>JAEIGL010000006.1:7275000-9775000 GCA_018903715.1 Zaprionus davidi
TTGGCCATGTTTGGCTGCTGGCTGAATTGCTGACGTGCGGAAAAAAGCAAGGCATGTTTGAACATTCCTATAGATTTATGTATTTTTGTAGTCATAATCTTGCACATGCACTTGCTGGAATTTAAAAGAATTTAGAAAATTTAACTTCATTAAAGGCGGAAAATACAGTGCGAATAGCCACGACTCGCGTCCTACTGCATTAGGAAACTTATTTAATTTCGAACAATTCCCAAAAGTAGACGCCCTGTAATTTTCGTTTTAATTACGCTTTTGCTAAATAATTCAGATAGTCCAGCGGAGCTCTAAGTGCATTATCCGGCCGTCTGCCTAAGCGGTAGCGCATGTTTGCAATTAGGAACGGTGTCTTTCAGATTTATTGCGTTTTATTCTGTAACATGCATTTTTAATTTTGCTGCTACGTTAATTAAATTTAATTTTTCACTGCGCCAGTCCGAGAACTTGCAAGGGGAACTTCTTGTTACAGTAAACTTTTCACTGCCTGCGCATTTTCGCACAATTTGGGGTCCCTTGAAAGTACAGTACATACATTTGTATATATGTACAATATGTATGAGTAGGTACAGTCACTGCAGAAGTTTGAGTTGGGGCGTTTAGTGAGTTGGCAAATGAGTTTCAAAACTGATGTGTTTTCTTTCCCTTTTTAGTATATGAAAAAAGTTTGATTAAAACTGAATATTAGGGGGTTTAAGAGCAAAATACAAATATAGGGGAAAATAAAAGTATTTAATGGAGTTTATGAATTTATAGGAAACATAAATACTTAGGTTTTTTCATAAGGTCAAAGATCCACAATCTAGATTACTCAACAAGAAATCATAAAGAAAAATACATTTATCTTGCACACATTTTTCTAAGAAACATTTGTAAAATTTATTGATATTCTTTAATATAATATGTATGTATAATATATTGCACTTAAGGGTATAATGTACGTAGTTCATATAAAATAATCTATTAAAGTTTCTTTATAGTATTATTATTACTTTCCAGTTACTATCATATTTTTCATGGGGCACGAAATAGTTGTTGATTGCTTAATTATTAAAAGGGGTATTCGCTCATGCGAGCTGATTGGAACCTTTTCTCAATTCCGGTAAAATTGTTTAGTGGTTCGCTTGATTTACGCATATATCAACATATGCTTTATTTGTATGTATGTACGTATGTATGTATATAACTAATTGTGTATAGAAAACTTGAAATTGTATTGCATGTCTTTTCAGCTCTTAAGTTAATAACATATAGTTTTGATTGATTGATTTTATATAATTCGATTTCATAATTGTTTTGATTTTTGGTGATGAACACCCAATTTTCTAATACCAATAAAATTCACTATAAGAAAAACTTCTAAGTAAAGCAACAAAAGGACCATCGGCCAGCGCATTTATATAGTAGGTAGTATACAATATTTTATATTTATATATATGTATTTACTTATTTTTATACCAATTTAAAAGGCACATTTTTATTAAATATGATATTTAGAATTTCCGTTGACAATTTTTACGATATATATTTGGTCAGTTTGTCTTTAGCCATATACTCATGTACATGTGCGCATACAGCTTGGTCATTATTTATTGCACTGATTTAATTTTTGGTTCATCGGTTCGGTAGAAAGAGGCCTTCTTTTCTGATAGGATTTCCAATATTTCAAAAATGATGTGTATTTAGTAAATAAAATTTTGGTAATATAGTTAGGTATGAAGCCGTGTATTTAATTCTCAACTTTATCTGAGGCTAAGTCGCTGTCCTCCCACTCCGTAAGAGCCCAACTGGGCAGTTCCGTTTCATACTCCCACCCAGGTCCCTAATGAAATATAATATTAATATTCTTTCTCTCTTTTTTTTTGGATTTTCTTACCTTATATTTCCAGGCGTGCAAATACATGACAAGATCCTTGGGCTTGGGATCACGATAGTGTACTTTGCACTCGTAGCAATGTTTATCGATAACTACTTTATCGGACGCCAAGTCCTGATCAACAGCCGAGCTTGTGTTAGGCAGCACTGGAGAAATGGGCAGCACTATCGCCTCATCAGGCTTAACAGAGTATCCTGGCGGGTTATTTGTACATTGTTGTTGTTGTGGTTGCTGTTTAACGGGCTCCGTAGGTTGTTGGGTTTCCACACAAGGAGGCGTGGTTTCACGCGAGTTACCGGCGACATCATCATCGCTATGGTGTACGGCTAAAGCGGCAAATGTAACTAAGTAAAACACTAAGTACTACACTTTAAATCTATTGACTAACCAAAGGTTTGATCGCTGCTCAAGCTCTCGAGGTCGGTTTCATCTTTGGTGTTCTTGAACAACGATATGTCCGAGTCACAATCGATCCCCAACCAATTTTCAGCGTTATGTATATTAATGAGATCTCTAATAAGTTCATCGTCTGTTTTGCCACCAATATCGCCAGATCGACCCTTTAGAGGACCGAAAACCTCGTGATTATACAACGGATCGTTGAGTATGGGATAACCTACGATTAAATAATTATATATGATTTTATATTGAACTAAATTTCATTATAATACCTACCCAAATATTGCAAGTGCACTCGTATCTGATGCATGCGACCGGTGAGAGGCTTGCACAGCACCACGCTGGTGTTACCATTCTGGGACAACTTTTGGAAGGTTGTGGTGCAATCCTTGCCCTTTTGAGATACCTTGCAAACGCCAATCTTGTAGCTAACCACCTCAATGGGTTCCTTACACTCCACGACGCCGCTATAATAAGAAGAAATCTCGTTTTAAAATTGGAAAATAAGATTAATATTTGAATTACACTTACTCTGGGAAAACGCCCTCGACGCGACAGATATACTCCTTGTCCACCTGCCTGTTTCGGATCTGCTGTTCCATTTGACGCGCCTTTTTCGGACTTCGCCCGAAGAGCAAGAGACCCGAGGTGAGTCGATCGAGGCGATGAATCGTGCGTAGATTCTTCAGATTGAACTCCTTGGCAAGTATAAAGACGACAGTGTTGTGCCTGTAGCGACCGCACGGATGAACCTGAGTATACCAAATAATATATTATTGAGGATAAATTATAGATTACTTTCAGTACTTAATGGGTTATTTAGTAGATAGATTAAGACTAGAGCTAAATTGATTAGCTTGTAATATGGCGGTCGTTAAAGCCACTTACGGGTATAGAGGCCGGTTTATTAACAACCACAATGTCCTCATCCATATGCACAATTGTGATTGGTTGGCAAGTGACGGGTACTTCGTGTCTGCAAAGATATATTCATGAGTGAGCGCGCATTTAGTTCGGTTATATGTCACATTTGGCGCTTTCGAATGAGCAGATATCCGTGTCATGTCGGACCCTGACACCCCATATAAGTATGTATTTATGTGTATGTACAAGATAAATAAATAAAACAATATTTAACTTTTGCAGCTGTATATGTATCATATATGGCTATCTATATCTTTTATGTTGTGAATCTGAGTTAATACATTTAGGAAATTTATAAATTAAGTACTTAGCATTGTTGTACAGGTGTTAAAAAAATAATAATATTATATATTATAAATGTTTATAGACTTATTCTCTTTACGTTCGGTAACTGCGACTTAGAATTTCTCAGAAAGAAAATATAAAATAGGAAAATCGAATAATTACATACATTTATCATTTTATTGCTGCAACTATGATAAAATTGTAATAATATATATGGTACGAGTATACTACTAATATAAGCGACTTAAAGTGCATACGATTATTGGACGAGTATGAGACTCGAATGAAGCTCTCATGATTTATATCGACTCTGAGATACTATAGAACCGGTTTCGAATAAATTACTTTTAAAGTATGCCTTAGCAAGGACACAAACCAGATATGTTTTTTTTTTTTTTTCATTTCGATTATTTCTTTACATATTATTATGGATATACATTTAAACTTATGACAATGAAAGATGTTTGTAAATCTCAAACAATACAAAATTAGGAATTCGAGTTAAAGGCATGTACTATGTATGTATTGTAGTATGTATTGGTGCCCGTATATATTTGAGTAATAATGATAATATTCACATGATATTTACCTGTGCACGATGTTGGCCAGTAGATCGTTGTGTTTTAGCCGATAGTCAATGGGAACCTTCTCAAAGTTAACGGTCAACGTGCCGGTCTGTATACAGCGCTCGTACTCTTCGGCTGGATGCGCACGGAACTCCTTGGAGAATATGTCAAGTATCTTTTCGCCGACCCAACGCCCTTTCGTAAAGGTCGTAAAGGTAAAGTAATAGGGATAGACTTTTCGCAGACCTAAAGGACAGTTCTTTATAGATCAAGAACGTAGAAGAAGTTGTTGGCTGATATTTTTACCATTTTCAATATAGTATGAGGTCTCCTGATATCTCTCGTCAGTGAATCCAGGTCTTTTCGCCTTCAGGGCCTTGGTTTCTAACTTTGCCTGTACGAAAATGTATTATGAAGATTTAATTCGACTTTTTGCAGTCCGTTTTTGTTACCTTTTTCAAATCTTTGATTTGGTCTGTATCTTCTGTTTTTCGCTTTTCTGGAATTTTTAATTTCTGTTTTTCCGAATCGCTTGTCGAAGTAAGCTGAAAATGTTTAAGAAACAGAGGGAAATTCGATAAATTAAGTTGGATTTGGAGTAGAAATGTGGAGGTACTTAACAGGATTACTGAAAATAAAATTTCTAGTCGAATTCTGTGTTGAAGGCGCGATCTTAGTTAAAAATATCTCTATTGTTCTTATGGTATTTTCTGTTTTTCGAGAGATTTATGCTTTCAGCGAGAATTCGAATTGCGACTGACGCAGAAACTCAAGTTTCGGATCGCATCAAGAATATTTATACATATTTCTGGCGTTTCTGGCGTCTGGCGTTTTTATCTTTTCATAATTTGATCGCCGTGTTTCTTTGCCAAAGTTGTTGTATTCTCAAGTGGACCGCTGAGCACTAATTCTTCGAAATACGACGGACATACATGTATAATGCATGTATAATGCATACATTGCTATATGGCAGTGACTGTGAGTGTGCTCTGCACTGTGGCATGTGAGTGCGTTGCATTGTAAAGCGTAATTTGCAGATACATCTCAACTACACATACCCAGATACAGATGCACTGGGTGCAGTTGCAGATACTTTGGAATGGATTCAGATACTTGCAGTGCAGTTAGTCGCGCACTCCGATGACTGACTGCTGCCGCCTCGGCCGGCGGACTTTTGTCTTTGCTTTCATTGGCAGAGCGCCCAACGAATGATGAAAACATGCGGCATGCCCCGAAAAATCATGTGCGGGAGGGCAAACGGGCTACGGGTTACGGGCCACGGGCTACGGACCACAGACCGCGGACAACTAGCAACGGGCTACACGGCAAACTGAGACCGACAAGCGACATGGCCTGTCGGTCAATATGCCGTAAGCAGCATTTGCTACACTAACCATGAGTACCTTCGCTATTTAAAACGGTATGTACATTGCAGAAAAAGAGAAAACTACTCAATTTATGGATATCGTAGTATAGTATGATATAATATAAACGTCGTTATAAAGTATATACTCGTACAGCAAATTGAACATGATTGTGAGAAAAATGTATTTCATAAAAAGTTAAGATAAATATTTTATATTCATTTGTCAGTAGATAAACATTTGAAAATTTAAATTTCATAATATTGTATTTCCACCAGATTTATTATGACTTTAATCAAAATTATTTATAAGCTGCCAAGCTGAGAAAGAGATAGAAATGATATGATGAAATCAAAATTTAAAATTTAAACACATTTTTAATTTTGAATTATCAAGCATATATAATATATAATAATATTCTTATGGATATTTATTTATCAATATTATGACTTGATTTAAGGGCATTTAATGCTCGGTATGCCATCTATCTGGGGAACTTTCTTCTTACAGTTACAAGTCTCCGTCTACGTTTTCACCAGTGTCTTCCATCTGGGCACATAAGAAGAAGATCTCCCCATAGACAAAGATACGAGTGCTAGTCGGAGATTCTTGCATGTGGTTTTACTATATATTTAGTCATGATGTCATTATGCAGTCTTCAATTATTCGTTATTATCTAAA
Organism: Zaprionus davidi; assembly: GCA_018903715.1. Classification (NCBI taxonomy): domain Eukaryota; kingdom Metazoa; phylum Arthropoda; class Insecta; order Diptera; family Drosophilidae; genus Zaprionus; species Zaprionus davidi. The sequence goes on from JAEIGL010000006.1 coordinate 7,281,108, forward strand.
TATCTATATGTATTTACAGTAAACTGACGATAGTTTTCAATTAATATTACACGCCATAATCATCACACAAATTAATAATCAATAAACATTTATGTTTCATTTCAGAAAAACCTGAATGAATTGTTTGAACTCTGCCCACACACAAACACATGCAGATGCATATGTGTATATGTGCATATTCTTATGTATATCCACTCATCCATGCGATGATGTTCATATAAAAAGACTTGAGAAATTAATTGAATCATTCAACGGCGGCGACCTGTTGCCAGCGATCTTGGCAAAGCGACCATTCATATATGTTTGCCAGCATTTCTATAGCTATAACTAGATTTGTGTATGTAATATGAATATATATATATATTCATATGTACACATATGTGTGCATCTGTACGATCCTAAGTATAGCGTGCGCTTTTATATTGTTCCAAAGCAAGCGACCGCTGACTGCGGACCTCAGCCCGTTCGCATCGCAGCCACAGGCAATATTTATGCGTGCTCGCCCACATCGGATCAGAGACGGACATGGATATATATGTATGTATTTATCTGCGCATATATGTACCTGCGTGCAGGCGACACTATCTTTCCGCACTCGCTAGCGCAAGGTGCCACCGAATCGGGGGCGTAAGTGAGCGTGAGCGTTGCGTGTCTGCCGCATCTGGAAGGCGGCTGCCGCACGTGACCACGTTTTGATTTAATTATCAGCAAGAATTTTCAAGAACAAATCTCGATATCTCGAAATAGACCTGTTCTCAATGGACCTCCCCCATCCATCCCCTTTCCTCGCCTCCTTGTTGCTGTGGTACATTAAGTGTTCAGATGGGTATATTTCAGTGTTCGGATATCTTTCATTCCGGACCATTAGACAGGGTAGTCTGGGATGAGAGAACCAGTTCGTTTGGAATCCTGCTGTTAATTAGAACACTGTTTATGTCCACACAAGTTTGTACATCGTACTAAGTAGCCGACAACCATATCGGATTGACAGGTACCACTTGTCCACATGTAGTTCGTTGCGTTTTGGATAATACCACATACTGTAAAATCGAGTTCGACTTGTGGCCGCGAAAGGAAAGCTGCCTCAGGTCGCAATCATTCTTGGTCCCCCGTCGCGACGTGGCAGACCTAGTTACGTCTCAGCGACTTGACGTCTTTAATAATTGGCTAGCCAGCAAAAATAAATAAATGTATATATTCTATTATAGTAGACCATTGTGTTTATATAGTTTAGTTTACGGTTCCCGAACCTGCGTGCGATAATTAAATGTGTTCGCTTTGCACGTTTTTCGTATATTTTTTGTTTTTTTTTTCCCCATTGATTTCGAATAAGTTGTTCTACGCACATTGTTTACGAAACATTCGGTTTGTATAGCAGCAATTCGATGATTAAATTGTGTGTTTTACAAACAGCAAAAGGAGCTGTTTACACTAGTAAGAATTATATATTCATGAATTTGGAATATGCCTTGAAAGCCCATATCGAGTTGCAGAATTAATTGCTAACAATTAAGAATGGTTTATTTTTTATGAGTTTTATTTCTACGATATCATTTAAATGGCTTCTAAATATTGAGAATACAATTAACCTAAATTAAATTCGTTTCATAAAATATACACAAAAAGGTATATTGACAAAAGGAAATACCTTCGACGCTATAGAACATATAATTTCTTAATCATCTACAGTGGACTCGTACTGGCTATTTAAAGTTGAAACCTTATCTGTCTGTCTGTTCTTACGACGTACTTATAATAAATTTCAGTTTAAGATTATATTTTGTGTTATGTGCACATTCAAGTTTAAACGCAACATTAAAATCGTATATAATAAGTATTAACAAATGACAAAATATGTATTTACATAATAATACTTGGGTATAACATTTATTGCGCATCTCAAGATTTCTTAAACTCGAACAAAAACTTAACCGAAATAAGATTATTTTTATGCATTGTGTGGCAATTCCACATTTAAATTCACAAAACGAAAACTTTTATGACGTCTTTGTTTAATTAGAGATAAAATATAAACAATTTACACGCTAAATATTTAATTTTAAATTTTGCTTTGAAATAGTAAATGAGCTTGTTGAGTTTACGTTAATTTGTCAAAATTAAAATCGCCTTTCAGGTGGTGAATTCTTTTTGTTTATCGTTGGATAAGGCATATACGAAACATACTTGAATAAACAAAAAGAATAATTAATTTCCATGAATTTTTTATTTAGTAAAAAGTATTTACTTTGATGCTTTGATTTTTATTAATAATATGAAATTTTCCAATTCCAATTGTGTTGATCTTTTATATGATTTCTATTGAAATAAAGAGGGTTGTAGATTTCCATTTTTTACCTTCAAAATCAAATAAGAAATTGTGACCTGACTTGTCAGGTCGAATTTATGTTAAAGAGTAAAATAACATTTATAAGGAACATTTTTGTTTTAGTTCTATTGAGTTTCAAAACAGTCCAATTTGTTGGGATCTACGTAAGATTAAATGGAATATGAATTTATTATTACTTTATGGTACATGGTTTATTTGTCAGTGAAGGAAACCTGTATTTAAGGTTGGCGTAGGGTATATCATATTAACTTGTTGCAGCTGAAAAGCTTCAACTTGTTTTCAAGGGCTGCTGCTCTTCAGCTCATGTGTGTGAGTGTGTGAGTTATGTTTGTTGCCTTTTAACTACTGTGTGTATAACGAGAGAGAGAGAGAGACGGGACTGAGGGGGGACGTTAAACATGCGTATTATGAATTTTTGTAAACGCAACAAAAAGAGAAGACAAAGAGCGCTTCGTCTCGGGCTCGGGCTGTGGGGCTCTAACTCAAAGTTGCGGCTACTTTATGGGGCTATGCGAGAAAACCTTGACCAACTCAGTCAACGCTTGCCGCTCGCTTACACCGCACTACATCGGACCTCCCTCTCCCCCGTCACCCAGCTGGTAGCACAGTTCGTGAAATCATTGCAGTTTCAAAAGACTCTGAAATCGTTGCAAACCCACCGACTACCGACAACCTGCGTAGCGATGCGGAAAATCTGAAAGGTCTTTATTGTGTTATTATTGTACGAAATCGCAAGGAGATTGCGGCTTAGTCAGTGTTTGAAAACACCATTAGTACAATTAGCACTACGATTAATATAATATATATAGTATTTATTTATCAAGCACAAGGTGTACGTATGTAATTACTGTATGTTTTCGTGATATCATCTTGCCACACTCACCACCAGCATTGGGCAATTATTGAAAACACCAAGACTGACGAACAGACAATAGAAATCGTAATAGGTAATTTCTGATTACGATCTCGAAGTGAATGTCCAGACATTACGCGTACATACGAGTAGAGCCAGCCGACTGTCAGTCAGGTTTGCTCATGCTGCACTTTTGTCATAATGTTGTTATTGTCTGTCTGTGTGTCTGTGTGGGGCACCTCCAGACTCAATTTGGAAGCACTTAAGATTTCTACACTCTCACACACATACACACACGCACGCACGAGCAACACGATTACAATCGTATGTAAACACTCTGGATCGTGTAAGTACTCACACTCTCGTGTATCTGAGACTCTTTCGTCTGTTTAGTTTAGACATCCGCTAGAAATTCAACATCGACGATTTCACTAAGCAAATTTGTTTAAATTTTCATCTAATTTTAAACAACTTACAGACAATTTTTTTAGTATTACACTAAATTGAGTTTGAAATTGTTTGGCAGCAATTAAATACGCTTAATTTACAGTGCTAATCAGTTGAAAATTTGTATCTCAATGTACTACTAAAGATCTCATTCTATAAAGATCTCATTGCATTGTGTGTATTATAATTTCATTAGATAATTTAGAAATTTAATAGCATTCTATTTGCTGAGTTCATAAATTTTGATATTCTTCAATAAAATTGATTGCTTTGTTTACACAGATGTCTCACTGTATATGAGGTCGAGTGCTTTAGAAAATATTGATTATTTTCATTTAAGTATTTTCATTTTCTAAGTAATGAAGTTTTCCTCGTGCACCTTCTGTTTCGTAGAGCTTTCAATCAGTTGAACTTAAAATATTTCATGTCCAACCTCGAGAATTCATGCCAAGAGATTAGAAGATTAGTAAAGACAACAAGCACTTGATCTTTTGATCTACTTTTCAATTGGATTGTTGATTTCCTACTTTGTAAATAGAAAATAGAAAATTATCTTTTGTTTTCTTGCTTCTAAATATATCTACATGTGTAGTAGAAATATTGTTATGAATGTTGAATGGGTTTAGCTTTTTATTAGATATTCATTTTCTATACGATCTTTCATTAAGTTATGAACATGAAATGAGCCAAGTTTTTATGTAGGCGAATGTGGGCAAACCGGTTCCGAGGGTTTCTAAACAGAGTGCGCAAAACTGAAGTATTGTAATTGATTTCTTTGCTTATACAGGAACTTCTGGTTCCGAATTATTGCTGCACCTCGCGGCAAAGGCGCAATTAGATGTTTCGCATAAGTCTCTCAGTTGAGAGACACAGTGCATTGTTTGAATAGTTGCTAACAATTAAAAAAGGTGTTTGGGTGTAAGAAGAGAATCGAGTGTCTTACTTTGCATGTGTGTGTGTGTGTGATGTAAATATCTATCGAACAACTCAACTTGAAAACACACGACAATTTAGCGTGGCTTTCAACTAACGATAAATCATTAACCGGGGGCTCATTGATGAGCTCACATGAATCTACATATTTATGTCCCACCATCCGTCCGTCCCTCCGTCTGTCTGTCTGTCTGTCTGCCTGTAGATCTCTGTGCACGTATATACACTTTACTTATAGTTCAAGAGCACGGCTCATTTCGACGTAAACAGCAGCTGCCTCTGTCGCAGTCGTAGTCGCTGTTGCAGTCGCAGTCGCAGTTGGCGTCGCAGCCTCCGCAACTGACATCAATTGTCTCTCGATGACCTTCGCCCAAGTGCTCGCTTGCAGGTGGCCGAGTCCGACTCTGAGACCGACTCTGGGGCCGAGATTGGGACTTGCACTACGACGCAGACAGCGAGAGAGGAAGGTGAAGATGTTGGCATAAAGAGAGAGGGAAGTGGGGGACGGAGGAGAGGTAAATCATGACATGCCATTTAACAGGGGCAATACGGTAGTGGGGGCAGGGTGACGAGGGGTTCCCCCGGTCCGATTGAGCTTGTGGCTAATTCGCATGTTGAAAATGTTTATTGGCCAGTTTTCCAATTGATAGAACTCGCTTTTATGCAAATACGCCTCGTGCCGATGATGACGAGGATTGGCAGTGCAAGAACAATTTAACACATTGACAAGCTCGCATGCGTCTTGTGGCAATGTCGGAGCTGCTGCCTCATTTGGGCAATTTGCTTGTTAAAGCGACAGCATAAGCTATAATTTTGCGCAGTGCAGTGGGGAGGCGATTAGTGGGTGCAGACCAAGAAGAAGAGCAAGGGAAAAGTGGGAGGTAGATAGAAAGAGTGAGAGGGAGGGTAAGGCAGGGTAAGAGGCAGAGCGTAGCAGATAGGGGGAGATAGATGGATCTTCTTACAATTGATATAACAAGAAGGGTAGGAAGAGGGAGTGGTATCCATTAAGTGAGTCATAGAACAAACACTCCCTACTCAGACTTCATGGTTAAAAAGAACAAAATAATGAGGCACTCGGGAGTAAGGGATCGTTTAAGACCTTCTTGCGATATAAATTGAAAGAATAGAGAATAAACAGATGATAGATACGACAAAAAAGAGAAAGAACAGACAAAACGGAGAGACGCTCAAGAGAAATACTTAGATGACTTAGAGTTCTGTTCACTTAAACTGCGCATTAACTAGAGATTAAAGAGAATTATTGCTATAAATATATAATAATTCACACTTGAACTGTAACTTAGTCGTTAAGGTAATTTTAAAAAATTTAAATTATAAGCAATTTGTTGATATTCAGTTCATTTGCATTCATTCGAGGCATGGCTCCAATGCGAAGTGGTCTATAAAAATAATCATTTTATTACTCTTCATTTTATTAGCTACAATTAACCAACAGTTATGTACATACTCAGCTATTTTCGAATTAATTTTCAACTTTTGAATATAATTTATTTTAATGACAGCTTAATTGCATTCCCAGAATTCGTTTGCACATCGATATAAATCGATAAGAAAAGCTTTATTTTAATTTCATTTTAATTGCAGCCCCAACCTCCACTTTACGTTAATCAAATAACCGTGTTCGATTAGTTATCGAAAAAAATATCATATAAAGTACCGCTCACGATTATCGCTTTAGGTAAATTGTACAAATTAATCGACTTACCTTGCGGTTGATTGTCAGTGGACTAGCACTTGGTAGAGATTTCAGGGCGCTGAAACCCGCGGCTGTCGCATGGTTGCCCAGCGCCATGACGCCGCCCAGACTGGAGAGATTGATGGAAGAGAGATGCTGCAGCTCCTGTGGCAGGCAAGCCGTGTTCAACGGCTGCACCAACGCACATGCGGGCGCCTGCTGCGGAGGTGCTGGACGTGGCACAGCCGTGACCGGCACCTGCACCGCTGAGGTTTGCGGCATTAAACCCGCCTGGGCGGACAAAGAGACGCCACCATAGGCAGCGGCATGATTGGCTCGTGCTGCTGCCTCTGCCGCCGCCGCCGCCGCTGCGGCCACTGCTGCCGTGTAGTAGCTGTTCAGCGAGAGCGGCGGGAACATTGCCGACTGCAGCAGCTGCTGCGTCTGTTGCGCGTGCGGATGGGCGTGCGTCAGCGTGCTCTGCGCCAGCTGGCCGGCATAGCTGGGCGCCGTCTGCAGCGGCTGTGCGAAGTTGAAACCTGGCGCCAGGGGATAGTGGGTGCCGGCACTGGGATGCAGTGTGGGCTGCTGAAAGTTTGTGGGTGGCGCTGCTGCCGTGTTGGGCGAATGCTGCTGCTGTGGCTGTTGCTGTTGTTGTTGCTGCTGCTGATGATGATGCTGCTGCTGATGCTGCTGCAGTTGCTGCTGTTGTAGTTGCTGTTGCGCTTGGTGCTGATGCTGGTGCGGCGACGGCGCCAACTGCTGTTGGTGTTGCTGCTGCTGCTGGTGCTGGGCTGCGTAGAGAGCGGCCGGCGTTGCCATGCCCAGCTTGTCAGCAAAGGGTGTCTGCATGGTCAGCAGCTTGTGCTGATGCTGCTGCGCCGCCAGGGGCCAGGGCAGGTACCAGGCACATGAAGACGCTGAGTTCTGCATTGTTGTTGTTGTTGCTCTATTTATCTTTATCTCTTTTAATTAATCGTTTATTTGTTATCACCCACAAGCTGCATAAAGTTAATGGAAATAATTTGAAATTAATTTAATTATTTATTTTTTTATTGATTTCAATTTGAATCACTCGTTTTTCACGTGTTCCGTTTGCTTTTCCAACCGCATCTTCATTGTTTACTTTGGCTTTTTCTTTATGGAGGTTAAAGCTGTGATTTTACACGCATATACTAAAGCTATATATACATATAGTAGCAGGTAGTCTGTGTGTATGTTTAGTGCTATATATCTTTGTTTGTATATAATCGCCCATACTATATACACTGTTCAGTTTGGACGCGTTTATTTGAAATTCGGATTTCGAATTTACTTTGCCTGCTTTTGTTTGGTTTATCTATTAGCAAATCGTTGTGATTTTATGCCCCCGCACGATGGGATAAATTCTAACATTTGGTCTTAAAATGTTAAACAAACAAATACAAGAATATTGGGCAAATAAATACTAGATAAGGGCGAAATTTAATTACGTTTTCAAAACGACCTAAACTCGTTAAGAATCGTATTTTAAAAGCAATTTCTGATAAAAGAGCAAAAATATTTAGACACGAACAGGAGGATTCTTAAGAATATGTTCAATTTTTTATAGAGAAGTTATATTTCGTATAATCCTTGAGCTATGCAGTTTATAACAAATGCACTTATATTGTGAAATATTGCAAATATTAAAGAGCGAAAATATTTAGACTAGAACATGAGGATTCATAAGAATATGTACAATTCTTTGTAATGAGGTTCTACTACGTACAATCCTTGAGCTGTGCAGTTAATAACAAACGCGCAAATATTGTATTTGACTCAAGGTATTACGTACTTCAGTTGGATTTATAAGGTGTTTGTCTTTAATTTGACAGGTAGCTGCTAATGTGACAATAGCAAAGTGACGCTAAAAGATTCGATTTATGAAAGTCAGCTCTCAACTCGCAAAGACTAAAAGTAAATCCGTCTTTTTAAAAATATTTCAAATTAAGTTCGAAATATATGGATTAATCTGTAATATATTTTATTTAATTTTCCTCTGATTTTCTATTTTTTAAACTTTGAAATGAAATTAAATTCGGATTTTAATTCTTTCCCTATTCCGGAAAACATTTTTTTATAAAGTTCTACGGATGCAACTTTATTATATAATAGTGTTAGTGGAAAAGCACTTTGTATGTTTAGCCAAATTCAGGGTAATTTCTCCTGTTTTCTAAAGAGCTTCGAGTTGGCTAACTTTTCTTGCCTTTGTTCCACTGAAAGGTATAAATAGAAGTAGTATGTGGGATAAGTTTCGGAAGTTCGTTTCATTTCTTTGGTTCATTTTCTAGATTTTTGTTGTTGTTGTTAGCGACGCACTGTCAAAATCCACCCGAAATACAAACAGAAAAACGCGCACACACACTGGCACACTCGCACACACACACAGATATAGAAAGGCGTCGCACCTATACACGGATAGGTTGCGCCACAAACGTGGCCAACGCGGTCGGAGTGGCCCAACTACCTGTACCTGTACCTGTCTTGGCGGCGGTGTGCGCGCCTCGTGCACTTGTTTATCGTCCAATAAATGAGAATGGAATGGAACAATGGCAAGAAAAGCCACTAAATATAGCGTAATGGATTTTAAATGCACATTCGACATCTGACGGCTGATGGGATGGCTTTTTCGTTCGGTCTGACGGACTGGCTGACGTGTAAATAGAATCTAATGTCTCTCCCACACAGACCCACAGGCACATAGAGTAACATAAAATGTACCATGGACCTAGGGTTAATACTTGGAAGCGTCATTCGAGAGAGAGATATGGGCGGTACCAACTGGGGAACTGGGTTTATTTTCGGGGCCACAGATGTGCACGTCCCACGGCAGACAAGTCTTGGGTTATTGGCGAAATAAATCGGCCGAAACGAAGATAATTAAGACCCGTGTTTTAAAGAATAGCAGCAGCAGGGCCAACATCGCGTATGCGCAATATTCTTCGTGTTTTCATTCATGCAACAAATTGGGCGTTACTGCATGGAATTGTATAATGAACAAAGTTGCGGGCCTATGAATAGATTGAAACTGATTTAATTATGATTTATAAATTAGTTATATCCGCTTTCGAGTTGTCTTGGTGGGGTTGATGAGCTGCTGTGAAACTAGCGAAAGTTCACGCAGAGATTGTGTAATTATTATAGAAAATGAACTTGTTTTCGAAGCAATGGCAATCATTAAATTTGAAAATTAATTAAGAGACTTTTGGCTTGCACATTTTGTTATTAATAAAGATATGCTAAATAACAGTTAAATACCAATGTCTTGAAATTAATATCGATATGAAGTGCTATTTTAAATAACAATTATGTCGATACACTACAAATGGCATTCCTTTTCTCACATCACTACTCCATTTTGAGTGCAATTGCATAATTATCGATAACAGTCTAATCAGCCTAATTAGAAAATTCCCTAATGACAGTAATCCCTTATAAATCAAATGTATTTCCATTTCATATAAAATCAATGCTACCACGTTATGTCTGTTGAATATACAGGGTATTTCTGGTTTAGGACTACAATGGGATTACTGCTTTTTCTATTGAATTTTTCAGTGACATATTTAAACCCCATTTGCAATTAGAATTATATCGTTCATGGCACATAAAATGTGGTTCTCACACTCCTGTTGTCGTTCGACACCCCCCCCCACACCCGTCACCACACACCCGCTCTGGGTGATCGTCCAACTTGGAGCTTCGCGCGTCGACCACAGTGCGTGCGCCCTCCCCCACCACTTTCTACTCTCGCCCTCTTTAACCATTCCTGCACCCAGTCTGCACCTCCACCCTCGCGCGCAGCTGCTGCTATCTTTTCTGGCCATGCGTGTGAGTGTGTGTGTGTATGTGTGCGAGGCTACGAATTTATTTACTTATGTATTTATTTTTTTTCAGGGGCTTTGTGCTAAAATAAGTCTGATGTATTACTAGGTTTGCCCGCGCACACAAAGACATTTCAACAAATTATTTCAAATTTTCATTTTGCTTATGTCGTGTATGCCTGTGTGTGTGTATGCGAGTGTGTGAGTGTGCGCTAATGTGTTGTGATCTTTTCGCTGTTTTCTTTTTGTTTGATCATATTGTACAATGACAAGATGATGTCTGTTTTACGAGTATTTTTAATCGGCTATCCGCGCCGAGGCTGATCCCACATTATATAATTCGCGTACACATATGTGCATACTTATGGGGAAAGTGACGAAAAGGATTCGATAATAAAAAGCAATCAATTCAAAATAAAATGTGTCACATTTCACATTCCATTCACCACGATCTCTCACAAGCAAACCTCGCAATATATTGTGTGTAAATTTTGTATTTGAAAACAAATTTTGAAAGTATTTTCGCCCCGTAACGCGTCACTTTTTTTTCTTTTATTTCTTATCCTATCTCAAGTAATGTGGCATGTGCGCGACACTTTGACGTTTTGTCGGTGATTAAAGGCCATTCCGTGCGTAGGGCCATGGAAATATCGAAGCGCCGAAATTACTTGATATATTTCAAAACGTCACCTCTAACTAAGTCTTGGCAAGACGAGACGAAAATTCTCCCAGTTTTTGTTTCTGTTATTTTTTCTTTTCTTTTGAAAATATACAATTTTTGTGAACAAAAACTATTTGCGTACGTAAAAATGGACGATGTTAGACTACGGCAATGGCGCATATTTTTGGTACAGAGCCATGCACGGGCACACACACACACATACGTAGAAAGAGCGAGAGGCACACAGGCAAGGAAAAATTCTAAAAACGTCCTCAAATAACTCGACTCATACACACTCCTACTATTTAGTCTCTTGTCAAATGTCTAAGCAGAGCGATTATAATTATAATGGCAACTACACAGAGGCCGCCGCAATGAGATCGGGGATCAGGTGTCGGCCAAGCAGAAGAAAAACATTAAGGTTGGGAAAATCCAAGCAAATGAAGTCATATAAAATCAAAGAATGTCTTTACAATGAGGGAATGCTTTTAAAAAATGTGATCTATCACTTTGATAAAGGTTTCCCTGCACAGAAAAAAATGTTTAAATCAAATATTTAATTTATAAATTACAAACTTTTACAGTATATTTAATATTTAATTGACGCCGAAATCAATTGATATTTAATTTATAAATCATAATAAACGCTGAAGTTCGGCAAATCTAAAAACAAATGAAGTCATGTAAAGTCAAACAAACTCTTCCCAATTGGCAATTGGGGAATAGAAAACAAATGTAATGTATCACTTTTATGAGGGGTATTCAGCACAGGAATTGACAAATATTTAATTTATAAATGTAGAGCCTGATTTGAACATTGTTTACAGCATATTTAATGTATAAATCACGCTCTATAAACAATGTTTACAGCACGCGCCAACAATGAGGATCCGAAAGCAAACGGCCGGCATAGAAATCACTTTATATCACTTTTGACATCATATCGACTTGTATTACATACGTTGAGTATTTTGATTTTGATTGATATGATAACGCGAATTGCGGGTCCCGGCGCCGGAATGTTAGTTATTACCACGCAGAAAACAAACGGGTTTTTATATTTATTTATCGACGTACACAACATATACGTATATGACACGCCCCCGCACACACTGACATCTCCGGTTTATTAGCCACCCAGATTGTAAACCGTACGTCCGTCCCTGTGGCGTCAGGTGTACGGCGTCTTTTGAAGTCGTTCGTCGACGTCGTCAACACGTTTCAACAAGTCTTCGGCGAGGGCAATCACGCGACAGAACCTCCGCACTGACTGAAAGCAAAAGGCCGACTGAATGCAGCGCACATCGCACCGTTCGCTGCCCGAGCCGAACGAACGCAGCAAACGATTTCGAACTTTTGAATTGCGCGCCTTGTTATCGGTTGCGTTTGACGTTGCGTATAAGAGTTCGTTCCAGCTGATTCGTTCTCTCTCTTCGTATGCGTGTTGTGATAAACGGATTTTGCTATTGATAATAATACATTGATTGATAAAAAAGAAACAAACGAACATAAATGGATGGTGTGCTCTTTAAATTAAGAGTGCGATATATTAAGAGAAATCGGTGATTTCTTTATACGTACAGGATTGTTGGGTTTTCTTGATGACGTTGCGTTGCAACATGTTTGATATATAGAGCGCAATCACTGCAATTAGATTCCAAAGTTAAGGCCCCTCAAATAAATATTTATGTTTGAACAATTTAATATTCATCGGCTTCAATATACTGAACTTGTTTTTGGCGGTTCGTTTCGTATTTGTTTGTTTCCATTATCGCATAATACTTGTCTATCAAGTGCATTATTAATGGATCGATGAAGCCACGTTTTCGCTTGAGATCTGTTTACACAGCATTCCAAAGAGCTTTACATTTTATAGCTTTGTTATTTTCAAGGATATATGTACATATAATATCTTATATAGTGTATACATAATGCCTGACTAATTCTTAAGACCTCTTGATGTATGCGAATAAAGTGAATTTTAATGTTGAAAAAGCGTTTTTATTCGCCACCTTGATGTTTGTTCAGTATTCGGTGACAGAGCATAAAATTTATATTATAACAAATTCGCAGCCTAAGCCCATAAATAAGAATTTCCCCCATGACACATAGATACACGTGCCGTAACTTATTTACTTTTAGATATACATACAAACATAGATACATACAGACATACTGTATATACAATATAGATACGACATAGACTACATAGCAGTGTTGAATTTGATGAAACTTTCATATTGTTACGTGAAACAAAAGAATATTTTCTTGGCGTAGGCCCAACAAAAATGAAATTCCTCGTGATTTAGTTGAACAGGGCAACCATCCCCAGTGCGGGATCCGCCCCACCAAGAGAGATTTGTTTAGCTATGCTAACTAAATACATAAATACATAGTACAAGATGCGAATACAGTATTGGATGTAGGTATATAAAGGTATGCTATATAAATACATATGTGTTGCATATTATACTACTATACGAATTTAGAAAAGGATTCAATACACGTATATAAAGGTATACTATATACTGTATATTCTACTATATACTAAGTAGCATAGAAAGGTTTGCTAGACAAAAGTATGGTAAATACTGTATACTATTCAATTGTAATATATACTATATATGTAGTTTTCAAAGGCATATTATAGAAAGGCATATTATGTACAGCGTGCAAGACCGTTCTATAAATTGCACTGTTTGATATGGCGATCAATATAAGAGTTAACCCAAGAAGCAACCACTTCAACCTTATACCCAGCTTATACGCTGTAATCGCATCGTGCAGATATGTAGATACATAGACACTTGTGTCCAGGCAAATACGAATAGGAGTATGCATGTTAGCAAACGTATAATTTATGTATGTGCAGCGGGGCTCCGGCTCGGCGGGGAATACGACGAGTACGACGAGTTGCTTTATGCTGACCTACATTCGCATAGTAATTATATCGCAATTATTTTCCGTCGTTGTAGCTTCGCAACGCCGGCGACTGGGATTGGGATTGGGACAGGGACAGGGACAGTCTGGCCATATAAAGAGAGTGGGACGACCTTCGTTAGGGTTGACATTGAAATCTCTTTCAAATTCCTTGGCACGTCTGAACAGGTTAAAGGTTTTAGCTGAAGTTTCTTGTATGTCTCTCCCTCTCTGTCTCAGGTTTCTTTCTCGCCTTATTTCCAGTTTTATTCCAGTTTAAATGTTTTTCAATGATTACTTCATAACTCGCGGCAATATTCATTTTCGTAATGCTCTGACGTAACCCAGATGGTTTTTGATTACTGACAGAGGGGTGGGGGCGCTGAGGGGTGGAAGGGAGGGGCCGGGCTAGAAAAATGTCTCCTGGAATCAAGCCGAAATTATCGTGCGGCATATAGAGGAGCGCGACCATTGCATGTCCGACTGCGTGACTAGTTTAGCACACCTGCACTCTCACTCTCTCTCTCTCTCTCTCTGTCGCTGTCTCTCTTTTTCGCGCCGTGTTCTCCTTGAAAAGCACTCGGTCACGAAACATCCTTCTGTAAGCCCGCTACTCACAGGTTAAGGCGAGCGACGAAAAAGGCTTGCCCCTTATTTAGGGCAACATTTAATGGCCATTGGCCATAAGGCTCTCGGTTAGCCAAGGCGGTTGCTTGCTTGCTCCACGGGGGGACAGCAGGGGGGAGTGAAGGTGAGAAGGGCGCAGGGTGTGGGCGTGTGTGCGTGTGGACGAGAGTAAAAGTTGGCATTTGCTGCTGGTGCCGACGAAGAAAGTGATTAAATCAGCACGATATTTTGTAGGTGTGCGCACTCACCGATTACTTTTTTTTCGCTCCATTCTTTCTTCCTTTTGTGTGATTGTATGTGTATGTGTGTGTGTAAATTGACTTTTTGCCTGGACAAAAAGCCAGAGAAATGACGACATCACGCTTTCTCATCAAAAATTATACAAACTGTAAAACCTACCCAGCTACAACTGCGTGTTTACAAACAATATTGTGTGCGCAATCTTATATATATATACATATACATATATACAGATATAGTGTATATATACAGTCACATATGTATGTAAAACTATATAGCCTGGTACCTAGGCTATGTTTACATAGGCCTCAGCTAGGTGTGTCCCTCCACGCGACCGCGAGAGTGCCCATTCTAGGGTGTCCGATATTTCAACTAACTATAAATTAATTGAAACTGACATAAGTTTACTATAAATGTACGAATATATTTATTTATGCATGTTTATATCAGCTGCTGTCCGCTGTTTGTTTGTTTCAGTGTAGAGTTCTTATGAAACATACTATACTATAAATAAATTGGGCTAGCGAACGATTTGGTGTTGATTAACATAGAAGCTTTTTCCTGTTTCTGATTCAAATAACAATATTAAGACTACCATATCCCGTCGCTAATTTATTGACAATGTGCTCATTATGTAGAACACACTGATTGCTCATAAAGGGTTATGTTATACAAAGAAAACACAAATTATGTCATCAAATACAAAATGAAATGCATAAATTAAAATTATACTACTCGGGAAATAATGTAAGGAAATTTATTATATTAATATTATTACAAAATTATTAGTATATATTTTTAATATAATATATGAATATATATCTATTCAAATTTTCTATATTCTGTTTTTTAATATTCCATGAAAAATATCTTATATATAAACAATATAACATTGTATCTTATTGTATTATAACAAATAGTTCGTCAAATAAATTAACATGTTTAAATTCTCCCATTGTATAAGATTCAACCTCACTCATACGTTAATATGCCCAATATGCACCATTTGTTTACATGGTATGCAATTTGAGCTGTTTGAACCGATGAACCGATTGCTGTAGTTCAATTAGTTCGATAGCAAGGCGCGTGCACGGAACGTAATCGAACCAACTCAGCCGCATTTGCTTTGCAGATTGCACAAAAGTTAACATTAAAATAATAAATAGGTAATTACTCTATGAAGTATTTGCGGCACGCTGATAAACAAATTCGACTGGCAAGTATAACAATTTGTTAATAATTCACTTATTCATTGTTCGTCAATGAATTGAAGGAATTTAATCGTCTGCTCGGCGCACACGTGTTGATGGCTTTGTTATTGTTCGTTTTGTTTGTGTTTTGCAGTTGTTTAATTGTTTCCTTGTGAGACGCCTAATAAACGCGCAAATCAAAGTTAAAACTGATAACAAATCCTGTTCTTTGTGTTGGCCAAAAATGACACTGCCTAAGGCTCTGCGCCATGTGCAAACCCAGCACGGCAACCCAGCGACGGTGGACGTGGAGAACATTTTCCTGTTCCCCGCCAACTTGAACTGCACAAGCAATGCCGCCACCGCCACCGCCGCCGGCGACGCAACTGAGACTGCAGCCGAAGCAGCGACGACTGCAACGACGAGTGCGACCGCGATAGCAACAGCAGGTGAGACAAAGGCCGAAGATGAGGAAACTGGAAGTAGTAAAGCCAAGTCGGAAGAGGCCAATGGGAATGTCTTGAACGGCGTGTGGACTTATGAAGCGAATGAAGATGCCGGTATTCAAGTGAGTTTGACGGCTTGTCTTTAATACTAAAATTACTACAATAAGATTGCTATTGACTCTCTTAAAGCGCATTGCTTATTGATGTCATTCTTCAGATTGGAATACGTTACTATACTATCTATAGATATATCATGCTGTGTCTATAGTCACTTTCCACTCTCTGTTTAACAGTCTGCACGAGGTTTGCATAATACACAGTTCTATAGATTAGAAGAGAGCATAATGAAAGCAGCGCGTTAATTAGTTTTTCTTATTCATGCGCTAACAATGACATTCAGGCAAAGCTCAGGGGAACTCAACTTTATCGTGCTCGATGTCATTTGCATTCATCTACATAAATATAAGTATGAATATGAGTATGTATGCGGTATGTACATGTATGTGGATATTATTAACCACACCGGGATTGAATACAAAAGGAGCCGAGTGTAGTTGATTCTAAAGCAATTCGAATGGGGGAATAAAATGTGCTTAAATTGTTTAAAGTGAACTGCACGAATCGAATGCAAATAGAAGGGTATACATATTTCATCTTGTAATTCCTGGTATATCTATATCTTAAATTTTTAAAACTACTTTGCCATTCACTTCCTTTGCCAACCAAATCCGATGAGTGCTTTATGAATTGAATATGAGTTGCGCCGCGCACTAGCAAAATAGTTGAACCATTTCGACTTATATATAGTATAGTATTTAGATCTGCCTATGTGTGTGTGCACTTGCATCTCTGTCAATAGATACG
This sequence comes from Zaprionus davidi, assembly GCA_018903715.1. NCBI lineage: Eukaryota > Metazoa > Arthropoda > Insecta > Diptera > Drosophilidae > Zaprionus > Zaprionus davidi. Next base: position 7,298,179 of record JAEIGL010000006.1, read on the forward strand.
ATTTGTGTTGAGGCAAGTTTAAAGTGGGCGACTGGGATGAAGGCCCTCCTCATCTTCTTCTTCCCCCTTCCCTCTATCACTTGCACAAGCAGCTATAGTTGCGTTGTTTGTCACGTATATCCTTATGTGTGTATTACAGCCAGGACTAAGCACGTAGCTTACGTTGCTAACCGCCACTAAATAAACGCATACTCATTTGTCTACCGCAGCAGGCAGTTTAGTTTCGGCATAACTAACCTTTGTTTGGCTTTAACTCTCCCTCTCTCTCTCTCAGTGCATCCTCTCGAGCAACCCGACCGAAGCTTATGGTTCTTTGAGTTGGTTTGGTCTGGTCGTCTCGTTTTACCTTCATATTTTAAGCGCGGATTTGGCATAATTATTTCTCATTTTGCTCTTCCTTTCTGCACCCTTGAAGTGTGCTTTACCCGTTACTTTGTATACCCTGTGTGTGTGTCTTAAGTGTGTAAAAGATTGCTGAAAGAAACATAAGAACAAGAAGAGAAACATAAGAACAAATTGATGTGTATTAGTATAATTGGAGTAAGGTGTCCCCAAGTGCGCTAGCTAGTACATTTTTTAACTATTTATTAAGTATTAATGGGATATCTATGATATTGGTATATTTATTAAATACTATATATAAGGTAAAGATATATATTAATTTAATAATCATAACAAGTAACTATTCCAACTGAATTGGTTTGCTCAAAACACTTTTGACCTAATTTCCCTCGAAGTACAGGGTATCTGGAAGTCGCTTCAATCATACTGACATCTGCTTTCTTACGTGTCTTTGCTTGTTTGTTTTTCCTGCTGACGAGCTGCTCCTTGTCAAGTTGGCCAACCTGACGCTTCCGCAATTATCAGCGGCGGCGGCGGTGGCAACACGGGTCTGTCCTTTTTAAGTAGGTATCGCTGCATGCTCCTTAAAAGTAAATTGCTCTAAATGTTTTTGTCTCCCATTATGCGCCTATTGTGTCACTTGCATTTAAAGTTGCCACAATAAGTATACGTAGCGTACGCCGAGACTCGCTCTGTGCATGCGAATGGAGCGACTGTCTCTCAGTCTGACTGTCTTCCTGTCTGTCTCTGTGTGTGTATGTGTGTGTGTGAGGCTATTGAAATAAGGAATGAGTCTCGACATTAAAATAGAGGATGTCAAATCTGCAATGGTATTGGTGTTCTAAACAGCACACTTTTATTATTCAGGCTTCTTGCTCTTGTTCTTGTGCTTCTTCTAGTTTTTCTTCTTCTTTGTTTTTGAATGCAGTTTCACTCACTCTCTCACGGGCACTCATTCCCTTCGGGTACTCTGTGGTACTGTGGCCAAACGTGATTGTGTCCGCCTTCCTCGGAGAGATACGAAGGCGTCCTGCCAGTGTTTTATTATGACAATTTCGGTTTGTTACGGCCCTCTATTACTTTTCCTGTTCAGTTATACGACTTGGCTTTCTTCTTTTCCTTTCTTTTCGTGTGCGCCTTACCAGTTCCTTGAACCTATTGAGTTGGGATACTTAGAAGAACTTGAAATACATTGCCTAATAAAAGCTTTTGCATTTTCAGCTAGCCACACTTGCCGAAGAATCCACAGTTCACTTGCCGGAAAAACGAAAAGCAACAGCACCAGCAAGCGAAGAAGTTGTGGAATCTAAGAAACCAAAATTAAACACCAAAGAACTAAAGATTACAAGACCCGGTTTTAGCGAAGAAAGATACGAGGAGACATCGTATTATATAGAAAATGGTAAGCAACAAATTGCACTTTTAATTCGATCAGTCAGATAGTCAAGCGCAAGTTAAGGTTTGCGTAAGGTTTATCCTTACTTTTTTACATTTACAACATTCACCAAGGGTCGCTGGGTCGGTGATAAAATATTGGACGTGTTTGCACGTGAGTTTCGTGCGCATCCCGCCGAGGAATACAAGCGGAGCATCGAAGCCGGCACGCTGCAAGTTAACAATGAGAAGGTTCCCATCGACTACAGGCTGAAGCACAACGATCTATTGGCTAACACAGTACACAGGTACAGAGGCTGACTATTAACAACTATAACCCAATGGCAACTGATATATCTGATTCCACAGACATGAAGTTCCGGTTACATCGCAGCCCATTAAAATTGTGCATATCGATGAGGATATTTTAGTTGTCAACAAGCCAGCCTCGATTCCGGTAAGTTGTAAAAGTCTATTGTTCTACTTTATATATAGAAGAAATCAATTACTATCTACTCAGGTACATCCCTGCGGTCGCTACAGGCATAATACAGTCATCTTTATACTTGCCAAGGAGTACAACATGAAGAACCTGCGCACCATACATCGCTTGGATCGATTGACGTCGGGTCTGTTGCTCTTTGGACGCACTTCAGAGAAGGCGCGACAAATGGAACAACAGATACGGAATAGACAAGTACATAAGGAATATGTATGCTGTGTGGAAGGCAACTTCCCCGAGTATGTGAAAGCCATGACCCAAGCTAATCATAAATGTTAGATTAATCTATAATCAAATTTAAACTTCTCTTTACTATTTTTAGTGACGCTATTGAGTGTAATGAGCCGATTGAAGTAGTTAGCTATAAGATTGGAGTTTGCAAGGTCTCGAAAGACGGCAAGGACTGCAAAACGACTTTTAAGAAGATGTCACAAGTCGGAAAATATAGCATAGTACACTGTAAGCCCTTGACGGGTCGAATGCACCAAATCCGAGTGCATTTGCAATATCTTGGTTAGTAGCCAAACTTATTACCAATTGTACACATTTAAATCTATTTTACATTCCTTTAGGCTATCCTATTGTCAATGATCCATTGTATAACCACGAAGTGTTCGGTCCTCTTAAGGGCAAAGGTGGTGATGTTGGAGGAAAAACAGATGAGCAGTTAATAAACGATTTGATTTCTATACACAATGCCGAAAACTGGTTGGGTGTTGATGGCGAACCAAGTGCGCCGTTGAAGGAGGAACCTTCAAGCCAGACAGTTACCAGTGAACCTACTCAAGTCATTGATAAGACAATACCTGAAGCTAAGGTATTATTTCAATATAAGATATATTGCAATATATTAACATATATCTCTCTTCCATTAGACTACGGTATCTACCCAAACTAGCTATGAATCGCCCGATTGCAGCTTTGATCCCAGCAAGGTAACAACAGATCCACATTGCCTTGAATGTAAATTGAACTTTCGGGATCCGAAAACAGAGGATCTTGTAATGTATCTGCATGCGTGGAAATATAAAGTATGGTTTTCATAATCTTTTACAACATGAATAGTATAACAATCTATATATTCTATTCCAGGGTTGCGGCTGGGAATTTGTTACGGAACTGCCGAGCTGGGCTTCCATGACCAGCGATAATATCGAATTAAATCTAAGAGATAAATAATGTCGTATAGACAGTAGCTATATACGAAATCCTCTTTGCTTAAACGGGTGTATTGTGAATAAATGATTGTTTAGAAACTGAAAGATTATAAAGAGACATTGTAACATGCGATGTTGCATGTGATAAAAGACAAATCATGTTATTATTAAATTTATTTATTTTATTCAAAATATTTACGAAAAATTCGTACATGTTTAATAGACATCAGTATAAGCTCACATACTACTTGGCTAGGTACACAACAAATGTGCGAATCTCCATGGCACCCAACTCAATTAGATACTTACTACGATCACTTGATTCTCGGGGCAATGCGCCTTCTTGGGTTTCTTCTTCAGTGCTTAGTCTATTCTGTCTGCGCAGCTTAAAACGTTTGGAACGCTTAATTCTGTTGCTCTCAGCCCCCAATTGTTCAGTTTTCAAACTTTCAGAAGAATATTCGGCACCAAGAAGAGGCTTGTCGGCGTTGAGCAAGTGAACGTTCTTTGCATCTCTCGAGAAGGTGGCATATGAGTTATAATCCTCGGCGTCTGCATCGGGCACAAACTCCATGCGCTGATGCTCGTCCAACCACGCATTTCCATCCAGTGTGGTCTCACGCATATCCACAATGTTGAAGTCCTCAAGTACATCACGAACATTGAACTGAACGTACTTCGAGTAGCGAGTGTCTTCGTTCTTTTCAAGAATATGCTCGAATCGCACGAGCAGCTCATTTTCATGCCAAGGCTCCAGGGTTAACAGATGTACGTTCTTTGGTAGGACCAATGAAATTCCAGTATACTATAAAAAATATATGTATACTTATTGAATATTGCTAGTTAATTAGAGATAAAAGAGCTCTAAACTCACGGTATTCTTGAAGGAGCTCAACCATTGACCGACAGTGTACGATTCCATGGAGCTGAAGAACTTCCATGAGGGCAACAGGGTCTCCAGCTGGGCGATGCGTTCGAGGGCCTGGAGGGACACATCGGGACGCAAGGCAGATTGTCCTACAAACAGATGTGTCTTGCCCCTGGCAATCAATCCTTCTCCATATTCGGTTTCATTTAGGGCTTCGCCCACACCAAAGGCGTCATCGTGCAACAGTCGCCGATGAACCATCAATTCAAGAGCGCCATCCTGCAGTGAGCTTCCGCCCTGAGCACGGTCAGTTAGGATCGCCATGCGTGCCGTTGAATCCTCCAATGCGATCTTTGTGGTAATTGGATAGTAATTTCCAGATACACTCTCGTGGATTTTTACGTTCCAAGTCTCACGATGATTGCGCTGGCGCTTCAACATTTCACGACCTAAGAAGATTGTGGTAAATATTATTATTAAAAATGAATCTATAAACCTATAAATTTAAAGGAAAAACAATTACCATTGGAGTCAGTATAGAATATTCCATCTGAAGCAATGTCGGAGCTAAATCGGGTTATAATTTCCTTGCCAACATCATCATCGATAGGAATGGGACCCACAAGCCATTCGAATTCGGCGTAGTTGCTCTCCTTATAGACCCTAACAACTTGGCTGATCCAATCGTTGAACTTCTGATGCACCTCCTCGACAATGGGACCCGTGTATGTTTCGATTGTCACATGATCTGTGCTAAAGTGCAATGAATTGTCATCTTTGGGCCGGAATATATAAGCTCCTGACGAGCGATTAAGATATTCCTTATTGTTTCCAATAGCACCCTCGTAGTACAAGAAGTCCTGCGAAATCAGACGAGTCATGCCGTCGGCGGTTACCTCGGAGAGGAAGCCATTTGTATCGAACGATAATTGAATTTTCTATGTATTAACAGAAAGGAGAATATGATTAGCACTAAGAGAAGTTGAGATTATATTGGAAATATTACACCTACATTATTTCCAATGGTTGTAATGCTCGATGTCCTCTTTGGCGAAGCTGATGGTCTTAAAATGGTTTCATCGTCATCTGTTTTCTCTATATAGAAAGTCTTATAGCCCACAGCTGGTAGTTTGGAAGCCAAGAACACCAGCTCATATGAAGCAGTCGAATTTCTGTGTTTCAGTTCAATTACAGGCTTCGCAATGGGAACCACTTGACTTTCAACAGTTTGACCTAGAAATACAAGTGTGTATATATGTATATAAATATATATGTTATATATATTATATCAACTGTTAACTGTTAGTAATGTTTCTAAAACGATTTCACTTTGGGTTTATCTTACCTGCTGGATCAGTGACAGTGTACTTGTAACCCTTGACTGGGATTCGTATATATTCGTTGGTGGAGTGCGCCAATGGATTGTAGAGTGTCACGGCAAACTGTGTGTTTGATTCGGATGTAGCACAACTGCTGATATTCAGCAAGGAGCAAGTCTTCAATTCAAGTGGATAGTTAATGCTGGTTTCCTCCTCCGAATTGGATGCAAATTGATTAAGCACATTTCTAATGTTTGTCGAGCAGGCACGGAATGCAACACTCATGCGCTTGGCATAATCCTGGGCAACCTTCTCCTTCTCTGTGCCCGTAACCGCATCGTGATGCTGCATAATGCCCATAGTCTCACGCATGAAGTTTAAATGAGGATCGAATTCATCAGATCGCTTTGGCGCGAGGGCACTTAACTGCTTGCAGACCTGCAGGAAATGATTGCCATCCCGCTCGTAGCGCTTCAGAGTTGGTCGCGAGGTGAAGTAGCCAGTCCAGTAGGCATGTGGATCCGATGCATATGGGAAGAAGTCGTCGGTCTTTGTGGGCCATGTGCTGCCGGCATCGTGCAACGCCTTCAGGTAGCACGATGGAGTGGAGTACAACAGGTTTATCTTTGAGCCTGATGCCTGGCGCTCATTACCATATCTATATAATGTTATATCGAGTAAGAGTTATAGGGTTGTCAGCTCACATGACAGTGAAAAAACACAGAGCATTTTCGGCTGACTGAGCTAAGGAAAGCCTCGATCGCTACTCACTTAATTAGCTTATCCAGATTCTTAAACCACATATCTGCATTCTGGTAATGGAAATCTTCACCCATTGTTAAAAGTAAGTTAGGCGTACGATAACCAGCGGCCATCTTATTGACAAACTCAAAGAACAAGTCGATCTAAACACAAAAATTAACTCTCACTCTTATAATATTATATTATACGATATAGTACGAAATATTTAAACTACATTTATGGGGAACGGAAACAAATGTGGGCGAGAGGCTTTCGTTAACAGTTTGCCAAAATAATAAACATTACATAGATGTAGAGGAACAACAATAAAAAGCATTTACCGTATCAATTTGTCGAGATTTTTGTAATAAACAGAAGCAGCTTGATAAGTAAAATCGCCACCCATGGTAATGATGACATTGTTCGTGCGATAATATTTACTTTGTTTTGTGGCAAAGTCCAAAAATGCATCAACCTGATGTAGTTCGAGATGAGATAGCGATAAGACAGAACAAGGACAGAATTTGGTAAATGAAAGGATTATAGGACTGTAGACAGTGGTACATAAACTGATAATAACGTTTAACAGTAACATTTCGTACCTTCTCCTTCACATTGTTATCGGGACTGTGCTTGCCATCGATAATGGGCTGATCATTGCAGAGTATATCGAAGCAAAAACCATCAGGTGCTTGATAATTGTTATACAGAGCACCACTGAATAAATCCGCCTTATCACCTGTAAAAATAAACATGATACGATTTGCTAGAACTGCTAACACCTTTAGACTCACCCAAATTAGCGGAAGCGTGCCATATCATTTCGGGCTTTTGTGTCATCAGGCGCTCATCCTTATCCTGATAGTCCAAACGACCAAAGAACATGCCATCGAAGCCCATCTGGGCAAACATGGAGGCCATTTCACGCGAGTGTCCAAACGGATCGATCTGCCAGCCAACACGAGGACGACCACATTGTCCAAATGTATCGTTCAGAAGTCTACAAGGCAACAGTTTTAGCCATTAAATCTAATCGACTTTTGTTGATTATACCCACTTTAATCCCCAAGCAAACTGATCAATAACACTTTGATAGTGAGTTGTGGCCTCATCGTTCATGCTCCATGCACCGCCAATGAACTCAAGTCTGCCCTCATCCACCAGCATTTTCACCTGCTCCTGCACCTCTGCGGTCTGTTCCTTCCACCATTTGAAGAAGAAAGCCGACTCGACGTAAATGAATCGTTTCTCTGGGTCCCTCAACAGCGACTGCACAACCGAATCGATTATGTACTGCACTCCAGCCTTCTGTATATTCGTCTCACTTCCATAGTAATATTGATCCACAGTCTTTAGCCAGCCGACATCGTCGTGAGTGTGTGCAACTAAATGCACATTCAGCATGTTAGGCTTGACCGGGTGACAACTCTGGCAACAAAGTAGGGAAGTTAATTAGATATGTATATTTGTTTGTAAGCAATTAAATAAAGGATCATCATAAAACCACCACACAATTAAAGTTTGAACTTAAAATAAGGTAGATTATCCATTATTTTTTAAGATTCAGGATACATTCCATCAGATGAGTTCCCTATACATTATTGTATATTATTATACATATTTTTCTTGTTGTTACCAATAATGTAATACATTTTAAATAACGTAACATTTTCTAATAATTTAACATTTTCCATGATTCAAGAAAGATCATAAAACTGTCGACTTTGTTAAATTAAAATTCATCTAAACAAATCAGCAGAGCTTGGATTGCACTAAGCTTTTAATACATGTACGTGTATGTTTGTATGTAATAAAACACATACACATATATACTATGTATGTAGATGTGTTTTGTTCATAGAATGTATTTTTAAATTTGCTGATAAGAGAAAATTAGCAAAATGAAGAATTCAACGAAGCACTTATTTACATACGCTAACACTTGCATACATATATGTAAGTACATAAATTACATGTATGTTTGTATGTCTGTACATATTGAATTTACAAACATACATATGTATATATTTGTATTGCCCCCGGGGGCTCGTTAGCCGGTACTTTTAGTTTGTTTAATGCACATTGTTTATATGTATTTATAAACACTATGTATGTATGTACATAATTGATTTATGTAAATACACATATGTATGTACATATGTATGCACTTACACAAATGTGTACATACATATGTACATACATACTGTCACTCACCTGATAACCACATTGTGCAGCCTGCTCGCTCTTAGGTACTTTGCCAATATTCCTCAGCTCAACCTGATCAAGGATAGAGCTGAAAATGATGAGGACGACGACCCAAGCGCTTAGTTTGCCAAGCATTGCAACTAGATTTAGTAACAACTGCTAAACTAAGCGCGTCCAAGTCGTGGATCTTGCTTTTATAGGCCGATCCAATTGATTGTCCGGTCTCTGTGTGTGTTTGATTGTGTATGTGTATTCCTGTTACGATAAGAGAGTGAAATACAATTTCACGCATTGAGTTCAGCTGAAGTGCCCTAATGCCAGTGTGGATTTGTACATACATATGTATGTATGCATGTACGTTTGTAGGTACGCGTATTTATTGCCAGGCGAGATCAACAACAACCGGACTCGTGTACTATTCAGAACGTACTCAATAGGCCGGGAAGAGCGCCGTAACTGAGCATACCAACAGTTTGGAAATTGTAATGCGCCTTGCAGGTTGCACAAAAGGCACTGATATTTGTCACGTCACAGAAGAGTTGATTTAAAACACCAAAAACAAATAAATATATTCATATTCATACATTTAAATTAATTACAAGTTATTGGAGTTCAATTACCTTTTAAAATAACTTCAGGTTACTTTATTATATTATATTGCAAAGTTGTTGTTGATATTTGTTGTACCTTTTTACAGTTTTCATCTCATTTCATTTCAATAGTGGCAACCTTCAATGCATAACCATGCTCTCATTATACACTCAGCTTGAGAACAGCAGCTTGAGGTCTCTCTTCTCTTTCAATGTACCGTGTGTGTGTGTGTATGCATGTACATATATACGTTGGAGTGTGTTTATTCCATTGTATTAGGGTCGCACCGCAATCAAATTGCAATCAGTTCTGCGATTTCTTTTTAGGGATCAAAAAGAAAGTGTGTACACTGTACAAAAGTCAATTTAATATATATGAATTGCGCTGAAACAAAGGTTTTTAGAAGGGTTTGTCTGCATATTGCTTTTAAAGTACATAGTTTTGTTTTCTACTTTGTTGATGTACTCGTAGCGATAAGCAACGCAAGTACTTAAACTTCTTGTACCATACTACTAAAAAAAATACTTATTGTACCCAAATGGCACTTACTTTCGGCCGAAACTTGACAACAGCAATTTTAATTACCACACACTAACTATGCATATCAAAAGTAATCATTTCAAGTACCTTGTTCCCTAATCCCGTAGATTTGTCTAGGTAATTGAAAAATAATCGTACCGATTTAATCTTTATGAAAAGTGAGTTTCCTCATTGAAACGATAAGCTATTCTAGTTATATGCGTTGAAAATTAAGACTGAAAAAAATTAATTGCTTGAAAATATTTAAAATTTGTCTTTTAATTAAGATACATTTAAATTGAACACCCCATTTATTCATAACTATCTCAACACATATGATAATCATACAAATATGTATCTAAAGCTATTGTTTAAATATTGTGCCATAATTACTTTGTGCCATAATTACTTTTGGCAGCTTTTGCCCGAATTGGTCGTAAGTGTTCCAGAAAACGGCCTATATCTTCGTCTTTTTTCATGCAATTCATCGGGTTGAAATTGTGTCAGCAGTTTGCTACAAATTCCCTGGCAAAGCAGACACCCTAGAATGACCAATATAAGAAATGATCCACATAAGAGCAAAACCATCGGAATCTTCCACCAAATGTCATCGGTCAAGAAACCTTTTACACCATCAAACGCGGCACTTCGTTTAATTCTTGAATAACACTCTTCGGCACTTATCAGAACATTGTCCGATTTCAGGATTGCCTCATTCGCGGGTTGTTCAGCCCTGTTCATGGGGAACTGTGCGCGACAGTCGTGGCAAACTCTATTGAACCAGGTTATACATCGTTTACTTTTTGGTCTATATTGGCAAAATCGTTTCATATTTATATCGACTTAGGTTACAAATATGAAGTAAAAGTCTGGGAAAAAGGTTTGATGTTTAATCAATTCTAATATTCTAAATATGCTATCACCAAATTTACCCAATCTTTTAAACATTAGTTATAGTTTTAGTAAATTGTTTTCTTTTATTTTTTACGTATTGTCGTACTTAAATCGTAGGTATTAATAGATGTAAATGCGCTCGTACAAGTATGTATAACATTTGGAATCCATACTGAGAATTTGCAGCTAGGTAAACTTGTAAGCTTAATATGTATGTATATGGATATAGTATGTATATGTATTGGTATGCGTGCATGTATGTATGTATGTACTAATGAACATTTATCGGTAAATATAAGATTTTTGCATCAAGATCACTGATTTCGTTATTTTTGAATTGCAACAACTAAAGCTTTATTGTTTTTATCTTCCTTGTCGCATGGAGCTCGATATTTGACTTCGAATTAAGGGCCGCCTGTGCAGGAAACACAGCAATTATCCCGATAATAATCATAGCTGCATAGCTTGGCCTGTGAGGCCCATCCACAGTTGGGAAAACGATCCACACATTGCGCAGCCTGATCGTTCTGGAGCAGTTCATTAGTTAGATCTATTAGGAACAATAATTAAATGTTAAAGATTATATTATTTGTTATATACTTATATACATTGATCATATATTATCATATATTATATATATTATCATTTATTTTATGATTTACCTTCGCACTTCTGCGTATTGCAGTTACGATAGATCGGCTCCCTTAGGGCGTATCTGCATTTGCTGGATTCCCGCAGTGCATTCTGTTTCTCATCATATTCCAAACACTTGACGCTGCGGCGTTGTGTGCCGCCCTCACAGGACTTGGTGCACTATAGGGAGAAAGTTTGAGTCGATTAGAGTGCGATGAGTGCAAAGCAATGTTAACTAACCTCAGACCACTCGGAATAATGCCAGCGTGGAGCACAGTACTCGACCTCGTCGTGAGAGCAATTCTCCAGCTGCTGCGGCTTTATATCCGCCTTGCATTCCTCGTCTTCCGTTATAAGTTGAGACTTGATGCAGAGCACAGTTCGGCTACGGGTGAGGTTGAAGCAGTCGCCACTACACGGTGACCAGGGTCCCGAGAACCATTCCCCCTGTTCGCATGCAATTTGCTCGCACGGTCTTCGGTTCTCGGGTATGTCACGAGGTTCGCAACGTTCTGCTTTGTTCTTAGGACGATCGCAGAATATAGTACGATACTGTACCCCCGGTCCGCACGACGTCGAGCAGTATTGATTCCAATCAGACATCAGCCACACGGCATCGCCTACATTCTTGTGTGATCCCCGGTGACGAGCAATATGTGTGACATTTGAACCCTCCAGACGCGGATGCATGCGATAGCGGGCAGAATTGCGACGACGATTCTTCGGGCACTCACACTGCATTTCGTTGGGCGGCTGCTCCTCCATGCAGGCCGCCTTGTCCACGTGTATGACAATGCCGGAAGCAAGTTCCTGCACACAGCTCAATTCCCGACGACGTACAGATTCACCGTGCTGGCAACGGCACTCGCCCCATTCATCTTGACGCCAATAGGCTGGACAGGGTTGTGTGTTGCAGTGCAGCAGGTTCTCATTCAACACGGGTTTCTCTGTGTGACTGCAACGTCGCTGCGAATAGTATCGCACGGGATTCTCACGAGCGCAGCGTACAATCGGCGACTGTGTTCCACCGCCACAGGACTTGGTGCATGGACTGAAACCTACGACTTTCCAATTGAATTTACGTCTGCGTCCTGGCCGTGAGCTACTCGCAGCAGAGCTGCCGTCCTCCATGCCCCCACCTGATCTCAAGAAGCCATCGCTGCTCTCCAACGACAATTCATTCTCTTCCGAGTCCGAAACAATTGGCAGCAAGTACTCGTACTTAATACCCGGATTGAGTATATTGCTATAGACCTTGGATCGTATAAATATATCATTGAATAAATATGATTCATTTACGACAAGTTCTACAGCTCTTACCAACAGTTCTACGGCATCCCTGATGGGTCCCGTGCTCGTGATCCACTCGGTGACACCCTCACCCTGTTGCACTCCATCGATGCGATGATAGTCGAAAGTCGTGCCGACGGCCTCGTACGATCCACTCTCGGATATCTGGTTCTCTCCATTGAAAATGCTCTTTTGTTCGCTTGTGCGCAGCACTGTAGATCGTTTAATATATAGAGATATACATCCATAGAGATATATGTTTGATTATATAACCTTACCAAGCAGATTAGCACTATTCTTGAGTTCAGTTATAGATATATTTGAGGCCCCAGCTGGTATTGTGGCCACATGCACGTACGCATCCTCCGGCAGTGGATCGCGAGTAAAGATTCCAGTTACCGGGCGACAGAGCAATCCTCCACAGCTGACCGAACCGCTATTTGCATACAATCCCTTTATGGAGCCGCTGGCAAGAACGGCCTAAGACGAAACCGAAACAAACAAAATTGTTAAATATATAAGGCTCTTTAGGGATGGGATCCACAATTAAACAAGTGTTGAGCGAGTGTCGTGATTGCGCGACACGGCTTGCTCAAGTTATCAATTTCTAATGAAAGCTCTTTTTGCTCTATACATTTTGAAATATAATATAAATAATTAGCTATAATAGTTAAACATAGTTAAACTTTATTTGAGCTTAAGGATGAACAATCAATCCAGCTGACAAAAACACTTGGCAATGAACTATATCTGTGTATGAAATGCACTTGGAGATCAGTTAGGCTACTTTTCATTGATCATAACTGTTAAGAATCTAGAAATTAGCAGAAAATAACATATTAATTTATATGACAGCTTCTAAAAATATATATTAAACTGTAACTCATGTATAAGATCGGTATACACAAAAAATTATTAGACAAATGTGAGAAAAAAGAAAAAACCCATATTTGAGAAATATTCAAACTATTGTCGTGTCACGGGGCCATCGCTGACAGCCAAGGCGCCGACATCACTGGATAAAAGTTGACTCACCAGACAGCAGGTTAGCGCCAATTGCCAGACGCCCAGCATAGCTCACGCGCGATTTGTGGTTATAAATATGTAAGATGATTTCTATCACTAAATCGTCTCTCAATTGACTCTTAAATTTTCGTTATTTACGGACCGAATTTACTTAGTGTTCGATTGAGATATTAAAGCACAGGCTGAATCAGATAAACATGCATATTATTAGCTATCGGAGTCCCAAAATAAAATTGTTAAATTCGGAATATGAATACGAAAGTAGACGATATTTATGCACTCCGCCGAACTTGAAAACATTTCGATCACTTCCTGTCTGAATGCAAATTGCCAATTTGCAAAAACAGATATATGTTTATATTCAAAGCATACAACTTAAACATTGAAGTTGGGAGTTGGTGATAAGCTCATAAATAGCCGATCGCTGAGTGCTGCAGGAGACCATTACGAAGCGGCAGATAAGTCTCTTTTAATGGCATTCGCACTTTTACATATTTACGATCTGCACATTTCACTCGCTTGTTTACGACGTGACTAGCGCGAGATTAAAGTGCTTTTTCTATACCCTCTAACGGATTATCATAGCAGGCTATGACGCAGTCAATATTCATTGTAATTGGAATGGCTATCAATAAATTATTAACCCTCGACTCCCAACATTAAATATATATATGTTTAAGTTAGTAATCAAATAACATTTTCAAATAACATTTAACTACAATATATTGCATACTTTAAGGGAGACTATTAATCGTTTTGCCTTTTGTAACGTAAAAAATTAAGAAGTATCTGCTAGCTGAGCATTTGGCTATATTCAGCGCCCTGTCTTCCTATTTGCAATTTCTTCGACTATGTAGGAGTATATTAGCAACACGTGTATATCAGTCGGTTAGTCAGGCCCTGTCAGCTCCTGTCAGTATTGAACTTTATTTGCCACTTACTCAAGGGAAAGGAAAGGAAACGAAAGTTATACTAAGCGCGTCGAGTATCGAATACTCTTTCTAAAATTCAAGAAGCTAATAATGTGAAATAAATATACAAAATGGGAAAGAAACAAATATATGTAATTGAATAATATACCAAAAATATTCCACCTAAATTGTAATAATTAATTGAATCAAACAATTGATACTTCAGCAGTTTAACTGATCTATAAATTATGATTTGTTTGTGTGACTGATTATAGCACTTGAAGGTAAGTGAACATAGTAGTTAGAGTGCCATAAATTATCTGCCGATAAGCCTATACAAACGTTTTCAATGACCCAAACCTCGACAAATATTTGTATAAGCAAATTTAGCCCCACAATTGAAATATTGTATATACAAACTATGTAAGCTATGAATTTGATTCAACAAATCAAAAGTATTTTTAAAAACCCATATATCAAACGATTTAAGACTCTGACAAAACATTTGCAATGCCAAATGGAATAAAAGAATACTGCACATCGGAGATACACACAAATGGACCAATTTCATTAAAATAGCCATAAAACTAAAAGCCCCAAAGAATCGAGAGCTGAACATGACATTACAATAGAAATGTATAAAACCGAAAAAAGTATACAATACATATACTATGTATATTTTATATATGTATATAATCTATGGTATTACGAAATTGCAGCATCATAAAAAACCATCAGTGGATGGCAAAAGGTCATTTTGGGTTTAGAATTGATTGAAGATGACGCAGGCTTTCGGTTTTGCGGATAAAGGAAAAATTCAGTACATTCTTCTCGTAGCGATTGCAAATGGCAAATGGATCTAATTAAAGACTTGGTACAATTAAAGCTTGTTAGTACATTACGCAAATGCATATTATGGATACATATTTATTAAATGTAGGCCTAATGAGTGCCTCTGCGGGGATTCAAGTGTAAATCTCAAGTGTTTTGCAAAAAAAAATCGAAAAAATCCAAAGAATTGCTGGGTATTTCCTTAATTTATATTTCAGGGAAACGATAATTGCAATTTTCAGAAAAAAAGAGTCAAAGTATCTTTAATCAGTTAAACTTCATTGAAACTTGTTCCGATTTTCAATACTATATGCCGCGCACGTCAAGTCTTGAGTTATTTCGATGTTTCCGGTTAGTCTTATCAGATTACAATTAATACTGACATGATTATCGCATTTAAACGAACATAATGAGTTAATAAAGTATTCAAAGGGTCGCACTCTGGACAGCGTTCGGACGTAATTTATTCGAAAACCCTTCGATTTGAACTAGTTTGATCGGCGATTGTTCGATTCGATGGGCCGACGTGCGCGATTTTTACGATCAGATACCGATATAAGGGGATACACCGATAGGCGTGTGTTGCGCGCTGCGATTCGCGTCGCTTACTAAATATTCGGCAATGCGATCCATTTATTTCTAAAGTCTTTTCATAACTCACAGTACGCGGATGTGTATGAGTGTGTGTGTGTTCGTACGCACAATCGGCACTCTTGTTGTGCCGAAGCGCCCGCAAGAGTATGCTCAGTTTAGTCGGCTCTCGGTTGGCTTTGTTTTTGTATTGGAAAAAGCGAAAAAGAGTCGACTGCTCAAAAAGAATATCAATGAGTAAGTGAATCATAGTCGACTATTAAATACCCAGCAAACAGTATTGGAAATTTAAACTGTTCGTTAATTCATAAGAACTCCAGTCCAGGTTAAGCATATTTGAACTGTATTATGATCAGAAGAATTGAAAAACAGTTAATTAGCAGTTCATACTTTATAACATATGATAACTAAATAAAACAATGAACTGAACTGTTCCCACCTTTAGTAAAAGTTGAAAGCAGAGACAGACAAAACACTTGACTGTTTCAATGGTTTATCTGCCTTTCACAACTAATGCAACTAATATACCCTCATTGATCCACATTAAATTTTATAGGGTATCCAAAAAGACCCAATTCCCTTGCATACTCTAATGAAGAACAGCCACATTGAAGAGTTGTAATTGAGATTGTTTTTCGATTCGACTCGTAGAACGTATAATGATCGTTTTAGCATTCATTTGCATTCAAACAAGTAACGAGTCCAGAGTTGGTGCGACTCGATGATTAATTGCGCTGCTCTGTAATATCTATAGATCGATCTTGGTATTGTCTTGGTATCGCCTTTATCTGTGACTATGGTGTGAGTGCACTCATAATCGAGTTGTGTTGAGTTGAGTTCAGTTTTTGCTAACATTCACCTTGCAAATGCCGTCGACACACATTGCACGGCTCGCGTAAGTGGACTTGGATCGATAATATTCCGCCGGACGTTGGCAAGGTGTTCCATCAATAACGGTATCGTTCAGCGTGGCAAAGTATTTCATTCCCAACGGTTTGCAATTCAGCTCGCACTCGGCATCGTCTTTAGGGATAGAAATGATGATATTATCGTTAGCAGATCGAAGAGTTTCTCTATATCGTATTTTATATCGTATGCATGCATACCTTTTATATAGGGCTCCCAACTGTACTGTTCACCCTGGAAGTCGACTTTATCGTATGAGGCGCATTGATTGGCACGAATATCGTAATCGTCCGTCTCACATGGAAGGTCATTACACACCTGATAGCGCTTGGAAAGCCCAACGCAGGTGTCGCTCGCATAGGTTCTACCTGTAGTAGAGTCGCTGCAGGCAAAAGAATATATACATAAAGTAGATTAGATTCTGGTTAGATATACATTAATATATAGTGCATAAATAAAGCGAAAATAGATGTGTATGAAGTAATATAAAATAAAGAATAAATACTATATTTAAATGGATTAATCAATAAATAAAAGAAGAGTAATAATCAACCGTAGGTTATTATTGTATAAGTCTTGTAAATACAATAATAAACTGGATTTGTTTATTTAACTATATATATTTTTTGTTTTTGACATTCAAGCCATTGGGACAAGTAACTTAATTATGTTATTTTACATTACATTTTGCTTTACCAGAACAGTCACTTAATTATGTTATTAAACATTACATTATGCTTTACCAGAACAGCTGATTTACTCTTATGCTAATGATCATTACGATCAAGACATTCACGGTTAAAAAGTCACTTATTAAATAAATACCAAAATAAACACAATAAATGTGTTAATAAATATATTTAGGTCAAGTCGAAGATTTATTTTGGTTATTTGATTGTTTTTTAGCAGCTTTTATTTTTGTGAACTTCTTCTATAATGTTAATTTAACTTTTAAGTAATAGGTAAAGTACTCTACAAGACTGTATTTCCTCTAACACACAAATTTCCATTTAAATTCACAAGTTTCAAACATTTCATTTGATATTTAAATATATTTAAATTATGCATTAATAGTTGTATTTCTAGTATGCAATATTATCATCATCAAATCGTAAGTCATCCCCATATTTGCCTAATTATTTATCCAATCCAAATTGCTTTTGAAAGTCAGTTTTCATTAGTTGACTGTCAACTATTATTGAAATTTCGCTGACAAATGCAAAAGTTTCCATTGACAAGATCGTGCCCGATCGTACACAATTTTCGTTTCTACATTTATTTTATTATAATTATCGAAATGAGACAGTGAAAAATTAATTTTACGATGATATCAGAGTTTAGTTGTGCTCGACAAACTTCTTCTGCAGGAACTCAGTCAGGGGGGGGTTGTTGGGGTTGGTGATCTCGTAGAGAGCCTTCTGCTTATCCTCGATGGACACGCTGTCGGCGAGAGCACCCTCTGCCTTAGCCTTCAGGGCCTGGATTTCACTGGCGAACTGATCTTCCTTGCTGGCCTGCACCTTGTTGAAGAAATCGACGGCGCTCTGGAGATCATGGTTGACTTTGGGCAGAGAGTCCTGCTTCAGGAAAGCGACGAATTCGGGACTGAAAGACTTCTCCAGGTTGATGAAACCATTCTTCTTGGCCTCAAAGTCAGCCTGCTTCTGCAGACCTTCCAGTTCAGCGACAGCCTTCTCAATGTCGGCCTTGTGGGCGTCACTGTTTGGCAGACCCTTGTAGAATGCGATCGCAGCAACGATATCCTGAGCAATTTGGTCCTCTTGCAATTTTCCCTGAATGTAGGCACCGAATTCGGCAGAGAACTGCTCGGGGACGCCGCTGACAATCTTCTGTTTCTCCTCGTAGTTCTCGGCCTTCAGCGCTGACTCGTTGATCGAGATCAACTTTTTCAGATCCTCCTTGTGTGCGCCATCGTCCTGCGACAGATATTTCTCGTACTGCTGCAGCTGGCCGCGAATGTGGTTGTTCAAGGCCTCAGCGGGATCCTCAGAGCGAACGCACTTCAAAGAGAGTACGCCAAGAGTTAGGTACATTTCCAGAGACTCGGCTCAACGCGACTTATCGACTTACCTGGACAAGTGCCAGAGCCAGAAGGCAGACTTGCAATAATTTCGACATTATTATGGGATAGAAAACTTCGAGGCACAACTAGCCGAGAGCGCTGATTGCCGGAAACTCACGATGTTTCGAAACTTGGCTCTCGTATTTATAGCAAAATCTGTTCTCGAGTCACACCGAGAGGGGGAATTTTGCTGTTTTTCTGTTTTCTGTTTTTCTACTTTGCTGTTTTTTCGGTCGATCATCAACACGAGCGCGCACAAAGTCTGGCATTGTTCGGATTGAGCCTTCTGTTTGTTGCTTTTTTCGCCTTGTTGAGATTTCTCTTTAACTCAAAACAAGTCCGAAAAGTAGAGTGAGACAAGTATGACAACTAAACAGTGGACAGGCGCCACAACCAGACTACAAGATACCCTAGCTTGGCAACCACAAAATACCGAAAAATCGAATCCCAAAACAAAAATCATCTATATGAATTGGATTATTTTATCATATAGTACTGCTATTCCAGTTATAGGTATCCAGTATATATTCCTATACATATACCTGATATATTCGTCACAAAATACCCGGTACACGCGCCTTCCAATTCATATTCATATGTTATGTATTTGGGTTTTGTTTAATTATTCAGTTATTCCCTCATTAAGGAAGAACAATCGACGTGTCGTCTAGTCGAGGCTTAATTTCTTCTATTTCTTCTAACGGCAAAATTATACATATACATACTTATAATTTCTTTTGCCCACATCTCATACAGGTTTATATCTGTCGATTTATGCGACAAAGTCGAAATCGAAGAAACTAACGTTTTGGCCAGCGAAGTGGATTAGTTAAGTCAATAATTATCTATTTCGGAGTTGGATAAATAAAACACACACAAAATTGATTATTTATGTACATGAGATGGAAAAAAACAAACAGACCATTTTGAAAGTCGCCAATGCGGTCGACACGACCGCAAAATACCCTGTAGCCGCAGGCTAAGGTCGTGCAAAGTGGGCTCGGCTTGACCAGATTCTGGCTCATAATCAATTGCATTTAAAACGCATTTTACACTGCTCAACAGAGTTTGGCAACTGATCGAATACGCACAAGCTGATCTGGTAAAAGTAAATGTATAAGGTATATACTTATCGTTCATCGGAGAAGCTATACATAAATCTTGAATGTTGACAAAATAATTAGCGCGAATTACTTTTCGGCTAAGATGACGCTAGACACTTGTCTAAAAGTCATAAAAAGTAAAAAGCCCGGGATTAACATACAACTCTATCACCATACTGCCGAAGCCGGCATACCCTCAATACAAGAATAATATAATAAAGGTAAAATGAATAAAATAAAATATATAGTAATTATTTACAATTTCTTGATGATTCATAAAAGAACTGCAAAAGAAAACAAGCTTGTTTATCATTCCACGCATATATTCGACATATGCATATGATAATAATCTGTAGAATAAGCGAAACGTGCGCCTAATGTTCTCGATTAATGCACATTTCGTGATAAAATTTTGATACACTCGGCATAAGGGTATAAAAAAACCCAAGACTCAAGGCACAAACCAGTTTGCAATTGACTCGGATGACTAAAAGTCAACAGTTTCTGGGTTTACTACTAGCATGATACATATGCATATATAGCATACATAAGCTATATAGTGCGCCCATAGATTCAGTTAACAATCTAGATATATCCAATAAGGTCAACAAACAAAATCGATCTTTAAGTCGTAATTAGGGCTACAAATTTGTACAGGAAATAAATAGAGTTGTAATCGAGTCAGTCTATTTACATATCGATCTTTACGAAACTCTTCCCTGTTGGCCGAACTTTGATTTTCATTGTTGACAAAATCGTTTTTGTAACGTAACGTTCTCAACGGCACGCAGATCTTGATAAGTCATTCAGAGACCCGTGATCGGCCTCATAAATGTTGCTTACAAAATATGGGTAGATAGTATATACCATAGTATAACATGGTCTGGTCTTGCTGGCTTGCATAAGCTCTGATAATGACGTCGTTAAATTAGAATTGCTAATTAAACACGGCAGCAAGAACTACTTAATTACTCGGCACCGACGAAGGTTAAGCATTTATATACCCTATAAGTAGATACCCTATACTAAGCCACCTACCGGTCTATACACTTGCGTATCTGATGCTTCACTCCGCCTCCGCACGTGCGCGAACATTCACTCCAGGCACCCCAATTGGCCCATCTCGGAAAGGGTCGCAGCTTTGGTTTAGGTCGCCGGGTCGAGGTGCTCGCCGTCGTCGTTGTGGTTGTTGTTGTCGTACTGGGTATATCCTCAATTATTGTCGGAAGAGTGGCCTCCTCGGCTATGAGAGATTTCAGCTCGCGAGTTGTCGTCGAAGTCGGAGTCGGAGTCGTTTCGGATATCGCATTATCAAAACGAATCCCTTGCTGTGCTCTGTTGGGACCTGAGGCCATTGTCGGTTCCAATTTGTCGTTGCCATCACCGATTATATTGGCATTAATCGAGCTGGTCTCGTTCTCTGCGTACACCTCGTTAATGCTCGAATTCTGTTTTCCTTCAATCGTTTTATTTATGCGCCATAAATTCGGTAGCTCAAAAGTTGATTTCCATTTCGTGTATTTCACTCCATCCGATTTGTGTTTATTATGTAGTTTCAGCCATTCTTGATGTTTCTGCAAATAAACAAACAAAATATTAAATTTACTAGCCGCCCCAAGTATTTCTATTTTTACGCATAGTTTACCTTGATGCGCTCCAAAGTTGATCTATCCGCTGCGACCAATTGTGCTAGGGTTGCAACAACTAGGCAAATACTGGAAAACAGAAGACGATTTAAGACCCAGAAACAAATTTAAATATTAAAATATCTAGTATAAATGTTCTCTCACTATGCATTATTCAATAATTGGTAGATTAATAAAGAGAATACCTTTTAAGTCATTAGAGTTTTGTACATTAACTTCTCATAATATATTTGTAGATAAATATTAATTTTAATTGTGTGAGTTTCTTTCATTTTTATATTTTTTTTATAGCGCAGACAAATTAAACTGCTCAGTAAAACGGAATACTCGTATTACTTCTCAAATACTTTCCGTTTCTTAAAATTATCCGCTTCAACAACTTACGTGAATATAGTATAAATATAATTTGCCATTGTCTTGCAATTAACAAACAGTGGGACTACATAGGAAGGTAATTAAAATCTGAAAGAAAGAAACAGGAAATAGACATTAAAATGGGAATGAAAACAAGCCAAACTGAAATGATGCGCTTTGTTTCACACCTTAATCATTAAAATTGATTGTTACCGTGCTAAAGAGATAATTGCACGATAGAAAATCATTTAAAATGCTATAAATTTCTAAAGAAAAGGAAAGCTTGTCAGTAGGAACCAGTTCACGGTATATACATACGGTATATAGTATGTATATACCGTGAACTGGTTCCTCCCCTTACTTACAGTATGTCAAGAAACACTTTATACATATTTATGTACATAACATTAACATGTACATATAGTGTAAAAAGTTACTTGACTCACTTTACTCAAATGCACATGTCAATGTTATGTACATACATATGTGTAAAGAGTTACTTGACCGACTATACATATATCGACCTTATGCGTTATCGCAAGTTACAACATTTCCTTTAATCAAATAGATAGCAGAGGGAATGCAGCAATATAACTCAACTGTGATATATAATATATATAGTAATGTACTTAATTCTATCTGCACATATTTTCTTAATTAATGAGCCTTTTACAGGCAACGTATTCCCCTGTGAAATGTTGGAGATAACAGAAAATCGATTAGGTCAATTAAAGCTTAAAGTGCCACAGGCAATTAAATTGAAAATGGGAGGAGAGTTCTATGAACTGAAAATGTAGGTATTAAAAACTTTTCCAACACATTATTCAGTATATATAGTAACAGACTATATCTTTAATATGTACGAGTATACTAAACCATTACTGTATATACTTTCAATTCCGTCATGTGCAAATCTAGAAAGATGAACACAAAGCAGATTTCTCCTGCAGATGCTTTTACGCATAGCTGAGCTTAACGAAAGCCGACAAAATAAACGAAAACTGAAAACTGAACGAAGAAAGAACGCATTGAAACATGTGATCATTAATCTGCTCGTAATTTGCGCCGACTGCGACAGAGTTCGACACGCCCATCCCTCATTTATAATGAGCTCAGCTTCGGCTGCGGCTTAGCTCGGCTCATTTCAGTTTACATCGGCAAATTGTCTATGTACTCATGCCGTATTCTTTCTGCACTCTTCCATTCCATCCATTCCGATCGCCGATCGGCGGGTGCGACCGAATTAACTGCGTAGATTGACTTTTTGCGATAGCATCACAAATTTTCGGGATGAAAAGAGAATATTATCGCCGGCTCATCGGAAGTCGTTAGAACGAATATAAGGGGCAAGCACATGTGTGTGTGTGTGTGTGCGTATAAGCAATTATAAGTACACTAAGAGAAATAGTCTACCTCTTCAGTACTTTCTATGAAAATTTATAGCATAAAACATACAGGATTTTATAATCTTTGGCACTTAAAGAAATAAAAAAATAATTAAAAATATAATTTAGATTTGTTTGGCTCTGAAAGCTAAAGTTTTTAAAATTCTTTTTTAATCCATCGCGAATTAAGCTTTAACTTTCCAGCAAAGAACTGCCAAAAGATATTATATTGATCATAAAACACATATTTTATGCACCTCAGGTTTTATTAAGCTATCAATAATTCTCATATTCGTTTTTTCTCTCTTTATCTACGTTTGAGTCAGGATCAGGTCAGCTGATTCAGTATAAGGCGCAGCCAACTTAACATCGTTTTACATATATTAGTAAAATTTTGCAAATTCCGCAGAAGTTCTAGAATAAACGCAAGACATTGAAGATTTTTGTCAAACAACAGCAAAGAAAACTATGTGTATAAGCGGGCTTTTATTCACGAGTTCCTGTAGCACACACTCAAACGATTACTATATCTATGCGTATCGCCCAGTATGATATAACACGCATTGTGGGACTTAGCAAATCGCCCGTGACCGTGCTATAAAAACTAAAACTAAAACAGAAATTCAAACTGAAACTGAAGCTGAAACAAATGCGATAGCACAACGGCCTCAGTAGTTGTTGGACAATTTTGAGTAATACTACAAAATGCACACACATACAAAATGCGCACACACAAACATATTCATACAAAGTCGTTCACACGAGCAGGGTGTGTTCACACACAGTAAGCTTCAATAGAACTTCGCCCAGCTGACGCTGTACTTAAGCATAGGTGATTTATATAGTCTCTGTATCTGTCAGTTCATATGGAAATCGGTTAGATGATGCGACCCCAATCATCGTCATAGTATTGACCTTCATGCTGAATAATTTTCAAAGTGAATGTTTCAAAATTGGGTTTGTTTCTCGCTCTCCCAAAATGGGAATTCTGTCAAATTCTTCGCATTTCGATGCAGTTACGTGAGAAGGTTTTTTGTTTGGTTTTATTTTTTTGGAAACTACCGATCAAGTGGAACAATCTTGCGTTTATATTGGCAGTATTTAGAGCATAACCAATAACCTTTGCGGTTTGCAAATCACTTGAAGATCACCCAATATGGATCTTAACTAGCTGAGAAGGAAGTCGGCAGAGACTTGCTCAAACTACTATACCAACTCTACTTATAACACAGTTTGACTATTAATATGCACGGACTTTGTTCATTTAATATTTTAAAATTTTGCAAAGTTTCTGTATTCATAATTTAAAATAATAATCGAAGCTTGAATGAATCATCTAAAACTCTTAACGATTATTTTACTGTTAATTTAAAGGACTTGAAAAAGACATGAATTGAAAAATACAGGAATTGAAAAAAGACATGGAAATTGAAAACAGAGAACCATTATGGCAATTCATCTAAAATTAGCTACACATTCATAGCAATATTTAGGTTTAATTGCAATGATCTTTAATGTTTGTTATATTTAAGAAATATACCACATCGTATATGTTTGCTATAATGACTTTTGCTAATTTGTAAACTACTCCAAGTTCAAATAATTCTGTGGACTTAAAAAACGTTTCAAAGCCCCACAAGGCGATAAATTTAAATGAAATAATGGCTTAAATAGCTTAAATTTATAAATATGCGTATGCCTAGAACGATATATTGATGGTTGTGCATGAGTGTATGTGTCTGAGTGTATGAGCGTGTTTGTATGGGTTTTAAATGAGCTGCAGAGAGTGCAACGGCGTTAGGCAACTTTAATGAACCCGCGCACTTCTCAAATATGTGTCAATCGGCCCATTCCCATTCTATTCATTTGTCAATAGGCAGCATGCTCACATATTCGTATTCAAATTCGTATTCATATTCACAATGTTTACAAACAAACACTTCAAGTTGCCAACGTCTCTAAATACTATACAAGTGGCGACTTAACTCTGAATTTATGCATAGAGTGAGAGTGAGAGTGAGAGAGAGAGAGAGAGAGAGAGAGAGAGAGAGAGTTATATGTATCTATAAGATAGATTTTTACACTTGTACTTCAATGAAAGCGACAAATGAATCGGATCGAATGCAAAGTGAATCCAGACGGAAGCACAAACACTTGAGAACATAATTCGCATGCGGAACAAATGCTTTAGCATAGGATTAGAAGTGTGAGTGTGAATATGAGTGGGCGTGTAAAAGGCACTCGAAGTTTTATGTCCATATTTAAGCATGTGTGCACAGACAGACAGTGGCGCAAAGTGTACCCGCACATCTCTGCGAATAATTTGTGAATGACCCAAATATAGAACTCTCTGTTCTACAACCGATCTCCCAGGCGAAACATATAGAATAATAACAAAGAAAACAAACAAAACAGCCGCCGAACGTGCATCAACGTTTGCGCCCCCTTCTCATTATGAAATATCACAATTTATTGATGTAAATAGTGTGTAATGTAAATGTGTACGGGAAATTCGAATGAGATTCGATTCATTCAAAAAAACACAAAAGTTCTCAACGCTTTTTGTTTGACGTTTTCTTTTCAGATTCAAAGAGTTTTGAGAGGTTTCGAACAATAGAAATGCAGTCAATAGTAAGTCAATATTGGTAAGTGTGGCTAAGAGCAGTTAGGGAATTAAAAGTTTTACTGATAGCCAATAAAATACCCTATGAATTGGAAAAGGTTTGGATTAAGTTTTCTTAATATTCAACACTTCAAAGAACTTAGGTTCCAATTAGGTTTTTAAAATGTATTAGGTACAAAGCAAAACATTATATTTCTGATTCTATATTAAAAAATAAATAATTAAGAAACTCATGTTTTGTTTTCCAAGTAATACCTATGTACTGTCACTGTAAGTACCCAGTAGACAGGGTATTCGTATAAAAAAAGGTCTCATGCTACCTAAAAAAATTAATGTCTTCATTTTGTGATTGTGTATCCGCATTGATCTGGGGCCCTCTTTGTCTTGGCGAAGACAATAAACTTGCCAGATTGATTGATGCACTCGAAAACGTTGGCAGGAGGCCGTGCAATGTCGTTGGGCCTGGGTAAGTGCATTTTGTAATTGTGACGTTGCGATGAAATGTCTATAGCTATCAAATATATTTGAATCGCTTTTTTACGATTACGATGTGACTTGGCTCAGCAGCACTTTCCAACGCGAGTACTCGTGCTGTGCCCCCGTCCATTTATACGAAAAATATGAATACATTTATGAATACTTGTGTGTGTCCAAAGGGCAAACGCGTGGAAATGCTTATAACCCATAAATCCCGAACTTTTCGTCACACACTATAAATTTACTTTGATAATAGGTTTATTAGTGCAATTCCGATTGTAAGTTGAAAAGCTTTTATGAATTTTAAATTCATTTTAAAGTTTTTTGAATAATTTATGAGTTTGTTATTTTAACACTACAGTAAATGTTGCTATAAAATAATTCTACGATAGTTGCATTATAATTTTAAAAGATTCACAGTGAAATTTCGGTAGCTTTAAGGTTAATCTATATATTTTTTTATCAAATACTATAATTATACAGCTTGTATGTATATTTGATTTGAAGGTTTTATTTAGTTTATTTCATTTTATTTTTCAAATTAAAGGACGAAATTTGAAAGAAAAATTTAAAATTTGCAATCCTCAAAATTATTGAACCTTATAAATTATATATATCCTTAGCTCTTTGGGGTATTAGCAAAATAATTCCTGTGATCAATTTGCAGTACCAAACAAATTTATTCTTGCTTAAAGTTTGATGCGATTTTAAGGAACCATAGATTTAAAATGATATTAATATGGGAAATAAGTTATTCGATCGAAAACTCAAGCTTCAAATGTTTTAAAATTTCTATACAATATAATATTTATTATATATTTAAAACAAATTCTGCAGATCTCTTGTTATTCCTAATTCCTCTTAAATTGTACAAGTCATTTAACAATTTTATTATTCTACTATTTTTAACAGTTCAAAATGCGTTAATGTCATAGAATTAGTCAATATGTGCTTACCCTTAAATTGTTGTTAAAAAGTGTAGTGTAATTAGGTTTTAATTTATATAATTTATTGCTTTAGCTGACATTCACGACACACATACAAACATTATGCACATGCACAGATCGATGAATGTGTTTTCGAATTGGTACAAATCGCATAACTCATCGATCGCTTATCAATGGGTCCATCCGTTTCCAAGCGACCCACTACAATTAATCATAACATAATTTGTGGCATTAATTTACACTAAACTCGCGATAGACCAGCGAAGGGAAAAAGGCGGCGGTTTAACGTATATGTATATGGGATAAGATGGCTAGATCGATAGCTGTTGGATTATGTTTTAAAAACCGCCTACAAAATGTTAAAATACGCAAAGCTCCCGATGTATTTTCGTTTCAATTAAAGCCGCCGTCATCATCGCGTGGTACGCAAATCCAAACTGAAATCGCTGGGAAATCGTTTTGGGAATTGAGGCGCGATGAAGACAGCCTCAGCCTCGGTCGACGCAGACGCCACTGGCAACAGCAGCAGCAGCTGAAGCAGAGGCAGAGGCAGCAGCAACATCAGCCCCGACTACCAACGAGGGTGGTAGGCGAAAGGCGGGGGAGGTGTGGCAGTAGCAGTGGCAGTGTCGCTGCTGTCGGGCCCCAAAAACTCTGGATGCGAGTGCGAGTCTGATTCTGAGTGTGAGTATGAGTGCGAATGTGAATGTTGGTGCCTGAATGGAACCAAACGAAACTTCGGTGTGGTTACGCACTCACAACTCAATCACAACTATACGCACATAGCGATTCGTATTCGTACTCGCATTCATGTTCGTTTTCATTTTCTCGTATTCGTAATCCTACACGCACTCGTGGTGCTGGCACATGTAAATAGAATATACATTGTTTTATCGCCAGCGGAAATGTTGACCAAACAGAATTGTGCGCAACCAGATACAGTCAGGTGCATTCACAACACACTCACAGTGACATTCACAGCATTCAAGTTGAGTTTATTCGGGTATTACACGCACTATTCAAATTTGGGTAGTCAGCTTAAATATTTGTTATGCTAATCGTAACTAGAGACAACTGTAATGCCTTTTGACTACTATCATACTCACCTAGACTACCTCCGTACTCTGCCACTTACCCCAACGCAGTAGAGTTCTTCTTATATCTGAAACTGAAATACAATCTAAAGCCCCTCTGAAGTACTTCAGTTTTACAGTTATGTCATGCAAAGAAATTTATTTCGCAAATATGTTCGGGTTAGGGTTCAGCCCCACATTATCAATGTGACTCAGTTAATGATGATTTGACGAAATATTGAACATCATTCATAACATCATATCGCATCATAACTCAACAGATGGCATAATTTTCGCTTGAGCAAATTTGAAAGAATGTCACACAATGATTATTCAAAAAAAAACATTTTTAGGGCTCTTCTCTTAATTGACTCCGAGAATTTGGCAAGCTTGACAAGTGTACGACAAATTCCGCAGCGATCACAATCGAAACAGATCAACAATTCGATTATTGACAACGCTTGTCGAAATTGACAACTTTCGAGAGATTGCGTGCGATTTATAAGTAATTATGTATGGCATATTTAAATGGTCAGTGGAAAGAGAGAAAAAAATAATGCATCTAAAATGTGGAAAGTTATTCAAAAAATTTATAAAAAGAACTAATCACTGGTAAACAAAATAACAAACCTTAAATGAATAGTTAAAAATACTTTTAATTTAATAAATAACATATTTGTATACCCTTCGACCATTGAAAATGGTAAAAATACGAGTAGCATACTAACTTTGTGTATGTATGTAACAGGCAGAAGGAGACGTGGAAGACCCAATAAAGTATATATATTTTTGCTCAGGATCACTAGCCGGTCGATTAAACCATTTCTGTCAGTCTGTCTGTGTGAACGCACAGATCTCAGCTATTATAAAAGCTAGAGATACCAAGTTTGGCAGGAAGATTCCTGTGTGCTATACGCTGATCAAGTTTATTTCAAAAATTAGGTGATACGCCCACCACGCAAATGATTTATGAATGCAATTCAAGATATGCAAAAATAATTCAATTACATTCGAAGCTGAAATGCTTGTTGCATTCAATTATTATTTGCACGCTTCGCTAAACGCACGATTTGCATTATTATTCATTTATATTCAATCGGGCTTTTCCGACTTGTTTGCAATACAAATTGTGGCGCCAGTTGGATGTCACTTGCATAGACTATTATATTTATATGTATGTACGTATTATAGTAACTTTCTTTTAATAAATAGGTCATTAAATGGCAATAGAACAATTACTCAAATATTTTTAAGGCAGAGGAACGTTAATAAGCTTTTCTACTGTCAAGTATGCGGTAGCATAAAGTCGAGCACATTTTGCATTTACAGTACCATGGGCATTTACTAGCATTCTTATCTTCCTTATTTTGATATTAAAACAATTGTGGGTTGATCTTTACTGCTTTTTAAGATCTATGCATCATACCCATTATGCTAATGAGCAGAGGGTGTTGCCCTGGAAGAGTTAAGTTTAGTTTGAGAAAAGCAATAAAACTGTGGAGCATAATTGGATAGCTTGGGCAGGCAGGGAACTACTGCCTAAACTGGGAAGAGCATAAATTGAATATTTTCATTTGATTTCGGCATTAATTAAAAGTGTTCTTTAATTGATTTGATATTCTTTATTGCGGGCAATTGAAAACAGAAAGAAAACGAAGAAGCCTCGCTCGCCTCATTGTGGGTCATTAATTGTGGAGCGAAGTCATAGATTTTAAATGGATAATCGTCTTTATTATTGACCCTTTCTCTGACTTCTGTCTAATTTATAAAGCTCATCTTGTGTGCTTCCTTCTTCGACAATTTATTGACAGTTATTACGTCACAGCTTGGCAGGCAGCTAATCGAAAAAGAATAATTCTAGTTTCTAGGTTAAATCTTAGTTGAGTGATCCGAATTCCAACTCAGCTTAGGTTTCTTTTTTAGAATGTTCACAACGACAGGGCTCGGCAATCTCTTCACGTTCGGAACACAGTCTATCGGGCACTTGAATTACATTTCCCTTGATTTGCTCCTGCATGCACTCAAAACGACGTTTACGCTGACCCATTTCCTGTCCCGCTGCACACTGACAATCACTGAAATTGCTTGGGCGCCAGAAGGCTGGACAAAGACCACGATTACAGTTATAGATATCATCGTTGAACGTTGGCTTCTCTATAGATGCACAATTACTGGGAGAATAGTAACGGGTCGGAGATTCCTTGGCACTAACACAACGAAATATTGGTGTTTGTGTACCCGGACCACAGGATCGATTACATTCACCGAATCCCAATAGTTTCCAACTAAATCGACGGCGCTTCCGCTCCCTCAGACGTTGTAAATACCCTGCATCCGTATTGTTTATAGGGCGACCCGCCTCATCCCACACAGCTTGCAGTTCCTCTTCCTCAATAATTGGGGCAGACGATATGGGTATGGTATAGTTATATTCTACCTTGTTTTCGCTACTCTTTAGATTCACATAGAAATACTGAGAGCAAATAGAAACCATTAGGTACCTAAGCATTTCAAAAAGATCATCCTTACCATTAGACTGACCGCCATAGAGAGTGGTCCCCTGGAGGTCAACAAACCATTTTCCAGACTATAATCAAAGGTGTCATTATTAAAACTGAACAATCCATTTTCGGCTATTTTAGTTGTGTCTCCATTCAGCAGAAAAGTTTCATTTTGATTTCTAAGAGCTAAGAATGAATATATTCATTTAGTTGTTAACTGAATCGAGTTTACTTTTTAAACTCACCCAATGAATTTGTATTGTTTTCCATTGATTTTCTAATAGACAATTGCATGGCGCCAATCGGTAAAGTTGTAATATAATTGTAGTTTTTTGTCAGATTTTTCGGATTGTATACTTCCGTTATATGTTTACACAGCACAGAACCACACTTTAGCTGACTATCGCGAGTTGTTACAGGTCGTATCAAGCCGCTGCTGTGCACAGCCTGAAATAATTTAACGTTATAAAATTCAATATTTGCCCAACTTGCTGAACTTTTTGTTGTCCATATATGAATGAACATAATTGTATACATAATGCATTAAACATGACCATGACATAACCACATATGCAAAATCATCATTGATATGCTTATACTAGAATTAGATGGATATAGCATACAATAAGGATAACGGGACAATGCCAAAATTGAGGAATTTCTCTAAGAATTCATATTGTATATGTATGTGTATTTATATACTTTTCATGCACTTCACATTGTCTGAGCTTTACTTGAAAACCCCATAGAATACTTTGATTCCATTTTTACGTAACTTCCACTCGTTTTCGTTAGGTCTCAACGCAAAATTTCACAATTGATAATCTAATGCACCTAAGAGGCACTTGAGAAGTTTTGACATCGTTTTTTTTTGGTTCTGCCAGCACCGGGGAGTCTGGAGTGGCGCATTGGGCCATAAAAACAATGCAAAGGCTTTGTATCTGGGCTAATTACATATGTATGTAAGTATTTGTAATTATCAGGCGATAATGGGGTCATGTCAACAGAAGGCCCATGGAAACGTAGCCCCATTATCTATACGTTTCTCTATCCACGCGCCCTCACTGACTTACCCCAAAACGAAAACTAATTCAATTATAAATTGTAGAGAAAGGGATAGACATAGAGAAAGACAGAGAGAGAGAGAGAGAGAGAGACAAGTGAATATATGGAAATCATTGGCAAACGATATTAATTTAGATTTATTACATTTGTCAGCATTTGAAGCACCAGTTGCATTGTGTGTGGCCCCATCGTTCACGTGGTGAGGGGGAGGAGCGACGATTGGTGGGGAACTGCCGACGTAAACGGACCGTTAGCCCCCCAACGGGCACCTATGGGGAATGGCAATTTGCATAGTTATGGTGAAAATTGTCTTTGGCCAATTTAAACAGGCCATAAAGGGAAACCGAATGCATCGCTGCCCTTGGCGACAGCGCATGGCTTCATTAGGCGCCAAATACGCCAGCTGTGGGATACCCTGTATTTAGTGTGTGACAATCTATTATTATGTGTTGTTCTCCTTGTTGTTATTGTTGTTGTTTTTTCACTTCAACTTCAACTTCGTTTACAACGTCAGCCGAATTTGCCTATGCGAGGGTCGGGCGCATGACATCACTCCACTAGGATAGACATAGAGATAGGCACATAAACTTTGAGCCTAACGAGACGAAATGAAATGAAATTTTATTGAGTTGCCTATTCGAGTGCGAAGAATTCAATTTGCAATTGGAATAAATTTACGCAATTAAAATCCAACCACAAATGCCGGAAGAGGCGAAGTTATTATTGTTATTATTATTTACAGATGGTATAAAGATCCATCATATCATGAAGTGTAGAGCCAGAGAACTATACTTAACTTGGTAGAGGTACTCTGCATATTTACAAAACTTGTACGAAATATATACGAAAAGTAAATCGGATAGTCAGTATTCTATCACTCACCCGACAAATTCCTTCGACACAAACGGCCTGGCGCCTATAGAAGAGCGTATAGTAGACTGCCGGACGATTACACGGCGTGCCATCGGTGACAGATTGGTTCATACTAATGAATAAATCAGAATTGATTGCCCGGCAAAACAGCATGCACTCGTCGTGCTCCTTCTCGTATCCGACCCAGTTATAGAATGCCTCGCGATATGGCACGCTGTTGAATCTCTCGCACTGCTCGTCGCGTAGCCTCTGCTTGCCGGCCTTGCAGCGTTCCTCCTTGCACTGACGGTAGCGCTTGAGCAGGCCTGAGCAGCCGATAGTTTCATTTCCACCGGGATAGAAACGTCTCTCGACAGTGGCTTCTTCTGTAGAGTTTTTGGAACTTAAATATATGTAAGATTATTATTAATTTTTATTAGTAATGGGGTATAGATTATTTCTTGTGATCTCGCACCGTTGTATACACTTGCGCTTCTTGATCTGCACACAAGTCGTCGCACATTTACTCCACTTCTCCCAGCGATCCCACGAGTAGTACGTGCCCAACCTATCAACCGAACTCTGATTACGCTGACGTGTTTGCTTGTTCACTTCGTTATCGTCCCCATAGTCGTTGTAGTCATCCTCAACATCCTCACTCAGATCGGATTTAATGAGCAAACTCGTTATGTTGCCATTATCTAATTGGGTTCCCTCTGCAGAGGCTCGGCACAGTTTGATATGCCAGCACAATACAATAGTTACCGAGCAATAGAACAAGCTGAAATAATCAGTAATAAGTCAATATTCGATTCATAATTCACAACAAATTTGTGACAGTGATTAAATTATGAATGCGGTGACAAAACTACTTTGAACTCTCATGAGATTATTTCAAAACTACTCATGCTTTTCATTCACACACTTTATTTTCTAATTAAACAGTCATGTTTTATTACAAACACACTTTATTTGAATGGGTTTGCTTGCTTATCTCTATCAAACTCATAGAACTATAATATTTTTCTTAATTATAAATACGTTCACTGACCTTATCAACTGCATTTTGTTTGTCGTATTCTCTGAATTATTTAATATTTATTCCAGCGTTGCGCGTGGATTGATTCTGTCAGGCAAATAGACAAAACACAACTGAGACGTTCCAAAAAATTCAAAAACCCTGATTCCAGCTCAGCAATCGAAAGTGGATCATGCTGGATTATGATTGTAATTCCCTTCAAGCGAGAGGTGTTTAACAAGTGCTTACATTGTACCATTAAATAGCATTGGTTTAGACTATAACATAACATTTTTCATTTTAAATTAGATGACTGTTCTAATCTAAGCTTTTCAAAAGCGGTTCCTTGATGTTGTAATGTTTAATGTAATTCTAGAAAAGAAGAAGTAAAATATTATTGCATACTATATATTCAATAAGAGTGTTCAATGTTGTTAATGTACCTCACAAAGTTCAACATCTAAGCCACATATTGATTGATTTGAATCCTCTGAAGAAGACTCCACTTGGCTTGTGTTCACTGTTATTTGAGGCAAACCATCTTCACCAGTTGCCAGCGAAATCAAGTTTTCTTTGAGAAGAAATGATATTATCATCGCGTTCTGCACGGTCTCCATGAAATCATGCGAATTACATATGAGTTTGTAATATGGTATGGGTTGATTATTGCTAGCACGGTAGATGGTCTTGATTTGCTTCATAACATGATTGACAGCCGCTGAACCTTCACCCTTGCGTTCCAGTTTGTCAGTCTGCTTGGGCCGCTTTTCTTCCACCTTAATAGGAATACTCGTATAAATATGTATACTTATTATAGTACAAGAAAGAACACTTGCTTGTTGTGTATTTTTTCGGGCAGCTCGTTGTTTGGGAACATGCTCTTTCACTTTAACATCTATGAAGGGTAGCATGCTGGCATTTGTAAATAATGCAGATCCATAATGGCAAGCAAGGTCACATAGTGCGTCCCAATTTTCTGAGCCTTCATTCAGCACATGATTATTCTGAAAGAAAGTATAAGATTAACAATGCATATAAGATAAATATTTCATTTGTTATAGATTCAATCTACACTCACGATTGCATTACAGAACATTCTGTCTGTGAAATTACTATTGTATTGTATAGCCTTGCCAACAACTTCATGATTACGTCGTAACAGTTCCGTATCCAGCACAAGTTCAGCGGAATTTGTTTTGCGTTCTTCATATCCTTTAACTATGTCATTCGCCTTGAGTAGAATTTCCTGTAGAGCTGTTATTGATTCACCAAATGAACTGGACTCGATCTGTTGTTCTGGGAAAATTAAAGACAGTCAGCCTTGTTTATTATATTGTCTTTTATTTACAATACTTGCCTATTCTGATGTTTTTTTCAATTAGGTCTTGTAGCTCAATTATGCGTTCACTTTCCATTGCAATCGCATTACCCTGCGTTAGTTCCAAATCTTCCGTGGAGTTCATTATAATACTTTGTTAATTAAAATTTGAAATTGTAATATTAAATGCGTCTCAATGAAGCGCTAGCTGAGCGATAAATTGTAATGGATTGTGCGATGTTTATATCGATATATCGGAAGTTCGAATTTATATCGATATCACACAACTACCAAAATATATTAACTGCTAAATAAATAATATCGAAAATTTTTAGAAAAGAATGAAGATCTCAATTTTAATCATATATAACGTAGTCTATGATTGGGTACATTACATAATATTCATTATTTCCTAAGCTTATTTCCTTGTGCAGGCGGCCGGTTCCCTTGTCCTGAATTGCCGGCACGCATACCGCCATTTCCTAATCCTCCACCACTGGGACCACTGCGGACACCAAAATTATTTCTGTTACCGCTGCGGGGCGCTCTCTGGTTTTGATTCTGTGAGTTATTTCCACCGCGATTTTTATTCATTTCAGCGCGATTACGCGATTTGGCCTGTGCGTCCTCCTTTACCATGTCAATGACTTCATCGGGAATACGTAGGTACTTGATTGTACTTCCTCGTATATAACATTCTGGCATACGCCAAAATCTGTCTCCGTCCTATAAAAACCAAGAAAGAAATCCAGTATTATTATTATTCTGGACAATTGCCGGATTATGTGACAGCTAAGGCCTATGACAAGGAGAGTACCTTTGAAGTACAAATTACATCTCGTAGGTTAATATTCATCCAGGAGTCACAGCTAACTAAATGTCCATTGTAGGTTTCGCCATTTTTTAACTCCACCAGCTTTAAAAAGAAATTGAAAAATACAAACAAATTAAAACTTGCTATTGTGGCAATACGGCCATTTACGACACTTACCATAGGATGACTCTGTGCTGTTTTTAAAAGAGATAATGGCAGCTGAAAATATTGAAAGATGTAATAATATAACTTATTTATCTGGGTTTTTATTTATAAATTACCATTGTATTTTATTTTTATTAAAACATGCGAAATTATCAGAGATGGCTTATTAATATGTCTGGCCCGATTTATTTTTATCGATACATATCGCATTTTCACTATTGGAAACAGATAGTCTTATTCGTATAAATTTGATTTAAAAAGAATAAATGATAGTTTGGCCAAAAAGTTATAAAACGAAATAAAATTTTTATTCACTTCTCTTCCGTTTTTTTATACAATTATCTTTAACAATTAGAGGTTTAAATGAACTTTTTTCACGATGCTTTTTCTGGTGCTCTTTAAATTGTTTATCCAACAATTTTACATATTTTTCTGGCAAAGTCCATTCGGAAATATTGGAGTCTTTTGTAGGATCACTTTCTTCTGAATAATCTGCAATTTCTACACCAAGGCGTTTGCAAACTTTTTCTAATATGACATCTATATAGCTCGAAATATTCAAATAGGCCTTCTTGTCCTGTTATGGAAATAAATAAAGTTGTGAATGATTTGTTGTTTATATATGGAAAAATGTGATATTTCTTACATGTTTTGTGGGTTGTAGGTTACAGATGACCAGTTTGCCACCATGTTTAATATTCTTAAGAGGTAAATTTCCACTGGGAACAATTTGAAGTGTAGTTCCCAAAGTTATATTCAAATCGGCCATTCTAATTATGAAAGAGATTTTTTTGAGTGTGGGGAAAGCGTCAATATTAGTTAGGATATATTACGTGGAATTCATAAATGCCATATCCAGGTCACGCTCCGGCAGATCGTGTTCCCAATCCAATACTGTATCATGCAATATCCCACGACGACAAATTCGACTGTTACCAAACTCAACAGATTTGCATGGAAGCCCCAAGAGCTTTTGTCCCACTGTCTCTACGGCTGTTGACCGCACGAATTGTCGACGACACTTTTGACATTGCTCGATGAACATATTGCCATGCAACTCAGCCAAGTATTGTCTATCTAGTCCTGACTTTAAATGCAAGCCATCAATATTTTGTGAAACTATATAGTGAACATAGCCCTGTTCGACTAGAGAGCGTAGTGCCATATGCGACTTTGTAGGTTTAGCCTCATCAAACGATGTGTTAAAAGTTGGCTTCTCGCCCTTTTGTTCTAACGTCCAGACTCCTTTGGGACCTCTACAAAGAATTTAAGACGAGTTGAACTCAATAAAAAATTAGATGAAATTTACAATTTTACCTAAAATCAGGGATTCCGGCTGATGTACTTATCCCTGCTCCCGTATGCAGCACAACGTGTTTTGAATTCTTTATCAAATCTGCCAACTCCTTGCATTTCTGATTCACCACCTCATCGCTGTCAAAATTCTAATGTAGATACAATACAATACCCAAATTTAAGATATACCATAACACAGTGGTGAATTAAAATGGGTTTGCGCACCTCTGGAATGCCTAAGACTCCTTTATTTTCGTATGCGGAGAGTCCTTCTGCATAGTTGCAACTCATTTTAAACTATTTTATTCAAGTTAACTTCAATAAAAATTTGTTTACATATCATTGTTTATGTTTAACAAGCAACTAGCTAAGTCTATCGATAATCCTTGCAAATCAACGTTGCTTATCGATGGGTGGCTCGGACTGCCGAAATCAGCTGTGTACTAATCAGCTGTTCGAGTCTTGTATTCATTGTTATTTAGAACAAAATGCAGTGCGGAGCAGCGAGAAGTGCATGGAGCGGTGTAAATTGTTGCAAACAATTTGTAAAACGAAATTTTTTTCAATTAAACAATAGGCACGTCCTAAATTATTTTAAAATTAATTCTGTATATGTGCTATCAGCTTGGAATAACTCTTTTATATCATCTGCCGTGCTCTGGAATTCCCTGTTCGATGATAAATATTTAAACAATAATATAATCAATGTGTCAGTAACATTTGGAGTATGATAACATTTGAAAAATTATATAATCAAAATTTGATATTTGTATGTTATTAACATTTGACTGTTTTTGGTTATTTAGCTAAGGCGCTACAAGAATTTAGAAATGTTTAATACTTTAAGGTTTCCTAACTGATACAAAATATTATTAAAATGTTGTATAACTCTAACAACATCTATTATTACAGAGATAAGGATAAAGGCCAATGGGAAATCATAAGCGCTGCCGGCCAGGTCTCGCAAGAACGAGCAGTGCCCGAAAATATACGAAAACCACCGTACTATTTCAAAAGGATGGGATCAGGCCATACTCTGGGAACTCCCGAAATCAAAACTCCTGAGCAATTGAAGCACATGCGAGCAAGCGGAAAACTGGCAGCAAGAATATTGCGAGAATGTGGAAAAATGGCCAAAATTGGTGTGACCACAGATGAGATCGATGAATTTGCTCACAACCTGATAATTGCCGAAAATGCCTATCCCTCACCCCTGCGATATGCCGGATTCCCCAAGTCCTTATGTACATCCATTAATAATGTAGCCTGCCATGGAATACCAGACGATCGCCCACTATCCAATGGTGATATTATCAATATTGATATCACAGTCTTTTTGAATGGTTATCATGGCGATTGCTCTAAAACTTTTCTTGTTGGAGATGTGGACGAACGAGGCTGCTATCTTGTAGAATCAACCAACGAATGTCTTAACCAAAGCATTGCTCTCTGTGGTCCTAATGTACAATTCTGTGAGATCGGCAAACACATTCAGAGATTTTGCAACCAACGAAAACTATCAACGATTGCAGCATTTATAGGCCACGGCATTGGCAGCTACTTCCACGGTCCACCCGAGATCTATCATTATCGTAAGGCTGTGATCTACTTACTACTACTTCTAGACTAACATCTCACTCTATTCAGATAACGATATGCCTGGGGTCATGAAACCCGGCATGACTTTTACCATCGAACCAATCCTATCACTTGGTGGCAGCGACATCGGAATATTGGAAGACGGTTGGACGGCAATGACTCTCGACAATTCGCGGAGCGCCCAATTCGAGCATACGATATTGATAACCGACTCGGGCGTTGAAATTCTTACAAAGGAAGATTAAAGTATGATAACTAGGATGTAAAAAGAATGAAAACTTTAAAATAAGTGTGTTGAAATTTATTTCAGGGTGCGTATAATTGACATAAATTAGTGGTAATTATTTTTACCGGCTTGCAAAAAACGCGCGATTGCTTTTGGTTAATAAAATGTTGCTGCTATTATTATAATTTGAAGTGTTTCTATATATATACATATATAGATAGGTATCGGTATGTGAATTTCGAGACTACATTGACTAGGTGGTTAACTGCATAAAGCGTTCGATTTTTGTACAGGCTTCTGTATCGGCAGGAACAATTTGAATTCTGGTGGTAGTTCATCCTCCGAATACAAACGATCTGAGAAATAAACACGTCGAATTCTACAGTTAGCGTGTATTTGCACACGCAATGTTTCCACATAGTTCGTGCCGTAGGCACGACGAGTAAAATCAGATAGGTTAAACTGGATCTGATTCCAACCCTCATCCAAACGCATTGGCATTGTACATATAAATGGCTTCACCCTTGTGGTGGATTGATAGTTGCTCGCACGGAACCGACGTCGAACATTCTTATCATCAAGAACCTGTTTCAAACAATAAATGATTATTTTTCTTATGGAAACTGACACTGAATGACCCAATGATCACTTACTTGTACTTCAAAGGTAAAGTATTTCTTCATATTCTTAATAATCATCACCAGAAACGGGAGTTTAATGCCCAATGTCTTTTTGGGATCGGCAGGGCACGTTATAAACGTTGTACTCACATTGGTACCGACAATCTCTAGAACCAGACTTTGTATGTCATTGTCTGTAATGCGCTTTATATGACCATTGCGAACTTTTTTGTCCCATAGTTGTAGCGGCTTTGAGCCAATACTATAAAGTATTGACAAAAATCCGGATTGGAACGTATTTTTGAACATTTCGCGCTTCTAGATGTCAGTCCTTGTCAGATTTCACTAAGCTTAGCAAATTTTTTATGTGACCAGTTGGAACAGGTCGAAAAATTTTGCGAAGCCGGAATTTGATAAACTTCGAACACAATGAACAAATGTATACTGATTTTCATATGTCAATAAAATGTAAACAACAATGTGTTGCTATTAGCAACAGAGATGTCAAGAAGGTTCTATCGTATTTCAATTTATCGACCACCTCCACAATTCATCGAAAATCATAATCGAGCAACTATCGCCGGCACATGCCATTTATCGATCGGAAATATTAATTATAAAATACATAGTATTTCAGTATTTTTCCAGACTTAAAAAATGTATTAAATATTAGCTGAAAATAGGTTTTTTTTTGTATTTTACCAAATAATTTCTTTTTATAAATTGAAAACGTAAATTCTAAAAGATTTTATTTGCATATTTTCTACTTTTTGCTACAAATGTAACAGGTTTTAGGTCTAGCCCAGATGCAACTTAATTTACAAATACAAATCAAAATCAATTCTGTTACTTGAATAAAAGTTAGTATTTTCTCCAACTTTTCGTACATAAACTCCATCTTTAAAGTAGGTCCCTGTGGACCAACTCAACATCTTTTCTGTAGTATATGGACCCTGAACTTCCTCATCTGTCTGTTTCCATTTAAATTCCCATTTTAATTCTTTTGTACCTTGATCTTCCTCTTTCTGTGACTGCTTCAACGAGTTTGACTCCTTTTCCTCAAAATCATCTGCATACATATCGAAAGATTCTCCGGCTGGTTTGCTGGTGCTGGGCACATCTTCCAGTTTTTGCATAATTTTCTCATACGTTTCTTGATATATATCCATGTTCCCGGTGTTGGAAAGTATTTCATTCGCCACTTCGGTTAGCTGTGCAATATCCTGTGTCTCTTTGTTTTCTATACCGGCTTTCTTTAGCTTAAGTTTTTCAAGAGTTGATAATTTCGGCCGTTTGCGCCCTAATCTCTGCAACGCCATTTGTACAGTTTCACCTGGTTTCATGTAGTCGATCATTTTTTTGAGAGACACATTCAGGTTGAATGATGTTACTGGACCGTCTTCTCCCTCATTGTTTGGATCAAAGTAGTTCTTGTCTTTCTCTACCTATTAATATATGTAATGGAAAAAAAATTATTATGTCCCAGTGATATATAGAATGCCGTTAGCTTACCTTGACCCAGTCAATGTTGTCCAACCAATTGTCCTTAATTTCCGTTTCTTTGTTCCAATGATAGTGGCCATCCTTATCGAAATGACCTTCTTCCAATTCTTCGCGCATATTAAACGGAGTGATTTTTACATCGTCCTCAACTTTGCCCACTCCTTCCTCGCCGCCTTCAATATCGCTGTCGTTAAGGTTATCACTGCCATTTAAATAAGATTAGAAGTGTTTAATGTTTTCTTTATTAAAATTTAAGAAAACACACCGCTCGTAGTCATCGGAGTCCTCTTCATCCGAGTCTAGCGTGTGCTTCTTTTTAAATACATCGCTGTCATTAAGACCGAAATTCTGTTTTCTCTTTGATGCCATAGCTTAACGAATAATATATAAAATTTCTTTCGTTTTGCTTATAACAATTTCTATCAAGTACTATTTCAATGTAAATATTATTTTTGTTGTATGCAAGTTTTGTTCACGCTCATTTGGTTCCTAGTTCATTTCGTCGTTTAATCGCTGCGTTTCCACAGACCACATTTCGATAAATGAAAATACTTTTTCGTTTTCGATTAATGAGACCAAATATAAAAATCAATTGAGAATATGATTTATTCAACTAATGAGTCTATTAATAATAATTTAATATATATAATCACGGAAATGTACATTTCTAAAACTGCTTTAATACTGGACGATTTTGCAGGGATTGCATTTCACTAAGCATGTTGGCTACATTGTATCGCAAACGTTGAAACATAGATAACGGCAATTCCAAAGTTCTATATTCTCCATTAACTAATTTAAAGTGCAACACAATGGTAGGTTTATCCAGTTTAGCCATCCTTAAAGTTGTTAAATATTATATTAATAATAACTCAATTACTTAAAATCTGTTATGCTTACGTTGATCCTAAGGAAATATTTATACGCCACTGCATGTCCAGCATTTTTGCCCTTTCCATTTTCGTTTCGGAAAAATTTCTACTCAGCGTTGTGCGGTGATTGAGGAGTACCTTAGATAGATCCTCTGCGCAGACATCCGAGAGACTAAGAAATAAACTATTTAATTTGTCTAAGAAAATTTCATTCCCAATCTAACAATTACCTCAAGTCGTCTGTTAAACATTGACGCAGTTCGTGATCCTTGACAACGCCCTTTGGATATCTCAAATATGTTTGCATTATAAGCAAAACCATTGTAAAGAGTTCGCAAAAGTTTTTTGGTACTTCATGACCAGCATTTTTAAGTTTGTTTATTGCAAGTGCCAAGACATCTGGGGATGATTTCTTAGTTTCTATATAGTGCACAGAGACTTGAATTAAAACACGTAATGCAGATTTAGTCAGCTGTGAAGTATAGATTGTGTACGGTTTCACACTCTTCAGAATATGATATCTAAAGTTTGACGACATTTTGCTTTGTTACTATTTTGCTTGTTTTTAACAGACTTGGACTAGCTCAATTTAGCGATGTGCAATCGCAATTTATGTTCATTGAACAAATTCATCGTACTCATCTGCAATAAGAAGGTTGCATTCATCGGTATAACCTGATGACCTGTATCTGAAAGTGGTAAATTTTGACGATACCAAAACGTAGAATAGAAGATATTTTGAAAATATGTATTTATATTTTTATTGGATGAATAAAATCGATATTTTCCGAAAAATTGTTACAAATTTTACTTTTGCTATATATATAAAAAAAAATTTGGTAAAATCCAGTTTGGTTACTAAGTTTGAAGGACGTCTAAGACATTTATAGTGATTATATGATTTATGTAGCGGGAAGATCGAAAGATGTGTTGACCTTAACTTAAAATCAGTTTAACACGAACTACAGTTAATGTGATCAAATGAATTTATATGCTTTGCGACACATTGATATGATTAAATTAATCCGGTAGTTACTATCAGTGTGTTGGCATTGTAATGCATTGTTTCACTTTGAAAATTGATATCTAAGATATTAGAAATGATTGAAAAGTCTCAGAAATGTTGACACGATTCGCTGATTTTATTAAATGATTAACGTAAATAGTAAATTATAATTAGAAGATATTTTGATTTTGGTTTTAGGATTAGACGAGATAAGATACGAAACATTTTAGCATGTACATCTGAACGTAGGTACATACATTAAGATATATTTATGTACAGACGCACAGACATACACGTTAGCTTGGCAAATTATGTAT
The DNA here is from genome assembly GCA_018903715.1 of Zaprionus davidi. Taxonomy (NCBI): domain Eukaryota; kingdom Metazoa; phylum Arthropoda; class Insecta; order Diptera; family Drosophilidae; genus Zaprionus; species Zaprionus davidi. The sequence continues at coordinate 7,341,742 of JAEIGL010000006.1, forward strand.
ATTGATGGAACTCATAATTGAATAAATCGATTTTGTACATTATTTGTATACTTTTATAATTTGCATGAGTTGTTGGTATTTGCATATTAGATGTAGCCACAGTTAAACTTTTCTTACGCTCTTTAAACTCTAAACTAAAGCAACACAAAATGTTCCCTCTCGATATACAATATCATCTTATATTTTCGTTTTTGTTTTGTTTTTTTTTTTGTGATTAAGAACTACTAATAACGCTTGGCCAAGCGGTCCGCATCTCTTCAATATTGCTGTCCTCTATCGTGCTCTCTCCACATATCTACGGCTCCTTCCGTTCTCCGTTTTTTGTTGCTCCTGCTCTGCATCCGCATCTGAAGTGACGGTACCGAGACACTCACGTATGGAATTTTATTGCTGCTCTTTATGCGGGTAGCTGAAGCTTTTTGCCTTTGAGCACTTTGGTAATGTAAAGATAGAAGAAATCGCAGTAGAGAATAGTCTGAACGATGCCAGCGAAGATCGCAATCAGATCGTAGTGCGACTCCACCATGTAACGGTAAACCCAATTGAGCAGATACAGAGCGCGGTACGATCCCAATGCAAAGAGATAGTGACTTGTAATTGACTCAGCCTCTCCCGTCTTGCTCACCAAGAACAGCTGAGGCAAAATGGCAACCGATTCCAAGTAGATCGAGAATGTCCATAATACTTCCAAAACGGTGAATTCATGATTGATAACCAGGGAGAGTAGAAAACACGGAACCAGCAAGAATTCACAGCGGAACGAATCGTGATTGTGGTCGTAAGTGGCCTTAAACTTCACGTACATCAAATACACGGTGGCCCCCGATGTGGCCAAAAAGAGAACCTTCATCACCGAGTTGTAGAGGCTGACGTAGGTGGTGAACAGATCGAGATAGCGTGATAGATAAACGATTGCGAACAATATCTGCGATTTGCCAGATATGCCGGCGCAAGATCTTGTCTTCCATATTTTAAGTAATAATATGATTATGGCAAATACATGCGATAAATCTCCAAGGAATCGAAAAATATTCATTCTGAGTGATTCGTCAACGTTTTTTTTTCTTAGTGTAGTGTTCTTTTCTGTTGTTCTTTTCTTGATTTTACTGCTGACACCCTAAATAGAACGAAACGAAATACAATTTGGTTATAACGCTGACACACAATTCATATATTTCGGCTATTTAGATACCGTACTTTGCCAGTCTAATGTAATTGTTTAATTTTCACTTGTTTTGCCAACGAGCTAAAAGTTGGTGTTGTGCCGCCTATATGTACGTAGTGTTTCGGCACGAAAGAGAGAAACAAAGAGAGCCAAATGACGTGGCCACATACATATGTGAACGAAAAAGACGTATGAACACAAAATATTTGTTTGTATCAGCTAGGGTTGCATAAAATATCGATAATTATATAAAGCGGTTGCATAGAGGATGTAAAAAACAATTTATAAATGAATTTCAAAAATATATTATTATATCAATTGATGGTATATTATTATCGCAAAAACTCTATTGATATTTGAATTGAATATTATTATTTATCGATCATTTTCGATTAACAGCCATTGTCAATGGCAATCCGGTCAAAAGCGCTGAATATAATATTTACCGTAATAAAATTACTTAAATTACAGAACAGTTAGCAACCATTTACTGTCAAGATAGCGGAAATATTTAATGATCTAGTTGAACATTGGTTGCAATTTATCGAACTAGGTATTCGATAACTCTTCGACCGGGAGGCATAGTTTGTTTGGCCATTTTATTTTCATATAATCAGCAAACGTTTATTGCGTTTGCAAAGTTAATATTTGAATAAAAGTACTAAGACAACTGCGTCAAGATGGTAAGTTTATTGTATAGTTTAATTAATACAAATGGTTACATTAATAAATCTTTGCTTTCTATAATTGCAAACATGCTGCATTCATAAATATGCCGGCCATGCTTGTTTTATTATTTTTATTTGTTTATATGCATATACAATTATAAAAATATTCAATGTTTGTTTATTATTAATTTTAGACTATCGGCAAAAACAATAAAATGATTCAGCACCTGAACTACCGGGTCCGCATTGTACTGCAGGATTCGCGGACGTTTATCGGCACCTTTAAGGCATTCGACAAGCATATGAACCTCATATTAGGAGACTGTGAAGAGTTTCGTAAAATACGCTCCAAGAACTCTAAGGTGCCTGAACGGGAAGAGAAGCGAGTGCTAGGATTTGTGTTACTGCGTGGCGAAAATATAGTTTCTCTCACTGTGGAAGGACCTCCACCACCAGAGGAAGGTCTTCCGCGCGTGCCAATTCCAGGCGCTGCCCCCGGTCCGGGACTTGGACGTGTTGCTGGCCGTGGCGTACCTATGAATATATCGTCAGTCCCAGCGGGTCTACAAGGGCCGGTGAGAGGTGTGGGTGGCCCTGCCCAACAGCACATGGCGCCCATGGGCCGTGGTGTGCCACGAGCGCCAATGATGGGTGCGCCACCACCAGGCATGATTCCAGGCGGTATTCCATCTATGCCTGGCGGTCTTGGTCGCGGCGCTCCACCACCAATGAGAGGACCACCACCAATGATGCGTGGTGCACCACCACCAGGTCGAGGTGGTTATTAATTTAAACCCAAAACAATCTTTACCTTTTTAGTAAATAAAAAAACTTTCAGTAAATATTTAAATAATTGAATCTTGATGAAACCCTGAAATATCAAGCACTCATTTCAAGTCTTAATCCGTTTAGAAATTTGCCATTCACTTTATTTTAAGAAATACTTTCAATATAATATTCTGTCGTATTATTTATTATACATAATTTAGACCATTTTTGTTAGGGAGAGCTCAGAATTTACATATGATTGTAGCAGTGAAACATTCTGAATGGTACAGACATGCATAATATCTGTTGATTTTATTGATATCCATGGGTTCTAGAGTTTTACATCAATTTCAATCTGATGAAAATTAAACTTAGATAGTGTATATAGTATATATAGTTATAATTATATATAGTTTTTACGTTAGACTTTGCTTATATTGCAGTAATATCTGTCTGTCGCGCCAGATTTCCTCAATACTTACAAATGTATGTTTGGTATTTATATTTCGTTTCATACAATACAGTTATATAGATGATTTATCGTTTAGAAATTGAAACGCCAAGTCATGGTTATAATTCTGTATACGAAACTATTATACCCAAATTGTAGACAAATCCCACACCTTGATAAGCCGATCTTGTCCGACAGTCAAGAGACGCTTTCGCTCCTCATCCAGATCCATATGGACTATGGAATGCTTGGCATCATGAAACGAAGCCAGTGAAGGACGCTCCACAGTCTGCAGCTGCTTGAAACAGGGATCGCAAACACGCACATCGTACTCGAATCCCATAATGGGTATATTGATGCGATTGGTGGAGCAATTATCGCAAATAGCCTTGCCACAATGGCGACAATGATGTTGCCGTATACCTGTGGAAGAACTATCATTAACTATCAAGGAACAATGGTACTATACAGGGTGACTACTTGCCCAATTGTTTCTGATCCATCATGGAACGGAAGTTCCAAAAGAAAGGCCTCGAGCAGAGTTGGCAGTTGTTGGATTCCACCCAACCGGGAACCTCCTTCCGCATTGCGTTCATCTCCCAGAATACAACCACAGAATCCTCGCCACACGTTATCAATTGTTGTGTGTGGTTAGCGTACGCTAGTGCTGACACTTTGTTGCTGAAATAAAAGTATTCATATTATTGTAGATCTTAACTCTCGAAACAAACAGATGCAGATTTAAAATCGTTAAATGTACTCATTAACTATGACTATATTTATAAAGAGCTCTATGCATACTTATGGCCCTGCAGTTCATAAATCGTTCCCCGTTTGCCGCCCACATCCCAAACTATAACGGACTGATCGCATGCACCGCTGAACAACAGTTGTGGACCTTCAACCCATCTCAAGCACCGAATGCCAGCTGAAAAAAAAAGGAAATATATTCAATCTATATATGTAATATAAAATGTATAGATGAAATGAATCACTTCACGAGTTATCACTGTAATTGGAATACTATATCTATGCTTACCAGTGTGTCCTTTGAATGTGGTTATTAGCTGAACACCCTGCACATCGCAGCGCAGCATTGTTATCTGACCAGCATGATCGCCAATGAAAGCGTATTTAGCTAAAGCATCAAACCTGTATGAAAATGAATGCGTGTTAATTCAATTTAAACGTATGACTCGTATTCGATACAAGCATTTGTGGAGCTTCTGATTAGGGCTGATAGCTCAGCCGATAATAAAATATGTTTTAAATAAACCTCGCCTAATTGATATGCATATTATTCGAAGAATGAAGTAAGCACTAATTTTTAGGAAGTATTATCTGTGTTTCTTCATATGTGTTGTTCACTTTTTCAGGCGGGCACTGTACCTTTATCTCTCATTCATTTGCTGAGATTACAGTTATACAGTTATAAACTTACTGTAAAGCCGTGCATGGTGTCTCAAAATTGTATCCGCCCACTCGAGTTGCAGTCTCTGTACAGTGGTAGGCAAATTGTTTATCTTTGCCAGCCGAGAGTATCCAGTTGTGGGCCTTGGAGAATACAACGGCCACGACGCGACCCTGATGCGATAAATAGTCTCGGACAAATGAGAGACGATTACAGTCCTCAGAGAGTGTGTACTGTGTGACAGTCCCGTTATCCTGGCCAATGTACAATTGCCGCAGATCCTGAACATATTCGATGGCCGTGCATCCGGAGGGCATGTACTGACAAATACTGGGCCAGTATTGGCCAGAATCGCGTTTAAGCCACACACGAACGGTTCTAGCGGAAATGACGGAATTAAAATGAATGTTTAAATTGAAAGAGAATTATGTTTATTTTTATTTTGTTGGTGTACACACTTGTCATCTGAAACACTAATTACTCCATTTTCGCCTGGTATCAATATAGCTGCATTAACATCGTCACCACTCCCCTCTAATTTACTGAGTAATTCCGGCTTTTTGGTCGACAAAAAGCGGTCGTTGTTGCTGCGTTGTGCTGGTTTTATCTCGGCTGCCATTCTTTCACTGTCCGAGTTAAGATCTATGAGGGAAATTTGTGTGTGTAGCAATTTATTTGGGCGCTATCACTGTGTCTGTGTGGGGGTGCGAATGTTTTTGTTGATTAAAACAGATAAGCGAGCACTGTCGTTGTCGTTGTCCACTAGTTATTTGAATTTGTTTAACCGAATGTATGAATCACAAATAAACTAAATACATATCCAAAATTACGCACAATGTGACCCCTATGTAAAAATTATACTTTTGCTAATTAGCAACAACAAAATGTTATGAGGTCACACTTTCTTAACTATCGATATATAGTATTCCGATACCATCCACTTAATTGCAATTTTCGAATATCGTAATTCGATTCATTTTGCTAGTATGACTAGCGATAACATCGTATTCAAATTCCCGTTACCGTAAGTCGGTATCCTACTCCTCTTGCCCTACATCACAGAAATAAACAGTTCCAGAAAAAAAATTCAAAACTTTTAGTAGAACTTAAAAAAACAAATCTGATGAACCTTCTCCCTAGACGACACTCACAGGCAATATCTTATGTGAGAATGAAAACCGGTGGAAAATAAAAACGAAGACGGTGCGAAAACAACATCCCAAAAGCCTCGCCCTCTTTTCTGTACGTGCCGCAGTAAATATAAATTAAAATAAAAGCAAAAGAAAGACTGCAAATAAAAACAATTAAAAGTTACAAAAAAAAAAAACAATCAAATCAAAAATGCCAATTGGAAACATCATTAAAAAGGCATCCAACTTTATTCTCGGCGAAGAAAGGTCAGATGAAAAAATCGATATCTCTTATGAAGACAACGAAATACTGTTTTGCAAGAACAATGTTTGCATACATCCGCCCACTGTGGCGCGACAGGAGTCCGATATACTGCATTATCCGGGCTACTTGACATGTACGACGAAAACCTTTATAGATCAATACAACAGCGCCAAGAGGCCAACACTCCTGCTTACATGGATACCCAACAGTTCGCTCTGCAAATGCAATTCGATGACCACCGATGGCGACGATTTTAACTATCGGAATCAGCATATATTACCAAGCAATGGACACTTCTCGCCAACGTCACAGGTGGCAGTACCAGCACCTAAAATAATTGATGACACGGAACCGGAGTTGGGAGGTGGATCACACGGCGGTACGGAGGATGAAAATGCAGCCGAAATGTTGGAGCTGAAGAACGAGTTGCAGCCCTTGCTGGGCGGGCAAACGGCTTCGATTGGCGACCTGACAGCTCTGCTCAAAAAGAATCCCATCACATCGGTGAACATAACCATTTCGAATCCGCAGATCGAAAATAGCAATATTTCGCAGTCGTATAATTGCATACTTTCCTCGCCGGACAGTGAACAGTGCAGCAATGGTGGAGGTGGAGGGCGAATCGGTGGTGAACAGGTGGTGCAACCGCAACTTAACTCAGATGGTTCGGTTTCGGATGATAATAACCCAAATTGGATGACACCGGAGCTGCTGGCTTTCAAGCATAATTTGGTGTTTCCGGAAAGTGCCAACGCAACACCCACCGTACGTCGTAAGGCTGTCATCCGAGGTCGTCGTTTCTCTGTGGATCTCAGTCAGATGCGCTCTCTGCGTCTCTTTTTCAACGACGACAAATGCACATCCGGACAGCTGGTGATAGCTTCACGGGAATCTCAATATAAGATACTACATTTCCACTACGGAGGCTTGGATCACCTGGCTCAGGTGTTGCATCAGTGGCATTGCTTCCTACACAACATTACCCTGGCCCCGGGGCAGGAGAACAAGAATTTGCCCTATCGACATTTCATGGTCTGTCGCCCTGAGGTCAAGCAATCTGAGATGCATCCCGACGAAGGAAATGTAAAGAGAATCACCACAAACTTCTTCTATGGCACACTCCTAAACGAAAAGGGACAAATCGATGATGATCTCCTGCTACGCAAATGCGTCTTCTTCGGCGGTCTGGAGAAGAGTCTGCGCAAGACCGTGTGGCCCTTTATCTTGAAATGCTATTCATTTTCATCCACATTCGAGGACAGAGCAGTTCTCATGGACATCAAGCGTCAGGAGTACGATGAAATAACACGCAAACGTCTCTATTCAATGTCACCCGAGCAGCAAGCACAATTCTGGAGAACCGTACAGTGTGTGGTGGAGAAGGATGTGGTGCGCACCGATCGCACCAATCCCTTCTTCTGTGGCGACAACAATCCCAACACCGAAATGATGAAGAACATTCTACTAAACTTTGCCGTGTACAACACAAGTATATCCTACTCTCAGGTGGGTTAGGATCATGAGAAATAAGGTGTAAAACCCTTATGATTCAACTGGTATGGCCAGATGAAAGATGATTCTATTACTGCTATATGTTGTCGTCTTTCTTCCGTCTGGCATATGTTTTATTAATATAAGTATTAATAGCTTTATTTGTTGCTTTCAGGGCATGAGCGATTTATTAGCACCTGTGCTGTGCGAGGTGCAAAACGAGTCGGAGACCTTCTGGTGCTTCGTGGGCCTAATGCAACGGGCGTTCTTTGTTTGCACGCCCACAGATAACGATGTGGATCATAATCTGAGCTATCTGCGCGAGCTGATAAGACTCATGTTGCCGCGTTTCTATGAACATTTGCAGCGACACAACGAGGCAATGGAATTGCTCTTCTGCCATCGATGGCTCCTGCTTTGCTTTAAACGGGAATTCACTGAGGCTGTCGTTATACGCATGTGGGAGGCTTGCTGGTCGAACTATCTCACAGACTATTTTCATTTGTTCCTCTGCCTGGCCATCATTGCCGTCTATGCGGATGACGTCATTGCTCAGAATCTACGTGCCGATGAGATGCTGCTGCATTTTAGCTCCCTTGCCATGTACATGGATGGCCAATTGATATTGCGCAAAGCACGCGGTCTGCTCTATCAATATCGCCAGCTACCCAAGATTCCGTGCACACTGAGTGGCCTCTGTAAACGCTGCGGGCCGGGAATGTGGGACTCGGAGCATCGACCGGCACTGGAGTGCGTAGGTCATACAGATAACGAAAAGTGCTCTTTGGGTATTGATTAATTATGTTAATAATGTGGCTTCTACTGCTCTCTGTTGTATATCAAGTTAACCCCCCTCACTTATTTATACTACTGCAATTTGTGTTATAACTGATGAAAGCTTTCAAGCAAGTGCTTTTAAATACACTATATAAATATATATATATATATATACATATATACATACGGCTATGCTTAATAAATGTTTACTTTCAACAGAAACGATTAAAACGAAACATTTATATTTTTCAAATAATAATAATTCAGCTCCAGGAACTTGTCAAACTAGGCGCCTTGAGTTGCATTTGTTGCTCTTTAATATGAATAAAATCGTATTGTGTGATTATATGGTATGGTAATTCATGTTTATAAACTAGACTTGCCCTAGAAACGTATCTTCATCTTGCTAATTTCGCAATCTATTTGTATCTCTGAACGTATATAAATCATAGTTGAGCATCGTTCTATATATATCCTCATCTCATTTTGTGGAATACATTTACATTTGCGGCAACTGATCGATTGGTGTAGTGAATTTGAAATCATCTGGGAATAGTTTTGCGGCATGCGGGTACATTAGCTTATACGACTGTCTTATTGTCACATCGGCCACGCCTGCAATATCACCAATTTCCTTTTGACTGCGCTTATGTTCTGAAGCCTGCGATGCCATATAGATGGCTGCAGCGGCCACTGAAATCGGAGATCGACCAGGTACTATATCCATTTCAACAGCTTTTTTCGCAATATGTGTAGCGGCACGCTGTACCATATTGGGTAAATCTAAAAAGGCAAAATACCAAAATAAATAATTTTATTTTTATGGATCACTAAAAACTACTTGAACCTACCAAGGTTGGCGCAGAAACGACACATGAAATCGGCGGTGGTAATTAGATCCACACTTGTCTCAAGTGCTTTGAGTGTCAGTTTAAAGCATCTGCCAATTTCTTTCTTACTTATCTTACTAACTGCACAGATTTCCTTAAATGTGCGCGGTACTCCTTCCTGGCGGCAGGCAATATACAAGCAAGCCGACGCCTTGGCGTCATTTGAACGACCCTTTAGATTCTTGCCGTCATGCACCTGAGGGACAAAGAAATATAAAACGTGCGTTTTGTACAGCACCCAACTAAGATCATTTGCAGTAGCCTTACCTGTTTGAACAAATTGTTTGCACGATCGACAATTGTTTTTGGTAAATTGATACGATCCGCCATTGAGGAAATCTCTTTAAATGCGGATATGAGTGAACGATCTGAGCTGCTCATTGTGCGTCTGTTTTGATACTTGGGTGCGCCGAAGGCATCGAAAGATGCAGAGCCTGTGCCAGGACCTATGATTGTGGACAAATCTCCCCCACTGAGCAGAGGATTCTCAGGGCCACCAACACGACTGGGATCGACACCACTCTTCTCATTGCTAAATGTACGCCACTCGGAACCCACATCAATTACACGATCTCCAACAACCAGGCCACATTCGGAACATATCATGTCCCCAGCACGATAGTCTTCAATTAATGGAGACTCGGGGTGTGCATAGCAGCACACCTTATTGTTTTCGAGTCTTCGGAATAACATTTATTTAATATCACATTAATACATTATATGGGAACATATCATATTTACCTTGATGTCGAAGCCATTTAATATTTATTTATCGTCCTTCGTTTATTTTATTTCAATTTTGTTTTCTAGAATGCTAAAAACACAACTGCAAATGAAACAGATTAGAGATGAACTGAGAAGCAGTGTTGAAAGCAATCGATTACTGCAAATAACTAGTGTACTACGATTTCAACTTTTTTTTTGCTTTCAAACGGCGATGTTATGAATTGTTTTGCTTAACTCACTTTTAAAGGAGTCTGTTCTAAATTTTCCTTATATTTTCGTTTTATTTTTTCTATAACTGTTAACTTATCGATTTATTTTACTTGTTTCAGAACCAGTGCATTATAAAAATATCGATATCTACATAAGTGTTGAACAAAATTGCAAAATTAGACTTTTTATACATACTTACACACATAGGTATTTTATGCTGAAGGAAAAACAATAAGATAAGCTCGTTTTATTTTTGGTGCAACGGAATTTATTTTAAATGATAGAAAAAGTCCATAGTGCTTTTACTGTTCAGGATATAAGTGTCAGCTGTGTTTGACAACAACTCCCAGTCCTACATCAACAGCAGCAATTTTCAGAGGCTGATTGATAATACGAATAAAAGAAATAAACTTCTCTCAGCATGACGAGCAAGCATATTTATTCCACTACAAATTTATCTGACTTGCAGTTAAAAGAGCAGGGTAATTGTTTATTTGCATCACGCAAATATGACGATGCTATTATATGTTACTCCAAGGCCATTGTAAGTCCAATTCTATTTATAATCAGAAATCACACTAATTCCCTTTCTATTTAATAGATTAAAAATCCCACAAATGCAACATATTTTACAAATCGTGCCCTTTGCAATCTAAAGCTGAAACGTTGGGAGCTTTGTTGCCAAGATTGTCGACGAGCTTTAGACATAGATGCGAATCTTCTAAAGGGACACTTTTTCTTGGGACAAGGTCTAATGGAAATCGACAGTTATGATGAAGCCATAAAGCATCTCCAGCGGGGTAATTCTTTAAACCAAATAAAACGCGCAATGTTTACTACGATCTAATCTATATTCTCTATAGCTTATGATTTGTCAAAGGAACAGAAACAAAATTTTGGAGATGATATTACAATGCAACTTCGATTGGCACGTAAAAAGCGTTGGAATGTTATGGAAGAGAAGCGAATACACCAAGAAATAGAATTGCAGAGTTATTTAAATCGGTGAGAATGAGTTTTACCTATGTTGAGTATAGGAAACTCTCACGAATTGCAATTCATTTATAGTCTTATCAAGGATGATATGGAAAATCGCCTGGCTAATTTGAAGTTAAATGAGAATGTCAACGAAGATCATCTTAAAGATAAGCAACAGGAGATTGAACAAGAATGTGTAAGTGACATGTGTATTATATAACTGTATGTACACGTCAGTTATACGTAAGAGTTATTTACTTTCAATGCGATTGCACAGTGGAACAACTATATTGTAAATGTTTGATTACTAATTTCTATTTACTATATATAGGATGACCACATCCAGGAGCTTAATAATATATTCGCAAAGGTGGATGAACGCCGAAGGGTAATTGCAATCAGATATTACTACGTTCGTTGATTATTTATATAATTATTGCATTTACTTCTTACAGAAACGTGATGTGCCAGATTTTCTATGCGGTAAAATAAGTTTTGAAATTTTAACTGATCCCGTGATTACCCCGTCGGGAATCACATATGAACGTAAGGATATTGAGGAGCACTTACAGCGTGTTGGTCATTTTGATCCTGTGACACGAGTTAAACTTACTCAGGATCAGTTAATACCAAATTTCTCAATGAAGGAGGTTGTCGACTCCTTTATAGCTGAGAACGAATGGTCTTTAGATTATTAAGTTGCTGTTGTTGTTAATATATTTAACACAACACAAAAATATGTATGTATATTGTAACTATAATGCTGTTGGTAGCAGTTAAATACACTTAAAAGGTCAAGTGATGCTTATGACTATTCATTTAGGTAATTTAGTTTAAAACTTCATAAACATTCTAACATATATTACGTCTTATTAACGTCATCAATAAAATATATATAATCGATCAGAAGGCAATGGTATGTATTTTAAGTGTCAAATCTAATAAGTATTAAGAAAAAGTAAAATCTGTGTTTATATGGGCAACGATAAAGTAAAAACATAACGAATTAATCGATTTCTTCATTATTGCCCGGTGGAAACGCCGATTTAATTGTGTGGGTATCGATATACATTTTCGATCAAGTGTGCTAGCTCAGAAAACGGCGCGAATGCGTAAACTTTGTTGCAAATTATAAAATAATTTATTTAAAATGACTGAAAACAATGAAACCGTCGTGCGAATGCCGTGGGTTGAAAAATATCGGCCCAATTGCTTGGATGATTTAATATCTCATGAGGAAATCATTTCTACCAGTAAGTTAAGTCTACGCTTCCACACCAAATAAAAGCGCGTTAACTTTTTTTCTATTTCAGTCAACCGCTTTATAAATCAAAAGCAGTTGCCGCATTTGCTCTTCTACGGGCCACCGGGAACAGGCAAAACTAGCACAATTCTCGCCTGTGCGCGTCAGCTCTACTCGCCGGCACATTTCAAGTCGATGGTGTTGGAGCTGAATGCCTCCGATGATCGTGGCATAGGCATAGTGCGTGGACAGATACTCAACTTTGCCTCGACCCGGACTATCTTCTGCGGCACCTTCAAGCTCATTATATTGGACGAAGCTGATGCCATGACCAACGATGCACAGAATGCCCTACGTCGCATCATTGAGAAATATACTGAAAATGTGCGATTTTGCGTAATTTGCAATTACCTTAGTAAAATAATTCCTGCACTTCAATCACGTTGCACGCGCTTCCGATTCGCTCCACTGTCCACGGAACAGATGTTGCCGCGTCTCAATAAGATTATACAGGAGGAAAAGTATGCGTTTGCTTACTATGATATTTAATTCAAATATTTGATAAATGCTTATTTATCTATTTCAGTGTCAATGTTACTGAAGATGGCAAGAATGCATTGCTAACGTTATCCAAAGGTGATATGCGCAAGGTTCTCAATGTCCTACAGAGCACCTCAATGGCTTTCGATACGGTGAACGAGGATAATGTCTACACATGTGTGGGATATCCATTGAGAAGTGAAATAGAACACATGCTCCAAACATTGCTTTCGGCAGCTACCTTCGATGCGGCATATGATAGTAAGCATGACTGATATCTGTTAAACTTCTATTCAATATATACAATACATATTTCATTTATCTAGCCATTGAGCAAACTAAAAGCAATCGCGGTCTTGCCCTGGAGGATATAGTCACAGAATTGCATTTGTTTATTATGAGACGTAAGCATTATTTATATCTTTTTGATTACTTTGTTAATTAATTTTAAACATTTAGTTGAGTTGCCGATGTCGGTGATGAACAAGTTGATTGTTAAGATGGCTCAGGTGGAGGAACGATTGTCGAAGGGCTGTTCTGAGGCGGCTCAAACTGCAGCACTGGTATCGGCCTTCTTTATTAGCCGTGATATGGTTTCTCTGGAAAGTTAAATTTGTAGCGAACCTGGTGTTTTATAAGTTTAGCTATTAAGCCTTTTGCTTGATAATATAAATATAAATTAGAACAAGTAATGAGTAAATTGGCCATAAGGCCAGCCAACATAAATTTGTTTTTTTATTTATGCATTTCTGATCTTTAATCCACTGTGGACACGATCACCTTCGGCTCAATCATCTCTTTAAAGTTAACAGACAAAACAATCTCGGTGTCGGTGGAATCATCCAACTTATTTGAATATTGGTTCAATATGATTGACTTGTTTTGATCGGCGCATGCTGAAAATAAAATACAATTTTAATTTATTAGTTTAGAGCTTGATCTTTCCTCTTAGGTTGTTTTACTCACCTATTACTGAAAGGGTCATGACTTTCGTGCGGTTATTAATATAGGAACAGGTGCCAGCAAGAAATTCTGTTGTAGGGAACGGTGCCGTTGCTCCTTTTGACCTGGATAGTTTAAAAATAACGGTGTCTCCAATATTAGGCGACTCTTTTAATGGCGCTGAATTTTGTAACATATCTGCGATTATTTCTGAAAAACCGTCGTTCTTTAAAGGTACTGTCTCTACATCTGAATCGGAATCATCAACATTGCTTTCCTTTAGTACCATAATATCATCTTCGGAGTCTGTAGAAGGAGGCATATTTTCTTCAGCATCCTCTATAGTTTCCATTCGTGATCCTTCTTCATTTGAAGATATGGCTGCGCTAGGCGGTTGTTCTTCATTCGAAGAAATTGCTGCCTTTTGCGGTTGTTCTATCATTTTATCAGGGGCTGGAATAACAATATTTTCTATAATTTCAACCGGATCTGGCTTTCGTGGCTGCTTAAAGACTCGCCCGATATTCGAATCCAGCTCTAGGAGAGGGCACCGAAATGAAACGATAGACAAGACTTTGGCAGATTGATTGTTCTTCTCCGTTGTGCTAACTCCTGCAGATGCTGTCCCGTCTTCTTGAAAATTAATGTGGCTGTTGGAAATGTTTCCTTTGTGTGTTGTTCGTTTTGCATTCTGATAAGTGTCATCAGTTTTATTTATTGATAATTCATTGAACCCAGACACTTCTTCGACCGGTTGCTCTTCCAGTTGCCTTCCTGTCTTGTAGTTAGTTGCAGCTGTTTTATTAACCGATAATTCCTTAACCCTAGACATTTCTCTAGTGGTACCATTTTCAATTCTCGAGAGCTGTTCTTCTTCTACTTGTGTTATGGATGTTTTGTTCTTCGATCGCTTCGGATTGTTTGGTGTCGAGCTTGCGAACTCGACTTCTACTGATGTCTTTCTTCGCTTTTTGTTGGTTTTTTCTTCGGGACAAGGAGACACTTTCAGATGGAAGGCCTTCAGCGAGTCGATGGATTTGACAACTTTGATAGTTTCTTTAGGTGGCAGGTAGAATCCGTCTTTGGTAAGAAGACTAATATCACTCTGCAAAAGCACATATTTATGTTAAAGGACAAGAATTAAGTATTTTATGTTTCCGGCTTACAAGTTGAAAAAGTTTTTGAATGTGATCTTGCAAGTCCTTCACATTTTCCAAAGAAGCATCTATTAATACCAGAGACGAGCTGCGCGCGTCATTAAAAAAATCGGATAGATCCACGTGCATTGCAAAATCGTGCATGTTTATGCTATTTAATTATTATCACTTTGACAAATTAAATAATATAAACATATATCGGTTTTATTCTCGAAAAGACCAACAATCAATCCTTCAGGTTAATCATCGATATCGATACTTCACTGCAAGCCCTTCTACTAGTGATGTTAACACATCGAGGTTTGCCAATATCGAGGTTTTTGCGGTATATCGGTTTAGTACATTTCACCACTAAGCAATGAACAATGTTCATTGCTTAGTGATCTTACTTTCGCCCTCAAATTTATCAAAATAAAACTATTAAAGTGATTTTTGAAATTTTCTTTTTATGACCGAAAGTTTATTAAATATTTCAATATCGATGATAGAAATGTAAGAATTTTGCACTGTGCACTAGCGAAACATAGAAATTTCGATAGTTGTAAAAAATAAATATACCTCGATAATATCGATAGTGGTTCGATGTTTTAACATCACTAGTGTATACAATATCTATATATTGTTTACATTTTCGTTTTCATTTTCTCCATAATACTTAAAAAATGAACACTGGTGACACGGAAGCCCATTTGTTGGCCTTAAAGGGTATTGTTGACTCTTGTAATAATGATCAGATATTTTACATACTCACTTTATTATAGTTATGCGACTGACGAGGCCAACGTTGGTGGGAGGTGGTCCAATTGTTACATGCGAACCAAAAGATTTGCCCCAAAGTTTCACTCGGCTTGTAGAGAACGATGGCATTGTCAGGACATGTGCCGAAGCCTTGGGAGCAGGCCAGACAATGCTCTTACCCCAATCCTTTGGCAACATCTACCTTGGTGAAACCTTTTCCAGCTATATTTGTGTACACAATTGTACCACGCATCCCGTCGAGGGCGTTACGGTTAAAGTTGATCTACAATCGAACACGTCGCGAATTAATTTGTTGATGCACGAAAATAAGAAAGCGTCTGTGGTACTCACTGCAGATGAGACACTCGATGACGTCATACGCTACGAGGTTAAGGAAATTGGCACACATATGTATGTATTTATAGTTTCTTGTGCTGAATTTTTAATATTATTTTGGATATTCATTTTTAGATTGGTTTGCGAAGTAAACTATACAAGTCCAGCTGGTTTCGCTCAATCGCTCAGAAAGTTCTTCAAGTTTCAAGTTCATAAGCCATTGGATGTGAAAACTAAGTTCTATAATGCTGAAATGGATGAAATCTATTTGGAGGCGCAAATACAAAATGTTACCACCGGTCCGTTTTGTCTAGAGAAAGTCGAGTTGGATAGTTCCGAGCAATATACTGTGACCTCATTGAATACCCTACCCAATGGCGAGTCCGTTTTTACCTCAAAGAACATGCTGCAGCCGAACAACAGCTGTCAGTTTTTGTATTGCATTAAGGTATAGAAAATACGCTAGCTTGGTATTTGTTGAAATTTCAATACTTCTTCAATACTAATCTTTCGCAGCCAAAACCAGAAATTGCAAAAGATATCAAGACACTGCGTCAGGCAAATAACGTGGGCAAACTTGACATTGTCTGGAGATCGAATTTCGGTGAAAAGGGCAGATTACAAACGAGTCAATTGCAACGTTTGGTAAGCCTGTATAATGATAATATATAAAGTAAACTTAGAATTAACGTATAAAACTTGCAGCCATTTGAATACAAGGACTTGCGTCTTGAAATAATTAACGCCGAAAACATTGTTAAAATCGGCACGATCTTCACATTCCAATGTCGAGTTACCAATACGGCGGAACATTCGATGAAACTTCATGTAACACTAGAAACAAAGGTGTCTGCCGATAGCCCGTATACGGGTTCAGCTGATTTTGTTTTGGATGTTTTGCAGCCCGGCGAAATGACCGAGTTTCCATTAACTATTTGTCCATCTAGATTGGGACTTATTAAAGTGGCACCGCTGCTTATAGTCGATACCATTAAGAACGAACAGTACCTAATGTCAAAAGTTGTCGAAGTATTTGTTGTTGATGCAGATTACTATCAGGATGATACATTTCTGTTAAATAAGCTGATTCGCTATGAGAATCCGATTGATTCGTTAATCCAAAAACAAGTGCAATTGCAGGTGGTTTAGTGTCTGCTGACAGAACAAGAAGGTATTAACATAATTAATATATTTTGTTATATTATATTGATTTAGACCAATAAAATGTATGTATATCTATATATGTATATAGGGTATTTCTAAGGCGACTTTATGATTCTCACACACTATTACCATAATTTGCGGCCTAAGTGTGGTAAATGAATTCTCAAATTATCATTTACAAGTGCCGACTGCAATTGAAACTGTCAATCAAAGGACAGGGCGGTCTAGCTATATAAAGAGGTTAACGCGATTTAAATATCTATTAGTAAAAGATAATACTTCAAAATGAGTTTGAACACGATATTTATCAACTTATTGGTAGTAAGTTCAGTTTGCTCTTTGGAACCATCAGTTTTAATTCAGTTCACGACACGTTTGGTTAAAACCCAAGAAGCCGTTATATTTGCCTGTTCAGGAGAAGGTAAACTATGGTGAACTATAATGATTTTTCTAGAATTCAATATTATTTTATCAGATCTCTATACCAGCTCTTCAGCCCTAATGGAAACCAATCAATTTATCTATCCAATCAATTTGAACAATTCATTTTCTTTGTCGAACATTTTAAACCGAGAAAACTATTCGAGAACTACTGTAGTTGTAGATACAGGTTGTCAGGGCTCCGCTGGACTGCTGAGGGAAGCATCTACTGGTAGATATTTCAATAAGACCTATCAATGGTTGCTCTGGGGTGTGGAACAAAATATCCAAGACCTTTTGCCACTAGAATTGGAATATGTTGGACCCAATGCGCAGTTGACATTTTTGAATAGAACAAAAGAAGGTGGATTTGCTTTCTGGGATGTTCATTCCAAGGGTCGCCAATTGAAAGCTCCACTAGAACTGTACTTGATTGGAAAACTATCTCATAATCTAAAGGATCTGTTGATATTCGAGAACATTTTTGAACTACAGAGCATCAAATATCGCAGTCAATTTAATGGTCTCGTACTGCGAGGAGCCAGTGTAGTGAGTCTAAAGCAAGGAATTATATGTAGAATTTGGCTAAAATTGAATGCACATATTCCACAGATCGATCAGGAGAACATTGTAACAAATGAGGAGATTGAAACAGTGCTCTCGCGACCCACAAAGGATGCTGGCGTGGCCGCTTTCATCAAATATCACTACGAGCTGTTGAGTCTGCTGAGGGATCGCTTTAATTTCACAGTTAATTTTCGCAATTCACGTGGCTGGGCAGGAAGATTGGGAAACACAACGTTCCGTCTGGGTCTATTGGGAATTATAATGCGGAACGAGGCAGATATTGCCGCATCGGGGGCATTCAATCGGATCAATCGGTTTGCAGAGTTCGATACCATTCACCAGAGTTGGAAATTTGAGACAGCATTTCTATTTCGCTTTACCCCGGACTTGGATACACATGGAAAGAGTGGCAACTTTCTGGCACCGTTCAGCAGACGCGTGTGGCTCTTCACCTTGGCTACCCTGATTATTATCAATGTCATCTGGTTTCTGTTGCAGTGGGCTAAGCGAAAATGGCAACAGAGATTTGCTGAGGGAATTAATGATCCCTTACCGGAAAGCAGCTGGACCGAACGTACTCTACACACTTTTGGTGCTGTCTGTCAGCAGGGGATGGAACCGATTCCTTGTGATATGCCCGCACGATCTCTAGTTGTAACTATTTTCCTTTTCTCAGTTGTCATGTATAACTATTATACCTCTTCTGTGGTGGGTGGATTGCTAAGTTCCTCGGAACAGGGACCTGCTACTGTGGATGAAATAACTGCGAGTTCCTTAAAGATTTCCTTTGAAGATATTGGCTACTACAAGGTGCTCTTCCGAGTAAGTGCAGCAAGCAAGTAAGTATGCAGTTAGTATAAAATGAGGCTTCTTTAAGGAAAGCACAAATCCGGTTGTCACGCGACTTATAAAGAGAAAGCTATCGGCTGCCCGAGGTTCCAATGAAATGGGTGTTTATGGTCACATCGAAGAAGCGATTCCGTATTTGAAAGGGGGTGGATTTGCATTCCACTGTGAAGTAGTCGACGCCTATCCAATAATAGCAGAACTGTTCGATGCCAATGAGATCTGTGATCTACGCGAGGTCTCTGGCCTCATGGAGGTGGAGATAATGAACTGGATTGTGCACAAGAATAGTCAATATACCGAAGTCTTTCGAACAGCGTAAGTCGATTCCATCAAATATGAATGCATATCCAATATATTTATGTGTGTATATTGATTATATCTAGCATGTGTAAAGCACGTGAAGCTGGTTTGGTGGAAAGGATTCTGCGACAGCGACAAATGAAGAAGCCCGCCTGTCAGTCTCTCTACACCGTCTACCCAGTCACCATATCGGGAGTTTCTTCCGCATTTCTCACTTTGCTAAGTTAATTAATAATTTAAGTATTTGTTCTAACAATATTACAGTTCTATTAAATATATTTCAGGTGGCGTTCTCATCTCTTTTCTGGTTTTCTGTGTGGAAATCTTCTTGGCCAATTGGAAAGTCTTTCAAATTTGGAATATATTAAAAAAACTAATAAAGTAAACTTTTCTATTATAATTTGATAAGATTTATAGACATTTGGTTCTGTTTCGCTAATTTGTATTTGTATTTACGCAATCGACATTCTTTTCGGTTTTCAGTGTTTCAGTGTCAAATAAATATTTATTTCATTTGCTTTGCCAAATTAGTCCAATTTATTAAAATTGATGAAATTATTAAAAAATTTATCTAAATGTTAATTTGCCTCGCATGAGGTGCGCTTGGCGCTGAGACAAAGTTACACACATATCGTATATATATTGACATAAATACACAGGGACAAACACATATGCAATACGCGATACAATGCAACGCAGATTTCAGTTAAGAATATATAAAAATTTTACTATTCTATTTAAGTTTAGTCTCAAAATCATTCCGTAAATGCAGTATTTAAAATCACAATTTTCTATTCCGAAAGTATTTTGCACTTGTCAGTGTATTCCTTATTTCCCTTTTTGCTTTTGTTTCGATTCGATTTTTCTTCTTTTTTTTTCGCTAGATATTTCTCTCCTGATGTTTGAACGGATTTAACAGAACTCGAGATCATGTAATGGTTTTCCAATAATCAAAACTGTAAGACTTGTTAGTGTTGTGCGGGTTATTTCGTCGATTACTTGTTGAATAGCTGTATATATAACTGTATGTATGTATCATATATAGATGTGTTGCGGCGGGAAGCCCCAGAACTGTCACTGTTTCAATTTTCAATTGAGGTGGCACCCAAGTTGCTGCCCCCCAATTGATTGTGCGCTATCATTAGAATGTCCTTCTTCTCCTTGGGAAAACGTAACTCTCGCCCAGCCATGCGTGCTGTCTCCAGTTCACGCTCTGCCACCACAAGCTCCCTTCTTAATACGCCCGGATTCTCCTGCTCCCTTGCTATCCAGTCCAGTGCCATTTGGGCACGCATCTCATCGTCCAGGCTACGGTTCGAATAATGCGCGACAACCTCTTGGCGGGAGCATTGACGTTCACGCATCGCCTTCAATGATCCATTCCAATGTAGAAGCTGAAACACAGTCATCAGCTCTTGAAATTCCAACATTGTGCGACCCTTATTTGCTTCCAGCATAAATCTGTATGAAGATAATACTTTGATTAATCAGTATTAAGTTTATATATAGAATAATACCTAAATGCTCCGATACCGGACTCTGGCAATTCATTGTTTTGTGGCGTTGCCTTGAAGGAAGCGCGTGCATCCTGTACAGCCTTCTCGATAAACTCATCGCTTATCCGACGCGACGGATGCTCATTAAATACAGAGTTCATTAAGGCAATTTTAGCTGAACTTCGTCGCGCTTCCGCCTTAGTGGGGCAATTCTGAAACAGTTTCAATATTAAGTTTGTCTCTCGCTTTTCGAAATAATTTCCTTACCTGAAAACTACCAAAGCAACTTCCTCCGGGTAGGGTTACAAAGCATACATAGGGCTGGCTATTCGATGGTATTGATTCGTAAATAACAAGGGCTCCGTTCTTTAGCTCGACACCTCGCGTCTGTTTCATTTGCCAGAACTCTTGCAAGGCTTCAACGACATTAACTGCAGACGAGGTAGTATTGTACGATATTATTATATTATATTATATTTTATTATTTTAAGTAAGATTTAATTTTACCTCTATAGTCTCTATCTTCATATAAACCGGATACCATTGGCAATGCCCAGAAAGGTTCTTCAGGATAGACCATTATACAGTTGCCACTGGTAGACTAATGTACACGAATCTACAAATCCAGTTGTTCAGTTTTATATATAGACTGTGGCTCAAATCATCACAAATTTGATGGACATTCAATTGTTAGCTGTAAATATTATATTCATATTAGTAATAAACATAAATTAAATTAACAACTCAATTTAAGATGTATGTACATGTTTCCCGTTATTAAATTATTATTGGTTTTATTTCCGGTAGCACGTCGAACGGTACAACCTGTTGCTCAAGCGTAGTTTTTCAACACCCTACGCTGCCAAATAACTGTATTCGTTAAGTGCATACATACATACATACATACATACGGTTTGTAGATGGTATTTCATCATCCACCTTTCCAGTTTGCTTCTTAAGTCATCTGTTTCATGCACTTTTAGAAATCGCCTGTCACACATCGCATCCACACACACACACACACATACATACATAGATGAGTGAGTATGTAGATGCAAGCCTGTAATCTGCTTGCATGCATGTAGGCATGTGTGTGTGTAAATATTTTTCAAGTAGTACAAGAAGTATACACACTTGAACCCATAATTAATATGTGAACATATGGATGTGTGCTAAATGCTCTACGGATATACACACACAAACAGATGTACACTTGCATGCATGTAGTTGTTGCAAGTGTATTCGTCTTTTGTCACCTGAAGACGTTTTGTACGGTACATAACCGGACACTGTTGCGGGCACTGCTGTTGGCACTACACATATCTATGTATGTATGTGCATATTTATGTAGGTATGTACATACTTTGCATTTGAACGTTATATTGTAGTTTGGCTTTGTATTTATTTTTTTAGTAATTCCAATAATTGTAAAATGGCGTAAACACTGAAGTACACACATACGAACGCTTAATGTGTACATAATTGTGGTTGCATTTATTAACGGACATCATTTAGTTTACACTCTCTAAAACAGCTTACCTATGCACGTACATATGTTAAATTTAAAATGATAAAAAAAAACAAACCTGTAATTATCATTACCGACTCCACGCATGCGCACTTTTCAATTAAATCGGTTCGCAATTTTTCACTTTGTGATCGATCGTACATAAGTTTTGAAATCAGTGTTAGACAACGTAGAAATGTATGCCTTGCATGTCAGATTTAATTATCATGCAATAAATAATGTATCGATGTTTTGTTTTATCGATATAAAGCGCTTATTTAAAACTCGTTTGGTATGCAAATAATAATTTCATTTGTGATTTGTATTAAAAAATTATTTTATTCATGTGTAAACAAATGGTGGACTGTTGCTATATTCAGGTTACAACAGATCGAATAGCTAATTAAGGATTATGTGTCTCTATCTTTCTATGATCTTAATATAAGAGTTCGCGCTTATTAAATTTTCTCAGCTTTTATGTAAATGGAAAATGAGATAGGAATTCGAATTTATTCCAGTGTAAAGTAACATTTTCAATTTCAACATGATCGGATTAGAATCCTCAATCATATAGCTGCTACTGAAACAGTTTGACTTTATCTGTGTATCCCTTTTTATTTACTACAATAACTACTAAGTTCTTTAAAATTATATTTTGGTATTTATAAACATACGGAAAGCGTCTCTTAAATTAATTGAATTGCTTTAAATTGCACAGTTGGTTGGTAAAATTAACCTTATTTCATTTCACTTAATCTATTCTACAAATCAGGTTAATCCTCAGTTTCGATTTGCTCATTGTTCGATTTTCTTGTTCTCTATAACAAACCTCGTAGCATAGCAGCTATATGATATGTGTTTTGGAATGTGCAGTAGTAATACAAAAGATCATTATATAAAACAATTCACAAACCATGAACTTAAGCACAATTAACAACATAATTGTAGTTAATTCTAAACTTCCTTAAAGCAGTATTATGAATCTATTTGGTACGATGTTTCCACAAAAATCAACATCAAATTCTTAAATATTTCATTTCAGCTGGCAGGGAATGCATTTTACATATACAAAACCTATTTTTAATAATTAAATAAATCATATGACTATTAAATTTTGTTATTTTTAATGTAATTCATTAATTTTTTCGTCCCAATTTCTCCAAAACAAATTCTTTCAATGGCTGATAATACTGATAGCGCAAACTTAGCATTTCGGGAGTATTACGGATGCGTTCAAACATCTCCAGCTCCGATTCCATGATGAGGATGGCTGTGCCAGCCATGGCGATAACAACGAATATAACCGATGGTATAAACGCGTGTAGTAAATGGAATTTCCTTAAGCTTTTGCCATTTTGGGAGTTGGAATGGGTGCGTGAAAACTTTCCTATATGTTTTCCACTGGACATACCGACGGAAGAGCTTGAATTTAAGGCGGGATTAGGCAGCGCATAGTACTGCTTGGATGAGTAGTATAGATGCTGCTTGGAGTCGTTGTGATTGCCACGCGGCTTGCCAGCGATATCGTAGCCGCTGGCCGTGAGGCCACTCTCCGTTGACGAGTGCTCGATGGAGTCCCGGAATCCATAGCCGGGTGGCTCTGTTCCCATATGATTTAGTCTGTCTATATTTGATGAGCGTAGACGCGCCTCCTCGCATACGGGCTCCAGGCTTGACATCTGCAGGCCTCCATTGACGCCTGTATCCTGTCCATAGATCAGTATACTGGGACCCATGGAACAGCCCAGGGGTTCGGACATTGTTGAGCGCGGTAAGCTGCTGTAGCCTGCGAACAAACATAATATACATATGTTGAAGGATAAAATATTATGCACTCGAGAATCTCTCACGTATTTGCGCCAAATCGCCCTGCGGGCTGGAAGGTGTTGCCGGAACACTGCTCGCCTTGCGTTTACTTGAACTCGAATTGGTCATTTTCTGTTCCCGGAGAGCGTTGATGCTTTCAGTTAAGATTTCGCGTTCAGTTCGACCGGTATAACGGAATTTGGTACCCCAGGAGAAGAAGCCGCCGCCAGATACAACAGCGGCGTGTTGGCTATTTGGTAATCTGCGCAAGAAACATTGGAATACATTAAACTTTATTTGAAATACCTTCAGAGGGGGTACGGTTAGAGGTGCCTCCATGAATTGCCAGACTTAAGAGACCTTTTCGACCGTCCTCTACTTACGTAAAGAAGAGCATCTGTTCGATTGCGCATCTCCAGAGATAACGGCAGGCTGGTCCCGACGGGCATTTAAAACCGATTGTGTGCTTTTTCTGCAAGAATAATTTGAGATCATTTATGAATGGTGATTGCACACGAGGGTTTAGCTATTACTCACTGGCTCTCGGCTGGCATCTGTGAAGCTTAAATGAGCTATGAACATTTTACCCTCGAAGTTGATCTTGTGAACTTCGTTCCAGCGAAAGTGTTGCGATCGTTTGCCTGCCACGTATGTGCTTATGCCGGCATGATTAATGCCCACATACAGCAGAGAACCGCGATGATCCTTGACCGGATGTGGATCAATGCCGTACGTTTCTAGGCCACGTGCAATGCCCATAAACTCATCCATGGCGACCGAGGGATCCTGATTGGGCTTACGTTTCTTGTGCAGCTCTATTATCTTCTTCTCCAAATTCTCCGTTTGACGCAGTGCTAAGTCCAACGATGACACATAGTCGCCTATGTGTATGACCTCGTCATAGTCCCCCAACTCCTCTGAAATACACACGTGCGAAGTATAATAATAACATATGTATACCCCACCCTCCCCCCATTACCTTGCACTATTAATGCCCCCAAAGCGGCTGCCTCGCCTAAGGAACAGTACAAACGGCCGTGCCTGAGGTCCCTTTTCAACTGCTGGAAGAGCATGATGCGGCCATTGCCGGTGAGGCGAAAAGGATCCGCTGGGTAGAATTTTACACGTAAGGAAAAGAGCACGGGGTCTATATCTGAGAGAAAGGTTGGTTAAATTTGACATTATCATAAAAATAAAAAAGTTTTAACTAATTAAGAAATTATTATTATTATATTATCTATTATTATTTACCTTTGCATTGCTTAAGTATGGATTTGGCCAGGTCGAGCCAGTGCTATAGGGATAAACATATATTATATATATTCAATAATATAAATAAAATACCAAATCGTACCCTTTGTTTTCCTGTATCCACGTAACGTAAACCAAAATAGTCCTTTTCCTTAATATCTAATTGCCTACAAATGTGTTCGACTAGATAAATGCCTTTTTGAAATGGCTGAAATGATATGGAAATATGAATAATATGAACTTTATTTTAATCACTGCTCCATTTTGAGTTAGAACTCAGTTTGAATCACAACATTCTTTTCGTAACACGCAACAAAATAGAATCTGACCAAACCCTTTTCCGAATTTGCATATTTCCGTTGTGACGTTCCCCATATAAGGTAGTTACCCTCTGGGTAGCTCCACATTGTTCACACACATTCACACACAACTTGTGTATGTGTGTGTGTACAACAACAAAACAATGCAGTGACAAAGTTTTTGTTAAACATATTTAAATATAAATACGTATATATTTTATTGAGTACACTACGTTTACACACACCTGGAATTCACATTCCAAAACGTCGGAATCGTCAAGCAGACGAACCGTGCACTTATACACAACATTACATTCGTTTTTACTTTTGAACATTTTATTGTGTGTTTCCCTTCAATATTATCGACTTTTGCAAACGATGCAAAAACACTTTGTGGCAACGATTCAGATTTATAAGTTATTTCTGTATTAGTTTTTAGCGAGTCTCGAGTTCATTGTTTCAAAAATACTATACAAAAACGTTATTTAGCTTCCAACGATTTTTAACTTTGTTTGCCGACAATGTCAGTGTCCTTTGTCGCCCTTCGCCTTTTCCCGTTATGGGTGTTAGGGGTGCTTTTTTTTTATTTGTTGGAGACAACAAACACGATAAAAGCACCAAAAAAGGACAAAGTCCATGGATTTAATACACTTGCCTGGGAGTATATGGGAATTATTTTGGCGTTTGCAACAGGTTAAATTTTAAATTTCGAAGTAGCAATTTTAATTAGAAATTAAAGAATAAGAACGATATATTTTGCTCAGTAAAGACTCTATTATTAAGACCATAATAGCTAGTTATCTTAAATCAAATTTAAAATGTTTAAATGTCTAATGTTGTATGTTCTTTTTAAATAATGAATATAACAATTTAATCAATGTATTAATTTATAAATTAGTTAATTATTAATAATTTATTAATAATTTGATAATTAATTTGTTTGTTGTCAAACTTCACAAGCAACTCACATATTTAAGTGCGAGCATGCATGTACGCACACATTGAAACGATCGCATAGCTTAGTGATAGTAATAAGCAATGAGTGGTGATAGTTTGTTTTTGAAATTAGCAGCCGCTGTTAATAAAAGCTCTGCTAAAGCACTGTTAAAAACACATGTTTCTTGACACGCTTGATGACAACAAGATCTTAGTGATTATTATTAAAATAATTTTTAAAAATGTTTCAACCCGAAAATCATGGCTTGGACGCCGACTTTAGACTAACTATGTTCTCTACACTTCGAGGGTGAGGTTGTAAAGTCCCCGAAGAGAAACTGAACCAGTATCTCAGGGGAACAGAAATAGTTAGTAAGGCTACTAATAACAATGATGACTTTATTGGTGAGTTTTGAAAAATGAAATGTGCAATTATTGTACCACACTACTAGTCAATTATATTGTATCTCTGTAGGATCTGGAATGGACTGTGCAGTTATACCACTTTCAAGACACAAAGACTTTTCGCTCGTACAAACGGTTGATTTCTTCTACCCACTTGTTGACGATCCTGAGATAATGGGTCGCATTGCTATGGCAAATGTTTTGAGTGATGTTTATGCTGTGGGGGTTACTGAAATTGATAAGATTGAAATTTTGATAAGTGCACCATCGGATATGACGGATAAGCAGCGGGATATTGTCGTTGAATTGATAATAAAAGGATTTCAAAGGGCTTCAAAAGACAGTGGATGTTGTGGGAATATAACGATTAAAAACATTGTTGTTAATCCTTGGTGCATTATCGGCGGAATTGCTAGCTCTGTTTGCCCAAAGAAAGATATTATTTTGTAAGTTTATTAATATTTGTTTGAAGAGCTCTGTCAATAACCTATTTTAAAGACCGTCCAATGCAAAAGCTGGTGATGTTTTGGTGCTGACGAAACCCCTTGGAACACAATTGGCAACGAGTGCATCAATTTGGCGAATGGAGAAAAATGAGAAATATCATAAACTTCTCACTGCATTTGCAGGCGATGATATATTGGAATCGTTCAATATCGCAGTTAAATCAATGACGTATCTAAATAGAAATGGTAAAGTTGAAAACCTCTTTATTTCTTGTAATCCTTTTTTTCATTCCATTTTATAGCTGCACTTTTGATGCACAAATACGAAGCCCACGCTGCAACTGATGTAACCGGGTTCGGTCTACTGGGACATGCAAAGAACCTGGTCGAGTTTCAGAAACAAAAACTCCTATTCAAAATTGAAAAGCTGCCCTTCATTAAAAATGTTCTGAAATTTGCCGAATTACTTGGACAAAGTACAAAGTTGACTGCAGGAAAATCAGTGGAAACATCTGGAGGACTTCTCATTTGTCTATCTTCAGAATCAGCTGAAGAATATTGCAAAGAATATGAGCAAGTCACTAATGGAGCACAGAAAGCATTTATTGTTGGCAAAATTGTGGAATCTGACAAATCGACCGCCATTTTATCAGAGGATGTCGAGTATATTGAGGTTGCGCTTTAGACAAATTTTTTTTTGAGTTGTAGGTGTACCTTGTGTATTCAATTTATGATTATTATTTCGGAAAGGCCTTTGGCTTGGAAATATTATGAAATGTTTTATATATTAATATAGAATTTTTGATACTCAATAAGATTACCTGCAACTAATAAATAATTGTTTATCTAGCTGAAATAAAGTCTTCATAAAATCTCATTCTTGATCGCTCTTTTAACAGAATTTATTAATTTTTTAATAATTTTATGTAACTCTGTTAACGTGGTTGCTAGTGTGACCGCATACATTCATTCGAATATATCGATATATACTTGAAAAATTATCGCAAACTCAGCTTCCATATATCGATAGCACAATTTTACTTGTGCATTTTCCAGTTCCAGTTTCAACACGCAAATTTTTGTGCCGGAAAAAAAATTGAATATAATTATATTTGTCTAAGACAAAAAGGCATTTGTGAGGCGGTCACAAAATCAACAAATCGGCTACCGTGCAAAATAATTCATATATTTCATATATACATACCGTTCACAAAAATATAGATAGATCATGGCGTCGCATCAATATCATCAAATCGCAAATTTGCTGGAAAAGGTATGTATAGAATTGAAGCGTACACGAGAATTGAAGGTAAGACCTGCAACCTGATGAAATTGACATTATTTGTGCGCTACAGATGACGTCGACGGACAAAGATTTCCGTTTCATGGCAACAAATGACTTAATGACTGAACTCCAAAAGGACAGTATTATACTGGATGACGAGTCGGAAAAGAAGGTGGTACGCATGGTGCTAAAACTGCTCGAGGATAAGAACGGCGAGGTGCAGAACTTGGCTGTAAAGTGCCTGGGTCCACTGGTCAATAAGGTGAAGGAGAATCAAGTGGAGACAATTGTCGACTCCCTATGCGGTAATATGATGTCCAATGTGGAACAGCTGCGCGACATCTCTAGTATCGGTCTCAAGACTGTTATTGCCGAGCTGCCACAATCCTCCAACTCGCTGGCACCAAATGTCTGTCAACGTATAACTGGCAAATTAAGCATTGCCATAGAAAAGGTGCGTACCTAACCCCACATATATTATACCACAGCTGTCCGAGATCTGTTCTGTTCAGTTCCATAATAAGTTGTCTTTTTATTTCCATTTTGTATCAATTGTGGGGATTTTATGAGTAATCATGCTCTTAAGTATTAAACAGTAATGAATTTGTATGTATTCGTTTTTAGTTAAAACAATAATAAGAAGTAATTAGATTTAAAAGATTTTTTAAATGAAACATCGATGTTTCTGCACCTCTAAAAAACTTCGACACGTGATAGATTTGCAATTACTGAATAGTTCTTTCAATCTATTTTATAGGAAGATGTTTCTGTGAAATTGGAATCTCTGGACATACTGTCAGATTTGTTGTCGCGCTTTGGCGAATTTCTGGTACCATTTCATAGTACAATATTGAAGGCCCTAATGCCGCAACTGGCATCGACACGTCAGGCTGTACGTAAGCGCACCATTGTAGCACTCTCGGTTCTTCTGGTTCAAGCAAATAGCAATGCCTACAATGGAGTTGTTGATCATCTCCTTGAGGGGCTAGAGAATCCTCAGAATCCCGGTGCCATTCGTACCTACATTCAATGTTTGGCTTCGATATGGTAGGTACTACGATTTAACTATATTAATATGTGATTAATTAATTTCCTTGTATAGTCGCCAGGCTGGACATCGCCTGTGCAATCACATCGATCGCTCAATGCTGTTGCTCAAGCAATATAGCCAGCGTGATGACGACGAGCTGCGCGAATTCTGTCTACAGGCCTGCGAGGCGTTCGTCTTGCGTTGCCCAGACGCAATACATCCACACATTCCTATGGTGAGTTAACAAACGAGATAAGAACTTTAACTAAAGTGTTTAATCAAATGTTAAGCAACTAATTGTAATAAATAATTATCTGCTAATGAATAGGTTATTGCCCAATTTCTTGTGTTGTAAATTAAATGTATTTTAATCTTTTCTTTTATTTTTGGGTTTTAGATTCTTGAATTGTGTCTCAAATACGTTACATATGATCCCAACTACAACTATGAGGCCGACGATGGTGATACCGGAATCGCAATGGATACCGAGGAGGATGAATATGTGGATAGCGAGGAGTACAGCGATGATGATGATATGAGCTGGAAGGTGCGTCGTGCTGCTGCCAAATGCTTGGAGGTTCTAATAGCAACACGCCAGGAACTGATTGAAGAATTCTATCGTACTCTGAGTCCCGCTCTGATTTCTCGTTTCAAGGAGCGCGAGGAGAATGTTAAATCTGATATATTCCATGCTTATGTTGCCCTGCTAAGGAACACTCGCCCGGCTGAAGATATTGCTCATGATCCCGATTCAATGGATCAGGTATCGGGACCAACTTTGTTGCTAATCGAACAGTTGCCACAGATTATCAAAGCCATACAGCCGTTAATGCGTGAGAAATCAATGAAAACACGTCAGGATTGTTTCCTTTTGCTGCGCGAGCTCTTAAATTCCCTACCAGGTGCACTGGGTCCACATCTGGAGAGCATTGTACCTGGGATTAGCTATTCGCTGAACGACAAGAGCTCAACAAGCAACATGAAAATCGAATCTTTGGGCTTCCTTTGCTCACTGCTAATGGGACATCAGCCACATGTTTTCCATCCCCATATCCCGCTGCTGGTGCCACTAGTGGTGACATCTGTGTTCGATCCGTTCTATAAGATCGCTACCGAAGCTCTACTTGTATTGCAACAGCTCGTTAAAGTCGTACGCCCGCTGGGTTCCAATGCTGTGAAATCTGATTTCGATGTGACACCCTTTGTGGGAGAGGTTTACTCGTGCACCTTGCAGAAGTTAAAGGTTACCGATGTCGATCAGGAGGTCAAGGAGCGTGCCATAGCCTGTATGGGTCAAATCATTGCAAATATGGGAGATTTGCTCAAGGGCGAGTTGGGCGTCTGTCTGCCCATCTTTATGGAACGTTTGAAGAATGAAGTCACACGCCTAAGTAGTGTTAAAGCACTCACCATGATTGCCGCTTCGCCGTTGCGCATCGACCTCTCCCCCATATTGCATGATGTGCTGCCCACTTTGGGCACATTCTTGCGCAAGAATCATCGAGCACTAAAATTGCACTCTCTGGACCTAATCAACAAGATTGTCATCAACTATTCCTCGAACTTTGAACCGAGTGTGCTGCAGTCAGCTATTGTCGAGATTCCTGGACTTATTTCCGACTCGGACTTGCATGTTGCCCAATACTCATTGACTCTCTTGAGCACCACAGCTCGTCGACAGCCGCAGGCTTTAGTTGGCATCCATGAGAAGTTTTTGCCATCAGTGTTAATTCTAGTGCGATCGCCGTTGCTGCAGGTAAGCACCCATTACATTCGTTCCACAAAGAGATATTGTATTGAATGTTCATTCTTCATTACAGGGCACCGCATTGCAATGCACTTTGGAGCTATTCCAGGCATTGGTGCAAGCCCAGTTAGCTGGATTGGATTACCATTCCCTGGTCTCCAAGCTTATGGAACCCGTTCTGAGGGAGAATGACCCGACTGGCAGAAATGAACACCTGCAGCTGCACAAACAGGCTTATCATTCATTGGCCAAGTGCATTGCGGCCCTAACGCAGCAATGTCCACAGGTGGCGACTCCTCTGGCCACTCAACTGATGTCCGAGTTGCAGAAACGCAATCAGGACACACAGATCATCTTCTGTCTGCTAACAATTGGCGAAATAGGTCGTCACTTCGATTTAAGCTCCATTGATGTGTTGCCTCAGACAATCATTGAATGCTTCGGAGCCACGTCGGAGGATGTGAAGGCAGCTGCATCACACGCTCTTGGTGCCGTCTGTGTTGGCAGTTTGCGGACTTATTTGCCATTGATTCTGAAGGAGATTGAGGCACAGCCAAAGCGACAGTATTTGTTGCTGCATTCATTGAAAGAGGTCATATCATCACTATCGGTCACACCCAATGGCCTCGCTCAGCTGCTGCCATCGGTACCATCGATATGGACGCAGCTATTCAAGCATTGCGAGTGCTCGGAGGAGGGAT
This sequence comes from Zaprionus davidi, assembly GCA_018903715.1. Lineage (NCBI taxonomy): Eukaryota > Metazoa > Arthropoda > Insecta > Diptera > Drosophilidae > Zaprionus > Zaprionus davidi. Next base: position 7,373,837 of record JAEIGL010000006.1, read on the forward strand.
CACGGAATGTGGTTGCCGAATGTCTTGGAAAACTCGTGCTCGTCAATCCAGAGGAGCTTTTGCCACAGCTACAGCAGGCACTGCGTTCAGAGAGTGCCACCATGCGCACAGTTGTTGTCTCTTCTGTAAAATTCACCATCTCCGATCAGCCGCAACCAATCGATTTGCTCTTGAAGCAGAGCATCGGTGAATTTCTGTTCGCCCTTCGCGATCCTGAGCCGCAGGTCCGTCGTGTTGCTCTCGTTGCTTTCAATTCGGCTGTGCACAACAAGCCCAGTTTGGTCCGAGATCTTTTGCCGACCCTATTGCCCTGGCTATATTCGGAGACAAAGGTCAAGAGCGAACTAATACGCGAGGTCGAGATGGGACCCTTCAAGCACACAGTAGACGATGGGCTCGATATAAGAAAAGCGGCTTTCGAATGCATGTACACACTGCTCGAACAAGGCTTGGAGCGAGTGGACGTTATGCAGTTTATGGATCACGTACAGGCTGGCCTATGTGATCACTATGACATAAAAATGCTGACGTACCTAATGACGGCGCGATTGGCAGTTCTGTGTCCCGATAAGGTTTTGCTGAGTATGTGCAATATCATTTTCAATTGATTGCGCCCATTTGGATGTAAATATTTCTCTTCTATTCCTTCTAGGATTGGATCAATTTGTTCAACAACTACGCGACACCTGCACCCACAAGGTCAAAGCAAACTCAGTTAAGCAGGAATATGAGAAACAAGATGAGCTTAAACGTTCTGCTCTACGGGCTGTGTCTGCTCTCTCGCAAATACCCAAAGCAAGTAAGTACAGGGTGTCATCCTCATTGGATATATGTGCAAGTACTAAAACTATTAATTCTTACAGATAAAAATCAACAGTTGTTAGACTTCTTAAAGTCAATCAAGGAGACTCCAGAACTGTGTAAAATCTATGAATATGTGCAGAAGGATTCCATAACCGGCAATTCAGACATTATTGCCATGGACCAGACTTAAAATGTGTTTAAAAAGTAATAGCGCTGTTCTATGAATATTAATTTTATTTCATAATGTAATAAGATCGTGTATCGTCTATCCTGGTACAGCCATTAGTTTTTTAAACTAAGCAATAAAATCTGAGTTTTTATTACTTCGCTTATGCCAAGCATTTAAGACAAATGAAAATATACGCGGCGGAAATTCGACATCCTTTCAAGACTGTTTCACACACTAACTCTCCATATACGTGACGGGTATATTTACATATGTTTTCTACTGATTATCTCGATATATTTGATGTTTCGCGTTAGCGGATAATGAAATGGATTTAGCATTTAAATAAAGTTTTTCATGAAACGTAATATGAATTTGGAATGAAAACATTTAAAAAACTCGTTTCAATTGCCTACTTTTTTTCATTTTATTTCATTATTATCATGAATCTGATTATTTAATAAAAATGTCCTCTTCCTTCTCTATATACGTTATACAATTTTGAAGCCCGATAATTCTGTTGTACAAATGCGAAATTTATTATATTATGACGACTGTTTTGATCGTTTTTTTCCAGACTCAGAACTTTCGGAGTCTGACATAATTTTCCCAGACGCAGGAGAGCTTGAGGATGGATTACTATCTGAAACTGTCTCTGGCGGATGCTCAAGCACATGATCGATTATGCCTAGGGTTTTGGCCTCTTCGGGGGTCATAAAGTGGTCGCGTTCCATGCGGGAACACATTTCATCATAAGAGTTTTTGGCATGCTTCACATATATCGCGGTCAACTGGCGTTTTATTTTTATAATCTCCTCAGCATGTATAAGTATATCAGTTGCTTGACCCTATAGACACGAATATATATTGGGTTAAGTTGAAAAAGCTATGTGTATTTTTATAAGTAGCTTACCTGAGCGCCTCCAGAAGGCTGATGTATCATGATGCGGGCGTTAGGAAGGGAATAACGCATACCAGGGGCTCCGGCTGCCAATAACAGCGAACCCATCGAGCATGCCTGTCCCACACACCATGTAGCAATAGGTGGTTTAACATACTGCATTGTATCATAGATTGCCAGACCAGCAGTTACTACGCCACCAGGAGAATTAATATACAAGTGGATGGGTTTGTTCACATTCTCGGACTGCAGAAATAGTAACTGGGCAACCACCGTGGAACTAATGTCGTCAGTGATATTTCCCATAAGGCAGATGATACGCTCCTTGAGAAGTCGAGAGAATATATCGTAGGCACGTTCTCCTCGTCCTGTCTGTTCGACCACCATTGGTATTAAGTTGATGCCTCTCACCGACGGTCTTTGTGACCCGGATGATGCCTACATGATAATTAATTAAATTATGTCATTCACCTTCAATTACACTGATTAAGGTGGGTACAATATTATACTCACGGATAGGCTACGAAATAATAGACTGCCGGCGTTCCTCAACATGATAGTGGCAGGTTGGTGTTTACTTTTAACAATCTGATTCACAATATCCCGCAAAGCAGCTATCTGAGGCCGTGGTGTATTCGCCCTAGGCACAAATAATCATAGCAAATAAATTTGATCGAGATACTACTATTTTAATTTACAAGTTTCATAAGCAAAAAAAACATACGTATGTGATTCGAGTATATTAACTTAGAGATGTACAATTTAAGACAACATCGGTAAACTGATATATCGATATGGAAGGCTGATAGGCCGATGATTGCTCATGCGATTGTCCGTATAATTGACATTCAAATCAACTTTTATTGTAAGCGAAATTTTCTTATAATTCGCTATTATTAAAATGTAGAATTTTATATTAAAATAAAATATAATAATATCGTCACAATTTCATGGATATTTATTCTCTTTTGTAGAATTATATAAGTAATAAAAATATTGTATATAAGTGTGTAAAATAATACGATATGCTATATACATCGTAATTTTTCAATATTATTTTAACTCTGTAATATAAACTTAAAAAATTAAATAATGTTTCTTAAATTTGTATTAAATAGCTATCGTAGTTATTTTAACACGACCCAAATAAAATAATGAACTTAACTTCTCACACACGAGGTGTGCCAATTTTTCGGCCACCACTGTAAACTTGTAGACCAATATGCACATTGTAAATACATGTGAATTGTACTGCTTGATTGTATTCGGCCTATGCTACCGCAAAATTAGAACGTTTAAGCCAATATGCCTTGGCTTGCACACATGTTACCCACTTACGTGTGTGTTTGTGTGTATTCACAAGCGATTTGTATTTGTGTTGGACTAGAATTCACGCAGCCAAGATCAAGGTAATTGCATCTTCCCAACTGCCACTCCAGTTTCATTCTGCGATTTTCTTTCAAGCCGATTGGATGTGATACCAAGCGCGATTTAAATATTATTCCGTAGTGCGCCGTTTTCGGTTATCGTGATTTAAATAATTAATTAACAAGAACGATAATAACTACTGTTGCAATGACCATTATGATAATGATTCAGTGGAATATGAATAACTTAATTTTCTTGCAAATTTGTATATTCTTTGTAAGTTGATATGCATGGGAAATTTAGTGTATTGGATGCATTTTGGATAACTTTGAGCCAGCAGATGATAGAATCGAATTTAAAATTATATTACATTATTAAATAAATTTGAATTAAATTCTGAATATCAATTTATTTATTTAATTTTAGTTAAATAAATCTTAAAATTAGGATGTATTTTTAAGTTACGTTTATTATTATATTAAAAATAATTTACATATAATTTATTTCGCCAGGTTCTTCCGCTTCACTGTATTGCCCAAGATTATGAAGGTATGTAGTGCAGAAAATTCAATATATTATTATACGACTATAGAAATTGACATACATACTTACTTTGTAAAAATCTATTTATGCGTGCATGAGTGGAAGCGCAGTGAAATGTGCACTTTCTTTTTATTACCTAGCGAATTTATGTTACCTAGATCTCGATTTTTTAGAAATTGATCTTCGTGATTCGATAATGTGTCAAAGGGTGTCATACTGTGAATACATTATACTATAGGTCTGCTATACTTGTTTTTCCGTTATTCAGTTGCCGATGTCCAGTGCACATTTTCCACTGTTGGCTCGGATATTGAAGATCTAATAACGGCTACGCTTAAGCGACCCGCTGGTTTCAAGGGTAGTCCAATGTTTGCTGACGATCGAATTGGCGTTAAGGAGCCAAATCCGCATTGTATTATCTCAAGGGACACCAGCGATGAGGATGATCGTACTTACAGTCTGAGAATTAATGACTTCACTCGATGTGGCGTGCTTAAAAGAAATGTAAGTACTCTAGTGAGATTTTCTATTATAAATCTACTTATCTTTGTCTGTAACAAAGGGGTTTGTTCATGTGCGCATTTGGTTCCCCCAATTTCCCGGAGTGGTCATGCAATCAGATCAGGAACTGATCATCATGTGCAAACCTCCAGAGCCAACGATAATCGAGAATAAGGCAGCCGGATTTGCAGGTTCATTGTAAGTTAATAATTGGAATTACTTTATATCATTACTAAGTATGAATTACCCCAAAGTCCACATGGAGCTCGTGTATCGGGTGTCGTTGAAGAGATGCCGAATAGATTGGAATACGAAGTTGCGCTATACAAGGAGGCACCGCCAATTGCACGCGTTAGTGGTACCAATAATCCAGTTAGTTCATCCAACGATCCTCCATCTCTGACGGCATCCAAAGAGCAGACCGTAGATCAGGCAGTTCCCTTGGGAACTAAGCTACAACTTCGTGCACGCATAAGTCAATCGGTTTGGAAGTATGTCAAGCTTATGGAGGTGACTGTATCACCAGATTCTGGTGAGTTTATGAACTCTAAACTTAATTTTATTGCGATTCTCGACAACAATAATTGATAATACTGCGTTTGTATTTTAATTAAAGAAAATCCTCACGCCTCTGGGTCGGTATCTCTCGTTCACAACGGTTGTCGCAATCGGGAATTGGCTACGATAATTCCGCATCAGCCAGCCAAATATCGTGATAGACCTAACGAGGTATTTTTGGACTTTGAGGCATTTCTCTTGAGCTCCATGAAGGAGAAGGCGACACTGTGGATACACTCACAGATCAAGGCCTGCATTGATATGAACGATTGTACACCCGACTTCTGTGTGGACCTCTATGAACCTTCTGGACATGGTCGGAAGCGACGCAGTGTCGTCACAGATACAACAACATCAGCATCGCTGGTGCAACGAGCTTACGATGCTAATAATGGTTCAACTTCAATTGGTTCAGAGTTCAAGAGATTCAAAGAGAACATCGAGTACACCGTTATAATGCCGGGACAGGCAGATAAAAAGGTGGGACTTCTAATCGATTTGACGCAACATTGCCGTGCTGCCGTCCTCATTAGCTCGTTTTTTGTTTTCATGATTACGTTTTGCTTCACAATCGTAAGTACACTCGCTCTACTATGCTACTCTCTGCCAGTTATATAACCCCTCTCCCCACTTTACCACTTCTTGCAGAGCTGCATGCTGGCGTTTCGTGTGCAGACTGAAAAAAAGCTAAGATCGCTGCAAGTGAGTTCCAGGTTCAACACAGGTTATGCTGGTCGCGCGGTGGTTCAATAGACCCAACAACTGCCGCTTCGATACGGAATGTAAACATTGCATTTACTATATATAATATATAATAATAATAGTGTGTGTAAAGTGTGCATTGATCACAGTAAACTCGATGTACACTCGTACCTTACGATGATTTAGTCACGATAATATTTATTATAAGTTTTGAAATAAATTTGAACTTAGCTAGAAACCAAAATGACAATTGACTTATTTTTATTTATATTTATTTATTTATTTATATTTATTTATTTATTTTATGATGATATTATCGAAATGCATTGGCAACCAATTAATAAAAGAAATCTCCTCGGTTTATAATGAAGGGTATGGGTATGGTAAAGAGTCTGAACGGGATGGCAATTGGGATAACAAAAAGTAGGCACTCAGAATGGCGTGGGTAATCTCTCATTTGTTTTCTCCGCAAACTTATGAAAGAATATGAAAAATGTTCAAAAAATTAAATTATATTATATTATATAGTTTTACTTCTTAAGTCAGATACTTTTAAAATTCCATCCGAATTTCAGTCAAGCCAGAAACTGTACAAATTACAAATTGAGACGGAAAATGTTCATTAGATGCTTATTAGATTTAATAAATATTTGTGAGCTGTTTAACTGTATTTAAGCTGAATTTCCTCAATTGTTTTCCCTTTATTTTCGCATTTTATTCCAGTCAGGCGCAGCCGAAACTATTATGAATGCATCTATTTTATATGTATTGGGCTTTCAAAAGGCTATCGCACAAATCCAGGCCAGGCTAGGCATAGGCCAAGTATCCAGAGTGAAGCAATAAGTAGCGATAAATGGACCGAACAATAAAACTGTCCAAATGTCAAACGGGCGGGTCCTTTAGGCCCGTAACGGTAAACCACAAAGCTGCAAATATCAGTGCGCAAAGCCTTGGCCAGAAAGCTGCTTTAATTGATTCAGACTAATCCCCGCATGGCAGCTCAGCTTCCGACTGTCAGTGATAATATAAACTGTGTATAGGCTAGGCGGAAATACATATAGATAAATATTATCTAAGAGCAATACAATAATAGATAAAATAATTATATAATTGTGGCAAATATCCGCAATAATTTGGCGCATAAATCAAACCGATTTAAAACGAAAAGTCCTCGTTGAGCATGAAATATGTATGTGTTTATACAACAGACATAAGTTTACCGTTAGCATTTATCCTTTGCAGTTATTTGCAAAGGAAGGAAATTCATTAAATTTATTTAATCTATTGAAATAATTTGGTTATTGATGCAACTCAATTTGCTAGCCGCCATTAATTAAAAAACTTTTCAATGCACTGAGAGTGCAGCAAACACTGCATGGAGAGTCGACGAGTGAATACCCTGTGGGAGCAACAAGAATATTATAAATTCTTAATTAGTCTCGTTTTAACTACCCTACAGTCTCTCATACTCTCTCGCTGCCGGCGAATTGCTCACGTTCTTGCCTGCAACTGAAGCGTTAATAGAAAACTTTGATAAAGTCGAGAAAAGCTCTTATCAAAGTTTGAAAAAGCGTTAACAGTTGCAAGCGGCATGAACACGAATAGCAGGAGAGGTAAAGGCAGAGGCAGCTTGATGGTTGCGTTTTTCGCACGCCAACAGGGCGTATGATTAATGCATTCTAGAGGTTGAACTGAATCAATTAATTAAGCAAACGTAAAAAGAAGTAAAAAGAGAAAGTAAAAATGGCAGAAAGAACAGAAGAGGTAGAAAACAGCAGCAGCAAAAAGACAAAGACAATAAAAACACTGGAACGCGCATCTTCTCATGAATGAATCAAGGAGCGAAGCGAACGAATTGAATGAATGAATGAAACGAATGAATGAGTGTAATGACTCTTTCATTAGGCAGTCGAGCGTGAATAAACCATTAAACGCCAGACAGCCAGCCCCAGTCGACTGTGTTGGCGATCCAAATTCTCGACTTCACTCCGTTCCCCATTTCCCTTCCCGTCCCGGACTCTGAGGCCGAGTTCGAGTCCGAGTCTGGGACCGGATCCCAGCTTGCTTTCGTTGTCGTTGGTCCGGTGTCCGTGCATAAATTTCCATTTAGACAAATGTGACAAACGGAAATTGCAATCGGCGCACTGCGCTCTCAACAGCATTTCAACATCCCGTGCCGGCCGAGTAGAGGAATTCGCCAAGGACCAGCCCGAACGCTGTGCACTTTATTGGCATTCGCATACACAATTCACATACACTCTGCAGTTGCACCCCTCTCCTCAACATTCTACTCTCCACTCTCCGCTTGCTGCAGCGAATCGCTTTAATAAATGATGAACACGTTGAAGCATATTGAAATGTAATTCATAACCCGAGCAGCCAGTCAAGTTGGCCGTTGCCCGTTGCACATTTGCTACTTGCCAGTTGTCGTCTCCTGACATATTACTTGCCACCCCCTGGCACACACATGCATATTTCATACACACGCTTGCCAATGCATATGCCAGGGCCTTATCGCAGCTGATTCAATTATAAACCTTGTAATTAAGTTATGTTTGCTGACGACGACAGCAAATTAAATATATGTATATCTGTATATACATATTTGTAGCACAGTGTATGCTCGATCGATGTAAAGAAGGTCTTAAGGTTTAGATATCCCTCGTATACAAATGATTTACAATATTATAATAATAAGTATATTAATAGTGACAAATAAATAACGAATTTAAAAGCTAGTACGATAGTTTTTGATGTGCATAATAATTTTTAAATATACATTTGCGTAGTCTACACTGTATAGTCTACGTGGCCCATCACTGCAAACATGTAAAACTTCATATTGTGGAGTTTTTTTGAAAATTTCATTTAGATCGGATAATATATGTATATGGAAGATATTCAAGAAATCAAGCTGAGTGCTAGAACAAGACCCCATCTCAAAAAGCCGCTTTAAATACACTATTTATTATGCAATTATTTATTTATATTATTATTAGCTAATATGTTAACTATTTAGATATTAGCTAATATGTTAACAGTAATTGCGATTCCTTAATCTCTAAAAAAACATGAACAATGGTGAGAAACATTTTTGTACTATATATAAAATTCACATGAATAATCGGTAAAGTTGGAAGCCAAAAGCTGAAACCGTGTTAAACATTTCCAAATTGTGCAAGGGTGTAGTCTTTCTTTTTCGTTGTATCTAACGTTTATGCATTGTATTCGAATTGAAATAATTGTCAAGAAAAATAGTGGAAAATAATGTCATATGTAAAATTCAAGTATCTTAGTCTGTTTTTCAGTAGTTAGCTAAAAAATTAAATATATACACACAGTTGCTAATGCTATGATTGCTGATACACTCAAAATTATCAGTTTGATTTCGGTCAATATACCCTGTATATGGCACCGAATATTCCACACCAAAATCAGGCACGCCGTTCATTTTTTGAAAATGAAGACGATGAAGCTTTAAACGAAGACCAACGTCGGCGTCGAACGTATCGCCAGCGCATCTTTCAAAGATTTAAAGTGTTTTTTTTCCTCATCGTATGGTTATATTTTACCATATATATTATAACAACTCCGCCACATAAGGTGAAGGAACACATTATATCGCTCGATCCAGACTCTATACACTCCGCTGAGCTACCTGAGAAACCTGAGGGATCAGAGATTCGTGTCGAATTACAAGGGAATATCGACAAGGACGCCACCTATAATCCCAACAGAGCGAAAAAGAATCAATCCCATGTGCTGGTCACACTGCAGGGTGTAGATGAAAATAATAGTACACTTTGGTCTTCACGCGATTGGGCTGTATATATGGAAAAAGCAGAAGAGCGCAAACTTTATTCGGTGTTAACCTATCTCAAATTGGGTAAGAGCACTAAAAACAAAATTATTTCGTTTTATCGAAGTTCCGATAGCGACATGAAGTTAAATCTCCTAAATAAGGGAAAAGAGTCGACAGCACTTTCCATGAAAATCTATTCGAATCCAATAACCCCCAACGGCGTGATTTATGCGGCATTGCTGCTGCTATTTCTATATGTTCTGGTCATATTCGATATTGCGGATCGTACATTTGCCGCTCTGTTAGCAGCCACCCTGGGCATCGGAGTGCTCTGCATGATGCATGAACGGCCGTCGTTGAAGACGATTATATCTTGGATTGATATGGAAACGTTGATGCTGCTCTTCGGCATGATGATCATAGTTTCCGTATTGGCCGAGACTGGGGTCTTTGATTACCTGGCCGTGTTTGCGTATCGTGTGTCAAAGGGACAACCTTGGGTGCTGATATTCTTGTTGTGCATGTTGACCGTAGTGCTTTCAGGATTCCTGGACAATGTTACAATCGTGATGCTGATGGTGCCGGTGATCATACGACTGACCGAGAATATGGGACTCCGGACGACCACGGTGCTTATCTATGTTGTTATATTCTCGAATATCGGTGGGGCGTTGACACCTATCGGAGATCCTCCGAACGCCATCATTGCCACGAATTCATACGTTATGCAGGAGGGCGTGAATTTTGTCCAATTCGTATTGCACATGTTTCCAGGCATCGTTTTGGGCGTAATAATAGCGTGGATTTATATGTATCTGGTGATGCGAAAAAGTCTATATCACGAGAGCGACGAAGAAATGCGCGAATCGATCAAAAACCTAGCGAAGCATGCTGACAAGCTAACTACTGCGGCCAGGGAAAGTGAAGAGGACCTGCGTGATGAAATCTTGGAGCGCATCGATGAACTAAAGAAACGTCAACGGCAGTCAAAGTCATTTGGTCTTACACCTACAGCGCAATACTTTGAAACTCTGGCAACGATGCAGGCAAAGTATAAGATCACAAATATGCCGCTACTAATCAAGTGTGGAATAGCTCTCACATTTGCCATCCTGCTGTTCACATTAAACTCCTTGCCATTTTTAAAGGGCATCACCCTGGCGTGGGCAGCCTTGCTGGCTGCCATTTTGTTGCTCATACTGGCTAATAAAGGAGACTTGCAGGATATCTTTGATCATATCGAGTGGTCGACTTTACTCTTCTTTGCCGGTCTCTTTGTGCTGGTCGAATGCGTTTCGGAACTAGGTCTCATCGATTTTGTTGGCGAATGCACCAATAGCATTATCGAGGACGTTGATAAGAGCAATCGGCTTATAGTTGCTGTTATGTTGATATTGTGGATCTCTCTCATCTTCTCGTGCTTCATCGACAACATACCCATCGTCACCATGATGCTAAAACTGGTCATCCAGATAAGTATCAACGACAAGGTTCATGTGTCCATGCTACCAATGATCTGGGCCTTATCCTTTGGCGTCTGTTTTGGTGGCAATGGCACTCTAATTGCTGCCACCTCCAACATTGTTGCAGCTGGTATCGCCGCCCAGCACGGCTATAAAATCACATTCATGGAGTTCTTTAAATATGGATTCCCCATCACGTTTCTGACCGCGTTGGGAGCCGCATCTTATCTAACCATCGCCCACGGTCTGTTCCATTGGCACAGAGTGTAGCTGAGATGAGTTGACACATGACCCCCAATGCAAACTGAGAGATGGCGATAAATTTTATCAATTCGGAATTGTGGATAAAGAAAATCTATTACAATGCAGATGACGACAGACTTAGGTGATTTAAATTATACCCTTATAAATGTATGTAAGCTTTAAGAACGGCGAAGCTGCAGTTTAAATAATTGAAAGAGAGTGGAGAATTCCCCGATTCATGGATGCATTTTAAGGATGAAGTGTAATAAATGTATGTAAGCTTTAAAAGTGTAGTGATTTCAGATTCAAGGATTGATATTCTAGTTCTTAATAACTTAGTTTATTTCATTTATTCGTTTTAAACCTACATATATGACATAAATTGGTAAAACTCAGTTCTAATATCTTGTAAAATAATTAAATAATAAGTTGAACTGATTTCCCCTTCACAATATAGTGGTTAGATCCGGCTTGTTTTGATTTAAAATTGACAGACTAGTTGGAGTGCGAAGAGATAAACAGGCAGACAACGTAGCTCGCGTTGATCAAAATATAATAAATTATATAACAGAACATAATTGATGATGAGGACAAAAAAGTATCCTTTGCTACTTTTCTAACTTTTTCCCCTGCGAGGATTTTCTATTTTTTTCAAATAAACAAAGACTGCCGAGAGCTATTGAAACAAATTCATTTTATATTTATTCTGTAGTCGTTTTTGTAGTTTCTTTAAATTTTCTTTAAGGCTATTGAATAATTTAATAACCTTTCTTCGAGCAAACAATATGGACACCACAAACAATATGGACACCACAGAAAATAGCGATGACAAAGAGCAAACTCGCCGAGAATACTTATATATACTCATAAAATTAATAATTTTTTTGATAGTATGGGGATTCATTACGATTTTATTCATGATAACGGTTCCTGCCAAGAAGATCGAGATGGTGGTACCTCTTGAAGACAACAAGGTCTTTATTATACCAATGGATGAAAATAAACCTGCAGGAAATATTGTCAGAGTTCAACTTACGGGTAATATTGATGAGGCCAAAACTTATCACCCCAATCTAGCATCGGCAAATGATCCCAATGTTATAGTTAATGTTGAATTCTATGACAAAAAAGATGACAGTATCATTTGGAAATCAAAAGATTGGATCATTTATTACGACGATAGTATAACTAAAGTTGTAGAACACTTCGATCTGAAAACTTATGACAGTGCATTAAACGAAAAACCCGATATTAAAAGTCGTGTTAAATTAGTCAACCATCATGGTAAAACGGAAGGGGTTTCTATAAAAATTATTCCCAATCCGTGCGACACATCAAAAGGTATTTATTTTCAACTTCTAGTCTAGCACGCTCTTAATAATAATTGAATTCAAGCAGATTGGGTTTTATTTGAAATCTAATCAAATCCATACACATTACTATATATCCATTTATACAGCTTGTATATTTCAAACTTGCTTTATTCATAGGCGTCTGGCTTGGCGTTTTTCTACTGGTTTTCTTATATATACTGATCGGATTCGAAATAACGGATCGTACATTTGCCGCTGTTTTTACCTCAATCTTTGGCTTAGCAATTATGAGCGCTTTGCACGAACGTGTTTTAGTGGAAGAAATCATTGAATGGATAAATGTGAGCGCGATAATGCTAATCTTTGGAATGATGATATTGGTAGGGATACTTACCGATACGGGCTTCTTTGACTATATGGCGGTTGTTGCCTTTAAATGGTCAGGCGGAAGAACGTGGCATCTCTTGTTTTTTCTTTGTTTATTTACGACGCTCTGCTCAACGTGCCTGATAAATGTGACTGTTATTCTACTGTTGGCTCCTACAACCATTCGAATTTCAGAGATAATGGGTCTAGATACAAGAAGTGCACTTATTATAATTGTAATATTTACAAATATCGGAGGAGCCTTGACACCTGTGAGCGATTATCCCAATTTGATAATTGCAACCCATCCTTATATTAGCGCAAACGGTGTAAACTATGGCGTATTCACAATGCATATGTTTCCGGGAGTATTTGTGGCATTTATCGTGGCTTTTATCCTCATCTACTATATGTTACGCAACCGAATCGACAGTGAGAAGATGCCACTGCAAAAACTATGGGAAGATTTGTTAAAACGACAACAAAAAAAAAAATTAAGGCGATTACTAAGGTACCGCATAGTTGAAATTCAAAACCTTGCGAAAATTGAAGCAGAATCACAAGGGTCCCGAGAAGAAAATTTTGAGAAAAACTTAGCAGAATTGAAGAGGAGATATAAAATTCGTGATCCGTGGCTGCTGATAAAGTGCGCTATTGCCTTTATATTTTTCAAACTCATATCCTACATGCATGCGCTGCCTAGCATGGGAGGCGCCAGCCTAGAATGGGCTGCTATTTTGGCTGCGTGGCTTCTCATTATCATGGATAATAGAAGGAATTTTGAGTCAATTTTAGAAAGAATCGATTGGGCCACTCTGATCTTCTTCGCATCGCTCTTTGTCTTAGTGGAAGTGCTGGATAATCTAGGATTCCTTGACTTTTGGAATGACTTAATGCTCTCGGTAGTAAAAAGAGCATCCCCTAAATATCAAATGAATATTAGCTTGGTGTTAATGATCTGGGTCGTCGCTGTATTTTCGGCTGTGATTAATAATATTGCTACTACAGTCGTGTTTCTAAAAGTACCCATTCATATGACCTTAAGTATTACCGAACTGTCGCTTACACCTCTTATTTGGGGTCTTATGTTTGGAGCCGCTTTTGGGGCCAATGGCACCTTGCTTGGTGCTTCGTCCAATTTAATCATGTCTGGCCTGGCCACGCAATATGGTTATCGAATCCATATTAAGCATTTCGCTTTGATTGGCCTTCCCGTCATGCTAGCGACCGTGACAGTGGCGACTCTCTATCTCCTTATTGCTCACAGCGTTTTCTCTTGGCACGAACCGCCTAATGCGCATAGTGAAGATAAAGCAAATATTCCTATTTTTGCTCGTTATTATGATGACAACATATGATCAGTCCAGTATTAAGGATAACAATGTTTCATATTTTTGTATACATTGTAGATCAATAACTTGAAATAGTTGTTTTGTTTTTAGAAGTAAATTTGGAATTAAATCTAAATTACACATATATCAATAGTCAATCAATAAATTAAATTATTTAAAACTATTGACGATTTAAGATGGCCTTTTTAAACATTCTTAGCAATATATTTTAGTTATCTAGGTTAAGTTAAATATTTAAGCTTGCAGAATAATGTAACAACGATTTTCGGAATACCATTCATGATACACCGTGGGCTTAGGCCTACAACCACACTGCAATATTCCTCAAAATTTTGCTAGCGTTTCAGTTTTTGTATTAGTTTCAAGAGTGTAGAATCTATAAAATCGATACTTTTTTCATGCTCTTGTTCCTTATTTAAGCAATCCGTTCGCCAAATGTGTCCAACGAAAACTACATTTGTTTGCCCCTGTGGGGTGTATTTAATGACTTTTGTTTGTCACAAATTGCAGCTCTCACATGTATCCTCAGACTTTAAATTTGGCCATAAATCTTCTTTTGCCAGCGCAAAGAATCACAAAAAGTTGCAAGTTGCCACACACTCTTGAAATATTCGCAAATTTCTGTCTATTTTAGCCGGAGTACAATTTTTGTATTTGTCTTTGCTATGATTGATGATCCCCTGCATGCTTTAAAGTGTACTTGGGTAGATTGATGGGAAATAGAGGCACTTAGCAGATAGTTTACTCACTTTTTCAGATTTGCAAAAGACGCCAATTGCCTGAAGGAAACAGATGAGCTAACGAAAAGGAATAAGACAAAAAAGCAAAGAAAATATTTTCCATTCGAAATGTGAATGAAAGTAACTGAAAAATAAGTTACAAAACCTTTCGATTAAAATTGCATTAATTTAATAACAAATTTAAATATAATTTAAGCTTGTACTACTTTTGTATTTTTAATTTGAATTTCTGTTAAACTATACAAAATTTTGGTACGCAGAGAAGCAAAGAGATAAAAATATGAAGCTGTTTTTCAAAAATAATAATAAAATAATAATGATAAAGTATTGAAGAAATCCCTTAGAAAGGGTTCAGAGAAGCGTCCAACTAAATTACTGAGGCGTTTCTAATTTAATTTCACACAAGAAGCAAACATTTGGAACGATATCTGCGGCCTAGCCTGAGGGCTTAATAATGAAATATTTATATACAAAACAAAAGAAAATGGCCGGCTAATGAGTCCCATATTCTGAAGTCCCCACTCTCCCTCTCTCTCTTTCTTCCATGCCTTTGCCTTTTACTTCTCATCTGGTAGTGACAGGCGGGACTACTCACACAACTGACACTGAGAAATTGCACCCATGAAATTAAAAATAACTCAAGCGAAACGCCAGGAAACAAAGGAGTCGGCAATTTATGAAACCGAGAGAGGATCTCTTGGAAAAAATCGGCAGACCAATGCGAAAACAAAAGGCTTAAAGTTTTGTTAAGCAAAAGACACGTGAAGCGCCCCCGTGTTGCTGATGTTGTTGGTGTTGTTGCTGCGGAACAAAAGGCAAAAATGAAAGCAGAAGCTAAAGCGCAGGGTAAAGAATTTGTTAGTACGTTGATTTATCATCGACAGGCCGGACGGGACTCATGCCAAAGAAAGGTGAAACTCAGCCACATCTAATTCAATAACAAGAGCACTGCACAGGCAAGAGAGCGAGATAGAGAGAGGTAGAGAGAGGAGAGAGTCGGCACAAAGAATGCGAGTAACAAATGCCAGTAAATTGTGATATAAATCACAAAAATTTCCCATGTCGGCAACTGACAGGCCATGGACGCCTTAGAAAACAAAATTGTTGCCCAAGAACCGATAGCGAGACCAAAAATAAAATCCGTCAGAAGTTTTTCGACCACACCACACACTGAGAAGTGGCAACAAACAAAAACTCTCCACAGAGTGGTGCGTGGTGCAGGGAACTAGGTGCGTTGCTCAAGAGGTGACAGCAGGTCCACTGTGGGCAATATTCAACATAAACTAAAAATATACATAGATTCCATTGATAATTGCATAAATGACTTGCAAACTGATTATGAAATTTACTGTTTAATTTTAAAAAGCTGTGAGAAAATGAAATACGTAAACTTTTATTTGCAGCGTTTGCCGTTTTCCACCATTGTCCAGTGCAATTTGCTCAACCAAAAAGTATATTATTTCAATGTCTGTCCATTATGACATACGCTTACACACACGCACATACGGATGCCCAACTGACTCGCTGATGAATGGCCCCAAAATGAACTTTAATTAAATTGACCAAAACGAGAACGCAGAGCCATAAATAAATGTCCAAGTTATATGCCGCACAATGGGACGTATACGTAACATGTGTGTGCATTAGAAAATGTATGTGTTGTGCTCAAAAACATAATTAAAATTTGCACAAGCATAGATCAAACATGTGTTTATACATTGTGTGTGTGTGGCCAAGCCACATTTCCGCTCTGCTGTCGAAAACCAAGTTTGACGTGCAAACTTTGCAAACTGAAACTAAAATTCACCCAAGTGGACGGCTTAAAAATCATAAGAAAACAGTTGGGAGTACGTTATGCTCTCGATAAAGTGTACAATGCTTAATTTAAATAAAATATATCTATCAGTTCAAGCCAGAATTCTAAATAAATTATTTAAAATACTGACATTATTATTTATTATTGTTAATATAAATTTAACACGTATTTATTTTTATCAGTCATTTTATTTATTTTTCCACCATTATTTTTCTACTCTAATACCTTTCATTTTAATACATACATATATTTTCCACTCAAGCTTTAATTAATTTCTAACAGCATATTTAAAACGAACTACAGTGTGCCCCACCCCTTTTGCTGTACCTACATATGTCGCCTATCTATTGTTCTGCATATGTGTTTGCAGCATTGTTTACAGATGATGCTCTCATTTGAACGCATCTGATACAGGCTGTATGTAACAACAAGACAACAAGCAGACAGCACTCAAAAGTTGTGGCCACAAGGCGTATGCGCAACTTTGACCAAGTCCTCACTCAGCACAATCAGAAGCTAATGGAACTGATTTTACGGAAAATCGAATTTAAAATACGTTATGTCAAAACTTAGTGCAATAAATTAAAAAGTTAAGTTCAGCTGCAGAGAAATTGTAAACTTTTTTGTTCTGCACGTAGAAATTAAATTGAATGAAAGCCGAAAAATAGTTGCTGGGCAAAGTAAAAAGTAAATTAACACTTTAATATACTTTCTATTAATTTAAATTTAAATCTAAATTTAATTATCCTCAAACATTTGAAACGCAAAATACTCGTAATTGCAATCTAAAAAATACTACAGCGCAATGAACTATAGCTAAAAGATTTAGTTTTGCCTCAGACACTGTCAGTTTTATTTCATTGCCCTTACATATGTATGCATGTGAAAGGTTAATGTTCGAATATGTAATAATAAAGTAGTTTTGAAAACAGTTAGTTGAAGCATTGAGGTTATCAAGCAGTTATACAGACTTTACAGGGACTTTTCATGTCAAGTTGCTTCTTTAAATCAGTTAAATTTAATTTGCATTTTGGTGCCTTTTCACTCGCCTTTGCCGCAATAACAAACTGATTCAATTTGTGCGACGTCTGTGGCCGATAAACGTGACTTGGCCACGTTTGCTGGCTTTTCGTCGACTTTCTATGTAAATATGTGGATGCAGCATTGGTTTCGGGCTCATGTTGTGGCTGAGGATGAGGATGCCACACTGCCTTGCGCCGTTGTTTCCATTGTTGGCATTGTTGCAGCCAGTCAGCAGCGCCGGGGGCGACTTGTGGCAAGTGCACTAATCCCACTCAGGACGAAAAGCAAGACAAATGCACGCACATATACACATACACAGGCACACGTACATACGTATACATACGTACATATGTGCCTAACCACGCACTTATTATTTTTGGACAAAGAAGTGTTTCTAATTGCATACACAGTGCACACACAGAATTACCTATTTTGTGTATATATCGCATAACAAATTCTGTGGCATAGTGCTTAGATATCTAAAGGATTTAGGTATTTTACCAATTGCAGTTGAGCTTCTAATTGCATGGACAGTGCTGTAAGAGATTTTGCTATTTTCCTTGTTGAACATAAATACTTTCTTACTGCACAAGCTGCAGCTGTGCTTCTAGCTACATGGACAGTGTTGTCTGCACACACATACATATGGACATGCCCTTTACTATGTTACACAATAACGCTTTAATTAGAAATAACTTGAGAGGGAAAGCTGCGGGGAAGGCACGAATTTGAGGGGGAAGGTGGGTTAAGTAAGGCCAGAGGTTAAGTAAGGCTGCTTGCAGTTGGGTTTATTTTTGTGGCTGCCATGTGGTGCATGTATGCAAGAATATCTGTCGCTCAGTGTGTGTGTTAGTTAGCATTGCAGAAAGAGTGTGAGAGAGAGAGGGAGAGAGAGATTAGAAAACAATAAGCAGCACACTAAATTGTTGTTGCCACTCAAAGTTAATTTGCAATTGAAATTGGAAAGCCAAGAGCAGTCGAGCAGCAAAGTGGATATAGCATGTTAGTTAGAAGAATATATTAATAAATATATTATATATGCTATATCTATCACATACGATTTACGATGCTTGGCAATTTGTAGGTTTTGTTTCTGCATATGTTTCTGCTGCTGCAATTGTAATGCGCTGGCAACAGTGAGTGCTGATTGTATGCGCATAAATTGTAAGAGTTTCCCAATTGGCAGCTGCTTGGCTAATTGTCCAAATTGTGCTGGACATTCGTTATAATGGCATGTGGAAAGTCGCCATGATACATCGGAGAGCATCGCTTTTCTGCTGCCTCCCTGCCCCATGGGGACAGTTGACAGTTGAGCTGCGCCATAAAATTCCCATAAATTGTTAATTGGGCACAGCACAGCGTAGTAGCAGCAGCTCGTTGCAGTTAGGCGATAAAAACGGAAAATAAACTGCGCATTTATAGCAGCCCCATCGGCTTGTTGACATTTATCGCGTCTGGGAATAATAGTTGATAAATAACAATCGATTACTGATTGCCAATCGAGGCAAATTAAAAGTTGAAATTGAAGCTTAAGAAATTCGCAAATTTTAATGGCAAGTCTGGAACTTTAGATGCCATAAACTGATTAATCTCCTGGCATTATTTAATGCACACATTAGTCCTGAGTTAAAGCTGAGTTAAAGGCTGACGTCAATATGCTTTTGCATGCGGAGCATGTTAAACCCACTTAATGCCAACCTAAAAGTATCAAAGCCCGCGATTTGTATGCTCTTAGTCTGTCGATACCCCGACTTAACTCATTCTCCCGCTGCCCCTTCTCATCTTCTCACACACACGCACATATGCATAAGGGTATCATTTAGTTCAAAGAGCTATTAATGCCGAATCGGGCGCAAGCTGACGAAACAAAAACCCCCAAAAAGCCGCCGGGCCTCGGGAGGCTC
This sequence comes from Zaprionus davidi, assembly GCA_018903715.1. Classification (NCBI taxonomy): domain Eukaryota; kingdom Metazoa; phylum Arthropoda; class Insecta; order Diptera; family Drosophilidae; genus Zaprionus; species Zaprionus davidi. The sequence continues at coordinate 7,393,402 of JAEIGL010000006.1, forward strand.
AACGCAAAACCAAAGAGAAAAAATAACACAATGCAAAACTAAAAATACGGCTGAAACGAAATAGGTGCAAAAGAAATAAGCAAAAAGAAATGCGAAAAAGAAAAGGGGCGCATTACGTACATGGTGACGACGTATGGCACAAAAGTTTGCCGAGGCTGAAGCGGATGCTGGTTATAGCCGGGGATTACGCGTGGCAGCCGGGCGAAATCTGCTTTGGTGGGCACTTGGGCACGCAATGCTGGCCCCGATGCGGAAACGTTGCCGTCCAAAGACAACAAAACACACAAAATGGCCGCGCAGAAGGCGCAACAACATGCACAGCTAGCCCTTCCCACCTTCTGTAAGACCCTTTCGGGCTCAATCGCAAAAAGAGCCAGGAAATAATTTCATTAACAATTTTCGATTGATGTAAATAAAGAAAAACTAATGTGGGTTTGCTGTAGAAACTGGGAACTCGACTATCACATATCCTTCAATAAGCATAACCTTTCTACGAGTAAATGTATAACGATTCTTCCCTATTTTAAAGTTCAACTGTTCTCACATTGTTTTCACACTCATTTACACGAATAAATGTTGCCTACTTTTAAGCGCAGTGAATAAATTTGGTATTACCTAATAATAAGCGCTGCACGGTATGGAATACAATATATCAAATACGAAAACATATCGAGAAATAATCTCAGGTCAGCTGTCACACCCTCTTGCTACCGGTCGATCAGTCTCAGGCCTTCAATCTCAAAGGTGTTTAAGAGACTGATTGCCGTCCGGATTGTCACAATCATGGAAGACCAGGGGATTATCCCTGAGTACCAGTTGGGGTGCCGTGCACGCCACTGCTCTGTTGAGCAGCTCTATCGAGTTGTTGTGCAATAGAAAGGATAGATAAAATTGAGAAAATTAGAGGAATATATAAATATAAAATAAAAGTATAATAATAATAAATGTATAAACATAAAAACTTCATGTTAACAGGAATATCGCACATGTTGCACCGTAAAATAATTGCAAGTTTAATTCTATTGTATAAAAACTGTAAAGGGATTTAACTTTGCTATAAATTCATTACCTGTGATGGGGTGAAATGTGGAAAATAGGTTCTTAATTTCTCAACTTTAATTTCTTCAGTGTTTTTTCTTGTCCCTTACTTATTTTATCTGCAATTCTGCCTTTTGCAATCAAATTGCAATTAGCACACAGTTAATTAATTACATTTTGCCCTCATGCAGTCATTATAACGAACACCCTTGCACTCTCATCCGCCCACACACACACACTCGCATTCCAAGAAAGGCGAACACACTCACACATACATAGACTAGCTCACAGTAGCTTAGGTAAACACACACGTGCGCTAGGAACACGTGTAAAATCAACATGTTGCGCTTTGTATAAAGAATATATTTGTGTGTGTATGTGTGTGTGAGTATGCATAGATATGTACTAGCATGTTCTGCCTCCTTGCAGTTCCCCCAACATCCCCTCCCTCTCTTCAGGTATGTCTATCTTTCGCCCCTTACAACTGCCGCAGGTTTAAAGCGCAGCTGAGAGTTGCTGGCACACACCCACACTCACAGGCATAAACACTCACGCACACACACACTCACGTATGCCTGCACAAATATTTCTTCAACAAGTTTGCAGCATCTGATTTTTGAATTTCTTGACTTTTGCTTCGCGCGACGCTGTCCGCGCTTGGCTTCCAAAGCACCCCTTTCACCCTCCCCCTCCTCTGCCCAACAGCTCTCCTCGCAAACATAATGTAACAAAACAAACAAATAAACAAACACACATACACACTCCCTGTGCACACACACACTTACGCATACATAGACAACTCCTACTTAGCGCGCCTTCAAATTCATCTACTTCTCTCTTTCTATATCTCTCTCTCTTTCTTTTCCTTTTGGCCAACGTTGCCCCAACGTCTTTTCGCTGTGACAGGCGGCCCGCGTGCTTTTTGCGTTTGTCCAAATAAAACTTTTATTAGGCAAAAGCAAGAGCAGTAGCAACAGCAACAACAGCAACAGCAACAGCAACAACAGCAATAGCAACAGCAACAAAGCAATGTCAAAACCAAACGCAACTCGCCAGAGCGAATGCTCTCTCTGGTGTGCTCTCTCTCTGCCGTGCGCTCTCTCTCACTCTCACTCTTGCTCTCTCTTTGCCTTTGGCCCTCATCGTTACGCATACACTGTACGAAATGTGGAGGAAAGTTCCCTGGCATCAGCTGCAAACGCACAGTGTGTCGAGTGAAGTGGAAAGTGAACTGAAATCAAATTATATAATTTAAGTAAAGTATTTGCAAAAACTGAAATAAATAAAAATAAAAATACATTTAATTGTTTTGAAATAAACCTTATGCTATAAAGTTTATTTCAAAACCTTATTTTATTAATATTTCTGTTTCAAAAGAAAGTTTTGTAGTTTTCAATACAATAATATTTGATATATATTTTGTATTAATTAATTATATTAATTAATCAGACTGCTGCTTGAGCTTTGTATATAAATTAGTTGAATGGGTATCAAATTAAATATGAATATACAAAAAAAGTTATTGTTTTTTAATTTATTTTTAAATATCTGAATATAATGTAATGGATAATTAAAATAAGTGTTTTATTATTTAAAAACACAATCTACAGAATTACTTATTTATTAAGTCGACTAGACATAGTCGATTAATTAATTAAATTAAAATTATTGTGAAAAAAATTCTGAAAATAAAGTAAATTCAAATTAAAGTGGAATTTAAGTTTTGATCATTGAAATGTATATTTTTATATTAAAATATAAATAACTCAAGCATGTTTATTTTAGCTAATAATTACTTTAGGTTTCCCACACATGCACAACCACTGTGCACTGGCAATGCCATTGTGGCATTATAACGTATCCGCAGCGTGAGCGAGCAGAGCACAAACAAAAGCAGAGAGCAATGTGAAAACGAGAGCGAGCGAGGCAGGAGCTGGCGCTCTTTGCCGCATTTCGATTGTAACCAAGTTGCCTGGCCACACATTTTCACATTATCCAGGGGGTATTTCATCTGTGTGCCAATCTCGGGCCACATTCAGTTTCATCTGAGACGTTTGGCGCAGCGGTCGATAAAGCCAGAGGGAAAATTGCAAAAACCAAACGATTTGGCAGCCAAAAAAGCAGCGTGAAACGCGTGTCTCTGGGATTGGGCAACTCTTGTGCTGCCCAAATATCAAACAAGAATCACAAAGAAAGCGAGTTAAAGTGCAAGTTTTGGTGACTATTCAAACAATTAACTGTAGTTTGTGAACCGCCTGAAGTGTGTCAAATTCAAAGAGGAACTCACTGTGAATCTGTGCACTCACTCGCATTGCCGACGCTAATCGAGTTTCGGCTTCAAACTGGGCGAATACCGCAAAATGACACGTGTCAGGCGCATTGTGGTAAGTTGCCCCGATTTCTTGACGCGACACTTTAAGCCGCCTTCAAGGCACACAAACAACAAGTAAATTGTATACACATATATATATACGTATATAGTATATTCTTAAATACAAACACTGAGTCTAAACCCACTAGAATCGACCTGCCAACCTGCACGTACCTCAAGCATTTACCCAAAATATTCAACATGTCTTTCAACCTGACACGTTCACCGTGTGCCCCCATGTCCCTTAATCTAAACTCGCCCTGCCAAGTGAATTTAACATTTTAACGCGTTTGCATGTTTATCCCATTCGGGTTGATTTTACCTAATTTTCGTACTAATTTTAAGTGTATTCCGTTTTTTTTTCCACTGAATCTCAGCGCTTTGAACTGTTCGCGGTTCTCATTTGTTAGGCATTTTCCAGCTAATACCCTTTTTAGCTACCTTCGTGCAAAGCAGGATGTGGCGCCTTGTGCGGATTACGCGTTAAATTGAAAGCACAAATTTGATATTCACACATTGATAAGAGTAAATCGCTTCTACAGCTGCATTTTGAAATTCTGTCAGTTTTCTTAAGAGGGAATTTTGTATATGTTAGGCTTGTGGTTTAGCTTTCTTATATGGGCAAGTTCTAAAGTTATAGCCGAAAATTGTTTTACTTTTTGGGATTGAGTAACTTGCTATATTGTGCACTCCATTAAATTTTGATTACCTAAGTGAATATTAAAATTATCAGAATATAAACTAAATATCAACTTTATCAAATTTAGTTTATACTTCACAATTTACGAGGGTCGTAAGTCCGTGACTTTTTGTATTTGCCGCGCACCTGCTCTAAATACAACACTGCTTCTGTCAGCAGTTATCGATTAACAGCTGACTGTAAAATTTTGAGAAAGCTGCGTTTTTTGGTTTGCGTTTTATAGGCATTGAAAGCAGACGATCTCGTGAATTTTAACGAAAATGGAAAAAAGTGAATTTCGTGTGCTAATTAAGCATTATTTTTTGCGTAAAAAATATCACATTTTACATGAATATTTGGACATGAAAAAGCTTTCCGCGCGATGGGTGCCGCGATTGCTCACACACGACCATAAGCGCAACCGTGTGACCATTTCAAAGGAGTGTTTGGCGATGTTCAACCGCAATCCAAACGAATTTTTGCGCCGTTTCGTTACCGTAGACGAAACATGGATCCACCACACCACACCAGAGACCAAAGAACAATCAAGACAGTGGGTTTCTCCGGGTGAACGTGCACCAAAGAAGGCCAAGGTGGGTCTGTCGGCCAACAAGGTCATGGCCACAGTTTTTTGGGATGCACAAGGTATCATTCACATCGATTACCTTGAAAAGGGTAAAACGATCACCGGCGAATATTATTCAGAGCTTTTGGACAGATTCGATATTGATTTGAAGCAGAAACGACCGCATTTGGCGAAAAAAAAAGTGCTGTTCCATCAGGACAATGCACGGGTGCACACGTGTGTAGTCAGCATGGCAAAATTTCATAAATTGGGCTACGAACTGCTACCCCATCCAGCATATTCTCCAGATTTAGCCCCCTGTGACTATTTTTTGTTTCCAAACATGAAGAAATGGCTCGGCGGTAAGAGATTCGGGTCAAATGAAGAGGTCATCACAGAAACAAACGACTATTTTGAGGGCCTTGAGAAAACCTATTATTTGGAAGGAATAAAAAAATTGGAAAAACGCTGGACTAAATGTATAGAGCTAAAAGGAGATTATGTTGAGAAATAAAACGCTTCTTTGACGAAAAAAAGTCACGGACTTATCAAACGACCTTCGTATTAAGTGTAATTGTTGTTTTCTTGTTAAGTTGGAAACATTAATATTACTCAAGAAGGTGTAGAAAGTATAATAATATTATTTACTTACATTAAATAGAAGGCTAATTACATTCTACGACCATTGAAAATGCTAAAAAAGGTTAGACTAACTTTGTTTTATTTATAAAATATGATGATACAATTTAAGTACACCAAGCTCCCTTAATATGTATTATAGCAATCTGCTAGCAATATTATAAGCAACATCAGTGTCTTCTACTTTTTATAAATAACGTTTAGATACAGTATACTTGTTTATCATCGAACCCGACGCACAAGTTCTTCAGGTTAGATACTCAGACATCATCAAATCAGAAATCAAAGTATCGAAAATACACAATATTTTACGCTTGGTCACCTTCTGTTGCCGAACGTGATTCTGTTTTACGATTATTGCTTCAAATTTATTTCTATATACTATATATAACATATATATATATATGCGTACACATTTATGGGGGTATCTGTTAAGGAATGTTAACGTGACGTATACGCAATGTGTGGCGAAATGCGTGAGACCGGCATGTTTACAGCGCCAAATTGTTGAGGTTAAATTTAAACCCACAAAAGGGACAGGCAGACACACAGGGAAGTAAAGATGAAGGCAGACTCAGGAACAGGCGAAGGAGGAGGAGGGGGGAGAAGAAGCAGGCTTCGTACAGACAAAGGAATTGTGCGCATATTTTCGTCTTTTGCCGCCCATTGACTGAATCGCCAATTTGGCCGTTGGCCGGGCAGCGCGAAGATGGGGCCAACTTTTATCAGCATCAGCGAGTTACGTTCGCTGCCAAAATTTAGCTTTGAAAAAAGTCTTCAAAAATTGGACAACCTCGACTTGCAGATGCGCTCCATAAAACGGGGAAGGAATGTGTAATGAAATGAACATTTTTACTTATAAAATATTCAAAGTATAAATCAATTCTTTACATATTACAATACTCCTCCTCGTTTAACTGTTCAGACAGGGTAATGAAATGAACATGTCTATATAATACTATAATAATTCTCCTAAGCATACAGTTGGACAGCCTCACAATCAACCTACTACAGGGTATTCAAAATGTGAGTGCACTGGCTACGCCTTAATTTCCGCTAGTCTTTATCTAAGCCCTGAAACAGGCCAACCAGTTGGGCTATCCAGCTTGAAATGAACAAAACTCCTGGGCAAAAAAAACCACAGAGAGAGATGGAAAAAATGCAAATGCATTTGGATGAACTAACGGAACAGTTTTGTCCATGGGATTTTGGCCAGCAAAAATATTTCTGGCTTATGGCGGCAGCTGATGGGGCCAAAAAGGTAGTATGGCGGGAAATTCATGAAAATTGCAGGACGTGAAATGGTGATGGAAATGGGAATGATGATGAAAATGGAAATGGCAACACACTGTGCACAAGAATGGCAATTTTTAATAAAGCGCATAGATATCAAGTATACGCTCACTGGAACGTGCAAAAATTGTTGCACTCTGCAACGACAGTTTGCGGAAGAAGAACTTTCAATGTCGTGCTGGCCAGAAAATACAGTTATTTTTTTTCTTATCCAACTTAAAGACAAGTTCCGACCATAATGCGGAGACAGCTTGCATAAAATTGTGAATGGTGAAAAGTCGCGGAGAAAGCTATGAAAATGAAGCCAAGAGAAGAGAGACTTTTTAATGTCATAGCTGAAACTTTTTCGTTAAATTATCGACATTTTTGTGGAAGCTTAAAATTAATTGAATATAAGAGACGAATTAAAAAGTTTATAAAAGTCTGATTTAACTTGGCTTTGATTGAGAAATCTGCAGAATGAACAAAGTTTTCACATCTACAATGGAATGGAAAACTCTTGATGGATGATCCAATTTTATAACACTTAAAATATTCATACAAAATGTGCATAAATGACTCAATTAGAATATAAAAATTGTCTTAAATTAAGATTGAGTTAACTTAGCAAACATGAGAACTAGAGACTTCAAGCTATGAAAAACTGTCTAAAAAGAAATATATATAAAGAAACCTATGGAAATTTCCGCTAAAATTATGAGTGAGAAAAGTTTCGAGCACATCATTTATTACTTGCAAGTGGCAACTTTTGCTTTGACTCCGCGCACAATTTGTGTAGTTCTAATGACTTGTCACATTACTCATACGCCCAGGAGGCACATTAACCTGTTGGCCTGCTGCTGGCCTGCCGCGCACACACTCACACAAATCAAATGTGAAGCTGCCACTTGAAGTGTCCTGTTGTCTCTCTAAGAGGGGGCTGGAGGTGGTGGGCAGGGGACAGCGTCTCCCCCATCACGTTTATCACAACAGGGCAATAAATTTCAAGCTACAAGCATGGCAAAACACAGCATTCACAATTTTATGGTCTTTTCGTTTTTCGGCGTTGTGGGTAAATTGGGAGAAGCTTGGGAAATTGGGAAAAGTGTTGTGGCATCTGTCGCAAAGTTTGCATACTTTCCGCTTGCGCGTTCACTCAGTCAGTCAGTCAGTCAGTCAGTCAGACAGTGCACAATAATTCAACGCTCGATTGGCGTGGCGTTACACATAATGAACCGATGTTAAGTATACGCCACGCTCGCCCGTCTCTACCCTGCCGTTGGACATGTTTTTGCCTGCTTTTGCTGTGGCAAACAACTAAAACAAACATTTTATTTAAGCATTTTGATTGATGGCATAAGCTTGACATTTTTTGCGGCGAGAGGCGTTCTTCCAGTTTGTTCGCCTTTAATTAAAGTGCGACTCGCTCTCGCTCCTTCTCTCTGTTCCTCTTTCTCTTTCTCTTGCTTTGTGTGTTGCTAGGTGGGCGGTGGGCGTGTCATGTTGCTGTTCATCAAGCTGTGGCAAGCTTAATCAGTGCTCTGCTGAGCTGCTGTGGTCGCTGCAAGTGTGTGCGTGTGCCTTTGGGGCACAGGAAACACAAATTTATATAAGTATGTGAGTGTGAAACATTCCCTCTATCACTTGCTCTCTCTGGCTATTGCTTAGGGGGCTCTTGCTTGATTACTGCCTAGATTAAACTACGGCCAAGACACGCAATCATTAGCAAAAGTTCCTCTAGTTTCTTTGCTTAAATTATGATATGTTTGCGGTCGCCTCAAATGTTCCTTGATAAATGATATGCCACGGAAGTATTATACTATTATGTATTGCCTCCGACATGGAGATTAGGTAAACAAATGTTCAAATGTGGCAGCCAGTGCTTGAAATGATATATGTGATTTATCTTTAGTTTTTAAAGCTTGGAACATCCAATAGAATTCCCTTTATTTTTAAAACATTTTATAGAAATAAAAGAGATCCTAGTAAGTAAGCTAATGCGACTTGCTGCATTCGCAATTTCAAGCTAAACTATCGCAATAAATTCTCGAGCTTCATTGTAAAGCCACTTGGCATAATCTCAGGCCATCAAGTATACGCTCTGTTAGCCAAAACACATTTAATGACCATGCTTATGTAGTGAAAAGATGTGCGCTCTCTCGATGGCTAGTAAGGAAAATCTAACCTTAAGAGTGAACTTAAATGTGGGCGCTCTCCCATTCTTCCCCTCCCTGTATGAGCTGCACGGTTAACACTTCAATGTTGGAGCCAGCATAGTAGCCGCAGACCATTAGGCAGGTGCCTGGTCCATTCGCGGACCCTGTTGTTGTCACTGTTGTTTGGCGCATTGTTGTGGTTGTTGCTATTGTTGTTGTCGTCGACTGCTGTTGCTGTCGTTATAAAATTGAAGTGCCAAAGCCAGCGGGGGGTATCAGCAACAACAGCAAACGCCTTGTTTGAGTTTCTCCTGAGCGACAGACAACAACAAAAAGAGCCTGCTAAAGAGTATCAACAACAGCAACAGAAGCTGGGGCGGTAGCAAGCACAGCAGACGGGGCGGGGCGGTGCGTTGTTGGTCTCTGGCAGCTCAAATTGCTTTTTTGCTGACTATAAAAAGAGACCCGTGGTTAGCAGCAGGTGAACGGTGCCGGGTCGCAGTGAATGCAGCGCAAAATCAACAATAAAAACAAAAATAAGCAGCAACGAAACGAAAATAATAGAAAAGATAATTTGACGAAGTTTTGATACTCTACCAGACACGCAAATCGATAACAACAACAATATGAGCACTATAATAAGAACAGCACAAATTAAGTGTTAAGAATCATTGCATACTTTCCCGGGCAACCACAGGAAAAGAAATAAAGAAATTTTTTTTTTTTTTTTTGGTAAAAATTAGTGTTTATTTTGATTTAAGCCAGTGTTAAACTACCTTCATGTTTCCTTTGAAAGTGTATTCCAGTGCAGGCTTAGCAGAGCTCAGACAAACTTTTTAAAGCCAAAGAAAATGTATTCTTATTTTAATGGAATTTATATTATCAGCCAATTTTCTTTTTGCTTATAGAATATCGAAAGTTAGAAAAGATATCAATGTTAATTTAAATAAGTTTTCATTAAAGAATTTGAAGCACATATTCTTTAATGTATGATAAAAATGAAATATGCATATGCCATAAATTGATTAGTATGATGAAGTTGCATTAAATCCAATTCAAAAATGTAAGACACCCCTTTAACTAAAAGGAAAAACAATTTTAATTTTTGGTCGCTACACAAACCGCACGTTTTGCATTTGCATTGGGCATTTTAATTAGGCTAAGCAAACGAATTCACGTAGACAGGAGAGCGAGAGAGAAAGAGAAGGTCACACGCAAACACACACACACACTGATAGACAGCATCTCGTCACCTGCTGGGCCGTCTTTTTCTAGCATTTGTAGAATTCCACTTCGTTAGCTTCACACTTCATTTAATTTCATTTTAAGTTGTACGCTTCTTTTGCTTATGCCAGACTTTTTTGATGGCGCTGCCAATTACGCCACCAAGTTGCTTTATTATTCAGCCAAAGCGGCACCGTATCCTCTCTCCTTACCTTCCCTTTTCACTGCGCCCTTTATTCGTCAGTTCCATCTCTCAAATGGCTGTCGTTTTGAAAATTTGCGTCTTCTTTCTTGGCGTCGTCACGGAAAGTCTTGACGTTGCTTTATTAAACCGTAGCAGACGCATTCGCATAAATGAGCGCACTTACACACACACACACATACACACACATGAAGATGGATATTCACGCACACACACGTACAACGTGAGCATCCCTATAGAACTACCTATGGGGCACGTGCAACATTTGTATTTAAATTTCAATGTCTCTGACAGCACACACAGCCAGAAAGAGAAGAGGGAGGATACCGAAAGAGAGAGAGGGAGAGAGACAGAAATAGAAAGGCGAGGAGGCAACATCAACACCTACATAAACGAGAGAGACGCAACGATGTTACTTACGCTTGAAGAGCAGCACGGGTAGCCCGATATATTTGTTATAACTGCGTTTTTTAACAAAGAAAATTCTACATTTTATTAGTCTATTTGAAACTATACGAAAGTTCTCTAACTTGGAGTCATAATTTATTTTTATTGGAATTTTGCTAGAAAGAAAAACTTTTTATACAAGCTTTAAAAGTTTGCGTAATTATTTTATTATAAAACTTTACAGATTTTTTAGATAAATCTTAAAAAATGCTTATACTCTGCAGTTTAAGATTGTGGATAGTTTAGTTTGAGCTATAATATAATAAAGAAATAATATAAATAGTTTAAATACAGTTTTTTCTTGAAATAAATCGATGGATATATAAAATATATTGAGTCGGTGTATATATAGTTCTTATACTATTATTATAGATTATATCTCTTCAGAGATTATATCCTTTTAAAGTTAAATCAACCAATGCCACCGTAAATCTTTTCCAAATTTGTAATCAAACTGTTATTTCGCTAGCAGTACTGTTATTTATCTGCCAATTGTGAATTCAGTTTTGTACCACTTTCGAACCGGTTCACAGGGCAAATAATTCATTGGGAAAATAAGCCAAATTGTTTTCATTCTTTCTTCTTCTGCATCTTTGCTCAATTGCCGGCAATATTTTGCAATCTCCCCATTGCAATCTGCCAGCTTACATGCTCAATGCCAGCAGTATGTCCCCTCTGCCTGCCTTCCGCACTATCGCCAGCCTCACTCTTCCGCCCTCCCTCGTCATGCCCCGCTTGGCCATTGCGAACGCCTTCATTTGTAACGAAATGCGTTCGCATCAAACACTGCACAACACGTTCATATTTCTTACAGTTCGTTACACATTTAATATTAAAGCAAATTACCGACTCTTTTACCTTCATGTGTGTGCGTGAGTTTGGGTGTGGGTGTGTGAATGTGTGTACACGCTTGTGTGTGTGGTAGTTTGTCTAAGGCCCTTTTTTCGGCACATTCTTCAGGCGTTCCGGAATGACGTTAAATGATATGCAAATAAAAACGTGGCTGCCCAAAAAGAACGTGAGAAACTTGATCATATGTGTGTGTATGTGAGAGTGCGAGACTGTGTGAGTGTGAGTGTGTGTGTATGTGGCGTGAGCTTTTTTAAATTCAAATTTAAATTGCTTGCTTCATTTAAGAGTCGTAAATCGCAACGCTCTGGCATATGCGTGCTGAACTTTTGGCTTAATTAACATAATTATGACCAGGGCTAAGAAAAAAAGTATTCATATAGCTAACCGTACTCTATGACTAAGTAGCCATGCTGGAAAATACCCTGTTAGAATTATGAATTATTTAAAATTCGGTAGTTAAAATCCAATCTGACCTAACTTTCGAATTATATTTATATTAATATATATTGTATTTATTTAATAATGGGAAATGACCCACCATCTGCAGTAACTGATCAATTGTACACCTGCAGAGCGTAAGTTTTCATTATCAGTTATCTACCGAACTCGATTTAACATAAACTAGTTTAAATTTCTGTACAGGGTATTATAATATAAAGGCCAACGAGTTTAATGAAAACAGAAGCATAAAATAGAAATGTTACATCTACAGAATACCTACCTGCTTGCATTCCAATCAGAGAAACCCCTTGATATCATATACATATTTTCAAGGGTATTTTGAAAAGAATGCCCTATGAATTCCATTTGATTTTCAGCACCGCAAAAGTTTCACATACCTTTTGGCATGTTAAGTTTTTGGCCTGGCTGCAAACTTTGCGCAAATTGCACTCGCAGCGGGGAGCCTTGCAAAAACGGATGGCAGTCAATGGGGAGGGGAGGGTAGTGGTTGAGGGTCTGAAAGCGGAAAGAAAGTGAGAATTTCGCTGTGGGGTGAACGTGGCGGCGTAAAGTGAGAAACTCGCAGCAGGGATTTGTTTGACGCTTGCAGCTATTTATCTTAAGCGCGCGAGCGCCTCAAAGTATGCAGCATCAAGTCTAAGTAGTGTGCGTTGCACTAAGACACCCGCACACAATCACACAGTTACACAAGCACACACACACATAAACAGAGGCACACATGCACACACTTCTCTTGGAGTGCACTTTCCACTTTCATTTGGCGCTCGCTTGTTGACTGCAGCTTCCCATTCCTCTCTCTCCTCTCTGATCATGTGCGCGTCGTTCCACTTTCATTATTTGCGTTTAGCGCACGCAAGTCTCACATTACACTCACCCACTCACACTCTCACACACACAAAGGCAGCAGCAGTTTTCATTGTCATGCCTTGCATTTTGCCGCTGACTCATGTCCGTGCACTAAAAATTCCATTTCAACAGCAATTCCAACTTGTTATACTCTTTGCTCGGGGCATAATGGCATTGTCATTCAACTGACAGCCGCAGTGACAACAGCTCTGCCGTCTGCCGCAAAAACTGACTGACATTGCGAGATGAGAAAGAGATAGAGAAACAGAGACAGAGCGGAACAGCAGAGTGACAGAGAGGGAAAAAGAGAGAGGGAGATTGAGAGGGGCGTGGAACAGGTTTACAATCGTTTACAATTACAACAATTGGGCAGTGCGAACCACTGCGGGACAAGCTTTTAGCAGCGACAGCAGCAGTTGTTTAGCAAAGTGAGAGATTTTAGATGGTAAAGTGTCGACATTGAAGCTTATTATACTCTTGAGCATAGACATTCATATGACTATGTTTGTCAACATATCGAAATGGATAGAAAACTCAAGAACATTTCGCACCAATATTTTACTTAGGTCTACACTATTTGCAATGACTCTGAACAAAGGCATTTATTGAATCACATTTAACAGGAACAAATGAGTTTCTAAGGCTAATAGAAAATGGTAATGTTATCATTTAATATATGTATATACAATATATCTGTTGAATTGCTGTAAATGCGATGTTAAAAAGAAAAATCTTAAGTCTCATTCAAATTCAGTCAAATTCCTTTAGAGTGATGTGAAGGCAATAGTTAAGTCATGAAAAATGTTAACGGGATGCTGAAGAGAAATTATTTTAAGTAGATAATTGCAGAAGTTGTCTCTGTTGCAATAAACTATTTAATATATTTTCGAAAGCGCAGCTGCACAACCACAAGCAGATTGTGAGTGTGTACTAAGTGTTGTGAATCGAGCTTACTTGCTTTTAATTAGACCAACTGCTGTTCTTAGCAAACGCCCGATTACTCCGACCCTATTTTAATGCACTCCAATTACAGCTACTTAACAGCAACAACAATAGTAACTGTCAGTGAAAACGCGCCACAATTGCGCTGAAATTGTGTTTGTGTTCCCAACTAAAAACGAGCAATTCATGTACATTTTAATTTTGCCAACATACTAGGGAGAGGAGACTGGAGGAGGAGAATACTCGTACACACAGGCTATCTGCTGGTTAATTTCATTTCTGGGTTTTTCTATAACACATCCATGTTAACACGCGACACACTTGTGTCGCAGGGACGCAGGGTGAAGGGAGTTTGGGAATGTCGGACAAATTGGGCGATGCCACTTGCACAATTCTCGCTGCCCTTGTTGCTATTCTTGTTTTGCTCTTTCGGCCCTGCAGCATATTGTACTTACGAACAGAAGCTACCAACACATGCACGCATACAAACACACACGCATACTATTACAGCAGAGCGCCTAAACTTATGCAGCAAGTTGTCGCTGTCGTTTTGTTTCCTTGTTTTTTTTTTTTTTTGTATTTGACACTTGCTTTTGTTTTGGGGACGTCCAGTTTTTGTCATGTTTGTTGATTGTAAAAGTTACTGAAGCGCTTTTTAACAGTTCTCGCAACACTTTTGCTGCTTTGTTTTGTTGTTGTTGCTGCTGTACAACTAGTTGCAGTTGTTGCCTCTGGCAGCGCAATTGACATGGACATGCCCTGGCCATGGTCAACGCTTGTGCATGCGTGTCTTTGTGCATGTATGCGTGCGACCTTTGCTCGGCCCAAGTGCAAAATGAGAGAGGGGCAGTAAAAAGAAATAGTCGTCTTCTAAGCCATCAGCTGTACACACACACACTCGCGTGCCAATTGCAGTCTCGATTCTGAGCGTTTTCCTGCATAATTCATAGACGCTCAGACTTCGTCCCACTTCAAATTGATCAATAAATTGCAATTGAAAACCGCTCGATTGATTGCAAATTATGATAGATACATATATCGTACATTACTGTTACCGTTGCCAGTCAGCGGCTGCCTCGTGTGGCTGCCACTGTTGCTGCTACTTCCTAATGCTTCCCCCGCACCTGATACGCCCTCTTGAAGCGTCACAAACGTCGCATTGCATGTCAATGAAATATTTATATGTATGCGCGTGTGTATGTTTTTAGTTGTATGAATGAATGCAGGTATATTCATGCAGTTGCCTTACACGTATACTTTTGTACTTAGCTAAGAGCTGCTTTTGTGCCGCATGCAATCAGAATTGTGTGCATTATACCCTGTAAGCTGTTTAGAAGTGGAATATGATATTCTACAAGTATTTAATTTGGACAAAAATGATGACTGTTAATGAAGGAAACTTTCACAATTTATTAAAATACTTTAAAATTTAATATTAAAATAACTTGATGGTCTCAAGCTTTCTTATTCTTTCGGCTTCGGCTTGATGGGCGACTTGATGCTTGATTGGGTCTCTTCAATTGCATATTCTCTGTGGTATTTAAAGGTAGAGAACAAGATGTGCTTGATTTTATAATTTTTTCCGCATTTTGAAAATTTGTAAAACTGCTTAAAAGCATTTCAAATGCTTCAGTGGATCCACTCGAATTTACTTTCTGATTAATTGGTATTTTATCCAAGCCAGAATTTATTCGATCCCTATTCGACTTTGTCGCATGTATATTTCCCGATTTAGTCGAGCCACCTGGCTTTGACTTGCGTATTGGTTTTAGATTCTTTCGGTTCGATGCCGAACGATTATTTGCAGAACGGCAAGACGTTTGCTTGGATTTCTTTAATTTCGTATGTGTAGAATATTTATAATGGATCCGATTAGTAAACTTTGAACGAGCCGGTCTACTCTTCGGGCTGCAATTCCGTTTGGTAGTATTGAATATGACTTTTCGTACTTCGGGTTTCACATTCAATCTATGGTTCCTTCCGCATATTTCACATGCTCGTCTTGGTGTGTCTTTGCCCATGATGAAGATATCTACTAAAATAAAAACTTAAAATATTGCAATTAAAAATTTAACTAGATTTAAGGAATCAGTATGAACTAGAAAATTTTATATGCTCTCTAAAATAGTAAAAGAAACTGAAGTAACTCAAGTATTACAGGCAGTGACTGAAGGAGAAAGGCATGAGTTTTAAGGCATATCACATCTGATCGAAAATATCTTCTACATTATCATTGTAAGTATTGTACTCGTATTTCTTAATTACCTTGCGAGTCAAACAGTCAATCAAGAAACTTTATTTCAATTATTTTGCTCGCCTAGGGTATGTCATGGTTCATGAATTGCCTTGTTCTCCCACTCTTATCTCGTTCTGCTTGCTGCTGTTGGCAAATGCAATTGAATTGTCGAGCGTAATGAGTTTTCGTGTATTGCTTGTTAGGTCGCCTTTTGTGGTTTTGCTAGATAAATGCAACAGAAAGTCAGAAATAGCAAGAGAAAGAGAGACAGGGGAAAGAGAGCAGAAAACGAATTTGTATGCGCTTTAAAGCAGTCAAATTCAGGAGAAAATTGCTAAAATAAATGTATAAACCTTGTCTAACGGTCACATCTAATATAGTTGTGCGCTGAGTTCGTAGTATTCCTATGCTTTGAAATCACCATGAATCTGTCTTATTTAATGACTTGCAAGATTTACATGCTGAAATATTTATGGTTCTGCTTATTGTATTCTCACGATATTTTCCACAATGAAAACGAACATATTAGGGCATTTTCCAAACAAACACACATGCTTTGTTATTCCCGAGTACTCACGGCGTGCCCATTTATTTTATTTAAAGCTGTTCGAGATGCTATAAAAGTCTATTTCAATAGACTACAAATTTTTGTGCATATCATTGGCAAAGCATTGAACTGTTTCGATTTATAATATGCCTAATATTGTTCACTTGCTCATGATTATTAAAGTATTTTGTGCATTTTCTATTTAGCATTATGAAAATTATAATATACAAGGGAAATGAAGAGTATAAATATATTAATTATTATAGAGAAATGTACTATTTATAAAACAATTTTGATTTACCACAATAAACGTTATTAAAGTATGTTTTTTCAAGTGTATTTCAAGTTGAGCGTAATTAATGCGGCATTGAAACCTCAATATGTGTATAATTTCTTCTAATTTAAACTTTGTTTATCATAGTCAGACGCAGTGTTTATTTTTGTTCATTGTTGAGGTATTTTTCAATTATGCTATAAATAATTTTTACTTATATATTAATTAATGAGCTGCCCGTCGCGCTGGCTAAATAAATAATGAGAACTCTAATTGAAATGACGTTGAATGCTGCAGTAAGGCTCAGTTCACATTCTAAGCCTTCTACGGAAGGTTATTTACTGGGTATTTCTGTTCTACCACCCGGATATCATGCTGACCATGACCTCGTTCCAAATCCATTTACATTGCACTCACGTCTGTCAATCGAGCAGATCGAACATCGCAATGAACGCTGAAATTATTTCAATAATAATTTCACGTAGAGAAAGGCGGGCATTACCCCTCTGTCCCCCCTCTCAAGCTGTCGGTCCCTCCCTGCGCGCTTGTCTCGTCTCTCCCCTCGGCGCGTACAACCCGCATTTGTCTCATTTTGTTTGTTGGCTTAATGTAAAATATTGCGCATACGCCGCGTTGTACATTAAAAGCTTTATACCAGCCCGCTAAAATTTGTTTATATTCATAGTTGTTTCTTCTACTGGTCTGGCAGTATACATGTATATGTGTGTGTGTCCGTGTGTGTGTGTGTCTGTGTGCTTTAATATGCTTTTTGCCGGGCTACTTGTCATGCCAGCTAAGCGTCGCCTGACAAGGCAGCCAATCGACTCTGTTTATGATAAATAGGCATGTTTATAGTCGCTTTTTCTTTTGCATTTTATGCTTTTATTTATACATATATAGATATAATGTATGATTATGTTTCTGATTAATTGTCAGCTGAGTCAGCTGTGTTAAGTTGCTTCAATTTAAAATAAATATTCAACATTTAGTCATTTATATAATAATTGCCAACCCAATTTAGTTATTGATTCCAGAGTCAAGTAAATTTTTCTATTTATAATGTGAGCACAAGACTTTGGTTGTAAAATTATTATTATTTTTCTGAAATCAATAAAAACTTTGACAGTCGCAAGTCAGTAAAAGTTTCAAGGATTTTGTGTACTATATTCAATAATATTGGGACAGTTTATGTAATTATGAATGCAAAATAAAGAGAAAATACAGATGAGATAAATTTGAAAACACATAAACGGTTCAGCTGATTTTAATCAATATTTTATTTATTTTTTACTAATAAAAATATTCACTTTTAGATATAAGAAATACTGGCGAATTTCCATACTTCCGGCAAAAGAAAAAACACTTGGATTTCTTTTCTAAAGACTTCTAGTTGCTTTGTTTCGGGTCAGTGGCACTTGAAACTGAATTGAACCTGAATTCAATGCCTGCAATACCCTGTAATCAACAACGATGCGTCGCTGGCATCATCATACAAACATAGACCATTTAGCTTTGGTTTCCTCATTCCATTTCCCATTTGGCTGCACTTTTGTTTATTGATCTTATTGAACTTTTGTTGTTGCCTTTTGTTTTTTCGTTTTTCCTCCTCTTGCACTTGTTCGTCTTGTTGCTGGTTTTTGGTTATTTAAACATTTTCACGTTGTTTATTGTTGTAAAATATTTGTACGATTTCCATGTTGATTTTTACATTATTCAGTTGCTGCGTTGTTTATTTTGATTTCCCTCGGCTATTCTGAACTTGACTTTTACAAGGTAGAAAATTTCCTAGTCCCGACATGCTGACATGCTGTGTGTGCGTCTATTTGCTGGGTATAAATATGAAATTTTGAATCTGAAGTACACAGATATTTGCTATATATAGCGCAGTAGTAAATACAAATGGCAGAAAGCGTAGGCAAACTGAGGCGACAAAGCGACATGAACTTGTCGTCGTTTTGTCGGCTTTATTGGTTCATTTACTCCGGCCGACTTTGGCTATAACTTGGCTTTTTATGTGGCAGCTTGGCTGGCAGTCTACGGCCCAGTTAACTAAGCTCTGTAGCCAACAGTCGAGCGCCGAAAAATAGACCCACTTTCGACTGCCACGTCGTCTGGGCAAACATGTCGAGCATTTTGTTTGCCTCGATGGCATTGCGAGACGCTGTTTATCGCTCAAAGGACGTAGACATTGAGTCCCCTTTCTTCTACGCCCCTTTTTGTACCATAAAAACGGCGTCAGAAGTGAGCAAAGCGATGGACCAGGGCAGCGAGTCGGCAATCTGACTGGGAACTGTCCGCAGAGATGCCGTAAAATGGACCACAAAGAACGGCTAGAAAAAACAGCTAAATAAGTAATTATAAATACATTATATACAGTGCAATAAATTGAGTGCACTTCCACTGGAATTAATAAACAAATAAGCGCCCATTAACAATAATTCAAATTGTTTATTTGCTGTGTTCGCACGGGCGCAATTATGAATTTATGATTCGATTTGTCTGGCCGAAAAAAGTCAATTTGTTTACTCTTAGATACTTATGACTACTTGAAGATACTTAGATCATTGTGATAGATAAAAGCGTATAGATATTTGTTTACTTTTGTCTATAAACAAAGGGGGAAGCTTTGATGTACAGCGAAATGAATGAAATTAAATTCACACACTCAATTAAAAATTTAATGAAATGTAGACTTACATTATAAACTGCATTAATTATTGGATTTAGTGACAATAAAATATTATTCTAATTGCTTGCCTAGTCTATGTTCTATTTTAAAATTCTAAGTTACAGCTCTTTCTGATTTATCTAGTAACACAAATTTAAATAACTAGCTCATCATTTAAACCAATGTTTAACAAATCGCCTTTAGCGGCAAAACAGCTAAATTTGTCAGCTCTTTTGTATAAGTTGCACAGCTGTACAAGAGAAGAAAGACAAGGGTAGAGCGAAGTGGACAGTATGTAGGAGGCTGGGTAAATCGAATGCCGGTAGCAATGTGGAGCTAAATTTAGTATTCGTTGCCTAACTGACAATGTGCGGGAAAGCGGGAAGAAGCGAAGAAGATGGTAAAATTGAATCCTCGAATTGAAGCTGAGCGAAGTTGGTTATGCCTGCGCGACAAGGAAGCTCGCTGAGCGAAAGGACTCTGTATCGCTGCCACTGACAATTTATGATATTGTTGTCCTTCATTTTGTTGTTTTTCTTGTTGCTCTTGTTGTTGTTGTTGTGTATGTTGTCAGCTGGCATTCGGCATTCGCTTTAAGCCGGCCGCTGCGAGGCAACAGCAGGCATTTATTATTTTTCTTAATTAAATCTTAATTTTGTTTCGTCTCCCTCCGCCAGCCCTTCCTGAGAGTCCCTCTTCATTGCCATGGCGCTTTACTCTGGCCTCGAAGTTCGCGAAAAATGAACGGCAGCTCGCCGCAGGCATGGGCAGAGCAGGACACTAAGGGGCAAGTGGTGGTGGGGAAGAGAAGGATCGTGTGCGATGAGCCGACGATTTATAGCAAGTGCAAAGGCAACCGCAGGAAACATGCAACGAAATGCAATAATAAAATTGCATGCCAAACGCGACAGGCAGCTCAACTCCCCCTCTGCCCTTTTCCCAGCACTGCAGTCAGCCTCTTCCGGCTCATAGCACACCCCCTGGGCACCCCTTGAGTCGTTCGACTCCTGTTTGCAACATCGAAAGCCATTTAAGTTGAGCCGCGCCACTAATTAAGCCTAATGGCGCATGAAACATGCATTAAAACTAATGTGCAATCCTTGCAGTCCGCCTGCCATCCTCGCTAAGCCCCCTCTCTCTGGCCTCTTCCCCACTTTTCTGTTGGCAACTGCGGCGCCTCTGCCCTTGCCTCTTAATGGCCTCTGCCTAATTTCAGCCACACACACACACTGCGGCGTCTATTATGTGCTTTGCCCCTGGCGACAACATTTGCGTTTTATTGCCTCGACCTGATGATGAAACTATTTATATAGATTCCAATCGCCAAATGTGTCGGCAAGTGAAGATTTTATGTTATATATATATATTCTCTCGTTTTTGGGGTAGAGGGACTGGCTTAAATGCATCTAATGTTGTGTAAAGTGTCGTCTATAATCTTGAATTTAGTTTGTTGTATTTAATATAAATTTGGAGAGATTTTTAAAGGATAAATATAGATTAAAGCAGCCTAGAGAAAATGGAAATAATTCAAAAAGAAAACCTTTATTTATATTTTCCTTTACATTTTATTGCTGCTTTTATTGGTAGCTTAACGACGGCAAGTCAACTTGTTGGACAGTTAAATGGCTCTCAACTGACAGACAGTGCTGCTCTGTGGTAGTTGCATTAAATAAAGCGTACCGCAATAGTCTGTCCCTTTTTTTCTCTCTTCTCGGTCCCCGGCCGATTACATAAACATCCTTGAGCTGCTGATTGCTCGAGCGAAGTCAATTTCTATTGAATTAGTAGAAATCCAATGTGAGCCTTGCGACGTTCGATGCTATCGATTGATTCATTTGGACGCCACATGCTCGTAGATCATTACAGCTTGTGGCACATACATATACAGAATACAGTCTGAGAGGGTTTCTATCAAGCCCTTGGTACCACAGCTTGAGGCAAGAAGACGCTGCCAAGCGGCCACTAATGAAACATTATGGCTGTCGTAACCCGGCCACGCCGCACAAATGCACTAAAAACGTTTACGGCTTACGTGCAACATGACTGTGGCTGCGACTCGGGGTCCACGGCAGCATAAGTGGCACGTACGGACTGAACTGAGGGAGCGCTGGCAGCTGTGGCAGCGGCAGCTACTGACACTGGCTGGCGCTGGCAGCCACAAAAGTGTCCTGGCAAATTGCGGGCTGCAACACGTTTTGTGGGCTGTGACTGCAATTGATTTTTGCACTTGACATGCGTGGCTGTGTGCTGCCATCTGACCGCATTTAAAGCTGAGCACAAAAGTAGGCAATACTTCTTGACTGATTTATGTATAGCGTTCAAATGTAGGCAGCATTTTTTTCTTTTCTGGTATTTCCCTTTACTTTTTAGCGTTTTTACTCATGATGGGTGTGTGTGTGTTCAATAAACAATTCACAATTCATATGTTTTGTCGCTTCATTGAAGTAATAAATTTAAATTTCTGCATAACGCCACGAAACGATATGAAAACATTTGACAATGATATATGCGAAGCGCTCGAGAGCCTCCGTCTACCAAGCGGAAGCAGCTTACGCACGGTTGCATTACGCCCGGAAGTCAGCCACAATGGACAGTGGAGTGAGTGCAAGGGAGAGCGCGATACTGACACAGTGTGAGGGAGGTAGGGGGAAAGGTAGGGAGAGAGGGACATGTTAGTCGAACGAATGTCAACATGTTGATAACAAAATACAACCGCACACTTTGCACAAAATGTTTTGTCTGGCACACACAATGCTGCTGCAGCAATGGAAAGTTACTGTACCGAATACCTTAAATAAGGGTATGTTGAATGGAGCAGTCAGTTAGCTGCTTTAACTATAATTTAAATATATAAATTGATTATAAGTTAAATAAATTTCAAAATCACAAATTTTGAAACATTTTTCTGATAACAATATTGAAAACCGATTATCAATCTGTCCCGGCATTATAAAATGTGCATTTTCGAAATTTTACTAAAGCTTTCATGGCATTTTTGTAACCCTTTCGTTGAGGACATCAAAACATTTTTCTCTCTGTTCAAATTTTTGCTGTGCTATTTTTCACGGCTTTTTAGCATTTCAAGCAGCTTGTGTGTGTGTGTGTTGTGGTATAAGAGGGAGGATGGTTATTGTTGTTGTTACTTTGGCTTTTGTTTCACATGGTCAGCAGTCAGTTAGCCAGAGAGTCCTTGCGCCAACATATATGCAATGCATTTTATTATATTTTGTTGCTCTTGTTCTTCTTTTTGTTGTTGTTGTCGTTGTTTTTGCTGTTGTTCTTGTTCGCGTTGCTGGCCATCCCGGAAGTTTTTTCAACGAAGTATTACGCTAAAAAATGATAATCATTTTTATGAAAACAATAAAAGCGCCGCTTGGCTGCTCAGGCAAAAACTTGTGGCAACAATTTTCATCCTGGCAAATATTAATGAAATTTTGTTTGTACCCATTGTTGTCGTTGTTGTTGCTACTGCTGCTGGTGATGTTTTTGTGGTTATATCAAACATTTTTCTATTCTATTTTTTTCTATTCTATTGTTTGGCCAAAAAGTCGTGAATTTGCGTGTTGTTTTTTTTATTGTGTCTTTAATTTATAGCTGCGCATGAAGCTTCTCATGCATCTCTGGGGCTTCTCAATGGCATCGGAAGTGAGAAATAAAGCGTCGCACTGGAAGAGCGAAGCGAAACTTTTGCATTGTCACAGTGAACGCTCTCTAACATGACTAGCGGGAATTGTTTGCTGAAGATGACTTCGGAAATTGCGAATATTAAACAAAAAGCTTGTTTGGCTTATGAATGTCACCCTCGGTAGTTGACTTTCAGTTAGGGGCGAGCAGCTCGCTTAACTAGCTCTTCCTCCTGCTTTCCCAAGCAAACTAGAGGGACAATCTGAAATTTCTTTGCGTTGTCAACGCGCGTTTTGTCATCAATTATGTGGGCTAAGTAATTTATTGGCTTCTCCCGCCCCTCGACCCTGACATGAAGTGATATTTTATTATGTTCGCGATAACGAAATATGAGTTTGGTAGTAGAAAGTTACATTTTTTTTGCTGTCATTGCGATGTTATGGAGAAAATTAATCATTTCATCTAACAATTAATTGTGTTCGATATGATATTAGTTAGTGGAAATCGTGGCAGAAATGTCGTTGGAATTTTCATGTTGTTGACTATGCTAAATATGAAGCATTTTTTATAAATAAGTAATTTCATTGATGTTGATTTATTAACAAACTGTGACCGGATTCGGCATTAGTTTTAGATAATTCAAACCCTCTTTTTAATTATACTCTACACAGTAATGATACATGTAAATATATGTATGTTTAATCTAGTTCTACTCATAGTCTAGTATTTCATATGTGCATATGTGCCACTCAAAACAAGAAACTAATTCGTTTCAGTTTGTGAGTTTAAGACCCTTTTCTGAAAAGAGTATTTTCTTGAATCACATTTAACTCTCTGTACTGACTTGCCCATTCCCTTTTTACCCCATTCCTTACTTGTTGTTGCCTTATCGCAATTATAATAGTTTCACCATTAGCTGCATTTGCAGCACGTTTCGTTAGCATAAGAGAGTGCGCTGTTTAGGTGTCTCTGCAAAAACTTGCCATAACTTAAATTGAAAATGTAATGCTATTAACACTACACACACACACATACACAGGCAGCTGTGCACAGCAGAGCAGAGCAGAGCACAGCGACATCGTAGTAATTTGCATATAATAAAAAAGCTAGTTGTACTACTCAGCTCTCCCTTCTGTCTTGCTCCACCTGCCCTGTCCAACCCTCCTTTGCATGCAGCATTTTGCATACCAAATAGTTTAGTTTTTAAGGTTGACAGCATGCCGGCCCCAACAAAAACATGCACGAAAAACACACACAAAGCGAAACAGAAACAGTGGAAGAAGAAAAAGTAACTGGCGGAGGACACACAGCATGTAATTAGAAAGAAGCATTGCCTACTTTTCGGCGCTGTCCTTTGTTTATGCAAATATTTAGACATTAGACAACTTAACCTACATACACAAATGCACGACGAGTCACCCACAAACACACACACTTGCACTTGCTCACAGACATAATCTAACATGAGGCATGTTATATAAGCACTAACAATATGCACGGAAACAACAACAACAACAACAGCAAGCAAAGCGAAAACAGTCACACATAAAGCACACGCAATTGGCACTAAAAACTACAACAATAACAACAACAACCGCACGCAGGAAATGCAACTGCAACAACAAGAAGAGACAGCAACTGCAACAGCAGCAGCGTCAGCTTTGATGCCGAGTTTTAAAATGTGTTTTCCATTCTCTTTCAATTTAGTGCCTCCCCTAAAAGTATGCTGCATCATTAGTGTCAAGTCGGGGCCAACCCAAGTCGACGCTGCAGAGCCGACGTCGACTGAGACGCCGCTGCACGCTCATTAGGACACACAACAGCAAAAGCGCATTACGAGGGCCAAACGACAAGTTCCTAAGTCAACTCAACACTCATAATTACCAGCAACAGCAACGGCAACGTTAACGGCAGCAGCAACAACTATAACTACAACAACAGCAACAACAATACAGAGGAGGCAAGAGAAATAGCAGAAGTAAAAGTCAAGGGCACAAAAAGTGTCCTCGAGTCGCTTTAAAGCATGAACCCAGCACGGCCAACAAACCGAAGACACTTGTGCTCCATAAAGCTGTGCAGGATGACAGCGAGCTGATGCGTTACTAAGGAAGAACCAACTGACGAAGTACTACAAAAGAGAGAGACTGCAAGTGTGTGTGTGCATGCGAGACAGAGAGAGAGAGAACAAAGTCAAGTTAAGAGCACTTGCAAATTGTTGTCAGGAAATTGATATACTATATACATTCTATATATAGAGAGAGAAAGAGATTCGATTAGCCATCGCGCTAAAAAGTCAAACACACGAGAGGCCACGCCCACCCACTGGATCTGTGTATCCCCTGCGCCATTGTTGAGCATCATCCAAGCGAAAGCTACGTAAGCCCAACCCAAGCCGAGTCATGCCTGAGCAGGATAATTACGATGATGAGGTAATTTTCATAGCTGTTCTTCTTGTCGAAGCTCTGCAGCGACAAATAAATATGTTGTATAAGCCCCGCATATCATTAGGCATAATTATTAATTAATTTTAGAGCAAATATTTGGACACGTGTGTGCGCGCACACAGAGCGGCTGTATGAGTGTGTGTCTGTGTGTCTCGGGGGCACACAGCGAAATGTTTCTGCCTGCAAACTGTTTACAATTTATTATGCCGAAAAGTCCTTTTGGGCGCAAAATGTGCGGCCAGAAAATATGAGTGTGTATGTGGGTGTGTGGATGCGTGTGTATGTGTATGCCATACGCAGCCCTACGCACAGCAAGAGCTATTTCTCTTTGCTCAAGCCTGCGAAAAGGCGCCAAGACGTAGTGAAGCAAGTAAAATGAAGAATGAAATTAAATTATTTTTTTCAGCTCATGCCCCTTCTAATAAAAAAAGGGGCAAACTCTGTCTGTTATATTTATTTTGCAGATTTTAAATACAATTTCTTGTATAAGCTTTGCATGTGCAGCTATTAAAGGATGAAAGTGAATACAAAATGAGATAATTGGATAAGACGGAGATACATTTTAAGACCAGGACGAAAGGGTACCTTCGGCGTGCCGATGGTTCTATACCCTTGCAGATTCTTCTTCTCCGATCGTTCGAATACTAGTTATGTATATATTTTAAGGAAGAATTGCATGGTATTGTGTATATTCATTATTATGGCTTACTATGGTTCACGGATTGGCGGACATGACTAGATCGACTTCCCTGGTGATGCTGATTCAGAATATGTACATATATACTTTAAGGGGTCTGTGCTGTCTCCTAGGGTGCTTTGCAAACTTCTGGCCAAAATAATTATACCCTCTGGGTATCAATATTAAAAGAAGAGGAGTATTATTAAATGAATTGATTATTCAAATCAGCTTTTTAAATAAGTGCTGATTAATTTCACATTCACTGCAATCAGTTATAATAAGAGTAACATAGTTTAACTCTTGGTCAATATACCAAGCACTGCATAAGTGTGATTAACCTTGATAGTATTCAGAAATATAACATGTTTTCATATATGTTATGTTTTCCAAAATATTCATTCAAACAAAACCCACATTAATTACACAATCAGTTGGCGAACCCCGTCATGAACTGATGCGATGTTAAAGACGATTAGATGGAGCACAAATCGCCTTCGAACGGGACCTGTAATAAATAATTCAATATGAAATCCGAATAAATTACGTAATCAATGCCAGCTGATTATAATAAGTAGTTGCAGCTTGTAGGAAAACTCAGGCTGGTCTCGGACAGCGCCACTTGAGCTGAGATGCCGCAGCCAATGCCGATGCCGAGCTGGATAAGTGAGGCACTTTGTTGAAAAGTTCTGTCAACAACTAACAGGAAAAGCGAGTCAAGCTCTCTCTATCCCTCTCTCTCTCTCTCTCTATATCCCCCTCTCTTTCTCTTCCTCATCAAACTTTTCCTCGTCTGCTTACTTGGTCTACCCTCCTTTCCACCTCCTGTTCTAATGCTGAAGAGAATCTGATGCTGATGCCGATGGTTGGTCAACTTCAGCTGGCACTTTCATGCTTCGCTGCACACTTGGCGGCAGTTAGTCTCCATTCCACTTTTATCTCTCTCTCTCTCTCTCTCTCTCTCTTTCTGCCTCTAGTATAATAGTATGATAGTATGCAGCCGACAGCGTTGATAATTGAAATAAATTCTGCATGTAATTCAAATGCAAAGCGCTGACAGCGCCGACAACAATTGCAAAATTGAATTATCAAAGCGTTGCGTGTGCGATTTGCATACAAATACAATGTGCGAAAGCTTAGTTCACAAGGGGGATGAAGAAAGGAGGTCCCCTTGTCCACCCCATGTCGGGTGTCGAGCATACGCAAAGATAAACAGGCACTTGGAATGGCAATTAGGCATTCGAGCGGAAATCAATTAGCCAGGTTGTCCCTGTCATTCCCACCCTCTCTCTTCCTTCTTTCACTCTCCCGTTATGCCCCCGATTGAAAAGTAGTATATGGCGTATATATCCCCAAGGGAGAGACGGGGCTGGTATATTCAATTCTGACAGTGTTACCATAATCGATTGTGTTCATTAATTATAGCAAGCGAATTGCTGCTGACAGTTGTCAGACTTGAGCTGTCAGAAATTAATCGCTGAGTCGATTACCAGATTGCCTGCGAACTGTTATACAAATTATATTACTGATTTAACAACATACATACAGCAGCAAGCTAGTTTAATGAGTTTATTTAAAAGGGTTTTTCCATAATATAAAAATAATTATTGAAGACATTGTTATAGAAGATCGATTGGTATAAAATCTAAAAGTAAATAATTTGTAGGATCAATGAACTGTTTAAACTTATAGTTATACATGTGTTATACAAGAAGTTCGCCTATTTCTCCTGCCAAATATAGAATACTCAAATATAACAACATTTACTGTAAAGTTACTGTTATATGTACCAATGCAATATTACAAAACAGTGTTGTAAAACTACCAGATTACGGTTATTTGCATACTTCTTGGCATTCGCTTTAAGAACATGTAACTCTACACAGAAACTTCTATAGTATGTAGAAATATTTGCATATTGCTTATGCACTTAACATCAGACGTCGCATTTAATAAAAATATCATATGTTGTCAGACAAAATATTTTTTGACAAATTCATACAACTTAACGACCGACAGATGAACAGCCGCGACACCTGCTGAAGCAGCGCAAAAAAGCAATCATGGTTGTGTAATGGAAGCTCAAGTATGTGTTGACATAGAAGCAAACACAGAAGGCTAGACTCACGTAGAGAGAGAGCGAGAGATGAACAGCGAAAGGAGGGACAGAGGGAGAGGTGAAGAGTAGAGCAACATATACATAGGTACACCTCTGAGCTTACACATGGGGACAAAGCATAAAGATGCGCGTGGCAGTTATAGAGAACGCTATGCCGTTATGGCCTTGAGCTAAACTGTTGTTGACAACGTCAAACCTGGTGTGGAAGGGCGAAAGGGGCAACGGAGGGAAAATGGGTGTGTCCTGGGGCAGGGCAGATCAGAGACCAGTCACAGACAATGGTACTAGCGTTCCGGAAAGCCAGACATTGACGACAATGACAGTGGCGAATAAGAACGAGAACGACAGCGACAGCAACAACAACGACAGAGTTATCTAATGCGCCTCCTCCACCTTACCCAAGTGCAACTGACATTGGCAACTCGTGGCACTCGTGCTACTCAGGGTTTTGGTGCTGCCACTGCTGGCGGCTGTGCAAGGATATGTCTGCGTGTCTCCTTCTGTGCAATCGTGCCCTGAGGGGCTGTTTATGGATTTCACGTTCGGCAGGAAGGCAGCAAACCATAAAGATTGCCTGGTAATGTCGCCCTGTCGCCCATTCACCCATTCGCCAAATGCAATATTGTTCGAGCACAGGGTTGCCAAAGTCTGCAATAAAAGGTGCATAGCCCCAATTCGCAAAGGTTCCAAGTGGAAGGACAACAGATTTGATATTCTCATCAATAAAAAATGAATTCAACTTGTTAAATTGCTTTTCATGCGAGACGCCAAAATGACTAAAAAGAAAAGCGCCGTGACGCTATGCAAATGAGTGAAAGGGGGAGAGAGTAAAAGGGAGAGGTTGAGAGAGATTTCATGCTTGAGTTAAATAATATGCATAAAAGGTTATGGAGCTTATCATCTTAGCCCGCAGCTTAACTGAAATATATATATTATGTATTCATATACAGATGGCCAGCACGCAACAGTTGCTGCCAGAAGTATGCACCATCGACTTCCAAATGCGATTAACACCTGAGTAAATTCGCCCTTTGAACTTGCACCCAGGGGCATTTTCTCTAGCCTTGCGGCGCGCGTCGTTCTCTCGCCTGTTCGCACAATTGGTGTCTATTTTTAATGCGCTTAAAAGTATGCAGCATTATTTTTTCACTCTCAACTCGCTCGGCACAGTGAGGCAGAAGGGCGACAGTGATTTTTTAGCCAAAATAATATTATTTAAATAATAGATAATTTAATAATAATAATACAGGCACAATTGAGTGAGAGTGTAGAGTTATATGGGAAATTATTATTACTCCGATTCGACTGAATATGAAACAAAATATGTATGCATATAATGCAATTGTTTCAAAACTCATTCTGATCAATGTATTATAAAAACAATTATACATTTGCAGAGGGTACCAGGAGTTTGCAACGCACCTTAGTAGACCATAAAGTGTTCTGAATCAGCATCACCAGAGGAGTCGATCTAGTCATGTCAGCCTGTCTGTTGCAACGGAAACTAGTCTTTCCGAGAGCTATCTTTATGAAATTTGGCATACATGATTTTAGAAATAACTTAAGTTATTAGTGCCAATTAAAATAAGACAAATTATTGAATACACACAATAATATTCAATTCTGCACCATTATGTATAACTAGTATTGGAACGATCGGAGGAGATAAGAAACTGCAAGGTTATAGAACCTTCAACATACCCAAGGTAGTCTTTCTTTTCTATTCTGACCCACTGTACTTTGTCTCTCGCTGCGTGCTTAATAACTATGGCAACTTATGCAAATAACTGGCGGCTCTCTCGCAACTTTGAACTTTTACACTCAGCCCTGCAACAGCAACAACAACACAAGCAACAACAAGACAAGCTCGAAAAAAAAACGCAAAAAGTTTGCAACCGCAAAAGCAGCTAATGCTCTTAGCTGAACGAAGCTTAAAGGGAACTCGAAGGGAGAGCGAAGATGAGCGAAGGGCGCCGGCTTAGTTAGCTAGTTAGTTCATTCCAGCTCTGCTGCTGTTGCTGTTGATGCTGCCCCTCGGCAAGGGAGTCCATTAGGTATTATGCACTTAACCCCCCACCCCTTCCCCCTCTTCTCCACGTTTGCCTCACTCCTTAAGCAAATTTGCGGCTTCAACTTTAACTGGGCGCCGTAGGAAAGTTACCCGTATTTAGTTCAAGTAACCTGGAATTTAATCAACAATACAATAGCAACAACAATCCCATTTTCGACTCTGGGGTGGCAAAGTTGTGCGGCAAACGAAAATGAAATAATAACATTGTTGGCCAGGGTCTTTTCGTGCTGCTCGCAATCGGGACTCGCAGTCCCGGCCCAATCAGAATTGTTAAAAGCAATAAATATTAGTCCAGCCTGCATTGGATATTCTATTAAACGGAATTGCGTTTTCGGCGAAATCCCTTGAACATTTTATATAAATACGAAATGTTCTCGGAAATATGTTCAACAATGTTACAAATTTATTATAAATTTTATATAAGTTTTGAATTTAGCAGCTATTAGTAAATATGTATTTATAAACAGCAGAATACTGAAGTAAAGATACTTAGCTTAAGTAAGAAAAAATTCCTAATCCCAGTTTTGAGCAAAAACTTTCAAAGTCCCAAAAATTAAACCACTTAACTATGATAATACTTTCTGCTGCGCAAACTTTTGCGTTGCCTTTTACTTTATATAATTCGAGTTTGGCTGGGAAAAAGCTGCCTTGTCGAGTTGATTTAATAGCCGCAATATTGACTTAATTTCTGCTGATGCCGCTGCTCGAAACCTTTAGCTAGGCCTAATTGCGGGTCATTAAAAATTTATTGATATAAATAGCACGCATACGCCCAGTGGGCTTACTCACACTCGGAGCTTGTCAGTGTGACTCGCTCTCACTCAATTCACCAATATATCATTTGAGTGCGGTTGAGCTGGCGGCAAAATTGATGACAGAAATTACTTTTAATTCTTTTAGCGTTAACGGCAACTCATCAAGTTGAGTGTTTAAATTTCATTTATGCTCGCAATATTTGCATATTTTCTCCGCCTGCAATCAAGCTGAGTGCCGTCTTTCGTGTGTTTTTACGGTACTCAACAGCAACCTCACCCCTCCTTTCTCCCACACGTTGCTAAAGGTCGCGACTGACCTGAACAACATCATAAATTCAATTCAATTAAATGAAGTATGTGCGCCCTGAGTTATTATTAGGATTCACGACAAATGGGTGCGCAAGGAACTAAGCAAAAACCGCGCAGAAAATAAAAGGCAATGACTCGCTGATACCCTGCAATTTATAGAAATATATTATGGTTATCTTCTTTCAATAATTTCTTTCACTTTAAAAATTATAATTGACAATATACATGATGAAATTAAGACAAAAGTGTTTTGTCCATGCGAAATTTACACTTTTTATAAAGATGAAAATCTAAATTATCCATCATAAATCTATCTATCATAAATCATTAGTATTAATCTAATGTTTTATATCCATTTGTTATAAAATTTGAAATTACTTTCAACATTTCTGATAAATTTTCTAAGATATTTTCTATATTTTCCTTGGTTTCTTCATTCGTTCTATCCTTACCTTGCCTCAACATACCCTTCACAACGTTTTATGTGTCTACAGGGTATGCTAACAAAAGTCATTGAAACTTGTGGCCACAGTTGTTATTTGATACGCATTTTGCTTTAGTTTATGTTGTTTTCACTTCACAGTTCACAGTTCTTGCTTTTCGCTTCGATTTTCACTGCTGCGGGGCCCCATAAATTGTTGTCTGTGCTTGTGTGTGAGTGTAGATGATGTGTGTGTGTTTAAATGGGGAGTATGGTTATATGTGTGTACGCTTATAAATAAACATGAGTTGGATACCTGCATGCGGGTTTGTTATTAATTAAGACCTGCGGCTCGATGCACCCGACTGCACAAATTGCAAAGGCAAGCGAACAAATATTTTATGCGCTTTTAATTGAGCGACGAGTTTGGTTTTTTGCAACTTGAAACAACATTATAAAAAAACCTGTGACTGAATGCTGTCAGACAAGGACGGATATACTAGGCACACATACATTCATAGATTGTTTGTGAAATGGGTCGCACTTGACATGGTTTTATGTACTTTGACGTAGCATAAAGCATAATTGATTTGGTAGAAAATTATCGCTTTGATAGTGGAAACTCTTTTGAATAATTATTAATAATTAAAAGTATTGAGTCCTTTGATAATAATTGAAATAATTTAATTGAACTGAGAATTAATTAAACGTATATAAACGTATAAAAATTCAAAAATATCAAACAGTTGATAATGATTTAAAATAATAAAATAAACATATATTTTATTCTTTAGTTCAATTATTTGCAATCACATATTTTCCTCATTAAATTTAAAGTATATTTATAATTGCTCGGTTATAAAAGCAAATTAGTTTATTAAATTTATTTAAAGTGGCATCAATTAAATAGTAGATACATAAAGTAAAGCACATGATTTAAAAATTTAAATTATTATAGTTATTATTTATCGGAATTATATACGATAACTTATGATCACTAAACTTTTAAGCTTACAACGCACCTGCCAACACTTTCACACATATATCAAATAACAATAATGTAATTCCTTTGGAGAAATCATTAAAGTACTCAAATTCCAATTAGAGAACGTCATTAATCATTTATCGAGGCGAAGTTAGATGTGTTGCACACATACACACACTGCCACATCGCTCTATCTTTCAACAGACAGTTACCTTCTCTTATCCCCTTCTACCTTGTTCTTTCTTTCCTTTACCCAACTTATCTATTTATTTCTCCATTTTCCCACTCCACATTTATTTTGTCTGTTAATTAATTATAGAGAAATGGCAATGTACGCACACTCACAAACACTCCCACACCCTCACACATACACACCATAGTAGTATGTGTGACATGATTGACTAACTGGCAGAGCTAATGACTAACTAACTAAAGCAGAGATTATGCTACGCAATAAAAAGGAAAATCGGTGTCAGCGCGTACGAGTTGCGTGCCACAGTTGCTGAAGTTGCTGCCCCATTTGCTGTTATTCGTCTTGTTATGCTTAACTTTTGTTCAAATTTGTTGTTGTTGTTGTTGCTCTTGTTGTTGACAACATTAAATATGCATTAAGCGAGGATTTTCATAGAATTGGCCTCCTCTTAATTTGTATGCATACAGACGTCTTTACGACGTGTGTGTGCGTGTGTGCAAGTGTATGTGAGTGTGTGTATGAATATGTAATTGTGTGCACAGTGTGTATGTGTGTGTGTTTGGATAGGCCACATAAATTAGTCGAGCAGTTAGTTGCCGCATGCGGTTCAACAACCTGACATCCTCCACCATGATCCCGCAACAAAACTCTATACAAAATTTTACTGATTGCCCACCAAATTGCATCCTCTTCTTGGGAAGGTTTGCGAGGTAACCTGACCCGGTTAGCCAATTATTTTCGGTTCGCTTATTATGGTGGAGCATATTAGGCTCGTGCAAGGGGTGAGAGGGGGGTTCCCCTAATGTGCCGCACGTGCCTTTTATTATGATATTTTTCTGCATTGTTCTCTGCGCATTTTAAATTAATTGTCCTAATATTTCCGTTTCTTTTGTTTCTTCCCCATATTCTTCTTCTACTCTTCCAGTTGGTTTCCAGCAATCCGAATCAACGCAATTGGCGCGGCATTCTTATTGCCCTGTTGGTAATCATCATTGTGCTGGCCCTGATTGTTACCTCTGTGGTAAGTAGAAAATCGCAGGGCGAACAAAACGAATATCGAAATTCCCATAATACCCCAAACACGATTGCTGTTAACGGTAACTGGTTCACTTGGTAAATAATTGAAGGTCTATAAAGAACTTTAATGTTGAGTCAATCGAAAAATAAAGAAATATTATGTTGAATATTTTTGTGAATTAATAAACTATTATAAAAGACTGGATAGGGAGTTTTAAGTTTAGCAGCAATAGATCTACAAGGTCGAGGTACATTTCCCCCAACTAAACAATATTGTTTTAAATAAACTCCGCATATCTGATTTTTTCTTGTGTGAAAGGAAAAGAGAAAGAAATGCATCTATAGCGAAGGATCTTATACAATATGCAATGTAATTTATAATTCAAAACCAGACTTGATATCAATATGCGTAACGAACTTCTCAATTTCAGATAATGAAAATTGAGTAATAATTTGATTGTAATAGGCAGTAAATTATTGTAAATTGCATTCAATATTTGTAGAATAATTATGCTAAATTAGTTCTAGGTATCGCATTCTAATTATCCCACAAACAATTCTCCCCCAGTTAAACTGACTGTTAATATTAACAATGTAATCAATTTATGCGTTACTAAACAGCGGGACATTAAGTAATAAGTAAATAAATGTTGGAGGGGTATTCAAATAGGAAGTACCATATACCACTAATATAAAATCAGATTTATGCTCAATTTGAGGTTGGCTGAAAATGTAAATTGTTCAATTTAGAGCTGAAATAAGCTCATTATTTCCATATCAAGCGAACCATTTGCCCAGCAATAAACAATACAAATGCAATTACCAGTTAAATACATGCACGCACACACACATTACACACTCGCAGCTATGCAAACTTAATATGTTTGCCTAAAAGTATGCAACACAAAATATATTCACAATATTCCACTGCAATTGCATTTTGATTTGTTCCCACACACACACACATACATGACAAACACACGCATAAACAGACACACACATACCCACTCACATACACACTCACACACACACTCATACTACAACTGTAATGCGTGTAAATACGTTGCGCTCATTTTTGTCTTTTATCTTTGTTCACTTTTTTCACTCTATTTTTTTAAATGTATCCCCGCTGCGCGAACTGTACGATATGACATGATCTACACGATATTCCAATATATACCGTTATGTACCGATATAAACCCTTCCCGCACACTGATTATCTATTTCTTTTAACCATTTATCGTTTTACATTGTCCCCGTTGCTGTTTACTCTCTTTCTCTATGCCCCCTCTGGTTGTTGCTGTTGTTGTTGTTATTGTCGGTGTTGTTGTTGTTGTTCTTGTTGTTGTGCTATGTTGCTATTGGTTCTTGTTGTTGCGTAGAAAACATCCTATAAAATTTCTGCATTTATCAACAAAGGTGCTGCTCACGCCCCCCGATGAAGGACCGCGCGTCAAGGGGCAGCGCATCAAACTGCAGGACATCGTCGACGGCGTCTATGTGCCGCAGCGCGCCAACGGCAGCTGGATCGATGGTGAGCACCAGACCTATTTAGTCCTTCTCTACCCTCATCTTCCTTTCCCTCTCTCTCTCTCTGTCTATTAATGATTAATTTCAACTTGTTTCTACCCTTTTGCAGCCGAGGAGTTTCTGTACCAGGATCATTTGGGACGCATCTGTCTGCTCAATGCAGCCAATCGCACGGAACGTGTCCTCATGTCCAATATAACATTTGTAAGTACATGTTCCCTTCTCTCTTTATCTCTTTCTTTCCTAGTTCCATTCACTGACTGCTTATTGCTTATCTGCGAATAGAACAAATATTTGCAGCATGTTATTTACGATTGTCGAGAGGGAAAGGGCGGGGAAGCTATCTCAAGTGTACACACTTGACTTGGCAGCCAAACAGTTGGCAGGCACTGCACTATGGGGACTTTGGCCTGTTTTTTTTACAATAATGTGTTTTTCACAAGTATGCAAATTTGCAATATTTTAGTATTAACGAATAAGGAATAGATCAATCTATCATCTTACACCGTGCAAATGTTAACTTAACAGTCCAATGTTAAAATATCAGCTGTTAAAGTCAGCGTTTGCAAGCGAACAGAACTTGTCGTCATTGCGCTCA
Organism: Zaprionus davidi; assembly: GCA_018903715.1. NCBI lineage: Eukaryota > Metazoa > Arthropoda > Insecta > Diptera > Drosophilidae > Zaprionus > Zaprionus davidi. The sequence continues at coordinate 7,429,564 of JAEIGL010000006.1, forward strand.
ATTTTGAAGTGGAACTTTAAATTCCTCAGTTTTCAAAGAGCCAATGTAAAACGTTCAAAATTGAAATGGATTTTAATATTACGGAGTTTTACTATGCGTTGTTGTAAATATTTGGATTATTTAGTGCGGGTATTTCTAATAATTTGTACTTTTAGCGAGTGGTGTTGACATGTATTTTTAGGAACAAAATTTCAATTTTCAAAAGAGCTACAAAAAATTGTTCAAATTTGTTCAGCGAGTGTCTATATACATATTGTAGACCTATTAATTCCTTATTCAGCACATCTAGTCCATATCTGCGTTTTTTGCGGGTTTTTGAGAAATTTCATTTTTAAGGAAGCAACATCTCGATAAAAATGCGTGATTGTGGCGTATGCAATGGTGTTTTCGTGAGTAACAAAATCCAATATTTACTTTCACTAGAGAGATATCAAAATGAAACTTAGCATACATACTTTTTATTATTCATTACTTATAAATAAGCCGGAACACGGCGGATTGGGCCGATATATCGTATAGCTGCCATACAATCTATCGGCCGATTTTTGTTATATTTCAAGATGTGGCTTTCAAACTTATCTCATCTTATTTGTATTTGATCCTCAATATGATCTTAAAATTTCATCACAATCGGACTACTATTACGTGTTGCTGCCATACAAATTATTTGTCAAATCACGGGTTTTGGTTAAAATATAAAGGGATGGGCCACGCCCACTTTTCTTAAATATTTCTGAGGGCTCTCATAATAATATAAAAAAAACTCCATCAAAAAATTTTACTTAGATCAAGAGTTATTAATTAATGTAAAAAAAACAGGGCAAAGTCCCCATAGTGCACTGTTACACTGATACGCAGCGCACAAAAGTAGGCAACACAAATGGGCGAAGTTATCGCTGTGCCATAACGATAAAAGCCGAGCGATTTTTATGTCAATCCTCGGGCAAATAGCAAGCTCATATCCCCTTCTTCTTCTCCTTCTGCTGTATTTCCGGCATTGTCTGTGTGTGTGGGTTGTCTAATGAATAATGCGCGTTGTGAAATTGAAAAACAAACAAATAAATGTTTATTCGGCAACAGACAGTGAGGCAAATTGTCGAAGGAAAGCAGAAGAAAGAGACGGAAAGGGAACAGACTGAATCGAGGCGCCACTTCGGTGCCAACTTTTCAAGCATATTTTGTTTGCCTTCGGGCCAAAAGTGCAGCAACAAGTGCCACATGCCACATGCTGCCGCGAGCTTCCGCCATTGCCAACTGGCAACTGACAACTGCAACATGCAAAGCAATCGCTTGCGTCAACAGTTGCCACTCGGCAAATAATTAATGTGGTCCACAAAATGAGCAGACGCTGCCATAACAAGAAGGATAACCAGCAGATAATGGAAGCACTTAGCGTGAGCAACAGCACCAGCTAGCTACTTTGGAGTGCGCAAATATTGGCAGAACACATTAGCGCCGAGCAAACTTAACTCTCGACTGAAAGATTTGCTTAACAAGCTTAGCAAACTTAGCGAAAATTCGTTTTGCAAAATTCGAACTTGAGTTGAAGGAAGAGTTACATATAAACCTAGTCTGAGGCTATCGCTAGTTCCTTCACGGGGTTAAAGAAATAAGGTCGCCCAGTCCAGGCAAAATTATGGATATGCTAGGAACAACTAGACTAGACAGGGAGTATCGAAAATTACAAATTGTCATGTTGGAATAAGCCCAAAATGGTATACAATAGATTTACAACCTCGCACATCTTGTCCACAACAAATAAAAATTATATTTATTTATTTGCTTATAAATCTGTTACCGTAATAACAAGTTAACAAGGACAAAGACAGTGACAAATATTTTGTAGATTTCATTCATTTCGCATACTGTAAAATTTAGAATTATTATTACTTAAGACTAATTTGAATTAGTAAGATGAATTCTAACTCAGTATTGAAGTCAGGAAATACGAACGAGTTTATTCAAGTTACACTTAATCTGCTAAAAGCTAAATTCAAATCTTCAAATAAAATATTTATTACTCATTACTCTATTTAAACTTTTGATCTACCAACAGTTAATCAAGAAATACATATATGCATTATTAACAAGAATTTAACTTTAGCGCACCGTATGAATATCCTAATCTTAAAACCATTGCAAAGAACTTTAGGTGAAACAAAAGAATGTAAATTAGATGCAATTAAATATTTATATCCAAACGATGCTGGAATCACATTAGCAAAAGTTAAGACTCTCGCGATTCTATCTTTAGTCATTCCATCATTTTATTGCTGCGAAAAAGCCATTACAAGTTATCTAGCATTTGTCGGGAATTAATTTGGGAACAAAAGCCACACTTGAGACAAGAGTTTGGCGCTTGACTAAGTAGAAGAATGTGTTCAGTGAGCAGAGACATGCGCGCGCTTCGCAGGCAATTAAAATTTTAATTAAAATTACGCATACGCAATGTCTGCCCGCAGCTGGCAGCTGCCGCACAAGGGCGCTAGCAGACAATGAACGTAATTTGCAACATTTATTCGATTCGCAAGGAATTCTAATCATTTTCATGGGCACTTTTATTACACTTGACTGTTTCAAACAGAAAAATCTGGCGCCTTTCACGTTCAGCTTATCGCCAGATCGACGTTACCTGCTGCTGGCCCAGAACGTTGTCAAGTTGTTCAGGCATTCATATCTGGCGCAGTACACGCTCTTCGACATTCACACGAGGTAAGTGATCACTTCTGACTGTTGCTCTCTATGTGGTGCTCAATCATGTTTCCTCCTTGCAGTGAAACTGTGCGATTGCAGCACAATCAGCTCCAGGACGAGTGGCCCTATCTACACTATGCACGCTTCACGGGCGTTGGCAACGCGCTGATCTGGGTGCACAACTACGATATATACTATCGCCAAGAGGTGCGGACCACGCACGCCTATCGCGTGAGTCACGATGCCATACCGGGCGTCGTTTACAACGGCATTCCTGATTGGCTGTACGAAGGTGAGTGTGAATAAGTAACAGATTAGATTAATAGGAATGTTCTAAGAAATTCAAGTGAATTATTTAAATAACAGAAGCAGAACATCTTTATGCATTATTGTACTATGAGATTATTTTGATATAAAGTTGGGTTTTTATTTAATTGTATTCTCTCATTTTAATTTTCAATTTATTTTAAATGTATAAGTACATAAAACATAACAAATATAATATATACAATTATTATTTAGTGCTTTAATGTTGAATCTTTACATTTAAAGCTTATTTTAACTGAATTTTAATACTATAAATGTATCATGGTAAACATTTTATTATCCACCGTATTATATACTTAGAAAATTATAAATTTACTTAAAAGATATAACATAATATAAGTTGATTTCAAATAATATACAATTAAAAATAAGTTAATGTAGGTAATATAAGTATAATTGTCATTTAATTGATACCTTTATTATATTTATGCTCAAATATAATTTAAATCATAACTTACTGTAACGATATGTTCTCAATACAATATGCTAATCATGCCTATCGATAAATACTTCCCTCATTATTATTCACACTGTGTTCTACTCTCCCTCACTCTCACTCTCACAGAGGAAATCCTGCATGCAAACAATGCCGTTTGGCTGTCATCGAACGCGAAGCTGCTGCTCTACGCCAGCTTCAACGACAGCCACGTGCAGGAGCAGCACTTTGCCTGGTATGGTACCACGTCGGGCGGGGCAGCAGGTGGTGCGACGACAAGTGGATCCAGCGCAAATGGAGGCAATGGCGCCGGGACGGGCAATGCTGGCGGCACAGCTGGTGGCACTAATCCGCATGCCAACTTGTACCCGGAAATTAGATCCTTACGGTAAGTTCGTGTAACTGTGCCGTAACCTGTCCCCATAACAGACGTCTATACATGGCAGAACTGGCCTCGTCTGGCCTTGCACCGGGTCTGTGGGCTATATTACTTTCCGATTAAGTGCTAACGATGTGCTCGTGCCTGTCATTAGCCCAAATCCCTAATCTCGCAGCACTCGCATTGCTCGCAGTTCTGGCCGTGCTTAAAATTCATGAAGCGACATTGTGGAATAGTTTTCGCAGCCCTTTTCACGCCATCCCAGGTGCAAATATCTTTGCGTGTGTGTGTGTGTGTGTATATCTGTCTCTGTCTGTGTCAGGTATTCAAAATTAGTTTGCGACAAAGTCAGTGTGAGCATATGAGAAGCCACCGCTAAGCTGCTGTCTCTTTCGATTTGATAAATTGCCAAATACACACAAAAGGTTCCCCTCAACTGTACCCTGCCTCCCCCCCCTTACCTTACCTTGAGAAAACTGCTACTTCACCTGTTGTTGTGTTAAGTGTAATGTCATCATTTGAGGTTCAGATATGTAAATATTTCCTCTCGCTCTCTCTTGCCCATTAAGGTGACAATGAATGAGCCAAAAATAGCTTGGACCACTTTGACAATGAGCCGCATTGGCAAATCCACTCTGAATTGAACTACTTAGTACTAAGTCGGGTCGTTTCTCGGCTGTTGATTAAAATTGATGATACACTTTCAGTTGGTTTGCTAATTAGGTTATTCTTGGTTTTGAGGTTGAACTCTCAAGATTGACAATGGTCTATTCAATATGTATGTGTATGAGTATAGAATATTCGTTTTCATGGAATAAAATAAATTTACCTGCGTCAAGTAATACCTCAGAAATTATCATCAAATTTTAGTATAGGCAAAAGACATTATTTACATTTTCTTTATTTTAAAAAATAATCAGTTAATATATATACACGTATTTATTTCAATTGTGCTCATCGTTGGTGATTTATAATTGTTTTCATTACTTTGTACATCATTTCAATTGGCGCGTGGATGAATCAACATCTTGATTGTCTTGAGAGGGAAGTAATTCACCCACCAATTAGAATTATATTCATCAACATGACGCCTATAGTATTTTCCATTTAGATTGCTTAATTAAAAGGAAATCACACTCAATGAAATTGAATAATATTCAAATGAACTGTTTACTTACCAGTAGCCACATGCATCATACCACCAGCCACCATTATAATCCTTTGCACAATTGACACCTTCCCATTCATCGTTGTCCCTATCGTAGGTGGAGAACTTAAGATGTTCGTGATATTTCATTTTGTCTGTGTGCGCATTTCCAGAAAATGAACCCAAACTTAACAATCTATAGTAATCTGCTTCTCCTGCTATTGTGAAATTGTCATAGCGAGCAAAGAAAGTGCTTCCATTATGCCATTCCATATGTATATAGAGCTCGTGAGGCTGATCGCTGGTAAGGCGATGAATTTTCTCGAGGCCGAGAAAGAAATCTCCCACGAAGGAGCCAAAGCCATTCTTATAAGTTTCCCAGTCCCTATAGAAATTCTCTGCTCCATTAATTCGCTGTTGTATAACTGTCCAACCAGGGCCAGCAATTTCACTATTACACAGTACAGAAAAGATTGCATAGTTGGGTACTTTAATATTGTGGATGCCGTTCGAATCTCCGAAAGGAATGCAACTATTTGGTTTGTCTTCGTACTTTTTCACTTTCTCTTTTAGTTTTGAAATTTCTTCTTCCTTTTCCGAAATTTTAGTTGCATTTTCAACAATGACAATCTTTACCCGATCTTTACATTCACGAACTACACTTTGAGCCTCATTCAATCTTAACTGACAGCGCTTCAAAATATCGTCCCTATATTTGATTTGTGCAGCACTTGCTGCAAAGGCTCTATTCGTCTTCCTTAATTGCTCCTCATAATATCGCAACTTTGCAGCCTGGGAATCAATTTTGTTGAATCCCCTTGCCAGCTCCTCTGTTATGAATGTTTTGAGCTGAACTATTTCACTGTTAACTGATTCAACAATTTGCTCAAACACATGGTTGGTTCTCTGCAGTTCAGAGTTTCTAGTTTGCAGATCTTTGATATAAAGATCTTTACTTTCTATTAGATCATCTTTTAATCTTCCTTCGTCTATTTTCTGTTGCAATCCGTGAATCATTTCACTCATCTCGTAAGATCCACAAAGACTGTCAAGTTTTCTGGGTGCCTTAAAATGCTAAGAAAACAAAAAGAGTATATATTAAAATGGTTGTAAGTAATTTACAAAACAGTCTTAGTATCCAAAGATCCCGTTAAATACTATTTGTTTACATTTGTTTACCCCTTGGGCCTAAGATGATTTACTCCGCCTACGCAGATTGTTTTTACATTAAATTTTATATAGTCTATTTTAATCAATCTCGAATTCTAATTAAAATTTCAAATTAAATCTTTTTGTAGTAGATCAGTGTACTTACCACATTGTTGTAAGTTGCCAAAACTTTCAGTACAAGAAAGATAATAACAGTATAAGTAAGGATAGGAATGTTCATTGTGCCACTTTCGTTTCGTAGAAATATAACTTATTACTGAACCGCACTCTAAATGAGCGAAGGAAGACTGAATTCACACTCAGATTGCGCAAATGAGATGCACAACTTATATGAAACAGAATATATAGTATAACAGACAGAGAGATATGGCGTCAGGTCAAGTTCAATGGAGTGTGTTATTATAAATAAAACTAAAATAAAAAACAAACAAAAAAAGCTAAAATGATCGCAATTTCTGTGTTATCAGCGGTTTCTGTGTTATCAGATTATTGAGTATTTGCAAAACATAAAAGTATATATTCTCTTTAGCTATGTATATACTTTATTTTGTATACACTTTCTTTGCTTATAGTTACCCCAAGCCGGGAACACAGAATCCTACCGTAACGTTGCGTGTGGCCGACTTAACGGACCCCCAGAAGATACACACAACTGACCTGAAACCGCCGAAAATCATACAAAACGAGTGCGTATTTTATGTTTTCCGGCTTCTCTGCATTTGCTAACCTATATTTTCCACTTGGCCTCGCTTTCGCACCCTACAGAGATCATTACTTTAGCAGTGCCAGTTGGGTGAGTGCCACGGAGATCGCAGTGGTCTGGTTAAATCGACCGCAAAATATATCCGTGGTTAGTGTTTGCCGCAGTCCTCAGTTTGCCTGCATCGAGGTAAGTCGCATTGGCCTAATTAACCGTGTCCTGTAGCTCTCACTATTCCTCCCCCTGTGTCTCTCTCTCTTCCTCTGTTTAGACCCATCGGGTGAGCGGCGATGGACGCGGTTGGGTGGACACCGTGTCGGTGCCATTGTTTGCGACCAATGCGAGTCACTATGTGGCCATTTCCCCTCTGCGAGATGGCTCATTTGGTAAGTGAGCCATATGCCAATTTGGCTTTTGTTTTATGTCTTCCCTTCCTTGCCACTTCCTCTCTCGTCAACTGACAGGCTATTTCCGGCACATCGTGCACGTGGACATCGACAATAATCGCGTGCTGCCGCTCACGCACGGCGCCTACGAGGTGAATCGACTGTTGCACTGGGACCAGGTCGATAATTGGATGTAAGTAGCGTCAGCGGAAATTCAAACCTAACCCAAGATTCGATTTGACACTTTCGTTAGCTCAATAAACGCATTTTAAGATACGAGGGTCGTTTGATAAGTCCGTGACTTTTTGTATTTGCCGCGCACCTGCTCTAAATACAACACTGCTCCTGTCAGCAGTTATCGATTAACAGCTGACTGTAAAATTTTGAGAAAGCTGCGTTTTTTGGTTTGCGTTTTATAGGCATTGAAAGCAGACGATCTCGTGAATTTTAACGAAAATGGAAAAAAGTGAATTTCGTGTGCTAATTAAGCATTATTTTTTGCGTAAAAAATCCATCACCGAAACCAAGGAAAGACTTGATAAATATTATGGGGACTCTGCACCATCAATTTCAATGGTTAAGAAATGGTTTACTGAGTTCCGTTGTGGTCGTACCAGTACAAGTGATGCCGAACGTTCAGGTCGCCCAAAAGAGGTCGTCATGCCAGAAATCGTCGACAAAATCCATGGAATGATATTGGATGATCGGAGAATGAAAGTGCGTGAGGTAGCTGAGGCTGTAGGCATCTTAACTGAACGGGTACATCACATTTTACATGAATATTTGGACATGAAAAAGCTTTCCGCGCGATGGGTGCCGCGATTGCTCACACACGACCATAAGCGCAACCGTGTGACCATTTCAAAGGAGTGTTTGGCGATGTTCAACCGCAATCCAAACGAATTTTTGCGCCGTTTCGTTACCGTAGACGAAACATGGATCCACCACACCACACCAGAGACCAAAGAACAATCAAGACAGTGGGTTTCTCCGGGTGAACGTGCACCAAAGAAGGCCAAGGTGGGTCTGTCGGCCAACAAGGTCATGGCCACAGTTTTTTGGGATGCACAAGGTATCATTCACATCGATTACCTTGAAAAGGGTAAAACGATCACCGGCGAATATTATTCAGAGCTTTTGGACAGATTCGATATTGATTTGAAGCAGAAACGACCGCATTTGGCGAAAAAAAAGTGCTGTTCCATCAGGACAATGCACGGGTGCACACGTGTGTAGTCAGCATGGCAAAATTTCATAAATTGGGCTACGAACTGCTACCCCATCCAGCATATTCTCCAGATTTAGCCCCCTGTGACTATTTTTTGTTTCCAAACATGAAGAAATGGCTCGGCGGTAAGAGATTCGGGTCAAATGAAGAGGTCATCACAGAAACAAACGACTATTTTGAGGGCCTTGAGAAAACCTATTATTTGGAAGGAATAAAAAAATTGGAAAAACGCTGGACTAAATGTATAGAGCTAAAAGGAGATTATGTTGAGAAATAAAACGCTTCTTTGACGAAAAAAATATATTTTATTCAAAAAGTCACGGACTTATCAAACGACCCTCGTACACCAAAAGGGCAAAGTGTCAACTGTAAAATGCATGAAATGTCAAGTGAAACATAAACTGAAAACGTATAAAATGAAATGTCAAGAGGTTTCTGAGCATTCGCTGAAGTAATAAGCAGACTGTAGTGATACCCTTTAACAAGTTGCAAGTAATCGTGGCAAGTTCACCTAATGAGAACTTCTAAAAATTAGTGTACCGTAGATTAAGTAATTTGTAATTTGATACCATACAGATATTGTTCCTTCTTTCCAAATAAGTAATAATCAATTTAAAAGGCAAAGGTTTAAAATTAATAATGTGTATGCCTAATTCTGCTGCTGCATTTAACAAATGGTTTGGGTAGATTGGTAAACATTAACAAGTGCTTAACAGCTGATTAAAATTAAATCTCACAGCTGCTTAGCATAAGACTTAACAGTTGCTTAGAACAGCTGATTTCAATAAGTATGGCAACTTAAAGCATTTATGCAATTGAAATATTTAAATAAATTAAAATTATTTAAATAAATTATTAATATTGAAATCTCTCATTTAAATATGTTATTTTTATTAGAAATATTAGTTATCTAAAATAGTATTCCGATTAAGAATGAGCACACTGTCATGAATTGAATATACCCTCTTTCAGTCAAAATTAAAAAGTGTAGGGTATAACAAGTGCAGTATTCAATCACTTGCAGGTTATTAGCGAAGCAAAGTTTTCTTCAAATAAATACTTCAAGCAAATATGCAAATCTATCTTAACCCACCATTTACTTCTCCCCTTCCCAGCTATTTCCTGGGCACACCAGAGCGTCTTCCTTCGCAGCAGCATCTGTACCGCGTCTCAGCACTACCCGCTCGTCAGGGCCAGGCGCTGCAGCAGCCCGACTGCCTGACGTGTCCGGCCCTGATGCAGCGCCGCGACGGTTACGAGGAGGGCCACACAAAGTCTCCACCCAAATTGGTAACCGCCTGGGACGACGATTGGGAGGATTCGGAAGAATCGGACCCAATGTCTGCTCCGCCACCAGCATTGCCGCTGGAACAACAGCGTCCGTCGCACGGCCATGGCAACACCGCAGCTGCACCACCTCCGCCGAACGATTGCCTGTACCACGAAGCACAGTTTCCGCTCTCGTTGCACGCACGCTTCGTGCTCGTCGAGTGCCTGGGACCGGTGGTGCCCACCTCAACGATCTATGGCCTGAAGACGGCAGCGGGCGAAGCCAAGGCCAAGCGACAGACTGCACCATCCGAGCAGGAAACTGTCGACGTGGAGGAGGAAGTTGAAACGCAGCCCGTCGAGCCCAAGTCGCAGTTCCTGGAGCTGCTCTTCACTGTGCAAAATAACACGCGGCTTAAGGAGAAAATGTCCAAGGTGGCGTTGCCGCAGGTGAAGACTTTCCCGGTCATGATCTCTGGCGGCTACCACGCCCAGGTGCGCCTCTTTCTGCCGCCCGTGCTGCGAGAGGATGAGATCACACGCTATCCCACCATATTGCATGTGTATTCCGGCCCGGGCAGCCAACTGGTCACAGATCGTTGGCATGTCGATTGGAACACCTACTTGGCCGGCAGCAAGGACTATATTGTCATCGAGATTGACGGACGTGGCTCTGCGGGCCAGGGCTATCAGCTGCTGCACGAGGTCTACAAGCGACTGGGCAGTGTAGAGGTCTCCGATCAACTGGAGGTCAGCGAGTATCTGCGCGACAATCTGCACTTTATCGACGCACGTCGCATGGGTGTCTGGGGCTGGAGCTATGGCGGCTACACTGCCGCCTTGGCCCTGGCCGGACAGCAGTCAATCTTCCAGTGCGGCATCAGTGTCTCGCCAGTGACCAATTGGAAACTCTATGGTAAGCAGGCAGCCTACCAAATGGGAAATGTGACTAATCACATCTGCACTTTCCATGTTCCAGACTCCACCTATGCGGAACGATATCTGAGTTTCCCCAACGTGACGGACAACTACAAGGGCTATGAGGAGAGTGATCTGTCCAAGTACGTGGACAACCTACGCGAGCGTCAGTTCCTGCTAGTCCATGGCACCGCGGATGACAATGTGCATGTCCAGCAGTCGATGGTCCTTGCCAGATCTCTCACCAACAAGGGCGTGCTCTACAAACAGCAAATCTATCCGGATGAGGGGCACAGTTTGTCGGGTGTGAAGCGTCATCTTTATCGTTCGATGACCGCCTTCTTCGAGGATTGTTTCAAAAAACTGGTGAGTTCACTGAGTTACGATCCTAAGATCACCGAGTCTTCTGTATATATATGAGATAGTACTACTTTTCTATCACTTTCCTATCATGTATATCTCTCTCTCTGTTTCTCCTGCTCTCAACAACCACAACGAAAAACCAAAAAACTGTTTCACTTCAACTTCATCTTCACTTCATCTACATTTTCCAATATCCGATCTACCATATAATCCATATATACATGTCATATTGTCACGATCTTTCACCGCGTAGCTCGATCAACAACAGCAAAATCAAACAGATTCCATGGATTTCTTGGATTTTCATAGTTTCTATGGCGGTTAAAATATTTCCCCGCCCCTAACCCCAAAAGAAAACTAGGTACAGTCGTCGTTGTTATCAAAAATCGTCGTCGTTGTTGTTTGTTGTCATTAGTAGTCGTCTCGCTCTCTCTCTCTATCTATCTATTTCTCCGTTACTCGTTTCACTGTTTGTCTCGTTCTGTCATCTCTCTTTGTGTTTTGCTTTCTCAATGTCTTGTTGAGAGACTGAACAGTAAACAAACAGTTTTTTTTCGGTTTTTGTATTGAGTGCTCAGCTTAAGATTCGAAATCTCTATTCGATTATCATTTATCGACTGAAAATCTACGATTATTTAAACTCTGATTGTGGCATGGTATCGAATAATTTAAAATTCTATATTTCAGTTAAAATATTTGAAGCTTTACAATAATTATTCTTGCAATACATTATTTGTTCAAGAAATCAATTTGAAAAAATATTTGAGTTTGTTTCAATAAATTTATTAATTTGAAATTTCATTTTAAAAACTATTCTTTGATTTACTGTATGACACTTATTGAAAGTACCTTAATATTTAAGTATTTTAATTTATGATAATTCATTTTAAAATATAGCAAAATAAATCTCAATGTTTACATGGCATAAGATAAAAGTATTTTGTTAAAAATTATTCTTATTATAATTATCTTAATACAATTAAAGTTCTTGGAAAGTTCACTTCTTTGAAATGAAGTTCTTTCATGAATAATCATAAATGAATTATATTCAAAATATTTCAGTTCTCAATTGAAATGCAAAACCATCAAAAGAAAAGTTTCATAAACCAAATGCAAATATAATATTACTTACCTCACGCTAGAGATCTATACTTGTAGTACATTCAAAAATATGGTATTATTTTTCGTATTTACAAATTTGAAATTCAACCTCAACTTTGAAACAATTTTTCAAGAATATATCAACAACTTCCGCAAAAGTAAAATAAGAAACAAGAAACTTTTAAAAGCTTTGCCAATTAAAGAAAGCCAGAAAGGAAATGAAGGAATTTATTTAATTCCGTTTGGCATAAGTTGCGCAATTTCAGTATTTTTTTTTCCTTTTTTTATTATTTTGTTTTGTGTATTTTGTCTTTTAATTCATCAAATTCTTCAGGCTGCCCGTTGTTCGCTTTTTTCTCAACAGAAAATTAAACATATTTCTTGTGTGTTCTTTTATTTTGTTGTCAAAGTTTTTCGCTTTGTTCTCGTTAAGTTTTCTACCTCTCCTGCGACTTCTTTCTCATTTTCTCCTCATGCTTCCACTTGTTCTTCTTCTTTTTCCAATGGCTATTTCGGTCGTTTTGCGTTTCGTATGCTAGTTTTACTTCAAGTTTTGTCTACTTCGTCGTTATTTGTTTTATTCTTATTTTCCATCAAATTGCGGGCTATTTTCGCAAGTGTGTGTCAGTGGTCGTATGTGTACGTGAGAGTGTGTGCGTGAGTATGTGTGATTGTCTATGAGATTGTATGTCTATTTGGGACTTGTCGTTGTTTGTTGGGGCTCAACTCAATGTGCTTGCTGTTTCTTACGTTTTTCTTTTGGGTGTAAAAACACTATACACACACTCAGACACACATGCACAGCGAGACTTTTGCTACTTTACCTGAATGTTGCTTATGCTTTGATTGTGTCTTTGCTTTACATATAATGTCTATAATGTCTCTGGCCGTACCCAACACAAAGTCAGATTCAATTGAAAACTAACTCGTAAAATGTTCCCTGCTCTCTCTCTCTCTCCCTTCCCTTCCGTTTCCAACAGGTGCCGCCGGAAACGAAAGCTGGCCTGGGCAGCGGCGGTGATATGCAGCAGCAATAAAGGACAGCAACAGAAGGAACAACCTGAACAACAACAATAACAAACACAGCAATAAAATTTTTTCTGATAACAGCAGCGCGAAGCATAAAATGAGAGAGAAACGTGCGAGAGAAACGTTTGCGTAAATTACATCAAATGTAATTTATCATAACCACCCACACACACACAAACAGACACGCATACACTGACACTAACAGCCGCACAGCCAGCAAACAGAGGTTGCCACACAAATAGAGCCAAGCAATTGAAATGGCAACATGGAGATGAAGAAGAAGAAGCAACCGCAAATGGCATTTTGTATAAAAATTAATAAACAAAAAAACATAAATGCAAACAAAACGAAAAATCAACATGGTTGTGAAAAACATAACTCACACAAGTACACAAAGCATACACTTACACAAACACACACACAGAGGGTACACCTGCGCGACACACAAAAGTATGCTATAAAAAAGAAACTTACGCAAACAGCCACAGCAGCCATAAATGCCGCTAGTGGGAGTTTGGTGGGCGTGTCAAAAGTGTCGCACATATTTTTATCGCTTACATTTTCGTTTATTTTGTTATTTTTTTTCGTTTCTGCATTTGTTGCATAAATTGCCAATGAAATTACAGAATATATGCAGGTGAGACGGTACACAGCTTGGTTCGTTCGTTGCGGTTATCACGTTATAGCCAAATCGGTGCGCAGAGCGTTGTGAAGCAGGGGAAATTACAATCATAAATCAATTTGCAAAAAAACACATATTTCGCAAGCAATTTAAATGCTATTTTATGTTAGCAAAACAACTAAATTGCATTTCAATGCAGACATCGTAAATTCCATGCACAATTTATGAACTGTAATTATTTATTACAGTTCGTTGCGTTGGCCAAAATAAAACCAAATATTAATAAACACGAGTAGAATATATATATTAAAATCTATTTAATTGAATTAGCACAGTTAAGGCAAAAGTTAATAGGTTTTTTTCGAATTCCCCTCGTAGTCTGATAGATTTGCTCAATTGAAATCAATTTGCTCGGTAAATCAACAATTCCAACTTATAGTTAACTTTAACTATTATTGTAAGCCTTAACCGATAGTATCGCTATAAATCTTTCCATTTCTCTTCACTTCGCCTTCACTTCTCGCTGTGTAGGCTCGCCGCAGAACTCAATTCGCATTAAATCAAACATTGAGTTTGCAGTAAATTTTAATTAAATGCGTCGCTATAAAAATGGCAGCAATAAATAAGCGACATAAATGTTGAGACACAAAAACAACAAATGCATAAAAGCTGTAATAGAAAATATAAAAGAAACGATCAAGAACAAGAACAAGAAGAAACGTTCAACGGTTGTCGGAAGATGCAGCCAAAACAAATCAATTTAATTGAATAGAGATAACCCAATTGCAAATGGCCAAAATTAATTACAATTTAATTATGAAATTAGCTGAGAGACAAAATTTATGAATTACAATATACTACGGTATGCATGTAAGTAGCGCAATAAACCGTATTAATAGTATCTACTATATACCATAGCTATAAATTTGTAACTCAGCTCTCAGTGGAGGCGACCCCAAAGTACATTTCTAAATGAACGTAGTAAAAGTAGCATAAATACATTACCAGAGTATGAAACCCCGAACAAATTCTATAGTTAATTAAGAGTAAAACCAAACTAAACATAAACATCAAATGAAAACGAAAATGAAAACGAAAAGGTCAAAAATAGCTGCGATACACATTAAAAATTCGAATGCAAATTGCGACTGGCAGAACGTTGACAAAGGACAACCAAATTAATGACGAGCCCCTTCCCCCTGACCCCTTGGTTCATGCTGCTGATGCCCCCATAGAGATTAAATAGCCCTCATTGCATATGTGCAAAGGGATAAGCTTCAATTCCACTTGACTAATTAGACGACGAAACAATAAGGAAAGTTTAGGAATGATGTTTGTTTTCATATTTCAAGTTATGATTATTTATGTTATTTATATTCATATTTATTTATATTCATATTTATTTATATTCATATTTCAAAAGTAAAAAGCAAAAATTAAATTGTTTTAGATTTGGTTAAATCAGCTCGAACTAACAAATAATTTGTTCTATTCTCTCTCGCTCTCTTTTCAATTTCAATCATAATTCCTCTTAATATTCAAGTCAATTAAAAATTTCTAAATTAAATTAACAAACTATAAAATGATTTTGCAAAAATTTCATGAGAAAATACTTTATTTTTATTAGCTAATTTGCAAACTTTTGCGCCACTTTAAGTGAGTTGGCTTAATAATAAGGCTACCGTCGCAAAGTATGCTACAGAAATATTTACGCCGCGCCTTCCTCGCTCACTAATGTGCACATGCGAGTGTGTATATGTATATGTGTGTTTCTGCGATGTAACTTTACAAGGTCAGCATAAATTTATATCTGCCTGACACTTTATATGCGGCTTAGGCGCTTTTTAAAATTTTACGATTTTTGCGAGCCGCGTCTGAAATTCGCCCGCTTCGCTAGGCACAATTAACATGTGACAAACACACACACACGCACGCTGCGAGAGTGAGAGGTGCACACACCTGGACAGTCACGCCCACGCTACGGGCGAAGGCGTTTCATTTTTAGTCCAAAAGGTCGTCACAGCTGTGGGCAGCATAAAAAGGGCAGCTGCTTTTGAACATCGCACACCCCTCTGTGTGTGTGTGTGTGTATGTGCATGTTTGCGTGCGTGTGTTTGTGTGTGTGTTTTGTTGACACAAAAAGGTGTTTGCCTAAAGTGAATGACAGAAAAAATAGGGATGTATTGCGAAGGGAAAAGGCATGTGGCAGGTGGCAAAAGGTGGTCAGTCGGTAGGCGCGGTGTCATTTGTCGACGCGCTCGAAAGTATGCTATAGAAATTTGAATTCATCTACAGTTTTAAACGCTTTCCATGTAGTGTACTAAGGACCAATTACCAAAAATGAATTCTTTGAAAATGATTAGTAGTGAAGAAAGTAAAAAGTAATTCAATAATTTGCAATATATATACATACATTTATATACATATACGTATAGGAACACTTATACCATATAAGATATATTGAATATTGACTTACATAAATGCAATTTATTAATTATACACAAAAGCAAAATCCCATATTTATACATACAATTATAAACGAGTATATATACCTATTGATAGTTTAGTTCGATTAGTGGATCAAGCGTTGGCATTATTCGAGTTGCAATTCATAGGAATATTACTTAAAAACTGTGTACTGTTAATTAGCCGATTAGCTCAAGCAAGACGAGAGTTGTTGCTCTGTATAAATAATAACTGTAATATATACCCCCTATAAATACTATACTTTGATATATGATACATACATGCATATATATATACACCCACATATATATATATATACATATATTTTATAAACAACTTTTACTCTTAAACAATAAACAGTTTTAATACTCTGTCTTCAGCCTTAACAAACAAACAAAAATCGAAAACTAAATAAAAAAAAATACTTTATCCAAAGATCACTCAACGGATTCAGACTAAACCTAAGCACTTGTTAGTTACCTCTGTTTAACTGTAAATAAGCTTTAATATCGTTACTTACATTTTATGCCAACTTCGTTTGTTTTGTTATTGACTTAGCAGAATGTTCGACAAACCTATGTGATCCAACAATTTCTTCTCTTCCATGAAGCAAACGAAAACAAATGATTAATAAAAAAACCTTAATGAATATTGAAAAGCGAACAAACAAATTATTAACAATTAAATTAAAATATAAATTTAAACAAATTATGTAATGCATTGACTTAATTAGCTGAGATGTTAAATAATTTCGCAAAGCATTTAGCAAAAATTAATGAAAATCATATATACATATATATATATATATATATATATATATATAGATATATATATATATATATATATATATATATATATATATATTATACAATATATATATATATATATATATATATATATATGTATATATATATATATATTATACAATAAACTAAAGCATGAAAACTAAGAGAACAGACAGTTGCAATAGTTTTATTAATGGTAATTTAAATAATAACAAAATAACAAATGTGAAAAGTGGTTTAATTAAGGGTAACCTTATTTAATGACATTTATGTTTTTTTGAATCGTATTATTTTGTATTTATTATATTTATTTTATTACTAAATTCATATTATTTTATAGTTTTATAGTAGCTTTGTTTTCTTTATTGTTTTTATTGAGAGTTTAAACAGAAATCTCATAATAATGGCGTTTTTATTCTACGAGTTCCTAATTATATGCTTTCTCCTCTGGGTCTTTGGATTTAAGCCGTAAAATTTAATCAGCAGCAAAAATGCGCTCGGCACAGACACGTCGCCTGTGTCCACAAATCAAATCTGCACCTCTGGGGGCCAAATTAAAAATGAAATATTACCGTGTGAGCGCCCAAAAGTGTGCTATTGAATTTTTGCAAGCAAGTGCAAAATCGAAAATGTAAAGCATGAAGCGTAGAGCATGCGAGTGCCGCCCGCCGACCCCCGAAGAATTTGCCAAATCTGCATAAAACATGTAACGAGCTGCAGTTCGACTCCGGCCGACCGCAGCACCTTGGCAACGTTTGTTGGCCAGGTCCAACAACAAAGGCGGCACGCAAATGGCCAGAAAATGTTCGACTGGCATGCAATGGCCAAGCTAAGAGACTCAGGGACTGTGGGGGGATTGAGAGACGGACGGACGGATGTACGAACGTTGGCAAACTTTTCGACTTAATTGGCCAATTGTTTGGTAAGGCGATGAACACGAAAAAGTGTTGAATATTTCATGGCGCTCGCGGCGTCTTAAAGAGGCGTCACATCTAAGCCAGAACTGGGGGCCGGACCGACCAATTTCGAAAAACTATCATTACGACAGCTAACAGTTAATTTTCAAGAGCAAGGCGTGGATCCTGCTAATTGCCGACTAAATGAAGTACACTTTTCGGAGCAAGGGGCAAAGGTAGGAAGGCGTTCCAGAGATGTCAAGTGCATGCATGCAAGTAGCTCAAGAGCTCAGAGTTTACAGACCAAAGTCCCCAATTAAGCTGCACAATGACCGCAAATTGCAGGCCACTTAAAACGAAACCTGAGCAGTAAGAAATGCACAATCAGAGCCACTTGAAAAGCCATCAGCCTTGAAAGGAAATATGCAGATTAAGTGTCGATTCAAGTGCAACACTTGATGGCTATCTATCTATCTATTTAAATTTTTATTCGCTTGAAACTTGAATTTTATCTAATTGATATGGCAACAATTTTAGGTATTTTAGGAAGAAGAGACAAAGGGTATCAGAGTACTTTCTGTCCGTTTGTATTTTCACATTGCAATGCATTGGAATTAAATAGAATTCTAATTTATAAAACTATTTAAAACTATTATCACTAAGCATCTAACATGTTAGATGCTTAGTGCTACTATCACTTGAAATATTGAAGTTGCCAGAGTTGCATTTAGATTTTATCTGTTTAAAAATAAATATTTTTATTTATTTTTGATATTCATTTAAAGTTCCGACTTTCCCATCTCTTTCCCATCTCTCATATAATATCGCTGGATATTAATTTATATTCTTATTTGATAATAAGCCATATCAAGATTTCATGTCTAAAGCGTTGGCCTCATTTATGAGAAATGCAAATTTGCTATATTGCTGTATGCTTTATTATTTCTTCCATATTTCTATTCCAAGCACATAGAAGCTTTATTTTCTGCGCTGCCCCAATGCCAATCAATTGCTGGCCAAAGTCCCCTCGCTATGACGAGGGTCCCTCCAGCAGTTAAGAGTTTGCGAAATTTTGTTCTTTTGCTCTAATTTCCAAGACCACGTCGGACAGCTGCCAGACCGTAGTCGAACTCAATACGGGACTGTCGGGATAATACGAAATGTATATAAATAATTTACATTTCGCATGGTCACGCACAAATCATATGAGGCAGGCGCAGTCACAGACACAGACACAGGCTGACAATAGCGGACACTGCGAACAAACTCTCCCTCTCTCCGTCCCCCGCTCCCACCTCTTTCTCCTTGTCAGTGTTCTCCAACATTGTTCGAAGAATATTGCGCTGGGATTTTGAGGCTGGTTCGAGGCTGAAGCTGCATGATGCGTATAAAAGTGACAGTTCAACATGGAAACACACTCAAAATGTTAATTGTTATGCCAGGCGAGATAAACAGTGGGTAGAGGGGATGGAAACTTTTACTGGTCCACAGGCGTTCGCAATGAATATGATGGTCATGCCAGTGAAAGTATTAACATTCATCGTATAATAGCATCAATATATAAAGCATCCAAATTTTAAACTTAAATTAGCTTTTGTTTAACGAAAGTGAATTTACTATTTTTGACTTTGCGTAGATTATTTTTAGTTTTATGTTTCAGTTTTATAATAAGTTCTTTGAATTTAAATATATAACCAGAAATATCGGCATGCCTTAAGGTTTTACACACTTCCGGTTAAGGTTTTACACACTTATCTCCTCCGATCATTCATATTCTAGTTCTATATAGTGGTATTAGAGTTCTATATAGTGGTATCTCTAGACATACAATTTTTCATAATTTTCATTAACAATACTGATTTTTATACACAAACTTTTTTTAGGCAGATTGTTTCTATGGCCGCCATATGTTATAGTTGTCCGAAATGACGCTGATTCAAAATAAACATTCATATATACTTACATTAAAATTCGGAACTTTTTCCTAATCTACGTTTCTAACTTTTGCTCAAAATTAATATAACCTCTGTAAGGGTATAAATATGTCAATCAACATAAGTGGTGTCACCTAGTCATCTATTAATACCAGGCGCAAAGAAAAGCCACAAATAGAAACAGTTACTTATCACAATAAGACAGCACATGTGTCATTATTATTATTATTTTTGAGTTATTATTAAATAATGAGTACATTACAGTGAGTCAAGTTGCATATCTAAATGAATAAAGATAACTTAACAAATTAAAGTTTACGCACTCGCGATTTAAAACCATTTAGTATTTATTACTATTTGCAGTATTTTATTTTCTACGTTAATTCGCGTGCAGCACAGCTGGTCACACTTATTGCCTCACATTCTAGCATAAAATTACTACAACAGCTGTTACCTTAGTGCTGTTATTGTTGCACTGCTCAGGTGCTTATGATTTATTTCTCAATCCCTTTCGGGTGAATGAAAATGGACATGGACAACCTGAACGACGATTGCGTATGCATAATATTGGAATACCTCTCGCTGACGGATCAAATGGCAATGGCACGCAGCTCACTGCGGTACGAGCAGCTTTTGTGCCAGATTGTATGGCGGAAGCCACGATATCGTGAGGTCTCCGTGTCGGATCCAATGTTGGGACCACTCTGCAAGGATGACTATATGCTGTTCTTCGAACTGACTAGCTCACAAATGAAGAAACTTTACATCTGGAATGTACACCAGAAGGCTTTCGATTCGTATCTTGGCCGACATCTGCTGCGACCCGAACTAGGCTTCTATCTGCGCTTGGACCTAAACAATCTTCAGGAGCTTTGCATAACCGATAATCAAATGAACAACAGCATGATACAGACCATAACAAAGAGTTGCCCAAACCTGCGTAGCTTGAGCGTATCCAGTGCCTACATAACCGGTAAATTTATGGTCGGACTGAGTAAGCTGAAGACTCTTGTGGCACGCGAGTGCTCCATCGAGGGCGCACACTTGACCGAGCTGCTGGCACAGCTTCAACTTACCACCTTGGATCTGACTTCCAACAAGCACAAAGTGGAGGAGACAATCCTACAAGCGCCTGCCACCGGCTTGGCCCATCTCCAGAGGTTAGGTATTTCCGATGCCCAGGATTGCGGCTTTCGCATCGCCGAACGGTTGCCAGAGCTCAAGGAGCTAGTGGTCAGTTTTCATGACATGCAGGCGCAGGATCTACGCGATATGCTGGAAACCACGCGACAATTGGTTGAGTCATCCAAGACAGATTTTCCCAAGCGCCTGCAATTGATCATGTGCAATGTGGTCGATGTTGAAGTGGCTCTAGAGCAGATAACTGGTCTGCAAACACGCAGTCCCCGAGAGTCCCCAAAGTTCTGCGAACTTCTTAAGATTATTTACAAATGTAAATGAACTAGCTATTGTCTATCTATGCCTTGCAGAGATTATTCTAATTAAGATATGCCCAGTATGTTTTTCCACGTGTATATATGTATTATAGAGTCTTAGTGTATTAGGGTATCTCATTCAACTGTGTTGGTCTGTCAAACGGGTTTTGTGCACTCCAGTCTAGTCTATTAAGTGTTTTCTTTTAAAGAAAGTGTTATTGTAACTCCGAAACATTCGGAAATATCTATTGTTAACCTTATATTTCAAATATTTGCTAAGTAATACAATATTGACAATTTTACAAACACCCTATCTATGCTATGTTCTGTTTATTTCTGTGTATTTTCTTTCCATCTAAACTTTCTTTTCTCAAGTATCTGCTTACTCTAAGCCTTATCAGCCACTCTCGATTTTTTCTGATAATTCGATGCCTCTGTATAACATAATACCAGTTTTATACCCATAACAAACAAATAACTGTCGTAAACTGTTATCAAGTTACTAAGGGACTATTTCACAACTTGATTTATTATTGATTGATTTACGCCCCAGTGAAAACTATAGATTATCTTGCTAATAACTTGACTGTCTACTAGAGTCTATGTATTTCTTTGTACACATAAAAGAAGAACCATTAGTGTTCGGTATAAAGGTTATAAACTTTATTTGAACAATTTTACAATTAGTAGTTAGTTCATCATCATTTGTAAAAAGTAGTTTAGCTGGCAATATGCCCAATTTAAATAAAATAAATTCAATAATAAAATATATCTTCTTGTTATTTACGTAATTTTGAGAGAACGAAGAATTCAATTGTGCTTTAAGTGCAAATTGAGGTATACAATGTATGAAAAAAAGTGTACTGTTTCAAAGTTGTACAAGAACGGGTCCTAAATATGAGAACAATACGCCAGAGAAGATGCCAGTCACCAGGCAGGCGGCGGCAAACATGCCCGCAGTAACCTGATATTTGGGACTAACCGTCTGGGGGGCGTACATCATGCCGAGGGAACTCAAGTAGCCAGAGCTATATGACATAATAATACCAATACCCCAGTATATCCAATCATTATCAATGTAAACGGGCAAAGTTCTTACTGTATCCTTGGGATAGTATTTGCAGTACAACATCAGGGGTATGAACACAATGCGCAGCGTTACGGGAATAACCAAAAATCTTGGCTTAGGCCATTTAATCCACGATGTGGTCAGGCTGCCCAGCATGGCGAACACATTAAAGGTTAAAAAGCATGTGACTAGTGTGAAATATTTTTCCTCTATCGGAAAATCGGACGAACCCTTAATATCTGAGTGTATAGCTGGAAAAACAGCTAATGTTACAAAGAATGTGAGAAACACGTTGATAAGCTGCGGCGAGGCTTGCTTGAGGACCTGCCAATAGGGAACATTTAATTGCGTCTTCGATCCCGATGATGGCTTCTCATTCTGTTTGCTCAACATTTCGTAGTGCCTAAAGAACTTATTCAATGGCAGTGCGAAATATGTATCAAAGCAGAACAATAAAACCAAAATTGCCGTTACAAAATAGTATATGGCCTGTGTTCTTGCCGATGTGAAGACAATCGAACATACAATGGACATAATTGTGGTAAAGCAACCGCTCACGTTCGATCCCAGAACCACTGCACCCGTATATTTTGGCGGCAACGATGCGACGAGACCATAAATCGTGCTCTGATAGATTCCGTTGCACTAAAAAAAGAAACATATATAAAATATATATACATATATTATCGCAGCTGCAAAGCATCTTTAGATCAAGCTGGGTTATCATACTGCGAAAACACAATTATCATCTTCATACTGAAAATAGTTTGCAGTGTGAAACCGGATTTCTAAATGAATCTGAGAATGACATACCAACTGCAATACATATGCAGTATTGCCCTCTATTCTTACCATATTTATAGCCACAATGCAGCACATCGTAATCCAGAAGAACGTGCCAGGCCACTATTGAGAAAAAAAAAATATTCTTTTTTTATGTCAACCTTATATGGTTTTTACTTTTATCTACTCACCTCAGAGGAATCCAACATGGCGAGCACCACTGTGATTATTAGTATAACAATCTCAAACAGGATGCTGTAGACAATGCGAGTGGTTAGATCTCCGCCCAAATTGACAAAAATATTAATCCAGTTGAAGCAAACATTTGGGATCTGTGAAGCGAATCCCATATTTTGCATGAAACTCCCACGGTAATTGGTTTCCGTGGCTACGGTATAATTTTCACTCAATTTGAAATCCTCGAAATAACCCTTTGCCGTAATAAACATGTTCCATGGCATCAGGGTACCCAGTCCATGAAGGATGAAGATGAAAAATACCAATTTATATTTATCTCGAGGCGTCAGAGATGGATCAAATTTCGACATCATGCCTTTGGGTTCCGCTGGCATTTCCGACTCCCATGATGGATTCAATTGTACTGGCTTTTTTGCCGGAATAAACGGATATGATTCCCCTTTCTTTTCGACCATTTTGCACTTATTAGTTTACACGAGTAAATTTAAAACTCAACGGCCAACGTTCTTGACGGGCGCGGCTCCAATTAACTGTTAATTAGCACAGTTGATTGTCAACAGGTTCCACCAGTTCCACTAGATTCCACTAGAGACAAAAGCCAATGCAGCTGGCTTCGTCTCAGTTGGCAAGAAAAGGCACTATTGGAGATTAACGAATAGAACGAGGACGCGTCTAGTTATCAAAAAATCAATCTCAGCGCAAAGGTTAAGATTGAGAAAATCGACAAGCGCGTGGTTTATTCGATATTTTTCTTATCAGCTGATAAGCTGCTGTTTCCAGTCAACTCCGGTCACCTAGTTCTTTCATTGAAAAACTAGTACGCTGCTTCACGTATTAGGACAATTAAGCATGTAATTAGAATGCAGAATGATGTATATCGACACAACTACAACGAAATTAATAAAGTGTATAATACAGTTCGAATTTTTAAATATTTTATTTAAATAACACACTTTATACACATAGCATCATACAAATAATAATAAAAAAATCACAATTCCCACAATTGTTCTGTGGCATTTTTTTATTATTGTGGCACTGCAGTTTGTTATCGATGTGAACTTCTCATTAGAAACTATTTATCGATACATGTTTACTTCAAATGTGTGCCATAACTAAATGAAATTTATTTTAAAAGAAACAACATTTTATTATTGTATAATAACATAAAAAATAAAGTATGTTATTGTTAAATTTTATTCATTTGTGTATTTGAATTTTTTTATTGTATACTTAATATTATCAAAAGAATTTTGCGGGAACAGAGTACCTCGCGTGCTACGAAATTTTTAGGCAATTATGCATTTCTCTAATAGTATATCGATAAATCATTCCGCAAACGCGCGACTGCGGCTTTTTCATAATAAATAACGTGTTTACCACTTCTTTGCCTATATTATTGTGATTTGACGACATAATGACAGCAACAAATACACCGACAATCCAATTGGGCGATTATATTGTTATACAGCGTCAAAAATACACGAAGCTGCAGAAATTCAGTAATTTAGATACCACAGCCACGTTGGGCAAGGAGCATTTGGAGCTGAAATCGCTGTTAGATCAACCATATGACTCCACATTTAAGATGTGTGTCAAAGAAACAAAGGCAGGCAAACGTGGCGCCCAAAGGCAGCACACGTTGGAGCTCTGTAGTGAGACGGAGCTGCGTAGTATACGGGATGTGCTTAATATATCCAGCAGCGGAGCAGACAATCGAGATATAAGCGACAATGGTGAGGCGCAGGCACTTAAATCGCAGGTAAGCTCAGATCAGTTAAAGACCGGATGACAACTTGTGTACATACAAGAAACTTGCAGGATATAGAGCAGATGCGTGAAGCCAACAACGAGTCCAGCAAGATTATTGAGAAGCTTGTGGAGAACTCGAAAACGTTTCACACACGCACCGAGTACTCACAAGACAAGTATCTGCTGAAAAAGGAGAAAAAGTACTTTGAATTTGTTCAAATTCGACAGCCCACCATACGCTTGATGGCCGATATATTCTATAGACAGGATGCAGACAAGGTGTTGGGCATACGCGTGGACACCCTTTCCCAAATCATCAGTTACTCGGGCGTTTGTGGCTTTGGCAACTATTTGCTATACGAGAGCGGCACCAACGGCCTTCTACCTGCTGCCATGCTCAACTCTATGGGAGCGGCCACAGATGCCACTCTGGTGCACATGCATCCTGGCAATGTGCCGCAAAAGCAGGCACTGTTAGCCTTAAAATTACCAGTGGAGCAACAGCAACGATGCGTGTCTGTCAATTTGTATTCGGTGTTGCGTCAGTTTTACCAAGGAGACAAGACAGTCGAGACGACGCCAGCAGAGGCGCCGGCAATTGTATCAACGCCTGCAGAGGAAGAGCAGCAGCAGCAGAGCGATGATGCTGAGCCCAGCGAAACGATTGAGCCGAGCAGCAAGAAACCCAAACTTGATGAATCCCTGCCCACTTGTAAGTCACGCTAAATACATTAGAACAAGAATCGAATTGATAAAGATATTAATTTCTAGCAGCACACAAAACAGGTCCACAGCGTTGGCAGCTAGAAAACATACGGGCTGTAGAGCTGATGAACGCGCGATTCGATAACCTAGTGATGGCAGCCAAGGAACACCCCTCGAGTATACTGCAGGCATTGCTGCCTTTAGTGAAACCATCACGTCCCATTGTCATATTCAGCACGTGTAGGGAACTGTTGCAGGAAACCTACATGGAGCTGAAAACCTCTGGCAAAGTGACCAATCTACACGTGACCTCCAACTGGATGCGCATGTATCAGATCCTGCCCAATCGCACGCATCCCGAGGTCAACATGAGCGGCAATAGCGGTTACCTGCTGACGGGTTACACACTCAAATAGAAATTGACTAGGATATGTTAACTTTTGATACTGAAATTGAATAAAGTACTTATTCAATGACCGATTATGTGAAGAAGCCTTCTACAAAAAACCCAATTCGTTGATAATATCATGCAATGCTTTATGTGATGTTGTTTGGTGTATGCTTCAGTTTTGGTGTCTTTTTTAAGTGTCTAATCTTAAACGCTCTCCATCTTGGTCAATTTATAGTAGTGCCCACATTCACAGCGTTTGGCACAGCCCTTCTCCAGCCACATCCACTTGGGAGCACGATCGCCCAGGCAGAGGCAACCGACAATGCGACCGTCGAAGGCAGATGGTATCTCGGTGGGTTCATTCTCTCTCCCGGCACCGCGGTTCATAGGCTTGGCCATCATCCAGGGATCCTCGTTACCAGATTCACGCAATTTTAACTCGCGCTTAAAAATGCCCGTGGCCAGCTCCATGTCATCAGTCAGCACTGTGATTCGATTTAAATGGAACAACTTCTGAAGCTGCTGCGCTAAATGAACTTACTTTTATCAGCCTGCAACACTGTTGTTGTGGATATGGCACGTCGATTCATTCTATCCTTCAGTCCAAACATACCCAGCAGACGCTGCACACCTGGACGATTGAGCAAGTTGTCCAGCTTACCCTCGCCACGCTGTGTCAGCTGGGAGACGAGACGCTTCGAAGACAGAGGAGACTTGACCAAACGCGAGAAGAACGACGGCATCTTCTTGATCTGAGAAAAAAGTTTTGATTATTTTGAACTTTTTAATTTTAATTCTCGTATGTTAACTTGTATATATATAATTATTTATCTGACTTGCTAGAGAATTCGTTTCACTGGCAATGGCTATGTCGAATGAAAGAGCTTTTCATAGAGCTGCTTTCTGGCCAGAATTTGCTGGCCTACTGGATTAAGATGTTCGAACAAACACAAAAAAAGGAACTGCTAAAATCAACAAGATTTGTAAAGTGAGTAAAGTATTCAAAACTCTGCTAAGGTTAACTTCGATGCGTTGCACAGGCCCGTAGCTAGGCATGTGCAGAGTGCGCGGTGCACAAGGGCCCTAGCCTGTCAGGAGCATACAAAAATGAAACGAACGGACAGGGAAACAGACGAACTGAACAAGAATATATATTTATACTTTGTGTTATCTGCATCGCCTCGTTATGCCTATTACATATATTTTCGACGAGCTATAATATACTTCTACCCTATGGGCAAGGGGTGTAATAATTGCGAATCACAGTGCACCAAGAGGCAATATTAACAATCTAGAATAAGAGGGCCCGAAATATAGCTTTGTCAAAAACAATTGATGAGTTTGCCAAGATAAAGTAATTTGTAATTTGTAAAGGTAAACAATATAGTAATTTGTCAGCTTAGCCAAGTTTGTGAATATCTTTATCTGTGCAATGTTGCTAGCATATTGTAATAATTGCAATTCATATTTTTTCCTCTTGTCGCAATACATCCAAACTTGTTATATTCTAGAAACTAGCGATCTTCCTTTAGCTAAGTACCTCAGATTCGATTTGCTCTTTATTTATTAATCATTAGGCATATTGTTTTTGTTTAACTATATCTTTAATCGTACTTCGAAAAAGTCTGATAAAACTGAAGCTGCCCCGCCGCGACAATTGCGTATTGGAAGTTTGGATATTGTCTCCAATAGTTTGTTGGGGTTGGTTGATGTTTGTTTTTATTTAGACAGCTATATAGTTGACTTTTAGCTTAATAGTTGTTTGTGTGTGTGGTGTGTTTCATTTTGTTATTAATTGGTTTATTTAATTAATTAATAATAACATTAAACAGCTGCCTTCTCGACCAGTTTGAACCAGTGTCCGCACTCGCAACGCTTCTGGTTGCCCTTTTGCAGCCACATCCATTGCACGTAGGTCTGATCCTCCTCGCCTGGAATGTGTACAAGGGTATGTAATTACTTATAGTGTACAGATTAAGGGGGGTACGCGCTGGTGTCTACTCACAGATGCAACCCACAATGCGGGCATCGAAGGCCGATGGAATCAAGTTGGGGTTCTCCTTGGTGCCAGCACCGCGCTTGAACACCTTCATGTCGAAGGGATTGTCATTGCCGGCGGCTTTGAGCAGCAGTTCACGCTTCTCGATACCTGTGGCATGCTCCAAGGGATCGTTCATCACTGCAACAAATAGAAGGCAATCAATTAGAAGTTTATAAGCCACAGTCCAATGCCTCTCAAACCTCCCCATCAGCTGTGTGGTCGCGTTGGTTACATAAAACCACCATTAAATACCCATTACCCCGCCCTATACACATGCATTAGCAGGCCTTAACTAATCTCTCGCAATGTGTGAATTACGCATCATTCCTCCGTCTGTCCAGTTGTCCGTTTTTTGCACATTTGCACTGCGTGCAGTGTTATTACATAACCTCCCTCCACACCTGCACATATTTGTGGTTGCCACCAATCGTTGTGCCACCAGGACGCTGTGCCACAACAGACTTGCGTTGCTTCATATGCTTCCTTATTATGTAATCCGCATTTTTGGAGACGCCTCCACCAGGGCACACGGACGTGTGGTAGACGTGACGATGGGTTTGTCCACTGGCCATTTGGGCGGGTTTATTGACACTTACTTTTGCAGGTACGAACGGATTGGAAAGTCACATTCTGGCGAGCGGCAGCACGAAGCGCCATGCGTCCACACATCGAAGCCATGGTTCGTTTTTGCAAAAAATTTGTCGGTCTTAAGTGTGATGAACAGCCGAATTCTTTCGTAATTTTCACAGCGAGACTCAGGGCAGTAGAGAGGAGTGATATCTTTGTACTTGCGAGTCACAAGTATTTTTAAGTCACGCGTGAATGGGTTAAATATATCGATTGTCGATATCTGTATGTTACAAGAGAACATAAAAAATAGTTCATATGAACAGTAAACTATGGCGCCAAAAGAAAATATTAGTAAAAGAATTTCTTTAACTCCAGTATTATCTAAATATATAATATTTAATACATCAATTATTTTGAAACATATGAAAGTTTTTATTTGTGTATGCATTTTGAATTCAGCCATTTACTTTAGCTTTAACCCAACACTGGAGCACAAGCAATGAACATTGTGTTGGAGCACTAAGCAATGAACACATTGCTTAGTGGTTGGAGCTTTTTAAAATATTTTCTGCACGTTTTAATTATCCAACACTCTGGTGGTTCCAACACAAATTTAATCATTATGAATATCTTTTTAAATATTACATTATTACTACATTGAATTAAGATTATTATAGTGATTAGAAATCATAGTTTGCACAGTTCAATTGCTAATCGCTTGTTATCGTGTTATCGATAGCTGAATTTCAATGTTATCTAAGACCACTTCTCAACACTACTACGAATGT
Organism: Zaprionus davidi; assembly: GCA_018903715.1. Lineage (NCBI taxonomy): Eukaryota > Metazoa > Arthropoda > Insecta > Diptera > Drosophilidae > Zaprionus > Zaprionus davidi. The sequence continues at coordinate 7,459,147 of JAEIGL010000006.1, forward strand.
GTCATTTAATTTTGTCAAATTCAGTAATACGGGAGGTGCCTTAATTAATTTGCATTATTTTCACAGTACACCAACAAACGCAGAGCTTTTGCAAAAGCTGCAACAGTCATAGTTCAATCGTGCACGCGTGCATTAAACGAATTTCACCAAATTACAACAACGAAAAGACACAGTGAATCAAAAAAGTACCACAAACAATTTCGCCACATTCATTCTACTAACACCTTCGGTGGAAAAAGGCGGCGCTGTCGACGTCGGGCGCAGTCAAAGTAGTCTCAAGGCCAAGGAAGTCGCAACGAAATTGATCAATTGCAATTAAACATGAAATTTGTGGCAACACAAAGCATCGATCAACATTTTTATAATCAGCAGCAACAGCAGCAGCAGTTTATAAATATAAAACGCGCGTGCAAACCAATAACGCTCAGTTCGGTATCGGTTCTCAACAATTCCAAACGTGTGTTGTGCAACAAAAACAATAAAAAGCAGCAAAAACAACAAGCGCAACTGCAACAAAGACAATATTGGAAACATAAAAGATTTTGTATAGCTGCGTCTTGATTAAAACTTTTGCGATCTAAACAGTCAAGAATTTAGAACAAAGAAGAAGAACCTTCTACCACAGAAAGAAAGAAGAACAAAAAAAAACTCTACAACACTTCCACAAACCTCCCGTAGAACAATCTAACCTAAATTCCAAAACGCATAGAACGCGTATATAATAAAATCAATAAAACAGCATAGCAAACACGTGCAAGTGCCGCTAATAGTTGCCGCCAAACGCGTGTGGTGTAGAGTTCTCTTTGTGTGTAGACTCTCTTTGTCTCACACTCTCTTCTCGCAGAAAGGACACTGCCCTACACGGTTGGTGTTTGTGTTTGTGTGTGAATAGTATCTCGACGATCGTCAGCAAGAGCGGAACTAAAATTCCTCAATTTAGCGAGAAACGTAAAAGTAACAAAAACAACAACAATATGCCGCGCCGTAATAAGAAAACAGCAGGAGGCAAAGGTGAGTCAAGAATTGGTGCGTGGGCGGGGGTAAATGCTGCTGGTATTGACCTTTCACCTAAGCACGAAATTTCCTTTGTTATTCATTACTCATCCAGCTCTATGTAGATTGTTTAAAATAGCACACAAAATACACACACTAATTAATTTCGTTGGCTTTGAGAAAAGCTTTCGTGTCCAACCTGTTTGGCAATCATCATCGAAAAAAAACAACTATATGTGTATTATTAATTTGTTTTGTTGCTGTGCTGGCAAACGTCGAAAAGCTTTGCACGCGCTCAGCTGCTGAAGCAGCGGACAAAGAAAATACCGAATATGAAAGAGCAGTTAGTATGTCAGCTAGGTAGTCGACCCCATAGATATCCTGTTTAATTTCTCCTAATAATATTTGTTATTTAAATTGTAAAGAAATTGCAAGTTATCTTAATGTTTGCAAAAGCTTTACTTACTTATTTGCGCCAAAGCTTTATGCATCATCAATATTTATTACGCACTAGCCTAAATACCCTCTGCACTGTACAGATTCAGGGTATCGACGACACACACAATTCAAGTGTGGACGTTCAATGCCAGCTTATCAAGCACAATACACAAGGCGAGTTACATATGTACAAATAGATTTGTAGAGCATATGTATGTACGTGTACAGCTGTATATAATCACAAACAGACATTTACAAAGATATACGTATATATCTAACAGTAGTTGGCATATATAAATACACCTTAAATATATATATATCTAAATACACTTTCTTTGCTGAAGTAATGGGAAAATGTACAAAATGTGAAATTGTGAAATTATTTATGTTTGTAGATCACAAAACCTCAAAAAGCTCTGTCAGTTCAACATGGACTACCAAACTGTAAGTCGACAAACAACTTTCAAAACACAAGTTTCATGTCGTTTTCAACAGCTGTTCGATGTGCTGTGATTACAAAACAATGTCGTTGTTGTTGGTGGTGAGAAAATGAAAACTCAATGCCGGAAATTACCTTGTCCCAAATCAACCCGTACAGAGTGCGGGGGGCAGCAGGTGCAGGCGGCAGTTGCCGAGTGAAAATTGTGTTGTGTATAGAAAGTTGCGCAAGTTTTTCCTCTCTTTTTTGCGACTGGCAGAGGAAAAACTTGTTGCACAACATTGTGTTTTCTATTTGCTGCGTTTGAAGGTCGTGCAATTGCCCCAAAAATACCAAATGGGCATTTGAATTCTTCTTGTTGTACATTTTGCAAATGTATTTATACACATACGCCTCACAGCGTGAGGCGGAAAAATACCGTAATGAAGAATTTAATTAGTATTTATTTTGCGCTTGTCGCACACTATTCCTCTCTCACTTGTGTGAGTCACATTTCGCAAGGCTGTGTGCAATGTGGAATGGGAATGAGAGCTTACAGTTTTATGAGCATTGTGATGCGCGGGTTTTGTTTACTGTTTGAATAGCACTAGAATTAGGAATTTGAAGTTAGTGTTCGATGCATGAATGCATCCAAAAAGGCAAATGAATCATTCCCTGTTAAAATGGGAACAATATGTAGTGCACATTTATTTTAAACAATATACATACAGTTTAAATAACATTGCAAACAAAACTGTGATAAAATAATTCAATCAATTTTATGCTTTTAGGCAGCAATTTATAATATTTGCAATATCTCTGCTTCTTTGACACAGGCCGCACCAACGACTCGAACTCCGAGGACGAATCCTTCGACAATGTGAGCGTCTACTCACATGTCTCTGAGGTTGCCTCATCGGAGGCTGCCGAGGAACTAGCGAACGAACGCTTTGAGGAGAAATTCGAAAAGGCATTGGAACAGGCCACCGAGAAGTCGGCACAGACACGTGTCCAAGCTTTGCAGTCGATCTGTGAACTTTTGATGCATCGTTATATGCCCGATTTTGTTGAGGATCGCAAGATGACACTGATGGACTTTGTGGAGAAGAGTGTGCGTCGTGGCAAGGGACAGGAACAGATGTGGGGCGCACGTTTAGCTCCTCTGTTGGTTCTCCAACTTGGTGGCGAGGAAGGCATGTCCAAGGCAATGAATCAGTTTCTACTCAACACTGTTCAGGACAAATCCGTTGCTTTCGATGCCCGTGCCAAGTGCTGCACAGCTCTGGGATTGCTCAACTTTCTGGACTGCGAGGATATTGGTGAACTGGTTCAACTAATGCAGTTCTTCGAGTCCATTTTCGCTGGCAGCTACTTGCGCGGCGATGATAAGACACCAATTTCGGTAACCGCCGAGGCTGGTAACCTCCATGCCGAGGCCATCTCTGCCTGGGGTCTTCTCTTGACCCTCATCCCCTCGGGTGATTTTGTCTCCCTCATGACCACTGGACAGCACAAATTTCCGTAAGTTCATCCGTAAGATTTACCTTCATCATATCAGATTTATTTATTTCATCTCTTCTGCAGTTCTATCAAAAAGTTTTTGGGCCTTTTGGAATCACCTCATTTGGATGTGCGAATGGCCGCTGGTGAGGCTATTGCCTTGATTCTTGAATCGGGTCGTGCACATGAAGAGAACTTCCTGGAGGAGCATATCGGCGAACTCTGCGATGCCGTCAAGCAGCTGGCTACAGATTCGGCCAAATATCGCGCCAAACGCGATCGCAAGGCACAGCGTGCCACATTCCGCGATGTTTTGCGCTACCTAGAGGTGAGTTCGATGCTTGAGATGGCAAACGTATTATATAGCAAGTGTTTCATCGCAAAACATAGTTGAAAGTATCAGATTTTATGGGTAAATTAGCGCAGATATCAATCATTTAAAAAATATTTATTTATTACTCAAGATTCGTCAATCACACCCTTTTAGTCATAGTTTACGTGGTCTAGTTATCATATATCAACTGTTTAAAGCTAAAAGAAGTTAAACATTAGACAAATTAGAGAAGATATCGTAACTCTTACAGATACCTTAGTAGTTATTCAAGTTTCAACACAAGAAAACCTTATCTGATCTATTATTGTATTACTTATCATATATATCGATTGTTTTATACTAAAACATAGTTAAAAGTTATTAGAACTTTCCAATTGATTTCTCCAGATGCAAGAAAACACAACTTAATAAACTGTTAAATGTAATTTTGATATGTTTTCAACACTATATTCGCAACAATTTGAGACAAACGAGACCGAGACGCAGTGAAGACACTGATAGAAATGAATCCATGGAAGATGAAACCCTCATTCACTATTGCTTCATATCTGTACAGTTAAAACGTAGCTCGTGCTTGCAATGATTTGCCAGGCACTTGGAATGATCGTGCAACTTGTTGCGCATAATAATGCAACCATTGCGACTGATCGAATCCATATACTCGGTGAAGTTGGGATCTTTGCGGAATGTGCTCGTTCCTGTCTTCCAGTGGGAATTGCTCCCCGAGTTGACCATCTGCGATGAGTCAGCGAAAGTGGTCTTGAACGGCTTGTAAGCCTGTTGGCATTCATCAGCCTGCACATCGTAGCTGGTTGAGTTCTCTCGTTCCATTTGACGCATTACATCTGCTCGGAACTCGGAGCATGGTTCCTTGTGTGTCATCAGTTTGTCGGATTTCATTTTCGATGCCTTATCGGTCAGTTTCATGCTCTCATAGATACCCTCGGGATATTCATTGAGTTCACAATAATCGATTTGATACGTTGTGAACATGCGATTCGTATCCAGACGACGTCCGAGCTCGTCTTTGGGCATCAGCTTGAGTCGCTCGTACAGATCGGGATAGATATTACGTAGAATCTTAAGGAACCGATTCGGCTGCAACTTAAAGCAATCAGATTCTGGTGCAAGTGCCATATTATCTGCCTGATCCTGACTTAGTTGCGCCGGTATGAGACGCGGATCAATCAAACGTCCCATTGGCGCAATCCCCGTCCACTCAACGCCGGTAGCACAGGCTGCAGTCGCATCCGCTGGCGGTCGAATCTTATCACCCTCAACGCACTCGCATTCGACAATTTTCGGTCCACCACGGCCATCCTGGTGCTTGTTCTGAGTCATGAAGTCATACCGCTTCGTATTTGGCGGCACATAATCGTGCTGATAGGTTGAAATCATATTATTTTGGCTCCGCGAAAAGGAAACTTAACTACCAAAGCTTTTTTTTGTTTTTTTTTACTTTTTAAAAAAATTTCTTTTTTCCTACATAAAATTTAGTCTTTGCTCAGAAAAGATAAAACTAACTATAGTTAGGATGACATAAACATTGTTAAAATCTATAAAAATGATTTGAATATCGGTGCTAGGCTTACTAAATAAATAAGATGAAAGAATGAATAAGAAGAATGGATGAATGAATGAGAATGAATGAAAGTACCGTCTATCTAGTGTAAAGAAGGAAGTGGGAGGCATCTCTTACCCTACTAAGTATATAGTCTTGACGCCTTATTACAGTCGAGTTGTTAGTGCCATGAAGCTGTTGTGTGACTGCAAGAACAGTTAGAACTCAGCGACTTTAAGAGATAGTTCTACTACCATATTTGGTAACAATGTCCCTTATTATTTCACACAGATAAAGTTTGTTTTAGAACTTGCCTATAATCTTAATGATATATGTATATTTAGTTACAAAAGAATAAATAATATATTATATTTATATTTTAATAACTCTCGATAATAATCTCTCCTTGTCTCTATCTTGTTTTTAGGAGGACATTTCTCCTGAAATCAATATACGTTTCGGACACGATGCTCTCACCTTGGACGCCTGGTCGATACATCATCAGTATTCGGCACTGTGCACCGTTATGGGTCCTGGCATGACAAATCAGCTGCAGGAGAATGAATTCATACGCGATATTTTCCAGCTGGGACCACGACCCACAAATACTGGCATCAATGGCAACTCAAAGACTAAGCAGACCAAGCTGGAGCGAGTAAGTTTATTTGAGATGAAGTGAAGATTAATTGAAACTAATTTATACTTTTATTTCTCATTTTTAGCACTTGGTAAATGCCGCCGCCTTTAAGGCACGTTCTATCACGCGTGGCAAGAACCGTGACAAGCGTTCGGCCGTGATCACATAAACTGTTGCAACTGATGGACTCTAGGCAGGACACACCTACTGCGCCTCTGCAAATCAGCACATCTGCACACTAGTTGAATTATCTTCTTCACCTTAGCTCATTAATTGCAACAACCAAAAGCTGCTTGATTATATAGAGAGCTATCCCTATCACCGTTAAAGCATTTTCGGCCAAATTATAGATTTTGCGACAAAATTCAAATATTTTCAAATAAAACAGTGAATTCTGTAGCTTAGTTTGTAGCACATATTATACACATATAAATAATGCATCTATAGAATACATACATAACGTATTAGTTAGTAATATGATCTTCAAATTCATGAATTTTTATTAGATGGCATTAAATTGTGTGCCAGGACTGTATGAAATTTAGTTAAATCTTGTTTTGATTTGATTTCTATATTCATTGTAAGGACTTTTAAGTTGTTGATCTTTAGTTATACTACTACTATATATGGTAAGCACTATCAATACATTTTGCTGTAGCTTGAAAGCTTTGTCTTTTAATATGCGTATTGTGTAAGCATACACTATATACTATATACATATATTTGATTTAGGTAAAGCGTGTAAAATAAATGTATAACTTTAGACTTAAAGGACAACTAAAAACTGAAGTGTGTTTTCTTTTAATTGGGTTGGTAATACATTGCTTCAAGTTAAGGGATTATTGATTATTTACAAATCCTTAAACCTTAATACGCGAAGAAAGAAAGAAATGCGTACTCAGGTACAGACACTTTCTTTGTTATCCACAAATACATTTCACATGTTTATCTTAAGTGAAATACGCAGCTATCCATAGGTTCATTTGGTTATTGCAAATATAACAGTACATATGATATGTTGTTTCCTGTACACTTCTGAGAATGTTCAGTTTTATACCTAAATATGACAATGACAATAGTCTCGGTGCTGCTGCAGGTAGTCGCCGCGGCTTATCTGCTGTCTGTGCGACTACCACATGCAGTGATCCGCGGTAATTTCGGATATACCCACGCAGCGATAGCTATTTTATGACAGACATCGCTCACATGTCTACGCATGTTTGTTGGTGAAATTAGTTCTAGGAAACAAACTCAGACTTAGAATATAAGTATACTTACTTAAGACAATGTTGTGTCTGACAAACGTTTCGCCGAAACTACTTATGGAGAAGAAAATTCTCAACATACTTACTCATTAGTTAGGCTGAATTTCGGAATCCCAATGAACATATAGAAAAGCATTAATAGTTTAAATGGCAACAAAAAAAAATATAGATAGTAAATATTTATAATACTTATTCTGAAATAAAGTCATATATTATGGTAAACATTATAATACAAATAGTAAATATAATAATAATACCATAAGAACATCGTAAGACTTGGAAGTGCACACGTGGCAAACTGCCAACAGTATTGCAGCTCAAGCAATAAAGATATTTTATTCAACCTAGAGACTTTTACGATTTCAGTTAGTTCTCAACTGATGCATTATGCCATTGATGAACTAATGATGTAATTAACACAACTTTTCTTACTTTGATAATTCGGATACAAGACATTAAAACGCTGCGTAGCACACAAGAATCGTTATTTAATCGCTACGATCCAGTTCGTTTCGGTTTGATCCAACTCATTAGCAGACTTATCAAAGAATAAAGGGAAATTAACTGACTTGATAAGTTTACAATGAACAGAACCCAAATTGGCTTAAAAAAGTAAGGTTAATAAAACACATCTTGATTCGATATCATATATATGTATGTATAATTATAGTTATAATTATATTTAACTGGTTTATCACAAAAATGTATATTAGCTTAGGATGTAAATATGTATTTATGTATGTGTTCTTTTTGTTGACATTGGTGTGTGTGTTTATAAATAATTATACAAAAATTGTTTATAAATAAGGTTGTTAAGTATATGCTTAAGGTGTAATACGCGAGCTGTATTCGGCGTTGAATACAAATCTTATGTAAATTTGGGAGGAGGGAAAATACAATCAAGTATTACATACGCAAATATGTAAGTATGTGTGTATGTGGCGTTTGTATGCGTTCTTAAATTAATATTCGCCAAATAAACATAGCTGGGAAATGAAAAGAACTTAAACACTGTCTGACGACGCTCTACAAACTACAAACATGCTCAGCTAGACTGACATTGACTTGTTGTGGTGCCGATCTCTTACTCTTACTCTATATATATGGTAATCGTACCGTATTGATTTAAAAACTTCTCTCTTCAACTAATTGGCAACGCGTTCGTTCTCATAACCATAATCTCAAGATGTTCTCGATAAGTTGTATGTGTGTTTGTGTTTGTTTGTGAATATATAATTGATACTGACCTATTCATAGTATATAGATTATATAATATTTGGCTTTGATTTTATCCTCTTAATATGTGTTTTTCCTTTTTCTTCTTTTTAATACATTTCGCGCTCGGAATAAAAATGGGTGTGTGCTACGTTGAGAGACAAAATTGACTCGTTTTTTGTTTTTCGAACCCTTTTTCTCCTACATTACTAAAATGACTTAAGATCTATGTACACAGTTTGCAGGGAAGAATAGAGTTTACATGGTTTGCTTTTTCATTAACTTTTCTTTGAGGAGGGCATTGAGCAAATTATGTGTGCAAAACGCGCTCTACAATTAAATCGTACGTGTGTGTGTATGCTTGTCTCTGTGTTCTGTATCTCATTTGTGTTTGTATTTGTGTAATATGCTTCCCTATGGCATTTACTTGCTCTTAGGAAGCCGCTCGTGCTGCCGATGCCGCTGAGGTGCTTGCAGCAGCACTGACATCCTCGCATATTGTATGCAGCTTCTCCATCTCTGAACTGGTCACAATGTTGATCGAACTGACCTTGGCACGCTGATAGGCTATCACAGTGTTCTCCCCGAGACACTTGACACACACATAGCCAATAAGCACAGCTCCGCCCACAGTGAGCACACGCACAAGAGGCTCCACATACATCTGGATAATTGCCCATGCAGTGGCGCCTGTTACGCACATCAGGGTTATAAGGATGACGGTCTTCATCCAGTGCTGAATGGTAAAGCCCTTGTCCCACTCGAGTCTGAGTCAAGAGAAAAGGGAGAAGAGTTAGTTTTCAGTATGAGAGATGTGGTAAAGTAGACTCACTTTTTGGATTTCTCAATTTCATAGGGATGCGAGCAGACTTTGCAGGACAACTGAGGCTCGTTGTTGGTGCCACAGCTCTCGACAAGCCAACGTTTAAGGCATTCGTGATGCACCGAACTGACATCGCCAGTGCAACGACAAGGCTGTATAAGGGGCTCGGGCTTGTCGCTGTCATAGCATATCCAACAATCCTTTTTCGCCAGAAACGTTTGTCCCTCCTCCGGTGATAACTTATTGCTGTCCGCATTCAATGTGGGTATCGATGGATCGATTTGACGCGACAACAATTTGCGCGGATTCAGTATCCAAAGCTGTTCGGGTGCCATACAATTCCACAGGCAGCACGGGAACCACAGGGCAACGCCAATTTCGGCAATGCGAAAGACTATATCATACCAATTTCGTGAATTGACGGGAACTCTGTACGAAAGAGAGCAAGAAATGAACAAATGATTCTTCAATGAGACATAAATAATGAATATATTGCATAATTAATATATATCTTATCTGTAGAACAGATAAGTAAAAACCGATACTACAGATAAAATACCATAATTGTGTGCTGATCATTCAATGACACACCTCAATTTATAATCTATCATATTCTTTCACGTCATTGTGACTTACTTGGCTTTCCAGAAATCACCCAAAGTCTCGGAGGTCAAGAAACCGACAATCACAATGAGCATTATGGCCTGCGAGAGCAGACCAAACCGCGACTGATGCAGTTGCGAGGCATTCACAATGGCCTCACTGGGTCCCAGGATTTTGCCCGTCTGATCGTAGACAAATCCGCCGCGTAGCTTGAAGAATACCTCGACGCCATAGATCAGAAAGAAGATGACAACGATTAACAGGAGTACCGCATAGCAGCCGTTAAATATGTGTGCATAATCTCGTCGCTCCGAATTGATCAACGAACTGAAGACCTCAATGCCAAAAAGGCTATACAAAAAGAAATTGAAAGCCACAAAGCCAAGGAAGCTCTTCGATAAGAATTGTGACTTCTCCCAGCGAATGTCGCGCAGGTGAAAGATCTGAAAGAATAACCAAATACAAATAGAAACACAAATACGTATCAATATCAATGGCACAAACGATAACGTAGTACAAAAAATATTTAGTATACATGCTATATACGAAGTCAAGTGCACACGTACTCGACTTTCAAACGCTTCCCGCGGACTTTAATTAATGGCTGCGATAAAATACAGTCGCCAATTGCAGGAAAAAATAACAAAAACAAAAACAATTGTAATTGAAAAACGTTTGTGGGTACACTTGCACTCAGAGCTATCATACTTGGAGATGACAGCGTGATTATCAATTTTTTTTTGTTGGGAATTGGCTTAGGAAATATGGCAATAATGTATTAGGAGTATTGTGCTTTGTCTCGCGGAACTTTCACACATAATTCGAGTATAATTTGGATAAGATAAACAAGTTATTGCGAGTTAATTAAATACGCTCTTCGTTTCCACTCGTGACTCTTGCTATAACTTTTTCTCAAGATTAGATTGGCAGAACAAGCATTTAAGAGCTTGAATAAATATTTTGCTCATAGCTTCTTTGGGCTCTCTTTCATATCTTTAAACTCTTTATCACTATACTAGCTTAGATCTTTGCTATCGGCGAAGGTGTTGACAATGAGATTAACACAACTTACGCGAGGCAAGGCCCTTAAGTGACTCTATATTTCCATATCAGAGACCTGCACGAGGTGTTAAGTGAGCACCTACAACGCACCAAAACAGAAAGAGGTGCCGATAGGACTTGCTTATTCATGATATAGCAGAGATATACCAAGATATAGTATCTATTGTATATACTATAATATACTAATGATTTAGACCATGATCTACATGGAAATACCATGATATACTATGATGAGTATTGATAAATATTGATATACTCGTATGTAGCAAAAATCATTCTTTTTTTTTTTAGAAATAACTAATTCTTGCAACTAATTGCAAGCCTACAATTTGAAATAATAGTTCCTATTTCCACAGAATGTAAACTCCAGCATTAGGCTCGTCTTCCTCGTCTATCAATTCTTCTCTTTACTCACCTCGGCCCACATGCAGACAATGAGTGAGGCGCACGTCATAAGCAACGGATAATAGGCGGACATTAGGGTGACGGCCCATTGTGGCTGCAGATCCAACTGGAAAAAGAGCCATAGCAAATTAATATAACTAAAAAACCACAATTAATTACTATATCAACTTACCGGTGTGGTGAAGTAAGCGCCACGCAGTGAGGATGCTACAAAGACCATGAAATACAGTAGTTTCTGCGTGGTGATGCGGCAGGCGCGCAAGATCGAGGGTTGCTTGAGTCGTTGATACTCGGCCACAATGCAGATAAGCAACTGAATGACCGACACTAAGGCCACCACATAGAAGACAGTCGAGATGCCAGCATAGTAGGGCAGATTGAAGAAATCGCATTCATCGCCTGCATAACGTATGTCGCAGACGCATGTGTTGTTCACACAATCTCCACGCCCCGAACAGCTGAGATCGTTATCCGGCGTAAAGGGTCCGTAGACGCCAATGCCGGGCGCCTTGCTGTGCCCAGAGTTACGCATCTTTGCCGCAGCTTCCAGCGGCGATTGCAGAACTCGCTTCGAGCAACGCATTAAGGTTTGAAAACTAGGTAACATTCTCTATTAGATTAGCTGCAGACACAGAGAGAGGGAGAGAAAGACCAGGTTAGTGGCGATGGCATGACAACTCAATTATTTAAATATCAAGGCTGCGAATCGATAAACCAATAACTTCGCCTGTTTAGGCATGAGCAAATACACACAACAACATCAACAATAACAACAACAAAGAACAACAACAATGGCAAACACCCTTTTTGTCATTTGAATAAACATTTGGGTCTTGCCAGGGGTCGCTAAAAACAAATGCAAATATGCGTCGCATGCTCATGTATCTGTATATATATATTATATATATATATATGTATATGTGTGCTTGTGTTTGGTTGTGTGTGTGTTTGTGCAAAATCAACAAGGCAAACATTCAGGCCCATCTGGGGGTATTCATTAAATGAAATGCAAATTTATTTAGCTTTGTTTATGCTACTGTCTTGATACGTCAATCTCAAATCAATATTTATGTACTTTATATTCTGCATTATAATAATAAATAAATTACAGTTAAGTATCTAAATTAAATTACTTATTTAACTGCATATTTCTATTCCCGCTGTCCAAAGGCAGAAAGAGATTATAGCTGAGTAACAGAAGAAGGTTTCTTTGTCTCTAAAAAAGTATATATTCTTTTTCAGCGTTAACAACAAAGCCGATATAGCCATGTCTGATTGTTTGAAAATCAAGATCTCAGAGCTAGGACTAGGAAATGTATTGTTGAGTAGTAGAATTTGTATTAGAATTTATATTCTAATTGCATAAACTTTTAACTACAATAAATATCCTCTCTGTTAAGAGAACTGATCTTTTCATCTGCAGTCCTGAATGATTATGCCAATAAACACTCAATAATTTTTCCAATTCGAACTTGACTACCCCTAACAAGTTTGTTGAAAGGAAATCGAACAATAATCCTTTTAAGGGCTCGCCGTCGTTGAATAAGCCTCAGCAATATGGGCAAAATGTTGCCCATGGGCAATGGCTTAACATTATAATGCCGTCAACGATTTACAGCTATCAATCAAAATGTGTAAACAACATCGAGAGAGAGAGAGAGGAAGAGGGGTAGCAAGTTACGACAGGATGGTAAACGATATAAATGACTGCCAGCACTTGAGGGCCGCAATAATACTGATGGAAGTGACAAGTGGACAGAAAAAGATTCGGACAGACTGTCAACCAATCAAGTGAACAATTTCATTGAGTTGCCCCATTCTACTTATTTCAGCCAATTGAAATGCACGACAGTGCCTGAGAAAATAAGTTGGTTATATGTATGTAATCTATATATAGTTATATATATATAAACAGTCAGTTAAAGGAGGAGAGCAGGATGGGAATGGGAGAAGAAAACAAAGTGTCACGTGCTCCATGCGCCATTTTAATTATTTGCCATTTAATTTTTTACGCCTTCGTTTCGTTTTCTTATTTCTTTTTGCTCTCTTCGCCTTTATTGCCAACTGATAAGAAATTTCTTGGGATTGTATAAATACGAATTTTTACTATACTATTAGTCATCATTAATTGCCACTTTCAAAGAAGAAATACTTGTTAAAATTATAAAAACACAAATTTCAGCTTATCAACAGTCATTTTTTGTGTTATTTCGAATGTTTTTTTTTTATAGTTTTTTAAATACACATAATACTTATAGGGTAGACGACGCGTGATTCTACTCATTTGTTAGCGCATTTCAAGTTTTGTTTGATTTTTAATTGCAATATAAACATATCGCTAATTATTAGAGTAATTTACTTTATAATTTTCGAACATTAAACATATTCTATATCTGCATTCAAGCGTTTAATGTACTTCCTGTTTAAGGGCTAAGTTTAACCAAATTACTGTTGTTTACTATAAATATCTCTACTTTAATAACTTAAACAATAAAGATGGACATGAGGAAGGTAATTTGTTTATGCCAATTGCAATTATAAACATATTATAATGGAAAGATAGAATTTTCTGTAAAGGAGTTAGGTATAAACAGAATTAGGGTGTGCCTATGGTTCCATTTGCAAATAAATTTGAATAAAACTCTAGTTTATAAAAAAAAAATTATTAAAAGACGAACATAATAACATATTTCCAGGGTATATTAAAAGCCTTTACACTTTCTTTTTTTCCAAATACTCATAATCACATTTGTACACCTGCTCTTTGCAGCTTGCTTGTTCCAGAACATACATTTTATTTTGGAAATATACCATAAATAATTGAAATGTATAGGTTTTAGGACTTTACTTCTTATTTACGTCCATTGAGTGTTATTTATGTGTTTGTTTTTTGCCTGTTTGCTTTTCGCCTATGCCTTTCAGAAGAACTAGCGATAAGATAACACCCCTATATGTACATATACAGAGTCAAGAAAAAAACCACAAAAAAGACTATTTAAAATGCGAGCTTTTTCACTTAAAAAAACTGGCCTAAGCTTTGAATTCGAATTAAGGGGTGTTCATTGGAATGGAACTACATATAGATCGATGTAAATACATTTACGTAAAGGTTTCTACACAATATTTATTAGTCTGTGGCGTCGTAAGGGCAAAAGGAAATGAGATAATTGGGCAACCGATAGATTAACTTGCGATAGATAGAGACAGAGAAAGAGAGAGTGACACCCACCATTTTGAATTTCAACTTGTTGCTTGGATCATTATAATTCTCGTAATACTTGAAGGTGACGCTTAATGGGCGCCTCAACATTTCCACTGACTCGTCGCGGCTTTCAATATGTTTTTTAATGCAGTCACTTACAACAAACCAAACAAAATATCACAAAAATAACGCGCACTCATTTATACACATGTATTTCCTATTGGCCGATTTGTTTGTTGCTTTGTTTTGTTTTGTTGCTTTGTTTGTGCACTCTCACGTACACACAGCGACGACCCGAAACGCGTGCCAACGCACCCAAAAAACGATCGTGACGCGACGCCGTCTGGGATGATACTGAACACACAGATAGAGAGCGACAGAGAGAGAGAGAATGATACAACTGCCTACGCTTTTAAGTTGCGCTCTCTCTGCCGTGAGAGAGACAGAGAGTGACTCTCGCGGCGTGCGTATCACTCTGTTAACTGCGATACAAGTGATGCTAGAGATGCGCGTTTAAATTTGTTCATCTCCATTTACTTTACATGTGCTTTCATTTTGATAATGTAAACTTTAACATTCTTTAATATGCAAACATTATCGAAATAGTTATCGTTATTTTGTTCTATTGTAGAAATTTACATGACACGCGCTCATCTCCACCATGTTAGCTTCTGGCTGTTAACTTCTGCACATTAACAGCAAGCAGTGCAGAAAAGAGCACGCCGCGTATACGTTATGTTAGACAGACAGAGAGAGAGATAGCAAGCAGTGCATATGAACGTCGCGTGAGTGAGAGCAACAAGAATGTTTCACGTCAGTTTCGAGAACAATTAATTTCTGCTATAAACATAAAAGACGCGACGCGTGTGTATATAAGAAAACCATTACGACTGTACACTACAAATTGAATAAATTTTGGAATAAAGCTGGAGATGGATAAAGCAACAAACATACATACATAATACATGTGTTTATATCCACATACACATGCACATATCTCTGGACAATCGCATGATATTAACGCAGCGCTACATCAATTAAAAATGTCTATCGTAGCTATAAATTATGCGAATTAATTGCGTTAATGTTTGCAATGCGAGTATTTTTTTATATGTATGTTATGTATGTAGTGTATATAGTACTGTATACAGACTTTATCGGATATAATTATTCAATTGTTGAGTCAGTGGGAACTATTTTATAAGTAGTTTTTAAATAGTGTTGCTTGTTATTTTATTTTATTATTACTCCTGCATTTATTACTTTATACAAATGGAAAATGTATTATTAAAGATATCATGCCATTATAAACATATGTACGTTTCCTTTACTCTCCTACCTAACATACAATATGTACAATATCTACATAAGAAAAAAAAACAAAAAACAAACAAGAAACAGAAACAAAATATCAAAGCAAAACAAGTTTTGTGGCGCCCCCAGCTGAGTTACAATAGACTGGTTTTTTGATCTATAAGTAACAGAGGATTGCGAGAATGTAAGAGAGAGAGAGAGAGAGCCAGAGAGAGAGAGAGTGGGTTTACGAGGAGTTTCTCAGGGTCTGTAGTTGAATGAACGATCGTCACTCTTGCTCGCTATATTTGCACGCACCGACAAGGCAAACATAGCGAAATATGAATGTTGTCACGATATACACAGCATTTATAGACCCAGAGAGTCCGTTTTATTCGTGGATATTCCTCAACACGTTACTTCAATTTAAATTTTGCCTGGCGTGCTCTTCACATTAATGTTGCCTTTAAAATTATAACACACAACTCTATTAAGGCATTGTCATAATTATCATTAATTTAATTCACTTCAAAATAGAGGCAGGCACACGCAACAACCTTTTTTGGTGCTCTTCATATGATGTAAACATTTTACTGGTACGGAACCATTAACACCCACTGAAACACGACGATTTTTCGGGGGGCCTGGCTGTGACTAGGCACATTATTACAAACACATGAGTTTAAATTATAGATGTGGGCGGAACTCAAGGTGTTACCCGAAGTCGATGGCCTTAAAAATCATATTGATAAGCACGGAAAAAGTCATGAAAAGCTTAAAGGTTCCTTAATTATTTATTAAGTACTTGTGAGAGATTTTTATGAAAGTGAATAAACTAAAATCATATTATTATAACAAATAAATATAAAACTCAACATTGGTTATCTCCACTGTTCACTTTTGGGGGCCACTAACTAACCTTAGAGTTCAGTTCAACCCCTCAACAAATATTTTTCTATTTGTTCATCAATTGTACGCGCTGACCTGCAATTTATTGTTGAATTACGCGGAACTGGCACGAGACCAAACAGCCTCAAAACATAGTAACGTCTGCTTTGAATATATATATACTATCTTTGTGCATATGGTAGTTTATGACGTGCACGTACATCAGGTGGACTATTAATTGCCATTTAGATGCAATTAGTGTTCATTAAGGGAATAACTCAGGTGCAAACACACAAAGGTGTTTACTTCTCTGGCATAGTAGATGTTGATTAGATATTTTCGCAAAGATCCGGTGAAAATTCACACTCTGTTAATTGATCTTATTACCACATACGTACAATCATTCATTCATTCATTATATCTGTTTCATGAATTCAACGAACATGTTTATGCAATTTTGAAGATTTAAACTTCATAATATTGTGTTTTTAATTCACACAAACGTCACGTAGTGCCAGTGCTATAAACTGATTTAATTTGTGGTTATCGTGTGTGGGAACAATGATCAATTAAAGCTACATAACTTATGGCAAGACAGTAAAATATTTGATCAAGATTCTCAGTATTTTCTTAGGGATACGAAAAGTCTATCTTGAAGTGCATTAGTTCTTTTATCTGTAAAAGAATTGTACCTTCCCTACAACTATATGTTATAGGTATATTTTATCATGTTATATTTATTTTATCATTAGAATATAGTATTATTATGCATTATTAATCCAATTCACGTAATAAAAATTGAAGCATGCAACAATTGAAGTATATACTATAAAAACACATGCGGTGTATACTTAATGTGTATGTGGTATATAAAATATATACACCCACGCACACTCACACTCACACTGAGAAATACTCACAGTCCTGGCATGGGAAGCACGTGTTGTTTCATCGAGAGCCTTTCGTTACTCATGGGGATAATTTATGCAACTAATTTTGTGAGCGTAGTCTGAAGTCTACGGGTAATCTTAGCGTAAGCTGCAAGAGAATTCTGTTAGCTAGACTCATATGTGTATATAAAATATGAATGTGTATCTGTATCTATTATGGGAAACCAGAAGCAGAAAAACCAAAACAACATGTTTGTACAATGGTTAAACATCGTTGGACTAAACTTATCAAAGGTTACATTGCACCTTACTTATTGGAATAAATGTGTATGTCTTGATCTGTAATGTTAATTAGCATAAAAGTAAATCAGCTGTTCAGGTAGAGCAGAATGTAATGTAATGTAAATAAGATAATTAAGTTACTTGTCCACTTGCTCATGGAATGTCAAAAAGAAAAGAAGTGCACGAAGCACAAGTTTATTATATAATAAATATATATGTATAATTAAATAAACAAATCCAGTTTATTAACAACAAACAAATCCAGTAAATTAATAATTAAGTTAAAAACTAAAGTCAAACAATTGAGTAAGAATGAATAACTAAATATGTAACTGCATATAAAGAATATACAGGGCATAATAATATAGTGTATATAGAATGACAGTGCCAATTGCATTAGGTAACCAATCGACACTGTCAACTCAATTCATTTGCCTCGTTCTCTTATCTCACACGTGCGTAATCCTTCAGGTGCTACACGCTGCGAGGCACGCATTGGATTATGCGAAGAGAGAGAGAGAGGGAGAGAGATGATAAATAAGTGGAGAAGCTTCAAAAACTGCGTAATTGAATACGCCAGATGGGGAGCAAAGTAAGTGTTACATTTACATATGCATATATGTACATATCACCCACATCCAGCATCCCACATATCGCATGCCGCAGATGGGATGCGAAGATAAAGATGGAGATGGGAATAAATTTGTGCGCGTGGCGACATGTGAAGTAGGAAGTGCCCAAGAGAGCGGCTCGCGTTATAAATGTAAATCAATTACATTTCTTTTTCCTGCATTTTTTATAGGGTTTTTTGTACAACTGCGCGAACTAAGGCACGTTTCGCTCACTGACCTGCCCTCATATTGAGAATTGCGAGAGTTGCAACAAAATCATAAGCGTAAACAACGGAAAGCACACACACACGGGCACACTCATGTCTGTATGTTTAGGTGCATTCAATTAAACTGATTCAATCAGTTTTAAGTGAAATGCCTCTGCGAGTTGTCGACGATATGTTGCGTGTGTGACGAGCAATTGAAAAGTGAAAATGCATTGTGAACGTGTGCCAGAAAAAGTACAGCTACCTAACTGAGAGATATGACAAATTAAAAAACAATAAAAAATCGTATCTAATAAAGAAAGAAACAATCTTAACTTTTACATACTCCAAAAAAAATTTTTAATTAACTCAATTAAAGCAAACAACGAATATAATAAAAGCACACAGAATATTCAAACTTTGTCATACTGTGCACACACTGTTAACTGTTATTGCTGTTGTTGTTGCTTTCGGTGCACGCGCACCTAAAATAAACAGTTCTTGGTGCATGTAAATAGAGAAAAAGAAGATACAGTTGCGCTGTTAACAAGATCAAGAGGGAGAGGGGGAGAGAGGAACAGCACAATTACTATTGGAAGGCCTCACTAAATGACAACAACAAAAAAAGCTTCGACGCAAAAGCTAATTTGGAAGTGAATGAACGCACCAACGCACACACACACTCATATGCACACCATTGCAAAATATGACAAAGTGCTTAACCCGTAATAGAGCATTGAATAATTACCGTTGCAGTCGCCATATCATATTTTAAAACAGACCGTAAAAAAATATTTGGCTTTTAATATATTTTCCCACTGCTGAATTGCACAATAATTGATCATTTGTTTCTGCATAATATTTGAAAATGGTTTACGATTACTTTTTGCAATTGTCGATCAGTCATCAAGGGTTAAACGTGTTTGGCAGCTCTGGGTACATTTTAAGTGCAGCTGCACTTGAATTTCGCCACCAACAACAACAACAGCAAAATGAGTGCAAACATTGCAGACAACTAAAAGCTAATGGAATTGTCTTGGCAGAAAAGAGAGAGCATGACTAAGGTTTGTGTAATGCTGGCGCCAAGTAATACGAACACCCCCCACTATACCAGCAACAGGAATTACTTGACTCATTGAGGAAAGAGGGCACGCGACAAACTGATTGATAAGCAATTTGTTATTAACTCTGCAACTGACTTACCTGGCAATATTATCCAAACAAAATGTTATATTCGATAAATTTCTGCAGCAGGAAACAAAGTGCACCCACTCACACACACACACACACGAGTCACATATACACAAAAAATATTGGCAGCGTCACAATTTCAATATTTAATATTTGTATTACGTGTTGTTTATATGAGAATATTGTTTAGCTTTATTTGCAAAGTTGTTTATTTCACATGTTGTTGTACAATACTCAATTAATATAGGTTTTATAATTCTGTTTCGAATTGTCTAATTTTTTATACACTTTGTTCCGAGTCTCGCGCTGTAATAGAACGGCAGGGATGCAATGAAAACACACACACCAAATAACAACAATACATAACAGTTGGCTGTTCTGCTAATAACAGCATTATAACATTTTTCCATAAAATAAATTTAGTTTGTATTCAGGATTAAATTCCAAGTACATTTTATAAAGTTTTTTTTGGTAATAAAATATTGTTTCGTTCATTACTTTTTTTATGACAAACGAGCAAAACTGTTGTGATAATAATAATTAGTTTAATATTAAGAAGTCTGTTAGAGGTCGCTGCTAACTTACAGCAATGTTAATTCAACGAATATAAAACTCAAAAGAAACTGTTAAATATTTAAATCTATATTTTCGATATGTTCTTTCAAATGATACAAATTTAAACGCAATTGGATATCATTTAGTTTAAATGCTTCAAAATGTGCAATTAAAAGGAATATCGTTTAAGCTAAGTCTAAGTTTAGAAAGCAAATAAGCGGAGACAAAATTATGACTCGACTAAATTATATTATAGTACTGGCATTTTTCCAATTGGTTTTTTGGCGGCATTGTAATCGTTTTTCAATAAATAAATCCTAAGACTGCGATGTGGATGTACAAAACCGTAACAATTTAATATCTACCGGTTTAACAAGCAGTTAACAATTATGTTTATCAGTCTATCATTAAACTATCTTCGTCCTCCGTATTAGGTTCTACAGAAAGGCGTGAGCATTTTTTCGATGGTGTAGGCCGACGTGTTTTCTCATGATGGAGTTGGTGACGTTTAAGTATCAAGTCAGTCAGAAATGCTTTTGGGCATACATTGCATGCGAAGGGACGGGAATGAAGAGCAATATGCTTTTTCAAGGTACCATTTTGGGCGAAAGTCTTCTGGCAATGGGGGCACACGAACGGACGCTCGCCCGTGTGTGTGCGCATATGTTTTGTTTGTAGATTCTTGGTCTTGAAGCTCTTCTCACATTCGGGACACTTGAACGGACGTTCACCGGAATGAGTAAGTATATGTCGTCTCAGGCTTCTGCGGTGGTTGAACACCTTATCGCACAACGGGCACTCCTCCTTTTGCTTTGTGTTATGCGAAAGTGAGTGTAGGACAAGGTTTGTTTCATTTGAGAATCCCTGCTGGCAAGTGTGGCATAGAAATACATCCGAGTAGCTTGAGTTCGGATCGTTCTGATCGTCATTAGAGTCAGCTTCGTCGGCTGAATCCAACCATATAATGTCTTCAGCCTCGTCTTCTTTGGGTTGTATATTCTCATCTGTAGCCTGCTGTGCAAATTCTTTATCCTCTTCCGCATTCATATCGTATTTGATGTCTAGTACTTCCCAATTTTCGTTTGATCCCTGCTCGGTCCATTTCGAAGTAGTTTCGTCTTCGTTGCTCAGATTACATTTTTGTGATCGTCTAATTTGGCAATCTTTGAGAACCTTTCCCTTCTTCTCTAGCAGCTTGCAGAAATGCTGATGACTCTGCTCATATCTTTGCTTGAATTTGTAGGCATTTTGTGTGTCAAGAACGCAGGCTGTACAAATCTTCTTGGGAAAACAATCGTCGGGACGAATATCACAGTCGACGCACTCGATTAACATGTTGGCAAGGCAAGATTCATCCGAATGGTCCGGATCTGTCACAAATATGTCTACCAGGTCACTATCGGAACTGCAGCAAACGCGACAAACGTTTTCCATTTTAATTATAAATCAAAAAAAATGGTATAAATAGTTGAACTATTTTATTTTATGTTGACGTTTTCCAAATACATTTTGCAGTGTGTCATAGTCTAGTTGTCAGAAAATACCGAAAGTAAGATTCACAACAGAAATGATTTACCTGTTATTATTGTAATTAGTTTGGAAATTAGGAGTAAAGCAAGAATACAGATTACATTTAAATAATTATTGTTTACATTCTTATATAAACAATAGAATTGCTTAGCAATTCTATAAAAAAAAGCGCATTTATATTTATGCTGGCATTTTTTGTGCAATTTTTACTTCGATAGGTTTTCGATAGAGTTTACACAATGTTAAGCGCATTATTTGAAGAGCGATATTCCTCTGTTAGTAAAGGCATTCACTTTTGAGTAAATTAACTTTATTACTAAACTGATTTAAAAACAATTAAATTAATTATTTAAACTAAAAGCAGTTTTGCATTTTTGATGTACATACATACGGATATCACATAAAGCACACTACGAAAAACTATAATTTACAAATGGCGAGGATGTGAATAGTGGGTATCATACAACCGAGCAAGCACGACACTATAGTCTCTCTTTATTTCACACTCTTTCGGTTTCCAATAGGAATGTGGATGATTTACTTCAATCCTTTGGCTCCGCTGATCTGTAATCGGGACATGGATCCGTATCTACAGGACTGTGAGAACGTATGTGATTCTTTAGATTGCAGCTATTCGAGAAACTCTAATTGCAAAGATGACACTGCAAGAATTGTTCTTCTGAGTGCAGGCAAATGTGTCTAGTTAGATACTCCTTGAATTTGAATGCCTTGGAACAGTGCGGACACTTGTGGGGTTTTTCGTCGGAATGAACGTAAATGTGTCATCGCACTGATTGTGGTTGTCCTTGGCATGACAGAGCAGATGCAGGATCAGTTTGATTCTGTTTGGCAATTCACTTCCGCAGGCGTGGCAGATTTCCGGTTTGCCACCAGGCGATGCTGCATCCTGATCCTGATCGTCGGTCAAGTTAATTGTGTCTCTTCCATCGTTATCTTCTTCTGCGTCTTCTTGGCTGCCGTTCTCTAGCGGTACTCTCCCCTATATCCTTCGAATCACATTCACTTTCTTCAATTTCGATATCAGCCATTTCCACTTTGACAAGCTCGTTTCCACCAGGTCACAAAATGAATTCTTCCTCATCTTCTTGTCTTTCTTCGGCCTGAATGTGACATTCGGTAATTTGGAAGTCGCCTCCCTCTTTTAGATTCTTCAGCAGTTCTCAAAACCGTTTGTGGCTCTGTTCGTATTTGCGCTTGAATTTAAATAAAACTCGTGTGGCAATTACGCAGCTTGCGCATTTGTTTCGGGAAGGAATCGTCTGCTCGCAGGTTGCATGGTTCCCTGGAGTTATCCGGGCAGAAATATATATTCGCGAGATTAGTATCGGCACTACAGCAAACGCGACAGACGTTTTCCATTATATATCTGCGAAATCACAAGAGAAATTTCTTTTGTTTACGTTTGGCTGCGGCAAGTAGCAGCTGCTTATCTAAAAAATACCAAAACATAATGTACAGATATAATTTGCACTAGTGAAGCTTTCGATAAAATACAAAATTATTCTTGTATTATCTAAGATTGATCGATAAATAATAAACTAAATTTTTGAAATGTTTACTGAGGATTACAATAAAATGAAAAGTTTTCATTGTTAAAAATAAGTGAAAAATTTAATTGAGAAAATTAATGTTGTAAAATTATGTATATTTATAAATTTAGTAATATTTTACAGTATTTACTTGATGGATCACAAGTTGTCTAGTTACCGATAAATTAAATATACAATACAATAAGTTATATTTAAAAAAATAAGAAAACTTATGATATAAAATATTAAGTTATGAAACTTTCTTTTTTAGGTTAGGATTATTACGACAGTCCAGTCGAATGTGTTTGTTGAGATATTCACGATAATAGAAACCTGAGCTGCAATGCTCACACTGAAACGGACGTGGATTTGCATGTCTTTTGGCATGATGTTGCAGATGATCGTGGCGGACAAAAGTCTCGTCGCAGTCTCCACATTGATAGGGATTTTCACCTTTATGGATTGATTGATGTAGGTCCAGCAGTTCCTGCGACTCGAACCTGCTGTTACAGATCTTGCAAGGGAAAGGACAATCGTTTAAATGGCTTTCAATGTGTTTTAATAGAATTTTCTTTCGATCGAATCGCATGGGACAAAGGGGGCAGGGTTGATTGCGTTCGCGAGGCATATGCACTAAACGAAGATGTTTATTGAGATACATCTTCTCGGCAAAGTTCTTGAAGCATGTGGAACACTGATAGGGCTTAGGAAGACCTAAATGCAGGCGAACGTGTTCTTTAAGCAGTTTGCTGTTCTCGAACAACTTCAGGCAATATGAACACTCATTCTGTTTGTTGACGACATGTTCTAATTTATGTAGTTCTAGTTTTCTTTTCGATATGCAAGTCTTTCCACAAAATGTACAAGAATAAATGGGCTCAAGTTCCTCATTTTCATTTACGGATAGTGTTACCACAATATCCTCAGTCTTCTGTTTTTCTTTGACAGCATAACCGTCCTGCTCTCCGATTTTATCATCAATATCAGTATTTTCCACAGCATCCATAATTATTTCGAATCCTAAGGCATTTTGTATATTCTTTTCCTTATTTTCCAGCAGTCCGCAAAAATACCGATGGCTTTCCTCATATTTCCGCTTAAGATCGTATGCATTTTGTGTGGTCAGTAAACAGTTTGTGCAAATCTGTTTCGGGAAGGGATCGTCGGGCCGCACATTGCAGTCAACACATTCGATGAGCATCTCTGCCACACTGCGTTTCTCAGGCTCACCTATGGTTTTTGGCTTTTCGAAAATATTGAGCAACTTATCGTTAACACTTGCGCAAATGCGGCAAATGTTGTCCATAATTTTAATTTTCTCTGGTTGTTATATTAATCAACTTCGTTTTGTTTATGTTTTCGGTGTGTTGCAGTGCGTTGCAACAGGCTTTTGTAAAAATACTAAAGTCGAGATGCTAAAATACCATTAAAAACACTGAAAATTATAAATATTTCGATAACAACAGTATTTGCAATTTAAATTGTTGTAAATTGTGTTATATAAATTCTATTTTATTGCCACAATAAATATTTAATTTTTAAAAATTAACTTGAATAAACGCACTTAATTTAAGGGATTCCATATTGTTAATATTTGTTGATTTCGTTAAATTGTTTTGATAGCGCTTTCAACTTTTGTCTGGCTGCACTAATCGATTAAAATGATAACAGCGCAGCATGTTGCTAAGACATAACAGAGCTGTCAGTCTACTTTTAACATATTTCTTATTGGAATGTTGAGAACAGCACTTGTTAACATCTTGGTTGGCCTTAACAGCTGTTACTCAAAACTGTATTGTATATCTTGCTGTTGACGCGTGTGGTCGGTTTTTCGGCGGTTAATGCGGGTATTTTAAATCTAAGCAACAAATATAAAGTGCAAAAATAAAAATCGGAAAAAATTCAAGGAAAAATTTGCAAAAATTTCTAGATGTGTTTACAATTACTAGAAACATAGAATTAGTTGAAAAAGGTAAATTGCAAAGCAATTCCAATTGTGTTCCCGTGTTTGTATGTGTGTGTGTGCGAAGTAAAATCGATTATTCAATCTGTGTGTGTGTGTGCGCGTATGTATGCGTTTGCGTACGTATTGTGTGTTTGCTTAAACATTTTTGTAACCACAAAATAATACGGGGAAAATTAAAAAACAAAATGCCAATTTAACTTATTAAAAATAAAACAATAATTGAAAAATAAAAGCAGCTGAAAACACAACGAACAACGACAAAGCAGACAGCAGAAACTGTAGAGAAGCAGAGAGTAAAAAAGTCCAACCAGAAACGCACACAGCGAGAGATACACACACACATGCATACAGAAGCACACAGACATAGGCGGGCGTACACACGCATACACACACGCGCGTATATAAAGTAAATGGCTTCAAAAGCAAATAAGACAAAAGCAAAACGCAGTGAATGTGTGTGTGCAAAAGCAAAAACGCACAGCAAAAGATTTAATAATTAATTTTATGCTTTTTAACTTGAGCTTACAGCTGAGTACAAAAATAAAGTGAAAAAATAAAACAAATAGCAAAACGTTCTCGTTTGAGCTTAAAGCGAGTGGGAGTGAGAGCGCAACATATCGTCGGACAGCCATCAGCTGTTTTGACACTTGACACGATCGTCACCAGTTCTTTTTTGTTTTTTTTTCTTTCTCGTTTTGCTCTTTGTGTTTGCAATTGTTTTTGATTTTGGTTTTGCTTTTGTACTGCTCTTCCTAAACGAGTTGCGCTTTGATTTTTGCGTTGTGTTAATTAATGCAAATTGCTTTATTTATTGAGTTAAATTGTTGTTGTGCATAGTTTGGTATTAATTGAGCCAAAGAAAACGAAAAGAAAAAAACTAAGCAAAAGCAAAAAGCAAAAAAGCAAACACAGTAAAGTAAAAAAGACACAGACTATAATAAAAAAGAACAATAAAAATGCCAAGAAATTAATAATAAAAAATGTTAATAATTTCTGTTGTTGTTTTTCTTTTCAGCTATACAGCAAAAATAATTACAAATAATAATAATAATAATAATAATAATAATATAAATCGCAAAGTGTTAAACCAAATGTTAGTCTAAGCTTACAGTGTAAAACTAGTTTAAGCCGCCAAGTGTTAATACAACAACAAGAGTTCTCACACACACAAACACACATACCCAATAATTAACAACAAATCGAATTGAAACTGCAACAAAAGCAACAACAACAACAACAAAAGCAGCAGCTTCCACTAAAATAAAAGAAAAGCACCAACAACAAAGTTTACAAATACAAAAAAAGGCTACAGCTCAAAAAAAGGCTAAAAAGCTAGAGAAAAGAGAGAGAAAGAAGTGAAAAATTGCGCTTTAAGCAATTGCAAATATTTTCTTTCTCACGTTGTCAATAAACTCGGCAAAATAGCTAAATCCATTTTGCAATTTCTTAAAAAGAAAAAATCCCATCATAGTTCAGGAACGGGAAGCGGCAGCGGCAGCGGATCAGAGGGAAAGTTACAGCAGCAGCACAGCAACGAGGAGGAAGGCGGTGGTGCAGCTGGAGGACAGCAGGAAGCAGCCGCCGCTAGCCACAAAATAACGCCGCCGACACACACAGCAACAACAACAACACAAGCAGCTGCAACAGCAACGGGTGTGGGCAAGAGCGAAGCAGAAAAGCGAGAAGCAGCATCAGCAGAAGCAGCATCAGCAGCAGCAGGAGGTAGTGCCAGCAGGACAACAACAGACGCTGTTGCTGTTGGTGGTGACAGTGAGGCAACCGCATCAAAGGGATCCTCCAGTTCAGTTGGTGCAGCTCCACAGGCACAAGTGTCGGCCAGCGCAACGTTTCGTCTGTCCTCGCTAACGGGAACCATATCGAAAATGGGCAACAACGCGACCACATCCAACAAGAAGGTGGATGCCGCCGAAACGGTTAAGGAATTCCTCGAACAGGCCAAGGAGGAGTTCGAGGATAAATGGCGTCGCAATCCCACGAACACCGCTGCTCTCGATGATTTCGAGCGTATTAAAACGCTAGGCACGGGCTCCTTTGGCCGGGTCATGATCGTACAGCATAAGCCAACAAAAGACTATTATGCCATGAAGATATTGGACAAGCAGAAGGTCGTTAAGCTGAAGCAAGTGGAGCATACTCTGAACGAGAAGCGCATCCTGCAGGCCATACAGTTTCCGTTCCTGGTCTCGTTGCGTTATCACTTCAAGGATAACTCCAATCTCTATATGGTGCTGGAGTATGTGCCCGGTGGGGAGATGTTCTCGCATCTGCGTAAGGTTGGACGCTTCTCGGAGCCCCATTCGCGTTTCTATGCGGCGCAAATAGTGCTCGCTTTCGAATATCTGCACTATTTGGATCTTATTTATCGTGATCTGAAGCCAGAGAATCTGTTGATCGATTCGCAGGGTTATCTAAAGGTTACCGATTTCGGTTTCGCCAAACGGGTGAAGGGACGCACTTGGACGCTGTGCGGTACACCCGAATATCTGGCACCTGAAATAATTCTATCCAAGGGCTACAACAAGGCCGTCGATTGGTGGGCGTTGGGTGTGCTGGTCTATGAAATGGCCGCTGGTTATCCGCCATTCTTTGCGGATCAACCCATACAGATCTATGAGAAAATTGTGTCGGGCAAAGTGCGTTTCCCATCGCATTTTGGCTCTGATCTTAAAGATCTGTTGCGCAATTTACTGCAAGTTGATCTGACCAAACGCTATGGCAATCTGAAAGCGGGTGTCAATGATATTAAGAATCAGAAATGGTTCGCTTCAACAGATTGGATTGCGATCTTCCAGAAGAAAATTGAGGCGCCGTTTATACCGCGGTGTAAAGGTCCAGGGGATACAAGCAATTTCGATGATTATGAGGAGGAGGCCCTGCGAATTTCCAGCACCGAGAAGTGCGCCAAGGAGTTTGCTGAATTCTAGAAAATGTGCACAAAAAAAAACAAAAACAGCAAAATCTTCATTTTGTCGCATTCTCCTCCTATTACTTCGGTCACCTACTTCGTTACACCATCGTCGTTGTTGTCGTCTCGTCTATATGTCTACTACTTACTACTAGTTCTACAACTACAGCTACAACTACAGTTAAAACTACAACAACTACAACTGAAACTATGTCATCTACTTGCGTCTAGCTAGGCATAAAGTTTATCACCCTCCCAGAACTCATCAAAACGCATACCTTACCACAACAAATCAAATAAAAGTAAGTAAACCTGCTCTATACTCTATTAAAAATATTCCATTTGGGTAATAAAAGATAATTGGGGAATACGATAAGCATGTTTTTTGTTTATCTTTATAGAGATAACTTGGGAAATAATGATAAATATGTTTGATACTCAAATAAATTGGAGACATAGAAACAGTTTCGGGTAATTCACAAGTTCATTCTTCTTAATCGAGAATCTTTAAAATATTTCAATTACTAAAGTGTTATAATATGATGGATTTAAGTTAAGAACTCTATAAAACTTGAGTTACTATTGACAATTTCTGGCTCATGAAAGTTATATTCCCCTAAACTGAGAATCTTTAAAGTATTTCACTTACTAAACTATTACAATATGATTATTTAAATTAAAAACTCTGTGCATAACTGGATTATATTGTCTCCAGAATAGAAATAGTTTTATATAATTAATTAGTTTTTTTGTCGAAATAAAGAATCTTTACAGTATTTCACATGCAATACTATTATAATATAATGAATTCGCCTGCACAAAATTGGATTATAATTTTACTATGTGCTATAATAAACCATCGTTTTTGTTTAATACAATATTCTTGTTCATTATCAGAGAAAAAATACTGCAGTAATAGTTATTATAAGCTTGCCAGCAGTATAACTTATCATCTGTCTGGGAATTAAGCTTATTTCCCTTTTTAGAACTATCAATTACGATTGAAGATTGATTGTTGTTTTGTTTGAACAGCGCCTTTGGAGTTGATTAAACAAGAAACGCACAAAGCAAGTCAGTTCATTTGGGCATCTCAGTCTGTCTCCCCTATCCCTCTCCCCACTGTCTATAGCTTTGTTCATCCTTCGCCCCCTCGGGGTAAACGCGTGCCGGTCATTCTTTTAATTAGTTTTACTCGTTGCAGCTGTCAGCAAAGCGAGTTCAGCCAAATTTCTCAGTATTTTCTTAGGTCTTTTTGGTATGTTCTCGATTTGGGGCTGGTACAGGGGTTGGGCACTTTGGCAACCTGCTTGATTTGGGCCACATGTTGAGCACATGTTTATTCCACTGAAATAATTCCTGGTACGTGCCTCGAACCTAGTCCAATTTCCAACTGAATCACACACAGAAAGGGGAAACACCATGTGAGATAATAACTGTCAGGGCGAGGGCTTTAACTCCCTGTATATGTATATAGTATGTATATACAAGCAATTAGATGTGCGACAAGTTGTTGGATGAATCAACATGAGAAAATGTTTGAAACTAGGCGAGTCAAGATAAGAAAACTGTGTCGTTCGTTCTTGAATAATGATGTAATTTCCTAAAGCAGTTTTACAATTTTCCTAAACTTCTTTGTAGTTTAAACTTTCAAGTTGATGATTAAAGTTTAAGGTTTTACTTTTTATTTGAAGAATTTCGTTCTGCGCTTAAATTAAAACATTATCTTTGTCTTTTTAATTACATGCCTCTTTGCTGGACTCACTGGAAATTTTCCCAGCATTTCTTTTATATCATTTTATTGCTACCTACACATTATCATCGTCATCATCATCATCGCATTTTTGTCTTTCTTGTGCTCATTTCTTTTCTGCTTATTTTTCTTTGCCTTCTTTTCTTGAAAATAAGAAAAATACTTTGAAACTTTTTTGTTCCCCGCCCACTTGCACGCCCACAATTCGCATTGAACTTTGCGTTTTGGGGCAAATCAACTCAACTCGTTGGCCAAAGGCTCCCAATACTTGGATGGATATTTACACTTGACCCATTTGGTTGCCTTGGCAGTGCGATTAGGCATGAATAATGTCAAGCGCGAAGAAACGAAAACAGACCAAGAGGCAGAAACAAAAAAAGCGAGAAGAGCCCAATAAAAATAAATAATGTTTGAGTGTTTCACTGTGTGTGTGTGTGTATATACAATTTTATGCGATTGCTGTGCAGTTACAAATTGTGCTATACTCAGTAATTATGCAAAGAACAAAGTGGCTATTCAAAACTAAGAAAATTCTATAAAAAAATTGTAGTTAACTTTGGCGATTGATTGACCGCATTGATAACAAGCTGGAAATGAATTATTTGCTTGTATGGTTAATCGTTCATTTGAAAACTAAATAACTTGAATTTTATCACCAAAATATACAAAAAAACTGTGAATGGTCACGTTGTTTGATATCGATGAATGTACTTAATACTAATAATCGATAATACGCAAGAAATTTTTAAATAAGTAGTATGTTTTAGTTAAATACAGGGTATCAATCTGTCAACCATTGCGGCATCAAGTACTACCCACTCTATGCCCTTGCGTGTTCTAGGGGCATTAGCTAAATAATTTTGTATATATTTCTCCTTCTCTCTCACGCTCTTTTATTCACCTTAGCCAAGAACGGCGCATAATTAATATAATAATAAATTATAAACCGCCACTGCGTGTAAGAGGCGCATAAAACCCATAAACATTTTCAAAAATTATATAGTAAACTATTCAGAATTATAAATAAGAATTTTAAATATCGTAATATATTGTAAATAAACGTGGGAGAGCGCTAGACATGTTTCCATTTTGACCTCCATGGCAGAAAATAAACTGCATATTTGTTTAGAATATACCGTAATCTCTTACCATGACCTTGCTTGACCTTTACTCAGTGTTGTTTTATGATTTTTTGACAGATTTTTGTATTTGATTTCCCTTTTTTAATGGTTTTCTTATTCTTTCTTCTTCTTCTTGTGGTTCTTCTTTAGTGATTTCATGTGACACTTTTCTTGCGTTTTTTTATTGGCACTAATTAAGGTTTTCGCTTCAATTTGGTTTGCCAAAAAAATAACAAAACAACAACAACTGCGACAGCAAAAATAACAAGTCTAACGATAAATATGCAATGGAAAAGAGGCCATCAATCATATATTTTTTGTTCGTTTTTCGTGTGCTGCCAGACTGAGGCAATTATATTGATAGTCCCTAGTCTGGGGTACTAGAGCACACTTGAGCACTTGCCTATTTACATAGTCCCCAGAGTGCTCGATGGATTTGCGATCGTTTAAAGTGGGCACGTTGCTTGCCAGTGGGAGTGGTGTGTGTGTGGTGTGTTTTGAGGTCACATCAAGTTGTCATTGATATGACTAAGATAGAGACTGAGTTGGGGCTTTGGCGCCGCAACTTGGATATGTCTGCAAATTCCAAGCTCTTTAGGGGCGTTAACAGTTTCAAGACTACTCAAAATGTAGCTGATAATATCGATATTAGAAATGATATCAATTGTGATAAGATTGAGCAATTGAACTTGATATTGGAAATTAACTGTTGGCAGTAGTGAATTTTAATGGAATGTTAAATTTATGCATGCATTGAATTCTATTTGGAATTGTTAATAATAAACTGGATTTGTTTATAAAATTGTATATAATTATTATTTAATGTGCTTGTGTGCACTTCTTTTCTTTTTGACATTCCATGAGCAAGTGGACAAGTAACATAATTATGTTGTTGTTATGTTTGTTGTTGTTGTTATGCTAATTAACATTACAGATCAAACATACACATTTATTCCAATAGGCATTTATAAAGACTATACTCTTTATTATATACAATGTTATTGTATTTATGCTCTGATGCACAAGAGAAATCATATGGAATTGATATTCATTTTAAATATAATAATAATTGATACATATGGAATCATAGATGTGTGATAATTTATGTGATTCTATAGTTGTAATATAATAATATAAGTATTTGTTGAATTAGTATTAAGTTTCTTTATTTATTAGTTCTTAACTAATGCTAATTTTGTTACCATCTTTCTTTCTGGCATTCTATTACGTTGATAGGCTCTAATAGTTAAATTGTCTGAAACTACGTTGGCCTAGTGGGCCTACTGGCCCTTTCTTAACATATTATATATATACAAATAACCTACATACTGTATCCTGCATGTGTAACCACTGTACTCTCTGACAGTTCTTGACGTGCTGCATGAGGGCGGAACTGTCTGATTAGTTGTGGAAATGAGGTCGTTGGTTAGGTTGTTTAGTTGCTTCGTCGTTGCCCAAAGTTCAAAACGTTGCTGGATGCCACTTAACAACAACAGCAACAAATTAAGAGAAGCAACAATAACAACAACCAAAGCGACAACGATGACAAGAGTCGCCACAGAAACTTGTTTTAGAACTTGCACGAAAATCGTTGCTCACATTTGTAGCGCTCCAATAAACACCTAGACCAAGTTTATGTTATATGCAACAACAGTAGCAGCAACAACAACAATAAAAACGTGCCACATAAATCTAACGCAAAATGCAACTTCCAACGCGCGGCGACGACGCTTGGGAGACATTCAGACAGAGAGATAGAGAGACTGCAGCAAAGCGAGTAGACAGACAAAGATAGAGTCGGACGGCGACCGACTGCCAGGCAACCGGCCAGCCTTGTAACAGTGCCCTCAAATCAACTTGCACAAACACGCACGCGCTGCAACAACAACAACATCATCAGCAGAAGCAACAACAACAGCAACCGCAGCTAATGACAGTAACAAGAAAAATAATGCGCACAATTATTAGCAAGAACAAAAACAACAATGCATCAACATTATAAACAATTTATGTGGCAGATAAAACAAAAATTTTATGACAAAGAATATGTTAAAAGAGTATTAACTTGAGGTGATCATAGCGAACTTGATGTGCTGTAAGAAATTATGACAGTAATAAACTAAATGTTACATGAAATAATATTACGCACATAAATACATATGTACAGAGTATATTATTACTATGGCATATTTTTTAATTTGTTTATATTAATATGCTGGAAAATAAGAAATTAATTGCCAAATCGTTAATGTTGGTTTATATTAACAATTTTAAGTTTGTAGCATATTTTATCGATATTGTATTTAAATAATCGAGAATAACCAAACTTGAGCTCTATGCTAAGTTCCCTGGTACTGTTATGCTGCCCACGCATTGAAACTCTGTTAGTATTTAAAATATTCTAAACTCTTAAAGTTAAATATCGAAAAGTTAAATACGAGTACCAAACTCTTAACTTATGTTGTTAAGCTCCCTCACACTGTGCAACTCACAATGCAACTCTGTTAGTTTTAACATTCTGTTACGACAATTTAAGTTCTCCGGCAATGTCATTATGTTGGCTTTAACATTCTGTTAAAAAAATTCATGTGACTCTCTCACGACAACGATAACTGCTTGTTGCTTGTGCTTGTTCAACATAACAGTAAATGAATTATGATAATAAGAGACACACATATCACATGCATACACAGGTAAATTCCTGTAAAATAATTGCGAATAATGTAGCGCGCAGTAATAGCTACTAAGCCGTTATTCAATAAATTGTAAGCAATTTGTTACGAGCAAACTCGGGGCGAGATTTAGCTGTCAGAGCAAAGAGAATTGTAACAACAGTGCAACAGCAGCAACAACAACAGCGACATAAAGGCAACTTCAATTAGATTGTATAATTCTCCGTCAAAAAGTGTGACACATTAATAGCAAATAATTAGTATAAGGGGAGAAAATCGACTTGGGAAGCAACAATAACTTGCCAGAAGTCTAGTTATAATACAAATAAATGTGTTATATATAGTAAATACTCTGTGAAGATTAACTTTGGACACTGTCACATGCATATGACACAGTTATGTACGCATTGCAATTCTGTTTGTGCTGCTTGTCAAGGCTATTCGCATTCATAATTAATTCTTAACGCGCCGTGTCAACGTGACGTATGCGCAATGTGCAGTAGCCGCAAGAAAAACAAGCTTAATCTGCACTCTATACATCATGATACCCTGCACACTTTTTGGGTCTTCAAATAAACAAAAACTTTATCATAATATTGATCTTAATCGATTGATTTGTGATATAGATTGTTAAATTTGTAAAATCTGTTAAACTTAACTTATAGATATAACAAATTAAAGACTCCCTGCTGACATTCTTTTGTCATCTATTACTCTACCACCCTATCAACCCCATAACCATTCCACCTTGGTTGGGTATACCAAATAACGTTAAGCAAACTCGTTGAGTTTTAATCACTTTTAGCTGTATATTATCGTATTTTCATACGCATTGAGAATAAATTAAATGTGTGTGTTTTTTTTGCACTTTGTTTTTGTATCGTTTGTTGATTTTTCTTACTTTGCTTGTCTTTAATCATTTGCAATCGAAAAGATCTTTGCGCTTTGCGTATGGAAACGAGTTTTTTGAGCAGTGCAGTCTGTAAAGAGCATTTTAAATTGAGACAACAGCAAATGTAAAAGCAACAACAACAGCAACAGCAAGAATTGGCAAGCAACAAAAGCGACTACAACAACACAACAGCAACAACAATACAGCAACATTTAAATAACGCACACGTCGTCGTCGTTGGCCGTTTTAATTTTTGTTTTGCCTTTTTTATTGCAATTATTTTTGTCGTTTTTGCTTTCAAATTGTAGCCGCTATTTGTTTTGTTTGCGTGTGTGCGCGTGTGTGTGTTTTTGACAGATAAAACGCGTACTTTTTTGCCCGTTTTTCATTGCCTCTTTGCCCTCTTCGTGCTCTCTTTGCACCAGTCTTGCTTCCGCTGTCGCCTCTCTCTTTCTCTCTACCTCTCTCGTTACCTCAGATCAGCCGCAGTCGCCGCCGCGTTCACTCTGCTCGTCCTCATTGCTCTGCCTCCCTCGCTGTCTCCCTTTATATGTTACCATCTCCCTCTGGCTTATACATTTCTCAGTGCTATGCAATTTTCATTCAGAATTTATGGGCAAATAAAATAGAATTGAACATGGAAAAGGTGCACAATGAAAATTGAAAATTTGCTTTAGCTTTTTCATATTCCTTCCTTTCTTTTTTTTGTTATATCGTTTATTTTTTCCATTGTTATTTCAGCTTGTTACGTGTATTTGCTGATGAGCAGGTGTTGTCGTTGTACCCCCTGCATGTGTGTGTGTGTCTGTGTGGGGAGCTGTTTGCTATGCAACTCAATTGTCAGCAATATCATCATATCAGTCTTAGATAATGTAGAGGGAGAACAAAAGAAATATTATGTAGTATATTTAAAAATATAAAAATATATTGTACTAAAATATAAAATAATAATAAATACAGCTAAAGATAGAGTGGAGTATTCTATGAATGTATATACTATATATAAGGTATAGATACAGCGTTGTGCAATATCTGAATTATAAAATGAAAAATAAAGCACTGAAAATGATAACGTAACTAGTAGGAAACCTACAGATGAGTGTGCCCGACTGTGATATACCCGCTATCCACTTACCCAAAGGATTTCTTAAAATAAATATAACTAAGTTTTCATACAGACGAACAGGCAGACGGACAGACAGACAGGCAGACGGACATGGCTATATGGACTCGGCTGTTGATGCTAAATATATATGTAGTTTTTTTGGATCTGCTAGGCCTCCTGCTGCCTGTTACATAAAATGAACATACCCTTATATACTATGGGAAGCGGTTATAAAAAAAATCGAACCCAATCGAATTGCGGTCGTCAAGTGTTTCCCGCCTTGCGGCTTATCAAGCACAAATCGTGAAAACTACTGACGCGCCTTGTTGTTATTGTTGCTGTTGTTATTAATTATTAATAACAAGAGAAGGGAAGGCAGACAGGCAAGCAGGCAGGCGAGGAATTGTGATAAGAACTGGCAACAAACAAAGACATTTATTGCATTAATTTATGCAGACCCGGTGAATAATGCGGGTCGTCAACGTCATACGTACAACCCGTAGATATATAGCTCATACTTCTTTCCATGCCACGCCCCCTCTCGCTGCCACTCCCCCTGCCCCTTTGGCGGCGCTATAGCCTTCTTCTTTTGTTGTTTGTGTCTGCCATGCGAAATGGGTTAAGAGTATGCAGCGTGTTCCATTTGCTTACATAATGCATTCCATTTTTGGCCTCTTAACAAAGAGAGTGGGTAGAGGGATGGGGGAGACAGAGAGGGAGCAACCTTTCTCACAGTTAATTGTTGTTTTCTTTTTCTTTGGACAACGCAGAATTACAGCGAGTGTAGACAGAATCGTGTGCCTAATTGAATATGTTAGAAACAACGCACAGTCCCCACACTGTGCCTGTCCTTCTCTTTCTCTTGCTCTTGTTCGACATGTAATCAATAATAATTTGTTGTTGCGTTGACATTAAACTGTAGTAGGTTAAAGGAAAGGAAATAGTTGAGGGTATAGAGGGGGGTAACGTCTTTGGGGGCGGCGCGTTGTCTGCATGCAACGCAGGTGCTTGCCGAGCAAATTAATTGAACCTATTTTTATTTGTCTTTTGTTATTCATCAGTGGCTTGCCACGCCCCCTACTCGTTGCCCACTCATTTTCATCTCTGTCAAATGAAACACGCAAGGCGCAATTATTGATTAATTATTCTTCAATGTTTGTTCTATTTGTTGTTAGAATTACACTGCGCTGCAGAGAAATTTAATTATAAACATACAATAAATATATTTCCAGTTGTTTTTGTACAATTCCAAACTGGCAAAGTGTTTAATTTATTTATTACTGATTTTTGTGCATTGCCAAGCTAAGCTTGCTTATGTTGCACAGTGTAGATTCATTAGCTATCAGTTCTATGCTTTTTCTCCCCCACTTTATTTGCATCTTTTTGCTGTTGCCGGTCGTTTAATTACAGAGAAATGTCTGAAGCTAGCGATGTCTACCTCTTGATTGATTGCTGTAAATGATCTGCTGCTATATATATATACTATATAGTATATTTATTGACAAGCATATATCAAGAGAAACTACGCATTCAATTGAGTTGTGTAAACGCAAAAAGATAAGCTTAATAATTATAGATACTGCAGAGAATTATTTATTAGACTGAGACATATATTAGACTCGGCATTATATATACATATATTATGTAGATATACAAGTGTTAATCGAGGTTGTCTGCCTATATATGTGTGTTTATATATAGTCAGTGAGCAAGTTCAGTGAATTTTACCTTGGCCACGCAGCGTATACATAATAATATTGCATATATTACGCATACGCAGCGTTATGCGCGACCCACGCACTCTCAAGCATTGTTGAGGCACAGAGGCTGCCAGCAACAGATAAATGTAATTACTGTCTTATCATAATTACCAGTAAAGTAGAAGAAGCAGAGAAATGTAACAAGTGTAAGGGGGGAGTGGGAGTGGGAGGAGGCTGAAATGATGACGATGAATGACGATGCTTGCGAATGAGCTCAGCTGTGAGCTGTGTTACCCACACACACAGCCACACACTCTCTGGCACACGCCGACACGCACACACGAGTGCACTCCAAGAGAAAGAGGGAGAGAAAGAGAGAGAGACGGGGAAGAGAAGGAAGCAAGCGAAAGAAAGCAACCGCTTCCTTTTGCCTGTCAGTTGTTGTTGTAGTTGTTGTTTCAAATTTTAATTTTATTTTATTGCAGCGCACAAATTGTGCGCCGACGGCGTTGTTGAGTGTATGCCTCCCTCTCTGTCTCAGCCTCGGCCCCATTTGCGAGGGTAGTTTCTGCAGTGAGTACTCGCCGCGACAGGAGTCAACTAGTTTTAGCCGACTTCATTTCTTTTGCCTAATTGAAATATAGTGTCAGCATTGTCAAGAATTATAATACTCTTATATGAGTTGATTGGACATAAGATAAGCGTATGTGATAAATCTTTACTAATACAGAATCTTCCAGCAAATGAAAAGAGTAGTTTAACCTTCATCTAGATGACGTTCAGATTGTAAAACAATAAACAAAATATTGTATATTAATTATATTGTATATTGTATTATATTTATAACTAACAGCATAAGAGATTAAATGTTTCAAATAATAAAACAATAAATAATGAATTGAAATTGAAATATGAGTAATTGAAAATTAAAATTAAATGAATTAAGTAATAAATGTGAATAAGAATAAGAATATAGAAATACCTATAATACTTTCCACTAGTACATAGCTGGTGAAATAAGTACTTACCATGGGACAGACCCTACTTAGTTTACAAAACCTACGCAAGAGTATTTTATCAATCGCCAGCACATTTTTTACCAGTAAGTAGAAAATAGGCAAGCCATGATTAGAGTGGTTATGCTGGTACTAGAATTGGCAACCTATGATTGAATAAGTACTCCAGGTACCCATGAATGGGCTTGAGAAAGGAGTATCCACAATAAGAGTACTTAAGAAGGTAGCCATGAATGAGTGTATAAAAGAAAAGGGATAAAAAGCAGGAGTTGAATACCGTTGATGTATAAAGATTCGGTGTTTTCTGACCGTAGGGTAAACGGGGTCTCATGTAGTGAGTAGTCGGATGGATAGTTTAAGTATGGCTTATCGACAGGCCTAGAAAGACAGTGATACTCGATCACAATAAGATAAAAAAGTAATAGTAGTTTAGTTGCAAGTGCAAACTGAGTTTAAATTGTGACTAATATAGCAATAGAATACCCTTAATTACTTATGCAAAGTTGTAGCTGGGGCTTTACTACGATAACTCGACACAGTTAACAAACATTGATTGCTCGAATGTCGCTTGAATGCCATTAAAAAGTAGCTTTAAGTTTCGATAATAGCTCCGATTAACCTTTCCTATGCACTTAAGCCGAGTTAAAGCAATTTTAAACTGATTAATTGCCAACTAATTAAGTTAATTCTTTGCGCAGCTAAACAATTATTTGTTATCATTTCTAATTCGTGAAAGAACTGTTTGGGAATCAAGTTAATTGTCATCTTCAAGTTATACAAATTTCTCTTAAGTAAATATATTTATTATATTAATATACTTACTTCTCGATCTGCCCACTGTATGTGTTGCGTTAATTGCCTTCGTGCGCGCGCGCAAGCTGAGCTTGTGACCTCCCACCCCCCCCTCTTACACCCTTGCCACACTTACCACCACTTCCCGCAGTATGACATGCCGTGTTGCCTGCGGGCTTGAGTTGAGTCCTGCCTCGGCCCCGACCTGCGTTTGGTCTTTAATTACTTTCGTAGTTAATTTTGTTACAATAAAAGCGACAACAACAACAGCAATAAGTAGGGGAAGAGGAGATGCAGAGGAGAACTTCAATGTCATTGCAAAAATTGAAATTTGCTTTTAATACACGCTCTGCTCTGTGCCCCCGCCTGCCTGTTCTCAGTTTCCGTTTCCTGTTCATTTGCAGGCTGACATTTTATATTTATCTGACATTTTTCTTTAGGCAGATAGCAAGAAGAGAAGAAGAGAGAGAGAGAGAGGGGTGAGAGAGAGAGATAGACAGAATGGCAAAAGGAACCGATTTTAATTGATTTGTCTCGAGGGCCTCAATCGATTCTCTGCCTTCATGCTGAGCTGTTGCGAAAATTGATTTAGATTTCTCGGGCCAACAAGTTTATTGACACGAGACATATATATCGTATCTTTCTCCTCGCTGGTATTGTTATCAACAGTTTTCCACTCGATATGGAACTCTCTGTCTATCTGTCTCTGTGTTTGTCTCTATGCGAGATAATTGTTGTCATGTCACGCCCAGAAAACGCATTTGTTTTTCGATTAAATGTGAAGAAAAGTTGAGAGTTCAAAGTGATGAATGAGTGTGAGAACAAAGAGACATAGATGGTTGTTAACAACAAAAGAATCCGAAAGGGAGAGAGAGGAAGATGGGGAAGACAGAGAGAGGGATAAACACACAATAACAAATTGAAGATTTCTTTTTTTGTCGTTTATTGAACTCAAACTCCCGACAATGCTGTCAAGTATTAAAAGACAAAGTACATCATACCATTTAGTATACATATATATAATGAAGAACATGCCATATATTATATATACTCGTTTATATAAACGAATCTCTCTTGTTAAACTCGAATGAAAAGGCCAAAAGTGTGCAGAAAAATGCAAATTTCGCTGTGTTCTCAATTAGTCAGGTGAAGAAACTTGGAAAGAAGAAACCTTGATATAAATTGGGGGGAAATTTATGCTCTTTGAGGTGAATTGTCTGCACTTATAATCTTCGGGGCTTCGTAAGTCTTATATGTGGAATGAAGGAATGGAAATTGTGGATAGTATCTGAAATCGATAAATGTTTTTAAAAGAAAGGTATTGTTCTTGCAAATGATTATATTCTAAATGTAATGACACTCTTCAACAATGACGACAGCAGGACCGTAGCAACGGTCTTGGGCGCCCTTGTGCAAAACTTCTCGGGGCCCTATTCTCATTGTCTGGTATTGAAATAAAGTGTGTATCAAGTTTATAAAACATTTATAATTAATACTAATTACATCGATTTTTTTATATATTTTATATTGGCAAAGTCATCAACAGTTTTTGAGAAAGATATATATTCTTGTTCCGTATTAATAACAGTCAATTTATCCATTTCCATACATTCGAACGTGAAGAGTTCAGTTATAACAGAAACTAAGAACATCAAATTTGGCTTAAAGCTTTCTGCATATAATAGTTTTGCCAACTTATTACATTCAGGTAGCCCCAACTGGCGGGCGCCCTTGCACACGGCTTGCTACGGCCCTGAACGAAAGCCATTTGCCTTCACCTCCCAAACTTTCCCTTTCAAATGTCTTTCATGTCTCGTTTTACCTGATTTATCTAGATTCCTGTCATATTTCTTTTATTGTTATTATGCTCAAATATTTTGTGTGCGTATTTTTAGCACAAAGTCCATGGACTTTTAATAGCCTCGAGCTGTGAATTTGGTATCTGACATCTACCTGGAACTTGATAAAAGCTCAAATTGTCCGCATGTTTAAACAACTTTATAAAGTATTCTCACTTATCTGAAATATCTTCCGCCTTCCAGTTGCCACACCTTCTGCGTCGCCTCCTCCATTCTATGCTGCTCTTTGCAACATTTTTGACCTACAGACAATGACAAAAATGTTGCCAATTTAATAAATATAAAAAATTATATTTTCGCCGAGATATGTTCACGTATATATGTACTATATATAAATATAGATAGAGATGCAAATAAATTAAATAATATAAGAAATGCCAGAGAATTATGCACAGAAATTTACTACGAAATGTTTATAAAAGCAAATGGGATGAACAACATTTTAATAAATCAACAGAGTGGACAAGCTCGATATGTTTCACAGTGTGTATACTTAATATATGTATACATGTGTGTGTGTGTTTGTGCGAGTACACTAAATACATATTTGCCCAAGATACAGACGCAAATATTATGAAAATGAAATGAACAAATTTCATTTTCTCTCGCCCAGTTGTCGTTGGCAATTCGCAAACTATTTTCGATGGGGAGGCCTGCAAACGAGTCGAGTTGAGTTGAGTTGAGTCGAGTGTGTCTCCGGCAGTCTATCTCGCTCACTCCCCCTTCCCTTCCTGTGCCTCTTTGTCTGTCTATCTGTCTATGTCATGTCTCTCAGGGTCTGGTCTGACGTGCGCGTCTGCCTGTCGTCTATGCGTAGCCCAGCCCAATTGGCTTCTGTTTGCATTTCAATAGAGAGAGCAAAACCATAAACAATAACAAAGATAGACAGAGACAGAGAGAGAGAGAAGCAAATAGATGAACAGTGGGAGAGGGGAGCAAACAATTACCGAGCTAACAATTTGTGGCGATAAATATTTTAATTAGTGTCTTACAACGTATCGAATTATGAGTCAATGCTCTCATGTCCCATTCCAAATACAATGAACTATCGAAACCACAGAAATACAGATTTTATTATGTGCATATCTTATAGAAAACTTTGCCTTCTGATGATTAAAGATAATATTTTATATAGTGGTAAAGCAGTTTTCGATAATCGATAGGTTCAAGCTTGCATTCCATAATTATTAATACATTATAACTATCATTATTAGTAAAGATATCAAAGATATTTCAGTAATTTTTTTCAATTTATTGACTTAATTGAATATGTTAGTTCTTTTTTTAAAGATATACATATAAGTATTTGGAGCTATCGATAGGTATCGATAACTGCTTACTTTGATTGATTACGATTCTCCTCGTGTAAGACCTTTGCTAATCTGATTAATTAAAACAATATTTATATTCTTCGATTATTTTGTTAATATATTACAATTTTCAGTCCAGAGTTATCGATAGCTATCGATAAATAGTAATTATGCTTTTTTTAGTATTCTTCTCTTACAAGAAGTATAAATATGGAAATTTGCACACTTATATACTCCACACTCCTTATTCTGCTTATCCAGGGTATATAATGTCAATGTCAACTTTTCACGCTCTGTTGTTGTTTGATATATGCTACCCATCGAATTGTGTGTGATATATGATCAGCCTACTAAACAAATACATATGTAAATGAGACCTTATCTGGCAGTATAGCGATATGCACATACATACATATAATATGTACATTTGTATATACCTAGGTATGCCTGGGTGTAGTTAGACTCTTTCGCCGACAGTGTCTCGGGCCAGTTGTTGCTTTTCCCCGGGTGGTAATTACGCATTTTTAAAATGCAGTTTGTTTTATGTGTTGCTCATGAAATATTCACAGACTGTGTGAGGAGAGAAGGGGAGCTGTGGAGAGCCTTCACTTAAGTTTGGCCTTTTTGAAAATGCACAAAAGCCAAGTGGGGAGCTACATTAATAAAACCGTAAACAGAGAAGAGAACAGAGAGAGAGAGAGAGCGAAAAACAAAGCACACAAAAGCCAAGTAAAGAGAATATAAACCAGCTAAATGAGTTTTCAGTTAAAGTTTAACATATGCCCAGCTTGTTAGTTAGTACGTAAGTTAGTTAGTTAGTTAGTTGAGCTCAGATTGTAGTTAACATGTTTAGTTGCGTAGTTGTAGTATGTGCTTGATAAGGTGCTTATCAAGTGGGGACTAAGTCACATTAAATTGTGATAGGGCTGTGTGTCTTTTTTTGAGTTAAGAGATAAGTCCAGCACGTACCTCAAACGATAGGGGGAAGCACCCAAGAGCATTGAGGGTGCCTTATGTCATCAGTAGCGGATTAAGGCAGCACAGCTGGGCTGCACTAAACTCGCCCTTTATATCATATATTTTAGTATATATCTGATAAAATGTAACAAAGATTAGCGAGCGCCGGATATGACGAAGGTGTAGATATATTTAAATATTGAAAAGACTCTACACTGTAGAATTGTATCATATGAATAAAGAATAATAAAATGTTAGAATGCCCATAGGCCATATTTATTCTTTATGTTTTCTATAAATACTTTAGTTAATCCATAAAAATGTAAGGATCTCAGATAATATTATAGTTAGAGAGATGGAATTGCATGTTTTACTGTATAAATGTAGTCTATATATATCTATATCTTTTGCCCCCCAAAACGAATACTAATAAATCGTATTAAATACGAAAAAACACTTAATTCTTTCCGCTGAGAGTATCTTTTATTTGTCTCCCTTTAAACATTTTTCACTAATTCTTCCATATAATATGCCATACCTCTCTGAAGTCACGACCTTAAATATTTCAAAAAATTGATAAGAAAACGAGCAAATAAAAAAAGTTCAATTAGATCAGATAAGGTTCGGCTCGATGAGAACTGCATTTTTGGTTAGCTGAGGTCAGTACGGCAAATATGCCTGTACATGGAGTATATAAAAAGTATATACGAGTACCATAAGTCATGCAATATTAGAGATAAACTTTCTATGAACATGATTCACATCCATTTCATTGCCCAAAACAAAGCGTAATTACCTTTCATTTCGAATGATTTTTTGAATGATATTTCAAGGCTTGCCAAGTGAAAGCTACGCTTTGAATTGCAGATAAATTATATATATATTGTAAATACCTAGGCATATCTGTAAATGTATAGATCTGCCCATCTGTCTATCTGTTAATGCCTCCGATTGTGTAATGAAATAGAAGAGTTAAGAAATCTCTACAGCTCGCACGTCAACTGGCATAATACATATCTGGGTTCCTCTTCAGCTTGTATTGTACATAATATCGTATATATGTATACATATTACTCAATTGTTGCTGTTGTAGCGTCGGTGCAGTTCCAACGCCTCGCGACGCCGGCTTTTGTTTCACAGCCTGAAAATAATAACGTTTGTTGTCTGTTTTTTTCCCTTATTTTTGTTATCTTGTTGCTCCCCTTCATTGTTTGCCCTGTTGTGGGTCTTGTTGTTGTTATTGTATGATTTTGTGAAAATAGATTTAATATAACACGCTGCCGGTTTTGCTTACGTCATAGACAGCGCTGTCAGCATCGACGCTGCAGTTGTGTGTGTGCGTAAATGATAAGCTACTAAAATCTATACAAGTTTTTACATGGAAAATTATAAAAAAAACAAGT
Source organism: Zaprionus davidi (assembly GCA_018903715.1). Lineage (NCBI taxonomy): Eukaryota > Metazoa > Arthropoda > Insecta > Diptera > Drosophilidae > Zaprionus > Zaprionus davidi. The sequence goes on from JAEIGL010000006.1 coordinate 7,504,068, forward strand.
TAAGTTTTATTTTCAGTAAATTATATATATAATACATCGCGACATATATAACAGTACATACATCATATTATATGCAGTATATTGTAGTATATATTCTATATATGAATCGATTATATTTATTGTGGCTTTTGAGCATTTATTGTATTTATTAATTACATTGAACGATTTGCAAAACTTGAAGTAAGAAAAATTGATGACCTGCTCTGATATAAACTTACTTGACCCCAATATTAATATAGAATATAAAGAGTTCAGTATATAATGCAAAAAAACTTGACTTTCAAGCGACTGATGTGGCAATATATGCATATTCACATGAGAAATCTAAACGAGTTTGCATTGATGTAAATATCAAGTGTATAGATATGTATCACCATCGTGTACTTCTATATATATTACCGATACTTTTGTACAGAGAACTGTTTAATTATAAATGTATAAGTATTAATACCAATATGATGTGATTCATAAATATATTCACATCATAATCATAATCGCAACGTGGATATTGCTTTAAAAATAACTTGACACTTCAGTCTAGTGACCTTGACCCAGCTCTGTAATTAAACTCACGTGCGATGAAAACTATGGCAACAGTTTGTTTGTTGCGCTGCCAAAGAGCAACAATAACAAAAGCCGTAAAAACAAAACATCTCCAGCCATCAAAATCTATCAAAAACCACACATCAAATTTCGATTTGGATTTTAGGTTTTTATGTTCAATGCAGAGCGCTCGTTTGAATTATGACCGAAGACCGAGAGACCGACAGACGAGAGACAGACAAAGATGAAGAGAGATATCAAGAGTGAGGTTAAGAAACTCGAATAGGAAGTGTCTGTCGTTCAAACTTGGCCGCCTTCAAGGTTGTGCAATATAGCAAACAAAAAAAATCACTATAAATTGCAAATGGTTTTTGCATATTTAACTTAAGTTGTTGCAAAGTTTCTCAAATTAATTAATTATTTATTTATATATTTGCAGCGCGTAACGGAAACTTTGAAACTGGAATTCGGCAACTTCCCATTCTCGGCTTCAATAAGCAAACTCAGCTGAAGCTAGAAACAGAGCGAGAGCAAGAGAAAGAGAGAAGAAGGGAGAAAGAGAAGCAGTAACCCAAGCAACAAATAACAACAAATAACAGTAATAAGTAAAAAGTAATAAGCAGATTTTACGGACACATAGACACACCCCACACACACACACACAAACACACACACATATGTAATCCTTCATAACATATAGCGTATAGTATAACCACGAGACTACAGATATTTAGTTGTAAAGTACATAGTTTAGTTTAACTGAAAAACAAAAAAGGAAAACAAAAACAAAAGGAAAATTATAACAAATATAAAGCAAAATACCAGATGCAAAGGCGAAACAAGGGCAACAAGAAGAAGAAACAACATTGAGAGAGAGTGAGAGGAAAACAGAAACAGAAATAATTTGTTTTCAAGTTCGAGCAGGCAACACACTTCTCCAACAACAACAACAAATATATTTGTGAACGTATGAAACGCTTTAATAATTTATAAATGAAATAAAAATACAAAATCATGGCGTACCAAGTGCGCTTGACAAAAAAACAACAACAAGAACAACAACAATAAAAATGCGATTAAAGAATGTAAAAGCAATTTCTCAATTAATTTCTAATACCCTGTAATTTGCAGTCAGATAGATAGAGAAAACAGTACATAAATTGCTGTTGCATAGCGTCGAATGTTGGTTAACTTGTTCCAACCAGTGTCAGCACAAGTTTTGTACAGTGCCGTACAGCTAGCAGTGTTGGCAAACTGCCCAGAATATACCAAGTGTTGTCCAAATGTTTGTCAGTGTTGCTAAAGCTTACAATTCTGATTGTGACCCTCCAGATCTTCGCCCTCACTGGCCCCCTATGCTAACTAACTGAGCTTTCATTAAGCTCCCGATGTTTTAGACGTTTTTAGACATACGATACATAAATACATGTACTATAAATGTTGTACAATCAGCGACGACGTGCAACAATAAAATACAGAAAACAGAGAAGAAAACCGAGGAATATTTGTGGAATGAAAAAATAATTAAGACATCCGACAGACACACACACACACAAACAAACACACACTCGCTCATTAACAGTGGCACCTAAAAGTAAGCGCACTCACCGAACATACAACAAATACATATACATGCATACATATTGAAAGGGCAAAGGTCATGCGTTGTTTAGCAAGGCTCAGTAACGGGATCAGTATCGAAATCGGAATCGGGATCCAGGGCCAATATGCGCCAGACCACATGAACTACTCAAATTCTAAAATAAATATTAAAAAAAAACACAAAAGAAACATGAAGAACATTTAAAAATAAAAAGCAAAACGCAGCAACAAATATAAAATCTAAATGTGTTTAAATTTAAGTCGCAAAACAAAAACAAAAACTGAAATTTGTGTGTAAAAAAGCGTAAAAATCGTAGCATTAATAAATAAAGGATGCGAGAGAAAGAAGAAAGAAGACGAAGCGAGGGCGTCAAAAAGTCTATATAAATATTTAATATTATATACTTACATAACATTTAAAAACAAGTAAAACAAAAAAACAAAACATAAACACAAAAAAAAGAAAATACCAAGAGAATGTGCAAAAGCAAATGAGAAGGAACAAAGGGAAGAGAGAGAGGAGCAAGAAAGAGAAGCGCCAATTAAGTTTAAACGTTATATACATATATATTCGAGTAAAGAGATCGCATTATATTTATTCTTGTTTCAAGTCAATCGAGATAGAGAGAAAGATCGAAGCAAACCGAAAGAAATTTCATAATTTTAATCGCTGTACTTTTTTTGTTAATTTATTTTTAAACGCCAAGCCTTTCAAATTCTGTTGTGAAAATCAATAAGAAAAAAAAAACGGATGCAAAAAAAAAACAAACAAACAAAAAAAAAAAAACAATACAAAAAGCAACAAAAATGTAAACAAATAAAATTTATTTATAAAAAAATGTACTTTTATTAATTTTTTTCTACTAGTTGCGTGAAAAAGTCATAAATTTAAAAGAGAAAGTGGAATAAATTCAAATCAAATGTTTTACCGCAAGGAAACTTAAAACATCACATTGAATCATGATTTTTTATACCATAAACAATAACGTTTTTAGTTAATCACTCCCACACACACACACACACCAACACAAATAGGCGCATTAATAAATAATTGAAAAGGCAACAAACATACATAACATACATACATACATATATAAATAGTCTATAGTAGTCTGAGGTAATAATTTAATAACAAACAACAACAACCACAACAAGTAATAAGTATATTAATATATTGAGAATATATATATCTATAAAAGTATACAAACATAGACATACATATGCATATATATATGTGTGTTTAAAGTTAGGCACGAAATTGAAGACATTTGAGGTTTTAGGTTTACGTTCTGCTAACGACCTTACGTTACGTTATGCTAGTAAAGACGTTACGTTACCTTCGTATTACTTTGTGCAATTTGTTTTGTAATTTATTCAGCAATGCTCTACAAATCATATGTGTAACTGAGCTTTAAACATTTACAAACAAGTCAAGAAATTGAAACACTTCAACTAACAATTTGTATGTCATGAAGATCTGCTTTGTGTATGTGTATAGAGGAAGCAAGAACCCAATGGAATATTATTTATCGGTTCTTTGTCTGCTAGAGGTGTTCACATATACCATAACACACCATACCATATGTACATTCAGATATATATGTGTATATTATCATATATTATAGTTTGTAATTCGGCAAGCAAATCGTTTGAATACCCTTTCGTTGTTGTGTTTCATGTGTGTGCGTGCAAATCCGAGGTACATATATTATATATATATAATATATGATATGATATATGACATATTTAAAATAAAATAAAAAGAAAATAGAAAACCAGAAAAAAAACAACACAAAATTCAAATTATTTAATTTAGTTTATACATTTAAGTTTATATAACATGTGCGTATATATACAACAAAAAAAAATATATATATATATACATAAATATATTTCAAGAAGTTGAAGATGAAGAAGAAGATGAAGGCAAAACCAACAAGATGCAGGAGATGAAATGTCTTTAAAAGAAAATACCAAGCATAAAAAAGAAAAAACAAAAGCAAATGCAAAAGCAAAGTAAACCAATTATAATTAAAAGAAGAGGAAGAAACAAACACAAAAGGAAAACAAAACATAAAAAAACCAATAAAATGAATTTGAAATCCTTAAAAAAATATATGTGCGATATATGTGCGTTATCAATGGGGAGGGAAGAACTTATAAAAAAGAGGGGGAATACCTTAAGTATAATCTAATATTAATAGGAAAAAATTCATATCTTGGCCTTAGTTTTCCAACTTTTCCATATGTTAAGTTTGTGGCAACAACTGTTGTGGCGTGCTAACAACTTTTCCCTAATGTGAAAACTTGCCAAAGGTTTTCCTAAGGACAATATCTTTGTAAGGGAAATGCGTAGCATGGCATATAAAGCATAATTTAATTACTTAGTTTAGCCAAAAGCGTAAAACTTTGTTGCCTCTATGCGATTTACAAAGGTGTTGTCAAGGTAGTAAGCATAACACACACACACACTGGCAGTAATAACACACACGCGTAGCCCAAATATCACGCCAAGGAATAGGCAAGTGTTCATAAGGCGGAGCAAAGTCTGGGTATTTGTATGGAAATATAACGGCAAACAAATGTGTGGTGCCAAAAGTGGCAACTTGAAACACCTGCTGTCTACACTGGGCGCAATATGTATTCGCATATGCTTGTATGTGTATGTAAAAGGTACCAAATGGTACTAAATTGCAGCAGCTTGCTGCATAATTGCTTATGTAATCGTTATTCTAGGGAGCAATTTATTTCACCTATGCCGTAATCGTTGTCAGACAGAGTTGAGTTATGAAATCGGCTCTGAGGTTATATCACATTGTCCCAGATTAACTGAAAGGTAATCGATAGCGACGCAAGTATAATGGGTAATCTGATACAGAAAATGCTGATTGAGCTCTGGATAAGGTGAAAGGCATTAGAAGCAGCAGTAATTGGAGTAGATTCACACAGAAGTTAATGTAGTAGTAAAATGAGTACCCAGGTATTACAATTAAATAAGCTGCTGTCGAGTATGCTCAACTATTATATACTCACTACCCATTTGAACGTCTGAACGTATTACATATTTATCTTCCCTGTAAAGCTTATATTGTACTGCATACTTATAGGCGACGAAATCTGTACGTTCACTAAAGGTAAATATTAAATCACTTCTTTGTTAACTTTGCGTTTGCAATCTAATTTTCAGATTTCATAAAGACGCTGATAATTACTGAGTACTTCAAAAATAAATGTTGTATTTTTAAATCTACAACATCAATTTAAGTTTTATCGAATAAATGAGAAGTAGCATTAATATACAGCAGCGCAGAGGTTTCATTAGTGGAAGTAGTGGCTGTATGTATATTATTTGAGCAGTGGTATTAGATTCTATGCAGAAATAGATGCTTGAGTGAAAGTAAGCCTTTCGATTGCCTTCTACTTTACTTTTAAAGTACTACAAATATTGCTAAAAGAAGCTCACTTGAAGTTGCAGTAAATAAGGCAAAACAATCTGAAGAAAACTCGGCAACAAAATGATATACGTATGAAACTTGGCCGACACACTTTAAGTTACTGGCCAGAAACTTGCTCTATAGCTACCCCACGAAAATCGAACTAACGGAACTCACGAAGTAAACGAAGGAAACTTACGAAAGCGGAGAAGCCGCAAGAACCAAGCTCAAAACTCGCATCCATTTGCCTTACGGTGAAACAGAGACAACCCAGAACTTTTGCATAATTTTTTTTTTGTGGCTTTTCCATGCCACACACACTCGCACACACTTACATGGAGTGCTTTGGCCACACACAAAGGAGAGGCTTTGACACAGTTGCCGTTGGCTTTAGGAAAAAACGAGGGGAAGAGAAATAATATGAAAAGTAAAACGAAAAGCGTTTTTTACTTTGTTTCCTTGATTTCAGTTGCAGACAAAAAAGTAACAAAAGTTGGCGTGTATACACGACACATATGGGTACACATACCTACATATAAAACCTGTGTGTATGGTATATGGCATGTGATGTTATGTTAGGGCGGGGCGGAGCGTGTCTAAGGTTATTTATAGCAACACTTTTTCGGGCATATAAATATTACTTTCGGCCAAGTTGGTCGGGACATGCGATAGCAAGGCAGCTAAGCGGCTTTATGATTTGGCCCTCACACACACAAACATATACACACACACATATATATATATATGCAGACCTTCCCTATGCATGCCTCTGTTATCAATAATACTCGTCCTGTACAAGGACTTACCTGAAATTTCAGAACAACTGCAAAACTGAACATTACATTCTTCTGCTATCCATGTACAGTGGTGGCTCTCAAGAAGGTCGCACATTATTTGCCCAACGGCCTTTGCTGGACCCGACAGACAGACAGTGGGACAACGCCTAAGTAGTTGGCTTTGTTTGTTTGGGTAGCTGTTTCTGACTTCAGGCTTGCAAAAAATTCCACAACAACATGGCAGAAAAAAGGAAGAGAGAGGAAAGTTTACAATGTTGCTTTGCTTGTCCCTCCAATTAGGCACCTACCCCAAGGCCTGCCTGGCCCAACCCACATATTGTTATGGAAAATTTATATGCATGCGGAATTGTTGTCAATTTCTTGTTGTACTTGGAGAGTGACAGAGCGATACGTGTAATTAACAAGAAGAGGAAGTGTTAAAAGCGGGCAATATAAGGATGATTTAATAATCTTGAATGATGACAATTAAGGAAATTAAAGAGAACGAATTTAATGAAAAACCTGTTACTTTCCATTAGGTTGAGGTAAATGGAAAACATGTTTTTAAAGTATACTTAGAGGAAACTTTTACGACCTATACTTAAACTATTCTATGGTGGTGACTGCAGACTTGCTATAGGGAAAGTATTTTTTGTACTTGCTATTAATAGACCAGACTACATTTTAAACATAAAACTTATTTATTGCTAGTATTTATCGGGCAACAATTGGAATATACATATAAAACGAAATAAAATTTCGTAGCAGATGGCCAGACTTAAAGAAGAACCCAAACTTATAATTAATCCCTGAGAATTTATATGAATTATACACAATGTATATAGCGGAAACATAAACAACAGCAGCAGCATGTAGTCTACCCGAAAGGGCAGCTCGACGTGCCAATACTCTGCAGTTATTTAAGATAACATACAGAACCATATGCATATAAATTGATACTCTTCTAGATATAATGACAATACATAAATGATATTCTGGTAATATTCTTTGAACTTTGTACATATAGTACAGGGTATACATTTCTCAAATATGTGGCACATAATTTGCGAAAACAGACCAAAGCATAGTTTTGTCACCATTTTGTCTGCATATTTTTCTAATTTTACGCATAATTTATATCAAGATTCTGAAGTATGAAAATAATTTTGTAAATTATTCTTGAAATTGGCTACATTAGGAATTATTTACATGGCCCATTAAAGGACAGAGAAATAGCGAGGAAATATGAAAAATCATTTGCTTGGTTTATTTTCAAATATTCTGTAAATAATTTCTATATTTGTCAGCGCTTTTGGCACCTGTGTATGTTATATATCGGAAGGTGCGAGATATAGATCAGACGGTTAATTAAATTGAATTTGAATGACCCGATTATAAAACGTTAGTATAGCAAACTGATTACGGTTGATATTGAATTATTCATAATATTTACAGTATATATTTATAATATTCTAGCTGGATTACCCAATCGGTTATAAATTATATTCAAGTAATTCCCATCGCGCACATGTTACAAATTAAAATGAACTATTTTCCTTGTTAGTTACACATTATATATATACGTATTATAGTCTAGATTGCTAACCTTTATTGCTCACCATTGCATAACTTAGGGGTATAGGGGGTTAGATCGACTAGCAGATACTGTGTACATAAAAAAAATGAAGAAATAACGAAGGTTATGGATGTTCTGTATAATATATTGTAAACATAGGTGCTGTTCTAAGTGAGTTTATCGACGAATATGGATGATCGAGTTGTGTTACTTCGTGAAACACGTGTCCAAGTTTGTTTCTTGCCTTTTGACAAGTTTGTTGTTACTGTTTTCTATAATACGATATTTAGTAAACAATAAACTTGTAATAAATCTTTCACGTATTTTAATTTACTTTTAGACATGTTCAATTAAATTATTTTAAGTTTATTTTACTTTTTCTTAGTTTTTTAAAACAACTTTCTTGCTTACTAGGTTTGCTATACCTTCAATTGCCTACTACAGGGTATGCGAACATGCCCTATAAATAGGTGACTGAATTTAAGTTAATTATTAACATGCAATTGTTAACATCACAATTGATAAACAAAATAATTTGCTCTCTGGGTCGCTTTTATTTTGTGCCAGCTTTGCGTATATATGAGAGAGCTGTGCTTGTATGTGTGTATTTTTACTTGTATTTCAGTTCATGTGCCGCCAAAAGCTGTCAGTGCTCATTTTCATTTTGCGTGATGCTGCGCCAACAGCTGCCCCGCGAGTGGGCCAAAAAAGTGCATGGCTCACGACCGTGTGGTTCTCACTCCCTCGCTCCCTCACTGGCTGATCCGCTCCTACCCAACCACTGCAGTAAATCTAGCCTGTTGGGGGTTGAGTTGAGTCAACCAGACGGTTGCTTGGCTGGCTGGCTGCCGGGCTGATTGTTAAAGTGATTTCAGATTTCATTTTCCAAATGGTTGCACACACAAAATGCCGCCGCAGCCGCCTTCGCAAGAGGCGTGGCCATGCACCGATTGCCGGCTATTGCATCCGTCAGTGCCGACAGTTCGTTAAGGCCTCAACTGTATTTTTAACGTTTTTTTATTTTACGACCTGTTTCTGTTTTTTGCCTCGATTCGCATTTCGTTTTTGCACTCTTGCATCGTCTCCAGTTTCAGTTTCAGTTCCAGTTGTCGAGTGTTTTGTGCATTTTAATTTGTGCAATTATTTAAATGATTTCGGAAAATATGAGACAGTCAGCTGCTAATTAGATAAACCCAGACAGATTGGACATTAAACGAAGTCAAGGGAGCACGTATCGTGTGCACTCACGCCCTGAGCCCGTGACTGAGTTCGAGAAGAAGATGAAAACAAAAGAAAGTTCAGATTCGTTAATGAATAAAGTGAATATCGAGTGACTAACTGTAATTAAATGAGATTTAAAATAATTACGAGGACGATAATTTTGGGATGATGGGATACGGGGATACCCTGTAAAGTAAATGAAAACGTATTAAACAACAGGATAAGAAATGTCAATTAGAAAAGGAAAGGTTTTTTGAGTATAAATCGAAAACATTGCTTCAAATAAATAAAAATATTTGAATCTATATGATCTAAAAATAGCGAAATTTATTTATATTTTCCAACAACAAGTTGAGGACAAATAAATAAATTAAAACAAACAAAACACAAGCTAAGAATATCGCATGATTATGAAAATTAACACACATACACACACACACTTGCTCTGCTATATACTGTAAATAAATATCGAATATGCTGTGAACAATATTTTATAATCAATGCAATAAACACAACTTTTATCGAGTCTAGAAAATATCTAAACAAACATTGCGAATTCTATAACATAAACACAAAAGAAATGAAAATTTATGTGTGCTAAATTTTCCAAGCAATTTCTCTGAATCATCGTTGAAAATGTACTTAAATATTATTGTGCAAATATGCCTAGCTATAAATCAAAAGCATTCCGCATTGATTAATGTGCTATGCACGCCTGACACGTTTTCAAATAGTTCTAATTGCGTAAACAGTGCGTATGAGTAATATTTTATAATTCCCTCCTCTTTAACTAAGTTTACCTTAGCTATAGAGTGTATATTTAGTTTTAGGGGTCAATGTGACCAGAGTGTGCGTATTACACATGTTGGCTATATTTCTACATAACAATAAGTATATAGATTTGTTTGTATACCTTGTGAAGGGTATATTGGCTTTTGCAAGCTGTTCGCAACGTAAGAAATATATACGATATATAGTCTCTTGAATTGAGACTTAGTTTGTTTGAACGGATATATCCTGTAGTTGATTGTTAGTTGTTATTTTAAAATACAAAATGCAAAAGACAAAAAAAAAAGAAAATATTTAATAATAAAAAGAAAAAAATTGAAATTAACATCTCCAAATTGCTTGAAATCTGAAGTAAACAGATATTTAACAATTATCGAACCGATATGGATGGCGTGTAAACTGTAAAATGATTGTCATAGCGCTAATTTGTTTATAAGTTTCGGCGAGTGTACGCTGAGCGGGACTAACTGCTAATACAACTGATTAGTGCGTATATAAAATCCGACTTGCTGTCTGCCCAGTTCGCTTCTTGCTGCTGTTTGCTTCATTAATTCGTGTGTGTGTGTGTGGTTGTGTGTGTGTACGTATGTGGCAAAGTGGTGATAATTGATGGGGAGGACAAAGCTGACACAAGTCGCAGCATGGCAACAACAACAGTAGCAGTAGCAGTAGCAATGAGGAGAACAGAGAACTTGTTGCCAGTCGTCAGTCATTTAGTCGCACTGCTAAAGTTTGCTAATGCGCCTGCGCCGTCTTCAAAGGCATACACATACAAACACACACACACAAAACTGCCCAAAGAAAGATTTGTTGCTACAGTGGAAAGTGGCTAAGATGAATCTCATATAACCGAAATATATCGGAAAAGAAAAAAAAAATATAAACAAATTGTTATTTTATTTTATTTCGACCTCGAGCCAGCTACAGCTATGATAAAAACACTATAAGTTTGATATTTAATTTATAATGATTGCATTTAAATTATAAAAATAATATAAATATATTTATTTAATACTGTTAATACAGTTTTACATTATTATTATTATTAAATTAGTAAATTTAATACAAATATATGAATAAAACAAAGTTTATATATTCTTTACTTAAAGAGCATAAAATTGTTCCTTTTGCATTCGTATTTTAGTTTCCATGTTAACTACATTACAAGAAACTCAAGCCATTTTTAGTTTTAAAATATTTCTAAGTTTTTATTTATTTTTAATTTTCCACCCATACCATGCCATATAAAATATCCGACGATAATCTACTTACACAAATAGCAAATGTTATTCGGCTATCTGCCTAATCTGATTGACAGTTCGCTAAAAGTGTGTTTAACTATACTTATGTGTGGCGTTATATATGGAGCATTATTTGGCGTCAGAGCCACAAATACAACAAACATACATGAACATCAACTCTCGCATACATATGCAGGCACAATTGTAGCTTGGCCCACACATATCGACGGACGCCCCGACAAAAATTGTGACAATTACGTCAATTTGGCGCTGATTTTCTTCAGTCAGCGCAGTGTACATACTTATAGATGTGTCTGTATGTATTGATAGATGTATGTTTGTAGGTGTATGCATGTACATATGTGTGTGAGTACGTGTATGTGAGTTTAGTGTGTGTGATTGTATCTGCAGCGCATCTTTTGGCCAAGCATTCGATTCATGTTCGCACGTGTGTTTATTTTGCGCCAGTTCATTGCGGAGGCGGCTTTCGCTGTACCGTCAGACGGACGGACAGACATACATACACACACATACACAAACACACATAAACATGGCTATATCCTACATACATGGCACATATCAATTTATACATAGTCAATATAAACCCCGAGATATGTCCGTGTACATAAAGTGTTATGGCATTTGTGGCATTGGTTTGTTTAAATTTTAATAGCACACGCACACACACGCACACTGGCACACACACTCGCACGCACACTGGCACATTTATTTTTGAAAATGTTATTGAGTGTCATTAAATTATTATACAATTCATTTTGTGGTCTCCGTATAATGACAAAAAATTTTATGGTATGCGAATAAATGTGAATGTTTTTTTATGGTAATTAATGTTTGGTTTTTTCTAAGCTTGTTCTTTGAATACCCTTTAAGCACTAAAATACTGTACATATATAACTCTACAGAGTATCGCGTAGTCTGGTTGTCGCTTTATTAAACATTTTAATTGAAATTACCGAAATTATTATTACGAGCTGTGCGAGCCTAATTAGCACTGCAAACTATCTCTTTTTTTGTGGTGTAGGGCTTTTCCAATGAATGCAAATTATTTACAATTGTTGAAAAAATGCGTAAATTAAATATAAATTGCAGTTTTTGTTCATTAAAGATGTGAATAATTAATTAACTTCATTGTGAACTTAAATATGTTAAAGTGTGTTAGGTGCTGAACATTCTTTCGTTTAAGCTTAATTTTACAATTATTTAGGTGCGTATATTTAATAATTAATGAAATTAAATAAAAACAAATTATTTTTTAGATTTACTAGTTTATATATTATTTTACGTATATTTGTATACCTTTGCAGAGGGTATATTAGTTTTTGCCAGGAGTTTGCAACCCACCTTAGAAGACGTCTACGACCACATAAAGTATACATATTCTTAATCAGTATCAATAAGGGAGTCGATCTAGCTCTGTCTGTCTGTCCTTTCGTCCGTCCGTGTGTCTGTTCCAACGCAAACTAGTCTCTCAATTTTAAAGCTATCTTGATAAAACTTGGTACACATGCTTTTTATTACTTCACGCTGCAAATAAATGGGAGCGAGCTTGATCGAACCGATATATCGTATAGCTTATCGGCCCAGTAGAAACACCTTAACTTATCAGTCAAAGGTAGATATAATATGGAATATACCGTAACATAAAGTAAAAGTATTCCGAACTAATGCTTAGTTTGTCCCTGTTTTTCTTGGCATTGACATTTCTATTTGAGCTGATGTTGAGCATTTTCTATGCTCGACTAATTGGGAAAGCAAAACCGCTGACTCATGCCGGCCAGTGGTAATCAAAATAAAATGCGTCGTTGCTTGAAAATTGGGCAATAGACAGAACGAACGATGCGCAGCGGCTTGGCTTGGTCAGAAAAGTGTCAGGTTGGCAAGTAATTAAGGCACGTGTAGGGCAGCTCGACCAGCCCCTCACTCTCCTTTCAACCCCTAGAAAGTAGAAGAATGAATGAAAGCATAACAGGACAAATGATAAACGAGAGGGCAATGGCAAATTACAATTATTTGCACCTGAATAGGTCGAAAAGTCGCAGAAGTTGAAGATTGAAGTGGTTTGGTTTGGTCACTCTTCTTTAAGGCTGGGCTGCCTTGCTAAAGTCAAAGGCAATTCAATTAAATTGTGATTATAGGTGCAGAAAAATACAAATAGAAAACGAGAAACAAAGTTAAATTAAAATAAGAGAGAATATATAGAGAAATGTCGGAGCTCAAGCATGCAATACTCATCAGAATTGCAATGCTGATTGTAAGAGTTGAAGAAAATGAAGAGAAATAAAAGTAAAAATGAAGTAGGTAGAAGTATAATATTAAAAAATTTTATCATTTTTCGATAAAACTGATTATCTACAACCTTTCTTGCAGTCTAATTACCTTTTTCAACAGTTCAATAAACACATTAACAATATTAATTACATTTCTCGGTCAGAGTTTACCCCGTCGTGGGGTAAACATATGCGCCCTTGGCCTCTGGTTCTCTGGTTCTCTGTGCTGCTCGGGCTCTTTGTTCATAATTAGAAATGATGTTAACACGTGACTATCTTGCTGGGCCTACTACACATGTCGAGCGTCGAGCAATGCTCGGGAAATATTTCGCAAATTGAGATAAACGCAACGGCGCATACATGTGTATAAATAACACTCATACGCCGCGTCGCCGCTGCCTCTCTCACTCTACCTCGCTTGACGATTAAGACGCTACGGTTTGCGACGCGACGCAACGTTGTCACCGTAATTGCCTTTCGAGTAGATCTCTCGAACGCTTAAAACGGTAAACGTGTTTTGCCCCTAATTTGATTTGCCGTTCGTCGTCGTAATTGGGGCGTGGATTTGTTTCTGCTTCTCCTTCTTCTTCTCTTCTTTGTTGTCAGTGTTTTGGATGAGCTCATTGTTAAATTGTTAAAAATACACATATACATACACTCAAATACATCCATTTGTGCTCGAAATTCACATTAATTAGCCAATTCTCGCGTCTGATCTCTCGACTGATTTCGTGGCCGTTCCTGTGCATTGATTGGACTCGAGTGCATGGCCTGTAATATGGGCAACTTATGACTACACAGTGTTCATAAGCAGAGACTAATATATGATATATGCTATGAGTAAAGTACAGAGTGCCTTTATTGAAATGAAATAAGAGATAAACAGAGATCACTCTCGCAAGCTAAGCATAGGCATTGACTAGAGGTATAAAAGTGTTGCAAATAAAATCTAGAACATTGATAATGAACTTTAGGTTGATATCATATACAGCTTAGCATAGGTTTATAAATCCAATTGAAAATTAGAATTTTTTATTTGTATAGGCAGTGGGCGTGGCACCAACAATTTGAAACAAACTTTGTTTGTGTACAGCTTACAGAAATCTTTTTAGCAAATTTGGTGTTTTAAGCTTTTATAATAGCTGAGATCTTGATATTCAAACAGACAGACAGACATGACTCAACCGACTCTTCTAAATCCTAGTCGAAGGGTATAATTACGCACAAGTTGTAAATATATATTCATTGCTGCCTGTAAATCTTTTTGCATATTTAAATCTTTCGAAAGTCATCTCATCTTGCAGCTCTCAGGTCTCGCAATCAACTCAACTCAACTAGCAATGCCTTAGCTCACGCCACTTTAGTAAAACTCTTTGCACCACATGAGACCACTAAAACAACTAAAACTGACAACGTCAACAGCAGCAGTAGCATCACAACAATAACAACAACAAGATAAGCGATCAGCATAGCCAATACACAATCACATCCAGTGGAGTGAGTAAACTAACATAGCAGGCCACACACGTTCATGGCGTCAACATATGCGTACAGAGTTTATTCATTCCATAAACACGCAATAAAAATATAAATCATGATAATAATATATAGTTTAGAATAGTATCAAATAGTTCAACGTTACCATACGTTGGTTGAAAGTTCAATCGTTGGCAAAACATATGGGAAATATAAGGTTGTCAAATATCTCCCTTCCGCTTTTTTGCTCTTTATTCAATGCTTTATAAAAAGTGATACAGTGATCGGATTTAGTTCAAATATGCGCCGTTTTGTTCGATAATCTGTTTCCATCTAGACGGCAACTTCATAATACCTCCCTCGTAGAAGCCCCCCTCCTTATTTGCGAAGAACTCGGACAGCCACTTTTCACATGCCTCTTTTGAGTTCAACTTTACACCACCAAGGGCATTCGCCATGGACAGGAACAGGTGGTAATCACTTGGCGCTATGTCCGGGCTATATGGTGGATGCGATAAAACCTCCCATCCGAGCTCCCGTAGCTTCTGACGAGTTATCAACGAAGTGTGTGGTCTGGCGTTGTCCTGGTGGAACACTACACCCTTCCTGTTGGCCAATTCTGGACGCTTCTGGTCGATCGCCTGCTTCAAGCGGTCCAGTTGTTCGCAGTAGATGGTAGAATTAAGCGTCTGGCCATATGGGAGCAGCTCATAGTGGATGATTCCCTTCCAATCCCACCAAACACACAGCAAAACCTTCCTGGCGGTCAATCCCGGCTTGGCCACTGTTTGGGACGATTCACCGGCCTTCGACCACGACCGTTTTCGCTTGATATTGTCGTATGTGATCCATTTTTCGTCGCCAGTCACCATCCGCTTCAAGAATGGGTCGAGTTCGTTCCGTTTCAGCAGCATATCGCAGGCGTTGATTCGGTCCAGAAGGTTTTTTTGCGTCAAATCATGCGGCACCCAAACATCAAGCTTTTTTTGTATCCAGCCTTCTGCAGATGGTTTAAAATGGTTTGGTGACTAACTCCCATCTCCTGGGCGATGTCACGAGATGCCACATGCCGGTTTAACTCGATGTATTCCATGATTTGATCGGTATTTGTCGTCACAGGTCTTCCGCCGGCTGGCTTATCCATGGTGTCGTTTTCACCGGCTCTGAATCGTCGAAACCATTCCTCCGCGGTTCGAAGTGATAGAGTACCATCCCCCAAAACACCATTAATCTCACGGAACGTTTCTCTAGCGGATTTGCCTTTAACGAAGGAAAACTTTAAAATAGCGCGAATTTCGGCGTTAGTGAACTCCATGTTTACACGTCTATAACTGTTGAACGAAATATCCAAACTAACCATGCGTAGCGTCGTTTTGTAGGTTATGTCAAGACCTTTCAAATTATGTATAGTGTTGCCAGATACGAGCTCTGTAGCGCTTTGTACATAGCCGCGAAATTCAAAAGACAAAAAGGCGGAAGGGAGATATTTGACAACCTTATATAATGTAGCAGAACAGCTTGAACCGAAAAGGGTTTTGCATGAATGAAATTGCCGAATATATTGAGTGAAAAATGATAAAGAATGAATGTATAAAGTATAAGTAATATATGTATCTATATATCAACTTATGATCTTCTCTTTAACTGTACCTCGCTTAATATATACTCTATAATTTCAATTTCTTTTTCAATGAAAAACTCCAACTTGTTTTTGCAGACTGAAATCTATTAAAGTTCCACTCGGTTCAGTGCTCGAAGGTTTTCAAAGGACCGCAATCGATGTTGAAGTAACCAAACTTGGGGGCTATTCAAAGTGCTTAACTAACGCTTCGAGCTCGATGCGAACTGAACCGAACAGAACAGAACAGAACTGAACTGAACTGAAGTGCATTAAGCTGCGCACTTCAGAATCGAAAACTTTGCTAATTACTCAGAGAGAGAGAAAAACTGACTAACTGGCGAAGCGATTTTACGCACTTGTGGGCGATAATGAGGTGGGAGAAGGGAGTGCAGGGAAGTGAGTCAGCAAGAGGGACGAGGACGAAAACAGAAACCTTTTGCATAGCAACTCGAGATGCAATGTGCCGAGTAATTGCAGGCCGAGGTCGTGCAGGAGACCGAAGGACGAGGTGAGAAGCATTAACGCCAGTCTGACGCTGACGCGAAGATAACGCTTTCGTGCCTCGTGCCACGTGCC
The DNA here is from genome assembly GCA_018903715.1 of Zaprionus davidi. Classification (NCBI taxonomy): domain Eukaryota; kingdom Metazoa; phylum Arthropoda; class Insecta; order Diptera; family Drosophilidae; genus Zaprionus; species Zaprionus davidi. Next base: position 7,521,211 of record JAEIGL010000006.1, read on the forward strand.
TCCTCGTGTGGCAACAAATGAAGCAAGAGTTAAACTCTGTTCGTCGGCAGTTTTATTTGATTTACAGGTGCAGGTGAGCACAGGATGTTTTTTACACGGCAACGGGATGAAAAATGGCATTTGACAGCGTAGCTTGTGTAGAGCGCGATAATAAATCAATGCCAGGCAGGGTAGAGGGTTCTAGGAATGGGGGATGGGGGGCGTGGCAACTGGCAGACCACATATTGAACGTTTGCATACTTAATTAAGTCAATTATTCTGATGCGGTTGGGCTATAAAATGTTAAACGCCGCAACGACAATGCCAACCAATCAATACATGTGTATCGCATATGTGTCACACGGCGCGTATGCGTAATGTCAACGCTGAACTCCAGCGCGCACACACCTCAAAATCCTTGACCAAAAAGACTGGGCTTGCCGCTTGCCCTCGTGTCGGCGATTATCCTTTTGCCGTTAGCCTTGAAGGCAAATACATTAGCGCTAAGTGGACGTTCGATATCTGCGCGAAAAGTCCAAGTTGACCGCGCGCCCCTTTGCATGTTTGTCAACCTTCCCTATATATAGCATATATACATACCCATACATACTCGATATATTTGTATATATCTGTATTCTTTCTTTATTCCCATTTATTTGCATTGAATGTCTTCAGGCCAACTGGGCGTATAAGTAATGTGTTTGATTAGCCGCGATTATATGGCAAACAACTGATGAATGGGTCATGGTGGGCGATGATGGAGAAGGGAGGGAGGGTCCTTAAGCTGCCCACAATTATAATTGCTGCCAACTAGCTTCGATCTAAGGACACACAAATTACCCATAAATACGGCCAAGTGCCCATTTCACGGCTATTTTTATCGGCCACTGGGCATGGTATTGTTTATAGAGATATATTATATATATATGTACTGTATATAGGGCGTTTATTGGTAACTTTTCGATTAGATTATGAATTAAAAAAACTTGCAATCACTGCTTATTAGATTTATAAATATCTATTAAGTTAGTTGGAAAATATACGAATAAGGAAACTATTTAGCTTTGCTAAATTTCAGTATCTAAGGTATTTAGCTAGGTATATAGCATATTTATATAGATGTATATGACTTTCTACACCATATTACTGTCTTACAATTTTTCAGCAACACCTTCCCATATGAGAATTATGCATATATATTCTATATACTATATACTCGTATAGCCCACTCTAAAGTTGCACTTGCCAAATTCATGACCTCTGCTGCTTTAGCATCCATTACAATTATTTGCAAGACTTAATGAAAAATATCCAGAAAGTTGTACAGACTCTCCAACATTGCCCGTGTGCATTAGAAAAATTTGAAATATTTCATAAAACAATTTTAATTAATCGCGCAACTCGTCGGAATTGCAAATGAAGCAAGAACAACAGCAACTGACAATGGAATTCCCTAGTGTGGATAATACTGGAATGTCTGTTTATATTGAGATCTATGTATGTATGTTGCTGTTCAGTAAAGGGGGAAATTTTGCATATCATCAAGAAGGAAAACAAACGGCAACAACAACAATAACAAAGGCGGCAACAAAAGTCGCCGGCGGCAGTCGCCAGCTGAGGCTAATCTGCTTAGCAATCGCAAACGCCCCGCGGACGGACAAACAAACCAACAGGGTGCCGAACGGCACATAGAGATAGGCGAACAAACAAATGGACAGGGAAACAGACAGATAGACAGAGAGAGAGAGAGAGACAGGGGAACAGAGGGACTGTGAAACATTGCGATAAAGAGAATTGCAAAGAAAATCAAAAGAAAATGCAAATGTATTCAAGCCACGCGCCATTATTTCGACGAGATCAACCGAATATGAGAGAAGTAGCATCTGCAATATCTATCTATCATAAAATCAATGTGTCGCCCGCTCCCCCGTCTCCCGCCTACCCCTCCATACAGTTTGTCTGGGCGTGGCACGCCAAAAGGTAGCCGGAAATGACAGACAGCTTAGCTCGACCATTCATTGGATTTATTTGGCAATTTTTGGCGCATATGAAAATCATTTGCAGTTGTTTTTCTTGTTCATATTGTTGTTGTTGTAATTTAACTGTCATTTACATTTCAGTGTTTGCCGTTTTCCATTTCCATTCGCCTTCCTTTGGCACACCCAGTGCAATTGTTTGCCAGACAGGGTATATTCTAGCAGATATATCCGGTTATTCAGTGTAAACAAAAGAAATGATTTAATATTGCTTACACTTGAAACCGTACGCTCTGTTAATATGCACAGATCTTGGCTACAAGTAAAGGGGAATCTATTAAATTTTATTGGTAGAGTCGTCTGATATACTCGTAGTAGAATAAAAGTGTGTTATATACTATATGTACACGTATATCAAATTATAAAAACTTATTATAGAAAGGTATAAACACGATACTTTGATCAATATGTTTGCAGTAGTTTGTCTTTCTTATGAGTAAGCCCTAGACAGAGTGACCACATTACAGGGTATTACTGCTATTCGAGCATGCTCGATTGCAGCTCTGTTTGCTCACTGTAGTTGTTGTTGGTGTTGACAATAAAAATCGAAATCAATAAAATGAAAATTGATGCATTCAGCCGTAAAACAAAACGGAAATTGAAATGTGGTTGAATGTGCGCAAATGTTGGTGTGTGAATACGTGCAAGACAGAGTGACGGAGAGAAAGAGGGAGAAAACAGTATGTGTATACCTGCGGCCAGCCAGGTGTTGGGCCGTGTTCAGGGTCGCCTCTCTACTGGGACCGTACTCTCGCGGCTCTTTCAGTTCTCGCGTCGACCCATTTAATTAATTATTTACGTACACGTATTGATTACCGTTCGCATCGCCAGCTCAGCAGCTGCTTATCAGTTGGGCCCGCTCGTAATTATATTCAATTAAAAAACAATCATTCATCGCAGCTGTAAAAGTTTTAACTCTTTCGTCGCCCGCAAAAAATAAGCAATATGAAATAATAATAATACAATAATAATGCCGCCTACAACGGCAGTCAGAAAACTAAATCCAAGAAATAACAATCATATCTAAGCCGGACTATCTGCACACACACATACACACTCGTGCACACACGCACACACAAATCTTTGTTTATTTTTGTGCCGGAGATTAGATTAAACATAGCGCCGTCTACCGAACACAGAAGCCAAAGAAAGCAAATAGAAAACAATATTTCAAGCAGTGTTTTGACGTTAAAAGACTGAGGCCAAAAGTTTTATATTTATTAACAATTAATATTAATAAATAAATACAATTATTTTAAATCATATGTGCTAAAAATATTATACATTTTTGGGCTGTTTATTATGTTTGAATCTATTCTAAAGTCATATTACAAAGATGAAAATTATATAAAATGTAAGAAGCTAGTTTGGCATATTATTTATTATTATTATTTTATATTTATATTTTTTAGAAGTGTATTTTCGATGATTATACATTTTATTTATTATTTAATTTTTTTTTATTCTGTATATATTTCTTCTTTTTTACTTTATATCGTAACTTCTTTGCAAGCTTTATAATTTAGGCATTTGATTATTTGACTTTTGCCCATTTCCAGACAGTATTTTCCAGACACACAGTATATATACCAGTAATATATACACATATTTGTGTATGTATGCATGTATCTGTTCTTTGTATGCATATTTATTATACCTAGTATATGTGCGTGTGTGCTCCACAGTCTGCTCTAATTTTATTAATGCCTCCATTATGGCAATGCTACTGTAAACGAATCTGTCTGTGTGTCTGTATTCGCTACTCCAACTGCAAATGTATCTGTATCTGCAAATGTATCTCTAGCCCTCATTGTAGCTGTATCTGAATGTATCTTTCGCTATCTTGCGCTACTGTATTTGTTTTTTAAGCGTTTGCATTAAAACAAATGAAGAGCAATTTGTAAATGAATGCGAGTTCAGGGCCTTCAACGGGCGCTTGACTGATGCCAAGCCAGAGTGGGCAGTGGTGCGGAGAGAGGGCGGGAGGGGAGTGGCAGTTACATTTTGATTTGTGAGCAGTTGGAAATGCAGTCGAACAACTTGCAATTATTCGCTCGCTCTCTTGTTCGCTGGCGTCGGTTCGAGTTGCGGCACAAATATTTCAAATGGACGCCCACAATGTCTGTCAAAAATGTCGCCGAGTATCTTGAATATTTCGTATTTCGATTTTTTTATAAACTCATGAGAGTATTTCGACTGTGGGCTGTGACATAAAAAACAGTACTCGAGGGTATTCGACTGTTAGATACCTCCGAGACAACGTAGAAAGAGAAGCAAGAGAAAGACAACGAATCGATTGGTTTTATATGATGTATGAATATCAATATAAGTATATATACTTGTGTATTTATGAACATCAGATAAGTAAAACCATATACCTCTTTTTATGCACTTTGATTACATGGTATGGAAACCAACTAGACAACTAGCTCTTTCAACTCAAGAGTGCGTAACTTGCAATTTGCCAAAAATGGCGTCAAATATTGCGAGATCTACTTGACCGGCACGCACACCAAAATCACAAAGACATACGCACACGCATACACACACACACACTCTCTCACTCAGCGCCAGCTACACTTGTCGCACTATATGAATTTATTATGAACACTGAGCGAACTTGCCGCTCGACCGGCTGCCACAACATTTTTTGCACTCAGACAACGTCGATTCTCGACTGTGTTTTATTTATTTAATTTTTCTTTTCTTTATTTTAGTCTTTTATTTGGTGCGCTTTGGCATGACGCTCACGTTAAGTTGAGAAATATGCTTGTATATAAGAAATGTCGCGCAAAAATTTTATTGTATAAATTGCTGTTGTTATATCTTTGGCACGCACAGTGGGCAGACTGACAGAAATTGTTCCCAATAAAAAAACTTTGTGTGCGCAAGCTTTTAATTTTGAGGTTGCAAGACAGCCACATACCCTATGAGATCATTTACTGTTGGCTGGATTTTAGATTCATTTAAGTTATTTTACTTGTTATTAAAATATTAATATTTTTCTAACTCGAGGTACAAGTTTTTGTGTGATATCAATTAAATAAAAAATATAAAACTAAATAAAATGAAATGAAATAAAATTAAGTGAAATAATATCAAATAAAATAAAAATTAAATATAATTAAATTATTATAAAGTATAACAAGTAATATAATAATAATATTATTATAGTACAATTATATTTTAATAATTTTATTTCTAACTCACAACAATTCAAAGATCCCCAATTTCGAACTGTTCTAGCTGAGAGAGTATTTTAATAAGTTGTTGTATTTTATGTGTGCTCACCACATATATATTGCCGTCAGACCCCAAACATCTCTATTCTAATTTATTAATATGTGTGAGTGTGTGTGTGTTTATAAATTTCATTGTGGCGCAAAGCAAATGTGAATATAAATTGCATGTAATTATGATACTGGCCAGTTCAATTTGTGCTCATACGTATACAAATAATATAGTACGCTTTATATGTCTAGGCAGAAATGTTGATATTCTTCATCATTGACTTGTTGTTGCTCTTGTTGTTGTAATACTTTGGATTTTCGGGACTCTGTAGTAGAAGTGAAATTAAAATAGAAAATAATTTATGAATGGACGCACGTGTACGGCGCGTAATGTACGTAATATGCTCGTAAAAAGAATAAAACAACAACTTGCCAGTACCCTTAAGCAGGGTATAATAGGATATACCGACTGCAGAGAGAAGGTCGTTAAAATTGATTTATGGCACGATAATTTGGCACAGAATGGCCAAATTATGCAAACTGATGTATTTTAAATATTTCCATGTTTTTATTCCTTGACTTTATATTCAAATGGAATGCAATAGATTATATGGTAATATGATAGCCTAGAGCACTAAATAAAAGGGTGTTCCTGCTTCGACTACATCTAATCGATGTATGTTATTTTATGAGCTTCGCATTTGTTTTTATGAAATTTATTTTTGGCTCGAGCACTTTGAGGTGTTAATCGCTGCAAAAAGAAAGAAAACAGCGGACTCCTATACGCAGAAAATTGGGACTGTTGAAATAAGTAATTTGGAAAGCAATAAACTTGCTGAAGAAAGTTGATAGTAAGAGCTGCTAAGGAGACCTAAAAGTTTTATGTATATGTATTGTTTTATATTGTTTTTAAAGAATATAATAATATAATTTGATAAGCAGTTCGTTATTGTCTTGGATTTAATAAAAAAGAAATAGCTCGACTGTGTTGAATATGTTATATTATTCTCCTAACTAAAACGCAATTTAAAAGAGGAAGAAAGGTTACCTTCGTAATTTATTTTATTTTATTTAATTAGTTTATAATCGACTAAGGTCAGTCGACTGTTTAAAAAAAAAAACAATTTATAGTTATAATTTATAATTTTAAATTACAATTAAAATCTTAGCTCTGAGAAATGAAACAAAAAATAAATTACTTGAAATAAATTTGACTCTGGGATAAACAAAAATTAAAGAGCCGATCCAACATTTGTTGCAGAGGATTGGGGAAAACCCAGAAAAACCCAATCAGATCAGGAAATGCTGAAAGTCTTATACCGTTGCAGGTTCTTATCTCCTCCGATCGTTCCAATACTTGTTATATATAATGTGCAGAACTTAATCGTACTGTGTAAATTTCACATTATGTCTCACCTTGTTTGGCAGTGACTTGTTCTAAAATTAATACTTAGATTTTAATGCAATTCTATGTGCATACCAGTATATAGAAAACATTCGTAGCAGACACACATGGCTAGATCGATTCCTCTGGTGATGCTGAGTCAGAATATCTACACAATAACTCCTGGCCAATATTAATATACCCTCTGCAAGAGTATAAAACTAAGTATTGGCACGTGCTAAGCTCGACACGTGCCACATTTACCCCTCTCTTTCCCTACTACAACCCCTCTAGCTAGCTGCCCCTAACTACTACCTGCTGTTATATCCGCTAGCCTATAATTACTTTACTTGAGTGGGGGAATTGAACCAGCTAACAATCAACTAGCAACAAATATTCTATATTAGTTTCCCCAGTGCATGCACACCCCTTACGGTTAGCTAACTATCGCTTGACCCCCAGCGCAAAGGCCTAAATCTCAACGCCGCCTGCTGATTAGGCTAATCAAATGCTTATCGATTGACTGCACTGTGGCAAGAGAGAGAGAGGGAGAGAGAGAGCGAAAGAGAGAGATCCAGTTCAGCGTAGTGCAAAGAAATATTCTCTCTCTCTCTATATATATGTATATATGAAAATATATCAACTGTTTTGCTTGACATTCGTCTCTCTCCTTGAGTAGCTTCATAATTCACTGCGACGACACTCAAGCGCCGACGACACTTGATAGCAACAAATTTCAGCTCATGATATACCTCGTAAAGATGCCACGAACTGCACTCCCAGCTAGTTGACTTGCTCTTTGCCCCACCCCCCGTTGCGTCCTCCAAGAAAGGTTTATTATGCTCACTTTGCTGAGCGAACTCTATAATTCTCTTAATTCAGCAACTTGAGCATACTTTGGCTTTGTTAAGTGCTCGTAGTTATATTGTTATTGTTTTTTAACCGTTTGCACAGTCTGTTGCTGAGCATTTGAAGTACGCTGCTCTGTGCTGCGTATACGTAATTAATCCAGATTACTCATACGCCAAGGGTGCCGGCTTCAGTTAACAGCCAATTGACATTTGACTTGATTGGATTCCGGCCAAGTGCCGTTTAGCTAAGTCTTTGCTGCACACTCGAAATGCAGCTTCATTTGCACCTGCCACTAGTCCATGACCCCGACAACTCTAGCTGAAGTTCCTCTTGCGAATTTAAATAAACTTCATACGGTAAATATGATATAGTTTAGTTTATTTGATATTTCTCGTTAGTTTCTCGTTTAAATATATATTTTATAACTGGCAGCTGCCCTTAGCCAATCCATCAGCACCAGCTTTTCTAAGTGAACGCACCTTGAACCACATTACTTGCACATTCTCCACAAGTCGAACGTAAAGAAAGCAAAGTCAGCTCTAAAACTGTCGTAGATTTCAATCAAACTCAACCGGGCTGACATGCAAAAATAGACAGGCACAGCACACACACACACATACACATATTTATATACACGCTGGTAAGCAATAAAAATTGACTCGCCAAGTTAGACGCTGACTAAGTAGGAGGTTTTTCTATATACCAAGAATAGGGACTGATGACTTTTAAAGGTGAGTGGAAAGTTAAATTTAAAGCAAAAAGGATATATAAAAATAAAAACATAATTAAATAATACATGTTTATATAAATATGGTATATGGTAAAAGTATAATAAATGAGGAAGAAAAGTTACCTGCAGCATGCAGAAGGCTCTACACCCTTGCAGGCTTTTAACTCCTCCTATCGTTCAAATACTAGTTATATATAATAGTGCAGAATAGAATGGTATTGTGTTTATTCAATAATATGTCTCACTTTGATTGGCACTGATAAGCTAAGAGTTGTTTCTATAATGAAAATTGCTCTTCAACAAGCTAAATGTTATAGTTATATGATTTCATATTTTATACACATAAAAATTCCCGATGTATTGGTCCGATCCGGCTCGTTCCGCCTTATTTACAGCATGCAGCAATAAAGAGCATGTGTGCCAAGTTTCATCGAGCTTATCAAACACTTGAATTCTCCCTCATTTAATTACAAAGTTTATTTAATAATTATTTTAAAGTTATTCTACAGGGTATTTTAGACATCATTCTACTGCAGCGTGTTCATTCTTTTGTGATTTATTTTGCGTTCTGCTCAGGTTTTCGACACGCTACTCGTACTTTATGTAAGCATTAAAACTAGCGCCTCACACAAAGGCGGCAGATACACAGCGACAGAGATAGATACAACACACAGATACATATACAGATACAATGTTGTCATGTGGATTTGTATTATTATTTGTTGTACAATTTTTTATAGCTGTAGTTGCTGTTGTTGTTGTTGTTGCCGGCGTTTGCAATTTGTGCATATTTGTGACAAGGTCAATTCGTCAGATTGTAAAAGTGCCAAACAGACAAACCGAAATCAAATGTTGTGCCTATTTTTATGGCCATATATGTAGCTAAAACATATGAAATATCATTGTGAATAGATTCCTTATGCCTTGCACAGCTGATTTCATTAAGATAAATCCGAGTTACGAGTGAATATTCAAAACTATTCATGATATATTTATTATATTCAGTTTGAAGTGCAATTGAAATTTCGGATATCTCTTCATCATTGTTTACTTTATTTTCATTTATTTGGTTTTATTCATTTAAATTGAGTTGAACCGCTAACCAAATCAAAATATTGTTGCTAGCTCCGAATGAATGCTGCTGCTGCCAACAGCTGCAACCATTTGGTTGCCCCCTTTGTCTTATGCCCCCTTTTGCCACGCCCTCTCAAGCAGGCAGCAGCAGCAACAAAAATTTACAAATTAAATTTGCTGTCAGCTGCCAGGATAGATGGCTGACGCAAATGACTTCTCTCTGTAGTCTGTCCCAGTGTCGGTGACAGCGTGCCTGCCACTGTCCCCAGTCCCAGTGTTCCCAGTCCCACTGTACACTGTTCACAGTCCCACTATGCTAGCGTCCACGTGTCCCACTGTATCTCTGTCTCTTTGGGCAAATTAATTTTCGTGATTGAGTTCGTTTCGCAGCCACTAAGTGCACGCTGGCCATGATGATGCAAGGCGCTTGCTTGATGACGTCACATGCTGTGGCCTTAACAGACCTTGCAGTGCAACATTTGATTTTCCTTTTGGCCGCTTTTCACTCAGTTAGTTCCTAATTTTGCTATTAGGGCGACAAATTGCAATGTCAAGCCGAAGACGGTAGCTGTAGCTGAATGTATCTGTATCTATGTATCCATATGTGTCTGACAAAGCAGAACACAATTACGCTCAGTAAAAGTGGGGGCGTATGTGTGAGAGAGTGTGTATATGTACGGTAATGTGTGTTAGCTCTTGTAATTTTGCCAAGTCATTTGCAGCCATCGATAGTAATTACGCCTCAAGGAAAGGAAGGTACAGAAGCTACAGAAGGAACACATGTTAAGACAAGATATTGTAGAGACTCCAGATACACACACACATACACACGCACACATACATACACAATAATATATATTACAAATGAGAATCTGTCCAACAGGTGAGCCAACTCGACCTCAAGTCTGTTGCCAGGCGGGACTTTGATATATTCAATTAGCTGGCAATAAACAGATAATGCAATTATTCCCGAAGACAATCCAATTATTATTTATGTTATTAATATTGTGTTAGCAAGACTTGTGTGCTTTTAATTAGTTATTAAAGATGGCAGCCTTACTCGATTTGAACTATGCTTAAAGCTACCTTCAACTTAATTCATTTCATTAACAATGTGAATCCTTTAAATGGAAACCAATTTATAGGCAAGCAACACATGCGAATAAATCTAAAGTCGAATCTATTAAAAACGAATAATAGCTCCCGAAGCGAACTGAAAATTGCCAACTCGCCGTGGCAGCTAAATCAACATTTTGCCCTCGTAGATTTTCGGGCCAAAACATTTCTCGGAAAAACCTTTCGGCCAAAGAGAAAGCAACAAAATTGACCGTCATAATTTACAGAAATCAATTTGCGGCAGTAAGGAAAAAAATAGGGAAAAAGAAATAAGACGGAAAATAGAATACATACATACTATATATATCTATATATGTATACCCATGGCCATAAATCACAGCGAGCAAGAGGAACAGCTAAATCTGACTTACACAAGGATATAAAAACCGAAAGAGAAGTGAAAGGGAGAAACTGCAAAAAAAAGAAAGGGAATAAGTAAAGAGCAATTGTGAAAATGCGACTAAAAGGGAATTAAACAAGGCAAAGAGAAGAGCACAAACTACGCACAGGCAATCAAACAGCGAGAAGGAGGAGGTTGAACAACATGATGAGGACAAGAACAACAGCAACTCTCATTGTTGTTGCAACCACAGCAGCTGGCAGCAGACCAAGGTAAGCCGAAGCCGGGAAGGGTGAGGAACGAGGGATGAGGGCAGCTGACGCTGCAGTTTCTGCAGTAAAATCGGATGTATCATTGAACCAGGCAAGGACAACTCAGCTCAGCCCAAAGCTGCAGCACAATCGGATTGCACTTGCAGCATACGCAGCATATGGCACGAGGCAGCACCGGGCATCATTTAGAGACCAGACAGCACATGCGGTTAAGGCCACAGCCAACAGATCCTGCGGCTTTCGCATCCTTAAGCCTTTTCGTCTCTTCCCGCAATACCCGCTTGACTTGCACGAAACGGCAACGCTTTAAAGCCAACGCAATTTTGGTTTTGTGTGTGCCAAATCTGTGTGTGTGTGTGTGCCTGTGTGTGTGTGTGTGCCTATGTCTGTTTTCCTGCGCTAATGAAGCTGCGACAGCAGCAGCAGTCGAAGCAACGTCAGCAGAGACAGCACAATGTCGCCGCAGGCTCAAATAATCCACGGCACGTGTACGACCAACCGACGACATGGGGGCAAACAAACCCAGCCCACTAGTTTGGGGGCAAATGGGTAAACTTTGAGTTAGTTATGAAGATATTACAAATAAAATATAACTAAAGTCGGTGCAGACATACCCGTGAAAAGATTGAAATGACAGAAAATTAAATATATACATTTTTAATAAACTTAAAAATGGAAAATAAAAATAGAAAACAGTCTTGCAAATATGAATAAATTATTTAATTAGGATATCTTCAGTGTGTCATGTTTATGTGTTGGTAAGCAAGTTGACATGGGAATAGTCTTATTGCTGATTTAATTCGGATATTACAATAGTGATTGAAGTCCATATGAAGCCACCTGCAGAACTATATCAATTACTTATAATCACGTGCTATAAATACGCATATCTTGATTTGTTTCCACAATATCGCTTGAGTCGCTTTGGTCAATCTAATTGCCCGTTTCATGAATGTATTTGCACATAGGATGTATTTTGTGGACTGTAAGTGGTGGAACTTCACACCGATTGTTCAGCAAAGGTAATTCGATTCGAAAGCGTTGTTACAGCCCTGTCCCGCTCTAAGCAGGCTACTCGTGCGATGCCCACTTTATGCTCTCAAGTTGATTTGTCGTATCAGTTGCAACTGTCGAAATGCCAAGGCAAGCTGCCGGCCTGACCAGCATTGAGATTGCAATTTGGAATTTTGGCCATCATGGCTTTTCAATGTGTCCATTGCATATTTCAAGGCAAGCTGCTGGCACAAGGAAGGACTTATAGTATAGCAATCTATATATCTATTTGTATACTTGGCATTTGGCCCAGCTTGGCCAGTTTGCAGTTTGCCTTCTGTCGGTGAAGTTCAAGGACAATTAAATGCGCTAATGGACGGATTGTTGCTATTTTGTTTTATTAGAGATTTCGTTTCGTCAATTTTTTGCCCGCTCGGAACCTTTTTTGCGTCGCAGCCTAAGAGTAGGCAACACAATTTAACGACTTTTCTACCCCTTGTCCAGGGCAGCATGATTTTGGCATTGACTGTATTACTGCATTATCTAAATAAATTTATATATATTCTTGTTCAGCATTAACGAACGAGCTGACTTTTTTTTTATTTACCACAAATTTTTAAGTTAATCATGCACGTAATACGAAGGTCTTTTTTAGGGTATCCTGCTTGCAACACATGTCACTCGTTTAGACTTTTTTATTATTATTCCAAACGTACCGAAATGAGGCTTAACGAGACGCGCCACAGCCTAAAAATAAAATCCAAAATGAATGACGCAAATTTTATGGAACACTTCAGCAACAGACGCTGCCTTTCCCATGATGAGCCTCTGACAGAAGGAAATGAACGTACCTAAGTGGGTGGAGCAGTCAAAGGATGGCGGTGAGGGCCGGTAAGAGGCGAGAGAAAGGCGAAGCTGTGATAACATCCACCTACGAAACAAACGAACTCGTTTGCTGCGGAAATGCAGCTACGCCTGAAACGGCAAAAGGGAAAAACTGCTGCGCAAATGCGCATTTAATTGCGCACTCAATGGAAAGCCCAAAAACAGCAGGGGAACGGGGGTTGGCGTAGGGAAAAGAGTAAAAAATGAAATGTTCCTGTGTGACCACAACATAAAGCTAAAGGGCAGAACGCAATAAGCTGACCAAGTTTGTCCCAATTGAGTCGCATTTTCGAAGTCAACTTGCTGTCATAATGAACAATCAGAATATTTCATTTGCGCACAGTGGGTTAATTATTGCAAATAAATAAATAATTTTTAATTTAATGAATTTCAATCTAAATTTAATTAAATATTGTTTACTATATTGCATATGTATATATTGGGTTATGTATCTATATTTTACTCGACTGGTTTTTACCGATATGAAATAAAATAAATAAATCAAAAATATATAAATTAATAAATAAAAAAAATGAATAAACAAATTAATAAATGAATAAATAAAAAAGAATTAAATAAAAAACTAAATAAATAGATAAATAATGAATAACAGTTATACTCTTGAGTTATGGAGACAGTTAATTGTAAACTAAATTCTCTTAAATCTGTAAAATGTTATACATTTTTACACAGGATACTATGCTATGCAATATTAAACAATATTTGCACTTTATTTCTGTTTCATACGGGGTGTCTTTCACTTTGAATCTCTGTTTTTTTTTAACGAGTAACTTTCGAAATAAGCTGATATAAATGAGAATGGAGAATGGCAGCTCTGCTGCATTAAATGTTGCTCCTTATCAACGTCAGCCATTGAGTGTGGCAGGGGGAAGTGCAGGTGGGGAGAGGGTAACACCTGCCAACTGGGGCACAGAAATTTACAGAAATTCAGAATTGCGAAAGTCATAAAAGGATCTGGTAAAGTTTTTCACTTTTCAGCGAGAGCGTCAACAAAAGTTTCAGCTTGGTTGCATTTTTGCAGCTGCTCTTGTGTGTGTGCGTGAATGAGTAGATGCGTGTGTATGTGTGTGTGTTTGCGGCACGGCCTGTTGCATGTTGCAACGTGTCAGCAGCAAAACAAACCAGCAGCTGCTCCCGACCCTAAGCCCAGCAACAAGCTGCACCCCGCTGGGCATCGTGGGCGTAGAAAGAAAGCGTGGAATGGGACCAGGGCTGGCATGCGTTTGACAAACGTTGCCATTGACGTCATTAGAGTTAACCTGTGCACTGCATCAGTTGGGCTGGCTAAAAGGGAAAAGGTGATCACTGGCAGGGGACACGCAGGGGTAGGAAGGACTGGGCTGGTTCAGGTTGGCAACTTGGCAGTTTGGGCTGCAAAATGCTTTCGAGGCTTAACTCAACGAACCAGTCGCCAGTCAACGAATGGAGCCATTGAAGCGTGCCAAGGACATGCGTATGCCATGCCTTGACAGTGCTTCTTCCCCCTGCACCAGCCTTTGCACCTCCCCATGTCCCAACCCGCCTTTTGTCCCAGCCTCTATCACTGGCACCAAGCTCTTCTGCCGTTCCTGCAGCTTTGCCTCCTTCTATCTATGCTTTGGGGTCTGCCAGTTACCCTGTCCCAGTCTCTGCTCCAGTTTTGGCGCTGCTCTGCCCCTGCTGCTACCGCTCCTCTCCCTTAGCCATTCCTCACACTGTCCATTGTAGTCAGTTGACATTGCACTTTTTCAATGTATTTCGTTTTTGTGGCTGCATGTGTTGCTTCTGCTCTTGTTGTGTTGTGCTGCCGCACGCATATATACACTCACACATGCTACCACACATACGCACACACACACACTCCCACGCAAATCGAAAGACAAATGCGCCGTTATTTCGCGCTGGTGACCAAAAAAAAACAACAAAACAAAGAGAAAGTAACAAAAGCAGCGTTGGCAGCGGAAAATTGGGTTTGAGCGGCGAGGATAGAGAGAAAGGGAGAGAGTGGGAGAGGGGAAGGAATGCGAATGGCGACAGCAACGCGAACGGGCATTGGTCAGCTTTTGAGGATTCAAGCGGCAGTTGATTGATTGTGAATTGAATGAAGTTTGTCTGGCATTGATCCAGCTTCCAGCGAAGTACTGTCAATGCATGCGCAGCGATACAGTGGAATAAATCGACAACAGAACAGAAACTTAAAGCTGCTGAGGGAGAAAGGAAGGCGTGTTAGCATATTTAGATAGTGAAATAATGAAGTGGGCTTTGAGTGAGCTTTAATATAAATGACATAATAAGATCAATGTACTTTTAAAATCTCTAACGTTTCTTTTTCAGAAGCATTCTAATGAAGCTACAATCTAAAGGGGGATAAGGGAAGCATTGTTGGCAAATGAGGAACTATACAGTGAGCTCAAAGATTAAAATGCTTTGAAGAAATGTGGTTTTAGAAGAATCGAAGATAGATATCTTCGGCATGCCTTTATATGTTCCTTTGTCATCATTATAAACTCTTTGCAACTATTATTACAATACTTCCATGTAAATACCTGCAAGAATATTTAGACTTTTTCCTAAGTCACATTATTAATAGGTTAAACTGCAGAGATGCTTAATTAGAAGAATTGGGAAGAAATTAAATAGTTATTTTAAGTTATTTCCAATATTACTAATTTTATTCCATTGCTTTCATTTACATTCATAAAGAGTCTCGCTCTTGTCTCTCCCTCTCTCTCCCACTCTCTTTCTCCTTCCCTCCTGCAGATTGTGTGCTACCTTTCAGCGGTGTTCTACATCCCACCAAGGATGTGCTCCTTGTTTACCTCATCAATTTGGCTCCAGGGGCAGCATTCCATGTCCTAATCAAGTTGACAACATTTTCGGTTCATGGCTTTATTTCGTTGACAGATCGGTTTGCCTTGTGTGTGTGTGTGTGCGAGTGTGTGTGTGTATGCATTAGTTTTCATGGCGCCGCAGCTCATAAAAAATGATTATTAAACATTTGCACAGCGCCAGCGAAATGGGACTTTGCCGAAAAAAGAAGCTGAAATAAAAATAAACTAATCCAGAAATCCGCATGTTATGAATGAAGAAGAGAGAAAAACTTTCGCATGTTATGAATGAAGAAGAGAGAAAAAGTTTCGTTTTTGTAACTGTTTGTATTGTTGTTATTCCTGTAGCTGCTATGTTCGCCTCCCATTGCGCTCGTTCCGTCTTAATATCAATTACCAGAAGCAGAATCCAGCCGCGTGATGGTCATAAAATGTGACCGTGCCTGGACAGAAAGAGGATAATGCCGAGAGAGAACATAAAAAGATGAAAGGCCTATGTCAGGGCAAGACGAAGCATAATATACTCTTCAGCGGATGTATAGACTATATGGTATACATTATAAGTGAATAAAATGTCGTATACTTAATATTGAATATAATAATATGGAAATAGGGTTCACATAAGTGAAGTTTATTAGATTCTTTGCTACACTGAAATGCCCTTTGGCAGAGTATACTCCAAAAACACTCAGAATATGAATTGAGTCTTAGTTTGGCGATGATGCAATACGCACGGCAACTTCACAATAGTTTGAGGTGACAAAAATAGCATAACGAGAGGACACGCACAACCAGAACGGAGCAAGGTCCCCCAAGTGGTAGGGGAGTAGGAAGGCCTCTGCCTGGCAAGGGAAGGTTTACGATGCCCGTTCGATTCTTATTCTAACTTAATTTGTGCATATGCAAAGTCAATTTAGCACTCAATTTTCGGCACGAATCAATTGTTGATTGTCCTTTGCACAAAAAGACAAACAATTAGGAAATCAATTTTGCGGCTTACTCGGAAGTCTTGGGGGAGGGAATGTAGGGGTAGTTGCGTTGGGTTACCTTGACTGCGTATGCAAGTCTGCTTTGAATAGGAATGAACTACGTGCAGTTTACAACTGTTTGCGCAATTCATGGCATCCAAAGTCACAGAAACACACACAAAAAAGCCAGAAAATTAAATTAAATATTTGCCGAAGGTCGCTTAAAAAGGTCATGTTAGTTTTTGCATAAAACCGTGTAAAATAAATTGTGGTAAACCAAAATAAAAACAGAGCAAAGCAAAAAAGAGGTAAATCTACGCGTGTATTAAATGCGAATAATTTATGCATGTCCAACTTATTCGAAAAGGTTAAATGGGTTAGCAAACCACAGAAGGGCGAACTATACCTGGCATGTGGGTGTGTGCTGCAAACTGTACTGGAATAAAGTTGTAAATAATTTAACTGAAAGCTACAGGGTGCGTAGGCAAAGTTGACTGCTTGACATTTGTTAATAAACAATGCGCTCAAAGCACAAGCAAATGACAGCAGAAACAATGCTAAAAATGTTGCTACAATGTGTGCTAACTGTGCGTAAATAAATAGAATTATGGACAAGGTCAGTACGGTTTGAAAGTGCAAACTTATCTTAAACATGAGCTTGTGAAGCTGAAACATTTACAAAATGACAGATAAAGAAAGAGAGAGAGGAAGCGACCTAGCTTGCTTTGTAATAGAGGGCGCACTCGAATTTGTCCTTCGATTTGAAAGTCAAATAGCAAACATTTCATTCGCACTTAAGCCAAGTCTGCTGTTTCTGTTCCTGTTGCTGCGAGTGGCAATGTCAGCGTTGTATATTCGCTAATTTAAGTTGCAAGCGCAAAGAAAGCAAATAAAAGAAAGCAGAACGCGAGCGTAGCATACTTTTCAGCGCGTATACACAACATGCAATTTATGTGCTCTGGCAATGGCAGCTACACAAGTCGTAGATATGTGTGTGTGTGCGTATATATATAAATTTGTTCATATATAAAGGAAATGTGCGTGCCGGCAAGTGGCTCAACTCTGGCACGTACTAAAACGAGCGTGTAACTAGCAGGCCCCAGCCCATATGTGTGATTTGTGTGTATGGGTGTGTGTGTCTGTGTTTATGTGTGTGTGGGAGGAAAGAGTGGGAGAGAAAGTGTGCAAGCATGGAGCTGCCAAATCAACAGCAAGGCAAAGAAATGCCAAGCACAAAACGCGGCGACAACACTACGCAAAGCGCCTGGCAAAGGTCACGAACACAACCTTTTGGCAGCTGCAGCAACAGCGACAGCACTGGAAAAATACATTTTCCTCAAAATATTTCCCTCTCTTTCTCTCTCCCACTCTCTCCTTCTCTTTTGCCGTTTTACTTTCTGCTCTTTGCATCAGCGATTTTCACTCAACGCTGATAGTAGTTGAAACGCCTGACTGGCTCACTGGAGGCTGATGCTGATGATGAAGGTAAAGCAAGACACTGGCCCCTCCTCCACTCTGCACTCACGCCCCTGTCACGCCCCCGAAGGACACGTGAAAATAAGTAAGGTCAGCTCAAGGCGTGTGTGCAGAATTTTTGATACCCTGTGTGTAAAATTTTAATAAATGAAATACTTTAAAGAAGCAAATAAGCTTGAATGACTGTCCGTACTTCAGTTAAATTTCTACAAGCCCAGTATACCCCAGTCTACAAACTTCAAGGAGTATTCAGTATAAAAACGACAAAGAAGAACATTTTAAAGAGCCAAAACTTTTCCTGTGGTTTCATTTTTGCTGCCCCACTGCAAATCATGAGCATTGATTAGTTACGCACTGACGGAGGCCCAAGGCAGAAGGCAGGTCGAATACGAAGAATAAGAAAGAAAAGAAGCTGAAGCTGAAGCTGAAGTTGAACAAGACGACAAAGCTGAGGACAACACGAATAACACTAAGCACTCACACACAACCACACACGGGAGGCAACACTCAACACTCAACGCTGGAGACTCGACACAAAGCGAAGCGCATAAAAATAAGTTCAGCATTTTGTTTTATTTTCATCATGATGGGCGGCTAAGAACATAAAGCCAAAATGGCGGCAACTTTTTGTATAGCATGAAATATGGCAAGCGATTCGACAACAACATTTTCTCTTGAGTGTGTTTGTTTTTTCCGGGAATTTTCTTGGCTTAGCCACACACACAAAGCAGCAGGCAATAACTATTTGATACAGAACAAAGACGATTACTTGCAAAGATGATAAGTTAAAGTAGAACCAAACTGTAGGCACAATAGTTAGTACTATATCAAGAAGAAAGAAAGAAGAATAAAAAAGATTTGCACTGCTTTTGATTTAGTTTAAAGAATGACTTGCGAGTTTCAAGTACAAGTGATAAATAAAATATTTGTAATCTCATGTATAATATTTATATATATACAAACATATATATACAAATAAATATATATCTACATATATATATATTATAAATACATTTTTACTGCACAAGCAAATTAGCAAAAGTTCCACACTCTTCAAAATTATCCAGACTAATTAAAAGTAGTTTAAAATTACCCCATAAAATGTTAAATACATTTGCAGGGACAGATCGTTAATCTTAACTGATTTGCCATTAGAAAAACGACCCAATAGTTTGAGGATAACAGGATTCGGGGCTCGATGCCTAAATAAACAATATGAAAAGTACTCCCGAATCTGCTCGAATGTTAAATTGCGAGACCGTGTTCAATGATAGAGACGGCAAAGTTTTAGACCGACAGACCGCAAACCTTAAACAGCTATATTTAAGAAGTGAAGGAAAGGAGGGTAGTATTCGGGAGGCGTGGCAAGATGGTTGCGGGCTCTGTGTGTCATTATGGCTTTCATTTATCTTGTGCCGAATAAACGAAGATACGAGAACGTGTCTGGCATTTTCAAGGTTGCCTTTTAATTCTGATGAACACACAAACAAACCCAAACTTACACTCTCACACAAACACATACACACACACTTAGACGCATATATCATATGCAAATATCCAAATGATACTCGTAATACCGCACTTCATATTGGACGAGCCTTGATGCGGTTGAAATGGAATATGGAAAATCTTCTGTGTCCTCGATTTGACAATGTATTTAAATATGGCAAACACGTCGCAAAGATATCAAGTGTACATACGTAGTATATTGTATATTGTAGCATATAGAGAGAATGTGGAGTATAGGTATACATATACCTTATGAGCACACGGACACGCATAAACAAATTTGATTTATGCGCTTTTACTTGCACATTACGCTTTCATGTTTTTCTATTTTCGCACGCAAAGGCAGTAGCAGCTGGAGAAAGGGACGGCAAAAGGTGAAGAGAGACAGAGGCAGACAAAGAGGGACAGCTAGATATAAGGACAGAGAGAGAGAGATAGAGGGAGAGAGAAGGAGCGTAGGAAGAAAAGCTAAGCAAGAGAGAGAGGAGAGTGACAGACAAACAAAGAGACTGAAAAGTGGGACTCTGAAAAAATGAAGAAAAGTAGACACAGTCGACTATAGGATACCTTCTTCTCCAAGACGAAGTTAGTAGAAATAAGTGAAGAGAGAGAGAGAGAGAGAGACAGAGAGAGAGAGAGAGAGAGAGAGAGAGAGAGAGAGAGAGAGAGAGAGAGAGAGAGAGAGAGAGAGAGAGAGAGAGAGAGAGAGAGAGAGAGGAGTGGAAAGCAATAGTGAAGAAAGAGACATACATACATACAGATTTTAAGGTCTGCAGGTGTTAAAATAAAAAACTGGACTAGGCTCGACATTTAAATACTCTGCCACCAAATCTAAGGCTAATTAACTCGATATCAACAGTTCTTATAGACAGTCATACTTTCTGCTTGTCGCATACACAATCCCCAACTCAATATACCCTACCATTCTTTCATAATATGTGCAGGATGCTAGAAGATATATTTTTGACAACAGACAACAGCAAAGTGGCGCCAGATTTTGTGCCATACATATGCAGGCCCCTCCTGGGAGACCTTTAGACGGCAGCCAGTTTGACTGTGTTTGTCTGTGTGTGTGTATATGTGCGAAAGGAAAACAAGTCCAGCAATTGTTGAATCCGAGCCATAAGTGGTACAAAAACAATAACGAAAAGCGGTATAAAAACAGAGAAAAAGAGAATAAACGAAGCGGAATTATGAATTCAGCTACCATGGCGCGTATCATAAACATGAAATGTGCAAGATGCGTTTATGGAAGCCATTTTGTGGCCATAAAAACCTGAAAGGATTGCTATGAAAACTTAAAATTGAAGAAGAATAATATGGGGAAACTTTAAAATGCATAAGGTAGATAAATCAAAGTTATTTTCTGGCATTTAAGCTCATCTATATATGAAATATTTCTCTATACAGCTCAAATGATGCACGTAACATACTTTATAAGCAGCATACAAATATTTGCCGCTGGCCAAGTGATTTTCACATTTTATGTATATGCACACACCAAGCGGTTTTATGACGTATTTATTATAATAAGTTCGCCCAGTGCGCACAGTGGGCAAAACCACCAATTAATGAATAAAATGCGCAATAATTCATAGATTTCAACATTCAAGCACACGCTTTATTTGTTTAAATTCATATTCACACATATTTATGTAGATTTGCACCAGAATCGGAAGACTATATCTTATACCTCTTCATTTGAACAAAGAAATCACACTACCAAACAAATATATTTTTTAAACGTGTTGCAATTAAATTTTATTTTATTTTTTTATATATTTGTTCCACTGTACAGCGGCAGCGCTGCCCGTTGCCATTCTCATTAAAACAAAAATCATTGCCTACTTCTAGGCGGCGGCATAAAAGGCAACGTTTGCCCGGAATAATTTCAATAAATACTGCCAACTTTTGGCAACGATGTGCCAATGATAAAGTTCCAATTGGGAATGGGCGTTGGGGAGTGGACCCACCCACACATAGACATACACACACACACTCATACTGAGCACTCATACAAATACACAAAGGTTTTCTTTTCTCACAAAAGCCCCTTTTGGCTTTGTTCTGCGGAACCTTTTGGCTTGTTTTCAACTACTGCTGCTGTTTTCCTCCGTTTTACTTTGTTTGTATCTATGTGTGTGTGTTTCTGTATGTCTGTGTGTGTTCTTTTACTTCTTTTGCTTTGGGAAAAGTCTCGTAATCGTTACGAGCCAGCCAGCTGTTTGCCGTGCCACGCGCCAAGCTCAAACATTTTTATCTTTTTCTACGTTTCGCCTTCCGAAGGCGGAGCTCGCTGCTCTGCTGCTCCACTGCTCACTGCTCGTTTCTCGCAGCTCTTCTGGGCGCCTTCAACGGCTGCTGAGCAATTTTGGGGCTTAACCTTGACTCGCTTACGGCATACACGAGCGCGCACACTCAAAGTGGGCGTGGAAGTACGCCCGACCACCCGGACGCGCCATCTTGACGAATGCTGCCTGTTGTCACTGGGCTTCGGCGTCTAATCTTATCTGCTACTTGGGGTTCCTGCCAGCCTGCCTGCCTACCTCACTGCGTGCGTGTGTGTGTGTGTGTGAGTGTGCACACCCCAACGCCGTTTAAGGTCGTCTCCTGAAAGTCATTTAAAATTATGTATATCAAGAATAAGCAGAGCGAGCAGCAGCATCAGGAAAAGCTTCGGCAGCTTCACGAGTCCCTCCTCGAGTCCAGCCCTGGAAATTCTTTCTAATTTAGTCCACGCGACTTTTATGACTTTAATGGCCTACCACTTTGGAGCCCCCCCCTCCCGCCAGCCCTACGCCTGTTGACTGTCGCCTGGGGATTTGTCATTAGGTATTATTGTTGTTGTTACTGTTGTTTTTGTTATTCCTGCCACTGCTCTGCGGATTAGGTAAGTTGGCCAGCTGCCTTTTGTGCCCTGCTCTGCATTGATTTATATATTTTTGCACATTTTTATGGCGCCTCGCGCAATGTTGCTCATGCTCAAGTCAAGCTCAGCACCGCCGAAACGTGGCTATTTATAGTTTATGTTTATGTTTATGGCCACCAGGGTACCGAACTGAGCCGCATTTGGACAGTTCCATGCCGCAATTACTCAGGCTACTTGAAAAATATACGGACCAAGTATCTGTGCGGTCCTTAGAAAATTAAAATGTAAAATTGACAAGGTAAAGAATGTACGAAATTGCAATGTATGTAGTACTATGGTACTAAATATAACTTTATGTAATTTATTAAATTATAATACAAAACAAATAAGATTTACTGTAATATGTTTTTTACAAATTAATTGTCAAACAGACGTTCGTTTCATTCAAAGACAAATAAATGTATAATAACATTGAAATGAATTAATGTTTTTCTTCTTTTATGTTAATTTAAATTATCAACAAATATTTAGATTTGATTCACAGTTATCGATAACGTTAAAGTAGTGCATACAACATTCTGGCAGTGTTGTCATATTCTTTTAATACCCAATTGCGCTCATTAAAATGCTCGTTCACATGTGCGAATTGCAAGAGCGTGAAAAACATGCACTAGCTCAACCCTTCCTAAACTCCCCCTCCCCAAGCATTCTACTCAACTACTGTTGTTGTTTTTGCCCTATGCTAATTTGCGCTTTTGTCTTGACAGTGAAAGCTTGTTGAGTGGGAGTGAGACACGTGTCATTAGTACAAGAGAGCAAAAAGAGTGCAGTGCAGCTGCCACTCTATTCGACTCAGCAACAACAACGATCGTTAGTGAGCACAAATAAATTGAAGAGAGCCACAACAGACTCAGCAACAACAATGATCGAGTAAGTGGGAGTGAGCGAGAGAGTGACAAATGAGAGTAGTTGCTGCTTACGTGATTGAATTTACTGAAAGAGCATAAAAGCAATGGCTGCCTTGAATAAATTCTACATTACAATTGTTGTATTTCTGAACTTGCAGAGATTATATTGCAGTTAAAACTTCTTAACAGCAAACAATAACAACCGATTAACTTGCAGCAAGTGCTTCATCACGTTCAGCCCTAATTGAATTGCCAAAATAGTTGATATGTTGACAGAAACAATGCCCTGCAGCTTTTGTTTGCGGTCGTTTTGCATGATATTTTGCAAAGCAATTACAAAATTAGATACTTCTAAGGTTGCATTTGCTTGCTGCTAAATACACGCTCTATCCTTTGTATCTGTTGGATGTGGGTGGCAAAGCAATCAATAATTTTGCAAGTGGGGGCGCTTATAGCAAATGTGTGTGTGTGTATGTGAGTGTGTGTGTGTGTTTTCATGCTCGGCAAAAAGGCAAAACTGGAGGGGCGCCCATCAAAGGACTCTTTTGCATTCACACCACTTTACAGTTCATTAGGCAGGCCGACGCGTACCAACTGTATCACAAATCTAGGCGAACAAGTGAGTGAGTGTATCTCTGTATGTGTGTGTGTGTCTGTTAAGAGGGCAGGCAGGCAGGAGCAAAGCAGTCGAGTGTTTTTGTGTAACATGTTCCTCCCACTTTGACATGTTTAAAAATAGCACGCAACGTAGCTTAACTGAAAGAGAGAGCGAGCAAAATGATGGTGGGGATGGGGGAAGAGGGAGTAAAACGTTTTTCATATACGATAATAATTAATATGCTCAACTCATTGGGCAATTAATTAATTTAGCGTTAATAATACCAAACGCTGTTTTTCATACAGTTTTTTTTCAGCTAGTTTTAGCCGCAAGGTGGCTGAAGGTTTTCCGCTGACAGCCAGCATACTTTTAGCACTCACTGTGCTGCTATTTTTATCGGCAGCAGCGTCTTATGCCATATTCTCCTTCAAGGAAGTTCATCAAAGTCAAGCACGGCCGTCGACACCCGCCCACACACACACACACACACGGCCACACTCACACGCACAATGTCTACCTGCCAAGTCAGTTGACACATGTGGCATGTGTATAAGTATGTCTGTCTTACTGTCTGTGTGTGTGTAAACCGAGAAAGGAAATTTATTTCATTACAGCTCAGCACCCAACGCAATCGTGTTCTGCCTGTTGTCTGTCTCTTTCCCCCTCTCTCTCTGACTGTCTGTCTCTTTCTCTCTTTGTCCATCTATCTGTTCCTTCTGCTGGCTCCGTCGATACGTTTGACTATTTGACTGGCAAACTTCCGTTTCAGTTTGCCTGCTTTATCTATGTATCTATCAAGCTGCCAGCCTGGTTTCCTGGCAGCTTGGAAAATTTCCTCCACTCACATAATTTTTCCACGTGGTGGCACGTGCAACGCTGCTGCCTCTGCTGCTGGCAAAAAATCAATTAACTTAAATTAATTCCCCGAATCATTTTGGCGCTTGGCAAAACTTTTGCATCTCATAAACATGTGCCGCATTTCTCCATTTCTCGCTTTTTTCCAGCCAACCCGCCTGCCGTGAGCTTAGCATTGTAAATTTGTTTGCCAGACTTGGCCCAAGCCGTAAGCTCATGGGCTGAGCGAGCTTTGCCAGTACTGCAAAACCAAATACCAAATGGCCTGACAATTTAATTTCTACTTTACGTGCCGCACCGAGTACCCACACACGCGAGAGCACTGTGAGTGTGAGTGCGAGTGTGAATGCGAGTGCTCAGTCTGAGTTTGTGTAGCCGAAAAACAAATTGAATTTCATAAGCCGCAGCAACAGTAGCTGTGGTTTTGTACAGGGTATGGATAACATAGCTAAGTCGACAGCTCTCTTCCCATCTTCCTCCCTTTCTCTCCCTCTTTCTCGCTTAGTCCCTCTGTGCACAGGTGTGCATGCAAAATTTGCAGATAGCGTCGCTTCAGTGTGCATGATATATTTTTAATGCCATCAATTAAATTAAACTTAAACCTTTCATTTGCATTTAATCAAGCATTAACGGCTTTAAAGCGATTTATAATAATTAGGAAATGTTAAAAAGGCTAACTGGCTGTATAAAGCCAACTATAGAAAGCTGCTTTTGAAATTAAAGAAAGATTTTAGTTGAGTTATTTCGAAAAACCAAACTCAGATGATTTCTTTCTAGGATCCGAGAAAATGTATTGTCTTACCAGGGGATTCTACTTATATGTGAATATTCAGTCATTATGACAACTTCAGCATTACAGGTGAAGGAGATAAATACAGGCTGCTGAGCTTGGGATCCATTACTGAGGATAATCTTTATAATGCCAAAATGTGCTCTCACGTAAATCAAAAGTTCGCCACTTTTAATAGTGACAACGATGAATCAGATGGCAACTGTGCAGAAACACACAAAGGAGGATAGTGCTACCACTGTTGTGCTACTTGGTAAGTTAGCAGTTAATACTAATATTATTCAACTCAATATTGAGTGGGATTTCATTTTTATTTAGCAAACATAAATGGAATATACTACAAGCAGCAGGTTTAAAATGCCGACTCGAACTGGTGGTATAATGATTACTCTCTCACAGAAATTCAAATGTTGATACGTCCACGCGGCAATTGAAACGAAAAGAAATTTATGTGTCGATAGAAATATATATTAATCAAAATATTAACACAACCAGTTTACAGATAAACTAGTAAATAGGGCATGCTTCGTTGTTCCTTGAACCAATACAAATAAAAGCATATTTGTAACAATTTCTATTTTCTTACAAGAATTATGTTTTATTTATGTAAATTAGTTGATATCACTTAGAAGTTTCAGCCTAAAGGAAAAACCATGAGTAACTGTCGAGGATAAAGCATTAAATAGTCAAGAATAATCAGATTGAAAAAAGGGGGTACTGTAAGTTCAATACTCTAAATAGTTCACGGCAATCAGCTCAGAGAACTCAGCTTCTCCTCATTAGAGCGATTGAAATTTAAGAACTGAGTCAGTTTTCATAATAATCTGTCACTAATCTGGCACCAGACCCGCAAGAATTAATTACAAATATGAATTATCAAATCTGCTATCTCACACTTTATCTGCTTTGGCTTTGTCATTTCAATTGTGCAATTATGCAATGCATTTGCATAAGTTCATCTGTCCGATTATGTAATATACGTAATCGGCATGTTAATGGCACATTTCGTGTGCATTCTGCCAAATGTTCGAGTTGACCACAGTCTGTGGAAAATGCACATTTATTATTCGTTTATGCATCATTTGAGTTTTGTGTAATTACATGATTTTCCAAACGATTTGCCAATTGCAAGAGATAATCAATTCGATTGTGACCTTTAAATATTTGATTGATGAACACGAATAACAACAGAAACCACAAAACGATTAAACTTAAATAGCGCTTAAAGAGCCATTTGAATGTGAAGTACATATTTAACATGAAGTGAAACACGCAGTAAGAGGTTGTCTTTTTTGCAATTTTTAATTGTATTCCTGTTAGCAGCAAGTTTACTGTAGTCAAGCCTTAAAATTAATCATTTCTCTTATAGTCAAGTTCAAGTTCAAACAGCATGGGAAATATACTGAAAAATACTCAACTCAAATTCAAATAATGCTGTTTAGTAAGCCTGATTTAACAATTTTGCACTCAATTAAAGTCTAAGTCGAATTTTGAGGTACAAAATTCTAGCAGATTTGAATTTATTTCACAATTTTGAGAATGTTGACCGAATTCATCTGTGTGTGTGTGTATGTATGTGTGTGGGTGTGGGTGACATGGATACCTATATAAGTACGTGTGTACGTATGAAGTTTCAACTGTAGAGCACGTAGGCAAACATGGCGTATACGCTACCGACGCATCCGTAAGATACATTTGGCACACGTTGCGCATAAATAACGAAATCATCATGACGATTGACAGACTGACGAAATGTCTGAATGATGCATTGATTGAGAGTGTAAGGGGAAGGTGGGAAGGAGGACATATAGCTAGGCAGCATATGAAGGCCTGGAAATCAATGGTTTTCATATTGCTCACATGGAAAGCTTTGCAGGTTGGCTGAGAATGAAGACGATAAACGGTCACCATCAAGGACATAAGGGATATTTAACATAACTGCACATTCTAAGGGGAAAGGGGTGAGGAGTGAGGGGACACGGCTGAGTGTGCGCACACTTAAAGAACGTCATCGGTTAAAAGGAAAACTTAGCTATAATCATGGACAGCCAGGACAGGCGGGCGTCAGAACGTCAATCTGTCGGGATTTCGCAAAGTTTAACGAACTTGCCACCGCACAGAACGATACACCTTTGTATGTATGTTTGTATGTGTGTACACTGGGGTGGAAGGGCACGCACCTTTGCGCACCGTGACTTGCCACAATCTTGTGGTTATACTTTCCCCCACCCCTTCTTCACCTTTCACCACAACCCGAATGAACAGCACAATATCCGCTCAGCACTCACTAACATCCGCCTTAAAAGCTCGAATAGCTTTTAACGAAGCTTTTTTCGTCCAGTTCTCCTGTGGGTTTGTGTCCGAGATGAGATAGAAAGGATATTTTGCGAAAACTTGAAGAGAGGGATATTTTTAATATCCTTTAAAAAGCTACATTTATAAGAGATTTTGATTAAGTTAAGACTTTTTAATAAAGTCTTCAAAATAAAAATATGATAATTCTAATTATTGTCGAAAAATATTATGAATATTACTCATGATTTGCAAATAAATTTAAGAACTCTGACACATTGAAGGGATAATTTATGTAAGCTTGATAAGAACACTCCTACGTACAGAGGATATGATAACAAGGGTAAAAAACTCAAAATTTTGATGAAACTAAGTAACTGTATAATATACGGCTAAAGTACAAAATGTACAAAAAGTTTAAAGATTACTTCGATTTATGTGTAAAACGATGATTATAATATTTATGCTTAAATTATATATTTTTTGGAGCTAAAGAACTCTACGACTGATTTCCCCGAAAGGATACTCAACGTAAGCTTGGAACACAAATAATATTTAACCCATCTTAGAAAGTTTAATATATACCAAATTTTTATAGAGTTAAAAATCTTATTAAAATTAAGTTTAGGAATTTTCCAAGCTTAAAATAGTCAGCATAAAGTTGACAGAAATTCTCGATTCATGTATAAAATGATAACAATTATATTTATTCTCAAATTTGAAATCGTAACTTACAAATAAATTCGAGAACTTTGCACATTAAAAAACACATGTTTTGCTACGGCAATACAACGATTTTAATACTTTCATCAAGTTCAACTAGAGATAATACAATGTGGCCCTCTGTCAGCGACCTCTCGACGTGTCTCACCAGCCATGCTGCTTATGCAGCACATGCTTGTAGATGGTATAGGGCACGGCATAGGGTTTTGGCACCGGAATCTTAATATGCTTAATAACCTCGACGGGATATGGTTTCTCGATTTCAACAGGATATGGCTTCTCCACCGTATAGGGTACTTTACGTTCCGTTATTTCGGGAACTATCTTATAGACAGGCACTTGAATCTCTTGCTGGACGGGCACATGAACCGCATAGGGCTCTGGTATATGCAATTTAATCACATTGGGCACCTTTATAATATTAATATAATGTTAATAATAGCAGATAGAAGATATAGCAGATATTATTATGCATTACTTGAACTGCAACTGGATGTGGAATGGGTAGCGGTATCTTCTCGATGACATGCACTGGTACATGCTTCGATATCTCCGAGTAGGTAGTTGGCGTATCGTGATGCTGATGATAGTCTCCCGCGCCGCCGCCTCCACCACCTCCTCCGTCCCCGCCATAATGTCCTTCCCCGCTGTGCTCTGAGGCGTAGCAAAGAGACAGTGCGCTGATTATAAGCTAATTGGAGTAGGAAAAGTATTAACAAGACACGCAAGGATTCCTTCTGACTGCACTCACAAGTAACCACATTTTCTAGGGATATTATTTTAGTCCGTTCAGTAAGTAGTTTCAACTTAGATGCTCACGCTCTGATTTTCCGCCGCACAATGCAAGTGCCTGCAATCGGTTAGCCCGTTTTTATAGTCGGTGCCTGCAGAAAAAGTGAAAGATTTCGCAATTGGTCAACTGTGCTCAGTTGATGTAACCATAACATTGAAATAGAAAGTGCTGCGTTGCCAATGCTATCGCATAATTTTCATTGTGCTTTTCCAAGCAAATGTTATATCAACAAAATTGGGTTCAAGTGGGGTATCAAGTATCCCCCGTTGTCAGGCAAAGTGAACGGGCCTGCCTGCCGTCTGCACTCTTTGCGCCAACTGGTACTGCCTGGCCTACCTTCTGGGGTTAAGGTTGTAACACGTACTTGAGTTCTGCTATCGCTTCCGTCAACCGTAACCCGCAACTTGCTGCAAAAGTGATAGTCGCGCTCTGCACTGCACAGCCGGTCAGACCACTTTTTTTATAGTCTCCATCGTCGTCGTCGATCTGTGCAAAAACATTGTATTGTTGCCTAGGAAATGGGCTGCTGGGTTTGAGGCAGTGCAGGGCAGGGCACCCACCTGAAAACAGGTTGCAATTGAAGCCGCCAGTTGGCATAATTGGAAACTCTAACCTAGAATTACTGCCAGGCGATATTAGGCAATAATGGGAACTAATCGGATCAGTGGTTACCTAATGAAATCATTAACCTCATCCAATAATAAACAGTTTTCTTGCGATACGAGTATTATTTATTTTATACAAAATATTATAGCATTGTTTCGACTTTACATTCCACACACAGACGTCGCTAAACTAACTAACTAATCGATTACGAACTAAGGAAGTGTGATTGGTTTTTAGGCTTCTTCTTCTTGTAGGTTATCTTCCCATTCCCAGTTTTGGAATTCGTCCTGAACGAAAAGAGAAGACACAATTATAATCAGTTATGTTAAAGTGATAACTCTCTACTCACATAGTCGTCCAGGATGCCCTTCTCCTCGGGCAAGTCTTGCGGTGCACAGGCAACATACGAGACTCCCGAGTTGTGGCCAGAACACTCGCAAGTCTGTGGGCCACTGGGCGTGGCACTCTGCGCTACACGTTTGGCGAATATGGTGGCAAATCGCTTAATTGGATAATTGCGTTCTGGTGCCAATTTCCTTGCACTGAATATGGAACCGTCTGTCTCCAATGCCAACGGTGGACAAATACCCAAGTTGCTCTTATGTATACGCACTTGATCCTTTGTCTCGGCATCGCCCTCGGGAAAACGTTTTGAATAGACCAACTTTTTGTCCATGCCAAAGAAGTGACGCAACTTCTTCTGGCGTTCAAAGTCGAATTCCGTATCCGCCAAGATGTGCAAATTGACGCCTTCCTCCAGCATGAACTGCAGTATGGAACTATAGTCAAAGCGCATCTCCTTGGCCTGGCAAGTGCTGCACGACAGCAGGATGAATGTCTTCGAAACGCCGGGACGGAAATTCAAGCGTGATGCCGTCGAAATGGCCATGAGAATATCCTTGCTGGTACCGTTGCCGGTCTTGATGTGGTCAAAGTAATCGCCCAATTGATTCGGGTTCGAGGTGAACACGTTGCGCTCATAGAATATGGTGCGCGGCTTGTCGAAGGGTTCAATGCCACCAAAGGCAACCACAGCATAACTGAAAGCGAAAGAAGAAGTGAGTAACAGATCTATATATACCAATATATATTCTCATTTGTTTACCGATTGTTGCTTATGCCGGCAGCCTTGAGCTGCTCCTCAATGCTTGTCACGACAGTCATTATGCTCTTGGTCTGCTTCAGATTCGCGTTGCAGGGCTTGGCCTCAACAATGAAGACCACATCACTGCTGCGTGGTATATCAGCGCCACTCAGCTCCATAAAGCTGCCCTCGGGCACATAGGAACCATTGGCCAGTTGGCAGCTGCAAATATTAATTCAATTTATATAATACGATTCCAATTTGACGACGTCCAATTCAACTTACAACACACACTGATCAGGCACTCGCATGGGCACCTTCAGAGTGGTGCAAGCCTCTATGTAGGCCAACGCAGCAGCACAGGCACCCTTGGCGGCCGGATGACCAGGGCGTATGGGTTGCGATTTCATGACCAAATCTAGACACATGTCATAGAAAGGCGCTGGATCGACGACGGCGCTGCAGGCTGAGAGCATTCCCGAGCGGAAGAAGTTGCTGCACGTGAGTGTGGCTTCCTCACTGAAGTCCTGCACTGCCGACTGCCTCGACTTGCAATGCTGCAGACTCCAAGAGTCTGTGAACTCCTGGGTACGACTGGTTATCAGGCTGTTGGCCATGGTGTACTCGTCGTAGGGTTCATTGTTCAGTGTGCCCAGCAGGCCTGCTGTGCGTGCAAAGTACCAACCACTCACATCAAACCAACAGATATCGAACTGCACATTGCAGTGCAGACTGAAGTGTGTGTCGGATATGATGGACAGTATGTCCAGCTCGCGGTAGATGCTGACGTCGCCCAGTTTAACGGGCAGCACTGGCTGCAGATTGCCATTGATGCTGATTTGCTATAGCCACGAACAGATCGATAATTAATAAAGATAACTAGTAATTTTACTATCTGCATTACTTACATCGTTGCCCAAATCTATTTCAATTAGTTGTCCATTGGCAATGAAATTCAGTTTGCGACCTGTTTGCACTTGTGTCTAGAAAGATAAGTCGAATGTGAGTCAAGCTTGAGGCTGATCATGAGAGTGACTAGTTACACCTACCGTTGAATCCAAGAGCAGCGTAAAGTTGCGTTTGAAGAAGTCGTGAGCGAGCAGATAACTACATTGTCCTTGTGAAAACTGTTCCACATTCAAGTTGAGGCCAACGAAACGCTGATCAAAGGTCATGAAATGACGCGAGTCAATCAGTAAGGC
The DNA here is from genome assembly GCA_018903715.1 of Zaprionus davidi. Classification (NCBI taxonomy): domain Eukaryota; kingdom Metazoa; phylum Arthropoda; class Insecta; order Diptera; family Drosophilidae; genus Zaprionus; species Zaprionus davidi. The sequence continues at coordinate 7,553,603 of JAEIGL010000006.1, forward strand.
GCGTGCTGTGAAAACAAATCGATAAATAAAGATAAGATGCTCGATTCTTATATATTTTTTCACAAACTTCTATGTAAATTATCTGTTTCTAACCAGAAGTCATTTGAAGACCGATAATTACTGTGCACACCTAATTTGAACGTGCTAGCATTAACACTCCGCTAGCAATTCTATTATTATCGTTTAAAGGAGGCGTAAGTGGGCGTAGCCAAAACAAAAAGCAAGCTTTGCCTGCAGGCAATAATAATAAATGTGGTCAACAAATTTGGTTGCCTTAACTTGTGTAGTCTCTGAGATAAACGTGTTCATACACACAGAAATGACTAAAGTCAGGCGCTGATCACGAATAACACTTTGAAGTGTACAAGATATGTCTGTCAGTCTGTTAGATACATTTTCGGTTCAAAGCTATGAATAGGACATAGAAACTGTAGTAAATATAAGCTCAGATTACTTACAATAGTAGGGAGGCAGCCAGGTCTTGGGATCCAGATGGGCTCGCATGTTGTACAATTTCATTATAATCGAGGAGTTTGTTTCGCTCAGGAAGTTTTGCACCTTGGAGATCATTTTGTATTCGGGTATTTCCTCGAATCGAGGCGTCTCATTGAATGCATGCCAGGACATGGGCAGCTTTTGCTCCAGATCAATTACGCCAACTTCGGGATCGAAAACGAACTTGGTCTTCGCCTCTCTGTACATGTCCGCTGTCTCAAGCGCATTCAGGGCATAAGTGCGGAACTTGTTGCGTATCAAGCCGTACAACTGATGAATACGATACTCCAACTGCAGCTCATCGGCAATCCATTCCAGCTTCGCCACAACTTCGTAGTACTTCAGGACCACAACCTGCACCTGTTCGATCTTCTGCAACTCCTTAATCTCCTGCCAGATTTCCGTCAACACTTCGTGCAGTTCCGCACCAAATGGCACCAACTTGAAGTATTTCTCTTTAATGAATTTCCACGCCAGTGTCGAGTACTTTTTGATGTTTGTTATGGCATCGTTAGCCTGCATATCCCTATACAGACGATCCGCATCCTGCGTGAAACTGGACACCTTGTTGAAGTACGGTGTCTCCGCCAATTCATTTGTGCGCTTGTAGATAAAGTCAAAGACCTCCTTGCTTAGATCCCATGCGTTCTTCTCAACGAAACTGATCAGCTTGAACATGTGTGGCTCGAAACGTTTCAGCACACTCTTCCAATAGGTTTCAGCCAGATTCCAAGTCCTGTGCCACAAGTTTTCAATATACTTGATGAACTTGATGTGCAGATCCTTGACAAACTTGTCATACTTCTCTATGCCCAGTTCCATCAGTGATGAAATGTAGTTCAAGCTCTCGCCGTGGAAGAACCGACTAATGGCATCCAGTACATTGTTATAGGTCTTCTTTATGGTCTTAATCAACCAGTCAATACTGTTGCGCAATGCTTTACCCGAATCACCCATTGCCTGCCACAATTCGGAGAAGATTTTCGGCAATGATTCAATGTGATCCCTGATGGCCAACTCATCGAGTATGGTCAGCGTAAAGTTCACAACATTCTTGATATAGAAATCATTTGCCTCATACGATTGATTGACAAACAGTCGCATATCATCCAGATCCTCTTCTAGTACACTCAACTGGCTAATGTCCTCAATGAATCTGCTATTGTACTCCTTGGCCGTGTGCCAGATGGTGCTAACCGATTCCATGGACTCAGTGTACAGAGATTTGATCCAGAAATCAATGCCATCCGAGAAGGAGCCATAAATGGAGTTGCTCACCTTATTGACCTGATCCCGTACCTCGTTCGTTATATTGGGACGCCAATGAAAGCGGCCTGTGATTAGGCGCGAGTGATTCATCTTCAGATAGGAGCTAATGTCGATAATTCGAATCTCCTCATAGTTACGCCACACATCCAAGTAGCCACTACGTGAGTCTGGAATGTAGCCAACCATTTGCAGATTCTGGCTGGCATCCTCGGACAGATTGAAGTCCATGCGCGCATATCGCTCCAGCAAATCCACATAAACGTAGCCAGTGTGATTCGTTGTGGGTGTATCCCAAATTGTCGCGTTCAATCCGTACTTAGGGAACTGCAGAGTGGGCAACAACCAGAGACGCACCCAATGATACGGAGATTGGCGCTCGTATTCCAGCTCCTTCTTATTCAGATCCAAGAGAGCCAGCAGTTTACCCTGTCGCAAATAGTCGCGCTTATAATGCGCCGTCGACTCAGTCTTGTAATACGAGGGACGTGCTGCCAAGGTGCCATTCAGCTCGACATCCAACTCCGAGGCGGGATGATGTCCATACAACGTGAACGTGTAGTTGGTGTGGCCCAATTCATTGTGCAAGTCCCGCAGTTGGGCGCCCAAGACAATCAAATGCTGCGGCTCATTCGAATAGTCAATGGTCAGACGAGTCTTGAGCAGTTCCCGATTGCCGCGATAGAAGTCCGCCTTGCAGTCGATGTCCTTCTCCAGATAGGGATGCGAAACAGTCAAGGCGAATGTCTGATGATCGCGATCACCTTTCTGCAATGGTACCGCTGTCCATTGGAAATAGCTGCGTATCTGACGAGACTCGTCCCTTCGTCCGCTGCCCGCCCATTTCAGGCCCAGATCAGCATTGAAGTTCTTGTCCGTCAATTGATACCAGCCCGACGTAGACAGATTTCGCTTGGGATAGAAGAGCTCCAAGGCAAAGCTCTGCGATTCGTTGCCAATCTGAAAGTGGTGAGTGGAAACAGTGATGAGTATATATACATATATATATATATATAAATATATATTCTATCTACAGTTGCTTACCGTGCTGAAGTTGCCCAGCTGCAGATTGTAGCCTATCCACGCAGTCTCCGACAACTCAATCTTGGCATGCTGCCTCACCACTTGCGCACTGACATCCTCGTATTTGGTAGTCAGCACTACAGCGCGATTGGGATGAATGGCCACCACCTTGAACTCCTGCGCCTTGGCTGTGGTCAGAGCGTGCAGTTCGCCCGTCAGGTTGAAGTTCTTCGTGTTGCGCAACTCAAAGACCTCAATGTGCTTGACATCTCGTTGCCCTGCCGCATCGCGCAAATCGCGTGTGCTCACGTAGTGAATGCCCAAGGGTTTCATATCGTTCTCTAGCGTAATGTCGGTGGTCTCCTTGTAAATGGGATGCTTCTGTTGCTCCACTCGCTTGTATTTGCCGTCGAGGATTTGTTGAGCATTGTAAACAACCTTCAGATTACCCGAATCGGTGTTGGGACGTTTCTGTAGGCCGTAGGAAACATCTGCACGATGTCGCGTGGTCAGTGGAACTTCCATTTCGATATTGCCATTGAGATTGTGATTCTCCTTGTTGGTGTCGTAGTTGCTACGCAGCTTGAAGAAGGCACTGTCCTTGGGCCAATTGCAGCGCAAGTAACGGTAACTGCGACCACTGTAGGGGGGTGGGGGGGTAGAAATAAGTTAGACAGATGTCTTCGTAAGTTATAGAAAACTCACCTCTTCGTGGTGAATTCAAAGTCGGTCTTAATCCATGTTACATTGAGGAAGGGCGTGCTGGAATTGACTGCACCGTGCATGTTCGATAAGGAGCTGAAGGACACATCTAGATCGGAGATACGTCGACTTGCTGGATAATCCAGAGCACACACCAAGTTGTGATAGTCTCCATCGGATTTGTCGTAGTGTCCAGTCAAGCCGAAGGTGTGTTCGTTCACGAACTTCGGCGTGGTCAACTTGGCCTGGAACTCCCGACGTTGTCCCTGCTTGCGTTCAACGAGGAAGTCACCCTCGACCACTGAAATATCCTTTGCCTTGCCCCACTCCACATGCGCCAGACCCTTGAAATCGTTTGTGACATTGCGATAGGAGAGACGCGAGAGTAGCTTACGCTGCGCCTGCAGTGAAGTGTAACTGGCCTCGACAGTGAAGTCGGGATTTTGCATCTGCTTGCTGATTATGTTCCCCTTATATTTGCCACTCAGCTTGTGCTGATCGCCCACTGGCAACGGCAATTGGGATAGCACGTCGAACTTGAATTCATCTGAGGACTTGTAGTTTAAGCTGCCATTCACCTCAAGATTCCATTTGGAGTCCACACTCAGACGGCCACCGCTCTGCAACTGTTGGAAGTTCTCGCCAGGATTGAGATACCTGGCGCTGGCATGCACGATTCGGGGCTGTGCACTGGGTCGTTCCATGTAGCTCTCGAGCACCAGCTGCAGATTCTCGGCGAGTATCCACGACCACAAGCAACTGCCACGTCCAATATGCTTGCCAATCTGATATTCTCCCACGATCTTTCCACCATCCGAACGAACTGCCAGATCAGAGTGCAAGTGCACGGAGTCAATGCCCAGTTGTGTCCAAGGAGTCCGCAGATTGACATCGCCCACAATGCGTCCATCTTCAACGGGCTTGAGATTGCCATAGAAATTGATGCGTTTTATTTCCGGTATGGAACTCTCGATAATCACAGAGAAATCCATGGGTCCATTGCTGGCGCTAACACTATATCCGCCCGATATCTGGCACATCTTGCCATCCTCAATGGCACTGAAAGAGAAGCGTATTTTCTTAGGTCCTGCCTCCTGAATGGACAGCGAGATGGCACCGTCAGGACCTCCCGACTTGGGTTGCACACGCAGCTGAGCATCTACGGACAACTTATCGGCCAAGCGGACTACGCCAATTACGCCATACGTGGCCATATTCCTGTACAAGTTGCCTACCACATCGTAGCGCTGAGGCTCACGAGCATTACGCTCCACCGTGCCGTGCATCGAGATGTTGCGATAGTTCTTCAACGGTGTCCACACCTCAATGTTGAATACATTCTTCTTCAAGTTCGCCCGTGTGCCGTACGAAAGGCTCTGGCCATCGCGACTCAAGAAGTCCAGATCGAAGCTCAGCTGTGGATTGGGACCCTTTGTTGCGAGCACCGACGTGGAGGCCAACTTCAGTGGCAGCATTGTGGTCTGCACTTTGCCATTGACATTCACATAGTGTGCAGGATCTGTGTGCCAGTCCGTTTGAATTTGCAGCTAAAGAAATTCGATACAAGAATTTAAAACGAGAGCAACAGTCGCGCAAAACGCGACAGTGGGATACCCTTCGACCTATGTTCCCGTGTAGTTTAATTTGTTAAATTCATACAATTATGCATATGCACATGCTTTGAAATTAATCCCGACAGATGGCGCTCGCGCTTCGCGCTCGCCCGTCTCTCTTGTTAGCTGACAGAAGCACTTGGTTTTATGCTCATACTTTCTTAAATAACTTCTGTGTTTATTGTTCGATTGGATTGTACTTTGGGGACTACGTAGATATTTCATTTAGCTTAGTATATGTTAAAGTCAGAAAGTTGTATCTTATATACAGCGCTTACAAATTAAGTTCAAAAATTAAATTATTTATTTGTGGGGGCGGTGGGCGTGGCACCTAACATTTGAAATAAACTTCATCTGCTTATAATACACAGGAGTCTTCCTGCCAAGTTTGGTAACTCTAGCTTTTATAATAGCTGAGATCTGTGCGTTCACACAGACAGACGGACAGACGGACAGACGGACAGACGGACAGACAGACAGACATGGCTCAATCGACTCGGCTTGTGATCCTGAGCAAGAATATATATACTTTATGGGGTCACCCACGCCTCCTTATGCCTGTTACATACATTTGCACAAAGTTAGTATACCCTTTTTTGACCATTTTCAATGGTCGAAGGGTATAATTAGATAAGGTTCAATTTGATTGAATGAATAAGGTTTAATCACCTGATTGACATGTCCATTGTCCGTGACCTCGAAGCGTATGTCAATGATGTTGTCCACGGCAGAGAAGTCCTTCTTGAAGTACACATTGCATGCGTAGTGTGGTATAACATCCGTCTCCAGCAAGATGCCCACAGAAGTTTCCAGGAAGCTGTCTTCGTTCTGCACAAGACCAGAAGATTAGTTAGCCATATTATATAAAGACTTCAAGTTGAAGTGCACCCACCTCCACAGCTGCAGCCATAGACAAACGTGTGTTGGCTGTGGTCGAGGTAATGTTGCCCTTGTATGCATTATCATCCAGCTCGAGGTGACCCTGAACTTTGATCTCGGGCAGCAGCTCGTAGGGAGTGATCAGCCTCAGTTGCACATCGTGTGCCTTAGGTCGCACATTGTCCACGATCTTGGTGTAGTTGAGCTCAAAGCCCATTTCCTGGCTTCTGGCCAGACTATCCAGCACTTCGAATTCAAGACGTTGGTAGAAGTAGTTGAAATACAAATCGACATGGTACTCGAAAATGAATTTCAGATCCTTGGACACATCGAACGGCGACTTCACAGTCAGAACATTGATAACGTTGATATAGTCAGGGTAATATAGACGATCTCGGAATTCTACACGTCCCTGTGGCAGATCCACTGTGCCCACAATGAAATACATGTCGACGTTCTCTTGTATATCCACCTCACCCACAATGGTGGCCCAGACCAGAGTGTCAATCTCAAAGCTGGTCAAATACGAAAGGAAATCATCCTCGGCATCCTCCTCGACACGTGGCGGATGGAAATCATCATCGAAATTCAAGTCCAATTGCATTCTCTGATTACTCAATTGATTCACCAGCTTTGGTTTCGGATGCCCATTGATTTTCACGCCGAGTTTATAATGTGAGAGTTTTCCATGCAGTTGGAATATAAAGTTCTCCCTCTTCAACAGCTTCGCTCTGAAGCCGTTCTCCTCAAAGCCAGCCAGAGGAGTGAAGACCAGATAGGAGTATTCGAAGTCCGTAAGATTGTGCATGTGCCAGACTCCAGTGAAACCCAAAGTGGAGTTGTTCCAAATACCACGCAAATCGACACATTCCGTGTTCACCTTGGCCAGCACCGCTGCCTGTTGGAAGGTTTCGATGGGCGTGGCCACGCTCAGTTTGACATCAAAGTCCAGAAGGTTCTTAATGTCTGCCAGGGCCTCCACACCCAGTGCCGCAGTTGGGGCACGCACCTCAGCAACTGCATGACGTTTCTTCTCATTCAAGCCGAAGCGTCCATGAATCTTGCGGAATTTCTCTAGCGGAGTGGTTATGTTTATGGTGAGCATATTGTCCGTAACCTTCTTGACATAACCATCAATTGTTAGGGTAAATTCACGAACTTCAAATTCCAATGAGGCACCTCCCTGCACTTGTCGCTTATCGTCCAGCATGAACATGGCAACGAGTCCACCCTTGCGGTAGCCCTCGAATGGACTCACCAGGGATACATTGCCAGAAACATTGTGATACCTCTCAGTGCGTATCACATCCCACATGGACTTGACGCTGTACGTATTGATGCTGGTGTCATTGGGTCCCCTGTATCCCAGATACAAATCGGTGTCGACCTTCTTGGGATCCTGCCAATGTTTCACCTTCACATTAATGGTAGGAATGTCCTTGATGGTGCTATTGATGCCCACGCGCACATCAAAGCTAACCAACTGATCGTGTATATCGTGATCACTCTTGAAGCCCACCTCCAGTAGTTGATCGTCAGCCCAGGCCAGCGTTGAGTTCACCAATATCAAATTCTGGTAATTATAGACTCCAGCTCGCAGGCTATTGGTGCGCCAACCCTCGAAGGGTGTGCTGAGCTCGGCATGCAGCCAATTGTGCAGCGGCTTGCCCGGCATAATGCCCGCATCGTAGCTGAACTCAATGACCTCGGTTATGCTCCACGAGGCGTGTGCTTTGCCATTGAACTTGGGACCTCCAGTGTACGCATTGAAGCCGCAGTTGATTGTGCGCTCCGGATAGGTCAGCATTAGGTTGCCATCGTAATGCTTGTTGCCCGGGCTGTTGTACTCAAGCAGCAGTCCCAGACGCTCTGTGGGATCACGATTGGCATCCCACTTCAGCTCCAGCGACAGCTCCTTGCGTTTCTCAATGTTCAGTAGTCCAATTTGAACGTGCACATCGCGTATTCTAAGGGAATACATTAAAATTATAATTTATATATTGGAAGTTGATTGAATTTGCCATCTCCACTCACTTGTCTATGTGCATCTCCAGCTGCAACAGCTTGGGCTGCTCCGAGAGCAACTTTGAGTTAATCCAGTAGTCCTTCTCTTTGACCCTCAGCCGCACTTCGGCATTGGAATTGCGATTGTGCGCGTTCGATGTATATTGCATGGTCAGTCCATACGGATCCTTGCCGTACTTGGCTTGCAAATCGTAGAAGATCAGCAGCTGATTGCGTCGATAGACCACGTTCAGTGAGGTGGCTTCGAAGGAGGGACTCTCCACAATCAGTTTAAGGTGATGCAGCGCCTGCACACGCGAGCTGCGATCCTTGTAGTTACCCTTCAGTGCTATGGAATGTCCAGTAAACCATGAGCCATTGATGAATATCTGAAATGGACGAGTGCATCAAATAAAGTTGTCAAACAGAATATATTCTTCTACTTACCATATAATCCTTGGTGGCCTTCTCGTTGACCTTTACGCTGAGGGTGCAGGAATTGAACTCTGGCACAGATATATTCATGTAGGCATCCACGGCAAAGAGACTGCGATGGGGCAGGTGAACAGAAAACAGACCCGTTATCTCCTTCTCTGGCGCGTATTTCAGGCCCACAATCACATTGTGCTCGGTTCCGTTCTTGCTGCGTTCCTCGTGCCTGTTAAATTTACAAATTTACAGTGTGTTATCAACAAACTCTGATTTGTACTCACTTGACCGAAACGGCATAATCGATCTTAGATCGTGGCAGCTTGAGCTCCACGCTGGCACGTGTACGAGAACCCTCCAGTATATTATCCTCTGAGTGAGAGCGTGCAAAGATGACCCTCAACATGCTGGTGTAATTGGGATTTGTATAGTCCGGTGCATTGTTATAGGTCACAACACCCTCTGTGTGTCCCTGCAGGCTCATCCATGTCACATTCGAGGCAAAGTTTAGTTTTGGATAAGCTGTTGTCTTTAGCTTCATATTGCCACGATACTCGGTCAACGATTTATCTCGACTATTCACCAAACGACCAGCGAAATTAATGCTTTCGATTTTCGATGCCTGGAACTGTAAAGAAAATAATTAATAAAACCAAACTCTTAGAATACTAAAAGGAAGCATACAATCCAGTGTGCTCTATTATGTTTAGTTAATTTTGTATTGCATAAAAATCAATTACCAAATCAATCAGAAATAATTTCAATAGTGATAAAATTGCACATTAAAATTAACGTTCTAGTTTTAATGTTACCCTCGCTAATCTTTTTATACCCTTCGACCTTGAAAATGGTCAAAAAAGGGTATACTAACTTTGTGCAAATGTATGTAACAGGCATAAGGAGGCGTGGGTGACCCCATAAAGTATATATATTCTTGCTCAGGATCACAAGCCGAGTCGATTGAGCCATGTCTGTCTGTCTGTCCGTCTGTCCGTCTGTCTGTGTGAACGCACAGATCTCAGCTATTATAAAAGCTAGAGTTACCAAACTTGGCAGGAAGACTCCTGTGTATTATAAGCAGATGAAGTTTATTTCAAATGTTAGGTGCCACGCCCACCGCCCCCACAAATAAATAATTAATTTTTGAACTTAATTTGTAAGCGCTGTATATAAGATACAACTTTCTGACTTTAACATATACTAAGCTAAATGAAAAATCCAATCGAACAATAAACACAGAAGTTATTTAAGAAAGTATGAGCATAAAACCAAGTGCTTCTGTCAGCTAACAGGAGAGACGGGCGAGCGCGAAGCGCGAGCGCCATCTGTCGGGATTAATTTCAAAGCATGTGCATATGCATAATTGTATGAATTTAACAAATTAAACTACACGGGAACATAGGTCGAAGGGTATCCCACTGTCGCGTTTTGCGCGACTGTTGCTCTCGTTATTATTAATTTATGGGGGTGAGAAAAAAGCTTGGCCGAAGTATAAAACATACTTTATCTGCATGTAATGATGTGAAATATTTTCATCAAATTTTTTAGTTCTAGCTCTAATAGTCTCAGACATCTAAATGTTCATGCCGGACATTGACGGACCTAATGGACTCGGCTAGTAATGCCTTTTCCATACATTTTCGGTTAGTTTATTAATAACTTGACAAAAAATTGCACCCTTAATATTCATTTCTTACTTAGATTTAAAAAATTTTCTTTTAATTAGAGTAATTTTATCTGTAATTGTAGGTGCATTAGAAGGTCTAAATCAAACTTCTATATATTATTTTATTTTATATTATTATAACTAAATAAATAAGGATTAGGATACTTACCCTATAATTAACAGTCATGTTCGTTGAGGTCGTAACTTCGGTCTGCACAATGTTTCCACTGATCAGAGCTTGCAGTTTCTTCGTTTCGAATGAGAGATCCACGTCGTGCTGCACGATATTGTTCTTGTCTGTGATTTTAATCGAACCCACTAGGCCGGTAATATTGGCTCCATTGATGGCCAGCAGCATGCGGGGTTTGTATATCGAGGTTGTTAATTCGTGATAGCGTCGTAGCTCCATGGCCAGATCCAGATATCTCTGCTTGTTGTTGTCCAGATAGACATCCAGTCGTCTGTAGTCGGGATTGCCATCATAGCTGCAGCTGGCAGCGACGCGACTCTCGCCACTCACGTAGGCAAGGGATGCGTTAAAGGCGCTGGGCACACTGGTCAAATTGCCAATAAGAAGACGTTGCACCTTCGAGCCTGGTGTGGTAAAGACCAGTGTAAAGTTATTGTTGTCAGGCTCCTCCTGTTCCCAGTTGTACTCGAAGACATATTTCTTGATCGATAAGTCTGACTTGTTGAGGAACAGACTAAAGTTCAATGGGCCCGATAGCAACAAGCTGGGGTAACTTGAAGTCGCATTGCTTAGATCGGGTACACTATAATGCCAGCACATCTGCAATCCGATGGCCTTATCCAACACTGGCCAAGTGCAAGTCGAGTTGGCACTGCGTTTTTCAATGCCCGCCTGTGGCACTACCGCATCTCGTTTAACCACGAGCAGCTCAGAGCGCGCACTGAATATCTCATTCTTATCCTGCGGCAAATTGAAGGAGAAGGAAACAAGATTGCGTCCACGCATCTTCAGCTTTGCTTCCATCTCAGAGTTCGAGTACAGATTGCTCTTGACCTTGATGCCGGACTGACCCCAATACATATCAGTTTGCATGGTCGTTATGACATCCACAGAGACCGAAGGTTTGAAGCGCCCCTGCACATCGAAATGCCAATCCGCATCCAATTGATCCAGATTACCTGAGATGCTCAGATCTACCGATGAGGCCCCAAATGCATTGATCGCCAGTGGCATGCCCACAGCCAGGGGCACACTGTAGGCGGCATCTAGGAACACACTCGACTTGGTGTAGCTGAAGGGTTTGCCCGACAGCATTTTCTGTGCCTGAGCAAAGGGACTGAACTGAGAGGCGAGCAAGGCCACCTCAGCCATAGATTCGATGTTATAGTACCGCAAATCGTTACCGAAGATCCGAAGTCCGAATTGTGCTCGAGGATTATTGTAATCGTATTTGAGTTTATATCCTAACTGATCCACCTTGCGATCGATACTTTGTTTTCTTGCATCAGCATTGCGCTTGGTACGTTTCTGCTTGACGGTGTCCTCCTCCAAATCCTCTTCATGCAGGTATTCATACTCTTCATTATCTGCCTCCACTTCATCTTCGGTTTGGCGCTTCAAACGCAAGGTGTCCAAGCTTAATAGATTCTCCAGCGTGTCATCCTCCTCGGCACTTTCAGTGCCCAACCAGCGATTGAGAAATGACAACTTCTTGCGAAGCAGCTCCCCACTGAACGGTCCCTTGGGTCCAAACGCGTTGGCGGCCATCTCCTCGAAGCCTTCTGCTCGTGCGCTGAACTCAAAGAAGTTCACAGATTGGCCAAAGAGATCCGCAGTGAAATTGACACTAGCAATGCGGGGCAGGTATGAATCGGTGCCGAATATAACATTTGCATCAGTTGTGGTACCAAAATTATATTCATCGAAGAACAAACTATGCTCATAGTTGCGTGAGAACTTGCGGAAGTCCAACTTGAACTTCTCCGACAGTTCATCGTTCAGCAGCAAGCCCTGAGCCTCAATGCGAACGGGAGAGTTTGACTTGGCCAAATTGGTGAGATGTGACCAGACGAACGAGCCCACCTGATTGACCTGCTCGTGGTCCAGTATGGATTTGATCTTGGCTATAGATATGTAGTCTGGACAGCGCATGCTCTGTAGATAACTGTAGATACGCAGCTCCGAATTCAACGTATAATCAGCATAATTATCCAAGAAGTATTGGCGATACTTCAGGCAGTTGACGCGTCTGAAGGCCAAGATACTCTGCAAACGGATGTTCACTGCAACCGCATCATTGTTGATGATCGTCTGCAATTCCTTGGCAAAGTCTTCTGATATAACTCCAATATTTCCCAAGCCCTTAAGCAGTATGATTAAACGTTCACGCTGCTTGCGATCACCGCGATAGTTCTTAAATTTACTGGCAAATTCCGTTTCGAGCAGTGTAATAATTTGCGTCACCTTCAGGTTCTCTTCGCAATTCTCGTGGTGCTTGCAGAAACTATGTACGACGGCTGTGGCACCCAGAGTGTATTCCGCATCCATTTTATTGCGCGCATAATCGAGGATGCTGTAAAAGGTGTCCAGAGTATCCTCGTCAGGTCGTGTTATAAACGACAAAGAGGTCATCCATCTGTGAGCCATTTCCTTGGACAACTTCTCGTTCACAATCTGATCGCGCATCACTTTGTAGGAGGCGGTGCTGCCTATGTAGGGAAGCGATTCCAGTACGTGATTCCTAAGATTGTTTAAAGATAAATGGAATTAATGGATGTTTATTTCTTCCCTCTCTCTCACTCTCTACTCACTTTCCCTGCGAGCAAATACTCGCTGAACGTTGCAACAGAATGGTCAGTGTATTATAGTCGAGACTCTTTGCAGTTTCAAGAAAGCTGGTGAAAACGTCTATGAACTCGCGCTGTATATTCGGGAAACCCACTTGGCACATCTGCACCAGCAGTTCACGGGCAGCCTTGATCTCATCATGCGTAGGCTTGACAGGCGGCGCGTGATCAAAGATTAGGCTGGAACGTCTCTCAACAAACTCGATATCTATGCAATGACAACAAATGCTTAACAATTGAAGAAGTTGTAATCCTGAAATCTACTTACTGGCCTCGAGAAATTCGCTCACGCTGTACGACTCCTCGCCCTGTAAACTCAGCTTGCTCTGCGACGTGGTGAGGGCACCAGAGCTGCCGTTCGAAAAGGGCACCAAAAGATGACTTTCCTGGCAGCTGATCTCACGGTAAACATTATTGTCGATTGTCAACTGAAATGAGCAGATATAACGAGCTGATAAGGTTATCCCTAATCCGTAGTGAACTGAACTTACATTACAATGACTTTGCGAGTTCAAAATTGGCCAAATTGTCTTGTCGTCGCGGAAAATATACGGCGTTGTCTGCAGCACAGACTGTGTGGCATAGCGGCGACGACAGGTGGTAATGTCCTTGGTCTTGCGTACGATCACATAGACACCTGTTGTTGATTCCAGAGAATACTGTACTTCACAGTCACCGGAAACATCCGTTTCAGTGGTGTTGTAATCGACATCGAAACGCATCATTGTATTCTGGAAGCTCGAGAGGATGCCCTTCTTGAAGTTAAGCACCCAAGGTGTCTCCTGCTGCGTGGGACAGACTTCACCGATCAAGCCATCGTGGAAGGCAAATCTAAGCAGATTTTTTGTTAAATCAACAGCCATTTCATTGCTCTTGGGATGTAGATTCTCGAAATCTAGCGTGGAATCTGTAGACTCAGCACTGGCCAACTGATCATAATAGTCGTAGACATCTTTGGGTTTCTCCGACGACGTCTGTTCATTTCCTTTATCAATATTCTGTATTGTATCGTACAACTTGACATTGTTTATACGCAAATATCCTTCGCATGGCTTGGGAAAGAATATATCGAGATCGGCCTTTAAGAACAAATCCGATGTATTATCGCCAGAGCCGGCGAATTCAGTGCGCAGTGCCACAGTGTAGTCATATTTATAGAGCATTTCCCCGTAGGCGAACTTTGGATTCGTTTCCTCACATTGTGGTCGCCCACAGATGCGCGGATCCTTGAGGGGATCTAAGGAGAGAAGATATTAATTATAATTATGATGAGTGATTACTTTTACTACTCACTTTCTCTTGCAGCCTGAGTGACCGCTATAAGCAGCACCAGGAGCAGCGATAGGTTTAAAGCGCCCATACTGGGCGTGGCAGTTGGCTGTCTTAGAGAAAGAACTTAGCTTGGCACGCACATGAATAACTGAAGATAAACAATTGATGAGCTGCAATCAGACAGAATAATATATATGTGCAATATTTATTAGAATAAAATTGTTAAATGTTTGATTCAAAACCCAAATTACATTACTGCATAATAAATTTGCGGTTCAATCTTTTCGGTTTGGCAAACGCAAATTGAATTCAGTTTGAAGAAAACTTCATTAGGTACGAGTTCATTATCTGCACTTGCCTTTAATTAAATAAAATTGCGCATTCGATTGGACAAAGCGTTTGCACTAATTGAGTTAGGAAAATCTCAGAGAGAGAAGGGAAAACTATAAGAACTTATTTTTTGCAATATTTGCAATATTGAATGAGTTTTACACTTGTTGAACTTGACTGAGGTTGCCACTGTGCAGCCGCGTCAAAGGAAACCGAAGAACTTTTGTTCGCCTTTGAAGCTCAACATATGTATGCACGGGGGCGGGACGATAGCATTCATCGTCCATTATTATAACGCCTTTTTGCGTATTTCCCTTTTGCGGCCGCCGCAGCCAAAGCCAAAGCAAATCAATTGAATTTCCACTTGATTCAACAGAAATTGAAAGCAAAGCAAAACAAAGTGGGGAACTCCAGTCGAAGACCAAAACAACCGAAACCCTACATCATTAATTCCGGCAATAAACAGGAGGAACAGCACGAGGAGGCGGGCAAGGGGAGTGGGTTCCACCTCCCACACTTTCGACATTACGATTGATGCCAACTGTTGTTTGCATTTGCATTTGATTTTAGAGCTGCAAGAAATTGTTAACGTTTTTTTTTGCTTTTGTTTTTTGCTTTGCCCTTTGCCCTTTGCACTTTGTGCTGCATATAAATCGCAGCCACTGTTGTGGTTTGCGAAGGAGATGGGGTGGGAGGGGGGAAGGAGTCGTAGCTCTGGTTCCGGTTAGTGCTTGCTGTTGGGTATTTGCTGACAATGATTGCTGGGCTGCTGTTGCTGCTGCTGCAAGGAGCACAGCAAAAGCACTTAACACTTTTTTGCCGGGTGCATTCGACCTGCATACATACGTAAGCACGACTTGATGTCTCTGTGTGAGTGTATATTACACATATCAATTGTTCTTCTGTTTTTGAGAGTCGGTCTTGCTGTCAAAATGTTCGTGTCTGGCTGTCACAAATTGAATTGCATTGGGTTTCTACACACTCGACGGGTAAATAACGATTGCAAATCGTGCAACTGACGCCTTTGGCTGCAAATTGCATTTCCATGTTTTATTGCTGCAATTAACTGTGCGTTCTTGTACGCGTGGCAAACTATACGAAGAAATGCTTACGTCAAGTACCGTACAAATTTAGAAATGGCGTTGCCAGATTTATTCTTTTACAGCACTCAAGTTACGCACGCAGCTCGATAGCTTTATCTCATTCTTCCTCGATCAGTTAATAACAATTAATTTAGAAATGGCGTTGCCAGATTTTTTATTTTCAAGCACTTAACTTAGCTACGCAGCTCGTTGGCACTTTCGACAAATTAAATTTGCCCTGTCAAGTGTTGTTGTAAAAATGTATCAAATAAATAAAAACGTGCAAGCGCAGAATGATAACAACAACAATTCAGCATTTACAAAACACCCCCGCGGCGCTAGCGACAGGTTGCGTTAATTAAATTCGAAACCAAGTATGTTATTGTTTTCAGTCAAACAACAAACTGTGAACTATGTTACAGCAACTCCACTATTATGTTTTTCTCAATTGCATTATATGTACGTATCTCTGCATGTCTGTCAGCGCAGGTTACAGCACGCCTCCCACGCCCACACTCAACACAGTTCAAAGCTGATAAGCGGCTTAACAGCGAAGCGCACAGTCAGCCAGCTATGAAGCAGAAATCATATTTGCTTGCAGAGTCCCTCATACGAGCAAGAAAGGCAACCATAAATCTAATTTGCTAAAGGTTTCAGCGATTTGCTTTGAAATAAACATGAGATTTTAGCTCGAAGCAATGTTTTGCTTGCATGTCTAGAATGCTGTTCACTCGAGAGGGTGTTATCACATCATAGAGTTGGGCAAACGTTACTTCTACATTGACTGTTTGCAAAATGTGATATTTGACAGCAGTTTAAAAGCCATTATTAAAAATTAAGATACAAAACAATGCAGTAATACACTTTGTATCCAAAATAATTATTTTCAAACGAGATATTTATCGGCATTGCGATCAGCTATTGTAATTTTAAATAAACATGAAAATATTATAAGATTTAAAGAGATATTAATTATTATCAGTAGCGATCAGGAACTTCAATTCAGAAAAAAGCTTTCGTATATACACTTCGTTTCCCTTGTTTTGATTTATCATCGCAGGAAATACGTAAAATGTTTCCCCGTTGTTTTCTTCGTCGTATCCAGCTAAGCGGGGAATTTGTCTTTGATTTGTTATTCGTTTCATATTCGCCAAGCGCTTTGCAACAGCTTTGTAGTGTTTTTGCCATGATTTGTGGTTAAGCAGGTGAGACTTATGTAAGCCCACCCATTGCCAATGGATTCCATCCGTTGGGGAATAGGACAAAACAAAATGAGTACAAAAAGTGAACGCTGAAATCGCTTGGCATCCCCATAAGAACACAAACTGTAAAACATTTTCAATGCAAAATTTTCGTGTACTTGGCCAAAGCTAAAAGCCCAAGCGCCATTTGTTTTCATATTTTCCCGACCTCACACAAACATAAACGCAGTGAGGAACATTTTTCCTAGCACTGCAAACATTTTTGTACAAAATGCAATTTTCAAGTGAAACTGAAGTTGAGCTAAGAGCTGTTTTTCAGCAGCGAGGGTGATGGCATCGTTGGGGACGGGGGAGAGGGGGAAGGGGAGTAGACAATAACGAAGTTCACACAGGTAGGAACTTTAGCAGATTGTTAGCGATTGCAAAAACAAGAAAATAAATATTCTATTTGCCTATGACGAATTGAAAATGCACTGCAAGTGAATGAATAATTCTTTACTTAAACAGTTCATTTATAGTATTAAAGTATTGAATTTTAATAAATAAAGAATAATAATAAAAACATTTTTATAAATTTAACTTTTCTTAATAATAAAATACTCCTAAGCAATAAGGCTGAATGCAAAATTTGGATTATTTGATTTAATAAAATTAATTAATGTTACGTTGATTTAAATACTAGTAAATAATTTAATATTTTACGTAGAATTTAAAGCTTAAATAAATATTGTAAATTCAATAGAAGAATATTCACTTTATGCGAATTTGCTCCCTTTTGAGAGAGTATAAAAATATATAAAAATTTTTATAGTAACATAAATTCTGAACTAAATGCAATTACGTTTGCAGCTGCAGCAAGCGAGATATATATGCGAGTGCTTCAATGGTGAAGGGTTAAGGGTTAAGGGTTGCACTTTTATATAGTGGGAAGAAGGAGGAGAGGCGGGAGTCGCATAAGTCGTGAGCGACTGCATGCAAATCTAATAACAAAGTGAGCGAAGAAAGTGGAAACTCGTATGCAAACAACATCAGCATCAGCTCCCAATCAAATTGAAGTTCAGGAAACGGCAACTAGAAACGAGTAACGAGGAACGGGGAACGGGTAACGGAGAACTAGTAACTACCAACTAGTAACAGTAGCTGCGTACTGTGTCTAACTCAATGTTAACGCTTATTGCAAAATGCAAGTGCAACGTGTTGTAGGTGGCAGGGACGCGTGTGCAGAGTTGCAAAGCCGTTTCCAGCACATGCTCATCACGCCCTTCCGCCACCCCCTTCTTCTTCCTTACCCCCTGCCGATCAGAGGTGCTTTTTGGCAAGACAAAAAAAAATATTGCTTCCAATATGCACGCTGGCTTCCATTACGTTTTTTGTGAATATTTTCATTGTTGCTGTTGTTGTTGTTGTTGCTGTACGGTACCTGCCTCACGCTCGTTTCTCTAGTTTCGTAGGCGCCTTGTTATTGTTGGTGCTTGCCTCGTTTGTTATTGTTGCCGCTCTTCGCTTCAGCTGCCCCACTGACTAGCTGGCCCTAATGGCTTCCAAATGGGCCGCCATGTTCGGTCACTGCCTCTCACCGCGGCGGTTCTCTCCCGTTCACCCAATCTCCCACTGTCCCACTCTCTTTATCTATCTCTATTTCTCTCTCTCTCTTGCTCACTCTTCTGCTGTGAGTGCATATGTGCAATGCGTTTTTTCATGTTCGATAAAGACAAAAGGCTGGAGGGCGTAAATTCTGTGTGTGCCGAGCAGTGTTGCCAGATTTCAGACATTTTCAAGCCAAATCTGGCAGTAAACAAGCTTTATAACTGGCAGTACGCTACTCTAAGATTGAGTTTCTTGTACAAAGTATTTGTACTTCTAAGAAATTATTTTGAATATAGTTTTATATAGTTTTTCATTTTTAAATTTAAAAATGAATTTGAAATGCTACACAAGTCTTTAAATTAAATACTATAATCTGATGAAGTATTATATGTAATATCATTATATAGATTGAGCATGTGATTATATTATTTAATTCCATTGTTCTTAAAAGAAGGCAATATATAGACCATAATGCATAATTTGTGAAAAAAACCATAAGTTTTTAAAATATATGCATCTTTTTGAACATTTAACTAATTGAGTTGTATTGCTTTGATTTTTTGTTATTCCTTATATGAAACAACATAATAATTTTTCTATACTTTCCAATATACGGCAACAATTTAAACGCTCATTTGATCGAAATGGAATCTTAAGCAGTTAAAAACAATAAAAAAGACTCTACACTTAGCAAATTTAGCTACTTTTGGCCAACAAGAGCTGCCATCTCAGGCCTGGGAACAAGCACAATGCCGGTTGCAGGTGCAGGCACGGCATGGCATGGCATCCTATTGCATCTACCCCTGGACCCGCCGCCCTGTACTTCCCCTGTCCTGGGCATCGTCGAGCGAGAAATTGCAAAATTGAAAATTATGTGTATCACTTGAAAAATTGCTAATAAACGAGATTAAAATTGCCAGCTGCGTGATTTCCAGCTACAGCTGCCTTTGCCACTGCCACTACCGCTGCCTCTGCCTCTGCATTTAATGTGAAATTGCCAGAGAATGCAACTGAGTAACGGCAACAATGCACATTGGCATGTGGCTTCAATTACAGCAAAGGAACTCGCGTTAGGGCAGAATTGTTACGCGCATTCCAATCGGAGTCATATTCGGATATTCAAGATGCCTTTGTCCGAATTCAATTTCCGCTAAAAAATGTAATAAATTTTTAGCCAACATATTAATGGACACTGGACTATATATCCTGGAAATGTGCTATGGCATTTAGTTATTGGAAAACCAGGGACTGGAAGATAACTTATCTGCTAATAAATTATAGAATCTGTAATGACTCTTTAAAAAGGTTGAGCGAAAACTTTAACTGAGTTTAGATATTGACAATACCTTATTATTTATTATTTATGACTTGGAAAAATCTATATTCTATATTTTGCTGTGTTTAATTTTGATATAAATATAATTACTTTAAATATGTCTACGTCTAAAAAGTAAATTTTCAAATTTATTTTATTATTTTATTATCTTATTTTAAATTGTTTTTTATGTAAGGCCAGCGGAGAAGTCTCCTCACGAACATATTTCATTGTTATTGTTTTTCTTTCGAGTTTCTTTTGTACAGTTTAGCCATATCTTTTCTTTAAAAATATTGATAGATGAAAGTTAAATAAGCTAAGTGCAGTACAGAGTGAAATGTTAAAACAGACAATACTAAATCACTTGATTTTAGATTTTATTACTTGTTTTATTACCTCATTGTGTTTCTCCTCCCTCCCTCTGTCATTACTAAATTTTTTTCTATGAATATACTTGTATATATATGACTTATAGAGATGCACATAAACTCTTCACACACACATTCATATATTCATATCAATAAAGGTCTAGGAAACTTTGTGAGTGTAGAGCAGCAGCTTAGGCAACTAACAAACTAATGCCAGACCGAGTGCAATTTGGGGTCATAATTTTTTTAATTACAACGCTACGAAAATGCAACGAACCCTGCTCAGAGCACGGTTCCTTGCCAAAGGGAAAGAAAGGAAAGGAGCGAGTGGGGGAGGGGTAGGGGGAGGACTCCAAAACCGACAACAAATAACTGAAAAACTAAGTAGTTTAACGACTGCGGCAGCAACAAGGCGAAAAAGGCAGCTCGCCTGGTCTGGTCTGGTCTGGTTTGGTCTGGTCTGGGTTGGACTAAGAATTTAAGCCACATAAAGCTGGCAGGGTGTACAGAGAGAGAGAAGGAAGAAGAAGTGGCAAAGGGAGAGCCCAGACGAAGAAATGCACACCGAATGCTTGGCAACACCTTGGACTGACTTTTTGCATCTACTAAATTTGCATGGAATTAATTTTTTGCTGAGGCATCCTTCATCGAGGCAAACATTTGGCAAATTATGCAAATGTTTGCTTGGCACAACAGTGCGTATGCGTATTGATTCGAGCATTTAACGACACGTGCAGCTCCTGCCACACACACACACAGAGACATACACAAATCAGCTTACACAGACTGAGCATAGTGCAATGAACTATGTCAAACTTGCTAATCATCGTCTCACTTGATAATTACTTGGCAAAGACACACAGACAAACACAGGGAGAGACAGATGTGTAATAGGTGTGTATAATTGAAAGGGTGACGTGCAGGCAGGGTAAGCAGTGAGGCGTCGCCGTGGCAAAGTGGCGCACAGTTTGCCAGACTTGTATTTATTTAACTGTGAATTTGCTCGATTCACCTGTGACTGTGAATTCAGCTGTCGGGTACCTATTTAAATTCCATATCAAAACTATATCCGGCAAGGGAGAGGTTGACAGAGAGGAAGAGAGAGGGAGAGAGGAAGAGTTGGCAACAGTTGAGGGCAAACTGCAGGGTGTGCAGGACAAATATCAGTCGCTTGACGGAGGGTGAACTCCTATTTGGATAGACTGCTTATAGCATTAGAATAATAGTATTATGTCGCTGCAGTCTGTAGAAACTATTATGATATTTGCATCTTCAATTGCCACTTTGAAGGGGAAGAGAAGAGAGATTGAGATGTAAGAGCAGAGAGGTTTCCTTAGGGAAGAATAATGAAGAAGAGATTGCATCAATGTTTAGAAGAATGAATAAAAAATAGAAACAAACTAATTGATAAATGATTTGCTATACTGAAGAATATTTAAAAGGCAATAGACAGTTGAAGAAATAGAGAAAGAGGGAGCTACAGAGAGATAGAGAGAGAGAAAGGATAATAGGGAAATATAAATCGTAAGACCAAAGTGGAGTGCGACTGCGATATATGTATATAAAGTAATATACAAACATATAAAGTAAGAAGGAAAGAAGGATATTGCAGCATTGATATAGAAAGACAGATGTGAAGAAAGAGGGAAGAAGGCGAAGCTAGCGAGTGTATGAAATAAAGAAACGTATTAGACTTAGCAGTGGAAAAGAGAAGAGAGGAAAAATAAAAGAAGTGAATTAAAACAGTGGCAAATAGAACATTAAAGAGTGCAGAATGAAAGGGAAAACGAAAGGGGAATCTCTTAGTCAATCAAACTAGCGTATCTGCTAGTCGAGCAGCCTGGCAACTATCTCTCGATTTGCTCTAAGAGGCTTACATCATTTGCGCTCACATCCCCAGAGAATCCGCTTAATATTCGCTCAGTCTAAGCAGCTGCCTGCAAATCAAACGTGACACAAATCGCTTCATAATAAACCCACAGCTCAACTCGGCTCAAACCAAGGTAGCACCACCCCGCCGCCCCCTCTCCCATTCTTCTTCCAAGTCAAGCGAACTTCCCTTAACTCAACCCAAGGTGCGTCAACCAAACTGAAGGTCCTTTAGCAAATTCACAGCCAAATCCATCACGCTGTCTTCAGCTAAGTATATTTTTGTATGCCAGCGATGTGTTAACTTCCCCTCTCCCCCCGCGCTGCACAGCTTAGATTGATGCGATTGTCAAGGTGCGACAACCGCAAATGATGTCAGGCAGGAGACAAGAATGTGTTGTAAATAAGAGAGTTATAGACGAGTTGACTGACCAACAAGTGGCTGCATTTCATTGCAGGCTAAATTAACTAGCTGCAGCTGCCAGTAGTTTATGCAATGCGAATGCACATAGTAGCTGTAAATGGCGAAAGTTATGAATTCCTCTCTTCCATTTTTTACGGGTCTGTCATTCCTCGAGCGCCGCTTTTACCTGTTTACACAACTTGCATCTTTCGCTGTCGCTTTACGTCTGTCAAGAAGGAGAACAAACACACACACACACACTGGCACACCGTTGCAGGCTTATGCATATGCATTGTGTCAGACAAAGATAGTGCAGGAGGGCAGCGCGTGCAGTGCAATTTGAAACGCAACAATCATACGCAGCGTGGTACGACGCAAAATGCCAGACGTGAGAAATGCACAGCTCCCGTTGCACTGGAGTCGGGTTCATCTGCTGCTGCTACTTCTACTCCATCATCTTCTACCCACCCCTCCCCCCACCTTCTTCCCTCTCCTCTTCAATCCTCCCTTCACTGTTGTCTTTTCACTACTTTTCGAGTTACATAAAGAAAAGGAGTTGGGTTTGCCATATACCACACGTATACGGATATATATAACTACTTCCATATGTCTTCTGCACCTGACAGCAGCTTAAGTGGGTGCGAAGTATTTTGGCAGTAACTGTTTTGCCCGCCAGTTACTCAAATAACTTATGGCAGTGCGTACAAAGTATTCCAACGTAGCCACAAATAAAACTTTAATTAAAGAAACTAACTCTTCGATTCATTTGAAATAAAATGAACTTTTGTTCTGCTTGATAATTGACATTGCCTGTAAATATTTATTTTCGTTATGAGAAGATGAAAAGATAATAAAATACTATAACGATTTATTAAGTTCTTCTGCATTTTGTTATTTGCATAAATTTGGTCAAACCATAAAATAAATCTTTCATTAAAGGCTAACTAACATCGAACATATCGACAAAACTTTAAAGAATTGTTCCTATTGTGACAATCTGCATTGCATTGGAAATCTGGCAAGCCACTTGAAACTTTCGAATTAAATATTTAAGATAAAATCGTATGAAAATGAAACCGCAACTGGAATTGCAAACGAAAATATTTTTGGCTTTCCAATAAGGAAATTTTAGAATTTAATTTTGAAAAATATTGTATATAGTTTGAAGGAGAGGATAAATGTTGAAAACTAACATGTAGGAAATGAAAGCAGAGAAGCTTCTGGATTGAACTGGATCCGCTATTTTTCGGACAGATCTTTCCTTTTATTTTTTTCAATTGTTCTGTTAAAATTTGTATACAAATCGTTATGGCAGTTTGTCGTTTCGATTTTCAATCAAAAAAAGGAACAAATAAATCAGAAATATTTTTATTTTTATTATTTTTATTCCTTTTTCCTTTTGTCGGATATTTTTTTCAGTTTTTTTCCTATTGGTCCACCCCTAATTAATGAGGGGTAGATGGCAGCCCTTAACTAACAGGGCTCGTAAAACTTTGAGTTTTTTGGCAGATAGATAACTTTTGTATAGCAAAGTCAGTTAAATTTATAATTGATGACATTGTTGTAGAAGAGTTATAATAAAAGTCTTCAAAGCATGAACTGACAATGTATATAAACATATATTATACTATATTATTGTATATGCTGTAGATTTTGGGTTATTCTACAGTTCTCTCTGGTATTTCACTTAGCTGCCTCGCTGCATTCGGTTGCAGCTTTTTTTGTGCACCGCATCAAGCCTCTTATCAGTTAAAGCATTAACACGTTTTACGATTTCCATTGAAACGAAAATTCCCTTTCACACTTGTCACAACGAAACGAAATAAAAATCGTGTTTTATTTGAGTTTTTTTTGCGAGATTTTAATTTGTTTCAACACGAGAAAGAGATAATTGAATGTTCTCTTCGTCTCTCTTTCCATTTATTTCCTCTTCTTTGCTATAGTTGCTTATCGCACACACACACACGCACAGCGAGCGTCCAGAAGGAGATTATGATTAGACTGGAAAGTATTTTTAAAAACTTGTTTGAACTATTGAACTCGTCTTATCGCTTTGCGTTTCAATCGGGTTCCGTTTTAAGACAACTTTATGAAATACATTTTTATAGTGCGATTTCATTATTCGATTTCACATGTGGCATAGTTTTCACACAAGTATTTGAGGTTATTTTTCCAGTACTTTCTAAAGTATTCACAAATTTGCCGTGTTTTCTATGCAAATCCATCTGTTTTTTTGCATGAATATTCACATACTGTCAAAAGCACTTGCTCTCGGGCTTGTTAGGCGCATTTTCTCGTTTTTCCGCACAATTTTTCACACAGATTTTCACATGCGAATGCATTTTGGGGCTGGCAAAAAAGCGAAACGCCATAAATGGGCCTTGAAAGTGCACTTCCGGTGCGTTAAGCACTCGATTGTAGCGGAACGGCCGCCATTTTGTATAGTCAAACATGACTAACGGTTAACCGTTTGAACGGTTTGCCCCTCAACTTAATGCGACGGCGCAACAGGATAAGCGCCGCGGCAGCAATTGCAAAATTATCCTTACTTCCGGTTTGGCGCGACGAAACCTCTCTCAACCTCGACTTGGCTAACGACGATAAGTTCAGCTGAGCTGCGTCCGCTCTGCACGAAGCGGCAAACACGAATAAGCCGCTGCTCGCCCAACATCAGATGCAGCATCCGTGTTGCCTCGTGTCGATTCACGTCGGCTCCTATCGGCTCTACTCGTCTCCACTCGGCTTGCCTGTTATCATCAACTGCCCCTCCGCTACACCCCTGCCCTGTGCCTCAACTGCCCACTGTCTATTGTCGAGCATCTTGGCGAGGTGTGTGAATGAAACTCCGGACGGAGCCAGAGCCGTAGCCGAAACGCTAAGGCCGCGTTGCATGAATGAAAATTGCCGCGCGTATATCAAACGCATGCCTTGTGCCATTGTAATGGCTGTCAGTTCGCATTATCGTCCGACTGTCGCCATATCTACATACATCGACACGCGCATACATACAATAGACACACACACACAGAAACGCATGCATAGATATATCTTACTGCCAGTGTGTGTACCCGCCAGCTGTCCATATATCACAGTCAGCTAGCGGCGACTTCTTCAGTTTGATTTGATTTGATTTCCATTCGCTTTTGCATCGCTTTCGTTTTGCTCTAACCAAAGTCCGTTTATGAAGGAGATTGCTATAGGGTATACTAGGCAAGCCATACAATGCATAGATCTTCTTGTGCAGTGCATTTTGTCATGTTTCTGTTTGTATGAACACGGAGCTCTCAATTATTGTGTAAGCTAGACTTATGAAATTTGCTTTAATTATTCTTGACAGTAATAAAAAGCACAAGCTTATTACAAACAGATTCATAGTTCTTAAAGCGTAGATTACTAATTATAGGGCAGAGTTCTTAAAATATCTGTATAAAATTTTGTCTACAAATTTCCAAAACATAAATTGAATGAAACTTTAAATACAGATGTATCAAGAAACAAATTGATATATTTATACATACTCGTATATTATATACATATATAATATTATATGTAATTAGCATGGTATAAATCACTATTCTGTGTTGAATAACAGACCCCTCACTGCCTTCTACAACTCTATTCTGCAGGGTATTTTTAAGTCGAGGACGTCTATATACTTTCTTGCTTATCAGTTTTTGGACTTTATGCTATTTATTTTGTCTTTCTCGCTGTGTGTCTCTCCCCGCTGTCTCCGCTATTCCATACTCTCTCTACGTCCCGCTGTGCGCGTATTTGTTCTATAGTAAAATCAACAGTCGGTCAAAACAAGCAGCGCACACGCGAGCCGATAAGAGCACAGCTTAGGATGCGCTGCGGCAGCAGCTGTATGAATGTCTCCGCCAAGTGGCGAATCTGCTATTGCCCCCCGATTGGAAACAGTTGAGAATTCTAGCTATTTTAAAGCTTAATTTTATTTGACTGTTGTTGTTGTTGTTTGTTGTGAAATCTTCTTGGAAATACGTTGAGTATTTCGATTTCTGTTTCATAAAATAAATATTTACAATGTATCTGGTCTGTGACATGTGAGTGTGATTCAACAATCTTGCTCTATTGACCTCACGTTCTGACAATCTGTCCAGCCTTCAGTCGTCAGTTGAGAAAGCAACACAATCAGCACAAATTTCTTATTTATAAGAATGAGACAACAGTTTTTCTATTGCAAAGACACATGCATATATACATACATATGTCAGCTATATACATGTCGATTTTTATATTTTATACAGTTGCTCAGTTCAGGCTTGAGTTTATAACTTAGTCGAGCTTCTGTTTCTTTATGAATAAACCAAAAATTAAAGAAATAACCATGCAAGGCAAGCAAGACTTTTGTGAAGCAACTCGAACATGGAGGGGGGGACAACGTATGTATATCGGACCCTGCACAGCTGTCACACTTGGCCGCTCTACCGATTCCTTCGACATGTCCTGTCCATGTCGATGATGCTCCCAATGCTCCTCTTTCGTGACGGCTGTGTGAGGTTGTCTCTCTTTGGGCTTGTTCAATTGATTTCGATTTTGGGCTAAAAACGGAAGACACAAAATATTTAGATTTTTCGACCACGCAGCAACAAAAGGGGTAACTAAAAACATGTTAGTAGTGGCGACTACTAGCTGGTCGAATACGAGATACGCTGCAATTTGAGTTATGTTATGGTAGAACGTTGAAGTAGAAGAGAAATCGTTGAGTAAAAATAATAATTGAAGAGAGAGGAGACTGAAAAAGAGAGAGAGAGAGAGAGAGGGTATATATTGACTACATACTACATTTTGTATATGATCAACAGCAAAATTTCTATATATTCTTTACTACAATATATTGTAGATATCTTATCTTATCTTTTTCCAAGTTACTATTCTAATGAGTTCATTTATTTCTCCCTCTCTAAAGAATTTTACCATATAATTTTTTCTGTGCAACTATAAATTAAATAAATAGGTTATGTTTGGTATACAATTACAGTATTTCATAATTTATGATTATATTATTTTACTATATTATTTTACAATATTTATACTACATTAATACAATATGTAGTATACCAATAAGCAAAAAAAAAATTGCTAAAAATGTATAAAAATAAACTTTATTTAGCAAATCTACCGCATGCAGCATAGTGTAACGAATTTCAGGCTGCCTGACTTAGTAGAACAAAGTTATTCGCATAAATTTACAATACATTATGAGTATACAACAATAATCGAACGATCGATAGCAACTCATTAATATTCCTCAAAGAATAAAATATATATGTGATATATTTGTAGAGCACTAGATAAGTTGTTTTCGCTAATACGCTCTCTTTGTTGCTGTTGGAGCTACAACACTTGCAACATTTATTTAAAATTTGTGCCCCTAACGCAAAACAAACCTCAAAGATTATTGATAAGAATTGTGCCCGAATTGTGCTTGAACAACTCGAGTAGATTTTGCATTCGTTTGTTTAGCAGTTTTCCCCCAGTTTTCTAGATTTTCTGGCTTCAGTGCTCTCTCTCTCTCTCTTTTATTTGATATGCAAATAAGCGTCGGGCGAAAAGTTGCAGAATTATCAAATGTGTCTGCCGGGTCAGGTGTGTGGCCCAACTCGACTCCGTTTCGACTCTCCTGAGTGTGCAACGCTTTGTTGCAAGTGTGTGCGCGCTCTTTGTGAGTCAATAAAATAGATGCTAAAGCATTTACCGCTGTGTGTCTGTTGCACATTTATTGCATATAAGTGGTAAATACTTGCAAAGAAATCTTTCTACTTTTCTAGTTTCTCCCTCCACTGCTCCCAGTCTCATTCCTCTCACCCATCTGCTTTGTCCTTCTGCTTGTAAAGTTGTAAAACACAAGTTAAACTCAAGTGTGATGGGTTCGCTTCAGTTGAGTTTGCTTCAGTTCGGCACTTGGGGAGTTGCGACAGTTGCTCATGGCGATGGTAAACTTAAGTCGTGAGTTTCCCCTTCTTCAGTTTACCAAGGGGCACTTGAGAGATTACAGTAACATTAAATCTATAGCGTTTCCCCTCGAAGTTGTCAAAATCGAGCAACGATCTAAGCTAAAATGAAAGTTAATAATGGTTGACTTTGGCTTAAATTGTTAATGAAAATGCTGCAGAGAGTCCTTACCCCTTCCTACCCCTTCGACATCATGAACTTGATTAGCTTATCAAGTGGATGCTGCACCCTGTCACTTGCCACGAGTTAACCAAGTGCAAAATTGGCTGCAACAAATTGCAAACTTCTCATAATTTTTTGGCACAAATTTCTCATTTGCGGCAGTCAAAAACCAACATTGCAATAATTAAAGCCAGCAACAGCAACAACACATTGTTCGGGGAGAGAGAGCAACTATTTATCTTCATCTTTCCCTCTGTCTTTCTCTCTTTCATTTTCTCTCTCTGTCTGTCTCTCTCTCTCTCTCTCTGATGCTTCTGCTGTCATCATAAAACACGCAGCGCCAACCGCGAACTGACAAAAATTGCAAACAATTTAAGCAACTACACTGCAAAAAAAGGCGGCAATATAAAGAAAAACCAAAATAAGGGAGTGAAAATAAAAATAATAAAAATAAAGCCACTAAATAAATAACAGCAAAATAAACGCAAGGGGTAAAAAATATTAAACGCTCTAGCAACAACTAAAAAAATCATAAAGCTGCAGTTTAACTAAGTTTTACAACTGTTGAATACCCTGTAATCAGATCTTCATTTCTATTTCATTCTCAACTATTTTGAGCCTTAACCTAAACAATTCTTCAGTTGATTGCGATACTTTTATAACTCGGATATCTGCAGTGGATTTTTCTATTAACTTACTGTATCCATAGATATTATAATACTCTTTTCCTACGAGAAAAGTGGGGGAGTGAGAAGAAAAGACTTATTAGGTCTTGTCCTGGAATATTAAGAAATTGGTTGGAAACCAAGGATCTAAGAGATCTTCGCTTTTAATAGTCTCCATATCCCTCCTTTAAGCTATTTAGAGCACATACAAATAAACAATATCCCTATTCCCAATAAACCCTTTCACTTCATATGTGTACAGGGTATAAAATAACACAGGACAGAAAACCGAAAATAAAGCTATGAAAAATTGCAGCACTTGTAATGAAAGAAGTTTTAAGCTGAGCTGGAAGGACTGGGATTTATGCGGGAATTTGGTTAGTAGGGGCGTGGCAGGGGCGGTGAGGAATGTCGAATAATAGAGCAGCAGAAAAAATAATAAACTCATAAATAGTGTGACAAGCTGAAGAAAGCGTCAAGAGCGAAGGAGAAGGAAAGGACGAAGTCGACGATGACGACAAGCAGCAGGACGAGGACAAATTGCGCCAACAGCTGTGGCAGCTTTGAGGGCGACGAACGAACAACAACAACAATAATATGAACAACAACAATGAGAACAACAATAGTCGGAAATATAACCAGCTAAGGATCAGAGGCAACTGATGAAAGATTTACGAAAGCCCTAGCAATAAAAGCAAAATACAACTAAAATAAAGCACAAAGTAAGTTGAAAGAGAAAGAGAGAGAGAGAAAGCGTAAAAGAAAGACACGAAGTGAAAGAATGAGCAGTGTGCGCGACTATGAGATGCGTCTTGTAAAATGGAATTTTTAAAAATAAGTTAAAAATTTTAAAGAAAAAGGGTCAGAAAGAGGGCCAGGGCTCCAGTGAAGTTAAGTTTCATAATAGCAATTGAAAGTATATATAAATCTGTGCTGAAAAATAAAATATAGAAACATACAAAGAAGAAGAAAGTCATTAACGCCAAGACTAAACATCTGAAAGTTGACAATGTTAACTTCTTATCCACAAAGTGACAAAGAGCAAGACAGACAACAAACCTGAAAGTTGATTCGACTGTAAGATACGCTGTAAGTTGAAGATGAACAGTTTCAGCCGTCAACTCCAAACAAAAAAAACTCATAAAAAATAAGATGAGAAGTGAGAGAGAGCGAGAGCGAGAGCGACTGCACTATACGCTAGAAATATTTATGAAAACTGATCTACATATATGTACATAGATTAAACTGAATTATACTTATTCTTTACTTGTACTTACTCTACTCATTAAGAAAAGGTAAACTTTCTCAAGTGAGATGAGACTGCCTCTCTGCTTGACCCCAAGATATATAGTGTATGGGATCGTAAAACCATGCTGGCGCCGTTGGCCATTTCAAGAGCACCCTATAACCCTTTTAGATGGTATAAAAATAAAGGTCATGCCAAAAATATTGTTACCCACTCTGCAAGAGGACAAAGTAGAGAGATGAAAAATTAATATGGCTGCCCCGCTTAGGCGTGCTGCCAACTTGTTTTCACAGTTGTTGTTGTAGTTTGGAGTTGTTATTGTAGCTGGGGTTGTTGTTGCTTTAGCTGTAGCTGGAGAGGAACTCTAATCAACGCCAACACTGCAAATTGTTGCTTCAAAGTCGCTGACATTGTTTTAATTTGTGCCAAGTCCCCGCGTCTGCTGCCGCCCTTTTTCCCTGTCATCTCTCTTCCTCTGTAAGCATCAGATGTCAAACTTTTTCGGAGCACAAGTATCTACAATCTCAATGCTAAGGATAGTGGGGCAGGGGTATGGGGAGAGGGAAGAGGGGAAAAGGTGCTGTGACGGAGCCCGAGATTGTTTCTTTTTATTAAGAATGTGCAGCTTCAGTTGCTGGAGCATTTGACTCGCAAAACTTTTCACCGAGCTTTACTTTTTTCCCCACTCCTGTAACTCTTCCCCTAACCTAACCCTTACCATTCTTCACCCTCTTGGCCCTGCCCATTTTGTTGCATTTGTTGCGGTTGAGTTGCTTGTTGCAGTTTTTGACAATTGCAAAGTTTCGCCTGGTACGTGTTGCTTTTGGCCTAAAAACTTTTTTAATGAACGTGCAGAAAGGAGGCTTGGCAACTAAGGAATTTGTTTTATATGTTTTTAATTTTTGCTCATTTTCCCTTTAATTAAATGCCACTAAGGATAAGCCAAGGAAGTGGGGGAAAGAGAGGAAGGATCTATGAGTGACGTTAGTAAAGATTTTCGATAAATTTCCAGATTGATATAATAAAAATGTGTTTCATGTGCTTTATTAGATTGCTTCATTTTCAATGCTGTTTTAAGAGCTTTTTTTTGTTTTTTTTGTTTGTCTACTCTATAATATAGTTTTCATTAAAAGATAAAGATAAGATAAAAATTATTCAAGAAAACAATTTCAATTCAAAATCTCCTATTTCAATAGAATCGAAGAAGTGTACATATTGTAGTAACAGTTGTAGAAACGGTAATTATAAGTAGAAGAAAGATATTATAAATAGCTGGTAACCCTTTTATATTGGGATCAAACATAACGATGTGGCAACCGCAATTAAGTTGTAGAAAGCTATAGTCGGGTGTTAGCACACTTATAATTCCCAAAAGCCAAATATTAAACAACTTTACCTTCCATCTATAGTTTTTCTCACAATTTCATCTTCGGCATGTCGAAGGCAACCTTTCTTTCTTACAAATATGTTTGTTTTTCTCCCATTTTGATAATATTTTAAGCTAATGCAAATAAGTCGGATAAATATGTATTTCTATAATTATTCCAAACTAGTGCTAGACTAAAAACTACGTTTAAGTATTTATGCAATTTAAGCAGCAAATTTATTGCCTGCATTCAAGAAAAACTACGCAATTGATTGCCAAAAAGTTGAGGCATAAATAAAAGCAGACAAGCGGAAACTTTTGCCAACACGTTTTTCCAATGAATACAACCAGAGAGAAAAGAGCTGCAGGAGGAGAGGAAGAGGTAGACACATCAAGTAGACACAGAGGGAAGCAAGGACACATCTTATGCAGTTGTGCTGTAAGTTTATCGCAACTATTCGACGCACAAATCAAATAAGTCGCACTCGGTAATGTCGTTTCCCAAAGAGTGGAAAGTGTAACCGCAAAATCAGCTCAGATATCTATATATATATATATATATATAAATATATATATATGTTTCTATAGGTATACGAGTACAGGGTTCGACGTATATATACAATTCAAAAGTGGCGGAAATGAAATAAAACGCAACCATCTTCGTCGTTGACTTCTGACTGCGCGTTTCTTGTTTGCGCGCCAGCAGGCAAGGCAAGGACTGCCAAAGGAGCAAGTGAGCAAGGCAGAAAGATGGAGGATCAAGGATGAGGATGACAGGGAGACGGCGCCGGTAAAGTTGGTTAAACAGCCGCCGGGAAAATTATTGAGGAAACGCTTCCGAAAAGTGCGACTGCCGAACTGAACCGGAGGTAACAGTTGTTGCAGCAACTTCATGAGCTCGTGTGAAGTTGCAACAGTCTGCTGCAAAGTGCTTAAGTGGCAAATGACTGCAAAAAGCAGATTTGGAAAAGGGGAAAAACAATCAAAAATAAAAAAGGAACCCTTCCCCCCTTTCCCTTTGTTACGCATTCGTATTCAATGAGTTTTTAAGCGCTCTCTCTGGAGCGATTTGCCGCCAGGGGAAGCCGTAGTAAGCTGCGCCAAATCAAAAACAATTGTGCAACGGCAACAACTGGGGACTGGGTACTGTGAAGTGCTTCGCATTCAGTTCCCGCCAGAGACGTGCTCGATATAAGCATAATATAAAACTATCTCGCATATCACATTATCTCATATCTTCAGCAAGACACAAGCGCAATGTCTTTTGCCTTCTCCCCCTTTGGCACCCCCATTTGGCCCCGCTTTCTTTGCTCCATACTGAACATTGGTCACTTGTGGCAACCTTTTCTCCGTACTCCCCCACCCTCTTTCTGTAGTTACTATTGGTCACTTATGGCAACGACAGCTGACCGAATGGCATCTCCTGCCAAAGGAAATGAGATTGAGAAGAAGACAGAGACAGCGAAAGAGCTGAAGAAAGAGAAGCAGAAGTGCCATCAGGAAGTGCTGCCTGACATTGTGATGCCCTTTACGTGCTGCGCAGTGCAAAGAGTTAAGTTAGATGTGAAGACATTAGCCGAAGATTGATGGCCAATATTGTGTGCAGACTGTATTTAGTTAAACAAACAAGAAAAAATAACCGTTTACAATGTTATAGATAAAGGTTAAACCTTAAAAACATTCCATTATTTTGAAATTTAAGAAATAAAACTTTATCTTATTAATATTATATTATATTCCATTTACCATTTAGTATTAACAAAACATTTTAGTCAGATTATCTAACACATATTACATTTTATAAGGTAAATCCTATAGATATATTATACAGTTTTGTATTATTTAATTTAATAATTCAATTGAGAGTTTTAATTAATTATCACGCTAGTTTTAGAATATTTCCCGGCTACGCAGCTTTTCAATTTGGTCAATTTTCAACTTTCTGGCACAGTCGCTGCCCACGATCCCCGACTAATTAATGCAAACTTCTCGGAATTCCCTGTGGTATCATCAGCAACACACAAACACATTCACAGCCGATGGCCATAACATTCCTGGGCAACCATCTACTATGTAAGTACTAAATGTATGTGATTGTGTGTGCTTGTGTCTGAGCCTGTGTCTGTGGCACATGCATTCATATCACACACATTACGTATACGCCACGTTATCGTCGACCACGCAGACAATCTCATGCCGGCTATTTGCGAAAATAAAATACCCACACTGTGACACACACACACGAATGCATACATTGTACTTAAATATTTTTCCTTTTATTAATTTTGCCTCATACACATGTACTTAGAACTTACAACAACCACTCGACAATTTGTCGTCGATGTTGGCAATCTCTATTGTGCCGGACCATGTGTTGGAGGGCAGCAGCAGCACAGCAAGAATGCGAATGAATCGAGGCCAAGCTGGCAGTCGCCCTGCAGAATTCTAGAAACTAGGTTTCAACAAGAAAATTTACTAACATCAAGTTTAAGAATCGCCTGGAGGGGACTTAAAGGTAAAATACATAAAAATGTGATTCAATATTGCATATTTGTATTTCTTACTTATACACATTGTTTATTATTTATGTACAACACAATCATATGAAACACTCGAGCATTCAAAACTTTGGTTGAGGTAACTTTTATTCAACTTGCTTATAAATGCATGCGCGTAAAAGTATGCAACAAAAAGTTTAGGAAAGGACCTTAAATAGGAGAACTGTGATTGTTACTTTTAATATTTTAATATTAAGCCATTGGAAGATAAATTAATATTTAACCAATGCATAAAATGCGAGAAAGGCAATATTTTTGAGAGAGCTTTGAGCAAGTGAGTTCACATTTTCAACTCCCCTTGTAAAGCACGCGAGCAAAAGTATACAAAGAAAATGTTATGAGAAGGCATACGAGGGCAAATTTTCATTACATTGTATTAATTAATTTAAGTGTAACTTAAACAATAAAGCAGTGAGTAAAATAAACTCACAAGACTATTTCAATTGAATATATTTAATATATTTAATTTATTTAATTTGTCTGCTTGGTTATTGAAACAAAGCGAACGCTAAACAACACTGGGAAATTGTCATTTTGTAGCGTTTCCCAGAAACGGAAATTAAAAAACTGTT
Organism: Zaprionus davidi; assembly: GCA_018903715.1. NCBI lineage: Eukaryota > Metazoa > Arthropoda > Insecta > Diptera > Drosophilidae > Zaprionus > Zaprionus davidi. The sequence continues at coordinate 7,588,467 of JAEIGL010000006.1, forward strand.
TGTCCGTTTACAGCCATGGTCACCGTGCCAGTCAGAACTCTCGTAGGGTGTTTTAAACAATTTGCGGTTTGAATACTCATTAATGCATAATCGACTGTGCAAATAAGCAGCCCGAATCGAATAAAATACATTGCACAACATTGTTTCGTAATGCGATAAATGTTGCATAATAAACGTGTTGCACAAGCAATTGATGCCATTTAAAATGGACAGGGAAAAACATTGTTACAGTGCAGAAGGCAAAATACCCTAGAAAAGCATTCTCACTTGTGGTAAATAAATCACACTCGAATCCTTAGAACTCTTTTCATTCATTACACAAAAAAACTGCAAACTTAATTCCAATCTGATATTGTCAAATAGTCTTCAGACTGCCTTGTTATATTTGTATATTAATACCTTATTGACGACCTATATTATCCTATTAATATAATAACATCCTAGAGTATAATGAGGAAGCACGCAAATTAACAGCTTGCAAATGTCTGCCAACAGATTGATTCGTTGTTGAGCAATGCTATATTGTGAATATCATTCAACGATATCTCTATCAAATTAATCAGAAATAAACCTTAATTTAATGTACCAACAAACAATGACAGTTTTCAGCTTATGCTTTTTATTTCGCTTTAATACTGTTCACTGTCAGAGAGTGAAAAATTTATTTCATTCTAGAACGCAGGTGAGTATAGATGGTAGAGGAAAGTTTTAAGTATTAAAGGGAAAAATGTGAGATTCATAAATTTCTTTAGATTGCTTTCTTATTTATTTTGGAATATTCCCATTATAATTAAAAAACAACATACATAAATAACTGAAACTCTGAGCCGGACAGCATAAAGCAATAAACATTATTTTTTCACTCCCAACCAAAATATTTTATTTAATTTATGTTCGCCCGGTCTCGACTATTTAATGACCTATTTGTAGATGCCTATCGTGTATTGCATATCGTAGTGCTTCCCATTTGCCAATGCCACACGGAAAAGGCATCCATCAGTTGTTTGATGTCACCGCAATTTGAACTGCGATTCGCACGCATCGTTCCACTTCATTTTAATTAAACTGTTTGCCTCATTTCGAGTACACTTGCAGAAAAACCAATAATTTGTGTCATATTGCTGTGTGTAGTGCAGACCCTTGTGACCGCTCCCACACCGTTTTCCAGTTGCCTGTTGCTTGCGTCCTTCTGTGCGACCAATCGATGTCTGAACTGAAATTGGCATCGATGCCCCCCACATTATCAATGCAAATGCATTCAACGCCCAACGAACCGCAAACGGAACTCCGACCTCAAACCGGAACTGGACCCGAAGCTCGAGCCTGGACTGTCTCTATCGAGCTTGGGTGTAGTCTCGTCGCAGCTCGAGAATTTTATTTTAATTTTTCAAATAACATTTTCGCACATTACTCAAAAGCATTATTGTCTGTCTGTCTGTCTATCTCTCTCTCTCTTTCTCCCTCTGCTGAGTTGTTGCCACAGAAATTCAATAAAACTGCAAAGGATGCACAAAGAGCAGAACATGATTAAAACAACTGTGAGATATAAAAGAGTACTGCAAAAGCGCAATAAATGAGCGAGAAAAGGGATGAGAATCTATGAGTGCAATACGAAATTTTAGTATCCTATGAGAAAACAGCGCGTCCAAACAGGAAATGTTATGCATAATAGAATAGAATAGAAAAAAAATAATATTGAATAAGAAAAAAAATTAATCTTTCCCTAAATGCTTTAAAAAATAAAGAACAAAGAATAATTAATAGTTCCGCACTAGAAAACTGCATTGTACCATAATTTATTCGCTGATTAGCATACCCGACATTAGAGTATTAGCGCGACTATTTTGCCTGCCATCCAGCTCCAGCTCAGGTTTGCTCAGATGGGGAATCTGCCTACCCTGCAGTTATAATTAAAAAAAGCAAACCACTTGCCGCGTGTTGCACGAGTTTTCGCCACCGTTTCAGCTGTTTGTGGGTGTTGGCCAATTATTAATTTTAATTTCGAATGCAGTTTTAACCCCCTTAAGTATGTCCCCGTTCATTTTGCTCCATTCTTATGTGCTTCGCATAAGGTCATTAAATAATTGGATATACATATTTATACGGTAGATATTTTGCAGCAACCTTTGCCTGGCTTTGCCCTCCACGCATTCCTGTGCCACGTCTTGCAATGGGAAATGTTCGCTCAGTTCCATGTGGCGGCCCAGTTGCATTGCCTCGTGGGAACTGAATACTATCGCACCAAGCTGGCGAATGTCTTTCAAGTCAGCAGCGTAATTATCTTAATAATTCATGAAGGCGCCACATGTTTTTCTCACTCAAGTAATTAGATTAAGTAGTAATTCAAGTTATTAAGTTATCGTGATTGTATAGGACTAAAATGGACGGAAATTAAAAGACTAATTAAGAATTTCAAGCTTCTTTGTTAGTTCTGTGAAATTGCCAATAACAATATAAAGCAATTCATATAAATCTCAATTTATAACTTTAGTTTTAAAGAATTTTAGTTTCCGTTCTAAAGTTCTATTACTAAAATATCTATCAAACAATGCCCTAGAGCAATCTTTGCATAGGCGAAAATATTTCAAAGATTAAAACGTTGCAAATTTTGCCTGAGGCGCAATGGAAAATATAAAAGGATTTTTACATGAAATAGCCGAATTTTCAACCAGCTTGGTCTATTGCAAATTGTTTAGCTGCACCACACTTGTTGGTTACAGTTTTAATACCCTGTAAGCAACAGGCTGTCGAATGAGTAAGTATATTCGAAATGAAATGTGTAGCGAAAAAAATAAAGGTATCTAAAAGTAGAACTTTTAAATTTATCAACATGATATACAAGTGATTGATCTCATTTTGTTGCTTTCGTTTCAATTATGGTATATTAGACCTATTCATACATATTTTGCTTGAGAAAACAGTATAAAATTACATTATGTTGAGTATTCCACTTCCTTATCACTAATTCCCTTAAAAATATATTTACTTATGTTTGTTATTTGTTGTTTCGTTGTTGGATTCAGGGTATTTTCTGGTCGCGTACTCTGCACATTGCTTTTATTATTTTCGGCTGGTCGGGAAGAGCTCAATGGCGTTGTAAAATGTAATCATTGTGGCATGTAATTAGTTTTTGTGTGTTTCGACGTCCGCCGACATGAGCAAGTGTTATATTTGCGCGTCTATGTGTGTGTGTGTATATGTATAAATTTGTATGTGTATGTGTGTTTATACCCGCTACCTATAGGGTAGAAGGGTATTATAACTTTGTGCCAACATAAAATGTGTGTAACAGGCAGAAGAAGGCTTGACAGACCCCACAAACTATATATATTCTGAATCAGCACCAGCAGTCCAGTCCATATAGCCATGTCCGTCTGCCCGTCTATCTGTCTGTCTGTCTGTCTGTCTGTCTGCCCGTCTGTCTGTCCGTTTATCTGACTGTCTGTTCATATGACAAACTAGATGTCAGACACTACAAGAGATAGGATTACAAAAAAAAATAAAAAGAAATATCTAATTCTGCGCGCTGATTAAGTTTATTTTGGAATTCGACCACGCCCTCTTCCGCACCCGTAAATCGATAAAAACCGAATTACAAGCGTAATTTTAATGCCAGCCAATTTATTTTTGGTAAACACAATAACTACCAACGCCCAAATGATTTTTGAAAAATTGATTGCTCTCGTATAATTATGACAGAAGTTATTTTAAAAATTTAAAATACGTACTGATTTAAAAGCCCCTCCGTGAAAGTATGCAACACAAAATACGCAAAACATATGAGTTAAATATTTAAGAATTCGTTTTGGTTAGATATTTAGTGGGTATATCACAGTCGAGCACACTCGACTGTAGCTTTCATTCTTGTTTTGACCAGTGCGTGTGTGTAAATAAAATTTATTATGGCATTAACGTGTATATCACACACACTCAATGCAAATGAACTTAAGGCTGGACACACACACACACAAGCGCATGCATACACATGAGTTATGTGCATTGTTTTTTTAGGGGGTAAATCAATAAGTGCTGACACTCTAATTGTGTTTTCCGCATGTCTTAAATTTTCTTTATTTGTACGTTTATTTCAATCAAGCTGTAAATAAATTATATGAGCAGTCGAAGATAAATATTGCAAATACATTTATTTATGGCATTTCTTATGAAAATCTAATAATTTAAGAAAATTAATTGAAATTTATTATAATTACACAATGAATGCATTTCATTTAACTACCTTGCATTGAATTAATTAATAAAATAATCATTTAATTATTTATGCATGTATATACAACCTTATTATTCCTTATCTCAATTCGAACCTCTCTTAAAACCCCCCTCGCACATAGCCACAGGCACTTTTGGCCGCAGCGACTGAGCGCAACATGATTAACTGGCCGCGTGTCAAACTCTACACGCACCGCACGGCGTATGCGTAATCATAATTTTCGCATTTGTCCTGCCAGTTGTTGTTGTTATTGTCACAATGGAAGCAATCAATAGTCAATTTACAATTTGAGGTCTGCTTGATTGCTGCCTGTTGTACATATAACCCACACATCCACACAATATACGTATGTCTGTGTATGTGTGTGTGTATTTGCACTTGTATTCGTTTCTGTTGTGGCAATTGATTTCGCTAACCTTTTCGCTGTCATCAAAGGGTCATCAATGTGGTTGTAAATGCCACACAATTTGTTTGCTCGTTGCCCCGTTGCGCTGAAATTAACTTTGTTAAAATTGTCGCCTGGCACGCCCCAGCGACCACGCCCCCTCGCCAGGGGGCTACGCTGAATGTGTTGCTGGGGCGTGACTGCTGATAAACGACATTAGATTTAACAATATCTGATTGACAGCAAATGGGAGTGGCACGCAAGAGAAACTGGTAATACCAACAATGCTAAAGTTGAAAAAATTTTCGATCAGATGTCATGTGTTTTAGAATTCACTTCTTGACCCTTTAGTCAGCCTGTAATACCTGAAATACTTCAGTTTCAATTACTCTTTTAGAGAGAAAACAAAATTTTCTAGTTAATATAGATTTATTTAAGTTTCTTTTTAACCATCTAGTTAATTGCGGAGTTGTAAGCAAATAGTTTAGTAGATATCATCATCATCGTTATCATGGGCAAAGCCAATTCAAGACGACCATATAAAACGTGCGGAATAGACCATAAACCGAAGGTGAAACACAATGAAACATTCAATGTCAATGCCCCCAAATGGAAGAGTAATCTTTCGACTCGATCACGGAATCGAATGCATTCAAAATTTTCTATGAAATTAAAGAAATCCAATCAAACATCTTGCCGTTCTGCAAATAATCATTCGGCAACGAACCGAATGAATCAAAACCCAAAACGCAAGACAAAGCCATGTGGCTCGAATAAATCGGAAACTTCACAAGCAACGAAGTCGAATAGATCCAAAGGTCCCCATCAAATAGATCGAGTACCGTCTGGCTCGGACGAAATAACATTTTGTAGAACTAAAAATTCGAATGGATCCAAGGCATCATGTGAATCAGTTTTTAGCAGTATGGTAAAACATCCAAGCCCTGAAAAAATTATTAAATGCAGTTCATCTTATTCGCTTCCATTTCTTCGCACATCAAACATAAAATTGAAGAGATCCAATGAAACAACACGTCGTACAACAAGTAAACTAAAACGAGCGAATAAGAAACCAGCACGTAATCTCAGTGGATCGATTAAATCTGAAATTTTGAACATGACAAAGTCGAATAGATCCATATTTCCATTATTTGGCTTCGATCAAATAGATAATGGCTCCAGAGCATCGGATGAAACAACAACTTTTGGCCATATAAAGTCGAATCCACCACGTGACTTAAATACAAAGCAATCCGATAGCTCCTTTGAGCCCTGCACTTCAGCTAATTTTTGTCCAGATCTGTGTGGAGAAGTTGGATCGAATAGATGCCGTGTATCTTGTGGGTCACTAAGTGAACGTTCAAGGATGCAAAAGCCTGGTGGAAATACTAAGGAACCCATTAAATCCTACCCAAGAAGATGTGAATGTGCACACAAAAGGAAAGATCGTCCTTCCTCCCCTAAAGGAAGATATCATCTTCCTAGAAGTAGTGACAGCCCACAAAGTTGGATGCAAGGAAGAGGCAATAATCCAATTCCCAAAATAGAATCCAATGTAGAAAAGAAATGCGCAGGTGAACCGAAGTATGAACGAGTTCATCTCTTAGCCGCACAACCTTCAAGTGCTCAAAATAATGCTCCCGAAGATACCAATAAAATACCCAAATGGAAAGGTCCTTTTGTCTTGAAGCCTCAAAATGAAAAACAAGTTTTGGTAAATTCAACAAAATTCTCGGGAACAGTGACATTTACCACTGAAGCCAATCAATCATCTTCGAACATAGAGTCCATAGATCCAAGCAGTAGCTCAAAAGCGAAAAAACAGAGATTAATGGAAGATGATGATGCAATGAGCAACCATTACGGAAGAATTCTCATGGCGCATTGCCGTGGGGCGGAGGTGAAGCGATCGTGCAAGCAAGAAGAACACCCGGAGAACGGGGAGGAAAATGATTACGAAGGCTCCTCTGAGTGCACCCCGAAAATTAATAAAACTTGTCGCGAAACAAAATCCAGCCGCCGTTTGACCGTCAAGAAAGCAGCTCTCGCTGGATATTTTTACCGAGTGAATGGAAAATAATACTCCTACGACTAAACTGCAACAAATTTTATGATTTTTAGAAATTTTTAATGTATTATTTATTTTTATTTTACGAAATACAATTCTTAAGTTACAGAGCATATTAAAACTTACTTCCATTTCTTATCCAGGGAGTTACATCGGACAAAGAAAGAGTCTCTGAAAGAGAATCTGCTCGACTTTTATATATCCGTTGATCGTTCGCTCAAAGTATTTTTTAAATATGCAACTATTTGTATTATTGCATACTTTCAGGCAAGACCTGCCACATCTGAGCGCCCACTTAAATCATTTCTTAAATAGCTTTTATGTTATTTATCCGTTCTTAACCAAATTTGTAGAAAACATTGGAAAGCTACAAAATGAATATTATATCTTTATAATTACTCTTGCAATACGATTTTAAATGATTTACAGGCACGGCTGAATTCTAAAACGTACTTTATCTGCGTGCAATAATAAAATATGTTCTTACCGAATTTAGTAGTTCCAGCTCTTATAGCCACTTAAATCTAGGTGTTCCTACAGATAGACAGGCTGACAAGGCGGCTTCATCTAATTTGAAGTTAAGGTAGATAAAAAATATGTATACGCTTTTTAGGGTGTACCACAACATTTTCGGTTATAATACCCTTCTGCCCTATAGGTGTAACTTGTTTCAAAAGTTTGATATGTTTCTTATTTAACAACTTCTCCCCAGTCGATTGACCCTCTGCGATTCCATCGTAATTAGCAGTTACAGTTGAGTTTTCAATTAGCAACTACACGAAAGCACTCAATTCTACGACGTCTTACTCCCATGGGGTCACTCCCCCAACTCACGTGTAAAGCAAGAGGAAGAGTTTCAAGCTGCTGCAAAGTGAGCTATAAAATTGACCTGCCTTTGACTTGTGCTCATTGAGCGCTCGCCCTCACTGACATCTGCCCGCTGCACTCTAATCTAACAGCTTCTGAGTTTTCCATTTCCTATGCCAAGCGATTTTTCACATTTTTTTTCATGCTGACTATAATACCCATTGACATCGACAACAAAAGGGTGTATTTTGTTTGCACAACAGCAGGGTGTCTAGCAGATTACACATAGTATGTTAAAAGACAAGAAAGATGCCTTTCTAAAATAACTCAAGCCGTATCTCTTTAAATGGTTCTTTATTATGTTTATTATTCTCTATATTTGCTTATATATCACTTTATCATCAATACTTAGAAATATCAACATTGGCAGGAATATTCTAACCTATTTATATATTTATATAATTTTTTAGTTACATATGTATATACATATGCAGCGAAGTGAATTTCCATTTACACTATACCATATTAAGTAAATATATATAAATATTGACAGCTGAGTTAGTTTAGCTATAAATAGTCTTATTACACATATACACATACATATGTATGACATATATTAAATATATATTATCTTAAATTGCATACAAGGTATCTACCAGTTCATGGGAATTTGCTGTGCCTGATTTTTCTTGTATTATTTTATCCTGTTCTGCTGTAGTTTATCACTGAAGCGCACGCCATGGCAACCGGAGCAGGACTTTGCGGGCAAACACTAAGTGGCATACGAGGCGTATGCGTTATCTGGCCAACCTCAACCTGCCCTCACGCCTGCTGATGCTCCCCCCCCCCCTGCCTGCCACTGCTTGTGGTTTGCATTTAAAGTTTAAGTGGCGCAAAATCACCGCCTGTGGTGCGCGTTGTGTGCAAACAGTGACGCAGCTACCGATGCCACTGCCACAGTTGCTGCAGGCGTCGACGACGCAGGGCATAGACTGCATTTGCAACATCAATCGCAACCTCATACCGTTGTCAGCTACAGTTGCAGCGGCGCTGCTCTCATTACGTTGATGGCAACCGCCGTCTACGCTCTTGTTTGTATGTATGTATGTCTGTATGCGTGTGCGTGTGTTTAATAAACCGGATACTAGAAGTGGAGCCAGTGGCGGTGAAACGGGCAAAGGGGTAGCAAGTGGGGATGCCAGAAAAGCTGCCGTTGGTTGAGTTTAATTAGCTTTAATGGCTTAATGCAGCTGCAGCTGTCGTTCTGTTGACCCACTGGCTACTTGGCTACGACTTGCAGCTGCTTGACAGCCCAAGGGCCATTAACTGCAGTCAGATAGCTCTAGAAATCCCTCAGAACATCAATAAAGCTCTAAGACAATCATCTTCTTTATAACTTCATTAAAATTACAATCAAAATTTGAAGAATTTATTCATGTCTAAATCATCAAGTTCCTTTCAACTAAATTTTCAAAACTGAAGAAGTCATTGAACCAAGATAAAGTAATAATTGTAAACTTTATAATAAGGTCTTTTAAGGTCAAAAGCTTTCTAATTCCTTAGCTATTTTAACTTATTAAGAGTTTCTTGGTTCAGCATCATGATAGAAATGTCAACCACAAATTCTTAATTGTTGATGTATCAATTTTAAACAATAATAGAATACTCCTAATTGAAAATTTGTGATGTTCTTTAACTTCATAATAAAATAGTCTTAAAATTTAAAATTTAAGGTCAAAAGCTTTCTAATTCCTTAACTTATTAACTTATTAAGAGTCGCCACACGGAAGGTAGTCTCTTTATTCTCTTATTCAGTTATTGAGTTCATATTAATACAACGAAAACGCGATCTCTGAACCATGTCACTGGGTTGCTTGTCATGTAGTGCAGTGATCTGCACGTGGAACTCCTCCTATCTTGGGAACATACTGGCATAAATATAGATCTGAGTTACAGATGTTTACTGAGGAGCATTCACACTGAACCTTATTTATACTGTGCTTCGAGCATGCAAAAGCGTGCACATGTCAAATATTTGCTTAATATAAATAATGTTTACTTATTTATTATTTTTAAAAACTTATTTGTTCAATTGCATCGACAGTATCATATAAAACAGAAGGCCCTGCCTAAGGCCCGCAGTTACAGTTTAATCTTTTAGCCACGAAGGGCTTTAGTTGCAAGCCATGAAACTGTCCACAACACTTCTGATTGGTAGAGTCCCACATTGAAGCTAAAGTGCTATATCACAGTGTAATGCTTTACTTTCAGGCATCTTCACGCTGATATGTTCGACCGAACTCTGCACAGGCAGGCCCCAGCCAGGGTGTTCCGAAGAAACTACACTACCTCCAATGTGTTCGGATGAAACGACTTCGCCACCGGAATGTTCGACTGACACAACAGAAGACACGGAGGATACATCTCCTGGATGTTCGGATAACACAACTGAAACAAGTGAAGAAACATCCCCGGAATGTTCGGATAATACAACAGAAACAAGTGAAGAGACAGACGAAACATCGCCAGAATGCTCGGATAACACAACTGAAACAAGTGAAGAAACAGACGAAACATCGCCAGAATGCTCGGATAATACAACTGAAACAAGTGAAGAAACAGACGAAACATCGCCAGAATGCTCGGATAATACAACTGAAACAAGTGAGGACACAGACGAAACATCGCCAGAATGCTCGGATAATACAACTGAATCAAGTGAAGAAACATCTCCAGAATGTTCGGATAACACAACTGAAACAAGTGAAGACACAGACGAAACATCGCCAGAATGCTCCGATAATACAACTAGTCTCACAGATACAACTATAACTCCTTCGACTGACCCACCCTGCACGGAAACTAGCAGAGCAACTCGATCTACAAGACCAACAAGAACTACAAGACCAACAAGAACCACAAGACCTACTAGACCACCAACACAACCACCAACTGAGCCAACCTGTACGCAACCACCAACCCAACCTCCTACTCAACCCCCCTGTACGCAACCACCAACTAATCCACCTTGCACGCAACCACCAACCCAACAACCTACTCAACCACCCTGTACACAACCACCAACTCAACCACCTACGCAACCACCCTGTACGCAACCACCAACCCAACCACCAACTAATCCACCTTGCACGCAACCACCCACACAACCACCTACGCAACCACCAACCCAACATCCTACTCAACCACCCTGTACACAACCACCTACTCAACCACCAACTAATCCACCTTGCACGCAACCACCAACTCAACCACCAACTAATCCACCTTGCACGCAACCACCACCCCAACCACCAACACAACCACCAACTCAACCACCCACTGGGCCACCCTGTTCGCAACCACCAACGCAACCACCAACTAATCCACCTTGCACGCAACCACCAACCCAACCACCTACACAACCACCAACTCAACCACCAACCCAATCACCAACTCAACCACCAACCCAACCTCCTACTCAACCACCCTGTACGCAGCCACCAACCCAACCTCCTACTCAACCACCTTGTACACAACCACCAACCCAACCACCAACTAGACCACCCTGTACGCAACCACCAACTGGGCCTCCAACCCAACCACCAACTGAACCACCAACTGGACCACCCTGTACGCAACCACCAACCCAACCACCAACTAATCCACCTTGCACACAACCACCAACTCAACCACCAACCCAACCACCAACTCAACCACCAACCCAACCACCAACTCAACCACCAACCCAACCACCAACTCAACCACCATCCCAACCACCAACTCAACCACCAACCCAACCACCAACTCAACCACCAACCCAACCTCCTACTCAACCACCCTGTACGCAACCACCAACCCAACCTCCTACCCAACCACCCTGTACAGGCCCACCAACCCAACCACCAACTCAACCACCAACTAGACCACCCTGTACGCAACCACCAACTGGGCCTCCAACCCAACCACCAACTCAACCACCAACCCAACCACCAACAAATCCACCTTGCACGCAACCACCAACTCAACCACCAACCCAACCACCAACTAGACCACCCTGTACGCAACCACCAACTCAACCACCAACGCAACCCAGTCGACAACCCTGCAAAACGACGACCAAGTCACCTTGCGACAACCACAAGATTAAGATCTGCGTCTGTGGAAAGAGCTATTGGCGATTGTAGGATGAAGTTAGTTCTCTCTGACCGTGTCGATGCTAATTTATAATTGTGAATAAAAATATGTTAATGAAATCGTTGTTTTTATTGTGCCCTTAGACCTGAACGATGAGCCAAAATACAGTTACTTACTCTGAACTCAGAGCAAGCAGATTATGCGCAGTCTGAAAATAAATTCATTCTTACTTTATTCAATTTCAGTGTGGTTCAGTTCTGTACAAAATATATATAATGCAACCAATATATTGTATATGTAACATATGGTACATAACGAAAGTGTGACAGAGCATTTTTTTGTTCTTTTTATGGATTCTCGATTCTATGACTGACAGCAACCACATAAGTTTCCAATCAAAACATACTTAGTTATGAAATAGGGAATTATGGTTCTATACAAGACGATTGCAACTTTAAATCGCATTTTTATTAAAGCAACTTTAAATGAAGCGAATAAAAGATACGGCGGACGAGACACTGACTATTTATTTGCCCCAAATTGCAGTGGGGGCGAGTTGTGTGAATAGTGGAACCTCACAGCCCCTTGCACTCTAGTACTGACATGCACATACAGACTCACACTCTCTCTCTTGCCTAAACTCACACCCCAAGAGTTTCATTCATTCACACGTAGAAACCACCATCGCATAGCAATGCATCGCTTCGCTGCAGTTCGTGCTTGTTGTTTTTGGGGTGCAAAAGAAACTTTGGCTCATAACTTCACATTGAAGAAGATGCATATGCAACACGTTCGAGCCATTCAATGTTGCACCACCTTCCGCTTTCGTCTGCTTCCGGCCTCTGCCAGCGTGCAATTGAGTGCGGCCAAATAAAAGTAGTTGCAGCTGCCTTTCTTCCCGCACAATTTATATGCATGCGAATGCACAGAGAAAAATAGTAGAGCAGTACCTTACTGCTAGACTAGCACCTAGTCCAACTAAGTCTTCTTCTTATCAGAAAATATAAATAACTATTAAAGCAGTTTCTTGCAGTGTATGTACGTATATACTTTAATCCAATCTGCCAGTTTTCTCAAGTGCAGCACAAAGTGCCGGCAGGCATTTGAGCTGAACTAAGCTTGAACCAAACCAAGCTGCACTGAACCAAGCTGAACCTGCCTGCCTCCTGAGCCCGGCACAAAAGTAACGATGAGAATGTCGGAGAGAGGTCGCTCTGTTAATTGAAAAATAGTGTTTGCCGTTTTATGTTGACAGTTCGCTGACAAACGGACACCGGACGGATGTGGTTAGTCATTTAATTTTTAATTAATATGCAGAAGTCGAGGGGAGAGTCGTGAAAAGGTGCTATAGGGGTTTGACAAAATGAAGGGAACCCCTACTAAAGTTTAGTTACAGCAAAGAATATTTTGCCCCTATTCAAGTTTCCGCCAAACTAATGCAAAACTCGTCCATAGCTTTAATAAAGCAGCTCTTTGTTTATTTATTTATTTGTTGCTTTTCAGCAATTTTGCATTCGATTAAAAGCTATGTCAATATTTATATATATATATATATTTGTATATATAGTACACATACGCTATCGCTAAAGGTATTATGGTATTTCCATATTTCAATGATCAGTTTACTTGGCTCATTATTGAAACTCGCTCGTTTTGTTTTTTCATGTTCCCTGATTTTAGTCCAACTTGAATTGTGCCTTCGCCACATTAATGTAATGCTTATGAAATGTACAAATATCAACTATGTACTATATACCATACCTATGTGTATGTTACCATAAAATAAAGCTGTGTTGTCTATACTTAAATTTATGAACTGAATAAACGATGGCCGCAATTCGCTTAAGTTCTATCTACACAGTTCTATTTGCGTGCTAATTTAAAACAGGCTTCTTATATGATATGTGCCTAATTTTCCAAAAAAATATTCATATATGATATATTAATTATAATTGTAAAACCTAACATTCGTTGTTTTATCAATATTTGTCTGTGTGCTAAAAAGGGATCCAATCAATGATATGATAGCAGACTTCTTCTACAAGTTTTCAATAATGAGCGGCAACTAGTCTCTATTACAAGATATAGTAGGTATAGATATATTCGGAAATAAATTTGAAAGTCTTTCTGCGGTCTAATTGTATAGCAAAATGGGATTTCTTTAAGAAACAATATGATATTTGTAAAGAGAGAGAAAGATATTTGTTGCTTAGCAAAGAAAATTCACTTGCTAATGTGTAACCGATGCTTTTGAAGCAACGTTTTACAACCTACCGATAGCATAATCATAATTTATCTTTGTCTTTGCATATACTTTAATATAATTTAATATAGTCTATAGGGAATTGATATCATAATAAACATACGCGGACTTATCACAATTCGAACATATTCAATTTGGTAAACTAAAACTAATTAACAATATTTCTAAATTATTTTCACGTTTACAATAACGAGAATTGGGGCCAGGCAGGTTTGGAGATTACAGACAATTTCACACGCGATAAAACGATGATTTTAAAACAACCTAAAGTAAAATAATTAAAAAATCATCAAACAGGACGAGACAATACTACAACAATTGTCCATGTTTTTAGAATTAGCTCAGAAAATAGTTTTGAGGGCCTTGCCATTTCTGCTGATCTGTGCAACAGGGCCTGTGAAAGAGAAATGTTTTTGTTAGAAAGATATTCCATATATGGCTGATCCTAATACTCACCCTCAGTCTCCGATGCTCTCGCTACGCCCATCGCCCTGAGAGATCGAAAGAGGGCACCCAAATTAGAGCGATCATCTAGATACTGCTTTTCGAGTCGCACAACTGCAGACTTCTTGTTCTTAGTTTGTGTGTGCCAGACAAGAACTTCAGTGCAGTTGGTGCCTTTGGGCTCGATCTGATCGATGTGCAAATCAATGCTACGCAGAAACAAATCCTCCTCATAACCAGGCTTAAATGGCATATTCACTCTGGGGTACTGAGACATATACGACAGATTGACAGCAAAGCCAGCCATGTCAACGGGCCAGCGACGTCCCGCCACCCAGGAGTCCAAGAAAGCCACCACTTTACCCTGAAAGAGTTTAGACAGATTATAGATGTAAGTATGTATGTTTATAGGATATTTCCAAATGGAGTCTTTTACTTACATCACGCACTACCGGACCGCTGATCGCATAGTCCGCTATCAGTCCGACGGGAAACATAGAGACACGCTGTGTCTGTCTGATTTCCGAAAAGAGTTTCAGATCATACGTATTGTCATCATCCCCAAAGTACAGTATCCCGTTTGTGAGATTATGTTGGTGCAGCCACTGCAGCGCAGCACGCCGATTGGCCACACCCCGTGGCGCGGGTTTATGCGTACGAAACTTATGCGGCATAGGACTAGCCAAATGTGTATAGGGTATGCCTGTGTAGGAAGCATTAGAAATATAAGATATCATTATGGGAACTGTGTCAAGATAAGGAGTAGCTTACCGATTCGATTAAGTAAAACATCTAGAAACGCATCACATCGCTCGTGATCATTGGCCACTAACCAATGGAGGCGTGGCACATGAAGCAACGTGTGTGCCAGACGCGTCAGTTCCGGAATCTGTTCGCGTCTTGGATATGTGGGCGTTACGAAGTAAATCACAGGCAGCTGCATATAGGCACTACGTGGTTTATCTTGCACATAGAAACGACGATCCTCATGACTTTCGGTGCAAATGCGAACCGATTCATTCACAGCGTGCAGGTTTGTACTATCTGGAGTGAGAAAGAGAAAGAGGCAAGAAGAGTGAGAATTATTTTATGGGGCAGCCTAACAGTAGACTTCATTCAAATGGGCCATAAAAGTTTATTGTATTATTGGGCACTGGCACCCCTCTTCATCTTTCCCTCACCATACTCACAATTCGCAATTAGCACAACGCTTTTTTATATCATTTTCTACAAGTATTTCGTGTTTTTCAAGTAGCTATAAAAAGCCCACTCAAAATATAAGAGCCAAATTTGAGTTCGCTTTTTTTTTAGTGTGTGCGTAACTCTTAGGTAAGTGTCGGCATGTCTAATTCAACTTACAGAGCCGACAAGGTCTTCGTTGAGTATAAATATAATATTTTATTTATAACTGTCTGCTATAAATCAGATTTATGATGAACAGAGAGAGACAGAGCTCACGTATATCATGTATATTATACAGGCTTTGTAACTTTTATGCGTCTATATTGGTTTGTTAAGTAATCATGTAAAGTAAATTGCGACAGTTTCGCTTTATTAAATAATTTCTATACTCAGAAAATAAACAGAAAAGATTTGTTTAAAATAAATTTGTATAATTTAGTTTTCTGTTTAAATGATTAATATTTTATACAGAAACTGTAAATATACATATAGTGATAGATCAAAAATATATTATTAAAATTGAATTATCACACTATTCATTATACGAGGGTCGTTTGATAAGTCCGTGACTTTTTGTATTTGCCGCGCACCTGCTCTAAATACAACACTGCTCCTGTCAGCAGTTATCGATTAACAGCTGACTGTAAAATTTTGAGAAAGCTGCGTTTTTTGGTTTGCGTTTTATAGGCATTGAAAGCAGACGATCTCGTGAATTTTAACGAAAATGGAAAAAAGTGAATTTCGTGTGCTAATTAAGCATTATTTTTTGCGTAAAAAATCCATCACCGAAACCAAGGAAAGACTTGATAAATATTATGGGGACTCTGCACCATCAATTTCAATGGTTAAGAAATGGTTTACTGAGTTCCGTTGTGGTCGTACCAGTACAAGTGATGCCGAACGTTCAGGTCGCCCAAAAGAGGTCGTCATGCCAGAAATCGTCGACAAAATCCATGGAATGATATTGGATGATCGGAGAATGAAAGTGCGTGAGGTAGCTGAGGCTGTAGGCATCTCAACTGAACGGGTACATCACATTTTACATGAATATTTGGACATGAAAAAGCTTTCCGCGCGATGGGTGCCGCGATTGCTCACACACGACCATAAGCGCAACCGTGTGACCATTTCAAAGGAGTGTTTGGCGATGTTCAACCGCAATCCAAACGAATTTTTGCGCCGTTTCGTTACCGTAGACGAAACATGGATCCACCACACCACACCAGAGACCAAAGAACAATCAAGACAGTGGGTTTCTCCGGGTGAACGTGCACCAAAGAAGGCCAAGGTGGGTCTGTCGGCCAACAAGGTCATGGCCACAGTTTTTTGGGATGCACAAGGTATCATTCACATCGATTACCTTGAAAAGGGTAAAACGATCACCGGCGAATATTATTCAGAGCTTTTGGACAGATTCGATATTGATTTGAAGCAGAAACGACCGCATTTGGCGAAAAAAAAGTGCTGTTCCATCAGGACAATGCACGGGTGCACACGTGTGTAGTCAGCATGGCAAAATTTCATAAATTGGGCTACGAACTGCTACCCCATCCAGCATATTCTCCAGATTTAGCCCCCTGTGACTATTTTTTGTTTCCAAACATGAAGAAATGGCTCGGCGGTAAGAGATTCGGGTCAAATGAAGAGGTCATCACAGAAACAAACGACTATTTTGAGGGCCTTGAGAAAACCTATTATTTGGAAGGAATAAAAAAATTGGAAAAACGCTGGACTAAATGTATAGAGCTAAAAGGATATTATGTTGAGAAATAAAACGCTTCTTTGACGAAAAAAATATATTTTATTCAAAAAGTCACGGACTTATCAAACGACCCTCGTATCATTCACAATTTCAATCTTTAAATGCAAAAATGCGACGTTATTTTTAGAACTTTGCTAAGTATTTCGTAATGTTGCTCATTGTATCTTTTATATTATGTGAATATATATATTTATGTGAATATTAAGAGAAAAACATACGAATGTTCAACGAGGTTATTGAGGTTATCAAGATGGTTATATGATTGATAATTATTATCTCTCCGGTGAATGTAAAGCCTTCTATTGTAAAAGGTTTTCCAATAGGTACTATACAGATAAGTGTCATAAGCCTCTCAATAGTTTATTCGACACCTAAATCAGATAACACTGAACTAGTAATCAGTATAGAAGTAGAACACAGGTAAATGGATCTTGATAACTATCACGTAATGAGTCACTATTTCCATAACTTTTGTAATTCTTTGATTTACCCCTCGAATAATTTGTAGGTTCTTCGTAAAAGCACTGATATTACCCACTGATAATAACACAAATAACTGAATTCAATTGCCTAATGGAGCATTACGTGGAGATATATCGTTGACCTATTCATATGAATTCGTTTGCCATCCCCATGATTAGATAAATTAGCGTTAATGTGTGCTTCAGTCGCCCCCAATGTGAATTGAGCACATTAGAAAAGCCCCTTGATAAATCTATAAAGCCTTGTAGAAGAACACGCGACCTGATGCGGTGGCTCATTAGAAGCACCCCCAAAAAGAAATATGATATGAATTCCGATAGCTTTCACGTGTGCATTTACACTAATAGCTATAATTGTTATTGCTGTTGTTGTTTGCCGCCATCCATCAATAATGCAGACACAAAGTCTCGAAAGGCAGCTCAATTTAATAACTAATTAAATATTGACTTGTCCCCTCTCTGTCACGTCTCTACCAAGACCCCCTAAGACGCGCTCTGAATGGGTTCGATGCTAAGTAAGTGTTTACCCACTTGCCTTAGTCTGGCCCGTGTGCAAATAGATAAAGTACAGACAATGCCAAATCGTTTGAAATCTCAACGTGAGACTCATTAGGCCCATACGAGGCCTCATTAGAAAAGCAGCGCGTAGGTGGAGGCAGAGGTAGAAGGGGGTATTCGCTTTGATTTCCCATTCACAAGTTCGCAGTGCCCCGAATTGCTGATAAGCTCGCTCACATTCTGTCAGGGTCGTGATAAAATACAACTGCAAGTCGACGCAAAGATACGCTGTAAATTTCGAGAAATTATAAGTAAGTTGCAGAATAACTTTGCTGTTTAGTATGCATTTTAAATAAACTTGATAGCAACCTTATTCCCAACAATTACTACATGCAAATATATAAGCACATACAATATATTTATTTATTTTAAGTATAATAAACGGCTCCCATTTCACGTCTATAGAGTACACAAATTATGATTCACCACTAATCGTGGGGGAAAACATTTCAATGAATAATTTATAGCACACCAACGTTATGTAATGTGCGTCGATAACGATAGATCCTGATAGTATACTAATTATGCCCCTATAGCAGTGTTTTCCCAGAATATTTCAAATATTACCGGGTTTATTAGTCACGTTAGAATGCTATCTGCTTTTACTTTTTTCAATTGGATGTTTGTCACTAATTTCACGTTTCAAGTGCCCCTTGAGACTGGTAATTAACCTCCACCAGTGCACAGATATAAGACGGTAAAGTGATTCATGTGGCAACATTAGTATTGCATAATTAGATCAGAATTAAAATATTTTACTCAGTACAGCACCAAAAGCAAACTGAAGACTATGATAGAGCTTCTCTTTATTTAATCTTAATTATCTTCAAGATTTATTTTATTTGGGAAATTAATTGCAAATTGAAATATACAATACTTTAAATTAAATATTTCTGGCCTCTCAAGAATATTCACAAAATAATGACGAAGTTAATTAACGTAGCGCACATAACATGCTACAGTACTTTTAAAAGGTGTGATAAGTCTAATGGAACTTGTATGGGAAGTTTTTACATTTAAAAATCAACAACATGCGGACAAACTAGAGAAACCGGACTAGACTTTAACATTAAAATTCCACTTAAAAAGAGATAGCGCTAAAACAAACTAAACATCATCAAGCAGTGATTTTAAACTCTCGATGATTCAGCACTTTAAAAGCCCTAGTCCAAAGAGCATCACTCAAACAGCAGAATTTCAATAGTAGTAATAGAAGTAGTAGTATTCGTACACAATCTCTATTAAACATTCCACATCTGTTCTAGTTGAGTCACCGATCAATTCAAAGTCAAAATTTTATAGAGAAATTTGTATACTCTAGTGGAGGGACAAGAATTTTATATATATTATACATGGCAATCTTAAAAACAGATTAACTTAGTATTATATTCATTAATTCCTATACTAAAGTACGTTTTTTCAACTATATATTAATAATTATATATTAGTACTTCAACTTTAAATATTATCATCATATGAACAATCTATAGAAGAGTATTTTACAAGTTTAAATTTGTAGATTCGTTTTGCACGTGTTGTTTAAAAGTTCCGTGCAAATAATTTGCCATATCGCGTGCATTTTCAATGACTATTTTGCTCTGGGTCCAATTGAAATAATTAACCATGTTAATGTGTGTAATTTTGAAGAATCGCTAATGTTTATATAGACAATATTTGCATGGGGCTACGCTCGACGTGCGACGTGTTTGATATGCCACAATCCAAACAAACTTTAAGGCTTGTGGATGAAATTGAAAAATTTATTACGCGAAATCATCTCGGGAATCACATGAGGCACACTAGAATAGGAATCGAAGAAAGGAATTCGCGTATTCCCCTACACACTCACTTCGATATGTAATCGAAATGCAAATAAAATTCGCAGTATTATTAACGTAATTTGTATGCACAAACAATGCAAATTAAATGGAAACCGAATTGGAAGGCTAACGACGGAAGCTGTAGAGGGAAAGGGAAAAGGGGTGGTAGCGCTGCTAAAAGCCAATTAACTCGTCGTTTTGAAAACACATCAACACACATATGGTATGAGAACTATAGAACACAGTTCTTTCGAGTGTGGATAAAAAAATACTGCAATTAAATCATTTTTCAAAACGTAGCAAGACTCGCGACAGTTGACAGTTTATACGGTTAATTGCTGGTCAGTTGAGATAGTATACACATATATATGTATATATATTCTTAGAATATTAAATGTTTTAGATATTTAATAGAACTGGTTTGCTGTACACTGTACATGCTATAGGGTAAATGAAAACTTAATATTAATATTTTTCAAGTTTACTGAGAAATTAAACTATAACAGAAGAACAAAGGCTTGCTTCGGCATTTTTAATGTTTACTGAGAAAGTTAAACCACAAAATGAGTGTACAGAACAACTTATTGACGAAATTTTAAATGTGTTCAACTTAAAATTAACCTGGACTGTTAAATTTACTGAAGACTGTGACCTCGTGTCAAAATGAATCATTTTAACTTCATTCACAACATTCCCCATAACTCAAGCGTAACATACTGTTCCGAGAATGCTTTTGAAACAATTTTAAAATGTACAGTTCATTCATTTTCAAATTACTTGAAATCATTGGCGCCCAAGTAGAACGAATCCACAACATTAATAGCCCATTTTATGCAGTGAACAGACATCAAAGAAGCGTTGGAGATTCGCGTGCCGTTGCACCCAAGAATCGATATGATTTGACCCCCATCTTATCTATCCTTACTCCTTTGCAACAAATGGGTCAAAATGAGCTAATAAATTACGAATTAGAAATGAAAACCAGGGAATCGTAAAATGTGGCCTTGACATGCTCTCCTCTTTGGCCTGTCAGCTGTGACTGTATCTGTAACTGTAGCCGTAACTGTAAATGTTGCGGCAATAAAATCGTGCATCACCCGAAAGCGACTATCGATAAAATAAATTGTGCAATAGCAGCATGAAAAAGACAACGACGCTCGTCGAATTAAGCCAATTACGGCTAAATAATAAATAGTTACAACAACAGCAACAACAACAACACCAAGCAATACAATGGTTAACTAACTCGAGTATGGCAGGCAGACACCCCAAGCACGTCAAGTTACATGCAATGATTACCGCAATGGGCCTAAACAACAACAGTGGCTCTGACGCGGTTTTCCCAGGCCAAAACTGACAATGCCAGGCCAATGAAGGTTATAGAGAGTGGGAGAGAGTTCGACAAGAAGAAAAGAGAGAGTATGAGAGAGAGGGGGAGAGAGAGTTAGAGTGCGAGCAATAGCGTGAGGTGTTCGAGTGTCGAGTGTTAGCTCGTTAGTCAGTTGGTTAGTTGACTTGTTTTGCCATCGTTAGCCAAATACCCCTAGTTATTATATAGATTATTAGGGTTGGGCCTTGGCGCCCTTGTCCACTACATTTAATCGGCAATTATTAGGGCGATTCAGCACTAGAAAATTGTGATTTACTCTAGCCTAGTTTTAAATCCTCAAGACTTGCAATACAAGATCGAAGACTATTTAGAAAATGTGATTTTATAATGAAAATAACTCTTTAAACACAAAATCAAACAATGTTCCTTCACGAATTCCAAGGTAATATGATGGGCTTTGCTCTAATATCGTGAGTATGCAGTTGGTGCATTAGCTATATACATAAGTAAACCAAAAATCTATCAAAAATAGCAAAATATACAAAATATATTACATAATATTCGCCATCAACAAATCTTTTCGTGACACTAGAAGCATTACTTAATAAATTTGATATTCGTCGTATTGTTAAAAATATTATAAGTTCAAGTACCGATAAGAAATGAACTCATACTGTACCTACTATAAACCGTGTATACACTTGTATGACAGATTCGAAAGAACAAATAGAAATAGAACAAAATATTTACTGAACTACTCAAAATTTATGGATATATATAACACATAATTATAGCTAAATAATAAAAAAGTAATTAATAGAGTCGTTAAACAACTTGAGTAGGAACAAATAATAAGTAAAATAAAATCAAATAAATCAATTCCCTACAGTTCTCAAACAGTTTCCCTTTGTCTACCAACTGTACTTTCAAACCAATGAACCCTAAACTGCCCGCAGTAGAGTAGTGCATTGGAAAACTCTTGAAAGTGAAAGTCTCTCTCACTTTCGTGAAGTTGCAGCATTGCATGCATTGAGTGAGTTGGGAGAGAAAGAGAGACCAAATTCAGAGAGAGAGCTCACTGGCCCACTGGTTTCTCAGAGAAGCACAGAGAGGAAGTGAGGGAGAGGGAGAGGGAAAGGAAGGCAGACTAAGAGGGCTAAAGATGAAGCTTACGTTGGAGTTTGGGTTTTCTGGGTTGGATTTCTTGCGCTTGAATCGAAACGTGCGTGGTTCTCTTGCTAAGATCTTGCTTACCTAGAGCATCGTGCGGCTCGTAGTCTGTGCCGGTATCCTCCGTCCCGGTGCCGTAGCCCATTGTCTGGGAGCTCAACATCATATAAAAGATAAAGCAGATGACACTGACAAACAGCAGACCCCACCAGCAGCGCCGCCGGCCCGCCTTCCGACGTGATGCGATGCTGGACATGGATGCGGGCTGCTCCTCATCGGCCAGTTGCGGATGATAGCGTAGGTGATAGTGCTGATTGCTAAATGTATCTTGCTGTTGGTCCAGAATGTGATTGGCGCTGTCGTCGTCGTCGTCCTCGTATGCTTGGGCTGCCTCCAGGGGCTGATAATGTGCACTTGGCATTGTACAGTCGATGCAGACACAGAGCTGGAGGTAAAGGGGGTTGTCGTCTAATGCGGAGTCTCAGTGTGTGCGGCGGCAGAACAGCTGCTTCTGTGGCATGTCAACTGCAGCAGCTGCAGAGGATTGGGCGGCAGACGAAGGCAGAGATGACGACAGCGCCGGGCTGTCTTTGCCATTTGTGGAGCACGTCGCGTTGTCAGATTGATTTGCTTAAGCTTCTTTGGCTTTTATTATTAATTATTCTTGACTTTGCTTGAATCTCGCTGCGTCGTTACACAATTTCGCCAGACCGAATCTAATTTGCATTCACTGAGCACTTCGGTATTATTTTTATTGTTAAAATGGCTTTTATTATTATTATTAATATTATTATTATTATCTGTGTAATATGTGCTGAGGTGCGTTTTATTCGCGAGGTTTTCACCTCACAGAAATCACAGACAACGCACACACACGCACTGCACACAGGGGCACACAGAAAGAACTGCAAATACAAACACAAATATGATACGATGTTGCCGCCGCTGCCTTAAATTTTTTAGCTATTCAGCGAAAATAACTGAACACAAAATAAAGTAAAAAGTTGATGCTTAATATTATTTTTGCTTTTATTTATTTCGGCTGCTATTTCCATTTACTTTTGTTGTTGTCTCGTCGAGTTTGACAGCGCCACTGAAGGCAGTCAGCCCAGGCCAGCCCCACTCTGGCTGCTCTCTCCTCTCTCTGTCTCTTTTAGGCGCGCTCAACTTAGCTGTTGCTCTCGCTCTCATACTCGCTGCCGTTCGCACCACAGCTGTTTACAGGGTTGCATTCGCTGGCAACAGCGGATGGTTTGTGCCTCGGCTAACATGCGAGCTTATCGATTGTATTCATTGGAGCCCAAATTCAAATCGACAACAACAATAGAAACATTGAAAAGAATTGTGAAAAACATAAAAAAAATAAATACATTTTAATATATAAAGAAATAGTAATATATAAAGAAATATTACGTATGCATATGTGCATTCAATGTATAAAAACTGGACACTAAAATTTAATCCAGCGCTGAAACTTAGCGAACCACACCTATCTTTATAAACCCACTAGCACATAACACCGCTATAAACCGTCGCTCTTATGGCTCTTATCTAATCTAATCGCGGTCACTGAGGTTACGATATTTAAACAATTCGGGGTAAGGAAGAAGAAAGTAAAATATGTTAAAATTGTATAACAAACGGAACGTATTTTGCATTTATTCTTTATGTTTTGCTTCATCTATTCGTTTACAAAATAAATGCGTATTACAGTTAGTTAATCAATTAGGCAAATTTTATTTAATATTAATATTTTAATTACATTTAAAGCCATTTTTGTATCTCACGCTGCACTGCAGTTGTTGAACACATCAAAAATGTTGACGCTCGATAAGAAAAGATAATGCTCTTGATCCAGGATGTGTAGAGGGGGGTGGAGTGATTAGACTTGCTGGTGGTGTTGGTGCACAGAACTCGATAAAATGTTGTTTTCTCTGGCAAACTTTGAACTTATGGAATACATAATTAATTAACTAAATCGCAAGAGGCGAACTCATTCATCGAAACGTAAAGCGAGTTTTGTCTTTTCATTTCTTTTCTTTTCGTATTAGTGTTGTTGCTGCTGCTGCTGGATCTTTGTTGTTGTTGTTCTTGTTGCTGTAGCTGTTACTGAGGCTTTGGGGCATTGCTTAGATGAACTTGTTAATGGTCTCTTCCAGCTTTCCAGCATTAGCGCCAGCAAACTCATCGACCTTGTTGCCGTTCTTCACAAACACGAATGTCGGCATGCTAGACACGTTGTACTCCATGGCGATGTCCTCGCACTCATCCACATCCACCTGTAAGTGAAAAAGAACATTAGTTTACCATTCTTCAATCCCCAATTAATCTTCGAGCTTACCTTGAGCACAACCACCTTCTCGGCGTACTGCTGCGACAGTTCCGCAAGCTTGGGGCTGATCATCTTGCAGGGTCCGCACCAGGTGGCAAAGAAGTCAATCACAACCAACTTATCGCCAGCGCTCGTGATCTGGGACTTCAGATCGGCCTACAAATCGAAAGATATCAAATAAATAGTTATTCCAGACCAATTCAAAATATAGATTACTTTCTTGAAATGTTCTTGGTAAACCCCCGAGCATAATTTCATAATAAAAGTTATTTATTTATTTACCATTACGTTGCATATTCGTTGCTTATCGCACAACTCACACGCAAGCGCAGTCAGTCTATCGATTCACTTTTTTGAGCTACTGTAACACGTTTTGCTTATCAGTCGGCGAACATGAGTGATAAGCGCAACAACAACTGTCTGGCATTAGTTACCATGTTCAAGTCACACACACATACACACACCTATGCACACATACATATAGTGTGTGTATACAGGGACCTCTAGCCAGGCATGGAACATCATGTGTCAGTCATCTTTATATACTCAATATAATGTGATAACCCACACCTCACCCCCCTTTCGAATGGGTTTAATATTTGTATTTGGACTTTTGTTTACCCGCGACACCCCCAATGGAATACGCAAACCTCCAGGCCTCCATTAGCTTAATTACTTTGCCATAATTTGCATTAGATGCGACTTCACTGAAAAGTACAGTTGGACATAATCTAAATTCAAATTCAAATCGAGAATTCATTTGCTTTCTTTGCATGCAGAATATGCATAATATTCGAAATTCCATAAATGCTTTAAGTATTTTCTGAGATTTTAATAAAATGTTCTGTGAGGTCAAAGGAAATGAGGCCAAATGGAAATCGATTCGAAAACAATTTCACCAATCAACTATTTCCCTGTAGAACCGCCCTTTTGCTGTATAAATTCCAATCTTGTTGATCTTATTTAATGGCATCAAATAACTAAGAGTTCCATAAATTCTTCGGCAAACACGAAAGAAAAACAATAAACCAAAAGAAAAGAAAAAAACTCAAAATCAAATCAATATCAGTGAACGTGTGCGTGGGCGTTTTCCAACTGGTTGCACTTTCACTTGTACATTTGTTTTGACTCGATTTTCTTGTTGCACACACCATTCACCATTCACCCTACGCCGTCCCCCCCACCCCTGTCGCGTCCTTCACTCTCGCACTGGCCCCGTGTCACGTTTTTCCAGCTGACCTTTAATTAATTGTAGTTATTACCCACACGACATTGTAGGACGTGTAGTGAGCACGACAATGATTCATTATAAAGAAATTAACTGTAGTAACTATCGACTGGCGATAGACGACAGCAGACTACAGTCTGCGCCAGCAGTTAACGCCCCGCTCAACACGGTTTGATAAGATTGATCGATGTAGTACATACATAAGTAGTAAATCCATTCAATATGCTCTTGAAACAGGTGAATGGAAATTTGATTGTTACTCTAACTTGTTCCGACAATGTCAATATAGTATCGATTACGATACTGACTTGTAAAAATATAGTCTTGGGACAGTATTGAGATTAAACGAAATAGCAAGTACAGTTCAAAAAATTCTTTGTAAAAATATCAGTCTAGTCTGAACAGACATAATACAGTTATGGCATTTGATCTATAGAGATAGATGAGTTATTATAAACTCTACCTACACCCTGGAGAAATGCTATAACATATATTAATACACTATGCAAATACCAATATAACATATAACATATTAATGTTTGCAATTTTAATACAATATTATTCATATAGTAGTCATATTATGACAAAGCACTTATGTATAGATACTTTCTCATGTTTCGAGATGATTCGCAGTGCCTACGCAATAATTGCCAATGAGTGTATTCAAAACATGAATCATATCAATGTGAGACTCAAATCGGGTAGATTTAAATGATTACCACAAGCGGAACTACTTAAAAAATGTACTAAAACATATGCAAATTTTTAAAATATACTATACAAAAATCTACTTTGAGTATATGATGTCTGTCATTTAATAGAAAGAATTTGTTGATGATATGCTAAAGCCACAAACAACTGTCTAATCTATGTTTAAGTCCGAACTTGCATCACAAAGTTCGAGAAATATCAACAAAATGTGAAATTATAATTAGCAGATTGTTTTAGCAATGCAATTATTATACTAAAGATTCGTATATTATATAAAGTGGCGGAACCCGTTTGTTGTTTCAATATTTTAAAAGAAATTTCGTGTTTTTTAATAATTTAGCAACATCCATATCTGGCGACATTGCTCATATGCTTAGAATATATTTCGCTAATCTCTGACGTCATTGCAGTGTTATTGTGACGAATCTTAAAGGGAATTTCGTATAAATTAGAAATACAAGTATTTTTTTATATACCGTTTTAATTATGATGTAATATCAATACAATCTTGTTCCACAACAAGGTGTTTTGTGTATAAAACGGGTTTCCTCTCTGCCGGGGCCCGCCAAAACTATATGTAATATCTTGTACTAGCTCCGCAACACCCTGTGTCTGTGGTCGACTCGAGCCAAGCCTCGTTCGAATGATAGCAAAAATGCAAACTCATGCCAATTGGAAATTAAAATGGAATTGGAAATATGCTCGAATGGCAAAAAGCACATGCCAGAAAAGATATACTCCGTAGATAGATACTATATTATATGTATGTATATATACATCACGATTGTGTTTTTAGTTGTTAATGTCGCAAAAAGGCGTAAAAAATTGCCACTTTCTGTGGCGTCGCGTCAGAAAGAGATGATATCATTGGGTTTTCTCTATTTATTGTATCGCCAGCACAGCAGACTTGATGTGCGTGTGTGTGTGTGTGTACTCAACTTATAGCACATCTATAAGTATGTGTGTGTGTGAAAGCGTATGGCAGTAGAACACACAAAAAACTAATGATATGAGTGGCGCATAATAAAACGATGAAATCTATGTCGCGATTCCCATTGTAGATGGTCTGGGGGTGATTCTCCACCGCATTTCGCGCGTTACTTAACCAGTTAGAAAATTTCACAGAGATTCACCTTTAATCTGTGTATATTACTCACCAAGTCTTTTACAGTGTACACCATTTTGTTGATTGTTGTTGGGAGTTAAGTGAAATACAGCCGGTAAAAAATTATAAAGTTTACTTAATTAACGCACAGATCAGCTCAGGCAGCCAACTCGTGTGATTTTAACCTAGTGAATGCCGTCGCTCAAAGCGAACACTCGCCATCAAATACTCCACGCGAAACCCACCACATCTGCCAGAGAGAGAGAGAGCACTGTGTGGGAGATTGAGAGTGAGACCGACCGTGGTGAGTTGTTTCTATCTGGCAACACTCATGTGGAGGCGTTAGTAAGTTATGTGGCTATTTTTCTGCAGAGTTGCATTTATTTATAACTATTTCTTATTACTTTTAGTTCATTTTTTTATATTAATATTGCGTTATAATTTAATTTGTATTAGTTATTATTTTAAAATAAATTAATACGCATAGCTTCATAGCGTTGCCAGATGGTACAGTTTTTGCGCACGTTGGCGGTATTTTTAAATTGGCGGATGTAGTTATAATTATTAACAATTATTTACTTATAAATAAAATATCGAAATATGTATTTGTATATAAATATATAAAATGTATATAAAAATTATTTAGAGCACGTCGGTCCATAGCGTTGCCAGAGGACTTAACCACGTATATGCCAAATATACTTTGAAATTAGCATATAATCGGGAAAATGTAAGTTTATATTGCTTACTCTCGCCTAGAAAAAAAAAACAAAAGCAATGTCTGTATATGTAATTATTCTATGATTGAAAAGTTATGCACATCTCTAGTAAGTCAAGTCAATTCAATTTTCAGCCGCACGATGGCTTCCGATCTCAAACTATATATGTATGTGCATTAGTATGTATTCACAGTCATTTATATCACACAAACGAAAACTGTAAACTTATATTGTCATGTACTTGGGCTTGTATAACCACTAATACTAACAAGCGAGCGGTCGAGTTTCTTATGCCCACCACAGATTTACTCCCTGTAGTGTGATACACTAAACAGTGTACCCTAAACTACTGTACTGTACTTAAATTATGCTGTACTGACTTCCTGCGTGTGTTAAAAAAAAGTAGTTGACAACGCAGATAAACAAAATTCATTCCTTTTTCACACCCTTTGTAACTGAGTTCTTTGCTGAATGCTTAATAAATATACATATCTGCTCTGTTTCGGATGTCGACGCTGATCAAAAATATATACAGTTTTTGGTGTCAGGAATACCTCGTTCCGCCTGTTACATCGATTTTGGGATGGCCAAAATTTATAATATATGTATTCTATATTCTAAAAAGTTTACCTCCTTTAAAACAAAACATATACATATGGCTTTTTCCCCCACTTTATTCAAACAACAAAAAATTGAAATTGTTTATACTATGTACATAAATATACATCTACATTCATATCTTCTTAGTCATAGCGGAAATAAACTACTCTTCTACTTGCTCATTTTGGTAATATTTTATTAAATACGCTGCTCTATGTATTTTTATCTATGTATGTTTATATATAACATCACTAAATATTATTAATTATATCTGCATATTATACAAGGCTTGAGGAACAAAGAGTAATATAATAAGACTTTAAATATGTAGTATACCACATAATCGCTCTCCTTTTATATTCATATAACGCGAATACTCAGTTCACATCCGACGGTCCTCAAGTGCACATCATATCTTTAAACGGAAAGCTTAACTTAATAAGAATTAGCATGAAATTGTTGAAATATTTAGTAATTGTTTTGGGTTTAGTTCTCTTATGCGTAGAAAATACTTATACATTGGGGCAACATGTGTGCACCTACCTTGGTATGGAGATAGTACCCGGACATGATGGAATCGTAACCCAGGTAAGATAAATACAATCAACTTAAAAAGAAAAAAACAAAGAATTAAAAGGAGCGCTGCAATGTGTTTTCAGCACCGACTTGCGGTAAAGTATAAATGTTGTGATGACTACGAAGGATCAGCAGACAGAGGTGACTGCAAGCCTTCCTGCCGAGGCGGTTGTGGCGAGCACAAACACTGTTCCGCTCCGAATCAGTGCAAGTGTAATGAGGGCTACGAGGAAATAATAAGTGGAATCTGCAAGCCGATATGCAGCATTGATTGCGAACCGCACGGATCCTGCTCCCAGCCGGAATACTGTGAATGTTTTTTGGGCTATGAACGAGGATACAATGGCACCTGTCAGCCAATGTGTGAAAATTGTGGACTCAATCAAATCTGCAGGGAACCCAATCAGTGCGAGTGTCTCGAAGGATACCTTCTTGCAGAGCAGTCTAACAATTGTTACCCGGTCTGTGAATCGGAGTGTGCCCCGAACAGCAGCTGCCTCAAGCCTGGAGAATGTCACTGCAATGAAGGCTACCATAGATCCGAGGAGGACAAGTGCGAGCCAGTGTGCAGTACCCCGTGTGGGGAGCACGGCAGTTGCCAGTCCCCCGATCAGTGTCTCTGCAGTGAGGGATACTCTGCGACAAAGTCAAGCGGTTGTGAGCCTATCTGTAGCCAGGGCTGTGAGAATGGCTCCTGTATTGCGCCCGAGACTTGTGTCTGTCCCGAGACCTATGAAAAAGGACCACATGGATGCAAGGTACCAGCGAACACAGGAGCCCCAAGTGCGTCCAAGTCGTGGCTTATTATCATGGCTTGCGCTACGGGCTTCTGTGTCCTTGGGCTTCCTGGTGTCACCAGTCGCCTGTTTCTACCTTAAGCACAAGCCAACAGGTTCTGTACAAATGCAAAACATATTTTCTAAAAAAAGTCATGAGAAAACAACAGCTTATCTTGCGGAGGTTGGCGAACAAGTGCTTTCCACATGTTGGTAATCTATATTTCCTTAAAATATTGTAGTTTGTATATGGACAATAGTTCAAATAAACTTAATATGGAATTTGGTATCTCTAACTTTAATAATAGCTGTGTTCTCTGGTATTATATATCGTGATTTTTATTAGTCATTATTAGTCATAACAAACGGAAGAACGCCGAAATGTAATATTGGAACTGCCTCTATATGGGTTATATGTATGTTACACACATGAATGAATGATATATACAAAATGTATAAAAGTATATAAGTACCATAAGTGTCACACTGTTTGGTTCCTCCTCAGAGCGATGACGAATCGAGTAGGCAATTTATATTTTTGTTTTTTTGTATCCCGGCTTACAATTGATCCCAAACAAAGCCTTACTAATTGAAGTATTGCTGAATAATGAATTTATCCGCAATGGTAACTTCATAATAATTCAACAACTTTTTATCTATGTTTAAAGAGAGGAGTCGGCACCAATACTAAAATAAATATACAACAACTCACTTATCAATTTGAGATGTTCGCCTGCTCCAATTGCTGGTTTAACTTTTACTGAGCGGTTGGCCGCTCTTCAAAGAGCTATTGGTTGCCGTTTAGCCAAGAAAATTAAATAAAACCCTTCTACACTATGGGTAGCGGGTATAACAAGCTGAATCGTTTGGAGTTGCAGTAAAATTTTAAATATTGTCTCCAAATGAACATTGAAAGAAGCCAGACTTGACGCGAAAATGCTAAATTGATAGCACCGCACATGCCGGACACATATGCGGTGGTGTCTTTGGAAACATTTCACTGTGTACATTTAAGACTAGTAGGGCATAAATTTCTTTACAATTGCAGTACGACGCTAAGTTGTGACTACTGCTCAACAGATGACGCCAGAAATATGTGAGAATTGCAGGTTCTAGTCTTAGCTTATGTTCCATGCATACAGTAGTTCTGTGATCCACAGCTAGCTGGCGTCTACAAGTCCTTTTCTGCAGCTAAAAGGATAAATTGATATAAACAACTATTTTTAGCTATTAATAGTATTGTTTAACAAGTTATTAATTAACCAATAATTAATAATATTCATTGTTTCCACTTCTCAACATTCTTGTGTTCAGACAAATACAGATTCCTGCGGAGTTCCATTATCGCTAGTGCCTCAGCCGTCTTCCTTTCTCTTTCTGTATCCCTCTCTCTTTCGAAGGCTAAAGAGAAAAGTGACACGAGGCCCAAACTCCAGAATCGGCTAATGACGGCGAGGGCGAGAGGGCCAGGCCAACTGCGATTGAGGCAGACTGAGGCAACTGAGGCGGCAACAGCTTCTTCTTCAGTCTCGACGGAAACACGAGTGTGAGATATTCGGCCCGCGGCGTGTGCGCTTGATTGAAAACGATTTAGAAGGAATCTTTCTTTCTTATTAAAAAAATTCTGAATTCACTTATAAGTTAAGTAAGCTATTTACTGGTGCCAACAAGCAAATTGTGCAGCAGAAAAACCTCAAGAAATCAACGGAAAGTGCACAGTAATTGTTTTCCTGACTCTTTTTTAGTTCGTGGCGTGGGTTTTTGTCTGTTCGCTTAGCATTTTCAGCAGAAACCGGTTCTGCTCTCTTCTCTTCTTCCCAAAACGATCCGCACGGAACGTGGAAGTGAAAACATAAACAAAACAGAGAAAAATATTTGCACACGCAGAACAAAACAAATAACAACAAAAAAGAGAGACAAATCGAGAGAGAGAGAGGATTAACTGCAACAAGATGAGCGCACGTGCACCGCACAGTGATCCCGCTCTGGCGGGTCTTCCACAGTTAATTGAGGATCTGCAGCGGCTGTGCGAGGATCAGGACAGCGCCGATGTGGTCTTCATTTGTGGTCGCGACGATGAGAAGATTTACGCACACAGAAGCATCCTGATGGCACGGTAATTTAATTGGCCTCGTACTCCTTTTATGGCTGTCAGTTGCCGCGTGCTGGCATGTGTGGCATTGTGGCACGTGCACTAAAATGCCATCGATCACTTAATTAAAGTTTAATTTCATCTCTAGTTGCAAGAGCTTCAAAACCGCCAAGCGAGGTGAGGTCTGTCGCATTCCCATTCCCGGATGCACAGTTTCCCCGGCAGCTCCTGGAACTGGCACGCCCACAGCAATACGTCTGCCACACGTCAATGCGGAACTGTTTCGTCAGTTCATTCTATATGTCTATACTGCAAAGGTGGGTAGTACTTATACACAAAAGATGTATAATTCAATCAATTTACTTTGATCTCATTTGCAGTTAATGCTACAGGATTATCGCGTGTTTGAAATGTTAACGCTTGCACAGGATATGGGTGTATTTGAATTGCGCGCCGCTTGTGAGGATCATGTGATTTCCACATTGTCTGTGGACAATGCATGCACATTTCTAACAGCTGTTATGGATATCCATGAAAAAGCAGGTGAGTGATATTGCTGTTTTCTTGTTGGGAGAAAAGTATATAAGCATAAATTGAATTTTGCGCCATTTCGATTTACAAATGCAACTCTTTTGCCATTCACCGGATGCGCAGACAAAATCAGCTGTTTAGTGAAACATGTAATGGTAGCTATCGATATTTACTCCAAAGTAAGAAAACATCGATTGAAATTATTGTGCCATGACTATCGCTATTGCACGTTTTATTTTGTAAAGTAAATTGCAAAACATGTATGAAACATTTGTTTTAATGGGTTTGTTTTTTAATAACGAGTAGACCTAAGTAGAATTAACTGCAACGAATAGTCATAAGCAGGCTTCCTCACAGTGCATCCTGCTTACATTTTCGACTGCTCACGTTGTAACCTCTGGCCGTAGGTTCGGGAGATAAGATTCCATGAGTCCATGAACCGGTCCATACACAGAGACACACATTTCTAATATTTACCAATAAGAACATTAGCATTATAAGTTAAGTTTAAGTTTTTACATCAGGCAATGTGCTTACCTGTTCGGACGAGTCAAGCGAAGTTCCAGGTTTGCCAACACACTTTTTAAAGCACTTTGTCGTCATTTGTTGTAGCAATTCCTGGGCATTTGCAACAGCAATCTGTTGCTTCACCTGGTCAATAAGTTCAGCTTTGTCAACAGTTCCTTGCGCCGACATTTCTTTTGTTTATTATTTACAACTTAAAAGCAAAAACTTAACAACTTTCTCAGCCTGACACCTTCTGACGCAACCGGTCTGCAAACAACTATCGATACATGTTAGGTATATAATCGATAGCGACAGTGACAAACGCGATTGTATCGATACTAATTACTTTGCCCACCAAAAAGACGCCGGCAAGAGAAATAGAGAAAGCAGAAAACGTTTTCGCGAAAAATATTTAACAAACAAAATATATTAAATAAAACATTGCCAAAATGTCCTTTAAAGGCAACCCAAAGGTGCAAAAGGTGATGGTGCAGCCCATCAACCTGATCTTCCGTTACCTGCAAAGTCGTTCACGCGTCCAAGTTTGGCTCTACGAGAACATCTCGCTGCGCATCGAGGGCCACATTGTCGGCTTCGATGAGTACATGAACCTGGTGCTGGACGACGCCGAGGAGGTGTATGTAAAGACGCGCCAGCGCAAGAATCTTGGTCGCATCATGCTGAAGGGAGACAACATAACGTTGATACAGAACGTCAACCCGTCCAAGGATTAAGGCCCTAATTTCTGTAAAACTTCTGCCTCAACCGATTACATATAAGTGAATTAACTGTAAACAGAATACCCACATAATAAAATGAAACAAATTTTATATAGAAAACAGCCGAATTTCAATGGGACTCAGGTGAATCACTTGCATTGCAACCCGACTAACCCAATTCGAAATCTTCCCTTGCAGGTGCCAAGTGTGCTGCCTCGTTCATGGAACGCTGCATCATCTACATTGGAGAAAATGCCGGCGAGTGCGTTAAGACAAATTCCTTTCTGACTCTTACCAAGGAGGCGCTCATCAAAATCATCTCCTCTGACTATGTAGGCACCATATCCCTGGCAGCAAAAGTTCACATTAATAATCTTTCTTTTATGTTTGTGTAGTTCTGTTTGGAGGAGGAGGAAGTCTGGCGTTGCGTACTAGCTTGGGCAAAGTATCAAGCAGGCGTCACACAACCCACTGCCCATTGGACAGAGGAGGAACGTGCCCGGGTCTGTCAGCACTTAAGCGGTGTCATGGGCCATGTACGCTTGCTACTCATCGATAGTCAGGTGTTTGCCGAGGAAGTCGAGCCCACAGGTGCTGTTCCCATGGAACTTTCGCTGGAACGTTATCGCTATGCCGCCTTGCATCCCAACAAGCTGGTGGATAACGACAAGCGGCTGCAGCCACGCCTCACAGTGAACATGTTTCCTGGCTCGCAAATTCTGCGCAACGACAAGTTGGCATTGCAAGGAGTGCTCAATGGCTGGTACGGCGTGCCCAAGCAGAGCTGGCGGCTGGTTTTTCGCGCCTCCACACATGGCTACAACTCCAGTTCGTTCCATCGTTATTGCGATGGTGTGGCGCCGTGCATGATCATTGGCCAAGGTGCACATGGTGAGATAAGTGGCGGCTTCACAGATGTTGCATGGGCCAAGACAAGTCGCAAGGGGGGCTATTTACACTCGGAGCGCGCCTTTCTCTTCATACTAAATCCTCCGAATGGCGAGCAGCCAGTCAAGTTTGATATTGTTAAGAAACCCTATGCCATTTGCTACCATCCAGAGTGAGTTGACAACTAAGGAACTGTCCAAGTCAATTATATATAATCTGTTTTTCATTTCCCATCAGTTGTGGTCCCATATTCGGAGCCGGCGCCGATCTACTTATCTCCAGCAATTGCAATGTGAATACGGACTCATACTCGAACCTGCCGCACTCCTACGACGGCCCAAATGCGGCCCATCTGACACTCTTTGGCGACTACAACTTTGCGATCATAGATTACGAGGTCTAC
Organism: Zaprionus davidi; assembly: GCA_018903715.1. Taxonomy (NCBI): domain Eukaryota; kingdom Metazoa; phylum Arthropoda; class Insecta; order Diptera; family Drosophilidae; genus Zaprionus; species Zaprionus davidi. Next base: position 7,624,287 of record JAEIGL010000006.1, read on the forward strand.
ACTCTAGCAGCCACCCACTGTCTCAGTCATAGCCACAGCCAAAGCCTGGCGAGCAATGGTCAGGCACCAGGTGTGCCCAGCAAGACCAAGTATGATAGATACTAACGCGATAATTTCTTGTACATGTATTGGTTACACTCTTAAGATAGAAGATATGTAGATATTCCAGTAAACTTATTTACTTCCTTAAATCACATGACGCTCAACGGTAATCCCCAAATGGGTTTGGAGTCGCCCCGCGTCGTCTCTATGACATCGCACAAGGTAACCAGAGCCAGAGAGATCAGAAATGGAAAGGTAATTAATGATTGTTCAGCACGTATAAAGGAAAACTTTTGGTGTCTATTTAGACAGCATCTTGGGTTGTCGAGAACCAAAATAATTAACTCGTTTCCATCTCATTTCTATGTAAAGCTAAAAGTGTTGGGCGTCAGCTCGTGGGTGGTTTCAGAAGTTGCCTATAAACCTGTTAACTGTAGTTTTTAAATTAAATATTTTCTAGAATAAACAAAAGTCTTTAATATATTTCAGATACTCATGTCTTGGGAATTGATTTAAGAATGAGGAATACTTGGAACATTTTGCAGAAACTGAAATACCAAGGTATTTCTTTCTTATTATCTAAAAGACAAAAGAGAACTACTTGGAATACTTCTTGGAAACTTCTTAAACTTACTCCGCTTGGTTACGAAATAAAAGTTGATCTGTGGAACAATGAGTGCTGCTCTGTGCACTTGAACCTGCTGGTGTTGGGGTCCACACCTCGCACTATAATAGACCATAGCTGAGCTCCAACAATTGACAAAGAAAAACAAATGCGTAAAAGGCGATTTCAATTTCAATTTAGTTCAGTTCGCTACGATTCAGTAACAACAATAAATAAGTCCGTAATAATGACAATGGTTGAGTTATTGTGGACTCTAAAGACCGGACAAGCTATAGCAGAAACTGTAGCTTTAGCCACGCCCCTTGCGGCGCCTCTGAACACTCTCGCCCGCCTGCTGGGACCGAGAAGTGTTTGTGCACATGGCGCTGAAGTTGATCTCAACTGGTTTTCAACTACTTTTCAAAATGCTTCTGATAAATTGGTCCACGCTCTAAATTGGTTCTAATTAAAGTGATTTTTTTATTCTTTATGCTGATCGAATCGATCAACGACTGCGGCATCTATGGCCATTGGAATATGCGAGTCCGAGTCAGAGTCAGCGTCAGAGTATCGACGGATTGAAGCACTCCATGCCCCTCGCGCCAATGGCAAATTTTGTCATTCGTCTTGGGGGGAATCGAAACGCAAACAACAAACACTTGATGTTTGGCGCTCTAAGAAAATTAATGGGGTATATAAGGCTTTAGGGATTTGTGTGATATGAGAGACGCAAAGTGAGGCACACTATATAAACTTTATTTACCATTGAAAGAGAGATAGACATGACATGACAAGAGAGATAGATAGTAACATCCACCCTTAGTGTCTTAAGGAAAGCCCTTATTGTTCGTGCACACTTGATAACATTGACTTTTAAGTCACAGTCTATATTACACTATACATATTTCGGGCATATAATAAGAGGATTGATTTTAACCACGTGCATCATGTGCCAGACTACTTATGGGGTGCCCCTTTGCTTTCTATCTCAATTATCGGATCCAAAAGCTCCAATATTTCGTTTTGGTGTAAAGCAAGGAATAGAATCGAACCATAATTTCAATATTTTTCAGATTAATTTATTATTTTCTGCTTTGACACAAATATAAATCAATTAATTTAACTGAATTGTACAAAGTATGCTAAAAAAATTATTGAAGAATTGATATGTTCTGCAGTATAATATAGATATTTATAGATTTATTTATTAACCAAACAAGATCCCCCTTTCTTGGTCTGACTTTAAACAGATACAACTTCACTTCCTTTTTCTGAGGCCATTTTCGTACAACGTAGGGTTTATATTATTTTGTATAATTCGGTACTTGGGGAAACTATTATATCTCAAGATAACGATCAGTTGACATATAGACACGGTATTTTACCATCGATTACACCGTGCACATTCCAGTTAAACTTTAGTTAAGTTTATTTTATTTTATTTCATTTTATTGTGACTGCACAAAAGATTGGCAGTTAAAATTTGTTAACGACCTAAGGCCAATGCTTGAGAGCACATTCGATAAGGCAGCTTTATAGTCTTTTATGTTGTTGATATTACCATTGTTTTTCGCCGATGCTGATGCCGATGCTGTTGTTGTTGTTGTTATTTGTTGTTCAACTATTGTTGTTGTACTTGTATTTAAATATTTGACAGGCGACGTTTTTGGCCCGCTCAATCGGTTGATCCGCTGTTAGGTTGATCGCTTCGTCTATAAAGCCTGAGGGCGCCCAGGCCGCGGCAGGCGCTTAAAGAATGTCATATTGTGGAGTCTTTTTCTTTTCCGTCGACTTTTCGTTGATTTTGTTGATTGTCGAGTGGATTAGATAAGTTCAGACAATTACCAAGAAGTGTTTCAATGTCTGCCCCCATGAAAAGGGAAAGGCAAAAAAATAATGCTCGCTTGGCGCTTGCTTTTGTCACTCTTTGTTGTCGTTCTTATTGATGTTGTTGTTGCTGTTGTTGGTGCTGGAGTAAACTATGTGCTCGAGTACTCGCAGTAAACTCGTTCTAGCTGTGATTTTATTCAAACAGTTCATAATGCATACATGCGGATCACATTATGCATACTCTATAGGGCTGCAGAGCAAAGATCTTCGCAATCAAGTCTGATTCCATAAGTCAAGCTTATCCCTCAACTCATCTACATTGTTACTTATGTCATGTGACATTATAAACTTACGCAATCAACTATGTAAATTGCACAATAGACTATAAAGTTGTTCATCATTTCGCTGACTAATTCTTAGTGGCATAAAAAGGGTAACTGAAATGAATCAAAATTATGCTTGATCCTCTGTTGAAAAAGATCGCTAGATATGACCCACCCCTGGTTGCAATAAATGTGCGATATTTGTTGGGCTTGGTCAGCGTTGTCCGTCATAAAACAAAAGCCTGCTATTAGCCATGTTTATATGGCCATGGCGTGGTCAACTGCTCAACTGGCCAGCTGTCGGGCCAGCCCATGTGCTACAGTTTAGGTAGAGCTCTATTTGCATATACACGGAGTATCTGTACACTCACACAACACACACACATACCATACACAGACACTTCAATAAATAGCTCCCAAGTAGGTGGTATGCTTGGAGATTGTTGGAAACCTTTCTAAACGCAAAGGTTCAACATTCCATTGAGCATACGAACTTTTTTTTTAAAGGTTTAACAAGTCTACAATGGAAGTTCTCTTAAACATTTCAATAGTATTTAGGGATGTAAAGTTCATGAAGTGCTCTTAAAATGTACTAAAAATAATTAAAGAGTCAAACCGATGGTAATATATATTTCGTTCTTTATTGGTTATACAATATTACATATAGTTTAAGAAGTTCCACATACATATAATATAATCAACCTATATAAAGTAGTTTGAAAGATCAAACAGCAGCTTAAGAATTCTTAGGATTTCTGGCAAGAGCGAATAAGTTTAAATTTAAAGATCTTTAATATATAACCTTTATTTGCATAGAAGAATAATCAGTATAAATACTTTTGAAGCGGAAGGAGGTTTCTACAAATCAAAGTCTATAGAGGATCTTTTGGCATTCCACACTCGCAAAAAAAAACCTTTTAGTATTAAGTAGAAATAAATATAAATTCCTTAAAGACAGAGAAAGAGAGAGAGAAAGAGGATGTGACAAAACAAATCGAATTATATCCTCTTTCTCTCTCTCTCAAACAAATCACATTGTATTGATTGCCTGCACTCCAATTCTCTCTGAACGGAAAGGTCGAACATTCCAGTAGTTAGTATAGAAATCCATCAACTCATATTGAATTCATAGATTTTCCGAGTTGAATAAATCAATAGTTGTGAATCACTTTAAACTCGTGCAGCTCGCACCTCTCGCAGCAAGCCAAACAGGAGCTTGGGCCTCATAGGGCGGATTTCCCTGACAGATTCATGCGAAAGATACGATCACGGCACGGTCAGTAGCTGCATCCGTTTCCGTAAGCGATCGAGTGACTGACAGGTACCACGTAGCTAACTGCTGAGGAAGGGAGAGGAGAGCATATAGAGAGAGTGAGAAAGATACACAGAGAGGGAGAGAGAGAGCGCTGCTCTAGTTAAGAGGTGCTAATATGCAAAGTGGATAACGCTGCGAGCTGTCTCAGCTGCCGTGACGTAGCCGCTTGTCTACGCCTCCATGCAAGCCAAGCCCGGAGGGGCCTAGAGACAGCGTCATCATCAACAGCGGCAATAGCAGCAGCAGAGGCAGCAGCAGCGCTGATAATCGTTAATATCTTTAGCTCATCGCCAAATGCACTCGGCATTACAGCGACATAACTGACAGCACCCCGTCTCCGCAACGCTGTAATTACTAGACCCACGTTCTGGCAGAGGATTCTCAAGAGAGCAGACAGAGAGAGAGAGAGAGAGAGACTGAGAGAGGGAGAGAGGGCTGTGCGCTCTCTTAAGCAGATCGCAAGTGTAACGCAAGCCGCGCTCTTCACAACCTGTTTTTAAAGCCCACTTTAAAAATACTTTTGCTTTTCATTGCCTTTGAGACGGAGACGGAGACGGCAACGACGACGATTTTGTTTGGTGATTAATATGCGCTTTTCGAAAATGAAACAAACGAGTCGCCAAACGGAACCAAAACTGCAGCATCGAGTCGACCCATCCGTGCCATCCCAACCGTCCATTGGTATAGGTCATCAAACAGGCATTTGAAGCATAGCCGAAAATCCCGAAAGGGCATTTTTATTCTTGATAAATACAAATAAATACATTATGATCTTTAGAAATATTTATATTATATTTTTTTATAGAATAATAATTACCATATTTTTATTAATATTTTAAATTATTTTAAAAACATTTTTATCATATTGTTTTATACCATATATATATCTAAAATAAGTTGGTAAAATTTCAGGAGGAAATAATAAAGGAAGTTCATAAACTGATTGGTTTGAAGAATATTTTAAGTATTTTTACTGTCGAGTAAAGTCGATCGATTCATATATAAAAATATTTAATACAATTTAAAACGAAATTACAATAACACAAAAATTAATTCTAAAACTAAATTGAAACATTTAAAATGTTAATATATTATATAATAAAAACAATTACTTTTATTAAATATAATAATAATAATGATATATACCATATTGAAATTATTATTATTTAACTTGCACATTACAACACAGAAGACTATATCTTAATTAAAGAAGATATTGAAATTAAAATATATATAATTTTCCAAATATAAATAAATATTAAGTAATATTGTGATTTCTTTTAAAATCAAATGTTTTTAAATTATTTTTAATATTATATTGATGTAGTTGTACTTTTAATTGAATTGCAATTATTTTTTAGTTTGATTTTGAGTAGACTAATTTTATAAATAAAAATAAATAAATAAAACAAAAAATTTCCCATAATTCTTCAGTTAGAGCATTCACGCTTCGTCAGTTGGCTGTTGTTTATTTTTCCGGTTTTGCTTTATTTTTCGTTTTGCCATTCAAAAAAACTTACGCTGCCTGAACTGAGTGCGCGCTGCCAGCGTCGCAGTCGCAGCGCAGCCGCTCACTCTTTGAGCAGCTGGGGAGCAATACGATTTGTGTTGTTGCTGGTGCTGTTGTTGTTTTCTTCAAGTCAGTTTTGAGTTTTGAGGCTTGTTGAAACATTTTTCCCATTAAGTTTTTAAAGGCGCACGCCGAGAACGGGCTCAGTCTCGATTGTCAGCTTGTCGTGAATGGTTTTTTAGCACAAGAGTCGCGGGTTGTTGTCGAGTTGCGAGTGCGAGTTGTGAGTTCCGAGTTGCCTCGATCGATCAGCGTACAAGTTATTAACACACACGGTACACACAGGGCACCTCAGCACCAGCACCAGCAGCAGCAACAATCTTAATACCAACAACAACAATAGCAACAGCAGCAACATTTGCACATATCTCTCATATACTACATAGCTCGACAAGAGCCGTCGTCGCTGTCGTCGATTGCGTGTGTGTGCGCGGCTGTGTGTGCGATTGAAATTGTGCTATTGTCGCTAAAAGGAGCGTGCAGGGGAGGGAGGCAACTGCGTGTGGATTACCGCGCGCGTTTTTCGGGATCAGAATCGCGTTCGATTCTGTGTGTGAAATGTAGGCTGAGTTCGTTGCCTAAGTCTTTTCTGTGCTGCGTTCGTTGCCTAAGTCATTTGTTTTGCCATGCACTGAGAACGAACTTATCAATTGATTTTACGTAACTCTCGCTTCTCATCACACACACACACACACACACTTGCTCACCAAAAAACTCTGTCTGATGGCGCTGGCCAACTTCTCGCTACCATTTGGGGCACTGGCACAGCCCTGGGGCGTCACCTTGGCGCCACTGCATCCGCTGCATCAGCTGGCCAGCAATACAAACAATTTGCTCTACTCGCCCGCCGATCACCAGCAGCCACAGTCGCCGGCAGATGCCGGACCGCCGGCAGCTGGTGGGGATTACTACAAGAACAATCCATATGGACCGCCAGAGGCACAAGTCCCGCAGCAGCAGCAGCAGCCACAGCCACAGCCGGGTCATCCGTACAGCGGGCGACGCAAGCAGGGCAGCGCGTATCTGCCGCCCACTGGGGGCGGACGCAACTCAGTGTATCACATACAGCAACAGCAGGCGCAGCAGCACACACAGCACACCCAGCAGTCGCAATTGGAGGCCAACGAGAACAGCGTCTCATTTCACAGTTCCAGTGCCAGCAGTTCCGGGCAGAGTCAGAGCACGCTGCAGCTAACACAATCGGCAGGACGTGGCCCCGCTGAGGGCTCCTACACGCGCTATCCCGGCCAGGCAGCGCCGCCGGCAACTGCGACGACTGCGTCGAAGCAGCAGAAGCAATACTACAATGCACATGGCAGTGCCAGCTCAAGCTTCACCAAGAACACTGGCAGCTTTAGTATTACCAGCTATGGCAGCAGGCAGCAGCCTCAGCAACAGCCACAAGTGCCGCAGCAACCAAATCTGCAGCCACAGCAGCCGCCGCTGCAGCCTCAGTCGCAGTCGCAGCGTGGCAGGCAGCAAACAGGCGCCTCAAAGACAGAAACGCCCGCCTCCACCTATGGCGTTGCGCCGCCCGACAACTATCCGGAGCGTGCGCCGGGCTTCACACGCGTACAGGCTGGACAGGGATCCAGGACACAGGTGCACGCTGTGCTCGACTACGATGTGGAGGAGGGAGACGAGGAGGAAGAGGATGATGATGGCGAGTATTATGATGCACAGGGGCAGAGCAAAGGTGAGTGAAAGATGAAGTACACTGGCATAATATTATGGGGTATTCGTCAAAAGCGGGAAAGTATGAAGAAAATAGTACACTGAGAGAACAGAGGAAGTTCTTATAATAATAACAAATAATGAATACAGTTTCGAAAGCCCAGATATACCTAGAGGTAGAAAATATTAAGAGCAGGGCCGTTGCGACGGGGGGGGGGGGGGTTTAATTATTGGGGGCTCCTTGTTTAATTACATTACTCAATGAATATATATATTTATGTTTATTAAGGGAATTGAATTGTTTAGGGAATGCAAATAGACTATTGAAAAAAATATGCTGAACATAATTAAAAGTTCCTAATATTCAGTAAATTAAAATAAAAAATATGCAAAAGGAATATTGAATAAAATATGCTGAACAAAATTGAAAGTTCTTAATATTCAGTAAATTAAAATAATAAATATTGATGGCAACAAGGAGAAGTTAAAATAAAGAAGGGACATTTTAAATGCAAAAGAGTTTTCCACATAAAACCAAATAGAAACTTAAAAAAAAGCAAAATAAAATTATTTTACTTTTCCAATTGTTAGCATCTTAAGAATAATACTTTGCAATACACAATTAAATCATTTCTAATATACAATCAGAATTAAATATCTACTTTCACTAATACCAGAGAAACAAACAAAAACCTTCATAGAATATATTCGACCTATTTGAATATATTTGACCTAAGATGGACTGTATAAACATATTAAACTAAAATTAAATAATATAAACAAATTAATCAAATTGGATGAAATATAAAATATCTACAGATACAGATGTACCTTTGTATGTATGGTAATTAAGCAAATAAAATTAGAAAGATGTTTCAGTTAGCTAAGTTTAATGAGATTATAATGAAACCGAAATGCCTTGATACACTTTGCAAGTAGAACGAAAAGATCTTGCAAATTGTTTCAGCTGTTTCGGCACCTATGCAAATTGATTATGCTACGCCGTAGCGTCATATGAGGCAATTAGTGTACAGCTTGTGGACCTCATAGAGTGCTGCACACGACTGCGACTGTGGAGACCGAGACGAATACAATTTCGAACCATTCGAATCCGAATCCAAATCCGAATCGGAGTCTACGATTCCGAATACGATTCCCAAAAGTCATGTTGTTAATCGATGTTTTCGCCGTCTTTATTTTTGTTGTCGTTGTTGTCATTATTGTTGTGTGTTTTCTGTTTTTGTTTTCTGTGTGTGTCTTTCCAATTGAGAGCAACTTCTGCACTTGGCTGTTAAACCGAAACCAAACAGCAACAGTAGATATAACTACGATACTGCGACTACAAGTAGACGGAGCAAGGTCAAAGGTCTACAAACCGTACACGGCGACAAGGTCGCCTGTCGCCGCGGACAGTAATGGCCCGTGTTGACTTTTATAGCTGTCTCTGTGGCTAACACGCAACACGATTTATCTATCGCCCCAGCTCGAGCTCCTCTTCTATATTCATATCTTCCTCTACCTCTTCTTCTTCTTCTAACAACTACGACGACGAGATCATGTTATAGCAGAAGTGACAGCGACAGTTCCTGCCCTCGTCCAAGACAGAAAACTGTCAGCGCATTTGATAATTCACTTGGCCACTCATCCCCGTCCACAGTCCATCTTCCACTTGGCACTACGCGTGGCGCCTCTCTTTGTGTTTCTTTGAGAGACTCATCTCAATTGTAGCAACCTGCTCAAGTACCGAGGGGGCTCATGGCAGCCTGTCTACCTACGTACCTACTATACCTGCCTACATACCATACATATGTATACAGATGTATATTATGCAAGAAGTCGGGTACGGGCCCCATTCAGCGGGGCCTCTCGACGTGTCTTAAATGCCGCAGAGACGTGCAGCGCGCACGCACACACATGCAGCAACATGCACATGCCAGATCGGTGCTACATACATATATTCATATATATATATATATATACGTATATATAGTCGCATTGTTCAAGTCTCGCGGTTTCACCTTTGTGCAAGACGTGAGCTCAAAACGAGTCCATCATGTAATGTAACTGAAACAGTTACGAAGTACCTTCATCCCCCCCTCCCCTCCTCGTCTCTCTACCCCGTCTCGAAGGTACAGATACAGACACTGCAGCTGAACGAAACTTAACGAAACTTGCGTATGCAACTCACAAATTCTATGTGGCAAATCCTTTGCAAAAAGGGAAAGGGAAAGTTAACTGCAGTTTGCAGTTGAGGTTAAGTTCAGATCCGCATTACAAATGTATATCGCATATCGCATATCGATCGCATTAACTGTCAACTGCACTCTGCGATTTGTATGCAACACTGCAACTCTTGGCGGGTTTAACCCAATGCAACTTGCAAGTGATTTACGCTTTGCTGTCCTTGTCACCTACTGAAATCCCTGTGAATCACAAGACACCTACACACGTATGCTACCACTTACTCACTCTCTCGCTCTCTCTCTCTCTGTTTGCAGACAAAGGTAGCAGCCCGATGCCCACAGTGACGCCCATACAGGGTCCCATCTACTTGAAGAACGGCAGCGTTCCGGTAGTGCCCTTGTTCTCCTATCCCAAAGCTAATAATGGCTCATTTCTGCAGATTCCGGTAAGTACCCAAGTACCTTCCCTCCCCTTACCTCCCTCTACCCCCATGGAGGGGGGGGGGGGGCACAGACACGCGCGAGTACGGCTATCGATACTTTGTGATGTCGATCGATCGAGTTTGCTCATTTGCGGAAATAACTTTTGACGATCTCTTCTCTCGCCATATGACTGTCTCTGTGTGTGTGTGTTTGTTTGTGTGTTTTGTTGTGCGTGTGTCTCTCTGCCTGGTGCTGTTGTTGTTGCTGTTGCTTTTGGCTCACGAAGGTCGTGCGAGTTCGTTCGATGCTGTTGATGATCGTACCGACTCACTAAGAGACTAACAGAGAGAGAGAGAGGGAGAGAACGAAACACAACGTGAAGCGGGGGGAGTTGCGATCGGTCGATTGGGGGTAGGGGTTGGGTAGAACGGGGCTCCACTCGGCTTGCTCGATATGAAACGGAATGTTTTATGTCTTCACTTTGAGTCATTTTCACACCCCGCTATAAATTGTTATGGGCACCATTCGAATGCTAATGCCAATTATCTTTACACCTCTCACTCTATCTACCTGTTAACAACAGATCTGGTGGACGGCGCTATCGGTGGCGCTTGGCCTGGATGTGCGAGGCGATGTGATCAAGGGCGTGCCCTGCATCAAGCGATACCATCAGCTGTTCTGCCCCACAGCGGGCAACAGCTATCCCATGTGAGTATTAAGAAGAACAAGAAAAGATCGAAAAAATACCCTATAAACCACACAAACTTAATGAGTCTCGTTGCCGTCCTTCGTGCCTTAGTTTGTGGTCTGTTTTACGATGAACTGTGATTCATGTGCTTGGAACTATATCTTCTCGGGTTTGTCACATCAAAATGACTTGCTAGTTCATAAAACAGCAGTCGGATATAAACTTAATTCAACATTTTTGTTATAGTTTCCAGTTATAGTTCACACATTCTTTAATTATCTCAAGGAAAATTGAATTTCATTTCATTAGTCATGGGAGATATTGTTAGTTATTTCGTGATGAAATTAAATAAAACGTGCTCAATAAGAACTTTAAGAATATGTAGAAGGAGAAGAAGACAAAAGTATTATATTGTAGATAACTGGGAAAGTCAAAAGAGACACAGGGGACAATAACATACTTTAAAGACGGTAGCATTATATCATTTATAATTTAAATGAACCTATTAAGATTTGGAATATTCTTGAAAAGGAGATATGGAATACCAAAAAGGATTTAACAAGGTATATATGGTATATATGGAATAGATATAGGATGTATTCCCTGCGTACATACAATACCTTCTTCTTAACCCACAATCCTACCTCCTTCTCCCCAGCGACAAGATCGAGCGTTTCATAGATGATAATAAGGCGCTTATGAGGCGCATGTACGGTGACTTTGAGATGAACATGGAGGGCGGCGGCAGTGGTCAAGCGAAGGTTCGCAAACGACGCTTCATAGACGAGCCGGATATTTTCATACCCCCTGGTGCCTATGCGGCCAGTGCGGGTGAGGCGGGCGACAGTTATTTCGGTGAGCTGCGCAAGAAGCGGCAGGCAGCGGCGGGCGGAGCAAGTAATCGAAATCGAGGGGGAGCCGGTGGAGCTGGTAGAACCAACAACAATGGGCCAGGCAGCACTAGTAATGGCAATGGCAACTCTGGCACAGGGCGACTCGATGCTTGCGAATCGAAAATCGAAATTGTGACACCCTATTGGGCTTCGAATTCAGCAGGCAAAATTCGTGCGATCGTTAATACGCAGCACTTTGAACAGGCAATCCATCAGGAGGTTTGCAGGTGAGTAAAGAGAAGAGATTCCCGTGGAGATCTCTATGGTAATACCTTAAGAGATCTCTCAGGTAATCCCTCTTAAGATCCATTCTGAGATCCATCAAGAAATCTCCTTAGAGATATTTAAAGAGATTCTTGAAAAGATCCCTCCATAGGTCCCTCAAGATTATTGAAGAGATCTCTACAAAGATCACTTAAAAGATCTTTGCAAAGATCACAAGCGGTCAAAAATATGCCCCCAAAGACATCTTAAGAGATCTCTGAAGCGATCGCTCAGAGATCCATCAAGAGATCTCTTGAGAGATCTTTATAGAGATCTTTAAAGCGCCCCATTCAGAGATTCTTTCGATGATACTCTAAAAGATCTCTTAAACGATTTCTTAGTCGATCCCTCTTAGGATATCTTAATCGATACCTCTTAAGATATCTCAACACCTTCTAACAACCCCTGTCTCTTTCTTAGCAATACACAAACACCGCGCTGCGAGGGAGAATGCGGCTGCGAGCAGAAATACAAATGGCATAGGCTGCTCGCCTACGATCCCGACAATGATTGCAAGGGCATCTTCATGGATTGGTTCCTGTTTCCTTCATGCTGTGTTTGTAGATGTAATCCCTGAGAGGAGCGCAGACAGAGATAAAGAGAGAGAGAGACGTCTTGCAGAATGCCACTGAATGTATTTTAGTTGATCCTAAGTTTAGACCTAACCTTAAAAGTTACTTGTAGCCCGTAAGCGATGAATTTAAGCGATAAGCGATCTATGCGAGCCATATCCCATCTACACACACATCGTATCAGTCTAAATACATATATATATATATATACATATATTATTAGCCTTCATTTGTTGTTGTATCCTGTAATTGTAAAGCGATTAAACTGAATAAAGCGATTCGAAAACGTAAAGAAGTCTGAGATTTATGTGGCTTACAAGGTATGCATGAGGTTTTATGAGCGCCATAAAAGACATGAGTCTTGAGCTTTTTATGGCTCCATTAAAGGAATATATTAATACAATGCCTGTTCTTTCGTGTTTTCCATGTGGCCTTTATATTAACCCTGGTTTTATGGCGGATAATCCCTCATTATAGCCGAGGATTAAAATCTTAATGGGCTTAACATTGTCAAGAACTGATACGTATACGTATACTGAATACGAATATGATTTTTATTGATTTAAGCAATTTCTTTTTCTGCAAAGTAAACAAATTATTAAACATTTATAAAATTATAATAATTAAGAGTTAATAACATTAATAACCTTAATAACCTTAATAAATAACCAGAGATTAAACGCTGTATTTCATTATTCATTACATCCCTTATAAATTTAAGTTTTGCTTTTTATTTTTGCACAATTCAAACACATTCACAAAGCGCGCCAAAATCGTGCCATAGCAGTCAGCTTGTGTCTGTTTGCGGCACAACTTCCGCAGCTTCCGTACATATGTAGCTTTTGCGGGCAAAAGCTTTCGAGCATCAAATCATGAAGTATCTGTGAACTGAGAACAGTTTGTTTTTATTGGAACAGTACCAAGCACAGCTTTGTGCGGAGTGAGTTCGATCAAAGAGGATTCATGTCAACTGCATTATCAATAATGTTTTAACTGCTTGCGAGTTCGCATTTTCAGATTTCTTCAGAAATTTGCCAGGTTTTCATAAGTTGGCAGCCCTGCTATCCACTCCAATTGTATTTCCCGCAATTTAACGACTCTGCGTGTTATTTAGTTTTTTGTCCATTTCATAAAACGTTTATTTGCACTGCCAGCGAGCTTATGAATAAATTCATTTTTGTGTACGCATGTTCCTTTGTCTCCATTGTCGATGCCGATGCTGATTCCGATTCCTATTCCGTTTGCTCTGCTCTGAAAGCGCTTCTGGGTATGATTCCCCATGCTGGGGAGTCATAAAAACCCTTGAGGGGGCCTGGAGTTGGGATGCACGACACGTATTCAATCACAGCCAATGGCCACACACAAAAGTGCGCTATATCAAAAATTTCAGAGCCCCTCTCGGTCGTGCGTCGTGTACAAATGGTCTACAAATGTAACAACAACAACAGTGATAACAACAACAGCGGCAGCTGGAATCACTTCGAGTGCTTGTTGGCCAGTTATTTAGTTAGTTTGTGGACTGGCAGAACATTATTGACGCCCGGCAATGTCAACAACTTGCAGCCATGACGACAACGAGAGAACAACAACAGCAATGAAAACCAGAACAACGACCAGCGACAACAATGCGAATGAGCAACAACAACAACAACATAAAATGTTAACCATGAAATTTGCTAAGCGAAAACATTTCGCCAGATTCTGTTGGGGCGTGCCAGAATGACGCCCACAGCAGAGACAATACGCACACCAATGTGCTCACACGCATATAAGTAACAGCAAGCAGGGGCGTGCGCTGAAGGGGATCCAACAAATTGCATCATATACAAATTTGGGAACAAACATGCGATATCTTTAATTATATTTAAAAATACATTATATATGCATGTGTAAGATCATAGAAAAAATATTATTTCTGGGCAGAACTTGGTTTTAACAAATATTTTGTCCAGATCGAAGGTACCATTATATTATAAATACGCGTTTATCCACGCATTTATCACTGATTCCTTGGTTATCCTTTGAAATATCAATATACGTATATCCTATTTAATAGATATGGCTTGATGTCTTGGGCCGGTTATTATTCGGGTAATAACTTATAATTTAAAATACTATAATATACAATATGTATAATAATGAAATATATGTATAATAATAATATATATACAATTTGCAGTTTCTTATAAATTGTTAAATTATTATTAAAGTAGATAAAGTTTTAATTACATATCAATTGAAAATAATTCACCAAGTGCAATTGTGAAGAATAACGTAAGTATTTAATAAAATCCCCCTTCAGCATATTTATCCCAAAAAAAACACCACCCTGTCGACGCCACTGCGCGCATACTTATACACTTGAGCGTATAATGTATGTAAGTGCGCTGACAATGATATCCCTGTAGTTCTTGTTCTGCTTGTTGTTGCTGCTCCCTTTGTTGTTGCGGGTTGCCGCCTCTGCGCGCGCATAATGCGAGAGAAGTCAGAAAGAATTTCGCTGGGCATTGGCGACTGCTTAGGCGCTGCTTGCCCCAAACGACGCGTGCCACATGTCGCATGCCACACAGCACAGCAGCAGGCATCCTTGAGCCCCGGCGGCAACTAATACGCGTTTGGGTGTGCCCGTAGCGCATGTGTAGGACGTCATATTCCGGATGCGGGCTCGGGTTCGGGTTGCCGGGTTGCCGTTTGTCTGCCCCCATCAGGGCCAATGGGGCACTAAAAATCTCGTCGAGGAGTTGCCTCGCGTCGCATTGCCTTGCCTCGCCTCGCTGTTCGGCTATAAATACAAATCGCTGCACGCAGCTTCGCTTAAAGCGACATTGTTATCCTGGCTCAGCACATCGCACCAGCAACATCGCCACCAAGTGCAAAACAAATAGAAAACCAGCAAAAAAAGGCAAAAAAAATAGAAAAAAAAATAAAATAAAATAGATAATAATAAGTGGACAAAGTCGTGACGCAGTTAAATCCCAACTACAACTACAACAGCATTCACAGCGAGCCAAAGCTAATTTCGTGCACCGTTTTTATTGCCAAGTGAGTCACACGTTGCCCCAAAAGTAAAGAAAGACATACTCAAACGAAATCCCCCAAATCCGGAATCCCTGTAATTTCTGTAATTCCGCATTGCACATTATGCGCTTTATGCGTGATTACGTTATTAATTAGCCCGCTAACTAACTAACTAACTGAACTACTGCAATTTTTAAGCCTTTAAGCTGACGCAGAGTTGGGCGAACTGTTCGCTGTCTATGCAAAACTGTCGCCACACAGTGGAAACAAGCTATACTGAATGGAAAAATGTTTTTTTTTTGTAATTTAGAGTTTTACTTTTGAGTAAAGTTGGAAATTCTCTATGAAGTATTCGCTGTAGAGGTTCTTTAGCGACAAAACTCTATTTACTTGAGTTTGCCATTAGCAGATATAAAATATATTATTTTTATTTGAATACATACAATATTTTTTATTTATAAATGCTCTTTCTTGATAGCCTTCAATCGAGTTATGAAGCTTTTAGCTTTGCTTTTAAATATCTCTTTTTGGCCTTTTTCTATTACTATATATTATTCCTAGTATGACAAAAAAGTATTCAATTGAGCTATAAACCTTAAATATACATATATTTGTTTGTTAATCAAAGTAATGACTTGTGAAAAGTTTTCTTTATAAATTTTTTGTGAAACACAGATCCTATGTCTATTACAGACATTTTTATAAAGAAGTTTATGTTTTTCATATACAATGTTGAACGTTTCAAAACATAACATATAAAATTTAAATACATAATATTTTGCGATAAACCTCTACTAATTTATTACCTACATTGCAAAAAGGTAGAAATTTTATGATGATTTACAACATTTTAAAATCTTTTTATAAGTAACAAAGGATTGGATTTAAATGAAATACATATTCACCATTGTTAAACCTTAAATTGCTTATCTGTTTAAAAATTTAAAAATCAATTATAATTTACTTTATAAATTTATTTTATTCATATTATACCCAATTATTTTTATAAGTAACAAAGGATTGGATTTAAATGAAATACATATTCATCATTGTAAAACCTTAAATTGCTTATCTGTTTAAAAATTTAAAAATCAATTATAATTTACTTTATACATTTATTTTATTCATATTATACCCAATTATTTTGATTGTTTAAATATCTTTGGCTTACACTAAATAAATAAATAAATAAATAATTATTTTTTCACCTCCTTTAGCATAACTTGTGCCCACTGTAGCTTGCAACATTTTGCAGTCCATTAAAAATTCACACACTTTCGTTTGCCACTTGCAGGTCGCACCCAATTGCCGCCAGCTGCAACTGCAACTCCACCACCAACAACAGCAGCAGCAACAACAACAGCAACGAAGACAACTCCATCAGTAGGAGTAGCAGAAACAGAAACAACAACAACACCCACTATGAGAAGCATCAGGAAGCAGGCACAGTCCGCGCCGACATCGTCGCCAGCGTCATCGACGTCGTCGTCGTCACTCTCGCTGCCGCTGCTGCTGCTGCTGCCATTGCTGGCGCTGCTGCTGCTGGCGTTGGCGCCGCAGCCTTGCGAGAGTCGATACCTGCCCACAAGGTCGCATGGCGACGAATTGGATAAGTTGCGTGAGCTGATGCTGCAGGTATGTACAGCTACAGAGTGAAAGAGAGAGATGGGGCAGGCAACTGCCCTTTCCTCTTGAACTCTGCAGCGTATCCTACGCAGATCTCTACAGCAAATTCTTCAGCATATCCTCCATGGTTGCGTGCTCTGACTGTTCCCTCGAGCCCTTCTCTTATCCCTCCTTCTTGCCCCTGCTCCTACCCCTGCACCATTCCTTCTCGCTTTTGTTTATCCCTTACTCCATTATCCTCTTTCTTACTCCCTTCTCCCCCTCCTCTCAACTTGTGACTACCCTGCGTAAGTGGATAGCCTGTT
The DNA here is from genome assembly GCA_018903715.1 of Zaprionus davidi. Taxonomy (NCBI): domain Eukaryota; kingdom Metazoa; phylum Arthropoda; class Insecta; order Diptera; family Drosophilidae; genus Zaprionus; species Zaprionus davidi. The sequence continues at coordinate 7,641,617 of JAEIGL010000006.1, forward strand.
GAAAGACCATTATAGGGTCAGGCGTCGTGCATGTGTGTGTGTATGTGCGTGCGTGTGTGTGTGCGTGTCCGTCCTCAACGTTTTTTTGTCGACGTATTATTTTGTGCGATATAATTAACTAAATGAAACGAGCCAAAGCGTAGGGTATTAAGTTGCAATTATGTCGCCAATTATTGAGGTTTTATTTTTCAACGTGTTTTTGTTTTGCTCACTCGGTCAGTTGCTGTTGTTGTTGCTGTTGCTGTTGCAGCTCTTGTTGCCCCGTTGCTCTTGGTTACGGTTACGTCATGGCCCAATGGCATCAATGGCAGCCAGGCCAATTGCCTATAGGGTTACCCATCGACAGGGTTACCCCCACCAACTCTGCTGACCACATTCGCTGTCTTTTGCTCTGCTTCTGCAGATAACTTTGCTGTTGTTGTTACTGTTGCTGTTGTTGCAACTGCTGTTGAGGTTGCGTCTGCAACCGTTTCAAAAATATTTTACATATTTCGCAAGCTGTTTTTTTTTATTTTTTCCTCCTTCTGATTTTGTTTTTGTCCGAGCTCTCTGCACAGCAATGCTTGCAACCTGCCACTGCAACTGCTGCAGAGGGAGAGGGGGAAGAGTCCGTACAGTGCGCAGCCTGCCCGGCTACAATCGAATCGAAGTGAACCTGCTGAGCTAACTCTCCCATCTCTGCCCCCAAAACTGAGTTTATAATTCGCATTGATTGTGTGCGAGTGTGTGTGTGTATATCTCCAAGTGTGTATGTGCGAGTATGTGTGTGTGCGTGTGTTTTTTTCTTCTGCTCTTCGGTATGTTTTATTATTATTATTATGTTTTTTTTCTCTGCACAGTTTCCTGTTCTTTTTCGCAACCGAAACACAAAAATGCAGCTCGACTGGCACAGGGAGTAGAGGAAGGGGGATGAGACAGAGGGGAGGGGGCAAGAGGATTGGGGTGCAGAAGGCATTACGCGAGGCGAGATGGGGCAATTTAATGCATGTTGGATGTGCCGAGGTGCTTCATATCATTTTCCAAGTCAACTTTTAAGATGCACCTGCAACGGCTTCAACTGCTGCAACTGCCACAGCTTCTGGTGCAACTTCTGTTGCTGCTGTTGCGACTATTGGTGTTGCCTCAATTTGCTGCTGCTGTCTTCATCCACATTTGGCAGCCTTCTGAGTGGACTCTGTCGTTCACAATTGACAAGCTCGTCTCCGGTTCTGCAGCTTCGCAGTTTGTCCTTGGTCTCCCATTATTGATCATTCGTTCTCTGTGATCGTCTTTCTGACATTCTCTTGACATTTTTACGGCCATCTGGCGGGGTCATGAGGTAGTTCTGATTTTTGGTAACTTGTTTGCCAATCAACAGCAACTTGCACGGGTTGTTAAGATAAGTTAAGTATAGTTCAAACAGCAATTCATTTTCTAAGTGGAAGAGTCTATAGCTAAAACAAATGTTCATAATTAGGTTTTCAATGAATAAATAAGGTTATCTAAAAGATTCTAACTGTATATTGCTTTGCTTCTGTTAATTAAATTTTAGTCAGTTCCGAAAATGGTTTGCAGATATATAATCACAGATTAATCTAAAAAAGTTAGAGAAAAGTCTTAAAGAAAAGACGAATGCAGAAAACTGTTTCTGCAAACTGGCATGGAATTCCAAAATTAATCTAATCGAAACTACAGAACTATCTTAACCTTAGATAAGTTAATAAAACTGCAAGAACTTATATATTTATACCCTTCGACCATTGAAAATGGTCAAAAAAGGGTATACTAACTTTGTGCAAATGTATGTAACAGGCATAAGGAGGCGTGGGAGACCCCATAAAGTATATATATTCTTGCTCAGGATCACAAGCCGAGTCGATTGAGCCATGTCTGTCTGTCTGTCCGTCTGTCCGTCTGTCCGTCTGTCTGTGTGAACGCACAGATCTCAGCTATTATAAAAGCTAGAGTTACCAAACTTGGCAGGAAGACTCCTGTGTACCATAAGCAGATGAAGTTTATTTCAAATGTTAGGTGCCACGCCCACCGCCCCCACAAATCAATAATTTAATTTTTGAACTTAATTTGTAAGCGCTGTATATAAGATACAACTTTCTGACTTTAACATATACTAAGCTAAATGGAATATCTACGTAGTCCCTAAATTACAATCCAATCGAACAATAAACACAGAAGTTATTTAAGAAAGTATGAGCATAAAACCAAGTGCTTCTGTCAGCTAACAAGGGAGACGGGCGAGCGAGAAGCGCGAGCGCCATCTGTCGGGATTAATTTCAAAGCATGTGCATATGCATATGTGTATGAATTTAACAAATTAAACTACACGGGAACATAGGTCGAAGGGTATCCCACTGTCGCGTTTTGCGCGACTGTTGCTCTCGTTAGATATCAAAAGTACTAGTTTTGACTGTAATACTGTTAATGAACTTATTATTCAGTCTAAATATTAAAGATCTTTCTGGTTAGGAATCTTTTCTATCAATTAATGATATTATCTTAGGAATAGTATGATAATAATATAAAAATCTATTTTCAAGAATGAAACTACAGCAAACCTCTGAAGATCTATCCTGATGCACTTCAAGCTGCATTCTTCTCTCTGCTGATTATGCTCCAAAACTATTCTCACTTCATGCAATTAGTTCTGGCACTCTCGTGCAGAGCTCTTCCATAATCGATTAACAGTTTCTCTCTCCCTCTTGCTCTTTCCATCTCTTTAGACTTTTCCCATTAGTTTCCCTCTTCTCGCCCCGCTCAATCTGCAACTCTCTGTAGCGTAGGCACTTTGTCTGCCACAATGTCTGCCTTAGGCTTTGCCACAGAGTCTGCCGTCGAGTCTGTTCCTGTCTCCACCTTTCACTCAGTAGCCCCTGCAGCGGCCCCTATGAGGCTCCTCTTTCCAGTGCCTCCTCCCGCCACCTCCAACTACGTCTTCACTCAAGTCTAAATTTGAATCTGAGTCATTCCGTGGCGCTTGCAAATCGATAAACCGCTGACGTGCGACGCTGCCAGAAGATGCTTTCCAAGGAGGGGAGAGGGATAAGCGGAAAATGGACAACAAAAGCGACGCCAGGGGCATTGGCAAAGGGAAGAGAAAGGAAAGAAAGAAAAAGGCGGAGGCAAAAATCAAATGTCAAATAGCAAAAGACGACGACCACGACGATGACGTCGCTGCGGTTGCTGCGTCGCCGTCGACTTCGACGTCATCGCGACCGCTGACGAAGGTTGACTTTGAGCAGAGTCAAGTAATATGAAAATTCCACTTGTCAGCCAAGCCAGATAACAATAATGCATTGAACCTGAGCCCGTGAGTCGGCAAACAGTTGGCAACGCGACTTATTGCCAATTAGCCGCATGATGTCAACTGCCGCGACAGCAAATCCCCCCGCCCCGCCTCTGCGAAAGCCGTTGGGAAAACATTTTCCGGACTCAGTAACTAGCTTGGGAAAAAGGGAAGCTGTGTGTGTTGAGCAAGTCCATAGAGTCGCTCGGAATGGTCCATGAACTATATCGAATGCCAAGCTGATTACTTAGGCGCATTGCCGAAACGATAATGGGGTAAATAATAATCAACGATCGCATCGAATCAAGGCGTCTATAAATAAAACTTGAAATCAAAACAATTAGGAGGGCTAAGGGTGTTGGCAATCGACTGTTTGGTACCCTGGAAGAAATGCTAAAGTGTGTTTAGAGAATTATATCCCATTTTTATAATGGATTTCCTTTTTTTTGTCAATATGGGGCGTGGCATTACATATTTTGATGTAATCATAGGTTGTCTAGTGTTTGAAGTTACTTATATACATCATTTGCTAATCCTAACCTATAGAACAGCTGAGATCAAAGGTTTTCTAACTATATATGCCAATTTCAGCAGAACTAAGATAAATATTGTACATTTTGGATAGTACTGATTTGCGTAGTGTTCACAGCTAGCTATATACCAAATTTTATATCCCTAACTTCAATAATATCCAAGATCTACTCATTTATTTACAGATATATCTTGTTAAATCGATTAATCTCGTGATATTGATCGAGTTTTTACTGGCGTGGCATTCTTAATTGAAATAATTAATAGCTGTATAGTGTTTACAGTTAGTCTTATGCATAATTTGCTAATCCTAACATATACACCAACTGAGATTTAGACTTTGCTAACGATATTTATAAACTTCGGCAGAACAGCAATTTATATTGTACATTTTATATAGTACTTATTTGCGAAGTGCTCACATCCAGTTATATACCGAATTTCATATCCCTAACTTCAATAATAACCAAGATCTACACATTTCTTTACCAGCAAATACACATAAATGTTTGTAAATCGATTTGATTCGTGTTACTGAGCGATTTTCATTATTTTTCTCTGGTCTACACATTTTGAACACGCCTCATCCACAATCTACAATTATTACAGGGTATACGACTAAAAATAACAACGAAATTTTTGCTAGCAATAAAGAAAACAAAGTAAAATAATGAAATAATGAAATAAAGGCAAATCTAAGGTCAGACGACGAAAATATTCGCTTAAGTTACGAAAATTGTGCCACGATGATGCGATGGAATTTCATGTGCGACGGTGAAAACGAAAACTTCACGCCGCATTTAGTGGCAGCAAAATTGATAAATCGAAGAAATCTCATTATCGCCAAAAGCGAATCATCTAGCGCCGCCTTCGCGTGACCTTAGCACTATGGGGCAATATGTGTTGAACGAGGGAGATATACGTAGTATATAATGCGAGTATATCAACTATCCTATTGATATTTAATCGTCTCGCGTCTCGAGTGTTTTTATGTGGCTGCAAAGTCAACCCTCGTTGTGGCAGAGACAACTCCCCCAGCATCACAGCTGCCGCCCCTCCCCTGCCATCCCATCGAAGACAATTCCCGCTAGAGCAGGCGGACAGACCCTTCTTATGCAATCACACATAACTTTGCACTTAGCGGAAAGTCTCAAATTAAACTGTCCAAATGGGGGGGACATTCGAGGGCAGAGAGAGAGAGAGGAGAGAGAATGGAAGGGAGAGAGGTAGACAGAGTGGGTAGAGCAGGGGTTGCGGCACATATTGTGCGCCACTTGAAGGCAGATGCATTGCAATAACTGCACTTTGTTTCCTTGTGTCCAGAGTTATTAAGCAGAGAGATGACGATAGAGTGAGAGAAAGAGAAAGAGAGAGGCAGAGCAAACAGTGGAATGAGAGGCAAACAAGCGTATTTTAAATTAGCAATAATATAATTACTTGGCGCGAAATTGTTTTAGGTTTTTCTTGCGTTCACACATCGTTCGCCAAAACAAAAGACCCCGCAGACAGGTGGAGGTGTTACAGTAAGAGAGATAGATAGCAAGGAAGGAGGTTAGAGGAGACTGGGGCAGGTAAAGCGGCGTCTGATAATTACACGACAATACCCCCCATTAACACATTTTCAGTCATCATCAACACTCACAGCGGCAGCTCGGCTCGCATCAACGCCCGCATCGGCTTCATCAGCCTCTGCAACAGTCTCCGTCCCCATTTCAGCTACTGTCTCTCGCTTGCAGTCTCTGGCTCCAGCTCCAGCTCTAATCTCTGCTCCACTCTTCAACCCAGTCTTCGGGCCTGTCTGTGGCGCTGCCTTTGTCTCTGACTCTGTCTATGACTCTGTCTCTGTTCCTGGCTCTCTCTTTGGTATCTCTAGTATTAGTCCCAGTCTTCAGAGCTGTCTCCAGTGCAGACTACTCAACAGTCTCTCACTCAATCTCTCGCCCAGTCTCTGTCACTAATTCCTCCACAGTCTCAACAGCCTCTGCTTCAGTTCTGTTCTCATCAACAGCTTAGTCTCCTCTGCTCTCTCTCTGTTATCTCTCTAAATCTTCTTTCAAGTCTCTCCTCCATAGTTTCTCCCTCAGTTTCTATTCGAGTGTCGTTCGCAGTCTCATTTTCAGTCTTTGACTAAGTCAAGTCTCCTAAGTCCTAAGACTCTATATATGCCTTAGTCTCAGTCACTAACTCCCACTCTCTTCTTCAGTCTCTGACTTGTCTTCAGCTTTGTCTCCTCCTCAGTCCCCTCAGTACTGTTTTAGTCTGCTACTAAGTCTCTCCCTCAGTCTCTGTCCCAGTTTCAGTCTCAGCCTCTGTTCCATTCTCTGTCCCTGTCTCCATCTCAGTCTCTTGCCCTGTATCCCACTCCCGCTTTGCTTCGCACTTTTCTAGGTGCCTTCACAGATTTCAACTAAGTTCATTTCGATTTAATTATCCGCCAAAAAGATGTGCGAGCTTCCCACGTCGTCGTGGGGGCGCTACAAGCTAAATATATAGCTACAGCTACAGCTAGATATGATGTGGGTCTGGTTGTTTAGCGGGATTTCAACAGATTTTTGAAATAACTAACAAACTCGCAAGCTCGCAGATCCGTTACGCTCCCCAACAAAAGCAACAACAGCGACAACAATAACAATAATAATAACTGTACTCTAATAATAATAACAAGCAAAACAACAACGACAACAACAATAACGAGCTAAACTAAATCTTTTTGTTTGCAGATTTTGGAGTTGAGCAATGAGGATCCCCAGCAACAACAGCAACAACAACAACACCAGCTGCGTCTGCACAACGAGGCCAACAGCCCGTTGACCGCCCAGCGCGGCGTCGGCAGCGCTGCTAACGCCGCTTGGCTGCAGAAGCTCGGCGCAATGGGCGCACTTGACACGGAGGGCGGCTACGCACGCTACTAGAGCAGGACAGAGAACGAGAGAGAGAAAGAGTGTACAAGAGGGAGAGGGAGAAGGCAAACAAGCGAGTGAGAGAGAGATACGTAGCACCAACCACACGTGACGACCCCCAAAAAATAACAACGATGAAATATATACCAAAAAAAATACCAAAAAAATACCAGGCATGCACAAGGCATAGCGAAAACCCTGCAAGTTTGTTTTCCCCATCTAACGGGAATTTTAGATCGTTTTTAACCCGATTTTAAAGCAGATGAAACAGCAGAAGAATGAGAAGGAGAAGAAAGAACAGTTGGTTTTCGCCTTGACCCGTTTCGCATTCCTGGAACCCGAAAAAAACTAAGTCGAATCGGTTTTAATGCTGAATAACACTCTGAAGGACTTAAGAGTTCCTATATAAGAACAATAATTTTTAACTTTTACGGTTATACGCAAATGAAAAGAAAAGAAAAAAAAGAATTATTAAGAAATATGTATGTACGACTCTACTCTATATTATAGCATCAGTTGTTGTTTTTCCTTCTGTATAGTCTTGTGTTATATACTATATATATACATATACTAATATTATATACCTACCTTATATGTTTGTGTATCTTTAATCGCAATGCGCGGCTGCCTGCTCGGTTGTTTTTGGGTTTTGAGAGACAAAAGTCAATTGTAAATATGTACGGCCCGTCCCTGACAGCGCCCTCACGCCACCCCGCCCCGACACTGCTGGAGCTGTTTTAATGGGCCCCAAGGCTAGGTAAATAAATATAACTTACGAGCTATATTACTACCTACAACTTCCAACTTGCAACTACTACCACATACTAACTACTTCCAAGTACCGCCGCGAAGCTTCTTCAGCTCCACAATACAAAACGAATAAAAACAATAAAAACTTTTTGGATTTTCGGATTTTCTGGCCTCCAAGCAGCCCAAGTGCAGCCCCATAAACACGTATATATATATATATATTTATATGTGTTCGTATACTCCTCATATATATACATATATAGTGTGCCCGTTTATATGCGATACAACTACAAAATGTACATTTAATTGTTGTTAACTTACGTTATCTTTATCGTTATTACTTGCGATCGAAAACAATAAAAATCATTTTCAATGCAATGCCAGGCTCTTTATTTCTTCGCCTTCTTCTTCATTTCATCTCGTCTTCTTTTAATTAGATCTTTAACTTCAGATATGGCCGGGCTAAGGGGGGCCTACCTTATGTAACGCATATGTGTAATGGAATTTTACATCATCTTTTGTATCTGTAGCTGAATCTGTATCTGCCGTAATGAGTAGAAGATGTGCCGCATTTCACATGACTCTCGGGGTACTCCCCTCTCCCGACTGCGATTCCCCTGGGGTAACGGGTAACTCTCCCAAGACTCAATTTACTTTCTTCAAACTCTTCAAGTGCAACTCTTGACAAATTAAAACGGACAAGTGGCGAATGCCAACCAAACCAAACCGAATCGAATCGAATCAGAGCCGAGCCCATTAGCATCAGATACAGCTACAATTACAGATACAGATACAGATACAGATATGGACTGCCTTCCAGCACGTCTGTCAGCGGACCTTTATAAGTGCCTACGCTCTCTTAAACGGTCCCGAAACGCCACAGTTCCGTTTGTCTCCCCTTCTTCTGCTTGTTTTTTTTCTTCTTGCTCATTTTGGGTAAACGCATTTTAATTGTTTTTTATGTAAATGCAAACTTATTTAAATGATCTTTCCGTCTTTCCCCATTTCGGTTTTCAGTTTGTTTTTTTTTTCTGCCTTCAGTTACATAAAGCCGACAAAAGATACTTAATAATAATTAGTACGCGCGCTTCGCAAGGTGTCGATGGAAACGATGATGGTCCCCGTGTCGATGTGTAATGGAGAAAGCCGCCAGATTATAGACGCCAGCCAGTTCATCTCGATGAGTTGAGCCATGCGAGAGATGTGAACGATCAGAGTTGAAAGATGAAAGATGATTTTGCAGATGATGTTGATGATGATGATGATGGAGATCAGAATGGTTGAGCTTTGCTCTGGGGAAGGCACTGAGTGAGTTGAGGAATGCAATCAGTGCAAGTATTTAATTGATAGGTTGAAAGATATGAACTAATGTAGATCGACAGAATGAAGAATGGGTTTAGAGCGTAAAATAGATGGATAGTTAAGGCAATAGGGGGATGGGTAGATGGATAGGTACATATATATATAAAAATATACGTAAATGACACATAGATAGACGACTAGAGGGAGTAGGTAGCTGATTATGTGTATTGAACTACTGATATATACAGGAGGTCACTATATTAGTAGATGGGTACCTAGATAGATAGGTGGGTAGATAGATACATGCATAGCAAGACATATACAGAGCAGAAAGACATATACAGCAAGATTGATTAAAAAATATTGTAGATAGATAACTACGATGATTGTCTATCATTCAGATAAAAGGACAGTTAGATATATTGTTTATTAAGTTTATCAGTATGAATATGAACAGAGATTGACAGATAGACATATGTACATATGAATAACATAAATATATCCATAGATTACCATACAAAAGTAGGTAGTTTAATGGATACAAACTTAGGCAGATAATAGATAGTTGCGAGCTACATAGAGATATAGAGTTGCATCAATCATAGCATGTCGCATAACTCATCTGCACCCCTTGTCTAATACGAGTACATACCAAACTGTATATCACCCATTTCTGCCTCCCCCTTTTCCCACAACCTGCTTACCTACCATACACACCTTAACGACTCGCTACGATACTCCATTAAACGACGTATCCACCTGTTGATGAGGTGCTCAGCCTGCTTACCCCCAACAACACGCTTCTTCGTCTGCCTGCCTGCTACCTCATCCATCACACATTGTTGTAGCCTGCAAGGTGATTGAAGATGATTATGAGGATCTTTCTCTGTCGTTGTTTTTGCAGCGAGAAATGGGATGGATGGGATGGAGAGTGTGAGTGGAAATTGAGGAAGTGCGCCATGTGCGATGCGATGCGCGCGCCGCAGATGAACAACAAAATAAACAACGGTAAACATGGCCGAAAAAGCACTTGGCATTTGGCTAACGGCAGTATAAATGATGCCATTGAGGAAAAGTGACAGTTGCAGCTGATGTTGCACAGGTTGCACGCTGCACGTTGCACTTTGCACGTTGCCCGTCACCAGCTGCCAGTTGCCAGCTCCCAATTCCAGTTGCAGTGTCGTCCTCCCCAAGGCGGTCCCAATTTGAATTCCGTAATTCCGGCTGCTGTCTGGTGGCGCCACAGCAGCCACTCCCCCCTGCCCACTCCCAGCTGCGATGCAATCCTCTATTTTTCAGGAGTGCCTGCAATCCAGCGATCGATCGATCGATTGCAATTTATCGATTATGCGCATATCAATTTGGCCAACACCTCCGGGCCAACAAAACCAGCCAAGGTAAATCCCAGCGAGCTGATTGCTCGATCGTGACGAAGAAGAAGAAGACGAAGAAGGTAGCTGAAGGAAAAGTCGTATCCCCCACAACGAGGGAGAGACAAAAGAAAAGAAAAAGGCAAGATCGGCGCCAATCAAATTTCGCATATAGACAGCTGGCTGGAATAATGTCATTGCCGAACGTGAATCGGATTGAATAAGCCGCGAATAAAATGTGAATTACACAAAAAAGAAGAAGAAGAAAGTCATAGTCAACTATTGCAGCACTTCATGTCCGATCCAAGCGAACCCCAAATGGAAATGAAGATGGAAATTGCGATCCCAACAAGAGCGTGAAGCTCATTATTAGCCCACCAGGTAGAAGAGAGAGGTAGAAAGAGGGGAAGAGGGAAGGTGGCAAACAAAAGACTAGAGTGCATGAAGAAATGAAATAACAGCAACAACAACGAGAGGAACGCAAGTAACAACAAACACAGTCCAGTTCCAGTTGAGTCCAGAGCAACCGCAACAGCAACAACATTGTGCTTGCCCCCCTTTCCAGAGTGTGAATCCACACACAAACACAAACACACACACGCGCTTGAAATTGAAAGTGAATCGTGCCACACGATCCGCGCACAGGCAACAACGATGATGCGATCCTCCAAACCGAAATGATCAAAATACTTACTCGTAATAATGCAACAAACACACAGACAATGCCACAAAAAGAAACAAGTTAAAATAAATAAAATCAAATAACTGAAGACGTAGAATTTTAAATACTCTCTTCACTGAAGAAATCAATACAACCTTCACTAAGCTTACCTTGTCTAAACCTAATCTAACCATACCTAATCTAACCTCAATCAACTAATTGAACTTATCTTGGAGCTAGTATTTAGTCAAGTTTTGTTTTAGCTAGACCTTTAGCTAGGATCTTAGCTAGTCCTTTACATAAATATATTTATCTAGACTCTTGGTTAGTTTCTTAGCTAGTCCTTAAGTTAGAATTTTCAACAGTCTTAAAGCTAGTCTTTTAACTTGTCTCTTTAGCTTACTAGTCTTTTAACTTGAGTTTATTTATTTAGTCTAGACTTTCAGCTGGACTCTTAGCTAGTCTTTTATATAGGATTTTAGCTAGGATCTGCGTTTTTTCTATACTAATTTTTTAGCTAGAGTTTTCCACTAGTCTTTTGGCTAGCCTTCTTCGCCAGTGTTTTAGCTTGCGTTTTATCTAGTCGTGAAGCTTGTATTCCGCCAAGTCTCATTGTGCTTTAGCTAGTCGTTTAACTAGACTCTTAGAAAGTCTTTTAGCCGGACTATTAGCTAGGCTTTTAGCTATTCCTTTATATAGGTTCTTAGTTAGTCTCTTAACTGGAATTGTAAATAGTATTTAGGCTAGTCTTCCGACTACTTTCTTAGGTAGTCCCTCTGCCAATATTTTAGCTATATTTTTAGCTATTTTAAGCATTTAATAGCTTTTAATTCGAAAGCATAATAAAGAATAAATCAGGCTGTAATCAAATAAACCCATGTCAATCTTGTAACACGACTTTCAATATAATTTTTCAACAATACCCTCACATAACCTCAATCCAATTAATCCGTCTGGCATTATACAATTAGCTTGGCGATCTGTCTGTCGATGCAGATGCTTCCTTCTGTGTGCGAGGTAAACGTTGCGGTTAGCACGCGGCGAGGCAAGGGTATCGAATCGGTTAAAATTGAAAAGGAAAATCACAAAAAACAAAAACAAAAAAACTAAGAAATGGTCAGCAAAGCAAAAGAAGAAGTCGCCGTCTCTGTCGCTGTCGATGCCACTGTCCCAGCTAGGAGTAGCAGCGCGGTCGACGCTGGCAGCGGCAAGTTTGGCTTCGGCTTCCCCGCGGCCGCAGATGACTTGCCAGCTGCTGCTGCTGCGGCGTCGCTTTGGCTTGTTTTCGTTGTTGTTGTTGTTACTCTTATTGTTGTTATTGTTGCCGTGTTTGTTGTTATTGCCGTCGCTTTATACATTTCAATTTCTTCATGGTTATGCGCTCTTTGCCAACTGGCAACGCTGTTGCTGTTGCTGCTGCCAACGTCTCTGCCATAGACGGCGTCGCTGCTGCTGGTGCTGCTGCTGGTGGCCGCTGCTGTCGTTGTCTTTGAGCTTTACTTAATTTTTATTTCTCTCGCTATAAAAGCAACTGCAACCAGCGGTGTGGCATGCAGTAAGTGTACGAGGTTCCGCGTCGAACGAACTAACTAACTTAACCCGCACGAAGCACACAGCGACGTGTGTCACACATAGTTAACGGATATATACCGCACCGATCCCGATCCAAAGCGATCCCAACAAATACCAAGCATAATGCAGCCCAGTTGTGTGGTAGGTTGCGCCGGCTCCCGCGTGCCTCACGCATTGTGTCACTGTGCCTGTGTCTCGTTTCCCATCTCATTTCCTTCCATTCTGTTCTGTTCTGGCGCAGATCGTGCTCGTCTTGGCCAGCGCTGCGCTGGTGGCAGCCCGTCCAGAGCCACCGCGTGATACCTACAGTGCTCCACCGTCGAGCAGCTATCAGCCTAGCGGATCTGGCGGCGGCTATGGCGCACCGGCACCCCAGTATGGACCTCCCCAGCAGCCGCCTGTAGTGCACAAGCATGTCTATGTGCATGTTCCACCACCAGAGCCAGAGTACCAGGCACCCAGGTGAGTACAGCAGCTAGAAAGATAAACAAGGAAGAAGAGTTTGAGTTGAAAGAAATCAAGGGATTATTAAGGTATTAAGGTATCATGCAGTGAGGTAGGTCATTAGCAAAGAACTTGAAGCAGACTCTAGAAGGTTACCGGAACGATTTATAATGTGAGGAGGAACCAGCAAATATATTCAAAAGTGATACAGCGCTTTGGCACAAATGAACTGGGTCAATATTGGTGGTTTTCAGATTTGAAATGTTGGAATTTGTTCTATTATCTTAGAAAGTTAGAAGCTCATCAGGTCGAACTCTTCTTTAATTATCCAATAATTACGAAAAAGTAAAGTACACAGTTCAAGGGTTTAAAATTTATCGAGTAGTTCAGGCTTAAATTACTTATCCTTTGTCTAAGAAAGTGTACATCTCTTTTTTAAGTATTTTATCATCTCATGCATAGTTCCAAGTTTCTCAATCATGATTTTGTAAGATTATCAAGAGATAGAAGCTATTAACTACATTTCATTGATCTTTAATACGTCATAATTTTGAAATTTTAACAAGACGAACTTAATATCTTAGCAAGACTTTAAATTCCTATGCCAATACCAAAAGGAATATCAGATTGCGATTACATAATTAATCCTAAGTCCAATTTAAAACCTTCATGTTCATGTCGTAACTCATGTTTCGACATGTAAGCACATAAGATATTAAAAATCTGATGTTTAAAACATATTTTACGCAAGTAACTACATATATCTGATCGTTGACAGATCCGACAGATCTGCTTAGCTCTCTGCAGCAGACCCAACTTGCCAGGCGAGTACCAAGAGGGTAGCCAACTTATTTCACTCGACTTAGTATTACACATAATGCCAAAATGAACTATCGTGTCGGCAAATTCTCCCACAATTCATCAGCTGTGACACAGATGGAGTTTTGAATGTACCTACGAAAAGGTTTATGGCATGAGTACTTAGTACTTTGATAATTTCTGTCATGGCAACGAGAGAGGTTGCTTGGCGCAAAAAAGGTTGCAAAACGCGACGTTAATCATCTAATCCGGCTCAGGGCCCCCACCAACGAATAAACCCCAGATGGATAGATGGTATGATTGCCACATTGCGTTTTCTGCATTATCATTTGCAGTGCGCAGTGAAGGGGTAAAGCACGAGGTGGACGAGGGGCGAGTGCGGGGTACCTCACTTGAATTTCCATTTCAAATTTAATGTGCGGCATTTGTCAGTCGCAAAAGGGAAATTATTTAATGCTACCCCTCCCCCATCCCTCTTCAACGGGGTCTGCAAAGCGTGTCTTCCCAAACAAAGACAACAAGAAATCTTTGTTTTGCTGCGACGCTTTCAAGTGTAGTTTGTCATTCGCCTTGTGGCTTCTTCTGCTTTCTGCTTTCTTCATTGAGCGGGTGAGGAGAAGTGGGTGGGTAATCTTAATTACCTGGGCGAAAGATATGGCGCTGAAGACAGCTAAAGCGTGACTAAAATGTTACCTAAGTCGGGCTTGATTCGTAGCACTTTCGAGCTAATTACTGCACTCGTCGTCGTCGTTGTCGTTGTCGTCATCATTGGTACAGGAACGCAATTACCATAGAAGCGACGCTGCCTTATATAAGCTCTGGCCCTGCAAGGCGTCCACAGGGTACTGGGTAACGTTAACGTTGCCGCCGTGGGCGGTAATTGTGACAGCTTCGCGTTATTACTCGAATGAAAACAAGTTTTATTTCGTTGCCATTTTTGAGTCGGTCATTTGCATATAGTGCACTGATTAATCGCAACACGTAATTTTCTCCAACTCTGCCATTTCAGGAAACCTCTGTACGTGCCACCTCCACAGAAGCACTACAAGATCGTCTTCATCAAGGCCCCATCGCCACCGGCACCTACTGCACCGATCATTCCACAGTTCCCACAGAACGAGGAGAAGACCCTGGTCTATGTGCTGGTCAAGAAGCCCGAGGAGCAACCCGAGATTGTTATTCCCACACCGGCGCCAACGCAGCCCAGCAAGCCCGAGGTTTACTTCATTCGCTACAAGACACAGAAGGAGGAGACCGGACCCTACCCCAACAGCATTGCCCCACCCCAGGAATATGGTGCGCCCGCCGCTCCACCAGCACCCTCGGCGCCCAGCAGCTCATATGGTGCACCCTCTCACTAATCACTACATCTCGAGGCCAGTCCCACTCCCGGTGGTCACCCGGTGGCAGCCCAACTTTATGGTTTTGTGTTTATCTTTTTTTTTGTTTCATGCAAATTCTACGAAGAAAAGAAAAAAAAAACGATTTAACGAGTGACAAAGTTTACGAACAACCCGATTATCATCATTAGCCCCTCCCCAACTACACTCCCCTCCCCATTCATCATTGTTGTTTCTTATGTAATCTCTTACCTCTAAAACATTCTCCAATAGGCTGTTTGTTTCAATGTTTGTTTGTGTAGTCTTAAGTCTATAGATCTATAAGCACATGCGTTATACACACAGAGATATACACGAATATATACATACTATATATACACACATACACACACCATATATACCTTCTTCCGATTAGCTGTAACGGTCGATATGTATCGATATACATATATCGCATCATCATCGCAAATGCATTTCAACTAGGAAAATATATAAAACATATTTCAGTAAATTGTTGTTGTTGCACGCGACATCAAAGACAAAAAGCAACAAAAAAAGAAAAAGAAAATATGAAAAGTGTAAGAAAATATAGAGAAGAATGATACTCAAGTATATAATGGTATATGTGTAAAAAAAACGAATGGATAAAGAGAATAAAAAGTTTAACAACTTATCGAAATTTGATGCGAACTTCATTCACCTGTCTCTCCCTTCCTTTCACTCTCTCTCCCTCTCTCTGTGTCACTCTCTCTCTCTTACGCAAGTACTTTAAAGTCTTCCTTATAGTTGTCCCTGTTATATAATGATCAAAAATACTTTCACATTTGTCGTTTAACCTAACCGAGTTTCGTTTTAAATTTCGCAGCACTGCAGCGTTGCCACCCGACGCCAAAAAGTAACGGTTTAGTTTAAGGCATTGCCAGCTGTAAAGTGTCACTCAAACTGTACTCTCAAACTGTATTGCCCACTTAAGTGGGCAATAAAATATGTTTATTATCGCAATTTTATGACTTTAACTGGAAATCAGTTAAAGCTTTTACAACTTTATCTCCATCTTGTGACTTTAATCCCAAATTTGAAATTCATTTGAGTCCCATTTCGATAAACACGTTTTTAAGTGCTGTTCTGTTTTGCAACTTTAATTGAGACATATTGTCAGGCGAAGGACCCCACAAAACACTTTTAACGGCTTTAGACCTAGCTACAACCCCTCTCCTTCCCTCCCCAATCCTCTTGAATCGTATCCTGTTCAAAGCCCTGCCAAATCCTGGCATAGATGCTTTTAAACACACACACACACACACATACTGAGACACTCAACGGACTCAACTCGGCTGTCAACTGTAAGCGAACTTAAAACACATCGTTTGCATTTGGAGCCCCTGTTCTCCCTTCCCCTCTCCGCTTCCACCTTTCCCCCTTCCTTGGCCCCTTCTCACGGCACTTAAGTAACGCTTCAGCTGCTCAACTATCGTCTGTCTCTGCGTGCGTGCTTTCTACTCCTCTTGCAACGTGCCTGCATGTGTGTGAGTGTGTGTGTCGATGCTGTTTTTTTAGCATTTTGTTGTCTGCAATATAAACATCATTTGCGATGTTCCTTTTGTTTTAGTCTCGCTGATTTTGTTTACCTGTGTCGCTCTTACAACTCACAACGCTCTCTTCACTCTCCATTCTCTTCATGTTGCTGTGTGTGCAAAAGCGAAAGTCCAACCCCGTAGCACGAACTACAGCACTGCCAGCACAAAGTAAGAGAGCGCTATCTCGTGTACTGCCTTTCGCTTTCTTGCGCATGCGACACATGCAAAGAGAATGGCCACTCTCTCACTATCTCTCGTTGTTATTGGCGGCCACGAAGCTCTCTCGTTGTGGGGCCAGCGTTCAGTTGCGATTGTAATGCCAACGCAGACGGCTCGTCGTCGCAGGTGCGCCGTGTTACGCGTCGCGTCGTGTTGTTGTTGTGTTGTTTTGTTGTGTGCTCAGAAAGGAAACTGAAAATGTATTTTCGTTAGATCTAAAATATAAATCATGTATATCACAGTATCGAAGAAGCCAAAGCGACGTAGCCAAAGATGAAATCAACAGCCAGAAATTGCCAGTCATAAAAAAAGGGTTTGTTGTGTGCCATTCTCTCTGTTAATGTGTGTGTGTGCGATTGTGTATTTGTTTGTTGTGCTAATATTGTTGGCCATACAATGCCATGGCACTCATTGTTGCCATTCACGTCGTTGTTCCCGTTACCGTCACCGTTCCCGTTAACTTTTCTGCTGCTGCTGTTGTTGTTGTTGCGTACAATTAGAAGGCATTGCCAATCGATTTGTGTGAAAAGCCGCAGCCAAAGCTCAAAGGTGGACGCCAAAGAAAGTCGCATTTGTGGTGGCATGTGGCGTGTGGCAGGTGCGGCACGACGAGCTGTCTGAAAAATGAAGTTGACGTTAATGTTGAAGCTGAAGCCGCAGCTGAAGCTAAAGTTGCCAGTCATTCGACGGGTACGTGCCAGCAAGAAGGGACAATATTAATGAAAAGACGTTGCAAAAATGTCACGTTCCTTATTTGAATTCGCATAAGGACGATAATGAAGGCGTCTTAGCCCCCACCCCGCCTTCCTCTTCTCCACTCTGCTTCCCCTACGCAGCTTTAAGCTAAATACCATTGCAAATGAAATAACCTAAAAATGCAAAATAATCCCTAATAAATTTCAAAGTTTGCATTGTTTCACTAAACTCAAAATGTAACTTAAGATTTACAACATTCAGAAGCAGAAGATTCCCTCAAGGAAAATAATATGAAATTTTAAAAACACATTAAGCCCATAAAAAGACTTAAAACAATAGTAAAAGTTGCTAACCTAAATCATAAAACTTCCCCGAATATATCATCACAATCAAAATGAAGTAAAGTAAAGAATTTTCCCTTTCCCCTACTTTAAAAAGAGAAAAGTGACAACCCAAAAAAGGAACCCAAGTTAAATCACAAGAAAATTGCGGACGATGCTACAAGTGAATAAAAGTACCCGAAACTCAGTGAATCATGTGAGTGTGATGCGAGTGAATAGTGAATGGAGCTGGCGAATGGCAGTGAATGGCATATGCCCAATAAACAGATGGCCATAACCATAAAGAGAAAGTGTTATGGCCAGCAACAGTAGAAGCAGCCAGCAACAGTATCAGGACCACGACAAGGACCCTTGTGAACCCAACTTACTTGTGTCCTGTCGTGTCCTACTCGTCCCCTGGACGAAATCACAATTTATGACAGAAGCAGCATAAAGTCTACGACATAAAACATACAAAGTGGCGACGGTTTATGCGAATTCTGGGCGAATACTTGGGAAGATTTCTTACCCATCCGACGCTTATTAACTTGCCGCATCTCCCCCTTCTCTCTTTGTTTTTCCCCCTTCTTCTAAAAGAAACTCAAAGTGCTTCCAACATAAAAACTTCCATTGCAATGGAAAACGAAAACCGAGGACGACATCTAGCTGGCATGAGCAACGGCTCTGCCAGCGGCAGCTCCAGCTCCCATATGCCACGTAACGGCGGGTTCTGTGGTGCCCTGCAGCGTGCTCCGCCACCAATTCCGCCCGGGCTGGCACGACGTCTTGCCAGTCGCGAATGTTACGGCGTGGGCAAAGTGAAAGTCATGTTACGAGTCGCAGATAGGGCGGAGACTGCCGGAGGAGGCGAGCCACACTTTCTGGCGCTGGACAAGAAGAAGCGTCAGGTCACCCTGACTGATCCAAAGAATGTTTGTGCGCCCCAAGCACAGGAGCGGGCGCCCATGGTGGCGGCGCCCAAAATGTTCGCATTCGACAACCTGTTCAGTGCGGATGACAAACAGGTGAGACGAATGGATAATGGATATAAAACTGAGGGTGGTAGATCTAGGTATACTACAAGTAGAATAGAATAGGTCTTGGTTATGCTGAAAAGGGAGAAGAAAAAGTAAAGCTGTAACCTTTTAAGTTGTTGAAGGGTTCTTGTTTTAAAATGTTATAGGCAATGGATTAGTGTAATCAAGAAGAAACTATGATCTATAGTAAAACTAATGAATCTATATAAAAGAAAGCCTTCATTCTGTAGAGAAAAAATGATATCTAGGAAATGTATCAGAAAAATGTAGATGTAGGTTCTAGATATGATAGAAAAGCCTAGATTTCGGAAAGGGAAAGATATAGTTATGATTGTTAAAGTTCTTGAAATATTCTTTGTTGTTGTTGCTTATAAAAATATTCATATGTACATAGATTTTCTTAATCAGTATGATCTATGATCTAAAAGTAATAGTTTCAAACAAAAGAAAGTAATCATTACTCCATGTCTTTATAAATTTATCTAGAAAATTATGCCGTAAAGTATTTAGTTAGTTATTTAGTTTAACTACTTAAATTTTCGATATCTCCAGAAACATATTCAAGAAGAATAATTTAAATAATTTCTATACAATTCTTATAATTTATCATGAACATTAGTGTTTCTGTACTTTTTCGATCTGAAATTCTTATAATTGTAGATTAAACATATGTATTTATCTATCTTCCTTTCAATATATATCAATCTGTCTATAGATTTTGATCATATACGATATCTCTCTTCTCTCTACACTGTAGTTAGCGTTTATTAATAATTATTATAACCATTTAATAACCTATTGCTTTAAGTTGTTTCTATAATTCATTAATTTATCACATCAAAATATGTATACATTGTCTTTCAATAGCACTAATCTTTTAATATATCCCTGATTTCATATAGATTTCTATCATATAACGTCCTTTTAATCTATTATGTTATTATTTACCATTAACCACCATATTGTTCTAATGTGTTTCCAAAGCCTCTCTATCTTAATCTATAATTTATATAAATTGTATATTTGTCGCATCAACACATTTATCCATTATCTCTCAATATATTCCTGTCTTTCTTTAGTTGTCTATCATCTATTATTGTTATTATTTGTCCCTCAGCCACATTAATCTATAGTGTAATCCTTTTGTTTCTTTTCCCTTTTGATCTATTGTTAAATATTCCTATTCACAATATCGCAAACTTTCTATATACGATCGCATTTGATGTTCCTTTGCAGTCGGATGTCTGTGCAGCTGCGTTGAGCGAGGTGATTCCCGCCGTGCTGGAGGGCTCCGATGGTTGCCTGCTGGCCATGGGTTACCCGGGCACGGGTCAGCCGCAGACTGTGCTGGGCGAGCTGGGCACAACGG
This sequence comes from Zaprionus davidi, assembly GCA_018903715.1. NCBI lineage: Eukaryota > Metazoa > Arthropoda > Insecta > Diptera > Drosophilidae > Zaprionus > Zaprionus davidi. Next base: position 7,661,801 of record JAEIGL010000006.1, read on the forward strand.
GCGGAGGCTCGCTGGGGGCGGCGCCCTGTGCCATTGCCTGGCTGTACAAGGGCATCCAGGAGCGGAGGCAGAAGAGCGGGGCGCGTTTCTCAGTGCGAGTTAGCGCCGTTGGCGTCAATGCAACCAAACCGGATGCTCTCTCCACGGATTTGCTCATCTCGCATGCGGCTGGTAAGCATGGGGAATGGGAAACAATGCCACCTGTTAGCAGCCTGGGGCCGTATTGGGGTTATAAATGCGTGGGCGGGGCAGCAAGGCAGACAGGGGTTTGGGCGTGAGCCCTGTAATGTTGCCCCTGGGCCATGAAGATGATGATGATGCCAAGGGGAAGGAGGCCAACTGTGGCTCGGTTGCCCCCCAATTTGAATAAAGTTAACCTCGCGCTCTGCTCTGCCTTGCCCTGCTCTGTCATTCTCTGCCCCATCTGCCGCTCCAACGGCTGCTAACTACATCGAGTGGCATTTACTCGCACATAAAACCTAATGCCCTTTTCATTCTCTCTCTCGCGCCGACACAGAATCTGACGACTCCCCGGGGATTTATTTGCGTGACGACTTCCTTGGCGGCCCCACGGAGCTACGTGCACCCAGCGCGGAGCGTGCGGCGCTCTTTCTCGATGCGGCGCTGGCCGGACGCCTAAAAAGTTCCGGCACAGGCAATGCCTGTGGCTCCACATTCTCGAACTCCAACTCGAACTCCAATTCATCCGTGCTGGAGTCCGCCCTCATCTTTACGCTGCACGTCTACCAATACAGTCTCTCCCGCAAGGGGGGTGGTAAGTCACTCGCCTATTCATTCATTCATTCATAGTTGCCCCTTCAACCCTCACCCACTCCCACACACCCCTCACACTCTGCCTCTTTGTCTTGCTTTGCCCCCTGCCACTCATTGTTGTTGCCACTCAAGTGGCACGCTAAATGTTTCACTAGACGCCAGACCATTAAAGTGTCGCATTTCGCCCCCTTTCCCTTTGCCTTCTCCCACTCTCCCTCTCTAGTTGCTGGCGGTCGTAGCCGTTTACATATCATCGACTTGGGCGGCTGTGCCAATCGCAACGGGGGCCTGCCACTGTCGGGAATTGGCAACATACTGTTGGCCATATTGAGCGGACAACGTCATCCGCCGCACAAGGACCACCCGCTGACGCCGCTGCTCAAGGATTGCTTGGCGCCCATTACCTGCCATGTGGCAATTGTCGCACATATCCAGCACGCGCAGAGCTACCAGGATGCCCTCTCGACCATACAGATTGCCTCGCGCATACATCGTCTAAGGCGTCGCAAGCATCGCAATCCGCTGCCCCTTGCCGTCGGTCTGGCGCAAGGCCTTAGCGGTGCTGGCTCCTCGACGGGTTCCGGTGCAGATCCATCCAGTTCAGAGATCTCTGCCGACACTGTCATCTATATGGGACCCCATGATGATGGTGCCACCGATGGTGAACATCCGCCGATTTATCTGCCCTCCCTCAACACGTCCAGCCCGCTGCTCGGTAAGGCGCTCAAGGCGTCATCAACTGTGACTGCACAGCCGGTGCCGCAACCCAAATCCAACTGTGCCAGTCCGCTGATGAAGAAGGCCGCCCTCGAAAAGGGTAAGTAACGATGACAGACCTCCCACCCTCTCTCTCTCTTCGTTCTTTCTCTCCCCATTTTTGTGCCGGGGCTAAAGTGCGAGAAAAAAGACTATTGACAGCAATTGCTTATGGGATTCTAATTGGAATTCCTAAGCTCATCAAGTCCGGATATACTCCTGGGTATACTCCAGGGTAAACTGTTCACTTTGTTCGCTTCGCTTGACTGAGGCCTTTCTGTAGGATTGTCTATTAAGCTCTGCTAATTTAATAATATGACAAACTGACTGAGTCAAGTCGAGAACTCTTTTAAGATTGTATCATTTATCTTCTACGATGAACAGCACTTAGTGCCGAAAGTTACTCTTTATGTGACTTAGGGAACTTAGTTTTGTAGACACTTCAAAGTTATATTAAAATTGAAGTTAATTCTTATGTTTTTAAACTGATGAGTTGGTTTTATGTTGGTTTCTTAGTCAATTATGATGTTAATAATCAAAGGATATTATTATAAAGAAGGGAGAAAAACGTTCTGCACTTCCTTAAATAACCAAAGGCGGTTCGGTTTCCCCAAGACGCCTGGCAATTCATTTTTAAGAACTAGAAACTCTTAACATAACTTACATCTCTAATAAATGTGTTCAAATTAGGCAAACCTTTATTTACCTTGTCATTGCATTGAAGTTTACCGGGTTAGGAATATATTTTATTATAGAAAATAGCGATATGAACTTGAACTTGTTTAAATCATAAAATTTGTCGTTTAGCCATTAACCTAAATAGAAAATAACTATAAATATTGATAGTAACAATATTCTTTAATTGCAAGAGTCTAATTAACTTTTGTAAATCCTGATTATTAGGTAAACAAATAGGCACAATTAAAACGAGGTTAGATAAGGTTAGGAAGATTGAATCGAAGAGATACAAATAATTTAAATAATATTCCAACCCCAACTGACTATAACTTACTTTGTTTCTTTCTATCTCACTGTCTTTATCTCGCTTTTTTGATATTTTTCTCTGTGTCTTTGTGTCTCTTCCTGTTGCATTACTCTTTTCTTTCTCTTTCCCCTTCATTCTATCCATTCTCCTCCCGCAGCCAAGAAGCAACAGTCCTCATTGAGCTCCACTGGCAGCCTGAAGCGCCACAACAACGTGGCTGCTGGCGCCTCTGGTGTCTCCTCACTTGCCCAAGAGCACAGCCAGCAGCCACCAGGCTCCCCCATACCGCGCCACATGTGCTCCAAGGCATCGAACATGCCCACGCCGAAGGGTTCTCCATTGCGTCGCCCACATGGCAACGCACCAGGAGCTGCGCTGGAGCAGCTGGAGGCGGGCATGCGCCAGATCACGGAGGAGCAATGGATCGACGGGCCACGTGTGTCGCGGGCCAAGGTAGCCGAGGCGAGGCACCTTATGCGCGAGGTGAATCACGTCAAGCAGTGCGAGACTTGGGTAGATGGACCCAAGTCCCAGTCCTGTCGATCCCTTACCGCAGGCAATCTACCAACAGCGGCACAGACACAGGGATACGGGTTCATGGATGCACACAAGAAGACCATGATCCGGCAATGGGTAGAGAATCAGACGTCGCAAGTCTTTCAGTCTTCCACACCGACAGGCAGTGGCTCTGCGCTCTCCGCGAGCAGTTCACCCACAGCGCTGCATCTGAAACTTTCGCAGCTGAAGCAAAAGTCACTGGAGCTGCCAGAGCGAGCGGCCTTCCAGCCAGAGCCTTATATGGAGGCATTTGATGTGCCGGCCGGTGATGGCGATGATCAGGATAGCGGACCATCAGAGGTGCCGCCAGCGTTGCCACTGCTCGATGATCCGTTGGGTTCGCGCGACATTTCGCATGATTCACTGCATCGCATGCTCTCGCGGCACGTGTCGCGCGAACAGCTGCAGGAGGCAGAGAGAGAGGCGGCAGCAGCAAGTAGAGCGCCCTCGCAGCGCAGCATCGATTGCGGACTGCAGGTGACCGAGGAGGAGATTGCACGCACCATGGCAGCCAAAGAGCGAGAGACAGTGCCGCAGGCGCATCCTCTAGCGGCGCTTAGTCACTGCGACAACTTATCCTTTGTGTCCAGCTTCAACATGGCCTGCGAATCCTTTAGCGAGTGCGGCGAGCGTGCCAGGTGAGTGGACACAGGAGCAAATTGCTCGAGAACCACTTCAACTTCTCCCTCCCCCTCTCCCTGTCTTCTTTTTCTTCCGTCCCTCTAGACACCAATTCGATCAGCTGGCGCGCCTGCACGAGATCTTCACCTCGCAGCTGGCCATGGCTGAGGTGACGCCCTCAGCTGCACTGTATCGCACCGATGTGGGCAGCGTGTTCAGTGAGCCTGCGTTCCGGTTCAATGTGGGCCAGAGCAGCGTCTGCAGTGAGCCCGCCTACCGCCTCACTCCGAGTCCACCCAAGCAGCCCTCGCACAGTCCCAGCCAGGGATCGCTGCCCAGTCTGAATGGCATCATGGAGATTGCCGGCATGGATGACTACGCACTGCTGCGCCAACCCGATGGCGCCTCTGATCCTAGTCTGCCCAAGAGCGAGAAGCGCTTTGCGCCACAGCACGATGATATTAGCGAGCTGGAGGAGAAGTCCATGGCGGCAGCAGCAGCAGCGGCGGGAAGACGTAACTCCCTGGAGGATGCACAGCACAAGTTGAACGAGATCACCAACATATTGCCACTGGGAGCTGGAGGAGGAGGCCTCGGCGGTGGTGGCGGTGGCGGACAGTCATCCCGGCTGCCATTGCTGCCGCTGAACACCACCACCAGCTGTGAGGCCTACGACAGTGGACACGACTCCTCCACGCCGCGTACATCAAAGCATTCGGGCATCTCGCGGCGTGCCGAGAGTGGCTATCATAGTGTGGCCACTGTGCGGGATTCGGACGAGAGTAGCTTCGCCTCCGGTATGTCCAAGGGGCAACGGCATCGCATAACAGTACCAGGCGGTGGCTCTGGGGGCAACTATCAGAGGCATGCGAAGAAGCGACAGCGGCACGAAGGTGGCGCCGGTGGCGGTGGCAACAAGGGACTCTGCCAGTGGCTGCTGAATCCCTTCTCCTGCACCTATCCAGAGACTGAGGGCGAGATAAGCGACTTCTAAGGAGAGTGAAAGAGAGAGCGAGCTGAAGAGAGCGAGTTCCCACCAAGCGTGCATCGAGCTAGTCCAGCATTCCAGCATGGCCAAAGATTTCACCACACTCACTCACACACACAGACACATCATTGCATACATATAGAGAGAGACGGATCTCGATATCGATCTCGCGACTGATTAACTTTTACTTGGCGCCGGCAGCCACATCTAATGCAATTTTAGAGAAAGAGAGAGAGAAAGAGCGAAACCCAAACCAAACTAATCTACGATAATCTAACCCAACTACCTAAATATAATACCTTAATATACCTACCTATGCTATAAATCAGCCATAAATCATACATGCACACTCACTAATACACGCGTAAGTTCAAACGGGGCTTTAAGTATTATTTAAGTTGCCAGCCTAGCGTAATTAAAGAATTTTATGGGGGGTACTCAGGCGATGAAGATAAAAATATCAAAAAATATCCAAATGATTCATTTAGTTAAAACAATTCAATATCGAAGAGGTTATAGCTTTATATTACTCAACTTCTAACTTATTTAATATTCTTCATCGGATGTCTTTTATTCCCAGCCGATGAGCAGAAGAAAACAAGCTAAACTTGCTATAAAATATATCTATCAAAGTGATTTCTTAGTGAGAACAATTCGATTTCAAAGGGGTTAAACCTTAATTTTACTCAAATTTCTAAGTTTTTCAATAATTTCATCTTATTTTCTGTATTTTAATATATACAAATATCCCAAATATAAACCGCCGCTTAAGCAACGCATACATAAATACTCCGAATACTCTTCCAGCCTGAGTACCCCTGTACTGTATCTATATAGGAAATAACTCAACATATGTACTTAATCAGGCCACAATCACTACGACTTTACATGAAAGAGAGACAGATAGATAGATAGAGAGATAGAAAGAAAGAGAGAAATACATTTATATACATACACACATCGGATATATCAGATATACATACATTATACTATATACATACATAGCTATTTATTGTTTATAATTTTCTGGGTTATTCGAAAGTCAAAGAGAAAGAGAAGCAGAGTAAATCGTATTGCTAAATGTTAAATGTTTGCTTATTCAAACACTTTATTGCCAATTATAAGTTACGAAATGTTTAAATTAATTGTTAGTTAGCTAAAGTTATACATCATCGAAAAATACAACAACGACAACAACAAGTAGAACATCAAGATAAAGGAGACGGAGAAGGAGACGACGAAGCAGAGTATCGACGGGTTTTTCGATGTAGACAAATGTTAAACATACAATTTTGTTGCCATTTTTGCCTAATAAAACTATGTTACAAAGAAAAACAAAATTCAGCAAATGAATAAGAATATATATACTATATATATAAATATATGTATATTTATCAGAGATATAATATTAAAGCGCAGCGCGAGCATTTTATGAAGCTAAAACTAATAAGGAATAAACTAACAACTAATATCATCTATACATTATATACATTATACTATATAATATCTATATATTATATTATGCATGCGCATGCAGCAGGCAGAGAGTGGGGGAAAGAAAGGAAAAGAGAAAGAGAACACAGAGAAGAAAAGCGCCTCAAGGTATGCAAGACTTCTTTGTTATCTCTCTATCTTACTCTTTTTCACTCCCTCTGCCATATGATAATAGCTAAATTTTTGCATCAGGTTATATAAGGTTTTATTCTTTCTTGATCAGGAATCATTATTAATGATCCACAGACATTCCTTCATTGCCTTTTTAGTCGCATTCATCGCATAAGAATAAAATGTATTGAAACTAAGCCAAGAAACCAAAGCAAACACTAATTATATATTGCATTATTATTGCATTTCGTATTATTCCAATTATCGAGCGTAGTAATCACCACAAGGCTATACTTTAATCAACCATATCCACCCATCCCCCTTTGTCACACCTCAAGACCAGCCTCCTTCCAAGTGCACAACCTATGAACATAAAAACAACTTTATAATACCCCATATATATATATTATATATATATATACAATATACAATATCATGATGTATATGAAGAATCGTCGACTTGGACGCTGAAATACAGACTAATTATTTTTTATAATATAAACAAATCGACAGCTGGTTTTATTGTCCTCCTCCCTTCTATGTGTGTGTGCAAAGGAAGTGTGCATGTGTGCGTTGAGTTCCTGCATCAGTTGGCCAAATAAAGTTGACGCTTTATAGATAGAGACATGTGCGATATATATCACAGGCCCTTCCTGCTTTCCTGCCACCCCCTTCGACTGCTTTACTGCTCGTAACTCAGCTCGCAACCAGGCAGGGATGGGGATTGTACCGGCACATGTCAGGGCTGGGGCAGGAGCAGGGGCTTGTCGCATACGAAAGTTGAACAATAAAACAGGCGAGCAAAAGTAGAAATCACTTTTTTTTCCTCGCTTGGCTTGCCCTAACGAAATCGTAATACTCTTGGAGCTAAGTTTTAAACGATTTGCTTTTATGACTCCGACGAAGTCTATAAGGAATTTCGAGTTATGCAAAGTGAGTTTTTTATTAGGCCAAATCTTTTTTAACGCCAAAAAAACGTTAGAGTTAGGAGAGGCTGTAGAATTATACACTACGCTTCAGTTATTTTAGGGAATGTAGGGAAGAAGGAAGAGAATTTAAGTACTTTCTAAGCTCTGTGGGAGTAAAAAGAAATTCTTTCAATTGTTATATGTTAATAAGTTGTTAATTTTTTAGAAGAAATGACATAAAATAAAATTTTACACATATATTTTTATTTTTTTCATTTTTGTTAAATATCTTTTAATAAATCATAATTTTGTACAATGTAAGTCCCAGTTAATTGTTATAGTACAATAGTTTATTTTTAGGTACACTAATATAGCAAGCTATGATTAACTTACTATTTCTTTAACTCTCATTTCTTTAACCACTATTACAACGTAAACCCTCATATAAGAAGTTAAACCTACCTCCATAGTCGTCATTTCCCTGGTATAAACTTTAGTTAGCTATATATGCAGTGTATATTTAGGTACCCTAATACACCTAGCTATAATTTATAATTTCGTTAGATGACCTTATTGCAATCTGAGTTCCTTAATAAGGTGCTAACTTTACCTACATAGTCACCATACCATTTGTTAGGGTATGTGGCAATAAAATGTGTTGGCACCTTCTGGCAAATGCCGCCCGCTACAATGCGAACACTCGTCTAAGTAGAGCTGTTCCCCAGCCCTTCTTCTTCTAGGTCCCCTCACCCTTCTGTTGCCGCCCCGCAGCGATTTTTCTTCTTGTTCCTTCGACTTCAGCGTCCTTCTCGGCTTTGTCTGCCGCCCGCCCTTTTCGTGTACGCTTCGCCTTCCTTGCTCTCTTGCCATGGCAAACGTCGCCATTTCTTTTTGTACGTTTACAACCCTCTTATCGGGGGAAAAACTTTAAATTTTCGCATTTTCGCAATTCGCAGTGGCGAATGCAAATGCCGTGGAGCCCCGCCCACCTCCACCAGGCCAGCAGGCAAGGAGTCGTCCCCTTTGAGGCGTCGCTGCGCCATATGTTGCCAATTGAGGCGAAAATCGAAAACGCGTCTAGGCTAGGATTGTTTATGACCCCCAGCGGGTGGCGTAGGTGGCCACGAGTTACTGCCAGCACAACCTCGTACCCCTCCCGCACACCTCCTCCACCAGCAGTATATGCCATGATCCCACATGGGACAGCTTTATGGGGCGGAGTGGGGGTACCAGGAGGCGGGGAGGGTAGGTGACCCGCTGTCGTCTTTTAATTATGGCTCGCAAATTATTTTCGAATTCTTCATCAAGTTACGGAAATAACTGTTGACTGCAATTTCCCCCGACAGGATGCAAAAAGGATTCGAACCATATTTCTCTATTTTTTTATTTCTTTCCTTTTTTTCTCTTTTTTGCCACCCCTTCCTCGTTTTTTTTTTTCTGGCTCCCGCAGGTGCCGTCCAGTGTTTCGACATGACCTAAAAAAAAATATTCACACACTCACTTCACTTGTCGAGTTGAATGCAAAGTGGGCGTGGACCGGGAATGGGCAAGGCATCCACATACAGTAAATATTTCCATATATATATACACATATATGCGTGTGTATGTGTGTTCTCATTAAAATCTGTTCCCGTTCGCAATTAGAGTTTGTCATTTGGCAGCGTAGTCGGTTAATTTCAACAGATATTGTTAACAAGCTCGAGTGCAAGCAAGACAGCAACCCATGCATACACATATATATCCCATATATGTATATATGTAGAGAGAGAGAGAGAAGTCTGCTTTAATTAGTGCCAACGAAATTGCATTTTCTGACTGCAATTAGCACTCGAAGCCTTTCAAGAAGTACCCCGAAAAAGCACACACACATAAAACTGGCCATAAAACTGGCTATAAAGCTAGATCTTACAATGTTGAGAGTTGCGGATAATTAAATGCACTGAGTGTATAAAGCAAAGTTAACAAAGTCACCTGCTGCAACAGGATTAAAGCTAGAGAAATAATGAAAGAATGAAAGTTTTAAATATATGTCACGAATATTTTTCGATATTAAAAATTCTTCTTTCATTGAGTAAATTGATGAACTTAAGTATAAATTAACTACGAAGCATAAACCTTGTGAAAGTATTCCAACACTTTAAAGATATGCAACGAAGAATAATGTTCATCAGTGTGTAAGAAGTATTTTAATATATATCAATTATCAACAATAATAACTAATATTAATAATAATTAAAATCCTTTCATTTCTTATTTATTTTTTATTTTTTATTATATACATATGTATTAATACATATTTACCAACCCCTCAGAAGTTTTTCCACCACACTCAAATTTAGTTAAGGAACGATCACATGCGTTTATTATCACCAGATCATATTTTAAAATATTTTCAAGAGTTATTTAAAGGGGCAACAAGAATTTGAATTATTCAAAGAGTACAAAGTACCATATTGCTGAGATCTATGTCAGAAATATCTGAAAATGTCAAAACTATTGTCCAACTGTCCAGTTTGATAGATGAGTGGGCGATTTCTCTCCTGGGTTGATTTCTGTTCGCATGACACACCGCATAAGCCATAGAAATGCCCAACCGCAGAGGGGACAAGCGGTGCAGGGTTCCGATTATGTCTGGGGCAATTACGAAAACATGAACAGCAATTGAGAATTGCAATACGATACGAACCAGCCTGAAATCGGGGGTTAATTCAAAGAATTACCCCAGGTGAAACCTTAGAGCGCTAAAGTGGATCGGTGGAGGAAGAGTGAGTGGGGGCCGGAGTTACGTGTATTCCCCAGTTAGGCCGGTAACCCTGCCCAGTTGATAGAAAAAGTACGCACTGCCGCACACAATCATATCCTCGCCCGTGCCATCGTTTACCATGTTGAGCATGACGGGCAAGTACTTCACTGCAAACATGACGACGCTCATACGCGTATAGATCATGTTGCACTCCTGATAGGCAAGGTAGCCCAGCGAGACAATGTTCGCCAGCATTGTCACATCCCGCAGTGTTTCCGTTAGATCGCAATTATTTCGCTGTCGAAACATCGAACACTTCAGATCGAGCAGCAATGGAATGAAGCTGACACAATGACCCAGCACCACGGGGCTGAAGGAGCCCTGTGTGATGCCATACAGCTCCATGTTGACCAAGGGCAGGGGCAACAGCTCAAGCACGCCACGATTGATGTCCCGCAGCATGCGGAAATCTTCTGGCTTGCGGGCAAAGAGCACGCGCAGCAGGCCCAGCACCGCCACAGCCCCGCCCACCATGCAGGCGCAACAGGCAAAGGGTTGACATGCGAACGTCATCTTGCTGGCCGTCAACCCGGAGGTGACCAGCAACAGGCTGTTGTAGGCCAGACGAAACTCGTAGCTCGACTGGGGCTCGCTCATCGCATCTGAAAACGTCAAGGGAACGGAGGCGACGGCGGCGGTACTTGAAACAGCTAGAAGGGATACTAATTTTGATAAAAGTTCGTTTTGAATTGTGGGATAACTAAAATTGACTTTCCGATCAGCCAAACGTTGCCCGAAAACTCTAAGTTGATTGAAACTGACAAGTGATTCTACTACGAGTATATAAAGTATGTGATAAAGGGATTACTTAAACACTATGTATATAGTATAACAATAAAACTGGGCTGAAATACAATGGAGTTCCTTCTGGTTTTCTTTATTTGTGTATATTTCTAATTATAGTACATATAAATATTTAGTTCCATTTCATGCCAAAGTATTACGTACCTCCATAGATCACTACACCGTAACCACAACCATCCTAGGCAATATAATACCATGTTCTACCAAAATATACACTACCACATCGTACCATACTATAGCATACATCTCCATACTATCTTACCATAGCAATCTTATACCATAGAATACCATTCTGTGCCATACCATACCTTACAATACCATATTATACCATACTATACCATACCATAATATATCAAATTATATCATTCCACTCAACACTATCTCAATATCAATATACAATACCGTACCGTACCTATACCACACCATATCACGCCATACCATGCTGACCGCTCTTATCCTATGAATTCCAGTGAATACTTTTGAATAATTACTTTGGTTATGACGCAAATTTTATAAATGGAAATATATGTACTATATGTTAAATTAGAAATGAAAACGATGATATAAAACTGCAGCAACTGAGTCGAGTAAAGCGAACACTTTATGTCTGTATTTCGTATAATATACATACATATATGACTCAAATAAATATCATATATATTTATATATAGAATCTAATGCATCATTTATACTAAAGACTTTGACCTACATATATCATATTAAATATCCAGCGTATTAAGTTGATTGAAATTCTAGTTAAATATTTAAAAAGGCCCAAGAAATCTTTAGCCTTTTTTTTGCTCTTCTTCTCTTTCAAAATATTTTGGAATTTATAGCTAAAAAATGTGAACACCTTTCGGCACATAGTATTGGCATTTAGTGGGAAACCCAATTGGGTAAGGAGTGGGAGGGGTTTGCTTGGAGGAGGAGGGATTAAAGGCTGCTCCTTAATCGAAAACCCCAGATTCCTAAAGAGCTTTTCGTGTCGTGCAGAGTATTCCAGCGCGTTTCCAGCGGCGCATGGATGGATAACGATGCAGTGGCAATGGCAATGCCAATGGCAACATGCTTGAGCATGCCAGGCACGCACCACGCCCCCATCCTCCATGTGCTGCCTCCTGCTCCGGGCATAAAGAAAAATAATAATTCAACTTTATTTGTGCCACATACCTAGGCATGTGTGTCGGGCAGAAGGAGCAGGGGCAAGAAGAAGAGCAGTAGGATTGGGTGGAGGAGCAGGAGGAGTGGGGGAGGACCTAGACAGCCTGGGCAGCTGTTCCTTGTCAACACCCTGCAACAGCAAGAGCAACAGCAACAACAATGGTACAACACAAGCCATGGCAAATTTAATCGAAAGCGTGTAATTGACCTCAGCAAATGGCTAGAAGGAGGCGAGCTGTGTGAAGAGGGGGAGGGGAAAGGAGAGTGGGCGTGTGTAGCTGAAGCTGAGCACAGTCAGGGCTTTGTCGCAAGCTTAGCCAGCTGCCATCAAATCATTATCAGTTAAATAAACGACAGCGCCAAGTTAAAAAGATAACGAAGTCGTCGTCGTCGTCGACGTTGGCGTCGGCGTTGCCACACGGCGGCAGCAGAAGCAGCAGCAACAGATGATATCTGCCCAGCAATGCGGCAGTTGACTTCACGCTACATTCTCATCCTTCTCCTCCTCTTTCTCTCCTTCTCCTGCTCGCACAATAGACAGACGTAAGCCGCCTCGTTTTATGCTAATTCAAATGGAAATGGAGCCAGTCAGCAGCTGCCACAGCCAGCGGAGCACGAAGCAGAGCAGCAGCAGAGATGAGGGTGAAGGGAGAAGGCGCAGATGGGGGTAGTCGTTGTCAACGGCATTGCCAAAGCTCGTTTCATTATGCGACTTGGCTGGCTTGGCTTGGCTTCTCTGGGCTGGGCGTGGCTATTGGGCGCCTTGATCGGCCCGCACAGATAGCAGACGCGTACGTAGAGTATGCAGATATGTCGCACATACACACACACGCACACTACTATAGCAACTACACCTACAACGCAGTGCTGGCTATTTAGCTAGTTTCAGCTAAAGAACATCTATATTTTCAGATCGATAGTTTGTATGATGACTTATCGATGTTAATTTGCCTGCTTATCGATGCTTATTTGCGTATTTGCCTTTCTTCACCTAATCAGATTGTCAACTAGCTGTGTGAATTGTAATTTAACGATATTGCCATCACTAACTAACAAACTATCATCGCTAAGTGCGCGTTTTAACTGTCAGCAAACTTGTTCAACTCGATGAAATTGCCCAAATGTCATGAAAAATTTTAGAAAAACAGAAGGAAAACTTTGCGGTTTTTGGTTGGAAAAACTTTAGCTGTTTTTTCCGTTCTAAAGTTGCCATCACCAGCACTGTGTGCACACACACACATGTAAAAAACCGCTGCGTACTGAGGTCCTCATCGCATCGCCTTGTAAGAGGCAAATTCGCCATGATTTTCATATAATTTCCGCATCATAAAGCTGCGAAAGTAATTTTCCACTTGAAAGCACAGCCCAAGCCGAAGCCGAGTCGCAGTCGCAGTTGGAATCGAGCCTCAGCCAAAAGTGTGAAACAAACTGATGGCAAAGGAGGAAGAGGGGACGGGAGGGAGACTTGCTGGTCCAAAAGTCTCAACTTACAGTGTGAATGCGACTGTGTGTGTGTGTGTCTGTTGTGTGTTATTTGAGGCTTGTTTTTCGCTGGCACATTGAACATTTTGTGTTGTCACCTTTCAGGCGCAGCGCATGCAAATACGAATTGAGGAAGGAGAAGGAGGAATGAGGAGAAGAGAACAGCGTGTGCTGGGGATGCGGGGAGGTGGCAACTGAGATTTCCCAGCACATTAAATCGACAGTCTCTTTAAGGCGCTGCACATAAGATTAGGCTAAGCAGCTGGGCACACACAGACAGACGTACACACGCACATACACACACACACTCATACACAGAGAGAATAGGGAGTGGCCGTCACAGCAAATTTCATTATGCCGCTCACGTGCGAGACAACCAAATTCACTGCGAAATAAAGAAAAACGACAGAAGAAAGAACACAGAGAGAAAAAAAAAACACAACAATAACAACAGCAGCAGCAGAAAGAAGAACAAAAAAAATTAAAAAGAAATAGAAGAAAAGCGAAACAGAGGCAGAGAGGAAGCAAGAGCGAGCAAGAATATCGGAAGGAAGCGGCAATAGAAAACGTACAAAAGCGAAACACGCACAAAACTCTCGACGGAGGCGCCACATTCACTTGCCGTTCCCACTCCCCATACTCCAGTTCCCCCTCCCACCCGGCAGGAAGGAAGTCAGTCAATGCCCGCAGCAAAAAGGCCAACAACAAACGACAAAGTAAACATACAAAAAAACAAAACAAGCTAAAACTCTCCAGCTCTCGCCTCTCGGTCTTTCTCTGTCTGTCCGTCCCTCTCTAGGCCTCGCCCTATGCAGACAAAGACTTTGGTAATGCCCTACCCCACAAATCTGGGCTAATTTAACAGGTGCAACAACACGAGGAAACCGAACAAGCACAAACGAGCATCCTCTCTCCCCCTCTCTCTCTTTCGCTCTCACTCTCTTCCAACTATTTGGCCAATGTCATAATACCAAAATTGCCCTATTTATAGATCCCCAGCGAATTATTTTCGCCAGCTATAAAATGAGCGTGAACAGTATGGTGGGCAGGGGTAAGGGGAGTGAAGAGTGGGAAGCAACTCTGAAGAACTCAATTTATTACATTTTAGCAACATTCCCCAGGTCAATTTAAATTACTAGCTCTCTTAGACTCATTATCTGCTTTAGTTAAAGCTAATCTTATCTAAACTCAACTTTGAGTTATGCCACAGAGAATTTACGTATCTATATAGACGTATTATCTTTTGGATACTAATTGGGGTTAGCTGAGTTTGCACAATCGTTAAGGTATTCTCAGGGCCGTAGCAACAGTCTCGGGGGCCCTTGTGCAAAACTTCTTGGAGCTCTATTGCCATTGTCTGGCTTTGAAATAATGGTGTATCACGTTCATAAAACATTTCAAAAATAATTAGGAAGATTAATGAGAATTACAACGATTTTTTGTCTACTTTATATTGACAAAATCATCAACAGTTTTAGTTGAAAAGTATATATATTCTTGTTCAGCAGTCAATTTAGCCATTTTCGCCTGTTTGAACGTCAAGAAATCAGCTCATACAGAAACTAAGAACACCTAATTGCACTTGCAGCTTTCTATATGCAATAGCTTTGTCAACGTGTTCCAATTTGTTCCGATGGCAGAGAGCTCTTGTGCAACGAACACCCTGCACACGCCTCGCTATGTTCTTGGGTATTCTATATTATTTGAAGACTCAAACAGACTGCAGATAATATCTTAAGAGACTCCCATAGCAGCTGTCTTCTAATTGAGCTCTCTAAACTCTTCTCATCTGCCAGTTAAGCAAGCTCATTAGCTTAAATGTTACTAAATTTCCACCTTATTATAACTTCACAGAGAGAGAGATACAGAGAGAGAAGGAGAAAGACAGACAAAGTAAGGATGCGCCATCAAGATGAAAGTAAAGTAAGAAAGAAATCACACAACAATCTTCAGACCGATGTACCCTTCCCACTCTCTAACTACCCTACAATGCCTCCGGGGCATTCGGCTGAAAATTTAAATACTTATATCGTAGATAGGAGGCAAAAACTCTCTCGTTGGGGATTTATAAGTGGAAGAACAGGGGAGAAAAAAAGCGCAAGAAACGCAAATAAAAAGGAGGCCCGAGCAAGAAAAGAAAAAAGAAAAAAAAAAGAATAAAAGTTTCACCAATTCCGATGCCAAGTTGAGTTAAACCTGCTCCGAGCAGAGCAACTTGGGTATTTAGCGGCAATCGATTTTCGGGAACAGAAACAGAACCCAAACTACAACACGGACTCGGACCATGTCGCAAGTCCCAAAAATACCAAACTCAATCCCTCACTAGCTACGCCCCTTGCCTGACCTTTCAACCTTTCGCACAGGCGGCACGTGGCGTAGTCAGGCATCATCAGCATCAGCATCGACATCGACGTACACATCCTCATCCACACTGGAGGCACATCCCATGAGCAACTCATCATCATCATCGCCGTAGTCTGCAAAGTTTATTTAGGCAACACTCTTCAATTTTATAGCAACAAATTTGCATCGTAAAAGATACTTGCAGGCGGGCCAAATGTTCCCATACACACAGACAGAAGAAGAACTAGCTCCCCCATCACCAGGCAGAGCTCAGTGCCATACGATGCCATACCGAAACCAAAACCCAACCCAACCAGACGATAAAAATACAAAACGTTTGTTTAGGCAGCCCTCAATGAGTGTCCCTCCCCACCTACCCCCTCTCCACATAACTGTCTCACGCACCACATCCATCCGCATCCCAGAGTCATAAACTAAGGACAAAATCGTAAAAACTGAGCAGTTCATTTAAATTTTTAATATTTTCGGCTCCGAAAAACCTTTGGTCGCCTCACTTTCTTTTTTTTTGGTTTGTTTTTTATGTGCAACTTGGAACTGGAACGTTTTGAATTTATGCCTTTAATTAAATACAATCTACGATCTACCTGAAGGATACTGCTCCTGTTCCTGCAACTCTCGCCTGGAATGCACTTAATAATGCCCCATCAAATAGAGCTGCCTGCCTCACTCCCTCTCCCCCTCTCTTTCACTGCCTTGTTCTGCTTATTCTACCATAGGCAATGATTCTTTTTCGACTGTTTCGCTGTCCCGTTATTATTGTTGCTGCCACTGTCTCTGTCTCTTTCTCTCTGCTGCTGTTTATTCAGCATCCTTTGCAGTCGCAGAAACACGCACTCAGGATTTATTTTCACATTTATATGTATGCAAAGGGAGCGGGGGGCGAGGGGGAGGAGCTCGCGGGTATGTAAATTTTTCAGTAAAAATTCACTTCGTGATAATGGATTTTCCATGTCGCATACATCGCTGCCGACGTCGCTGTCGACGTCCATGCCACGACACACGACACAACTCCAGCAACATCCACTCCCTCTCCCCCATCGCACGACAGCGACAATTACCTCCACTCCCCCATCCCGTCTCCCTCCCGTTGCCTTATGTTTTTGGGGCATGATAGATGGCAAGTCTCAGTAGGTGTAGCCCCCTGTAAGTTTTTTTTGGGTACTTGAGAGAGCTCCTGACATGTTTTGAAATGTGAAGGTAACCTCCAACTCTACCCCCCGCTCCCACTCTCGTCACACCCCGTGTGTGTGCGCGCGCTGGAGTGTCAAAAATTTTGACTAATACTCGCACTCAGATTTGCAGATTTATTTGATGATGCCTTCTTCGCCTCGCCAGGTTTGACTAGGTCTCAATTAGAGGGGGGCACAGACTGACAGAAGTCACTCTGCTGTGCTGCGCTGCGCTACGTTGTGCCTGCTCTCACGCTCGCCCACACACTGGCAGTACCGTTAGCTCGCTCTCTGGCTTGGCTACGGCATTGCCAACTGCAAATAAGTCTCTCTCTTTCGCCCTCTGTCTCTCTCTCATGCAACAGTAGCAACGCTCTCTGCGAGCAGCAAACACTTGACAACGCTCTCTGCGAGCAGCAAACACTTGGCAACGCTCTCTTAACGAAGCTCTCTTCGTCGGTAGGTTTTTATCAACTGCTCTTCTTTCCCCCATCTCCCATCCACCTACTTCTGCTCACTTCCTGTTTACACGCGTTGTCTCCATTGTGTTTTGTTGTTGTTTTTTTCTTTTTATTATTATTAAAGTTACATATGAACTTAATTTATAATCATTATCATCATCATCAGCGGCGCCTGCTGCCTTCACTTTTACCTCGAAGATTTGTTTAAAAAAAAATGTGAAACTTGCTTGGTTATCCAGTTTTTTGTTGTTTATCTTTTTTTGGATTATTCTCCAGGAGGATCTTTATTAGGTTTGCAATAAGCAATATGTATATAGAGATGAAATTTGATGATTGTTTGAGGTAAAAGTGAAAACAGGAGTACACAATTCTCCGAATAATGACGAGTTTTCTTCTTCTTGTTTTGTTCTTAAGTTTTCGATTTGTATTTTTTTTATGCTTTTGTATAATTTTCTTTTTTAAATAATTTTGTTTCTCGTATAGGGGTTTTTTATGTTTTTAATTTTAATCAGTAATATTAAATTTTCTTGTTTTTGTATTTATTTATTAATCCTTATACTTTTCGAATCGCTCTGCTCTGCTCCGCCCTCCAGATGCTCTTTTGCTTTGCCATATATATTTTTGTGTCGTCCTACTGCGTATGTCTCTCCCCCCCCTTCCTCTTTCCCTGCCCACGCCAGCCTGCCGTACCCTGTCCCTGTCCTGTTGCACGTACACGTCCGTCAGTTGTCAGATGAATAAAACCTCATGCCACATGCCTCCCTCCCTCTCCGTTCATTATCCATCCATCCATCCATCATTTCTGGCTGCTCTCGCGATGCTTAGTTCGTTATTTTATAAATTAACAAATTTAGCTAAGTAGTTGTAGTTGTTGTTGTTTGCTTAGTTGGTTGGCTGTTTTGCTTGCTTGGTTGTTGTTGGTTGGTAGGTTTGATTGGATTGTATTATCTTTCCCCAGCTATGCTCTGCTCTTCTTTGCTGCTGCTGCTGCTTGCTTCCTTCTCCCTCCTACTCCTCTTCTCACTGCTTGATATCTCCTCCTCCTTATTCTTAACTTTTCCCACTCGGCACCCCCCGCTGCGCTGACAATGCTCAGAATTATTTTTCTGTTTCTGCTTTTTCTATTTTTGGTTTTTTTTTTTTGTTTTTTTTCTTTTTGTTTTTGTGGCAACTGCAGCTGAGCCGCTGCTCACAATTGTACAACACAAAATGCATCGAAATTATTATTATTTAGTTATTGATTGGGTTTGTTGTTGTTCTTGTTATCATCCATTTCTGTATGCTCTTTTTTTTGTATTTTTTGTATTTTTTTTGTTGTTTATTATTGTGGATTTTGCTTTTGTTTTGTTTTGTATTTTGTTTATATTTGTTGTTATAATGCGATGTAAATATGTGTGTGTAAATGTAAGCTGCACTGTGTGCCGGCGAGAGCGAACAGCTTAAAGGAAATAATCTGGTGTTCTTCGCGTTACATGAGGTTCTCCGCGTCGCGGTGCTGGGTCAAATTGTAGGCTGGCGAGGAAGAAGGAAGCAGCGATTAGGAAATTATCAAATGAATCTCAGTGCATATACACACACATACACACAGAGAGAGAACAAAGTCAAGTACTTACAATGAAAATTTAAGTGAATCATCCAGTTCCATGAGAGCCGCCTGATTGCCGCATCTGTAGCAATAGTTTGGCGCTGAGAATATTGTGACAACGTTGCGATCATGACACCAATTATAGCCCTCCATCACCAGCTGATGTGCACGCGACACCAGGGTCAAGCCGTTTGTATTATTAAACGTTTCTGATATATCCTGTATAGCAATAAAAGTATGTAATCATAGTTCCAGTTCTGGTAGTTTACGTTTTACTTACCTGTCCAAAGGTGTAGCCAGCTCCACGGGGGGAAATGCCCCAGCCACCCCTGTCATCGGGATCGGACCATAGCAAATCGCACATGGGTCCCTCATGCGGTACCTCCTGCAAGCGATCCAATGCGCGTATATGATCCAAGCTATCAATTGACGGACTGAGACCGCCGTGTAGACAAAAGATTTGGCCATCCACCAGTGCCGTTAGTGGCAAGTAGTCGAACAAATCGGTAAAATACTTCCAAACATTTGCGTTACCATACTTTCGCAGGCATTCATCATAGAATCCATAGACCTGTGTAATCTGACGCGACTCATGGTTGCCGCGCAATATGGTAATGCGCTCCTTATAGCGCACCTTGAGCGTTACGAGCAACGTGACTGTTTCCACTGAATAATAGCCACGATCCACATAATCGCCCATGAACAGATAATTTGTATCGGGCGATTTTCCGCCTATCCGGAACAGTTCCATCAGATCGTGAAACTGACCGTGCACATCGCCGCAAACTGTGACTGGACATTTCACTTCCTGCACATTGGATTCCTTCGATAGGATTTCCTTTGCCTGTCGATAGAATTACAATAATGGCATTGCATTAATTTTGTTCGCATAATGTAATCAATCAAAATAATAATAATAAAAGCTCTATAAACATTACGATTGGTCGTCAGCCTTATCTAGGTAGTCAATTGATAATAGAGTCCAACTCAAAACAAGTCTAGTTTGTTTTGGTTCCCGTTTCGATACCGATACCGGTTCCGATATAGAAAAATTAATCGTACTATTGCCATATTTATAAATAATTTTCCTTGTATATATTGAAGCATAATTTCAGATGAATGAGACATGACATGCGACAGAGAGAGATAAGTTTCCGGGTGCGGGCCAAGAAACAATGCGATTTATATCAGACAATTTTAGTTTTTGCCATTTTACCTTGTCGCGTCTTTTGGTGGCGTCTGGGGCCAATGCTTCCGCTGCCAGACAAGCCTATTGCCAATATAATACTTTTTGGCATCAAAGCGAGAGTTCCCCACGGCCCCCCCTATTTCACACAAGAACTGAAAGAACTATTGGGCACAACAAAATATTTGGGTGACGCAAACATAACCCCACTTATATAGGGCCCTCTCAATCATTGAAGCGAGCGTGGCCAGTAACGGTGAAATCAGCAAATTGAAAATAATTGATATCGATGCGCTGCTGTGTGAATATCTATACGCGTGAGCTTTTCATTAATTTGTTTAATTGAATCCAATATTGTTGGAAAAAACAACACACATACACTCTCAAAACACTCTGGTCTGACAAGTGTATGTATGAGTTTGTGTCTGTGTGTGTAAGTGTATGTGTGTGTGTACATGCATACATAGATACATATTCTAGGCACACACCAACACACAAACCATTAAGTAATATTTACTTGGCGTAGAAAATACTCGACCGATTGCGCTTGCCGCAGGGGCGCAGTCGGAGGGACAAGGTAGCAAGGTTGTTGCAATTTTTTGTCCCCAAGAACAAATACGCACGTTTGCTATTATCATTAACTAAACAAACGCTATATAATGAGATTTGAAATGAAAAACGAAAGAAAGAAATACTTCTCGCCTAGACATCGTACGTACAATCGATTTGTCACACTCGCACTCTCACGCAACGTTTATTGGCATCCTGCTCACACGCACAGTGTTCATAGCGGCGCTTGGCTGTTGGAATTTACCAATATCCAAAATGGCGTCGTTCGCTACTGCGGTCAGAGCGCATCATGATTCATAAGCTAGAGCCGAAGCCAAATGAGAGTGAGCGAGAGCACGAGAGCACGCAACGATTTGCAAATTTGGTACTCATGCAGAGCCGACGGGCACAACCGATGGAAATTATTTTTAAAAACTTTTTTCGGGTCTAAGGGCGAATTGACGACGCCTTACCTTATCGCAGAGAGTGCGAACTTGTGTTTCTGTCAATTGATTGCATTCATTTAACTGCTCAATCCATTGATCTAGATCTTTTGTTGTTGCTTTATCCTCCATAGCAGTTGTGGAAGGAAAAGTCTCGTCAATCTTTGTCGACTCAATTTTGACGGCTTTTTTTTACGATGGGGGTACGAAAAAATATGTGAGTTCCTAGCTATGTGTCGCACTTGTTTCTTGAAATTTTGCTCAAAATACTGAAGCAAAATTTCGTTGCTGTTAACAACTTTTCTCGTATTTTTTGTTCACAAACGCAACGACGACACGAAGTAAAATACGAAGGAAAGACTGAAATGTAGCGATGGGTGCACAAGCACTCAAAGCAGTATCGATACAATTGCGAGTGCCAACAGTGCTTAATCGATATAACGCTGAATGAGTATCGATTTATTCGTAACCAGAATAAGAATAAACACAACAGATACTACTCTGCGGATTTTCAATTTTTAAATATTAGTGTAAGATGTAAGATAGCGCAAATAAAACCCTTGGTTAGATTTAAATTATTCACCCAAAATTTATTTTCTATAGAATAGTTAATCGATATTAAAGAAACCATAACAGACCCGCGCGAAACAGAGCGTCGCTATCGTATTTTATATCGATATATCTTTGTTAACTTAGAGTCGCATTATTGCTATATCGGCCTACCACCTCATACTTATTGCTCGACCTCCACAATCCGCAGCCCGACAGCTACAAATTTTAATCAAGTCATCCTAACAACGAGCAAAAGTAAAATAAATATCAAACTGCTAAAATGGAGACTCTTCTAGGTATCAAAGGACCTGATTTTGTTATGCTAGCTGCAGATACGACTCATGCCCATTCAGTGATTGTGATGAAAGAAGGTAAGACTATAAAATAATAAACCAAATGGAATCCAGTTCACCGGGTCCGGTGCTAACATTATTTGCATTTTTTTTAAAGACGAGAACAAGATCCATAAGGTTGCGGATAACTTGTTAATATCAACAGTTGGCGAGTCTGGTGATACCGAACAGTTCACAGAATTCATCGCAAAGAACATTGCGCTGTACAAAATGCGAAATGGCTACGACTTAAGTCCTCGTTCTGCAGCACATTTTACGCGCAAGAATTTGGCCGAGAGTCTGCGTAGCCGTACAAGGTATCAGGTCTTCATGTTTGTTGCCGGGTAAGTTCACTGAAAATCATTGGAAGTTTCCTCAAATGATGTATCTGATCTTCTGGTAGTTACGACCCCGTCGAAGGACCCGAGCTTACATTCATCGACTACTTAGCCTCAGCACAATCATTGAATTATGCAGGCCATGGATACGGTAGCATGTTCTGCTCCAGCATATTCGATCGCTACTGGCATCCCAACATCACCCAGGATGAGGCATATGATGTGTTGAAGAAGTGTGTGCTTGAAATACAGAAACGTCTCATCGTAAACTTAAAGAACTTCAACGTTGCCGTCGTGGATAGTTCTGGTGTCCGCCAGTTGGATCAGATTAGTGCCAAGAGCTTGGCCAATTATAATGCCGCTGCGTGTTAGATTAGTAACAAACCAACAAAAAATGTTCAAGCATTTTAAATGCATATTTTTGAAGTGAAATAAAATATAATAAAAGGAATTTTGGTAAACGAAATTTCGCAAGTTGTTTTTGAGCAGAAAACATGAAAGTGGGGGTTCAAATGAACGTTCATTTGATTTGACAATTTCTCGATAACAATCGATCGACTTGTCCCAAGAAAACCGTGTTATTAACCATTCACAAAAAACGCTGACACATCGAGTCATCTTATCAGCGAATTTTGTACTTGATTGTTTTGATTTCACAACACGAATTAATTGAGTAAAATGGAAGCACCCCCACCCGAGCACTGTCCTGGCGTGGACAGCGAACAGGCTGGCCGTGTCAGTGCCTGCGCAGGTTGCCCGAATCAGAGCATCTGTAGTGATCCCAGCAAGAAACTTGAGGATCCCGGCAAGGCACTTGTGGCAGCTGCCATGAAGGATGTCAAGCACAAGCTGTTGATCCTGTCGGGCAAAGGAGGCGTGGGCAAAAGCACAGTGACCACACTGTTGACACGCTACTTGGCGCGCAGTCGTCCGGACAGCAATTTCGGCGTGCTAGACATCGATATCTGTGGGCCATCACAGCCCCGCCTGCTGGGTGCACTGGGAGAGAATGTGCATCAGTCGGGCTCAGGCTGGTCCCCGGTGGGCATTGACGACAATGTCTGTCTCATGTCCATTGGTTTTCTGCTTGGCTCTGTGGATGATGCAATCATCTGGCGGGGACCCAAAAAGAACGGCATGATTCGACAGTTTCTCAGCGAAGTTGACTGGGGTAACTTGGATCTGCTGCTACTAGACACACCGCCGGGCACTTCGGACGAGCATCTGTCAGTGGTTTCCTACCTGCGTGATGACAATGCACCCGAATCCCTGAGCGCCATCATCGTGACAACGCCACAGGAGGTGGCACTGCTGGATGTGCGCAAGGAGATCAACTTTTGTAAGAAACAACGCATTCCCATTCTAGGAGTCATCGAGAACATGAGCAGCTTCCGTTGCGGCCACTGTGGCAACAGTTCCGACATCTTTCCGGCCAAAACGGGAGGAGCCGCTGCCATGTGTGCCGAAATGAATGTGCCTCTGCTCGGCTCCCTTCCCCTCGATCCCATAGTGACGCGTGCCTGCGATTCTGGCGAAGATATAACCAGCATACGCAGCCCCACCACCGAGGCGCTGGCCAGCATCTGCTCCAAGATTGAGGCGCAATTTTAATTGGGGTTTTTTTTTTATAATGATTTGTACTGTTTATTAAAGATAATATTATGATATAAAGATACAACGACAATAGACATCGGCCGATGATGTGACAATGATAATGATTCCTGCAAAGGATTCCTTCTAGGCGACATTCATAGCTGTTGGTGAGCGAGGTTCGTTGGATTCGGCTGTGGCAGCGGCGGCAACCACCTGGGAGAGCACCGTACTCTCCAGGCTGGGCGCAAAGGTGGTCTCCCTGCCACACAGGCGAGACATCTCGGCACTCATGCGCTCTTGAGTGGGAGGAGGAAGTTGAGGTTCAGATGGCTCCACTTGAGTCTCCTGCAGCATCACTAGTGTATTATCTCCTCCACCATTCGACTGTGTGAAGTCCAAGCGCTGTGGCTGTGAAGGCGGTGGCAACGGTGGCGGTGGATGATTCAGCAGCGTAATGGACTCGGTGCAGTCGTCCACCTTGTAGATGCCCACCAGATAATTGGACAGTTCGAACATGTTGACACGCAGCGAAACAATGATGAACTGCGCATTGCGAGTGCGCTCCTAAAGGGTGAAGAAAAGATGATGAGAACTTGTAGTAGACCCCACAGAAGACTCTCCTGCCCCGCACTCACCTTAATGTAGTGTCCCACAATGGAGACATTCTTGAAATCCAGCGCTGC
This sequence comes from Zaprionus davidi, assembly GCA_018903715.1. Classification (NCBI taxonomy): domain Eukaryota; kingdom Metazoa; phylum Arthropoda; class Insecta; order Diptera; family Drosophilidae; genus Zaprionus; species Zaprionus davidi. Next base: position 7,686,501 of record JAEIGL010000006.1, read on the forward strand.
ATCAATCTCGTCCATGAAGTACAACGGCGATGGCTTGTAGTAGTGAAGGGCAAAGACCAAAGCCAGCGAGGAGAGCGTCTTCTCGCCTCCAGAAAGATTCGATATGTATTTCCAGCTCTTCTTGGGGGGACGCACAGTGAACTGTACACCCTCGGTGAAGGGATCCATGGAGTCCACAAGCTCTAGATCGGCATCACCACCCAGCGTGATCATGCGATACATTTCCTTCAGTTTGCGTGTGATGATATTGAATCCCTCCATGAATTCAGTGTAGCGACGCTTGCGCACCTCCTCGTATTTGTCGCGCATCTCGTTACGCTTCGATGTGATGTCCTCCAGCACGCGGACACGATCCAAGTAGACCAGGCGCTTGTCGGTGAACTCCTTAATGTGTCCCAGATTCGGTTTCTTCTTCAGCTGCTCCTCCAGCAGCGTTTGCTTGTACTGCATATCCTCAAGGCTCTCCTCCTCGAGTTCCTCCTCCGAGAGGGTTTTCAACGGTGCCACCGGCTGTGTCTCGCCAGGAATGTCATTGAGCCTAAGGGGCTTCAGCTGCTGCTGCCAGCGTGGAATATCCGACTTGACCTCATTCATCTTTGACGCCGCTGCCTGCAACTTATTGTCAATCTCAATGCGTTCCACATTACGTTTATTTTCCTGTTTGTTAAGCTCATCGATTTCCTTTTTGATGTCCGAGGATTGGGATTTGGCGTTGCCGATAGCTTCCTCAGCCTTGCTTACCTCCTTCTCTAGCTCCTCTTTGCGCTCCGTGCACTGTGTACGCTCCTCGTTCAGGGAGCGCAGCTTATCCTCTGCTGTTTTTATATTCTCCAACAAATTGATGTTGTTCTTCTTGAGACGTTCAATGCTGCGCTCTGCGGTGGTCAGAGCCACATTAAGGGAACGCACATTGGCGGACACCTTCTCAATTTGCGAGGTTACCTTCTTTAGCTTGGCCTCCACGGGCTTTACTGTATCAAGACGCAGTTTATCGTATTCTGCCTGTACTTTCTCGATCTCCCCACTCATTGCCTGCTCCTTTTCTTGGCTTTCGGCCAGCTGCTGCTTGGCCTCCTCAATGTGTGCCTCCAGCTCCTGCACAGCAGCCTCGTCTGTGGTAATGGCCAGCATACGCTGACGCTGCGCCTCGCACTGCTTCAGGCTGCTGGCCATTTGCTGCTCCTGCGACTTGACACTGACAGCAAGTCGCTTGTATTCAGTCTCACTGCGTTGTAGATTCGATTGCAGCATCTGTATATCGTGCTCTAGACGTCCTTGGTGCTCCTGGCAATAGTTGATGCGATTCTGTAACTCCTCTGCCTGCTGTTGCATCTCCTCCAAATCCTTTTGTGATCCCATTGAGCTGTCTGCTGCCTGCGCTGTCTTTGTGCGCACTTGGGTGCCCATTTTGCCACGTATCGGACGATTGCCACCACCGGACATAGTGCCTGCCTGCTCAATGATGTCGCCACGCAGTGTGACCACACGGAAGCGCTCCCTGCCATAGGCAATGCGTGAGCCCTGCTCCAGATCATTGGCCACCAGTGTGTTATGCAGTGCCATATAGAAGGCGGTCCTAACGCGGTCATCCTCCACCTGCACGAGGTCGAACAGGCGCGGCACGTTCTCGGGACTGCAGAGAGAGAGAGAGTTAGACCCGCTACAAGAATCTACTGTGAATACATACGTATTGATGGGATGCGACTTGCTGCGCCAGTGCTCCATGCGATTGAGGGGAATGAAGTTGGCTCTGCCCACATTGTGCTGCTTGAGCGCTTTGATCGCCGCCGTTGCCGTGTCGTAGGTATCGGTGACAATGTTATCCAGGCGACCACAGGCTGTAGATATGGCTATATCATACTTGGCATCAATGGCACCCAGATCACCCAGACGACCCAAGATGCCCGGTATTTTGCCCTCCGTCTTCATGCGCATGAGAAAGTCCAGGACTTTGTCGTTGGAACGCTGCGCTTGCATGTTGCATGTGCGATCGTTGATCTAAAGAGGAAGAAGAAACATGTAGAGTAAAACACCCCAGCAGGGAATCAACTGCAGACTCACCTCCTCGCGCATCTTCCTGCACTTGGTGGACAGATTACGCTCCTCCTTGCTAAGTTTATCGATCTCCGCCGCCTTTATGGTCATTTCCTCTTTCATTTTTGGCATCACCTGCGTGAGTTCCTGCAGCTTGTTGCGATTCGCTTCGATTGACTCCGCTGCTTCATCGTAGGAGCACTTGAGGGCTTGGTATTTACGTGCCTCCGTTGTCTCCACCTGCTTGAGTATCTTCATCTTGGACTCGTGCACCTGTAGTTCCTCACGTGCCTTATTCACTGCCTCCTTGAGGCCAATCAATTTGTCACTGAACTGAAGACGCTTCTCTGTCAATGGCTCTGACTTCTCCTTGAGCTCATCGAGCTGCTTGACCAGCTCCTCGTTGAGTGTAACCTTCTCCTTTTCAAGACGCTCGAGCTTGTTTTCACAATCTTTAATCTCTTGTGAATTCTTCTCCGGCAATTTGTGCAGCTCCTCCAGCTCCTTCTCGTTCTTATCGATCTGTGCCTTGTCCTTCTTGCGCTGCTTGTTCGTGTTCTCCATGGTGCTCTGGACTTCGGTGTAGCTGCGTTCTGCGGCCACAAGTTTCTTCTTGAGTGCCTCGCGGCTCTTCACCAGCGCTTCGTAGGCTCTGCGGGGTGAGGGGAAGAAGTGGGTAATGATTGAATGTTATAAGGGAAGGATATCTGAATCTACTCACTCCATTTCCTTGCTAATGATTTGCTCCTTCTCAGTGCGTTCCTTCTTTAAAGCATCGGTGCCTTCGTCGTGGACCTTCAGCTCCTCGGCGCATTGCTCGTGCTCCTTGGTGTACTGCTCCAGCTTCTGTTTCTTAATGCTAATATACTTCTGGGTAACCCAGTTCTTGGTGCGCATCAGTTCGTTCTCCTTGCGCAAATACTCGACAGCCTCGTTGTATGGCTGCTCCAGATCCTTCATCTCACGTTCGGCGAGCTTACAGCGGTTGTGCTTCTCGGTACGATCATCGGTCAGCTGATCCACACGCTGATTGATCTGCGCCAGCGGGCGTATGTAACGCTGAGTACCGATAATGTCCTCCAGATACTCCAGCATGCCCGTCTCATTCTCCGTCAGCCCCTTGGGCTTCATCATGGCAATCGACTCCACCTCACCCTGGAGAATGAGAAAACGATTGTGCTCCAGATCGACATGATGATTCTTCAGCAACTTGGCCACATCCTTGAGCTGCACACGCTGATTGTCTATCTGATAATACGACGAGTTATCCGACATGGCAGTGCGCTTGACCACGAACTGCGAACCGGGAACCGTTACGAATTTACCCTCAGGCTGGTCCACGATCATAGTAAAGTGCACAGCCACCGAGCAGCTGTTGAGATTGGGATAGTTCTTTGAGTTGTGAATGAGCGTGGAGAGTTTCTTGCAGCGTATCCGATTGGCGCGACAACCAAAGACAAACATCATGGAATCGATGACATTGCTCTTGCCACTCCCATTGGGTCCAATTATGGCTGTGAACGAGGGATGAAAAGGGCCCAGCTCCACCTCGCCGGCATAACTCTTGAAATTGTAGTTGACAATGCGCTCGATCATCAGCCGTGGCCCCACCGATTCCATGGAGCAGTGCGGCGGCACTGGTGGTGGTATGTAGATATCCCCGATGCGTGTGCCGCCCTCCTCATCGTCAAAGATCAGTGCCTCGTCCAGGGCGTCTAGGGCAGCGGCGTCTGCCGCCTCCTGTTGAGCCTTCTGCTGTTGCTGCTGTGTCATGCGCATGGACACATTTGCGCGCACCCCACCACGGCCCTGTGGCATACCAATGCTGGGTCGCATTGTTCACGTTATTCCGTAATTGACAAGACGGTGTAATATATTTAAAATCCTTAAAACAGTTCGCTTCTCCTGGCGCTAAAGTAAAATATGACGCTACGACAGAGTTGCATGCGTCCAAACGTGCCTCTAGCGACAGTTGTCGGTACTAAAACGAATTGAGTTTTCAACGAGTTGGCAGCACCAAATAGCAAAATAACCGTTGACATTCTCGGATTCAAACGATGAATTCAAATTTTATTTTAAATTCAAAACAAACATTTTTTTTATCGGTTTATTTTTTAGTAAATAAATTTCACGTAATCAAAGTTCTACTTATGCCGTGCTGCAGCCAACAGAAAATTTCACTGGGCTCAAACTGGATTCACCTTTAAATTGCTTAGCAAGGCCAACTAAGGTCAAGATGAGAAAAAAGAAAGAGGGAAACAAATGTAACGGCCGAGAGAGCTTTCTCCTCAGAGATATTCGCCCAGCCGTTTAAATACTCTGCTCTGCTGCTGGCAGCGCCTCAGTTCGTTACGGTCTGCAGCAGCGCACACAACTGTGCATAAACACGTTCACAAACGCGTTCGCGCCGGTTAAGAAAACTGGAAAATGACTTCTCGCTTGAGGGAAAATTCAAATCGTCAGACTCGTTTCACAGTCAAGGTCGACGCTTCCGACGCTGCGCCTGCGTCAGCGCTGACTGCGGCAGATTACACACTAAACCGTTATAGACGTAGCCAACGTAGATGCGCAAGCAGTGGCAGCGGCAGCGATAAATCGTTATCGATGCAAAAACTTTTGTTATCCATGCTGCGCTTCGGTCATGTTGTTGTTATTGTCTCGATTGTCATCGGTTCGCTTGGCGCGATTATGTCGTCGACGTCGTCTCTGTCGGCGCATGCTGCCCGCATTGGTAATTTCTCCGCTTTTGTTTGACACCGAAATTTACTACCTGACTTTGATCGAGGTGTGCGTGTGTGTGTCTGTGCTTTGGGTGTGAAAGTTGTTGATCTGTTTAGTTATATAACACGCACCTGGCGCACCCGACGCAACTCTTCGTGTGTGCATTGAACCCCAATGACAATTGCTAAATTTTTAACTGACCCCCCGAGCAGGGGCGCGCGCTCCAGCCTCCTGCCACCCCCTTCTCTTTACTCACTCAGTTTGAGCAGCACCAAACTTACTTTCTAAACGCTGCAGCTGCCACTTCAACATACAACATACATACACAGACAACACACACGCACACACTTGCATCTGGAGATCGCATCTTGCATTTTCCACACACGCGTCGCCGCAGTTGCCCAATCCGCTTGAATTACGATCCACAGTGCTCCAATCTTGCCGCCGTTCAAGTCACAGCATGTTGCAAACGCAACTCAATTGGCAGCAGTCCAAATATACCTGCCCCAGAGGCGCCGTAAGTTTGGATGATCACTTCAAAAATCGAATCTGTACACAAAAAAATTTTGTTAAAGTCGAAAAATTGATAACAGATTGCGATATTTATAAAGAAAACTTTGAACAATGGCAAGAACTTACAAAAGTTTGCATTATTTTCAATTTTATGAACTAAATAGATCCCTAACAAAGTGATTGTTATACCTAAACAGTTTTTCAAATGCAAAATACTTTTTAAATAAAGATATATTAATATATATTTTAAAAGGGAATAGCAATAGAAATAGTCATCAATTTACACTTGAAAACTTGAGTTTATCAGTTTTGTTATTTTTCTGAGAGTTTTCTTAGAATTTGAACATTTTTAGCCAACTCTAAGAATGTTTCTATAAAATTTAATGGAATTTATAATTATTTTATCACTTAAAGCACAGAAATTGAACTTTTTTGTGAAAAATATCTATAAATTAAATTAACTAACAAAAGGTTAATTTAATGTTTAAGGGTTTCTTAGTTTGACGTTATTGTCATTTATTAAGAAATTGTAAGGATTTTGGAAAATGCATGGTCGATTCTCTTTATCGTAGAAGGCTGAAATATTTATATTGACGTAAGCTTACTATCAAAAAGTTTAAAATTTCGCATACAATCTCAGCAGGATATTTCGAATTGTAATTCTCTATTTCTACATTCATTCCTAGTGCAGAATTTAGGTTTCCATGTCAAAGTACTGCTTACTTACATGATTATAAGATCTCTTTTCAATGAAGGGGTTTATTATACTTTATAGAATAATGTATGACTTAAGGATTTCCTAAATGGATCTGGTAGTATGTATAAAACTTTTTCTCAGTCATCTTCATCAGCAAAGTCCTCACCCTTAGAGCTTTCCTTTCAGAACTTATGCTTTTCATTTTCAGTTTAAGTTTTCTTTGACTTGAGTAATTCCGATATGATCTCAATCCGATATCCATTTCTTTGCACTAGACTTCACTGTTCCTCATTTGTCTTTCCATTTAAAGCAAAATTTACTTACCTTATTATAGAATTATCTTTAAGCATTTCCGATATGATCTCAACAAGATCTCCACACATCCTTATTCATCCCCAACAGAACTTTCGCTTTCCGAAGCCAAACTCTTCCCCCCTTTGTCCACGCCGCTGTGCCTGCTACCCACTGCGTGTTTGAGCCGGTAGTCAACGTTACGTGAATTGCAACAGCTGGCACACAGTGAGCTCCCTCCCCTCTCTATCACCACTCCCCTGTCCAAGCACCTCCCCCACCAAGCAACGCCCCGACCAACGTCGCGTCGTTTTGGACGTGAGCAGTCTCCGTTTTTTGGGTCAACGTATTAATTAGTTTTTGCTGCGAGTAATTATCCAAAGCCAAAATCTCATAGACGACCTGCTTTGCAGACAATGCCAGCAGCAAACCGGAGCATGTTGGACTGGGCTTGGGCGGCACCGACGTGCTGCGTAATCACACACGTCAACGGCGCTCCACATCATCGTCATCGTCTGGGGTGAGTTGCATGCAAGACGCACGTTTCTATCGCAATCCGCAGCGAGCGGTGCACAAGATCTGGACAAACAGCGAGTGTGCCAAGTATTTCCTATGCCTCGATGGCGAGGTCTTTGAGTTTAAGTGCTCCGAGGGATTGCTGTTCGATGTGGTGCGTCAGATTTGTGATTTTAAAGCGAATGTGGATAATTGCGATATCAGCGCTGAGACGCCGGCACCGAAGCCACTGCTAGAGATGGCAGACTGTGCGGATGGCAATCAATTGGGCTGTGCCGATGGCACCTGCCTGCCGCAGGAATACTTCTGTGATGGCTCTGTCGATTGTCCCGATGGTTCCGATGAGGGTTGGTGCGATGTGGAGCATGATCCCAATGCGGCGGGTGTTTGTGATCCACGCAAATGTCAGCTGCCCCATTGTTTCTGCTCTAAGGATGGCACACAAATTCCTGGCAATCTCCAGGCACACACTGTGCCGCAGCAGATCCTATTGACCTTCGATGATGCCATCAATCACGACAATTGGGAGCTCTTCTCCAAGGTGCTGTTTACACCCAATCGACGCAACCCCAACGGTTGCCCCATCCGCAGTACGTTTTATGTATCCCATCCGTATACCAACTATCAGTATGTGCAGAAGCTCTGGAACGATGGACACGAAATTGCCGTGCACTCGGTGACGTAAGTGATTGCCTTTCCTTTTGCAATCCTCCTTTGTAACCCCCTTCCGTTAACAGGCATCGCGGCCCAGAGCTGTGGTGGTCCAAGAATGCCACCATTGAGGATTGGTTTGATGAAATGGTTGGCCAGGCCAACATTATCAATAAGTTTGCCGGCGTGCGCATGGAGGAGATTCGTGGCATACGCGTTCCCTTCCTGCGTGTGGGCTGGAATCGTCAGTTTCTTATGATGAAGGAATTTGGTTTTGTCTATGATGCCTCTATGGTTGCACCACACTCGAATCCACCACTCTGGCCATATACACTGGACTTCAAGATGCCTCACAGTTGTGTTGGCAACAATCAGAACTGTCCAACACGCAGTTATCCCGGCATCTGGGAGTTGGTCATGAATCAACTAGAGGCGGGTGAATATACATGCGGCATGGTCGACAGCTGTCCACCACATCTGAGCGGAGACGATGTCTACCGCATGCTGACATACAACTTCAAGCGTCATTATCTTAGCAATCGAGCACCATTTGGTCTCTATTTTCACTCCACGTGGTTCAAGAAGATTGACTACCTGAACGCATTTCTGGTGAGTCTGGGAGAAGATTGCAGGGTATATCCATGTGTAACTGATTCACTTTCCTTGCTAGAAATTCATGGACGACATGCAAAAGTTGCCCGATGTGTATTTCGTGACCAATCAGCAGTCCATACAATGGATGCGGCAACCCACGGCGAGCAATCAAATGCATCAGTTCGAGCCGTGGCGCTGCCAGGCCAACAAACAGCTAGAGCCGCACGAGCAGGTCTGCCAGGTGCCCAATGTATGCAAGGTGCGCAGTCGTGTCTTGCAGGAGGATCGCTATTTCTACACGTGCATGGAGTGCCCGGCACAGTATCCCTGGATACGCAACGAATTCGGTCTAGAATAGCTTATTGTTTAGTTTTAAATTGTATTTATAATATGATACATGTATTGTATATCTTCATTAATTTAAACGTATATGCAAACCGAGTTTGTTTGTGGGGAAACCTTAGCCTAGTAGCAGATACTCATCCTTCTATTGCGTTATGAACGGATTAGCAATGGATTCGACGCCGTCTTGCGGACAGATTAGCACCAGCGCTGTGCCACGGCAGACAACCAGACCGAGACTACGCGTCGAGTCCTCGGTCAGTTTGTACGGCTCGTCAGAGTCTCGCAGATACTCTACTGTGTTGTCCAGCACCAAATTAAGCAACGCATCGTAGCCCTTCAGGATGCCAGACGCCTCGCGGCCTCCTGCGAATTTGACGCGGATTTGCTTCTCCAGATACTTTGACAGATCCAAAATGGACTCCTTGCGGCGCTTCTCTTTGCCGTCGTTGTTGCCACCTGTCTGGGAAACATCATCAGTTTAGGCACACAATCTATATAAATTATTGTTGTTTAGCTTACCTTTTTATCGGCCATTTTGCTTTAATTATTTACCGGGTTTATAAACGCACACACACCGCAATGTGCGCCTATCGATGTTTCACCTAATGGCGATACATCGTTACTCGGCTGTATCGATGCCAAGAAATATTTCACGGCGATACTATCGTCACTCGCTTATATCGATGCCATTCATAACGATCGTATCGATATTCTATTGGCATTGTAATGATACAATTACATTTGTTTCAATGTCAAACCCAATAAGAATTAATAACAAATAATTTTAAATAATTTATATTGCGAAAATATTTAAGAATTTCGCCTACGTATTAGATATCGATCTTTGCCGCCGAAATAAAATATTGCTATTCCCTTTCGCGGTATCGATAAGCGAACATCTCTAGAACACACTCCATTTTGTTTTCTCATGATTCGATACCGACACGACGCTTGATTATAGATATTTTTACCACAAAAAGTTCTAATTTAATAGGTTTAAAAGGACCTTCTTGTCAATTTAGAGTGTGTAAAATAAAGTTCAGATAATGGGTCGTAAAAAGAAGAAGGCCTCCAAACCCTGGTGCTGGTATCCTTTTCAAACAAAGAAAATGAAAAAAAATTATTGTAGCCGCCCGTTGTTTAACGGCGTGCGCGTGTGTGCGTGCGAGCCTCACTGAAATTTGTATCTACTCTCACACCTACACTTGTGCATTTATATAATGGCAAGTGTTGTTGTTGTTATTGTTGGTGCTGTATCAAAGTGTGGGTGTCGGCAAAATCAGAAATAACCAATAAGTCAAAAAAGTTTTGTTTCCCTCCTTAACTCACTAAAATTAACTTAGGTACTGCAATCGCGAGTTTGACGATGAGAAAATTCTCGTACAGCATCAAAAGGCGAAACACTTCAAATGTCATATATGTCACAAGAAGCTGTACACGGGGCCGGGTCTGTCCATACATTGTATGCAGGTGCACAAGGAAACAGTGGATAAGGTGCCAAATTCGCTGCCCAATCGGTCCAACATTGAAATCGAGATCTTTGGCATGGACGGTATTCCAGCAGAGGATCTACGGGACCATGAGAGACAAAAGAATGGCGGCAAGTCTGATTCGGATGATGATGAGCCAGCCGCCAAAAAGAAAGTTGAATGTGAGCTGGAAATCGAATAGTTTTGTTTAATTATTTATTGACGAGATATTTATATTTAGATCCCATGTCTGTGCCGCCTCCCATGATGATGCCACCCAATATGATGCCGCCTCATATGCTTGGTCAGTATGGCATGGGTATGATGCAGCATATGCCACCATTGCCACCGTATCCGATGCCAATGATGCCGCACATGATGCCACCGCGACCGATGTTCCCAGCTGCGATGGCAACCACATCAGCGGCAGCTGCAGCAGCAGCAGTGCATCACCAGCATCAGCAGCATGCCGCAGCGATGGCACAACAACAGAAACCCACGTTTCCGGCTTACAGGTAGGCGCAATTTGTGCTTCAAAGAGATTAGAAGGCATCAATTCATGTATTCTATTGACAGTAATGCCACCATAAGTGCTCCACCCACCACCAATAATTCTGGTGTTGGCGGTACGGCGTCAAACGCTGCGCCACCTGCAGCACCAGATCCACACAATCAGGGAAGACCGCCAAATGCAAGCGGCGGCAATGCGGCGAATAATGCTGCAGCCGCCGTCACCACAAAGATAATGCATCCGGCGGAGGATGCTAGTTTGGAGGAGTTGCGCGCACGGCTGCCCAAGTACCAGGCGCGTCTGGCTGCCGCATTGGCCAAGGTAGCAGCAGCGTCGAAACACAGCAACAACAGTCCCAACAGCAACAATAATGGCGGCAGTGGTGCAGCGGGCAATGCGGCTGCATCATCATCATCCTCATCGACGATGCCTTCAACACCGCCACCTCCATCGCTATCGGGCATCTCGCCAACAGGCAACAGCGCCGCTGCCGCTGCCGCCGCCGCTGCGAACGCAATTGCTGTGAGCACGGCCATCTCCAAGGCACAGGAAGTGAGTTCTTATCATAGTTATAGAAACCATAGTCAATATAAATGAGCAGACGCCGATACGGACTTGTACAAAAGACAAACAATCTATATATGACACAGCACAATACACATACACCATCCAGAAGAAGATATAGACACCGATATAGATACGGATACATTAACAACATTGATACAGATACAGATACAGTTGAGGTTACAGTTACATTTGTCTATAATGATTCGAATGCAGCTCTATAGAAAGCAATCTCTATAGAAAGCAATCGCATTTTTTAAGAATTCCATTCATTTCATTCTCGCGCTGGACATTCTATAGTTTTATAAACCTATAAATCTTTTATTTTTGATCCGATTGTACCGAATTATAAAGTGACTTTTGGTTACAATTATTTTTGCAATTTCGAAGAATGCGTGCACGACAACAGTAAAACGGCCGACAATGGAACACGGAGTTATATATAGAGAAATAAAAAAAAATACATACAGAACAAAAACAAAAAAAAAGATAAAACTTAGCATATAGAGTATGATATATGTCTGTACAATTTTTTAATTAAACAAACAAATTAATGGCAACAAAAATGAACGGCGGCTTTCACTTTCAACACAATAAATCAAAATCATTTAATATCTTGAAAAAGAAATATGGCAAAAGCAAAGAAACTTTATATTCAAAATGGTGGCAACCAAGTTGGCTGCAGTTGCTCCACTTTGAGCACACGCACACATTTCGAATTTGCAAAGATATTAAATACAGTTCGAATCGTTTTTTGCTTGCTCGCTCTAAAAATCCAAAAATACTTCCCATCATATTCCCCCTAATCTATTTACAGACAGCAGCTCTGGTGGCGGTCGCACAGGCACAGGCCGCACAGGTTGCTCAGGTCCAGGCTGTGGCACATGCCCAACATATGCAGGCGCGAGTGCAGGCAGCGCAGGTTGCTCAAGCCGTTGCAGCACAACAGCAGCACCAGCAACAACAACAGCAAGCGCAGGCGGTGCAACAACAACAGCAGCAACAACAGCAACTACATCAGCATCAACAGCAGCAGCAACAACAACAGCAGCAGCAGCAGGCAAAACAACTGGAGGAACTGAATCGAGCTGTGATGCTACAACGTCTGCAAGCGGTACGTCAGCCGGGGAATCCTGCTGCGGGCCTGGGCATGGTAAGTGTCTAACTTGGCCAGTGGGTGCCAAAAGAACGACATCAATTTTTCCACCTTGACTAAAATTCCCAAAAAAATAAATGCTGAAAAAAAGAGAAAACTGTACAAAGCGAAAATAATATGAAGATTAGGGGCTAGCATAGATGCGCATACATATATATATATATATATATATAAATACTTATATCTTCCCACAGCGTAGAGCTCTCATATCTTTCAACATCGAAGATCATTCATAATAGAGTGCAGGCATTCTTAGCTTTATAAAGTCATCAAAGAAGGAGACTCCTTGAAGAGTGGCATGCGAAAGTAGAGGAGTGACAAGACAAGGCTAGAAGGGAAGATATTGTAAAGATCAATACTTAAAACCTTAAAATATTTTCGATATTGTGAGATCTCAGATTGCACATGTATGTGGTACATTTATAACTACTAGAGATCTCCGATTGATTAATTGATATATAATTAATTGAATACCAATATCTTGTCGACTCGCTACCTCGTTTGCATGCGACTTTTTCTTGGAGGTAATTCGGGATCTTTCCTATCAATTGTTCCTTAAGTATTCAACCTTAACCTATTTCCTGCCGTCTCTCACACATCAAGAACTAGCTGCAGCTCTTTAGCACCTGACTGACCATTCTATCTATCTATGTATTCGGAAACTAACCTAAGCGAAAATCAAATCAAACCAAATTGAAAATTCCAAACTGATCAGTAACAAAATTAAAGTTAACATTACAATTGCAGTGCAGTACAGTTGAGTGTTGATCTTAACCAGATAATTGCCAGTTGCAGGGCCGACAAACAGTCAGTTTGAATACTACAGTATGTATTTTTATACACTTCACTTTCCATATATGTACTTTTATATACAAAACAAAAGAAAATACAAGAGAGTTGCCCGCGATATTACGAAAGATAAGTAAATGCCAAAATTCCATTACTATATATGATATTGTAATATGATAATCTCGTAATCTCTCGTACAGTTACACTGTACTTTCTATGCAAGTATTACTCGTAGTAGACTAAGCAAGCTCCTCAAGCCAACACCATCCACCGCTCCTCCCCCGCCAACAACATGCACACACATCTCTCACATTTAAAACACACACACAGACTAACCCTTAAAACTACCTCCCCGCCAACCCCAACCCGAACTTATCCTGTTCTATTGCCTTCCCACAATTCCCATCGATAATCGAATATGATATAGTGATAATGGTACTCGTAATGCCCAAGAAAGAAACACACTTCCATAGTACGTACTGCCTTGCAAGCACATTAACGACGTTAGGCGCTTACGTTTACGTATTGTGTAACGTAACGTACGTACTCGTAATGTCGAGAGTTGTTGAACTATGCAAGCCATGTAAGTACATTATTTTGAATAATTCTATTCTATTACAAATTACTTTGAACTTGTCGTAATGGTTGCTGCGTTGGTTGGTTAATGATTGATTGATTGATTGATTGATTGGTTGGTTGATTGATTAATTCATATCCACACACACGACCACACACCACACAGAATTGAAAATATATACATATATCTATCTACATACTTGTATATGACTATTGATATTGATACCTCTTCAACACACACACACACATCCATACATACACAACACAACACATACAAGACATATACATATATACCTTCAAACAATACAACATAACATACTGTCAAATCTATCTAATCTAAATGTTTTTTATCTGTAAAATGTATCGTATCCAACAAACAACTTAACTGTATCTCAATATGTTTCATCTTCGACTTGAGCATCCCTCTGACTTTCGCTTTACATACCATACTATACATAACAAAATATTCTTACATATTACACTTGCATATACCATACATAACTAACACTAACCTACGCAGCTTGAGCTGTCTTCTATGCGCTTACAACAACATAAAAATTCCATTTGGTGGCGTGATTTCTTGATCATATTTCGGAATAATTAGATCCACCTTTCTCCTTCTAACTGCCCGCGAGGAGTGGAGTTGAAAGATCTAAGATATGCAAGTGATACCCCCTTAACATACTCCATCACTGTGTAGTTGGGGTGTTCCCTTAGTTTTTCATCTCCATTCCCTGTGCACAACTAACCATATTTCACATAGCCTTCCTTACGCCTCATGGCGACCACGCCCACCACATCATAGCTAAGTATATAATAAAAAGAATTGAAATTAATTTAAAAAAGAATTGGAACTTGAACTCGTCTCGTCTCACACGCCTGGTTAGTAGAAATCTATTTTGCTTATTTGCGATGTTTTTCCAACTCAAGACCCTCTTTGATCCCATATATATTACGTATGTATCTATTTATCTATCATTATTATAATTTGTTTTTAAGTTGAAAATTAAAAAAAAAAGAAAAACTAGAAAAATTACTTACGAATCCTCCTCGTTGTTAAGAACTCTATTTGCAAAAGGTCGAGATCGTCGTCGTATCGCAACGATCGATCTCCCTCCGTCCCCTCAACTCTCTCCCTCACCGTCGTCAGTTCAGTTTCCGAATTGTAAGTACGTTTCTTTTCTTAACCAACAACAACAACAATTTAATTTCTCTATTTAATATCTACATTTAGTTTAAATTATTTATTTATTTCATATTTTTCGATAGTTACAAAAAAAAAACAAAAATTCTACCAAAAACAAAGGAGAAAAGTTGCTCTCTCTATATATGTCTCTATCTCTATATATATATATTATATATCTCTCCTCTCATTGTAACATTGTAATGCGATGCAAAATGTTTTGACAACAACAAAAAGAACAACACACACCACACACACACTAAATAAACACAACATCAGTTTATTCATTTAATGTTTAAGCAAAAACCAAAATTATTATTAATATTCTTAATACCAACAAAAGAAATATATACAACATGATAACAACTTAGCTAATTTTGTGTACAATGGCTTCGATACACATCACACACACAGACAAACACACACAGACATACAGTGAGACACAACAATTTGCCATAATCACCAGAATACCATTAAAACTATTAATCTTCTGCTCTCTTCCATGCTCTCTCTTCTGTATCTTTCTCTCGACTGCGATGACGTCTCGATAACAGATGCAGCTCCCCGGTACGATGCAACTGATGCAGCCCATGCTGCGACCCGGCACGGTAACCATTGGACCCCATGGCGCACTCATTGGTGGCAACATGCTGCGTCCTGGTCAGTTGCCTGGCATGCCAGCAGGTGAGTGTTATATGAAGATACATATATGCAGGCTATGTTCATCTGTAATCCACATCTCTCTCTAGGCCTATTGCCCATGCAGGCAATCGGGCTGCCCGGACTGCCAGCTGGAGCGATGCCTATGCCTGGCATGAGTGTCATGTTGCCGGGACATCCCAACATGCTGCAGATGCTGCAGCCGCGCTTCAGATGATGTTTGCCCGACGCTGCGCCGGGACTGTTACAGGCGCCGCCGCCGCAGGATGCGTTTGCCGAGCAAGTGCAGCAGCCTTTTGCCGCCATGCCGCATCTTGAGACGCAGGCATCGTTGGTGGGTCTGCCGTTGCCTTTGTTGTTTCACGATTGACATGGCAGCAGCAGCAGCAACTACAACAACAACAGCCCAGCAGAAGGGCAGCAGCAGCAGCAACAGCTCAGTGAACTGCATCAGTGCAGCAACATGCCACATGTGGCAAGCAAAAAGCAATCACAAACTGCAAGCAAGTTTTCATACTCAAGCTACGCAATTCCAAAGCTATTTTTCAATGTATAACAGTTTTGAGACACTCACACATACATACTCTCACACTGGTTACACGCACACATACACACACTAACAGCAACAAATATGCGTAGATAAGTTAAACGAGTATCTCAAAATTACTTTCAATGCACCCGATCTTTGCTTTGTCTGTCTCTATATATTTTATGTGTTATATCGCTTGATTGTGGTTTTTGCACTCTCATTCTCTCTCTCTCCCCCTTTCCCTCTCTCTCTAACTGTTCAAGAACAACAACATATTACAATAACAACTACAACAAATGAAACAACTACAACATTTACGCTCTGTATGCGCCTCGCATTGCTTTTTTTGTTTTGAATCTGGCGCTCTCCTTGCTGTAGATCTCTCATTCTCTATCTATCTATCTCGTTTGCGCTCCCTCCCCCACATATAGTTAGCTATATATAAATACATATATAACTGTATCTGTACAATATCAGTAAAATACTTCGTTAATTACTAATATATATTTCAATATAATGTTGTATTTTTGTTTATATTCATTTTCCGATGTTTTTTATTTTGTTTTTTCTTTTGTTTTTATTTTTTTAGTTCTCATTAAGATCTCTGGGGCAGCATTCACACACCCAGTCCATTTACTAACCTCAAAAAAAAAAAAAAAAAAAAGAAACCCGTACGTTGTTATACACTCTCTGTCTCCTTTTGCCATGTCTTCATTCTCAGAAAGAAACGCAATACGCAATACGCAAAAACGAGAAAGAAATCCGATACGCACTGGGTAAGAATCGGGCAAATATATAGTAAATATACATATACATATATTGTATTTATGTACGATTTCGTTAATATACATATATATTTATATCTGTGCGTAGCTTTTAGTTATTTGTCCATGTGCAATGTTTTGCAAAACTGTTATACTGTTATACAATACGCATACATAACTGCATTTGTATGTTATATTCCCCCCCGCCCCCAAAAACAAATACAAACTACCCTCGTCATCTCTATATACTCGTTGAATATCCAAAGAAAGAAATAGAGCACTCGTACTCGTAAGTTATCTAAGCCAATTACATATATTACAAACAAAACACTATAAATATATACTATCTTACATATATTGTGTATTAACTATATATGATTTATGATTACCAGTCGATTGAAGCGCGCGCAAGACCCGCTATCAGGTATCTACAACATTATTTTCTTTTCTTATGCAGTTGTTGTTATTACATACATTATATAATCTATTCGCAAATCTAATTTTGCCTTGGTTACGGTATCGTACTAATCAAATTTCCAAATAAATTATATATCCCACATATATATAATAGTACTTTCCAGATAGATAGAACTACCGCACATGTTAGTAAGTACATTCAAATCATTCTACTTCTTCAGCTGGTTCCTTTGTTACATGTAGTGCTCTTCCATTGGTTCCCTCGATATTACCATAGCTTCCTAGTACAATAGTAAAAACAAAGTTTAACAAAATCAGGCTCAGGCTTATCTCATATTAAACGCGTGTTGTTCACACACTTTTGTTCTAGTTTGTTTTTTATTAATCGTAGCTCTGTAGGTGGAAAGGTATCCAGTTTATATTTAGCTTAGGATAGTTAAATTTCCTTAGCACCCGAAATCGAAAGCCCTTGGCACACATACACACACACACCCTCACTCACACACACTCAACCACCACAGACTCACAATAACCTGTATCTGTAACTTATTTAACTATCAATTTACCCTATATATAATATATATCCTATACTTGTATGTATTGTAATCGTATGCAAAGACAAGTGAAGAAACCGACAGCTGGTACCGCCGAAATAGGTCGATTGCCAGACTTTGTCGGTTTTGGTCGCAAAATTGATGTTGGACTCTCGCGTCTGGCATCTTCGCCGCATCGCTCTTCGATAGCACCCGTCTAGAATTGTTAGATGGCTTCTGTGCTATGCGGTGTTAGAACGGCGTGCTTCAGACGAGAGTACCTCAATGCAGGACAGACAGTAATCTCCGTTATTTGGTGGCCAGAACCAAACATACTCACTCACACACACACACATATACTTATCTCTAATCTATCTAATTGTTAAGGCAACTGTAAATATATTTTTTGAAATGGCCGCCATTTTGTTTTTGATACAATCGTAGTCGATCTTTGATCTACATATATTGGTGACGGTCTACGCTACCTTCAGCTCTATTATTTTCAATACAATTTCCGTTTTAACCGTATAAACTGTACCATATATAGCATAACTAACTGTAAGTTGCACGCGTTTTGTTGTTGCAGAGAGTACAAAAAGAAAAGCTAAATTGTTTAGGTGTTTTTCACATCGTTACTATTCTATTTTTTAACTTTCTATTGCTGTCAAATTTGTCGAAAATGGTGGCCACCCTGGAGAAGTCTGTCCTTGCGCTGGGCGACATGCGAGTAGCTGGAATTGCGTGCAGATCCCTTTTTATTATATATCTTTATATATGTATGTATTGTGTCTGTCATGGCGTCCAGGCGAAAGCGTGTCACATGAATTTTGCTGAGCGAAAAGTTCCCTGCGTCTCCCCTGTCTCCACCCATGTATATCTCTCTCTCTCTCTATCCCACTTGAAACACCGTTTATTGAGTGTGTACTTAGTTGACCCTTAACTGCATGTCCCCTTACCCCCCATTCCACCCTTCCTGGCCTAAGCGACGCAGGCGATGTGCTGTCCCCACAGTTAGAGCCCTCACCCCTTAGTACTACTACCCCTTACCCTCACCTCCGAGTAATAAAGAAAAAGCACATCACAGTTGCGAACACAACTGTTGGACTTTTCGGTCCTTGTCTTGCGATCTTAACTAAAAAATAACTATCTATATAGTATGTATTTATCACGAACACACAGACACAGACACACTCATATACCACGCCTACTTCATTGTTACGCATCGAAGGCGCAAGAAGTTTGTTTTTTTTTATCTTTCCTTTATTTAAATTGTGACTAAAAATTTAAAGTAAAATTTGAACTAGATTTTTGACGAATTTCGATAGTTTTTGATACAAAAATACGCCTTAAGAGTTATCGAATGTGAGGGGGAAACGCGCACAATGCAATCAATCAAGTTTTGTTTATCCGAATTGCCAAAGATGATTGTGCATGGATCCCGCCCCGTGAATTGAAGAAATCGCTTAAGAGAATTACGTAAAACTTACAAAAAATAAGGAAAAATAAGGAAATCTTTATTTCTCGATTTTCTCAAGCTTCGATAGTTTATCGTTTCGTTTTTTCTTTGCATTTACTAACCAAGAAACCGAACGAACTTTTCCGAATTTGCGTTCTTTCTCACAGACTTTCTGCTAATACAATCGCTAAACAATTAACTAAAATTAAACACAAATACTTAGCCAATGCAATTGAAACTTAGTGCAAATGCATCAAAATCAAAAAGCAAAACCAAAAAAAAAAAACAAAAATCTTTTTAATGTTGTAAAATTAATTCGAGAAAACTAGCATATAATTAGCGTTTATACAAGAAATGTTTCTATCAACAAACAAAAACATAAACAAAAAAAAAAAAGAAAAAAACTGCAAAGAAGTTATATAAGCAATTGTTTAAAATCTTTTAAAAGAAAAAGCGAAAAACAACAACTACAACAACATAAAAACCAAATCAATTTCATACTGATATAATAATATTTCTAGTTTAATGTTTTGATTGTTCACTTTGAGTTTTTAAAATTAATTTATTGAATTTTAATAAATAAAATATACTATATAGTGAAATACCAGAACTCTCGTGCATTTTGTATAATTAGCTATTATTTTTCTTTGTTCTTAAATAGGTTAAATATACCATATTACGAAATATTGCTGATATTGATTTTATTTTGAGAACAAGAACCGATGACTGGCAAAGTATCCAGAGAGAGAAAAGGAGAGAGCAAAAAAACCCAAAGGCAGCTGTGGATGACTGTTAGGCCCTGACTCATGGGCTAACCCCGAGCTGGGCTTATGTTCGAGACCTGTTTGCTATTATAGGTCTGTGTAGGTCTGCTGTCAGAGGCCTGTCGTAAAACTATTGTGGAAGAAGTTTCTTTATTAAGCAGTAATTGCGAGCTGTAAATTTATTTTTTTCTTTAGTTTAAGCTAATTTACAAACAAATTTTGATCGACACACTGACTAATTTTTCAAGTTCACTGGAACGCGCCACGCTCACGCTTCGACGTCGCTGCGGGCAGAGCAGAGCTACTTCAACGACTTCGACTTCGACTTCGACTGCGTCTACTTTCGGCCGGTTTGGTTCGTGAGACTTTTAGTTTCGTTTTGAGCTTCGTAAGTGACGGTTGTGATATTTTACTGTACTCCGTTTTGAGCGCGGCTTGTGTGTCTTTTATAATAAGATATAAGGTGCGTATGGTTCACAAAAAGGTGTCAAACCAGAGTTCAATTCCCTGCATTCAAATGTTATTCAGTCAAACAAAAGAGTCAGGGCACAAACTTAAAGTTACTTGCATAACGCAGTCTCAACTTTTGTGTTTTTTTGCCACGCCCCGCATTCAAAAACTAAACCAACCCAGTCCAGTTGGGCCAACTGTGCCGCAACGACGCCTTCACTTTCAATTGTCGCCACAAAGTTTTGCGGGCTGTTGGTTTTTTGCTTAGGCAAAAATGTAACTCCACAAAAACAAAAACCAAAAGCAAAAAAAAAATTCGCTTAAAAAGCCAACAAAATGTGTGAAGTAATTGAGAAATATAAGTTATCTGAACTGAAAAATCATTCTCAGTTGACAACATATGGTTCCATGTGAATAAACCGCTTAAATCCTAATTAAGATGTATTTGATGCCAGAGAACAGAAAGTAAATATAATAAATAAAATAAAAATGACCCCCGAAAAACTGGTAATCGTCAACGGCAAAAAAACGAGTATACAGAATGCCCCCAACAGGCCAAATCAAAAACCAAAAAAAAAAACATTAGCGAACACATCACACAACAAGCCCGCAAAAATGCCTGTAATAAATTAGAGACCTAAAAAAAACTTGACCAGAACGTGCGCATCATAAATAAAAGAAATATTAGATTGTACAGACCTCATGACTCGGAGATCTCTTATTCTCTTTACAAAGCCAATGGCCCTGACAAAGTTGAGACTTGTGAGTGACCTAAGTGCGAACACGTTGGCAGACTCTATCTAACCTAAATATCTTGGGTACAGCCTAGGCAAAGTTAATGCCGCTTAATCTGATATATGTGCTTGAGAAGTCTGCAGATAAAAGTCAAATTAATTTTGAAATTATACGCTCAGTAGCCGATCGCTTTAAAATAATCAATTGTACAGGCAAGCTTCGTTACAGTGGAAATAGAAGAAACATAGATACGATTATAGAGATATAAACAAAAAAATATCTTTTTATATTTTTTTAAGATTTATTATAAATCATAATAATCTTTGAATTCTAGTTAGTTATAGGAAACGTATGTAATTGTCGATAATAATAGAAAACATCAAATAATCAATATAAATTCGATTGATCAACAAAGTTTAAAACCTTTTTTATATATTACATAAAGTTAAATTTGTAGATTCTTCCAAAAACTAGTTCCACTGTAGTCAAACTAGCTTTTAGCGCTGTTTCGAGTCTGTCTGAGTTATTATTTTGTTTCGGCAGTCGAGCACCCAATGGGCAACTTTCAAATTCGTATTTAAAAGCGAACATTTTGGTTTGCCGCCACTTCGTATCGGTAAGCTTGTATCATATGTCATGAGATCTATGATTCGATCTATTATGGATTAGTCAAGGTTGCCACAGCTGCCTAAACGGAAGCAGCTGCCTTATTGTGGTACGATTCTTTACTCACTCTCTCTCCCTATTATCTTGTTTGCAGCTTTAAAATGTCATTTGCTTGGGCTAGTGTCGCCCTTTTGTTGTGGGTGGGCGTGGTCACCGGCAAAGACAATCTGCGTGTGGCCTATGAATGGCGTGAAATGGACTTTAAATACGCCACACAGGAACAACGTTGGAACGAAATCGAGCGAGGCAACTTTAAGCCGGCCCAAGTGATACCCTTCGGTCTGGAAGTTGCCGGGCATAGACTGTTCGTAACCCTGCCCCGCTGGCGTGACGGTGTGCCAGCCTCATTGGCCTACCTTGATCTGAATGGTGAGTACTCATGAGTGGCAATTAGTCGGTGTAGTGGCCAGTGGAGAATGAAGATAGTGCGGGGAGGAGGGTAGTCGGTTCTCGATTGCAACTGCATTTGAATATAATTGCAGTTTTGTTTATGCTCCGATCGGACTGAACTGAAATCTCAGCATTTGCATTGTCATGAGAGAATTGCAATACAAAGTTTATAGTATCTAGCAGCAAGTACCTCTAGCTGGAAGTATTGTGTGGCAAGGGGTACTTAAATATTGTTGCTTATTTGCATTCAGTTTTGTTTTGTTTCACTTCGAGTGGGAAGAAGAAGTGGGAGGGGCCTGGCGTTGGCGTCATTAACGGGCAGAGAAGGTGGAAAACAACAACACGTTAATAAACAAATTGAAAAACCATTTAGAAAGACTATATATGTGTAGAGATCTAAACAAGTCAAGCAAATAAGAGACTAACGATTAGTCTGGTGGTTACACAGTTCGTTGGCAATGCGATTCTGTTTGGGAAAGTAAATATTAATCGAAGACAGTTTGTATTCTGTAGTTTTAAGCATTTAATGGGTTTTGACTGTTGTTGGGCTTTAGCAATAGAACAATTCTTGACTTCTTTTAAGGTTATGTTTTGGTAACTTTATTTTTAGTGGAAAGTAAATATTATTCGGATACAGTCTGAGTTTTCTGGGTTAATTCTGTATTTCTAGAATTCAAATGCTTTTGTTATGTTAGTTTGGCAATAAAACAATTTTTCACAATTATTGAGGTTATGTTTAAGTAACTTATACATCTTTTAAATATTGAAAGTGTATATAAAGTGGAACAGTTTCTTTTCTTTGCGTGTAATCATTTAAGCCAAAGAGTTCTTTGAAGTAAAGACACTCAAGAATATCAGGAACTAAACTGAGAATCTGTAATTAGACTGCATTAAACATTTCCCTTATAAATCTATAAAATCAACTTTATCACACCATTTTTGAAGTGAAGGCACTCAGGAATATCAGAAAGTACACTCAGAATCTTTTCTTTATTAACCCGTAGCGTCCACTTTATTACACCCTCTCTCGAACTCTGCATGACTACAGGGTATAGCAAGTTGCGCACTAATTGCACTCCCCATATGCATGTAGTAGATCTGCGCCATGAGTCAGCAGGTTGTCGCACCCAACTTGGCACAAGGCAACGCCACACCACACACATCTCTCAATTAGCATCGATGCAAATGACCAAATCCGACTCGTTCCACTAAAGGAGATCATTCACCTTCATGTTGAGTCTGTTGTCTGTTTTTTTGACTCTTGTTTTTTTGCTTTATTTTACAGATACCTCCAACAAGATGCCCGCCCTGACACCTTTTCCCAGTTGGGTCGCCCATAACCTCAACGATGCAGATCCCGAACTTGTCTCCCCCTTCCGTGTGCGTGCCGATCGCTGTGGACGTCTTTGGGTGCTTGATTCGCGTATTGCTGGGGTGCTGGAACAGACCAAGCTGTATGGACCACCTCAGCTGTTAGTCTACGATCTGCACAACGATGATCTGCTGCGCCGCCATATACTCCCCATGGGGCAGACTAAGCAGAGCTCCTTCTTTGCCAACCTGGCTGTTGAGGATACAGACTGCGATAATACCTATGCCTATCTGGCCGATCTGGGTAGTCCCGGCCTGGTTGTCTACTCGTGGCGTGAACAGGAATCGTGGCGTGTACAGCATCATTTCTTCCATCCCGATCCGCTGGCGGGCAACTTTAGCATCAATGGCATCGAGTTCCAGTGGGACGACGGTCTCTACGGTCTGGCACTGACCAAGGCGCAGTCTCGAGATGACTACGCCACCCTCTACTTCCATCCTCTCAGCTCTACCATGGAGTTTACTGTAAACACGTCCGTGCTGCGCAACAAGACGCTGGCCACATCCAACGGAATCTATCGCGAGTTCAAGGTGCTCGGCTCACGTGGTCCGAATGCCCAGGCTGGTGCCCAGTTCCTTGATGCAGAGACAGGAGTCCTCTTCTATGCGCTGCCCAATCAGAATGCCGTCGGTTGTTGGAAAACCACTGATAACTACAGATCACAGGATCGCATCTACACCAGCGACACGGATATGATTTTCCCCAGCGATGTCAAAGTGGACGAACAGCGTCGTCTCTGGGTGCTCTCCAATCAGCTGCAGGCCTTCATCTACGACGAACTCTATCCTGGCAGCATAAACTTCCGCATACTCACGGTTAGCGTTCAGGATGCCATCGACCAGACATCCTGCAATGTGCCACGCAAGCTACCCGAACTGATCACCAGAGTGGGTGAGGTTATTAAGACGAATCTGCCGGGCAATCGTGGCGATTCCCGGTCCAGCTCGGCTGCCTCAACGCTACAGCAAGTGACAACCCTGCTTGCCTGCTGTTTGTTGTTGCGCTCTTTTCTATAGAGCCGGAGCTAACGCCCTGTCTATATAAAGTATTTAGTTGATAGTCTCATCATAGTTCGTAGTTTGGAATAAACTTAAGAGTTTTATTTAGACACAATACTCCGATCTTAACTATAGTTGCAAGCCAAGCCAGCTGGCCCCTTTAGAACTTGTCCATCTTCTCCTTCTCCACTATGTAGATGCTGTTCACATCGTACGTCTCGTCGCTGACCTGCGATTCACCATCCTCGGCGCACTCAGATCGCGTTCTCTTCTCATTCTTTAGCTGCAGTCGCTTGATGCAGTCTCCGCAGAAGAACAGAGTAAGCTGGGGGGAGAAAAGGAAGAGGATAAGGGGTTGTCTTTTTCCAGTGTTCCCCTCTCTCTACTCACATGTTCCAGTATGCCTATCAAACCCAGCACAGATAGACCCAGCAGGAAGCCTAGCGACCCGCCAACATCAGCGATAAACTGAGTTGTATCGTAGCTGGGACGTTCCTCAATCATCTGCTAAAACGGATCAGAGAATAGTTATGCATAGAGCTCTCAAACACCAAGACCCGAATCTCATACCGATATCAATTTGGTCGTGTAGTAGATGTAGACCAAAGTCCGTGGTTCGGGCTGCTCGAAGGTCTTTCGGCTCTGTATATAGGTCGTAAAGATGCGTGACTCACAGGGCTCAAGGCAATTGCAAATGAACTCGTGATCGCCTTCGTATACCCTAAAGAATATAAAGATTATAATAGCTATACAGCTGGGTATACTGCCACGTTCTCTTACGCCTTGTAATCGGATATTAGATTCCGCATGGAGCTGTTATCCTTGCAGGGCTCGTGCTCAGTATCGTGCATCCAAAATCCAGAGCAGTTAGTCTCCTCCGACAGCTCTCGCCAGATGCAGATCTCGCCGCACTAGTAATATATATTGTTATATAAGCGTGTGATGTAGAGACATTTATATTTACTTTAAGATCGCTGTAACCTTCCTCTCTGTTACAGGATTCCTGGCGCGTTTCCACACTGGAGAAGTACTGACTCTGCAATTTTATCTCGATCTGTTCTTGCACATTCGCAAAGACATATTCCACACGACCCGAGCCCTTCATGTTGATCTCTGCAAAAAGGAGGTATAGTTCTGTTAAAGTTCCGATAGATTACCATACCACAACTTACCCGTAAAGTTCTCACGCTTGTCGTGAATAAATATATGCCAGCCATCTCCCGATTTGGAGTCCACATCGCTTGTTGTCTGCACAATATTGTGGCCCAACATTAGGGAGTAGCCTACATCCTTGGAGACCCTCTTCATGGCAATCTTCGGACGTAGCGTGTAGCAGCGACCCATATAGAAGTGTATGCTGCTATCGATATCCACATCTGTGAGAAGTATCTTATTAATACTCCGTTAATAACAGAGTTTTGCTCGAATTTACTTACTGTCCGATTCACCATTCAGGCCGTACCAGTAGAAGGTCTCCGGTATGTCGTAGGTGCCCTTTTCGAAGAACTCCTCGAAGGGTAGCTCATCGTAGGGATAGTTCATCCAGCAGGTGGCATATTTGGGCTCGGGGCAGTGTCCATTCGAGAGGTTCTGGTGGGAGTATAAGAAATCAGAGATAGATCACATACAAGACCTGTTGACTCACAGTCAGCACATCCTCCTTGAAGGGAGGTTCTCGGCAAAGCGTAATTGCAGGCATTTCAATTGTCTCGTTGACATTATAATAGGAATGCGTTGATATAGGTGGATCGGATAGCTTGGAGAAGCATTCGTATAGCTGCACAATGACCACAATGCTGCACACAAAGAGCACGAGGTAACGTATTAGTTTTGCAGGATCACGCAGGAGCCAGGCTCGCAGCTCTCCCCAATATCCCATCGTGTCAGCACGCACGTAAAAGCCAAATCCAATTGAATGGGCTCAACGATGGGCCTGGAATCATTGTCAATATCGTTTTTTGATGGCCTGCGGACTTTCTCACAGATGTGCTTGATAAGCTGATATTGATTTATACGCCGTACGAGTTCAGCGAGATAACGCTCAATCCAAAGCACCACCACAGCGGGGGTTGTGTGTTGACAACATGCAGATACAATGTGTGTTTACTACTAGATACACACACCTATTGCAACTGTTACCGAACAAATCGGCGTATCGGAACAGGTGTAGCAGGCACCTCTCTTTATAGGGATTATGGCCTTGTTTGCGCTACGTTTGCTGCGTTAAATTACCGAAAACATATTGTTTATATGTTAATTGTTTATGGGCGCTGCACATACATATATTGCTGTACACATGTATGTATTTATGGGTAACCCGCAACACAGTAGATACACATTCTGTATCTGCGTATCTTCAGGATATCTGCAGCGGAACTGAAATCACCGTTTTTATAGGCACTTTATGTGTTTATTTATTTACTGTCTGCATGCGCCAGAGACGGCACACTAAGCTGGATAAAGAATGATATCGTATAGTGGAATATTACTATATCATCGAAACAATTTTATGTTAATATGTTAATGAAATACCACAAAGCAGAAAGTGATTATTATTTATTCGCCAGTACTATCTATATTATGTAAATAAAAATCGTATTTATTATCTATAGATTACCATTTATTCTATAATCATTTCTATACAGTCTCTATGTATAGTATGATATCACAGGCGGTATATATTTAAATATGTCCAACATGTCTATAGTTAAAACTATTGTAGAGTATTTAGAGATAGGTAGTCGTATTTAGATAATAAAATGCTATCGGATAGTGTAGTAATATGTGTATAAATATCATACTACACTATTGAATAATAGTTACTGTTAGTATCTAACTTATTAAATATCCTGCACTACTTAGTATTCCTAAGTATTAATTGAAATATGTTATAGTTAGATTTAGTCAGTAATACTCTAATATATTCTCTATAATAGTATGAATAATATATACAAGTATAATATAATAATAGTCCTATGTATTTCATTAACCCCTTGCATATATAATATTTAAACAATCTAAAAGCTCTTTTTTGGGAATTCCTTATTTTCAATGTCATAAACCTCAAGCTCCCCCTCGCTTTCAGTTCCCTTTAAAATATTCTAGAAATTTCTCACACATAGTTTGCTTATCAGAATTTTCTAGCTGAATCTCTTATCTAGAATCATATAAATTATCTTCAACTGAGTTTCAACAATAGTTTCCATCAGTCTTACGTAAATTCGCCCCAGATAATAAGTTATGACACCTTTAGGCTATCGATATCTTGACCTTATAGTGATATCTTGGCTAAGCTAAGTGGATGTGATTATTATATAGATCATGATAGATATATAGCAAAGAGAGAGAGAAGTAGAGTGAGAGAGAGGGAGCAGCTATATCTTGCGATACCTTGAGCTTTGCAACAATAACAAATGAAAGACAAGCCACAAACAATGCGCGCGTATCCAGCAGGGGAAGAAGTCACACCTCACCCCCATCCCGAGGTAGAGCCAAAGCATTCCACACTTGTGACGTTAAACCAGAGCAGAGCATAGCAGAGAAGAGAAACATCAGTCCCACATGTACATATGTCTGTCTATATACCTACTCTACACATATGTATAGAGCGCCGCAAGGCACAAAACTAATAAACAAAAACAAAAAAAAGAAACTTGAGACTAAAAATAGACAAATTTAAAGATTTCGAGATGAAAAATCCAACAACAAGAGACAACACTAACGGGACGAGGATGTGGATGGGGATGGGGATGTGGTGGCTAGATCAATGTGAATGTGTACGTGTTTGTGGACATGCTGCTCACTTTACTGGCTGCAGGCTGTAGATGTATCTGTGAGATACTTTTTGACGAACTGTTCGCTAACACACGGCGTATACGTGTTACTCAGGACTCAGCCAGCCATTTGGCCCGGCTGCAAGAGTGTGTGTGTGTTTGTCTTCTATCTAGTAAATTTCAGATTCTTTTGTATATATCTATATATATGTATGTACCATATGTATATATGTAGCTATGTTTGTCAATATGTATTTTGAAATAGTCGCGGCTGCATAGATATTTTTCGTTTGTGTGAAGTTCTCAGCTTCTTCGCAACTAAATAGCTTTTGTTTTAAATTTAGACCAAAGCAGCGGCTATATTAAACGCATATGAATGTTTTTTAGATTTAGTAGGTATATCGTACAATGGTATATAGCCACAGTATCTGTCTCTCTCTCGCTCTCCCTATGTATCTCACTCTCATGTTGTTTATAATGCTGACCGGGCTGCCACTGCACATGGCCAGCTTGGGGCCATGTAGAATCGCCTCAGTCCTGTCTATGACCCATATATACCTATGTGTGTGTGTGTGTGTAGGTACCTCCGACCGTATCGGGTGCGAGTTTTACCTGCCATTTTGGAGTCTCAGCAGAATCTATTTTAAAAATACATTTAGCTTGACGTTAATAAATTTTTTGAAATATTTTTACAATCCATATAGACACGTACATAGCATATATCATCGTATGCTGTACTGAGTCATTTCTTCTTGTTGTCTATAGCTATTCGCATATGATTAATCAATTGCGTGCAGTGGCGTCGCCCAAGGGGGATGGCCCTATTAACCATACGATCGGTGTGTGCTTGCCTCAGCCTCTGCTCTGCGTTAGGAAACATTTTCATTTTCGCCATTTTCACTGATCATTAATAAAAGTCTGGGTGTCTGAATAAAGTGCTTCTATATGATTATTGCATCTCGATGCACTTGAGTAATATGCCCTGTGTGTGTGTGGGTCTATGTGTGTAAGTGCGTACTAGATATGTACCACATGTATATCCACAATTTGTGGTATGCGCAAATTTGTATCTTGGGGAATGAGTCGCATTGCAGGCAATTTAATTGGGTGACAAATGCCCAACCAAAATAATCCTAATGTGCTCCACCCATCATGCATGACTAAGTCGGAACGATTCGATTTTACTGGCTAATTAAGAAACGATATATGGAAATATGGATTGATATGCATATTCGCATAACGCGTGCGCGATTCCCAATCGAGCCAGCACAATTAATCAATATACTGTTAAGTCTTTAATCATGCGATTAGACCGAAGCTTAAAATGGCATCTATTTTTGAAATATAGCTCGATCTTTCAAACAATATATGCTTTTAAAAATTGGATGGTCTACGAGACAAATATGTGAATAAAATAAATAATATTAATTAAATAAGTCAAAGTTGTATGACAATCTGGGTGGTATTAGAAACATACTTATTAACAAATTTTAAAACAAAATATTTGTTTTTATTCACGAACAATTTGTACTTATTAAAGTTATTACTGTTTAGTCATTAAACACTCGCATTTTTGTCAAGGCTAATATTTTGTTAAAAGTTTGGCGTCAAATGTTGTCAACTATAAATGTTTACTATTTATTTAATTATACCAATTGGGTATAATAACTTTGACAACTGTAAATGTATGCAACAGGCAGCAGAAAGCTTAACAGACAACATTAACTATATATTTTCTTAATCAGCATAAAAATCCGAGTCGATATAGCAATGTCTCTTTGTCTGTCCGTCTATCCGTTTGTCTGTTTGTTCGTCTGTCCGTATGAATATCTTGATTTCAGAGAGCTTGGACTACGAAAAAAATTTTAAAAAATGTCTCACTATTGCACAAGATCTAATGTACTTTAGGTGACGCCTCCTTCGGCCCCTGTAAATTTATAATCCACGACAGTTTATTTTTGGTAAACTCAATTACTATCAACGTTCAAATGATTTCTAAAAATTTGTTTGCGATAGAATAATAATAAATATATAAGCTATTATGGAAATTTAATTTTAAGAGGTACTGAATTCCAAACCACTCCCTACAAAGTATGCAATACAAAATACAACTTAAATATAAGTTATATAGTTAAGAAATCGTTCGTTTGACAATTATACAGGGGTTCCGGGTTCGAATCCAGGGGGAGGGCATGGTTTTTAAAAATACTGATTTAACATAAAAAAAAAATAGATAACGCTAACTATAGTTAGTAAGCCGGCGCGCCTAAAATGGGCAGAATTAATAGATAAAAAGGACACAAAGGGGATATGGATTTTCCCCGTATGACTTAATAAAATAAAGATAAAAGAAAAAAATATTTATAAATATATTTTAAAGAAAAAATATATTTTAAAAAAGAAATCGCTTAGGTCAGGTGTGTAGTTGTCATAGCGGGATTCGGTATTAAGACATTGAAAATTTTTAAAAATGATTGCTTTGTTTTAAGTAAACTGTCAATATTATAAAGAACGCCTTCTTTTACGGTTGCAACAAGCAATGTGTAAGAGATGTACCAGTGTATCATTTTTCATCAGGACTTATTCAGCTCGAATACTAAATACGATTAAAGATGTTGTTGGTAAGATTCACGTTGCATCGAGAATCCAGAATACCTGGTCTGTGAACTTTGATCGCGGCGCAATATTTGATCTCTTATTCACCTAAATTTCTTGTTAATTCGATATTATATTTCTCACGATACTTTCGATTTCGACCTATCCTATCTTTACTTGGTTTGTACTTATTATTGTAGTTTCGCAAGTAAATCAGTTTTTTGATTGGAATACAAGAAGTCTAACACTATATGTAGGTATAAACGGCTTATACTATATGTAGGTTAGTATCTGTATCTGTATCTGAATGATAGATTACTGTGTCTTGGGATCATAGCCGCTTATGACATTTTCCATATCGATCTGTTTCAATGCCAGAACACGCCCGAGATGATTGACAGTTGCATGTGCAAGAGGACAGCGAAACATCCCACTCGAATGGGTTACTTTCTTGTCGGGAATTCGGTCAAGAAATTGAGATATAGTACATGTCTAACAACTTGCAATACGAGCGCTTATATAATGCCTTGGCGTAATTCAGGAAGCAATTCATTCATTTGTCATACTCAGCCGAGGAGCCCAACGAACTAATTTGCTGATGGGAATTCGCATTGAGCATGGCGCTGTGGAGAGAGGGTTGTGTGGTGGGAAGAGGGCGCCGAGAGAATTGTAGGTAGTGCACACGGGCGGCGCACGAGAGATGCAGATGAGGCACGGCCGAGTGCACGACGACGTTGACCGACGACGAGCAGAAGGAACGAGCGTCTTGCCTGACGATGGATATTTATATATCGACAATTTGGATAGGTTCCAATGCATTTAGACGAGAGTTATCTATAGACTATGTATGTATTTTGGTCACGGTTGTCGTTTTCCTCGCAAATATTTTCTGCACCAGTTCAGTCAAGGAACTGAACGGAATATCATAAAAGAAATATAAAATGGAACCGAACATTAAAAGCGAACTCCAAATTAAACTTTGTTTAAGCCCTAAACAGAATTTCAAAGGAGCCTAACTTCAAATAATCCAAATGGGCCTTATCTTTATTGAAGTTATCCAGACTTATATTCAATATTTTCAGCGTATCCCATTTTATTTATCTTCTTTCTCTTTGCTTTTACTCTTTCACGTTGTTTTTCTTGGCATGCGCTGCAGGTGCGGTCCATTTGATGGACAGCCCTTCGCTCAGATCGGTCGGAAATAGATCATTGCTTGCAATAATTGTTCAGCTCGCAGTTCGCATGTGCCCCACTCTCTCCCCCTCGCCCATTTGACCACGCCCCTTGCAGCGAATGCCAAAACATCTTGACACGAAAATGCAAAAATTGCTTTGCGTCAATGACTCAAAACCGAAACCCGAAAAACAATTGGGGACAAGTGAGCATTCATTTGTACTTGAGGTATCTGTGCTTCGGCTCTAATCATTCGAATCATATAGCACATGCATAGATTTATAGTACATTTGCCATAAAATTGTGTATAGCAGCATGTGCCATGCATAAAACTTGTGTCAAAACACATAAAATACTCGGGATCGAGCCCGAAGATCTTGTCTATTCTGATTTTGAGATCTTTAGCGAATTTCATTTCAAATTGTGTTGATGTTCGCTATAGAAGAACGATTGTTCTTCTCAAAATTGTTCTTGTTGTTATTCTTGTTACTCTTTTTGTTGTTGTCGCTTTCTATTTGATTTGTTTTTTTTGTGGGAAAAATTGCGTGAAATTATTTCTGACAATGTCGCAGATTGTGTTTCACCATGAAATGTTTTCGAAAAACAAGAAAATAAAAAAGTAAAACACACACAACAAAAAACGAAAAACTATACAGAAATTATGATCATTTTATCTTATGTGCGAAAGGAACAGCAAGCTCAGTTGGGGCACATTATGTGAATTGCCTTAAGGTTTCTATGAGATTCCATTCAGAGAGGCGTTGGCGTTGATGCTGGCACACACAGAGGCGTCGTCTGCCCCTACCGTGAAGGGGGTAATGAAACGCCAACCTCCCTTTTGGCAGGCAAACCACCCTGACCCGCAACACCCTCTCACCCACACCCAGAGAATTCTCCCCCACACACACGCATATAGAAGACTTCTCGGGCACGTTGTGGCGAAAGCGAATCAAAAAATGTATAACTATAAATAAGCTAGAGATCATTTTGAACATTTCGACTGAAAACTGAATATCTGAAAATTTCAAATCTGAAAATTTTAAAATTTTAAAAATTGTTTGTCTTGGCATTTTTCTCTATTCTCTTTTCCCGATCGTTTATGAAATGTATTTCGATGGGGGGAAAGGAGGCGGGTCTGCCTCAAGAATCTGTCACATTACGATGAACGTTAACAGGACCCGCATTTGTCGCCAACACCGAACACAATGCACAATGACGAGTGCATGTATCTTTGTATCTATGGGATGCATTCGCTTAGCATTGAAAAAAATGCACATTGCATTGCGCTGAAGGACGCCGACAACATCAATTTGATTTGGCGCTGCATCTCAATCTCTATCTGCAATATCTGTATCTGTATCAGTATCTGCATCTGTATGTGCATCTGTTTGTGTATAGATTAGCACATGTCTGTGCAGCTAAACGTATTTGTATCTTCGCTGGCGTCTGCGGTGATTTTCGCTTGCTTTTTGTGTGTCTCTCTCAATCTTTTTGAAGTTCACAAGAAATTTCGATCTTTATTTTCGCGTTTTGTAAAAATGTCAGCAGCACAGTGACGCCAGTAGTAGCAGAAAATAAGCTTAGGGAAACTGATCTTTTAGCAAACTTTCACTTCTTTGAATACTTAATATGCCATGCGAAAACTGATCTTCAATGAACTGTTAATTCTTGAATTTTCCTTCCTTTGGGAAAGATATTTAACGGAAACTGAAGAATCTGTCAATTTCTACTCCAATGAAAAATGAAATATGTATATCTCAAAAAGATCCTCAACGACCCCCTTCTTCGTCGACCGTTCTTGTGTTTATCTTGTACCCAACAGCTGATCGCTTATCACAGCAGGCTTCTTCCCCTCTTTCTCCCATTTTGCCACCCCTGTCTCTAGCCTTGCTTGTTTGGGGGATCACTCGAAACGCCCCCGAACCGGTGGCAGATCAAATTGGCATTGAGGCGACCAGAAAAGAATCGGGTAAAGCGTAAAACAAACAAGCGAAAAATGATCACAGGCGTAAAGAAACAACAACAAATCAACTCGCATGTATAGAGAGAAAAATCATGTGTGAAAAGCTCCAAGTGGAGGCAAAGGCTACTGAAGGGAAAGCGCAGCGAAAGAACTCTCTATCAAGACATAGAGAGCGCGCACGGCAGAGTGAGAGAGATGGTCAAGCCAGAGAGAGAAGAGACAAGGATTTTCGATCTTTTACATATGCGAAATTTGTCATTGAAATGAATTTGACTCACACACTAATACACACAAGAAGACACACACTCAGGCACAACATTCTCTCACACAGTTACACACTGAGATCAACTGCTCACGCAATCTTTGAAGAAGCTTTTGCGCTCTCTCTCACATGGATCCTGTTTGCCATACGATTGCATCATAGCTCGCTCACTCAACACACACAGATGCACACGCATACTCACACACACACACACAACTAGGCATTGGCCACTTGCTGCAGACCAAACCCAAGCCCGCTGATAGTAGACCGAAAAAGGGAGCAAGAAAAACCGAAATGGCCCACCTAGCGCATGCCTCACGCACACTCGCACACACACAGACACATGGGGCACACACACTTGCACACTTAGCAAGAGCTTTTTTCACGATCGCGCGGCACAGATTATGGGTATCAAATTGCCACGTATAAAAGGCAAGTTTACCGGTTGCACAGTTCAGAACGGCTTTCGAGCGCGTAAGTGCAACACTTTTGATGTGCGATCTGATTTTTTGGATATTCCCCAGCGGCAACAGCAACAGTAGCAACAGCAGCGGTAGCAGCAAGTGTAAAAGAGACAGCAACAGCTTGACCTTTTTGAACAAATTAAATAATTCTAAAACAATTATCCCGCATACAAAACGGAACGATAAGAACTTGTGTATATCTATATATATATATATGTATGAATATATATATGTGTGTGTGTATCTATCTTTTATCTACATATATCTTGGGCTTATCCTGCTGCAGGATCTTAGCCCAAAGCTTAAAAAAGAAAAGTGTAAAAACGAAATGAAGTGCAATACGGAATATACGCTTTGTCAAGACTCTGGATTAAAGACAATCGATGCGAAACTCCCTTAACTGGATTACAACTGAATAACACATTAATTCAACCACGTAACTCCTGCTCTATCTCCCTCTCTCACAATCTATTTCTCTTGCTCACGCATAATCAGTGTCTTGTGTAATACTTGCGATAGAAACCACCATGCCAATATCAATTGAAGGATGGTCACCCTAACGGCTAAATCCAAATTTAAAACAGTTAAAGGATTTTAAGTTTATAATTTTCAAGTATTTAAAGTTTATAATTTTACTTTATATCTTTTCATTTTTTGATAAAATCGAAAGATTTCGGTATTTATAATAGCGAAATCAATATAACTTTGCGCATTGCAATCAATCTATCGTATAGAAAGAGATAACAATAGTCTAGATTACTTCATCGCAAGAGAGAGGGTTCGTAATGCCATAGACGGTAAATGTGAGAATTTCGAATTACTTTTAGATGACTTCATACATGAATACCTGTACCTCAAATATGCGTGCAGACTAGTCGCACAGATACAGCTAGAGATATAGCTAAAGCTATAGCTACAACTACAGATACGTATATCGAAATATTTCGAATATGTTTTAAAAATAACCACAGACGTTAAAAAGAGAGAGAGAGAAAGCAGTGCAGAGAAACGTATTAGAAACGGCATGCGGCAGTCAGTACACAGATATATGTATAGAAGCATATATATCTGTGTGTACCATATATACCATTTATATATATATATATATAAATATATATGTTGTGTAGGAAAAGAAAAGCTCTTCCCAATACATATACACAATCAGACACACATACATATACATATGCTAGCGGTCTTTATATATAGCAACGTGTGTTTGATTTCGAAATAATTTCGAGAATTTTAAAAATAACGCATTCGTCGAAAGTTCGTGTAGTGTCCATTGTTGTTGTTGTTCTTTTCGTTTTACATATCGGATATATCGCAACGCTCTATAGAATCGTGTCAAATGCGATTTCATTGCAATCTCGCAACTCGTGTCTTTTAGAACACAACGTCGGAGAATCGTCGAATTGTCGGGAAAGTTTTATCCAAGCGTGGGAAGTTCCAAAATACTTGAAACCGTAACGGTAATTGCTCTGAAAAGTGTTAAATACACTAAGTGCTAATATACGATAATATTATTACACTCAATCAATCATTTTAAAAATGAAAATCGGTGCGCGTTTAAATAAAAGGAATTAACTTCCTTTTAATATAGATATACAGAATATACGGAATTTTCGAAAATTGACTGAAAATCGAAATTACGTAATAATAGCAACGCCCCATATAGCCACCATACACCCATATATACACAGACATAGATACGGTGCGGCGTCGCGTTCACGCAAGAACTTCGTACAGGCTATATACTATATGGCACTGATCTATATTTAGGCGACAACCCACACACAACTCACTTGTTGTTCTAGTGCGCTCTCTGTTTATAAGAAAAACAACAACAACAATAAGGAGAACGGGCGTAATTAATTAACTGAAACGGAACGTGAAGCTGCTCGAAAATTTTCGAAATATCCGGTTACGTATTTTCAAAGTTCGCATGGAAAAGAAGATATGCACAGACATGTACATATTTGGGATGAAAATAAACCAGAAGTTACAAAATATCTTGCGATGCGCTGCTGCTGTTGTTGTTGCCCAATGAAAATGGGTCAAAAGGAAAACAAAAAAAAAATATTGAAATTTTTTGAAAATTGAAAATTCAAATGGAATGTCCAAAATAGATTCGCATTGCAAGAGAATCGAACTTTTTGACTGATAGATTGTTTTCTTTTTATTCTATTACAGGGAAGTTTTGGACTCACGACGCGATTAAAACAGAATTTTGAAAAGTCCCAAATTTATTTCTCGAGTTTTTAAGTTCAAAAGCGAAATTTAATCAAGATGCCGAAGCCCGCAGCCAGCCAGGAGGATGAGGATCCCACCCCATACCTGTTCGTGTCTTTGGAACAAAGACGTATCGATCAATCGAAACCCTATGATTCGAAGAAGAACTGTTGGGTGCCCGACGAGAAGGAGGGTTATCTCCTTGGTGATATCAAGGCTACCAAGGGTGATATCGTCTCCGTCGGTCTGCCTGGTGGAGAGGTAATGCAATCGAACCAAGCAGAGGCACCAAAAACAAAAAAAAAAAAAAACAAAAAAAAAAACAAATCGAAAACTCAGAAATGTTTTTAAAGATCCCGAGAAAAGACTTCACAGAGCAAAGCTCGTTTACTACCTTTTGCTAAGCCCCAATTTTGGTACTACAAATGCGGGGGCCT
The DNA here is from genome assembly GCA_018903715.1 of Zaprionus davidi. Lineage (NCBI taxonomy): Eukaryota > Metazoa > Arthropoda > Insecta > Diptera > Drosophilidae > Zaprionus > Zaprionus davidi. The sequence continues at coordinate 7,723,741 of JAEIGL010000006.1, forward strand.
TAACAACTGTATATCCAACGATGTGACACTCTGTGAAGCCTACAACGGGATCTCTGAAATCTTTACTAGAGAGAACTTCAAATTTTTTGTTTGTGCCCTATTAGGTAAAAGATTTCAAATCCGAGAAGGTGGAGAAAGTAAATCCACCAAAATTCGAAAAAATTGAAGATATGGCCGACATGACCGTGCTGAACACACCTTGCGTGCTGCACAATCTACGTCAGCGTTATTATGCTAAGCTTATCTACGTAAGTGCCAATGGTCAGAAACTAACTAATGTATGGGATTTTTTCTCTTCTCTCTCTCAAAACTACTGCTAACCACGTCTAACCAACCGACTATTATAAAATAAACAATGATAAACACTGACAAACGGGTCGACATATGATATGAAAATGAACTGATTACCGGACAATAGACGAAAGACTTCAAGAAAGATTTGCTCCAGCAGGTGAACCCACCGAAATACGAAAAAGCTGAGGATATGTCTAACTTGACATACCTTAACGATGCCTCTGTGCTCCATAACTTGAGGCAGAGATACTACCACAAGCTCATCTATGTAAGTAATTGCCATACCGGGATGGCAATGGTAGCCCAATGTGGTCAATCCCTACCCACAAGTGTTCTATGTTTCTAAAACCCCCGCTTTACCATCCAAATTACTCGAAAGTGATACAATCAAGAGATCGTAAATCGTAAATTGCTTTTACAACACTGAAACCTCTAATGCATTTACTATAGTCCCGCTAACCTCTGAGCGCCAAATGATAAGGTGAAAAATACAACACCAAATTCGAATACATAACCCTCATTCAGCTCCTAATAAATACAAACTATAACCATGGCTAACCCAAATCCATCTCAACTTGTACTTTGTACGCACTAATCGAGCCTCTATTAAAACCATACCTCGGCCGTCCAGTCAGATGAACGTGACACTGGAATGAAAACGGTTCAACAAACCCAACACCCAACACACAAACCACAAACAACAATAAAAACACACACAAAAGCACACCAAAAGGATGCTGAGTTGAAACCTCTCAAGATCACCAAACACATTCCCCTCCCAGCAAATAGAAAACAAAACTTTAAACAAGTATCGATAGCAAAACAAAAATATATCGTAGTTATTTATACATATTATACTCATCAAAACCGAACACCAAAAACTGGTTGACCCACACAAGAAAGACAAACAAAACTGTTACTAAACTTCCCCAAAGTCACGGCTCTAAAACACTCCGACTTATCGCATAAAAGAAAATACTCTCAAGCGATGAGGTCGAGTCTGAAAGGGAATACCAATGTTTTAGAGACGATCTACACTAATTGTAAAACTAAAATTCGAAAATATGACACAATTTGCGTAATTGTTATTAACGATAATGTTTTCTGCTTTCCCATGATCGACCGTTTAGACCTACTCAGGTCTTTTCTGCGTTGCCATCAATCCTTACAAGCGCTACCCTGTGTATACCAACCGTTGCGCTAAGATGTACCGTGGCAAGCGCCGTAATGAGGTGCCACCCCATATTTTCGCCATCTCTGACGGTGCCTACGTCGACATGTTGACCAACCACGTGAATCAATCTATGTTGATTACCGGTGAGTCTGGTGCTGGTAAGACTGAGAACACGAAGAAGGTCATTGCGTACTTCGCCACTGTTGGCGCTTCGGGCAAGAAGGATGAATCGCAGAAGAACAAGGGCTCCCTGGAAGATCAGGTTGTGCAAACTAACCCTGTGCTTGAGGCCTTCGGTAACGCCAAGACTGTGCGTAACGATAACTCCTCTCGTTTCGTAAGTATACTTAGATGATCTCTCTTTCTCTTTTCTATCAATACTAAATAAATACCTTTTCTAACTGTTTAGGGTAAATTCATCCGTATTCACTTCGGTCCTACTGGTAAACTGGCTGGTGCTGATATTGAGACCTGTAAGTTGAAACACAACAACACTTGACTTCTTGCCCTCACACTACAACGTATGCTCGTTCCCTTCTATTTTACAGATCTGTTGGAGAAGGCCCGTGTCATCTCCCAGCAGTCTCTGGAGCGTTCGTACCACATCTTCTACCAGATCATGTCTGGTGCCGTCGCTGGTGTTAAAGGTATAAGCAAGAAACAAACTCATTATCATCCAATCCAATCACATCTCTCTCTCTCTTCCGGAGCAAGAGCGTTTCCATGCTCGATTTCCAGTACTTTTAGCCGTGGTTTAGGTTCAACATTTGAACACAAAACACACATACACATACACTCAACACACACCTACACGAAAAGCTTTCCATACATTACAACAAACTACAAGTATTTTATATCTATGTATTTCTCAACTTCACATTCGTTTAGAAATCTGTGGTTTGACCGATAACATCTACGATTACCACATTGTCTCCCAGGGCAAGGTCACTGTTCCCAGTATCGATGATTCTGAGGAGTTCAACCTCACAGATGTAATTGTCCTCAATACTATGATACAAAGCGTTTTTTGTTCTTACTACATACATACTAGACTTTTTCGTAATACTATCTTATAATCGAGTAATTATTTGGTTAACTACCGCTAGCTAGCAGCTTCAATAGCGTGCCGTAATCGCTATCGTTATCGTTATCGTAATCGTAATTGTTTACTCTCTTACCGTATTTCGAATACCGTATATCGTTGCGTTTACGTAGGCCAATCGTCAATTGCTTTCATTGGTTAAGCTAAATAGCAGAAAACCGACCGATCCAACAAACCATCCCGAGAAACGGATAATTGGAATTAGTCGCGTTCATTCTATGTGTTCATACTCTCCAACCACTTCCCCCGATCACTTATTCAGTCAATACCCTAACTCATCCTACATATATCCCAACTAATGCCACCATATTCGCCGGATCCATATTAAATATGAAATTCTCTACCTTTTACATATATGTGTATCATCCACACCAATCGTTAACTGTCGTTCGATTTGATGTAGACTACTGCCTGCTATCGAACAACATTTATGACTATCGTATCGTATCACAAGGCAAAACGACCATACCGAGTGTTAACGATGGCGAAGAATGGGTCGCTGTGGATGTAAGGCCATACAGAACATGGTTACCTTTACATGTCACCTCACCTCAACAGTCAATGTCTTAACCAGAAATATATATAATAATGTTAATCCTTTCGGAGCAGAAGCTCCTTCCCTCTTTCTCTCTCTCTCACACTCACTGACTTTGTCGTGTCATCAATGTTGTGAAGTATTTTAATATATTCGAAATCTTTCACTGTGTTAACTTCTCACGTCCGTCTCGTAAACTCTATATATGTGAAACTTGAAATTCATAATGCTTTCTCACGAATCGAGCTATATGCAAATCTAAATCCAAATTTAACTTAACCTAATCTAAAACCAAACTAAAATAATAACTAATAAATCGCAATATTCTTTCGGTTAGTAAACGGAATTTTAGGCAGGGTCACATTATACCCCAATCAATTTGTTTATGTACTTTGGAGTATTATGAAATTTAACTGTATGTTACACTCCGTCATAAACTAGAGATGGTATTTCTTACCCAACATATTGGTGATTATCCTGGCATTTGTCAGGGTAAAACCCGGATACCCGGTGTCAACGATGGTGAAGAATTTGAGTTAACTGACGTAAGTTGTGTTGCAGGCGACCCCAGCTAAAACCCTCAACGAATAACCGATTTACCAACAAAAAAAACTACAATCTTTCCCGAAAGCCCAACAGAACTTTTGTAAAATATTTCAATTTCGAAAAAATAGTTGTATTTTTTATCTATTTTATATATACACGAATTTTTGAAGTTAATTTTAAATTTATCCGAACACGCTCTGACTTTCTTGATAAACGTAGATTTCCAGTTTTGTATATATGTATTTTACAATGTGTTAATTTTCAAGTGTTATTCCGGAATTATTTCTACGCTTACTTTCTCTTTCTATCTATATTTCTCTCTCTCTCTCTCTCTCTCTCTCTCTCTGTCTGTCTTTCTTACTTAGTATAAATAGTCTCTTTCGCGCTGTAGTTTGCACTATCACCTCGTTCTGTAACCGTACCCGTATCCCATACCGCTGGGAGCAGGAGGTCTCTGTAGACCTAGCTTACCGAAATTTTGTAATTCGATTTCGATTACGAAGTTGACACCGGGTAGTTTTGTTATGAAGTAAAATACATACACTTATTTAGCGTATTGAAATGCCATAGGTTCTCCAGAGAGAAACCCGCTCCTGGCTGACGATAAAAATATTTGCACTACTTGAATGGGGTCAGGTCTCCGTATACACGCACACACTCACATACAGCACATATACACACCAACCAGCACACCAAAAAAAAGCACTACCGAACCACTGTACCACCGAACACACAAGCCATAAACAGAAAAACAATGTAAAGAATTAAAAAAAAAAAAAGATGATGATCCACCCGAATCCGATTCCCTCCACATCACAGACTTAGTTTATAAGCTCTGTTACCATTTTCTTTCACAACGTTTTGTAAATTGGTTATTTTTTTGTGTTTCGCTAAACCGAAAACCTTCTCTCCGACTATATGTAGAGATGTGCTTCCTCTCTGATAACATTTACGACTACTATAACGTATCCCAGGGCAAGGTCACTGTGCCTAGTATTGATGACTCTGAGGAATTCACGCTCGCAGATGTAAGTGACAGTCGTATACGTAATATAGTGTTTCCGGTAACTGTCTGAACGACACTCTTACCAAATACCGAACCACGCTGTATGACACCAACACCACAACATATCTATTTAGATATATATACATATGACTTATGTGTGTTTCTCTTGGTTACCCAGTTTCCACGTTTCCAGTTCCAGACTTAGTACTTCGTCTTTCTTTATCACCAGTACTTAGTCTCTCTATGTTTTCTTTTCTAATGGAATGCCCATAGCGTAAGATTGTATGAAGAATGACGAAATTTCCTGCATCCCTACGAAAATAAAAAAAAAAACTGCTCGTAGTATACGTAGCAGATCGAACTATCTGAAAATTGTACCTAATACGAAGGTGCACAACCTCATGTGCGCTCTGTGGACTGATCTAATTGATTGTGTTTAGCTTGTCGGAATGTGTATGCATTTAGTCTATACGATATATAATTAGTTGTACGATACGTGATACTTAACTTGTGTGAGCTAATGCCTCCCTAGGCTAGTGAGTAGTTCATAGATTTGTGCCAGAAAGCCGCGCTACACGGGACTTGCGTACAAATCTATGGTGTGTTCTATATGTCCTCTATATAAGTTAGTACTCTTGCGACGGCTCCGCACCGACTTCTGTGCCGTTTAGTGAAAAGAAAACCTCCCGAGAAGAAAACCTCTCCTCAGCACGCTCAATTTTCCCTAGCTCCCTTTTATTAGTCTTTAAGCCAATACTGTCTATCGATTCCGGAATACTCGTACTTAGTTACCCGAACTACCAACACCATCACCTGGTAAAGCTGTATAGCATCTACAAAAAAATATAGTATGGTTATCATTGCATATAGGTCTACTAATTAAGCGCTTCACTACGTACGCTGCAAGACTTTTGGATATAGTATAATTTGTATATTCTTTATAATACTTATATTAACGTTTCTTTGAGCATGCCGCATGTCCTGATTCTTCTTAAGCTACACTCAACAACATAGTTAAGTAATATCGCTGTAATAAACCCAAGAAAATAATGCCTGATATAAAACCCTCCATTAACCTTACATGAAATTGGCGAACACAACAAATTAATGTATCAATCTTCGGTCCCGATCCGATCGATTTTTATATATATATATATAGCAAGCCTTCGACATTCTGGGCTTCACCAAGCAGGAGAAGGAAGATGTGTACAGGATCACCGCCGCTGTCATGCACATGGGTGGCATGAAGTTCAAGCAACGTGGTCGCGAGGAGCAGGCTGAGCAGGACGGTGAGGAGGAAGGTGGCCGTGTGTCCAAGCTGTTCGGTTGCGATACCGCTGAGCTGTACAAGAACTTGCTCAAGCCCCGTATCAAGGTCGGTAACGAGTTCGTCACCCAGGGTCGTAACGTCCAGCAGGTCACCAACTCCATTGGTGCTCTGTGCAAGGGTGTCTTCGATCGTCTCTTCAAGTGGTTGGTCAAGAAGTGTAACGAGACTCTGGATACCAAGCAGAAGCGTCAGCATTTCATTGGTGTACTGGATATTGCTGGTTTTGAAATCTTCGACGTGAGTATAATCGAACGACGGACTTAGGAGTTTAATTACCTATGCCATGAGAGAGGGTGCTAACCCTCTTGCATAGACATAGATAATAGCTCCTTGAGATCACCAATGGATTGCAAATCGGAATCTCTCGGTTTGCAATCCATTGAGATTGACTTTCTAACACGTCTCTCAACAGTTAGGCAACTCAAGACTTGGGCTACGCCCCACTCTCGAAAACAGTTTTGTTTAGGTGCACTAGCACAACATACACGCGTCCACACAGACACTGGCACACACCAACTGAACTTTTTCAGATCTGTCAAGTATATATATATCCATATATAACCTGTAAATATTCCCAATGTAGTACAACGGCTTTGAACAATTGTGTATTAACTTCACCAATGAGAAATTGCAACAGTTCTTTAACCACGTCATGTTCGTCTTGGAACAAGAGGAATACACCAAGGAGGGTATTCATTGGGACTTTATTGATTTCGGTATGGATCTGCTGGCCTGTATCGAACTGATTGAAAAGGTGCTTTAAAATATACGCGTCTACTTCAATGTACTTTCACAATGTTATCTGTCCAAACTGCACCAATTTTGTTTGTTGTGTGTTATAGCACTGAATTTCCTCACATTTATATCTCTCTCCAGAGAGAGCCATATACTACGTGAACTACGATAGGCAGGTAAAACGTGTTGCGTGTTGTGTATGCTGCAAATCACAAAGTTATGTTAGGATTGACCCCCAGCACTGTTGAAAAAAATGCACTTGTTTTAAATGTTCACCTCTCCCATCGCACTACCCGACACAATATAGTACAACGGTTTCGAGCAACTGTGTATTAACTTCACCAACGAGAAGTTGCAACAATTCTTCAACCATCACATGTTCGTTTTGGAGCAAGAAGAATACAAGAAGGAAGGTATTGAGTGGGCCTTCATCGATTTCGGTATGGACTTGCTGGCCTGTATTGATTTGATTGAAAAGGTTCGTCCACGAAGTCCATCACGCACTTCTACCACACACAGCCCGTCGTTGTATTTGCTCGTCTAGAGTTTAAGTCTGTTTTGTTATATTATAAGTTTATTCGCAGGCTCTCTGGCCAAATCATCTAGAACTGATGATCCCCAGTGATAGTCTATTATATATATATATATATCGATATTTTACAGCCTTTTTTCGGGAGAAGTGCGCCCAGAAGCGTAACTACCTCCAGCTATACACCGAAATCAATCCACCCTGTCCATGAAATCTATGAAAACGTGTTGAACAACACACGAAAAACAGAAAGAACCCCACGTAACTAACACGAACATAAACTCCACAAACACATACTTGATCCATCTGACTAACCCGGCTATATTTGTTTGAATATTGTTCCGTTTCCGATACAGTACAACGGTTTCGAACAATTGTGCATCAATTTCACTAACGAAAAACTGCAACAATTCTTCAACCATCACATGTTCGTTTTGGAACAAGAAGAATACCAGCGCGAGGGCATCGAATGGACATTCATTGATTTCGGCATGGATCTGCAATTGTGTATTGATTTGATTGAAAAGGTACAGGGCCTCAACTATCTCAAAGAACAGATAGCCAACTGACCGCCTGAAAATAATACACAATTGCAATTGCAATTACTACTAAATAGATATATCTTTCGATCTATCTACCTGTCTATATATATCTGTCTAACCAAACTGCACTGTAACCTAGTCATAAGATCGCCTCGCTAATTCAACAATCTCTAATAGATCTAATGCCAAAAAAATATGCAACTAACGATGAGGTAAGTTAAACGTGATACTAATGAGATTACTATATAAACTCTTAGTATAAATAGATATATGTATTCTGTTCGGCGTCTTGTGCTTCCTTGGCATGAAAACAAAAACTCGACTACTTCAAGTTTAATGCGTGCTTCATTTCATTAATCGCAGTTCAATACTTTCACAGCGGAGCTAACTCTTGTCATCTTTAACTATTTATAGCCTATGGGTATCTTGTCCATCCTGGAGGAAGAGTCTATGTTCCCCAAGGCCACCGATCAGACCTTCTCTGAGAAGTTGACCAACACCCATTTGGGCAAGTCTGCTCCATTCCAGAAGCCCAAACCACCAAAGCCCGGTCAGCAGGCTGCCCACTTCGCCATTGGCCATTATGCTGGTGTTGTCGCCTATAACATCACCGGTTGGTTGGAGAAGAACAAGGATCCTCTGAACGACACTGTTGTCGACCAGTTCAAGAAGTCGCAGAACAAACTGCTGATCGAAATCTTCGCTGATCACCCCGGACAGTCCGGTGGCGGTGAACAGGCCAAGGGCGGTCGTGGCAAGAAGGGTGGTGGCTTCGCCACTGTCTCGTCTGCCTACAAGGAGCAGTTGAACAGCTTGATGACCACTCTGCGCTCGACACAGCCTCACTTCGTCCGTTGCATCATTCCCAACGAGATGAAGCAGCCTGGCATGGTTGATGCTCACTTGGTTATGCACCAGCTGACTTGTAACGGTGTGCTTGAAGGTATCCGTATTTGCCGTAAAGGTTTCCCCAACAGAATGGTGTACCCCGATTTCAAGATGCGGTAAGTCAACAGTTACACCTATTTCTATATCTATCTATATATATATATACACACCTATATACTAGATACTTTATACTTTATCATAGACACTTAGCTACCTTAGCACATAGTTGATACTATACATAGTTATATCACAGCACTTAGGTTGCTGTACATACACTGGAGCTTGGGTCTCTCTTGCACCTAATAGACTAAGGTCTACACATTTATTGGAAACTTATTAACTTATCGCAATTAATACTCTAGTTATATGATTCTGGCACCTGCCGTCATGGCGGCCGAAAAGCTGCCCAAGAACGCTGCAACCAAGTGTCTGGAAGCCGTTGGCCTGGATTCCGACTTGTATCGCATTGGTAACACCAAGGCACGCATCTTTTGATCTCTATATAGTGTAGTCCTCCAAGCTCCAATCCACTTGTCACTTGTATTATCACGCCTCACTTGTATCTATCTGTATGTACTTAGCGCGTGCACTCCAATTCCATGTACCAGTTCCATACCGATACCAGTTCTAGTTCCAGTCTTAGTTCCAGTTCCAGTTTCAGTGCTGACTCTCGATGTCTCTTCAAGTTGTGTTGGGAGTTGTCTCTTTTCGTTTTTAGTGTAGCATGATCTATGTGTCTCATGTCTTACGAACGATGTATCAACAGGTACCAGATCCTGAGCCCACGTGGCATTAAGGGCGTCGATGATGCCAAGAAAGCGTCCAAGATTCTGATTGAGTCAACCGAGCTGAACGAAGATCTCTACCGTTTGGGTCATACCAAGGCATGATTAAGTTCCATTCTATATATACCGCTTATTGGGCTCAATTTCAAAATTCTTCTATTTGTATATTGAGTGGATGGCTCAATTATAATATCGTACTTCAATATTCTGTCAATAATCCAATACGAAACGACATAACGAAAGATGCCGTAAAAACGCTAAAGCGAAAGCATCTTTCATACACCACAACAACAAATACAACACACAAACAACAGCTAAACAACAACAAGTATAAACTACATAAACTTGTAATCTTTTGAAAATGTGGTCGCAAGTGTACACGATGTTTCCCAAAAATGATCGACATGATGATCCAATCTCATTTGCAGCTATCAAATCCTGAATCCAGGTGGCATCGTTGGCGTCGACGATGCTAAGAAGTGTGGCTCTCTTATTTTGGAATCCACCACATTGGATCCCGATATGTATCGTATTGGACACACTAAGGCATACTAGCGTTCCATAACAAACTCTTTATAGATGATTGAATTTATTGATCCTCCTATGATTTGATGCATTTTGCCTCCGAACCTCTTTAAAGCATTTCTTTCTACTCCTCCAAGTAGTATCTTTGGCGTATCTCTATCTCTTTCTATATATCTATATCCCACTACACTATGCGGATGCCACACAGAACTTGTAACCGTATAGAGTTTGTTCTATCTATCTCTCTATCTCTCTCTCTCTCTATATCGCTCGCTTTTCAATACATTTGAGAACTCTACAGAACCACATTTTCGAGCGCCCTTCAGAAAAAAGGGAAACAAAACCTTGACAGGGGCGCTATTCAGCACAATTCTTGATTGTCTACGAAACTTGTTCCAACCCCCTCCTGCTCCAATGAGATGCAAACCAACCTCTACCCCCCACACCAACACACCCCTCAACAAGCACACATCGACACATGCACACGTACAACCCCGTTCTACAGCATGGGTTCTGGTTTCTTGTAGATTTTGTGATATTTACTCGGTATTCATATAAGATCAACTGTGACTAATCCTAGACATAAGTTAGTATATACTAAACAAGTACACAATAGTTATTTATCCATATATATATATATATCTATCATATATCTTTATGTATGTATGACGAACACATGGTTATGTTTTATGTTTTTATATTTTTATTGAATCCATTCAACATAATGCATATATGTCATACGTGAACGACACATATAGCTACCAAATCCTGAACCCCAAGGGTATCAAGGGTATTGAGGATCCCAAGAAATGCACGAAAATCCTCATCGAATCGACCGAGTTGGCCGAAGATCAGTACCGTTTGGGTAACACAAAGGCACGAAACATTTTCTATATATACACAAAATATACAGCTCAAATAACTTCGAATACTTCGAAAAAAGCAAATACAAAAACACTCTCGTCTATGGCTCAAAAACCGATGTCCAGACACATACACACACCTACACTTACACATAGAAATACGTACACACACACACACACCCAATACGAAAAGATGCCGTACCCGAATACAAGGCAGAAAGCCACGGGCCGCGCTCTTAGTGTGTGTGTGCTTTCACATTCTATTTCTTTCTCTTTTCTCTGTATTTCTTTACTTTACGAGTTGGTTATAGTACACAAAATCCCAAAACAAGGACAAACGTACACTGCAACCTACTCGAATCCAAAGCGAAACCCTCAAAGAGAAGGTCGCTGCACAATAAAAAAAAACACCTTACACATTCCCACAAGAATCCCCCAAGCAATCCCATCCTTATAGATTGGTATTATTATAATTATTACATAATTTGTAGCATTAACTTAGTCGATTACTAACCGTACACCTACATATCTAGATATGCCCTATGCACCACTAACCGTACCGTTTGTTGAAAACCAAAAGGAACACCTGACAAATAATACAAATCATTTCAAAACTACCATTGAAACCCCAAACAGCTACAAAATCATGTGCCCCAAGCTATTGGTGGGCGTTGACAAAGACAAAAAGGCCACCGAAATAATTATTAGGTTTATCGATTTGCCCGATGATCAGTTCCGTCTGGGTAACACCAAGGTATATCACAGACAATATACTTGCGTAACCACCGAGCAAAGCTTCTGCATGACACGATCTCATTCTACCACACACACACTTTCACTTACGTTGCACATAAGTCTAACCCTGAAGGATCCCGGCAGAACTCAGCTATTAGTACATGGCTTACGGTAGTCGGGATTCTACGCGGTCGGTACTTGCAACACACACACACACACACACACACACACACACTCACTAGTTATAAGTATATGTTGCACTTGGAAAAAAGAAAAAACAATTTCCATTCTTTCATCTAAATGTTGTTTGTCTTGTTCTTTGCTTGCACTGTTATGTTTTATTTTCTGTACCAAATCCATCCTGATTTCTATCCCAGTTCAACCTGTCGAAAAGTGTTTTTGAAGAATCGCTACCGCTTAAGCAAAAAAAAAAAAAAAAAAGAAAAAAAAAAAAGAAAGAAGAGCTTAACGCACGCGCTTTCTGCAATTTGTAGACACAACTCGACGAAGACGAAGATTAACCTATTCTCTTTGATTTGCTCCTCCTCCTCCTCCCCCTGCTACCTTCCTCGAACTTGTCACATCTATAGGTGTTCTTCCGTGCCGGTGTCCTGGGTCAGATGGAAGAGTTCCGTGATGAGCGTCTGGGCAAGATCATGTCCTGGATGCAAGCCTGGGCTCGTGGTTACCTGTCCCGTAAGGGCTTCAAGAAGCTGCAGGAGCAGCGTGTCGCCCTCAAGGTCGTCCAGCGCAATCTGCGCAAGTACCTGCAGCTCCGCACCTGGCCCTGGTACAAACTGTGGCAGAAGATCAAGCCTCTGCTCAACGTCAGCCGCATTGAGGACGAGATTGCCGTGAGTATAATCCCATAATAACCCATTCGATTTGGCCAGACATTGTCTGCATATATACGATATGTAGAAGTATAGGTACCATGAGCATTGGTACCATATACTGTGCTATGTATATCTGCTTACATTGTCTGCCTGGTGCATTCATTGGTTTGAACTTGGTGGCACAGTTGCTGCTGGCAATCAAGCGTAGCCCTGGCATGTCCATTCCTGCATTGTCGGGCGTAATTGGACAAACGACAGCAGCTGCACCACGATCCGATGTACATAGTTTATATATATATATAGATAGATAGATAGTGCATATAGACATCATGTAGTGCTAATTAAGCCCCACCAGCTTAATGGCTTAACATCACCAAAGGCCACGCCCACACAACTATATCATAATTAGCAACGGATACCATTAGACTGCGCAGTACTTCGATCTGATCTAAAAATAGTTCGATTGCTCGATCGTTTCGGGCTAAAACAAATGTTTCGTTTCGCTCCAAAAAGGAGCTGTCAGTGTGCTGGAAATGGCTAGAAATATGTGCGGTATACATATAGCACTACTTGTATATAGCTATGCTGTATGCTATATACCGATTTATATACTTGTATTGGGCATATCTATAGTTCCATCTAAGTGGCTATTCTGGGCACTCAGCTCACTTTTTAGACACACACACACACACACACACACATGCTGCAGTCGAGCACTTGCCAATTAGCATGCTAATTAAATAATAAAAAGGAAGGAGGTACAACGGGGCGTATGATTAATACGCATACGCCGCATTGGTTAAGCGAAATTCAATGATGAGTAATAATAGCCAGAGCGAGCGAGATGCCACTCAATATGAATGTGTATTTACATATGTCTGTGTGTGCGTACCAAGTACACCTGCCGCTGGCCCGCACAAGTGCGAAATGATATCGGGCAATGCGATTATGAATTACGAATTATGTAGGAATTATGAAGGCAAGAGCGAAGCAATTGCAGATGCCAGCGCGGCAACAGCTGCCTGCTGCCTGCTGCCTGCCACTTTGTGGGGCGTTGTTGCCAATTTTAATAGCCCCAAACCCGAACACCGACAAGCCGACAGAGTGTGCCCAGTGTGCGCGCACAGTGCAATCGCAGCAGCCATTCCAGTTGTATTTGACCAGTCGCGTCGCGCTGCCAACGATCGAACCAAACTGAAACCAAACCAAAGCGAAGACGAAACGAATCCCAATCAATTGATTGAATTGTGTGTGGTGTGAATAGAATCAAATCAAATTAAATCAAATCAAATCAAATTGAATTTGAATTCCTATACGAATTCCATTTTAAATCGAGTGACTTTCAATCAAAATGGCGGATGAGAAGAAAGCCAAAAAAACGAAAAAGGCTGCCGAGGCAACAACGCCTGGCGAGCCAGAGGCACCACCACCTCCAGCTGCAGATGCTCCAGCTGAGCCAGCGCCAGAAGCAGCTCCGCCAGCTGCCGAACCAAGTGTCGAACCAACACCAGCACCGCCAGTCGAAAGTTCTGGCAACATATCAAGTAATCCCACAAATGCTTCTCATGACTTACAGCGTCTGGAGGAGAAGGCCAAGAAGGCTGAGGAACTTCATGCCGCTGAGGTTAAGGTACGCAAGGAGCTTGAGGCCCTGAACGCCAAACTGTTGGCTGAGAAGACCGCCCTGCTGGACTCTTTGTCCGGTGAGAAGGGAGCCCTGCAGGACTACCAGGAGCGCAACGCCAAGTTGACCGCCCAGAAGAACGACCTCGAGAACCAGCTGCGCGTAAGTATTTTCAATAATTTAATAGCACCCTCTCTTTTGACTGGTTAACCCAGTTTCCCCCTCGCATTCGCATTGGCCAAATTTATCAAGTGCAATCAGGCGAATCGATCGCTCGTCTATTTCGAGAGATCCGCGAGCTGATGATGTGCGCACTTGCTAAATTTAGCCCGTGATCGATCGAACACCCACTCAGCACAGAAGGCTGATTCATCCATAAAATATATATATATGTACATACTCACAAGACCATAACACATTGGCTTTGCTTCATGTGTTTTCGTAGGACATCCAAGAGCGCCTGACTCAGGAGGAAGATGCCCGCAACCAGCTGTTCCAGCAGAAGAAGAAGGCCGACCAGGAGATCTCTGGCCTGAAGAAGGACATCGAAGATCTGGAATTGAACGTCCAGAAGGCCGAGCAGGACAAGGCCACCAAGGATCACCAGATCCGCAACTTGAACGACGAGATCGCCCACCAGGATGAGCTCATCAACAAGCTGAACAAGGAGAAGAAGATGCAGGGCGAGAGCAACCAGAAGACTGGTGAGGAACTGCAGGCCGCTGAGGACAAGATCAACCACTTGAACAAGGTTAAGGCCAAGCTCGAGCAGACCCTCGACGAGCTCGAGGACTCTCTGGAGCGTGAGAAGAAGGTGCGCGGCGATGTTGAGAAGTCCAAGCGCAAGGTTGAGGGTGACCTCAAGCTGACCCAGGAGGCTGTTGCCGATCTGGAGCGCAACAAGAAGGAACTGGAGCAGACCATCCAGCGCAAGGACAAGGAGCTGTCCTCCATCACCGCCAAGCTCGATGACGAGCAGGTCGTTGTTGGCAAGCACCAGCGCCAGATCAAGGAACTGCAGGCCCGCATTGAGGAGCTCGAGGAGGAGGTCGAGGCCGAGCGTCAGGCCCGCGCCAAGGCTGAGAAGCAGCGCGCCGATTTGGCTCGTGAGCTCGAGGAATTGGGTGAGCGTCTGGAGGAGGCTGGCGGTGCCACCTCTGCCCAGATTGAGCTGAACAAGAAGCGTGAGGCTGAGCTGAGCAAGCTCCGTCGCGATCTTGAGGAAGCCAACATCCAGCACGAATCCACCCTGGCCAACCTGCGCAAGAAGCACAACGATGCCGTTGCCGAGATGGCCGAACAGGTTGATCAGCTCAACAAGCTGAAGGCTAAGTAAGTATCTCTCTCTCTCTCTCGCTCTCTGTCTCTCTTTGTCTTGCTCTGCTATTTCAGGTGCCTTGCGTCGATCTGTCGATCTGCTTGCGAGATCAGTTAATCATTATTTTTTATCTACTTCTTGCTATTTAGGGCCGAGCACGATCGTCAGACTTGCCACAATGAGTTGAATCAAACTCGTACCGCCTGCGATCAGTTGGGTCGCGATAAGGTAATATGTCGGCCATATGCAACGGTCTGTGATCGCCAGATCGGGGCATATGGGTCACACATATACACCAACTACAGACAAGATAAAGAACTCACACTCGCATGTACCAGACTGTACACATTGCTCACACACACACACACACACACACTCAGATATACTCAGACACAGACAACCAGAGTACAACTGTGTGCGTCTCTTTCTCTCACTGTCTCTCTTTGTGTGCCCGTAAGAATAAAGAAGGATTCAACTAGGGGACGACGTCAACGTCAACGATCTCGGTCTCCATCTCCATCTCGCTCTCGCTTCTCCGCCTCTCTGCTATTCTCTCTGCGTATTCCTCAAACAAACTGTAACCCCCCAGACTAACCCCACATATCTCTACTCTATTGTCTATGTTCCATCCAGGGCTGAGAAGGAGAAGAACGAGTACTACGGCCAGCTGAACGATCTGCGCGCCGGTGTTGACCACATTACCAACGAGAAGGTAAACCAACGAATGATTCCATATTTCGACTGCGATCGCTGCTGTAAATTAAATGCTGAAACGTTACTGCTCCGTCACTTGTATATTCTATCTTGGTAGAGGTCCATGATCCGGCAACGATTTGGCCTGCAAACAAAAAAAAAAGAAAACACCCCGTTGAAACTAAAACGACCCACTTTTTGCCTGCTTTTATATACAAATATCCCCCACCTAGTTTACTAACCCTGTACAGTGCTTACACAGAACAAAAAATGAAGGCCACACAACCTGAAGAGGACCTTGTTGAGTATTTGGTACTGATCTTCGATGCTTTCTTTTGTTGTACAGGCTGCCCAGGAGAAGATCGCCAAGCAGCTGCAGCACACCCTCAACGAGGTGCAGTCGAAATTGGATGAGACCAACAGGACTCTGAACGACTTCGATGCCAGCAAGAAGAAGCTGTCGATTGAGAACTCCGATCTGTTGCGCCAGCTGGAGGAGGCCGAATCTCAGGTCTCGCAGCTGTCCAAGATCAAGATCTCGCTGACCACCCAGCTGGAGGATACCAAGCGTCTGGCCGACGAGGAGTCGCGCGAGCGTGCCACCCTTTTGGGCAAGTTCCGCAACTTGGAGCACGACCTCGACAACTTGCGCGAGCAGGTTGAGGAGGAGGCTGAGGGCAAGGCTGACCTGCAGCGTCAATTGAGCAAGGCTAACGCTGAGGCTCAGGTCTGGCGCAGCAAGTACGAGTCCGATGGTGTTGCCCGCTCTGAGGAGCTTGAGGAGGCCAAGAGGAAGCTGCAGGCCCGTCTGGCTGAGGCTGAGGAGACCATTGAGTCGCTCAACCAGAAGTGCATTGGCCTGGAGAAGACCAAGCAGCGTCTGGCCACCGAAGTCGAGGATCTGCAACTGGAGGTCGACCGTGCCAACGCCATTGCCAACGCCGCCGAGAAGAAGCAGAAGGCATTCGACAAGATCATTGGCGAATGGAAGCTCAAGGTTGATGATTTGGCCGCTGAGCTTGATGCCTCCCAGAAGGAGTGCCGCAACTACTCCACCGAGTTGTTCCGTCTTAAGGGCGCCTACGAGGAGGGCCAGGAGCAGCTGGAGGCTGTGCGTCGTGAGAACAAGAACTTGGCTGATGAGGTCAAGGATCTGCTCGACCAGATCGGTGAGGGTGGCCGCAACATCCATGAGATCGAGAAGGCCCGCAAGCGTCTGGAGGCCGAGAAGGACGAGCTCCAGGCCGCTCTTGAGGAGGCTGAGGCTGCTCTTGAGCAGGAGGAGAACAAGGTGCTCCGCGCTCAGCTTGAGCTGTCCCAGGTGCGCCAGGAAATCGACCGTCGCATCCAGGAGAAGGAAGAGGAATTCGAGAACACCCGCAAGAACCACCAGCGCGCTCTCGACTCCATGCAAGCCTCCCTTGAGGCCGAAGCCAAGGGCAAGGCTGAGGCGCTGCGCATGAAGAAGAAGTTGGAAGCCGACATCAACGAGTTGGAGATTGCTCTGGATCATGCCAACAAGGTAAGTTAACCAGCCACCACGACATTCCTCACTGAGACCTAACAACGTGTCTTCTTCTTCTTCATCGATTAGGCTAACGCCGAGGCCCAGAAGAACATCAAGCGCTACCAACAGCAGCTCAAGGACATCCAGACCGCCCTTGAGGAAGAGCAGCGTGCCCGTGACGATGCCCGTGAACAGCTGGGTATCTCTGAGCGTCGTGCCAACGCTCTGCAGAACGAACTCGAGGAGTCCCGCACTCTGCTGGAGCAGGCCGACCGCGGCCGTCGCCAGGCCGAGCAGGAGCTTGCCGATGCCCACGAACAGCTGAACGAAGTTTCCGCCCAGAACGCTTCCATCTCCGCTGCCAAGAGGAAACTGGAGTCTGAGCTCCAGACTCTGCACTCCGACCTGGATGAGCTCCTCAACGAAGCCAAGAACTCCGAGGAGAAGGCCAAGAAGGCTATGGTTGATGCCGCCCGTCTTGCCGATGAGCTGCGCGCCGAGCAGGATCATGCCCAGACCCAGGAGAAATTGAGGAAGGCCCTTGAACAGCAGATCAAGGAACTGCAGGTCCGTCTGGATGAGGCCGAGGCCAACGCCCTTAAGGGTGGCAAGAAGGCTATCCAGAAGCTGGAGCAGCGCGTCCGCGAGCTGGAGAACGAGCTGGATGGCGAGCAGAGAAGACACGCCGATGCCCAGAAGAACTTGCGCAAGTCCGAGCGTCGCATCAAGGAGCTGAGCTTCCAGTCTGAGGAGGACCGCAAGAACCACGAACGCATGCAGGATCTGGTTGACAAGCTGCAACAGAAGATCAAGACATACAAGAGGCAGATCGAGGAAGCCGAGGAAATCGCCGCCCTCAACTTGGCCAAATTCCGCAAGGCCCAACAGGAGCTCGAGGAGGCTGAGGAGCGTGCCGATCTGGCTGAGCAGGCCATTAGCAAATTCCGCGCCAAGGGACGTGCCGGTTCTGTCGGTCGTGGTGCCAGCCCAGCGGTAAGTTCCCACACCCCACACTACTCCTCCCCTCCACCCCTTGCCACACTCTCCACACTTTGATTCTCAGCGTACACGATGCAACCATTTGCGTAGCACTTCGTACTTCGATGCAACCATTTGCGTAGCCATCTCTCTCTCTCTCTCTTCAGACCAACATATAGTATCCCCGACCCTTGAATATAGTATATATACATACACATATATTGATCTATAAATATTCTTGCCTTTCATATCGCGCTCTGCTTCTTCTCGACTACAACAACTACAACAGATTTAAAGCACTAAAGAAAAAATAAAAAAAAAAAGAAAAGAAATTATAAAGAATCAGAAAGCAAAATCTACAAAATCTTTTAACGCTTCGATTATAGAGAGAACACAAAATGCAAAGAGAATTATAGCTTATAAGAATTATTAATATACAATTATAATAATAATATAGATGCATCATACGACATTCGGTAGAACAGAGAATTGTAATTAGAGGCACAACCAGCACCCAAAGCGCTCCTGGGCGAGAAAATGAAGAAAACAGAAGAAGAAGAACCAGCTCAAGAAGAAACAACGATTCAGAATAGAACAGAGTCATCATCATCGATAAATCGATCATCGATAAATATATATATCGCGTACCAACCAAAAATGCGTTCATTTTGACAATTTTTCTAAAAAACAAAAACTAAAAAGAAACGAGAAAGAAAGGAAGAAAGAAGAATTATGATGATCAAGCGTAAGCGAGCAGATAGCTAGTCAATCAATCAATCAATCAACCAGTCAATCAATCAACCAATCGACTTTGCTTTCTCTACAACCATTCTGCATACAGCATATATAGCAATCTATTCTTCCACTATATTATTTATATATGTATTTGTACATGTATACTGCAGCCTGCAGCGTCAAGGGGTGGCCGCAGAAGCGCGCTGGAGCAGTAGAAACTTTCTTGAAAACATTTGTAAGTGCCTCACGATAGCTCTCTCTCTCTCTGTCGTTTGGAAGAAGCGTCTTTTCCCCAATATCGTGCTTGTTCTCCTGTTCTTCTCGTTGCTGTCTTGTCTTGTCTTGTCTTGACTTGTTCTGTTGTGTCAGAATGTCTCGATAGAGTCGATTCAATAGCATTGTTCGCTCATTTGTTGTCTCTCTCTCACTCTCTCGTTCATACATTCCCCGATTCGAGCATTACCTACGTCACACGTTGCTCGCTCTCTGTCTCTCTCTCCTAATCGTTTTAAAGTGCAAAAGGACGCGCTCTCCCTCTCCAAAATTCTTGTCTCGAAAACTATCGATCAACGATCTTTGCGACTCGTCCTACCTCGCATGATATGGTTACGTTCTGAGATCATCATTATCATATATCAATTATCATCTATCATGAATCATAAATCATAATATAGTATTATCTTTATTCTTATCGATTATCGATTACTCATCGATTTGTATCTTTCTCTTATCCACAGCCCCGTGCGACATCCGTTAGGCCACAATTCGACGGATTGGCTTTCCCACCAAGATTCGACCTTGCT
The DNA here is from genome assembly GCA_018903715.1 of Zaprionus davidi. Lineage (NCBI taxonomy): Eukaryota > Metazoa > Arthropoda > Insecta > Diptera > Drosophilidae > Zaprionus > Zaprionus davidi. The sequence continues at coordinate 7,743,824 of JAEIGL010000006.1, forward strand.
CCTGAAAACGAATTCTAAATGCCATTTCATTTTTTAATTTATTTTAAATGATATTTCATAATGATTATGTTTATGATTTTAAATTAATTTCTTAATTTAAACAAAATAATAAAACTATAACAAAATATATCGAAACGACGGGAAGCAAAATGCACTTAGGCAACAAAAAAGAGAATAATATCAACAACTCAAGAAATACGCGTACCGGAGAATTCAAATCTCGAAATCGGTAACAAAAACAACATCATAAAAACAAAAACAAAACATCAACAACAACAACGATCGACATACATAAGTTCTTTGTGAGGGAGTTGGTGGCAGTTTTGTAAACGCGACATTTGCCTTCGGCACCTCTCCCGGGACCTGCCATTGTATTTATAATATATATTTTTATACAACTTTCGAAACGCATTCAAAGCAACAACAACAAAAACAAACTATGCATTACAACATCAAAAACAACAAACGAGCCCCGTCAATGTGAGAGAATACAGGCCCCGGCACGAGGCAGGTGATCCCGAAGGAAATGTCGAGTATATCGAATGTCGAGTATATCGAATATATTCATATATGTATATATGTATATGTCGACAATATCGAACTTGTCTCTATGAATGTTATTTGTATGTAAATTAATTGTCAGATCTACAGACAGAACAGACAGACAGACCGCATACAAGCTCGCCTCACACGGCGCTTATGTTTATGTTTACATTTTTTATTTTAACACCACATTATAAGAAAAGATCAAAACTACGATAAAAGTATACAAAAAAGGAACAAAATAAATGTAAATCAATTTTAAAAAAAAGTTTTTAATGCCTTTTTATTTCTGGTAGATGTATTCACACTCGTATGTGCCCATAGAAAACCCACTGAAAATAGAAGTAAAAACTTGAATAATGTATGACCATCAAGATATGAATGGAAACTCACTTAATCTAAAAGCTGATGATGTGTTCTGTGCCTGCGGATTGTGCTGCGTGCTACCAGCGTGTTTTGCAGGCGTTGTAGTCACCTTGTCCGTTGGTAACTGATAAATCTTGGTACGTGCTGCGCCTGATAGGTTAGTGGAAGGGTAGTCCGGTTCCTGGGCCTTTGCCGGCACGTACTGAGGCTTGTTTTTGTATCTGGTGCCAATGGCGGATTTTCTTGGGGTGGAACGTCTGCCGTTGCCAGATGATTTGGGTAGACAACGGCAGGAGCACCTTCTTGACTGCGCTGGAGTTTCTGACATGCCTTTTGACGACTATCAGCTGTTGTCGCTTCTATTTTGTAGTCTACTCGACTTACACTGTGCTCTGTATACAGTCGACACCCATTTACAACAAATAAGAAAGCTATAGAAGAGTCTGCTCGACTAAGTTATACCCCCTACTTAAAGCATAACCTCCTTGACTAACTGTTTTTTCTACCATTCAAATTTCGCATGACACGCCAACTAAATCGAAACCAAAATATTTAGATTTATGCAATGAAAGTAAACCACAAAACATATTATATATACTCATCATAATAATAATAGTATGTGTGACTTTAAATTATGAATCACTATTACATTAAGTATTTAAAGAAATTTAAAACCCATGAAATGTATTTACATATTCTAGATTAGGACCATAAACGGAATCATTTTTGCTATGTCCGTCTGGCAGTGGAAAAGGCTCCAAGATTCTGTATGTTTTCACTTTCGTTCCTTTTTTGGAAAAGCGCCCCCTTTTGCAACGGGGTGGCCACTTTCGAGACGAACGGTTGCAGCACTTGCTAAATGTTCAGTTACGCTGAAAACCTACAGATGGCGCTGCAATAATTTGTAGTTACCTCAAACATCTGGCAACGTCGTGCATAAGCAGGACTAATAATTCGATTCTTGGCACAATTGTTTTATACACTTATTTAATCGAATGTAATCAACAAATAATTGAAATAGGAAGATTATTTATTGGATTAATTTTGACAAAATATATTTCGGCGACATTTTAGTGTATAATTTACATAAATATAGAGCGATGTAGTAACCTTGGTTGAAATATTATCAAAAGAAATAAAAAAATACCCTGTTTATGCTGATCAGGGATCTATATACATTATATAGCAGAATACATACAGAAGTAAATGAATCTACATATTATATTTTGAAGTTATGATTTTATTGTTTTATTCGGAACTAACAGAGGAACTAACAGAGTAAAAATGCTCAGTTTTACAGAATGTATTGTGAAGATTTTGCAGAACAGCATCCTTATGATCCAGCTGTGGAAGCGAGACATGAGGGTTACATTGGATCGACAGTAAAGCTTCCAGTTGTCCCGGGGCGCGTTAGCAACTGTGGCTTTAGTAAAAAAGTGGTGACGGTGTTCCTTGAGAAAGATACCAGCCTAAAGGTGCAGTCCCAAGTACAGGAGCAGCACCTTGTGCAGGAACAACGACTGGTGCAGGAGCCTTGCCCTGTGCAGGAACATAGCCTAGTGGTACAGTAGAGCCAAGTGCAGGAGAAGCGTCTGGTGCAGGAGGAGCACCTGCTAGAAGAGTGTTGGATGGTTGTGTATTGGGGCTTAATCCGGGATTGATAGCTGGAGGAACGGTTTGTGTCTCCGATAAAATATGAGTTGGAGATGTAGTAGTCTGATTTGTCGCAGTGTTGGCGGCCGTGGTGCGATGTCGATTTCTCCTGCCGGGTCTCCTATGGCGTCGACCGTGGTTGACCGCCTGAAGGATACGCTGACCGCCTGAAGGATACGTTTCCGGAACCAGCTGGGGCCTGGGCACCGGATAATGCGGGTATACCAGCTGTCGACTCTGATCTGGCACCTTCCATCCAATAGGCCCACCAGGATTCGACGGAGGGAAATACGGCGGAGGATTATTTGGACGGTAGTGTCTGGGCTTCGGCGGAGGATGATAAATAGTGGGCGTAGGAGGACGCCGTCCACCGATCTTGAACTTGGGCAGTCTCCAGCGCTTGCCCTGAACATCTTGGGTGGCCAGAAGCACAAGGAGTAGACCCACTACAAAGGCAAGCCTATTGACCCATGCGGAAGTATGCGACATGCTTCCAGAAAGGATCGATGAATTTATTGGAGGTTTGTAAAGTTTATTAGCGAAGTTGCAATTGAGTAGACTATACGACTTGAACTGAGCTCAGTATGCAGTCGACACCGACTTTTATTTACTACAAGTTAGAAAGTAACAGTCAGGAGTGACCGACTATGATTTACCCGCCCTAAATTTTGATAGTAAATACTTATATACACAGTGTAAATACAACCGTGCCCATGGGTATGGCGGTTCCTGGCCCTCCGCAGAATGTTCAGGCACCAGCATGAACATGTGATAATACTGCACTAAACTGCACGGCACTGTACCGCTATACAGGGCAAGCGCTAGCAGGCACAATATGTTGTCCCATGCAGCGATCCCTTATTTGTGTTTACGACCGGCTACAATATTTTATGACCTCACATATGTTTACGATAAGTAAGAAGGGATAGGCAGTTGAAATAAACTTATAAAAGTGTTTAGAAGTGTACTTTCTTTACAAAGACACTACAATAAACATGAGTGCTGCCACAACATTTGGTGACCTTAGATCTCTGCGATCTAAGCGTTCATACTGACAACAGACAGACATACGGACATGGCCATACCAACTCATTATGTGTGCTCTGTTCTACAATATATACGCCTTCTGTTGGAGTTATATACCCTTCCATGCTATGGATAACGGGTAAAAAGTTAGGAAAACAAACACGCGTTGCCCATCTTAAATACCCATTAGGGAATTTCGATAAAATTATTTTGCAAAAACCAAAACTCTAAAGTACAGTAAGTAAAGTCTGAAATAGTTCTTTAACAATCACAAATTTGTAGCAAGGCAAATTTTTAATTAAATTGGCTTTATCGTGGCTTTTAATTTAATCGTTCCGTACATAATTGCGTAAATACGTTATTTTATCGCGTCCATCTGCGGTAAAGTGCCGAACAGTCCCTATGGTGGTGTTAGGTATCATGCACTTAAGGCGGATTTATAAGTAATATAATTTATTGCTTATACAAATATTATACATATGTATATGAATATTCTGATATATATATTATTTCTTATTATATATATTATATATTATATATTATTTCTTACTGGTTATATTATAACCAGTAAGAAAAGCACCTATAGCGAGGCACACCACAGAGGGATACCCTTTGACCTATGTACCGGTGTAGTTTAATTTGTTAAATTCATACAAATATACATATGCACATGATTTACAATTATTCTTCTGTGTCTATTACCCGATCGAATTGAAATTTCGAGAATACGTAGATATTTCATTCTGCTTGGTATATGGTAAAGTCAGAAAGTTGTATCTTTTATACAGCGCTTACAAATTGAGTTCAAAAATTAAATTATTGATTTGCGAGGGCGGTGGGCGCGGCACCCAACATTTGAAATAAGCTTGATCAGCGCCTGATACACAGAAACCTTCATGCCAAATTTGGTGTCTCTAGCTTTTATAATAGCTGAGATCAGTGTGTTCATTAGGTCAGACGGACATCCGGACAGACAGACGGACCTGGCTCAATTGACTCGGCTAGAGATTTTGAGTAAAAATATATATACTTTCTGGGGCCTCCTTCTGCGTGTTACATACATTTGCACAAAGTTAATATACCCTTTTTTGACCATTTAATGGTCGAAGGGTATAAAAATATATTGTTTTCAGCGCAATATTGCCTTCTTTTGAAACTTTTGCCTTTACTGCACTACCTACAGTTAATATGATGTTCGTGCTCCACAACGAATCTTATTTCCAAATAGGGATGGGATTCATTTTGGTATATTATCTGTTGCATACTTTCAGCAAAACATTAGTTTACTGCCTTAGCACTTTTGTGCCCTCTCCACTCCGATGGTTTAGCTGCCGCTCTGGCAATTGAAAGAGTTATCTTTTCTAAAAGCAAAAGAAATTTATCTCTGTAACGGGCGACTATCACTCAATTATTTGTATTTATAACATTACTAAGGAAATTAGCCATTTATTCATTTTTAAAAAGTTAAAAATCATTTAAACGGTAATGAAAGATTGTTTAGTTTTACATAATATATAAATGTTCATCTGGTAGTTATTAAATGTATGGGATTTTTGCCGTTAGTGCTGGCAGTAGGCCACCAGAAGCGTAATCAGCATTTAGGGGGAACTCCACTGGAACAGGACATTTCCTCCACTGTGCGTCTCTTCAAACACCGCTTGCAGATTGCCCACAGCCACTACACTGTTAACTATAGCATCTTTGACGAGACAAGAAATGAGCAGATTAAAATTTTTATTTATTTATTTATTTATTTATTTATTTAAATTCATCTAAGAGCAGTTGACTGTAGGTAAGAAAAATATAAAAAGTTAGATATAAAAATTAATATTACATTTTTGTATATTAAAATTAAATGTGAATTAAAAGTAAAGAAAACCCATATATATATGTAAAATTAAAGTTAAAATTTACGTTAAACAGTAAAATTTTAAAAAGAAATTAAATGTTAAATTTTAAATTTTGAAATTTTGAAATTTTGAAACTGGGACTAACAAATTAGCCAAACCAACATTTGTTGCAGAGGATTGGGGAAACCCAGAAAAAACCCAATCAGATCGGTAGTGGTTAGTTAGGTTAGTTGTTAGGGTTAAATGTTAATGAGTTAATGATGGCAGTTTTAATAGCTATTAGGGACCACTCCGAGATAATTACTCCAAAAAGTTTGTTGTAATCAGAGCATTTAATTAATAAGAAGTTTGCTGTAATTGTTATTGCAGAAATCAAGCAAAAGAGGTGCAAAATTTCTGGTTAATCTAGAGGGGATAGAGAAGTTAATTTGATTAAGCAAGATCAGAAGATCATCACGATTCGAATGAGAAATAACTAAAATTAAAAGCTGATGATGTATTCAGGGGCTTCTTGTCTCTTGGACCAGTGACGACGATCCTGTTAGATTGCTGTCGGTGTTCGCTGGACCCTGGAATTAGTCAGCACGGTCGATACTACTGAATGAGTCTTAGGTTTACTGATCTTGGGACGTCTGAATATTCCTCCATAAACGTCTTGGATGGCTAGCAGTAGGAGCTGTAACCCCACAATAAAGGTCCCCCTATGCGACATGCTTCAACAGAGGATCATTTAATGTGTTGTTTCTGTTGTTGACGTTACCATTACGTGGACTGACCTCTGTAAACAGCAGACTTCTTATTAATTAAAAGTAAAGCAAAGTAATTATGTATACTTAAGCCACACTTAGCCCTATATTTGCAAGAAGTGATATTTTCAATGACACTTTTAGATAAGAATCGCTATTACTATACTTTAAGAAGACTTACTTACATGGTAAACGACCAAAATAGGATATACTTACTTTTTGAAAATGTATGTAACAGGAAGGAGTCGTGGTAGACCTTACAAAGTCGATCAGGAAAACTTGTTAAGTCGATTGAGTCATGTCCGTCGAACGCGTCTGTCTGTATGTACACGGTAGTCTTAACTACTATTAGAGCAACGAACACCAACTGAACTGTATACCATACTATAAAGATCAAGTTTATTTTCAATATATAGTAGCATGGCACGTCTATCGCTCATGAAAATCGACAATTGGTGGGTTTAAGCGAAGCAGTTTAGTTACAGCGTTCATCTCCAGCACTTACATAGGTGACTGAAATTTTGTGATGATTATCTTGATAGGTATTATATATTTTAACATGTTTCTATCGAGTTGTCCGAAGGGTATTTGTTTTCTCTGTATTCTCTGTGCGCATGAGTGAAATTCTTCACATAGATTAACTCATTAAATTTACTAACTGCCGAGTTCAATTCCTCGGCTTATTATTTATCGGATTATATGGAAACTTTGAATTTCTTTTCATTTGTGACGCGCCAGCTGAGTGAGACTTCATGTTGAAAACAACCCTGCCCCATATATTACAATATATGCAAATTAAACAATGTTTTTTGTCAGTCTAGCAATCACAGTCGACGATGATTCTATTCACTATTTTATTCTTGGCATTTGTCTGCGTCTTGGAATATTTGGGAGTCGACGATGATACAATTCACTATTTTCTTCTTGGCGTTTTTCTGCGCATATGTTGGAGTGGCCCAAGCGGAATGCTGTCACACATCACTGAAGCTGCATTATACCGCTAAGAACTGTGCCTATGGAGGTGGATATCTTACAAAACGTGAGAACACCTGCGAAGTGATTATCTGTGCTGACGGCAAGCCTAAGATGTACCACTACTGCGGAAATGGAGACTGCAATATCTTTGGATGCGACTGCGAAGATGGCTGTCGCACTGGGGATTGGAAGTCGAGTTTTCTCGCCAACTATCAAGAGAAAGACATCACTGTAACTGATGAGCTCTGGCAAAAGTTCATATGCATTTAATATGTATTTTTAAGTCAAGAGATTAATAAAGACACAAGAATATTAATAATTTAAAGGATAATGCAATCATGCTTTTATTATATGAATTTGGCAGAGGAACGAGTAAATATTAAAGATATTATATTATATCATATTATAAATTCTGGTAGTTAAATGTATGAGATGGAAACTCGCTGACTATTTGGTAAGAGTTGCACCTCGAGGGACTTTCACTCCTCGGATCGATGTCTGTTAGTGCAGACAGTAGGCCACCAGTATCATGAGCAGCGCTGACAGGGTACTCCATTGGGACATGGCCTTTCCTCCGTTGTGAGCGTCATGTAGTCGCGACTCGGCGGAGAGACGCGCATGCGTCTGGCCAGGCATACGCATGATGACTGGCTGGGCACCCGCTTGCAGAGGTGCCAGGGGCACAGATCCCTCGGGTACGATCACCGGCGTCGGCTGGAATGCAGCGAGGGGCACAGAACCAGGAGAAGGTGTTACGTTAACTGCCGGAACAGTCGACCCAGCTGCTGGAACTGCTGGTGCCATAGCGGGTAAGGGAGCAGCGGCTGGTGCAGGAGCCACTGCTGGTGCCTGCGCTAGTGGTTGAACATATGTGGGAGCTGGAGCTGGGGCGGCTTGAACTGTACCACTGTTGATGACAGTGGTTCCATGTCCAGTGTCGGTCGTTGTGACAGACCCAGGTGGACCGTTGTTGATGATGATGAGCTTATCGTCGTTACCATTGTTTCCGTTGTTATAGTTTCCGCCACCGACGCCGCCTCCGCCCAAAATGGCGCCAGCAGTAGCACCAGCAATAAGACCCGTACCTAGAAAAGAATAGAGTTGATTAACTTCGGCCCGATCATCGCAATTCTAATGGAAACTTACCCAATCCAGTTGGCACTGCGGCAACAGGCTGCTGAGGATAGTACGTGGCACCATGGGGAACTCCTCCAGTGGGATAGTACGAAGCACCGGCGGGGATCTGACCTGGTGGATGATAGGTTGCACCAGGTGCAGCATAGCCACCGGGATGGTATGTGGCGCCGGCAGGTAAGTGTCCGGGACTATGAGCATTTGTGGCCGTGATTGGAGTATGTTGATATCCGCCTCCACCTGTAGAATTCATGCGTGGCCTATAAACAGAGGCCGGAGTGTAGTGTGTGCTTCCGCTGGATTGGCGATTGATGCTGCTAGAGGCTGCGTTATTTGTAACCGGTACAGTTGCCTTGTACGCTGGATTGTAAGGTGGCGGCGGCTCGTGAATGTTGGTGCGTGCACCGCCTGCTGGATTAGTGGCAGAGTACGGCGGCGGTGGTCCCTGCTGCTTCGGCACATTCCAACCCACAGCTGGAGGATTGCTTCGTCCGAAGGTATGAGATGGCGAACCTCCGGTATTCGACGACAATCGGCCCCAGGATCCTCCCGACGAGGGACGCCTACTGGGGACGCGAATATTAGCCGAGCGCTTGCCGTGAACGTCTTGGGTGGCCAGCAGCAGAACAAGTAGACCCACAACAAGGGCCAGCCTACTCACCCGTGCGGGAGAATGTGACATGCTGCAATAGAAGATCACTTGATTGAGTATGCAGAGATTGCCGAGCTTAAGTTATTTCTATAGCGTAGACTGCTCGACTTGAACTGAGCTCTCTGCCGCAGTAGCAACGATTTATAAGCGTTGTACAATACAACGAAGAAAATTAAGAAATTGCCGGAATTCGTGATTTCTTATTATTGAACTCATGTAGATTTTTATGTTTTTATAGGTAGTAGAAAAAAAAAATACCCCGAATCGTAAGAGGCTGCTATATACGTACATATGTTATTACGCACGCGGTCGACATTTTTGAGAAACAGTCTCGCGGTGATTAATTTGTTTGTTACTGCAAACGCAATGTTCTCTTTGTTGTGCTATGCAGACGATAACTGGGTATTATTTCCGATTTTCGTTTGTTTCACTTGTTGCTTCAGCTAGCAAGAATCCTTGAGGTTAGGGCATTTACCAAAGATTATTAGCCAATTATACGTTGAAATTCTTTATTTACTTAGTATATAAAGCAACAAAATTTCCCATTTGTAAATATTAAAAAAATAGGTAAAACAAAATCAATTAAACGACAATGCAGTTTTTATACCCTTGCTGAGGGTAGTCAGGAGTTTGCAGCGCACCTTAGAAGACATATACGACCCCATTAGGTTTATATATTCTGAATCAGCATCGACAGGGAAGTCGGTCAAGCCTTGTCTGTCCGTCGTTGTCTGTCGTCTGTCTGTTGAAAAGCAAACTAGTCGCTCAGTTTTAGAGCTATCTTAAAGAAACAATCAAATTTACTACATCAGAGTTTTTCTATATATTGAATGTGCATATAAAATTGCATCAAAATCGGACCACTATAACATATAGTTGCCATAGGAAATAATAAACGGCCGAAATAAAGGTTTTTAGAAATAACTTAACTTAAAGTGCCAATCAAACTGAGACATAATTTTGAATAAACACAATTCCATTCAATTGTGCACCTTTATATGTAACTAGTATTAGAACGATCGGAGGAGATAAAAGGGCCTGCAAATGGTATTAAACTTTTTATTTTTATTTTTATTCGTTGTTACCGTTGGTGCTGGCAGTAGGCCACTGAGTGAGAACTCCACTGAAACAGGACAATTTCTTCGCTGTGCTTCCGTCCAAACACCGTTTTCAGATGTGCCAGGATAACAGATCTATTCACCTTTGACAAGACAAGATAAGCGGAGATTAAAATCAAGATGATAATCACGATTCGAATGGGAACTAACTAAAATGCAGGGGCTTGTGGCAGAATTCATTTCACAACGATTTAGATTGGTGGTAGTGCTCGCTGGACCCTGGCGTTAAGTCAGCATACTCGATGCTACTTCCATCCATAAACATCTTGATTGGCTAGCAGCAGGAAAAGTAACCTCACGACATACTTCAACAGAGGTTCAGTTAATAAATACCCAGTCATTCTAGGGGTGTCGATAAGCCATACTTAAACTACTTATTCGACTACTCCCACCATGGGTAGTTACCCTAGTGGCCAGTACTATAGGGTAAGTATATTTACTTAAAGCAGATTAATAGATGATACTCTTAAATATGAATCACTATTACTATACTTTTATTATTGGTCATGGAAAACAATTAATAATACATATGCAAATTTCGATAAAAGAGGCGTTGTAAGCCCTACAAGGTGTACTATATTTATTCTCGATCAAGAGCACTAGCCAAGTCGATTGAGTCAAATTTCTCGACCGCGTGTTTCTGTATGAACACAGTAATCTCAATTATCTCAATTAGGGAAATGAAAGAGCAGACTTGGGATGAAGGTTCCTGCATACCAGTCGAATTATTGTATACCCTACCTACGGCCAATGAAAGTCGACTTTCAACTTTAAATTTTTTTCTAGATGACTGAAGAATTTGTTCAGATTATCTTCATAAGTATTATTTACCTAATGTGTTTGTAACGGAATTATCCGAAGGGTATCTCACTGTCGAGTTTGTTCGCTACTTCTTTGTAATATTCTTTGTGAGCGTGAGTATAATGCTTTACTTAGATTTACTCATTTGAGTGAAATTCCTTATCGCTTTATATGAGAACTGAGCAACTTGAAATTTCTTTTGAATTGAGACGCGCCAGCTGAATGAGATTTGTGTTGATAACTACAATGACCCCATATATTCATATATAGATGCGAATTCAACAATGTTTTTGTCAGTCTAGCAACCACAGTCGAAGATGAGACAAGTCACTATTTTCCTCTTGGCATTTGCCTGTGTCTTGGCATATTTTGGAGGAGCCCAAGCGGAATGCTGTCGCACCTCACTGAAACTGTATTATAACGTTCAGAACGGCAACTGTGCCGATGTAGGTGGACATCGTAGAGACAGTGGCAGCGGCTGCGAAGTGACCATCTGTGCTGACGGCAAGCCTAAGATGTACTTCTACTGCGGAAAAGGAGCCTGCAATGCCTTTGGATGCGACTGCAAAGATGGCTGTCGCACTGGGGATTGGAAGTCGAGTTTTCTCGCCACCCATCAACAGAAAATCATTAATGTAACTGATGAGTACTGGCCAAAGTACATTTAGCAAAGTCAATAAAATACATACAAGGTTAAATATGCATTTTTAAGTCAAGACATTAATAAAGACAGAAGATCATTAATCATTTAAACGATAATGCAATCATGCTTTTATTATATGAATCTAGCAGAGGTACGAGTAAAAATTCTCTGGATTTAAAAATATATTAAAGATTCGTCTGGTAGTTAAATGTATGAGATGGAAACTCGCTGACTATTTGGTAAGAGTTGCACCTCGAGGGACTTTCACTCCTCGGATCGATGTCTGTTAGTGCAGACAGTAGGCCACCAGTATCATGAGCAGCGCTGACAGGGTACTCCATTGGGACATGGCCTTTCCTCCGTTGTGAGCGTCATGCAGTCCCGACTCGGCGGAGAGACGCGCATGCGTCTGGCCAGGCATACGCATGATGTCTGGCTGGGCACCTGCTTGCAGAGGTGCCAGAGGCACAGATCCCTCGGGTACGGTCACCGGCGTCGGCTGGAATGCAGCGAGGGGCACAGAACCAGGAGAAGGTGTTACGTTAACTGCCGGAACAGTCGACCCAGCTGCTGGAACTGCTGGTGCCACAGTTGTACCATTCACCACCGGCTCTGGCGGTGGCGCTGGGTAGCAAGCAATCTGATCAACTTCAATTGTCTTGGTGGGGTCCTTGGGATCCGGCTGAGGTACACGAATGGGTACACAGATGATGCTGCCTGGAGCTGGTGGTGCATTGGGATCGGCAGGCGCAGCTGCAGGTTGTCCTGGGGCGGCGTTGGCGACTGCGCCATCAGCAGAGACAGGTGCAATCGGGGCAAGCGGAGTAGCGCCTGGTAAGGGAGCAACACCAGGTACGGGAACAGCGGCCGGTATGGGAACTGCGCCCGGTTCGGGAGCAGCTGCTGGTAAGGGAGCAGCTGCGGGTAAGGGAGCAGCGGCGGGTGCAGGAGCCACTGCTGGTGCCTGCGCTGGTGGTTGAACATAAGTGGGAGCTGGAGCTGGGGCGGCCTGAGCTGTACCAGTGTTGATGACAGTGGTTCCATGTCCAGTGTCGGTCGTTGTGACAGACCCAGGTGGACCGTTGTTGATGATGATGATCTTATCGTCGTTACCATTGTTTCCGTTGTTATAGTTTCCGCCACCGCCGCCGCCTCCGCTGTAGGAGGAACCATGGTCAATCACACGAGTTTGCGTGGGGGTAAGGGCGTGGCCCAAAATGGCACCACCAATAGCACCAGCAATAAGACCCGTACCTAGAAAAGAATAGAGTTGATTAACTTCAGCCCGATCATCGCAATTCTAATGGAAACTTACCCAATCCAGGACCTGATGATGTCTTTGGCGCCTGTGGATAGTAGACAGCTCCGGAGGGAATGGCAGCGCCAGCTGGTAGGAAAGTTGCGCCAGCGGGCACTGCGGCAACAGGCTGCTGAGGATAGTATGTGGCACCATGGGGAACTCCTCCAGTGGGATAGTACGAAGCACCGGCGGGGATCTGACCTGGTGCATGATAGGTTGCACCAGGTGAAGCATAGCCGCCGGGATGGTATGTGGCGCCGGCAGGTAAGTGTCCGGGACTATGATATGTGGCACCAGCTGGCGGAGCACTATGGAAAGTGGCACCTGGGGGCAACGAGCCAGCACTGTGGTAGGTGGCACCTGCGGGCAATTGACCTGCTGGATGGTAAGTGGCTCCAGCTGGCAGTTGACCGGGATTGTGATACGTTGCGCCGGGATAACTGGACTGCACACCATGAGCATTTGTGGCCGTGATTGGAGTATGTTGATATCCGCCTCCACCTGTAGAATTCATGCGTGGCCTATAAACAGAGGCCGGAGTGTAGTGTGTGCTTCCGCTGGATTGGCGATTGATGCTGCTAGAGGCTGCGTTATTTGTAACCGGTGCAGTTGCCTTGTACGCTGGATTGTAAGGTGGCGGCGGCTCGTGGATGTTGGTGCGTGCACCGCCTGCTGGATTAGTGGCAGAGTACGGCGGCGGTGGTCCCTGCTGCTTCGGCACATTCCAACCCACGGCCGGAGGATTGTGCTGACTGGATGCAGTGTGGCTGGTCGCCGTGTGTACTGGCGCCGTGTGAACCGGCGCAGTGTGAACTGGCGCAGTGTGAACTGGCGCAGTGTAAGCGGGTTTCGGTGCGGTGTAAGTAGGGTAACTTAGACGTGTGTTATCATGATGTCCTCCTGACGATCCTCCGAAGGTATGAGATGACGAACCTCCTGTATGCGACGTCGATCCGCCCCAGGATCCTCCCGACGAGGTACGCCTAGTGCTGCTGCCGCCGCCGGAGCCGCGACTCTTACTGCTGCTGCTACCCCAGCGCTTGCCGTGAACATCTTGGGTGGCCAGCAGCAGAACAAGTAGTCCCACAACAAGGGCCAGCCTACTCACCCGTGCGGGAGAATGTGACATGCTGCAATAGAAGATCACTTGATTGAGTATGCAGAGATTGCCGAGCTTAAGTTATTTCTATAGCGTAGACTGCTCGACTTGAACTGAGCTCTCTGCCGCAGTAGCGACGATTTATAAGCGCTTTACCTGATTCTGCTTATCAACAGAGCTTGATTTTAATTTAAGGAACTGGGACTAAAAAAATACCCCGAATTGTTGGGAGGCTATACGTACATACATACATACATATATATGTATGTTATTACGTATTTCGAGATATTCAGATAAGGAAGGCGACTAATGACAGCGAATTAAATTGAGAGCAACTATAGCGTAATCTGTACTAAACGCACGTGGTCGACATTTTTGGGAAAACAGTCTCGCGATGATTAATTTGGTTTGTTCACTGCAAATACAATGTTCTCTTTGTTGTGCTAAGCAAACGATAACTGTGTGTCATTTTCGATATTCGATTGTTTTAACAAGTGGCTAGTGCTATCGAGGATCCTTAAGGTTAGGGATATTTTAAATATCCCTGAAATAATCGAGTAGTGCTGCTCATTACGCTGCTTTCCCGTGAAATCTGACTATTTTAAAGCCGAACTACGAAGAAAACTAGGAAATTGCCGGAATTCGTGATTTCATATTATTAAACTTAGATTTGTATGTTTTTATAGGTATTACATACATTTTTCTATAGAATTAACAATTACTCAACACTAAGGATCATACTGATCTATGTGAGGCCCCTACTTGGGGGCCTGCCGATATAACCTAACAATTATTCATTGAAAATATCGAACTAATAGGTACGTGCACACATAAATATCTGATATATGATCTTTTTTAATTTTTTTTTTGACTATTTTGAACGCCCACTTTTATAAATTGTAGTTTTTTATTTTATTTTTTGTTGCTTCTTTTGGCATCTTTTTTTTTGTTTGCAAAAAGATTTTGTTTCTTTTGAATTGGCAGCACTGGCCGTGCTAATAATCCCTAAATTTACTGCATGTAAATGTTCACACTAAACAGAAACTGCTTCTCGAGGTACACCCTTAGCGAATTTTGGATAAGAGGGGTATTTTCTTTTTCTTAAATTCCTTAACTAAGTTGGTTGCTATATTCTATTTTCAAAAGACTTAAAAATATTTTACTGATGAGAGTCTAAAGCTGGAATTCTGGATTGTGCCCCCAAGCTAAAACAGTTCGCAGCGTTCCCTTGCGATCTGCGAATGTCAGTCTTAATTCGCCTCTGGACAAACTAATTTGTTGTTGGCACAAACAATTGATTCAATTTGTGCTAATAATACCCGGGAACACTCACACTGGAGCTCGAATCGCACTGTGACGGAACCACAAGTTCCCGCTGGACTGCATACAGACAAAGTATGTACATACATACATACATACATATGTATGTACTATACGATATGTCGAATAGGTTCTCGCATTTAGAGAAATGCGGAGCAAGCTTGAAGTTTGCAGCGCTAATTGATTTTCCATATTGGCGTCATAGTCGAAGTCGAAGCAGCCCAGCCCTAGCTGATGCTGACGCAATGTCACGCCCTGGCTGCCACTTCTGGTGTCGTCTGCCACGAATTCGGGGCGCGTTACCCGTGATGATAATTAACTTGGTGATTTGCTCGGCTTGTCGCGTGGCTACACTCCATTGCTTTCTGCCTCGAGGACTTCTTCAAATAGAACACTGTCTAGAGGGGGCTGACATTTGCCTGCGAGAGTGCACGCGCCCATCAAAATTAATATTGTAGAAATGCTCGTTTTAATAGACACACACCCAGACATTAGGAAATTACACAAAAGGTCAATTCTGAGAGACAAGGTTAACGGAAATAATATAGATATTGGTCAGGCACATGTTTCATACTGTTCCATGAAGAGGCGTAAGCAGGTAGGCTTCAAACCTTTCTGTGTTATTTAGGATCTCTACAAGAAACCAAAAATATTTTATGTTGGGCGCCTCACACATGTCTACCAAATGTACGGTAATTACAGAAAAGGTCAACTCTGAGAGACAAGGTTAACGGAAACAATATACATAGATATTGGTCAGGCACATGTTTCATACTGTTCCATGAAGAGGCTTAAGCAGGTAGGCTTCGAGACCATTCTGTGTTATTTAGAAACCAAAAATAATTTATGTTGGGCGCCTCACACATGTCTACCAAATGTACGGAAGTATTTCTTTAGATTGAATATGAATTAATAAAGAAAAAGCAGCAAACAAATTTCTCCATCTTCTAGTAGAAAACTGAGCTTATGAAATGGAATAGATTATCATTTTGCATAGATTCGAAGAGATTTACTATAAAAAGATCTGCAATGCTAATTTAATGAATGGGGAATTACATTACTTGATTATTTTTATATCCGTACATTTACGTACATAGTGCATATGTGTGTAAATCTGTTTCAATGTAAATTGCTTAGAGATTGAAAATGTCTTATTTGCCATTGTATTGGAACTGGAATTCCCAGTATTGATTACTGAAGAGATCTTTTGAAAGTTGTTTTCCCAACAAGTGCATAAACAAAAAATCATAAACATAGTAATCTTATTTGTTTACGACTGATAAGGTTTAGAAATTTATTGTACAACAAACGGTTCAGCAAATTAAAGAAAATACGCCATCGAATTTAGTCTGTACTCAACTGAATTTGAATTATGAATAAGGGGTCAACAATCGGTTCAATAAACAGGTTTGTTTTGAGGTTAATGTTCTTCCTAGAACCAGTATATTGCTAATCTTTGACTTCTTAAATCTCCATGGGAAAACATTAGGAATTTATTATTTTTTGTGGATATGTTTACTATCTATAGATTAAATTGAAAGTAAAGTAAATTTAAAGTAAACGTTTATGTTCGTTGGATGTGAAAATAAATCAAGTCGTAATTACAATTGTTGGATTCCTGGAAATTACGTTCTAATAATGAGTATTAGCTCTCTGCACTTAGATATTTACATAACACTCAGAAGAAAACCTTTATACAATACAAAAGGTATATTTGTTTGTATGTGGTATATGACTAAACCACAATTGCAACCTGAACACAGCCTCGCTGTTGGCTTGTTTATTGTAATGTATTGCATTTGCGTGCTGCACAAAACAACCGGTACTTGTGATTATGACTCATAATATATCTGATTACCCGTTGACGTCACTGTATATACATACATATGTATACGTACTATTCGAAGCATCTGTGGGCCTCTACTGGCACTCGTAGTACTACGAATTTCATTTATTTCTACAAAACTTGTGAAATTATAATGTATAATCGGAGTACATTTTAGTAATACTCAATTCGTTTAATTTAATAAATAAGTTCAATCATTATTATTATGTGTGAAACAACGAATAAAAACATACTACATACTCTCGTTCTTATCTCTCGTAGAGTTCAAGATGTCAAGCACGAACGGATGTGATTGTTTTCATGTCTTTATGTATTGTATTTTTCAATAATATAGCATATAAAATACATAATAAAGCTAAGTATATATGTATATAAAAATTGTGCTTGCTTCTGTTTTGTGAAATTCGATTAATACGCTACACCGGTTTCCCATCCAGACCTCAGTTACATACACGACAAATACCACGAAATCAGCGATGTGAAATAGCGCATTATGTGGGAGATCTTGAAAACCATATATGGATAACTGCCATTCACTTAGCCTAGTCAACATTTATTATGAAACACTACGTTAGGTATGTTATGCGAATTTATATGGTTTTAAACTCAAGCAAACACCTACGTTAGGTCTGCATTGTTTTAGAAATTTTAAGGGTATAATAAAAACCTAAAATAACTCCACATACAATCGATGTCGAAAGTCAAGTCCCAAATAAATTTCGTTTATGGCTTTCAGAGCCAATATTTTGATAATTTCGAATACATATATTTTTATGCCCTTAATTCCTTCACTTTGAAAAAATTTTGTTAGCGACAACAATGGAGGGGAACTAGAATATAAATAGATTTAGAATGCACAAATGAAAACGAACCTGTTGAATGCTTGAAAAACTAAACCATTTTAAGTGAGAACTTTTAATAAAACACAGACGATGTGCGAGTCCATAAAAAAAACGTAAAAACCGTAATAAATAAAAATATTTTATTCCAGTTGTTGACATTTTTAGAATATGTCTACTATGTTGTTGATTCCTCTTTTAGAAATATACCAAATGTTACTAAAGTCGTGTTATTTTTTAAGATGTGTAGATATGTATATATCTATGTATGTATATATCACCACTTATTGAAACGTGAAGTGAATTAAAATGAATTTAAAAATTATTAAAAGTAAATTTATATTCTTCTTGAGTTTTATTTTTAATTGTACACAACTAAATCTTGCTTTGAACCACAGTGCAACGATGTATCTCGAAAACAACGCAATATTTTAAAATAACGAGTCTTTTAAATCGACTTATGTATATGTTTCTTTTTATATGCATAATTTAATTTCAAAATTTAATTGACTTTGGATTGTAAGTGCTTTTTTATTTGGGAATGTGTTTTGTCTAGACTCGATAGTGACAGCTTATTAACATTGGACGCATATATTTTTCCTGTAGAGAATGTGTACTATGTATTCAAATTCTGTATGCATTTTGAATTATTTTTTAAACATTTTGTTTGACCTTGGGTCCGTTCAAATTTCGTATTTGTCAGAGTCGCAAAACAAAGAGAATTCCATTGGTCGTTCAATTTATTAAGGAATAAAGATGAATTAAAAGACCGGTTCTTAAAAGCTACCACAATTTGCACTCAACATGTGTTTTACAGTTTTTTGTAGGCAATTTAAAATTATTTATAACTAATAGCAAATGTTTCTGTTGTATTTACGTGAATTTGTTGTTAATTCTGTTGAGTTTCGTAGCCGCGAAGTTAGCTTTAGTCCGTTCAAAGTTTCTCAAACAACTGATATTCGTTTGAAAATTTTCACTTTAGTGTGTTTTGCCGTTGAGAGGCAGACCAAAGCGACGCGACGCTCGCCGCGAACAGAGAGTCGAGTGTGGAGAGTGAAGAGTACAGACAACTGTGGCGGTGAGTGCAACCTACTACTGTTGGCGTTCTCTTTAGCAGAGTATATCAATTATGTCAGTGGTTTTGTCAGTCATTTAAAAACGGAGAGCAGCATCTTCATATGATAGGTATAATTTATTGTATTTATAATTAGTTGTATTTATATCTTTATATACTCACTGAGTTTTACATAGTTACGGTGGCACAATAAAAAAAGTGTAAGGTTTTGTCCATATTTTCTACATTCCTTCCATAAATCAGTTAATTTCATCTATTTATACTTTTAATACTTTAGAAATGAAAGTTATATTGTCTTAATCCATCTCCTTTTATTATTTTTCACCTTGATTCTTGACTAATTATGATTTCGATTGTTCATTTAAATAGAAATGTCAACAGAAAATTTCCAATATTGATTTGGAATCTGTTTTCGACAACATTTTTAGTTTTCAGCTCTCTATGTGTATTAGTTTTAACAACTATTTATAATAGGTAATTTAGTACAGTATTTAAAATGTATTCGTTGCATTAATCACATAAAAATTTGTATAGAGTATTCCATCTTTGGCTTACTAGTTATGTGTACACTTTATTGTTTTAGTTTGTTTTCGTCATCTTTTTGCTTACGTCACAGCTGCTCTCCCAAATGTACAAGTAAACATACAATGTATATTTTATGTATCATGTGTGCGTTCGTGTGTGTCTGTGCTCCTAATGTCTCAAGAGAGCTCTGTTGTTCCCGCGTTTTTATATTTAATTCAGTTTTTACTGTTTGACGTGACGTATGGCAGTTGCGGGTGGCGGTGGCGCTGGAGATGGAAATGAAGAACAGCTTATGCATTAGTTTATGATATCATTTACGGTTGGTCGAAAGTATTACAATAAAAATATGTAATGGGTATATGAATTAAAATAATGTATTATTAAACAATCACTTAGCTAAATTTAATAAACCATATCGAGTCCCTTTTACTCTGTGTTTACTGTGGGTATATTTAAATGAGCTATAAAGTTGGTATAAGTCAATAAAGTTGGGTGTTTAATTAAAGTGATAAGAGTAAAGCAATTTCTGATAATATAACATAATAATATATATTGGCTTATATACACATATGTCTAATCATTAATGAATTAAAAGTTGAACTTTTAACATTAACGCCTCAGAATGAGATAATGTGAATGATTTGCACGGATGCAGTCAGTCCGATAGTAGCGCTGAGAACGTCGCAATTTTGTTTTCGTTTGCCATTCGCCTCTTTTCGTGCTGTTTGCCTTGTTACTGCGCGATTAATGAGCTCCATGCGAGCTTGATTCGATGTCTTGGATCATCGCACACACACGCACAAATACACACACACACACGCGTGGCGTTTTAGTATTGTAACTGTCTTTGTTAACTTTACATGTGTATTAATGTAATAATATATGTATGATTGGAGCACACACACACAAACATGTTTTTTGGGCCGTTGTCAACGTCAAAACTGGCGTCAATGCTGGCAACGCCGCTGCGTCAGTTCACGAGGTGTTTGCTTTGTGCCTGTGCGCTGGGGCGACGCTATTTTTGTTGTTGTTTTTTTTGCGACTCCTGTGCTCAGCCTTGCCTTTGTTGTTTTAATTGTGTTGTTGATTCTGTTGTTGTTGTTATTTTTGCTGTAACTGTCCAGCTGCAGCTTTCAACATTTCTGACGTAGTGCCAACAAGTCTGATGTGGGTCCGCGACACGCACTGGAAGGAGTAACATGTGAGAAGGGAGAGGAAGGGAAAGCGAATAAGTAGACAAAACAGTAAAAGCCAGCTTCAACTGTAGAGCTTTAAAGTTCAATTCGTGAATAACAACTTGAGCTTTTCCTTCTGCTCATTAACAAAAGCTGAACGATTTAACTTACTTGCACTCAATTAAAAGATGTTAATTATGTTTCTTTATTTACTTAGGACTTGTTGCTTGAATATGCGTATCAGAAATACGAACCATAATTATCAACAGGGCGTTCAACCAATTTTATAAAACAATTCATATTTACTAGTATAGTACGAGTATGTATAACTTTTATAATACAAATTAATTAGTATAACTGGGTTTCGAAATTGCAAATAAACTGAACGGGAATAACAAGTTACGAGTAATTTAAGATATTTAACTTACACACATACATATCCATATAGTGAGAGTCAGAAGATCGAGTTAAACTGAACACGTTTTTCGGACACCCAAAGATGAAGAATGGTTTAGAGATGATTCTTAAGGATAGCAAATGTTATTAGATTAAATAAAACCCAATAAAGTATTTACCATTCATACCATCAATATGGATTTTTAATAACAGTTTTATTAAAATATAAAATACTCAATATAATATAACAATAAAGTTTTTATTAGTGTTCTTACACAACCTTATGTTACATTGTAATTTAATGTAAACTGAATAGCACGAATTAATCTGCAAAACTGAAGTTCGAATTTGAAAATAAATTAGGAATAAGAAGTTAATGAAATGCTTTTGACTTTTTTAATATTGTGAGTTTATTTTTAAAGTCGAATAAATTTCTTTGGCAGATCAAAACCGAATCAATTTCACCTTATAACAATTTCACATTATAATGCGACATTGCCGATAGAAAATATTAGTATTATATTATTTTTTTTATTTTTATATTTTTTTGTAGATTTTTTGTTTTATTAAAGAACTTAGCAGAGTGCAAAAAGTAAGCCTAATTTAATCAATATCATAATCTAATTTCCCATTCACATCGGGTACAGCGCTGCTGACCTCCGGGTTGTCCGAGCCTGCATCCTCTAGAGAGCCGCCAATATCGCCAGCAACAATTGGCGGCTCTGTGCTGGTAGTGCTGATGCCCAACTCGTGTAGGCAATCGGGATTATTCTGACAATCGGCCGGGTTTGGTGCGGGAAAGCAGACGATGCGCTCCACCTCACGGTGCACCTCCGGTTGCTGGGGATCTGTTTCGTTGAGTCTGATGGGAAAGCATACAATGCCACCATTGCCGACAGGCATCTCCGGCAGCGCAGTCGACTCTTTGGAGTCCGCACTAAAGTCCACCGTCTCCTGTTGCTGGGAGGAAGATGCGTCCTCGCCTGTCTGCGGGCTTTGTGGTTCATTAAGGGTCACCTCTGTGGCAGCTGCAGTTGCTTCTGCTCTCTCCTGCTGCTGCTGTCCATTGTTAATAACAATAATCTCGCGTCCATTTGTCGCCGCAGCAGCTTCACCCTGCGGATTCTGGTGATACACATGCGACACGTGGTGGCGATGGCCAAAGAGCACACTGTCCATGAGGCGTCCGGCCAACATGCCCGTGAGAAAGCCACTTGTACCTGCAGAGAGCAATAAACTGGGGTCAGTTCTGCCTAATCCTAACGAGCTCTCGACTCACTCACCTGATCCCATGGAGCTGGGAGGCTGCGCATAGTACACAGCGCCAGCGGGCAGCGCTTGCGCATTCGCATAGAAGGTGCCTGCAGCTGGAGGAGCTGCATAGCTGTAGCCCGGTGGCAGCTGCTGTCGCGGATAGCTGGGTATCTGCGGCTTTGGCATTGGCTTTGGCAGAGGCGGTGGTGGCGGCGGTAACTTGGGCAAATTCATTGCCGTGTGTACGGGGGAACCACTGACCACACGTCGTCCGCCACTTGACGACGAAGATTTGCTGCCATATTTACTGCGCCAGCCACCGAAGAGGCCACCAAATGAGCCGCCCCCCCGTCCACGCCCACCGCGTGCCTCGCCCGGCCGTATCAAGCAGGTGCAGCAGATCAGGAGCAGCAGCAGCACACAGGGCTGAGTGTGCGATAGTTTCATTCTGGTTCTCTGTGTGTCGCAACCGTATCCAACAATAGACACGCTCGAACTGGGGACCTGGGGCCAGCGTGTCGGCGCCTATATCCAGGAGAAGTGATAAATGCGTGGGCCTACGCATTACCCTATCTTTTTGTGGGGCATACTCGACTTCACTGAAGTCTTTGCCTTTGATAAAGAGAGGTTAGTTTGATCCTTGAATTGTGTTTGTGTTCGATTCCATTTATAATATATCGAAGTATTTTATGGGGTATGGAAACAGTTAAGCTTAGCATTTAATGTTATGTAAGTACCATATAATAGTATCATATAATTGAGTATAATAGGAATAAACTAAATCCTTAGTCAGTAAGAAATATTAAAAACAAGAATAATGAAGTTGATTACGAATGGATTTAAACACACGGGAGTTAAGTTGATAAATCTTAATTACGCTTAACAAATCAGTAAAAACATTTTCTAATTTATCTTAGTCTTAGTCTTTATCTTCACCATAAATAAGTCAAATTTTTATAATATCAAAGTTCTATGCAATAATCAAGTTTATTTGATGGAAAACAAATCTTGCAAGTATTGTATAAATAAAGTTAAATTTTACGTTTAATTGAGTTATTAATATTATTGTATTATTTCTTGAAGTTTGGGTATTCGTCTAATTACAGTGAATTTACATATTTATATAATATGTGTGAAGTTTTTTGGGTTTGTAAATAACATTTCAGCTAAATTATTATTATTCAAAATATTTTCTTATTGGTTTTTGAAAACCTTTAATATAATTTAACAATATACAATTTAAATGCTATCGGAAATCGGATATAGAAGCACTTTATAAACTCCTTTAGTTAATAAATAGAATATAATAAACATACGTTGCACAACAGTGACGAATCCGTCAGGAAGGGCATTAATTTCATCACTTCAACCAGGCGAAATGCCAAATCATTTTACTTATCACACAATTTGTGTTTGACAGCATTGCGAGCAACTGAAATTCAGACAAATACACACCCACACACACGCTGACACACATGCACACACGCATGCGTGCACACACTCACACATGATACACTCGTGTCCATTTCAGAGAAAATTGAATGAGTGTCGTCGTGTAATAATTCAATTGCCTCTAATTGAGTCGCACTCAAATTCTCGGATTTTCTCGAGCAACATAAACAACAAGAACAACAACAAAGAGGGGAATAAAAAAGAGAAAAAGTGAAAAATACTATGCTATATATCCATGATATCTTTAGGCTTCGCTAAGCGCCAATTTGCCAAATGTATCGCATCAAATTGCAAGCAGTATTACTTTATACTATGCCATCCAACTATCTGAATAGTAAGTGTAAGCAAGATAGATGATATCATGTTGTTGTAGTAGATTGAAGATCTGTGGATAATGCGCAATTGCTGTGTGGGTATTGTCACGTACAAGTCCACGTTCGTCCCTCAATAGGCTGACCCATTTGCCGGGCATGGCGGGGCCGTGAAATCACTTTGAGACTGCAAATGAAAATGGAAAAATGCATTGCTGACTGCGACAATGACTTGAAAGCTCACTGAGGTCGTTGCAGGCAATCAATATCAATCTTTTCATTTACTTTCATGCCTGGGAATATGTTATCTCTAAGTGGTAAGAAACTCTTTATTGCAACGATGATAAGATGAGACTTATGCATAATATGACACAATTTTCATGCCTGGGAAATCTGTTAACAGTATGTTAGGATGATTGGTACCCGTGCTTTATATATCTAAGGCTTCATCAGGTATTCATAGAATATTTAAGAATAAGGATTTACTTTCTTGCCTGATAATACGATTTTTCAAGTGCCAAGAACGTCTTGATTGCGACGAAGATAAGTTGTAAGCTATACCTAAAATATATTTGTTGGGTTTCATTAGGTACCTATACATATAGTATATACCTATACCTATACATACAATTTTAGAAACTAGGTTAATCTGATCATGATATGTCAGTTATGATTTACATTATTTAAGTTCCATCAGGTATTCATAGAATAGGAATTTACTTTCATATCTGGATAGGAATTTACTTTCTTATCTGGCAATCTGAATCTTTAAGTGTTAAGAACCTCTTGATCTGTTAGGTTCCATTGCGTACCTACACCTACATACAATTTACAGAAACTAGGGAAGAGTAAAATAGCTTTAGACGTGCTTGAATATTCGGAAACCCTAATTTGATTGATTCAATCTTGAACTTGACAACGGAAACATGTGCGACAAGTGCAGCAGGAGAGACTTAAGTCCGTCTGAGCCACAACACGCATCAGCCCGATTGGATTTCTGGGAATAAAAGCTAAGTCAGAGTTCATGAAGAAATTTGGGCATGCTACATGAAATAAAGAGTTTGATAGAATCAGAATTTATCTTATTCACGACTTTCCTGTATTTCTTCTTTTGATGGACATTAACTGTGATTTATTTATTCTAGGCTTGCTGCCCTCTGCCTGTTTTTCCTGTTTAGTTAGTAAAATTTGCATAGACTATATATCATATTTGCACCTTACCCTGAGGGAACTAGACATATATATATATATACACACGTATATATAATATTTGTCAATAGGTCTGGGTCTGGGCCTGTTTACTCATTATGCGGCAACTTAATTCCCATAAATTTGCAACGGTTTATTGATTGCCGCCCAAGTGGCATCATTAGAATCGAGTGTGAGAGGAGAAGGAGAGGGATGGGGGACATGCTGTAACCTGGGTAAGCGTTGAGGCCATTTTCAAAGTCATTTATAATGAAATGTAGATGTTGAACCTGCACCCAAATAAGTCGTACGTCATCTATGAAAGCAGAAATTAGTTGAGAGAAGAAGAGAGAGAAAGGAGAGAGAGGTAGGAAGAGAGAAGAGAGAGAGAGAGAGAGAGAGAGGGGGAAAGAGGGATCAGAGTTGGCAGCTAGGCCGAGAAGAACTTGTAAAATATTTACGAGCCCAAGTGACCAAAGCCGAAGCAAAAACAATGGCAGGTATAAAAAGTAACTACTTTGTGGCTTACGTGTGCTGTCTGTGCCGCACCTAACGGTACTCAGTCTATTTGCGGCTGTCAGTGTGTAAGTGTGTGTGTCAAGCTCAAGAGCTTGAGCATACTTTTAGGCGCCTCGAGAAAGTCGTTTCTATGCGAGCACACACTCTTGCGGCTGTCTGTGCGTGCTCTGCCTGTATGTGCGTATGTGTGCGTGTGTGTGTGTGCGTGTTGTGATTGTGCAATAAAAAATATCCAGCTGACATTTTGTGTCAAGCACCTTTTTCATTTTGGCACTCGGCACAAAGCGTCCAGAATCAGAACCGAGTACCAAGTCCGCCATTTCACATGCCTTGACTCTGTTTGTCCCCCTGTCCGTGCCTCAATTCGTTTTGGCTCGTCCCCCGCCCCCCGACTGGCTGCTGCTGCTGCCTGAGTGATGACAAATTACATTTGTCAGATTTATGACCAATTATGAGCGTGTTATATATCACAGCCCAAGCAGAGAGCCACCTTAATGGCTAGCGCAATGAATAAGTCGCCGTCGTTTGTTTGTGGGCGTCGCGCTCCGGGCACAGACTCTAGAGAGTGGAGGGAGGGGAGTAGCGAGTTGCCATATGAGTATAACCAAACACACACACTGCCTTTCACTCACTCCCTTCGCGCTGGCAATTGGTAATGCCGCACGTTAGTAATGCTTTGCGCCTTTGCCTATATCGCATTTCGTCCATTTCGCAGCGCCTCGTTTCGGATTTCTTTCTCTTCATTTGAAATACGCGTTACGCTCTCTCGCTCTCTCTCTCTCACTCTCGCTCTTCTCATGAGAAATGGCCAAGCATATAGCGCGTCTTTATGTCGCACTTTCGACTTGTATTATTTATGCCGCTAATGCGTTGAAAATAGCTTGAATTGCCTTTATTACATGCGCAGTTAAACTTCAATTACGTCTCTAATAAAAATACATGCCTAGAAAAGGGAAAAGCCGAGAGCAGCTCGATGCGATGAGAGAGAGAGAGATGACTTCACATTATATAGAGATAATAGTATGTAGAAGATATGATAGTCTGTTAAAGTAATTCTTAGAATGTTTCAATTCACAACAAGTTAACCTAAGCATAATTTAAACCTAACCCAACTAAACCTATTAATGAGTGTTAGAAATCCACAATCATCCCAATTGACTTGATAAATAGATCTCAAAAAGTTAAGGAAATAGCCACAAAATTACCTTTAATCAACATATGTTTATAAATTCCCAGCAACTTGTAGAGCCACCCTCGCTATGCGATAATAATTCTCGCCTTTTTAGTGACAAACAACAGGCGAAAGAAATATGCAAAAATGGGACAAACATAAAATACGCGAGCGCCAAAATTGCGCAAATTAAAATCAGAAAATATAAATTATCATGGGATGCGTGGTAAGATGTTGTTTATGCCTGGCGAGGGGGGGCGTGGCAGCAGCTGCGTGGCATAAACATTAATAAACGAGACGAAGAAGCAGAAGCAGCAAAAGAGAGCAAAGGCATTTTATGCTCCATTTTACAATTCAATCAGTTTCAATTTCCACCTGTCGAATACATTTCCGTTTTACAGTTACAGTTTATTTAAGCACTGCTCTGCCCGCTGCTTACGGCGACGTCGACAGCGACGTTAGCTCGTAATTTTTTAATTTCGACTTGAATTTCAGAATTCAATTAGCTTGCAGACAGTCGGACGGAGGAAGGGACAGAAAAGGAATCGAAAGAAAGTGGAAGGCATAAGACAGGCACGGTGAGGGTGCAAGGAGAGGGTGACCAAGGGAGGGGAGAAGAGAGGTTGGCCATCGACCCAGCTGCCATTGTTGCTCGGTTTGACTTTTTAGATTTATGTTTTTAGATTTTAATGAAAAGCCACATTCTGCCAGTCTCCCTCTTCTCCTTCCCTCCTGTGTGGTAGCGAAAGAGAGAAAGGCAAAGAAAGAGAGAGACAGAGAGCGAGAAAGAAAGCGAGAGTGAAAGAGGGAGCACGATTCATGCAAATTGTGTGCCTGGTTTACTTGGCTGGGCAATTAAAGAACCATAATTCAGGCCGCAGCGCAAAACAAATTAGTTTATGGCAGCGCCAAAGCAATGGAATACCATCAATGGAGGAAAAGATCAGATATTCAGTTTGTTATAGTTACTTTTGTTAGCTTTTGAAATAATTATAAGTCATATGCTATATACAGATCGAAAGTATAGTACGGGTACGTAAAGTAAATGGTAAAGAACAGAAAGAAGAGATAATAAAATCAGACAGCAAAATACCCCACACTAAGAATATCTAACGTCCAAATCTAGTTCCGCCTTTTTCACTGTACATAATACACATATGTATACAAGCACTCTGGTAAAAACTAAAGCATACTAGCAGGGGCAGAAAGCGCTGCTCAGAGCTATGGAGGTAATTAGAATAACTTTAGTGTTTATAGACCGATCGGATTGAAATTTGAAGGCCAAGTAGATACTATAGACTGCCAAGTATACATCAAAGTCAAAAAATTCTATCTTTTATACAACGTTTACAAATGGAATTAAAAAATTATATTGTTAACTTGCGTGGGCGGTGGGAGTGGCATCCAAGATTTGGTTTAAATTTGATTAGCTTATGGTATGCAGGAACATTCATGTCAAATCTGGTGTGTCTAGCTTTTATTATAGCTGAGCACTCGACGTTTAAACAGACAGACAGACTGACAAACTGACAGACAGACAGACAGACTGACAGACTGACAGACTGACAGACTGATAGACTGACATACTGACAGACTGACAGACTGACAGACTGACAGACTGACAGACTGACAAACTGACAGACTGACAGACTGACAGACTGACAGACTGACAGACTGACAGACTGACAGATTGACAGACTGACAGACTGACAAACTGACAGACTGACAGACTGACAGACTGACAGACTGACAGACTGACAGACTGACAGATTGGCAGATTGACAGACTGACAGACTGACAGACTGACAGACTGACAGACTGACAGACTGACAGACTGACAGACTGACAAACTGACAGACTGACAGACAGACAGACAGACAGACAGACTGACAGACTGACAGACAGACCGATTTACAGACAGGTCGAATTTAATAGTGACATATATACATGTGATTTACGTACCCTTGTGATCTATCTACCGAGTGGGATCTGCCATGCCTCCTTCGCCATGTCAAATATATTCGTACAGAGTTGTTTTACTCTTTTCTGAATATATTCAATAGTCGAATAGTATAATGACTGTAGGAATGAAAATAACATGAACATCTATAGTATAAACTTAATAAATACATACTCGTATGATGCCTATTTTATGCATAAGAAACATACAAAATGGATATACGCATTCGCTTTATTTCCCACTTACATTTCCTTCATATCTGTATATCTGCTGCATTTCGCCCTTCTATCTAGTTGCATATTGGGTAAAGTGGATACCCCTAAAAAGTAAAGTACTTTTGCTGTGCTGCCCCTTTCGAGTTTATGTTCGGGCAGCTGCACTTGAAATACAATGGACTTGCCGCCAATTAGGTGAGAAATTGGAAACTCGCACGAGCCGATAGTCTTTCAGTTTTTTCAAGTTTTCCCCAATTTTCCAGTCGCCCAGTTGTGCCAGGGAGATGTGAGGGGGCAAGCAGAGCAGCTGGCGCTGTCGTTGCGCTGCCTGCGGCCAGTACATATGTCCATCAATATTTTACACGCAACAAGAGTTGCAAGGGCAATGGCAACGGCAAACACTGACAACAGCAGCAGCAGCAGCAACAGCAACTGTTGCTGGCGGCATGAGAGCAATGAAAACGCATAAGCGGCTCTCGGAGGCAGCTACCGAACCGGTAGATAAACAGACAAGGACACGCCCAAAGGGCTGGCAAAAAGTGTAGCCTACAACGTTTGCACGCCTCAACGGGTTGCAGTTCTTGTGTTGCAACAGTTGCACGGCCCCCCGTGCCCCTTGTTGCTCTGCGTCTCTTGTTGCTCTCATCGTTCGGTTGTTGCCGCCGCTGCATGGCAACGGCACATTACCATTTCGTAGTTTTTCATGCATTCATTTTGATAGTCCCGTCCGGCAGCAGGCAGGAGAAAATATTGCTTTCTCTTTCACTGCCCCCAGCCACTCTGCCTCCTCATGTTGCCGCTCTCGCTGTCTCTGTCCCTCTGCCTCCTCCTGCGGCATCGAAACGGGGGCATTGGCATTGGCTTAACTGATAAATAAGCACGGGACGTCACAGTGACTCCCCCCGCTCTTCCTCATTTGGTCTGTCTCCGATAGCACATGGCACATGCGGTGCGGTGAAACTTGACTTCGGGTCAAGTGCAACAAGATGGGGCACATGTCCGTGTCCGTCTCCGTGTCCGTGTTGCGTTTCCCAGCATGAAATGAAATTTTTCTTCAATTAGTTTATTTTCACACCGATGATTTTGATTTCCTGCCCGGCACAGACTGCGTGCAAGGGGTCAGCTGGTCTCACCCCCTCTCCCTTCCCCTCTCCCCTCTGCCCACTGCATTGGCTTGTTAACGAGTGTGTGGCAATTAAGGCTGCGCGTAATTGTTGCCAGTTGCAGCCTGATATTGATGCGCCAGGGCAAAAAAGCAGGCGAGTGCACACATCACAGCACTCGTTGTTGTTCAACTGAAGAGGCTACAAAAGAGGGAGATGGTGGGAGAAAGGGGAGTGGCAGGGGTGCCCAGGTCAGACTGGGGGACAGGGCGGGGTGCTCTGGAATTGCCTTTTCATTGAACATTTTGTTGCGAAGCGCAACTTTTGATTGGCTTTTCACTTGAGCGGGGCCATAAAAAATGATTGAAGTGCGCGTCGATTTCTAGAAATGATTATGGGGGCGCGCTTCGGAGTACGCAGTGCGCGCTCCTCATTACGCGCTTCACCTGCAAGCTGAGGCTGCTGCCATTAGCTTTAGTTGCGAGGCCACATTACGCATACGCCACGTAGGACGGCACGAAATGAATTGGATTTGTCAGCAGTGATGGCGGCAGCGGCACTGCACACGGCAATGTCGAGCGAATGATCAGTTGAGGCAGGAGCTAGGGGTGTGTGGTTGGTGTGTAGTCAGACAAACGAAACATGGCAGAAAAAACAGAGCAGAGTGGAGCTGAGCAGAGCTGAGCGAAATTGTGGAAATAAGCATGCAATACACGTGCCCTGGCAATTTGTCACATGAGCCTCTAAAATATGCCCCAGGGTGTTTGGCCAAAAACTTGACACAGCTCTCGGCCCCAAAGTGAAAAAGCATTAGCTGCACACACACATACACACTAATACATGGCACACATACACGTCACACATCAGTGACTAGACAGCAGCGCAATCCGGAAATCTCATTCGAAAATTAGGAAAGGCAAAGAGCAGTTTGTATGAGATAGAAGGGTATTATAATTTCATGTTAACGTTCAGGCAAAAGAAGGAGTGGCAGAATCCACAAAGTATATATATATATATTCCTGATTATTCAGCCGAGATAATATAGCCTTGTCCATCTGTCTGTGTGTAAGTAAGAATATCTAGACCTCAGTGACCATAGTATCAAGAGCTAATATTGCACGCAGATAAAGTTTATTTTAGTATTTGCCACGCCCACTTTTGCCCCTGTAAATCAATCGCAGTTTTAATGCTAAAACTTATTTATTTATGCTAAGCTGTGTTGCTCTAACCGTCTAAATGATTTCTGCAAACGAATAATTAACATTGGCGCCCCCTGAAAAGTATGCAACATAAAATACAGTACATTTTTTCGACTACAATAGTAATCGCTTGTTTTTATTTATTTATTATTCGATGCCCCCTGTAGATGAGTCGTATAAGACGCTTGACTATTATACAGGGGTTCCGGGTACGAATCCCGTACCCGAGGGAATGGGTACGAGGGAATGGTTTTTCAAACGGGCAAGGCTTTGCCAAGATAATTGTTCCTACTTCACTCATTTTGATATAGTGTTTGGAAATTCTTAAGAATATTTCTCCACCCTGTGATGTTAAGATACAATATTATTATTAATTAAAATATAATAATTTTTTTTTGTTTTTAATTTTAATTTTCGATATACACAATCTCGTGTGTAATGCTTCTTCCAGACTACTTCTGTGTATAAATAGTGCCTGATATATATATGTATGTGTTCATATACGTGTATATATGGATGGTTAACAAGATTTTGCAAGTGTCTTCATTTAACAGTATCCATTTTAATAAATATCTTTGGTCTGATGGATAGTGGGTGTATCACAGTCGAGTCACACGCTCAACTGCAGCTTTCTCTCTAGTTAGGCGATTTCTGTGTGAAATCCGTTTGCGGAACACACTCTTGCACAATACAATCCATATTCATATATGGCAGGCAGCTTAGCAACAAGAAAAATATGAAGTCTAGCTCAGATTAGATGATTTTTCAGGATAAACGCGGCAAGTTGTGAGCCACTTTGCTTTGCTGTGCCTTGTCGCACAAACACACACACACATGTGCACATGCTGGTATGTGTGTGTGTGCGTATTTGTGCCTTTGCCATGCAAATGAAGCCATCAATAAAAATTGTAAATTTAATTTTGACGGTCGCCTCGGAGACGGCTCAAGTTTTGCACTCGCTTCAGCTGCAGTTGTTGCCCCGCCCTGCGTCGCCTTTGCTCTACGTATGCGTATTTGTTTTTCATTTCAACAGCTGTTTTTTGTTTTGCCACACACACTCGCACACACACAGACACATAACATATACGGCTATAATTTAATTTCTCATGCGTTGCTGGCGTTAAACTTTGCCCTCGCGTCCTGCTCGCATTTTAAGTTATGTAGATTATAATTAGAAAAGTTCTTTTTTCACCCACCCGCTGAGCAAGAGGGCAGCAAAGAGGCGCAGAACACAGGGAGGGGAGGGGAGGTAGAAAACTTTGTTTACCGCCGATGCCGTCGCTTGGAAAGTCATAAAATTATAGGTAAACGTTTACGTGCATCGGCACACGATACAAGACGTGCGAAGCAGTGAAAAGAGAGAGAGAAGGCAAGAGAGAGAGAGAGAGAGGGGGGAGAAAGCATAAGAAGAGCGAGAAGGAGAACTTCTGTTGAATTGCCGCCCGCAAGTCTGAGCAAGAAGAAGCCCATTTGCATAGCCCACCAATTAATTACCCCCGGAATTTAAAAGGTTTTGCGCCCAGCTTTGGGGCCGCCGCTTTGGCTTCGCATTACGCGACGCGAACAAAACAAAATTCGCAATAAGAAATAAAAGAAAATGCGAAATAAGAATTATATAAATGGCGCAATATGAAACTAATCACTTTTAATTGGTGCACAAGGCGAATTATGGAAATGAAAAACGCGACCAACTTCGAAAACCTTTTTCCCTTTTCACTGAACCCACCCAGACCTCCACTTCCCCTCTCCTGGGGACGTATTTCTGGGTGTCTGTTCGACCGTCGGGTTCTTAAAGTTATGTTGGCTATTAAAATATTAAATTGTGTTGTTAAAGTAGCGTCAAAAGTTGCCTAAGTGCGTAATTTATAAGAGCCAAAATGTTGGGGAAAAAGAGGCTGAAGAAGAAGAAAAAGTCGGGAAAATGTCTCCTAAAACGAGAATAAAATACACAAAAGATAATGTAGTAGCTGTGTAAGGCGATATCTTGCTGCCGTAAGCTTTTAATATAGAAATGAAAAGAATGAAAAATTTATTAACATAAATAAAAAATTGAATAATAATAATAATTGTTCGCGGCAGATCACTGCTCAATTAAAATATATAATTATTATATAATTATTTATTGTTGAATGCAGCATAATACACCATTTATTATTATATTTAACATATATTTAACATAATTATGTTACTCATATTTAACATAATTATGTTATTAGTTGAAATTCTAGCCTTGATTGATTCTTATTTATTAGCAAGGAAGGCGGTTACCAAATTAGTGTACCCGTCTAAAACACTTAAATAATGAAATTATATAAATAATTCAAATAAAATCAATATTAAAATCTAAAAATAATAATTACATTTCGAAATCTATAAATATCAAATAAATAAGTAGCCTACACTACCAACAAAGCAACATCCTCAGCTACAAATCTATTTTTATTTAACGAAGTT
Source organism: Zaprionus davidi (assembly GCA_018903715.1). NCBI lineage: Eukaryota > Metazoa > Arthropoda > Insecta > Diptera > Drosophilidae > Zaprionus > Zaprionus davidi. Next base: position 7,777,732 of record JAEIGL010000006.1, read on the forward strand.
GCGAGTGCTTACGTGATCAGGCTTACGTAGCGGGATTATCGAGTTCCACTCACATTACGTAGCTGCCTTAAGCACTGCCTGATTAATCGATAAACGTGTATAGAGCACTCCCCCACCACATGCCAATCGAATGCCGCGCAATGTTTTTTTCTTCTTCACACAATTTCACACTCGACACAATAAACCGCAAAACATCCAAACAAAACATACGAAAAAATACATTACGTATACGCCGTGTCTGACGCGCCACTTTGCTTTGTTGTTGTTATATTATCCACGTTTTTAGTATACTTCTGCTGGCTTGCATTGTGTGTGTGTGTGTGTTGCTCTTTCATTGCGCTGATTTACAGTGTTTTTTCTGCATTTTTTACACCTTGCGTATTTGTTTTTTACGACTCGCGTGGAGCAATAAAATGGCGCATTTGGCATTGCCCTGTCTCTTTTGCGCTGCACGTGTGTATGTGTGCTGTTGTTAATTATGCTTTTAAGCAAATTAGCAGCTGCATTGATACACACAAATAATGCGAAATCGATTTGGCGAGCCAGCCAATAAATTCGGCACAAAACCAAATGCAGGCTTCAAAAATATTCAACACAGAAAGAGAGAGAGAGAGAGTGAGAAGAATGAGGCGAATAAATAAATAAATAAAAATTAAAAAAGGTGTCGACGTGCGCGTGCTTAATTTACGCTTGTTCAATAAATATCACGTATACGTATGAGGGGGATAAGTCGAGAATGGGACAGGGACAGGCTTAAAGCAAAGCTCTCTCTCGCGACGGGGCATCTCTCTTTAATTTGCTGCAATTGTTTTTGGTATTTTTTAACGTTGCCAATTTGATAATTACAAGCAGAATCCTATTAGCGCTTCTTATTTATGCTAATTTCGTTATTTCGTTTAATTTTTAAAACATGCGAGTCCTGTTATCGCCGCCTCGCTGCACAGCAGCAGAAGCAGCTGCCGTTGATTCAATTTGCCATAGACAAAGTCGACGCACAGTCTGTGTGTGTATGTGTGAATATTTACAGCATTTGAATTAAGCAATTCGTACATTATAATCTGCTATTGGAAGCCAGGCAGACAGCAAAAGTTAAACGTGCACCTGTCCCGAGACACACCACGCCCACGCTTGGCCTCGTCTCGTCTTGCACTGTCTCCCCTCTGCTCGTGCTGTTGTCTTGCTACATGGCAGCCATGTCGCTTTCAATTATGCCACATGCGTGCGGCATCTCCATCTTCATTTCCATCTTCATTTTCGTCGTCGTCTTTGTCGTCTTGCCAGCTGGAGGGCCCAAACATAACAATCTCGACACACGACGCCAGCAAGATTGCCATCTATGCCATGAGAGGAGGAGAGAAGGACACCAGCAAGCAGGCCGGTGCGAGCCTGGCAGCCTTTTGATTTCTTACCTTTATCACTTTATGACAAAATGTTGTGACATGCATAAAAAATGTTGCCGAAGATTCCACGCGCCGGCCTTTAATTGACAATGCTTATTAATTATTAATTAGCTGCGTTTGATATTCTCAAACATTTTCGGGTTGCGTCACATAAGCCTTCAAGTTGACTCTCAGACTTTCCTTTCTTTTGCGCATAAAAGAGAGATGCCTAATTAAAAATTCATTGTACATGCAACACACACTCACAGGCAATTCACACGTTTGATATGCTCGCTTTAGAAACAACGTTGTATAGATAAGTTAATTTGCCGGATATGGCAAGTACTTTAAATGTAAAGGGGGCACTCCTGCCTTGGGGGTGTTAAATGTAACAGCCCTTCCAGATTTTAAAGTTATTCTCTACAGTTTACATTTCACTTACATTGCACTCTTGCAGTGCAGAGTTTAACAGTGCCATTTGAGAAGTTATCGATCATAAAAACTGAAAACTATCAACCATTTAACAGTTTAGAAAAGCTGTTAACATAGCACGAGCTGTTAACATGGCGGAAGCTGCCAACTTGTACTTAAATAAATACTGTTTAAATGTGAATGGGGATATTCCTGCCTTGGGGTGTTAAATTTAACAGCGTTCTTCTCTGCAGTTTACATTTCGTTTACATTGCAATACAACAGCTCAGCCTAACAGTGCACTTGCAATTTGAAAATCGTATCGATCATGAAAATAGCTTAAACTATCGTCAGTTAACAGTTGCTAGCTGTTAAAATGTAGTTGAAAAGGGAATTTAAAATTCTTAAATTGTATCGATTTCCCATGAAATTCTTCCAACTTTCTTGCAATTTCTTTTCTTTTCAATCCTCGACGCGCATGTACAGGTAAAACGAAAAAAACCAAGATATATCACGTTTATTCTTGAGTTGCAAATTGTATCGTAAAATTAATTAAATCCACTGATACTTGCTTTGTCTAGCTGCTTTCATATGCCTTCGGCGGCGAGCCTATTAGAATTTTATTACGTAGCTCAGGCTATAAACTTGAGTTTTGTTTTACGTTCGTTCGTTTTCTCTCTCTCTCAAAGATCAACAATTTGGCTTCATTGTTTCAATTTATTATTAACTTTTATGCCATGACCGGAATCGGAACTTTATTTACCAATAAATGTGCCCCCACACCCTCCATCTCCACACCCTTCACTTCAACTGCGACTCCTGTAACATTTTTTATGACATTTTAAGCCAATATCCGTTAACGCCCCGATTGTTGTTGCCATTTTCGACAGATTGTCCAAGTCGGAGGCCATTAAAATGTCTGCCCGTCTGTGTTTATAGAGTTTTGCATCCGGCTTAAACAAATTTTGAAGCCCTGCTAATTGGCTCGACCAGCAGCAGCAGCAGGAGCAGACTGTGTGTGAGCTTTTGGCTCCTGGGACGCAGCTGTCGTTCGCTCAACCAAGCAACCACAAGCTAACAATTTCGTCAGCCCTCCCCACACTCCCCCCTCGCAAAAAAAGAAAGCATGCTTCAGTTGCCTTCAGTCGGTTTAGTTTTATTAGCAAAGCAGTATTTTGTGCTGCTGCTGCCAGCAAATACTTGACATTTTATTGCGAAAAGGGAACGCAAGTTCCTCACATGCAATGTGCTCCTCCGATTTTGTCATCCCTGCCTGGGGCGCTGAAATAAAAATGAGCTAGCGAACTGTGATGGCGCAACCCTAGCACGCAACTGCAGGGAAGGGAAGGGGAGGGGAGTTGGATGGGGGATAGGGGCCTGCCAAGCTAACCGAACATTGCAAAAAATAACTAGCATAATAACGCAAATATTTTACGATACACACAACAAACGACAAGCCAAAAACTTAACTAGCCGCGGGCCAAGCGCACAGAAACAACGTAAATAAAATTTCATTTCATTTTTATGCTGTGTGCGCTCACTCTCTGTGTGTGTGTGTGTGTTTGTGTGAGGGAGAGAGCAAGTATATATATGTTTGTGTGTGTGTGTGTTTAGGTAGCATACGCATTGCTTGCATTGAGGTTAATTTCTGTAGCTCTCTTTTTTGGGCAAGGTTTGTTCTGCAAAGGTGGCGAGGGCAGAAAGAGGGAGGAAGGAAGAGAAAGGGGCGGGGAAGGCAGATGGGGGCAGATTGGCGAACTGATTGTGTATGCCAGAGGCGGAGAGGCAATCAGCTGTGTGGCTTGGGGCTGATGCTGCTTCATTTAAAAAGCAAATAAAATTAAAATACGCGCATATTTTTTCAACAGATCAAACAGTCGAATTATGGCAAAATACACACACACACACAGTTGCACAACGCACACACAACACACAGCAGCAGCAGCAGCCACACTCCCTCGCATTAAGTTGCCGTGCAGCAGCTGAGACGCCGCCAATCGCAATGAATCCAGTTCACAATCGACAGCACGTGCACGTGTATGCGTGTGCTTGTGTGTGTGTGCGACTGTGTGTTGGTAAATTAAAAGCAAATAGCTCACAAAAAAAATCAATTAAAATCAAATAAAGCTTTGTGCAAATACGCAGCTGATTTAAAATTATTTTAACTCCGCCACGCCCTCACCCTACCCTGGCTCAGCCACGTCTCATTAAAGCACACAAATTATTGAAGCTGCTGCAATTGCTGCAACGAGCCCTTGATGCACGCCTCCTGCACTTGACAGGCGACTCCAGCGATGACGATGGCGATGACTCGGCGACAGTGTTTCAATGGGACCCTGCACTCGACTGGCCAGCCGCATCTGCCATCCGCATCCGCATCCGACAGCCGTGCCTTGAGCCGGATTCTACCATTGTCAGCGCCTTCATCATTGACATCAGTCAAGTGATGAGGCTGGGGGTGGGCCAGCTCATGCACTGCCGTAAAAAAAGCGATGCAAAGAAAACGCGCAATTAATAAAAAATGGAATTCATTTCCATGTCTCACGCCGGCCTCGATGTCAACAGGGCAGAGCAAGGCAGGCAGGCAGGCAGGCAGAGCAGCCTCTCGATGGGTTCGATTTCATTATTAAATTGATAATTATATGGATAGTGCGGGCGTAAGTCGAGAGACGCAATAAAGTTGAGCTGAGGGCAGAGATAAAGAGCTAGAAAGTGATTCCATTGCAATTATGGAAAGAGTAAATTGCTTGGGAGATGAGATTCCTCATAGGAATAGCTGCAGAATTGTGGGTTTATGCGGGTTTGTGTTGACAATAGCTTTCATTATCTTATAATACTTTATTTGAGATTATGTTGAATATTTTAACTAATTAACTGTTCATTTTCAGTTTTATTTAAGTCATATGAGATACAGGGCCATTAAAATTAAGACTGGGGTTCAATTCGCCTTGGGTTTTAAGGTTAAGTTGCTAGGTTAGGTTTTAAAATTTGTTTAAAGGGCTCTCCAGCTGAAATATAATAAATACAGTTTTCTTGTAACAAGTATAAAAATCCGTTTTATGTATTTACTTTATGAGCTTCGGCGAATAATTCACTTATAGTTTGTAATACAAATAAAGTATTTGAGGTTAAGTCAAATCTATTAACTGATTAATACTTTGACTGCGATGTGACGCATAATGAATATTAGTTACATTGCAGATGAGACACAAAAAAAAAGGAATAGACTTGTTAAGTTATTGAATAAGGTTTCTAGTAAGATGTTTAAGTTCGGTTTTCAGGTTAGTTTTCTAGATAAGGCTTTGAAGGCTTCCTTGATAAGGTTTCTACGTTAGGTTTAAAGATTAGGCTTTGTAGGTTAGTTATCTAAATTAGGTTTAAAGATTAGGTTTATAGGTTAGGTTCCTAGGTTAGTTTTCTAGGTAGGGTCAAACAAACTATTGACTGATCCCACATCAAACTCTCGACTGCTTAGATAAATATAAAAAAGAAGCTACTTTCTCTAGGAAGTTGACTGTAATTGCAGTTGTAATTACCACTTTCCTCTCTCTTGATACCATTTGTGCTTGCAACCCTTTCCTGTTGCCAGCTATATCAGCTGCCTTGGTCAGTCGCTTATCTCGCAGCCGCCAAGCACCAATTTTGGTCTCTGATTTACCATAAGCATTGTTCTCTCTCCTTCTCTCTCTCGCTCTCTGCCTCTCTTCCTCTCCTTGTACCCCTTTTAAAGGAGGCAAAAAATGTCAAAGTTTTGGCCACAGCGAACTAAAATTAAAATTAAAAATTATTGCATGCACTTCAAATAAACATTTCGCTTTTGTTTTTGTTTTGGTTTTTTAACTGCCTGTTTTTTTCTGGCTTCTTACTGGATGGGGGGAGTGAGGAGGGGGAAGAGGAGCGCTTAAATAACGGCGACAAGGTATTGCGCCGCTGCTCGGACGTCGTTAAACAAAAGGGCAAAGGCAACCCTTGAGCAAATAATGCTTAAACCCTCATTAAAGCAACTGAAAAGGGGCAGTGGGGAGTGGGGGGAACGAAGTGTCACCCTCGCTCAGTTAATATAAACAAAGTACAACAACAACAAGAACAAGTACAACAGCGACAACAGATACAAAATGCGAAATACAAACAACAAACGCGGCAGCAAGTCAAGCAAATTTGGCCAATTTGTTTCCGCTCCCCCTTCTGCGCCCACTCCCCTAAAGTAACCTCCACGAACTTCTTCGGGCAAGTAATTAAGTTTTGTTGGATATTTTTCTTATGCAGTGAATACTTTCTCTCTCTCTTTCTCTCTCTCTCTTCGTCTCTCTTTCTCGGCTCAACATTTGGGCCATTTGGCGGAATCCCTGTAAATTATTTGCACTAAAAGTGTTGGGCCAGCACAAACAAAGGACGTTAATAGTTCGTCCCTTCGGATCCAGGAGAAGATCCCTCGCCGCGGCGCCTTAATGAGCTCAACTCTTTAACGCATTAGCTGCACTTGGGGATGCGCTTACTGGCACAAGGCGCCGCAAAGCAGACCATAATTTGAACAAAAAAAGGGCGTGAAAATGCCACAAAGTGCCCTTGCTCTCTCCCTCTCTCTCTTTCTCTGTTGTTGTCATCGATGAATACCATAAATAATTCACATATTTCACAGAGCCTGGCTCTATCTGTGCATGTATGCAATTTAAATAAATAAATTTCGGCTTAACTCGCGCCTGCCTGCACGTGCATGTCTGTGTGTGTGTCTGCGCCTGTTTGTGCACGCATACTTTTGTCATCATGTATTTAATTACTCAGACAGTTTTCATTAAACGCTGAACTCGTGGGTTCCCACTGATCGCAGCAGCTCGTGGCCGTGGCCGTGCCCGGCTTCGGCCTTTCGCCTTCTCGTTCCGACCATAAAGTAAGCGCAATATCTTGCAATTATATTTGCATATGAGCTCAAAGTGTTTGCCAATGCAAGAAGCGCGGGCGGGGCAAATACAACAAGCGAGTGGACAGGCAATAAATGGGAGTCGACGGCGAAATACCCTTGGTTGGAAGTCTTTTTGAAGTTGTTAACTGCAATAATTAATTTATAATGAATAAAAGATGCTATATATCTGGTATAAATCTGATAAAAATCCGATATACATCTTGTATTCATCTGCTGTACTTCTGTTATATATCTGGTATATAAATAGTATACATATTGTATACATCTGGTATACATCTTATATACATCTGCTACACATCTGGTATACAACTAGTATATAACTGGTATACATCTGGTATGCATCTGGTATACATCAGGTAAACATCTGGTATACACCTGTTATACATCTGGTACATCTGATATGAATCTGCTATGCATTTGCTATAAATCTACTATAAATCTTCTATAAATCGGCTATAAATTTAGCATACCCTGCTTGAAATGTTTGTCAACAAATTCTCAACGAATTGACCGAATGGAGTGTGTGCCTGGAAGCCAGCGAAGCGTGGTTCAACTTCACTTCCCGACACTCCCTGTCCCGCCCACTTGCAACTGCAATTGCAACAGCAACTGCAACCTACAGCTGCCGCTGTAAATTCGAGCTGAAAATGCATTTTTCATGCGTTAATTTTTCATTTTTAATTATTCGATTATAAAGACCTTACATAATTGAAAGACTGGCAGAGGCGGGCTGCAGAGAAGGCAGGGAGGGGAAGGAGACCGCGGGCCGTCGAGCACGTGCTGCAGGCAATCGGGCTGCGACTGCTGCGAGGTGCTTTAAAAACGCTTTTAAAATCAACAAACTATTGTTATTATGGCGAAATATGAACAATCTGAAAGAAACTTCATGCTGGGGGGAGATCTCAGTTAAAGCTCAAAGGCAAAAGGCCACGAAAAATGCTGGGCATGTTTAAAGGGGTGACGGGTGAGGGTTGAAAGGTCTGGCACTCTCGACTAACTGACTGACTAACTAACTATAAAACTATTTGCTCAGTAAATAAGTTTGCTGAAAAATCACCCTGGCCACGAACCAGGGCAAGGAGAAGGGGAAGGGGCAGTTATTTGTTGGCCTCACTGTACTGCCAACAGCTAAGCTAAACTTTGTGTTGAACTAAGGGGTCTAGAGAGAGAATGGAAGCTGGGGGTTGTTGTTGAAAAGCAGAGCGAAACGCTCGCTAAAATGCAGTTGTAAACATTATTTTTGTAAAAATGTTGCTCAAAATTGCAACACAAGGCAAACATTTACGCCACATACATATTCCTTTTTCGGCTTCTTTGAGCACACTTCTAGGGGGAGTTGGTTGTAAAGGGGGAGGGGCGTAGCTATGCTGCTGCCGTGGGCACTCGCCTTGAACGTCCTCCCCCGCCCAGCGTCAGGGGAAATCTTGCGTCAATAACATGCAACTGCTTATGAGACGAGCCCCAAGCACGAGGACGAGTTGATCCGACGGTGCGACAACTGCAGAAAGCAATGAAGAGCACACGAGACACACTAGAGCGGAAGACAAAGCGTGCTGCTGCTGTCTCGCTCGCTCGGTTTTAGCAAAAATTCTAGCGAATTTTTTTTTTGGAGGGGAAGCCGTCGCAAGTGCTACAAAAATGTGCAAGTTTTTATGCGCATTTTCATGCTGCACTGCGCTACGCTGCACACATGCGACAGGGCATGGCGGCAGTTGCAACGGGGTGGCAACACCAGGTTAGGGTTGCCACAAGTGCTGAGAGCAGCTCGACAGTGTAGCTTCCTTTTTGCAGTGCATTCAATTGGGCATATTAGGATAATACTTCTACCCTGTACTTTCAGAGCCCTGTGCAGTGATTTGAGTGATTGTCAAAGTTGAGAAGGGAATGCTTAAATGCTTCCAACCTTCAATGTTTGAAGGTAACGATAGTATTGCGTTACTAGAAATGCTACAACACTATCGGTGAACTGTCAATGTTAAATTTCATTTTACTATCTTTAAAAAAGGTCATGTAATGCTTTTAACATTTAAATAAAAAGACGGCACTTCAACTAACAATGCGTGCGTGTTACGATAGTCTTGCTTAACTATCGTTTGTTTCAAAAGTTTTTTTATTTATTTATTTAATTGGCTTAATTCTCTTCTACAAGTAATAGTAGATGATATACCTGTATCCTAATATGTTCAATGGAGAAATTCAACAATATTATCGGTTTGCATTCGATATTATTGAATTATATTTAACTACCGATACAAATTGTTAGTGATGCTTATAAAAGTTTGGTAAACACACGCGAAGTCGCCAATATATATAAACGATGTTTATTATTGCATTGTATTTTACTATCGATACAAATTGTTAAATACTACTTTAAAAATTAAGGTAAATATACGCTATCTCCAGTTTTTTTTCATATTTAGTAACAATATTGTTGAACTCTTTGTTATTATCGATATAAATGACTAAGACATGTTTTTAAAATTAAGCTAAATAGGTGTCACTTCCATATATCCTTACTATGCATACTTATAATTGCAATCTGTTCTTGAATATGATATTTATATTATACATATGAAATTGGATTATACATAAGTACATGACATTATACAGCTATTGTATTAACAATGTTTAAATACTTTACATAACAACACGAATATGTATGGCAGATCCTATAGGCAATCTATTGTACTATACTATATCCCATTATAGCCCGACTTTATTTATAAATTTCTGCAACTTCACAGCAGTTGTGCTGCAAATAAATAGCGCATTATCCCCAAATAATCTCAAATAAAAACTCCACCGAGTTCAGATTCCACTTGGCATTGTTCCCTGCCCGACTTTATGCACAAAGTTTTCCCCCAACACAATATCAGGCATATGCTCTCTGGTATGCTTGAGAGAGTATAGCAAAAAAATACATAGTTTCCAAATGTTTTCAGTTTCATTTGTGCATATTTTTCTATTTTTTTTTTTGGTTATTGTACTCAACTGAGCTCTGCAAACGCTGCAGGCTGCAGCTTCTTGCCATGATTGCCTTGAGCTTGGATGTTGTTGTTGTGACTGTTGTTGGTGTTGTGTTGTTCTTGTTGCTGACTGAGGACATTCCCCAGGGCTGGCGTAGCTTGCTGCCTACAGCCACAGAACATATTTCGCTTTAGACAGTCGTGCAAACATATTTTCTGTCTCTATCTCTCTTTTTCTCCCTCTCTCTTTCTCCATATTCGTCATAAAGTGGGTAGTTCCGCCTGCGCTTTAAGTTTTGTTCCCGTAAGAAATGTAAACAGCCGTAGAAATAAATAACGAGACAAACAACTAGAAAGATGAGAAAAAATACTGCTATGCTATGCCAACTGTATGTGGGTGTGTGTGTTTGTGAGTGTGCGTATGTGTGGGTGGGAAATCAAAGAAAATCTCAACAGTATTTCATTAACATTTCATGCCATTGATGAGCACTAAATGCGCTTTGATTGATTGTTCTGTATACTTAATTTAATGAATTATTTAAGCAAAGTTAAGGCCAACTGCGACGGCGACTGCGACTGTGTTTATAACTTTTTCCTTTGCCTCTGACTTATTTTGTTTTCGCACAATTTTTTAAGTGTGTTTTTCTCGCTTTCTGGCCCGAAAGTTTTGCCGTTTCAACTGCGGGGCCCAGCATAAAAAATAAACCATTAATAAAATGTTTCATTCATTTATATTGTGTGCGCTATCTCGCTCTCACTAGCTGGCTGTCTGGCAGTTCCCCTCTCTCTCTCGCTCTCTCTTTCTCTGTCTGTCTGTCACTATCTCTCTTTCTTTATCTCTCTCTCCGTCTCTTTCTCATTTGCCTCTCAAGTTGCGTGTCTCTGTTTTTCTGCTTGATTAACATAATCCACCATTTATTACAAGTTTTACGCATCTTACCATTTCCTTCATGCTGTCTCAGTGTGTATGTCTGTGGGGTGGGTGTGAATGTGTGTGTAGTGGAAGATCCTGTGATTTAATTATGTAATAGTTTGATTGAAGTGGACTTAAGGCCGACTTTGTCCGAAGCTTAAGCTGCCTGTCTTTGAGTCATACTGTGTGTGAGCTTATGAGTGTGTGTGTGTATAATTGTATATGTGTGTAGCATTTTAATTGATTTGTTGTGCTCGGCATCTAGTTGGCCTTGGCTCAGGCTGAGTTCAACAAGAGTTGGGGTACTCCAACTGCAGACAGCTTAAGTCAGATAGGGACTCCCGATGGGGCTGGTGTTAACTCACACAATATGAATATGGTCGCACATAATGGTGACGATTTTGACGACAGACAGACCAAATCATGGCCAGCTTAGTACACACGTTATTCACGATGTCCTCGAGATGCGAAATCAGAATTGATGCGAAAAAAATAAATATAAATAGCGCAATAAATCGACAAGTTCTGGAATTATAATTAACTTCGATAGGGTCTTTAATAATGCGATGCAGTAAATCAGAAGGATTAAGTAGAAGATATTGAGTTATTACAATGTAATTAAACATGATCTGATGATAATACAAAAGTTATATGAAGATATCTACTTGCTTGGTCATAAACAAAGATGCAAAGAAATATTATAACCTAAATCAATTCAAGGACGTCTTCTTACAGCCTTCAATGTTTCTTTTCTTTTTTCTCAGCTTTGTTAGGGAGCTCTAGTGATTACGCAATGTTAATATTGTTTCTTTAAGATAATACTTGCGCTCATTTATTTATTTTTCTGAAATTGAAATCTAGAGAACACAAGAAATAATATTTGTCAAACTTTTGTTTTAATATTTCATTTGACAACTGCAAAGAGTGGTCCTTACAACGTCCTCGAGCCGGACAGCACAAAGTATAAATGAAAGTCACAAAGAGTACAGGCAAAACCTAAGTCGGACAGGGGAAGGCTGTCCTGTCCACAGTCCCTCTCCCCCTCTCTCTCTAAATACTTTTTGGTACTTCTTTTCAGCGGGAACTGAACTTGGAACTGGAAACAAACGTAACACAAAAGGAAGAATAAACAAACAAACAATAAATAGAATAAATATGTAAAGCATTCACAGAAATTAGCATATTGTGCTGGGCACTTGAGTTCCCACCCCCACCTCCTACTCCACCCTCCTCAAGATCGTTTAAGTTTTTGACCTGCTGCCAAGTACTTGGCGGGTCTTTAATGTCCGGTGTCGACGCCGGGCTTAAACTTTGCTGCGCTGCGCTCTGATTTAATATGAATATATGTGTATGTCTCTCTTTATATGTATGTGTGTATGTGTGTGTATATATTCTGTTGGCATATCAGTTCTACCGGTATTTTTGTAGCTCTGGTGTTGGGCAAAGTTTAAACTTTGCGTATAAGTCAAACACGTGCCGCCAGTTGGCAACGCAGGCGGACACAGGGAAGGAAGAACTCAGGCAGGGAAGGACGGGAGAAGTTGGCAGAACTTTGGGGCAGACGGCACACCTGCTAACTGGCTCCGGTCCATTTGGATTCGGTGCCTGCAGCAGCGTCCGATGGGTGTAACAATTCACTTCCGATACTCACACGCCCACACTGACGCCTCCCATTTCCACTCTGGGACAGAAAGAGAGAGAGAGAGAGAGAGAAACATTTCTTTTGCTGGCTGGGAAAACTGGAAATGAATGGCTAATCTTTAGAATAAATGAAATGAATTTTTCTTCGACTCGTGCGATTGGGAGTCTTTGCCTTTTGGCCCAGCTTCCTCCCCTCTCCGCCAGCCCCTGTCCCGTGTGCGTGCAGTAAATCGCATTAATTTGGTATGCTGACCACAAAACTGGGATTTATTAAATAGTCAACTGAAAGCAACACCCGCCTCAACAAAGGCTACAGCAGAGGGGAGCGTGCGTGACACACACACAAATGCCAGAAGCTCGACATGCATGCCCACACAGGCACACACACACGCATGTGAGTACATGTTCTTGAAAGCATGCGAAAAAGTTAAGTTAAGAACAGTTCCTCACTCTCTACGGGAACTTCTGCACCCACACACACGCACACCCAATTTCAACAGCAACTATGCGACTATGACACTGCCTGACCCTTCGCCCTGGAAGACAGCTTCTTGGGCGTGTTTTACTTGGACGCTTGCGAACACTGTGCGCGCCGGCACTGTGGAAGGCAGCATCCGCAACTGTGTTCACTTTTCCGCTTGCCATTGAATTGCACAAGGAGTGCCTGTAATTCGAACAGTGGATATCGGTTGAGGAATAATATTATAAATTATATTAATGGGAGCATAAATATAAAGCATTCGCAATGTTGACTTGCCAAAACATGTATTTATTTGAGCAAAAGAATTTAACTTTTATTCAACTTTGCAGTTTTATTTTGATTATCAATACTTAAGTGGCGGCCTATCGATTATTTATTAATTTAAAAGCTTTGTTGAGTTTTGAGTAGTTTTAATTTGTATATCGATTTTAAAGTGGCGGTCTGTCGATCAATGCATTACTGTGGCTTAACATAAAGCTGTTATCCGTGATAACATTAAAATGTAAAGATGCAGTCTAACATGAATGGTAAATGTTAACGTGATTTAAATAACAAATGTGATACAATATGAATATAAATAATAATCGATTATCTTTTCTTTTCAATTATTTATATTTATGTATGTATCGAAATTGTCTTTTTGCTACAGAAAAGCCTTAGCTGGTGTCACTGTCCCCCCGCCTGATAATGCCTGAGTGTCGGCTGGCTGCACTTGCCTTTCATTATGCAGACTAAAGGCAAGAAGAGCTTACACATCCGCCGCTGCAAGGCATTGAGTCCAAAAATCTCTCAGCTGGAATGCAAATGTCGCCCTGGCAAGTCAATAAATAAATTCAAACAATTTGACAACTTGCTCAATGGTGTCCCGAATTGGGATTGCCATGTAGTCCCCCAGGGGTTACGGGGTGTCGTTCCGGCATCACAGGCTGCTGCTGCTCTTAGTTGCTTTGATTGTCAAGCGAAGGCGTCGATGGCGATGGCGACAACGGGACGGCTTGGACGGGTGCTGTGCGTGGCCAGCAATTGCGTTTGAGCGAATTTAAATTAAAGTGTCATTGAAATTGGCATCCCCTCAAACGAAATAAAATTTATAGTTTCTGAGCATCGCTTTGGTCGAGCTGTTTATTCCAGCTCCTTATTGCCACTCTCGCATGTCCTTTTCATTTTCATTTTCATTCCGAGTTTGGTTGCGCTTCTCTTTCTCTCTCGTATTTCAATTTCTGTAAGTGTTGACTGCCGGCGCACACACGTCCAGTTTAGATTTATCACTTTTGATTTCGGGCTTCCCGATTCCCGACTCTGGACTCTTGCCACCCACACCCAGTCCTTACACCCCTCATGCCTCTCTCGACTACCCCAACTTAACTTCTATTGATTTAATACATTTATTTGCTTCCGCCCTCCCAGTCCAAGCGGCTTTATGCGGATTCGATGTCTGTTTGACTTTTGTTTGTGCCAAAAAAAGTTTTAATTTAATTTTGGGCGTTTCCATTTTATCACATTAAAAACTTGCCTCATGCATTACCGATAGATATAGCCCCATTGTCGGCTGTGCCAAGCCACGTGCCAAAAAATATTTTCCTCAAATATGATTAATGCAAAATGCAGACAGTTCCCTGCGGTTATTCTTTTTTTCTGTGCACTCGACGAATAAAATGAAAAAACTGTGAAAAGTTGCGAATTAAAAATTGTAGCAGGAAAAGTGCAAATGAACTCTGGTAAAATAATTATATCGTACTATATACATTTCCAATTATAATACTAGGAGTGATGCCGCATATACGGGTCTTTCTTAAAGTCGAAAGTAATTTCAGACAAATATATTCATCTGATTTCCAAGATTTGCCTTCACTTAACCCAAAGAGGAAGAAGAGAGAATTCGCAAGAAATAAGTTAAGTTTTTCATCTGTTTGCTTTGAATTTTCATTTCTTTGATATAGGTTTAGTAATATGTTACAAAAGCAACAGCGTGAAAAAGGTCAAGAAAAACACTTTCAGTTGAAAGTTTGGTTGAGAATGAACTATGAGCTGATTTAAGTGAATCTTTTGATAGGAAACATTAAAGGCAACTTTTATCTATTAAGCTTTAAAACAGCTGTAAAAATTTCTTAAGGATGTGTCCAAAAATCGTGTTATTAAGAGTGCTTCAAGAAACCATTCATTCATATAACTTTTAGGCGCACTGCCAAAATGCAATGGGAGTTTATGCAGGCGTATTAAACTCCCCGATATCTGAAATAATAGTAGCAATAATATTTTTGTAAATCAATATAACTGGTGCCATCATCAACGTTGCACAAGTTCCAAAGAGTCAAACTTTTTTTTATGACATCACAAATCCCGAATCGAGCCGGTTATGCGAGAGGGAATGGGGAGTGGGAAGGGGTACAACCATTTGGGATAGCTGCAGCACTTTATGTGACAATCAAACAAATCACGCGTACTTAAAGCTAGTGAAGCGTATCTCATTACGGCCACATCGCCCAAGTATTTTCGGTCAACTGCAAATGCCATTCACCTCCAGTGTGTGGACTTGAAGGGGAGGGCAGTGGAGTGCGGGATGGAGGGGAGTGTCCGCCGTGCACTTAATTCCATAAACATTGCACACCCCAGCGGAAAACTACTCTGAAAAGCTAACAGTTCGGAAAATGAATGGAGAAGACAATGCACATAGCGAAGAGCAACTATACCGAAAATACCTGCACACACACACACACACACACTCGTCGCATTCTTAGTCGCACTTTGTGGAGTATTTACGGCTAATCCAAAATGATGTGTCTGACTTCTGGCCATGGGTTTTAGTTAGAATTGCAATGCAATGACCGCACACAGCCACGCACACACACTTGGCTGGAGTCTTTCATTTCACCTTCAAAATGAAAAGTGTTTGCACTATTTTTTGTCGCTTTTATTAAGTCAAAAAAAAGAAGCAAACTTTTTGGAAAAAAGAACCCAAAAGCGAAAGCTACAGTGGAACTGTAGAGTACAATATGATACCCTTTGACCTATGCTGAAATGTTCGACAGAAAAAGATCAAAGGTGGTTGATATGTACAATTATAGAAATCCCGCAGAAAGTGTAAAAGCTAAAGGATTCAGATTCATTATATACCTAGATATTGACAACAGAATTCTTTATATCTTACCTCTTATAATATATATATATATATATATGTTATATCTTTTCTAGTGATACAAAACAATTAAAATGAAATTAGCTTGGCATTGTGTTATCATACATAACGGACGGAAAAAGGCGTTGCTGATCCCATAAAGACATACATACATACATATGAATTCATATATATTTTTAATATTTATAATCCTACAGAATTCATTCGACATTGGATTGGCTAGTTTTCAGGTTTATTTGGAGGTCTTTTAGCTGTTACATACATTTGCATAAGTAAGTATACCCGTTTTTCACCATTTTCACTGGTCGAAGGGTATAAAAAAAACATAACGTTCTACAAGGCGGAAGTCGTATTTTTCATTTATGAGTAACAATAGCGGAAATGAAAATATAAAACCATAGAAGTGGCTCTGACACAGCTTCGCTGCCTATATATGGTAGTAGTATATCTGCAGCCAGGTTTAAACTGGACCGGGGCCAGAGTCGAGAGTGTGCCAACTGCCTCTCCCGCGTCACCACGGCCTTTGCGCCTGCAGCCCTGCCTCATGTGGCGCCCGTATTTGTGTAGCACTTGAAAGCCGAAGCGAGTCCAGTGGAAAGGAGAAAAAATAACACAAAGCACAAGTCACAAAGCTCGTGCACACACACACACAATGCGCACATGACCAAACGTAGTTTGGATACCCTTGCAAAGAGTATAAACAATTTGTGAGGCATTGCCTTGGAGGTACTCTTTACAAGGCCAGGGAACTGATCAGTAAGTGTGTGTGTCATCCTACTCAACACCTTACTACAGCTAGAGGTGGAATGATGTACGATTTTAAAACAATTCAATTGATTCTTGTTGCCTTAACCAAAGATCAAAAGAATATAATATAAATTGAATTTTTTTAAATCTCTCATCATTTTAGCCTTAAAACTAAATACATAAGTATACTGAAAATTTAAATCCAGCTCTAACTTGGGTATTCCAGCGTCGACTCTTCGCACTGACGCGCCCTTTTTTTCTAGTTTCCTTGTTCTTTATTGTGGCCATACTTTAGCCTGTCTATAGCTCGCTTGAATGGCTTTCAATGAGTTGTTGTAGTTGTTATTTTGCTGTGCTCGTCCTGCTGCCGGCGCCGCCAGCAAATACTGCAATTTTCTTATAAAATTATAATGTCCAGTAAAGATTTCTTTTCCATTCTTTCGTTTTGTGCAACAAAAATTGATTGAGTTCCAAGGCCCGTTGTTGCTACTGCTCTTGCTGTTGTTGTTGTAGCTCTTGTTGTTGTTGTCCTAATGTCATCATCCTCCCCTTAAGCCCTCTGCCTAATGTGATATGTAAACGTGATTTGCCAGCTCTCTACTTTGCATAGGTGGGTCTGCCACAGGAACTCCTTTCACAGGCCAACTACCCCCAGGCATCTTGGCTAAATTAAAAAACCCTTTCCTTGCAAGTTCTTCCCCATCCCTCTCTATTCTACATACAGACACAACTTCCATGCATGGCAATCGATGGCAGCTTGGTCGACAGAGGCGACTTGCCTGGCCTGGGTTTGGTGCGGTCTTCCCTTTAATTTATTTGCTTATTAAATTATGGCTTTTTATTGCCTTTGCCTTGCGGACCTTGTCAAAGCATTCTGTAATTTAGTTGAAATAATCAAATTAGAGTTGTAGGAATTCATTGCTGGCTTCATACGAGTATGTAAATACACTCACACATATCACGTGCACATAAACTAATTTACACAATTCAATACAATGTTATTGTGCTGTACATATTTTATTTAACCTATAGGAAAACATTTCATTTTACTATTGTTTACAATTTATTATTATTATTTTAACTCAGCTTGTAAGAGTGATGGGAAAACAGAAATAGCACCGAGCATCGGCTTAAAAGTATCGATGCTTGTATACGCACTGTGTAAGTTTACTTATCGATGTAAGCACAATGTATCGATATAGCTTCTTTGAATTTATCAATACTACGGCATGCTAAGCATCCATCTCATAGTAAACAAAACTAACCAGAATACATAGAAAATATATACAAAATATGTTTAAATTTAACACAATTTAATGAAAACAACCTCTGCCATCTATTATCAATTATAGATAAAAAGCTATCTGTGTGTATCGAACTTAAGACATTGCCAATAAACAACATTCAACGACAGCTCGATCATTCTCAACGTTCCAACTGTCAGCTGTCGCTATAATTAGGATTAGTTCAAGGCGCATTTCTAAGTTGGCAGCTCTCGAGCATTAGAATAATATGTTAGGCAGACAGAAGAAGCATTAAACTAGCTGGAGGAGGATAGGGGTAAGCGCCACAGACAACAAAATGCCCACACCAACTGGGACCTAGACACTGATTGGGGCGGCCAAGCGAGAGGAGCAACAGACAAACGCCATTAACTAGTTGGTAGCGACAACTTTTCACATTGTAGCCGCTGGGCTCACAGACAGGTCCAGCAACGGGGCACACCTCAGCAGCGTAACGAGCGCCGCCGCAGCCGCAACACAATAAACACCAAGCTGGGCCAGAGCATCATCACCACAGGAAGGGGCCCCGAGCAGGGGAGTTAAGCCTGGCAGAGACAGAGACAAGGAATGCGGCAGCACCATCATCATCAGTAGCCACAACGGCAGCAGGAGCAGCAGCAGCAGCAGCGGCAGCATCGTCGTGCTATTATCAACATCATCAGCTATTGTCAAAGTTTGGCGCATTTATTTGGTTGCTCAATCAGCGCCCAAAGCGCTTTCGCTTTTGCTTTGCTCCTGCTCGCGCTACATTTTTATCAAAGCACCGAAACTCCACCTGCGCCGCAGCCGCCATTTACAATAATTACCATCAAATGAACAAACAAACTTTTGTGCCGCTTGTCCTGGACTAGCAAAGTGGTGACCCCCGACCCCAGTAAACTTGACGCTGGCCCCCGCAGACTCCTTAGTCCTTAACGACACTGGGCAACAGAGTTGTGGCTAAAGTTTGCTTGCAATGAAAGTGATTCTATAATTATTAACTGTTTTATCCTGTGGGGTCTTTTAAATTATAATAATAACCTTTGTAAGCTATCGATGAAACAATGTTTTATTAGTTCAGTAGTTATCGATATAAGCCAAATCTGTAGTTAGCAGTTGACAAAGACGGTAACACTCATACAAGTGTTGGCAGCACTTTTGACCAAAGATAAACTGAATTTGTTTGCTGAATTGTAAAAAGTTGAAATAAAAGAAACCTAAAAGTAGAGATTTTTAAGTATTTAAAAGGCCAATAAATATATTTATATTTGCACCGATGTTAACAACACTGGTACGCAGGCAAAGAAATCAATTGATGGATATGTATAGTAATTATGAATGAGAATGAATCGCGTTAGAAATGTAGAGTTATTTTATTACAATTTAATAATAGACACTGTCTGTAAATAAATAGTAATTTCATTAAAGATACCACATACGAGTATACAACATAAAAAACCTTCTTTGTGGCTGTTTTCATAGAACAGCTGAACTAGCATTTTCCATCGCCTTCACCGGCTTAAAAATCCGATATTTTTATAAATAATTGCCTTGAACTTTACGGATTACACTTGTAATCTGCGTGTAATTTCTATAAGTGTAATTGATGAACCGAAACCATGCTGCACAGTGTACGCAAAGTCAAAAGCAAAAGCGCAGGCGGCGCTTTGGGAGTTCAGCAGCTTCATGGCTGGGGCCGCTTATCGCGCAGCAAGCATCACTCAAAAGTTTCCTTTTTTCAGCCTACCAGCCATCACAGACTCGCCCCCGTCGTCTACCTCCTCCCGCTGCCTGCTCAATTTTCCAACATTTGAACATTAGGCCGCTGAGGATTAACAATAACGAAGGGGAGGGAGGCAGGAGGACGAGGAGGAGGAGGCTGGGTGCTCATCGTGCTTGGTGCTTGGCTTATGCTGCAGGCTAAGTGAAGTTAATGAGGATGGTGGCCCGCAATGAAGCAGCTGTGTGTGGGAGGACGGGGAGGTGGTAATGGGGGCAGAGGCAATGTTGCAGCTTGTCAACTCTTGTTAATGTCGGGCCCCTCAAAGGGCACTTAGAAGTATTTACGTTGCAGTCAGTTGGAGCCACTTGAATGAGGCTCAAAGCGACTCAAAGTGAGCGCAAATAGAACGGGAAACTAATTAAATAATTGATGCATAAATAACTGAAAAATAACTGTTAAATAACTGTTAAATATGGTCGCACATTGTCCTTAAGTCAAACCGCAAATCAATTAATAAATGCTTTCCAAATTATCAAATACCTGCGGCGTGTGTGGGCGACTTCTATTAAAAACCACAACAAAGTCAACTTGACGTCTGCTTCCACACCTCTCACTCGCAGGTCCCGTGTCCCGTGAGCATGGCCTTGGCTGCCGTCTTAATTATATCTCAAGATGCCGTGACTTAAAATAGACAGTCGAAGGAGTGACTGAGAAATGGCAGAGGGCAACGTCGCACTTCCCGACTGCAATTACGAGCGAAGACCAAATTTAGTCGAGTGTAGTTGTAGTTGCTGCTCTCGTTGTTGGTGTTGCTGTTGTTGCTGGTGCCGTCAAGGTAACAAGTTGTTTAATTAACGCGATTAGACGTGATGATAACTCATGTTGAAATTAAAATCTCAAAGGGGACACGTGCCCCGCAAGGTGCCCAAGCGCCGAGGCAGGCTCTCAATTTATGAGCGCAAGTGTTTGCCCCACGGTGGTTGCAGCTCCTGCTCGCATGTGCACCAAGACGCGTCGGTGTGTGTGTGTTTTATGTGCCTTGTAAATATTTATGCACCCGTTAATGACAAGGCGAGAAAGCGCCAACTACTACTACCTGAACTACCGAGCTGCCAACTGCCAAGAGGCTGTTTGAAGGTCGCAGTTGAAGCAAGCGATGCGAACTGCAGTCTACTTTCAGGCGCCTGTGTGCGTGCGTAGGTGTTTGCTTAAGATCTGGTGTCGTTAACTGAGCTCGAAATTTTATGACTCCTATACGTACATTCGAAAGTGGAAGATCTTGTTGCATAGTCCCCGTAGAGAGCGCACCGCCGTAAATCAACTTTGCTCTGGCTTAGCGACGGCAAACTGTGGGATTTACGACACAGCAATTTGTGCTATCACTTTACTTAGTCAACAAATAGTTTGAGTGCGACTACTGATAAAGTAAACCTATTGTGAAATATAATATTCTTAATAATAATACAAATATATTCATATGAATAATCTATTAACCCAGAGTAAAAATTATATATAATATATATATATTTTGTATTGCATTTATTTTAGTTTAATTTTAGTTTTAGACTTGATAACAAATACAAAAATTCTGTTCTCAGTTTACTAAAGCGAAGCCAGCGTTCAAAATATCGATACCAAGTATCGACTCAGCTCACACTGTGCGATAATCAAATTAAGTTTAACATAACATTAACAGTAAATACTTTTTGCATCCGAAAAACTGTTAATGGAATAATAATTGCAGACTCATTATTGTTTCAATATCCACTTGCAGCACTTTTTTCAACGACTTTCCGAGTACCATCAAAACAAAGCTCTTTTTTTTGTCTCAACAAGTGGACAATTGAATGAGTTGTACCCTGGTAGTAGCCCGCATTGGGTATGCACGGGCACGTAGTCGAGAAAGCAACTCTGACTCTGTGGAGGTAATTGAAACTCATAATCTTGGCTTGGCTTGTTTGCCAGCAAACCAGGTCAAGAGAGAGAGAGAGAGAGAGAGAGAGACAGAGAGGTAGAAGCAAAGGAGCAGCCAAAACATAAATTCAGCCGTAAAAGAGCATTTAAGATAAGCTTGCATTTATGGTCGTTAAAATTCAAAATGCCATTTAAAAACAGCACGACATCCCCGTCCACGGTATCCTCGTGCTCGTGCTCATCTTCATCCTCATGCTCATGGTCCGTATGCAAACTGCATGAAAGCCATACTCCACTTTGGCTGCAACGGATGCGCCAAGTAAAAAGCGCGCCATTTGGCTAATACGCTAAATATTCAAAATCACATTGGCCGCGCCATGGAGGATGCGAGTTGAGGGATGGGACCACTGATCCGGATCGGGGTAGATTTCTGGCTGCGAAACGCCATGCGGGCATTAAACAAAATTTTATGTTGGCAGCAGCACCGGCATTTGGCTGTTCATCCTCGCAGCTGGCTGGCTGCCTGCTCAATTCCCCCTCCCTGGCCTAATCCCAAATCCCTGATTCCCGATGCCTGCTAACCATCTCGACACCATTCCCTCATACCCTTGCAGCTCCCCTCGCCGCACACCTGTGCACTTTATGCTCTCTGCGATAGCAGTTTAACGTCGTTGACGTTAATTTGTGCCGCCAGGCGGCAGCAAAAAGTATGACAGCGAGCGCTGACATTGAAGTGCGAGAGCGCCACAAACATCATCATAACAACGATACAACAACAACAGCAGCAGCAGTAGCAACAACACCAGCAACAATAACAACCACTAGAGAACCCGAGCATCATAACATCATAACGCTGCACATCAGCGCAACCTCAATTTCTGCTGACTTCTCTCATCGTCACGCTCGATTGGTTGCACAATTTCATTAAGCGCTTATGCCTTGCAGGGCTTTGGGCCAAGTGAATGGGCGACTGAGTATGCGGATGCTGGATGTGGGATGTTCCAGGCGAATATGTACCCAAGCCGCCCCCGTCTGCTGCCATCTGTGGCTGGGGCCAACACAATTGCAGTCGCAGCTTCAGTAGCAGCAACAGCTGTAGCTCACTTGGCCGACATCTGTGCAGTATCTGCGAGAGACAGTGTCGTGTGGCTTGTTGTCTATTAAAATGCTGTTTTCGATATTTGATAGGGTATATACATCCATAGGTAGAGTGAATACATTTGAAGGTATTAATACCCTTCCAGCCCCATTGAGGGCAACAGAATTCCCCTTTCTAACGCGCGTGTGCTTTTTACACACGTCAAATGTAAAGGGAAAATCTTCTTTTGCCTCACAGCAAATCATTTTTGTTGTTTATTTGCATTTGTCAAAACTCGATGCAATTGTAACTTTTCAAAGTGTGGCGGTGGGTCGATAGAATAAGCTGCTTGCGCAACCAATTAATCGATATTGTAAATATAAATCGATATTGAACTATCAATGTGTGGTAGTGGGGCAATATCAAGCTTGTTTATTTAACAGCACTTAACAGCACTTTAACATAATATAACGTTTCAATGTGTTGCGGTAGGTCGATAACATATGTTGTTTGTTCTTTCGAAATAATATTTTGTAATACTTATTTAAAGTTCTTTAATTGTTATAAATATAGACAAAACAAGATTGATTCTTTAATTGTCATAAATAAAGACAAAATAAATTCTGTGAAACCAGTAGCATAAATATTTAAAAGCAAACAAAGTTGAATAGTTCTACAAGTGGATAAACTAATAAATTTTAAATTTACAACTACTTGGGATTTTTACTTTTACCTAAAACAGAGCATGTTAAAGTCACCTGCCTTTCCTTGGCTTACTTATCTCATAACACATCCACTTATATATTTTTTTTACAGCAGTCCATCTCCTAATCATAAAGTAGACAATCGACATATTTACATTGCTGTTTGCGGTTATTGTGGTCAAACTTTTGCGGAATGTCTTATTAATTGGCTTTTGTCGAGGTCAACGCACTCGGCGGTGACCCAAAAAGGACTTGAATAAATGCTGTTATACGTACATATGTATGTATGAGTGAGAGAGTGTATGTGTCACTCACTTATCAAGTGCAACTGGGTGAAATGTAGAGCCTCCTTCTGTTGGCGCCGTCATTGGCTGACGATAGTTTTTTTTTTTTTTCTCATTCGACGGCGCACAGAAGTATGCCACACATATCGTAGTGAAATGCCTTTGAAGTGTTGGTAAGTGAGTGAGTGTGCCTGCCTGTGTGTGAGTGTGTGTTGTTTTTCATGGCAGCAATGCTTTTGCTTTTTGCGGCTTTTGGCATGCCACAAAAGTTATGCACTAACCGATGCCACCACTTTGCAAATTTATGTTATGGACCACGCTCACTGCGACTGGACCAGTCCGACTGTCTGCCCATCTCCCTGTCCCCCTCCCCCTCGCCGATCGGCCTGTCTGTCTGGTGGCAGGGGGCAGGGGACTCTTTCTGGCATTTTGGCAAGCAATTGAAAACTTGTTTCAACCAGAGCCACTTGGCCAATAACTTTTTAAACGCTCTGGCAAACGCAATGGCAACAATTTACGGCGACTCCGAGTGGAAATTCAAAATACATGTGTCCAAAATAAATAATCGCCGGATGCTGCAGTTGACTGTAAGTATGTATGTGTGTGTTAGTGTGTGTGTGCGCTGGTCTGCATCAACACCATTTGTCCTTTGTCAAGTAACAATTGAATGCGATGACTTTTGCCAAATTGATTCTCAACAGCACCTCGAGACTCGAGCAGCAGCCGAAGACGACAAAAGGCAAACAAATGCAGGCGCTGCGCAGTCTGTGAACTTCTGCAGTCTGCCAATGTATAGTATACTCTATAGCCTGTGTAAGTATGTGTGTGTGTGTGTGGGGACGTGTCGCATGTGCTCGACTGCGCCGTTTGCTTAGCCTTGGCTTGGGCCAATATAAATGGCATATTAAGTATACGCTCAGTGGCACCTGCGACTCGTCGACAAATTGAATGCAACTAAAGGAGCAGAAACTTATACAATGCGTATGTTACTGCAATTGCATTCTTCTTGCTCGCTGGAGTACATAACTTAACGGCGGGAACACATAATAACTTTAAAATAAATCTAAGAAGAATATAAAATAAATATATTGCAGACATAAAGGAAAGAAGGTGTTAACTTGGAAATGAATAATATACTCCCTATATATACAATAAACTCATATACAAATCACTCTTATATATTTCTCTCTCTTTTCCACCTTCAACTTTAGTTAACTGCTTATATTATGCACTTGCCTAGCACTAATGGTAGACTCTGCTACAAAATACTGAAGTAATAATTCCCATAAAATTGATCAAGCAATAATTTATCAAAATTTACTCTCATAATTTCGTGTACTTGTTGGGCAATTTTTCATCCAAATGTCACACACAGTGCTCTCCGATATCGACAATCTATGGAGAGTTATGAAGCTGTTTACCTTGAGGCAATCAGCTCTGCCCCCCCTTTCTCTCCTCCCCTTTCCCGATGCTCGGTCACTGTCTCTGCAAATGGAACTTGCCTTTGCTACGGCTTGAGCTGCTTGCCGCTTCTGGTTGCATGACAAATGGCATTGCCGCAGTCCATTATTAATAGGAATGTATTAGCAAGGCGCCTGTCCCATTTATCGCACATGTTAAACGCCCCAAATGGCACTCGAGGGAACTATATCGGAGCATGTACTCGCTGCTGTCTGTCTGTCTGTTAGTCTCTCTGTGTGGAAGGCTCAAGGACGTTCACTTTTTGTCTTTCGCTGCCTCTCTCTCTGTCTCGTGCTCTCTCTGTAACTCTCTTTATCTCTCACATACTCTCTTTTATTTCTCTCTTTTACTCTCTCCTTTCTTATCTTTCTTTCTGTGTTCGGGTTACAAAAGAAACTTGTCACCGCAAGTTTGATTAATTAATTACATCACAAATATTGACTACAATATACAGTATAGTATATATATCGAATACTTATCGATTTTACTCGCTTGACATATAGTTAAGCACTTGCCTTATTGGGCCATAGAAATCACTATTCAGTGTGTGTTCTTGCCGCAATTTGTGGCACTGCCAACTTTTCCTTTGAGGCTCAAAAATGGTTTCCCATTTCCGGTACACACTGCGACACGCATTTTCCAATTAAATTCATTACACCTTCTTCCGAGTGGGCCCCCACTCCACTCCACTCTCCTCTCCACTCCCTCTCCATACCCCTCTGCTGCCCACATGCCAGCTCGTCAGCTGTGCCGTTTAATTTGCAACAAACACTAAGTCATTTCCGGCCAAACGGCCTGTCCATTATCCAGATTATCATTTGAATTTCGCTGGCCATGGAAATTTCTTTTCCCATCGTTCGCACGTGCCAAGTAAATTTGCAGCTTCTTTTGTTGTTGCTGTTCTTGTTGTTTTTGTTGTTGTTGTTGCTTTTCACTTCGCTTTATTGTGACTTGTTGTGTGCGCGCCACAACAAAAGTTGACAAAATAAAGCGACAAGGGGCCGCTGCCGTCCTGGATGCCAAAGGTAAATTTCCACACGGGACGCACAGGAAGCAGGTGAGAATGAAGGCACTGAGGGAGAGCTGGGCGGTAGAGTGGGGCGAGCCACTGCGCTGCCAACAGGAAGATGATGGAAAACTGAGCAGCTGCTGTTTTGTTTCGCCCAGTGAATTATTTTCCACGTAAATTGGGTGTGTTTTCTATTATTGCCAAAGACTTCCGGCGTGACGTTGTGCCTGTCAGCGTGGCAACAACATCAACAGCAACATTGGCTACAACAATGCAGTGAGCAACAACAGCTACAACAAGTATAACAAGTCACTTGTTTCAAGTTATTTTAAATTTCAAACGTGGGTCACGGACAGCGTAGCCGCTTGCTGGAAAATATTTTTGCCATTTTTTTCTAATGATTCATTTTTCTCAGCTCGATTTTTACCTGCTGCGCGCATGTGTGTTTGTGTGTGTTAGTGCCAGTGACTCGGTATCTTGTGCCAAAATGAGCTGCCAGTTGCTGGATTGCTATGCAAAATATGACAGCTCAGCGAGACTGACCAAAACAGCTCGAGGAAGGACGAGAAGGCAGCAGAGGAGTGGAGGGATGATGGAGGGATTGGTGGATGAGTGGCTGAAGGATGTGCGGCCAGGTGCAGGATGTTGTCACGGAAATTAAACGCATTGTAAGCACCGTTTAAGTTTCTTTTTTTTTACCCAAAACCTGCTGATGGGATTTTTGGCTTGATGAGATTTCGGGCTGATAGAGAGAGTGTGAGAGAGATAGTGAGAGAGAGAGTGTGAGAATGATTTGTGTAGTTGGTGGTTTGCTAATTATATAGCACGTAACCACATCACAAGTAATTTATGTAAGACATTAAAAATTCGATTAAAGTGCGTTTACTTAACAGTTTACTGTGCACTAACATAACTTCGTGTACCTCTGTTATGTTAAGTATTCGCAATAAAAGAAACTGCTAACAGCGTCAACATGTGAATGGCAACTGCATGTATTGAAATGACTATCGATATTAACAGCAGTTCATATTGATTGTAGCTGCAACAATTGCACGAATATAAATGCCTATCGATAACTGTCAGGCATTTCAAACATATAAATACATATCGATTGTAATCTCTAATTAAGCCAAGAACATTTTAAGCAGTTCAAATCGATTTCATTTGTCGTATTTGACATTTCAGCAGCGAAACAACAAGGCTCATTGTTTTGTTATTGTTGCTTGTTTGCTTGTTGAGGTGCTGAAAAAGCGCAACTGATCCGCTGCCAAGGTGCTACACGCGATGCACGCGAACGAGTTTGAGGATTGGAGCAAGAGCTGAACACGACAACAACGACGGCGATGATGACGGTGGCTTACGGCGCCATACGCAGGTTTCTGGAGTATCCGCAGTTTCCGGAGTACCCGAGTATCCATAGTCATGGCAATTTTGTTTAGAAACTTTTAATTAGTGTTGCAAAAGTTTTTCAATTAACACCACCTGCACAACTATTTATTTTGCTGGCAGCGCAGCCGCCGCCGACGCCGCCACTGCCGCGTCGCCTCGCGTCGTGAGCTTCTTCGAAACATTTTCGAGTCTGTGTTATTGTTGTTGTTGCCATTGTTGTAGCTGTCAACTGTAAATTATAAAAATATTTCTGTACTTGTTTGTTGGCCTTGCAGTTATTGTTGTTGTTGCTGTTGAGGGCTTTGAAAAATGCTTTGCACCTTCCCGCGCCCAACAACAAAGCACACAATAATTTACTACTGGCGCCCTCTGTCGGCCAGGGGCATTCATTAGCGTCTGCCAATACAAACAGTGAGAGTACGGAAATTGCGGCCAGCCGCCTTTATGGGGAATATTTTCTAATTGATTTTTACTTATGCTACGGATCGTAATTTAATATAAATTGCACAAGTTTTGACAGCTCAAACAGTTGCCAGTTGTTTTTAATATTAATTAGCGACACTTGAAATTCAATGCAGCCTTACAACCAATCAATCGCACCCCCTTTCCACTGTTCCGTACCCCTCTACAAAACCGCGCAACTTTTCCGGGAACTGTCACAATGTTTTATTCACATTAACGCGGGAATCAACAAAATGACAATCAACTGTGGCAATTTTCGATTAAATCACACAGCTTGTGGCCGATTCATAATTAACCTGCACTGTGCGCACTCACATACAATTAAATATAGGGTATATACATATATATGTATATACATATACACAGACATATAATTAGCGAAAGAGCGCACGCGGCAGTGGAAAAGTGAGTGACATATAATTATCGTCGGTTAAATTAACCGACTTAAACCGAAAGCACATTATACGTTATTTAAGCCATAATGTGAGAATCGAGAGATTATCAAAATATCGTGCTTGTGCTTGTTAAGCTAATTGTTTTGGGCCAAAACAATTAAACGGCTTAAGTGATATGTTCGAAATTGTCAGGAGTTAGAGATTTCTAGATTACTAGGTTAGTGAAAAGAAGACGGGAATCTTACATTAAAGGTAAGGATGATTGTCTAATCAAGAGATCATAAACTATTTGCAGTATTCAAATCAGAATATTTTGAAGACTGACAATTTTAAAAATTAATAATAATAAATTTATATAATTATATTTAATGCATGAATAAATGTATTTATAAATGTATTTTAAAGTATTTTCTTACTTTTCGTAATTGATTAAATTAAATTAATTAAATCATATTTAATTTAATTTAAAACTCATTTCATTTGGTTATTAATTTAATTGAATGCCATACAATTATAGTATATAGTATATGTGTTTATAATTAAAGAATAACCTGAAATTAGAAAAAAAAATTATATATTAATTCTCCAGTCAAATTCCACTTATTAAATCTTTCGATTTCCGGCATTACCCAAAAATTATAGTATATAGTATATGTGTTTATAATTAAAGAATGACCTGAAATTAGAAAAAAAAATTATATATGAATTTATATATGAGTCAAATTCCACTTATTAAATATTTCGATTTCCGGCATTACCCAAAAATGTCTTCAGTTAGAAACATAAAACTTTGAGCAAGAACACGCTATAAGTTGCGGCATATACATATACTTAGTTTGCCGGATTAAAGATGAATACGCGAACAACTTTTATTTATCACAATTGCGAAAGTTGAAGCACACAACTTTGCCTTGGCAAGTCAAGAAACTTTCGGCCTAACATACTACAATATATAAGGCGAATTGTCTTAAAGCCTCGCGAACGAAGTTCCAGCAATATTTGCTTATGCTAGTTTCCTGTCAGCGACACAAGCTCAGTGGGAGGGGGTGTGAATAGGTGGGAGGGGGCATGTTGTCGCCATTATACTGCTAAGCAATTTTTATTATGTACTTAATGAAATTTCTGCTTATGCGAATTCGCTTGTTGTTGACACATAAACAACATGAAGACATCAATAATAAAATGCTATTTCGCCGCAGACTGACAAAGGCGAAAGAGAATGGAGGAAGAGGGGAGAGAGAGGGAGGGGGTAGCAATAGGGATGAAGTCATTGAACCGACCATAGAATATGCCTGAAAGAAAAGTAGGAACTGAGGCAATCAGAGGGACAGTTTGAGGAAGTCGGACTCTGAACTAATACGATGCCGGCGCATGCGGATTAATAATAATAATAAATATTAAATGCCATTACAGCTGCCTTTGCTGCTGCTGCTTCGTCCTTTGCTGCTGCTGTTGAATTTATCTGGGCGAAATTATCTAAACGACGTAATCTTGGATTCAATTGCGTGTCCCGAAATTACTCCTTGCGCTTTTATAATTCACAGTTGCCGGCCAAGCCAAAATGAAGATGCGCCGCCTGGACAAACTAATCCAGCACCCGCTTGTACTACCCCTCCCCTTACACTGCCTTCCCCTTACCACATCCCCCTTGGCAGTTACTCCCCTGCTACGCCCTTATATGGCACGCAGTACACGTAGAACGCAAACTGTTTAGAAAAGCTTTATTTATGTTGAGACATAAATTTAATGCTAACAAGGAAGCCCAAGCAGCTGCGCCCCGTTCACGCCCCTACACCCGCCCTCACTCTCTCTTCCCCACTCCCTGCGGGCCCTGAGGCTGCGCCAAGGTGCGCTCGCGAAATTTATTTGACTGCAGCAGCATCTTTATCTCCCTTTTTGCTTTTCGATGCTGCACTTGACGAAATGGCGGCCGCAGTTGCAGTTGCAGGGAAGCCGTGGGCGGGGCAAAGTGTGTGTGTGTGTGTGGCAACTTGGCGCTGGTATAAAATTAAATTTCAACTTTTAACGAATATTTACGCGTTGCCAGATAAAAGTGGCATAAAACTTTGGCGCCGTGCAGCACAAACTGTACAAAGTGCGAAGTGCGAAGTGCAAAGTGCAAAGTGCAGAATAGTTGCCCCGGTGGCCGGCAAAAGCGACGACGTGCAACATGCAGCATGCAACAGCAAGCGAGAGGTACACTCTGAGTGGCAACAACACGCTGCCACTGCTCCTGCCCCTGCCCCTGCACTTGCTCCTGCCCGCAAGGCAAGTAGTATCTGTTAAGTATAATTTATGTGCTGCATGCGAATGGGGTCTTGAAACAATGCATTGCACATTGCCCCAAAATATATCCAGTCTGCCACAAGATGCTTATTTCATATGTCAGATAAAGCGCTGGGATTTTTCATTATCAAATGGGTTCTTAACTCCATAAAATATTTCATGGAAAATGTTACTTATGTATTTCTTGGATCAATCACTAGCAGCAAAATCAACAAAAAAATAAATTATTAATATTGTTTTATTATTCATTTATTAACTTTATTAATCACTTTGAAATATTTGAATGTTATTCGCAAATTCTTTAGGAGAACTTTCCAATTGATAGCACTATCAGAGCATATTTACTTAATATTTCTTTTGCATTATCATGTGTACCATTTTATACCCTCGCAGAAGGTATATTACTTTTGACCAGGAGTTTGCAACACACCTTAGGAGACATCACCGGCCTCATAAAGTATATATGTATATTCTGAATCAGCATCAACAGAGAAATCGAACTAGCCCTATCCGTATGTCCATTATCCGTTATCTGTCTGTCCGTCTGTTGTCCCTTGGTGTCACAAATATCTTGATCAAACTTGGCACACATGCTTATTATTGCTGCGCGCTGTAAATTAGTCGGAACGAGTCGGATCGGACCGATATATCGTATAACTGCAATGGAAACTATTGGTCGATTTTTGTTATTTGTCATAATATTGTACCCAAATTTACTACAACTGACTTTTTGTATACCATATATATAATATGCATATAACATTGAAATAAAGGTTTTTTTGTATGAAGACTAGTTCTGGTTTTAGAAATAACTTATCAGTGTCAATCAAAGAGAGACATAATATTGAATATACGCAATTCCATTTAATTTTACACCATTATATATATAGTATTGGAACGATCGGTGGATATATGATACTGCAAGGGTATTGAACCTTCGGCGTGCCTTTCTTCCTCGTATTTGATTTCAGTAGCAAAAATGCAAATTTCCAACTGTTTTTAGGCCATGCATTTTTTTAAAATCCATGGTCTATTGTGTTCTTTATGCAAAAACGAAATATAATAAATTTAATGCAATTCTTAACATGCTAATTTAATAATGAAAACATATGTGAATTTTAAATAAATAAATGCATATTATTCATTATGTTTCCTATTAAGTATTTGCAGTTTAAATTCGATTAAAGCAGAATCCCTTAAGGTATAAAACTTGTTGTTGGTTGTTAAATTTTATAGTAATAATAACACAATTATTAAAGATAATGTCAGAAATATTACTTGCAGTAAATACGAACTATATTCAGCAAATAATAAAGAAACATTTTCGACTTTAATCAGTTAGGAAATGCGAGACAAGGAGAATTTAATATGCCATGAGTCCGTCTCACCGTCCAGCTGCCACTTGAACTAGACTATGCAGAGGTTATAGTTACACAATTGGATGCAGGCATATGTACAATCTATTTCTCTTTTCGGCATACTACTGTGCGTATGCGTAATTAAATTTCAAACTGACTCGTCTGATTTGAGCATAATTCTTCAAAGGCTCATTTATGCAGCATATAATTACTGCAAATTTGCTATATATAATATGTTTACTAGTTTACTATAAATCTGGTGTACCGTTAGTCAACGACACACAGAGAGAGAGAGAGAGAGAGAGAGAGGGGGAGAGAGAGGGGCGCGCGTGCATACAAGATTTAATCAATTCACATTTGAAATTAATTTGATATTCGGAATTCTGAAACTCAATTGCAATTGTACACGTATTTTGTTTCAAATGAATAAATGAATGCATTCATAACTTGATGATGAGGGGCAGTAGAAGCGGATAAGGCAGCAGAAGTTGAAAGTACTGAGAATGCAAGTTGCATTCATGCAAAATGTGAATGAAATTGGGCTGCCTACGTTGACAATTTTCTGCTGGGCTGTAAGTTTGAATGTGGGCGTGTGTGACTGTAAGTGTGATTTTGACATCTGTGCAACTGTGACTGTGACTATGGCTGTGACTAAAGCTGCGACCCCTACTGAATAATTAACTGTGACCGTGACTGTTACTGATATTTGAAAGTAAAGTGTAGCTGTGTGTAATGTGATGGTGGCTGTGAATATTGTTAGTGTGACTGATTCAGCTACAGTTGCAGTGATTTAATGTGATAACTTATGTAGTGAACTGTAACTTCTGCTGAAACTGAGACCTTAGCTGTATTTGCAATTGTAACTGTGAATGTGACTGTAACTGTTATTGTAACTTTGAAAGTAGTTGTGGCTGTGCATTTAATTGTAGCTGTGAATGTGATTTTAGCTGTGAGTGTAACTGCTACTGTAGCTGCAACAGTGACTATAGATTTAATCGAGATTGTTTGACCACAAATGTAATTGAGACTGAGCTTTTAATTGTTACTGTAACAGTGACTGTAACTGTGACAGCAACTGTGACTGTAACTGTGACAGCAACTGTGCCTGTAACTGTGACAGCAACTGTGCCTGTAACTGTGACAGCAACTGTTACTGTATTTATCACTGTAACCATGCCAATAATTGTAACTGTTACCGTAACAGGAACTGTGACTGTAGCAGGAACTGTGACTGTAGCAGTGACTGTTACTGCAGTCATGATTGTAACCATGCCAATAAGTCTAACTGTTACCGTGACTGTAACTGCGACATTAACCGTGACTGTATCTGTGCCTGAAGCAGTGACTGTGACTGCAATCTGATTGCCCGCCAGTTCAAACAGCATTTTTCAATTTTCTTGGCAGCCAGCACAACTGTAATTTATTATGCCAGACACACACACACTCTCCCTTCCTCTCTCTCTTTTTCCCACTCTCTCCCTCACTGTGTTGTGCCCAAATGCAGATAGAACTGCAGCTTTTGGCTGTGCACAAACGCAATTAACCTTCATGTCTTTTTGGCAGTTCTGAGGCTACTTGTGAAAATCTTCAAATTATATTTCAGCTCAAGTGCAACCCTATGCACATGTGTGCATGTGTGTAGGAGTGTGTGTGTGTGAGAGTGCCTTTAATGCTTGCCTATTGAAACGTTGCAGTTGCATTTATTGTTGGCACTCGAGTCGCAGAGAGTTGCAAGTTGCAAGTTTTTCGAGCCCGTCTCAGCGCCTTCAAGTTGCACTCGGCACTCCTCTCTCTCTCTCTCTCTCTCTCTCTCTCTCTTTCTCTGTCCCACTCTGCAACCCTTTGCTGTGGCAGCTCCTCAATTGGCCGCAATTAGCTGCAGTTTTATTTCTGCCTAAGTCGTTTAACTTGCCAGGTCGAGCTTGCTAATTGCACACTTGAAGCCGCACTCAGGGCGAAAGTTAGAGATGATAAACAAAGTCAAAAATTATATGAGTAGCCTTACTGCACTTGATTTGGCTTTACCCTTCTAGTTCCCAAATGAAACGAGCGAAAAATCTCAATTTCAGCACAGACAACAGACGTTTGTGTATACTATATAATATGTTAATTCAAACTTGTTCTGCTTAATTGGCTGCGGTAAAATAAGTAAGTTAACTAGAGGAACTTGCAGGTCTCTGATAAGAGGGCAGCTTTTAAGTTGAGCACAGTTTTCTGGCATGAAGTGTTGTTAAGGGGAGGCAAATTTGTATGTACTTAAACCAAGTAACAACAACAAACCAAGTAAACAACCTTAACAATAACAGCAATTCAATTTACCAATGTAATCCAATGTAATCTCTCTCTCTGACTTAATTGTTAATCGATAGCTGTAAGTATAATTTGAACTTGTTCAAGACTTATTATATGTAAGACTTAATTAATAACTTATTGAATGTGGCGGCAGGTTGATAATAAATATGTACATGATGCGAAGAGGAAAAATAATAAAACTGTATTAAAATATGAATTTGAATTTCAATAAAAAAATTTAATATAATATAATAAAATATATAATATAATATGTAATAATGTGCAATAATATAATAAGTTTCTGACAGTGAAAAAGCGTATGGAACGTATCAACCTTAGGTCTTATTCATTAAATTAAATGCAACTTCCCCATACTAACTTCAACTCGTTCCTTCAGCCTTACAGCTTTACTGCGTGCGATATAAAGATCAGCTCAATGCGCTGTCAGCATGGACAAATGCACAAGCTATGTATGCCTACCATGAGCCACGCCCATTTACCACGGCAAGCTTTGCCAAAAATGGGTTGAGCACATACACACACTCGGCTGCAGTCAGACAAATCTCGAGCTGACAACTCAGGCAGTTTTAAGTATTAATCAGGAAGGAAAACTTGCAAATTTTCCAAGTGACTGCAAGATGCTCTATCTTTCTCTCTCTCTCTCGTTCCCCTCTGTCGCTCTCCCTTGCAAAATGAAGGCGGATAATGTATGATTTATAGCTAAACAAAAGCCTTCTAAACTGTTATAACTGCCATACACAAGAATTCATTTAGAATATTCAAACCTATAAAACAATATGCAATTTTACACATTCGCCCGCAGTTCGAGTTGCACTGCGCCCCCAATGCAACTGATGGACCTATAACACACATATATATGTACATACATATATAGCATGCAGTGCATAGAAAGTTTGGTAATAGCAGGGCAGCGATCGAAACAAAGGCAGCAAATAAATGGGTTGCCAAACGGTTTGCAGCCTCACGCCTCATGGCTTCCTGCCAAAGGGGCTCTTTATTTGGAAATGGGCGATGGGACTCCCTTCCGTTGAATATTTTGCATGAAAAGTTGTAAAACAATAACGTTCACAACGGGTATAGAAGGAGGAAGAGGGACAAAGAGAAAGAGGGGGAGAGACAAATGCCAACAAATGTTTGTGCAAATATTTGAAGTGCATTGAACAATGCGTTAACATTCATTCAAACTATTCTCATGCACTCAAAACAAGTTTTCGATTAGTTTTGCGACTCGATTGTATCGCAGCATCCCATCAAGGTCAGATTAGTGATATCTGGCTGACTTTCAATTAGACTAACGGGTCGGGGGATAAGTGCAGAAACAGCTTCAGAGTAGTCCATTCTTTATCGAGAAATTCGAATACGAGTATCAAGTAAAGTTTTTCAGTTTATTTAATTAGATATTAAAGTAGCCCAATTTGTGAACCTCAGCAGTCATGGCAATAAGGGCGTCAAGTAGTTCTTCGCTGGTGGGAATGATTTCCTTAGGAGCCAGTACGAAGCTGCTGAGACTATGGAACGCGGGCTGCGGACGCAGCTCAAAGACAAAAGACATGCGGATACCCTGGGCTCCATATGCCCAGTCAATGCTGGTGCCAGATGCATAGGGTAATACTTCGGCAATACTTCCTCCAATATACTTGGTGTTGTATCGCTTAGCAATTGCGGCAACTGATGCATTCATAACTTGTTCCAAGTCTTTAGCATTATCGGGCAACTGGCCTGGAAAGCCATATGGATACATCACAAGTTGGCCGTAAGAATGCAGAGAGATATACAGCTGAATCTTGTGCTTGATAGAGGCAATATAGTTGGATAGCGAAAGAACTTCAATCTCGGAAAAGGCTGAAGGACCAGCGTAGTTGTCAGCGCAGGGGATTGAGGAGGAGCCTATCTCGTTCCAGTGGAAGTTCCAGTTACGGTTAGGATCGGTACCGAAGCAGGAGCCATTAGGTTTGCGGGTCTTACGCCACATACGAGCTATCTGGGTGAAAGCGTAACCGTCGGGATTGACATGGGGAAAGATGAACCAATTGTAGTTGTTGGCCAGTTGTCTGATTGCGTCAACCTTAGAAGTCAGCAACTGGTTGATGACGAAGGTTGCTGCAGCGGGAGAAATCCATTCGCGGGCGTGGATGCCAGCCTCCACAAATATACCAGGTCGTTCTTTACCGCCCTTAGAGATCTTCACACCCAATATAGAACGTCCTTCATAGGTTTCGCCACCTTTGATTACGGTAACATCTTGTGGATATTTCTTGGCCAAGCTTTTCAGCCATGCATACGTATCGTCCAGCTTAGCATAGTTATGCCAGTTATACTCGTTGCTGGCACGTCCCTCGACGACGACCTGCTCATCGATATCATCCATTGATTTCTGCAAGTCCTTCGTCCGCAACTCATACTTGATCTTCGCTTGGCCCAGCAGCTGCAACACATCAGGCACCTTGTGTGGTGCTACAACCATCTCGACATCAGAGTCCAGCTTGTGCACACCATTAAGGAAGATAATGGAATCCGAAGATCCCTCCAGCTCCTTCAGCATTGCTAGTTGAGCTGCATTCTCTGCACTTGCCTTATACAGACGATAATTATCGTAACGAACTCGCTCCACTTGACTAACTCCAAGCGTAGCCATGAGGCTCAAGAGCACTAAGTAAAGTGACTTGTTTAGCGACATGTTTGCAGATGGAATATGGTTAACAGAACCTTCTAAGCTGCTTTATATAGTGAGCGGAAGCAGAATCATATTACGTTTAGCCAGTGAAACATGCATAAATCATATAAACCTATCTGGGAGAATTCTTTAGTTATTTTAAAGTTTCTAGACCAGTTGAGAATTCTTTAGTTATTTTAAAGTTTCTAGACCAGTTGAGAATTATTTCTTGGAAGTTTATCTATTGTTTTACTTAATGACTATGCAACAAACGTTCTTCAGTAATTGATTTCTAGGCAATTACTCTTTATCTTCATGTGTCGGGCTTTACATAAAACAAAAAAAAGAACCGATAAGGCGACAGAACCCTTGGCATTGGTTCCCAACACTGACTGCCGACTGATAAGCCCCATTCCTGACTTGCATAACATTTTTGTGCTAACTTAGAAAGATGCGCTTTCTGTATAACATTACGAAAGTTATGGAAACATAACATTCATATAACAGTTGATAATTCAAACTGGAGTGTTATAAGTAATAATCCGTAACTACAACTCAAATATATCCATTTGAAAAGTTTGTTGCAAAAGTAATTTCATTGCAAATACATTACATAAAATTTTACAATTCATCAAAAACTATGTTAACTTTAACAGCTGTTAATTAAAGACAGTCATCATTTCTGTTATGTAAAATTATAGTCAGACGTTTTCTAAACAAGAAGAGAACAATGTCTGTAAAAGGCAGTGGAGGAGGGGTTTACCCTCCTGTCTTTCACGTGCGGAAATTAAAATTCTGCCATCGTCGAAGAGCACACAAAATGGCGCCAGACAAAAAGATGGCGAACATCTTCGAGAAACTTTTGACTTGACTATGAAATGCCACAAGGAGAAAAAGACTCAGTTTTTCTTCGCTGTTTTCACAATTTTCTTTTCTTCTTCAATTTTTCTTGTTGTCGTTGGTGTTGTTGTTGTTGTTGTTGTCCAAACAATTGTCTAGACGCAAATCAAAGGACTGCGCCAAATTGTATGCTACAGTTTGTTACACGTGCTCAAAGCGCGCTGGCACAATCAATGTTGGGTTAGTTGCCAGGCAAGTTAGGGCAGGGCAGGGCGGAGCAGGGCATGGACACGGCCAGCTCGTCGTCGTCTCTTTGGCAGGTTGCAAAGGTTGCTCGATTGGCAGTTTGCTCGGTTAGCCGAAAGCAGCTCGAGGTGGCCAATTGGAGCAGCTGCAGTTCGACATGTATCCAAGTCGTCGGGCTGCGACTTCAATTAACAAGCTTTTGCAAGGCGCGTGTTTTCATTTCGACTGCCCACAGTTCTTTCAATTCTTGTTGCTGTTGTTGTACGAGTAGTTCCTTGTATGTACACCCGATTCGGTTAATTAAAGTCACTGGGAATTCGGCGTATTTGTGCAAAGGGTCAAGCCAAAAGGCTAACTGGCGGAAATAAAGTCAATTAGCTAAGATAGCAAAGAGTGCGACAAATAAAAGAGAAATCTGTAACGAAACAGGTGAAAGTTGCTTAAGCATTTAGATTATACTATAGAGCGACAACGAAAAGCGAAATTCGTTTTAAAAAGAAATTGAAAGTTGCTTAATCCCGATTCCATTGATTATGTTTGGAGTAAACTATTGAAGAGAAATGTCCCATGAAAGTGAAGTTAAGTTAAAGTGTAGTTTAAGTTTAAATATTCTTATTGAGTATAGATATCGTGAAAACCATTTGGATTTATTGCTTAATTGAAATTTTGAGGTAAGGTTTACTATTAACAGCTGCTTAATAAGTTCCAACAGCCAGAGACCCCGAGCTATAAAAATTATATAAAACGGTATGGCCATCGGTCACAATGATTTAGTAATATTTAACAACATAATATAATTGGGATGGTACTATCAATACCAATTATTATTTTAATTCACCATTGAATTAAGAGCTTATGCAATTGAGATAGTACGTTGAGTGCCGAGAACACATGAGTTGATGTTTTGTAGTTGTATTTCGATTGTTTAACTAACTACGATACTTGCCTCGATTGAATGCTGGATAGTTCGCAACTCTTGTAGCTTATCAGACTTACATACATTAACTCGATTCGTTCGTACTTCTACCCTCTCTCTCTCTCTCTCTCTCTCTCTCTCTCTTTCTCACCCCTATAAAGTTGCAAGCAATCCATTCAAGTCCTCTAAATGTTTATCAACGTTTCACACGTTGCGCCGCGATATGCACAAGGGCCAAAATCATTTCTCAGCCACGTTGGCATTGCATGTCGAGCGCGCTTTGTTTGCTCTCCCTGTCTCTCTTCCTCACTCTCTCTCTGCTGCTCGCTCTATCTCTGTTTAGCTGGCGAAACAAAAGAGCTTTCAACATAGCTGCGCGTGTGTGTGTGTGAGTGCGCAACCTTTGGCCGATTAAACATAAATCCCTATAAAGCAACAAAGTAAAAAATTGCCAACGAGCCAAGTAAAAACTTTGGCAAAGTGCTCAACGTCTTTGCAGTGCCCGCCACCCGCCACCCGCAGCCCCCTTCCCTTTCTTTCTTTTGCTTCCCCGTTGCGCTCTGGCAGACTTGCACGTTCTTATCCGCATCCTTGTCGCGCCCCGTCCCTCGTCTCGCCGTCGCCATTGACAACGACGTGCGAGGCCTTTGAAGTTGCCTCAACTCATCTCAAAGCACAAGACAAGAGGTAGATGGACAGGGGGGAGGGGGATGGCTGCGTCTCAGGCATCTCAGTAATTTATATGCCGTGCACAAGATCATTGCTGTTAGGGCATTAAAAACTTAAATAGTTTTAATTCGTCCCAAATATGCAGGCAGGCGGGTGTTTGAAGGGGGGGGGGGGCGTGGCACGTGCACTATGCGGTAGCTGGCTGACAGTGCGTATACTTAATGCGCCCTGCAAGCGATTAGTGTGTGTAGGATAGGTGGCAACTCTGCCCCGCACTTCCTGAGGCATATTTGACATCGGTTTGAAATTTAAATAAAGATACAGATACAGTTACAGTTGAAGATACAAATACACAAGCAGAGACAAATACAGACACAGATACAGATACAGTGACAGAGGCTGCTGCTGGGCCGTCGAATTGATTTGAATGGCCGCAGGGGCGGCTGGCAAGAAATAACAATAAACATTACTATCTGCTTCATTGGTTATTTGCTTTTTCTGCGGCAAACAAGAAAAACAGCAGCCAAATTGAAGAAGAAGAAGAGGCGAATTTTAAAAAAGAAGAAGCCAAGACAGACACGCTGCTTATAAAGCAATATATATACATATAGTGCGAGAGACCTGCAGAAGCCAAAAGCAGCCCAGCAGCCCAGCGAAGCACCCAACCCATTCTCCAATCTGCCCATCGACAACAACAAACCAAACAAGCGAACCGCAACAATCGAATCGCATCGCATCGAATCGATATTTTTCGCCTTTTTTTCGCCCTTTTTCCCTGCTCCTTCTACCTCTTCTTCCCCTGCCCCCTCCTTCCTTTGCTGCTTGTTTGTGCCTTTGCCTGCAGCGTTTGCTTTCTTGGACTCCAGACTTCCAGGCCTCCTCCTGGCTGCAGCCTAAGCTCGATAGCCGTGCACTGTGGTGAAGTTTCTGTCAGCTGCGTGGTGAGTTTGCCATTGGCAGAGAGTCGACTCCACAAGGAGAGAGAGTGAGTGAGTGAGTGAGAGAGCGTGCGAAGTTTAGCACAGTTAGTCGAGCACACGCTGCGTTGCTACTCCTGTTTTACTGGGAACAGTTGCAACTCTTATACTCTCTTATACTACCAGCTGAGCTGAAGCTTGAGCTGAAGTGTTTTTTGTGGTTGGGTAAGGCGGAAACAAAACATGTAAACAAAAAGCCATTGATAGTGCTTATCAATCTGAGCTGTTAAAAAATGACACACACACAGGCACAGACACTGCCGCCTTGAGCGCAAGTGAGAAGAGTTGGTGATAACTGAGACAGACTTGGATAAAGAATTGACATTGGCAGAGGAGACACACATAATTTACAGCCATTTATGGAGTGTGCAAATCACATAAATTAAAGCAATAAATCATTGCAAGTATGCACAAAAAAAGGTAATTAATATTTATATATGATTTGTAATCTTTTGATAATCAGTTTGCTATTTTAGTTATAGGCTATATTCCCAATTGTGATAGACTGCAATGATCGTAAAACTAGTAAAATGCAATAAATATTTATGACGCATAAATTAGCAACAATTCTCGTTGCTATTTATACAGTTATTTGCTCAATGTAGTTGTTTAATTTTAATTTCATAACCCACATTTATTATGTATTTTAATGATAAGGAATAAATCACATACCGCATAACGCACTAAAAATAAAAATTAAATAAAAATGCTAACGAAAACGAAAACAAACGAGCAGAGGCAAAGCTAAGGCAGAGCTGAGCAAAGGCAGAAGCAGTCGCATCGGCAGAGGCAGAGCAAGCAGAGAGCGCAGGAGAGCAACTCGTCGCACTTTCTCTCTCTTTTTTTGTGCCAACGACAGCAGGCGCGCTCTCTCTCTGCCAGCACATTGAGGGTGTGCGCGCTGCTGACAGTATAACAGTATAACAGAAACGACACGAGGCGATACGATGAC
The DNA here is from genome assembly GCA_018903715.1 of Zaprionus davidi. Classification (NCBI taxonomy): domain Eukaryota; kingdom Metazoa; phylum Arthropoda; class Insecta; order Diptera; family Drosophilidae; genus Zaprionus; species Zaprionus davidi. The sequence continues at coordinate 7,819,218 of JAEIGL010000006.1, forward strand.
AGCAGCGAAGATGACGACGACGTCGACGACGATGCTGGCCTAGCCGGCGCGCGATGGGACCGCCTGCTGAAAGTCGTCGGAGCGTTGCGGCCAAGCAGTCTCAAAGCGAACGCCGTTAACGACAGACACAGCGGGCCCCTATTCCCGTACACGGACACGGAGACGGGGAGTTGGACGCGCGTCGTGCATTGCAGTCGCAGCACTCGGCGCAGTCGATGCAATTTCAAGTGCAGCAAAGCAAAATCCCCCCAGTGCACAGTGGGTCAAAAACGTAACAAAACGTTAGCAAAACAAAGTGAGAGCCATTGAAGGAATCACGCGTGACGTGAAGTGTGCCGGCAGTGACACGCGTGAATTCGTGACAAACACACGTGCAAGCCCAGAGGGGAAGAGGCAAGGGAACGTGGAACATGTGTAAATGCTGCACGAGGCAAGTGTAACGGAATTTTGATTGATTTTGATTGACAGGAGGCACTCAACGCGGCCCACCCAGAAGAAATACTTTAAGAAACTACTCAAAAAAAGTGTAAAGAGTGAAGCAAAGTGCGCGACATTTTAGGAGGAAAAGTCTATTAAATATCGGAAAATATCGGAAAAACATAAACGCAGCAAATAGCAATAAAAGCAGAGCCCAACAGAGCCGGTACTATAGTGCGGCATATAAGTCCGAATTGCTATAATAAAAATACATATATGAGCGCCGGCTAATCAACTACGAGTGGCAGAAAGAGTGAGAGAGTGCGGTAGTGAGATAAAGAAACCAGAAACCGTCGAGCTAAGCAACTTTTCTTTGGATTCTTTGCCTTTTTTTGTGTCGCTGTCGCTCATGACGGGCCCTGCATGGTGTGTCTGTATACTGTGTGTGTGAGTGAGTGTTACAACTGTGTGTGCGTGTGTGCCGCCATATAAAAAGGATAAAATATTCCCGCATTGATTTTCCTGCGCAGAGAAGGAAATGTCCAAATGTGACATCAACAAAGTGGATCAACAACAACAACAACAACAACAACAACAACAAGAGAAAGAGCAGGAGTAGAAGGAGCAGGAGGAGAAGGAGTAGCAGGAGCAACTTTTACTGGGTATGTTATTTCTAATTTCTGCACACTATTATTACTAATGGAGAGTTGCAAAACTCTCGTTGAACTTTTTATGCGCAACCTTTTCGATAATGTTGCAAGTTAGCATCGTTATTGGGGTCTGTCTCGACTCGATTCAACTCGATTCAACTTAATTGCGTCGAGTGCTCGTAAATGTTGAATGCCAGCTCCGTTTTGAGCTTATTGAATAACGTTTTTTGGTTTATTGACCTTGCGAACTGGGATTACAATTGTCGTTTGTCCATTGTCTCCCTGTCAAGATGTTTATCAGCACAACGCAATTTCGTATAACTTACTCAGTCAGCTATTTGACTTGCCACAAATTGACGCAGTCACAGTCCCCATTTGTTGTCATCTATACCATGCGAGATCAGATAAGAAGTGAAGCTAGTTTAGCTAGCTATAAAATGGTCTTCATGGGATACATCCAGTCATATAAAACAGCATAAGATACGATATAAAACTATACAAATCCCTGATGCATCTGATATGTACACTAAGCTCTAGTAACAATAGCTTTATATGGTACCATAATCATACATTGCTTAAACTTAAAATATTCCTTTAAAAATCCACAAATAAAGAATAAAAATATTTATTACCATACAATATTTGTAAAATCTTTCGGTTTGCACAGTGGTATCAAGCAAGAAAAATAAATGATGGATAATATTTCGTTTAGCAGTGCATGATCTGTAAACTTAGTAGTACACTTTAGTAGTACACTTGGCCCGCTTGGTATTAACTTCGAGGGAAATTTCTTGTTTAGTGAAAACATGTTTTGGGAGGCATGCATTTGGTATAAAATGGATAGTAATATTCTTTGTTTTTTAAGAAAATGAATATATTAAACAATTTTTGATTTTTTTCTAGCTTTAGCAGCTTTTTAAATAATTAATCTTATTAGGTACTAAGAACATTTCTATATCTCCTTTGAATTTTATCATCTTTACTAAGTCGGGATTTGATTTATAGATATATTTGAAGGTTATGTAGAGTCGTTCTCTTTCACAACATTGGCAATCATATCACTTAACCCTTAATCTAAGTCTTAGCACATGTAAAAGGTTAAAAGAGTCTAACTTCACACAATGTTGGACCAAGTAAGTCGTCAAAGAGTCCAGAGTGTAGCGATATCTCTATCATCAGTAAATAATTTAACTCATTATATTTGTTTAAGTTCTCAAGACTGAGTATTTCGACTTTCTCAACCGTTTAAACACGAAACTGACTCTATATAACTGTTTAACTATCTGTAACATCCCAATCCCACAACTCTAAACCTTACCCAAAACTTATAAACATGCATTCATTTGTATTTCTGAGAGATTACCTGCCCCACTTGTCCCCTTTTTCACACCTGTTTCTACAATTGTCAGCTCTACCATGAGCTTCCTGGCTCAACTCAGAGTTAGCTCTGGTTTTTTACCTACCTCAGCAGGAAGGAAGGAGCATAGCAGGATGAGTCATTCAAGCTGCCCAATTAAAAGCAAACAAACAAAAACCCTTTTCATAGGAAATTTAATTAACAACAAGCCAAACACACTCACACTCACACACACACACACACCTGGGGTAAAAAACTTGCGCACTTTTAAATGTTTTTGTTGCGGCTGTGCGAATTTAAAACCGAAACGAGGCGAACGCCCCGAAGAAGATCAACCACAACAAAAGCGGCCGCCCGCACTTGGGGCGCCAAAAGGATGCGGTGATATCTGAAGTGCTCTTTGGGCTGCCGGCGAACGGTGAACGGTAAACGTGGCACGATGAACGGTGAATGGCAAATGGCAATGTAACCGGCACCTGCAAATATTTGTGCGGCCACAGAAAACAGAAAACTTATACCGGTAATAAGAAAAGCTTCAGCAGCACCGAGATAGAGAAGGAGAGAGAGAGAGGGAGTGAGAGAGTGAGAAGTTTCCCGGGGCATTGGCTTTTCCGGCATTGGTGGCGTGTAAATGAGAAAATTCATTATTTAACATTAATTAAGGCTTATTATGCACATTATCAACACAAAGGCAGCGCCCTCTCTCGGCGTCCTCTCACCTCCCTCCCCCCCGTCACTTGCCCCACAGCAAGGCATATGGCAACCGCATTAAATGTCAGCAAGAGTAGCAAAAGTGTGCCTGTATGTGAGTCTGTGTGGCAGCACAACTATCACCCACACTGCGTTAACTACACTGGGAGAAAAAAAGTAGTGTACATGTGCAAACAGGAAGTGTGCGAGTAATAGCAACAACAACAACCACTAAAGGGGGGCAGTGGGAAAGTCGTTTAAATTATTCAGTAAATTGTTAAGTAAATAACATGTGAGAGTGACGGGGAGAGTGCCCCTCTGCCCCTCTATGCGCCTCTCGCTCTGGCACGTTAAAAAGGCAAACCAGAAGACAAGCCAAAAATGGAAACAGGCCTCCTGCTTGTCTCCTGCTGCTGTCTATGGTTGGAGTTTTGCTTACATATGAAAGCAGCACGGGTGATGATGGTGATGAGGTTGCTCTGATGATGATTAACATGATGATAATGCGACTGATGTGGCGCCTCCTGATGGTGATGACACGCCGTTCACGGCTCGGCAGCAAATGTACTTGTACAATAAAATAAACACAGATTGTGGGCGATATGGAGAGTAGGCGCAGGAGTGTGTGTGTGTTAGGATGTATGTGTACGTGCCCCAAGGTGCGACTAAAGGCAGTGAGTGCTGTTTGGAGCAACTTCAGCCTTTTCCCGCTGCCCGCTGTCGAGTGGCAGCCACTGAAACCGACGTGCGTGTAGCAACAGCATGTGCGGACAAAGATGGTGGCGCACCACACGAAAACTAAACCGGAAACGGAAGCAGCTACGAGTGCTGCTGCTGTGAGTTTACAGAGTAAGGTTTGCCTGGCAGCGTCCTCTGGTTAACCAAACAGGCAAGTGGAAACAGTTTGCAAGCTGTGATCTGCATAGAGCTAAGGTCCTATAGATATAGTAGGTTATGGTTCAGTTGAGTTGATACACGCATAAGTAAATTTGAATTAGGTCCTTGAAAGGATTAGCAGCATCTCACTTAGTGTGCTTATGGTTATTAAAGTTCTGGACTTATCGTTAATTAAACTACGATTAAATAAACACAATTTGCAAACAGTTTTTATACCTTTCATGGGAAATGTTGCAGACTGAGTTAAGTAAACTATTTGGCAATATTTAAATGTTGATAGATATTAATGTTTATTCTGAATTCAATAGAAATCGATTACTTGCTCAGTGTTAAAATGCAATGCCAATGCGATTGTGCGATGCAACGATGTATCGAGTATTGAATGTGCGATAGATTGAGTAAATGTGCAATACATCGTTGAAAGCGCAACTTACTTAACTTTTATGAATGTAAAGACAGCTCACAGATATAGCATTTAATAATATGTATTCCTCTTCTACTTATATATAACCTACTTATGCGAGCATCTGTCTTTATCAGATACACCATTTGTGGGCTTGCTCATCATAACCTTACCTACACCCATCCATCATCTACCCTTCTTTACCTCATTCCTACTGCCCTGCCCATCCAACCACCATTTTGCCCCTAAACATTTTAAAGACAACAGAGCTTAAGAGCTTCGTCGAAACATGGGGCTGCCCTAAATATTTTTCATCTTCATGAAAATTGCATTTTAGAAATAACTTCGCCAAGCTTAAATATCCATTAATTTCAATTGAAAAACGTGCAAAAGAAATGGGTAGGAACTGCTACAGAGGGAGTAAACTACGAAATACCCTACTTCGTTCTATAAGAAACTGATCTCTGTAAAACCAAGTATAGATACGGTTACGTAGGGCATATGATACCATCAGTTATCACTTTCAGTGTTCGCACAGATTGTTAAAGTCAAATTGATATGTCAATCTGCGTGCTGCAGCAAGTGTGTTAGAAAGAGCTTGAGAAGTATCAAAAGAGAACATGCTGCATATGCATGTAACATACTTATCCGTATATATCCTATCACTCTCGACTTCTCTTGCTCTGCCTTGGGCTTTTATGCCTGCAAATGACATGCAGAGCAAACAGCGATTGCCGGGCCACTTTCTGGGCGCACCCTTTAGATACGGTCTAATTTTATGGCCGAGACAGTTCCTCCCTGACACCCCAATCACCCTCCCCAGCTCGTACTGTTGTGAAGTGCGAAGCAAGCGACGTAATTTATGCGGGCTGCGAGTAAAAATGTTTGCATAAACTAAAATACTATGCAAAAATATGCCATGGACACCGACAGCAAGACAGCTCGACAGCAGCAGCAACAGCAGCAGGCAACGCATCCAGATTTAACCCCAGTTTAGGAGTAAGGAGGGAGGGGGTGGAGGGTGCAGGAGTTGCTGCCACATACGTGCGTGCGTGCTGCTGCTGCTGGCGGTGCTGCCCAGGGCAGACAAGTTGCCCGAGCACATTAACCAAAATTGATTTTCGATTTTTTTTTTTGCGAGGAATGATGAGAGGGAGCGGGACGTCTGCTGCTGGCGACCGGGCGCCGCACGTTTTCTGGGTTAATATTCTAAAATATCGAGGAAACAGTAGCAATGGCAGCAGGTCCTGCCTGCCTGATGTTGAAGTTGTAGCAATGTTAGAAAATAAAGCAATTTGTTCTGCGCATTTTCCAGTTGTTTCTTTTTTCTAGTCAAAGTTTGATTAGTTTGCTTGCATGTGTGTGTGTGTGGGAGTGTGTGTGTGGGTTAGGGCTAATGTTATTAATGTTTTTATATAAGCTTGTCCGGGGCTTATCGAAGCCAGGTCCGCTTTGTCAACGTTTGTTCTATTTCCAGGCAAAGTTTCGGGTTGTTTTTGAAAAGTTGCCGATTTGCAGCTGATGCAAATCATGTGAGAGTGTGTGTGTGTGAGTGTTAGTGTTTTGAGAGTGTATTTTATATGCCACTTTTCGGGATGCCGAGTCCGAGAGTTGGTAATGGAACAGACTTAAATATGCTGCCTTCTGGCTTCTATGGCCTTTTGCATTTGAAAATACACGAACTGCAGCAGGACGAGAGAGGAAAGCGGCGGTTGGGGGAAGCTGAGCGGTCTCTGCGGATACTTAATAAGTTAAAAGTGGGCCGAGAGTGCACGGCTTAACCTTGGCAGTTGGTTTTGCAAATTGGAAAGCTGCGGCAAATAGAAGTGCGCTCCGGCCTAGTTGCATTTTGCGGCCTTGTCCATACGACGATGGCAAAAGTTTTGCGGGCTCTTAAATTAATTGTGCTTGAAATATTAAAATGCCATCAAACGAGTTTTTAAAATGTTTAAATAGACACGTAGCGAATGAGCTTAAATAAATAAGTTATTTACAACTGCCACATGCAAATAATCAAAAGCAAATTTCCAACAGCTTCATTAAATTTAAATTTAACTGTTGCGGCCTCAGCTGAATAAACTTTATATTAATAATTAATTATGGTTTCATTTCAACCTCAATTCGGCAAGCAAAATAAATCGTTTAATTATTTAGCGTGATAACACAATCCAATAGTTATCGTTAAACGTTGCAACGATATATCGAGTAAATTTATAATTCATCGCTGCAAGCGCAGCTGACTTAACTCGTTAAACAGCTGTTTGGCAAAGAACAGAACTCAAAAAACAAACATTTAAAAAACTGTTGCAATAATCAATTATTATTCATGTTTAATTGTTATTGAAGTGCTCAAGAATATCATTTATAATTTCCGCATGCAATGAGCAAAAATATTTCATTATTCTTGCCATCGAATTCCACTTTCTCTCTCACTTTCTGTCTGTCATTACGTTGACTCCCAATGGGCGCAATCAATGTGCGCGGCGGCGCCACATCCTTGCCCACATCCTGGCCAGCCTCAAGCTGACCATGACGAAAATAAATGGCCGTGCAAAATGCCAAACAAATCAGTCGCAATTACGCGCCGGACTGCCGTAGAGAGTGAAAACGAGGTCAACAGGCCAACACAGGGGTGCGTGCCAGCACGAAAGGAGAAGGGAGGTGGGGGGGCCAAGGGCGAAGATCGTGGGGGCCAACGAACAAATGTAAAACATTAAATAATTTCATTTTCTTCCTGCGTAATGCGGCACCAGCTCAATCAGAAAGTTAAGCAAACAAATTGCAGAATGAAAACAACCAGCAAAAAGCCAAATTTATTTTTTATTTTGCATTATTCTTCTCTTCTTCACCCGCCTGTTGTTCTACGCCTTCAGCAGCAACAACAACATAAACAAAAACAGCGAGAGAGAGAATGAAAACAAGAGCAAGAATAGCTGCAGGAAGAGGAATATATAGAGTACAATACACAACACAAGGACGGGGCTTACTCCATTTTGAGGCAGCGAAAGCAATTTCCGTTCGTTAAACCTACATTTCGAAATTAAATTTCTTACACTTGAAAAGTTCGCATGCTTCAATATTGCCAGGCGTTTTTCATTTGCTTGGCCCAGGAGTCGAACCCAGGCAAGCTGCGAGTTGCGAGTCGGGCCGTGCCGCCCCAGCGCAATTATGCTGCCGCTTTGTGATGCCCCAAACCCGCAACCAGCCAGCAGCAAAGCCACATGCCCCCAACACGTTTCCGCCTACTCCTCCTCTACCTCCTTCTCCTTTCCCACTTCGACAAGTGAGTTGTAATACGCTGCGTAGAGCAGGCGGCGCCTTTAAAACTTCGCCAAAGCGGTCCGACAAAAAAAATCATTAAAAAATATGTACAAGCTGCAAAATATACATGAAAATATTATGCAAACAAGTGCGGGACGATGGAGCAACTGCCTACCGTGCTACCCCATCCCCGGAACTTCCTCTCCACCCCCCCTTCCGATTCCAGCAGCCACTCATTATGACCTTCGTTGCGGAAAAAACGAAGGAAAAGTTCACTGTGTTTGCCAACGCGGCCGCCACCGCTTGCGGTTGCCTCTTGCGCTCAATTTTCCGCTTTTCCTTTCCTTTTTTGTCGAACGAAAAATTGCTGAGTATTAAATATCTATTGAGTAGAAGAATATTGTGGCACAAATCGAGGCTGACTGTGCTGCTCGCCCAAAATGTTGCTTGTTTTTCATTATGTTTTCCAGCGATTCGCTGGCCCAGCGAAATTTCTGGGGCTTAATTGAGGTATTATTTGTGTCATCGATTGGTCCGCCTTGGCGTAGGCGTTGGCTTCAACATCTTCTTGAAGGCGGCTGTGTGTAGGAAAGGAGCTACCTACGATTGCCTTTTGAATTTACCTTCGCAGTCTGGTTTCCTATTTACCTGACACACACACACACATACATACGTGCCTGTGTACCCTGTGCTATCTAATTTATTTAATCTGCTTAATTTGTGTGAAACAAAAAAAATGGCGGCTGCCAGATACCTCGGCTTCAATTCATGACTTGACTGGGGGGCGCTGAAAAAAAAGATAAGCTTAAAATGAAAAAAAAAGAAACGAAACGCAAAAGCGAGACAAAAATTAGAATAAAGGGATACCGCTGGCCAAACCGTTGCCAAAAACCTGCCGAGAGACCGTCAATAAAATCTTTTTTATATATTATTCGCCTGCTCACTGCAAGGATACGCATAGCAATGCGGGAATTATAGCCCCCCAGGACAGAGGGTCGGCAATAAAATTCCATATAATGCGATTGCAATTTGCTGGACTTCTTATTAGAAACTCAAATCCGTGCTGGCCGAGAGATGTTATGTTGTGTTCAATTTAAATTCTCTCAGCCACAAAGTCTATTCAAGGCGAAGCAAAACATCGATAGCTCTATGCCATCAATGTGTCTACTTATATTCTTTTCAGCACTGAAGTATAAAAAATATACCAATATCAAAGTCAAATTAACAATGCTTTTTGAGTTTCAATTAATATTAATTTATTGATCTATAATATCGATAGCTCAATGCATGCAATAGTCTTTCCTGCTACTGCCAGCACTTAAGTAAGCAAAAATACTATAAATTAATTTAAATTAAATATTTAATATTTACTGTTTCAAGCATTTGTTATTTATTCAATTTTTTTGTTTTTTAACAACACGTCGAATCTAAATCGATATAGAACTACAGCGAGTATCGATACTTTTATGTGAATATAATCATCGTTGCTGTTTTGCCAGCACTATGCAAGGGCTGCCAAGATTAACTGACGATGTTTGGCATTCACAATAGAGCTTTCGCTTTCAAAGAACCTCTAATATTTCAAGTGGACGTTGGCGCCCACACAGGATACACGACTCGACACCGACTCGCGTCTGGCGCACGCATACTACGACACCATTAAATAGAATATTTAATTTTATTGTTGTCGCCGTCGCCGTTGACTTTCGCCTGTGTGTCCTTGCCGGAAAATACGTCACGCAAAGGGTCAGCCCCGTTCGCCTCTGTCGCTGCCATAGACCCTGCCTGAGAGGGTCGCATATTTCGGGGCTTAGAGCTTCAAATTTAAATTCCGAAAGCATCCCGAGGACATATTTGCATATTGTTCATTTTACTTTTTCCAAAAATTTAAGCGCAAAGTAAATGAGAAAAAAAGCAAGAAAGAGAGAGAGAGAGAGAGAGCAAAAAGTTAAAAACAACTGTTATATGAAACCCTTTTTGTATTTTTTCAGGTTACACACACACAGGAGGACTAAGCCGAGGCTGATTAAAGCGATAAAGGTATGTGCCAAATTAAATGAGAAGTTGCATAATGATCGACCCAGAGATACCCATCACAATACCTTTTCTACATTCTTCCCCCCGCCCCCCCCCCCTCTCCTTCTTGGTTATGTAAATAGCATTAAAAATGCAAATCAAGACTTTGAAGTAACTTTTAATTTTTTTGCACGCATAAATGTGTATCTGTCCAATTGTCTGTTTGTTTTACCTGCTCAGGGTTGCTCTCCGTATTTGCCCATCCAAGTGATTTATTTATTTATAAGCATTACACATGCATGTGTGTGTGTGTGTGAGGAGGGGGTGGTGGGGGGTTCAAATGCGGCCATTCGTCAAAATCGTTTGCCATATTTCATTGAGATTTAAAAATAATATTTATGCACTCCTGCGATGCGCCGCACAAACAGAATTTCGATTTTGGTTTATTAACTTCACTGTAAAAGGCTCGACAAATGGTCGGAAGGGGGTAGGGGCAGGGGGAGGGGAACCGGCTGAAGGCAATAAAAAACCCGGTTTGATTTATGAACAGCTTAAACATTTCTGCCATGTTAACGCCGCCATTGTGGCCATATAAAAATGAAGCGCACTTTTTGTCAACACGCCTGACAAGTGTCCCGAGGATGTGAGGGGCAGGAAGAGGGCAAGGCTCCCAGCAGGTGCTCAAATGTGGACACATTCACATCCGGCTGGACAGCAGGGCCAATAAAAAAGCCAACTTAAAATGATTTGCGGCCAAATCGCTTCACTCTGATTCACTTTGGACACGCAATCTTTTCGGCCCCAAAGTGGAGGAGGAAGTTGTTGAGTATTTTCCAGTGCATATATATTTATAGATCGGAAAATAGATGTGTAAAGCACCATGTTAAGTTTAACTACAATATATAAAAGCAAGATAACATTGAGTTGATCAGATTGAGTGTTTATTTAACTAATGCGACTTGTTGCGGTATATAAATGTGACCATAGTCAATGCAGTATCGTATGTTAAACATACTCCGATATCGATAGATCTATCGACAACTCTACTGGTACTAGGAAAGTGTTGGGTAATGCGAGAAACAATAGCAAGCAATACCATGGTGTAGGAGAGTGATTTCAATTGCAGCATGCATTGCATAAAGTTATAAATGAATATTAATCTAATATCCTACAATACATGTATCCACTTAAATTCCTTTCCTCACTTTCCTTGCTTTACTTTCTTTCCTTTCCTCAATTTAAATTAAGATAAAGCTATGTATTCCCTTGGTGCGTGCACCAAGTTAATTAAGCTGTTAATAGCACAAATTTTGGCATGTTCTCAAATGTTTTATAATAATTAAATTAATGACAGAGTTTCAGCAAGATATGTAGATATGTCTATATATATATATTCTCCCATGTAAATAGAAAAGATTGTAATTTATTTTTAATGCATTAAAAGTCGCTGCAAAAAAAATTAATTATCGCTGGCAAACACGCGGCAAAAAAATCATTGCAAGCCTGTCGCGGCTTCTTCTATGAGTTACCTCCCATCCTTCCCCTAGTCGCCCTTTGGTCGCGCTCCTGCTCACGCTTGTGTAAGCCGCCTGCTTAGAGCGCGCGCGTATTTCATTACAGGCGACAGCACTTGAGCGTTGTTAAGCTAAAAGTAAATTGCTTATTAAAAAGCAGCCTCAGCGTTTACACACAAAGATACATAGACGTAGTCACCAAGGGGGGTTAGAGAGGGGGGTTGGCTGCCTAGGCGTGGGAGTGAGCCACTCATTTTCACTTCAAGTGGCAGCAAAAGCGAAAATTAAGTGAGTAGGACCCGCAGACGAACACATGAGCGGCGGGAGGGGGAGGATGAGTTGAAGTCGAAGGGAAGGGGGAACGTAATGACAAGGCGCCAATGTTGCTGTCGCTGTCGCAGTCACAGTTGCTGTGGCGGATGTTGGCGCAATGTGGTTGCTGCTGCTGCTGTTGCTGGCAGCATCTCTCTCTCTCTTTGTGCGAAGAAGGTCCTTGAAGCAATCGACTTAATGCTTCAGCCTGTTGTGTATTTAGTTTGCATTTACATTAAACACGCAGCACACATACACACATACAGTCAAGCACAGGCACACGCATGACTGACTGTCTAGCGTGGAAAGAGGGTGGAGAGCTGCGACGGGGGTACATTTAATTTTCTACACATTGCGCCATGTCCTGATAGATTAACTGGGTATCGACTGCGTATGCCGAAATAAATTGTAGAGAGGGGCGAGGGAGAGGAGATATAGACAGAAGGAGAGAGATATAGAGAGAGCGAGTAGCATGCATACACAGTGGGAAAGAGAGGGGAATAAACTCAGAGGGAGAGAAAAAGGCACAGAAAGGTGTAGAGAGGGAAAGACACAGAGAAAGAGATAAGGGAAGACACTGAGCAAGAGAGGGGAATACGAGAGAAGGGAATACATAGAAAGAGAGAGAAGAAGTTCTACTCCTTCTCCTAATACCCCCTCCCTCTCTCTCTTTCTCCCTCTTGGCTGATTGGATGCCCTGCGAGACGCAGTTGAAAAGTCAAGGTAGCAGCACTCAAGAGAGTGAGAGAGAGAGACACTGTGAGGATGGAGGGCAGGGGGCAGCGTTACGTTTGCGCTCCAATGAATTTTTTTTGTCAACGTGATTCGCATTAGAATGCGTATTCAAATGAGCACATAATTTGTTTGTTTGTCTGTGCGTGTGTGTGTGCAACTCAGGAGAGATGCAGAGCAAGAGCAAGCAAAGGGGGAGGGGGGAAGTTGTGACTGAGGAGGCGCTGAGCTGTGTTGGCATTTTATGACTGCAATTATGGGGCAACAGTGGGCGTGGCTAGGAGTGTGTGACTGACTCACTGTATGAGTGTGTCTCTGCATATGTATTGGCGTGTGTGTGTCTGCATGTGTGTGTGCCTGTATGTGTGTCTCTGTCTAAGTGTGTTGCTGTGCGTCTCTTTGATATAAATTTCAAACAAATTGCAAATAAATTGGAGTTGTCCTTGGCGTCGTTCTCACCCCCCCCCCTTCCCCCTCTCCCCTCCTGTCTTTTGTGCAGCCCGCAAGTTATTTAAAATATGCAAATTTCTTGTAGCTAACCCCCCTTAACCCAGCCCCCTCCACCACAGCTAACACACCCTTCCAGCACTCGCTCAACATTTATTGCTTTCTTGCCAGTTTAAAGAGCATTTTGAGCGTTTTATCGAGCGTGGCTTGGAGTGGGGAAGCAGCGCAAGGGGTAGAGGGGGGACATGACATTTAATTTACTTAAGTTGACTAAGCCTTCCCCCTGAAACCAATCGCAGGCTGAGCTTGACGAACATTGTCTGCTTTTTTAATTAAATATATAAATCCATATGCACACACACACACACACATATAGCAGTTTATGTGTGTGCAGCTGTACCCCTCTTTGCTCTCTCTCCCCTCTCTGTTTTTGTGGTCTGCCCGCAAGTCAAAGTGAATTGATTTAATGTAAAACGCAATTCGATGCTTATTTTATTTACAGTTTCATTTACATTTTGATGGACAGCAGCTGCACAACTGTGCATGTGTGTGTGTCCGTCCTTTATTTCATTCAGCTGATGCCAAGCGAAAGCAATAAATATAAATCGATTCAAGTGTTTATGAATGTGAACAGCTCTCGCTCAGTGTCCCCAACCCCCACCCCCCACCCCCGCCTCTGCCACGCCCTGCGCATACAATTGCAACTATTACTCACAATTATTTATTCATGAATAAATTTGAATGCATCAATTAGTCGATACACCCCAAAAACAGTTGCAATATCAAAAAAATCAAAATATATTTTACAAATAATTTGAAAAAAATGTTAAAAACATAAATTTGAGTGTGCTCGACTGTTTTATACCCACTATATAGATGATTGTCCACCAGACTCATTACTAGAGTTGTTATCTTTTATGCTAAGCGTATTTTGTATTGCATACTTTTGAGAGAAGCCAATCGCAATCAGCAAAGTTATTTCATAAATAACTTCTACTTTAACTTTTAATGACCCGTTCCCAATCAAATTTACAGTAATAATTGAAATGCTAATAATCATTGTGCACACTAAAAATAGGTGTTCTAGCTTTGAATTCGATTTATACTGATTTACTGGTGGGTAAGGGGCGTGGCTAAAATCTAAGATAACCACTATCAGCATGCAGTAATAAGACATTTTGTCATCAAATTTTGTATCTCTTGCTCTTATAGTCTCTGAGATCTAAGTGTTCATACGGACATAAAGATGAACGCACATGAATATATGTATATACTTTGTGGTATTTGCCACTCCTCCTTCTGCATGTTACATAAACTTTCGGTTTGTTGTTATACCTCTCTACCTCATATTTGTATACCCTTCGACCATTGAAAATGGTCAAAAAAGGGTATACTAACTTTGTGCAAATGTATGTAACAGGCAGAAGGAGGCGTGGGAGACCCCATAAAGTATATATATTCTTGCTCAGGATCACAAGCCGAGTCGATTGAGCCATGTCTGTCTGTCTGTCCGTCTGTCTGTCTGTCTGTGTGAACGCGCAGATCTCAGCTATTATAACAGCTAGAGTTACCAAATTTGGCAGGAAGACTCCTGTGTACTATAAGCTGATCAAGTTTATTTCAAATGTTAGGTGCCACGCCCACCGCCCCCGTAAATCAAAAATTTAATTTATGAACTCAATAAAAGCTATAACTTTCTGACTTAAACATATACTAAGCTGAATGAATTATCTACGTATTCTCCAAATTGCAATCCGATCGGACAATAATCACAGAAGTTATTTAAGAAAGTATGAGCATAAAACCAAGTGCTTCTGTCAGCTAACAATGTAGGCGGGCGAGCGCCATCTATCGTGAATAATTGTAAAGCACGTGCATATGCATATGTGTATGAATTTAACAAATTAAACTACACGGGAACATAGGTCGAAGGGTATCCCACTGTCGCGTGCTGCGCGACTGTTGCTTTTCTTACTGGTTTAAATTTGTATGTTGATTTCCATTTGGATTGCAAAATATTTGACAAGTTTTTCCATTTTCGCCCAACATGTGTTGTCCGATGCTTTGCCGCTTTATCGAGTTGATTGAAAATATTTTTGCTATTTTATCTTTTAAACAATGTAACATAGTGTGCATTAGTTTACACTGTTATCGCACAAAGCAAACCGCAAGAGCAATGTTTGCAAAAATCGGGAAAATGAAAATCGTTGCGCTTTTCTAATGAAAAACTATTGGCAGCAAATCGAAGCGTTGTGTGGCGCAAGTTGAATAACAGTGGCAAACAGATATTTGCGGACGGATTGCAGTCGCTTTAAACTGTTGCCGGAAGGGGGAGGAGAAAGAGCAGGGCGGCTGTGGGCGTGGCAAGCTGTATAAACACTCTACAAAAAGCTAAATAAATAAGCCAGCGCACAGAGAGCTTTGGCATTTACTCAATTGCTAGTGGCATGAAGACGGCTTGCCACGCCCCTAAGCCTCCCCCTGCTGCCTCCCCCGCAGCCCCTGCCCCTGCGCAGCATTTAGTCTGTTTTATTTTCGCGCATTTGCTGTTTATATAAAACAATAATAATAAATTTTGTGGCAATTTAGAAGACGGCGACGGCGACGACGGCGGCGCCTTTTGAGCCTTTTGTTGCCAACGCGCGGCTTTGACTTTGACTATTCCCTTGCCCGCTGCTATGCCAGCTTCCCCTTTGTCCCCCGCCCCTACTCCCTGCCCCTTTCCACACGCACAGCTTGCGCCGTGGGTGCCCGGAGACGCCCTCAATTTCGTTTAGCCTGCGGCTTCAGTTGCGCATTGTAAACTTTCGTTCTGCGTGTGTTTGTGTGTTACGCTTTTATGTGTGTGTATGAGTTAGTATTATGAGTGTGTGTGTGTGTGTTTTAGGCTTTGTGTGTGTCTTGCGTCTGTGTGTGTGTTGTGTCTGCTTTGTGCCTTTGTGTTTGCGCAAAAGTTTTGCTCTTTTGCATTGAATTTATTTGTTTGTTTTGCCAGCCGTTAGGCCCGTTGTTCTTGCACCCCCCTCTCTCACCACTGCCCTTGGCTTGAACCCGTTGCCTGGATGCGGTAATTATGTAACCATCAAATTGCCAGATTTTTGATTTTTCCCTCAAGTCTTTATTAAATTCACAATGGCGCAGAACCATGCTAGGCCGCTTGAGAGGACTGTGCATGGTTCCCTTTTGCGCCTCTACCCCTCTGCTACTCTGTTTCCTTTCCTTCCTCTTTCTTCTTCTTCCTGCCTCTGCCTCTCCCTGCTTCCTTTTCTCCCTTCCCTCTTTCCAACTAAACCATCCATTGATAGGCATTCGAGACGATTGAGATTGAGGCAAAGGCAAAGGCAAAAGGAAACTGACGCTACTTTGTATGCCAAGCACACACACACAGCAATAAGTGTGTATATATGTGTGTACATACGTGAATGCCTTTGTAGGTGTATGTGTGTGTGTGCGTGTAAGTGTGTGGCAAAGTGACGATAAAACATTTGCTCCGATTGCTTAAGTATGCCAAAGCAGGAGAAGGGGGGCATGGCAGGCACTGTAAGGGATCAGGGGCAGCTGGTAGTCGAGTTTTATACCCTGGCACGAGGAGGCGAAAAGGGTACTCTGCGTCTGTGATATGGTTATGTTTCCATTACACATTGCACTTGGCTATAAAACAATTTGAAAGGAAATTTACCAAATTGGCAGCAGAAACAGCTTCGAAATGGCAGAGAAAACTAATCGAATTTATGCAAGTGGAGTACTTATACACACGCACACATTCATATAATACATATACACATATACAACATATATATACATTCCCCTTTATACACTTGCTATACAGCTGAAGATTGTAGATTGCAATTTCTCAGTCTTTCTATCAAACTTATATTTCTACCCGGGGTACACGAGCATATAACAGGCAAAAGAAGGCGTGGCAGACCCCATCAAGTCTATAACGTACATATATAATTAAACAGCATCAACAGCCTAGCCCCTAATGCCAAGTTATCTATCTATGTGTCTGTATGAACTTCTAGATCTCAGAGACTAGAAGAGCTAGGACTACCAAATTTGCTGGCAATATGTCTTATTATTGCACGCAGATAAAGTAAGTTTTCGAATTTGGCCACACTCCCTAGCGGCCTAGTAAATCAATAAAAATCTAATTGCACGCTTTATTTAAAGACTAAGTAATTTATTTTTAGTATGCATAATAGTTATCATCATTCAAATGATTACTGAAAATTCAGTTGGGCACGAATAGTTAGCAAAGAAGTTATATATGATATAAATTTAGTGGGTGTACCGATTTGCAAGCCTCTAAGTATGCAATATGAAATAGGCTAAGCATAGCAGTTGCACTGGACGATCAGTTGTGTAACGGGTATTTATCAGTAGAGAGTATTCGACTGCAGCTTTTTTATTTGTTGTACTTCGTTTTCATTGATTTTGCCGCCGCTTTTTTTTTTGAAACTCCTTCCTAATACACTCTGACTCTGCCTCTCACTTTCTCTCTTGGCGTTTCTCCTCCCTCTCTCTGTCTCCTCTCCACATCTCTCCCTCTACACACACACACTCAAAGTTAATGACATGCCGTTAGTTCTGGGCCGACTAAAATCGTGCAAGCTGCTCTTGGTGTTGTTAATTTAAGTAAAAAGCATTTTAGCTGATGTGTTTATTTGCCACGCCCACACACATACGCATTTATACATACTCACACATACCATATACAGCTGTACACTCTGCTACACAGCTTTACTTTTATGCCCAGGCTGCTGCTCATATTAGTGATAATTTAGTCGCTCTCTCGAGCTGCTCGATGGCTCTATAGGGCACACATATGTACAGGGCAAGTCACTCTGCATGTGTGTGTGTATGCGATTGCCAGTGTGTGTGTATGTGTGTGTGTGTACTTGTACTATCTGGGCACATTTTTGGCATTCTGCCAGTGCGCCACATTGGCGTCCTTTAATGCGAAAATGAGTTGAACAGCCAAGGCAAATGTGTTGAGCCACACACACAGACAGACACTCTGACACACACACAGACACACATAGACAAGCTCATACATAGCTTGCATATATTTTTCCATTATGAAACGCTCGAATGAGCATTTATGCGCCTCTAACAATGTATTAGTGGCTGGCAGGCAAAAGATGATTTAACGATTAAACTGCTGCCAAATGCTAATTTTTTCACGCTGCCCCGCCCTCTTACGCCCCTATGGAAATTGTATAAAATTGGAAATTGTAAAATGGCAAATGCGCCTAAATAATTCGCGAGGCTTTTCACATTTTTGTGGCACTTAAAGTTGATGTGACAAAACTAACTGCGATTTATTTATGAATATTTATGATATCTAACTTGAAATCGCGCGGAAATACATATTGAAATGTCTAATGTATTTATGTATGTATGTGTATGTGTGTGTGTGTGTGTGTATGCTTTTTGGGTTATAAATTATCAATGTTGAAAGCATAAATAAAATATGAACAAACGTTGCGCTAATATCGAGAAATTGCAAGCCAATGGCGCGGCAAATACAGCGTGCCTACCTCACTCCCTCTCCCACTCTCTCTCTCTCTCTGTGTGTGTGTGAATTATGCAAATGTGTGTTAACAATTGCTAGACATGTAAATACGCCATTGGCAAATAGAACACGCCGCGTCGGGGCGTCGATTTTAAATGCAAACGCAGCGCAAATTGAAAACAAAAGCAAAAGAATTACAACAACTAAAACAATAACAAGAAAAAGAAGAAGAACAGGAGTAAAACAATAAAGAACACAAAAATATGCCGAATTTGGCGACATAAATTATGCTGTGGCATGCGTCGACGCAAACAACAAAACAGCAATGAAAGGGAACTGTCTCTGTATACCTCTCTCGCTCTCTCTCTGCTGCTGCTGCTGACCTACAAATGGCCGTCGCCCAAATTTCGTAGCATACTTTTGAGGGCGCGCCCCTTGCAAATTGCCGGCCATTAATTAATCGCACGCGACAGCAAACAGCGCGACGCGTCGCTGCAGTTCTGCAACGGTAATTTAAACGAGTAATGCTTTAAGAATTTTTCCCTCTACTTCCCCCCACTCTTCTCCTTCGTATACATAAAACGCATTGCAGAAGCGATAAAATGCAGTTAATAATAAATAAATACTCGTTTATGTGTGCACACACGCACACACACGTGTATAATTGACCAAGTGTCGTATTCATATTTCATATGCAAGGTCGCTGGCGCTGTGGCTTACTACTTTATGTGTAAATTGAGTTCTGTCCATTGTAAAACGATGCCCCAAAGTGCTCGGGTTTGCCCGGCCTGTAATAATGAAAGACTAGGAAAATATATATAATTTAATATCAAATTAAATCCCAGAATACAAACAAATCTGGCCCATCAAACTGCAATTTTGTGCTACAAATAAAGCTTAAAAAATTAAAAATTAAACCTCTTATCTTGCTGACTTACAGAGCTCAATTGAATTTCGATTTTCATATATGGCAAACCACATGCAATATTTAAGTATATCTACATACACACATGTACTATATATCCATGCATGCTGGCTGACTATCTTTTCATTTGCGAAGCCCTTTTCGAAATGACATTTAAATGACAATAAAGTCAATTTGTTGTCATAAACAAGTTTTAAATTGGCCTGGTAAAAATACCAGCGAAGCCAGCCAGGCACATTCCTTTGGGTTCAGTTTTAAATCGATTGCAAGCAGATAACAAACATACATACATATATCGAATAATTTAAATTGTATTTTATATATATTGTTAATTTTAAATTTCAGCCTTATTAAGTTGGTCATTCAAATTTGGAGTTAATACATGATTGTACTTATTTATTGTGCATTGTAATATCATATTTGAGAGGAGATTTAAATGAGGTATTTCCAAACCTATGTTTTCTTATAAATATATTAAATAGTTTGAAAATTTTTAAAGGTTCTAATTTTGTCAAATTTCATACAATTTCAGTCTGTAATAATATTAAAACGAGAAAGAAAGACTGCCTTCGGCATGTCAAGAGTTGTATATGCTTGCAGGTTCTTATCTCCCCCGATTGTTTCAATGCTACTTATCAATGATGATGTAGAATTGAATAGTATTGTGTATATTCAATATTATTTGTCACTTTGACTGACACTGATAAGTTCAGTTATTTCTAAAAGCAAAACTGGTATTTATACAAAAACCTTTGGCCCAAAAACATTTGGGTCGATTGTTCTTATGGCAGCTATATGTTATAGTAGTCTGATTTCGATGAAATTTCATAACCATATTACATACAAAGAAAAAGTGGGATGAAATAAATTTGGTTTTAATGTCTTGACAAATAATAAAAATCGGCCGATAGTTTGTATGGCAGCTATACGATATATTAGTCCGCTCCGGCTCGTTCTGACTTATTTATAGCATGTGGTAATAAGGAGCATGTGTGGCAAGTTTTATCAAGATAGCTCTAAAACTAAAAGACTAGTTTGCGTAGCAGCAGCCGGACACACATACAGATGGACAGGAATAGTTTGATTCCTTTATTGATGCTGATTCCGAATATATTATATATACTTTATGCATCCTAAGGTGCCAACTCCTTGAAATTTAATACACCTTCTGCAAGGCTATAATTAATGTAAATACATAAGTATAAAGAAATATATTTGAATATACTCGTACGTAAATATTAATCATTAAATTACAAAAAAATAAGAAAGATATTCCTAATTCAAATGTTAAGCATTTAAATTCCCTTGCAGGGTATAAAAGTGTCATTCAGAAATGCTCATCATCTCTTTGTTGGTCTCTGTTCACATTTTCCGCAATAAATTACCAGGATGAGACTCTGGTCGAACCAAACCGAACTGAAATGAAATCCAGCCGATCCGCGTTGAGTGGCAGCAACCACGGCAAATCCGGCGCCGTTGCTCGTTTGCGCCTTCTCCCGCCACGCCCTCGCCACGCGCTGACATTTAATCAAGGCACAGCGTAAAGGTAAACAAACGGAAATAAGCGCAACTTCCTGTTGCTGTTCGCTGTCGTTGCTGTTATTGTTGTTGTTGTTGTTTCGCATACGAAACGGAAATACAATCAAAATTGTGTAATGTTTGTTTACCCACCGAGGCAGCAGGTGGGAAGGAAAGGGCACGTGCCACGCTAAGGGTTCCCCCCTTAGTTTTCGGCTTTTTGGCTGGTTCTGGTTTGGTTTGCGGGTGCTTTTGAAGAGGGTGCTAGGGGAGAGAGAGAGAGAGAGAGGGAGGTTTGAGGTCTCTGAACGAGACGCGTTCCTAATGAATTTTGCGCCCAATAAGTGATTAGCATTTTCCACATTGAATATTTAATGTGGCCATTTGCAAGCACATTCATTGGGCAATGTTTCTAAAATTCAATGTGCAATAAGTACTTACACGCACACTCACACTTACACACACACATTCACTCACTCAACGGGAGGCTGAGTACGCGTAAATGGCTTTTGCTGTTTTTGAAGCGCTCGGGGAATGAGTTTCTGTCGAATATAATTGATACTTTGACAAGTCAATTGTCAGTCAATTGCGAGAAGGGGGTGGGGGGAGGGGGTAGGGTGATATGCGGAGACAGCGGTAGACAAACAAAAGCCTCAAAGTCACCTTCACGCATTAAAATGAATACGAGACACGCCACGTGTATGGGAAAGTAAATTGGAATTAAAATGCGATTCGAATGGATGCGAAATTGAAATTGAAGTGTGTAGTTAAATTTGATGATTGACAGCCAACTCGCAGATCATTAAAAATGTAAAGCACCTTTCAATGCAACGAGGGTTAAGCTGTTTATCCCCTAAAATAATATAATATTCACATATAATATGACTTAATGTAAGTGATTTGATGCGGAAAGTTCAAAAGCACATCTACCACTTTATATAAGCCACTCAACTTGTACATTGAACCACATAACCTATACAACTACATACTATTGATATAACTATCGATAACAGTTGATAACAGTTGACAGAATGTTTCTTATTTGATTTATTCTAACTAAATTGCTTTTGAATGTCTCTTACGTTTCATTACTCCCGAACTGTCAACAAATATATCTTTATAATATTTAATGTTGATAATTCATTATAAACTAAACAATACCTATCGCTACAACTATCGATACTAGTTTAGAGGATGCTTTTTTCAGCTTAAACTCATTATTCGTCTCTCTCTTGCTTTCCATTACTCCCTGTGATCAAATCACTATCAAGAACTATCAGCAAGCACACTATTATAATATATCATCATAATACGTTCCAAGTTCTAATATTTTTATCTAAAAATAGCTCTCTTTTTTGGGGTCTACTCTCAACTTGCTTGTTAGGGGCATGGCCACATAAATCGTGTCGTCATTTTGCTGGACTGCACTCACAACTATTCGCATCCATCAACACATTTTCGAAAAATAGCCACCATCGGTCACTGCTCATAAGCCTGATGTTGTGAGGGGGAGGATGAGGAGTGGGAGGTAGCGGTGCAGAGAAATGCGAGGGAGTATGTCAACAAGGCCAACGCCTTTTTATATGCTGCAAAACAATTTCCAAAGTCATATTTTATGCCATCAAAGGCATTTGTCATTTATGCGCAAAATGTTTGGCAATTTTGCTCCAACCAACACAGAGAAAACCCCTTCGTTTACCCCCCGCATAACCGCCTGCGCTCTATGCCCCTGCGCATGCCGTGACTCAAGCTGGAAAACTATGTGAGGAACGTTTGAGAGCGCTTGTCATAAAAACCTCCACACTCACACACACAGAAAGGGTTGAACATGCGAGTACTACAACATAAAGTGTTAGAGAATACACTAGGAAGAATATGGTATATGGAATAGATGCCGAATTGGATATGGATATGTGCAAATGGCAAATGAACATGAACAGGCAGCGCGAGCCAACTTTGGCCAAACTTGTGTTATTTGCCCACGCAGTATGCAAAATAAAATAAAATGAACGAAATTGTTACGCAAAAAGTTGACAGGACAGCAGCAATTTGATTTCCTTAGTTGCCAAGCCCCCCCCCCTGCCCACTACTATCTGCCTGTCTGTCTGCCTGTTCGTCTGGCGCTGACAAATTTGTTCCATTTGCCTTGGCCAATAGTAAAAAAATAAAACAGTTTGAGCGCGCGTCAACTTCGACGCAGTCTGTGACAGCTCTCGAGATTGCCATGAATATATAAGCTCAGAACTCATACTACTCACACATATACATACATGCATATGTATATTATTTATGTGTGTATGTATAACAATACGCCTATCTTGCTGTGCGTGTGTGCGAAGGCACAGCTACAAATATTAAAATATGAATTGTTGCCCAAAAATGATGCTCTGTAGATGGGAAAATCTTTGCTTGGATAAGCCAAACATACTTTATATTTCATTATAAGTATTTAGTATTTTTTACTCAATTTTTTATAATTTCAAGGAAATTAAAAATACTTAAAATAAAAGATCTGAAATTTAAAGATATTTTTAATTTAAATACAATTAAAACTATGCGATTTCACTTACCGCCAAGATCTGACTTATTTATCCTTATAGACCTCGACGAGATACGACGAAAATATTAAGTACAAATTTCTCGTTTTCGGTTAGGAGACATGGCCTTCGATAAGTACCGATTTCCAATATAATATATTTTTTAACTAGTCGAACGGCATCCTCAACTTATCGATAGCTTTTTAACGCATCTCACAGCTGATGCGAAGTTAACATAACATTAACAGTAACATAATTTGACATATACATAAGCACACTTGGTTTCGGATACATCGATAACATTAATTGTACAATCGAAGTTTCTGCATCTCTTGCACAGAAATATTTCAAATATTGTTTTTATGATTTCTTATACAATGTTGAACATGTTTAAAATTATGACAGAGTTGTTACCTATTTTGCATATCATAACAGTCTTTACAGAGTATAATCAAGTCAGTCATCATGCTGCACTGCTCTCGTTTTCCAGCTGACTTGCTCCCACTCTCTCCTCCTCCTCTCTCTCTCTGTCTTGCTCTGTTTCTCTTTTTGTGTGTGTTTTTCTATTTGTTTGCTGGTTTCTGTTTGTTTCCATTGAGGCTCGTCAAAATGGCTGTCATTCTAAATGTTTTTGTCGAGTGTGTGTGCGGACGCTGTTCTAGTTGTTATTGTTGTTATCCTCTTGTTGTTGTTGTTGTTGTTGTTGCTGTTGTTGATACACAAACCATGCGATGTCGCACAGCAAGAGGCTACACAGGCACCCCACATGCACTTCGCGTTTATTGTTTGGCAATAAATTCGCTGGATAATAATTTCAGTCTGGCGTCATAGCGATGATAAACTGTAGATGATATATTATTGCCTTCTAAGTCGAGTAAATAGCTCTTCTGGATGTGCAGAGCATCCAGTGTCCTAGACCCGGCTCTGTATTGTTTCTCTGTTTCTCTTTAGGTTTGTGTAGGCAGCCGGAAGAACGGCGCTTAAGTGCGTGGTCGGATTTGGCAGCAAGCCGAGTCGGGCTTACGGCCGAGTCTTAAGGCACCCCTAGATACCTCTCCCCACACCCTCGATGGCCTGCGGGAACGTGCTACGTCCAAAGCCCTTTCGCATGCAAAGTGTCGTCTCTTGCTGCCCCTTCCCCCACGGAACGTCGCTTTATAGATGCCATTTTTATGAGTTAGTGCGACGAGTGCTCATAAATTTGACGACCACCGAGTGTGCCTGCACTGCCCCCTGCCCCTGCCCATGCCCACTTCATCTTAACATACGCCTATTTGCGTGAAATACTTTAAAATTTCACAAGTATCTTTTGGGTGCTTACGAAATGGGCGTATGAAAGGTCTGCGACAGTTCGCCATGATATATGGCGAACAAACTGAATGAGACAGCACGTGGGAAATGTGTGGGAAGAGCAACAGAAAGAAAGAGAAAGAGAGAGAACGGGGGCAGACCATGATAAATGTGCTGTGAAAACCTGAAATCGTGTTCATGCAGAATCCTGACAATTTGGTTGGGTGTTAAAAGGGGACCGTATCAATTATTTGTATTCTATTAGGGGTAGTAAATGGGTAAATAAATAAAGAAATGTGAATGGGATGTGAAGTTGGATTGGCATTAAAGATGAAGTACAGACTAAAAGGGTTTTTGGTTATCTTTGGGTATTGTCATTTTTTATGCTTTTCACAGTTTGGTGAGTTGTGAAGTTAATTTGATTATAGGATACGATTCTTAAAGATGGGTAAGATCGAGTCTTAAAATGAGTACAATATTTAATTCAAATATAAATTTCAACTCGTAAAATGCTAAGTAACTCCTAAGTAACTGTATTCTTTTAAATTAAAAAACATAAATTATAGTCTGACAATGTTAATTACAGTGAGTTAATGTACTATCGACTTACTTTACATCGACTTGACGACACTTCAAATTATACTTCTATCGAGTCTTCGATAACATACAACAAGTGTTGATTAAGCTCAAATAAAAATTACAGAAATCGGTTATAAGCAAAGTGTTACCATTACGTGTACAGTATGTAAATGGGTTACAACAAAAGTGAATGGTAAATAAATAGCTGCAATATATTTTTTATATATTCTACCTCCCTAACTGCATTGGCAAATAAACGATAGCTCTGAGCTATCTTTCATCTGCTGATTTAAAAACATTTTATTTACCATTGCCAAAGCTTCGATTGAAAACTTGTACATACATACAGACACAGGCACAATGTACACTGCACACACACACACATACACATACAAACATATCCATCAGCAGAGTGTGTAAAATCGTTCGACTGCGACAACAAAGCATACAATTTCTTGGCTCTTTTAACTCAGCTCAAGAGGGTGATCAAGAGAGACAGAGAGAGAGAGAGAGAGAGAGAGCGAGCGGGACAGGGAGAGGGATCACATGGAAGGTACGTGGTATTTTCACCTATGCCACATCAAAAGGGAAAAAGGGAAGCGACGAAGGCGCAGCACACAATGCAAACAATCGAAAGACGCGCACCAAACGGGCTGACAACGAAATTTGCTGGCTGTCAGCTTCAGGCGAGCCAAAAAAAGAGAAAGAAATCCATACACACACGTATGCCATATGGTATATGGTGTATATGAAGTACCATAGTATGTCATGGCATATTTATATGTGCCGTGTTGAATATGCATTACGCAACGCAGCGCAGCAGATGAGGGCTGACAGCAGTTCAATATTGCGTGGCAATCGATTTTCGCGAATCTTGCCAAGGGTCGCGCATCCTTTGCCACGTCTTGAGAATCGGGTGGAAAGGTCCTCCTGCTGTGCTCCTCTGATGTGATTCACTTTAAGCAGAAAGAGCAGAGGAAAAAGAATGGAAAAACCGAAAAAGCGAAAAATTTAAAAGCCTCACGCCATAAATAAGCTTCATTTTGGCCAGTTTCCGTTTCAGTTCGCAGTTGCCTTTCCCATTCCCATTCCTGTTACCGTTTCTGTTCGTGGTTCCTGCGCGGTCAATGGAGCGTGCGGAGTGTTTTCTGGACTTGGCTGACTTATCCTGGACGCTGTCGATGCCGATGCCGGAACGTGAAATGAAAGCACGTAGCATTTTCATTTCGGTCAGCGTGTGGAATGCCAATTACAAGATGTGGCGACCACAGAAAGACAGGGACAAAGAGAGAGAGAGGGAGAGGGAGAGAGAGAGAGAGAGAGGGAGAGGGAGAGAGGCAGACAGTTAGATTGAGCGCTTTCGGGCAGAAGGAAAACGCAGCACGAAACTCATTGAAATGAGTCGCGCACTGTCGACGCGGGGCGGCTCTCATAACTGATAGATGCCTTTTGGCGAAATTTTTAATAAACTTGTGTGGGGCGGCTCCTTGAGACAGGCTCCCACACAGACACAGAAGAAGACCTGCAGATACTGAGGGAGACCCGCACACACACACAGTGCACAGTTTGGGCACAGCCTGACAACGACGACGACGACGTCGACGACCTTCTTCACTGCCTGCTTCTCCTCTAGGCTACCTTTTTGTGCGCCCTGCTCTCGCTGTCTGCGGCTGCGACGGCACTTAAAAGTGTTTTATTATTGAGGTTTGCAATTGGAATTTTAATTTTTATTTTATAAGTTATGCGTGCTGAATCTTAAACGCGCCACATAGAGATCTTCCCTAGACGACGACGACGACGACGGGTGCCAGGGCTCCTGATTTCCTAAGCTGCCATGTAGTAGATGTGCTACGACTTGTTGTTGTTGTTCTTCTTCTTACTAGTGCTGGGTAATTTATTATGTTCATACGAGTGTGTTTGTGTGTGTGCGCTGCTCTCAATCTCTGCGTATGTGCTCGTATTTTGGTTGCCGCTAATAGCCTGCCCCAAACAGCAGGCTACACACAAGGACTCACTCTGTGTCCCTCTCTTTCCCTCTGTCTCTCTCTTCTTCGCACTCACACATGCGTCCGCTACTTAATATGCGCACCTGAGCAAACACAACGCCACGTCCGAGCCCGAGTAAGGCACACCACGACGCACTCGAGCCACACTTGGCAAGCAAAGCCAAATAAAAAGTAATCAGCATGAAGAGCTTAAGAGCCACACTTAGTGCTGTGCCGAAATACCCTGTAATTTGATAACTGTTATTAAGATTGTGTTCTTCAGTTCCCGAGTTCTCAAATAGCTGCATAAAAGCCTCATAGCTGTAATTCGATAGGGAGTACTCCAAAGAGGAATGTGCAAGTTTTCATATTGTATTTCTTTTCCAAAGAACACACCTTACTTTGTTATACTATTATGTCAACATGAAGAAAGTACTACAAAAAATTTCCATATAGAATTCTTCCTGTTGAAAACGACCATCTAACAGACATGTTAGAGATATTTACCACACGTATCTCTTATTTTTATAGAGAGTTGTGCAGCCTCCCAAGAACTTAAATAACTGAAGTCAAGGCTTAATGTGCAAGGTAATCCTGAGATCATTTCAGTTATTTCAAGTTATACACCTGAAGTAATCTAGTTGGAATTGCTGTAAACTTTTCTAGGCATTTCTTTTCTTTCTTTTTCTGTCCAAAATCCTCTGGTAATCCGCGTTACCCTACCGAAGTGAGGGTAACAAACACTATATATCAGAATGTCAGCGCACTTAACATAGTTTATATGTGCGTGTCGCAGGTTTCGAGCTTACTCAGCTCCTCCCTCCATCCCCCTGTCCCCATCAACACTGCCTGGCAAGTTTGCCATTATGCACACGTCGCGCATAACCATAACGATTATGCTAATGCTCTCTGCAGGCGCCGGGAGGGACCAGCTGGGGCAGGAGAGTGAGGGGAACGGGTAGGTAAGATGGGGTTAGCTACTGCTGCTTTCTTATGATTTGCCTTGGCTTATTTTGAGCGTCGCGCACATCGCGTTATTTACATACCTTAAGTAGTTGTAATGGGCTGCTGCTGTGGCCGACAGAGGGATACAGAGAGGGAGGGGAAGGGTCTTTGCGACAAAGTGTTGGCAATGGCAGCGCCGTTGTCCTTGGCGTGCTTGGCGAGAGAGACAAAAATACGAGTTGTCTATGGCTCGAGAGTGGCCCATAGAAAAACGTGAATGAGATGAGATGAGCTAGTTTTCATTATATCCACATTCGGTCTTGGCTTACTTTCGAGTTCCTCATGGGCTTGCACTTAATGTGCAGCTTATGCGGATCACATACAGCAAGGCAGGGCGGCAGGAGAGTGTCAGAGGGAGGTGCTACTATTTGTGAATGCGTGCTCGGCTTAGAGAGAGAGACAACAGGAGAGAGATAGAGGGGGGAAGTGAGTGAATGTTAGTGGAATTTGCAGCTGCTTAAATTCGGAATGAATGAATGTTGTGGCCACCCAACCACCTTCAACTACAAATTCGGATGCAGATGCGCCACATCCTGCACAGGCTTATCTACAAGTCCATAACTCTTTGCCTGGGGGCAGGAGGCAAGCAAAGCAATTCGATAGATCTTGAGATTTAATGGTCGAATGGGACTGGAACATTTCATGTATAGCTTTGTCCCGCTGTGTGCTTTAAATATTATATTTCATAATTTTTCTTGTATTTTCCTCCACTTATTTGCTATATACTTTATATCATTTTCATTTCCCCCTTAAGATAGAAATTTATTCGAGTTTTGCGCACAAGTTTGCAAGTATTGGCCAAGTCAATGGCCTCATCGAAAGTTTTCTTTGCCATAGTTTTCTCTCTGCCCAATATGGCGCTGCGGCTGATTCTTGTATTTCAGATTATTCAACATTTTCTTTTACATTTTTATGTATGCAAAACTCTCGACTTTAAAATATTCAGACGGGGCAGACAGCTGTTGCCCCGCCACGGAACGAAACTTTTGGCCGATATTAAATCGAAATTAATCTTCATCAAAAGTTGACCGGGCGCATTAATTAGTAGCACAATCCTTGAAAAGGGGGAAGGGGGTCAAAAAAGGAATATCGAAACTTGATCCATGTTATTGATTTAAGTCCGGCGAGGGCGAGAGAGCTATTTTAAGTAGGGATAACTTGTAATTGACGTTCATTGCCTAACCTAAAATAACCAATGCAAACCCAATTAGAACTAACTTCAATAACATTTGTGGAAGGCTGAGTACCATGTGATCTTTTTAATATTTCATTTCACAACCTCAGCATTAAATGCCACTTAACTAAAGCTACCTATCGATACTGATGTATTTAGTATTTTACTTTTCTTCACCTGCTATATATCGATATATATTCTCAATATTTTTTCAACGTGTTCGTTACGCAAATCGATACATCGCTTCAAGAGTGAATGAATCGTTTAACTCATGAGTAAACTCGCTGTTTGTTTACTTTGAAACTCAATAAAAGAGACCAAAGGCCAGTCCAAGAACACATTACCCCCCGCCGTTATTTATAAAAATCAAATCAAATGTAAAACAATTTTCCAATATTTTTATTCGAACGGGCGCTTTGTAAAAGCTGTTGAAGATGCGAGCAAAAAGCAAATCAAATCAACTGCACACTTAGAACAGCAATAGCAACAACAACAACAACAATACAAATAACAAAGGCAAATTAATAGAAAACAATAACAATTCCCTTTATTATTATTACTGCAGTGAGACTGGGAAAACAGACAAGCAGACATAAACGGAGCAGAGTATGCAATGGAGGAGCAGACCAAGTGGAGGTGGAGTCCAAGTGAAAGACGCTGCCAAGTTTTGTGTTTTATTTTATGCGACTGTGTGCGTGTCTGTTTCTGGCAGCAAATGTGTGCGCTCGTGTGTGTGATTGCGTGTGCGGGTGTGTGTGTGTGTCTGTAATTTACACAGGCAAATGCAAGTTAAACACAAATCTTGCTACGGCCTTGCCTTAAAAGTATGCCACACTTCGACGTACGTCCCCCTCTGGGAAGGGCGACTTACCCCTGAAGGCCGTTGTGTGTGTGTAGCTAAATGCATGTAATACTCTTGTGTAGTTTTTATAAACTTTGCGCAACAAGCAACAACTCAACAACACACAAAAGAAGAAAGCAAAACGCATCGCTCAGCAGCTCAAGAAATCGGGGCCAAAAATATTAAGAAACAACAAACAATGCGACTATCACAGCAAACTTTCTCCAGGTGTAGGTCGGGCTAGGAGTAGGTGTGAGAGGGAGGGGGGTGGAGA
The DNA here is from genome assembly GCA_018903715.1 of Zaprionus davidi. Lineage (NCBI taxonomy): Eukaryota > Metazoa > Arthropoda > Insecta > Diptera > Drosophilidae > Zaprionus > Zaprionus davidi. Next base: position 7,849,560 of record JAEIGL010000006.1, read on the forward strand.
ATGGGGGTGTGTGTATGTGCTGTACCGCTACGTGCACTGCATGTCGAATGTTTGGCAAAAACAGGAGGCAGCAGCAACCGGCAGCATCAGCAACTTTATCTAAAGTACAACTTTTGCCCCTGCCCCTCCCTCGCACACCTTGCACCCTCGCCCCCTTACTTTTGCAAAGCGGTTTCCTGTTTTTTTTTGCCTGATTTGTTGCCACACCCGAAACGGAGCATTCAGCTGCCTTTGCTGTCGGTAAATTTCGTTGTTGTTCGGTAAGTTTTTACCCCGATTTAAGCTGAAAATGAAACTGTTGTTGCGCAGTAGTTTTCCCTCGCCTCTCTCTCTACCAACCTGCCCGTAACATGTGCCAATGATTTTTAATGCCATTTAAGAATATCACAGTAGAGGTCAGTGCACAGTTTTTGTGTTCCCTTTGTTTCCTTTATGGCATGTTATTTTATTTTATTCCCAGAGTCGAGAGGGAGAAACAAAAGAGAGAGAGAGAGAGAGAGAGAGAGAGAGAGCAGGATCTCTCCCTGGCTTAAGTCCGTACGGGGGCAACCTTTTTTTAAGTGGCCAGCCAATGAGAGGGTGAGTGCGTTTGCCAAGGTGTAACTGAGCCACCTGTGCGTGCGTGCGTGTGACTTTATTTAATGTCATTAACACAAATTGAATGTTATACGCACTTAAGCCCTTTGAGCCGTTGCATGCGCAATTGAGTTTTTCGGTTGTGACTCGTAACGCTCACTCTCTCCTCCTCCTATCAATCTCTGCTTTCTCCCTTCTGCGTACGCTACATTTCTCCTGACTTATTGCCCAGAACCTTCTCGCATTACGACATAAGCGCAACACATAAATAAATAGACCGGACCACAGCACGAGCTTCCAAACTGAAGCTTAACCCGAGGTGCTGAGATTTTAATTATTCGAATGATTTACCAGAATATTAAACAGTTTCTCTTTTTGAATTTGTTACATTCTTCAATAAATTAATTTGCTTTATATAGGCAAGTTTCTTACAAGATCTAATAAAATATGTTTCAAATATACTTCTTGAATTTGTTACATTCTTTAAGCACTTTTTTTGTTTACAAAGACAAGTTTCTTTCAGATCTTCAGTTTCTTCAGCAAACACATATATTCCATTGTACAGCTATAATATGATGTGATTTCAAATGGTCCTTTATGATATTGCCAGTAATCTTTAAAGATCTCTAGTACTCATTTCCATACACTATTGATGTGATGTTTCTATATATTCCTTCCTTATTATTTTCTCCATTTTAAATTATAGTATTCAGTTTTACGCTATTCCATTTCATTATTCCCTTACACATTTGGAATTCATATAAAGCTCGCTTGACTTGCCGTGCATCTGGCTGGCACTTTCATTATCGCCGATTGCAGAAGAACTAAACAAGCTCGTAAATTCCTTTCCCCTTCCTTGCTCTGCTTCAAGAACTCGGGCCATGGGCGCAATGTTTTCATTGCCACAGTGCACGGAATGCAAGGAGTGCTGGAAGCGGTAGTCGCTTCGCTACGCGCTTAGCATAAGCTCGTTTGCTTGGCCTATTTCAATAATAATAAAAGCAAAATACTTGTGCAGCAATTGCAAAATATTTCTCATAAAATGGCGCGCTTACATAAATATTTAAACTGCGGCATTGGCCTCGGTAACGAGAGAAAGAGAGCAAAAAGCATTTGGCCAAGTTCCGCTTGGAGGATGGAAAATAAAAGCCATGCCAGCTGGCAGGCAGCCTGGCAGTCAGGCCAAGATGGAGTTCTCTCCTTTTAAGCCAGTTGCCCACTTTTCCATTCTCCCCAATGCATATTGCAGAGTTGAGCTGCTCGCGGCTCTCAGCTCGAATCTGCCAGATGCCGAATGAGCGAGTGAGTGATGAGTGGATGCGAATAGAGGAGAAGAATGGGGAGGTGTATGAATGCCGATGTGGATGTGAATGCGAATGTGGCCCAGCTGTCCTTGGGGGCGAGAAAAACGATTTTCAATAGAAGAGTAACAGCATGTTGGCACTGTCAGCTCTAACTTCTTCTTCGCACGGCTTCAAATGAGCACAGGGTCTTCTTCACTTTCTTCTGCCCCCTTCCTCTGACAATCTTTCTTTCACTGTTGTTGCTGTTTGCATACTTTTGCCAGTGAGAGACTGTCATTTGTTGTTGGCTTTTTTCTTGTTTATACGCTGCTTGTTTTTGCTGATACAGTTGGAAAATAGAGCTATAAGCCGAGTATCCATCTTGCATCTTGTTGCTGTCATTTCGGGCTAATGTCTTCGCTCTAGTTTCCCTTTTCGTGTTCAATGTCTGTCTCTTGTCATCTACTCATCCTTCTCCTGCCCCTCCTTTCACCCCTCTTCCGTTGTCATCCTTCACTGCGCCTTCTGCTGTTGTCTGTGTGTGTGTGTGTGTTTTTCCGAGACAGTCGCCTTCTTTCTTGCTGCACATCAACTTCGCTCGAGCCTGCTTAATGTGGCATTCCTCTATCAGCTGCCCTCTATCAGTTGATGAGTTTCATGTACTCGCATCGACTCTCGTGTCGTGTAGGCGAAGCACTATTAACTTGCCACTCGATTTGACCCGAAAAACATCATCCGACAAGCCTCGACTTGTTGTAGGTCGCCTCGCTCGGGGAATTCATGTGGAAGAATTTTTTTTATAGAGCAGCTTATGGAACTGTTTATTTCTTTTGCAGGTTATGTACAATTTCCAGTCAGATCTTGTGGGTACTCATGAGTCCTATATGTCCTAAAAATAATATACAACTCTTTAGTAATACAACACATCTAATCACAACTTACCTTCTTTTATTTACAGAATTCTTTCAACTTACCAGAAATTCTTTGCAAAAGGTTTGTTTTACATGATTATTCCTCAAATTTCGACTGCGTAATGCACCATAACTTTGTGAATATTACTACTCCATTGGGTATTGAAATAATGATATGTATTATACATACCTTAATTATATTATGCTCATTATTTGTTCTGCCTCATGGACAGTAAGCTCAATATACGGCTGAGATTATGACAAGAGAGGAAGAAGACAGTTCTCCAAGGCCAAGCGTAGATGTTGCATAATTTATTTGCCGCCTTGTGCCGAAGAAATGTCGCACTCCCAGTCACACACACACAAACACATGTGCACAGAATACGAAGCTAATTTGCACGCCTATCCATGGCATTATTCGAGGAATTGCCAAGCGGATTTCCCCACCTCCACCACTAGTACAGGGATAAGCGGCTTAGGCTGTGCGCTTAAAGTGCCAACGAGCTGTTGTGACTCCCAAATGGGATGCGGCACACACAGCCACCAAGCTGACAGACGAAGGTCGCCTTTCTGCCGAAAAAGAAAAAACATGTAACGAGTTTCATAGGAAACTCATCGAGGCAAAAAAAAAAAAAAAACTAATGCCATAAGCCGTCATAGTCGACTCTCAGAATCCGAATCCGAATCTCTTGCAGCAGGCAGCAGTCAGCAGTCGGGGCAGCTGCAATTAAGCACACTTAATTGTTTATTAATGCACACTTCCAGCGAACGGCGTGAAGGAATAAATTAATTTGTTGCCGTTTTAAATACGGCGCAGTCGATTAAACATCTCACGCCTGCCCGACGGTGGCAGACTGGGTGTGCTCGTCGTCAGAGTCGGCGTCGGGAGTGTGTTAAAAATAATCCCCCCTCGTAAGGAAATTCTTCTGGGGCGGCGCGTGAGACTTTGCCTAATGTCTGTGGCAGTGGGTACTCTGGGGGTCTCTCTCTCTCTTTGATTTATGCGCCCTGCACTTGTTCAACACGAAGGGTGAGCGCGTCGTGCCTCGCTGCTATATGAGTTGCATCGACGCATCGCACAGCAGCCAATTTAATTGCTCGCCGGATTTTGCTTGGGATTTTCACACTAAGTTCGTGTTTCCTGCGCGCCATCATAAAAATACAAGAATACAAAAATAACATAACACGAACGGCATGTGGTGTGATGATTAATGAGACAATTTTTTCCGTTCACGCACAGTGGTGCGAGACAGCAGAGCAAGCTTTAAATATATATTAAAAAAAGTTAATAGCAAAAACAACATACATTTTTAGTTATTTATTTCTTGCGCGCTAGTGCAGGTAAAATACCGATGGTTACTCGCTCTAACATATCGATATTTACTTGAACTAACATAACGATGCTTACTCCCAATAACATAACGATGTTTACACACATTATGTTACACGGCTATGTTAGCCGAGATGTTTTCTTTTATTAACATAATGATATTTACAGCTATTATCGTTATCGATATTCATGCTTCGTGTAGTCGTTGTGGCTTCACGCATAATTTACAACTTCAAACGAACTCCAGGCATTTTAACTCGATTAAAATGTTAATATATCAACAACTTTCCGCCCACTGTGCATCTACTCCCAAAGGAAGGGGAGCCGCCTGCTGCTTGTCGCTGGCGCACGAATAACATGAATTGTGTTATGAAAAATGCATAAGAGACATGCGATTGGGGGCTGATGCGAGTGTTGCAATCATTACAGAGCTGAGCGATAAGCGACGTTGCATGCGGTGACACAACTGACGATTGCAATATGATGTGTGCCACAGGAGGAGGCAGGCAGCAGTTGGGGCAAGCGTATGCAGTAAGTGCAGTGCGGCTGACAAGCACGCGAATTGATGTGCCACTTGGGTGAAATGCTGTTGACTTTGAGAGATTTATGTGCGCATTGCTGACAGCTGCCAAAAATGAGCTGCCAGACGAGACAGTGGAAACAGTGTCTGCCGTCTGTATCTGCAGCAGCAGCAGCAGCATCTGCAAGCATTACAACGACCCGACGACCTCAGGTCCGGACGGCATAATTAGCACTGGGGTAGCAAACTTTTCAGTTCAGCCCGACGAAACGGAACACGAGCTTGGCTGACTGAGCAGCTGCTACGCTGCCCTATGCCATTTTACTTGGCTCAGGCTCCGGCTCTGGCTCTGTTTGTGGGCTGTGTGGTTCCACTAAAACCAAGTGCATGCATAAACTGAAACTCAAATTTGCGCAGAAAATCCCAAAATGTCAGTGGGCGGTAGACAGCTACCAGCTGGGGGTTACCAAGGGATCCAGCAAAGAGGTTAAAGGGGAATAGGAGTAGGGGGAAGTGAGCCGGCGGCAGCAACAGCTTCGAAAAACTGAGAGACTGCACAACGCTCGACGCTCATTATTCAAATGTGTATTGGGGCTGCTGTTTTTGCCATGTGGGCGTGGCACTAACACACACTTGGACTCGCATTATTATTTCCAGCATAACATTGCTCAAACTCTCATTTACCACGGTGTTTGCTGGTCTTTTGTGTGGCACAACAATTAACAATTGCAACACCCGAAGGAGAACCCAGTGCAGCAGGGAACTGCCATATATAACTCTGCAAATGTTAATGGAAATCGGAATTTACATTACTGCAGTACGGAAGCACAAAGTTAGATCATGAATCCAGTGAGCATCAGTTTTGATCAGAAAAAGACACAGAATTTAAACGGAGAATTTCATGCGAACTCGCAACTTAAGTTACAGTTCCCCATTGGGGTCGGAGTAGGCTGTAGCGTTAAAAATTTCGCGTCGGCGGAATCGAAAATCGTGCGCGTTTGATCTGCACTCCTACTCCCCCTGGCAATTGTCAGGCACTGTCGACGAATCTGTACTCGGACACGGATGCCACATACAGCGACTAATTAGCGTCGCTACGTATAAGAAGTCAGTCGACTGTTACGGAGCTGCACATGCGTTTAATTAGCTGGCGCAGCACTGCGAGCGGCACGTAACAGGACGCAGTGCAGCAGCGTGACGGCGACAGAGACAAAATCACGAACTGACAGCGGAACACGCCGGGCAAATTTCAGTTTTGGACAAATAAGTCACGGCCACACACACAAATCGTTTCATTCGTTGGGGATTCAATGCGTCTCCTTTGCCAAATGCCGCTCACAGCGTGCCAGGCGTGGAAGGTATTCCATACCAGAGTTTCTGGGGAAAACCCCCGATTTGATATTCGCAAAATTTTGCTTGGGTTTTATTTGTTTTTGTGACATTTCTCGACTGCAACCACATCAGTTTGTTTGCATGCTAGTCGCTGCTTCCAATTCTGCGGTCTGCGCTCTAATTGCGACCTGGCAATATATCAGCCCCCCATGTCGTGCTCCCTACCCACCTGACACATACACATGTGTCTGCTTAACAGCATCCCGTATCTTTGGAGCCAGCACCAGAGCCCTGTGCACTGGAAGCATCTCTAGCCTCGGCAGCCGTTTTGACATTTGCTTACGCGTTAAAGCTGACAGGTAAAATGGATTTGTTACGGCAATAGAACAGGCAAAAACAGCACAGCTGATGGCGGTAAACGAACGAACGCAGCGCAAGCATACGGGATGCGCACCTGCCCTTGTGTGGAGCGTGGCGTAAGTGGGTGACAGTTGAGAAGATAACTCTCTGCTTGCGCAAATGTATTAGAGTCTCGTTGCGGTGGCTTGCAGCTTTCTGCTGAGCTAACTTTAATACACAATTTACGTCCTTGCTGCGCTACGTAGTCATGCATTTATTCTAAGCACTGTAATTATGTTAGTGATATTAAAAGTGAGCGGTTTGCTCGCTTCGATTTATCGATGTTTCTTCTAAAAGCTGACATCGATATTGCAGGCAACAATATTCAACCACTAAGCAATGAACACATTGCTTAGTGATTCAACACTATTCGTGTATTTTCAAACGATATATCGATGCTTCAGCTTTTTATATCGGTATTAAAGTCGTGACTTGACCTATCGATATTTGAATATTTGTTCACGATAAGCAATTTTCAAACGAACTTATTCTATAAAACAAACGTACTTATTCTATAAAACAATTAATTTCGATGAATAAAGCACTTGAAATTAAGTCTTGAAGTTCTATCTTTTGTTTCGTGGCAGCAAATGCCTTAAATGAGAACGCAAATGCACAATCGAGATTCCATTAAAGGTAAAATCGGCATCAAAGTGGCACTTGCCATAGTTAACGAGGCCAAAAGCAGTGCAAATCGATTCGTTGGGGAAAGGCAAAAAAAAAGCCTGCACTAATTATCAATGGCGAAATAATTGAGTGCAAATTTATCATGTGCAAAGAGGAATGCCAGCATGGAGAGCACAAAAAAGACAGATGCCATAGAATGGCATAGAAAGAAGGACGAGAGCGAACCTCAAAGAAGAACTGCGAGAAAAAGCTAATTGCGTTAAGGGAAAATCCACATTGAAAGCACTTTAAATGCTAAACAGATTGCAGCCAAGCTTGGCAAAGCACGTCCTTAAAGACACATTTGAGAATTTAATAATTCCACGAAGAAAATGCAATTTGCAAAAATTTCGGTTAGAATTAATTAGTTAAACAATCCATCAAGTCCTTGGTGCGGTCGAGTAGGTCAAATTAAGTTAGCAAAGAAGCCCAAAGGCCAAAGCGGTTACGGTTTGTATGGCAAAAGGTGAGCGTAAAGTGCTAGAGGAGGCGGAAAATTCAAGACAATGCCAGGGTTGGAAAAAACGAAACGAAAAAACGAAAAAGGAATCGTGACACAAACGACTATTCACAATTTAAACTTCAGCTTCGGCTTTTTTGACTTCTTTATGGCTTGGCCAGCATAACATTGGTATTGCGGAAAGGTACTTCTAACAAGAAAAAAAAGCCAACCGACCCAAATATATGTATCTGTATGACTTTAATCAAAATTTCATCATGCGTACGAAATTCAATACAAAGCAAATATAAATATCAATGGGGCAAAAATTGAAATGCAGAACGAATTTTAGCACTCACTTTCAATGCGATAAAAGCAAAGAAATAATCCAAGAAAATGCTGTGCCTGGTAGAAATTTCATTTATGTAATTTTTTATAAGCCCTTGCGATGACAATGCTTAATGCTTGAATTTGACACAAGAACTTTTTAAGGGTAAATTAAGAAAGTATTCATTCTTAAATTTAAGAGCGCTTTTTATGCGATGAGAAAAGTTCTCGAAATTATTGAAGAAAAAATATATGTATATTTTATTTCCGCTAGACAAGAAAACCCACTTAGGAATGCATGTGAAGAGGTATGCAATTACAGGGTATACGCAGTGACAATATGATGTTGCATAAGCCGATGGCGCGGACAAAGCGCAATTACAATTGCGACACAGAGCAATTAGTTTTTAATTCTACCCTTACGGTGAATCTTTCGACGTGGCTTGCAGAACTGAGCTGAGATTCCCTGTGCCAGCCCCAACCCCGTGTTGTCTTCCCCCCTCCCGCTTGTGCTGCACAAACAAACGAGTGCAACTGGCGCTGTTAATTGCGCTCATTCACACGCCATTCGGGCAACAAAGGCGGCCAGAAGTGGCCTCTAACGGCAACAGAAACAACAACAAATGGAAGAGTCGCAGAGGGAGAGGGTGGGCTGAGGGGTTGGAGATTCCTCGCCTTGACGTTGCGGAAACGGAAGCGTTAGTTGCAAGGATATGTTGCAGTGTGCAATGCACAATGGCCAAGCGTTCCATTCAGCTTGCACTCTACGCCCACACAGCCACGACCCGCCCCCGCCCCCACCTACTCCCTGTGTATGCACAGCAATTATCCCCCATTGAAGTTTCATTGTCAGCGGTGCAGATTGCAGCTGAGGCTCGAATGAGTTGAGTTGAAGCCTTGGATCCGGATCCGTCCGGATTTGTCTCCGCCCGCCTCGTCCGGCACTCGTTTCGTTGGCCGTTTCCGGCGTAATTGTTATGCCAATTTTTGAAGGCGACGCTGCCGTCTGCTTGCCAAATTAAATGAAAATCAAATAAACCGGAGCAACCCAAATACATAAATGCGGTTAAATTCGCAGCGTTAAATGTTAACAGTCGATTTTGCAACCAGACAAACACACACTCCCACACGCTGTCATAAAAATATCAACGCGTATTTGCCTGTGCCAGCTAACCCGCCCTCTTAACACACGCCGCCTACGCCCCTCTTGCATTGCCTGCCTTATCTACGGACTCAGTCGTTTGGCTTAGACTTACGAGCTTGGGGCGCAAATTGACAATTTCTCTGAAATTGCACAAATACTTACGAGCCCGTGCTCCACTTTTTTATGGCAAATTACACAGCCGCATATGAGTATGTGCAACTGTGTGTGTGCCGTACATATGTGTGCTTGTGTCTGTGTGTGTGTGTGTGTCGTCATGTAATAAAAACGTTTGGCAGCCTGCGTTACCAGAGGGTTTTATGATTGGTTTTCAGCCGAAACCCTCTCGAAAAGGGGCAACAAAAAACGAAAGAGCAGTGCAAAAAAGCAACACGCAAAATAAATAAAATATAAACTGCGTTATGTTTATGCGCCAAGAAAAAAAAAACCCATCAGACATCATCAGTCCGCGTATAATTAAACATTAGACGATGGGGTAATAAAAAAAGGAAATCATTGAACGACATTCAAGATCCCGAGGAAGCTACCCTATGTGCTTAGAAGGATGCGCTTTGACTATGAATAACCTAGGATTACTTTATTTTAGACTTCCTCTGGATTATGAAATATTAAAATGTGATATAATTTCATTTAGAAGTTTTGTTACTCAACATTTTGAAGAGAGTAATAGATTCTCCATGGTTTTTATACCCTTCGACCATTGAAAATGGTCAAAAAAGGGTATACTAACTTTGTGCAAATGTATGTAACAGGCATAAGGAGGCGTGGGAGACCCCATAAAGTATATATATTCTTGCTCAGGATCACAAGCCGAGTCGATTGAGCCATGTCTGTCTGTCTGTCTGTGTGAACGCACAGATCTCAGCTATTATAAAAGCTAGAGTTACCAAACTTGGCAGGAAGACTCCTGTGTACTATAAGCAGATGAAGTTTATTTTAAATGTTAGGTGCCACGCCCACCGCCCCCACAAATCAATAATTTAATTTTTGAACTTAATTTGTAAGCGCTGTATATAAGATACAACTTTCTGACTTTAACATATACTAAGCTAAATGAAATATCTACGTATTCTCCAAATTACAATCCAATCGAACAATAAACACAGAAGTTATTTAAGAAAGTATGAGCACAAGTGCTTCTGTCAGCTAACAAGGGAGACGGGCGAGCGCGACGCGCGAGCGCCATATGTCGGGATTAATTTCAAAGCATGTGCATATGCATATGTGTATGAATTTAACAAATTAAACTACACGGGAACATAGGTCGAAGGGTATCCCACTGTCGCGTTTTGCGCGACTGTTGCTCTCGTTAGTTCAGTTTAAACCAAAATTTTATCATTCTCGTTTACTTCTGTATAGTACCGCAAAGTATCGTAATTTAATAAATTTGAATTATCGAAATTGAAATTTTCGATATCACTTTACATATTGTCATCAAGTTCATATCAGAGAATCGCTTAGCATAATCAACTTGTTTTATCCGATAGACACAGCCTGCGCTGGCTAAACAAAATATGACGCCCCCTGGCGGCAAGTACATGGAAACTTGCAAAGCAATTAAAAAGTTTTTTGCAATGTCATGATTTTGTTTCGTTTCTTTATTTTGTAGAAGACTCTATGAAGAAACTTTTAGAGCGGCACACACCTTGGGCTACGAAACTGAATTTCGAGCAGCAGCTGTGCCACAAAATGCATAACAACATTAGGGCCAGCCAAGGTGGTGCCTCAGCTTGCTGTATAATGATAATCATAATATGGCGGTGAGTGCCTAAAGTATGCTTAATTTTCTGCAACTTTAGGGCCTTTAAGAGGCGTACCAGGCGCAAGAACTACGAGCACCGGACACAGCACCGGCAACACTGCGAGAACTTTTTACTTTAAGTGAACGCGTTCGCCAACGACTTGAGCTGCTAGGCAAATAAAAATACACAGAGAGTGGGTGGCGAGGAGAAAAGGGGAATAGAGAGGGGCACACACACACATTAAATACTCGCTGAAAGCATGTCCAAAGTGCCTTTGAGAGAGTAGCAAACAAAATGGCAGCTGACTCGTCGTCGTCGAGGCGTTTGGCGTTTATTTGCGTTTATAATGTGTGAGCTATTAAAATTTTAGAGGCTCTTCCACAGTGTGTGTATATGTATGTGTGTGGTGCCTGCCAAGTACGAATATTATATAATTTCTTTTCTGCACATTTATGCTATTGCAGAGGGTATTACAAGTTTGTCACGAACAACAAGAGAAATTGGCACTTAATAAACTATTGGTATATTATCTTAAAGATATTTGTACTAAATAGTAGAATGTTTTCTACATTCCATAATGTTGATAAGATAAATATTAATAGTAAACTTAGGATAATTAATTTATACTCATTCATTTATGAGTATGTAAAATATGAAGAGTGGATTACACGATTATTATCAACCTATATCATCGAATTGTGTAGTAAATTTCAGAGATTTCTAAACTAAAAGTAGTACACACAATATATGACTCACATAATGAGTATACATAAAAAACATAATCTTAAACTTACCTAACAAATTCCTAACTGTAGAGTTAAGTTCCTCTGGAGAATTAAGAAATCCATAGTCCACGTTGACAATCGGATCATCATCTAAGTAACAATACTCTCACTTCCACCAGGGTATTCAAATCGTGCACTTCAAATAGCTTTTAGTGCGACTGCTTTTCGGTTGCTATTCGCACAGTATAAAATGAAAATTAGCTGATTTCTTTTAAGCAGATGCGCGTCCTCGCTTAAAGCTTTTAGCAGCTGCTGCTTCTGCTGTTGTAAACATAATTTCAAGTGAAAAACTCGCGCGTTGCGCGTCGTGTTTGCGCTTTGTTGAAATGTTTGAGGTAAAACGCATTCAAATTCATATTCATTTCTCTGTGTGTTTGTGTGTGTGAGAGCTGAGAGAAATTAACATAAAGCGAATGCGAGGCGAGCAGGAGCTGAAGCAGGGGGCATGGCGTGGTGGCATTTTATTTGCGCTTTAACGACGTCGTTTCGTGTGCTTGACTACTTAATACCCTGTGCGCCAGCAGGTAATAAAATTGGGCAAGCGAGCAAGTGCTTATAAAGTGACATTAGTAATTTGCGCAGTCATATACAAGTCATAATAATGTGGAGTGTAATCTGCGGATATTTTACAGGGTATACAGACACTTGACACTTTATGCTATGTTATGCAAGACTGTAGATCGCATTTTAATTATTTTCGCACTCTTCTACAGGGTATTTGCCAGTCTGCCCTGCAAGCGGCTTTTTGTTTTTTTGTTTCTTGTGATTTCTCTTTTTGTTTTCTTTTCTGCCAGATTTTTGCTGCAGCTTATTTTTTATGCATATTTTATTTTGCCATTGCATGCGTAATTTTATTTGCCGTCTCGCGCCCTTTTTCATCTCTTTTTCGCTGCTGCAGGTGAGTAGGGAGAGGGAGGGGGTTGTGCGACACGGGGGCGTCGCATAGTTCGTGGCAGGTAGTATAAGTTTTATGGCCATCGTTGCGCTTTTTTCGAAGGTAGTAAAAAATTTATGCACGCTACAAAATGGCACTCGTTGTGGTCCGTCCGGGCACGCCGCATCTCTCCTCCTCCTCTCTTCCACCTGCCCGCCCTGCTGGCAGTAGTGCCGTCGCCACAGTGGCTGCACCTGCGGTTGTTTGTGTTCCTCGCGTGTCGTTGTTCCTGTTGTTGCTATTTGTGTTGTTTGTGCTGCTGTTGTCACGCTACCTTGGCCACGGCTAGCTCCAGCACCAGTAGGCAACATGCCAAATTAAGTGCTCCGACTGCATTGTGAGAGTGTGGGGGGGGGGGTGTTCAGGTACTGCAGCTGGGTCAAGGGGCAGCCCTCGTCCTGGCCCGTTCGCCGCTTAAGTTGTCATGTACATTTTAATTTTCACATGTTATGACATGTTTGCAACGCCACTTTGAAGTTGCCAACGCAGCCAACCTGCTGCTGCTTCTGCCCTTGCCACTGCTCCTCCTCCTTTCTTTCCACAATAACGAACTAGTTTATGCAGCATTCCACGGCTACGTCTGCGTGCACCTGCAGTAAAAAAGCAAACTCAAGTTATTTGCCAGGATAACAAAGAATGAAAAGCACCAAAGAATTCTAAACCACGGCGCACTTTGGGCAATCAATTTAATGAGCACACTTTAAGCGCGACAAACAGTTCTCGCTATCTCGCTCACTCTCTCGCGCTGCGGTCAGGTTGGCAAAGGAAACAAGGTAGCTGCGTGCAGCTGTTGATAAGTTTTTAATTAAGTTTTAAGCGCATTAGCAGCCACTTTGGAGAAAGACAATTCGCACCGCAAACTCTGAAGTTGGCCAAGCGAGATGCAAATTGAATACAGTTATACAATTCACTGATATAAATGTGTATGTTTATACATACTAATGTATTTGGCGCATAGGCTGTGTTGGGAATGTAATTATTCCGCTTGTAAAAATGCAAGTGCGCATCACGTACAACACGTATCGACTGGCGTTAAGCTAAGAAATACATATCGATAAATTGCATGTTAGTATTTTATTTAACAATCATCGATTGCCAATGAAATTAAGCTACATATCGATATATCTGTTTTATTATTCACACATTCAATAGTTATCGAATGATTCTACATATCGATACATCGTTTAGCCTTTATAGATATATCGGTAAACTGAAGCGCATTTCTAATAGAAATTTTCTATTCACTCTGAGACATCATGCAACAGGCTACTTAAGCCAAATTGAATACAGCAACAAAAAGAATACGTATACGACGCGTTGCACAGTACTGCGACTTTTCATTGATTTGATTGAAATTAAACGCAATGGCAGCCATTTTTGAAGACGTGTCAAGTGTTTTCCTGTGGCTAAATAAAATAAATGTTTATCAGCGCAATGTAGAAAAATGTTCAACTCAACCAAATCATAGAGATTTGCAAGTAGAAAAGAGACAGACAAAGACAGAGCCACACACAGGCACATACCCGGCTCAACTGGCGTTTGGTCTCGACTGTCAAATCATTTTGTGATAAGGATACAACATAACAGGACGCACGCACACCGACTTCCGTGTGCTGCTCCTGGCAGGAGCAGAGCCTCTTCATAACTGACAAATGAAAATGTCAGAGATGTGTGAGAAATGTGAAAACGTTTCGTTTCGTCTGTGTAGAGCATAAATTAAATTAGAATTTCTTTTGCAGAGATACAGAAATATAATAACAAACATACAGAGTATACGATATATGGTATGTGTACTTTTTAGCCAAAACAAATTTGCGAATGCTGATGCTCAGTTTATGCATATTTAAGAGATTTTATTGGGCAGACAAATTGAATTTCAAGATTTGTCGACAGTGAAAATGAATGTAAATATTAAATTCATATTTGGACTGCCTATCTACGCCCTCCCTGCTCTCTCTCTTTCTTTTAATAATTACCAAAGTAGGCTGCCATTAATTATACAGTTCATGAATTCCACGCAATAAGCCAAGACAAGTCAAGCTAGCCCGAACACCACGTTCACCTGTTTAGCCTTGGCGGCAATCTCGGCTACAATTACAAGTTAAGCGCCAGGCGACCCCCCAAAAACAGCTGCCAGCTGTGGCATAGACAACAGGACATTGGCAAGATTAATGCCGGGGCTATTAATAATGACGAAAATACACTTCAGGTGGCTGCCTCTGCTGCTGTTGTTCTTGCTGCCATGGCAAAGCAAATCAAGTCAATTTGTTAGTCAAGCAAAATGATGGCGCACCCAAGTCGTATCCATTACGCATTTGCATTGGCGCCATTCGGGGAGAAACTCGGTCGGCAGGTCGATGGGCCATACCCATCGTCTGTCAGTCGATTTGTCTGTCTATAAGTCGATTCGTCAGTCAGTCTGTCAGTCTCTCAGTCACTGTGTCAGTTGACTTGTCTGTTGCTAAGTTCCGTTCGTGGTGTGTAGCTAATGAAGCGCGTGGTCTGCTCTTCCAGCAGTGCTGACAACTTTTGACTATCAAAACAAGTTATTTTTAATAAGAAACGATGGAAAATTTATCAATTTATCTTCTATCCAAATATGCCAATAAATGCTAACAAATCTATAGCGTGAATCGTAACTGAAGGTAAAATTATGAACGGTATTCCTTTTATTAGGCAAATTAATTAAATTTGTTTAAGATTATTAATTAAAAAGTGTTTTTGAGTTCAAACTTGGAAGTTCTGGGAGAAATAATGTAATGCAATGCCAAAAAAAGTTAAAAAACCTTACTAAAACATCTAGAATTCCCACAAAATCCAAAATTTTTATCATATTTATCATATTTCAAAAAAAGCTAGATTTAGCAGCAGACAAGTAAATCGACAGCACTGTCTTCAAGTAATGTATCTCTTTCTAGTTATACCTTACTCTCTCTCTCTCTTTCTTTCTCTATACATCTCTGCTTGCTTTAGCTTCTCTCTGCCTCATAGCTGTCTTTCACTCTCTTTCTGTTTTCCCCCTCACCCCAGTCCCTTTCCCCTGCTTTCTGCTTATCTGCCCTATCGAATTACTCAATTTCTGTGTCTTCAGCTTAGATGAGCTTGTTTTTCGTGCGATTTCATTGTGCGGCAGGCAAAGAGAAGGACGAAGGCACAAGCGGAGGTGGGCAGGGCAAAGGGGGGGCTGCACTTGGCTCAATTTCAGTGTAATTTATATGTTATTTAGCCAAAGTGGCTACGCTGCAATGTGTTGCATGATTTATAGCCGGCTCATCTTTGCGGCGATGCCTGCTTTCCCCCTCACTTCGTCATCTTGTTTATTTCGCCTGCCCATCCCTCTTCCGTCCGTTACGCTCTTCCGCCTGCTTATTTACATTCCGGTTTGAATGTCATTTTGCCTTTGTCTTTTTGGCATTTTAATGTGCTTTGATTAATTTGGACAAATATAAATGGCAGTCGGGTGTGTCCGGCAAATGGCCAAGGTAACAGAACACACACACATACGCACGCACACATATATCAAATGAAATAAAGGCCATAATGAGGCAGCAATCAGCACGGATTGCAATAATACAAGTAAACAAACACACGCCTCATCATCTGCCCCTTCTCGTATATCACACTTTAGTTGTTGTTGACACACTTCACTCTTTCTCTCTCTCTCTCTCTCTCTCTCTCTCTCTCTTTATCTCACTTTGTTTACGCCACTTCCGCATTAACAAAATACGAAACACAATTAAAGAAAACAATGTGCCTGCAATTGCTTTCGGCTTCGCTTTCATTTCAGCTGATACGATAAAAATACATACATATATATAATATGACATATATTTGTGTGTATGTAAGTGTGTCCGATATTTGCATTATTGTGCGATAGGAGGATACGCTGCCATAATTTGCTTGCTGATGTTTCCGATTTCACTTTCCACTCGCCATCGATCCGGCATAATCATTATGCATTAATACCCCCGCCGAGTACATAAATAATTAAGTTCAGGCGTTGAAATATTTGCCAGCTGACCACGCTCACCCCTACAGTGTCCCCTATAAAAAAGTTATTAAAAATAAATCTGTAGATGGCATAACGAACGAAGGAATGTGAGTGCACGCGCGTTCGCGCACTCGTTCATCATATTCGATAATCCGTTGGCAATTAAATTAAAAATTAAATTTCGCAAATAAAAAACGAGAGCAACAGTCGCGCAAAACGCGACAGTGGGATACCCTTCGACCTATGTTCCCGTGTAGTTTAATTTGTTAAATTCATACACATATGCATATGCATATGCTTTGAAATTAATCCCGACAGATGGCGCTCGCGCTCTCCCGTCTCCCTTGTTAGCTGACAGAAGCATTTGGTTTTATGCTCATACTTTCTTAAATAACTTCTGTGTTTATTGTTCGATTGGATTGTAATTTGGGGACTACGTAGATATTTCATTTAGCTTAGTATATGTTTAAATCAGAAAGTTGTATCTTATATACAGCGCTTACAAAATAAGTTTAAAAATTAAATTATTGATTTGTGGGGGCGGTGGGCGTGGCACCTAACATTTGAAATAAACTTCATCTGCTTATAGTACACAGGAGTCTTCCTGCCAAGTTTGGTAACTCTAGCTTTTATAATAGCTGAGATCTGTGCGTTTACACAGACAGACGGACAGACGGACAGACAGACAGACATGGCTCAATCGACTCGGCTTGTGATCCTGAGCAAGAATATATATACTTTATGGGGTCTCCCACGCCTCCTTATGCCTGTTACATACATTTGCACAAAGTTAGTATACCCTTTTTTGACCATTTTCAATGGTCGAAGGGTATAATGATAACTTGATGGTTGTTTACCCTGCATGCTATGCGTTAATCTGCACTATCGGTTATCGAAGATTCGATCATTCAAAAATGGCAGTAAGCCGATATATATTATATCCTTATTAAACTCTAATGTTAGATTTGATAAACGTTGCATCGAAAAGTGGCGGTAAACTGATAAAAATATGCGAAAATTCAATACAAAAGCCACAAACTGTAAAAAATGTTAATGTAGAAGATAAACTTGCAAGCCTTATTGTACAAAATATATATTTACACAATTCTAATATATCCTGTTTAAAAATGAGGCAGGGTATTCAAATGGCCAACAAATTGGGGAAAATGTTGCAACATTTTTGTATGGATTTATAAGTTAAGCGAGGAAATTACCCATTGGGACATGCCATTTAATTATATTTATTAACTAATAGAACTATTCATACATTTAAATTTGCATTAAATATTTAACTAATTCAATTTCACTCTCGCTTTGATTTTGTTCTTGCAGCATACAAGAAGAATAAGAACCACAACAGCACGAAGAGGAATCCATACACGTGTCGTATACACAATGCCAAACAGCAACAGCAACACATGAATTGCGTTATAATTTCATTAAGGACAAAAGCCTTTACAGGCAGCGACAAAAGCAACAACAACAACAATAGCAGCAACAGCGATAGCAGCTGAAGAAAGAGAGGAATAAGAAAAGAGCGCGAGGCGACAGAGTAACAAAAGGCGTTGCCTACTTTCAGGGGCTGCTGCCAGGCAAAAATCAAGCGAGCGACATTTTTATGAAATTAATACAAAAGGCGCGACAGCAAGAGGGTTAGCCAAGCCAAGTAGGGGAAGGAACGGGAAGGGGATCATCATCATTATCGTCATCAGTACCGCCAGCAGCAATGACAGCCACGACGTGGACACAATGAAGACGGGCAGCGTCTACCCCTTCCCACAGATGGCTGGGAAGCACTTTTATTGCCTGACACTCAAGTAGGCCCCCCCCGCTGTGTTAAGGCTCAAGCTCAAGCTGAAGCTGAAGCTCAGACTGAGACTGCCACTGTCGCGACGTTTCAACCATTTTAGATGTCGCTAATGATATCTGCGTGACGCGGAAGTGAACTCCCTGTGCGCACGTGATGCGCACGTGACCGAGAGGCGAGAAGGAAACCTTTTAAGAGTCACAGAGAGAAAGAGAGAGAGAGAGAGAGAGAGAGAGAGAAAGATATAAACAGCGAGACAAACACGAATCCCGCCAAAGGGAAACAAAGAGTTAACATAATGCCACGCCCACTGCAAGCACTCCCATTCCAACTGCCACTGCTCCTACTCCTGCTCCCACTCCTGCTGCTACTGCTTATCCAGCCTGTCCTGAGCTGTCCGCCCGAGGTATGCGTCTGCAAATGGAAGGGCGGCAAGCAGACAGTTGAGTGCGGCGGACAGCAGCTTTCTGTGCTCCCCGAGGGCATGGATCCGGGCACGCAGGTGCTCAATTTCAGTGGCAACGGATTGCAGGTGCTGCAGAGCGAACGCTTCCTGCGCATGGATCTGCTGAATCTGCAGAAGATCTACTTGTCGCGCAATCAATTGATACGCATACACGAGAAGGCCTTCCGAGGATTGACGAATCTGGTGGAGCTCGACCTGAGCGAGAATGCCCTGCAGCATGTGCCGAGTGAAACGTTTCAGGACTACAGCTCCCTGATGCGTCTCTCGCTCAGTGGCAATCCCATACGAGAGCTGAAGACCTCCGCCTTCCGTCACTTGTCGTTCCTGACCACACTGGAGCTATCGAACTGCCAGATCGAACGCATCGAGAACGAGGCCTTTGTGGGCATGGATAATCTGGAGTGGCTGCGCCTCGATGGCAATCGCATTGCGTTCATCCAGGGCGCACACATCTTGCCCAAATCCCTGCACGGCATTAGCCTGCACAGCAATCGCTGGAACTGCGATTGCCGCCTGCTGGACATCTACGGGTGGCTGGTGAGCCACAATACGCCGCTGGCGGAGGAGCCCAAGTGCATGGAGCCGGCGCGGCTGAAGGGGCAAGTGATCAAGGGACTGCAGCGCACACAGTTGGCCTGCCTGCCCGAGGTGAGTCCACAGTCCAGCTACACGGAGGTCAGCGAGGGTCGCAACATGTCCATCACGTGTCTGGTGCGGGCCATACCCGAGCCCAAGGTGCTGTGGCTCTTCAACGGGCAGGTGATGAGCAACGACAGCCTGCTGGACAATCTGCACATGTATTACTATATCGACGAGAGCGGCGGCAGTGGCGCCGAGGAGAAGCGCAGCGAGATCTTCATCTACAACGTGGGAGCCGAGGACAATGGCACCTTCTCGTGCGTTGGCCAGAATATTGCGGGCACCACCTTCAGCAACTACACGCTGCGTGTGATCATCAAGGAACCGCCGGTGGTGAATGAGGTTTCCTTTCCGCGGGACTACATGAACTACATTGTGGCCAGCAGTGCGGGCGGGGGCATCATCTTTGTGGTGCTGCTCTGCACCATTGTGGTCAAGTGCAAACGCAGCACGGAGCCAGCAAAGCGCAAGAAATGCGAGCAGGTCACCAGCATCGCAGGCACCACCGACTCCACCAACGGCAGCAGCCAGGACACGGGCATGATGAAGTGTGCCTCCATTCTGAACGATGGGGATAGCTTGAATGGTGGCGCGGGTTTGCTGCTCAGCGAGAATCTAACGCCCACCAAGGCCGGCAATGGCTCGGCGGGCGGAGCAGGAGGAGGAGGACCAGGTGGAGGAGGCGTTGGCATTGGTGGCGGCGGCGTCGGCAGCGGTGTCGGCATTAATGTTGGCAGCGGCGGTGGTCTCATACTTGGTGGACAAATGAAACAGAATCTACTGCTATATGCCACGCCCAATCCGCACGCACACGCCCATGCCCAGCAGCAGCAACTGCAACTGAATGTGAACATGATGAATGGAGCAGGTTCGCCGCCGCTGCTACTCAGCAATGGGCTGGCCGCCGCCTATTGCTCGCCTCCTGCGTCGCTGCGCAATTACCCGGAGAAGAATCCCGATCTGGTCAACGATGCCGAGAGCGTCAAGCACAAGCTGAAGACGGCAGTCTCCCTGGACGGCGCTGGGGATTACGAGACGGCCAGCGACTGTGGCCAATACGAGGGTTGCTATCAACTGACCACGGCCACGCCCCATCCGCACAGCATGCTGGGCATGGGATCACGTTTTGCTGCCGCCATGACGACGCTGCCACGCGGCATGCAGCTGAAGTCGGTGCTGAGCTCGGCAGCAGCAGCCGCCACATCCCCGCATCAGGTGGATGTGCACCTGAATCCGGTTTGTTTTCTCGGCCAGGATGGCTACGCCTATGACTACAGCAGCGCGCATCTGGTGCAGCAGGTGGCAGCAGCGACGCCACAGCAGCAGCAGCAGCAACAGCAGTCACAGCAGCAACTGCAGCAGGTAGCACCGCCGCCGCAGAACTTCTATCGCACCTTGCCCCACAATCGCGCCCACAAGCAGCAGCAGCAGCAACAGTTCGCGGCGGCAGCAGCTGCAGCGGCACAGAATGCCAACCTGCGCTACAGCCTCGAGGCGGAGTTCGTGCAGCGTGCACCCATCGTGGGCTACGAGAAGTATCAGTTGCCCAACGTGCGCTTCACTGCCGAGGGATATCCCCAACAGCAACAACAGCAGCAGCAGCAGCAGCAGCAGCAACAACAGTTGCAATTGCAGCAGCAATTCCCCTCGCCGCCAGAGGGCTACAAGAGCAGCGATCTGCCGCTGCCGCTGCCAGCGTTCCAGCAGTGGCCCAGCTGCCTGCCCGGCTACCATGCGCAACCTCAGCTGCGCTACGGCCTGGCACAGTCGCCCACGACGCAGCAGCAGGCAGCGGGAGTAGCAACGGCGGCAGCAGCAACAACGACAGCAGCGACGCCAGCACCTACGCAGGAGAGCAGCAATGCCAACGGCAGCGCTACCATACCCGAGCTGGACGAGAGCGAGGCCTCACCCAGTGGCTCCAATGTGGCCATGGCGGCGGCAGCGACGTCGGCAGCGGATGCGGAGTGCGCCGCCAGCAGCAGCAGCACCAGTGCCAGCGCCAATGAATCTACTTCGGATGCCGCCAAGCTGAAGCAGCTCAATGGGCCCCTGGCGGACAGCCCCGACGAGGGTTACGTGGGTGATGCGCAGGAGACGAGCGACATTTGACAACGCGGCGGCCAAGACGCCAGCCAGGACGCTGCCTTAGACTCAGATTCAGTGGCTCTGTAAATAGACAAGCTGATGACACAACAAACACACACACACACACACACAGACACACTCACACAAGACACACTCCACTCTACACAGACATAGATATGTTTGGTTTGTGTTCGTATCTCCTGCTTGAGTTGCCCACAACGCAGCTAAGACGAAAACAAAAACAAAAGGCGAAGGCGAAAAAGAATATGCACTCAGTCAAACAAAAGAACAGACCCAACAAACCCTAAAAAGAAAGTCGAACAGAGTCGCACAAGAAAGCAACTGAAATGAGAAGGGATCGCAACGAACCCAAGATACGCTGACAGCGCTTGGTGACGTAGCACATCTTGTATTTATCGGTTATTTTATAATAATTTATTTAATCCGAAATTCAGTTGCAACTCTTTTTGATTTCTCGAGTGTTGCCATTTTAATTTTATTGCATATTCATTTGAATTATCGATATTTACATCGATTTAATACCAAACGATATTTAACCGTTGTTACGCAGCGCATAATACATTTATAGTTCTTTAAACTATCGATATTATATTATTAATACCAAACGATATTTAACCTTTTTTGCCAAATAAAACAATCGTTTTTAATTACTATCAAATTATTTTAATTGCTTTACCAATTATGGTCTATGTTTTTAATTATACATTATGATTACATATATTTTATATATTTTTTATTGTTATATAATTATTATTATTATTATATACAAAGCCATATTTAACATACAAAGTAAAACTCTATTCTGGACATGTTATTTCCTACTTTCAAATCTTTTTATAAAGTTTGCAGTTTTATATTGCCCAATTCCTACTTAAGGAAACTCTTCATAATAATTAAGCATTTATACAATCTTTTTGTACAACTCATCAAAACTTTCTTATTGGTTTTCATTATAGTTTTAAGCACTCTTTATGCATTTTGTTTATTGTGTCTGATGTTGACATACAACTTTATAGAGATTAACATTACCTTTATAAGTTTGAATACATTATTTTTGTACTTAAGTTTAACACACTTAAATTATAGACTTTCTTTGATAAATAAAAAGTTTAATTTCAATTATTTCGTCAAATAACGGGCAACTAATCCTATTTATGGTTTGTCAAACTTGCTGACAAATCTCAGCGACTCTCTGCAAGGGTATCCTAAAAAAGGCAGAGGCGACCTAACCTAATAAAGCCGAAAAACAAAGACGCGTCGCTAAACAAAGGATCCCAGCAGCGACTCCATCTTTGGCAGTTGTTATTGTTGTCGTTGTGTTTGTCGTTACTGCGATTCGCTGCCAGTCGCCCTCCGCTCCCCTCCCCCTTTTCCATTCAACCAACATTGCTTGCTGCCCCTTTCTGCTGGGCAGCCACGTTTGCGTTGCCGTTGCCATTGCCTATGCGTGCCTCGAGTGGCAAGCTGGCAGCATTTTATTTCCGTTGATGTAATTGAAAAAGTTTTTCATTTAATATAAACTTTTCAGCGTCTTTTGCCTTCGCTCTCGAGCCATAAAAAAAGGGCAGCAGCAGCAAAAAAATGCTTAGAAGCAGAGCAAAAGAAATGTCAGGCCTATGCGGACTATTGTTGAGTGGGGCTGTTGCTGGGTGTGTGTGTGTGGGTTACTCTTCCCCTCCCCCTACCCCTCGTCAACCCACTGTGTTTACGGGTTTGTTTGCCTGCCGATTGAGTCGCTTTTGGCGGCGTTGTAAGCTGACAATTGACTCGCCGCTGCTCACATGCCACAAACACATACACAGAACCCTCCCACAGCCACTGTCTCAGTCGCGCACTTCAGACTCGAGTATCTCGCATGCTGTTGTTGCCTTGACGACACCTGCCTGATGACACAAAGGATTTGGTCCAGGGAATGGGCTCAAGTGGTCCACGCGCTGCACGCTTGTTGAATCTAAGACGCAGATGAAGAAGACGCCCACAACATCGCCAGAATTCCGGTTCCCCAAATCGCGAGTGGCATTAAGGGGTTTCCTTTGTATTCTGCTCTAGTTTATGAAATTTTAATTTTGCCGACTTTACAGGGACTAGCGGGCTTCCATTTAAATAATTTATTGTATTTATTTTGACTGTGACACAAAAAGCGTTTCCTTTCGTCTTTCGCCTTCCTTGATTCCCCCAACCACCAGTGAGTGGGCACTCAGCAGAAGAGAAGACTCAAACAACTTCACAGCACAAGTGTTTCCGGGCAATACAAAAGTAAAATAAAACCGTAGGTATCAAAAAAACAAGTAGCCACAATATACGAGTACTTAACATAAAGATCTAAGCACTAATCGCATTATTTTAACAAACATAAAACATAAATAAAAGTTAAAACTGTATGTAAACTAGATATAACAAAAAGGGATGAGTGAATGGTTAAGTGGAGGCAACTTTTAACAGATTCCAATCATGTTTTAAAACGTTTTATCAGACTAATCTTAATTATCGTCTTCATTATCGGATTACTTGGTATCCGCTTACCGCCACATATGATGCATCAATGATCAAGTGTTTGATAACTTTCAACGAGCAGTGTTGAATAAGTTAAGATTTACCAAGCCACTTTCGTTATTTGAGTTTTCGATAACTTACAATAAGTGTTAAATTTAAATTATAAGTTCTGTTTTCAATCAAAAACAAAGTGCGACCATAACTTTCATAATACATAAATCATTTTCAAAAAAAACTTTAAACTTTGATTCATATTTGAATTTGCTTGCACTCATTAAATATTTATATTCCCTTTTAGTTATTTGAGAAACTTTCACAAATTTCTTCGTGTAAATATAAAAGAATGAAACCCATAACGATGAAGGTGAAAAGAAAAAGGAAAAGTCTAAAGCAAAAATGGAAAGCAAATTTCAAAGTTGTAAAAACTAAAAGAAAATGTAGCAATAGCAACAAGAGGGAGGAGAGAAAACTGCATAGAACATTCTGAGAATGCAGAAAGCAATCATTTAAGCACTCTACTGAATATTGTAAATGGCATAAATAAATCATTAGCTGTATAAACTGTACACAAGCAAACACATACAGAGACACCCCAACACACACACACACACACACACACATTGACACAGTTGCGTATATAGCAAATTGTTTAATTTTAAATTCACCAAGTGAGATAGTTGGCAATGTGCACTGAAAAAACAACAAAAAAAATTATGTGAAACTGCAAAAAAGAAAATTAAAATGTTTTAGCATAGCAAATGGAAAATTGAAACCAATATACAACAACAACAACAACAAATACTCAACAAAGAATTTGCAGAGAGAAAATAAACGACAAAACCTAAAACCAAAAAAAAATCCCCAAAAACTTTTAAAATACGTGCATAACTTACAGAACTATTTTAGAATGTAAAAACAGAATTATACATTAAGCTAGGCAGTATGTAGATAATAACAATAATAAAACAAAAACAACAACAACAAACAACAAGTTTATGAACAAAAGCAAAAATATGAAAACAGTTAAACAACAACAACAACAATGAGCATTAATAATCGAGAGAAAAAGAGAATACGAACAGAAACGGAATTTAGTCGTAATTATTTTCTAAGTTCTAAGAAAGAGAAGAGAAAGAAGAGAAAAATAAAATTAATAACGGCAAATTGTAAAAAGCATAAGAAGAAAACGAGAAACCAAATAAAACGCATTAAACCAAAGAATTTAATAAAAATTAAATAATGCATTTTTAATTTTGCCCCACAGTGGGTAATATGTTAATAGAAATACCCCCTTTTGCGAAGTGCAGCAGCAGAAAAATGCTGGAAATATGCAAATGGCGCATGACGGTGGGAAATGTGAAATTGCATCGTCAAGTAGGCAAAAACTGCTGAGAAAATGAAATGAACCATGGCATGCGAACGCGAATGGAAAGTGATTTGTGGAATCTGAAACGAAAGGCGGCACGAACTTAAAAAATTCATTTAAAGCAATCACGTTGCATAATTCATACAATCATGACACACACACACAGACGGTAGACAGAATGACATTTAGCACTGTTAGAATGTGCACACATTACGCATACGCAGTGTCTGCCAAAAAGCGCACATGACGCCAAGGACAGTGTGCAGCAGAAGAGGAAGTGCAAAACTTACAGAGTGTCGAGGCTGACGCATTACACGTTTCACTGCGCAATAATCCCATTAAAGGCAGCACAGAGAAAGAGGAGAGGGACAGGGGAGGGGGTGAAAGGGAGCTGGATAGAGCTCAACTGGGTCAGTTTATGCAGGTCGACCTGGCTGACATTTATGAGCAGCGAGCTGTGCGACAAACTTGAACAGCATCCAATTAAGATGCGAGTTCTTTTAAAGAAACTGAAATACACACACTGGCACACACACACACAGAGACACACACACTCGCATGCACACTTAGATACTCTCAGTGCGATGGGTGCCAAATTTATTGGGTAACCCACAAGCTGAAGAAAAATACGAGCCAAGTCGACTAGCAGGCGTTGACAGGCAAGTGAAAGGCATGGAGAAGAGGAGAGAGAAGTAGAGATAGAGACAGAGAGAAGGAAGAGAGAGAGGGACTAGCAAGGGAATAGCAACCACGCAGCAGCAGCAACCAAAAACCAAAGCCTTCTAGGAATTGTGGCAACGGCATCAAAATCAAAGACAAGCGCAAAGTTACCAAAAACCAAAAAGACACGAGACAGCAAGAGAGACATAGAGAGAGAGAAAGAGATAGCAAGCGAGAGACAGGCGAAAGCGCGCATAATTAATGTAGGCATAAAAACAAGTGACTTGTAAATATTGCCAAGGCAATGCTGCGGCTGAGAGTGCTGCGCTTGTGTGGGTGTGTGTGTGAGTGTGTGTGTGGCTGAGGCTACTTACAAAGTCGAGGATGAGACTTGGACTTGAAGCTTGAGCATGGCGAGAGTGTGTGTGCTTGGCATTGTCTAAGTTGCACTTTGCTAATAAAGCGCCCAAGTGGGCGAGCGAGTTTGCGCCACTTAAAAGCGCACACAAAAGCCAGCAGCAGGACGACCAAGGACCAGCATCAGCACCAGCTCCAGTACCAGGACTAGGACTAGGACAAGACCATATCAGCGAATATGTGTGTCAGTTGTTTATGCCTGTGTGTCTGTGTGTTGTTGACGTCTTGGTCCTGCTTCGATGTTGTTTGCCTGCGTTTATATGGTCTGCTGATTGTGACATTGTAACTACAATTACAAGCGGAAGTGACGCACACATCAACGCACACACACCCCCCAAACACGCACACACACACACACATACACGCTATAGACTGTGTATGTTTATATGGCGTCTATCTTTGCTTTATGTATGGCTAATGCGCCACTAAAGCTGCGCACAAATTGAGCTTATCGTATGGTTATTTCAATTCTATTTTATGCCTAACGACCCCACTGTCTTGGGCTAGTCCTAGTCCCTGTCTTAGCTGCTAGGCGTTGCCCCGAACATTGTGTGAAAAATGGTAAGCCCAAGGCTATCTCCCTCCCTCTCTCTCCCACTCCCTTCGTGTCCAGAGCGGATGTGTGCGTAAGTATTTGATATGCTTATGTGTGCGTAAGCTGGCCTAGGTCATGCATTAGTTTCCCTTATAAAGTTATTAACCAAAATTAATGCTTGTTATAAAATTTTCGTATGTATTTAGGAAATGACTGTGCATTAAATGAAGACTCCAAGGCAAGTACGAGAGAGAGAGAGAGTGATAGAGAAAGGGGAAGACAGAGAAAGGCAGAGTGAGACCTGTTTGCTTAATTATTGACCCATTTCGGAATAGGACCCGACGGACGTGCTCGGCTCGACTCTCGCATGAATTTGTTTGTTGATTTATTGGCGAATTAGTTACGAAATTGACCACATATATATAGTGAATCGATTGCTTGATTCGTCCTGCTGATGGATGAACCTGAAGCGATTTAGCTTCAAATCGAAATCTGAAAGTAATTAATATAAATTGCAAGTAAAAGATTCATCAATAAAATAACATTCTTCAAGTTAATCAGCTTTTGTCTATAAGCAGTGTTGGTAACGTTAGTTATAAGTTATCGATATTCGCCTCAAGTAAAATACTTTTATGTATTTGTCGACTTTTTTAGAATTTCAAACATTAGCTTACCTGGTTACATTGTTAACAATTCAAGAAAAGAAAATTCATAACTAGATGTATGTAAAATGCATGGAAATCATCCATTACTCTTATATTCATCTAAAATGCAGCGAATAACTGAGTAACCTCTCCTATGCATACATGTGTATGTATGTATGTTAATGCACTATAAAACTGCACAACCTACTTACATCTTGGAGCTTACATAATCAAATCTAGTTTATGCAAATTGCAAGCAGTAATCCGTTTGTCTGTGCTGTATTTAAATATTGATAGCATCGCTTCGGCGAACTTCTGCCATTCATAAACATTCAAAACTTATCCAATTATCCGATCTGGTTAAGTTGCTCCTCCACACACACACACACACACACACGTACACACAGAAGAGCCATTGACATAACGAACTTAAGAACCCAATTATTTGATTCATTACTTGCAGGAAGACAGTGAGGGACAGTGAGGAAGAAAAGGAGACAACGAGTTAGTTTTGGGTAAAAAAGCACAGACGGCACAGCGAACCATAGCGAACATATTAAAAATTAAGTATGCACACACGTCCATTTACGCATGGACGCACATTAATTTGCATAACTAATAAAATGTTCAAAGTAGAGCGAAAGAGACGGAGCGATGCGAGAGAGGACAACAAGTTTTTGGCAACAAGAAGAAGAATGCGAAATATGTCAAACTAGATAACTTAAATGGCAACGAAAAGTTAGATTGGAGTGTGCCAGCTGTCGAAATGTTTTAAAATTAATTCAGACTCATAAAATATTGATAATAAAGCGCCGAGAGAAAAGGGGAGAGAGAGAGAAAATGTGAAGTGTGTCCTGGCCCGGGCAACGGATAATGTCGTGGGGTTTATGCCGTTGGCATCCCTGATGAATATACACGTGTTGTGCCATCTTCAATTTGTTTGCTTGTCAATTTTTAATGTGGACTGCCTGATAAATCAATTTCAATGCCCTGGCAACATCTTTCGACGGCTACGACGGGGCACAAAAGACCAACTTGGCGAAATCTGTTTTGATTGGATTCCGATTGGCAGAAATTCTCACTATTTTGATAGAATTTTAAATTTGTTTTCCTAGGTTTTTTCCCATTGGAAAATAATTTACAGCTGCTGTCACTCACTTTGCTGACCAATGACCGATGATTACTCTTAAATATTTGGCAAGGTATTTAAGAGCGGCAACCAGGGAAACGACACCTGCTGCAGTGAACACAAGCAAACAACCTGTCAGTTTCTTGGGGCAGCTGCAGCACACAAATGCTCAAACAAGCAGCCACAAATACACACACACACCCACACGCATGGTCACACTCGCACGCACATATAGAGGAGACTGTATGCCAGGGATGGATGAGTTTTATACTCGACTTTACCTCTATTCATTGCAAAAAAGTCGATGTATTTAAACGGATTTTTATTCAATGTGGTATTTTGTGAACATATCATTATCGATATTTTTTTGCCTACATCGATATTTAATAATATGATATTTTTAATGTGGTATATTTTGTGTAGCTATCGATATCAATATTTTCATGCCCATCCCTATTGCATACTGCCCACTTTACCTAACGTATTAAGTGTAATTAACTTGGCCAAGGCTTTGGAGCAGCTGTACGAGTATTACTACACACTACCCGTTGTCCGTTTCTGCTTCCTGCTTTTGTTGTATAATTCAAATGGATTTTGTGGTTATTTTAAAGATAACTATTGCAGCCTTATCTCAACAATAATAAGTCTAAGCTGCCTGCTGGCTTGCCTGTTTTTCCGGTATATGTAAGTAATGTACACGGATACAATTTCCACTTGACCTACTTTCACCAAGAGCTCCCAAGCTGGCACACAGCTCTGCCTCGGCCTCGGATTGGGATTGCGATTGGGACTGGGCGCAAAAAGGATTTACAGGCTAAACAATTTGCCAAATGCCTGCCCATGGGCTAGAGCGAGAGGGAAAGCGATAGAGAGAGAGAGAGAAGGACAGATAGAGTGAGCGGAGGAGTTTCGGTCGCAAATGGAATCCAATCACGAAACTCTAAACGTTGCTAAAAATAATTAAACTGCTCAGCAATAAAATACAGCAATACTTTTCAGTTCATCCGTTTCTCGCACGGCCCCAAAAATGTTTTATTTGACAGTTGCAGAAACTACGATATGTGTGCGTGTGTGTTTGCATATGTATATCGAACGATTTGTGCGTAGCTGAGTGTGTGCTCTTTTCTTTAATTGACCCAAAAACCGACAAATAGTTTTCGAGACACACAGCCAAACATGGCAATGCAAGTTGTGGCCCATTCACGCACTACGTAGTACGTACTGCAGGACTAGGGACCGAGCGAATCCGAACCGCAACGCATTGACAATACACAGCAGCTC
Organism: Zaprionus davidi; assembly: GCA_018903715.1. Classification (NCBI taxonomy): domain Eukaryota; kingdom Metazoa; phylum Arthropoda; class Insecta; order Diptera; family Drosophilidae; genus Zaprionus; species Zaprionus davidi. The sequence goes on from JAEIGL010000006.1 coordinate 7,879,503, forward strand.
AACACTTTGCCTTGTACAAAATCAATTTATATGTTAATTTGTGAGCAAAGTACACACACACACACATACTGGATGTGAGAAGCGCACATACATATATACCGGGCACAGTGGGCGTGACAAAACTGCCCGGCAAGCGCCCCGCTCAGGCCCCGCTTTTGGCCAAACAAAATATGCGAAGGGCGCAAAACAAAAACGTTGTAGGTGCCAAAACTGACATTGGTTAAGGTTAAGGCAATGTATGCTGCTCTGTTTGCACTTATCTGTATCTGAATGTGTGCGTGTGTGTACGCGCATATACTGTGTGTATGTTTCGCTGCGTGGGTGGCACAACTTTTTGGTTGGCATCTGGCAGCCTTCAGCCTTGGCAAAACAACATGACAGCATGAGAGGCGTCTGAACCCAGCATACGGTACTGCATGGGTGTAGGTGTGTGTGTGTGTGGCTGTGGGTGTGTTTACAGAGTGTGTGCATTCTTGCAGCAACAGCCGCGCCCAGGCAGGCAACCACAACTACCCAAAACAATCGGCAACAACTGCAAACAGCCACAAAGATCAACTAAATGCGACTAAGGGGAGTATCTCACACAGAGATTTGATCAGCGACGAGATACCCTATAATGTAAGCTGCCATTAAGATGGGAGCGGAGATAAACAAAAGAAACAAAACTAGAGAATTAACAATCGATTGAACTATGGATCGATTTAATGTATTTTTTTTGTTTTCAAAATTAAAATTGAAATTCAAATACTTGGATGGATCTATCGATAGAATCAAAGCAATTCAGAAAAACTATAAAGAAAATCGATGGACGCCATTATCATCAGTTACTGCTCTGTCCTCTAAGCATCGAAAGGACTGACCATAAGTGGCAATTCTCTACTACCCTACAAAACATTCCCTTTACAGGATATCAAGCGCTACAAAAAAAGAGCGTTTTATAAAACGTTACCGTTCAAAGGAGCACAAAAAGAGCTGCTCATAAATCTCGACCAGCTAAAAGAGAAAAAAGAAACCCAAAGCAGTAGCCAGTACAATTTTTGTATTGTTTTCTAACTTTTAACTTTCGAATTGAAGTGAGAACAGAAGGAGGCATTCATGTCCACAATTTAAGCCTTGTCGAGTTAGCCTTAGCCGGGTAAACAACTCAAACTCGGCACCAAAGGAGCCCAGTCAGCCAGCAGCACATTCGCACAAAGTTAAAGATTTAGATGCGTTAAGCGTAATTTATGGCCGGCAAATAAATAAGGCTTATACCACACGCAGCAATGCCTCATTGCGGCGTTGAAAGTTTTCGACATTTATTGTGTTGCCTCCAAGACGGGGAAGCAAACAGGAAGCCTTTCGCGGCGGACTAATTAGGGAATATTTCTTCTCTTTTTTTCGACAGAAACAAATAATTGAAATGATTCATTTCTTAAAGTAGCTGCAATATCTTAATTTATTCATACTATACATTCATTTGTCTATTTTAATTTTTATTAATTGTTATTTCCAATTGGAATGAATTTTTTTTATAATGTGACCAGCTTTGTTTGGTGTTTAAATACATAAAACTACGTTGCTCACGCAACAATCGTTAACTTATTATTCATCGTTATAAATACGGTTTAGAAAGCTAAAATAACAATCAATTTATGTTAATTTGAATGCAAATGTTTATGGCAACTTCAGCAGATATATTTACTCAGCGCCGGTGTCGGTTTTGAATGCATTTTGTAGATTATATATATGTATAATACATAAACACATACACATATAATGGACAGAGACAAGGCCGACAAATAGCCTCGATAGCCAATTACCCATTACCAAGTGACTAATAAATTATTCAAATACTTATTTACAAAATCAATAAACGACATTAAAAAATTACAGACTAATAACAAGCGGCATGACAAGCGCATTATGTCGCTCATAATTAGTCCCCGATAAAAAACCCCAAAGCAAATACGATCCGAAAAAAACCCCTTCACCGACCAACAAACAAAAACAACAACAAACTTTACAGTGCCACATTACGAATTCATAAACAAACCGCATTCTTGTTTGCACTAATTAAATTTCAAAATTAAATGCATGCCAAGCTAATTACAAAAATATTATTGAATAAAAATGTAAAAACAACAAGGGAGCAAGGCGAGAGAGCGAACAAAAAAGTGATTGCTCTAGACAGCTCTCATTCAAATTGGATAATTAGCTGGACGTACGCGAGGAAGTCAATAAAAGCGAAATAAAATTCTTAATTAAATTTTGGAAAATGCCTGTTACAGCCGGAAACGGATGGAAACAGGCTAATTCAGCAACAAATCTTCATACTGCACACAAATGGCAAATCAGGGCCGATCTGTTAAATTTACCATGTGCAAATTCTGACAAAATGCCAGCCCAAATTTGATGAATTTGATGAATGCATTGGACTGCATGCGTCCGGTATTGGCAGTGGTTGCTGACGAAATTACCATAAACAAGAAAGAAGAGCCTACCACTTGATACAGACGTGTAGTATACCCTGTCGATGAGATAATGTAAAGGTGTGGATCCAATATGTGTGGAATAAAGTTCTTTTTAAATATAGATGTAGTATCCATATATAACTGCGTATATAGAACTATTATTACAATTATGATATACAGCATAGTTGGATTGGAGTGCTTTATTATATAGTTGTGGGATGTTGGCTGACATCCACTACCTATTTGTATAAACAGAGCTATAATAAAAGCACATACACTGTATAAGCATAATTATATGATACTTTAAATAATGACCAAAATTACAAGTTATATATTATATCCATTAGATATTGGTGTATGATATCTTTAAAGTTTATACATATCATTCAGTTATAATTGTCTTTCAGTTATATTGTCTATGCTTCCAGTTGTCTATGATATCATCGACTTAAAACAAGTTAATTTTAATATATTATAGTTATAAATTGTATATTCCACGGTATCTCAACTTATACCTTCCACCTTGTACCGTAAACGATGCGAAAAAATCCATATTCAGTCGCTGTTTTCGTCCAAAATTTGTCAATATTTGGGAATGCGTATTTGTGGGTGTGTGTCTGTGCGCGTTGCAGGCTGGAACATTTTATTGAGTTACGAATTGGAAAAACTGGCTCGGGTTAGTCCACGCAATAAATTCTGCAACATTTTGTGACTCTGCGCGGAAATTGCAATTAGATGCGCGCTGCGCATAAATAACTTAAAAATGGCTCGTTCGTATCGTTCGGTTTGGTTTGGTTTGGTTTGTGTTTTGACCAGTTTTGGCCAGGACTGTGCGTAAGTTAGACACACATAAATTAAGCAAGCAAACTCTCGCAAAAGGCAAACAGAAAATGTTGTTCACGGGCTTTGGCAATGTTGGCAAAACATAAAATGAAAATCCGTACAATCCTTGTCAGCATGATTAATGATGACGTTTATAAAGGCAGCTTCTCTCGGGCAAAACTCGAAGCAATGGCGAAACTTTGCTCCTTTTCCTCAAGTGTCCGTGCTAATCCACATCATGACTGCAAATAATAGAACTTAATCTATTTTCAATATGGCAATGGAAGTGCAAATATGGTCAAGGGGGAACGCAGAATGCTGAGGAGGATGGGAAGTAGGGATGCTGGTTGGAACTTGCTACGGCAGTGGCAGCGCAACACAAATTAAGAACTCATCAATTTTTAATGCTTACTCAGTGAAGGCTGCGCATGAAGTGGGGCATCTTAGGCGTCTTGGAGTCCTGGACGGGGCTGTGGTCCTGCCACTGGTCTCTGCTGCCAAGCTGGCTGCTGCTGCTCTTCAAAATACACCCCAGGGAATTGTTTAGTCCCTGCTGCCAGTGCTGCTGCTGCTATTGCTGTTGCTTTTGGTTTTGTGGGCGTGGGCGGCTGCAAATGGGCTTTAGGTAATGTTTTCGCAAAACATAAAAGTTTCACACTATGAGCCCTCATTGTTGTTGTTGCTACACTTTAGCTGTGTTTGCTGAGTGTGCGAGTGTTGAAATTGAATTACCTTTGAAAAAAGCTTTAAAAATTAAATTTAAAATTACTGTTAACATGCTGGATTATTCACAATCGTTCTGTACGGCAATTGTAAAATAATCAAATTCCAACTTATTTTCATCATGAATTGCAAAAATGTCTTAGTTGCTTTTTGTTTACTTATCGATGTGAATAACGGCAGAGATGAGTTAAATTAATTGGGGCGCCTTACACGGACTATCACTAAACATCGAACCACTAAGCAATGAACATTGCTTAGTGATCGAACCGATCCGTTTAGCATTTTCGATAACTTCAACGACCTGCAACACTAGCTATCGGTCATCAATCAGTACAAAATTAAATGGCGTGCTTGCAATAGGTAAAGTAAGGTCAAATGTATTTCGAAACATTTTAAATACAAATAAAAAAAGTGAGCATCGCCCAAGTGTACACGTGTCCGTATGTTTATTAAAAGGCTGTTTGTCGCTGATTTGAATCTCGTTTGGCCTTCCGCTTACATTCTCCCTTCCATTAGCCACACGGGCCTGCTGCCATGGCTGGCAGTTCCATGTTGGCGTTTCCTAATTAACGTCCTCGGTTGGCACGCGGGATAAATCTGTTCGTCGGCTTTATACAACACGCCTACTAAGCGGCTTTAAAGTTGCCAATCCGATGGGCAGCATGGTTCGCAGTAAATAATGGCTCAGTTTTAGCCAGTGGCCCGTCGCAGTATCTGTAGCCGAGTTGTAGTTGAAGTAGAGCAGCTACTGTGGGCATTTGTTCAGCTGTAATTGAAGCTCGCATTTACCAAGCCGGAGTAGAGTCCAAAATTGCGAGGCGGTCGCTGATGCGTCGCTGACAGCAAACACACGCAACGCGCGCCGGGACCAAGGCCCTACCCCGAAACCGGGATGCCAAATGACAGACACAGAGAGAGGCACCACACGCACACACACACACATGCACACACGCCCACGGACACACGCTCGCATGATGCTAAACTAATTAACTAAGCGCCACTCTGACAATGTCGCCACCGACGCTGCCGCGTCCTGTCCACTGCCATTGCTGAGGGTCAGGATTTTTTCCGCGCTGCTGCAGAAATGCGTGCTGCAATGTCTGTGTGTGGGTATTTCGGACGTGTGTGTAGGTCTGTTTTGCGTGCGTGTCTATGTGTGTGTGTGTGTGAGAGGGTATTAGGCCTCTCTCTTTTAGCTTGGTCGGGACGGCAATTTCCACTTGCCAACTCTGCACTCACTTGTTTGGCAATTAATTTGCCGGTGTCTGTTATTTCTTTCCCTGGCATGAGTGTTTGCAATCTAAACACGGTTATTCGCTAATTAGCAAAAAACAACCATACAGACAAACACTCACACACACACATACAGCGCAGCACATTTCCCTGTGGTTCCGTGTTTGTGTTTGCTCTCGAGGTGCTTGGCCTCGTTGCCATTTATTGACGCCTCGTCCAAACTTGGCTACAGTTTCGTTTCGTTTCGCTACGTTTCTTGTTCAGTTTTCTCTTTTTATACCCTTGTAGAGGGAATATTACTTTTGACCAGGAGTTTGAAACGCACCTTAGTAGACATCTCCGACCCCATAAAGTATATATTATGTATATTCTGAATCAACATCACCAATAGAGTTGATCTAGCCATGTCTATGTATCCGTCCGTTAGAGCTGGGGCGACCACTCACGATAGTATCGATATATTGAATATTTATTTCTCAAACCAATATCGAATATTTGATTTCGATAGAGAACGATAGTGGTACACATTTTCTTAATTTTGGAGTAAAACCCACGCGTTGGTAAAAAAGTGGTGTTGGCGTTTCAGAAATAATTAACATGGTTAAATTTCTTGGAAGTCCAAGTGTCAAGGGAAAGTGGCATTAATAACATGTATGTCGCGTTTCATATATGTACATATATCAACTTTTTGTTTTTATTACAGGTAAGAAGAAAGAAGCGGATAAGTCGCATGTTAAAATAAAAGTTGGCAAATTAAAAACTTTGGGTCACTTTGACCAGTCCACCGATGGTCTGCCAAGTGCATTGATTGTGCAAAGTGTATAAAACAAGTGGCAAAACATCAAATTTGTTTGACCAGCTAAAAAGGCTGCACCCTGGAATCCACTTGGACGATATAACACAGAAATCGCATTCAATTGTGCCTTTTACAATAAATACCTACGCTCCGTTCAGGTTTTGCATGAACTGGTCTTCATGGTTCTTCTTCTGGTTTTAGAATCATCATCATCAACATCAAATTAAATGGACACGTTCATTAGATCAAAGAAGATAAGAACCTGCAAGGGTATACAACTTTCGGCATGCCAAAGCTACCCCTTCCTCCTTTTTTTCTCGCACTTTAGCATAAAATTGGGTCGACTTGTAATTAGCCGTTGTTGCTGTTGCTGGAGTTTAAGCTCTTCAGTTTTAAATGACGTTCCAAATTAGCCGCAAATTGCATGCCCAAGTTGAGCCTTACTCCCTCTCCCCCCATGAAGTCGCAGGCACCTTAAGATTTCTAATTTATTTGCTCGATTCGTAGGAAAAAGCTTTTATATTGCCTCGGCATCGACAAATCAGCCGCAAGTTTTAAGAGCTGACTAGTTAAATTAGTTTTCTTCTAGTTTGGCAAGTTTTGGAAGGTTTCTTTAAATTAAAAACATCCAAAAAATAGAGTTTATTACATAATAGATTTCATTATTACCGGCACGTTATGCGGCTGCTGTTGCACAAACTTAATTTAGCTTAAAAACTTTTGGCTTATTCTCTTTGGCGAAACACCAAAGTGTTCGAAGTACTACAATTTTTAAATAATTGAATTAAAAAACTGTTCGGTCTCTACGTTTTCTGGTTACTTTTTGATTGTTCATTTTCATGAATTTAAATTGATTTTAAAATTGTACTCGCAAAGTGAGAGTCAAACTAAGCCAACCAAGCTGCTGCCAAGGTTCGTGCCTTGTGCTTTGCTACCTGAGGCAGATGGAAACCCCTAAAGAGCAGTTGCAATCGCAGTTCAGTCACGCTTTGTGTGATACCACGCAAAGAGAAATTTTACTGCAGTGCTTCTCCTTGACAAATATTTTAACTTACGAAAAGTTCTATACACAGCATCTCAAGTGCATTTCTTGTAAATTGTGGCTACCCTTTTTGTATGGTACCCGATGCACAGGGTATACAAAATATGCGAAGCACTTGAAAATTTATATAAAACAAAACCTATTAGAATGTTTTGCAGCATATTTTTGCGGCTCATGTTGTTTATTAAAATGCCAGAAATAATTTCTATTAGAATTCTCTCTTTGCTCAATTTACTGTTGTTGTTGTTGCGTTTTGTTGTACTTTTATATTTCGAGGTGTGTTGTGTTCTTCTGACTTAAGTTCAGTTTTGTTGTCGAGTCTCGTTTTGCAAACACGCACGCACGCACACATGGATTATATGTAAATATTTTCTTTGGTATTTCGGGATGAAGTTTTTGCTGTCAGCGGACTTTGAGGCAAGCAAAGTCAGCTCACGCACGCGCAAACACAGTCACACAAACACACATACGAGTAAGCGAGGAAAACTCACCGAAAGCGCATAGTTTATAAGTTTGAGCTGAGCTATGTCGGGTACACTCGGTGCCATGTGTGATGTTTTGGTAAGGAGGTGAGAGAAATGTTCTAGTGCAAATACTGAAAATGCCTCAACTTAAGCTCAATAACTTTTGAACAAGTCTTTTAGTAGTATTTTCGTGCCATTTCAATTTTCGCATATAATTTAAGCATGTACTATTTATGCTGCCATTTGTGCAACATTTCAAATCGCCTTCCCCTTTTCAACCGGCGCATCCTTTTACCATAATTTAGCAAAACCATTTTTAGCTGTGTTGTTTTTTGAAACATTTGATTATTTTTGTACTTAACTTTTTTTAACTCATCCCGCTAGGATCTAGAAATAGTAACGAGTATTATTACGAGTAATATTTATCGCCACAGTAGGAGAAGCCAATGACCAATGGCAAGTAGAATGCAGGCAAGACTGATCAACAGTAGCCAGTGGAAGATGCGTAGACTGCCAATTAAATGAATTAAAAATAATTATACAATTGAACATATAGTTTCACATCAATAACATACCGTCCCATCCGCTTGCGAGCTCTTTCTAAGGACTCTTCGCTATTATCTTCCTTGCCCAGGTGGATGCGCATGCCTAACTGTGCGTTTTCAAGAAAGTTGTCCCAATCGAAAAACTCCATATCGAATGGAAAGATCTGTTGATCCGCTTTAGACATTGACTTCCAAAGCCTATCAGAGTTGGCAACATCAAATGTTATATGAGTTCGGATGAAAAAGGAGAGTAGATCCACGTTCTCGTGTACCTTCTTATACATTTTGATCAGTCGGGGTTTTTTTCCTTGCAGGCGTAATAACAAATCTACTACGTAGGCGGGCAGAAGATGGTAAAATATGATTCCCAACTTATACAGCCAAGGATTTTCGATGGTTATTAAGAAAGGATACCAAAGAGATTTTTGCAATGCTGCTTTCCATAGTCGCTTCCTTGAGGATCCTGTAAAATCGGCTGATCTCAAAAGATTATTTGGGTGGGGCACAAAATTGTAGATGGCTGGAGGTGTTTGACGAGTGCCCTGGGCACGCAACTGAGCTGTTTTCCAAATGCAGCTTAGCATAAGGTTTACACAACAGTCAACGGGAATAGTATTTACCGAAACTGAAGGAACGGCCGGAGCCACCCGCACAAAACCTTTTGCGCAGCCGAACATTAATGCAATGGGTCCATATAGGTTATCAATATAGCCGGAAATCGGTTCCTTATCGGTTGATAAAACTATAAAAATCCCGAATTACAACCAATTTACAAATTTAAATATAAGTTACATCACTTACTTGGCCCGGGACGGACTACACAAACCGGCAACTGGTCCGACTCTGTCTGGATGATCTGCTCGCTCAAAGCTTTCGTATAGATATACGTGTTCGGAAATTTATCCTGCAGAGCTGGCGTCAAGTCATCAAACACCTTCTCATCCAATATTTCCCTCATCTTTAGAACTTTATCAACGCTGCAGTTAAGGTGGTTTGGATAATAATTTTCTTCTATGTGATGGGTGATGCAATTTGATAAGGCCGTTGATACGTATACAAATGCCTCCAGGTGCCTCATCCCTTTTGCCAACTGGAGCATAAGGTGTGTCGCACGCGTATTTATGTCTAGTGCCACGTGCAAAGGCTCGACAAAGCGCACTGAGGCCGCACTGTGCACCACCAACTGTACTTGCTCCGTCAGTAGTTGCCGATCCTCCGAACTAATGCCAAGATCAGGCTCTTGGCAATCGCCGGCAATGGGGACAACTTTCTGCAGTGCATTAGGGCGCGAGTTAAGCAATCTCTCAAAGAGCAAATCACTACTCCAGGCAGCAATACGGTCCTGTATGTTCACACTACGCTTGGGTCGAATTAACACATATATGCAGTGCACCTCCGTCACACGAAGGAGTTTTTCAATAAAGACTTTACCTACAAACCCACTGCCACCGGTTAAAAATATAGTTTTGTTCTTGTAGAATGGGATTATTTCGGACTCCAGTTTCTGCATTTTGTATCCTTTGGTTCCCGCAAATTCACTCCGACGTTCAAAGGCGTAGCTCTTTTCGATGCGAGTAAAGTATGCAGAGTTCTGTTACGCGACGTAATGAAACGAAGTCATTTCGCGACAACTTTTTTATAGAAAAACCTTTACTGGACTTGATACCTGATATTTACAAAACGATTATATTAAAACACAGAAAAAAGGAGAAAGTTCACCGAAAGCGCAAAATTTATGAGATATATTAGGTACACTCATTGTTGTGTGCGATGTGCAAATGCCTCGATTTGGTCTCAAAAACTTTGTAAATATTAAATTTTTGAAATTTCCATGTCAAGCATGCGTTCTTCGGTTCATGAATTATCCATTGTTAATGTGTACTAAGTGGGACATTATCAACTTGATTGATTGACACTTTGCTTCAGTCATATGCATATGCAAGAACTTAAAGATACGCAACCACACACAAGGAAATTGAGATTGCTGTCAAACCACTTCCGCAACTTGGTCGACCGTTTCGATGATCCGAGTTTGAGCAAATGTTCGCACAATTTTTGCAACTAGTGTTAAACAGCAAGCCAGTGTTAAATACATATCCTACACTCTTTTGCGGGTGTGCCTTGAAAAGAATTGATTTGGTTGGTGAATTTGGAGTGGCTTTATAAAGTGATGGTCTAAAGAGTTTGAAGATATATTTTTATCAAGACACTCACTTGTTCGTTTACCCTGAATATAGAGCCTGCGCACATCAAGATATTTGACTTTTATTACTGTTTACGCCGAAACTCGCCGCCGAAAAGTAGGCAGCATATCGGCGTAAACAGTGCGGGAATCACAAAGGGCTCTCGCGCTCTTTTATCCTACATAAATATGTTAAGTTAGGCTTAAGTAAAACTACATATATTATGTACTAATCAGTTGAAAATAAAAAGTGAAGTGAACGCCAAGCGCCCCGCATTGTTTCCTTATATTCGAATTGTTTTCGCGTCGGTTTAAAATTTCACAGGAATTTTCACCCCCACCTACGATCCCCCCAAGAACGAAGATAATTCCATCAGCCGCCACCACAAACAATTACTTTATTTTCCTTCCCTATCCAATCGTAGATCCATGCTTGGAGTAGTATTTTTAAATACCCCAACCAATTCGACATTATTGTTAACATAATGACATGGCTCCCCGGTTTCACTTCTCTATTTCTGGTAGAACTGCTCGAAACTTCATAGTAGTTACTCCTCCCAATTCGAGTTCGAATGCAACATGTTAAATCATTAATTTATTTATTTGAATGTATTTTTACAAATTTCAAATTTCAAAAATTTCAAACTCAAATTTCAACTCGCCGTGCTGGATCTAGAAATAGTAATGAATTTCCCAATGTTCATCGGCACAGTAGGAGGAGCCAACGACCAATGGCAAGTAGAATGCAGGCAAGACTGATCAACAGTAGCCAGTGGAAGATGCGTAGACTGCCAATTAAATGAATTAAAAATAATTATACAATTGAACATATAGTTTCACATCAATAACATACCGTCCCATCCGCTTGCGAGCTCTTTCTAAGGACTCTTCGCTATTATCTTCCTTGCCCAGGTGGATGCGCATGCCGAAATGTGCGTGGTCAAAATAGCTGTCCCAATCGAAAAACTCCATATCGAATGGAAAGATCTGTTGATCCGCTTTAGACATTGACTTCCAAAGCCTATCAGAGTTGGCAACATCAAATGTTATATGAGTTCGGATGAAAAAGGAGAGTAGATCCACGTTCTCGTGTACCTTCTTATACATTTTGATCAGTCGGGGTTTTTTTCCTTGCAGGCGTAATAACAAATCTACTACGTAGGCGGGCAGAAGATGGTAAAATATGATTCCCAACTTATACAGCCAAGGATTTTCGATGGTTATTAAGAAAGGATACCAAAGAGATTTTTGCAATGCTGCTTTCCATAGTCCCTTCCTTTGGATTCTTATAAAATCGGGTGTACTCAAAAAATTATTTGGGTGGGGCACAAAATTGTAGATGGCTGGAGGTGTTTGACGAGTGCCCTGGGCACGCAACTGAGCTGTTTTCCAAATGCAGCTTAGCATAAGGTTTACACAACAGTCAACGGGAATATTATTCATCGAAACTGAAGGAACGAGCGGAATCACCCGCACAAAACCTTTTGCGCAGCCGAACATTAATGCAATGGGTCCATATAGGTTATCAATATAGCCGGAAATCGGCTCCTTATCGGTTGGTAAAACTATAAAAATCCCGAATTACAACCAGTTTACAAATTTAAATATAAGTCACATCACTTACTTGGCCCGGGACGGACTACACAAACCGGCAACTGGTCCGACTCTGTCTGGATGATCTGCTCGCTCAAAGCTTTCGTATAGATATACGTGTTCGGAAATTTATCTTGCAGAGCTGGCGTCAAGTCATCAAACACCTTCTCATCCAATATTTCCCTCATCTTTAGAACTTTATCAACGCTGCAGTTAAGGTGGTTTGGATAATAATTTTCTTCTATGTGATGGGTGATGCAATTTGATAAGGCCGTTGATACGTATACAAATGCCTCCAGGTGCCTCATCCCTTTTGCCAACTGGAGCGTAAGGCGTGTCGCACGCGTATTTATGTCAAGTGCCACGTGCAAAGGCTCGACAAAGCGCACTGAGGCCGCACTGTGCACCACCAACTGTACTTGCTCCGTCAGTAGTTGCCGATCCTCCGAACTAATGCCAAGATCAGGCTCTTGGCAATCGCCGGCAATGGGGACAACTTTCTGCAGTGCATTAGGGCGCGAGTTAAGCAATCTCTCAAAGAGCAAATCACTACTCCAGGCAGCAATACGGTCCTGTATGTTCACACTACGCTTTGGTCGAATTAACACATATATGCAGTGCACCTCCGTCACACGAAGGAGTTTTTCAATAAAGACTTTACCTACAAACCCACTGCCACCGGTTAAAAATATAGTTTTGTTCTTGTAGAATGGGATTATTTCGGACTCCAGTTTCTGCATTTTGTATCCTTTGGTTCCCGCAAATTCACTCCGACGTTCAAAGGCGTAGCTCTTTTCGATGCGAGTAAAGTATGCAGAGCTCTGTTACGCGACGTAATGAAACGAAGTCATTTCGCGACAACTTTTTTATAGAAAAACCTTTACTGGACTTGATACCTGAAATTTACAAAACGATTATATTAAAACACAGACAAAAGGGGTAAGCTCACCGAAAGCGCAAAGTTTATGAGATATATTAGGTACACTCACTGCCGTGTGCGATGTGCATTATAAATATTAAATTTTTGAAATTTCCATGTCAAGCATGCGTTCTTCGGTTCATGAATTATCCATTGTTAATGTGTACTAAGTGGGACATTATCAACTTGATTGATTGACACTTTGCTTCAGTCATATGCATATGCAAGAACTTAAAGATACGCAACCACACACAAGGAAATTGAGATTGCTGTCAAACCACTTCCGCAACTTGGTCGACCGTTTCGATGATCCGAGTTTGAGCAAATGTTCGCACAATTTTTGCAACTAGTGTTAAACAGCAAGCCAGTGTTAAATACATATCCTACACTCTTTTGCGGGTGTGCCTTGAAAAGAATTGATTTGGTTGGTGAATTTGGAGTGGCTTTATAAAGTGATGGTCTAAAGAGTTTGAAGATATATTTTTATCAAGACACTCACTTGTTCGTTTACCCTGAATATAGAGCCTGCGCACATCAAGATATTTGACTTTTATTACTGTTTACGCCGAAACTCGCCGCCGAAAAGTAGGCAGCATATCGGCGTAAACAGTGCGGGAATCACAAAGGGCTCTCGCGCTCTTTTATCCTACATAAATATGTTAAGTTAGGCTTAAGTAAAACTACATATATTATGTACTAATCAGTTGAAAATAAAAAGTGAAGTGAACGCCAAGCGCCCCGCATTGTTTCCTTATATTCGAATTGTTTTCGCGTCGGTTTAAAATTTCACAGAGATTTTCACCCCCACCTACGATCCCCCCAAGAACGAAGATAATTCCATCAGCCGCCACCACAAACAATTACTTTATTTTCCTTCCCTATCCAATCGTAGATCCATGCTTGGAGTAGTATTTTTAAATACCCCAACCAATTCGACATTATTGTTAACATAATGACATGGCTCCCCGGTTTCACTTCTCTATTTCTGGTAGAACTGCTCGAAACTTCATAGTAGTTACTCCTCCCAATTCGAGTTCGAATGCAACATGTTAAATCATTAATTTATTTATTTGAATGTATTTTTACAAATTTCAAATTTCAAAAATTTCAAACTCAAATTTCAACTCGCCGTGCTGGATCTAGAAATAGTAATGAATTTCCCAATGTTCATCGGCACAGTAGGAGGAGCCAACGACCAATGGCAAGTAGAATGCAGGCAAGACTGATCAACAGTAGCCAGTGGAAGATGCGTAGACTGCCAATTAAATGAATTAAAAATAATTATACAATTGAACATATAGTTTCACATCAATAACATACCGTCCCATCCGCTTGCGAGCTCTTTCTAAGGACTCTTCGCTATTATCTTCCTTGCCCAGGTGGATGCGCATGCCGAAATGTGCGTGGTCAAAATAGCTGTCCCAATCGAAAAACTCCATATCGAATGGAAAGATCTGTTGATCCGCTTTAGACATTGACTTCCAAAGCCTATCAGAGTTGGCAACATCAAATGTTATATGAGTTCGGATGAAAAAGGAGAGTAGATCCACGTTCTCGTGTACCTTCTTATACATTTTGATCAGTCGGGGTTTTTTTCCTTGCAGGCGTAATAACAAATCTACTACGTAGGCGGGCAGAAGATGGTAAAATATGATTCCCAACTTATACAGCCAAGGATTTTCGATGGTTATTAAGAAAGGATACCAAAGAGATTTTTGCAATGCTGCTTTCCATAGTCCCTTCCTTTGGATTCTTACAAAATCGGGTGTACTCAAAAAATTATTTGGGTGGGGCACAAAATTGTAGATGGCTGGAGGTGTTTGACTGAGCTGTTTTCCAAATGCAGCTTAGCATAAGGTTTACACAACAGTCAACGGGAATATTATTCATCGAAACTGAAGGAACGAGCGGAATCACCCGCACAAAACCTTTTGCGCAGCCGAACATTAATGCAATGGGTCCATATAGGTTATCAATATAGCCGGAAATCGGCTCCTTATCGGTTGGTAAAACTATAAAAATCCCGAATTACAACCAAATTTAAAATTTAAATATAAGTCACATCACTTACTTGGCCCGGGACGGACTACACAAACCGGCAACTGGTCCGACTCTGTCTGGATGATCTGCTCGCTCAAAGCTTTCGTATAGATATACGTGTTCGGAAATTTATCTTGCAGAGCTGGCGTCAAGTCATCAAACACCTTCTCATCCAATATTTCCCTCATCTTTAGAACTTTATCAACGCTGCAGTTAAGGTGGTTTGGATAATAATTTTCTTCTATGTGATGGGTGATGCAATTTGATAAGGCCGTTGATACGTATACAAATGCCTCCAGGTGCCTCATCCCTTTTGCCAACTGGAGCGTAAGGCGTGTCGCACGCGTATTTATGTCAAGTGCCACGTGCAAAGGCTCGACAAAGCGCACTGAGGCCGCACTGTGCACCACCAACTGTACTTGCTCCGTCAGTAGTTGCCGATCCTCCGAACTAATGCCAAGATCAGGCTCTTGGCAATCGCCGGCAATGGGGACAACTTTCTGCAGTGCATTAGGGCGCGAGTTAAGCAATCTCTCAAAGAGCAAATCACTACTCCAGGCAGCAATACGGTCCTGTATGTTCACACTACGCTTGGGTCGAATTAACACATATATGCAGTGCACCTCCGTCACACGAAGGAGTTTTTCAATAAAGACTTTACCTACAAACCCACTGCCACCGGTTAAAAATATAGTTTTGTTCTTGTAAAATGGGATTATTTCGGACTCCAGTTTATCCATTCTGTATCCTTTGGTTCACTCAAATTAACTCTAAAGAAGAAACCGCAATGATATCCGACGTTCAAAGGCGTAGCTCTTTCCGATGCGGGTAAAGTGTGCAGAGCTCTGTTACGCGACGTAATGAAATGGAAAGTCATTTCGCGACAGCTTTTTATAGAAAAACCTTCACTGAACTTGTACTTAAATTGTCATAATATACGAAATGATTTAAATAAAAATTAGTATGTATTTTATGTAAGACACTTGTAGTGAGCTCACGAGTGCACAAACACATTCACTAACACATGGGAAGGGGAAAGCTCACTAAAAGCGCATAGTTAATTAGTTTGAGTTGAGTTATATCGGATACACTCGGTGCCATGGGAGAGGGGTAATTGCATACACTAGTCTACTGCAAATACTTGACATGCCTCACCTTAGCTCAATAACTTTTGCATAAGTCTTTTAGTAGTATTTTCGTGCCGTTTAAATTTTCGCACATAATTTATGCATGCACAATTTATGCTGCCATTTGTGCAACATTTCAAATCGCCTTCCCCTTTTCCCAGCCGCGCAGTGTTTTCAATTTAGCGAAACCATTTTTGGTTATATGCTCATAAATCTGGAATACAAACCCGTAGAAATCAATTTAATTATGTGCTACGAGTTAGATACACTAGCAAGAGGTACCAACTAGTATGTGAGACAGAGAGAGAGAGAGAGAGAGAGTGGTAGGGAGCGTAGATAGGCGCATTGCCTTCTGACTTCTTAAGCAACTTAATGTTTATTTTATGGCAACGAAATCTATTGAACTGCATTTTGAATATGCCAAAGTACCCATGGATCGGGTGGAGGCGCTGGAATACTTGCCACTTACTGGAATTCATACTCCTTCAGAGCCGAATGTCATGAATAACGATGTAATAAAATACGTGATATGAAAGCCAAATCAGCTCAACATGATGAACTATGCGCTGTGTCTGAGCTGTCTGCTACGCCATAGATAAGTTAAGAGGGCCACATGAGCGAGACGAAGTAGAAGGAGGCCACAACATATGTACATATACCACATATATAATTCCATAACATTTCTTCTGAATTAGCAGCCAGCCTGAGTCAATGCCTGTCCCAGTTCCCCCTCCAACCATTCCACTGTACTAAGTTGAGTTGTTATCCTCATGTTGAGGCAGAGAGCGTTTATTTGCATGTTTCGAGTCCTCTGGGAATGCACAAAAAGGGGAGCACAGAGCTGCATTGCACAGCATTTGCTCTCTAAAATATGATAAGATAGGACTCCCAAAATGATAGCTGCCCTACTTTGCTATATGAATGCTTCAACTGACCCCAGGCTGGAAGAGGAGAGAGAACACTATAAACTTTTCTGAAAAACTTATTTTTCTGGCTGCAATTTTATGACGGACCAACGGAAAGACAGCAACATCTCTCCCTCCATTCCTGGGAGATGTGTGTCAGATGAGAGTTGCTGCCATGACATGCATATAATTCGCTTCAAATCTCAGTTGCACAAAGAATATATTTACTTCATTATGTAGTCAGAACTTTGTTAAAAATCATCTGATTTTAGTCAGGAATATCATTTTATTCGAGCTTTGCTTTAAGGATTAAGGAAATAACATTATTTTTTTAATTTTCTCTATTTATTCTCCTTTAAAAATGTTCAAAATCTTTTCGGAAACTTTAAATCAATTTATCCACATCCGAGGTGTGTTCAAAAATTATCGCGAATTTTGAATTTTCGCAGGTTACGTATAATCGAATTTCGGCGAGCACGCAAAACACTTATAATCTTTACACCTCTCACAACCAAACAAAAAATGCTATACACTCGAAACTTGGTACAGATGTTTGGGAAGAGTGTACCAACAAAACAAAACAAAAAAAAAATCTAAATTCGATTATACGTAACCCGCGAAAATTCAAAATTAGCGATACTTTTTGAGCACACCTCGTAGTTAAATTAGTTTTTGTTATTAAGCGTCAGCAGAGAAAAGAACAGAAACATTTTCTGAGCTGTTGAAAAATGAAGCTAGTTTGTCAAAGAGCCTTAAAGGTTTTTAAATATATGGTATGTGTATTTTATGTAACATGTTGAAACGAAAAGCATCAGTCGCAGTCCATTTAAAGCCTGCGTCTGACAACTTGACATAATGCCCCGTTTATGCTGACAACAAGACAGGCACAACAAATAGAACACACACAGAGAAGTGCGCACACGCTCACACACATAGAAAGCAAACAAGCGAACGCGGGTTTCCAAATCAATAAAGTGTAAATTGTAACATTAAATAGTCATTAGTGTCTCTAGCCATTTGACCGGAAATTAATCAAGCAATAACCACAGCCACGTTTTATATTTGACCAGTGGGTCTGTCAGTGTCTTTCCCACACACAGTCACACACACACACTTGCAAATACGCGACGCAAAGGGCGGTCAGTCGGTACGCCAAAAGGGTTCGGCGTTGTGTTTGAGCAAGGTTTATACATATCATTAAGCACACACAAACTGATTTCGGCTTGTAGATATGTCAAACAACTGACGGAAACTGTTTATTATTGCTTCAAACGGAAAAGGATACGGATGTGTGAAACTGACAGACGCCGACGCACAGAACGACAGACAGACAGGACAGCGGACGCCTTTAAGCGTGTTCCGCTTCAATTTAACTTGACTTTAAATAGTCGCATTGAAATCTGTGTCATTTGATTAGCTAAAGTAAAAGCAAAAGGGTTTTGTCAAAGTTGAATAGGGTATTTAAAGAAGATATATTTATATTTTATGGTTTCTTTGAGAGTAAAACTTTATAAATTCAGTTTTTACATACTTATCAACAGCAATAAAATTTGCCGGGTCTCTCCATCTATATCTGCAAGATATGAATTCAAAGCTGTTATATTTACGAGGATCTTAAAGTCTGCTTGAGCTACAGTTCTTAAATAAGGTAAAGCGTATCCTCAACATCTAAGTGCCGTCCACCTTCACGCACACCTTCACAGACTCACATATTGCCTGCAAGAATGTAGTCACAAACATTCCTACATACACACACACTCAGATGCACACATCCGGTGTCCTGCATCCGTGTGTCAAAGCGCGCTCATGCATTTATTTATGAATTTTTATTATTTTATTTATTTTTACTGACATCTTTTGTTCTCCTACCATTTTGTGACTCAAGATCAAAGACAAAATTTGCCTGTCCCTCCTTCCTCTACTTCGTGCTACAACGAAGTGGCGCCCCAACATCAACGTCAAAGTGTGAACGAATGTCAGACCACATGCAATTAAATTCTCGGAAATCGTCGATGCCAAATCCGATTTTAATTAAAATCGTCTGTGTTGTATGTGTGTCTACGTGGCATGTCATTGACAGGAAGGAAACAAGTTGGCCAGCCAGGTAAACAAAACACAAACCGGCAATCAGAACGGAAGGCGGAGAGAGGCGGGCAGACATTCCAGGACCATACCCGACCTGCCCAATGATGACGCCAGGCATACAACAACTTTCGGGTCTGCCCTTGCTGTGCCAGCCTGCCGAGGGCGAGATAAGTTGCTCCAGCTGCCTAACTACCTAACCCCAAAGTTGTTGAACATTTAAAACTGTCCAAGTTTTTGCAGAGTTTGCTGGCGCAAGGTGCGAATCAAGGCAACTCAGGTGGTTTTAAAAACTGGTGAAATAATTCATCGGAATAAGTAGATAGGATATATAAGTGATTCAGATGAGCCACATTACACACACAGTCAATAAGATTTCTCGGGCTCTTGGCTTCATCAAATTGGATTGGTTAAAGAATTTACTAATCCCTCTACGACTGAGTTGTTGTATACTTCTCTTGTTTGACAAATTCTTGAGTGGTGTACCAAGACAGGCTTAAAGCTTGAAAACAATTCCTATTGTTTGCCTACGCAGCTACGTAATTGGCTATTCTGTGAAGACTTACCATCTGTTATGTTGGTTTTACCTGATTGAAGGTTCTTGGGTGTTCCCCAATCCTCTGCAGTAAATAATGGATCGGTTAGTTTGTTAGTAACTTTAATATGAGATAAATATCGTAATAGTAGAGTACTAACATGTGCCAAGCTGATCTTCAGTGTACGTATGTAAGTTCTTTATCTATTTCATTTTCTCATTTCGTCCCCAAAACTTGTATAATACTGTCATCTGCAAATTAAGTTTATGGAATTGGGTAGCACATTCATTTATCTCAGCTTAGACTATAATGATACGGCATTACTTTACGTATTACAAGCGATACTTTCAGTTTGGGGGAGAGCCCGTTAGCTTTCGCTGCATTCTTGTCCAATCTTAATCTACATATTTTCATTCATTTATTTTCCGACTTTGGCCATTTAAGACCGAACTTTGCATCGCGCTGACTGCATCAGGAGCACCAACGCCAGAGCCACCATTGATATTCATATGTGGGAATAAACAGCTGGCAGCTGTATAGCGCTAAGTAAACATATACAACTATCCAACCCCTGCCAGACTTGCACATACACACACAAGCACTGGCGCGTTGATTGCTCAAAACCAAAGCCAGCCAAGCGTGAGACCAACAACTAGCAACATGCCAGGACATCAAGACGCAGCCAGGACGCGGAGAAGGAGGAGGGTGAGTTGCAGGAAAGTAGGAGCATGTGGAGGACACGAGAGTGGCTACATTTTGTGGCAGGCGCCACATGTCCATCGTGTGTGTGGAAGTACACACACACACACACACTTATCCTACCGCCCATAAATATGAATGGCGACCTAGGGGGCCTAGTGCCGACCCGGTAGCCAGTAGCCTCTCTCTGGCTTGTTATTTACAGCCAGTTTTCAGATCTTGTGGCATAATTTAAGCACCTTGTTTAGCCACTGTTTATGGTTTTGTCATGTCACTGGTCCTGCTTGCTCGTCTCCTATGAATGCTGAATTGTGAATGTTGAATGTGTGCGGCGATGGCACTTTTGAGGTCACCAGGTCAATGATACACAGCCATACACTAGTTGCCCCTCTGTATATGTATGTGTGTGTCTGTGTGTGTGTGCGTGGATGACGCAGAGCCTGCGGCGCAGACAAGAGATGCGTCTCACACATACATCAAGGGGCGACACTTTAAATAATTTATAAATGCGACAAATGAAAAACTTGGCAATAAAGTTGCGACATGGCATTCACAAGGATTTGTGTGCCTTAACTTTTGTTTAACCAAGCAACCCTTTTTGACCCCCGTACCCCTCAGACGACAACACGAAAATCGAGCTCACCTCGCATCGCCTTTACGCAAATCAACAAACAAATCAACGCAGCGAAAGAGAAGATAACAGCAGGAGCACAGCAAGCGAGAAATCCTTTCTCTCTTTTTTTTATCGTTCTTCGCTTACGAAACGATTTGGCTGCTGTCAGCGGAAAATTCCTGTTGGCTATGCAAAGTACAACGTATGGAATTGTGAAATAAAACCGCAGCACTTTTATGCCACGAGGAAGGAGCTCCGTATGTGCGGAGGTGTGTGGGTGTGTGTGTGGGTGTGTTGACTGCTTGGCATTATGCAAACAAGCGCGACTTGCAGCTTGTAGTCAGCTCAATCGCGAAAGAAGTGAAAATTTTCGACAGGCAAAGAAGAAGGGGATATGCAAAGTGTTTGCTGTACTCTTTAGTCCAAGATGACAGCAAAAGAAAAGAAAAAGCAAAGAAAACTACACAGCACATGCTGGGATAAGAAAAACAAACTACACACACTATAAGCAAGCATGGAAAATATATTCTTTGGAGATATATTAATTTTAATATTAATTTAGTATAAATAATATTAATAATAAGAGCCTCATTTTTTTTTTTTTTTTTTTGCTTTCTATTATTTATTGAATCTTCCCTTTGTTTTAAGAGACTAACAGTATTGAAATCTTAATCTAGCTTAGTTAACTTTCACTTAGTGATAGATTTGATTAAATGATTGATTGATTGCCCTAATAAGTTTATTGCTGGGCTGGGAGGGATTTGGATGTGTGGTCAGCTTTTCTTGGTATTTCATTTTCTTCTCAGTTATTACTTCGATTACTAATTTGATTTTTAGGTCTCTGTGTATGTCTTCGTTCCGAAGGTACCACGGCGCTCTAGTGATAGTTCTCAGAATTTATGACTGTGCTCGCTGAATAATGTCTATGTTACTTCTGGATGCGTTGCCCCACAGCTCGGAGCCATAAGTCCAGATAGGTTTTAAGACGGAGTTGTATAGAAGAGCTTTGAACTCCAGACTAAGTGGAGAGCGAGCATTTATGAGCCAGTGGAGGTTCCTTGCTTTAAAAAAAAAAATATATATATATAAAAGATCTGAGTTGATTGCAGTTGCATTGTTGCAATAAAAAACAGACAGATTTTATATAGTATCTGGAATTAACAAAAACTACAATATAATATTTTCGATTTTATTGTTTGAATTAATTTTATAGTTAGAAACAATACTATTCAATTACTAGTCCCGCTAGCCAGTTTTTAACAATCGCATTTGCAAATTACAACTCGATAGATGTAGTGGAAGAATAGCCAAGTTGTCAGCACTGATTGGGTCGTTTGGGTTATCCATAACTGAGTTTATTAAATTAGGTACATTTCACTATGGTCACACTTATATATCATAATAACATAATTTATATTCGACACGAAGATAACTCGACCTACTTAATTGATCTGTCACCGAGACTTTCAACACTTTGGAAGACAATTGCATTACTTAGCGGAGTGAGTTATGGCGCTTTGAGAGGCATTAAATTTTTGGCAAACAAGCATATCGCGTATCGAATCGCGTGTGCTCATTGCTCATACGCCGCGTAAGCCATTAAATATGCATTTGCTGATATCACCAGAAAGCCGTAACGAAAACAGCTTACGTGGCAGACGGCAACGGTTGGGTTTGGCCCCCGCGGCTTTTTCTTGTGCTGGTGTGTGTGTACTCGTATGTGTGTGAGACGAGACACAAAAACAATGCAAATGCGAAACGAAGCGAAACGTAAAGAAAAACAATAGAATTTAAATGATTTTAATGCGTACATTGGATTTTATTGAAGCCAACGCGGCAGTTTGGAGTTTTGTTATGAGCTACATGGCCATCGTATGAATACCAAGCCCTGGTGCCGGCTGACAATATGCCTGCTGCCTGCCAGTTGTCTGTTTGTCTGTCTGGCCGGGATGCCTGATCCCTGCCTGGGTGCGGCTTTTCATTCGCACTGACAATAATAATAATTGTCAATTGCAGCCGGCAGCTGTCGTCGCACGGCACAGGGCGGTACAACGCGACGCGCCACGAGATATGCTACGCTTTTTTCATATTCAATTTCAAATGAAATTTTCATGTTGCCAGCATCAACATCCAGTCCCCAATCCCAGCCAGAATCCCGTTACCGGCTTGTGTATCTCTTCCCCTCTCTCTTTCTCTTTCCGTGTGGTGTAAATTTTGCATTCGCTTTGTCGAAATTCGTTTTTCACTTTTGGCCACGCCAAAATCTTTTGCATACTTTCGACGCTAGCCCGCAGGGAATTGGATACAGTTAGTTTCCGCTCTCAGCATATTATCAAGTACATTTTTGCTCATTTTCGCCAGCACATGTGTGTATGTGTATGCGTGTGTGTGTGTGTCCCTGTGATTAGCTTGCTGCGTCAAGTTATGTGTGGTTTTTGTGGCTTTTTCGCTGTTTTCCGTGAAGCTCAGCTATTTTGGTATTAACTTGAGCTGCTTTGTGCAACTTTCTCTCGGCATTTTCATGTAGCACATCGCAAATAGGAGCGCTGTGCATGTCTGTGCACGTTTAAAACCAGCTAAGGAATTGTTGTGGCTGTTCCACTTCCTTTTAGCTGCTGCTTTATGTACAATCGATATAGATTTGGGTCAACTTCGGGTCGAATTCGATACAATTGTAATGATTAACGAGTTAACATTTTGCGGTATGCATGGAGTAGTAAATTGTTATGATAAAATGTTAAGTTTCATGTTCACTTGCAGCTCCTAATACACAACTAAAGCCAGTGATTCAACTGTGGCTCGCAGAGCTTTCCCCACATGGATTCATTGCCAACAGACGTTCCGCATTGAAATGCAAATGATATGTGCAGCATGGAGCACATCAGCAACAGCAGCTGCAACAGTAACAAAGAGGAGGAGCACGAATAGAGCAGAGACACCCGAGCATAATAGGCACATAACAACATTATCATTAGCAGGCAATGCTATCCACATTAAACTGCAATTGTTATTGGGCAACTTGTGCCCTAGTTGTTGTTATTGTTGTTGCTTTTGTTATAGTTATTGTGCGGCTGGTAATGCCCGTATGTACTTATGTATTTGCAAGTGTCTAATTGATTTTGTTGCGTCAGGCGCAAAAGCTTGTGCTGCGCCCCGGCGCACACGGCGTATGCGTGTGTTTGGCTAGGGCGCTCTGCTTGGTTGCTTGTCCAGTGACAGTGGGGTCACAGCATTGATTTGCATATGTGATGTCCGAACAAGTTGTGCAACTAAGGCGCATTTTAAAGCCTTTGAGCATAACGAACATGCGTTCCAGTTACCTGCCAAGTAGTTTTATGCTCTGCATTTCTGTGTGTGTGTGTGCAAATTTCATTTTGATGAAGCTACTGGTTGTGTGTGTGTGTGCCAGCAACCAAACTTGGCCTTATACTAGTAGTGGTAGTAGCTCATAGTATTCCCCATACTCCTCTCTCTCTTCATGGAGGCAGTTGAGTGGCCTGTTCCGGCTCCCTGCTATGGAATTAGTGCGTCCCCGGGCCTGCCTAGTCATTAGCATATGTTGTTGGAGTTGCAACAAAACAGTAAACAACAACCAGCAAAGACAGCCAACCCCGCAGAGCAGCGCACCACCACATCGTAACAGCGCTCCCACCACCACACCACAGGCAACCGTTTTGGCCGGGCTCAGCTGACAGGCGAGCTGTCAAAGCGGATTTTAGAGCACTCGCTGCTAGGCAAACAAAACATACAAAAACAAACAGCCATAAGCATGACGAAAATCACACTAGGGTAGCGCCGACTTGTGTATGCGCTTTCTATGTGAGAGTAGAGCTGGGACAATATGCATACATTTAAATTTGGTTGTCATTAATTATTTAATTCAATTTAATTCTGCTTAGTTTCGATAAATTGCTATCGACATAATTAATATCGACTTGCCACCACTTTTGATAAGCTTCTAATCGAAAATAACGATAAACGTTGAGTAAGCTGCAAATAACAGCATAATTAATATCGGCTTACCGCCACTTTTAATACATCATTGATCATTTCTAACGATTAGTGTTGAGTAAGCTGCAAATAACTTCGTATTTAATGAATCCCTTACAATTAATTTCTAACAATTTGAAAAAATCTATTACAAAGTCAATTGCTAATGTCTTAGCGCAGTAGACCACGTTATGCTACCCTTTATCATATGCGCTGATGAAAACTATAACTACAAACACCTGTCGTGAGTTGAGTATGGGAGAGGGGAAACAAGTACGTGTCTCGTTTGTT
This sequence comes from Zaprionus davidi, assembly GCA_018903715.1. Lineage (NCBI taxonomy): Eukaryota > Metazoa > Arthropoda > Insecta > Diptera > Drosophilidae > Zaprionus > Zaprionus davidi. The sequence goes on from JAEIGL010000006.1 coordinate 7,904,558, forward strand.
GTTGTTGTCGCCTGTTGTTGGTTTGGCCTTGGCCAAAATGCATTGTTGCTGTCGCTGCTGTTTTGTACGTGTTGATGTTGATGTTGCTGTTTTGAGGTTACATTTTTGACAAGTGCGTGCTTGACGAGCTTGGGCGAGCCGACCTGATGTAATACTCCCCCGAAAATGGTGCATTCATTAAGATGCAGGTAAGTGTAAACATATGTATGAATGTTTGCAAACATATTTAATTTTCATTAACACGAAACACATGTATGTATATTGCAGACCCTTGAGCTAATGCAACATGCTCATACCTTGAAGAACCCGATTTATCCTTGCCTGGTTTGTAATACTCGTGTATAAGTTTTCCCATGTTTGACTACCCTTACTAAACTGTTTACTTACACAGCAGCACGTTGACACAGCTGTCAGGTTGCGCAAAGTTTTTAGATCTGTACAATATATAAGCTGGATAACTCCAATGGATGCGTCGAGCAAATCAAGTCCGAGGCGTAAGTCCAAGCCTAAAGGGGGAGCAGGACCAGCCGTGGCTATTGTGCGACAACCTCGAGTTTTCCAACAACGCGTGTATCTCTATATCCAACTAAATGATATTATTAATTTGCCAGTGGTATCATATCCCCTGGAGTTACATATGTATCATACAAAAAACACTCTGCAAAAATTGTCAGAGCATTACACCACGGATACGGTTATCTACCAGGATGAGTTCGAATTGGCCCGACCTGTATTTACCATGGCCATTTGGCAGGACGACATCGAGGACATGAATATGTTCAGTGATAATCCCTTGGTAATATCGCTATATCAGCGTATTCCACAGCATCGCAGGTGCGATCTTAAGACCGTCGGGGATGTGCGCACAGATGTCTCATCTTCGACATTGATGCAAGACGAACTAATGAAAATGGTAAATTTTGAATCAACTTCTGTGACTAGTTGTTCTGTCGAAGATGAGGAGTATGAGGAAGAGACGTTGGAGTTCATATCGCGCGGTCATTGTGATTTGTTGCAACTATTTCAGCGTAAACGCTTCATCCGCAACATTTCTATAATGCTCTATCCGGAATATGAGCGCAAACTGCAGACGCTGACCAGCCAGAAGATTACTACAACCACAAAGTGGCACATGTACTCAATCATACCGATGCTGAAGAATTTTAATTTCTGCAATCTTGCATTTTTTACACTCGAATCGATTTACAATGCACCCGAGGAGTTGCACAACCGTGCTGGCCATCTAGGCATAAGGGTCTCGATTCGTTCCACTCGATCGGATCAGAATGACCGCTACAAGGTACTTCCGCTGTGCACATTCTATTGCTTTGTCTCACAGATAATTAGCGCACAGAACACCATCGTTGTGTGGGAGAACATGAAACGAGATTTGCTGAACAATGTATTTGGTACCTGTAACTTTAGCAACAATCAAATGGGTACAAGTGCCCGCATAAAGCTGCCTCATCTCTTTCGCCAGCTGCTGACGCCAGCGGATGCCAACTTGAATATTGATTCGATCAATACTTTCAGTGATCGAGCGCTGATCAACAACTCGTTGCATCGTTATGTGCTAACGAGCGAAATGCGTCAAATACTCGAGACGGCTGTGCATCAAAACGACTATGTGATACTCTTGCAATTGTACGATGAGATACCTGAAAATGTGCTGTACGAAGGCACAATTAATCCCAGTATTTTCGGCTATCCCGATGGTAAGTCTGCATATCGACATATTGATTTTAATGTTAAAAAAGGGTTTACCAACTGTGAAGGGATTTTTAAAATTTTTTTAAATTTATTCTACTGTTGGTCAGGCTCGACTATAGCATTCGTTACTTTATAATATTTAAATTAATTAATTTTCTTTATAGTGAACACCTGCCGTTTCGCCTGCCCTTTTTCCCCCATTACCCGCAGGTCGCGAAAGTCTTTTAGATTGAGCTACAAGCTTAATGCGGATGCTTCCATGTTTGCCGTACTCAAGGTCTGCTTTTTTCAACCTCTGACCAAACACAACGATTCGTTGGATGCGTTTAATGAGGACATGCAGAATACTTGCCGGCTGCGTCGCTGCGCAGATATGGGATGTCTCATGGATTGCGTACCAAGAGGCGATTTACTCAAGGAGTTGTATCGGGCCTTTGACGAACTGATTAGGGAATTGATTGGGTTTATTATCAAGAACGAGGTGAACGACGTCAGCGAGTATCGTGCCGCATTCTGTTGCCATTTGGGCAATCTAAGGAATCTGCTGGTAGACATATGCGGAGCCGATTTCAACGCGAAAACTCCGACCAAGACTAATATTGAGTTTCGCGTAAGTGTGTGGTATAAATTTTCTAACTAATAACTGATACGATTTGAATGTTGAACAGGAAATGCTCACTCACATGCACAAGGATCTAATGGATCGCATAGAGAACCTGGTGACAGGTTGCCAATATGATAGCCAAACCCATTGTGTAGTCAACTTTGAGACCGAAGACATGCGAACCCGTCGCCTATTGGAGGAGTATCGCAACATGTGTCTACTCGGCGAGTGTATGTTGGCCAAACAACTCTATGAAGAGATTAATGCAGCCAGCAATAATAAGCTCCTGTTTCATTTCTACTTGTTTCTCAACGCTGTGGAGAATCTTAATTTCGATCTGGCTGCAAATTATGTGCTCATCGAAAAGGCCGGCAAGTGGCATGGCGCTTACTTTGTGTAAGAGCCGGGCCACAAACCCATTCTATATTTATAAATTGTTGTATTCTATTACATTTCACTTTTCTCTTGCAGTGCACTGCTAAAGGTTTATATTGACTACCAGCGGGAGCTGCGGTTGGAGAACGAAGCTGGCGAAGAGGGCGAAGCTTTTAGCAATATGTTGGAACAACTGCGTCAGTTTGCGGCCAAAAACAATCTGGATCGAGAAGTTTGGATATTGCTTTATTGTTATTACAAGCAGAAGATGTATTTGCCGGGCATGGAATTCACACGGTGGAAGTACGAGAATCTATATAAAATACGCGAGAGATCAATATCTCCCATACCGGGCAGCCTGTACAAGTGTTTTATGCTCGTAGAATTTAAGCCAAATCCGCGAACGGTGTACGCCGCAAAGTTCTATGCAGTCTTCAAGACATTCGCTGAACTGGGCGCCTATGGGTTCGCTCAGGTTGTATTTAACGAAATCGCAGGGGAATTCCTAAACATTGAGCAGTATTTGATAAACACGACTTTGAACATGTTGCAGGGCAAAATCGACGATAGTTTCGTATTCCAAAATCCGCCACATGAGGAAACTGAGAAAGACAAGTTGCTGGTAAATCAAATTATTTACCTGATTGTCTACTATATTTAATCTGAGGCAGTTATTTTGCCCACTAGAGTTACTATCTATTTCACATCCACGGCAACGTAGAGTACACGCTTCGTCGGTTTGACTCGGCAATCGCTTATTTCAAGAACCTGCTTAGTCTGACGACTGATGATATTGAAATACTGCCCCATTTCTATATAAGCCTGTTGCGTCTGGGTCATCTGTGCTTCGAACATAAGGACTACGAGACTGCATTGAAGGCATACGCATTGTGTGTAGCCTGCAACAAGGGACAACGAAATTTTATCGCCAATTATAGCATGGGATTGGCACTGTATTATGTAAGTGTTGTCTTGGTAAATAATATAATGAACACTGCTCTCAATGCGTCTAACAGAAAGGTGAACTGAAGGAAGCACTTCAGTACATAGCAATGACCACAGATAATGAAGTCTACATGGCCGATCCGTGGGGTTATTTGGCCTTGATCAACTTGCGACTGCAGCATAATCAGATCGCATTGGAGTGTTGGAAAATAGCCAAAAAAGTGGGTCTTCCTTTCTTGGCATTATAAACACTGTTTTAATTTGATTTACTGCTTACAGTATCCGGAAATTCGCTTGAATCAACGTATCTATGAGGAACTAGATAAAGTCAGTTACTCCCATGTCTGTTTATTGGTCGACGATGATTGCAAACCGCTTTCGAAGGATGAACCTCCGCAAATAAACTATACAACAAAAAATTACAACTGAAAATGCATAAATAATGTGTCATAAATATTTAGCAAATGCCAAATTGTTGTTTGTTTAAATAATTTATGTATGAATTTCTTATCGTAAAACTAGAAAAACTTTGTTTGCACAGAAGTTCATCATAAAATTTGATGATATTCCAAAACAAACATATTTAATTCGATAGTTAAGCAAAGGTAGATGAACAAGGTATGTATATTTGTTGTATCTGTGTGAGATATTTTATGTATTCAGAGGACAACAGGGGAGAGATTCCGCACACAGTAAACACTTCAACAAGTTGCGTTTTAAGGCCAAAGTAAAGTCGTTTTTGAAGACGACCGCATTTATGTGCTGCGAGTGAGGCTTGTTTTATATTTTTATAGCTACCCGACACACCCACTCACACACTGCCATCTGTGTAAGTTTTATTGGACACGGAAGTGTCATGAAGAGTGTTGAAAAGACACGATTCGCAATTTGCTAAGGATATCCTAAAATTTTATATGACACTTTTCAGATTGAAAAAAAGTCAACGAGAAACTGAAATGCAAATTCTAGTGTGAGAAATAAACAATTAAAGTCTAGGGAAGGTTATAAACTCGAGGCTTAACTTAAAGCATAAAAGTGACTGAAGAAAATTTTCAATTAATTTGATTTAACTTCTCTTTGCTCAGCTTGTTGGTCAAAGCCGAGCGTTATGCATATTTTTAAATTAAACTTTCAGCAAACTTTCCACATAAATATGATGTGCGGTTTGCGCAAGTGAAGCAAGAAAGAGGAAGCGAAATGAGGAGAGTAATTCACACTTGACCTGCAACATGGCCACAGGCAGCATAGGACATTGACTGTATTAAAATATTGTGGTTTCTATACGCCACAAAAGTAAATGCAAATGAAAGTGCAACTACAACTGAAATTTGCCTACGTTCGTATTAAGGAATTTGAAATATCATCTGTGTTGCCAGCTGAACTATTTGCCTGTCAAATCAAGTGTCAATGAAGGCGGCATTCGATCTTGCTTTCCGCTTTTTCCAACACTCCTATCGGTAGAGTTGTCGATAGGGCTATCGATATCTGAGTCTAACTTGCGAGGGTGTGTTAATTATTGTATAAATCGATTATACATTTTGTAAAGCTTTTTCTTATATCATCTGGCTTTAATTTGCTCGAAACTTCTGGCAACACTGCATATACAGTTGTACAAAGCAAATTTCTTTGGCAGTTGAGTGTATGTATGTATATAATTTGCATAGCAGTGAGCGCCTAAAAGATGCAACGGTTTTTCGTTGCAAGTGTCAAAGGCATGGGCAGGGACAGGGGGTTGGGCAAACCGCACACAAGTTACTTAAAATGCAACGTTCACAACTTTAATATAACTTAATCCGTTTGCGGTGCCATGTGTGCGTGTGCGTGTGCGTGTGCGCGTGTGTGTAGCTGTTGTAACTTAAGAATTATGGCGTTAATACCATTGTGTGCTTATGCAAGGCGCCTCGCTGCGCGCCTCTGCTTCCTTTCCCACTGAGTAAGCTCATGTTACTTTAGCAAGTTGACTTTGGGGATCATCATTAGAGCAAGTTCCTATGCGTGTGTGTGTGTGTGTGAGAAACGGCACTGCAAGCTGCGGTTGAAGTGCATTGTGGGAAGCACTTGACAACAAGCTCTGCCATTCTGCATAGATAAAACCGTTAAAGAGTTTTTGATAACTTTTCGCTTTTGGAGAATTTCAAAACGTAAAGTGCAAAAATTAATTGCTTGATTGAAATGTTTACGGTAGGAAAATATTATCATAACGAGATTACAGCTGAGAGCGGGCAAGCATACAAGAAAAATGAAATCTACCCGCTATCAAAACGTTAGTTTTGCAATGAAAATACTGGCTCAAAGCCCAACGAAGTAATTAGAAAAATCTACAGAGCACGAGCGGAGAATATACACACAGAACGGGGCTGGTGATTGGTATGAAGGAGTGGAAACCACTGCAAGACTGTCAGGTGCATGCAGACAGTCATTATCCTCTGCTGACCATAGCTATACACATACAGATACATACACACATACACATACAAGGTTGCACGCGGATGGCGATTACGGAATGCTAAAAACGGAATTCGTAAAATGTCACGTATGACATTCGTTGGGTAACTAAGACGGAAATTTACCACTAAATGACGCTCGACACTCTGTGTCCGCACTAAAGTTCCTGCCCATTGCACTCCCTTCGCCACCTTGCTTTGACCCAAAGACTGCAAGGCAGTAAAGTTACAGTTGTAATTTTCCCTGAAGTTTTCCCAGAAAAAGGAATATGCCTTTAGTGCAAATGAGCGGATGACAAATGCAGAAGGATGAGGAAAAGAGGATGGGATGGGGGGAGAGAGTAGAAGAGAGAAGCAGAGAGGGAAGGAGAGACAACGAAAAATGAGAAATGACATTCAGGCGTCATTTATTTCACTGACCACTTTCCAAATTTGTTTCTTCTTTCCAAATTGCCAAATCGGAGCGTCCGTGGAGCGTCCCGCCGTCTACAGCGTGTAGTCCTAAGACGTGTCAAATCTGTTTGCATGCGAGGTATCCATAACTCCGATTCTGTTGCCATAGTCAGACCACATGGTCGGGTAGATGGCCGGCATGTAGCCGAAGAAGTAGTTCTCATAGTTGCCACATGGATTATTATACATAGACTGTTGATTATTAGCTTGCCCCATGCCCCCAAACATCTGCTGTTGAACCTGCTGCGGGGGCTGTTGCAGTTGTTGTTGTTGTTGCTGCTGCACATACTGTTGTTGCAACTGCTGTGGCTGTGGTTGTTGCAGCTGTTGTTTTGCAGATGATTTTTGGACATTTGTTGTGGGCTGTGCACGCTTGCGCGGCTGCTGTTGCCTTCCGTGACTCTGGGTCTGTTGCATCGAAGTTGTAAGTCGTTGTTGCCGCTGCTGCAACTGCGCAGGTTTCTGCGGCACTTGCACGGGCTGCTGCTGCAGTGGCCTGAGCTGTTGTTGCACTGGCAAGGGCTGCTGCTGCAATTGGACAGACTGCTGTTGCTGAACTGGCATGAGCTGCTGCTGCTGCTGCTGCACTTGGCCGGGCTGTTGCAATCTCTGGTGTCCATTGTAGCCGCCCATCATATACGGCACCTGATGTGCTATCGACTGTAATTGCATGCCGTCGACTATAAGCGGATGCGATTGGCCACCAAATACGAGACCATCGCCATAAATGATCGTTCTATCGTACAATTCCGGCGGAATGTTTGGTGTTTTATTAGGCTTTTGGAGTCTAGACATAATTGATTTTGTACTCAATTCGAACCTGAATTTGTTGATCACTTTATTACGAGTGAAAGTAATCTAAAAATACGACTGGCTATGAAATTCAAATAAATCTCTAGGCAAACTAGGCAAACTAGTTAAACAGGCTGCTTGACTACAGATTCCCTTCTAGCTGCCGAAACTGTATTCTTTGAAATAATCCTTTAGGAAACGGATCGCTATCATTAAGTTTACGGCACTACATCGATATCGATTCTTGCTAGCTATAACATCGATATTCGGTCTTTATCATACAATTTACAGCACTGCATCGATATCGATCCTTGCTTGTTATAACATCGAAACTCCTGTAGAGAATCGGTTTTTATTATACAATACTGCATTAAATTAAATTAAATTAATTTTAAATTTAATTACCTTAATTTTGTAAACTTAAATTTAATGCTTAATTATTTAAAATTGAATTTTTAAATAATTCTTTGTATCTAATTCAGTCGACTGTATTTAGTAGACTTTAAATTAAATTGAATAAATAAATAAATAAACATTGAAATTCGCCACATGGATTGTGCATTTTTTTTAAATTAAATATTCTATTGAAAATTGCAAATTATTTTTTTTGCAAGCTTTTATCCAACATTTTGATCAAACACTTTGTGCATGAAGCAAAATAGTTTTGTTTTACTTATTGGAATTTTAAAGCTGAGTAACAAAGTATGCCATGTGTTTGCTTCGAGCACAAATATCATCATCACCGAATCTTCAGTTCGTTTTCGATTTTCAATGAAAGTCTACACTGCTGCAGGACAATGAAAATACATTGAAATTCGAAAAATACAAAATTATTTTAGGACGTGCATAGCAACAAGAAAACAAAAATAACAGCCAGAAATAACAAATAAACTTGTACTGCACCTATAGTTTTTTTTTATCAGAGAAAATGTTCGATGACAGTGGCGAAGCTTTTAATCCGTTCCACATTGGCCCGAGCAACAAGGGGTTGACGCACGATTTCAAAATACCCCGGACACCGACGTATCCGCCGCCCGTATATGCCACATGGCCACCACCCAAGGAGCACACCAACAAATCTGTCTCGCAGGGCACTTTACTGGCGGCGAGGCAGCGGGAGGCAGATAAAGCTGCCGGCGTGAAAAAGTCTCAAATGGGTGAAATGACGTTTTCCAAAGCAATCAAAGAGGAGATGGCAGCCGCCAAGCGACATGCAGCTGAAGAGGAGGAACGAATCAATGCTGGACGAGTCTCGAGGGGCAACTCCAGGTCCACGATGGGCTCGCAGGACGTCGAAACATTACTGCCTGTCCGTCCCCACCGATCGGCCTCGGGCAGCACCGTGGACTCAAGAATGAGCATTCGTTCGCAGAAGAGTAGGACAAACGATTCAACCACCACGTTGAAGAGCAGCAACAACCACATGAAGCCACAGAGGAAGTTAAGGGAATCGGCCAGGGATCGCGACATGATTGATCCGAACTTGCAAAGAACTAACAGTGTCCGATCTGCGGCAAGCAGAGGTTCACGCCAAGCTGATAATGTCTCGCGCTCTTCACATCGTTCCCGGGACAGAAACCGGGCAGGTGAAGAGAGCTCGGAAGAAAACATGTCACCTGATCGTTTCGATGACAATATCTCGCGGCACTCAATGATTTCCAGAGCGGATAATCAGCAAGACAACGTTTCGCGAATCTCTCTTAGGTCAAGAGCGGGTGATCAGCAGGCAGGAAATGTTTCCACTGTCTCTATGAGATCCACAAGGGCTGAACAGCAGCCGGACAACGTTTCCAATGTCCATATAAGATCCACTATAGATGTTCAGCCACCTGATAATATTTCGCAGATATATTTACGATCCAGAATGGGTGATCCTCAACCTGACAATATTTCTCGCATGTCGATAAGGTCAAGAAGGCATGATCCTGAACCTGACAATATTTCTCGCATGTCGATAAGGTCAAGAAGGGATGATCCACAACCGAATAACGTGTCCCGCATGTCTATAAGGTCAAGAAGGGACGATCCGCAAATGGACAACGTTTCACACATTTCCATAAGGTCCAAAAATGAAGATCAACAAGCGGATAATAAATCTTATATATCTACGAAGTCTCAAAAAGATGACATGGCTGATAATGTTTCTCATGTCTCAACTAGATCAAACAAATATGATCAGCAAAGTGATAACGTTTCTCGCATCTCTACAAAGTCCACAAAAGTTGATCAACAAGCGGATAATAAGTCGCAAATCTCTACGAAATCCAAGAGAGATAATGAAGGTGAAAAACAGGCTGACAATGTTTCGCTGGTTTCGAAAACTCAAATGGAAATCAAAGAAAAGCCCAAGCGATCGGTAAAAGAAATGACGGAAGCGATAGAAAAAGAGCTGAGAAGTTCTATGACCACCACGAAGGCTCTGTATGAGAAGGCAGCCTCGATTGGCAACCGTTTAAGGGCTGGCAACGAACACAAACACAATCGGTTCAGTCCCCTCATCCATCAGTACACAATTACCGAACCATTGAAGAGGTGCCGTGAGGATCGCATTTCCCTCTGGTTCAAGGACGCAGTGCTCTCCTAATCCTGCTAATTAGAGCTTATTCAAGTTTGCTCGTTTCATAATTTAAAAGTTGCCCCAAATTCAGCTATCTTTTGACCAAATACATAACCTTAATACTTCTTTTAATAATGGACATAGTCAAGACGTCTAAACGTACAATAAATATTTGCTTGTAGCATGCATTGGAAATCCTAAACGATCAAACAAACAAAAAATTGTTTTGAACATGATTTGCGGTTCGGTGTTCTGCTGACATTTCGTATCATTAATTTAAATGCGCTACATTTTGCGGTCAGCTGTGGCTTGTGCAGCGGGCGCAATGCGCTGGGTCATAAAATATGCACAAACATTTATTTAATTTGCACAGAAACTCGCTAAAAAGCCGTCACCGAAATTATCCGGGTCATGATAAACTTCAAATATGCTTTTGCACAAATTTGTTGCGGATTTAATGAGGAATGAGATTTCCAAGTTTTATTTCATTAAAATTCGGTTTTATTTAAAAGCAAAAGAATTTAAAACAAGCAGAAAAGTAAAACATTAACATTCTCGATCTTTCGGCTATTGGCAGATATTTTATATTTTTTTCTTCAACACTGAATCAAAGAAGGGAAATAGTTTATTTTATTAATAACAATTTTCGATAAATTGATTGATGTGAACATCGATAATATTATACGATATTTAGTATTTGTTCACAATTATTCTCTAACACTGAACCAGGAGGAAATTAATTTAAAATATTTAACACGATAAGCAAATCGAATCAATAACTTGATTAGCCATTCTAATCTGAGGGTATTACGCAATGGTGGCGCTCTTGACGCGGAAAACTAGTTTTTCGGCGCAACATTGTTGACCATGTTGTTTGGAGCATTGTGGTTAATTTAATTTATGGCAACGCAACATGCTAATTGCAACACTAACAACAGTAACAATGGCGGCGCAAACAGAGAACAAGAACAACGACAAATTGGTCGGTTGTTGGCTAATCAGGGTCAGGTTTTTGGCTGAGTCACCTTAGTGGCAGAGCAGCGGGTGGCGGTGCGGGCTATCAACAGTTCGAATTGCATGTCAATCTGCAGCTCACCTCCTGCTCCTGCGGGAAATGTAGGCCGCTCTATGTAGAGCCTACGCACATATGTATGTGTGTGGCTTTTGTTTATATGCAAATGCAAACATTTTTATGCTTGCCGGTGCCATAAAGGAAACAAGTGCAATAATGGCAACGGGCGCATAAAGTACCAGAAATAATGGCAACAAACAACTTTGGCAAAGTGCAAAAACCACCAAGAACAACATCAGCAGCAGCAGCAAAACACAACAACAAAGGCATCGAAATGAAACAATCGCAGCGCGGCATGCGAACAAAACAGAGAAAAATATATTTAATACGAAAAGTTTTGCAATAACGGAAATGAAATGGAAATGGACGCGCGCCAATAGACATAAATGTGTGCGAGGTGCCGTGTAGCCGACAGGATACAAATAGGACACGGCAGCAGCCAACAGCAAACAGCGCAGGCGGCAGCAGCAGCAGCAACAATAACAACAACAAGAATAGCGAAAGCAATCTCAATGCAGGCCGTGTAAAACAAAAGAGCCGCACAATGCAAACTCCAAAGTAAAAACTAACAACAATATCCGGCAAAAGCAATTGCACAAAGCAAAGTGGCGGCAACACCGTACCCCACTCCCCCCGCCACCTCTTACCTCTTCGCGTTGTCAGTGCAGTTTGCCATGGTGTGGCCTATAAGCACGGAGCCTGTAAAATATTAAAAACCGAAATATGCATGCAAATCGAAAGAGGTGCTGGCTTACTCCCACACCTCTGCAATCGATGCACAGTTATCGAGAACTCTTGAAGTGTCTAATAATTGAAAAACTTGTAATTTACATTTTAAATATTTTCATAAACATGAGGCTGCAAAAGAGAATGTATTTCAAGTAAGCAGTATTTATAATTATTACTTATAATTTTAAATCAGCTTTTGGTAGTTGCGTGAGCAACACAGTTTTGCGTATTTTTTACACTAAACCAAGCTGGTCACATTGCACAAATTGAAAAAATAACATTTCAAAAAATTGAATTTGCATTCGATATACTACAGCTTTAATCGACTTTCAAGTTCATCCCGTTTAAACTTTATCTATTTAGATAACTGGTATCGCTTTCAAACCGTTAACGAGTTAAATTACTCGATATTCGCCCATGGGTAGCATTTAATCATTCGCTCACCTCTTGCCTGCGCCCAATTAATTGAGGCTCTTTTAATTCAGGCCCATTGTGCGTGTGTCGACTTGAGTGCACTGGCAATAGATAAGCAATTGCGAATAAACTAATTAATTGCTGCATCAGACTGTGCGTGTGTGTGTGTTTGCGTCACTGTGTTTGTTTGAGGGCGTATCCAGAAGCAATAAACACACTTACAGCCTGCACTGCAACACTTTAAGCTGCTGCAATGCAGATTTACACACACACACACACACACACAGAGAGAAGAGCCAACATGCACTTGAAATTTACTTACTGCATGTCTTTGTGGGACGCACACGCTGCGTATGCGTAATAAAATTGAATTAACTCTAGGCCGTTGGCCCATTTTGTGGCACATTTTCGCCTTCGGCTTGTGCGCCACTAAATAATGTCCAAGTGTGTGTGTGTATGTGCATGTGTGTGTGTGTGCTTGCCTTTATTGCCTATAAATGAAATCATAAATTTCGAGACATGCTCACTGGGCACACACAAAATGCCCGGCAGGGTTGTCAACTTGTCTGTTGATTTACTCAGCAATTATTATTAGTTCAGTGCAAGCCGAGTCGAGCTTAGGTGGCGGTGGGGGAGGGGGGGTCAAGTTTAGTATTGCACTGCGATTTGCATGCGAGCACAAATATTGACAGGCGTTTGTGCGTTTGGCGGCAGCAAGTGCCGTTATATTATCTTAATTTATGGCCAACAGCTTTATGGCCAAGTTAAGCAGTTTATTTGCTTTGGTCGCAAGGCTCACTGTTTTGTTTGCGCTTTGCCAGTTGGCCAAAATTGGCTGTGGCTACTAATTAAATTTAAGTGCAACTGGACTCCGGTAATTAGGCTTACCACTTGCAGCTGCCACGCCCCTCCCTTTACTCCTTCTCATAAAATGCTCACAAATGTATCTAATGTAATATGTAATTAATTAATTTGACACGAACAAAAACTGCAATTTTCTCGGCGAATTGTGCTAGTATGTGTGTGTGTGTGAGCAGGACGATTATGTTACATTATCGCCGGGTTCATTATGTAACAAACTGTTTGCAATTTAGCGACGATTATGATAAGGCACAGTGGGGAGTGTCCTGCGCTGATTTGCATATTTAAACGCGCGTTTAATTGAATTCAAAACTCTGTTTCAATTCAGTTGATTAACAAATGCAATTTACAAAAAAATAGATATACATATTTATATATATATATATATAAATACATATACTGCCGTAATTATATACCTGTGTAATTATGTTAGTGTTTTTTGCCTTTCATTTAAATTAACAATTTACAAAGTTGACAAACGGAAAAATCAGCGCGTGCAATGGAAAATCAACGCGAAAAATGATTCATAGTCCCGTTGCGAGTATTGTCGCTCTGATTTCGTAGTGAAAGTCAACTGAGTCATTTGTCCTCGCAACTTTTGTCATTAGAGAGAGAGACGCTGACTGCCCTCCCTCTCACTCACTCACTTACGCCCCCTCTGCCCCCACCTACTGCAGCTGTTGTACGAGACGTGCCGAGCAGACAAAGGCGAGGCAGTCGAGACGCCACACATCCCGAGCCCTGTCGAGCCGACACTGTATACATTTTTCATAACATGCTAAATATGGACAGAGACACACATACACACACGCACACAGACACCTACACGCACGTAGACAATTGTACTTAGCAGCAGGCTGGCAAGTCACGTTTCTTAATATGTCTGCAAGCATGCGTATGTGTGTCTGTGTGTGTGTGCGTGTGTTTGTTTATGTGTGCGCCTGTGTGTGCGTTTAAGCTTCACACATTTTTAATTTATTTTCTTGCCACTTTGCTGCATGCTGCAATTTTAGCCACAGCCCCGAGCAGCGGGTTAAGAGCCTTTTTGAACCCTTGAGATCCGGTCAAGCAGTCACACACACACACACACACACACACATTCTCCATCCCTGTCCGACAGCCCGTCCCTGGGCACAATTCATTCTTCTTCCCTGTGTCTCGTGTTCTCTTTTCTTTATTGTTTTCCCACTCGAGTGCGTGTGCGACACTGGGATTTGTAAGTCTGTGGCCGTGTGCATACTTTTCCAAGTGATAAATTTCTCGATAGAAATCATAGTCATAACAGGCCCTGCGCCCGCCCCAGCTCCCTTCAAGGCTGAGTAAAAAATCGCTCAAACAATTCAAATTGTCGAGAAAATTTCTGGCAAATTTGTGCCAGAGAAGAGAAAGTAAAATATTTGGCCAATTTTAAGTTGACAACAATTTACCCATAGTTGGCAATATCTGTTGCTAGAGAAAAGATAGTTAGACATTTGAGCTGACAGGCGTAGTATCGATTCAACGAAATGGTCAATGCCACCAAATTATTATCGTCGGTGCCGTTTCTGCATCGTTTTGAAATGCTGGAAAATTTGCATCTGCTTGCCTTCATCTCCATTACTCTGTTAATACTACTCTGGTACGCTTCCAAGTTCGAGAACCACCAAACCGTGATGGTTGTGCTGCGTCGTGAACGTCGGCGGGAGCGTGAGCTTCGCTTGTTCCAACAGTTGGATCAGGAATCGTCTGAGACTTCCAGCAGCGAGACAGATGACCCCATGACAGCGCAGTCCTTTGTCCGGCTTAATCCCATACAGAGTGTTGAGCGCAAGCACAGGCAGAGCAAGTTTGAGGACTTCTCCGCATCAGCTTCGATGACAGCCTGTCCCATAGGAACGCCCGCAAGTTCGCGTCCGAGTTTTGCTGGCCTCAATCCTGAGCAGAGTGTCGAGCGCCGACGACGCATTCGTCTGCACACTATGGATAACGAGTCCGCTTTACACGGAATCGAATTGATTTGTCTAATGTAATTGATACTCGTACACACGTATTCATAGACTTATTTTACACTTCATTAGAACTAAATAAAACCCAACGTTGTCTTGGCCTAATAAATTGTCAATTCTCCTTTCGTAAATCTTTCCGATCTGCAGCAGGAACTAATCCTTCCAAATTAATTCGTAGCAGTAGCGCAAGTTGCCTTTCCATTTTGCCCTTTTAATTGGTTTGCAAGCGGTTAAGCTCACCGTAAGTCGAGCAGGTAAGGCATAAAAAATATTAAGTTGGCAACAGTTTGCCCCACAGTTGGCAATATGCAATCTGTGCCAGTCTCGGCATGTGTGTGTGTGCGAGACTGCCTAGACAATTTTAATGGCCATTGCGGTAAATGAAATGCGCTTAAGATTAAAAGCGCTGCACGGGCTGGAGACTATGTTAAGCCCACAAAGCAAATATAAGCACAAACACAGCGCAAGGGACTCAGAGACAAAAAGAAGAATAAATAAAGGGTGCAGCGGATGAAGGGTCGCTATAAAGATATCCCTTAAATTTGTTTATGCTTTTACTTTTTCAAAATCAGTGCAGAAAGTGTACACATTGATATTTTAGCTTATCAACTTCACTATATGGGCCTTACATCGATATTTTAATAAAATGTACGTTGTCTTTTCCAACACTATTGTTTACTTTTGTGCTCATCACCTTGTAACGGCATAAAAACATCGATAGTTTATTCAAGTGTACGGTTCCTTTTCCAACACTGTTCTAGTGTGTATTTATTATCAATAAGAATATTCAAGAAAACTGTAGCTTTTATAATAGTTTTTAATGCTGTATTTATTCACACGTATATCTGGTATACCCACTGTCGCACTCTTTGCTCATAGGGCATTCAACAAGTCGCACAGTGGCAGCAGCAAATATGACTGGGCGCTGGCTTTGTCACCCACACATGGCCGTAAGCAAACATTTTAAAGTTCAAAAGGAGGTCCTTAACCCGCAGCCGGCGGCATTTGCACTTGCTCACACATGCACAACTCGCTCTTCCTCTTTGTGCAGCAGATGCACCTGTGCGTCGACGGGTTGCTAAATGAAGTAAGTGTTGTCGCAAATGCAGACAAATGGGTGGGTGGCATGCGGCGCGTGACGTCCGTCAACAGCTGCAGCACCCGACCAAACAAATGAGACGAGTACTCTGGTTAGTCCATATTTAATGCCATACAATACATACATATACAAGTATATATAAAAGCGTATTTAAATTATGCTTGTTTTTACAGCTGGCTGTTTGTTTTAAACGATAATTGGATGTGGATGTGGAGTAGGGAAAAGGAAATCTCGCTTTCTTCAAGAGAGACTTCTTCCAGACACTTGATGACCAAAAATATAATCAAATTGCTGCCACGCGACGAGGCAAATTCAATAAAAAAACCCAAGAGTGGCGAAAATAAATTAAAATTATGCAGCAAAGGGTGCCAAAGGGCTGGAAAACCGCAGTCCGAGCAAGGAGCAAGAAGAAGAGGAGGAAGCCTGGCAACGAGGCCGAGTTGCAAATTCTGGCAAAATAAAACCGCCAGCTTTAACCAATGCCACATATTTATTTTTATCTCAGCGCCGGCAGCCAAAGCCAAATACGCACAAACAAATGGGTTTGTCGGTCACTCCCTTGTTCTCCTCCTCGTTCGCCCCTCTGCGCTGGCAGCGAAGCGAAGAAGTTCCGGGTCCGGGCAAGACAATGAATGAGTGTGCATGGTCCTGCCACTGACAATGCCCGACGAGGACGCTCTCAAATTGTCGGTCGTTTAAATACATTTAAATATAAATGCAGTCAGCGCAGCGCAACGCAGCATAGCGAGACGCACACACAGCGATAAGAAGCGACAGAGACATGAGGGACATTGAGCAACTGCAGCGACAGCACACTGAACCGGCTACTGAGGCCGTTGTAAGTGAATGTTTCATGCATTCGTATTATTCATTTGGCATTTGGCCGTTCTCTTCTATCAGTGGGAGAAATCATGTGGCCGCTTGCGTGTGTGAAGAATGCACTGTACATATGTGTGTGTGTATATATACTCTGGCACGATAAGCAAATATATATCCAACATTTTAAAATAATGAAAAACGTTCAACCGGGTCATCTTCACTTCCCAGCTCTCTCTCTCTCTCTCTCTCTCTCTCTCCGCCTTCCGTCGGCGTCGTCATCGACACGGCAAAGGAAGGAAGAATTTAATTACATATTTCTTGGCAAAACGTACACGGAACTCCTCGGGCGCATCTTGCGGGAAAGGACGTGCAGCATGACGTGGATGTGGAGATGAGGTCGCTTGGGTGGTTGCGCTGTTGTCGCTGCCTTGATTACATTTTCATTTTAATGCACGATTGAAGATGCATTCGGCGAAATTAATTGAAAACGCTTGCAGCAGGCAGAGCTAATATTTGGCTTTCTGCAGTGCCCAGCCAAGTCCTGTTGCCTCCTCCTGCTCTCTCTCTCTCTCTCTCTGCAGTCTCCTGCGACGCCATGTCGGCGCTTTAACGCGTGAATGTTGCATGCGAGGCGAGTCGCGCACGTGTCAGTTCATCAGTTCGTCACTTGCGCTGCAATATCGGTCAGTCTCCATCACATATATATATACTATATATACCATTTTTAAACAGCAAACTGGACGACCTCATCGACACTCGAGTCTGGTGCCCACATCCGAGCAGCGCGTTCGACATGTCAAGTGTCTAGACTTCTGACTCGACATGAACCCGATTTCGATATTGAGCTTTGCTCGGAATGGCAACGAGAATCCGTACAACAAAGCCAGACGACGGCGAGTTGTAATAATGTGCTTTCGAAAATGGCAAACGGATTTATTGCCAATCCCAGTTAAATGATATTGTTTTGCTATTGTTGCGAGGCGAGAGATTTATAGTTTGTGACAGCCGATTTGGGCTCAGCAAAGAGCTTCAATTAATGACAAAGATATGGTAATATAACGGGAGTCTCTATTGCAATAGTTCAATGACTACAGACTTTACAAAATAAAATAAATTAGAATTAATAAGTTTTAACGTTAAAAGTTTAATTTATTATGTATTCTTAAACTTCAACTATTGAACATGGTAAAGAAGGGTATATATATTTTCTCAATCAGCATCGACGGCAGAGCTGATATAGTCATATCCGTCTGTTTGGCACAGATTATAAGACCTAGTTTTCAAACAATTCAATCTTAAAGTGTCTATCTCTCCATCTCTGACATTTGCGAAACAATTATTAAATTTTTGCCGAATACTTTTTGAAATGTAATAAGCCATGCATGAGACATCAACTGCGGCATTCATAGCTACAAATTTCCTTGACTTTATGAGCAAATTACAAAATATTTCCTGCTCATAAAAGAACGCATGTTTTTTGCAAACATCCGTTTCACCTGAAATTGCAGATCCGCTTCCGTTCTCCTCCAGGCAGGCACTTCTCAGTAGGTTTTGTTGGTTGGCTCATCTCATCTATGTATGTACGTGCGTCGCCTAAGTTTCTGTGCTAGGCGGTATCCAGCCAACTGTCTGTTTCAATTTCATCAGCTCATCGTTGTCAATTATTTGTGACATGCCAGTTCGACTTTATAAACTGGCACTTTGGAGAGCTCACTGGCGTTGTCCTTCCCTTTGGGAGGTGGGTAGGAGGTATTATTGCCGAGTCGGTCCAATCTTCACACTTAAACGCTGATAAAGTGACATTTATTGGCTGTCTGTCGCCCGGTCCGTCTAGCAGTTGCTCGTTCGAACAGTCTGTCGCAAGTCGACAAAGCTGCCCGAATGCTTTGTCAGCTCTCGGTCCTCCCCTTGGACAATGTAATGATGTGCCTTGCATATGAAATTTCCTTGCCTCAACTCCGAGTGCTGTCCAGTTCAGTAGAGTCGAGAAGGCCTCACCAGCTGTGTAGGCATATGTAAATAGCCTCGACAAATGACACTCAAATCGGGGCAGTCTCCAACGTCGTCATAATTGCATAATCACATCATTGCTGCTCATGCAGCTGTGTTGTCTATGTATGTTCCAGATTTGAAGCACAGAGATTGACAAATTCCAATTTAAATTTTAAGCCTATTAAAATTGCAATATTATTTGCATTTGGCTTTAAGAGTTTGCCAAAAGTTTTGTTTGCTTGATTAATTTCCATTCAGCAAACTGGTTGTGAAAATCTCAAAAGAGATTTAAATAATCTTTGCTAAACCGCATTTTATCACGCAGAAATCATTTCAATTGAATAAATTGCATAGAAGTAAAAGACGTATTAAAGCTGTGCTTAAGGTGTAAAAGAATCCTCGGGCAAAGGATTCTATTTCTAGCAATTGCCATTTGTGCTGTCTCTATTTGCGTTCAATCATCTTATTGCCAGCCTTGTGTCCGCTTTGGCACTGCTTGGGATGGGTGCACAGTGAGCCATTAGGTGATTTGGGCCCCATGAACCCGATCAATCACTTTGTCGGCATCCTCATTAGCTGCACTCTGGCCATGTAAGTATTATGTACACGTGCCAATCTGTACAAACAGCGCCAAACATATCATAATTAGGATAATGCAGAGACAAAGCCAACAACAATAGCACCAGCACCAGCAGCTGAGTCGCCGTTGACAAGTCGTTCAACTGTGGGCTGATTCATGACGCCCTCCTCCTGCTCTTGCCACGGCCATGCGTCGTATGATTAATGCATTTTAATCGTCGCTCAGACGCTGTGAAGTACTCTGATTTTTGCGTCTGCCAGACAATGACCAATTAGTCGGCTTGCGGGGAATAATATATGTGTGCAAATTGTCAAATGCTTCGTCTGATTCTCCGCCCTCTCCAGCGAGCCATGCTCCACTTGTGCCTTCGCTGTACAATTAATTAACCGTTTTAAGCCTCTTGAGTTTTTAATGTTTTCTTTGCAGAATATTGTAAATTGTTCTTCCCTTGTCTCCTCCATCGTTTCTCCATACACAGCATCGCTTTGTGGGTATTAAAAAAGTTATCATTATGGTGACAATGGCGGCAAGCAAGTACTTATAGTTTTAAGCGCTGCTTAATTAAGTGCGTAAAAGAAGCAGACGCCAAAGAACCTGGAAGAGATGTCCATCATGTTACGAAGTATATTAACAGAAAGACTACCATGAACTGTATCTTATTTGTTGTTATTAAGTAGTACAAGTATATATTGTTCATTATTCAGCTCAAATTTTAACTGAATAATTCCATATACATTAATACCAGGTAAATAGAGTATTGATAAATAAATAAATTAAATACCAAATGCTTTTATACACTGGCATTTACACACTCTCAACTAGCGTGGCCAGAAGTCTGAAGTTATTAAAAAAGGCAACATGAAAAATTTAATAAAAAAAGCGTAAATTTGAGGATGCAATAAAAACATTAGTTTATGACGTTTTTGGTATTTAAAATATAGATTCAGAATTGATGGTATAAGAAGTTTTGACGAGGAATGAGCTGAGTTGGCAACACTGTTCTCAACACTGGGTATAAATTATTGTTGAAAATCTACATGACCTAATGCTACTTTATTCTATGTTAAACACGAAGAATACAATGTTGTTTCCGTTCGACGCTTTTCTTTTTCGCATGGGAGTCCGGAACTAACGAATTGAAATTAACCACAAGCATGTATATTGTTGATTTCGAATAAGATGCGAGGGATGCAGAGTAACGGCACACTAAGTGCCCCTGGATTCGCACAAATGGATCCGTCGCACAAAGCGCTGCGTCCACAGGCAAACAGAGTTGGAGGAATATGTACAAAAATAAGTGCACGGCGGAGGGTACTTGTGCCGCCGAGAGCAAGGACTGTTTGCTCAGCTGCAGTTGCTAGTTGGCAGGCAGGCAGGCAGGCAGGCAGGCAGGAGAAGCAGCTCGAGAAGATGGAGCAGTAGGAGGAAGAACGGGCGCTGTGAACGCGCTTTGGTGCAGTGTTGGCTTCGATTTGCACGACGACGAATGCAAACAAACAAGCAATAAGGTACGTGGAAATTGTCGCCTTAACTTAGTTTATTATAATGCCACTTGAATGAGTTGGCAACGGCTGCGCTGATGCTGTTGCTCGTGTTGCTGCTGTGTAGGTGCATATATCAGATATCCTTTCATTTATGCTCTCACACGTTCTCTCGCTGCAGAAAGGCAACGAAATAATACACTGAATGGAGCAAGATGTATGTCTGTCTGTACGTACTATATGTATGTGCTGCACAACAATGGCAGCCTCAGCTCTTTCAACTTGCAGATGGCGAAGGCATCTAGTGCGCACTGTCAACTGGGCTAAGGAGAAAGAAAGCAAGAGAAATGGGAGAGCACTGGCAAATGGAGCTAGACACGTGAGCTGTTTTTGTTCTGTATTTATCTTTGTGTGCAATTTGCCATTTACTCAATTTAAATTTGCACACCATTGTGCAACGCGAGCTACAACGCGACGATTTCAATTGTGAAATTCCTGAGTACTCGTGTAGGGAATAACGAATGCGAGTAACGAATAATATGACGCCGAATAGTGCATTTTCAATAATGCGCGAATAATAAGCTCATTTCACAATGAAAATACCATTGTCAATGGGGAAAATGACAAATAATATGAAATTCTACACTGCTACCACTACATCTTTAAGGACAAACGAGCATTTAAAATGCGTATAAAAAGTTAATTTCTTGGACAGTCAAATGGATATTATTATCATTAAAAGGATATTGATGGTCAGATATTTCATTTGAGAGAGATATAGAGAGAAGGAAAGAGAGAGAGAGAGGGTATGAATGTCGTCTGTATTAAATTGGGAAAATGAGATGTTAAGAAAATGTATAAAATTGTAGCGCATTTATAAAAACTCTCTCCTGCATTTGTATTCAATAATTATTTATGGTATTTATTGAACAACAATACGCCTGATGTTTTAATCCAGCAAAGCGTTGAAGCGCAAGCCCTGCCCTGCCTTGATTAAATTAATCATTTATGTTGCTGTGTTATTTGACTTTGCCATAACTGTAAATTATACACGCCCCACAGAGGCGTATGCTAGCAGCATTTTAAGAGGGTGCTTAACCAAAATTAAAGCTAAAAAATATGAACATAAATAGCTAATGGAATGAAAGAGCAAAGTTGATCTAATGAAGCTAATTTAGTTGTCATCCACTTATTCGTGCAGATTCTTCAGAGTATAATATGATCATTATTCAGCACCAACTTGCCCAACGCCCCTGACCAGCCAGGCAGTTAAGATATACCATAAAAAGTAGAATTGGAAAATGAGCAAAAAATAGCTAAATCCAATATTAATTCAATGCAATTGGGTTATACGATTTATTTGTATAATGTCGCTTAATGTCGGCTGCGTTTTTAAT
Source organism: Zaprionus davidi (assembly GCA_018903715.1). Classification (NCBI taxonomy): domain Eukaryota; kingdom Metazoa; phylum Arthropoda; class Insecta; order Diptera; family Drosophilidae; genus Zaprionus; species Zaprionus davidi. The sequence continues at coordinate 7,926,867 of JAEIGL010000006.1, forward strand.
CGCATCGCTGCGTTTTGCAAATGCGCTTAATGAGCTTTAAAATGCAAAAGTTTGCTGCACCGAAAATGCATTTGCCTCGTGGCAGCAACTGCAGGAACTGCATAATAAAAACGAAAAATTAAAAACATAAAAACAATCTATATACATAAGTAGCTTGGAGCTGGGTTCTTTCAAGTTTGGTCATGCAAAGTGGCCCCAACTGGAACATACTATGCTTATATTGCTATTTGTATAAGTAACAGTGGAGAGGATAGTTATTTCCCGGTCAGAGCCACTCATCGAAGACATTGTAGGTCAGCTGGAGCTGACTGCTTGCACTGTTAATTAAAAATTTCATTTCTTTTCTCATTATGTGTGTGCAGCAAACAATGAAAACGTGAGAAATGAAATGGAATGGAAAAAATTAACGACCGAAAATGTGCAACGTAACGAATACGTAATACGTATGCGTAATATGCAGAAAGTGCTCACTGGAGAAAAAAAAATACATTTGCACACTCTGAAATAGACTATCATATTACTGCATTGATATGCTTTATTCCAATTGATGATTTGATAATTGAAATGCGATTGACATTCTAATTATAAATTAGCCAAGGGAAATGAAAACTAAAAAAAAAGAAACACATTAAAAATGTGTAACTAGTTGGTAACTTGACGACTTGTAAGTTCCGTTATTATGTGAAGTTACTTTTTACATTTCTTAAAGAGTTTTAAGCTTCCTCACGCTGAGCCACTTACGTCGGGCCCCTCACATTTCCGCCACTCGTTTCATTGAAAAGTTTCGTATACTTGAAACTAATTTGCACAGCGAATACAAAACAAGTTTTTTTTCCAGCTCGTTTCCATCTACATATTTTCAGTTATATTTTTCTACGTGCGCCAAAGGGGTAGCGAAGTAGGGCTGCCTTTCGAAAGCGAAATTAATAATTTCTCGCTACAACTGAGGCGGCAAACTAATTGTAGAATAAATAGTAAAAGCCAATTGGCTGGGCAAGGAAAAGAAAGAAAAAAGCACAGAAGAGTAAGGGGCTGGCAAATGTAGAGGGGAGAAGAGGCAGCTTCATCCTCAAATATAATTAACTTTCTAAAAAGTAAACAGAATCTTACCGAGCAAGAACTAAAGACAACAGCTGTTAATGAGTACAGTTTGAGCGCTAGTTGTAGGGGAGAATTGTGGCAGCAATGGAAAGTCGTTAGTACTGGCAGGGGGCAAAAAGGTGGCAGCGCACACTTAGCCCGTGCAAATGGCAAGTTGCAAGAGCCCAAGTAATTCATGCAGCGAGCGGCTGCCAGTGACTTTTGCTTAGTTAATATTTGTGCCGGCTCCATGTGAAGAGGTTAAGTTCGTGGCTGCCTTGACGTTGAAGTTGGGCTTGCGGTTGAGTTAGTCTGCAAATGATACCGGCAAGAAATATTGATTTAATGTTAGCGAAAAACACAAAGCACACGACTAGACCAACGCGACGCGACGCTCTGACGACGCTGGCGCCGACGCTGACGTTGACGACGAAGCTGACGCTGACAGCAGACGACGCGTCGCCGTTGCCTCTCGTCTGTCTGTTTCGCTGTCTCCTACTCTGCCTGTGCCTTGCTGTTGCTGCTGCTTCTGGCAGCAAAGCGGAAACGGAAGTGCAAAGCAGCAATGACAACGGCAACGACAACGACAACGGGAAGGAGAACCGACTCGGCGAGTCCAGAGCAAAATAAGCTAAAACCACAACAACGACAATCCCTGTAAATAGCTCGCAGTTTTTGTAGCTTGTAGTCGAGTTTGCTCTTCTTCATGTTGTACTTGTTGTTGCTACTTCTGCCAACGCTACTCACAGGCAAATGTTGGACATTTTTACGGTTTCGGTTTGGCAAATGTCAACGTTGCTTTATAATGATGTTTCTGCTGTTGTTGTCTGCTGTTGCCAGGGGGGGGGGGGGAGAAACACTGTCGTGTAGTCACAGTCGTCTAGTTTAGCCAACTAGACGGTTTATTTATTGCTTCCTACAACGGCGAGGCGCTAAAATCGCCAGCTCTCAAAATATTTACAGACAGCAAGATTGCAACTAATTTGCGGTACCATCGAGTCGGCAATTATATCACTCAATTCCCACTATGGTAATTAAGTCACTTACTGTCTGTCTCCTGAACTGTCTCGCGTGTCTCACGCTAGTCGTCTCTTTCTGCTTCTCTTCTCTCCTGTCACCTGGCAACAAAATGTTTCAAATTGCACGTCTGCTTATTAAATTGGACATCTAAATGGAGTCAGAAATTCTGTTTTCGTCGACGACTTGAATTTCATTTTGTTCAATTTTCCTCAGCTCTCTTTTCTTGATTTTTTTTTTCAGCTTGTTCTTTGTTTCACCTGGCTGGCTAAATAGCCAAGCATCTAAGGAAAATGCAGAGCAATTTGCACAAAAAAATACAATGTGCAAAACAAAAGTGTGTTGCAAATAAAACTAACTGACATTCCCGAAAACTAAGGCAGAAAGAAGCTACTCCTCACTTGGTTCTATGACAAGTCATGCCATAAGGCATGTCAACAGATGGCTGAACACTATACAAATGAAGCATAACGATTACCCCTTAATAGCAAAACAATTGAAAGTATCTTAGCATTTAAATTAAAGCAATTTATACACCATAACTAAAGTGTACAATTAATAATGTAATTTAAAGAAAGAATACTCAGTTGGTTCATTTGCACTGATTTCTTTTCTTTGCCTGCATAACCAGTAAACAAAACACAGCGAGATATGATGAGTTTAAGTAGTTAGTAAGTAATGAAATATGTCTATAACCCTAAACAAAGATCAACATTTTAGTTGATAAAAAATACTATAAAAAACATACAAATAAATAGAAAAATATTGTATATAATAATACTACAACTTTGTTAATATCTTACTTGTACAAATTTAGCTGAAGCTCCCTTAGAGCCAGCGAAATTTTAGTTAAGTTGTAGCTTAGTATTAAATGTTATATAAATATAATATTATGTACGTATATTAAGTATAAGTACGTAGTGTCACTAAGCCATCTCAGACTGTGGTATCTGCCCGTCGCGTATTCACAGCTTTCGATTGTTAACGCTTTTCATGCCTGCTCGGAAATCAAAATGAATTGTTTCACTTGACTCTGATTGTGCTTTAAGTTGCAGCTGCAATTCGAAAACACTTTCGCATCTCACACTGCAACTGCAGACTGCGGTCTGCATGGGAATGAAGCAAGTGCAGCGGGAACTGCAACTGGAAACTGCAGCTGAGAGTGGCAACAAGGCAGCGCTGTAAATGCATTAAGAATTCAAATCGAAATGCGGGCAAGTTTTAAGCCAGGAACATTCAGCAGACAAACAATGCAAAAGCATCCCCTCACCCCGTCTTGGCTTGGTTCGAGTGCAGTCGGAGACGGCGGCGAAGGGGGAAAGCTCTTATCACGGAATAAAGTGAAGCAAAAGTTTTAAGCGTCTTTGCACGCACACACAATTCCTCATGAGCACGAAATACAATTGCACAATAAAGCACACACACACACACACACTGATACAGACACAGACAAGCACACACCCGCACACACAGATAGTCAGTCATGCAAAGGGAAGCTTAAGCGAAAGGATTTTGAGAGCACGAGAAGGATTTTGTGCTCGTCGCCGTCGACGCGACGCTGCCATTTCATTGCAGGGAAGCATAAGACAGTTGCAAAGGAAAACTGAAAAGAAAAGCCCAAAAACAACTGGCAACAACAAGGCTGCCGCTTTTGGCCATAATGGCTGCCTTAAGACGACGTTTAAGAATGCCGGCCAAAGCGCGACGCAGCTGCCGGCAACGATGACGGCGGCGCAGCAGCCATTGATGCTTTTATTGCATGCCAAACTGTTGCCCCAACTGGAAACTGCGAAATGGAATTAAACTCGAAACTTTTAGGCATTAAAAAAAAGGTGAGTTCCAGCGCGACAGCGCGGCGGAAACAATGAAATCGGCGTGCCATTCGGCATTTTATTAACTCTTTGAGCCGCGACGTGGCAGCTCAAGAGGATTGCCAATTAAAGCGTCAGCGGAAACGGAAATGGCAACGGCGGAAGTGCGCCGTCACTTGTCATTTGTTAGATAGCGGAAATCACGTAGAACTTGAAGCGAGTCCCTGCAACACAGTGTGGCACAGTGTAGCATGCAAAGCATATGCTGCGATTTTATTTTTTATGGGATAAGCTATAAAGCTCACACACACACACACACACACACAGAAATACAAACATACACAAATGGCAATGGAAGATAAATTTTAATTTCGGCTGGCACATATACATAATTTAAAAGACTGGGCGACACAAAGTCAGGCCAAGCCATAAAAATGTGCAGGGCAAATAAATTTCAAAGTGAAATACTTGTAAATGAAAACAAATGGAGTACACATACACACACACACACACACACACACACCCAAGAGGAGAGTCGAGCGAAAATAACAATAACTGAACTGAACTGAAAGGACATGGCCAATGGGCAATGGGAAATCGGGGAAATGGGCAATGGACAAATGGGTTAGCTGCTACTGGCCTGAGGAGCATAAGCTTGAATTCCATATTACGTATACGACGCCATGTACGAAAGCGTATGCAATAAATATTGTGTGTCAAGGACATTGGCCCAAAAGTGGCATTTTTTGGGCTTCGACTAAAACTCTGCCATAAATTTGTACTTTGCCTTCGTATTTATAGCAAGCGATATAAAATATCTGTGTATATATCGAGAATCAACTGCGAACTGCATGCTGAATGTTTTTCAATTTCGCCGTTGCTTTTAATTGAAATCGACAGCCGGGCCGAGAGTAATTTTTGCGTCAGCTAAACATAATTTATGCCTAAATAAACACAAATTATATTAATATTATAATTGTTTTTGTTTATGTTTTCGTTTTATTCCCATACTCGAACTCTCACGCTCTCGTTCACGCTTCAAGGACAATTTCAATTTTCGATTGCAGCCACGGCTAAATATTAACATAATTATTGTGAATTTTCCATGTTTTCAATTCGCATGTGTAGCCAGCGTGGCTTAAATTATACTTTTAATGAACGAAAACCGCAGATTATAATCAGTTTTACATTTGATTATTGTTTATTATACCCTGCAGTAAGCGCGTGTGAATTTGTAACTGGCTGAGCGGCAAATTTCTAAAAATATTTTCAATGAAAATATTTGTTTAGCCTAGACAACACTTCGCACTCTGCCAGTGAAATTAAACAGACGAGTTGATCGCTGAAACTGTGAGAATTACAGTTATTTCATTTTAAATATACAAAGCTTCGTGCAGACATTGTCTGTGTTTAATAATACTAATAAATTAGTCTACTCTCCTACATATATGTCTGTTCATTTAAGTGGAGTGTTGAACGATAAATAGTAATACCATTTTGATTGTGGCTAAAGTGTCTAAGCATGTTGGATTAAATATACTTTATTAGTTTTCAACTTAAAAATAATAATATAGAAAATATAAATTACATTTCTTAATAATGCTCTGTATAAATTATCTAACTTATAAGGTATTTTCCAGTAAAGTGCGTTCAACTCTTATTATTCAACAGTTTCTTTCTGTTTGTTTATTAGACGGTTGAAAATACGCAATAAATATTTGGTTAAACAGAAAAGGTTAAAAAAAACTGATGCCTCTTATAGTTTTTGAAAAATCAATTATGTAAAAGTCGTTGCATTTATTTTGTGTGCGTGCGATTATGGACAAATTTCACATTTGCATTTCTAATTATGAGGCCTAAGTAAATATAAAATGAAATGCATCGAAAATCACGAGAGTATTTATATAAATGACAATTGAGATTTAAATAAATACGATAAAAACAATTATGTATTTGCATTTCGATGTCAGTCATCATCATCATCATCATTATCGTCATCATTGCCTTAACAAATGAATGATTTAAAAGCAAACAAAAAGTTGGTCAACAAAAATTTAAGTCAATAGACGGTACGGGCGTGATAATAGTTACTTTCCTATATGATCATAGTTTGTTGTTGCTGTTGGAGTTGGTTGCCATGGCTGAAGCCATGCCACAAGCCTGAATGGGAACCGCAGTTGCACATAAATTTCGTTTCTCTGACAGCGTCGGTGCAGGAGCAACAGCAGAGCAGACACGGCTCACCTTACCGCAACCCCAAAAGCAGCTCCAACAAAGCCGCATTTAGCTTTATTTTTATTATCATTATTATTTTTAGTTTAATTTGCTATTTCTCTTCCCTGATTATTCCCCCCCCCCCGCCAGCTAATCCAAGCAATTTGCACTAAAAAGCTGTGGTAAACTTTAAACTTTTGCAGCCTCTAAATACCAGAAAGTGCCCCACGAAAAATGTCAGTGTCACTTCACGTGGGTTATAATACCCTTGCGAGGGTAGATTAACTTTAAAGATGATTGTAACGATTGAATAGAGAAAGCTCTGATCCTATAAAGTATATTCTTTATCAATATCAACAGGGGAGTTAAAACTAGGCTGTACATATATGAAGGGTTATCATAGGGTTGTCATAGACACAATCGGTTAATTCCTGTTGTTTTCAAGTATACCTTAACAAGTCTCCACGTATCATTTGTACTATATCATCTAAATCGGATGACTATAACATGCTCATGTGTTGTAACTAACCCAATATAATATTATATTATATTTATGGTGCCTTCTGTCTTCTGTTTGTGCCTTAGCTAGGAAATATATATCATATAAATATGTGTTAAGAGGAAGAGTTCTTGTAGTTAAAACTTAATACTTATTATCTATACTTAATAGATAGAATATACATACGTAGATATACATAATGCAAGTATAATGCAAGTGCACCAAACCTTCGTCTTGTTTAAGCGAAACTTTAATTCTTGTTTTAGCATTCCCATCTCACTGGCTTGTCACAATTTTTATGCAAATGTTGACTTATAAATAGTACATCCACGTACACACACACACTCACACATATATCCATATATATTTATATAACTTTGTCTGGCGGGAGTCAAGGACAAGCAAGGATTGTGTGATTCGCTGGCAGCTCATTAAATAAGTTTAAGCTACGCGCATTTTTTCGAGTGCAGAGGGAGGCATTTGGGTTGGGGGCGTGGCTGCTTATAAATAAATTATCAAGCTAATTGACTGCATTAAAGTGATTTGTATTGTGTGTGTGTGTGAGGAATAGAGAAGTCTGCGGCCCGCATTCGAAATGGAATGAAATATTGATGCGCTGGCATTGCTGTTGCTGTTGTTGTTGTTGATGCTGCTGCTGCTGTTGTTGTTGTTGGGGCCACTCAGCTGCCAAATTATAATGTGACGCACATTAAGTGCCACGTTCTCATTTGCTTTATCATTTGCATGAGCTGCCGGAGCTGTGGGCAATGTAATCACCAGCGACAGCTGCAAGGGGAACAAGACCTGGAGCAGCAGTAAAGGAAAAGGAGAAGGAAAAATAGTCGCAGTTGCTGGAGGAACAGTCCCCGGCAGCAGCAGTGGGGGAAGGAGTCGGAGCCGTAGTAGCATCAGGAGTAGCAACAGCGCTAGTTGGAGCAGCCCACCCGGGCAGGATATCCTGTCACGTTTTCAGTTGACTTGACTGGGACTTGCGCTGGGAGTGCGGAGTACTTAACCGTTCAAGTTGCCGGTCTGGGAGCGCCAGCTTTACCTACAGAAGTTGCCAGCAGTTGCCTCTGGGCCGCTGTCGTCAATGTCTCTTGTCGCTGGCAGTGCCCCACCCCTTCCTCTCTCTCTCTCGGCCTGTGTCTGCTGAGGAGTGTTGCTTGCCTGCTACCTGCACTTGTGGTGCGAAAATTAAAGGAATTCCGTTATTATTTCGCCTTTTTTCCAGCTGCACACACACCTCACACACACACACACTCGCACAGATGTCCCACACACACACACACACACTTGCATGCAGCACTTTGGTGCAAATTATGTCGGCGCAGCGAAAACAAATGTTGCATATGCATGCGACACGACATGTCACAAGTGCTTAGCACTCCACACCCGCATGCGACACTTTCTCGCAAGCAACCTCCCCTGCCCCTTACCCCCTTACCACCTACATACCTCCTCTTCCCGTACTCCCCGTCATATTGAACGCTCTCTCGCTGGCTGAGGGCTGCCTTTGGGGCTGACGTCGCTCAGCGTGTGGAAATGGAGATGTGAAAGCGTGAAAGTAATTTGCAAAGTAGACGTTGCCGTTGCCGTGCCCGCTGCAGTTGCCGTCGCTGCCGGGTGCGCTGCCTGTTGGTGGCTTTTGCCTGTTGTTATGGCAGCTCATTATGCGGCGGCTTCTATGTGAGCCGTCATAGAAATCTGAAGTGTGTGCGTGTGCGTGGCGTGCGAATGCACAAAGAGAGCTGCAACAACGACCAGAAAGAAGTTAATAATTTACGAGAGCGCAATGCGAATGCAACTAAGATATAAAATATATAGTATGCCATGCCATACATACGGTATATGCCACACTATGCCATACTATTCCCCGACTCGAGTAATTGCATGCGTACAAAGCTCGAATTTCATTCACTTAAAAGTATCTTTAAAGACTTCATTATCGTCATTAAGGCGGGAATTATACGAAGTTGCAGAAAACTGCATCATTTCAGCTTTATGGAAATTATCAGTGGAATTTACGAGTCGACAAACTGAAGAGAGTGACGCAGACTGCTTGAGCTGGAATTTATTTGAACTGGAATTTATTTAATGTCGACTAATGGCAGTCGACTGGGAAAAGGTTTAACAATAAAAATTAAGAATTAAAATTGTAATAAAATGTTAAAAACTATTAATAATTTATTTTATTTAAATTAAAATTAAATTTAAAAATTAAAAATTAAAATTTAAAATTTAAAATTTAAACTGGGATAAAAAAAAGAAACCCAACATTTGTTGCAAAGGGATTGGGGAAAACCCAGTAAAATCCAATCAGTTAGTGTTAATTGTTGTTAAGTGTTAAGTAGTTAAGAATGGATAGTTTGACCGAATTAAGGGAGGACTCTGAGTTGAAAGCTCTAAACAGTCTATTGTAATCAGCACAGAGAACTCGAAAGGGGTCATGCAAGCTATAGTTGTTATGACAAAAGTCCAAGGAAAGTGGCAAAAAATTACGAGTTACTCTAGAAGGAATACAGAAATTGATTTGGTTAAGCAGAATAGGAGAATCAATGTCGTACTTGATTAGTTTAAAAAGAAACATGACACCTAACATGATACAACGACTAGTAAGAGAAGGTAGGTTAATAAGAAGGAGTCTACTAGATTAAGGTGGTAAGTCTAATAAAAGTTATATTAAGTATTTCTTTGCTTCCAACGATATTTAAGTATTTTTTCATGTACTGCTTAAAACATGTTGCCAATAAGTGAGGTTAATGGTAGATATATTACTAATAAATTTAAAAAGAAATGACTGTTAAATAAATAAGATGTTATTATCAATGAAATATAACTATTTGTTAAGGCTTTATGCCAAGACTGTGCTATAAGCCATTATAATAAAGATAGGAATATAATACTATAGTATCTGAAATGAAGGTGATACTAAAAAGCTGTGTAAAGTAATAAAATAAATAAACAAGTTCAGGTATTCGCTAAAAAGGAATATAGATTTGTATTATATTTGAATTGTAATATTATGTTATTATTTGGGAAAACCTTGTCTGTTTCGTAGCAAATAAATATAATAATAAAATGATATTTTTAATGTAAAATTCCAGGTTTGTAATTACGGTATTAGCTGCAGTTATAAGATTTCTTAAATATTAGCAATGCTTTGTCGGATTCTAAGTAGAATTTGGTTTAGGTGGTAAATGAGGTTATGTCGAAACATTGCTCCTACATTCTACTACTACCACTGCTCCTCCAGTTCTACTCATTATATTCAATTCTAAGAAGCTTTGTCAATAAGTAATAGAAAATGCTCTCTCTGTTTTTTCTGCATGCTGCGACAATTCCATCATCTCTTACAACGATTGAGATTCGTTGAAAGCTTCATGAGGCCAATGGGCAGTGTAAATATCACAATGGTGGCACATTTGGCCCGAAACCTAAGCGAATGCCATGAGCAGTTAACCAGAGCAGGGCTGGTTCTCGAGCTCACCAGTTCTTCTTGCTGGCATCACGCAGGGCGCATAAAAAATGGCCAGCACCTAGCAGGAGGTCCCTGGTCCAGGCGGGGGCTGGTGGGGGATGGCGATAGCGTCCATGAGTTCCATTGTCATTGCTCGCTGGTGGCAGTCAAAAACTGAAACGGATTTAGTTGCCAAACGACCAAATCGAATGTCAGCAGCAGTAGCAGGAAAAGTAGGTACAGCTGGGAGTGGTAAGGGGGCGGGAGAGAGTTTCAGCTCCTGCTTCTACTGCAGTTATCAATTGGAAATGTAGGCATGGCTGCGCTGCTCTCGCCAGCGTCTAGACGACATTTGTCATGCAGGCGGAGCTACATTTGTTAAGCCAGTGGAAGAGGAATGGGAAGGTAATAGGGGGAGATTGAGGGAGTAAGGGGCTGTAGGGGTGGAGTAGGAGAAACGTAGTGCAAGGCGTAGCTGGCATCTATAATTATTTATAGGGTCGCAGATCAAATCGAATATTCTCCGCTACGCCTTGTCGCTAATTAACCCGTTGCCACGCCCCAAGCGAGCGATTAGCCAGCAGCTACCTACACTCCCCAGCTACCTCCCCCTCCTAACCGAGCTATTGACTGTTGATTTAAAATCCAATTGAGCCTATTCGGTTGGTCATTAGGGGGCACGAAGGGTTGCAGGTGGCAATAATTGAAAAACTTTGCCTAGTCTCGTTAGCTTTCTCCCTCTCGCTCGCTAATTAAAAGTTTTCGACTGAGCCTGAGTTCATAATCATGACGTAGCTGTTGTTCTGCTTGCTGATATTGTTGTTGTTGTCGCTGTTGTTGTTCGGGGAATTTAAGTTTATTAAGATGCTGCTATATTGTTACAATTTGCAACGCTGCCGCCTGTGACTGGCTTTATTAAATTAAAACTTTTGGCTCTTCTGCTGGTGTCAGGCGAGTTGTTAATGCGATTATCCAAAAATGAGTGGAGGGGGGGGGGGGTGGCGAACTACGCCCATGTTCATTGACAAGTTATGACAGCAATTTGTGCCACCGAAAACTATCGATTGCCCGAAGGCGGCGTGCCGCACCAGGCTGAGGCACGAACAATGCTCGAACTGCAGCTGGAGCTGAGTTCGGGAGTCTGCTGCAGATAGAGAGACAGCTGCATGTGGCACGCCTGCTAATGAAATTGTGCATTCAATCGAGTGGAACGATGGGAAAAGTCAATAAAATTGATGTAGCAGAGCACAGCAAGCAAGTGGAGGCAGTGCAGGCAGGACCCTTCCTGACGGCGGAGGCAGCAAATGAACTTGATGACAAAATGGAAATAGTTCAAGGGAGCGAAAAGCGCACTAAGCCGCAAAAGACGATGATGCAGATGAACCCAGAGAAAGAGAGAGAGAGAGAAAATGCCAAGCAGACGAAATTAAATAAATATTAAGCATGCGCCATGTTGTCCGCTGATCCAAGTTCGCCTGTTTGATTGCGATATTTAACCTTCTTTCCCTAGTTCCTTGACTAGTCTTATCGAGCAACTACTATATCGTTATTTACGGCATTGGGGCAATTGAAACACGGCCGAGTGGCAGCTGGGCACGGCTCGACGCACCGCGAGTGCACTTAGCTAATAAATCTTTAATACGGAACGAACCTTTCTTTTCAGTTTTTTCACGCTTTTTTCTCGCTTTCTTGCGATTGCGAATTCATTTCAAGGTTGTCCTTTCAAGTGCCAAGAAGAAATGCGCGGCCTGTCAAAAATATTTCTTGAATAATTTGTGTCCTGCCTGCCTTACGGTATTCTTCTCCTTCGCCTTCTTCATCTCTTTTTTTTTGAATGTATTTTTTTCTTACATTTCTCCCCGCTAACCTTCATCAGTAAGCCAATTATGGTATTAAAAAAAGAAGCGAATGTAACGTAAAGTTGAAGGCATAAAATATTGTGCACCACGCGGCGGCGACTTGAGGCGCAGCAAGGTCAGGTCAAACGTTGCCACCCCTAGCACCCCCGTCCCCCCCACCCCGCGACAGTCGACAGGCGACTGCATTTAAATGTAAATTGAAATTAATTCTGCTTGAGCAAAGGCACAAAATGGCCATGGCCAACGTGGCATGACGCGGTCGGTTTGATGTGGGTAATGTGCCCCGCTTCGGTTATTGTTCAGCCTTTGAAGTGGTCCCAAAAGCAGCCATTGCTGTAGCCCAAGCTGTAGATGAAGCTGAAGCTGAAGCCTCACCCAATGTCCTCGTCGCAGCCATTGTCAGGTTTTTCCTTCCTTTTTTTTGTATAAATTGATGAACTTGACATCTGACAGGCACTTTACGTGCTACAGGGGCAGTGCGAGGCGGGCGATTGTTGCATTTTTAATGCGCATACGGTAGTTTCGCGTTAAGAACAATAATATTAAAATAAGTGTTTATTTAAAGCTGTAAATTGCAAAAGGAACGGGTAGAGGTGATTAGGAAATACACTAGATCTGGCTAAACAAATGTAGATTCAAACTGTTGTGAATTTCCAAATATTGCCTTGCGAGACCTTAACTGGGACGTAAATTCAAGACTTCCTTCCTATCCTAGTAGACTTTTGTTACTAAATCTGCCTTCCCTAGCCAATCGTAGAACTAGGGGACATTGATAGTAAAGACTTGCTTAGTCGACTACACTTCTCTGTCCCTGGTAGAATCACCCGTAATTATCTTCCTCTAAAACTTTCCTATTGTAGCTCGAATTATGCCCTGCATGAGCCTTTCAGGGTATTATGTTCGGACTATAATAATCTATATTACATTGTATCTAACAACAACAGTAACTCTGTATCTTGCTTAAAATCACTAATCCTCACTCACCTTTCTAGTAGCTAGTTAAATACACACTTACCTTCTTTCTAGTAACAGTAGCACTTTTTAACTAACTGCATGCTTAGAACATTCTAATCGCTATTTTGATTAGGCTTTGGTTACTAACACTAACTCTCCTGATCTGATTGGGTTTTTCTGGGTTTTCCCCAATCCTCTGCAACAAATGTTGGATCGGCTCTTTAATTTTTGTTCATCCCAGAGTCAAATTTATTTCAATTAATTTATTTTTTTTCTTTCATTTCTCAGAGCTAAGATTTTAATTGTAATTTAAAATTATTAATTATAACTATAAATTGTTTTTTTTTTTTACTTTTAAACAGTCGACTAACCTTAGTCGACTATAAACTAATTAAATAAATAAATAAAAGAATTTGTTCGAGACGTCGAAAGTTTCGTATACTAACGTACATTGTATTTTCTTATAATGGAGGGACATTCGGATATGATTAGATTGCAAATCTTTTAATGCTGATTCAGAATATATTCATATACATTTTATAAACATTCGTAGATGCATCATAAGGTAATTGCACTTAGTCAGTCATTTGATTCAAGAAGGGTGCATCCTCTGGTGCCTAAGTTAATCGCATTATGTTGCTTCGAGGACTTGCATTAAAAACGAACTTGCTAAGAAAGATAAAAGCAATACATTTAGCACTACAAATCAAATAGAAAACAGAAAAACAAAAGCTGCTTTTGCGAGTTCGAGAGATATTCGGGAAACACTCTCACGGCATTGCTCTAATGCACTCAACACAGGATACAGCAGCAACAGCAGCAACACATCAAGGAATAAGGACAAAGAGACAGTGCGATTCAAGAGGAGCTCAGTTATTCTCGAAATCATTGCAAATGATCAAATCCAGTACAAATATAATGCGGAAATCCAGCATTTGCGTGCACTTGCTGGAAAAGCCACTCGCAGCGAACTCTGGACAGACTGAAGACTCGCAGAATGGCAGACTTTGGACTCGGGATGCCTTCACGCTTCTCATTCTAATAACCCTAAGTGCTTTCAACTTTCAAATTGAAAAGTCAACAGAAAGCATAGCCAAATAGCGAAAACAGCAAATAGCAAAAGTTGTGAGCGAGTGGGATTGGGAGAGATAGAGAGAGAAAGTGTGTGAGAGAGAGAGAGAGAGAAGAAGTGAGAAAGTATGACGCGACTTAAAATTACAAAAGATTAAAAAGCGAAATATAAATATTTATCTGCGGTGCGGGCTTGACGTGGAGCGAGCGACCAACGAGTCAGTGCGAGCCAAAGCGGAGCCTGGAGTTATGCATGCAAAATAGTGCCAGGAACTGGGACCAAGTGTCGCTGTGTAATGGAGATGAGCAGCGGCAGTAGGCAGAGCGGGGGCTGCAAGTGCTGCTGCGGTGTAAAGGTGCCTTTGTTAGGTTTGGCCCCGCGTGGCGCGCTTGCGACATTTTGAGCTCATGTAAATCCATTTTAATTAATTCGAGACAAAGGTTATATTCTGGCATAATAATGAACTGCCAGCGGGGTGGTGAAGGGGTGCAAGGGGGTCATCCCTGAGTGACTTTAGGTGAGCCCGGACTGGGCTGAGCTTTTCTAAAGGATTTGCATTTCATTTCAAGTGGATGAACGAATCTGAATTGTCCGCCTGGCCGGCCATTTCAATTCCTATTCCTGGCCGTGCTTCGACTCCGTCTCCGGCTCCATCTCCGTCTCGACACGCTTGACTGATGCTGCAAATTACAACTGTGTGAGATTAGAATAAATAGAAGTGTACAAGCCCTGCCCAGTTGCCCAAAATGGTTGCTTAACCCCAGCTAAGGCAGCTACTTCTCCCTCTCCCTCTCCCACTCCATCAAAAGTCCAAGTCAAAAATCGCAAATTTGATTACGTCAAATTCGAATGCTAAGTGGATTTGAATATTGATTGCAGCTTAACTCAAGCTCGACGTCGTCGTCGTCATCGTCGTCGCTCTATTTGCATATTGCTTTTTGCACGACAAAACTTTTGTAGACAACTTATCCGCTTTGCTTGGCAATTTTTGCGTAAATCAGCTTACTGAAATTACAGACAACGGACTAAGGAGACGCCACGACACGCCATGCCACGCTGCACCGGGCAGGCTCCATTGACGACAGCGGCAAATCTGCACTTGCTTAACTTAATTACCAGCCCTGTGCAAATAAAATAAAAGTTTGCTTCAGGCTGTCCCCTCTCTTCCCGCCACATGCCCTTCCCTGCTTGGCCTGCAAAAGTGCCGAGTCAGGTCGTAAAAGTTTTCGGTGCCTGCAAAGGCCTAAACCGATTGGCACAAATGTGCTGCAATTTGGTCAGCTGCTGCTCAAAGTCATAACCGTTTGGCAGCCCGAATGGCAGCCTGTTCTGCCAGCTCTACCTGTACCTGGCCATCATTTATGCTTTTGAGCGCATAATTGCTTGTAATTAAGGTGGGGCCAGCAGCAGCAAAAGCAGCAGAAGCAGCAAATAAAAATTCGATATCAGCTACCAAAATTGGCTGGAAATGTGCAGCGAGTTTGAAGCACGAACCAGGGCCAATTTGCAAACTGCTGAGCCTAGCACAAAGTACCGTTGAGTTGAGTCCATTTTCAGCTTGATTAGAACTTTGAACTAGAGCTGGACATAAATCGATGTTTGCGTTCATCGATGTTTCGATGTTTTTATGGAGAAAAACAACGATGTATCGAAGATACTGCGATAAGAAACTGTCTTTAAATAAATTCGGGCAATTCCAGGTACGAAACTATGAAACGAAAAGAATGAAAAATAAAGAAGTGGTAAAGAGGGGGAGAGGGAGAAAGAAGAAGAGAGATGGATATGGAGAGAGTGAGAGAGAGAGAGAGAGAAGGAAAGTGGAGCGTCGCGCACACAAAGTGAAATGTGAACGGCAAATTTGTTTTTAATTTTCCGCTCTACTTAAAACTGAAAATTGCAACGAGGCAGCGCAAAACGGGTTAGAGATAAAGAAGCTGTTTACTGTCAGATCGAAGAAGCACAAGGAGATGGTGGAGCAGCTGCGGGTGTGGCAGGGTGCGGCGGGGGGATTGGCAAATAGTCGTGTGTGTGCCGCATTGGAAAAAAATTAAATTTGCATATGCAGTTTTTGTTGTTGCTCGAGTGTGTGCAGGAGTGTGTGTGTGTGTGTGTGCGGCTGCAGACAACAAAGTCAGCTGAAAGAGGCTGCAGATGTGCCACACACACAAACACACACACAGACACACGCGCACACACAACGACGCGGGCGCTTTGGAATGTTTTTCAAGTCCTTTGTCAGGCTTTTTTTCCGAGACGAGATTAACATCTCGATCCAAATATGCTGATTAGTTTGCCCGTGCCAGAAAAATAGTCTTCAAAGCAGTGTTGAGCAACGATTGCCGTTAACTGTTAGCCAACACTGGCCACAGCAGCCTCTGTTGCCTCTGCTGCCTTGAACACGAGATAAATCTAGGAGTTGGCGAGCTCGCTCCATTTAATTGGAGTACACATGCAAAGGGAGGCCACGCCCACCCACACGCACACGCACAGACACACATAAATAATTACAGGCTGCGCCGGCGGCTCAGCAGTGCCTCGGCACTGGCCACGGCAACGCGTCACGCATATATTAATAAATTTGGGCCGAGATGCTCGCGCGATTCCCAGACACGTTTGCGGCGTGTGCCCGCGCTCTCGTCACACGCGGCGTATGCGTAATTTTTGCAAATGCGGTCGAGCCAGGCCGGCCAAGCTGGGCCTGCTGCTGCTGCTACTGCTGTGGGTTGGCACTGCGTGACAATGAAATCGAATTTGCTCATTAAAATGGCCGAGCTGACGGAGCAACTATATCCATGCACACGATATCGGGGGCGAGCTTTAAGCAGACAACGCCATCGGCAGCTGGCTGCAAATGAATATGAATATGAGAATACGATTGTGGAGTAAGCAAAGAAAGAAGTACTTACATGCTTATTTTAATAAACGAACCATGCCCCCTCCCAGACACATATATACAAGCGTATTTATGTATTTATGCATGTATTTGTTAGTCGCGTCTTTGCGCACGTTTCTTCTTTTATGTCGCTTGTACCTGAAGCTGAAGCTGTCGCTCTGCCTTTGCCACTGCCTCTGCTGCTGCTGTTGTTCTTGTCGTCTCCTTTATGACTTTGTTTCACATTCTTAATTAACAAGCAAGCTTGGCAAGCTCATGTGTTGGATTATCCTGCCTGCCCGTGTTTCGCCCTAAGCAGCCTTGCTCCTCTTTACCATGTGCATGTCTCAGTCGCCTCGCCTTGCTTCGCTTTGTGATTTGTCTTAAAGTTGCAGCGACCTCCCACTTCTCCCACTCTCTTGCTGTACTTCTTTTTGAAATGTTTGTAAATTATTTATGCGCATTGCCTGCGCACAGGTTTGTCAGTCGTTAAAAGACGTAATATGTGTTTATTTTGTGTGTGCGAAACTCGAAAGTCTTCACTCGTCTTGAATGGGCTTAGGCTAATGCACACTGAGAGAAAACGATGGGGTGGAAAACAACAAGAGGCTGGGCATTAAGTAATTGCGCAAAAGAAAACTCATTAACAAATAAAGAAATTTTAATTCAAGCTCAATTTGAACAGACAATGAAAGATGATGGAAATAATTCATTAGTCTAAAGAAAACAATATATAAATATTTAGGAAGTAAGGAAATAAGATAAATTTATAATTAACTATTTATTTATTACCAACATTTATTATTCTAAAAGAGAGATTATAATAAGTAAGCTTTTCATCAGTTCCTTAATGTTTTTTCTAGTGAATAAATAATTAAAGAATTATTCAAAATTTTCAGTTTTTGTTTATTAGATTTGATTTTCGTTTAGATTTACACAGATTCATAATATTCAGAAATATTAAAACCGAATTTAATCTGTCTCTCTTTAAGTGTTGTACAATACTTATATCGATATCGATAAAATTAAATATTTTAATTTGAATTTGAAATCGATTAAGCGATCTGTAGTTTAGTATATTTAAATTACCATAGTGTATGGCCACACTTAAGTTGTTTAGTACATAACAATCAACTTCACTGCAGATAAAAGTGTTATTGCTTTTCCAATTCAAACAAACCTACATAAACCAATTATTAATTATACTTTTTTGTATTGTTTAATTTGATCAATTATAAAACAATTCAATAAGCACCAGCAGTGCAAATGAAGTCATAAAACTGAGCTATACCCTGCTGAATTGCAGCTCAACTCTCTCGAGCTATTAATCCATTTAATCGGCATTGTAATTGAATCCATTATAGCCAATATTTACAGCTAAGCTCGACAGTCTACACAACTTTAAAGCACTCGATGCCAGCTCGACGGGGAGTCTTAAAGAGTTGTTCGATGGAAGGCAACCCGCTCGGGTTGTTGGGTAGCTTGCTCCGCATTCCGCATTCATACAAAGACATTTAAAGCAATTACACCCCGGGGTATTATTCTACTGCAACTTGCTGACAGACACATATTTTGCTACGGCTACAACTACGGCTATGGTGACTACGTTTACGGCCAAAAGCAAAAGTGAGTCCTGCCGGCAGTCAGAAGTCGACAGCAAAAGCATCAGCAGCAGCAGCAGGCAGGCAGGGAGCCGATGCGGGAGCAGTTGGAGTTGGAGTCGAAGCTGCTGAACTTCTCTGAGACTGAGTCAGCAGAAAGCAATGGGTGGGCATTGGGGGAGGAGGGGATGGCATGCCGCAGAAGCACCAAAGTAGAAATAACTTGCGGCAGGGCACAGAGACAATAACATTTAAATGATTTTAATGGCAGTTGTTCGATTTTATTGACTGGCCACCCTCTGCCCCAGCCTGCTTCCCTCCCCGCCGGTCGTCAGCGTCGTGTGAAAATGCTCTCTTTGCTAACTGCGAGTCATCAATGGAAAGTCGTAGGAAACGGTCCCGCGAGAGGAGGTGTGTGGGGTTGAATTCGTGCTACAGCGGCTGCAGCTCATCTACATGGCCGCAGCGAGCTGTAGGTGGTGCCATAATAATAAAAATTATTGTTACTAGCGGCTAAATGTATGTCATTGGGTAACTCCCGCCCAGCGGTGCTTGGGAGAGCAAGAAGTAGAGACTCGTTCGAGTGAATGCAATGAAAATATCTAAGCGAAGCCAGGGAAAGCCAAAGAAAATGCCACAATCAAGATTTTCCGAGGAGGAAAATTGTTGGCGTGACATTTCCTCGAGTCGCAAGTGAGGCGTACCACGTGGCGTATACATTATATGAGTGCGGGGTTGACTTTACCTGCAGTATCGACTTGTTTGCTTATCGAACCATCATCATGCATTGTTATTTACGTGCATTGGCCACACTGCATTTTTTTACGACAGCAATAACCGAACATGTATGATTTAAATCAATTGGGAAGTGCGAGAAAAAACACTCGGTAAAAACAATTCTGATTTCAATGGAAATCAGAGAGAACAGCGAAATATGACGACATTTAACATAGTGTGGATATATTTGAACATATATGGGCACCCTGTGGGTCCATTGTCTGTCATTAGTCTGTTTACGCTGTCCAAACAGAGCCAAGCATAACAAACGATGCAGCACGATGGCAAAAACCAACTTGAAAACATGAATTTCAAATATGACTGCATTTTTGATTAATAAATCGCGTTGCTGGAAAAATAAAAGAATGACGAGTTCATTAATCACAACGAACGAGGTTTGCATATCAGAAATTTATGTTAAATAAAATTTCAATGTGATAAAAAAGACAAAACTATGCAATTCAATAAATTGGGAATGTGTTGAACATATTCTTTTTCTGCCATATATAGCAAAATAAAATAAATTTATATAAAAACCATTTCCAAATTAAGTTAAAATTTATAACGTTAGTTCTTTCAAGTTCTCTAGAAGACAACTTTCATGAATGTTTATCATATCCTAATATAACATATCATATAAGAATATAAATATATTATATATAACATTTGTTTTATAATAGTATCATCTATTAATTTGTTGATCCATCGACAAGAAAATATATTATTTATTTTATTCATTAGATTGTATCATCCATATTGTGAAGATTTTCTTCAACTTATTTTAGTAGTTCAACATATAATATAAATACAATATAATATATATAATATAACTGTTCAAATTGGAGCTTAGCAGATCTATAGGCACATAATTAAGCCACACAGCAAAGTCGGCAGATCGCAGCAAGGACGCAACCGGTTACACAAAACGCTCATTGTGATTTCACAGTCAATTTAAAATTAATGCGCGCATGTCGCTGCAGCTGGTGCGGTGCAGGAGTGAGGCACGGGAACGAGAGGAGGAGCAGGAGCTGCAACTGTCGCTGTCTTGCCAGACGGAGGAGTCTCAAGGAAGCCGCCTGGCAAATGCAAATTGCATTTTGGCATAATCCCAAACGCAACGTTGACGCAACCTTGGCAGGCGCACAGAATAACATAGTAGATGGTAGGGAGCAGTAGATGAGGGGGTTATGAGGGTTAGGGTTAGTACCTCATCCGGAAGGGGTGAACGCCATTTTGGGCACAGCTTACATAGGTGCAAACAACTTGAAGACGGGTTAGTTGCCTGAGTGGGACCTCTCCAGCTGCCGAGCAGGGAGTCTAAGAGAGAGAGAGAGATAGATATAGAGAGGGAGAAGGAGCAGCGACAGAGGCACAACCTCAGCTGCGTGTCAGAAGCGCTAAGGCGTCTACAAGGCACTCGGCTGGCTGGCGAGAGAAGGCGAGCTGCTGCCTCACTGTCTGGCAGGCGACTTTTGAATGACTTTGTTTGCAGTTGAGTTTAATTAAAAACGGATCTAGTTAGGTTTTGCCAGGCAGCTCACATGATGCACATGATGCACATGATGCCACACGCTGCTGCAGTCGAAGCTGCTTCGAGTTGTTTGCAAGTTTAATTGAAGCACAGCAAAGTTGACAATATTACGAATATTTCCGAAACTCAGTCGGGCTCCAAAACGCAACAAGCCACGCTAGAGAACACACACACACACCACCCTCACACAGACATGCACACACACACACATATGTATAGTGAGGCAGTCGGGTGGCGCCAGGTGAATTAATTTCATTGAAAAGACGACGCAGCTCAACGAATAATTAATTGAAAGTGCAAGCTGGCAAACAAACATTGCAAAATTGCGAACGCGATTTCGATTCCGATTCCGTTTTAAATACTCCAGAGGGGATTACGAAATGTGTGTGTGTGCGGGTGTGTGTGTGTGTTATTTACAATTTCCTAGCAATTACTCGCTTAAGTAGGGAAACAAATGAAAAAACGTCGAAACTGCCAGTAAAATTGATTGACTCTTAAAAATAATTACAGCAAATGGGCTTTATTTGTCCACACTATTTACGAAAATAGTGGGCAAGTATTTTATGGCTACCGAATGCTACACTCATGAATATTAATATAAATTAAAATTGGTTTATGGCCCAAATAGTGAGTGTGATATAATTAATTTTGCTAAAGCAGATTCCTATTGCGCCAAAAATAACTGCAGATTTTGCTAAAGAGAATTTTAGAAAATAGTGAATATATTTGTAAAAGAGACTTTGTTTAAAACTTGTTAATTTAATACGAAATTTAGAGTGTCATGTGTTGTAACTGATATTTGTAAATTACTTGACTTGATCAATGATTTATCGCGAGTGGCGATGGGCCGATGTAGATAAAGTAAATCAAAGCTAAACGGCAAGACTGAAAGGTAAATGATTTAAAAGTAAAGATAAACCGCAATTGCTAACAACTAGAATAAATTGCTAATTATTTAAAACTGGTTCGCTCTCATTTGTAAATTTAGTACAATATTTATGGCACTCTCAGTGCACTTGTATAACCAATAAATTTCTAGGCTGTGTAATTATAATCTCTCATCGGATATAAAAAGCAATGTTTTCATTAGAGCCCGAAAAATTAGCGATGTGGTGCGAAAAATGCAACATATTTGAAATTTATTTCATTTGCCCAGTGCGATATTTAATTTTTAATTAAAATGCATTAAATTGACATCAGATATAAGGCCAGCCATCTGTAATATACATTATATAGCATTATAGGATCAACGATTAATGCGCCAAATGGCAAAAATGGTGAGTCTTATCGTAATGGATCTCTAATTATGCTGGGCAGAGATGAGTAACAGTCTCCCTCTCTCTCTGTGTGTGGGTGTGAGTGTGTGGGTGTCTCTCGCCTTGCCTCGATGCCAAAGTCAAACAAATTTAACAAGTCATTTAGAGCTGGAGCACACACCCTGCTGCAATTGGATGCACCCTTCCGTCGGGCTTCAATTGCAGCTGGCGAGCAAACACTTTGGCAATTTGACTTTTGGTCAGCAGTGTCAACAGCAGCACAACACAAACACACACACACACAGACAGACAGAGAGAGACAGAGCCTGAGTGACAGCTGGGCAGGGGCAGCTGGAGTGGATGCGGAGGGAGGGGGAGGAGGTGATAGCATCCTGTGTTGGTACGTTCATTAATTTTACCACAAATTTTTGCAATTAAAGTTTACTGTTTGTTTATCTGTTGTGCTGCTGCTGCTGTTGATGCTGGCTCTGCCGGCAGCGTGGCATGAAAATCAAGCGTAGCAACTGAACGAACACGAAGTCAATAAAACTTTTGTGCTACTTAATGCGAATTTATAGTGTAAACATGCACACACACAGTCACACAACACTCACACACATACACATACACTCTTCCCACACACACACACACACTTGTGCAGTCGAGAAAGACACTGACACTGACTGTCGTCGCAGGAAGGCAGTGAGTATCAAGAGGGGGTGGGGGAGGCAGCAAAGACAAAATTGCGTTACCAACAATTGCATAACAATCATTTCAAGTTTTCCGCAAATTGTAAAAAAAAAGTTTTTATTGTTATTATGAAAACTACAACAAAAACAACAAAAAGAACAACAACAACACCAGCAACCAAAAACCGGAGCTAAAGCAGGAGTTGGAGCTGAAGCTGCCGCTGTGGCTGTGGCTGTGGCATCAGCAGCGACTTTACTTGCTTTTCGGTCTGTGGTCTATATAAAACAAAATGGCCGCACATCCTTTTGCCAGCGCTCATTTTGGCACCCCGACGACGACGACGACGACGACAACATTCGCATAACTATGCAAAATTGTTGTCCTTGTCGCCCGGCATTGTTTTGTTTAGCTTCTGATTTTGCTTTGTTTGT
The DNA here is from genome assembly GCA_018903715.1 of Zaprionus davidi. Lineage (NCBI taxonomy): Eukaryota > Metazoa > Arthropoda > Insecta > Diptera > Drosophilidae > Zaprionus > Zaprionus davidi. Next base: position 7,949,991 of record JAEIGL010000006.1, read on the forward strand.
GCATATGACTTTGCTTGTAGGTCGCCCCCAGCCACGCCCCCTCCCTCCTCCTGCCCCTCCTCATCCGGTCTGTGCCGGCATAGTGGCAACTGACAGGATTTGCTGCTGACTGCGGTGGCAACTGTACGTCAATTGCGGTCCGTTTTGTGGCTTCCGTTTGCTACTTGCAATTCCTTTTTGGCAGCACTGTGTGGGAGGGGTGGGGGGAGGTTGAGAGGTTACTCCATTTGGCCAAGACCAACAGCAACAGTAGCAGCACCACTCGCACCACTGACAACACACCACAGGCACCGCCACAGCCACATGCAGCACATGCAACTGCAACTGCCACTGCCACTGCCACTGCGGATGTCTCTCTCTCTCTCTCTCTCTCTCTCAGTCTCCCTCTCTGTCTGTCGTCGGTTGACAAGCAACTTTGCAAGTTTTACAACTTTCCTTGGCGCGTTGTCTTTGTTCGAGCTGATGATTTTTTAATTGCAACTGCTTTTGGTATTTCTCGCCTTCTGCGATTGCCCGCTTCATTAACGCAGCGTTTTGTCGTCGCCCTCCCACCCTTCCCCCTTCTCTATCTCCCTTAGCCACAATCTGCTTGCGCACTAATAAGCATCGCTGGGTCTCAAGAAATTAACCTTAAGTCAGTTGACACTTCAAACAAGCAGACTCTACTCTCACTAGATGTTTCTGCTTCTTCTCCTCCTGCTCCTCCACCTCCTTCTCTTTCTTCTTCTTCAGCTTAGTTTAACATTGTCTTTATCATAATGGTTATTGTTAGCTTCGGATACAAAGGATATATTGTGTTTGGTGTTGGGGTGTGTATATTCAAAGTTTATAATGAGCTCAATATCCGTTGATTATGAAGGAGTTATCATTCACAATTTGCTGTCTAGATCGGGGAAAGTAGCTGTTTGTTTGGTAGATAAATAATATTTGATAGATGTACGATGATGATGTGTATAGTATACATTGGGTATTAAGAGAAGGTTCTACCTGATTTGGTATTTTTGTGAAATATGAGATCAAGCTATTTTAACTAAAGAACGACCACATTGGGGAGCTCAAATCAATCCAATATGCTTAAGTTGTACAGGAACAGTTCTACTAAATTTGCTTACTCCAGTTACTGTAATCTTAAGATCTAGCAATTTTTAAAACATTTTTAATACTTTAAATAAACTGAAGATACAAAATATATGCGAAGTATGAAGGAACTAAATTTATACCTATTATAAACATATCTTACTTCATATCCCTTCTTTAATTACTGTGGTATTTGAGAAATATTTATTTTCGCTAAGGAATGAACATATTTCAATGTTTCCAATAGTCTACATATGCTTAAGATGTGCAGGAAATACTTTACTTAAATCTTACTTAAATGTCATACATGTAGCATCATTAAAGCAAATGTATGTGAAGAGGTTTTCTATCTTACTAAACATAACTATTCTAGATACTGCAGTCTCTTAGATCTTACTATTCGCTATGCCAGCAAGCCCATACTTGAATAGTTGCAAATAAACTGAATATATGTTAGGTAAGACATCCAGGAACTATCATACTTAATTTCCCCCACTCAACTACTCTAAGATCTCGTTTCGAACTCTGCGAATCACTTACGAGGCTTACTAAATAAAGCAATTCGGCTCATTGACTCACTGTATTAATTAGAATCATCTGCGATGGCCTCAACATATGCCATAAGATGGTCCCAATTTTGGGCCATTTATAATGATAATAATGAGAGCGATGAAGCAGCAGGAAGGTCAGCTAAAAGGGCCAATTACGTCCGGATTGGTTGCACGGCATGCACTCTGAGGCTAATCAGAATTGCGTAGATTCTAACGTATCCGACGTAATTATGTGTGCTACGCCCATATCCCTTTGATTTTGCAATGCCAGTGGTAAGCAGCAGCGTCAGATTGAGCCAGCTGTGATGGTCAATTGCAGCTGACACGGCACAGTCTCTGTGCCCCTCTTCCCCTTCCCTTCGCCAAGTAACGAGTTAGGCTCTGTGGTTGGACTTGGGGTTGAGCTGTACCAGTGCGTACAGTGCGTGTGGGCAGGCCAAGTGGGGTCAGAGAGGGGGTTATCCAGTTATGGCGGTCAGTTCATTGGCGTTATTATCGCCAGCTGCGGCGTTCATTGGCAATGCGAATTATGCATGCGCCTTGTGCCTTGAGCAACGTCTGGCCGCCTGCCATGGCTGATTGGCCAATTGAGCTGCGATTTGATGCCTTCTGCTGCCATCAGCAAGCTCCTGCTGCTTCTGCCAATAAGCCGCAGTCAAAGGCAAAGCTAAAGTCGCCATCCTAAGTAGCTGTTTAGCGTAATTGAATTACTAATTTTGCGCTGTGCTCTAATTTATGTTTATTAATGTGTGAGCTTGAGGATAGACTTGCTCATTCTCACACTCTTTCTGTTTTTCTTTCGCTGCTTGACAAACTTTGTCTGCGGAAAATTGCCAAAAATCGCTATAAAACGTTTAAAATATGAGCAGCAGAGTTGCTAACCTGCGTGTGGCAAATGCAAGTCAGGTGCGTGCTAGAGCTGAGAGAACCACTCACGATATCGGTATCGATATCGATATGTTGAACTTAATGTGAAAATCGAATATTAAATTTGTTTTGGTAAACGACAGCAAAAGTATCGCGCCAACCAACTATCGATATTTTGCCAGTTCTAGTGCAACCACAACCTCAACCTACTTTGGCTTCGAGTTCCACATCGAATGTGACTGCAATGCAAACTCAAACAAAGCAAATGGCAGCAAAAGTGCCGAGCGAAAGCGAAAAATTGTGTGTACAAAAGGAAACCGCAAAAATATTTATAGAATTCTAAAAAATATCAACAACAACCGAAAAACGTAGCAAACTCGAAATGCACACATGCGTAAAGAGTGGCGTATGAAAGGAGCATAAGCAAGAAAGAAAAATATTTGTTAAATAACGGAACAATCCAAATGGCGAATGCCCTGACAAAACTAAGATAATAAACTAAGTTTTGAGGTAAAATAATATTGTCATAATTTTTATGAATTTAAACAAATTAAAATACTACAATTGAAGATTAATATCTCAGTAACTCAGCTCCCAGCAATATGGAATACCGTTTCAAATCATGCATAACCTCACTCTTTGTAAGTGTACATTTCGCTGTACCCGTCGCTGGCAAAGGGCATGACAAAGTCAATGCCAGCCCTTTGTGGAGGCAGGCAGGCTTAATGGGTTTCTTGGCATAATTAACCCAAAACTGGGCAGGGTCGCAGGGGGCAGTGAAAGTGTTGATAAAACTTGGGCGGTGGCTGCGGCGTGGGGCGTGGCATAGCACTGCCGAATATAAGACAAGTCATGCGTGGCAATTTCGCAATTCCAGCTGCGTCCATAACAATATAACGCCCGACCCCGCGGCAAGAGCAAGAGAGAGGAGAGAGAGAGAGACGGACAGACTCCAGGACGCACTCTCTTACGGATGGCAAGAGTTCATTCAATGACATTTCTCATGCGTGCGAATTTATGTTGCCCCAAGCCCCGAAGCCGACGAGCGAGCGTAATTTGTTAAGCCAGCAATGGGTATTTTAAAAGGGGCCAAGCAGGCAATACTGGGTAGAGGGGGCGTGGCCCAAGTGGGGTGCGGAAGCGCTTTAACTATTTGCGCAAAATTGCAAAGAGCAAAAAGAAGTTCTTTTTTCGGCCACACATAAATCATTTCCCCGAAGCATTTGTGTTATTTATAAAATATTTTATTATTGTATTTGAGGCAAGTCGGTTACGTCTGGGAAATGTCGTAATAGCACCAGTTGAGGGAGCAAGAGAGAGTGATGAAGGGAGAGGGGGAGACTCGTTGAGTTGGCTTGCCAAAGCAGGAGTATCTGTTTCAATTTGCATATCTTTGATTTCAGCTTCGCAACTTGCCTCACATTTGTAGTTGTGCTTGCCTATTGTCGTTGTCCCCGTTGTAGTTGTTGTTGTTTGTAATCCTTCTGCTTGTTGTTGCTGCTGCTGCTGCTTCTGCTGCTCCTGTGGCTGTCAACGTTATTCTCCAAGGACACACAACAATGCCACAAAGTTTGACGCCACAGCTTAAGAGTTTTTGGTCTCTAAGACCAAAGGCAAAGTCGTCGGCTCAGGCATCTCTGCTGGCCTCGTGGTCCTGTGCCGTGTGCGGCTTTACAGCCAATATGCGTTACTAATACGCAAAAACCATTTCATTTTACGTTTGACTAATAGAAAGGATTCATTATGAATTATACATATGCGTGTTGGGGTCGCTAGGCTCAGCTCAGCTTGCCTCGCCTCGACCCAATCGTGCCTAGGATAAATTTGCCTTGCGTGAGTCTCCTGTCCCAAAAGGAGCGAGGGAATGACATTGTAATTGTGAGCCAGGTCCGGGGATTACCACTGACCCAGCACACTTGGGTCGTGGACAACCTGGCCTGCCCTCTTTCTGTCCCGGGTTTCTTCGGTTTATTGTGGTTAATTTTCAGCGTAGATTTCGCTCGACCAACTTGATTAGAATTGATGAACTTGATGTGGAGCGGTCGAGGGAGCGTCATAGTGTCAAGGGTTGCCCTGGCCTATGCTTTGCATTTATTATTTATGAGCCGAAATGCTTGTACGACGTAGCTGGTGACACTTTCGCATTCAGTTGGCTAAATGAGCCGGAATTCTATTTGGAAATTGGACAGGGCAGCTGTGGGGAAACGAGAGTGAAGCGACATGAGTCAAATATCCTACTGCATTTTCTTAGATCTTTAATAGATTAAGGTTTTATTATTTACAACATATAAGTAGATACCTAAAATGGAACTTGTTATGTTGTTATGGTGTTATGAACTAAGGGAAAATTATCATTATACCCTTGCAGAGAGTGGCAAATATCTCAGACTCAATTTAGTATATATATTTTGAATCAGCATCACCAGTAGAGCCGATCTAGCCATGTCTATCTGTCCATCTGTCTGTTGCAACGCAAAGTAGTGTGTCAGTTTTAGAGCTATCTTGATGAAACTTGGTAGACATGCTTCTTATTGCACGCTATCAATAAGTCGGACAAGCCGGATCGGACCGATATAATGCGTATATCTGCTATACAAACTATCTGCTTTGTTATTTGTCCAATCTACTATAATGGACTTTTTCTTTTTAAAAAATATGTATATTAAATTAAATCATACCAGTTTTGTTTTTAATAATAACAAATTAGAAACATTATAATAAATATACACACATAATACCATTCAAGTCTGCACCATTATAAATAACTAGGATTGAAAGAATCGGAGCAGATAAAAACCCGCAAGGGTACACAACTTTCGGCATACCGAAGGTCGACTTTCTTTCTCGTTTAAACACAAAGGTTTTTTTTAGTGGAAGTCTTTGAATAGTTTTTGGAATGGCTTGTCCCCTATAAGAAACGATTTAAAAAGTGTTGCAGCTAGCTTAAAATGTCGCTGACTTTGCCAATAGATTACTTATTGTAATAAAAATAGAAAAATGTATTGTTGAAACTACTCCATAAGTATTCCGACTTCCGCATACAATAAATAGACTCAGGGCAGATATATTAATACAAATAAGAATAGCAAGCAAAATGCCACTAGCTTAACCATTAAACTTGGCCAAATAAATTACCGTTATGATAATAGAAGCTTAATCCAACAAAATCCTTTTCCAATTGGAATACCACAAGAACCCAAAAATAGTCTCTGTCTTAATGCAAATAATTTAATTCGAATCAGTTGCTGAATACACACAATAATTGTCACACACAATTTGGAATGAATACGTGAATGAGTTTGAGTGTAATTCATTCTGAATACAACCCGTTTATGCATGTGTGTGTGCGTGAGTTTGCCATAAATAACTCAAAGACAACTGCGTCGGGGCCAGTCGAGTGTGTGCACAATTGAGAAATGGCAGCCGAAACTATTTTTGATATTAATTGTCAAGTGGCTGCCTGGCTGGGCGGGGGTTGTAGCACAGGGGGTGGGCGTGGCATAGGCAGTGGGTGGCCTGAAGATGTGCGGTCATTAATTTCCGGTCAAGTGGCCAGAAGACAATCATAATTATTTATTTAGCACACAGCAGATTGACCAGCTGCACACGTGGTTCTTGCGGTGGCCCACGACGCCCGCGTCAAGGCTGCTGCTTTGTGTATGTGTGTGTGTGTGTGTGTGCTGGGTGTGTATGTGTTAGTTTTGTGGTTAGCCGAGGTGCTGAAATGTTTACTTTGTCGGGCAAGAACGGCGAGTCAAAGTTAATGATGCATCGCACTTGCGGTAAGGAAGCACAAGCGCTAGGATGCTAGAGATATGGAGGGGGGGAGGGCCTCTCCTTGCCAACTCACGTGCAATTTATGGACCGTAATTGCTGCAATTTTGTTGCCTCTTTTCTTGCCACACATCACACACTTGCACTCGTACAGACTTTCTGATTTATACAGCGAATGCACTCAGCGCACACCGAGTTCGATTTTAATGACACAACGCACTGCAGCCGCTGGCTCCAACTGCGTCTTTGACTCTCCGTCTGGCTCGAATCCAATCTATATGCTAAGACAAAGCGCTCGGCTGAAAGCAACCTTCAATTTGCGCAATAGCTTGGAAATAATTTATAACATTTTTGCAGTTGCTTGTGCCAGTTACCATTTCCCACTCCTCTCCCTCCAGCTTCCCCTCTTGAAGGTCGTTTCACATTGCGTATACGCATTTCCGGCAATGCAAAGTCACCTTTTTCTCTGCTGCTCATTAAATGCGACTTATGGCAGCGAAATGCTGTATATTTTTGGCCATAAACTGCTGACAGCTGCCTCCACCAAAGCCGATTTTCGATGTCAGACTGGAGGTGGTGGCAATTTCATGCTTTGTGTGGCACAAATTAAAAAGTTTTTGCCTAGAAATTTTTGAGAAAAAACTGATTTTGGTACCGTATGTCTATCAATCTATGCTAAAACATTGAACCATAAACAAAATGGTATGGCAGAATTATAATGATGAGATTATTTTTTGTATATATACTATATATGTAGAATGGAGGTAAACACGTCCTTTTTCTTTCGCGACTCAGCACAATGTGCTTTATTTTAAGTCCCATAAAAATTAATTACTTTATTTAGAATCCTGTGATGTTATCGTTATGTTGTTTAAATGAGCAAGCAATGGGGAACTATCGATGTCATTATAGCAATTACTGTCAGTACAGATAACGATATGACGTCGGGCACGATTACAGTTCCCAAGGCGTTAAGATCTGAAAATAAAAAAAGATTTTTAATGTAAGAAAACACATGGAGTCATCTATAAAAATATGAGCGGTTTTCCTTTCCGAAACCTGGTCAGCTGGGAATTCGTACGGAAAATCGGGACTTATCGGAGGCAATGTTTCCTAAACTAAATCGAAAAATCAACATATTATTTTCGACTTATATATAAGAATCAATCGACATTTATAAGAATCAATCGTCAATCTTGGCGCCCACAATCAGATCCTCTTTGTATGTTATGTTAACATATTGTTTTATTATTTAATTTGGCTTAACATAACTCTAATCAGTAATCGATATATAACTATCGATATACACATAATGGGTTTAAATTGCAGCAAGTTTGTTTTCTATTCGCAGGACACTCCGCTGGACGTACCACTGTACACTCCGCTAGACAACCGAACAGCTGTTGGCCATCATTGTTGTAATTGCCAATTTGATGAGTGAAATGCGGGACAAATGTTTCTTGTGTGCATGGCGAACGCATATCGATGCCCGTAATCGGCGGTGGGCAGTTCATTTTTTAACGTTAAACAGACACCTTTGTTTCATTAGGTTGCGGCTGCTACCTGGAGTTGTGCCTGCCGTTGTCCAGTTGGTCATCAATCTTGGGCTATGATAGCGTCTGACAGGCAGCTCGTAAATCTCGACGCTATCTCCGCCGGCGCGTGGTTTTTTGTTATTTGCTGCAGACTGTTTCCATTTGCGTAGCTGTCAGTTTTGGGCACAGCCAATACACATGAGACCCACATCCAGTTTGGTGAGAGCAGCGGGGGAGGGGGCTGCAAATCAAATCAAATGTCCGAGACGAGTCGTTGAGTTCTTCAGCAACTTGAGAAGGTAGTCCGAAGTGCTCTTCCAAGTTTTCTCGTACTGTAACTCCAAATCGCAGCTGCAGTTGTGCATTATCTGCATATTTATTACTGCAGTGATTACAGTGCAAGGCAGGGGTAGGCGTGGCACGGTTCGAGGCTTTCAATTTTAGTTAATAACAGTGCTACATCCAATCAATCAGTCCGGGCTGCACTTGCGCCTGAGCATTTGTAATATTAATCAATAGTGCGCTGCACTAAATTCAATATTATCTACGACGTTGTGTGCGCATTGTGCAAGCGTTGCGTATACGCAATATTAAATGAGCTGCTGTCAAGCGGAGGCAGCGAGGTGAAACATCGGGCCAGGCCAGGACAATGCAGCACTAACAAGCTTTATATCTATACACACACACGCACACACCTGTACATTGTAGCAAAGGTGTGCCTGGCATATTTTACACAGCGCGCACGCCACGCCCCCGTGCCTGGCCACCTCGACGTTTCATTTAAGGCGTGTTATTAAGTTGCCTGCAATTAAAATTACGCGCGTAATCAGAGCGAGAAAGATAAATTCGCGTTATAAATATAATTCGCGCTCAGCGCACGCATTGGGGAGGGGGAAGGGGTACGAAGTGACAGGCACTCTCCCTCTCTCTCGTTCTCACTAACTGACTCTCCGGCGAATTCGCGCAGCGCAATCAGGCTGCCGCACTAGGGGCTAATTAATTTCGCCACTTTACTCCGTGCGCGTCTCCAGGGAGCGGCAGCGCTTTGTGCTCGCGTATATTATATGTGTGTATGTGTGTGGGTGCTTTGATTTTTTCTCCAGCAGTTTGCCTTTTACATTTGCAGCGTTGTACCCTGTAAGCATTAGCAGGTTTACAAAGTGAGGGAGTATTAGCTGGAATGAATATTGCAGTTATTTCAATTAAGAAGTTCTGAACATCATTTTATTGTTTTCATCACGTCTTATCCACCTTATTGTTTGGCCTCGATTACTTCATTATCATATTATTTGTTATTGGCTTACCGCCACATTTGAAGTTACCGATCAATTCTTCGATAACTTATTATTGTTATTGGCTTGCCGCCACTTTGGAAATATTATTTATCGAGTCTTCAATGACTTTAAACAGGGGAAGTAAAGTTACTGCTATCGTTTATTAAATAAATATAAATATGCAAATCATAATAGAAAATAAATAATGTACATATATTTTATTTGCTACTGTTTCTTAGGGCAACCTCCATTCGATCAGCTGCTGCGTTTTGTGCTTATTCTTATTTACTGTTGCTCTTCCGCTGCGCTGCGTCGCCTGCGTCTCGTGGCGTGTTCATAATTTGCCACAGTGCTAATTAATATGGCTTATGCAGAGGATACTGGTCCGTCCCAGCACAGTCCATTCAATCAATACCCCTTAGCGGGTAAAAGTTTAAATTAAAATAGCGCAGCAGATAAAGGCAGAGAGAGAGGCAGTGGGAGCAATAACGAGAGAGTGACAGCGAGCATATTTAAAATGTTAACATTATGCAAAACTCAACTGAGATCCAACTATCAACTGGAAGGACAAGCACGCACACACACACGCGTACGCAAGCTGACTAGCGCATTAGTTGTAGCCGAAAAAAAAGTTGGACAAGTCGAGCAAGCCAGCCGTAAGCCAAAGGCGGCCTCTGACTGCCTGTGCCTGCCTCGAGGCTCGTCCGACGGTCAAGCGATAAAGAAAAACTTGCTAAAGAAAGGCAAGGCGAAAGAGTGCGCAAGAAAGGAACACAGATAAAATGTAACTGCAAATGGTCGAGAAGAAACGAAAAGTGTCAGCGCGAGAGCTCGACTACAACAAAGCGAAACAGGCAAAAAACTATGTAGTTTCTACAAGGCAAACTACTGAGCGGGGCGAAGGAGAGGCGCAGATAAAGTTGCAAAGGAGCAAGAGCAAAGGTGGAAGGGAGGGATAGGGAAGTTAAGTCTGCAGCCAGTCAGGACCAAGTTGGCAAACAACATTAGTTGATGGCCCAAATGGGCCAACATGGCGCTGGTGGCAGTCAATAATAAGCATGCGACATGTTGGCCAGAGTACACTTTGCCCCAATAAGAGTTCCCAACAACTTTAAAGTTTCGCTCGAATTCTCCATAGAATTGGGCTGGGGTGAAGAGCAAAAGGAAGTGGGAAAGTGGCTGAGGAGGTAAATTCCAGTGCAAGTTGCACAAATTTATGCAAATTCACGCTACATTAAAGTTGAAACAAGTGAAATGCAAGCTCGAGTCGAGTCCATTCGAGTAAATTGCTTCACACGAAAACTAAGCGAAAATAAATCTACAAATGGCAATGGAAAGAAATGGGAATAGAGAAAAAAATAAAGTTAGAAATATAAAATACTACATAGAGGTTAATAGAAAGATAAGTAGAAAGATCGAGAGGAATTTAAATATAAATATACCATAGAGAAAGATGTAAACATGGAAATGGAAAGGAAGATACGAGATGAAGGTAAAGGAAACATTTTAAGGAAACATCTTAGGGAGTGTGGGGAGGAGAGATGGAATCGTCGATCTTAAGGGAAAGAGCGAACGTTACAACTACTAAGAAGAGAGCCAGTGCACAAGATGATTTTCTCTTCATCATTTCGTCTTCGACTCTCGCCTCACGAAATTTGTCCTGATTAATGCCCGTCGCATTCGTCAACTCCTGCAGATCTGTCGCAGCACGGTGCTTGTCCCTGCCGTTGTTGTCGCTGCGCTTTTCATGTTTAACCCATTTAACTCCTAATTAATACACTTCACACAAATTCATTTTAATTACATGAAATAAACCAAATATTTATGTAACTACCGTCACCACCTCGCCAGTTGCCGCTGTCACGCAGCTGTCCCCCTTTCTCTTACTGCATGCGTGTACGTGTGTGTGTGTGTGTGTGTGTATATTTTCCCGTTAATTACAGCGCTTTCTCTTGCAGTCTCCCTCTCTCTCGCTTTCGCATTCGCTCTCCCTCCCTCTCTTTTGTTTCGCTGTCAACATCATTTGGCGAGCTGAATAAAAAAAAGCGCCGCCATCAAATAAAATAAAATTTATTTGTGGTGCGAGCGGGGCAATAAAAAGCCATAGGATACTTGTTGACGTGTGCATAAAGGCGCAAAATACAGTGAAAAATACAGTGCAAATTGCTTAAGTGGACTGCGACCCGATATACTCGTATGCATGTGTATAGTCTGTGGCCGATGGCAGTTTTCAGTAAATTATTGCGGCAGTCTTTCGGTTTTCCTGTAATTCGAATTGACTTTTGCGATCGTACAATAATTAAGCTTAATTGGCAGAACAATTCAAGCCGTATTTTATATATACTGTACTATTATGAGTTTATTTAGGTTATATTTTAAGTTATTGTTGCTAATAATACCATCTATTAATTGAGCCTCATTATCGACTTATCGGTTTACCGCCACTTTTGAAGTTACCGATCAAGTTTTCGATAACTTACAACGAATATTATTGGTATACCTCCACTTTCGAAAAGTCACTTATCGAGTCTTCGATAACTGGGAAGGAATGATAATAAAGCTGAAAGAATAGTTACATTTATCGATTATAAATGAAGTGAAGTTCAAATTAAAGTAAATGACAATGACTGAAAATTCATTGCATTGATTAAGCTTCTTGATTATTTGAATTTCACTGTAGCTCTACGCTTGATACACGCTCGATGTGTCTAAGGAATGTTTTGCTGCTGCTCACAAACGCGACAGTCACACACACACACACCCTCGCATATCCACACACACGCACTCACACTTTGTTTGCAATTAGTGTCGCAGCGGCTGTTTCACTTTGTTGTCGGCGCATGTGTAAATTCAACACATTAATTTACTTAATTAGGAGGATGCGAGTGTCTGTAATTGCTTACAAGGCTTGTCGCATATGCTCGCATGTGTTCCCACATAGAACAAGACAGAGAGAGAGAGAGAGAGAGAGAGAGAGGGGGAGGAAGCGACTTCGTCTCTGACTGAGTTATAGACATAAAGCCGTAATGCAAATGCTTATTAAATTAAATATGTCGCCTAGCAACGCGTTCCACGCATTATGCATATATCCATCTTAATGTTGGCCCGACATAACGAAATCAACTGAAATCGGGTACGAGTAAAGTGTGGCCAGGCTGCCGAAGGCGGAGGGGGGGGAAGAGAAACCCCAATTTATGCCCTTATGCCGGACCAGCAAATGTTTTTCCATTATTTCAGACTCTTTTCGCCATTTATCACCTGCAGAAGGCAGCGGCAGCGGCAGCGGTTCTTGTTTCTCGGCCAGGTGAACCACAGCAACAGCGAAACCGAAATTACAAATGAAGCCAAGGGCAAGTTAAGTGGGTGGAGCAGGCCGGGAGGAAGAAGCAGGGCGAACAATACTGCTTGCAAAACAAAAGGGTCCTCACTTCCTCACTTGAACAATTTGTCAAATCGCCACCACAATTGCAGCCCTTCGATTGGGCAGGAGAAGAGAATGAAAAGAAGACGGAAGGGAGCGGTGCTGTTCCACATTAAGGTAAACGAATTTACCACAAGCAATTGTGGTGCCAAATTAATTGAAAAAGTTTACTTCGCTTCACGAACGGCAATTCCTTTCTCCACCTGCTAATCGACAAATATTTGAAATAATTTACAAAATTAAAAGTCTGTTGAGAGTTGGCTTAGTGCGGCTAATTAAAGATAAATGCCTGATAATGTTCGAATGCATGTGTAATGCTTAAGAGACATGAATAGAGTTTGAGCAAGAAGCGACCAAGTGAAGCTGTGCAGATAAAATCGTGGAAGACCAAAGTCAAAACCTTTAAATTTGGTTTTCTAGTGCACTGATTATCTTGAAACTTCAATAGAGTGTTTTTAATACATTAAATTATATTATTTCTGAGTTTACTGTAGATATTTGCACAGGCTAAGGAGTTATTCACATTCATCCAGCAACACTCAAGTAGAATTTTCATTTTTATTCCTCTTATTCCAACTATTTTCAGTATTTACTGAAGCAAACCTAAACAAATCCGCTACGAAAGTCCTTTCACACAAACAGAAGAACTTTTCGCTCCGTAAATGTATTTCTACTTTGTTGGTTCTATTGCCTGCTTGAGATATAATACTCTTTTGCGAGAAACATTTTAAGAAAAATATTGAATTCTCTGTCCAGTTGCTCGTCCGGCGAACACATGCTCTCGTTGTCTTCGTGTCTGTCGATTTTCCAGAGTTTTCTATTGTAGTATTTGTTGGCGAGACGAGGCGAGGCGATTTGTACTTTTATTTCATGCACATTTCACTGGTGCGACAATATTTTACATTTAACTTGTCGAACTGAGGGGTCAGCTTGTCAGCACTTGCTGCATGGCTGTTCAAACACGAGGGTGGCTCGATAGGTAATACCAAAAGGAGCCATGAGAAGCGAATAAAGTGGGGAATTTAGTACAGTTTTGATGGATGAGCTTTCTAATCAACTAGATGGATTAGTTTGCAATCGATTTTGATATAGGCATCTACTTTTACATTTCACTTAAAGCAAGGGGTATGCGCAAGTAGACATCGTCTATTGCTGTACAGATATTTCAACATTTAATTTAAGTTACTAAAACTTAAAGACAGACAAGAAAGGGACTTTAAATTGTGGCTCACTTCTGTTAGAAGCTTCTTCCTTTGCTAGTTGTTCCTTTGATTATGCAAAGTAAGAGTAGCAACTGCACTTTGAAAGGAAAAATCTCTGGAATTCTCGCCAGGCAACCTTCGCACAATGCATATTTTCATATGTCATCATGCCCGAATTCAGAATTTCTGGCGCTGCTGGTCAGTTTCATCAGCAAAACAACAACACCAGTAGTCGTAGTAGTAGTTTCTACCCCTGCCACGCCTTGTCCAGCCCACTAAGTTAACACGTTTTTGCACTTGTCGTGCAGCTCGTTGTGCCCCAAAAAATGTATTGCATATCAAGTGAACTGCAATAAGTGAGCACAGCACATGCAGAGGAAGGGGGAGAGAGAGGACAGTGATAGGGTGAGTGAGACAAATGAACAACTGTGTAAATGCCTTTTCATTTGGCCGTGTGACAGGCGACCCTAACAGCGCCCACCACATCACCCACACCCCCTTCCGGGTTGCAACACAATTTTGTGAATATTTTTGCCAAAAAATTTAAGCTGTTATCGAATGGAAATGCGCAGCGAGGCCAAAACAATTTAAACGTGTTTGCAATGCGGCCAAATAAAATGCCAATTGTACGAAATTCGACTCTGATAACAAGTGATTGCGAGTTGTTATTGCTATTGCTATCTCTGTTGTTGTTGTTGTTGTTGCTGTTGCTGCATTGGGAACTGACAAGCGAACAAGCCAATCAAATTGGCATAAAACGGCCGCAGCCACATGCAACTGCAGTGGATAGGGGGAGGAGTAGGGCGGGAAGGGGAGTAGTGAGAAAACAGGCCTCAATCTAATTGAAATTCACGCCAATGCGCGGCTTAATTATACCCTGTATTGATTTAAAATACATGTTGGAGGGTATATACAGTTAAAATGGGATTTTAAGTGTCTGCAGATTAGAGAATTGATTATTGGTTATTATAATTACAACAAAATACAAATGAATGATATGGGCATAAAACCATCTAAGACAACATACTGGGATACATCAGTAGTTGGAGTATGATGTAAGACAAAAGGTTCTCAATGAAAAAAGTATGTCAAATGTAAATAGATACAAAAGAGTTCCAGACACAAAGCTTAAAAGTATAATTACTGCAAAGAAAAGACACTTTTAAACACTTTACGAGTTTATTTCAACTGCCTATGTAGAAGAATGTATGTCTCTACACTTTCGAGTTTATTTAGAACCAATCTTTGAATCTAAAGCGGTGTTGTAAGAAACCGCGGTGGTGGTTATTTACTTATCTCTATTTATATATGCTGCACTTGATAAGACGCAGAGTGGGATAATAATTATTTAACTCAAATACTTGTGATCCCTTCTCATTAGTCGTAAACATGTGTGTACGTGAGGTCATAAAATATTGTAGCCGATCGTAAACACAGATAAAGGATCGCTGCATGAGACAATATCCTTGATACCTGATAGTCTTGCCGTTAGCACAGCGGTGTAGTGCAGTACAGTGCAGTGCTAGTACATGTTCATGCTAGTGCTTGAACACTTACCATATTATTACGATACATGGTAGTATTACTATAGTTATGTATGCTATCTTGTTCGATATACATTAAGCTTGTTCATACAAAACTAACTAAGGCATGCGAAAGTACTCTAGGAATATGTTAGTAGTTGAGTCGTCTGAGGCGTTTGACTATTATACAAAGGTTCCTCCGGGTTCGAATCCCGGGGGAGGGCATAGTTTTTCAAACGGCAAAGCTTGCCAAGACAATTGTTCCTACTTCACTATATCAAAATATAGTGTTTGGTAATTCTTAAGAAATATTCTTATTCCCTGTGATGTTAAGATACGATATTATGATGTATGGATTCTTCACTTAATAAAATATCAAATATAATAATTTTTTTTAGTACACTGGAAGTATTAAAGGTATCTCAAAATATACAAAAATCTAGATATATGTATATAAATAGTTTCTCACTATTATATATTCATTTGATACATTCTTATGATCGAACTCTGAAAGTCTGCAGGGTATCTCATGGTCGCGCTCACTGGACTTTCCATTGTTTTTCAAATAAAACTGCCAAATGCCAGAAAGCAAATTAATTGACGCCAAACGCCAATCTTAATTCTATTCTAGGCCTCAGTCAGAGCTCATTACAATTTTTAATTAATTTTGACAATAAATCTCACTGACGACTGGCGACGCTTTTGACAGTTTGATTGAACGCGCATAGGAAGAGACATTTCGCTGACCCCGTTGACCCGCCACACCCCCTCCCATCTCCCTTTCACTACTTGATGAGCCTTTCCCAATTTGGGATTCGATTTGAGTTTGGGCTTGCGGATTTCGATGCCGTCTTTGATTTCCCCAGAAATCTAAAACAATGTCAAAAGTGCTTAAAGCGCTGCCCAGCAAGGGACAAGCTTGGCTGACCAATCAGCGGGGGATGGGGGAGCAGGTGGGCAGAAAAAAAAGGTAGCATTTGCATAAGGCCGAGGCTATGCGTGGCGTCTACAAATTAAATTCAATTTCCCCGCTGCCACACTAGAGACCCTTCAACAGGGGAAGGAGACACCGCCCAATTGGGACAGGAAGAGGTGGAAGCCACCGCGACGACGCCAGCGCCCGCCCATCAATCAATCAAAGCACGAAGGTTACCTGAGGGAAAAATTTGCATTGCTTCACGCAGGACGAACCGACCACATGGTGGAGAAGGAGGAGAGCGAGGAGAACGTCCCAAACAATTTGTGTTGCTCGGACCTGGGCACGAAGTTTTTGTGACGCTGGCACTGGCGCTGCCCTGATGATCTAATGGGACGGATGTGATGGAAATGGGGAGGGTGGCAACGAGGTTGGTCTGTGCTGGGGTCAGTGCAAACTTAACCGCAGACGTATGGTCAAAAAGCCCTCGAGAATTGGCTCATGTTTTTTGCAGAGCTCAACGAAAAAAGGTGAAAAGAGAAACCGATTTCTTTTGCAAAGTTTTCTCTAGCCATTTCTCTAGCCAATTAAAGGGTATGTCGGAACGGGATGAGGCAAAACATAAAGAAACAAAATAAGCAACGCATAACTGAAAAGAAATGAGTAGGAAGCAATGAAGGCAAACGAATCCGAAAATTCTTTCTCTGTTGGTTTCCATATAAAACATGAGATTATCATGCATCATCTTTCACAATTTTCCGATTGCAGCGCATCTGGTAGTCTACTCTGGCCGAGAGGCGCACAAAACTTGCTCCTTGTTCGCTGCTGATTTCTTTCTGCGTTTTGCTTTATACTCGGACATGTAGTGGAATGGAAGAAGTACAAAAAAAGAAAAGAGACCAAAAAACGAACGAGGCTCGGCTCGACGCTGTGCGGTAAATGGTTAAGGGCATGTCATGGCAATTTGCATTTTCAGCTTGACAAAGGATATGTAGGACTATGCCGGCCACCAGGCACCAGGCCCACCTATGTCCAGCTAGCTAGCCCCGGCTGTTCCCTGGCATGCAATCTCGCTCGATCGAGGCGTTGTGGGGCAGCAGCTGCTGTTAATATGCAAACAGGGATTTTCTTTTGTGGCTTTGATTTCACGCAGGTCTCCCCCATTCCTATCCCCATCCCCAGCCCCGCCTCATATTCAATTTCATGTTCAATAATTTGCCCATGCCCGGACAATATTTGCCGTCTGTGCCTTGACCCAAGACACACACGCACACATAAGCAGCTGGCCAATCAAATCAGGCGAGGCACAGTGCTTAATAGACTTTCAAATATTGCCACTTTGCCGACTATATAGGCTAGTCGGAGTCAGATAATTAATGTCGTGGGAGTGCGTACCTCCACCAAGACGCGTCAGTCAGAGAATCATGAGAGGAAGAGCAGAGCAAGAGCTCGTCCTGGGCTGGCTCGCTGATTGCCTGTGTTAATGTTAATTGCCTTTGATGAGTTTTATGCGCTGCGCTAATGAACAAATGACTGCACATTGCCAATACGTACGATCCCTGTCCGTATCCTTGCACACACACAAAGTATCCTCTGCGAAATGGGTCAATCTGCCAAGCGGCCTCCATCTCTCCCCCCTCTAAGCCCGCCAGCGTTTAATTGCCATTGCTTTGGGGCCGCTGGGCGGCTGCCAAACTATATAATTGAATGTTTAGCGCATCAAATTAATGTACCGCCCGATGAACTCTGATTTGTCGCACAAATAAAGTTGATTGTTGGCCACGATTGGCCGACATGATGATGTCGGCCCTTTTAATAATTATGCCATGATTGCAATCAACCCCAACTGTGGTCAGAGCGTAACTAAATTCGGCATGTAATGAGAATATTCCGCCAACACTGTCTACATTTTAAAACAATAGAAATTTGAACAATATTAACTGAATAATTTCAACATAACCCCACTTTTACTCACCAGCTCGTAGAGAACTCGTAATAAAGTTGCATAAGAACTGTTGACTGAATTATTATAAATTTAATTTAATACTCTAAATATTAACTATAAATTAATTGATTGGAGAGCGCATAAGTTTACTATATTTTATTAATCTTTTTACACTTTATCTTTCATCTAAATATTAGTGGTGGCAAAATGGTCAGACAGCTTGCAAGTATCGATGGTTTTCAGACGGAATCGTGATTAGGCTGCTCATCGATACATCTTAATCTATTGAACTGGTCGTTGCTTTTGCCCGCACTATCCATATGTGTTTATTGTTTATGCAAACTTTTTTTATATTGTAAACATCTGACCGATTTTCCCACAATTTTCTGCAAACAACATAACTGTGAACAATATTTGCTGAATAATTTCGTAGTTGTGGCTGGCCTTCGCTTATGCCCCACCATTCAATACTCGTAACAAAGTTTCATTCAATAGTTTTCATCAATTGTAAAATCTCTTATAATCCCTGCTTAGTCTGTACTTACGCAATAGAAGAGGCAACTTCATAAAAAAGAGCCAACTTTATAGCTCTTCAAGCTCCCACTTTCTACATCTGTCTGTGGGAAATCCTCTTAAAAATAATTTCATATAAATACCAAGTTTTGTTTTAGTTTTCCTGAATTTCCGAGTGCAGTTTGGCCCCAATCAACAAATTGAATCTGCTTTTGAACAAACTTTGCCAAAGTTTTCACTCGATTTAAAGCTGCATAGTGTTCTGTGACAGAAATATAATACTACATATATATATCCTATTTATTTTGTCAACCGTTTAAATTAATTAATCTGAAATAATTTATTATTTAACCGAGCATTTTAATTAACTGTTTAGAGATAAAACCTTCAAAATGTCGCAGCTCGTTAAATAATAAATTCCAGTTTATCTCTTTGCCCCGCAGAGAAGTGCACTTTAAGAACAACGATTAAGCGGGAACAAAGCTCGCATCAAACTAAAACCCAACAAAACAACTGTCCACGACAAGGCGACCCCACTCGAAACTTGCAGTCAAAAAAAGGCAGGAGCAAAAGCCACAGCATCCAAGAAATGTCTCCACTAGCAGCCTCAACAGCCCCGCCCCGCCCCGTCCCGGCTAATGGCCTCCGCCTCCCAGCTGCCCTCGCTGGGGTTGGGTTTGTGGACCCGAAATAAAGCAGCAAACGTTTGCTAAATTAAACTGGAAACCGAATTCCACCACAGTGTCATAGCGTCGACGTCGCCAGTTGCAACGTCGCCTTTTTGTGGTAATACAGCGACTTCAGCTTCTGCTGCTGCTGCTTCAACTTCATTTCCTGTGCAAGAAAAGCGCCAACAAATTGCGAAATTTGCATGCTGCGGCTGCAAGTGCTGCGTAGGCGTATACGTAATATTTTGCGAAACTAGCAAGAAAAAGCGAAATTAAACTTCAGATTCCCTCAACCGCAATAAGTAACTCGAATTTAACTGGCGACACCGACAGACAGAGAAAGAGAGAGAGAGAGAGACAGCGTGACTTAGTGCAAGAGAAAGTGAGACAAGCGAGACAAGATAGAAGGA
Organism: Zaprionus davidi; assembly: GCA_018903715.1. Taxonomy (NCBI): domain Eukaryota; kingdom Metazoa; phylum Arthropoda; class Insecta; order Diptera; family Drosophilidae; genus Zaprionus; species Zaprionus davidi. The sequence goes on from JAEIGL010000006.1 coordinate 7,969,667, forward strand.
AAGTGCCAAGCCATGAGATTGTGTCGAGCGCATTTCCGCCTGCGGCCAGACGAGCCACTTAATGACTTCCGCAAATGAAATGCTCTCTTCAAGTCGGTTCCAGTTTAAAGCATTAACACATTGCCCGCCGGTATTTTGTCCATATTTATCTTCAGAGTCTGCCGCAACAATTTTCTAATGCAGTTGCCCCTTGCAGCCCCTAATGAATATTAATGTGCCCCAAAAGGGATGGACTGCAGTTCTGCAACTGGCAATAAAATATTTCAATTAGAGCCAAGCTGCCAACACATACCAGCAACAAGAAGTACAACAACAACAAGAACAACAGCAGGAGCAGCAGCTGTAGCTGGAGGAGTGGCTGATCAACGACTTTGTTAATGCCACAACAAGTGGAAGATGCAGTTGCCAGTCGCCAGCACTTTGCCAGAGCACAAACAAAAAGATAAACTGATGCACGCCCCACGGCATGCATAAAAGATAGCACACGCTCCGACAGTGAGGCGGGAGTGGAATGCCACCGATTTTAACAGCTATTCACTGCTAGCTGCCAATGACCCCGCTAGCTGGTAGTTTGCACTTTGCCCCCGGCAGCTGGGATGTCTGCTCATTTGGCATTGTTGGAATGCCATGCGCTGCAGCTTTGAATCCCATGAACACTTGTTCACCATAGGTACCCATCAACATTGTTTAAATGCTTGTAGTGCCCGTAATTTCGTTACTTTTTAATAGTTTTATACTTCAATTGAACTTTAGTTAAATATAAGTGGTGGCGGATATGTTAGACAGACTAGTGTGCTTTACTAGTATCAAGCTTCGTGCTTGATCAGTCGATATATTTTCCCTACAAGTATCGTTGATCTTATGCCGATGTCGTGCTTCTTACACACATCAATGCTGCCAAGCATTTCGATATAACGATTTAAGCACGCATCGTTGTTTTTGCCAGCATTACACAACTTGTTAATCATTTATGCAAACTTCTTTTCATGTTGTAAGTGTTGTCGCCTGACCCGTAATTGGTGTATTGGCGTTATTGGTTCACGGCCATAAATCGCTTGCAACAATGTGGAGCAACATTTCTATTGCTTCAATTTTAAATTGCGCCTCATCGAATTTTTCGCACACCTACGGAACTTTCGACAATATGTATGTGTGTGTATCGTGCAGCCATTTGCCCTTGCGGCTTATCTGCGAACACGAGTTCTACCTTGTCAAAATAAACCATTCAATTAGTGCATCCAAATTGAATTTTCTATGCAGCTTGTTGATGCGGCTGATGCTCTGATAACCTGCGGGCTACGCTCTATTAGTATACCTGCTGGGGTGTGTCTGTGTGTGTGTGTGTGTGTGTGGGGCCAGCTGCAGAGAGTGCTGCGAAAATTTCATTAGCCTAACGAGTTGTTTGCTTGAAGACCGCAAACTCTGTCATATCTGAAAATAAATTGTGGCCAGCATCAGCAGCAGCAGCTCAACCCGAGGACAGCTCATCGGCCTACACAATCTTTGTGCAGCAGCACCTGCTCGGCGATTACGTAAGCGGTGTCAACAGAACGTTCATAAGGTGTTGCTCGAATATCAAATTATATTCTATGTATATACAAATTGATACTTAAGTCCAACAGCGAGTGCTCTACAAATTTGACATCTCTGGAGAAACAACCCGACAACGGACTGGAAACGTTGTCCAGTTGTTGTTTCAATTTTAAATGAATACAAAACTAACTTTGTGCGCTCGGACAATCAACTGAAAACAGAAATTGGAAATTCAGACAATGCGCGAGGGACTGCCAAACAAAAAGAGACCCCGATCCCGACTGACGATGGGGCTTCTAATCTGCATGCGACAAACCGCTGGCCGCACATTATGCTCAGCGCAAATAATGTTAACAAGCACTTAATTAAGTATATGCACAATATTCTGCGTGATTAAAATAAAACACAAATGCCATAAAGATGACAACACAGCAACACAGAAGCGGAATGTTTGCGCAAAATGCGCAGCGCATACACAATAAAAAATAAGGTGGTCGGGGGGGGGGAGATACTTAATGCTGACAGGCTTGTCCGCAAGGCCACAAAGAGAGCTCACTAAAAATAAAATTAAGCCCTGCGCTGCCAGCGCTGATTGCTGCCTAACAAAGCAAAAACACACGCACACACACACACACACACGCACACAGATCGACTGGCAACGTTGACAAAATTCGTAATTCACTAAAGGAATCAAAACAGAAGCACAGTTCCGTTCGTTTATTGTTGTTGCTACCGTTGCCAGTTGTTGGTTGTTCCTGTGTTTTCTGTTGTTTAACAAATTCATTATAACTTTTGCTATTAAAAAACATTAGACGCGACTGCACACGCATGCAAAAAAGGAGTTGTTCCTCCTGCTCCCTCCTTCCTTCCCCTTCCTCTCTCTCTCTCGTGTAGACAGCCAGCAATTTAACCCAAATGCTTATCATTTAGCCATTTAATTTAACCTTTTGCCCGGCACAGCAGCAGCTACAACAACTTCTCCCCCCACTCACACACACGAAAAGGGCAGACACAGGATTTTTCGCCCGTTTTGTGTGTGTGTTTTTTTGCATATCTCAGCTCAGCTCAGCACAGCTCAGCTCGGCTCATGCCGTGGCTCTGGCATTGTTTTTAATACAAACTGCTGCTCATATTGCTAATGATTTTGGGTCACACACACGTAGCCGTGTTTTGTGCTCACACGTACATCATCGCTGTGTAGCGTATACGCAACGTGGGTTGCTGCTGCTTGTGTTGCACAAATTAAAAACACTCTGCGCTACCTCTTTCGTATTAAAATGTTGTGCTGTTGTTGCAAACGTGATGTTGCCTGTAATTGTTGTGGCGAGTGAGTGTGAGAGAGTGTATGTTGTGAGTATGTGTGTGCGTGTGTTTTCATGTGTGTGTGTGTGTTGTGTATTCTGTTCTTCCGGGCGCAAAGTTCTTGCTTCGCCAAGTGCAGCACGTGTCGCCTTTAATGCGCCCCTGGAAACTTTCCCCGCCGATCAACTTCGTTGTTATCTGAGAGGCTCATTATAAACATGATAAATAAATGCAATTAAAGTTGCAGTGGATATTAAAGTCGCATATATAGTATAGACTCTTCTCTAGTTTAAAAAAAAAACAATGAATTCCGTAAGTATAAAATGTAACTTTAATTTCCCTTAGTTTTTAATTTGTAATTTTCTATTTTAGATAAAACAATGAATTTCACAAATATAAAATGTAACTTTAATTTTTCTTAGTTTTTAAAAATTCCCTTTTTTGCTAAAAGGGAACTTTAATGTCCTTATTAGTTTGTATTCTCTTCGATAACTTGTCGAAATTCCAGAGTTGCAAGTAGCATTAAAAAGGTGACGTAAATTTCCCTTATTATTACTTAAATTTCAAATGTATTCCCCATAGGCAATTTAGTTTATTTCCCTTACTCACAAAGTTCTTTGGCCGTTAAGTTCTTGATTCGCCAGGTGCAGCTCGTGTCGCCTTTAATAATCACTCCCCTGGGAAACTTTCCTCGCCGATCAACTTCGTTGTTATCCGAGAGGCTTATTATACCATAAACTTGATAAATAAATGCAATTAAAGTTGCAGTGGAGATGAAAGCTGCATTATACTATACTACATAAAGTGTAGACTCTTCTCTAGTTTAGACAACAGAAGTAATCATTGGTTCCTTAGTTCGCTTGACTTATCTGGCTGCCCATGACTACGTTTGCTGTGTTTACGTCTTTTATATTCAGCTATAGATCAGCTGCCATTGTCGTTGACTTTGTTAATTTAAATGCAACGCTTGAATGCACCGTAACAATTCACATCGTTGCCACTATTCTTCAAAGAGATGGCAGCGCATTGCGTATACGCATCGTGGTACGAGAGTTGCCCTATCAAAATTACAGACAGTAGCGAGACAACAATGTGCGCTTCATTTGGTGCAATCCTTGCCCTTTGTATGCCTGTCTTCACCTTGCTCCGCCCCTCTGCTCTTGCATTGGCATTTTTCATTTAGCCGACAGGCTTTATTAACATCTTCGTTCTGCGTTACCCTGAGAAAATCTTGTCTTGTTTCCCTATTAGTTCTTTAAGTGCCCAGTGAACGATGTAATTGTGATTGTGATTGCATCCTTCAGCTGCCGCTTTTGTAGGTTTTGGCCACAAGTTTCTCTCTCTGGAAATTAAAAGTAATTAATTTATCTCTGCATTTGGAATAATTTGTTTGCATTTTCTTCGTTTTGGGCAAAGTGCTGAAAACAGATGAGAAAATGCAGCAGCTGCTGACAGACTGATTGACGCAGTTTTAATTGAAACATGAAAAGGATAGAGAGCGGGAAGGCAAGCAGGGGCAGCTGCTAAGCCACATTGGCAGGTGGCTAGCTCAGTGATTGAAGCAGAAATCAAACAAAACTCTGACCACATTCAGATGCCAAACTAGCTGCGAGTTGCTGCCGCTGCTGCTGTTGCTGTTGCTGCCATAATGTCTGCACTCTGCACTGGAAATAAAAATGCTTTCAGTGTAATGAATTTTGGCTTGACCGCATGCTCGCACGAGGCGCACGATGACGACTACGATACTCACACCCCACACACTCATTGCAGATACATGCGACGAGTGGCGCAGGACAACAACAAAGAGCAAATAGCAAAGCACATTCATATCCTGGGCAACTTGCTGCTGTTGCTACTGTTGCTGTTGCTGACCTGCTGCTGATGTTGGTGTTGGTGTCATTGTGACAACTCTACTGAGTCTGCTTGAATCTGATCTGGTCTGGTCAGGTCTGCTCTGCTTAGCTCGAAAGTGCCTTTTGGCTCGCATTCCTGCATTGGCCAAGTCAAGTAGTCAAGTTTATTGGGGGCAGGGAACAAGTACAAAACAGAAGCAGTAGCCAAGCGGAAGCACTTTGGGCTGATTAGAAAACGGTTTCAATAATCTCAGGCAACTAGAGGCTGTATCTCTTTCCAGACCCCAGTTGAGCTGAGCTGAGTTGAGTCTCTGCTTGGGGCATAGTGAAAGTTTAAACAAAACACTGAACGGCCTCAATGAAGTCGCCGTAATTAAACCGCAGTCACAATGCGCATTTGTCTCGGCCACGAGCGGGCTTAATTAGACTGGCAACAAAGCCAAAGGCAGTTTTGTCTTGGACCCTATCAAAAATCATTAGTCACATTTAATCAGTGGCCCCGAAATAGAACACATTGTTAATGCGGCATCAATATTAATTAAAGCACAGCCCCAGCCTGCTCTCTCTCTCCTTCTTTCCGTGTCTCTGTTCCCCTGTTCATCGGGCTTTCTTCGCTGCGAGCTCACAGGGCGTATGTGCAATGAGGCAACGCGCCAGACTTGCGCGCTCCTCAGACTGACACAAAGCTGACAGCACTTTGACAACGAACGCATTCTAAGCAAGCTCGCACAACATAAGCGACATGTCAAAATGCCAAAAGCATCTCGCCAAAAGATGCGTTCTGCGATAGCAACCACAGCAGCTGACACATGAAAGGCACTTGACAGTCCCGACCGACCCCAAAGACCCTGCCCTGCACTGCCCTGCCCTGCCCTGCCCCCGCCCACACATCTTCTAGCGCACTCAAGCACTGACAAGGGGGTTGCACTGTACTGGGCGCAGGCTAGAAAATAATACACAGTTTTTTCTTCTTTTTATCGAGCTTAGACAATTGATTTCAGTTGAGTTTTTTGCTGAAACTCTCAAAGGGAAATCGTAAGAGGCTGCATAAAATGGAGATGTGTCTAAATGTTCTTACCACATATGCAATTAGGCTTCTTTCATTTTGCTGCTAGTGGTTTAAACTTTTAGTTTATTTACAAAACAACTTATGTAATCGCAGTTTTTTATTAGAGTTTAGTAATTTCAAGACAATTTTTAAAAATTCGCTAATGAATTCCACTAGTACAAAAGGTATTTTTAATTGCCCTTACATTAGTTTCAAAAATTTCTTTTTCTGCTACATGGTAACTTAAAATTCCCTTGTTTTTAATTAAAATTGCCTTATTATTACTAATTGCCAGAGTTGCAATTGGCATTTAAAAGGTAACTTAAATGTCCCTTTCTATTATTAAAATGCCCCTTAAATGCAATGAGTAAATTTCAAATTATATCCCCTCGGGCAATTAAGTTACATTTCTTTTACATACAAAGTTCTGCTATAACTAATCAAATTGGCAGAGTTGCAATTTGCATTTGAAAGGTAACTTTCCCTCTCTATTACTTAAATGCCCCTTAAATGGCATGAGTAAATTTCAAATTAAAACATTTCTTTTACATACAAAGTTCTGCTATAGCTAATCAAATTGGCAGAGTTGCAAGTAGCATTTATGCATTAATTTTGTTAACACACGCGCCGTCAAGGTCAGCACACATTCTATTGAATTATCGCGCATTATATTCTATTCCATGTAAGATAAAGTTTCTTGTACATTAGCCCTCTATGTGTGTGTGGTCTCTGTGTGTGCTCTGCACTCTGCTTGACTGGCCTGGCGATATTATTATTAATTATTTCTGCAATTAACGCGTCATTGTTGCTGCATCACGTCGGCTAAAGGGCTGCGTAAGCGTTCGCTCGGACTAAACGGGACGTCGTAACTTTGCACGCGCCATAATTAGCGCGCTTTTGTGGCGCGGGCGGTGAGGATGGTAGGGGGATAGGTAGAGACACCGGAGGTAAATGCTTTCTCATTTGCCGCCTTTTTAGTAGGATTGTCATGTTGGGCGCAGAAAGAAGCTGGCGGCGGGTTGGAAGCCTATTTGGCAGTAAGCCGTCAAAATTGCCGCCTGCTGCTTATCAGGCGGGCAGACGGACAGACAGAGAGGGGGACAGGCGGACAGACAGTTCATCACATGCATTGAAGTATGCAAAACTCGGGACGCATAAAAACTGACGCAACACGCCTGAAAGACATGCGAACGTTTTATTGGCATTAAGGGATCAAAGTTTTGAGATGCTCACACACACACACACAGGCACCTACTCGCGCTCACACACAGCGAGGCGGCAGCATAAATTCTTTGCAACACCCTTGAGTATATGGAGGAGCGCAAGAAGTGGAGGCTGCCATGTTTGCACAGGCGACAGGCACTTCAGTGAAATTTTAACGCTGACACAAGAAATATTTTAGCAAAAGAGATTGCCGGCGAAAGAGGGAGAGAGTGAGAGAGAGAGAGAGAGAGAAAGAGTAGATGGAGCAAGAAAAGAAAAAAACAGCAGCGAAGCCGGCGACAAAGGCCGCCTATAAACTTTGAGGGCGCACGCTGCGTATACGCAATCAGCTTGGGCAAACATTTGCCAAAATAGTTTTTCGTTTTTAAAGCAGCAGCAGCGAAAGCAAAAGCAAATGCTTAGCTCGGCATTTTATTAGCTGCTGCTTGTATGCGAATTTAGTCATAAATCTGCCGACGCGCCGCCGCACTGTGCATTGCCGCATGAAATTGAAATATAGTGTGATTTTCACTTTGGCCCTGTCGACATCGACGAGTTCCCTCTCACTCTCCCACTCCCTACCTCGCCGCATCGCGTCGTCGCAGCCACAGCGACAACCTCCGCTGAGGCTCAGACAAGCGACTGGAACGGAATTTAGTGGCAAAAGCTACGCAAAAAGCCAAAATGTAGAAACAACACAACAAGTTCACACTGGCTAGACTGCGAAATGCCCTGTAAAATAGGCAAATAAAGCAATAGAGCTGCCTACAATGACTACAAGCTTTCAACTTATATAGCTGGTCTTCACTCTTGTGACTTATCTTTACCGTTATCTTCTATCAGTGCCATCGATACGCTTCGCTTGGGACGAGGGCAGCAGCAGCAGCAGCAACAGCAGCACGAGGGCTTAGCAGCCCAATCGCCATGTGTTATTTATGAGAATTTCCTTATGAACCCAACCAGCTTCAGTGGACTTGCACACGCGCGTGCCTCCATGCGTAGATTCGCACAGTCACACTCACACACAGAGATTGTGGCAGTCCGTGCGATATTTTCAATTGCCAAATAGATTCGTTTGCTTGACTTTTGCGTCAAGTCCGAATTGCGTTTTTCTGTTGCGTGCAGTCTGGTTTTAGCGCGGGAAACGGGAAATGGGAAATGGCAAATGCAAAGCGTTTCCTTGCGTGTCTATCTAAATGTTATTATTTGTTATCAGCTCTCTCTCCCCCTCTTTCTCTGCCTCTCTCTCTCTCTCTCTTTCACTCCGTTCTGGTTTGGCTCCATTAATGGCTTCTTTTCGTGCTCGAAGCCATTTATCGGGGATTTTTGGCACTTGCTGCGAATATTTTAGCAGCCAGTTAGCTGCCAGAATTGTTATAAATGGCACTAGGGTCTGGGGAACAAATGTGATTAAAACTACCCAATCAAAAGCACATAGAACTCAACTATATACGACACTTGTCGTAAAAAGGTTGCGCTTTATCTTGATAGAAGGGATTAACTTTTACGAGGGCTCTTACGGGCAAAAGTTTTATTATTGGTAGTTTTAATGCAGAGAAGAACAATTCAGGATTCCTCATTTTTCTCCTATAAAACTCTTTTTACATGCAAGAATCATATTATTAATGCAATATTTAAAGTATCGATTGGAAATATCGCGCAACCACTCTATGAGAGCTATCGTAAATCAGTTAAATTCGCCCTTAATGTTTTTCAAATTGTTTGTTTATGTTTTCAGCTCTCAGCGTGTATTTATTCCCGCTGCTTCGGGGGGGTGGGGCGCGTGCAAATGTCATGGAAAATGAAAAAATATATGCAACTAAATGGGCATGTCTGCGCTTGCTTGCAACTGGAATGTTCATGTCATAATTCTAAAATTTGTGGTTGTCGTGCCAAGCGGTACTAAAATTATAGTTTATCCATATGTCTGGCCAGTGGTGTTTCAGTGAGAGTGTGTGTGTGTGTGTGTGTAATAAGGTACACAACGCAACCACAACATGCTGTGCCAGATGTTTAAACTGCTTATGCAAACAACGACAATATTTATGCTCATTCAATTTCTATGGGAATTAATCGATATCGCACGTAAAAAACAATCGGATAAGGTAATAACTTTTGACTGCGGGTGGGATATTTGAGCGGGAAGCTGCTGGGAAGGAATTTTCATTATAATATTATTAAACAATACGAATAATACAAGGTGCACTTTTATAGCGCACAGTGGGTGCAAATACTATTGTGTACAACAAATTTAAATTAGTTAATTGGAAAGACTTCTCACACGCAACAACATTGCAAAGCGCTTAGCCAACCTAATTACTTATGAGACTTTTTGAAAGAATGCAGAGGGAGGGATTTTTCTGTAAATCTTATTCTGTACAACAAGTTTAAGTTAGTAAATTGGAAAAAAAAGACTCCTCACCCGCAACAACTATGCAAAGCACTAAGCGTAACGTGCAGCCAACGTGAGCAAGGATAACGATGGGCAATCGATTGCTTTCGATAGTTAAGCGATGGGCGCAATTGTCGAATTTGACTGCCGCCCGAGTAATAGTTGAGGTAATTTGTTGTTGGGCCTGAGTAGACGACGATGGCGATGACGACGAAGAGTTGCAGGAGGAGGAGGAGGCGGGGACGAGCAACATAACAAATACACTTCAATCAATGCCAAATGGCCCTGCCGGCAATCACATACAACGAGTGCGTGCGTCTATCTGTATCTGCATCTATCAATGTGTATGTGTGTGCGTATGACTGCTTGTCTGTGTGTGTGTGTGTATGTTTGTGGGCGCCACAAAAATGAAAACAAATTTTGGCATGATTGCTGATTGTTTGTCTTTTTCATTGTTTGGTTGGTGTGCTAGGGATGTCGCGGCGACCGATTGTGGGGCTAGTGTTGCCAACGCACGCGCACATTTATTGCTTCCCAATTGGAAATAAAAATGGCGGCAGAAAGCCACTGAGCCAGCCAGCCAGCCAGCCAGGCAGGCAGGCACAGCGAAGCTCAGGCGAGCGCGCAGTTGAGAAGTTGAAGTAAAATTGAAATGAAAGGCAAAGCAGCGCTACAGCGATAAAACGATAAAAGCCGCACATGCACACATACACAGGCACACACAAACACACACGCAGTCAGGCAAAACCAGTTGGTCTTTTTCTGATTTTGATTTGCTTGACGCAGTTTTTTGCCAGCCGTTTACTGCGCCCCTATGCCGCATCTCGCCCACTCCTTTCTCCGTGCCCCTTCGGCTGTGCTGCAAACATTCGCCGCTGCCGCTGATTAAAACAAACACAATGCGACCGTAATGACGACACATGTATGCGCGCACGTGTGTGTGTGTGTTTGTGTGTGTTCACATTGATGTACGCACAACACACATGCACACACACAACGACAACGAAGTCTGTGTATCGACGAGGCCCAATCTCAAAGCCTCTTTCCGCACAATTGTACAATTTCTGGCGGGCAATGCCGTGTTTTCCTTTTTGCGCCTTCTGCTTTCTTTGCGCTCGCTCACATTGATTCATAATTGATTAGCATTACTTTTGCTATTGTTCGATTTATACTCACACAGTCGAATCTTTACGAGACTCGTTTCAGGCGAATAGCGGCGGCGGCGTGCCCCTCCCCCCTGCCCACTTCCATTGCCATTGCCATTGCGAATTGCTGCCATCTGTCCTGTTTAATTTACCGTAAATTTTTGTTTTTTCTGCCAGCATTTTTGATTAATTTCATTGCCCTGTGCAATTACGTTGCCGGTTTGTGATTAAATAGTACATTCCCATCGCATACTTCGCATTGTTCTGTCAAGTACGATGCCCCCATTTGTTTATTCAAACACACACACACACACAGTGTCGGTTTGGCGGGAATGTCCCCACAATGGATTCTCATAAACGGATATTTAATTGCTTTAAAAGGGAATCCATTTCAATTATTTATTGATGCATTTATACTGCAATATTATCGTGGCACATGCCATACAAAATACGGCTTAAAAGGGAAATTGTTTATCGGATTGTATCGATAATCCAACTACCTTGAGTAACCACAAAAAATACCAAATTAGGCAGTGCTGGTAAGCATGGCTGATATCGATTGCAGCATGTCGATAGTTGGCGTCGTTGCCATCTGTTTTTTTATTCGTTGCGCTGTCATCATTCACGAGTTGTAAGGATTCGTATGTCTCTCATGGCTTATGCCTTCGTCTGCTTGTCCAGACCTGTGACCATTTCGGATTATCCGGTGTCTGTCTTTGATTGTGTTCACACATCAGTTGATATGTCAGTCACTTGCAATGCAATCAACAAGACTCAATCAAGAACCTCAATAACGAACTGTATTTAATATTTAAGCATAAATTATTCTTTGACTCGGCAGTAACGCTTTAAGAGCAGCACGAAATTGCGAAAAGGGATCCAATATGGAAACATTAACTGCTTTTAATTAGACTCGCTGCGCATAATCAACTGTAAGGAGTACTGACTGTGGGGAGGATGGCAACAGGGCGAGGGCGCTTTATAAGTTTCGCAAGTTCTGCTTCGCGAACTTCTCTGCTGCTGTTGCTGCTGCTGCCGACGGTGGTTCAGGATGTTGTAGTCCTAACGAACTGCAACTTGTTGTTGTTGCTTTTGCTGTTGCTGTTGTTGTTGCATGTTGTGCATTTAAAGTTTTTGTAGCGTGCCATGCAGGAAATCATTTTAACAATTTTCTACCTCGTCTTCTCTTTCTATAGAGGTTCAGTGCACCCGCAACAGACACGCCATGAAAAGGCGCCCGACGCCAACTTTGCTTTGTTACCTATAGATCTGTGTGTCAGTGTGTGTGCGTGTCTGCCTGTCTCTGTGTGTGTCAGTGTGTGCGGGAGTTTTCGGACTGCCTGCAGTCGCTTTTATTCGATGCAGCAGCAACAACATCGCAGTCTTTCTTGCTTTCCTTTCGGTAATTATGAATGGCCAACGGGCAGAAAAGGTATAAAAGTCGTTGACTCGCCCGCAGCCACCGTCGCCGTTCCCGTTGCCGCCGTTGCCTTTGTTCAATTAAAAACTTTATGCTAGATATCTCTGTTTTTATTTAATGCACAGCCCGCGGTGCGGTTAATCAACCCGCCTTAAAGGGTTCAAGCAAATTGACTGCAGGCGTGCTCAATCTTCTTTTGGCATTCTCCACTACTGTCTGTTTATTTATCTCTTTCTCTCTCTCTCTAAATCTGTCTCTCTATCTGTCCCTTACCATCTTCTACTCTCTCTTGTTATCTCTGTGCATTGAAAAACGATTCGTATCTTATCCCACACTTGAGCACAATAGAAACAGTTCAAACACGTGTCGCAATTCAAATTTAGCTCTTTGCAACATCTCTCTTACTCCGCCCTCGCCCAGCACCTGTCCCTACCACACACACAAATAAAACACTTAAGTGCGTTGCAGTACAACGAAATGAGAAGGCAAGCAAAAAATTAGACTGCAGTCGGGGGAGGGATATATGGTACACGTGGCAAGTGGCATCTGCTCTGTCGTCTCGTGTAGAACGGCCTTGCTTTGCCTTGCCTCGTCCGTCTGCGTCTTGTACCTGCTGCAGCAGCTTGCCTGACTAATTGCAATGTAAAGTGTTTAGACACAATTTGGTAGTTGTAAGTGCTGCCCCGCTCCCCCCTCCTGCCCTCTCCACCCCCAAATTGCTCAATTAAGTATGTGAGTCGGCTCGACTCAGCTCGAGCTCTTTTCTGTTCCATTGCCCTGTCGTATTGTGTTGTCCTCTGTTGTTTAATGTTTTGCTCTTCTGTTGTTGTTGTTGTTAATGTTCGGTGTGTGCTGCCTATTGCCTGCTGCCTGCCGGCCACTTTTCCTATTGAGTCTGAAGTGCACAAATTGGCTTCATAATATGTTGCTAAATAACCTGGTCAAGCCCAGCATAATTTGCAACTGACTGCAAAATGCCTGCCGCAAAAGAGAGGGGGAGTGAAAGAGTGAGAGAGAGAGGGAGAACAAATCTGGAGCAGATGGAGCTATTATGTGACTCAAGAGGGCTACAACTGAGCGAGTCCCATTTGAACGTTGCAATTGCAATTTCTCAAGAAACAAGTCAATATAGTCTGACATTTATAATTAAATTTAATAAGCTCCATTAGCCTAGCACACATATCTGAATAATAAATGCACACAGCTGCAGCTGGAACAATATATTCAAGTCGAACAATTACACCAAGTTTGGTATACAGATTCTTGGTCAATTAAGGCAAAGTATTAGGGACTATAAAACCAAGGACTTCCAGATTTGATGACTTTTATTATGTATACATACATTTGACTACCTTCTATTCTGGTGTACACAATAACTATCATCGTCCAAATGATTACTAGAAATTGGGTAGCGAACGGATAATTAGCATAGAACTTATTAAAGAAACAACTTGGCTGGATGTATAGAACTGCTGCCGCATCTAAGTATGCAATACAAAAGTAACAGTATGTTAAATTTCTTAGTTATTTTAGTATAGAGTAGTAAAGTTTTTAAAAAATGGTCATCAAGTTAGTTTAAATACTTATTATACGTATTTATGATATGTATGTATATTTAATGCTTTATATATTTAGAATTAAATTCTCTATATAAATTTATTTATTATATATATATATATATTATAAATATTTGCCAATTTCATAAGCCTTAAGCCTCATCAAGAATGATATTTGGCAGTGTTGTAAATTGAACTTGTAGTTTGCATATTTAATATACATATCTTAAGCTCTTTTGATACTTTGTAATAAAGTTCTTAATAGTTTTCTTTTGACTCCCCAAGGTCGTTGCATATTTACCTTGGTAAGAACTTAAAGTTAAATAGAGCATCTTCAGATATTTGCCTTATCTGATTTGTATTTGAACACAGCCTTAGAAATATTTTCCATTCATTGAGGCTGCTGCCTTGCCGTGCCATGCACTCTCCCTCCCCCGCTTTCGTTCTCTCCCTCCCTGGACAGTGCTCTGACAAATAGCCGACCATCAAGATGGCCACACTCAAAATGCCCGACATCCCTTGCCGGTAATCGAAACGTTTTTGTGTGTGCGCGCCGAAATTTTATCTGTGCCTTTAACCCAGACCCGAACCAGGAACATTCAACAAACTTTGATTTATGACAATCTAGTTCATTTGATTATTTCCACTGAACACTGAAGCTGGTCAGGCTGGGCAGGCAGACCACTCTCGAACACTCTCGAACCCATGCAGGAACCCATCAACCGAGCTGCGTCAATGAGCTGGCCATTTTGTTCTCCTCTTTTCTCGGTTCTAGCTGCGTCTGTGTGTAAAACATTTTCATTTTCATTTTCCATTCAAATTCAATGCTAATCTACTTGCAGGACAAGCCGCATTTCGTCGGACCAGGAGCAGTAGCAGGAGCAAGTTCTGGCTCGCTCTGGCATCATTTATCATGGGACCCAAGGACCGGAATCGTTTCGCAGCGAGTTTGAACTAGACGAGGCGCATAATCAACACATTCGGTATATCATTTCATTGTGCGATACATTTAGATACAGTTGGGGTACTTATTTTTTTTTTTCTTGAGAGAGGAAGGGCTTCCTTCTACTTTTTGGGACAGCACGTGCAGCACATTAGGCTGTGGCTCTGGCAGTGCCATCGTACAGTTTACAGTCCGAGTATGTGAATAAAGTTTAGCTCGCTGACCGACCGTGCGTATACGTAACCAGGCTGACCCATAAAACAAACTCATGTAGTCTGTGTGAGTCGCGGCGTGCCAAATGAGCAGCTGAGTGAAATTTTAGTCGAGTCGTGAGCGCATTAGTTATGCGCAACTTACACGCCATAATAAAATAATATTACATTTCTCCCCATTCCCCCTTTCGACTTTGGCGAGATGTGCCTGGCACAGATTTGGCCCATTTACCCGCCATGTAGAAGGAGGGGTAGCAGTTTGGTCGTGCTCATTAAGTGTACTGCGAAACCGCCAACCGCCAAAGCCTTTGAGCACGAGCACTCCGGCTGTCGCTCATTTCTCTGAGTGTATGTTTTGTCTGCGGTTTTAATTTACTTTTGCTTCATAGGACGCAGGGTTTGTTGCCAGCCCACTTCCCTGCCATGCCCCGCCTGCCTGCCTGCACAGTCATTCAGTCATGTCGCCGGCGGCAGCAGGTTAAGCTTCTACTTGAACTTCTAAGTGTTGACATTACATGAGCTGAGGTGTTGTTTGGCAACTGCCTTTGACGTGTACATGTGCCCGCAGAGTTATAAGAGCAGCACGAACAAGTGTGTGTATGTGTGTGTGGGTGTCTGTGTGAGACTAGCGTTGTCTGCTGCACGAGAAGGCAAGTGCGCTGTACGTCCCTGTCAGTCCTAGCCCAAGGTCCGAGCCCGTTTCGTTCACTGACGTTTTTGAGAAACCGTCATGTTATTTACAGCTAGCAGTTATTAGATTTGCTGCCATTCCACATACGCCCTGTATGGCATGTCTATCATGGAGCTGTTCACGAGGAACTCTGATCTCGTGCTCATAAATCGAAGAGGGCCTTATGGGGGCTTTAAAGTGGGATTACGTGCAAGAAAACTTTGATGAGCAGAAAGCAATTAACAGTGGAAAGAAAAGAAAATCGGGTGGGGAAGGCAAAGAAAGGAAAGCGCTCACTAAGTAAATTAAAAACGTTAATACGGCGAGAATAAGAAGAAACTGAATTGCAAGCAAAATAATATAGAAGCAAGAAAATAATAAAGTCCGAAGGACGTTAAGGCACGTAATCTGCTCCCATCATAATACAATTATGCATTATGCTGCTGCAAGAGAATAGAACAAGTGAAGAGCTGTTTCTTCTCGTCTCGAGAGATGTCCATAAGTAACTCTGATTGAACTCGAAGTGCAGCTTTATATTTTGTTGGGCATTTGCAATTGAAAACTGTAAAGATGATATGATATAAAGAGTAAAGTTCTTCTTCTATTATGGACAAAATATTTTGTATTTCAGTGATAGTGCAACATTTTTTAGTATCTCCAACTATTGAGGACTGTCTTAAATCATATTTTGCTTTTCGTTATTCAAGAATTTCAGCAATTTGTGTCGCTTTTGACTCAATGAGAATGCATGTCAAAATGTCACAGAGAATTCGCTTGCACATTCCATGCGAATAACTCACAAATATTCGAATGTATTGAATGTATATCACACTCACATTCAATTTGGGCTGCTCTTTAAGGCCAGGTCGGCAGACTGCATTGGCCTTGAGCGCCTTAAAGTGGAAAGCGAATATTGGTATCGAGGCTTATCAGTGCGTGTGTGTATGTGTTTGTGTGTACACCTCAATTTTAGGGAGAAACTCTTCGTAATTAATTATTTGCCCACTAAGTCGAGCCATTTCCATGCCGGGCGCATATTTCCAGGCAGCTTCAGGCGCATCGTCGGGCACTTTGCATAATTCAGGCACTGGCAGGCGGGTCACGTAGACAGGGCAAACGGCGTGATTAGGGTTTTCGGCTCAGCCGGGGACCCAGTCAGAGTCTCAACGAACTCTCTGCGTCCGGGGGGGAGCCTCGCCGAATCGACCACAACATGTGTGTGTGCGGCTGCGGTAGCTGTCAATGTGCTTGCAGCTGTCGCGACGTTGTCGCCGCCGCCGCCGCCGTCGACGCCTACATTGTTGTTGTTATTTTCGTGGTTGCTTTAGTTAGTTGTTGTTGTTGCTATTATTGTAGGAGGTCATTAAGTACCCAAATCAAAGTTGGTCCCCTTGCAGAACAGTTGTTCGGAATGGTTGAACTTGAATGGGAGTCGATTTAATTGTTAATTGCGTTTAATAATAAGCTTGCAGCGATCGATTTCTTTATATAAATATGTATGTATGTTGAGCGCTTAAGCTGTGATTAATTAAAATAGTTTTAATGAAATGAATAAAGTGCAAAGTGCGACGGAGAAAACAAAGTATATGCGGGCATTCGGGGGAAAATAAAATTTGACTTTATATACAGTTTTATTAAGGCACTTTATCCATAACATTATTTTTTAAGCTACACATTAGGCTAAGTTTAGAAGGAACTGAAAGATTCCTAGTGACTATAATAATGAATAATATCTGGTTTGCCTGTGAGGTTGTTTTGTCAGCTGTCACTCGAGTAGCATGCAACTGATTTTTGCAGTGGAAGATTTGAATATTTATTCTAAGGAAATTAGTAATAAATTATACAAGTACAAGTTTGTATTAAATTAATAAATTAAAATAAATAAATTAAATTAATAAATTAATGCGCTCTAGCTGCAGTATACGTTGCCAATAATTGCAATTGAAAATGGATTTTATAAATCTGTTTCATACATACTTTAAATTGAATTCTATCGCCAATGAATTTCTCTGGAATCGCAATGGAATCCAGATTTATAAATAATCTCTTTTTACCCGCCTACCAGCCGAATGACGCATGGCGAAATTCAAAGTTGATGAGCTTTGGTTTTCGCGAGAAATCAGCGAATTAATTAACTCAATGCCGCAAATATTAATTGCATTCATTTCGCGGCAGTTCGTGCGTGTCATTTCGTGTATGTCGACAGATCTCCCAACTTCGGTTCTTTCAATTGCTGGCTCGGGTTGTTTGGGCTGCTTTGGTTGTTTGGGTCGTTCGCTAAGGCTTCATTAGTCGCTCGCGGCAGGCGAAACTTCTTAATTGTTTCATTAATGCAATGCAATCCGTTTGCTTGCTACTTAATTTAATTTTATTTGCTGTCGCCGCTGCGATGGCTGCTTTCCCCCCATTGTTGGTCTTACTGTTGTTCTTGTTGTTGTTGCTCTCGCTGTAGTTTTTAAATAATTGTGCGCAATTATTTCACCCAATTTAACAGTTGCTTTGTGTGTGTGGAAGGACTTTGTGCTTGCGCTGTACGCATTTAAATGACGTCATTTATATTCCGGCGGGATAAGCACTTGATGTAAAATTACAAGAGAAGCGTGTTGAGGAGGGGGGGGGCTGTTGCAGCCGAAATAAAAATAAAATAAAATATTCAATTAAACCCGTTTCTTCGCCAAACACCGTTGACAGCGCATATTAATCTGACGACATTTTTTCACACGCCGTCTCTCCCAACATCTATCTCTTTCTCTCTCGGTCTGTCCCTTTTGTGCATTTTATGTTGTGAAAATTAATTAATGTAATTGTTGTTACCACACGCCTGCTGCATGTTTGCTTGCTCTTTCTCTCTCTCCCTCCTACCGCTTTTAGCGTCCACTTGGAGGCCTAATAAAATCGTATACCTGAGAGCCCCCGACGTGGAGGCCGCACCATAGAAATGACGATTCATTATTTGCATAAAACCCAACCGCAAGCGCCGCCACTCGAACCCTTCGTGCGCGCCAGTACGCGCACTTCAACCCAACGTCAGCCATTTGACCATATTTCCACGTATTTTTGCGCATGAAACGCGCAGCTTAGCTTTATTTTTATTTTCCATAAACTGAGAGTATAACGGGTATGCTGAGGTAGGCTTGAGCTTAAAGTGCTCTGCCTTAAAGGCGTCAAGTTAAAGAGAACTGCCTGCAGGTTAAGGTCTCTCAATTTAGCATGATATTATTGATATTATTATTATTATATTTAATATTATTATTAGCTGTGCTCACAGTGTAACCAATAGACGCCTATTCCAGCTGCAGTTGGCTGCACTTTTTAATTTCCACATTTCTTTATACTTTGGCAGTTTTACCAACGGCACACACTTTTGACTATATAGTTTTGTGCCTGTCTGAACGCGAAATTTGTTTTGGCCAGCCAAAAAAGCCGCCATCGTCAAATTTGAGTGAATGACTGCAGTGGAAATGCAGCCGTCAGTCAGTCAGGCAGGAATGCAGGCAGAGAGGCAGTCAGTTAGAGGAGGGGGAGAAAGGCAGAGTCGCCTCTGTTTTCTGTAGAGGCTATTCCAAAAAAAAGCGCTGCCTACTTTCCAGCGCTGAAGTGCTGCGCCAACGCTGCGGCTTTTTGCATTCGCAAATGGTTAAAGTCATTTATTTCAAACAAATCATTTGCCATGCCAACTAGAAGAGAAGAAAACAAACACAAAAAAAAACTAGCTGACAAGTTAAGGCAAGTTGGCATCATTAAAGCCGTGAACGCGCGAGGCCAACTTTAAGCCGAGTAGGCGAGGGGAGTCGAGGCAGGGCTGGCCAATTTTTCAAAGCACACGAACGAAAGAACTTTGACTGACGCTTGTCGTTTGTGCCAGCGAGATAAACTTCGTCGGTTCGAAACTTATTGAGGCGCAAACAGTTGGCCTGGCCGGGCACGATGTCGCTGTGTCTTCCCTCTGTATGCAGACATGATACGACTGACTGTCGACTGCCAGGCACGCCCATTGTTGTAAGACAGAGACTCACGCCCTCACGATATCAGCTCGCGCGCGCACCCCATGGCATCCCCTTGCCCTACTTTATCCCTCCCCCCCGTAACCAGAGTTGGCATCGTATGATAAACTTTTCTAATTGTCAGTTTCAGCAAGTGACAAACGACAGAAATTATGTTATCTTATCAAAGTTGGCGCTACTTTTGCTGGCAATGTGCTGGGTGTTATGTCTGTGTGTACGACTGTATGTGTGTGTGCGTCTCTCTGTGTGTGTGTGTGCGTGTTGCTGGTTGCCAAAGTTACCAACGAGAGTCGTTCGGAATTTAAGAAAATTATCTTTAAGCATGTTGTTTGCATTGTTATGTTTGTTCCAAGAGTTGTTGTTGTACTAAGAGTTGTTGCTGCTGTTGTTGTCACTGTTATTGTTGTTGTTACTGTTGTTGTATTGTTGTTGTTGCTGTGTTGTTGTTGCCTTTATTATTCTTTTGGTGACATGCTAGCTGGGCTGCCTCTGCTGCTTATTAACATTACAAAAGCGCGTGTTCTGTGCCTTTTGGCGCAAATTGAGTTATGCCAAATTGACTTGTGGCAGTGCCCCTCTCCCCACTTATCCACCCCTGCCTCTGGCACACCCCTTGCCAGCCGCAGAGAGCGTGTATTAAAATGCAGACGCTGCTCCGTCTGTTTTATTTGATTTGGTTTCGTTGGCAGCACTTAAGGCAGCAGGCGGCACAGCTGCTGCATTTCCCAGGCCTAGTTTCCTCGCCGAAAACTTGCCCGCCATATCGTTTACAGTATACACACACATATACACTGACTGCACTGTCTGACAACGTCTGAGGGAACTTTGCCAGTTGACATGAAAAATGCTTTTTGATTGATAACCGAGCCGAGGAAAATGTTTATTTAATAAATGAAATTCATGCATATACATTTCTTTCTTTCTGCTTTTGTTTCAGCTGAGGAGGAGACAGAGAGAAGGAGAAAGGAAGAGGTAGAGAGAGAGTGAGAGGCAGCCTGCTGCTGTTGCCGGGACACAGTTAACAATCAGCTCGCATTATGTACATAAATAACTGAGAATCTGGGGTAGAATTTCCAACGAAGAACTACCGGTCTTATCGCAGGAAGCAGAGCTGAACTTCTTCCTCTGCTGTCCTCTGTGCATTCCTGGTTGGTTCCAAGTTGATAATAATTACAAGAGACTCATTTACTTATTGGTTATTCATAATTGGGCGAATCTTTTCTTGTTGTTTGGCACTTGACTGTGGCCTTTACTACTTGTTCTTATTATCACGGCTGTTATTATTATGTTATTTAAAACATTTAAAAATATAATAAAATCCCACATCTGTTTCTATAAGATTAGTCAAATTTGCTAATTGAGTTGATCAGTTAAGTAGTCCTCTGTTAGTAGTTAAAAGGTTATACAAATTAAAGCAAGTCAAATTTGAAATTTCAAATCGTTTTCTTCACATTAAAGAGCAAACCAAAAAGCGAGAATTCTTGACAATGTTCTGAATAGTGAAATAAAACAAGGTTTACACTTTTCAATGATTGCAGCTAACAATTGCAATCACAATTTGCTATAAAGAATTCCTAATGTATTTTACCTGAATGCATCATTAATTTATCAAATCATTCTTAATAATCAAACCATAAATCAAAACAAATCATGCGTTTAATTGTCACTCAAACGAATCAAAGCAAAAATGTAAGAGAATCAAAGAAATGTAATAAATTTAATTGTGGAATGCGTAAGGCAAATAAAAGTGAAGAAACAAAATAATAAAGTATAAAGTATAAAGTATATTAAGTTGCATTATACATTTTCTGTTATGCTTATTAACAAATTCGTTTCCATTTTGTAAGCCAGCTTAACAAACTCTTTTCAGCTTTCTTCCACTTTCTACAGGGTATACGAACTTCCAGCAGTAGCAATAGAATCTTCGGGGTGCTCCGCCTCGCTCTGCTTATTTTTTTTTTTGCAGCGCGCGCTTTATGGCGTGTAGCGGAATAATTCAATCAGCGCAAAAGCGACAGAAAAGGGCCCAGCCCAGCGCAGTCCCTACCAAGCTTGCCAGCTGCTCCAAGCTTCTCCCACTGAGGTGGTAGTGGTGGTGGTGATACTTGGCCTGCGCTGCGTTTAGCAGCTGCTTCCACTGTCAGTTTTGGAGCAAGCACAAAATCCGAGCAATTTAAACTTAAAACGCTTGCAGTGGCGGAGAGCGCGTGCAACTTAAACAAACCGGAAAAGCAAACACAGCATTGCGACACAGTTAAGGAGGAACTTCCTGTTGCCAAAGCATCTCTAAGCAACAACAACAACAACAACAGTAGTCGAATCAAGGATGTGACAGAAGTAGAACGTGCACGTTACGCACTGTTCCTTCTTCTTCTTCTGGCTAAGGACATGTGCGTGGGACGTTGCCAGCTTCGTCTGCTCATCTCCACTACCGTCTCCAGTTGCTGCTGCTTCTGTAGCTTAATTTCATTTATTTACCTGAAAGCTGTTTATGTCCTTGTGAAATTACAAATTAAATTTTTAATCACGAATTAAAAGAACAGCAGCATCCTGCAGCACGGATGTCCTGCCAGGTGTGTGTGTGTGTGTGACATATTCGTGTCTGATTTCGCCCCGTTTCTAGCTGATTAACTGCAGCGCAGACCCATCAAACAGCCTGACGAAGACAATTAAAAAGCGGCTGCAGTAGCAGCCTCTCTCTGCGCGTCTCACGGCAAGCGTGTTCTCAATTTCGTTTTCGCCTGCAAGGAATTGTTTATAAACATAATTAAAATAATATTTATATAAATATTTATGCATTTTAAAAGGATTCTGTAAAACTCTACGTAATTCACGCGAAATCGACAATGAGAGCAAGTCAGATTCATATACAGATAGATATATATAGGTATATATTGTAGGTATGCCTTGGATGCTTATGCGTCATTAATTTCTCTGTACCGTTTACGCTCGTGTAGGTGCCAGCAAGGTTGGGTCTTGGCTCGTCTTGACTCGCTCGTTTCGACCATAAGAAATAATGTTGTTTATGTTGTGCAAACATAAAATTCCTCTCATTTCTCCCCTTTATGTGCGATACATAAGCAGAACCCGAAAACGTAAGTATGTAGTATACATATCTGTGTATATTTCTGTATATATAGCGCATGCATGTCTGTATTTGTGTGTGCACTCGCACATTGCCAATTTTTGTCGTTTCACTGTGCCTTTGGCTTGCCTTTTTGTGCGGCGGCAATAAAGTTGTTGGAATTTAGCTGAACCGAAAATAGTTTATGGCGGAAGTCATTAAGTGGCTCGGTTTACAGCAGCCGCAACATGAAAAACAGAAGTGCCCGCCCCGGGGCAGAGCCAGGGCCCGAGCCGGAGCTGCTTCGCTCCTGTCATGCCTCCCTCCCGCTCAGATTCTTTGCGTGTGTGTGTGTGCGCTGACTTTTTTACGATATTTTTATAGACGAATTATGGTTTTTATTTGGCGCTTTCCCATACACACGCACACATGTACATATATGATCCTTTATGCTGCAGTTGGGCGCGTAGCATAACTATGGCTTTTTCCTTAATTTAATTATTTTAAAATGATTTGTGCTGCATTTGGTACTATGTATGAGCTAAATGGAAACGCACTGCACACACAAATTGCCTTTTTATTGAGTTAGCTGCGGCTGCTACGCGGGCTTTCAATTAGCATTTCTTTATAGGTCCATGGCTTGGTAATTGAGTTGGCTTTATAATAATCATTCGTCTCTTCCATTAGCACTCTCTCCCTCACACACACACTTACAATCCACATATCACTATTTGACAAACCACAATGAAGGGAGGCGGGGGCTGTTCCCTACATAGATGTTTCCCAGTTTGGGCACACTTTAAATTCTAATTTCATGCATTTTGCACATCAATAAAACGCCTTGACTTCTCTACTTAGGCAGGATGCTCCCACCCCGGACATGATTTGGTTTTATGAGTTTGATTTTCCAGTGCGCCGTGCAAAACGTGAGCATATTTTACAGTCTCACTCTGGGGTGGTTGGCCTGCCCTGGTGAATAGTGAGCGAAGCTTTTGATGTATTATGTTGGCGAAGACGGCTTAGGAACGGGGCTGATGAGGAGTGGGGCTCTGTGTGTCAGAATATTTAAAATAAATGTGCTGCCTTGGCTCCTGGCCCCCCTTTTATGTATTTGAGGGCACTTGGTTCTGTTTATTATCTGGTTATCTGTCAGAGTGCTTTTATATGCGGGCTCAACTTCATATTTTGCCCGATAAGAAGCGTATTATGAAGATTAGAACTAGCAAATTGAAGAGGAGGGGAACGTAAACTCACTCATCGCTTTCCCTGCAATCGAACCAAGTGAAATGTTATCGATAGTTGTGCAACACTATTAAGGACACTTTGTGCAAGTCATCTTTGTATTCTGATGAATTTATTTTGATGCTCGACACGTGTGTGCACTTTTATCGCGTTGACCAGCAGTTTCTGATTATTGATTACGATGCCAAAGTCAGCAGTTTGTGGTAAAGTCTGCGATGATTTGGGTTAAACAAAGCCCGTGCACCTAAAACGTCCTTCACACGCTGCGCAATGTATTTTGTGTAATGGATTTTGCAGCAATGTAGCAATTTCAGGGCGAATGCGAATGTGTGTATACAAAATCTATAAATTTAAATTGCTAACGTTGGTTTTTTTCGCACGTTTGTCGAACGTTGCAAAACTGCAAACCACAATATTTCATCAAATTTAAACAATTTGTATTTTTTCAGAAAGTTTCTTTTAAAATTCCATTGATATTTATTTTTAAATTTGAATTCCTGTAGAACAGCTTTTGAATAAATGATGGAGCAACATTGTTAATTATTCTGTTAATGAACAGAGTATGTAACTTGCGCACTCTGTTATGTTATTCTTTTGTAATTGTTCTGCTAGCTCTGTTAACATTTCACTGTTAATTGAAGGTTATTTTTCGCTGTATTTAAAATAGTTGTGAAAAGCATTTTAAATGATTTTCTTATTAAATTGCATTATACAATTTGAATATATTTAAGCTCCTTGCATCCTTTGCCCTCTGTTGTTCTTAGTTTTATATTTTCTGCTTTGCATTTTGCTTCAATTCTTTTAAAATATTTTAATATTCTCTAGTTTCTGGCAGCCGTTTTGTCTTTTATTTATTGCCATTTCCTTGTTGGCTTACTTCCTTCATCATAATCACCCGCAAACATTCGTAGTTTTGTCAAATAATCATCCAATGCCATAAAAAGCGCAGTAAAAGAGCGTAGAAAAGGCAACTACTAATGATGCTGACGCTCGAGGATTATTTGCTGCCGACTGTAGAAACTGATTGATAGCTCTAATTAAATCTGCGTGGCATAAAAACTTTTATTGAAAACGATAAAGCGAAACTTTCGGGAAGCCCAGAGACGACAGCGAGCACAGCAAAAGAGAAGTGAAGAGGAAGTGAAACGAAAGTATGCAATAACATTTATTTAAACTTTGCCAAGCCACAAAATGGCTTTAAATGGAGTATGTTGCGCTAAGATGCGAGTGGAGAGAGGGAGAGAGGAGTGGAGAGGAGATAAGTGAGGAGCAGAGGGAAGAGGCCAAAGGGCTGTGTTGTCTCCTTATCTGCGTGAGCAGGCGACGATTTATGATTGCAGACTCAGCATAATCAATTCTTATAAATTATTGTTATTGTTGGCGGTTTGCTTGGCGGTAAAGGCGGGCACAGAGAAAGCAAGAGAGGGAAGAAGGAGAGACAGACAAAGATGGAGTGGGGAGCGAGGGAAAGCACAACACTTTGCACTTGTGTGTGCGGGCAGCTGTTGACAACATTAAACAATCAGCATGACTTATGGGAACGTTGAACCAGCAAGTCGGGCGAGTACAGCCGTAGCAGATTTATATGCTGCATGCTTTAAATTTAATGGGCTTTAAGCGAGTTAGTTGGAAGGGGGCTGGTCTGGTCTGGCTGTCTGTGCAATAAACAAAGTCTGGCAAAAAAGATCAATGACTCCATTGAAGTTCAATAAAATGTGCAGGTCCGAATTGAAGGTGCGCTCTGCAGTGCGCCTCGCGACACAAACCTATCGGACGTTCGCCAATAACTGCGGCAGACTCAAAGAGCATCGCATGCATAAATAATGCGCTGACTGGAACTGGGAATGGTATAATGGGATGACAGTGCACCAGCCTGGGTTTCCGGCGGTGTGTGGAGGGCGCTCCGTGCCGTGCTGACTTTCAATATCGCGTTATGCACAATGAGAGCAGAAAAAAGCGAAACGAAGAACGACAAACGCAAATGAAATCCTTTCGGTTTGGCTTGGCCTTCTTCTCTTCTTTTTTTTGTGCCATTTTCAAAGGTAATTTTTAGCCAGTACCGACAACAGTCGGACGCGATTGAAGTCTTTAGTTTCAGCTATTGATTTTACCCGATTTCCGTAAAACTTCGCTGCGTTTTTTACCTTCTCTCAGTGTGTACTCAAGGGTCTGCGTTTGTTGGTCCTATGTCTGTCCGTCCGTCTCTCTGTCCGTGTAATTGCTCAAGCCAACGCACAATGTTTGCTACGGCGAAATTGATAATTGAACCAACCGCGCGAATGTCAATTGTTTGCACCTGCTGACAGTTTTAATTGAATTTATTTAAGCCGTTGGCGAAGCATCTCTCTCACTCACTTTCTCTGTCTTTCTCTTTCACTTACTCTCAGTTTTTCATTTGCCTAGCACTGTTGACCAAATCAACAGCAAACTCGTTGCGCAGAATTATAAAAAACAAAAAAAAAACAGGAAAATGGTACTAGGACAAAATACACTGTACGGAATCCAGAGTTAGTTTGGCATACTCTAAAGGTTCTCTTACCAAAAAAACCTATGAGATAATATTGATCAAGTTACTGCATACGAGCTATGACCATAATACTTTAAATAAATTATAAAATCTAGTTGATAATTTTAATACCAATGAACTTATGCAATTAAAGAAACTTCATTCCGTCAAACGAAGTCTTTATTTGGTTTCATCTCCATTATTATAAGGTGAGTTCTTCTAACATGAGTTCTTCTAACATGAAAATGCGCTATGTGCTGCAATCTTAGCTCTGCCTTTCCGCACTTCAAACACACAAAAATGAATTTAATTTTATTGATACATCCACTCGTTCAATAATTGAAATTCAACTGATTGAGTGACTGCTGTGTCATAATTCGGAGAAGTTTAAACAGGCAAATGAACCGTAGGCGATGTCAATAGTCGAAGAAGTAAGCTCAAGGAGTCTAATTACAAGTCGAAGGCACTTGCAAAGGAAATGCCAGTGCACTTGCCAATTAAATACGGCTAGAAAGGCCAGTCATATTGTTAAAACATACTTCAATATACGCATAATGCGATATAATTTGTTAAGGGCATTTTAATGTCCGATGTGTGTGCATGAATGTGTGTGAGTCGTGTGTGTGCTCGTGTGCGATGTCTGCGGCATATGTGCAAATCTATTAACACATTTAACAAGCAAATACTGAAGCCAAAACAACAACAGCAAGAGCAACTACAACTGGCTCGTGTGTAAGTACTGATGCGATACACAAATACCATAAACTGGCTTCCGCTCCATAAACTTGCACGCACACACACACACACATACACACAGGCGCGCAAACACAGTGCCCTGTGGCGCATAGGCTGCCATTGTTGTGTTCGCCATTGACAGCAAGGCATTTATATCCAAAATATACTATGATAATCAAAGGTATTTTTAAGGTATTTAAATGAAAATTCCCCATGGTGATTTTTATCGATAATAGTATCGATTTGTTGGGAACTAGGCAGAGCTGCAAATTATTTTCTTCGGGGATATTAAAAGTACCAATTAGTAGGAAATTTCGCACTTACAGCAATATTAATTGGTAGGGAATTCAGCAAATTACATTCATCTTAGTCATTTTTTGGGAATAAGCTTTTTGAATTGATTTGCCATTGACCTCGCAGTGAACACTTATAACCAAAATTAATTTGGCAAACGTCTTTGTTACACAGCAATACCTAAGCAAGCAGAAAGCATAATTGTGTACCATACGAGTATGCGACTGTGTATGC
Source organism: Zaprionus davidi (assembly GCA_018903715.1). NCBI lineage: Eukaryota > Metazoa > Arthropoda > Insecta > Diptera > Drosophilidae > Zaprionus > Zaprionus davidi. The sequence goes on from JAEIGL010000006.1 coordinate 7,997,023, forward strand.
GTGTGTGTGTGTCTGTTTGTGTGTGTCAGTTGCACGTGCCATTGCATGAGCAAAAACAAACATCAATCGATTCGCATTGAGTACACTGGCTGTGTGAACATGAGAGGAAGGAGGAAGGAGATCCTGAGAACAGTGCGACATGATGGTAATATGAAAAATTCATTTTCTTGTCTATCAATCAAGTTCTGCCCCTAACTTACACGCAAAGAGCAGGGGGAGAATGGAAAGGTCAGCGCGACGGCAGTTTCTCTAGTGGTTCTAATAGACATGTAAAGCTGCGAGCAGCGAGTGTCCTTATTAACTGCCAACCATATTTCATTTCGCTGGCTCACAAAACTTGCTCGATAACAGTCTCACATACGCCGAGACAGCCAGACATATCACGACTCACTCACGTATTGATAAATTTCGTGTGACACGCGTGGCGAGGCGGGCTGTCAAAACTTAAGCCATGCTGCACAGGATGTCCTTCAAAATCTCAAATGTCATATGTGTACGTTGTGTGGTAATATCAAACAGTTCAGTGAGGACATCCCCCCTTGCCCCGTGCCTCCTTCGCCCCTCAATCCTCCCCTGGCAGCTTTGCAAATCAACTCAGGCTTAGATGAAGGCTCGCCACGCCTCGTCGCTCAAAGGAGTGTCACTGTCGTTTGGCACGCATCCGCATCCGCAACCCGACGATGATTGTGCCTCGTCCCCATCGACGACGACGAGGACCTCGATATGTGCTCCGCGCACAACGTATATGATGCAATGCATAAATGATAAATGACTTGTGTGTCTGAATGAGAGATAGTGATAAAGCAACTGCCGACCCGCCAGCGAACTACTTTTGACAAATGGCTGGCAAGCAGGCACCCCCACTAGCCCCGCCCACCAACCCTGCCAAGACGAGCACAAGTAGTTCGTCTGGCTGTAGACAATGGCGGCGAGTTGAAGTCACAGCGTGGAAAATACTCCTGCTGCTGCTACTGCTGCCCTCCGCTTGTTGGCTTTATTATAAACTCGCATAATCGCTGGCCATTTCAAATGGCGGAACAATAAGAAGAAGAAGAAGAGGAGCACTAGCTGTAGACGGGCTTGAAGTTGTCAGGAGTTGCTTAGCTGGCTCGTTAGCGAGTTGGTTAGCTGCAGTCCAGCCCCATCTCGATTGTTGCCCAACAACAGCAACGACAACAACAGCACTTATTGTATGCAAAAATGATTAATGTGCCAGGTCGGGCAGGTCAGGTCTACCTTGGAATGCTTCCCAGTTGTAACGAGTTAATTGAGCGCTTGATGCGTCTTTTGACTCGCCTTAGCGGTGGCTTTGAACTGCAGCGCGGTCGCAAGCAGGTAGCGTAAGATACAGTCCAGCGTGTGATGACAGTAAGGTAGTTTACGTTTGGAGGTATACCCGAGTCTCTCGCATTCATCTGTTGACTTAAATAACTTCTATGTTTATTCACCGATTTGATTCAATTAAGAGGATAGACTCATATAGAACTCACCTATGTATATACTGTAGCAGACAGTTATAACCTTACCACATCGATTTATAATCGAAAATTATTGATTTGTGTGGCCACTGTGCGTGACATCTAAAAATGGAAATACGCTTGATATGTGTATGACATACATACAAAAAACTATATGTCAAATTTGGTGTCTAAGACTCTTGCAGTTGTTGAGATTCCCACACTCAAAGAGATGAGCAGACAGACAGACGAACAGACATAGCTAAGTTAACTCCGTTGCACGGTCTGTGGAGAGTGAGAAGAGGAATGACGAACATATTTTATAAATAAAGCACGCATAAATTGGGCAATTATGAGGGTGCTAATTGGGACCCTGAGAAGTATGAATCATAATTGTGGGAAATACCAAATGAAATGTACGAAGAAACCAATATATAATATCTATAAATATAAATATTTCACCGAAAAAGATTGTTTTTATGAGTCAATTATAAGTCATGTAAAGAGCTTGATATTCAATATAATCAGTATCATTCCTGACTCATGACTTCTGTGTCTATTACTAATTCAAAATACATTGAGTACTTTCTGAAATCAAAAAGCATAAATGAAATTAAAATTCTTATGAAATACGCAGGAAACTATTTAAGTATTTAGAGTAGATTATCATTCCTGACTAATGACTTCTGCTGTTACTGATTCGAAATACATTGAGTACATTCTAAATACAAAAGTCATAAATGAAATCAAAATTCTTATGAAATACGCAGGAAACTATTTAATTATTAAGAGTATTTTATTTGTGTTCTATGTTATTATACCTTTGGAGTATATTAGTTTTGCTTAGATGATTGCAAACCAACTTGACCGACCTAATAAGAAGTATACGTATATTTTGAATCAGCGTCTACAGGTGATTCGAGCTATCCGTCCTTTGTTCTGTCTGCCCGTCCATCCGTACGTCTTCAAGGCATATAAATAATAAAAGGTTTATAAATAGTCGAGTTCAGTGAAACTTTACAGCTTTGAACTTCAGTTGAACTTTACTTACTCACAGTGATTTATATATTCTGTTTCACGTGAACGTTCTTTCCCTTGCGCAATCAGAATATGAGTTCAGTCTTATTTTGATCGGCGCCAAGTTCAGTTGCAAAGTAAATCAAAAGCGGGACATTATGAGTTACGACGAAGTAGATTACAATGAGGTAAGGTATATAAGCATTTAATCCAATATTGAAAGTAAAGTAAAGTAGTAGCAGTCATGGTGTAAATGAGTATAGTCTCTCTTCATTCAACAATACTGATTAGATTTAGATGTACATGCCTTTGTTGCCTTTACAGAGGATCCACAGTAATCTTCATAACGTTACAATACCCGACTTTGGCACTTTTAAGGTGCTGCACGAGAATGATATAGCTGGTCCAGGTTGGACCGTTATACAACAGTGGACAAATGGTGGAGAGGATGAGCAAAGAGACTGGGAAGAATATAAGAATGGTTTTGGCGACTACGAAGGCGACTTGTTCATCGGCCTCGAGAAGATTCATCGTCTGACAAGCGATAAGCCTCACGAGCTATACATACATATGGAGGAATATGATGGGGACACATTCTTTGCACATTACAATAACTTCAGAATTGCAGGAGAAGATGATAAATACAGATTGATCACACTGGGATTTTACTCTGGGAATGCAGCTGAGGACGGTATGATTTGGCATGATCATAAACACTCTTCTTTGGTTAGTGAGAACGATGTTAACAACTTTTTACATTGTGTGTCACGTCGTAATGGTGCCTGGTGGTACGATATACTTACATTATACTATTGGTAAGTAATCACTTGACAGTACTAATTATCATTAAAATTGACTGAAATTTATTTGTTATCGATTTAGCAACCCTGATGGAAAATACTATCATCAGGAGTCTCGTAATCCAGATTCCGATTTTTGGGATCAAAGTTACACTCTTAAAACTACTAAGATGATGATTCGTCCACGAGTAAATTGTGATACATAATCTAAATAAAGAAATGTGTTGATCATTAATACGAGGGTCGTTTGATAAGTCCGTGACTTTTTGAATAAAATATATTTTTTTCGTCAAAGAAGCGTTTTATTTCTCAACATAATCTCCTTTTAGCTCTATACATTTAGTCCAGCGTTTTTCCAATTTTTTTATTCCTTCCAAATAATAGGTTTTCTCAAGGCCCTCAAAATAGTCGTTTGTTTCTGTGATGACCTCTTCATTTGACCCGAATCTCTTACCGCCGAGCCATTTCTTCATGTTTGGAAACAAAAAATAGTCACAGGGGGCTAAATCTGGAGAATATGCTGGATGGGGTAGCAGTTCGTAGCCCAATTTATGAAATTTTGCCATGCTGACTACACACGTGTGCACCCGTGCATTGTCCTGATGGAACAGCACTTTTTTTTCGCCAAATGCGGTCGTTTCTGCTTCAAATCAATATCGAATCTGTCCAAAAGCTCTGAATAATATTCGCCGGTGATCGTTTTACCCTTTTCAAGGTAATCGATGTGAATGATACCTTGTGCATCCCAAAAAACTGTGGCCATGACCTTGTTGGCCGACAGACCCACCTTGGCCTTCTTTGGTGCACGTTCACCCGGAGAAACCCACTGTCTTGATTGTTCTTTGGTCTCTGGTGTGGTGTGGTGGATCCATGTTTCGTCTACGGTAACGAAACGGCGCAAAAATTCGTTTGGATTGCGGTTGAACATCGCCAAACACTCCTTTGAAATGGTCACACGGTTGCGCTTATGGTCGTGTGTGAGCAATCGCGGCACCCATCGCGCGGAAAGCTTTTTCATGTCCAAATATTCATGTAAAATGTGATGTACCCGTTCAGTTGAGATGCCTACAGCCTCAGCTACCTCACGCACTTTCATTCTCCGATCATCCAATATCATTCCATGGATTTTGTCGACGATTTCTGGCATGACGACCTCTTTTGGGCGACCTGAACGTTCGGCATCACTTGTACTGGTACGACCACAACGGAACTCAGTAAACCATTTCTTAACCATTGAAATTGATGGTGCAGAGTCCCCATAATATTTATCAAGTCTTTCCTTGGTTTCGGTGATGGATTTTTTACGCAAAAAATAATGCTTAATTAGCACACGAAATTCACTTTTTTCCATTTTCGTTAAAATTCACGAGATCGTCTACTTTCAATGCCTGTAAAACGCAAACCAAAAAACGCAGCTTTCTCAAAATTTTACAGTCAGCTGTTAATCGATAACTGCTGACAGGAGCAGTGTTGTATTTAGAGCAGGTGCGCGGCAAATACAAAAAGTCACGGACTTATCAAACGACCCTCGTATATGTAAATATTATATAATAATTAAAATGATAAAATATTCAGTGTGATAACAAATAATTGAAATGATTACATATTCAGTTTGATAAAAATAATTGAAATGATAACATATTCAGTTTAAAAATGATGAAATAGCAGTCATTGAGGCCAGGATTGATTTGATAGTGATATACAGGGAACCCTCGAGTCTAATTTGGCGACTATAACTATTAAAATTGCTGAGTTGTTGACGTCCGACAAGCAACAAACTGGCAGAAAGTCTGAAAATAACACAGACAGTCAAATTAACAGCCAGAGAGATATGGCTAACTTGATTACTTATTAATAATAACCAAGAATATATAAACTTTTTAAGGACTACCAAGCCTATAGTTAGTGAACATATTGTTTATTGACCTTATTTCCAGGGTTCGAAGGTTATAAAAGTCTCCATAGAATCCAGCAAAGCCAGGGCTAATCCGAGCCAAAACTTCATTACAGATGCCAATGCACAACCAAAGGTGGGAGGGGGTCGGGGTGTGTTAGATGACTAACTGCGACAGGCTGATGGCATCGACTACTGCAATGCACTCGTGTTTTTCTGGGTTATAACAATGCGGCAGCAGAACTTGACTTTTAATGTTTCCTCAATTAGAAGGCACACAAAGCAGAGCAGCAAGAAGAGGAGGAGGAGGAGCATAAGCAGTGGCAGTAACAGTAGCCAAAAAGGTGAAGTCGTGTCGCGAAGGAAAAAACTTAAATGCGCATTAATAACAAACTGCAGCGGGGTTCAGGGAGTAGTCTCAGTCACCTCACTCACTCTCGATAAGCAGATGCAGCACAAGAAGTCAACGACTGTCGACGACCACAACATGGCAACTGGCAACTTGGCAACTTGGCAAGGGGCAGCATAACTCAAAAACGTTGCAGCATGCGACGACAAAATTGTGAGAGGGAGCAGCAGCAGCAAGAGCAGGAGGAGACGAAGTCGGAGGCTGGGACTGTTCCAGGAAATGGCAGCACGTTCTGTACACACAACTGATGCAGTCCCAACGAGTGCGGCTGTCTAAGAAGATTGATGATGTGTAGCCGTAGCAGCCGCAGTCGCATCCAGAGAGGTGCTACGGCTTTTGCTCCCGACTTCCTTCAGCTTCAGTTGCTGCTCCTGCTGCTGTCTGCTGTCTGCGGCTCATCCGCACTTGCTCGCCTGCCTGCCTGCCCCCTCTTCTGCTTGCTTTCCCCATCTCCAACACCCTGTCCTGGGCAGCTGCTTAGCTCGGGCTTAACTTTATGCTGACAGCGCCTTGGCACTTGGTAAGTGCAGAGCTTTCCCTTGCTTTGCTTAGCTGATTTGCTGCATGTTTGCTCAGCCACAGCGGGAGATGTGCGGCAAGGCTGCCAGGGACAGAAGGGAATAGACAGTTGCCTGCCGTTGCTGGCTGCACTTATTGTTGCTGATTTTGAATTTGCACCTTTGGCACTCCAGCAGATACATATCAATGTGGTCGAATCATCCACTCCCCTTCCACCCTACGCTTGGCATATTGCCCGACTCGTTATACTACCAACAGGCTGCATTTTCGGTCTAACTTGACAACATTCAATCACTTTTCGATTGTCTGTGTTGTGGTGCCTGGTCGAGTATACCGAGCCGGAACACGCCCTAAACCAAATGTGCTCTTGACCAACATTTCTGTGGTGAGTTTTGTCTAGGGAGTTTCTCCATTTACACAGTTGGGGGACTCTTTCAAAGAGTTCTTACTGCATAAATTGCCCAAATACTTTGTCGCCCTTTCCCTTCAAAGGTGCATGCACATATCATCTGTCAAGGACGTTACCAGGCAACCATGTTACCGGAATACAGTCAAAACTGACTTGATATGAATAGGCATACAACAGGTTTGACTTGTTTTATTGATCAAAGATTAAAAACAAGAGCTAGAGCTTAAACCAAAAGAAAAATGAAGTTCTTTAAACGAAAAGTTCTTTTTCGACAAAGTTGTGACTGTTGGAAGTGCAGATATAATGAATGAGGCAAGATATGCTCACGATAAACCTACATACTAAATTTAAGCTCTTCAGCTCCTATTATAGCTGAGTTCTCCATGTTCATGCAGACATTTTTGCAAATTGTCTTATCTGTTAAAGACAAACGAGAACATACATGTACGTTGTTTATGGTCTGCTCTATTTTCTACTACCTGCTGCATATTACTTTGTATTTTTAACACATTTTCAATATGCTGCAAAACTAATCCCGACAATTGCAGCGAGTTCATTGAAGCAAACACACACAAGTTTCCTCATTGTTTCAGCTGGCAGTGAAAGTGAAACTTTACAGATTTGCATATTATATGTGCATGCATAAATACACAACATACGTGCATACATATAGAATATGTATACAGACCGAAAAGGCCGAGCTGAGCTGGGCTAAGGCTGAGAGATCCATTTTGCGCACAACTTGCAAGAGAGTGCGAGAGCAATGCGTGAAACATGGCCAATTTCCCAAAGTAGGAGTGCACAAAAAGGCATAAATTGCAAACACCCTCGACCACCACTGCCCCCGGTTGCGGCAACACAGCCAAAATTGGGCAAAAAGCAAAGCAGCCAAGCAGACAACCAGTTAACAAGCCCGAAATGCGAAAACTAAACTAAACTTCAGACACAACTTTGTAAAAATACACACAACTGCGAGGGGAAGTAGCAGCAGGAGCGGGATGAGCTTATGTTGCAGGCCACTTGTTATGCACATGCCTAGTGCCCCCCTCTCTCTGTCTCTCCCTCTCTTTCTCACACCCCTTTGCCTTTTTTTGCCAGTTGCATTTGCAGAAAACCAATAAACTTAAATGGAAAATCCGTAAACTATAAATCATGGCTTAAGTCCATTTCCTTCGTTGTCAATACGTTTCCGCTTTGTTGTGGGTTTGAAAATATAACGCACACAGACGGGGGCACACTGAGAGAGGGACAGTTAGACAGACAGACGGACGGACAGACTGAGTGAGAGGGGGACAGACACACTCACACGACGGCAAGACAGCTGCTCTTGTACTTCTAGCTCAGCTCCAGGCGCAGCGTGTAACTGTTGCCGGCACATTTGTTAACCAAAACAGACAGAACGGCAGAGAGAGAGAGGGAGAGGGAGAGCGCACTGTAAAAGCCGAATTCCACTTGCAGTTTGCAGCCTCCCTCTCCCTCTCTCTCTCTCTCTCTGTCTCGACTGCTGCCATGATTGGACTTGCAGTGCCCGCTCCACAGGCCACATGTGACTGCTTTACATTTTTTTGGCATGTCCATTTGCAAAGTCATTTACTCACTCGCACAACCACACACACACAGTCACACACTAGCTCACATTGCCAAACTGGGCACTCAGTCAATATCCAAGTCAACGTTCAAAAGTCGTCGTCGTCGTTCTCGTCCTCGTCCATGTGATCCCTTCTCTCCCCGTGCCGCCTGGCTGTCAGTCAATATATTTGCAGCTTGCTTGTTGTGCACCGCTTTCGACAACTCATTTTATTAGAGAGCAGCACATACACACTCACACACACGAACATACACTGTACTGCATTGCTGCGCTCGTTGTTGTCGCACGTTTGCGGTTAGCGATGGAAAATTTATGTGACTTTTCATGCTTTTTTCTGCTGTTGCTGCTGCTGTCGCTGTCGGTTCTGAAATGGACTCAGAGCGATGAGCAATGTTTCTTGATTTCGACCAAAAAGTTGATGGCGACTGTGTCGGAAAGCGGCCGCTTTGATTAGTTGCCCCAAATAGTAAGCAAGGAGTTTGTTGCGCGCAGCAGCAGACGCAAGTGAGAAAGAGATGCCAACATTCATTTAAACATTTATTGTAGATTAGTTTTTTGTTTTTCTTTATTTCAACTAGTTTTCAAGTTAATTTGCTTTGCTTTCCATTTAAATACATATGTTACTTAAATTAATTAAGTTGGCTGCGGCTTAGACTTGTCTTCAATCGATTTTTATCGATAAGGCCTGTTATTGTGGCGATACCTGTAGATTCGATTCAATGAGTAAATAGTCAATTGCACTAATTACAATGAATACAAAAACATACATATATTTCAGTTAATTAACCAAATTGCAAATTGATTAATTTGTCAATTATTGTTATAAATAACTTGCGTGCAACAACATTTAACCCTTGACTTTTTATTTACTTTTAACGACTGCTTCGTGACGCAAATTGACGACTTAATTACACTAAAAGCCATCAAAATGTTTATCGCTAGTTTTGTTAATCAATTTCATAGACTCAATGTTTACAAATTAATTATGTATTTTTAATCAGTGCCCAGCAAGAAAAACTCTGCCCAGCATTGTGTCTGGGGCCACACCTCGTCGACATTTTTACGACTGTCACTGTCAGCAAGTGCACGCACACACAAACACACACGCTGAAGCATATCCGGCGCATTAAAGATTTACCACCAAGCTGCACCTTAATTCTCCTACCTCTGGAATATCTATAATAAAACTGAGCCACGTTATTAATAACACTCGCTGCTCCCAAGTAGTTTCGCCTTTCAATTTCTTATGCATAAGCCGCATAAGCAGCAGCAGCGAACTCCACATGCCGTGTATAAATACCAGAGAGCAAATAAACACGCTCGCCGCACGGCCAAACAATATGAGATATATATTGAAAACGTGCATGCCGAGTCGGTCCACTTAAAGCGACCAGGACCAGGATCAGGACGAGGCCCGGTGACAGCATGAAAGGCAAACTTTACACGCTAATAAAATGGCAGCACGAAGACCGCGTGTGTATTTGTGTTTGTGTGTGTTTGCGATTGTCAAAGGGAGTCAGCGGGAGTTGGAGAAAGAGTTGGGCAAGGGTGCCCGCGTACACAGCTGGGCGCCTTGGCATTTTATGTGGCAACACAAAAGGCTTGGCCCCGACCAAATATGGGTTTATGGCTTGTAAAAATCCATGTTAATAATATTAACAATGCAGGGCGTGGCAGAGATCCCGGAAAAGGGTAACTAGCGCCACGACGCGGCCAGGCAGCGTCAATGGCCTGTCCCGGGGCAGCCTGCAGATCGAGGTATGCGCTGTAAACTTTGGCATTATATTCTTGGGGTTCTCCAGTTGCTTTGTGTGGGCGGACACGCGCGGAGTCAAAACAAAAAATAAAGGCCAACAAAAAGCCAAAAACGAAAAGGTATTGGTGGTGCTGAAGAGGTGGGCGACTAGCAGATTCCCTGTAAAAAGAAGACAAGTTGAAATAACATTTCTTCCACTCTTCTGTATTTCATTTCTTCCCTTTGCTGCTTCCAATTCCAAGAAACACAGACTAAATGATAAATATTAAATCATACTTAAACCCTTATTTCACACTTCAGTGCCATGTGGCATAAAAAAGGTAAACGTCAACGTCGCCCGCCCGCATCATTAGTGTCATGTGGAGTAGCTATTATATATAGCGTATATATATTATTGATATGCACAATAAATCAAAAATGCTTGCCAATAAATTTATTATTGTAGATTATCTGCACACACTTCCCATCCACACACAGACACACCTTCGGCCCCACACACACACACACCTTGACAAAGAAAACTGCCTCCGGCTGGCGGGATTAACCCCTGGCAGTCAACAATTTATCAACATCAGCTCAAGCAGAACTATAAATTACCCGAACCACAATAAAAAGCCAGATAAAAGCATAGATAATGAAGTAGCGCATACGCAGGGTGGGCTGTTTAAAAAAAGGTAAGCCAAGAAAAGCAACTTCAACTTGGGCAAACAGATACTTGCGCCTGGTCAATTTAACTGACATATAGTTGATCTGGTAGCTGAAGATATTCCGCGAGTTTCCCTTTAACCTTTTACGCTGTCCTTATGTTGTTCTTGCTGCTACTGCGCGGCGCGTTTAGTCGCCCATTTCCATTGTCGTGCCATAATCAAAAGCAAATTAACGCCGCATCGCCTTACCCTGACATGGTTTAGTTTTTTGCTAGACAAGGGAAGGGGGGTGCAGGGATAGGTGGGCGGGGGTGTAGGGGTTTGTTGGGGTTAGGCCAGCGGGGCCTGTCGCATTGCAACTGTTGACAAATCTCTTTTTAAGAGCGCGCTTAAAACGTCGTTTGAACGTCGTGTTTTTTCACTATCCCTCTCTCCCCTTTTGTGTCTATCTGTCTCTCTCTCTCTCTCTGTCATTGCTGACCCGCCTTGCAGCGTATCAACGAGCGATAGCTAAACCAATCAATATTTAACACATTTAACCCTTTTTTGCTGGCATAGGCGGCTTTGACGCCGGCTCAACCACTCGCCCTCTCCCCCTGCTCGCACCACGCCCCCTCCTCATGCCACGCCCCACTGTCACGTTGATCGTTCTGCGTAAAATTAGCATAAAATTTGAATTTTAGAGCCAAGTGAAGCGTATGCAGCGCGTGATTGACAGCAGTCAAATTCAATTGAAGCAAAAAGGCCAAACGCAACGCGACGCCGGCAGCAGTAGCGCAAAATGAAATAAAACAAAATTTAATTCGAATAAAACCAATTTTAAGCAAGAAACCCCTGACTCACCCCGCCTCTCCCTTGCAGTGTGTAACCTTTTGGCTATGCTAGGTTTTAGCGACCTTGCGGCCAAAACTTTCTGCAGGGCACAAAGTTTTTGCCTTTTCCGTCTGTGGGGGGAGAGGGAGAGGGGCTCCAAAAGGATGCGCAGCGCGTTGCCAACGTGTCGCAGTTGACAGCGACGCCGGCGCCGTTTCAGACGGCTCTGAGGCGGCTCAGTGGCGGATTGCTCGGCATAGCAGGGAGCGAGGGGGAGCAGCCCCACAAGGCTTCCCAGGGTTGCTTGACGCGTGGCATAGCGCAAAATTGGCTGCAGGGGCTGATGCTGCTGCTGCGTCAACAGCGGCGTGAATCAGTTTCGCTTTTGAAGATTTTCGCTAGGGAAATTTAATTTTAAAATGGCAATTGCAATATTCGCGCACACATATACAATTGTACGCATGTGTGGGCAGCAAAAACCTTGACAGAATTGTAAATTAAAGAATGTTCATCGCAATTTTTATTTTTAGACCTTCAAGGAACGATTAAATTACCGATGTATGTGTTTACATCATCTTTACATTTCTATGTTTTAAGCGGCTGTACTAATAATGTAATGTGGACAATCGAATTGCGGCCACATACAAAATTATCGATTGATCACTCTTAAACATAGCTACAATATTTGCATATTGTTCTCAAATTGGAGCACGACTTAACAATTTTATTTTCATTTGCCATGTAACCTAGAAATTTTCATTTTTATTTCCACAGTAAAACCGATTAAATATTGAAAGTAAATTTATTATTTTATGACAGCCATAAAAAACTATTCATATTTATTCGCTGTCAATCAAAATATATGTATTTGTGTCGCAGATGTGTGCTTAATACACGAACATAAAAATATCAATTATTCAGGGTAATCTGCTGACTATCCGTCCTGGCGGGCCAATTGTAAACCATATATGTATTTTTTACAATTCAATTTAAGCCGAACTCGGTTCGACACTGGCTGCACGGGAGCAACAGGCTGGCCGCATAACACTCTCGAGTCATAACAATGAAAATGAGAATAAAAAATAATCATATCATGTAGTTGCGCATACGCAGTGTGGCAGCAAATTGAGGCGCGCTACAGCAGCTCAGCTCGGTTAGTGGAAGGTAAAGGGGAGATGCGCATATGGAAATGGAACAGTGGGTGGGAAAAGGGGGTGGGGTACGCGCTTGCCGCAACAGTTGACGTTTATGGTTGACATGACGGTGGCATGGCGATTTGTTTTACATATGCAAGTATTGTCGATTGGGGCGACATTTTCAACTGATATGCACAGTGGCAGCTGGTCTGCCGCATAACGCGGCGTATGAGTAATTTGAATGGCCCATGCTTATAATTTGGGTGCGTGTATGTGTGTGTATGCGTGCGTATTTGTCAAAAATTCATTTGCAGCAGCCTATTGAAATATTCAAAGCCAACCACGGCTGCACATACGCTTTCCCATAATACCAAAGCGGCTAATGCTGAAAACGCTTACAAATAAATTGAATTAAATTAAATAACAACCACTCGTAAATAATTCGCTAAATATTTTGTTTTAGTACGCATTGTGGCTGCATTCTGCAGACCGTGGAATATCGATAGAATTATCGGAATTTAAAAATACCAATGAATTTAATTTATTTCAAATGTAGTGGAAAAATACTATCGAATTTAATGTATTTTAAATGCATATAAATAAAAACCGTCATTTAAAAATACAAATTAATTGAATGTAATTTAAATGTAGTTCAAATATCTAATACTGAATGTTCCTATTTTACTGTCGTTGCATTTCGTTGCAATAACTTGAAAAGTATCTTAATTTGAGATTAACATTCCTGTTAGGATAGAAATAAAATCCATGGCGTGTCAGCGTATTCATTTTCCATATGGCGACGTATATTAGCGCGTTTTTCCGAAAACATTTCGCACACTTTCCGCATAGCGCACGAGTTATGTAAATAGTGGGATAAAGAAAACACCGAAAGACAGCAAAAAGAGAGGAGAAAAGACACAAGAAGAGTAGAAGAACACGACAGCTTGAGTATTATGCATTTCGTGAACCCTTTCAGCGGGGTCGGGGGAAGGGTGCGCATTACAGAAATGCTTAAAGCAGAAAATTGGATTTTTCATCTTGAATGGTAACGAAAAACAATGAGCGCATACCACGGCAGCACGGCAATAACAGTAAAAGAGGCAACAAAAAATAATAAGCAAGCATTAAACATCACAAAAAATAACAACGCCAGCAACAGTGGCAACAACAATACCAGTGCCAACAACTACAATAACCAAAATAATGTTAGATATGCTGACAAAGGTAATACAATAAATACGAAATGACGTCTCCGCCGTAGTTGTTGTTGTTGCTGCTGCCAGTGTTGCCAGAGTTTTAGAGGGAAGAATAGCAGAATTATATAAAAGCTGAAAAGAATTATAGAAAAGCTTGTATGAAGTTTGCGGTATAAAAAAGTTAAATAAGTAGAGCAATATATTCGATTTTGTCTTGAAAAAATGTTGAAACAAGCCAGATTAGTCGGATAAATAGCTAAATTGACAGCACTGGTTGCTGCTACTGTTGTTGCTGCTGCTGTTAATGTTAAATTTAACGTAGCATACTTTTGGGCTGTAATTTTTAAGCTGCCCCGTGAAAAGATGTTGTTGCAGGTATTTTTTGTTTTCTTTGTTGATCCCGGGGCAACTTTTCTTTAATTTCATTTTCCCATTGTTATTTATAAAACATTCGTTTTTATTTTACGAGCTATAAAGCGCATTAGCTTGCCCCCGAAACTTGAAAGCGAATGTAGCCAGGTGAGTGTTGAAATAACAAAGTAACGAAAACGAAAAGAAGAGAAAAAAACAAGAAAACATAATGAAAGTAATATTACTTTTGCTGGCCATTTGATCAAGGACAGACGGCTTTATGGCCGCCACTTAGTGCGAGTGATTAAATAATTGATATACATTTTTAATGCTTATTTGTAATTTGCAATTTCAGTTATGCACGATGATAATTCAATTAATTGATAAATTCACAAATTGGCTTTTTATTTAATTGGTAGTTAGTTCTCAATTGGGTTATGCAGGTTAACTGTGGGTTAACTGCGTGCAATTCAATATGTCTTATTAAAATAAAGTAGTTTGAGGTTGTAAACGAATCAATTATGTAATATATTCGAAATATAAGCCCAACTTTCAACGGAAGCTCAGCAATATACTTAAGCATATATATATATATATATATATATATATATATATATATATATATATATATATATATATTTCTTATTAATGTTTTCTAGGGTATCTCCTTATTGACATGCCGCCAGCAGTTGCTTCTATTGTGTGTTTTCAGCGCGACAGGATATTAAAAAGATTAAAATCTCATTCAATAATAATGAGTAGAGCGCGGTAAATGAAACGTTTCCCCAGCTGACTGCATATTGTTGGCAGTAAATGTAATGAAGGTGCTGCAGTTAGCAGCGCCGAAATGTGGCAAGGCAATGATAGAGCGAAAGCGAGCAAGTGTTGAGAGAGGGAGGGTAGGGAGAGAGAGGGGTAGTGGGCTGTGATGTGTACCAACAAATGGCAAGAAAAGTGGCACACGGCATGCTGTGCACTTTTGCACGCTAAACACATCAAAATCCGATTGGCTGCACACCACTAAAAGCCACTTACGGTGCACGTTGTTGTTGTAGTTGTTGTTGTTGTTGTTGCAACATATTGGCATTAGACTAAGCCACGCAACAACTTAGTTATTGGCCACACGGCCAGACAAAATGTGCAGTAGTAGCAGCAGCAGCAGTTGTTGCCGTGTTGGCCTTCGTTTGCAACTGTTGCAGCTGCAGTCGTTGCTGCTGTTGTTGCACGATATACAGACGAAATGGTGACGCGCATTAGCTGCCAGCCACGCCCCTTTTCCTCCTTCTGTCCCTCTCTATCGTTTGCTCTATCTCTCTGTGCTGCGGCAGCTTTTAATGTGGCCCAACAAAAAGTTGAACGTGCTTGCCTCACTCGCTCATTCTACTCGGCGCCAGGCGATTTCGGCCCACTTCTCCTGCTCCCCTTCCTCTCTCTTTTTCCCTTTGTTGCCCATTATCAGCTTCATTATGTGGCATTAGCAGCCAGGCAGACGGCGGGGCACCCAGCCCAGCTCAGTCCCAGCAGCAAGTTGCAACAATTTTATGTGCCAAAAGTTGCATGCAATTCATTTGTGGTCACTCACACACACACACACACACACACATGTGCAACACACCCACCCACTCCCACACACTCACGTGTGAAAAGCAGCACTCGACTCATTTAATTAGCATAATATACGATGCTTAAGCTCATTAGCTGGAAAATTTTAATGGCCAAGCGAAGCGAAAAGCACATGATATACCGTTATAGCAGTGTTATCAGTAGCCGGCTTATCACTCAAGTGGACGCTTAAAGTGCCAGCTAAAACTCCTGCGCAACTGCGTCAGCTGAGCCCGCGTGGGGGATGGGAAAGTAAGCAGAAGCTGCAAATGGACAACCAGTTGCAGATTTTTTGGAAGCCAATCTCGTTTGACGCAAGCACCCGATAAACGATAAACAGCAATCGGGGGTTATGGTTATTGAACTATTCCAACGATGTCATAAAGCAATCACGAGATGGTAACAAAGTTCGCCCAAAGTGGTTTTGTCTTTCAATTGCGACGCCTGTAAAATTTATGGCTAAAACTAGCGCGAAAATGGCCAAGGTGAATCATTACACATACAGAGAAATATGCATATATTTGTGTGTGTGCCGCCTTAAGTGGAGGCGTGGTGACAAGTGCACGTGACGCACGATAAGCCAAGAGCACCTCCCCAATGCTGATAAACGGGCCACTTGAGACCTGCAAAACACACTTGGCCAGACATAAAGCTGCCGCTGCTGGGCCCCAAACCGAGCGACGTAAACAACTGAACACTAATGCTAATCCTGGGGAATTACACACTTTGCAAGTACTACTCGTATTAATGGCGCAATCACTACTTCGAGGGAAAAGGGGAACGAGGAACCTGCCTGTGTGCAACCGTCTTTTGCCATACTAGTTTTTAAAGAGAGAGAGAGAGAAAGAGAACCTTAGATAAGTTCCCTCGTTTTAATATGCTCTCATTAACTGTCCTTCTTTTATTAATAATTACATTAATAATAATCAAAATAATCACCATGATAAGACTTAAAAAAATTAGCCAGATAGAGTCGAAAACACTTGAGCATAACCTCATATACAGTATCTATCAATGGAACTTTAGCTATCAATGCATTCAATGGAATCGCTTAATAATATAAAACAATTAAAGCAATTTCAGTTTCTCAAGGTTCGATGCTACTCAAGAAACTCTTCACACATTGTTCGCTTTTTCTATAAATGAAAAACTTTTCAATTGAACTTTTCTTTCTCTGTTTGCTGTCCGCGTGTTGGAAAATTCCCACAAAACAAACCCAGACAGGGAGAAAAAGATAAAGAGAGAGGGAGACAGTTGCCTGGGGCTGTTGGGTCTGCACAAATTTATAGATTTCTTTTAGTTTGCATTGATTTTAGGGTAGTCGGGCGAAATTTCCAGTTGTTAACTATGGACAATGTCAGGGCGCAGTGAACCAATGCAAAACTTGTTAACAAATGTTTTTAAACTTACTCGAGAAGTATTCAAAACGAGCTTGTAAAACAAATAAGAATTCTTTACACACTCACATGTTGCCACATACCAACACAAGTGCCCCTGACCAACTCTACAAAAATAGTTACTTAAATAACTTGGCAGACTACAGCAAGACAGTTCAAAAGTATTTGAATGCGATGAGTGGCCAAAATCAGTTCAAACAGTTTTTATATATCTTTCATAAATCAATTTAAATGTTTCTCGACTCATTTAAGAAACAACATTATACTGGCTCAGTATGGAGTATTACTACATATTATATATATATATAGAGTATTATTAGCTATACTCACATTTCATAAGACATGATTTGGAAACTCCCATTTATCACAAATTTGAACTGTCACCACACCTCGTTAAATGAATTTATTGTCTTATCATGGGATCGCAATGAAAATTATGAAACTATGGTGTACTTCTACTTTAGATTATATCTGTATAATGTGCTTGTAAATTAATTTACGAATTACGGATAAATAAAGATAAGGTATTGATGTTTTTGAAGGGAAGGTAAAAACCTGAAAACAAACACGATAATTCAGTAAGTTTATTAATATTCAATTCAAATTTTGTCTTTAATTTCAAGCACATTTTTCTCTCAGTGTACTAATTGGCGTAGAGCTCCCTCTTTTGATTGTTTGCGCAACATATGAGCTTATATGGGGGTATTATCTCGAATTATGATTACAGAGCATAAAAGGTTTTTGGTGAGAAAATTATATTTGAAGTGGAATTAACTGGGGACTAATTGCGGAATTGCCTGGTTATAAATAGAGGTGGGTGCTGGAACTATATAAATATCAAGTGGAACAACATAATAATAGCTTAGTAATACTTTGATTCTACAGAAATCCTTGATCGATAACAGTCGACTTGGCTCGATCTAGGCTAATCTAATATTTGCTCAATCAACTGCACCTTGGCGGTGTCGCAACTGCAACCCAGAGTCCACTCTCAGAGTCGGAGAGCCCTCCTTCAACTGGGGAAAGAACGCTGTCGTGACTGCAATTGAGCAACGCACAATCCACGAACCTGTGCTTATGCTCAATCATTGATCCAATTGATAGGGCTGTTAGCGGGCTGAAGTGTTGTTATATTTTGTTCTGCTGTTGCCGATTGCCGTATCCATATGCCAAGCGCAGCGCAGCGGCACCTGCGATAAGCTCCAGTCTCCCTCCTCCCCGGCACGTCTATCAAAGGCGTCGTCCGCTTGTTTGGCAACGCAATCACACACAGAAATCGCAAAGTGTTTGCGTTGTTGTACCGAGTGTGTGTGTGTTCCTCTCATTGTAAAACTGTTTGTGTGTGTGTGGGTGTGCGTGTGAGCCAAGTGTAGATTAACTGTAGTTTAATTGGCAAAAGCTACCAGCTCTGCGGAGCTAAAGTGATCGAACAGTACCCAAAGCGCCGTTGGGCTGGCAGGTCGCGAAGAACGAACAAGTTAACCGGGAAAGAAATTATAGAAACTGTTGAACCTAGTCGAGTGATCCCCACCGACTTCTATAATAAGATGTAAGAACTCGCTAATATGTCCTTAACTGTGTTGAGTACTGAGTACTGTGAAGTGTTTTGTAGTTAAATTGTTGACCGAATGAGTCAGAGGCGAATTAGTTCCCATTCCCCAAGTGCTTTCCCTGATGTTACCTTGAGTTCTTTTTAACTTATCTGCGCACGATGCGGGTCAAGTGTAGTAAACGGGGTTATCTAATTATATTCTTAGATAAGCTAAGACATCGAAGATTCTTTCTAAGTTTACCCAAGTCTTAGAAAAGAAAACTGGGAAACAAACAAGATATAATACATATATGATATTTCACAAGTTTAATGTATAAAATGAAATTAGGTGATCAAAGAAACTAAGGATTAACTAGTGGACTCAGTGCTTGGAAAAGAAAGTTATATATAATAATTACGGCAGTTCGATTGCTCTTGAAATTAAAGCGAACTCTTAAAGATATTTCTTGGAATGGTAAACTGCTTAATAAAGTTATCTTGAAGACTTAAATGGCATTCCATAAAACGTTCAACTCCTCACTAAAGACATCAAACTCTCGTAAGATTCCCAAATCCGTTTGAACCGTTGATGAACCTCAGCAGGGATATCAAACTAAGCTCAACATCGTTTCCGACCACACAAAAGCAACCCCCAACAAAGCAATTACAATAGTCCAGGGGCGAGTCGCACAGACTCGAGACGAGACTCACCCCCAGGACCCGTAATCGCATTCACAATCGTTCCACCCTGCCCTGCCGCCTCCCGTAGGCCGCAATTATTCAGAGCACAGGGCCCAGAGAGTGTATGCGAGACAATTACGTTAATCTTAATAGCGACATGTTTTGCGATAACGTATCTTAATTGATTTTTGATAATTGCCCGAGCAACGTTAAGCGACTGTGACTTCGATTTGCCCGAGAGCAGCGCATACAAAACTATATATACACATGTTATATCGACAGGTTTATGTGCCCGTGACGTCAGAGCACGTGATGGATCATGTGGAACCAAGCCCCACTCTCACACACACACACACACGCACACAAACACTCACATGAGCTTAAATTGCTATACAAATTATTACGTTACCGATAATACTTTTACGGCCAGTGAACGGATTTCTTAATGAGCTAAGCAGACGGACAGAGAGAGAGTTGTGAACCGGCCATAATTATAGCTCGCAGCTAGGCGGCGGCCTTAGGGATGTGTGCGCATTGAATAGACGTCTAGGAAGCTGGGGTAGGCTGAGCAGGGCCAGCCATATCCGTTGTGGCTTTCTATAAGCGATTTATGGCAAATTTAAGGGAAATTCGTGTGCGCAGATTTACGACTAAGCGAAACGTCTGATAAGTTTATAAATACGATTGATTTATCAATGTCGGCAGCTCTGAAGTGAAGTCATATGAATATGGAATAGTTAGATATTTGTGGTATGTGTCATAGCCTGCTTAAATTCTCCGCGTTAGTATATCAGTTACGTCTGCTATAAAAATAGATTCGCGCCATTTAATTAATTGGCAATTTTGCAATCGATATGCAAGTTTAAAATCTTAGCGTGAATCTTGAAAGAAAGCTGAAAAGTCAATTGAAAAATTAAAAAATGAATTTATTAATTATTTATAAAGGCACTCGAAATGCGGCACTTTCATGCTTGCCTTCCTGTTATGGTAAATCAGTGAAGACCTTAAGCCCCAGTCCAGCCGATAACTATCGCTTAGGCAATTATCAAACAGCGCGCACTGTCTGTGCGTTATCGGGACCAGTTCCAAATTGTCTGAATCAATAATGTTTATTGGCCCGACATGCGAGACAAAATCAAAGTCAAGCACTGCGAGTCTGCCGTAAATACTTGCTATAATCTGCCTTACGGATGAAGGAATTTGGTATGATTTACATGCCACAAGACAGGCTAGGGTTGCCACCTGGCACCTGGCAAGAGTTCTGACTCTGATTGTCCCGTAATTGTTCGTAATTTCGACATTATAAACGCTCTGCACTCCCGACGCAGATAAGCCAACGGTTAGCGGTTAAAAGCGAAACGCGCTATAGCCGCGACTATCTTATCAGCCGCGCGAGTCATGAGTGTACAAATACTTACGTGTAGAACTGTTCCACAGCGTAAGCGATTGATTGGAGGGCATTGCATTGAGATTGTTGGAGTGGGGGCACCATAAACAATGCCCGTCAGTCGTGCTTAGATTGGATTCTACTATGTTGACAAATAAAGCACAATTACGGTAATTTTCTAATTAAAAGCAATACGCGGTTTGATTGATCGGACTCAATCGAATCGACGACGACGATCAATTGATTGACTTGAGTGCCCCCCAATCTGCAGATATTAAAATCGAAAGCTATTAGCATTTAATCGCGCTATAATTTGAATAAGCTTTTAATATTTGAATTCTGATAAGAATGTGCATTTTAGCCTCATAAAAGCTTTACTACTTTTAAATTTGGATCCACTTCAAGAGTCCAAAGTAGATTAATTCGTCGTTACTTTGACACCTCTAAAGGTTCTATGCGATAAGAGTGCAACTGTCCATAAGAAAATGGGACTATCAATAATTTTTATTGAATAACCCAGGCAAATATATATACATATATATAATATAATAGAATACTATATTATGATTATTATAATATTATATTATAATACTGGAAAGGAACGTGATTTTGATAATCGCTCTTCGACACACTCCATGTTTAATTCTCAATTAAGAAAACTATTTTCATAGGTTCGTTTTAGATATCATTCATACAACTTAATTTTATTGCCTACTTCACATTTAGTAAATTCAACTCAATTCGATTTAACTCAATTGTTAGTATTCTGTGAGTGAACTCATGCAGTCCTCTAGTTCGTTAAATTTGTTAACGACCCAAAGAGAGTCGGGTAATTTTTTAACTCCTCGAATACCCACTCTGCGATCTGTTGTCAGCGCTAACAGGGCTAATAAATAACACTCCATCTAATCAGCGGTTAATCAGATTGTAATCGGCAACTCATTTATCGCCTTTCGTAGATAACCCCGACAACACGACGACGACTACGGCTTCACCATGGGCGATATGTTCCGGAGCGAGCAGATGGACCTCTGCCAGTTGTTCATACAACCCGAGGCTGCCTATGCATCCATTGCCGAGCTAGGCGAGAGCGGCTGTGTGCAGTTCCGTGATCTGAACGATCAGGTGAACTCATTCCAGCGAAAATATGTCAATGAAGTGCGTCGCTGCGACGACATGGAGCGACGTCTCCGCTATGTAGAGAAAGAGCTGCGCAAGGATGAGATCAAGCTGCCCGAGTTAAATCCTGATCAAGAGCCTGTTGCGCCTAATCCACGTGAGATCATCGATCTGGAAGCACAGCTGGAGAAGACGGAGAACGAGTTGCGCGAGATGTCCGCCAACGGAGCCAGTTTGGATGCCAATTTCAGGCACATGCATGAACTGAAGAACGTGCTGGAGAACACCGAGGGATTCTTCTCAGACCAGGAGGCGATAAATTTAGATTCAAATCGCATTATCGATCCCAATGACCCTGTGCAGGCGGGAGCTCAGCGTGGTCAGCTTGCCTTTGTGGCCGGAGTCATTAAGCTGGAGCGTTTCTTCAGTTTCGAGCGCATGTTGTGGCGCATTTCGCGTGGTAACATCTTTCTGCGCCGCAATGACATTGCCGGCCTGAGCGAAGATCCAGAAACGGGCCGCAAGGTGCTGAAGACAGTCTTCGTTGCCTTCTTCCAGGGCGAACAGCTAAAGCAGCGCATCAAGAAAGTCTGCGCTGGTTATCACGCCGACGTCTATCCCTGTCCCAGTTCACATTCCGAGCGGGCCGAGATGATCAGGGACGTTAACACGCGCCTGGAGGATTTGAAACTGGTGCTCAATCAGAGCGCAGATCATCGCAGTCGTGTGCTGAGCTCCGCTGCCAAGCACTTGCCACGTTGGTCCATTATGGTGAAGAAAATGAAAGCCATCTATCACATACTCAACTACTTCAATCCCGATGTCACCGGCAAGTGTCTCATTGGCGAGGGGTGGGTGCCTCGGCGAGATCTGCCGACTGTGCAGCAGGCACTGGCACGCGGCTCTAAGATTTCGGAGAGCAGCATTCCAGCATTCATGAACGTCATTGCTACCAATGAGCAACCGCCCACGTTCACACGCACCAACAAGTTCACCAGCGGATTCCAGAACCTCATCGACTCCTACGGCATGGCGTCCTATCGCGAGGTGAACCCAGCACTGTACACATGTATCACGTTCCCCTTCCTGTTCGCCGTCATGTTCGGTGACATGGGACACGGTCTTATTCTGGTAGCCTTCGCCTTGTGGCTGGTTATCAAGGAGAAGCAATTGGCTCACATTAAGGAGGAGATTTTCACCATTTTCTTTGGCGGTCGCTACATCATTCTGTTGATGGGCATCTTCTCGCTGTACACTGGTCTGATTTACAATGATGTCTTCTCCAAGTCCATGAACATCTTCGGCTCCGGCTGGGTCAATCAGTACAATACATCAACGGTGGTCGACAACGGACTCGACTATCTGACAATGAGACCCAATATCAGCAACTATAAGACGTACCCTCTGGGCATGGATCCCATTTGGCAGCTGGCAGATAACAAGATCATCTTCCTGAACACCTTCAAGATGAAGCTTTCCATCATTTTTGGAGTTATACACATGATCTTCGGGGTCTGCATGTCGGTCGTGAACTTTGTGCACTACCGGAAGTACGCCAGCATCTTTCTCGAGTTTCTGCCTCAGATTCTCTTCCTACTGCTGCTCTTCGGCTACATGGTCTTCATGATGTTCTTCAAGTGGTTCGTCTACAACGACTGGGATGACGAACAGGCGATCTCACCAGGCTGCGCACCTTCCATTCTCATTCTGTTCATCAACATGATGTTGTTCGGAAGCCAGGAGCCACTTGATGGTTGCAAAGAATACATGTTCGAAGGGCAAGATACTCTACAGCAGGTCTTCGTTGTTGTGGCTCTCATCTGCATTCCGTGGATGCTGCTCGGCAAGCCTTTGTACATAATGTCCAAGCGGCCAAAGCACTTGCCACCACCAGCACAAGCTCCAGCACAGTCCGCAGGAGCGCACGGTGGACACGGTGGAGACGATGACTCCACGGGCGAGTTGTTCATTCAGCAAGCCATCCACACCATCGAGTACGTGCTGAGCACAGTGTCCCACACCGCGTCGTACCTGCGTCTGTGGGCTCTCTCCTTGGCTCATGCACGTAAGTCAATGCAGAAATAGCTGCCTCCATTAAATGTTTGACTAATTTGAACCTCTTCTTATATATTAGAGCTGTCTGAGGTGCTGTGGAACATGGTGTTCTCCAAGTCTTTCATCTTGCCCAACTACATCGGTTGCATTCTCGTCTACTTAATCTTTGCCGCCTGGGCCGGCCTCACTGTGGGCATCCTGGTACTCATCGAGGGCCTCTCGGCCTTCCTACACACACTCCGATTGCACTGGTAAGATATCCTTATCCCACCCTCTTTCACATTTACTCGACTAACTGAAATTCTCTCAACAGGGTCGAGTTCATGAGCAAGTTCTACGAGGGCGCCGGATACGCCTTTGAGCCATTCTCCTTTAAGATTCTACTCGAGGACAACGGAGAAGATTAGAGTGCAGGGCGCAGGACGCACTCACCAACTCAGGACCAAAAGCTGTGCAATGTGTTGCTTTTTCTTTCTGCAAAATAAATTCGGTTTTCATATGCATATTTTCTATTTACATTACTCATTTCTGTGTTTGTCAGCCGACGACAAATGCTCGTCTGATGCCTTCTGACAGTTTGCTTCGGTCAGCCATGGCTCCTCTTGCAGACACAAACACACACACACACATGTGCATGCGCGAACTACGACTATCAGAAACAATCACAAAGCAAATTGCTTCGCTTTGGCAATGTTGATTTCCTTCTCTCTGTGTGCGCACGAAAAGTTTTTCTCATTAGAAGAAATGTCAAATGCTGAAATTATGTTGTCAGTTCTCCCTTCTCATCGGGAGCATCGAATTGTGCACTTGCCGGCACTCGGCACTGTTGCTTTGCAATTTAAATGACAATCAAATCAAAATGCATTAAGCTAATTCGATGAACGATTTCATATTTCTTACTGTTTCCTAGAGTGAATTTAATGATACTGTTGAAATAATCACCAAAAAAGTATTTTCTTTTCATAAAACAAATTTAAATGGCCACTTGTAGCTCTGGTAAACACCAAGACTTAATATCGATAAACACATGCATATTAAACATCGATATTTTAAATATACCATCAAATACCACACGTGCATATTAAACATCGATATTTAAAATATACCATTCAAATACCATTATGAGTAAACACGGCTGTTTTCCAGCACTGTCCACTAAATTGAAATGCAGTAGAAATCCATTATTTAATAGAGCTTCAACAGTATAAATATTAGATATGCAAAAAATACAAGTTACTTCTGGCCATTGCAGAATAAAACTGTGTGTGGTCAAATAAATATTAAAGACCATTGCAACACGCAGAAACTTAAGATAAAATATGCATTGGGCGGCGACGTTGAATAAAAAGCAGAGAAATTAAAAAGCTTTGTCACAATTTATGCGATTGGACAGGCCACTCGGACCTCTTGGCCTGGTGCCAAGCGCAGCAACTCCAGCAATTATACTAATCTACATTTCCACTTTATCTAAATTAAATCCGCATGTGAGCACACGCAACTGTGTGGACGTGGAAAAGGAAATAAGAGTAGAGGAGGGGCACACGCCGGATACAAATGCGTTTTTCTACCAAAACGAGCAGCCAAGGTGCGTAACAAAACACTTGAGCGTGTTACATAATTAACAAGAGCTTCAGCCAGAAGAGCGTGAAAATAAGGCGAGAGACAAACTATAAAATAAAACAAAGCAAAAGTGGAAAACAGAAGAGAGAGAGAGAGAGAAACAGAAGCCGAACTGAATGCGAATATCAGCACACACTTGAGCGCATAAAAGCGCTTTTATGGCTCGCACTTACCAAGGATACCTGGCCAGAGGAGTCCTCTGGTCTGGCTTGCTTCTCCGCTCTGGCCTGAATAATAGCCCGCGTGTCACATTGTCCTTTTCCGGTGATAATTTCACATTTTGCGTGACCCCCGTGTGACTGTGCGGAAACATAACACGTTCTGCTGCCTGCCCGGCTAAATTAGCTGTGATGACAAGTCGTGCTCCTGCTCTGCTCTGCTCTGCGAATCAGCTCGACAAAGTCGGCTTAAGACAGACGGACAGGCAGCGACGCGACTCCTTTCGGCCACGTTATCATTTATAATGAGTTAATTACGTTTAATGCGCATGTACAACGGCCTGTTGAACATGGCGCACAATTAAATGTGACCCTGACACGGTGCACAGGCAATCCCCGTCCCGCGCCTCTCCCACATAAAGTGCCAAAATAGCAACAACAACAACAAATGAGAACAACAATAATAATTGCCAATGCGGTCAACTGAGCGCGTCGTACTCTAATGTGGGAGAGCAGCCGCCTAAGTACCTCGGCTTGTCTCTGCAGCTGGCTCTGGAGCCAGAGAATGTGTCGAGTCTCGGTGCGAATTGAAGCTGTCGACGCATTAAATTGTGCCTTGAGGTTTACGAGCTGCCTGCTGCCAAATGCCGCCTGCCACATGCAGCCACCATCGCCCAAGCAGTGAGTCTTGACATGGAGTTAATTACCGCACACGCAAATGCAGCATAAAGATCAAGTCCGGATCCAAGTCAAGCAAGTGAATAATGTGTGAATATGTTGCCTGTAAATGGAATTAGTATGGGGTAGCTTAGACTCAGCAGTTTAACTGGAAATTGTTGTCAGCTTAAATTTCAACTTTAAAATCGACTCAGAACCCACATTAAACGAGTTTCTATCCCTCTGCTCTCCTAAATCTTTCACAGCCTAGGGTAAAGTTTAAGTGTCAGCGTTGAACTTCGCCTACTCACAAAGCTGTTGTGGGTTTTGCGTATCATGTGGCCAATTTGAGTAGGTCAAAAGTAGCGTATGACAAAGGTAAGAATACCCTGAGAACGATAAAATAAATTGTATGTTATATGTGACATTGTATTTAGATATCTTATTGTATCTGTATTATAATCGCATTAGCTTAATTACTCGCTGTAACTTTAATAAGTTTTGATAGTTGTTCACACATTTGTGAGACTATCGCATAAAGAGAAAGAGTTAGAAAAAGTGGCGATGTTATCGAAAATTAAGTAATGAATTGAATAGTAATGAATTGTTAAAAAGTAAAGTGTAAATAAAATTAGTTAAAACTTTGACAATTATGTAAGATAATATGAGTATATATAATTAATTGTATATATACCTTACAACAAAGTTAAAAGACATATAGATATTTTAGTATGTAGAGGGTATTCATATAGGGAGAGCACTATATACCTTCACTATAAACCATTTATTCATGTTAGTTCACAACAACCTTGCTGCAAATGTATTATCGATTCATCTCACACATTACGTATACGCAGCGTGCACATCTTGCTGAGACTCTTCAACGTCACATATTGCATATACGCATCGTAAACATTTGAAATTAAATCCATTTTCCTGCCACTCTAAGTTGCATTGAGCTGTTAGTTCTGACTAAGAACGCATTTATTGTTGCTGCTGCTGCTGCTGCTGCTTCAGCAAAGCAAAGCAAAGCGTTTTGTATTACCTTGGGCTGCGTTTGTTCTTTGTGCGCCTCTTGTCAGGCGCGATGGCCAAAAATGTTATCCTCTGGCCGTGACAGCTGCACAAATTGTGCGCAGACTTGTTCATTTTCCTTGACCGCCTGTCGTCCCCTGTTTCCCTCAGCCTGTTTGTCTGCCTGTTTGTTTGTTTGTTTGCCGTTATGCCAAAAATTGAACACACAAAGCAATTTCTATGCAACATTTGTGCAGCATTTGTCGCAACGAATGAAAAACTACGTAGCAAATTGCTGTTCAATCGAAGGAACACAAAGGCATGTCTAGGTATGTGTGTGTGAGTTTCGTATATTTTTATTGCTACCCCAAAGGCGCTTCTACAGTTGCATAGCTTGTCAATGTGGTCAACGTTTTATTGTTAACATGATTGGCAGAATTGCGGGTAGCGGACGGGGCTGATGCCTCCAAGCCAAACACATTTGAAATAGTTACGCTCTTTTGGCTCTGCTGCTGCTGCTCCTGCTAAAGTTTTGCCTTAATTTGTGGCCATTTCGAGCTGTCAACATCGTTGCTCCGGCAGCCCCAATTAATTAATCTGGTCGAATGCCAAGCTTCAGTTCGAGGCTTTGCTTCAATCCTCGTCGCGTGGCTAATTAGATTTCCAGCATTCTGGTGCAGTCCGAGACCGTCCGGCACTTTAAACGACACCAAAAGCGTTTTTATTTATGCACAATGCCGCCCGAGCCTGACCGACTTCATCAGCAAAAGCAGAGGCAGAGGCAGAAGCAGCAGCAGCAGCAAAGGCGCCGCCTGGGGCGCAGATTTCAATGCGTTTGAAGCATTAAATAAATGTCCACTAAAAATGTCTCTGCCGTTGCTCGTTCTCTTTTGCTGCTGCTGCTGTTGTTGTTCTTGTGCCAGTTTGTTGTTGTTGTTGTAGTTGTGACTGTCCGAGCGTGTGCCTTGTGGGCGTTGTGCAGCCAAGCAGAGCACAAAAGGCGCATTTTATAGCACAAACCCCGTCGTGGACAACGGCGTCGCCACACTCCCTCTCCCCCTCACTCACCCTCTCTCTCTCACACTGTCTCTATCGCTCTCACTCGCACGCGTGCATGTCTCAAGGACGTGTTCGTGGCTGACTGCCTGACTGGCCGAAATCGCTGCAAGTGCTTTTAAGTCGTTGTCAAATGCAAAAAGCACAATAATTCAAATTTATGACGCGCAATTGTGTTCATCTACACGCACAGCCCACTTTCGAGATTTCCTTTCCTCGCTTTCGGTGTGTGTGTGTGTGTGTGTGTGGAAAAGGCTCTTTGAATTTCGGCATAAATAAAGTAAAGTTGCCTGCAGGCAGCTCGTCATGAAGTATGTAAATTTACTGCCCACGACTGAGAACTGACAAAGAAAGTGCCATAAAATTGTTATAATTTGTGGCTCCCACTGAGCAATTATATTCTATGAGTGCTGTAGTTACCAGGCTAGGTGTGTCAAGGTTCCCCCCTCTATCCTCCTTATCTCCTCCGTACGACCTGTCGTGCGTGCTGTGTGTGAAGCGTTCTGGAAAATTATCTGCATTTGATTTACAAGCAGCGAAAAGTGTCGTTAAATTCCTAGCAAGAAACATGGAAAGCTGCGCGTAATCGTAACGTAATTTGCCAGTGTTGAAAGCGACAGTAAAATGGAATTTCAAAAGTTCGATTTGGGTCAAGTTTGTGTCACATTGTTTTTTTTCAGAGTGGAGATTTCAAAAAAGAAAGTAAATTAAATTTGTATATTTTTCGCACGAACTTATTGCAGTTTAAGTTGTTAATTAGTAATTTAATTGCCTATGCTAACAAATATGTAAACTAACAGAACAGTTTGTAAACAGTATTATTATATTATCGATAGATCGATATAAAATACTGACAAAGATCGTTTTGCAAGAGTCCCTCACTGTAGACAATTTTGAATCCATTATAGAGACAATTAACGAATTCTAAATGCAATAAAAATAAATATACTTAATTTATTGCATATTGCAAGCAATTAATTCGATATTTCTTAAATTGCAGCAATAAAATACAGACAAACTCTGACAATGTTACGCAATTAAACGACCGCACGTAGCATATGCCCGCAAAAAGGTGAATTAGCAAGAACAACAACAAGAGCAGCGCAAGTGCAAGTGGGCAACAATTAAAAAGCAATATAAATTCGCTAAACTATTATTTAGAGTATCGCCTGTTTGCGGATTTATAAACAAATCCGCAGTGCAAATCATCGATGCGCCCGACGCGACGCAACAAAAGCAGTTTGATTTATATTTACGTTCGTTGCTGGCTGGTGCATCGTTAGAGCATAAAAAATATACATTTATAGACATAGAACCAAATAAAATGCAAATAATCGGACGGTGGAAATAAATTACAAGAATAAAAAAACGCAGACATAGTCGGGAGACACTTTGATTAATACGAGGCCGAATGCATTAGGCCAGGCTTGGTAATAATTTATGAGCACTGTCTCTGTGCATGCTTGTGCTAGTGTGTGTATGTACATATTTGTATTTGTTAAACGCATTTTGCAGGCATATTTTGATAGTTCGACTGCACCACGCGGCGTATGCGCAATGAATTCGTACTCATCCTTTTTCATCGCTTGCAAATTTTTGGAATCGTTTTTTCTTTTTAATGCAGCGCAAACTTGACCAAAAATGTCAGCTGTGCAAACAAGCCTGAGCCCTGCCGCGGGGCGAAACAAAAACAACTAGGCGTGGCTACGCCCTGAATTTTTGTTTGCGAGTCCGATAGACATACGGGTTCAAATGGTTGGCAACTCGTTTGAATTTCCATTTGCATTGCACACAGGCAAGAGAGAGAGAGAGGGCGATGTGCACAGTTCATCTGGTCAGCTCACCTGACTGACCGCTCTGTCAGCACGCTGAGGGAGAACTGCGCTGCGCTGCTCATAGAAAATATTGAAAAAACCTGCGAAAGTGTTCAGCGTTTTCAATTCTGGCAGCAACGAGCAAAAGGCAATAAACACAAAACGCAACCAATTGAGTTCGAATGCAAATATTTGGCAACTCGCACAACGCAGACAACAACAACAGGCAGGCAGCACACACACAACAACAACAACAACAAGAACGACAACGGCAGAAGCAACTCGAGTAACAACCACAAAATGTTAGAAGCCTACAGCTCGAAATTGAAATTGAAATTGAAAAGAATTTCGCGCCATTTAACAAGTTTGCAGGTCGCGCACGGAGACGGACAAGCACAGACAAGCCCAAAAGCATTTCCAGAGTTTCAGTTGCTGCTCCCGTTCTGCCTTTGCCCCAACCACTGCTGCTGTTTCCGTTTCCGTTTGCCGCTCGTATTGGTGTTGGACTGTTTGTGTTTTGTGTTTGTGTTTGTATTTCTGTTTGCCGGCTTGGCCCCATTGGCCGCAACAGCTGCGCCAGTATCCATGTGTATCCAGTATCCTTTTGTGAGGGAGCAGCGTCGACAGCGGTAGCGGCATCGACTTATCCCAAATGGCAAGTGTTGCCTCGGCAAGTCAACACGCAGCGGGCAGTTGACCACCAGATATCGCATGCATTTGCCTGGCGCGGCACCATCGATGACAGCTAAGCAGCTGAGCCCGAATAGAAATAAATAATGCATTGGATTTGCAAACAACTGGGATGGGCAAGGCTGAGCGACAGTACTGAACAGAACCGAAGACTCTACATTCAGCTGAAGACTTAATTTACCTCACATGAGACTTAAAGTTCCCTTAAATATTTATTGTTATTCTATAACTTTACTCTTAAAACAAAATAAAATTCCGTTATTTAAATTTATTACATATTTGCAACTGATTTATTTATATAAAATCTCTTTGTCAGTAATCGATTAGTGTAATTACCAGTTGTTAGAAAGTGGCGGCAAGCCGATAACAATTTTATACGTATTGCGAGACTTAATCAATGACTTACCAAAAGTGGCGGTAAGCCGATAATAAAATTGTCGATATTATAAAATACAACTGCAAATTATGGAATAAATAAATACTCAACAGCTTTACAGCTTGCAACCTCAAAATTCCATTGGAAACTTGAAAATTTATGTAACTCACATAACTCTCATCTTCATTTGCTCACGTACTTGCCATAAATACAATGATATATTATTTATTATCACTTGCCTTGCGATACCAAAATAATATTTATTGGAACAAGAAAAAGTACACTAAAGAGACTGCATCGTCTGCAGCTGCCTGGGCCATCAATAGCGCCGCATTTTGCTCTCATATCAAGTCAAAAGTTTCTTATCGCCGACAGAAACTTCAGTGACAAATTGTGAAAGGCGGCGGCAAGGACACAAAGTGCGCGCCAAAGTTGCCACAGACACATTCACAAACACACACACACACCACAGACACAGCATCATACAACCTCATCCTGCCGCTACATCCTGGCACTCGGGGCTGCCCGCCTCCCTGCGCTGTGGCCTTCTTCCTATCGTTGTCACAACTTGCCACTTTGCACGTAAATTTCTGTCGTCTTCGCCCTTGCATTGATAAGAAAATTCATAAAATACTTGGAATTAGAGCAAAAAAAATGAAACGGAAGAGAAATGAGAAGGAGGAGTAGAAGAAGGGGCAGCAGAAGCTGGGAAATCCAATCCGATTCAAGTCGAGTGTGTCAACAGCCGTGAAAGTGGCATTTGAGCTCCGCAAACTTTGGCAACTTGCTAATCTAATGAACAATTGTGAATGCGCCACCTTTAACACTAGCATGGGGTCGACAGCAGAGTGGAGGGGGGTAAAGGAGAGCAGGGTCCCGGGGCCAACTGCAATTGGCAGCTTCAACTTTTGACAGAAATTTCGAAATGAAAATCTTGCAAAAAGGCGTCGTCGACCTGCCTGCCCTGGCATGTGTCAAAGCAAAAAATTTTTAATCGAATTTTCCATCATCACGTGGCGTATGCGTAATGTGCATTAAAAGTATGTAAGAGAGAGAGAAAGAGAAAGAGAATTTAATGCAATTTGCAGCTGAAATTGCAGGCCGAGTTTGCAGACGGTAGCCAAGAAGCCAACTCAAACAAGCCAGCACAGTCAACTTAATTGTCATAATTTGTGTTTACAAACTTGACGAATTTACACACACACACACACACGCAGACACACGAGGTTGGCTGTTCCCTTGCCAGGCTCCCTGGCCGAGCAAACTTTTTATACAAAACTAACAAACAAAAGGCCAAAGTAAATAAAAGGAAGCTGAGCGCGCCGAGCACGAATGAAGGCACAAAAGGAATGCAACAGCAGCAGGAGGAGAAGGAGGAGGCGAGGCTAGAGATACCCTCCAGAGAGGAGTTATTTTGAGACTGCCTGACGGACTGCCTTGCAGTTCATTCCCAACACTGCCTATATACCCTCTTTTGCACTGCCACTGGGTATGGCAAAATTATCACACTCCTTTGTTAACTGCCCTCGGCACAGGCCTGGCCAGCTAAAATTGGACACTTACAGCCGGAACGGGGCTGACGGCAAAAGACAAATAAAGGCTAAGCAAATAAAATCTAATAAAATAGACGGCACAAGGAGAAGCGGAGAAACAGAGAGAGTGTGCCACGGCGAAAATGAGGCAACTGCCACAAGGCGAGGCAATCAGCAGGCAACAGCAGTTGGAGCAGGAGTGGTTGCCATAGGATAACAAATGAAATGAAAGTACTAGAACTATGTTTCATTAGCGACAGCGACAAACCAGACAACAAACAAGACACACAATCGACTGCCAATACTCCTCTCTTTCCTGTCTCTTTCCTTCCTCCCACTCTCTCTTTAGCAAGATTCCCGACTCCAGTCGAAAAGAAGTTACCAGGATCTTTGAGAGTGCTTTAAGTTTGTCTCTGTTCGAATGACTCTTGGAGTTGAGAAAGTACTTACTTTATAAAGTGTATATTTATATAGGTAAGTATATATAAAACAGATTGCATCGGCGGAATAAAACTGATTAGCTTCGCCCCCCCCACTTCTGGTTTTTTTTTATTATGTTTGAACAAAAACTCTTTCTTTGCCACATCAGAAAATA
The DNA here is from genome assembly GCA_018903715.1 of Zaprionus davidi. Lineage (NCBI taxonomy): Eukaryota > Metazoa > Arthropoda > Insecta > Diptera > Drosophilidae > Zaprionus > Zaprionus davidi. The sequence goes on from JAEIGL010000006.1 coordinate 8,030,299, forward strand.
TTTGAAATCTTCAGTTAGAGGGAAGCCCATTCAAAATTGAAAAGTGAAAGGTTAAAAGGTTAACAATTTAATCAAAATCGGTCCTTAATTTATCGCGTTTCTTTATGTTAAATGGATCAACTGACCGGCAATAATACTTGCACTTCTTCTTGTACAAGAAGAAGCCACAGTCTCCTTCATTGTCCTTAACCTCAGTACACTTTCTGGTGTCCGGGTTATAGTTGAAGGTGCCCTTCCTATCGCATTTACCAGTCGTACCAGCACCCGCACAAATTTCTAAAGAACAGAAATGATTATTCCCTGATTGTATTGTGATTTGATAATATTATTGAAAAGAGTTTTGAGTTGATTGAAGATAGTTACATCGTTTTTTTTTTTGCAACTTATTTTTCTTACCTCCAAGCACCACATGATCTAGATATCCAAGGTCCCCAGCAGCCGCGAAGCCCAGGAACAGCAAAAGTGCTGCGAACTTCATCACGCGAAATGCTTCTCAGCTGTGTTTAGATTCACTGAAAAATATGCCGATTATATATTCTTTATACTTATGCGAAACCGTTCCAGTTAATCGAGTGATAACTATGGTAATTGTGATTACAGAGTAAACAGTTTATGGTAGTAGTATTTTTATGGTCAACTTAAACTGTAGCATTTTCAATTTACCGCGGCAAATCGCTTTAAAATATATAGAAATCATATCGATGCATTGATTCCCCAAAGTGTTTACATATATCGAATGCCCATTGACACAACTTGAACTGTTGAGTTTTTAATTAGTCAGTTTGTTTGAGAATATCTGTTTCTCTAGCTGTCTATATTGATTTCACATTTCACGTCATAATTGTACTTGTTTGCGCAAAGTGTGCGCTATATAAATCGCAGTTGAGATACCTCTGGGATATAGCGAGGGAATGAAAGTGAGAGGGGAAAATGAGCAGCGCAATAAATAAGATTCGCCTTTTGTTGTTGAAAATCATTAAGATATATAATTTATCTGCTGCCGATGGGCGCGAATGTGCGTGCGCGTGTGTGTGTGGATGTCTGGGCGCAGGCTGCCAATATTTTGACAAACTGTTACATTGTATTTCCGTGATTTACGAAGCGCGATAAGAGACGCCGCCGCATCAGACTCGTCATCCGACGAGGCACAAGTGTATCGTTATTTAAAAACACACGCGCTTCCGTCTCGAACCACCTCATCCCCTCCTTCACACATACAGTCACACACACACTCACACCTCCATCCCCCCACTCACCGTTCACACCTACACGCGGCACACGCAAACTTGACTTACAATTACAGCAGGCGCAAGAACTCGCCAAGTACTTTGTGGTATCTGCAATTGTATCGCGCATCTGTATCTTGTATCTGTGTATCTCGCTGCCACGCCGCGTGTCTCTTGCGCCACTTGGGCAATTCCAGCATTTTGGCAAATTTAGCGGCATTTTTAGGCAGAGGCAGCGTCATTTCGTGCTTTGTATTTAATATTGCTGACACGCAAAGTTGAAAGAAGATGAACAAAATTTAGATATGTACAGTTATAGATATATACTGTATATACTAGATAAATATGCGTGTGTGTGCGATATGAGGGAGGGCAAATGCCGCAAGTGCTACCATAAATTACGTCTAAAGTTATAATGGCTGTGCGTCTAGTTTGCCATTGTTCCGACTTCCTCTGTCCCCTCGCTAACTCCCACTTCACTTTCCACTTTCCTTTTAATAAAATTTCATGTGCGGCACTGTAGCGTCGAGTCACGATATTTCAATTATACGCTACACGTGAATTATGTGCAGGGAGGAAGGAGAGAAGGAGTAGAAAGTAGACCTGCCCCTCTGCTCGAAGTAAGTTTCATTAAAAACCTCACAGCAATGGGGCAGATTCACTTTGATTCACTGCAAATTCAACTGTCAGTTACATTTTGCAACAGACCGATAAGTAGAATTAATATTTCGATAACTATCAAGCGCTATTTCGATTGCGGTTAACATAACATTAACATAACAAAATGATAACATGAAGATAGTTGGTAGATATCGATAACTTACTTGCCCGTTTAAAGTTATTAGTCCTTTTTGAGTTAACATAAAAGAGAAGTAGCATAAAATGTTAATAACATTTAGAGTGCAATGGAAGGAGAGATGCGTGCTTGACTAATAATTTGTATTTTATATTTATATTTGTATGTTTTCCTTATCTTTTATTAATACATAAAATAGTTAGAAATGATTACGCTAATTGATTATGTGCTCATTAGTATCATCGCTTATATCTGTCGACATCGACTGCACACGAATCGCCCGATTAACCCTTGCATCCCTTTCTCTGTGCAAATTAAGTCGAGTGTGTAAGCTGTCAACTCTGAAGTATGCCAAGCACATCAAACTATCTTTGTGGAGCTGACACACACACACACATGCACACGCACAGCATCATCTTACAGTCGGTAGCGATTTTCCCCTTTATTAGCCATAATTAATCACTTCACTCGTAGAGAGCCGCGCGCAAATCTATTAACATATCCGCCCCTGACAGAAGCCACCGTCTGTGAAACTATTGAAATTTGCATAGAGCTGGCTAAATATACAAAACGGTAAATCCTCTGTGTGTGTGTGCTTAGTTTATTAGACTTCCTTGAATAAATTTCGTTTATAATTTCTAGTCGACTCCAAACACTCGACTAATTCGAAAATTACATCTTTCATCTGCTCACTCAGCTAAGCCGTGTTCGTTCTTTTATCCACTTTTATCTTGATTAAGTATACAATGACTGTGCTAACATTTGCACAGGATCTTCTCACAACATCGTTTGTGATTAGCCCACAATGAGTCGCATTTCATGGCAACAATTAGTTTCAATTGCTCGTATATTCTACTCTATCTCCCTCTCTCTCTCTCTCTCTCTTCCTCTATCACTCTGTCTTCCACGCTCTCTCTCCATCCCTCTCTGTGTGCATATTTCATGCTTAATTTGTGCGAGGCTGCCAATTGGTGGCACTTTTTCAAATATTTGCGTATAAATAAGATAGAAAATCACGCATACGCAGCGTTGTGCGCGCTGCCAAATGACTCTAATGGCATTTTGTTGCCAAATGATGAAGTGCGTTAATTAAAACTGGATATATGAGAGAGAGAAAGACAGCAGTAGAGTTAGGCAGTTTCCACCTGCTTTCGCACTTAAATGCGGCCTGAATTGGGTTTAATAATGTGCAGCGCCAGTTTGCAATTTATGGGCAGCAAAACGTGCAAGTCTATGCACGTTTATCACTCGCAATTTGTGGCCTAGCCAGACACGATACATGGTGTATATATAACGTATATATTGCCAGCATAGAGCTGAATCCAAGAACAACTTTAACTTCCACCCACTCAGTCTCTCTCTCTCTCTCTTTCCCTTGCTCTCTGCCAAACAATTTGGGTTAGCCTTATCTGAGGCCTCGTTTAGCTTGGCTAATGCACGTCATATCGTGCAGATCTCGTACTGCAACTCGAACTCGCGCAGATTATGTAGAAAATTGCGGGAATTGTGTCGAATTATTTACAAGGCACGCGAACAACGAACGAACGAAACAACTGCAGTCTGTAGTCTGGCCTAAATCTACAACAATACAAACACACGAACACACGCAGATAGGAGCTTGTTTTTACAGTAACATGATAAACTAAAACAACAAGGCATCGTGTAGTGGTGAAGGTAGCAGGCGAGGGGGAGAGTGGAGGCACTGACAGTTAACATTAACACCAATACAAGCGTAAACAGCTGCTTACATATGCAGCCAGAGATGTGGTAGAGGGAAATGAGAGAGGTGAAGTGGAGCGGCAGCACTCTCTCTGTCTATCTTTATCTCTCTCTCTGTTCCTCTGCATATGCAGACGACATAATGAGCGAACGCAGGCTTCTGCAGCAGGCTGCCAATTTTAATTGAATTAGAAAAACATACACGAAACTGCAGACTACAAACACAGTTGCTGGTTTTGCTGTTACGCCCCCTATCCCCTTCTACTCACACGCACACACACAGGCGCACAAAATGCCACAATGTCACTCAAGCAGGTACTAAAGTTAATTATTGCAATTTCCGCTGCAAATTGTTTTATGCATTCGACAACATGTGGGTCGACAGCACAATCGACGCCGCTGGACAGTGAGGAGGGAACGAGTGGCGAGGGGAAGTGAAGGAGAGAGGGAGTGAGAGAAAGTGGTTGTGAGGGGGGCAGTGAAGTTTGAGTGGCTACGCCATGCGTTTATTTCATTAAGTGCCGCCATTTTCGGGTTACAGCTATTTTTACAAGCGCTGCACATGACGCCAGTATGCCACGCCCTCTTCCTACTGCCCCCTTATCCCTCCAGTGGTTGTGCAGGCAAACAGGGTATGGCAGGGGTGCGTATTAACGGCATTTAATTAGGCTACTTAAGCGCGCAGTTCATTAATAAAAGAGGGGATTGAATACAAGCCGTGTTTGGGACGTTTACCTTAAGCGGGGTGCAATAACCTTACTCCCTTCCCCCTTCCCATAATTTAGTTTTATTGAGCTCTTCACATAAGTTTGACAAATTGATTAATTGTCAGAGGCAAAAAAACTAAACACGCTGTCATCAAAGAAAAAGTGTATATGCAGCGCGGTGTTGCCCCAATTCCGCTCACACACTCTCTCTCTCTCTCAGGCTCTCTCTTACTCTCTCTCTCCCTCCCTTTCTCTCGTTACGAGCTTATTTTGTTTTATTCCTTTCCCTGTTTAGTTAATGGTTTAGCGTGTTGCTCCACGCGGCGGCAGCGGCAACAATTTTTGTTTATATGCCGCAAACATTTTCACCACATGCGCGGTGCACCCATTGATACACACGCCACCCCCTCTCTGCTTCTCTCCCCTACGGCACTGCGTGTTACGGCGCCTGCCGATGGCATTAAATTTTATTTGAGTCACTCAAAAAAGTGGGCGCCTAAAAGTATGCAACGCTTTTCAGCCCGCCAGCCAGTTGCCGTCGGCCATTGCCCTGCCCCGGTCTTCCTGCCCCTTCTCCCTTTTCAGCCATCAGCCGTTGCCAACATTGTTAGCATTCGCTGTGCACATTCCACATTTCGATAAATTGCGGTGCTGGCCATGCAAGTGCAGCGCAAATTGCAGCTAATTTGCCTGATGCTCCAGTTTCAACTTTGTATTTGATTCGCAATTGCTGCACCGCCTCCATGTCCCCTATTCCTCTTCAACCCCTTCTGCAGCTCCCACTTTTACTACCTCTTTCCTCTTTTTAGCCCGCAGCAATTTTTATTTGATTGATATTAGACAGCGCCATGACAGCGACAGTTAGTCGAGTACACATGGTATCTACGTAGCACAAATTGCTGGGCATGTCAGGAAATTTGTGAGGTATAAGTGGTGCATATTAAAGTAATGATATATTCAGTTTGATTGAGATATCTGCAAAAGGAGAGGAGATATGTTAGAAATGAAATGGAAAGACTGTTACATTCAACTTAAAGGCTTAAAGTGTTTTATATAAGCGATAAACGGACACAGAAAACTGCGCTAACATATACAGACATTTACTTACTAAGCCAGTTAGGAACTCCGCGCCCGGAAGAGCAGACGTGAAAAATTAATGTGCGTAATTAAGTATTGTTCAATTTAGTTTTAAAAATATTGTTAACAATTCAATTTTGTGTTTTAGCCCTGAAGACGGTTACCGAAGAGTAACCGAAATATATCGGAAGAAAAAGAAAATATAAACAAATTGTTTTTATTTTTTATTTTATTTGGACATCGAGCCAGCTAGCAAGATGATAAAAAATTAAGGTCGCCAAAACACTATAATTATAAGCGATAACTATAGAATATTAGGATTACTTTCAGCTACTTGCAACAACTGAACCCTCTACAGCCAAGCTACATTCATATACTGCTAATTTAGTTACACTAATCCCCCACAACTTCATTTCTGGGATACTCCATAGATATTCTTAAATATCTTTGCAATTATTTAGTACAATTTTAAGTCATTTCCTGCAACCTACGCTGGGTACACGTTTTTCACGCCTTTTAACCCAAGATCACGTGTAATTGACCTGCTAGGTGCATCGATAGCAGCTTACAGTGAGATATATAGAGAGCGGGGGGCAGGTTAGGAGGCAGGTAAGCGAAAGCTCCGGCTCGAGCGGCAGCTTAGCAACTTTCGCATCAGTAAACCACTGAAAGTTGTTGACTTTATGCAACTTTTTCGTGGCCACAGACAACTACGTGAGCCCCCGCTAAGCCCCGCCGCCTTATCGCGACTAGGCGAAGCAGTGGCCGGGGCAATAGGGGAGTGGCAGTGGAAAGGGAGGCCAACAAGTTTGTTGTACCATGCATTTTTTGCACTCATGCGACATTTCTTTTGCGCAAAATAAACTCGATAAAGGGCGGCAGGGAAAAAGAGAGGACAAGCAGATGGGGGAGGGAGAAATGGGGAAGGAAGGGAGAGGGAGTTGAGTCCAGTGCCGAAACTGCTGGCGTCAGTTGCTTTTAACATACCAACAACACTATCAATAAACATAGACACATGTAGAGAAAGAGCGAGAGAGAGCACGATAGAGAAACATAGAAAGAAAGCGATAAAGAGAAATGAAGAGCGGGTAAGAGGGGCAGAATAAGCTTACGAGCGGCTTACACACTCACACATACATAGTCCTATGTACATGGGCGGCGACACGTGCTGCAATTGAATTTGTTCGAAAAACGCAATAGAAAACACCCACAGTATTGAATGAAGAGCAGAAATACTAAACAAAAAGGGAATGACAGACTTGCTAGTACCGTAATTGTGAATAACAGTGGGAAGCAGAAGGCTAAATGCATTAAACACGCCTCATTCCATTTGCCCTTAAGTTAACATACATATGTTATGTTAACTCAATATGGCTTAACATAATTTAAATACCCAAGCGATAAACAGCTATCGATATAAAAAAAAGGATTTACAGCAAGAGGTTGTATTTAACAGCTACCGTAACAGCACTGTTATCTGTATGTTATTTAAAAGTATAGATGTTTCAATGCAGCGATTTATTGATTTATTAAATGCAGCGATTTATCGAAGTTACAGCAATGCAACTTGCATCACTTTTGTGCTGGCAAGTGCCGCCATTAAAATATATTTTTCATGAATGTTATCTGCAACAAATTTATATAATGGATATATATTCAGCACTTATTTACTTAAACTGCGCACTGCAATTACCTCGTAGTGCATGAAACTCTCACAGACTGTGCTGATTACAGGGTACAAATGAAAACAAAAATACACAAACTCTGCAAATTCTTGTTGAAAAATCTAATGCCACTCGCTGGGGCAGCAAAACACTGTCGAGCACGAACTAACAAAAAGGGGTAGGAGCAGCAGCGAGACACCAGGGCAGGAGCAGTAGCAGTAGTAGAGCTGCCAGGCTGTGCTGGTGCCCGGCACCACGTAACTCTGGCAATGCTGCAGTTTGTCGTGCTCCCCATGCACGCACGCTTCGGCAACAAGCAAAATGCTTGCGGCAAGCACTTTTCAGGCGTGTGTCCTTTGGGAATGGCGGCAAAGGAAGTGCGAAGCTGTTCGGTCAGGTCGCCGCCTTCATCCAATAGGTATTTATCTCAGCACAGTCCGCAGAGAAGTTCAAGCTCGTTTCGTCTTCCCCTTCCTTTCTCTCTCTCTCTCTCTCTCTCTGTGAGCGAGTGCATTTCATTAGCGTGCTTAACAACGTCAAACTATTAATATTTAGTACGTTCGCAAGGCATAAGCAAAACATAAACACTGCAACGAGGCCTGGGGCATGCGGCGGCACAGTAGCGCATCCAAGGGGGACTTCAGCGCCAATCTAAGACAGCAAACTTTGCTTGCACTTTGGGCAAAGCTAAGCAAAAACTTTGAAACATCTTCGGCAACTGGCGAAATTATTTTGAAATTAAGTTTCTCGTTGCACTCCCCCCTCCCACTCCCCACTCCCTCCCCCTTCAGCAACCCACCTTGTTGTAGTTCGTGTTCGGTTTCTTGTTTGCTCTATTGTTGTTGCCGCTGCTGTTGGCATTAGTTATTTATGACCAGCAACGCGCGCATCGATCGATCTTTTAATGGGGCCCCTTCACCCTGCTACCTCCCTCCCTTACTCCAGCAAACGAAACGAAACGAGAGAACTTTCTTTAAATGTAATTAAAAATGTCGTCGAACTTATTTACGAGTGTTCTTTGCATAGTTCTGCCAAGTTTGTGCTCGACCCATCGAGGTAAAGAGCTCGCCAAGCTTCGCTTCTGGATACCTGCCACGGCCCAGAAACGAGCCCTAACAACTTGCCACCAAATGGGTTAAGTGTTTTTGTTGTTCTACAGCGTGGTATGAAATAATTGATTCCCCACTATCCTTGTAATGATTTATACTCTGAAAAGAAGAGCTGGCACTTTATGTGCCACCTTAGCTCTATTGAAACAATGTCTTAAATCCTTAGACTATCTTGAGGCATAGAATTATGTTTGTGTTATGCCGTCTTAATCTTCAATCCATTCTAATAATAAACTGTTTGTAAAGATATACTAACGTTTCCAATATTTATAACCTTTTCAAAAATTATCAACAAAAACTATTTTCTAAATTTTCTATAACATTAAGCTATCAAAGGAACAATCAGCCGAACTTCTTTATTCATAAATATACGAATTGCATCTCGAAATAAGGCATTATATTAATGTCTATTGTATTGTAGTAATATATTAAGCCAAATATACTTGTATCATTCTATCAACTATATCTTATAGCTTTAACAAAAACAATAAGTAGAAAATCAAGTTTTTATGAAAAGTTAGACATTGGTCTAAAGCAATTCGACTTATCAAGTCGCTTTACGATAACATGAACAATGTAAGAACACTTTGTACTGATGATGAATAATACTAGATGATTACTTAGAACTTCAACGGTATAAAACCTTCAACTACCTGCTGTTCTTGTAAAACAAATGATTGGTCAATCCTATTCTCAATTATAACTTATATATATATATATATATATATTATTATACTTATAGCTATTTTTCGCTCGTTACAATACCTACCTATAATCCATATCTAACATATTACTTTGTACTCACAAATGTTTATTTAAACACGTGTCTACACAGTTAGTACCCACAATATCACAAGTTATACGTAGTCCTCCAGTTTCCTACCACAGAGCGGAACTGACAGTTGAATATCTGAAGAGTGTTTGAACTATTTGTGACTGTGTGCCACGTCGAATGCCACCAAAGCAGCGCACAATCCTCACACAGCGACCTTGATCTGCGCTACAGAATGCTCTCCTCCCCCCCCCGCTCCCCTCAGCCCATTCCAATCTCCCCCAATCTATCCATGCTTCCATCCGTGTCGTTGTCGTCCATTTATTCGCACTTATTGCAACTGCAACTTCAATTTGGCATCGCTGCTGCTGAGCGCTGCGCTCGACCAAAAACCGTTTTACTTTGTGGTCAAATGTACCATGTGCATATTTGACCTAAAACTGGATTCAACCCCGCTTTCCCCTCCCCCAGCCGCCCACGCTCATCCTTGTACCTACTTCAGTGCCATCAACAACTGCGCTGCGGTGAGCTATGAAAAAAACGCAAAAGTTTTTGATAGTTTTCTCGCTGTGCACATCCCCCCCTCCCACTTTGCTGCTTCACGTGCCACCTGCCCTACTGCTTGTTCCCTGCACTGCCCCTCCCGCCACCCCTGTAATTTATGTGTAGTAAATAACATTTTGGCGCAGTTGTAGTGGATCCCTCGACCTGACCTTGTGCGTTATCCAACTGAAAACTGAACTGCAGTTAGCGCTGTTGAAAGAACGCAATGAGGCAGCTTCGATTACAGTTGAGGGGACAGAGTGGGTGGGGGACAATGCATGGAACATTAATCTATATATGGTGGACATGCATCTAATCTATCAATCCATTGCGGAATCTGTTGCACGACAAAAAGCAATCATTTAAAAGCCCATTAGGAGGCTCAATTCATAAATGTTTCTCACATTTGCCGTCGCCTTTTTCAAGTTCATTTGTTGCACTTTTTGCCCAGCATGGCCCCACACACACACACACACACACTGACAGCAATTAATACGCCATTTGGTGTGCGTCTGTGTGTCTGTGTGTGCGCGTTATCCCCTCTTTGTGCAGCCAGCTCGTGCCAGCAGCAGCCACTAATGTTGATTAAATGGCGCCAGGGTCACGCGCGCGCACATTCTTTCCCCCTCCTCACACTCGGCACAGCCCGGCACAAATCTCCACAGGCAGCCACTCCACATGCAGCTGCTCTAGCCTCGCTTGCAACTGCGTCAGTAGCAGCAGCAGGGCTAACGCGTGGCAAGCTGTATCCTCTCCTCTCTCTCTCTCTTTCTCGCTCTCTATCTCTGTCCACAGTCAGAGGCGCCTCTGCAAGTGGCTTTCAAATAAATTGAATCTAAATGCACAAAAAATTGCAGCTAGTTAATGCGACGGCCGCAGACACAGTGAGCCCTCGTCCATGCTGATCATATTTAATAAGTCGTCAGCAGTAGATCTGCATGCTTATAAAGCCGGCACATCCAGCTAAGCAAGCATCCATAATGAGCTTATGCCCGGCGGGGATTCCCAGCTGCAACACTAACTGCACACCCTCTTCTCACATGATAGAAGGGTATTCTAACTTTGTGTCAACCATAAATGTGCATGACAAGCAGAAGAAGGCATCTCCAACCGCACTATATAATTTTATCAGTATCTTGTCCGTATGAACACCTAGATCTCAGACTCTATAGAAGAAAGGATTACCAAATCTGTTTTCAATATGTCTTATTATTGCACGCAAAGATAAAATGTTTTAGAATTTGACCACGCCCCTTGTCGCGCCTGTAAAATATATATATATATATATATTTTTTTTCTTTAAACTTAATTTATTTATTTGTTCCATTAGGGATCAGAATACAAATGTTACTATAACCTAATGAGTATCTATAGTTGTTACTTCTCCAAGACTAGTTTAGTGTAGTTTCTGTGAATTAATAATAATTTAAGTGTATGTTTCTAGTTTAATTATATTGTTAATGATTGTTTATAATGTACTATGGAAATGTCTCCTTTTAAGTCGTCTTATTGGAATATTCCGCCTTAAACGTCGGGCAAGTCGGTTACAGTACATGACCAGTCTGTCGTTGTATCTGCTTGAGTGTAATGAGATCTGCTCCTCCACCGTACGCAGTTTGAGATCTCTGTGAAGTGTCCTATTGCTTATGTACCATTCGCAGTCGGTAATAAGTCTCAAGCACTTATTCTGCACCGTCTGGATTCTTTTCCTGTGAGTTGCTTCTGCAATACCCCAGATTTGAATGCCATATCTCCAAGTCGTGTAAAATATTAAAAATCGAATTGCAAACGTAAAAACAAAACTAGAAAGTTAATTTTGTATATGAATAATATTTATTACTATCCAAATAACTTCTGAAAATTTAATTCCAAACGGAAGAAAACATAGAAATTATTTAGGAAATAAAATAATTAAATATACACAAGTTCGTAGGTTTTCACCTGAAAAGTATGCAATACAAATAGCAGTTAAAGAAGGTGCAATATAACAGTCGAGCATACTCGATTTTACATTCCTAACTTGTTTGCTAACTCGCACACTTGAGTGATTTGAAGCCGTGTAAAATACGCTCAGACTGAATGGATACATTGGGGGTGGGGTTAGAAACTAGCCGAATTCATGATATGGTTTACCTTCTCTGATGCGAGCTGTCCAGCCACACTTAGCAGTTGCCATTCGCCTGCTCAGTGGCCAGAGACCGGTCTCAGTCTCAGTCTGAGGCAAGTCGCTGAGCATTTGTTATGCACACCACACACACAACAACAACAACAAGTCGTTGGCCTCGGTTGGGAGTAGGTGGGGGAGGGGGTGTGGCAATGCTGCCGCGAGTACGTAGCGCATTTTCCTTACAGCCATTTACCAGGCGATTTACGTAAATCTTTTATTTATACAGAAAACGTATAAGTTGCAATTTATCAAAATCTAAAATGTTTACCCGCACAAGTTATTCACTTGAAATCTCTACAGTGTAGCTAGTCCACATATACATACATATGTATGTGCTGTCTGTGTGTGAGTGTGTGTGTTTGATGGTGGCTGCTGGCATTACGTATACGCGCTGTAACACAGAAACCAACAGACCCAGAGGCTGCCAGGCAGCAGCTGTACAACTGTGCCATGCATATGCTTACTGGTGTGTGTGTTTGTGTGAGGGGGCGGGTGGTGAGGGAAGGGGGCATTGTATCTGTGTGAGTGGCCGTGTTTGTGTGTATTATTTTGTGTTTTGCGCGCACAAATTGTCTTGTGACAGACAGTGAAAACTACAGAAGCGGCGCCGGCTCACAGCACGAGCACGGTGCGGCTGCATCCGCCATGCCACGGCCCCAGTCTCTCTCTCTCCTCCTTCCCCCTGGTTTTAGTCAATTTGCGGTCTCTTGCTGTTGCAACTGTGTGTGTGTATGTGTGTGTGATTCTGATTGCGATTGTGTGTGTCGTTATGCAGCAAAAGTAGTTTATTTTCATCTTATCTCTTAAAGCCAATAATGCGCTCGCAAGCGCACTTAAATGCGCTGCCACCAGACCATTTTATTTTGCTCCTGTTCTGTCTCCTCTCCTTCTCTTCGTCTCCCTCCCCCTGCCCCTCTCTCACTCCCTCTACCACTGTTGTCGTTGGTGTTGCCTTTGACTAGTGCGGCTGTTTTTATTGCCGCGCGTGTTAAAGGCATTTCAGTGCACACGCCTTCTCTTGGCAGCGCATTTAAAATATTCGCTGCAAATGCCGACGCAGCAGTTTTAGCAAATGGCCCAACCGACAAAATATTTATGCCAGCCGTTACATAATGCAACACTTTAAGCGCAATTGCCCCGGCCCTGCATCAATTGCGTGTGTAAATACACACAACTATTTGCCACGCCCGTTATCCCAGATATTGCACGATTTGCTAATAAAGTGTTTTCCATTTCGTGCAATTGGTTTGCTTCTTTTCTAGTTCTGCGCTTGCATATTTAAATAAATAATTGCCCAGTTGGTTCGATATATGTACAAAATTGATGATGAAATATATTTTAATGGCTTCAAATGCTTGCACAATAGTGATGGCAGATGCATTGCACTTAACATCGATGAATTGTTGTTTCGAAATAAGTTTAAACATCGAAACTTTTATATGCCACATTGCCCAACACTTTGCAAGAGCATTTACGATTAGTTTGCAATTAGCACCACTGATATTTTATGTTATGAAGTGAGCTTGAGCTCGCGCCTTTTATTCATAATTTGTTCGCACGGTCTCGCTGCGCTGCATTGTTTTTATATACGCACAACTTATGTTGACCATGACTTTTATTAACTCTGTTTAGGGTGAGAGTTTTTGGCCTACAATTTACAGTGCTGAAACGGCAGTTGCTCTGCGTAAATCTGACTGAAACTTCCATACATATCGATACACCAATTGATCGCAGTAGTGATGTGAGCAATGTTATATTCTATTATTTAAATATTTTTTAACAGTGCCCTTGTATAAATATATCCTTTTGTTCCATTCACTGGCCAAAAATAAATTTTCAACGAAAAATATAGCTAGCCCGATAGCATGTTACCTTTGATCAGAAAATCTGAAATATTCGTCAAATTTCCATCCCAATTGGATCTTTTTTATGAATATTTCGGCGTTAATGACAACATCAGACATAATAGATAAGCATGAAATTCAATTGACCTTTTGTAATTGCATGTCTCAAATATTCTCGGAAGTACAAGGCGTTGACAAATAAATTCTCTTTGTATAAAAGACCTTTATATCTCAATTGACCGGGAGGTACAGATACTTTTATATATTATAAAAATATTCAATAACAAAATTCTCAATAATTATTGCCAGAGAGTTTGAGTATCTTCCACTAGATGAATACAATATGAGGGGAGGTGCGTTGTAGGGAGGTGTTTTAAAAGCTTTCAAGCGAGAGCTTTCATTATTGTATAATATTTAGAAAAGACTCTGAAAGAGGCATTCTTGGAGCGAAAGCTTTGTACTTACTCAAAAACAGTATAAGAGTCAACGGAGAGTAAAAGTTGAGCAAGAAAAAAGTGGGAACACTTGAATATGTGAGAATAGAAAATATTATAAGGCAAATCGCACATCATTCAACGAACTTTATTTTCAACTGTTCATAAATATGAATCTGAAATAGATTTAAAACAGACTTAATATTAATTCCATGATATAGAAAAACCAATCATAAAACAGAATTCGTTAAATTTATTTTAAACCAAACTGTTTTTCAAAACAACCGACAATCCTTTCGTCAGCCACATACGTTTTTCAATTTGCACATAGAATTATACCATATGACCAGGTGATAACCAGATATTAAACTGGATTATATAAATAGTCCACACATATTTCGCATTTCTCCCGCTGTTAATTCAGCTGCGTAATTAATTAAATTTCCATAAAATAATTGCTCTCGATGCATTAGCTAAAACCGACCACAGAAATTAGCAAATGCATAACGGAATCGATACAGCTAAAATATGTTTTGAAAATTTATCGAAAGGTTGTTCGCAAAAGCCACAGGAATTCACTTTCATTTTCGAATTGTCTAAATTGCATTCTACACATTGTATAGCGCATCGTCCCGGGAGACGTGGTCAATTATTTGTATGGCAAACATGGCCAACACGAATACAATAATTAATGTGCATAATTAACCTGCAACGTGCTGACAAACTAACTAACTAACAAAATGCCAGCAAAGACTAGAAATACCAACGAAATTCCAACGAACTGCAGTCAAGGGAATTTCCCTAGTGTGATTATTGAATACATATCGATAGTTATGTTATTAAATTTCTAGTAGTGTTGTAAGGCACCTGCAGTTATCTTTGATCAGCATCGTGATTGTTAAACAAACAAGAATGCATTCCATTTCTAGTAGTGTTGGTAGCCACCTGCAGCTATCTGTAATCAGCATCGCGCGCAATTGAATAAACACGGCACACATTCCTCTCTGTCAGGTCAGTGTTGTAAGGTAAACACGATGCATAAAAAAATTGACATTAATTAAAGCAGATGTCAAGGCAACGCAAATTATTTTCGACATGGTAAAGTAAAATAAATAATGAAATGCAAAAAAACAACTACAATTTAATGAGTTGTAAAAAAGCAAATTGAATAGCAGTAAAGTTTGTAGGTTGGAATGCGTGTGCAAACATATGGCACAAATTACAATCAATTTTGGGAAACATAAAACCAACCGCAGCAACAAAATAAGCAGCGTCGCTGCGGCTTCAAGTGCGCCGCGGTCTAAAAGCTCATTAGCTGCCAAAATGTGCCCCCTACAACTATTTTTAATGGCACACATACACACACACGCACACATGCAGGCAGGCAGAAAGGCTGTGGCAGAGTGCGTAATCAGCATCTAATAACTAAAATCCAAATTAGCTAATTCAGAAATCAACACGCACAATTGACAAATTATGCCGCAGCAACATTTCCGGGCAATTGAGTACGTGAGAGGAGGCTCTCGGGAATGGAACGTGGAATGGAACGGAAGCTGGACAGGTGGGCAGGGTTGTTGGTTGGGGTGCCATGGCACGTGCGTTTCCAAATTATTGTACTACATTTTGTTGTAATTGGCAGTCGAAGTTATTCATTGAGTGACATCATTTGCACTCGTTTGCCATAAATCGATCCCGACTATGCTTTAAAGTGTCAGCAGCAAAAGCAGGTGGAGGCAATGGCGCAAGGAAAGGGTGATTGTGTGGGAAGCTGTTGCCAAGGTAGTAGCTCTACCGGGTGCCAGGTAGCAACGCTCGCTGCTGACATTTCCAGCTCATTTATAGTTCAAACACGTCGCATGCATTAACCCCCGAGCAGGCGACGGCGGCTGGTTAAGTGCGACGGGAGCTAACTGCGATTGCGGTGTTGTAATTATTAACTAATAACATCAAATTGATTTGCAACAACATCGAGACAGGCGAGGGGATAATGCAGGGAAGGGGGTGACGTCAGGGCGTTGCTAACTCGGTGCGCCTGGCTAGGCTGCAGTAATTAACATGCATTCCACATGATTGCGCCGCGGGCGCATAAATCTACCACACACACACACTGACAGTGAGAGAGAGAGAGGGACAGGCAGAGTGCAAGTGAGAGGGAGAGAGTGCAAGCGAGAGAGAGAGAGAGAGAGTTGTAACTACACCTCGCATAAAACGCGAGGCAGCAATCAGTTTTGAGTAAAAGTCTCGACCAAACGCAAGAGGAAATTAACATTGTAACATAAAACCGGCCATTGAACGGGCACTTAACTTGCTGCCACCAGCAGGCAGGCGCAGCAGGATGGAGAGCGGGAGCGAGAGGGGTAAGCATGGGCAGCGACGCCTGACCGACGTCCGTCGCTCTAATGCACGATGATAGATGGCATACGATACTTTTCAGCATTTGTCAGCTTGTCTTCGGCGAAGCGCAACAAAGCCAACGCCCAAACCCAACGCCTGCAGGCAACTATAGATGCCAGTGGTGGGTGAGGGGGCGGGGGGTAGGTAGTTGCTGCCTGGTGGAATCACGAAAAACCATTTTCACGCTCACGCGAATGCGCAGAGTAAGTTTTACTGCCAACTATCAAAGCGACCTGCGAAGATAAGCACAAGACGTCGGGCGAAAAGACGTTTTGAATTTGCTTTTTTCCATCTCGCTGGCAAAACGACAGAAAAAGAAACCCCAAAAACCGATAGAGACGCGCTTGTTGGTTGGCTCAGGCTACAGCTCAGGTTCCGGTGTGCCACACTACTCTTCCACTTGCTGCCTGCCTGCCTCGGCACGTCGCTGTCATAATTTATGTGGCGCTGTCTACACCGGAAATGGGTTAATTTGCTATGATTTAAGCGTAAAATTATTGAATTATTGGCTAGCACGGCATTTGGTGGCACTTTTCGCGCTTCGTTATTCGTTCCGTGCAACTGAAAAGGTGCGCCAAGTGTGCCACGACTGCGCGACGGGGCGTATGAGTAATCTGCATGCAGCCAAGTGCAGACAAGACAAGAAAGCACTAAGGTTTTCTTATGCTTGCCAATCCCAGACATCGCCTGACTATCGCTCATTAAAGCCGGCATCGTTATCGTCTATTGTGCATTAGTCACAATATATGTATGAATATAGACACGCCATACAGCTCGTATATCTTTAATTTTCCTAATGCATGGCTTGCTCGCCTAATCGACATTTTGACTCCATCCAACACCACCTTCTGCCACAGCCGTATTTCATATCTCTCTCTTATCAAATAAACACATGCAGCTTTTTGCAAATAATTTATTTTATTGCACATTGCGTTCTCTACCTGAAATTTGTGTGAAACTTAATTAAGTGTTCTTTATGGAAGCCATAAAAGTCCTGCACACACGACCCCGGCCTCGGCCCCGGGAAGCTCAAGGCAAAAGTTCAAAATATTAGTTTGTTGCCAGTGCGAAGCAAAGAAAATTTGCTAGCCAGCATACTATAACTTGCAAGCAAAGCCCAGTGGGAGATGCAAGTGAAAATTGGTAATGGAAAGCCGAATCATGCAATACACTGCATAAGTTGGATTATCTTCGTTATTGAGATTAAACTTACAGACATTCATCAATTAATAGTTTACAAGCAGCTATGCAACACTGATATACCGATTCAATGTTGAATTAATTACATCAACATTTGCCTAACAGACAGACAACAGTAACATAAGACTAACAGTGATGCTTCGATAATTAACTGTCATTTACATTTCGCTAACAGTGATAGGACTCTAACAGCGATTTATTGACTAATGAATAACATTATGCTTGCAGCTGCATAACAGCGATTCATCGATTAATGAATAACATTACGTTTGAAGCTGCATAACATTAACATACACCAACATTGATTAATGGTTAGGCAATCGATTACAGTCAAATTACTCACATTTATTTTCCCTAAATTAAATAAATAAAAAAAAGAATGAGACAAGAAATACGCAAATTATTTATAGTTTTAAATAGTAACAGCTGACAACCGTAATTTGTATGAAGATGTTAATTGTTAAAAACTCAACCTAAGTTTCCTGTTTTTATTACAAATGCGACCGCAAGTGGCAAAACTGAAGATCTCTGTCGTACTCAAGTCGAGCATTGTGACCGATAGGGTTCGCCAAAGCTAACCAATTGTAGGGCACTTGAGCAGGCCGGCCAGCAGAGCAGAGAGCAGACTCAGCCTTAACCTCATCCAGTGGCAAGGACCTCGAAGGACTACAAAGACTCAACTGAGTCTGAGCTGCAGTCGTTGCTTGCACTTTGCATGCCAAAAATATGCAGAAATGTTGAAGTAAGCTTTTAGAAAATTACAAGTCAAGTATTTTCGGGGCGGCCGTTGTCTGCTTTATGTGCATTCAGACGTACATTCTCGCATATGCAATGTGTGTGTGTGTGTGTGCGTGTGTTTGTGCGCCTTTGCATATATTTGCGTGCTTTATTTATGGCCGGTGCACTTTGCTTTAGTTCTTGGCATACGCAATGAAGATAAACGACATACAAAAAATGTCGCCGAATTTAAAGTGCAATAAATCAGACGGCCAGTCGCCCAGTCTCATCCACTCTCCATCGTCTTGCTCAATGGCTGTTCTGTCTACCCCCCCCCTTACTTCCCTCTTCTTCTTTTTGACTCCTTGTCGTCTCTGCTGTCTGTGTGTGTTGCGCGGAACTGACATTGGCGACATGTTCGTGCGGAAGTTGCGCCATTTCTGCGCTGCGTGACAGCTTCCGGCATAAGCATAACTGTCCGGCAGCCATATTTTTCACTTACCCCAAGGCAACTGCGCCGACTTAAGCCATTCAAGTGCCGCACAATTGCGGTATGCTGCACTGAAGCCAATTAGCCATATAAAAGTGTGTAAGGCACGAGGGAAGAGAAGAGGGCAGAGTAGAAGAGCAGTAGAAAATTGTATCCACTGCGGTTGATTTACAACTTCGCTTGTGCCCGTCGACATCTTTGTATCTCTGCAACTTCCTCGCCTCCTCTCTCTCTCACACTCACTCATTTTTATGGCGGCATCATTGGCATGTCGTAAAATGTGACTGACGTCGCACATGGCGTGAAATATTTCATAAGCTTGTGCTACATTTGGCGGGCGACGCGCATAACAAGCCAGCGCGCCAGTCGCCACTGGCACAGCTTGGATTTTTTTTAGTCCGATGGGGGCGTCAGACAGCTGCAAGGATTGTAAACAGCATCTACAAAGCGATAATAACGAGGGGTGCCTCAAAGGAATATCATGCGCAAAGTATCGCAAAGATTGCGCGGAGCAAAATTAATTCCATTCGAAATTGTTTTGAAATTTTTAATGTATCGCACTTGATTAGGATACGAGGAGCTGCTTAAAACCAGCACACAAATGTTATGTAGACTTTATAACAATCTTAAAATTGAGTAAAGTCAAGGGAAAGTTACTTTAAGAATGCTTAATATAAAGAAGAATTGAATAGGTACATCATCTTCATCATTTTTGTAATATACTAAAGAAATATCCTAAACTGCCAGTTTCTTATGGCTTCTGTTTATTTAACTTAATGTCCAATCACAGCAAACTACTGTTGCGGCCCTCGCACACATGATAGCAGTGCATGCTCATAATGGAAATCGACTGCTGATTTGAGTGGATGTCGAAGTCGTGCGACATAAAACTAACCAAATGACGGCCTGGGAAGAGCTATTTCCAAGACAATCAACAACTAGTCCCGCATGATTGATACACACACACAGACAGGGAAACGTATAAAGAGAAAGAGAGAGGGAGAGGGAGAGAGAGAGAGGGGAAGCGAACCAGAGAGACGTGTCACCATTCATCATATAATCGTCACGTTTAGCTCACGAGTGCGCCGCAAAGTATGCTAACATTTTAAGTCATCGCCATTGCAGCGCTTCTTGCGTACTTACGTGTTAGTGTATTGTTGTGTGTGTGCGTATCGTAGGTCGATGGCAGCAACAGGCTTTTTGGCCAACCGAAATGCAAGCTAGCGGCGATTCATTATAAACTCAGCAAGGATAACGATGACGACGTTGGCTGCCAAGCCGCAAACCCCAAGCCGAAGCCCAAGCGGAAAACCAGCCAGCCCACTTAACAACATATCTCTCTCTCTCTCTCTCCCTTTATCTTTCTCCCTCTCTCCCTTTTACGCGCACATATAATATCTTCAGTCTGCTAGCATGCATTGCGTTTCGGTTTGATTCGTTTTCCGTTTTGTTATTGTACATGTTTTACATTGCGGTTCTTTTATTGCCCGGCGCCAGCGTCTCTGTCTCTTACTCCCTGTCCCTCTTCCTTCCGCAGCAGACTTGCCAGATGAGGCACTTAAGCACTTTTGCATTGCAAATGTCGAAATTCACTGTACATCGATCTGAGAGTGGTTGCGCTAAGTGCACTCACATTGCAGCAGCTCCCTGTGGCAAGTGCAGGCATCTTGTGCCACTAATTAGTGCAACGGTATCAATATCTACCATATTATGGGTAGAACAAATTATCATTTAAAACGATTTAATTGAAGAATTGCTACAGTTTTGCTTAGTTAAACGAAAAAGCTGAGTTTTTCTATTCTCATGCAAGAAATTTAATTCCTTATATATCTACAGAATCGCTCTCTGTACTTAAAAGAGCTAGAGCAAGAAAACTTGCAACACAGTTAATTAAATCAAAAAAGCATCAGAATATTTGTAGTTAATAATATTATGTTCGTTTCAAGATAAAATGTATAAGATTTCAGCTCAGTTCAAAGGAAATATGTTGTTACGGCTTCACAACTTAACTAATCATCTAAATAATGCGTGTCATACAATACTTGTATTTGACTGACAACTCTTACATAAAATAGGTAAGTACTTTGATATATTGCAATTGAAGTTTATTGTACAATATTTATCAACATAATCCACTCGATATTAAAAAAACTAAACCAATGAAACTTTGTACAAAAAAAAAGAAGAATAAATAAAAAATAAATTAGAATCTTTCTATATTCTAACGATTCTTTCATTTCTAGTTGGAATTTACATGTTTAATGTGGTAAATTCGCAGGTAACGTATTATTTCGGCTTGAATTCTTAATGTACCATGAAATTTTCCAGCTGTTTTAATTTGTAGTCTGCACCATAGCATCATTAGGCACTTTAATAGAACCCTTTTGATATTAAAGCAGAATATTTGGGCTGCCGAGAGTTCAATGTGCTTGAGATGGCTTCGAATGGCTGCTGCTGCTACTGCTATTGGGGCAGTTCTAATCCATTTTCGCCTTTTAATGACATTACTTAAGTTATTATTTTTGGTGCTGCAATGCAACGCTACTGCCAAGGACAAACCAGTTGCAACAGCAACAATAACAGCAACAACTGCCAAGTGAAAGGGCGAAATTTTCTTTCGAGCTGCCGTCGTTGCCTTTGCTGGACTGCGCTTTTTGCCAGTGCGATGCGAGGCGAGTGCGAGAGCATTTCGTGTAATGGACTTTAATGGAATTACGGTCTTATATAGCAACTGGACCGGGGCAGGGATGTGCGCTCGTATTTAGTTACAAAGTTTACTTGAGCTGAGGCTATTATATTTTTCTTAAGTGCCAGCACACTCAACAATACCGGAAGCAGCAGCTCGCACTTCGCCCCTTCTCTGCCCTTTTGCTATGAGCAATTTGGCTAAAATGCAACTTGAAATCAGCCAAGTCCGGTATTGACACTTTGAAGCGCCCACTCAAGTGGCATAAATCAATGGCGAGCCAATGCCGCGCTGGCACGTAGAATATTTCACAACTCGCTCTGTCTCCCCTCTCTTTTTGTCTCACTCTCTCTCTCTCTGTCTCTCTTGCTCGCCTTGAGGTCAGCACGTGCCACTCGCCCATCCTTAATCTTCGTTACTTTTGGCACTTTTCTAAAGCTTTGCATGCTAAGCAAACAGCACGCATCAACCACGAACCACCTTCCCCCTTACCCCCTTCCCACAAACACCCACTCACTCACTTGAGACTAACCACACTACTCGGTGTACTCGACCACCCACACTGTACAGTGTACCCACATGCGCGCATACGAACCACATGCCAAACACATCAAAAGTGTGAGACAAGACGTTAAAGCGACGTTCTTAAATTTAGCTCGTTTCTAGCTAAGCCAACGGCCATGAAATATGGCAGCGGAAACTTTGTATATTTCATTTATATGACTTGCAATACTGTCGAAATTCATATGCACATATTGAATGTGGTTTTATACCAGAAAAATAGTATATTATTACAATTTAAGATATAGTGGCAGGTCTATAAATTTATTTCATTATATATAATTAATATCATATCTGTTTTACATGGCTCCAAATGTTTAGATACATATATTCTGGTTGTGTTTAACATTGCTCTAACTTCATAGATATATTCCACGTACACGTATGTTCAAAATCCATCGCTGTTATATGTCATATGCACATATTGAATGTGGTTTTATACCAGAAAAATAGTATATTATTACAATTTAAGATATAGTGGCAGGTCTATAAATTTATTTCTTTATATATAATTAATATCATATCTGTTTTACATGGCTCCAAATGTTTAGATATATTCTGATTGTGTTTAACATTGCTCTAACTGCATAGATATATTCCACGTATGTTCAAAATCCAATCGCTGTTATCGATATCATCGACTGTGTTTAATATTTCTTTAACTGTTTTCGGTATGTTTCGATTGTGTTTAACTGTCGCCAACTGCATCGATATATTCTGGTAATGTAATTATCATTTCTTAACACTGATTTTATATCGATGTATCGAGTGGGTTTAGCACTTCTCTAACTGCTGTCAACGCGAAATATTTGTTTGACTTTCCTCGCAGCTACTTAAAATGCAGCAGCAGAAAACATTTGCGTGGGCAAGAAAGGGGGCGTGGCGGTGGATTTGGGAGGGTATACGTTTACGTATTCGTTTTCGCCTTCACATGCCTGACGAGGTTCGAGCGTTGTTCACCTCGCAAACTGCATGCATTGTGCTGCATTCTTTCTGTTGTTGTTGCTGCTGCATTATAAATGCAACAGCCAAGCAGCGTGTTGGCTGCTGCAGCAGCGTCCAAAGTATGCAAATCAGGGGAAAGCACCCCTTCACCCCCCTTCCACGCCATTGTCTTGCCCGGGCAGCATATGCCTGGCAACTTTTACAATATGCGCGCGTGTTCGAAAATTGGCTGCGTTTCCCATGGCGTCTGCCTGGCATTTTCTTGCAAGTTTTCCCCAACACTGTGATGAGGGTGAAGTGCTATATGTGCATGTGTGTGTGCCCCAAATGTCTATTATCTATAAAATGCCCGCAGGTACTTTTGCTCCGTACCCCAAACATATTTCAATGCGAGTGGCTGCTGATAGCAAACTGCAACGCTTCCGTTTCGACCACTTTGCGCCCGCGAGGCGAGCTTCTCCCTCGCATTGTTATAAATTTGGTAATTCAGAAGTGCACACACACACACAGGCACACAAGCACAGCACACTCTTACTCACACATACACACTAGCGAACACTTGGAAGTGGCATTAATTCGTCGAGCTTCGCAGTCGCACGCCGTCCAGATTCAGCCTGGCAGGCTGTTATGTTCCTGTCTTTATCGCTGCCATTGCCGACACTGCATACCCCTCTCTCCCACTGCGCACTCCCACCACGCGTTCTATCGTAGCACACTGCATGTTAGCTTCCGCTTGGCCCCTTTGTTTCTGGGTTATGGCGCACAATGGTGC
The DNA here is from genome assembly GCA_018903715.1 of Zaprionus davidi. Taxonomy (NCBI): domain Eukaryota; kingdom Metazoa; phylum Arthropoda; class Insecta; order Diptera; family Drosophilidae; genus Zaprionus; species Zaprionus davidi. The sequence continues at coordinate 8,054,122 of JAEIGL010000006.1, forward strand.
CATTTAAATTAGTTAGCTCGTCGTGGCTAGTGAGTTTGTGTGTGCCTGTGTGCACAATACGAAAGTGGCTGACACAATTCTAGTCGGTGCCGCCAGTAGTCGACTGCAGCCTCAAGTCGATGCGGCTGCCATTGTTGATATAGCCGGTCGTGATTTTCCACTGCCAAATTAGTTATACCCCTGGCACCCTTGCGCGAATTGGGTATAACAATTTTTAAGTTCTTTAGCAATAAGTTTTAATGTATTGAACACAGTAGTTAGAAGCGCAGCCAACTTCATTTCATATCAGAATCAAAGAATACCTAATTTGAAAAATTTCCCTTTTAGTTAAAGGCACAGCCAACTTCATTTGGTATAAAAATCAGAAAATACTTATTTTGAAAATGTTCACTTTGGGGAAAATTGTACTTTAATGGAAAATTCCTGCATGAATGTACTACTAATTTAAGTAGCTCTGTAGGGTATTGCAAGTCGCTGCGATTTTATCGCTGTAAACTGCGCAAGTTTTTGGTCCATCGAAACTTTTTGGTGGCAGCCATTGCCATCGTTTGTTTGCTTCGCTGCTTTGCATTTAATAACAGTTAATGTTTGCCTACGGCTACTCATTGTATTCTTCTTCTACGTCTTTAGTTGCTGCCTCTTCTTGGTCTTCCACTGCTGCCTCTTTGCTTTGTGGGCGTGGCTTTTCCAGCCATAAATATAGATGAAGTGCAGTTTTGTCTGGGTTTGGTTCGTTTTGTTCGGATTTGCCGCATTGTTTGCTCGTTTCGCTGGGCTAAGCTAACCTATCACACACACACACTCACATGTGTGCTGTGCAAGTGTGTGTGCTTGCATATATAATCACAGTTGTATTATATGCTTGATTGACTGCCAAAGTGAGTTATCCCAGCAAAAACTTGATTGTTCGCAGCAGGCTGCACCTAATAGAGGATGGAGATGGGGTGGGAAAGGACACAAGACGTTGTCTAATTGAATTTACCTGTACCAGTTACAATGGGTAGTGCTTTCTGATTGTCAAGAAGTGAAAGAACTGTGCTGCCTTCTTAGAACGAACTTCTGCAGTGAGTTCATTGTTCGAAGTGAATGAGTGTGCTGTACAGCTTTCAAAAAAAAAACAGAAGTGTAGGAAAAATCAAGATGATATTGATAAAGGTGAAAACACCTAGAGAAAACTCTATTAGAAAATTCTTTCTAATAACACATATTACTTTAAAATAGTAATGACTTGAAACATGTAATAAATCTGGATTGAGTATAGGACTTAATCGTGCCCTAACCTTGCAAGCTTTTATCTGTTACTTCCCAATAATTTCCATCGCAAACACTTTTCGGAGGACTTTTTATACTACTTTTGACTAGCTTCATCAATTAAAGTCAAAATATCAAAACTCTAAATGCTGAAAAATTTTTAAAATTTTGTAAGGGGGTACCCTATGGACAAATTAACATCTAAATTAAGGGTATTTCTTCGATATTGTCCACAGTTTTCATCGCAAACACTTTTCGGATGACTTTTTATACTACTTTTGACTAGCTTTATAAATTAATGTCAAAATATCACAATTCTAAGTTTTGAAAAATTCTGAAAATATTGTAAGGGGGGACTCTATGGTCAAAATAAACACCTAAATTAAGGTAATTTTTCGATATTTTCCACAATTTTCATCGCAAACATTTTTAATACTCTTGACTAGCTTTATCAATTAAAGCTTTATCAATTATCACAATTCTAGATTTTGAAAAATTATGAAAATGTAAGGGGTTCCCTATGGACAACTTAACAGCTAAATTAAGGGTATTTCATCGATATTTTCCACAATTTCCATCGCAAACACTTTTTGGAGGACTTTTTTACTACTTTTGACTAACTTACAAAATTGAAGTCAAAATATCAAAATTCTAAATTTTGAAAATCTTGTAAGGGGGGAACCATAATTTATTTCGGCTATTGGTATATTTAGCCGTGCCAAGCGTGCAGCAGCTCTCATCCGTGTCCAACCAGTTGCCCATCTTCATCTCGATCCCCAGATGCGCCGCTCAGCTCGGTAATGTGCGCTGGCAATGGACTTCGGCCACCTGAGCTAGTGTTGGCCATAAACGCTTTACTCAAGCGTTTTCCTGCAATTGCAGTAGCCGGAAAGAGGCAGCAACAGCAACAATAACAGCAACAACATCAGCAACACGAATAGCAAAAGCAAAAGCAAGCGCAACATTTCTTGATTGCATTTTGAAAGAATAATGAAAATTAGCTGCCACAACAGCACACACACACAGACATCCTCTCCCGCACACACACACACACAAACACATGCACAGATACTCACGCACACTCCCTCCGCAGTGAACGGACTGCTGTGTTTTTTTTTCAGTTCATTTTTCGAAATTTCTTCTTGGCCAAGTCCGAGTCGGAGTCGACTCCAAGGTGGCCATAAGCAGCTGAGTGAGCCAGGGGGAGGAAGGAGGAACACTGAGTGCTGTGGTACGGGCCACAAAACTCGTATTGTTTTTACGTATTCAGCGCAGCTTTCAAATTGCTTTTGCTTGCGCATTTTTTAGCAGGCAGTGCACAAAGCCGACAAGGAGCAGCAGGAGGAACAGGCAGATGATCAAGCTGGCGGGGATTGCTGCAGTGGACAGGGAGCTGCTTGCCAGATAGCAAAATTAAATAAAAATGTAACACAATGTCCACCCTACCCACGGTGCTGCTTCTGCTTGTGTATTTTGTTTGTCTCCCTTTTTTTTCTTCGCTTTCGCTTCGAATTCGCTACAAACGTTTTGGCGTATTTGAATTTGAATTATGCTGAATTAAGAATGTTTGCCTTGTCTCTCTTCCTTCTCCTTTTCTTTGGTTTCGATATGCAGAACTTGATTAAAGTTTGCTTCAGAAGAAGACAAGCCAGACAATGCTCTCCAGTTCCGTCTCCATCTCCGTCTTCAGGCACAGTTGCTGCATAATTCATTGCAGTTTGCCTTATAATTAGCCCGAGCGAACAGAAAACCTAAAAAACACATTAAACTTTCAGCAACAATTCCAGCTTCAAGCTTCTCTTCTTCTCCTTACTGCACCCCCTCCAGGACCTTCATAAATCTTCATTAGTCGCGAGGTGCGAGCTGCAAAGCGTTGAAAAGTGAAAATGCAGCGCGCACTTAATGAGCCCCGTTGAGTAATTAGCTAACATTGTGTGCGGCTGCATCCACAGCCCCTTTCCCCAGTTCCCCATTCTCGCCAGACTCAACTGGACTATGGCCACATACAGCAGTTTGTGCAGCCGCGCTTTATCATTTATCGTATTTATCGAACTTGTCTTGCTTTTTCTAATGGACAAATGGCAAAAGTTGCTGGCCACGAGGAGGAGCTCCTTTTTTATAGGGTACAGCTCCAATGATGCCATTAATTAAGCCCGTTCACTTTTTGTTCAGGAGAAGTTTCGTGTTCCCACTCACCCTCCCTCAGAAAAACTGAGCTTAAGCGGCTCAGCTGAAATGCTACATGAATATCATATGTGCAGGTGCAATAAATCTGAATAAAATATGAATATGAATCTATATGAATATCAGTGTTACCAGGTTAGCCTGATAAATTTGCGCTTTTTTCTTAAGTTGAACAAATAACTATCAGTTACATTTTATTGTTTTAATAATCGTCGCTCCACCACTTTGAATATGCCTAAACGATACGTGTAGTCAAATATTTCTAATAGTCGACATGCCGCCACTTAAGTTGTATACAAATTGTTATAGCAGGACTTCGATATGCACTCTATCGAACTTTAATTAGTTGCTAATTACAAAATTTAACTAGTTCATAAAGTTTATGAAATAAAGTTATAATAATAGTGGCGTTAAGTGCCTGATTTCGATTTTGAACATCTTAAATATATAAACAATCAGACGCCGGCAGTTTTAGCTTATAAAAATATGTACACACTGATTAAATTTAAGCCTTTTTTGTGTAGAATTGCTGGCAACACTGATAAATGTGTATGTGCGTTTATAGTATTATGATCTGCTCTCAAGCGCAAGCAAATTCGTTACATATTTACCGTTATTTCAGCTTTGCTTTTTGGCCTTTTTTGCATTGATTAACAACTATTTTGATTTATGCCGCGAGGTGGCAAAAAACCAGAGAGTCAAATGGCAGAGGGGCCGGAGAGAGTGACAGCGGTAGCAGAGGTTCACAATGAAATTTAAAAATATAATAAATACACGTGTCTCTCTCTCTCTCTCTCTCTCTCTCTCTCTCTGTGTTTGTTGAGTATTTGTACGATATATAAATAAATTGATTTTTATTTCTCGCTTTGCTCTGTCTCTGCCTCACTTGCTGCCTGACAAACTGAGCAGCGGGGCCAGCTGTCTATCTGTATGTCCCGCTGTCTGACTGCACAATGAATGAATAATTGACAAAGAAATTATTTTTAATTGAATACAAATTCACAGTTGAACGATCTCCACAGAAGGAGGTAAGGGAAGGGGTGCGGAAGAGGAGCTTGTTACGATGCCGCATTATTTAATTGAAACCTGGCGGGTTGCCCCCTTTCCCTCCATAACAAACCAGCTTATGGCCCTGACAGAAGGCCATACTTCATGCCCCGCTCCCCTCCCTCGCACAGGCACATGCGAATTTGCCGGCTTAGTGTGCCACGAACAAATAGCAAACAATGCGCCGGCCAAGTGCAGCTGCTCAATGGCCAAGCAAACAGGAGCAGCAGCAGCAGCAGGAACCCAACCCAGTCCAGTTCAGTCCAAGCACCACAAAGCGGCAATAAATGCCAAATGCAAACCGCTCGGAGAGACCAAAACATCTGCCCAACTAGCGTGGCGATTCCCCTTGTTCCTGTTCCCCTTCCCATTTCTAATGCTCGGCCAGCTCCAGCCAAGCTGTAAATCTTTGATGCAGTCCAGTGAATTTACAACTGAGCGGCCAATTAAGCCCGGCGCTCCTTAAAGTGCGTAGTCGTGTCACGCCCATTGCATGCTTCCAGTGCCGATGCTGCTGCTGCTGCTGCCACGGACATAAAAGCGAAAGCTTTCATATCGAACCCATTGAAAGTGGCCCACAGTGGAGCAGCAGCGTGGAGGGCCCATTTCGGGCAACTTTGAAACCAATTGAATCGCGGTTTTTGGGCTGAATTGTTACTGCAAGGAATGTGAGGCCATCTCTTTAAAGTCACTGTAAAGAAAAGACAGTTCTAAACACTTTTACGAGTTTATTTCAACTGCTTATGTAGAAGATTGTATGTCTCTACACTTTGCGAGTTTATTTAGAACTGATTCTTAAAATCTAATGCGGTGTTGTAAGAAACCGCGGTGGTGGTTATTTTACTTATCTCTATTTATATATGCTGCACTTGAAAGACGCAGCGTGGGACAATTATTATTCAACACAAATACAGGATAGTTGAAATTCTTTCTTAATAATCGTAAACATGTCATAAAATATTGTAGCCTGCATGAGACAATATCCTTGATACCTGATAGTCTTGCCGATAGCACAGCAGTGTAGTGCAGTACAGTGTCGTACTGTACAATGCAGTTGTAGCACATGTTCATTGTAGTGCTTGAACATTCTGCGGGGGCCAGAACACTCCATACCCATGGGCACGGTTGTGCGTGAACAGTCATGTTGGGAATGGTGTTTAAAGATATAGCTGAAAGAACTGCGCGTTTAGTAGCACTAATATGCCGATTATAGATATCTGCCTGACTGCATGACTAGCTGCAGAATTTCCCCTGTTCTAGTATATAGAGATGTAGTAGAGAATTCACTTCTGTTGCCCTCACACTTTGCTCTTCTTTGGCCAGAAAATACCCACGCTAAAAGATGATAAAAGGTCCCTTGCAATTCCCTCATCTATACCGCACATTGATCATGTAAACTTCTTTTACAGAGCTGCGTCTTAAATTGCCGAAGTGCTTAAACGATGGCAGCGCAACTGGAGTTGCCACTTCCTCCTGCCCACCTCTTCCTCTCACTCTATGACGGCCCCCATATGTCGCAGCTTGGCGAGCACATTGTGCCACATGTAAGCTCCGTAATATATATCGATAATATTTCATTAGTCCTCCTCGAGTGAGTAAGACTCTGTTCCGTGATGGGGTGGGCAGGGGGAGGTGCGTCGAAGTGCGCACATAAATTCCTTGCACATGAAAATGCACTGGCAAATTGGAAAGTTCTCTTGCAGTTCTACCAAGTTGTGCCTGTCCTGTCCTGCCTGCGTTCACATGGACGACGCCGTTTACTTTCGATGCAGCTTAATGCAATTTCACTCCCCAAAAAAAAAAAAAAAAAAAGAAACCATCTGAAGGTGCTTGAAAAAGAGCAGAGAGTGCGAAGGAAAAGTGACCTGCTTGCAGTGTGGAATGCAATTTGCTTGGCTCGTGTTACGGGGCGTATACACGATGTCATTTGCCACTCTGCGTTGCGCTGCACTGCGCAGCTAATTAGCTGCGAGCAGATTTCCAGGCTACTCAACTCAGAGTGAAACACGCTTACACAAACCGAATCGTAGCCATCTCCATCTACTTCCACTCTCTCTATCTCCATCTTTCTCCCTCTATCTCTCTCAGTCTCTGTTTATTTCTCGTTTTTCTTGTGCTTGGCGAGCGCATAAAAAATCGCTTAAGTTAAGCGAAGCGTCAAGTCGTTTGCTTGGCTGGCTTACTGTCCTGTCCTGTTCAGTTCTTGCCTGTCCTGTCCTGTGCTGTGCTGTGCTGTCCCACCACACCACAGGGGATTTGGCCAGTTAGCCACTCAAGTGATCCCCGCTTGGGCAGCCAGAGATGCGCGACTTCTATGCAAATCTCGGCTTCGATGAAGGGAATTTTTCACATGCTTGATAAGGCTGCCATAGTTATCAACCCCTTGGCGTAGTCTCATTTATCTTGCAGATCTTATACAAAATGATCTTTTATAACTAATATCCCATACTGGACCTCTCGGTGGTATCTCGATCCTTTTAATTACTTGTTATACGTTGAATTATATTATTTATTTGTATTTTAAGTACGATACTACATTTTAAAGACATTTTTAACCATTTACTATTTTCTGTATTGACTTCATAATTATCGAATTTGCCGACACTTTCGATAAATCATTGATCCAGTCTCACAGTAAGTGTTGAATACGATTAACTTTGATTTATTCATGTGTATTTTAATTTTATCGACCTATCGCAATTTTTGTTAAAACAGTCTAACAGTAAGTGATGAATAACTTCATCAAACTGCTAATTTAAATCTAGATAATTGAAGCTATAATTGAGTTGACTAGTAGTAGTTTATTTTAAATAAATAAGATGCATACTTTAGCTACTGTCGCAGCTGGCCAGTCACATCCCGATCCCGTGACTAGTCTGCTCATCATCATCTGTCGTTGCAGTCCAGTGAAAATCTAACCAAGTGAAATGTTTTCTTTGACATGCTTGTGTCGCTTTATCGCGCCGCTTGTCAGCGTTGCTGCCGTTGCTTTTCCTGTTTCTCTTGCTACTCTGCTTTCTGTTCTTTTATGCAGCTGCTATAGCTGCTGCTGTTGCCTTTTGTTGCATGTCATTTACATGCAGTAAGTCCCAAAGAGAAAGAGAGAGAGAGAGAGAAGAAAAAGGGAGGCAGCCGCAATTTATTTGCACTTAGATTGCGGGCAGGAGACAAAGGTTAACAATGCAACTGCCACATGGCCATGTGGCATGTGGCAGCTGTTCGACGCTTTGCCAAGCTTATCTCAATGCGCCGCTCAGTTGCCCCAGCTACACCTGGCAGAGGAAGGCAAGCTCTGATTCGCTTAATTGCCTCAAAATGGGAAAGTGATTGCAGCCAAGTTGCCGAAAACTCGCATCAAGCAAGAACAGAAGCTGCAGCAGGAGCAGCCTGGAGAGCACAGAGAAGAGTCAAGGCAGCAAAGAAATTATACGAAATTCCATTTAACCGTTGAGCGACAATTGTCAGCTCCGACTCCAGCACCAGCTCCGACTCGGACTGCGACTTGTTTTGCTGCTGGTGCTGGTCCTGGCCTGCATCTGGTCTTCACCTTCCAGGCATGCAAATTCAATTTATACTGGGCGTGGAGCCAAAAAAACAGCGACATGCGTACAAAAGTCGCGCGCGTGGCAGGTGAACAGACAACACACGCAGCAGCAGCAGCAAAAAAAGCAGCAGCAAAAGCGAAAAAACTCCACAAATGACGGCTGAAATAGTTCCAGGAGCAAAGGGGGAGGGACAAGGGAACAGCTGCAACCTTGTTGCGCTCGCTGTTGTTGTTGTTGCCCGTGTGTAACGGCACAAAGTTAAATATGCACGCCCTCTCCTCTCCACCCAACGTCTACCACGTTATCTCCCTCTGCCGGGCAACAGCTGCCGTTCCGCTTATCTGCACAAGCTCGTGTTGCAAGTCCTTTTGGGCTCTTTAGGCAAATTGCAAGCACTTTGAGTCAACTTTCTTTGAGGCGCGCTCCCTCTTTGTCACTTAAAATGTATTCGCAGCTATTAGAAAAGTACTTTCTCTGCACCCACAGAGTAAGTAATATAAAACATGTTAAATCATGTTGAGGTATGTAAATGTAACTGTTTTCTCTTTCAATTCGATTCAAGTGAAAAATATTCAGAAAGTGCCTGAATAAGTTGCATGATAATTTTAGTTATTGATAATTTAGTGAATAAAGTCTGTTCATAAGTTATTTAGGTTTTTTTTTAGTGTGACCATAGTTAACTTTACTAATATTGATCAAGCTATCGATAGTTTAATCGCTGCGATAAGTGTTGTACAGCACTAAATAAGGAACGAGCAGAACTATTGTAGAAATAATTGAGAAATATATAAAAGGAAAAATAATTATCTTAAATTAAATAACCTCCTGCTTAAATTTATATGCCATGCTACATCTACGTATTTTATAGTTTTCTTATCGCGCAAATCGATTCGCTTTTCAAAACGAAAGTGAAAGGAATTGCACGAGGCAAAAATGTGTTGGATGAAATTAATGTTGCGTAAGGTATTTCCAAATCATTGATTAACAGCGCCCACTCACTGCCACGGCCACCCACACCTGCTACTGGCTGTGCAACGTTGCGTATGAGTGTTGCGCGGGTTAAGCCGCCTTGTGGCCTGTTCAGGGCCTTCAATTGCACAGAGCCTCCCTGTTGGGGCGTGGCCAATGCGTGTGTGCGCAGTCGTGTGTTATTTTGTGTAAATTATATTACCAAAAGATGCAAAATTAGCCAAATAATAGCTGCCTAATGTGCTGGAAAGCAGCAGCCAGGCAGGCCGATTTAATGGCAAATCCTTTCGCTGGATGAAAACATAAAACGTAAAGGCGGCGCGCTGCGGCATTCGCTAATCAAATATGCCCCCCAGTATTCAATGAGAGGAGCAGCGTAATAGGCGCACTTACTTTGCTAATCAGAGAGAAAGGGCGGAAGAATATTGGAAAACAGAAACGAGAATCGACGGCGCTTTTCCACTTTTCGAGTCGAGTTCTGTTTGGAGTCGTTTTCCATCTTGAAGCAGCAGCAACAGCAGCAGCAAATTTGCAGTCAGACACAGTCAATAGGACAAATTTATTGGCAATTTCGGGGATTTGCCGACTGAGCTTCAACATTGATTGTGCGAAATTGCAAATCAAACATGACTAAGGGACAAATTCAACACACACACGCATACATATAGAGTGGGAGAGAGTGGCAGCTTGCTGTGTGTACATATACAAATGGGAAATGCAAATAAATAGCACAAAACGGATAGAAAATTGTGCAGATGGAGTGGGCAACATGGAAAACATGCTCGAAAGGGGAAAGAGGAAGAAAGAGAAAAAATACACAATATTTTACTGCAACTCGACGAAAAGTGTAGCCCGTCGTTGTTGTTGCTGTTGCTATTGTTGCTGCTACTTCTGTTGCTGCCGCTGTCTCTTCTTCTTCTTCTCCTCCTTTTTCTGTTGTGGCTACCTCAGAGGCATCTCAACTGATTGCCTCGGCATCTGTCCGAATCAGTGAGTGGGCCGACCACAAGTTATTTAATCATTTTGCCTGAAGTACGTTACGATATTTACGCATAATTTGCATTTACAAAGTGCGCAGATTTCCCAATCCCCAGCAAATATCTAAACTTCATGCTCCAAATGCGCATTGCATAACGGTTTAAAGATATCGCCTAATTGAAAGCTTCCATTTCAATAGATGATCAGATTAGTTTAAATTCTCAACTGGCATCACTACTCTGGTCTATAAGCCGATTTTCACTCTGTGATACCAGTGATGCTACAACACATAAGTTATATATGAATGTATGTCCCTCGCTTCCTCTAATACTACCCTCATAATCCTTTTAATTGTCGTTAACGAGATGTAACTAAAGCTGTTTGAGGGCCTAATACGTGTCCTAAGACCCCAGTGACTTCAGCACAAAGTGAAACAAAAAGTGGAGAAGTGCCTTGCATACATTTTAGCCACTTTAACTTACAATTATATACGTATATGTTCTTATTTATTTAAATTTAATTTGATAATTCCTTTCAACTTAATTAGTATCGGTCTCCCACTACTTTTAAGAAATAATTGATTAACAATAAGTGTTTGGTAAGTTTCAAATATCGGTGATTGCAAGAGAAATCAGGTGCAATAAATATACCGGTAATAATTAAAAATATATGTGTAAAATATATAATAGGTATAAATCTACAGTTACCCAATCAGAGCACTGACTAATTAAAAAATAAATATGAAGAACATCAACTTACCTAATTGCCATTAACTGTATGCAGCTCTTAAAGCACTGAAATGAGAGAGAGACACAGCTGTAGTGTTTTTTCGTGGAGTTCAAAGAACTTGCCTTTTGCGCTGCGCATTAGCTGTACTTCTCTCTAATTCGGAACATTATGTGCATTTGTTTACTAATTTGCCAGCCAGCAGCAACAACAACACTCACACGTACTCTCTCGCACTACCACACACACACACTCTTGGCCCGCGGCGCTGCAAAGTATGCTACACTTAACGCAAATCCTGCAGCTGCTTTGTGCACAGTGCACAAAAAACACGAATTTGTTTTGGGTTTTTCTATTTGTTGTTAGTTCTTTTGCTTAATAGAAAGAAAAAAACACAAACAAAATGCATGCAGTAAAAAACGTAAACAACATGCAAAGAAACAGCCCGCAAGCAGACATAACTAACAGTGAAAAGTGAGCGAAAATAAAAATGAAAAGCGGCAAGAAATAAAAATCTAGCAAATGATGTAAGTGTGTGTGTTGTGGCAAAAGCCCTTGTGGCACCCGTAGTTGTGCTTGTATGAATAAGTAATACACATACATTTCAACATACATATATATCTACATATATGCATACATGTGCATGTGTGTGTGTGTATGCAATAACGGTATATACTTATGTCGATTTGTAGCCGCATTGTTGCAAGTTGGATTCGTGCTTATTTTGTTGCCCGCAGCGCAACATTCGGGAATTAGTTTTCTTTCGTGTTGCGCCTGGGCGTGTTAATTAGCCTATATAGCGAGGGTGCGGCAGGGAGACAGAAAGATAGAGAGAGAGGAAGTGGAAAATGGGCATGTTAAACTGGCAGATGTGCTTTACATTGAAAATATTACTAAATTTCAATGAAAGACTTTTCCCAAGAGAAGCAAAGCAAACACAAAATGCTCGAGATAAGCAAAGCGTTTCATTCGCAAAGTCATCGTCTGGCATCGTATCACAGTTCAAAGAACCGCAACTTATCGTAATCAAAGGCGAACTGCAACCCGCGAGTCTGCACAATTTAACCTGTACCCGAATCCGAATCCCATTGAATGCAGCCCCGGCTGCCGCCTTCCTCGGTTCCCTTCCTCTTCACATTCACATTCCTCCCACCACGCAACACTTTGCATTAAATTTGCCACATATTCGCAGTCGCATTCGCATTTTGCTTTGCTCGCAGCGCGTTTCTTATTTTATTTTATTGCATTTGCATTCGACAACGGCAACGTCTCCATTCGCTCTGTTCCGGTCCCTCCCTTCCTTTCCTCTTCCACATTCCCATTCACATACTCCCTATCCCACTCTTTCACTCCTTATTCCGCTTCATGCTGAAACGTTGCTTCGACAAAGTTCTTTTTTCCGTCCTGCTTCCTCTCTCTCTCTCTCTCGTCACCCACAGCACTCGCATTCGCTTCGCATGTGTTTTGCATTTTCTGCGGTTGCGTTTACACATTCGTTTGTATGTGTGGCTGAGTATTTGCCAATGGCAATGTTCTCTCAGTGTATGCATGTGTGTGGTAGCCAGTGTGTGTATTTTCATGTGCAAGTGTGTGTGTACATTAACACATTATTGTTGTTGCTATTGCTGTTGATGTTTTCACATGCACGCTAAAAACTTAACGAAGCGCAATCTTTTTTTGCTTGTTGCATTTCATTTTTGCATTTTATGCCAATTTTTTCTCCACTTACCTTTTTTCCTCTCTCGCTTAATTCTGGCGCGCACGTCTGCTTTTGTCTTTTGTTTGGCACTGCATGTGTAATTGTGAAATTCGTGTGTGGCGCAAAGCAAAACTGACAACAACAAATTCAACTGTTTGTTTAGCAGCTAATACGGGATTAGAAAAGATGACAAAACGTTGCAATTCGAAGATGAATCCACCTATCGATATAAAAAGTTGAATTTCGAGCTTATGTAATCAATGATGGACTGTTACATCGATATATCGATATTGATATTTTAAATATTCATTAGTTTTGTTTAAATTTTGAAATAATATTAAGTTGTAACCAAATGTAAAGTAACAAGGATGTAAATACTTTGCAGCTTAAATAAGTTCCGCCACATCCCGTTTAGCAGACACAGCGGAAATGCAAATTTCACTGCGAACAAGGAAGACAACAATGTTGCTGTTGTTGTTGTCGCCGCGTTGCTTGTAATTTCTTTCTGCTGTTTGCCGCTTGTTTGGCTTGTGGTTGTTGCATACGTCTGACCACACCTGGCTGCTAGCTGAACACCCCCCTGCTTGCCCGCGTCCTCACGACTGTGCTTCCTGCTGTCGGACGTCTGCTAGTTTGTTGCTTTTATGTGCATGCCACTTTTAAGTTTTGGTCCCGGGGCACTTTGATTGTCCGTCGCCGCCTTGGTGTCTTGCTACACAAAGTGTCAGACACAAGTGCCTACAAGTTGCACGTAACAGGCGGCATAGGGGTGACAGCCTTCTCGGCCAGAACCAGGTACTTAAGTTGACATTGCGTATTTTGAGCATGTCCAGCTGAGAGCTGTCAGTTATGTTGTTCCAGCTTTATGCCTTGTTTAACCGCTTAAGCTTTGCAGCGGGGAGGCAGCAGTTTTTTATTGTTACGCAAGTTTCGCGTCATATTTATTAAAATTTATTTAAAATAAGACAACTTACATACCTCACGTATAGAGAATAACATGTTGCGTTTAACTCGCCGTCTATGTATATTAATAGTCTTTGCCACTGTCAATCAGCTTTACCAATAGCAATATTGCGATTATATTGAATTGTGATTGAAATCGACATACCACCACATAATTTATATAATTATTAATCAAAAGTTCTATGTCATCGTTCTACCACTAAGCATCGATGTTCGATGCTCAGTGCAGCTATCGGCGTACCACCACATCATTTGTTTACAAATCGTTATCTCAAGATATCGATATTTTTGTCTTTATGTGGAGTGTAGCTGGCATCACTGTCTCGCATGCATCGGCAATAATACACTGCAAAATCGCGTACATTTCCCTAAATAAGTTATTATTTTGGAACTGCACTTTGCAAACATTAATAACATAATTGCGGGTAGTCGCAAAACAAAAACAACAACAAAACGTTGCACAGTTGAATTTGCAATGCGCGTTTTAGTTATGTTTTCACAGCTTGCATCGCGCAAGCTCGCTTCAGGCGCTTGTTCCAGGTGCAGCGCGGCGCATTGCTCGGTAATCGCAATCAATAATAAATTTGCATAAATATCAAATTGTATTTACTTTTCATCGCATTTCGGCTGACTGCAATTTTGGGCTCCTTAATTCGGTTCAATGGACACATTGAATATGCATGCAATACGGCCTAAGCCCCCGTCTAGGCAAATTAAAGAATGCAGCGCACTCTCTATCTTTCTCTCTCGCACACACTGGCACAGAGAAAACTAAGCGTTAAAGCGTTTACACGCCAAAAAATACATTTTTAAAAGCGAGCATAATATTATTTTTACTGCTATCCACGTTCCGTTGCAAGGTGTAAAACGTGCGCAGCGGGCGATCCTTGTTGTGCCTCCGTTTCCCCCACTCCACCTCCATCTCTCTCTCTTTCTGGCTGCTGTCCTCTTCGTCGTTGTCGCTGTCGTTCTCGCCGGCGTTTGCTTAATGTCTTCTTTATTATACGAAATTTATCACCGAAACTGAAATTGGCCTGGTTGGCTTGTCGTTTTCGGTTGCTCGCTCCTTCGTTGCTTAGCTGGGCAACTAACCCAGCCGGATGCTGCAAGGGTGCTTGGGAAGGGATGGAAGGGGGTACATCGGGCAAGGGGCAAGCTTGCACTTTTTTTGCTGCAGCAATGTCGCTACATGAAGTCACTCACACCCACACAGTCTTGCTGCATCGCTCTCTGTCTTTCTCCCTGTCTCACTCGCTCACTCACATGCAGTAAAAACATGGCTTATGTCTTTTATGGTGACAAAGCAAACACTCGCACACAAACACACACACAAAGACACAAGGATAGAGACAGACTCAGACACCCCCACAAGTGTAGATCTCCTTGTGTGTGTGTTTCACTCCCTCAAGATTAGCAGAGCAATATCGCGCACACACACATGCATAAAATTAATGTGTGGGTTTTGTGCTAATGAACGACGCCTATATGTGTGTCCCACTCCGTGTAAATGTGCATGTGTGTGTGTGTGGCACGGCGCTGTTTTTGAATTATAGCATAATTTTTACCACAAAAGCGGGTGGTCGCATTTTTTTAATGTTTGCGTGTAAATTGCCAAGCAAATTTATACTATGTACAATTTATGTCCAGCACACGAGGATTTAGACGAAGGAAGCTGCAAAAAACTATGAAAATATTTGTGAATAGCAGTTTTTTTAGCCGCTCTGCAGTAATTTTTTTCGTGTTTCACAAATCAAATGTTAAAATAAAATGTGTTAAGCTTTCCGCACATGAACTGCAGCAGGCGACAATGTTTGTTTAACAACCGGAGACGAGGCGAGCATTAACCGCAAAGTACCACTACAAATCAAGAGTATATAGAGAGAAGGCAAGGCTATTTTCATTTTCAATCGATTATCTAGTTAAACAACAACAAATTTAAAATGTAAACATATGCAGAAAGTTTCAAACAGTGTTTTAATAAACATATAGTTATAATGACAGGACTAAGTTTTTTATTTGACGGAAGCTTCTGGACTTTTAAATTCAATTTTGAAATGTAATGTGAAATGCGCCACTATAGTTTTCGATAAATCGGCTTAATGTCACCACCAAGCAGTGCATAGGTTTGCTGCTTGTCGATCAGACACATCTGGCATTTGGAATAACGGAAGTTTTATCGGTTTTTATCAAAAACGCCCAAGGAGGCAGCGAAAAAACCGTTTTTAACAGATCACTCTAACCGCACTGTAATAACGTGGGCTTGCGTTATGAGACATGTTCCCTGACAGAAACTAAATGCTGTAGAGGCAAAAATCCCATTGTGGTGTTGAACTTAACTAAAATCGACAAGGGACATTTTTTGTAGAGCTTTTTTCTTAGGGCGCATCTCGAGTTACGTTTGATTGAATTTTAAATTAAATCAGTCACAAATGTATTCCGTGTCATGAAAACAATTATCGATTTGGAGAAATGTATCGTTCTAATGTATATCGATACTTTTCTATTTAAAAATTCGTGATCATCAATGCAACCCTGCACAGTGAGTACAGAAATAACGGCGCTTTTCATACTTGCATGCAAACAAAAAAAATGGAAACGCGCGGAAGCAGAAATAAAAGATTGATTGAGATACTTAAAGGCGCCGGGCTGTACGAGGACGGCATGGAGGTAGAAGAAATGCGTCAGGTGGCTCAGGCCATTGAAATGTCCTCAGAACCGTTCGACAGCGCGGAGTCATTGCATATTGAGCGTGCTCTTTTGGTAAGTAAACAATAAACACTAAACAATAATAAGCAAATAATTTAACCACATTCACAGGAAAGCGAAATAGATTTTCAGATGATGGTCAACTCTACAATGATTGTTCAGCCGCCTATGTCGTCACCGCCGTCTGTCGAAGTTGTCGGTGACAATGCAAGCAACTTCGAGCGAGACAGCGATAGTCCTCCGAGCAATCCAATTCATATGCAGGTGCAAGCAACCGTTCATCACGAACTCAACTGGAGTCCCACCCACCAAGACGGCCGCCCACTCAAACGTGCGGCTAGCGCTGTCAACATTGAGTTCAACTTAAAGCGTTCGAATCAGGCAGCACCAGTGGAGGGAAGACATTCGCCGGCGGCAGAAGGGGACGCCACACCAATATCCCATCACGACTCTGACTCTGGATTCAGTTGCGATGGGATCGGCACACTGTCGAGCTTAAGTGATCACAGCACCTTACCGTCCATTGGCGAAATGCCCAGTCAGCTGTTGATCAGCACCAGCAGTGCTGCTGTATCCGATTCGTCCTCAAGCAACAACCACCCCAGCAGCCAGCTCGAATACGATCATTCATTAGACTTGTAATCCCTGCCTAGGCTGAGCCTTTATTAGCAAATAATATGAACAGAACTCTGTTGATTGTTCTGCAAATTCTTGTTGTCTCTGTCCTCTATTTGCTTTGCATTTTGGAGCTTATTTTTGTCTTTGCAATGGCTTCGCCCACCATGCGATCGATGCGCTTGCGCATGTGCAAAAAGGGCAACAAATGCACGCGATGTCTGACCAGTGTGGCAGATATTTTGGTAAAGTACTCGGTCATCTCCAGGGGCTTGGCAAACTCGGAGGATTTCTTGACAATCGGAGACCTGTTGAGAACGACAGAGCTCCTGAAGCGCTTGGCGACACGCGCTGCAATTGATGAATCCGACATTTTCTCATTATTAATGACCGAATTGCGCTGACGACCCGGTACAGTCTTCTTGGAGAGTAGAACAGATTTGACCAGGGTAGTTCGGTATGCCGATCGCAAAGATTTGCGACGGGTTATCTTCTCATCTTTTTCGGAGTCATTGTCCACCGATGATGTCATCGAAGAAGGCGAAGGGGGTACGTCATCGCTAACATGCTCGTCGTCTTCCATAGGAGAGCTCAACTCCTTAGACTCCACTAGCTCCGAGTTCGTTTGATTGCTGGCACAGTCCACAGACGATTGGGTTTCTTTGAAGTCGGCGCTTAAATCGATTGGCTGATTGTTGTCATGTTGCAAGTTATCAATTGAGTTCTCATCAACCAAATCTGCAGGAGTCTCCACATCTTCAGGCTTAATGGGTGCACTCACAGTCATTGCACCATCGAGCTCGCATTCATGTTCTCTGTGGGCTAAAAATCAGATTGGACAGCAATAAAAGTAAAGTTACAAGGTCTTACGGTGTTCGAACTATGTATGAGATGTTATTGGACCAGTCCTCCTCGTCTGCCGTACTGCCCTTAGAGTCCTCGCTGCTGTTGGAGATTAAAGCACCAACTGAACAAGCAAACCATTCATTTAAAACATACTCAGCCTCGGTATTGTCGTCAAAAGAGGATTCCGATGCATCCGATGACTCTGAGTCAATTGTCTTCACGCTCCGAGAACTAGCCCTACGCGCCGAAATCCGTGATGATCTAGTATTATATAGTGAAAATACACATGTTAATATAACTTTTCTATCTGTACCCTATTTAGAATATTTACCCATTTGACATTTCTGCTTGCTCATTCACTTCGTTCGTCGATTCGTCGTCGTCCCCCACAATGTGTGGCACAATTGGTATAAAAGGCCTATATGAGTTTTAGAGTTACAAATTGATAATATAATTAATATTATATATTACTCACATAACGCTTCTACGCAGTTGCAATTTTGTATCGCAGGAAAAAATGTTTTTACAAACCAGGCGTTATTTTCAACAACAGAGTTGCAAAGAGAAATGGCTTAACATCAACTTTTAATCGATAATCGATTTTAATTGATTTGATTTTAATCGATGTGCTGTTTGGTTAGGCTTCAATACGAAAATCAATTAAATTCTGCTTAGTACACAAAATACAAATTCAAATGCGATAGTAATATATTATAAAAATAAATTATAAATAGCATTACAATGTACATAAAAATATAAATAAATATGCATAAATTATAAGGGTTCTCAATTACCACAACATTCGTACGCATCGCCTTCTTGGCAATTACAGTAGGCACCATCGGGGGCCATGTCAGACGCCATATCATCCTCGCCCACAAAAACACATCTTACACTGCGCGGATACTTAACCATGACCAGAGGACGTCCTTCTTCGTCGGTAAAACCAGCGTTTTCACAGGCATCGCCTGTATTCTGGCGTTGAAGTATAAACTTGGTAAGACAACATGTAAAAATCTAAAGAAAGATGCAATATCAGTGTAATCTTGACATCCCTGACTCGAATAAGTTTGGGTAACCTACTAGGAATTTTAACGCCATTAGTACAAGAAACAACAGTATATAGAAGTATCGCCATATAACACTCATAAAAACAGGAAGACATCCATTCGTATTGATCGTGTCTATCGTAAGCTTTGGGAACATCGTCCGTTTTGTATTCTTCCGCGCATAATCTTCGCCCGTCAATATATAGTTGGGTATATTGGGCTCAGCTGATTTCTTTGTACAGGCAATGGGAGCCAAAATAGGTTTATCGCACTTTCCGCCATCGTGTTTTTGAGGACATGGCATCCAATCGGCTTCCATCCAATCCTTATAGCTATTAACTCCGCAGCACTGCTTGCGGATTTGTAGACCATCCCAAAGGAGCTTCCAGTCTGGTGAAGAGTAATACTCGTCAATGCCACGTAGAAGAGATGTTTCCGCTGCATTCTCCAGCACATCCATGTTGTAATAGATATTCCACGTCGTGCCAAAACCAGATGCTATGATAACGCAGGAATAGAAGAGCCACAGAGCCACCATCAAACGGACGTTGGGGGTGCAACGTCTCTTCCACAAGCGATTCCACAGGGAGATACTACAGATAAATGTCACCACCAGCTGGGCACCAAAGATGTAAACGTTGACGAAGTAACTGACAACCATGCGGTATTCAATATCATCCAAGTAGCTAGATATGATCGATTGATAAACTGCAGTAGCGACTATAATAACTAGCCCAGTTAATGCTTCAAGTATTAGCAGCAGACTAACATACACGGAGGCTTTGCGAAAAGGCTGGTGCATTTGGTCATCTTTGTTAGATGCTGCTGGAGGCTTTTAGGATTAGATTAGGCTTTTAAGATCGTTTTTACTTTGCTTTCGAAAATCGAAATTCGAATTTCATTTGAACTGACGTTTTTCAAATTGTTGGCACAAATGACAAAGAAACAATTATTCCCAATCTGTGAAGCAAAAAATTAAAACCGGAAAAGCGGACAGACAACTAAAAAAGTGGAAAGGAAGCAGAACAGGTTCTTGGTTAAAAAAATGCTAATACTTCATAATATTTTATATTAATATTTTATTTTCGAAGCTGTATCTATAATGCCACAAATCTCGGCTCATGGATCTTAATATATTAAAGATGTGCCGGATAGTAATTAACATAAAATGAACTACAATAAAATTCGTTTAAAATAACGTTTTATTTGACACAACATTCCTGGCCGGAACAAGGCTAACTTGGCAGCACTGGTATACAACTTAACCACTAAGCATCGAACATATAGAGTACTCAAACAGCGGAAAATACTCATCTGATGCAATGCAGAGACTGGGACCCCTGAACACGAAGTGTTTCAAGAGTGAGCGATCGGCTTTGTTCGGTAGAAATCGCGAGAAGCGCACATCGGCATCAAGTCAGTCGCACAACGACAGCGGAACGATGAGTATGGGTGCATTTCTTTGCACTCTGCGATCGTTTCAATGTGTGCGTGAATGTATGCACGGCCTGCGTATGAATGTGTCATCGAGAGCTAAGAGACCGAATTACAGTGAGCTACAATGGTTATTTGGCGGCAATAATTTTAGCATCAGAAAACATGTGTATTTATGTTTAATTTTTGAGAAGAGGGATTGAAAATTGATAATTATATTATATTTTGTAGAGCAAAGTTATAATATCAAAAAAAAAAGTTGTGGTAATTATATTTTTTTTTTGTACATGAGTTTAACAATATTGAAAAAATATATGAATTAAAATAAAAAATTCGGAATACATAAATATGTAATTACTAAATAAAATTATCCTCATAGAACAAGACACATGTTTTAAAATTTTCGCGCAAAAAAACCATTTTTGGCCACTGTGCCTGTCCCTAGGCTCTCGACGCCGAAACAGAAAATTGACTTCAGGCTGCCAGCGCGCTGGCCGAAGCATTTACCTATTACCAAACTTCACTAGCAACGCATACATTCATACGCAGGCCGTGCATACATTCACTCACACATTGAAACGATCGCAGAGTGCAAAGAAATGCACCCGTACTCATCGTTCCGCTGTCGTTGTGCGACTGACTTGATGCCGATGTGCGCTTCTCGCGATTTCTACCGAACAAAGCCGATCGCTCACTCTTGAAACACTTCGTGTTCAGGGGTCCCAGTCTCTGCATTGCATCAGATGAGTATTTTCCGCTGTTTGAGTACTCTATATGTTCGATGCTTAGTGACTTAACTTAACAGAGCCACATCAGTGTTCGTTAACTATGTATCTTTAATCTGAAATGTAACCGTCACGCAACTGTTATACTCAAAATGGCATTTTAAACACAACAGCAGCTAAGCAATGCTTGCTTTACAACACTGCTTTGCACTTTTGATAGTAGAGGTCGCTAAAGCCGGCTTAATCGCTAATTGCGACGAACAAAGGCAACTCGAGGCTGACTAGATCAAAATATCATCGTATTGAAAAAGTGTTATTGTGTGAAAAACAATATGTTCGCAATTCTTTGCGCCGTTTTATTGTTGTCGACTTTTAAGGCAGCCGCAAGTGCTGCGGGCCAAGAGAAATTCCAATATGCTGTAAAAGAATTTTCTGTTCCTCTGGATCACTTCAGTTTCCTGAGCAATGATAACTTTACCATACGCTATCTGTACAACGATTCATATGTGAGGAAGAATGACCCGATGTACCCGATCTTCTTTTACACCGGCAACGAAGGTGACATTGAGTGGTTTGCGCAGAACACGGGATTCATGTGGGAATTGGCCGCACAGTTGAATGCATTGGTTATCTTCGCCGAGCATCGCTACTACGGCAAATCTCTGCCCTTTGGCAGTGATACATTCAACACCAGCAAGCCGGAACATCTGGCATACTTCACAGTGGAACAGACCCTGGAGGACTATGCAATGCTGATTGATTACCTGCGCAAGGGAATCCAGTTGCCAGTGGTTGCATTCGGTGGCTCGTACGGTGGCATGCTCGCGGCCTGGTTCCGTATGAAATATCCACACATGGTGATCGGGGCACTGGCTGCATCGGCACCAATTCTACAGTTTTCGGGACTGACACCTTGTGAGATCTTCAACAGGATTACCACGTCGGTATACGAGAATGCCTACAATGCCAATTGCAGCATAAACATTGGCAAATCTTGGAAAGCTTTTGAGACACTGGCCGCCAATGATGCGGGCAAGAAGCAGCTGGGCGACATCTTTCGTCTGTGCGATCCCATCAAGACTAGTGATGACCTTAACAAGTTCTTCGATTACCTAGAGGAGGTGTACGGCAACATGGCTATGGCGAACTATCCCTACAACTCGTCGTTCCTAGCTCCACTTCCAGCATATCCAGTGCGTCAGTTTTGCTTCTACCTAAAGGATCTGCACCCAAATGATGTTGAGCTGGTGAGCAGCATGGCCAGTGCCCTGGGTGTCTATACCAACTACACTGGCACTGCAAAGTGTGTGGACTACAAGCACAGCCAATCCAGCGCCAACTACGACAACTATGGCTGGGACATACAGACCTGCAACCAAATGGTTATGCCCTTCTGTGCCAACAGTAGCGACACCATGTACCGCACAACCGCATGGGATCTGAAGGCTTTCTCGGAGAAGTGCTACAAGAGGTTCCATCTCATGCCCAAGCCCTATGACATTGAACTGCGCTATGGTGGCAGGAATATTGAGGCTGCCAGCAATATAATCTTTAGTAATGGGCTCCTTGATCCCTGGAGTGGAGGTGGTGTTCTTCAGTCTCCAAATGATAAAATACACGTTATCATCTTGCCCGAGGGTGCTCATCATGTGGATCTACGTGAGAGCAACCCATTAGATCCGCCATCAATTATTGACGCACGTCAAAAGGAAGCGCAGATCATTAAAGAATGGATTCGCTGAACAGATTTTTACTTCTATATTTTATTTGAAATCAAAATAACAGAATTATTTACTAATAAAACTATTCGATATATTATTATTTAGTTAAACTTTGTTTTTTTTTCGGTTTCCTAAGAGTTCCGTTTGACACCCGTTTCTCCATTGATAAATAAAAGATTTCATAGTTTTTTTGTAATATTTCTTTAATATATGCGTAAAGGTACAGTTGTTCACAAGAAAGGAAATCTTATAAAGTAAAGAAGCAGCAAAACACACAAAAATTTAACATTTAATTCAACTTAATTAAAATATAGTATGTATCGTGTAAACTTAATAATAAATATGTATTTCTTCAAGAATTACTCAAGGCGTTAAATAATAAAAAAATATATTTCATAAGGCAAATATATATGTGTAGTATAGAGTAATGATTATCAAAAAATATTAACAACAAAAGTTTTTTTATGTTTAGATTTCTCTTTTAACTGGATGGATAACTTTTTCCATTTCTATATGCAAAAATTTTCAACATGTTTTCGTTTATAATTCCTTTTTTTCCAAGTTTTATACGCATCTTTCTCAATTTTCATTTCTAGAAAAATTGTTACAGTTTGGTTTAGCACCGGCATAGGACACTTGCTTCGTATTTTGTTCAATCGCCTCTCGTGGCGCACGTTCGCTCCATAAATCGCTGGTACTAGTTGGACTCTCTTTAGTTTTACTTTGTCTATGGTACGAAATTTTGGAAATGAGTTCAGGAATGCTTCAAGGTGTGAGAACCAATGCTGCCGGTTGTAGAATGAGAACGGAAGATGACTGAGTGTCGACACCTGTGGCTGGTGGGCTAATCTCAAAGGGGGTGCTGTCCATGTACCGTGGGAGAGAGCTTGGCTTGGACTTTCCCCCTGTTCTCTGGCTGCATTTGGCTGTCTAGCGTCCAGTGCAGTGTTCAAAAGTCAAACTCGCCTTGCCCAACTGCAACATCTTGAGTTTTGGGAGATAGAAGTGCAGACAAGCAAAGGCGCGTTGAGTTTTGGACATAACTCTGGACATTTGGTCTATGTGGGTCATGGTTTGTCTTGTGGTTAGAGAGTCAGCTAGAGAAAAGCTTCAGGCAGACACAGCAACAAGATAACTCAAAAATGTTCCACGAAATTTGAGTTATCTCGTTGCTATCTCTTCTGATCTTTCTATGCGATTACTGGATGGATCACGAACATGCGCAACGGAGTAAATAGATTTCGTATGTGTGCGTATATTCATATTTTTTGTTTTAGTTTTTGTTTTTGCTTTCGTCAGCTTCAGCTTAGTTATTTATATACAAAATGTTGGGCTCTATAGTTTGGGCATAGGTTATATAAATGTTTGCTGTGCAAATATATATGTATAATGTATATATCGTTAATATAAGGTTTGTAAAATTGTTTTTCGTTACTTGTCGTTAGTTTCATCTTATCTTTTCTTTTATCTTTTGATTCAAGTTTAGTGATCCTGCTCGTCGAGTTTTAATCATCAAGTATTTACATATTTAGTAGGTTTGTCGCTATATATTGTTTGTTTGTCTAGCTATATAAATGAAAATACAACTTTGCAAAATATGGAAAAATATAACAATTTAAGTACTCTGACATATTGCACAAGAATTTTGCTTACAATCATATGCATATTGTTGTTGTTATTGTGTATTTTTGGGGGTATACATATTCATGTTTAGAGGTTTTTATGAAAGGCATATTCTTGTTGTCCAGCAATTTAGTACATTTCTTTTCTAGTGTGCAGAGTTTTGTTTATACTTTGGGTGTATTTGGGTCAGGGTCAGGGTCCGGGTCAGGGTCGGGGTCGGGGTCAGGGTCGTGTTTGGGTTTGGGATTGAGTGCTTTCACTGTAAATTTATTTAGCACTAATCCATTTGCAATTCTACGTTGGCGGTGGTCCGTGGGGATACGACAACATTGGCTCGAGACTGCGGGCAAAGGTGTTGGAGAACATGCAGGTGTAGTCCTCACCGTGGGGCACCAGTGTTGCCACACCTAAAAGCAGCAACATTAGCGCTTGTATGGGCAGGGAGGCACGTGCAACGCGCCCGAGGAATCGTGCACCGCGCGCCAGAACCGTGGTATTGATGACATCGCCATCGGCAGCATCGCCATCGTGGCTGAGTAGGCTGTAGAAAGTAGTGAAGAGAGATAGAGAGAGATTAGTGAAAGGCCATAGCAACGAAGATAACACATGCAACAAACGACAGATATCTACAGATACAGATACGAGTGCGATTCATAGAGATCATCGTACAAGTGTGCAGATTGTTGCATTTCGAAATGATAAGCTAAAACTAAACTAGACTACGATATGATGGATCAAAATCAAACAAATTTCTATGAATATTTACTTTGCATTTTCTGTGTTGGGTGCGGCGGCCTGCATAGAAGAGGTTGATAATGTAGTATTATCCAAAAGCTAGAAATGCCATACGGAAAATAAAAAGAGAGAAATAAAAATAAATTAAATAAAAATCAAAATGGGAGATAAGAAAAGTAAAAAGGTTTTGCTCTCGTCAATTCCAATTCAATCCAAACTCAATCAGATTATTATTGATTTTATTATTGTTATTGTTCTTTTTCTTTTGTTTGCCAATTATCAAATTCATTTCACTTACTTCGGTGCGTTCATAACAGAAATAAAAATCAAATTTTGTTTTGGGACAAAATCTCGTTCAACTGCGACAACTTTTCAACACATTTCTTTCCACTGTACTCACCTCTGATGACAACATGTGCAGCGGCACGCCCAGATTGTCCCCCTCATAGCCAAGGACGGCGGCCAGTTTGACAATGTAGATGCCGGAGAGACGTCGCAGCGATTGCAGACGCAGTCGTAGATCTGTCAATCTGGAAAGGGTTCTAGAATATTTAAAACATTTGTTGGCGGCTCTTGGCGGTGTCAGTTTTGATGAAGTGTTAGAATGGGCGGACGAAAAAATTTTGTAGTACCAAAAAACACAGAAATCAAATACGCAACAAAAACAGAGCAAACACAAAATAAATAAAGCAAATATAATAAAGCAATAACAAATTCTCTAGCTAATTTTAATGAGAATTGGCTACGAACAAGCTACGTTGTGTAGGTAGGAAAGAGAGTGGAGTGTGTGTGGGGTAAGGCCGAACAGAAGATGCTCTTACGAGCATTTTTAGTAGAATTTTGATTCAATGAAAGAATTCTTAAATAAAGGAAGGCATTAAATAGAATATATTAAGGAGGGCAAGCCAAATATGACGATTGCGAAGATTTAGAAACAAGTTGAATTAAAGGAAAGATATATAACTAGAGGAAAGAACTAACTAAAGGTTTCTAAGTGTAAAACAAACTACAGATAAAAGAGAATAAGAAATCATAATTTAATGCAGGGAAAAGTTTATCAAAAGGTTTCTACATGTAGATCAAGTTGAGATCGGAAAACAAACTACAGAATAGAAAATAGAATTAGAAATTATAAACGCCGCCCAACTAAAACAAAACTTGTTTTTCCCCTCCCCCCCTCACGTCTATATAGTATTTAATATATGGTATATCACATTGACATTGCTGACTAGCACAAGCGGCACCCACGCATTTATATCGTTCCGCCCTCGGCACTGGTGCCATCAACACGTACCTTTCATAGGTTTGCTGGGACTGTTCTTCGGATCCTTCGACGGCACGCAACAGTTGATCTGCCGCATCTTGCAGACTGATCACACGTGGCTCACAGCGTTCCAGCTCGGCACGCAGATCCTTGAACTTGTTGAACTTAGACTCCAGCACGCTGCGTTCCTCAGTGAGATCGACAGGCTCCGAGGCCTTGATGTTCTTCTCGGTGCGCTTCAGCCAGTCGACCAGCTCATCGATGGTCTGATGGAATTCGCTGTTGCCCATGAGCGCTGTCTGCAGCAGACCCTGCCATTTGGTGGCATTGATGCACACATTGTTCCAGCGCTCATTGTCGGCCTCGAGGCGGGCACGCAGTTGTCGTGCCTTCTCCGTGTCCAGAGTGTGTGTCGCGAGATGATCACCAACCACATTCAGCGAAGAGATGATCGACTTGTGACTCTCTAGATCCAACAGGAATTCACGATGATCCTGCGTGACATCCTCAAGCAATTCGATATTCGATGGCGGTGTCGATTGCGATTTCTGCGTGCTCTCGGCAAACTGCAGCCACTGCTCCAGGCGCCACAGATCGTTGTCGATCTGCTGCCAGTTGCGTTGCGTGCAGAGCGGACATGTCAGGCGGCCGACCTCGCTGTGTAGAGAGAGACGAGGACAACGAAACATTAGAAAAGGTACATGGAGGCAGCTTAAGAAGGTATGCAAATGTATCTCTGTGTTAGCTAATGATGCCAACCCGATCAAGCTCTGAGGAATGAAACATGATCGAGGGTTAACCTTCAAGGCAAGCTCCAACTTCTTGCTATGCTCCACGCTGGAGACTGACAGTCGGACTATGGCGATCTGTGTCAGCTTTTGTCTGGTGGAGGAGCACACAGAACAGAGGACGCACACTTGGAGCTTGCCGGTGGGGTTAGTGAAACAGAGCAGGCATGATAGAGGGAGAGAGAGAGACGATTACTTACTGTATGCAGGTGTATTTATTTGTTGCAGGTAGCAGGCACCTGATGGTCATGAGGCGTCAGTGAAGCAGTTGAGAGTGTGTGTGTGTGTGTCAGGTTGTGTGTGTGTGTGTAAGTGAGCCAGAGCGAGAGGTAAGCATAGAGCAATAAAACAATTTGTTAGACCAAAACACCAAAACAATAGCAAAGATGGGGAAGGAATATACTTGCAAACTGAGAGGGGAATCCAAATCGAATGAAAATATCTCTTAAGTAAATACACAAGGATCAATATGAAGGTACAGATTTATAATTATACTAAAAAAGCGCGTACAAAAAACATTTACAAAAACAAGATGAAAATAAAATTGATAAAGGAATCGACTTGAAACTAATCTCCCGCCACATATGGTAAGCCACATCTTCAAAGGTTAACGGTAACATAAGAGAGCGAAACTTCAACTCAGTTAGGGTTAGGTCACTTAGGATATTCCCCGCTTATTCTAATTGATCATAGGTGGAGCATAGCTTCGAACAGTAAAACGGATAGAATCGAATTGGAGCTGGATGATCGCAGTTTGCAAGTACATTGGAGCATTAGTACAGAATCAAGGGGTGATCTCTCTTAGCGTATACATATTATAAGGTAAAGGGATCTTGCTGAACACCTACCTTGCATTTTGATCGTGCTGTTGGCGCGCCTTCCACTGCGACTGCAGCGTCTCGAAGCGCAGCGTCAACTCTGACACGGTGTCCACCTGGGCAGCCTGGTTATCTGCCTGGCATTCGGTGAGCAGCAGATGACTGAGATGCTTCACCAGCTCCGTTGAGGACTGGGCATTGCCCAGCAGCTTGGCAATCCTCTGAGGTCCCGGCTTGCGTGTCTTGTCCGCAATCGTTCGCTGCAGTTCATCCAGATTGTTCTTGCATTCGGCTATCGCCGTCTGCAGTTCCATGATGTACGCATCCTTGGCCGTTATGGAGGTCTCACGCTGCAGCTGCGCCTGCCGTAACTTGCGCTGCGACAGCGTATTCACCTGGACAGCGGCATTGGTCTCGTTCACCGGCAGCAGATCGGCGGCAACCTCCTTGGTGGCACGGGCCAACCATTTGGTCTTCTGCTTGATCAGCGTCTGCTGGACCGTCTTCCACAGCATTGTGTATTCGGTGATCAGGTGCAGTATCTGCTTGGTCTTCGTTGGTTGCTCCTGGTTGCGTGACTCCAGATCCTTGCCAAGTGCATCGGCACGCTGTACCTGCTGCTCAGCCTGTTGCAGTTTGCTTTCCAGCTCATCTAATCGCTGCAGCACCGCATTGGGTTCCGCAAGCGCTGCGGCCTTCTGATCCTGAGCATTGGGCACCTCTTCCAGTGCCTTCTGTATGCCCGTCAGTGATTTCACCAGCTCCAGTTGTGTTGCATTGAACTCTCGCAATACCTTGGCATCCTTATCGATGGCCTCCAGCATCACTTGGCAGCGTGGCGTCAATTGGCGCCACTTGCTCAGCAGCACCTTGGTGGGCAGCGTCAGTTTCTGTATGTTCTCTGGCTCCACGCCAGGACTCATTGCCAGCTTGGCGTAGGTCTGATCCAGTAGACGCATATTGGATGATTGCGCATCCAGTTCGTCCAGCTTGGCGCGTAGCAAATGCTTGCGCTGCTCCTCTCGCTGCTTATTCGTGAACTTCTGATCTCGCTCGAATGCACTAAGTTGTGACTCTTGCTGGGCCACCCAATGCTTCTGTTCGGTGGTCAGTTTGATCAGTTCCTGCAGCAGATTCCATGTGGTTAATATACGCTGCTTGCGATCCACCGACTGACTGCAGACATTCTTCCAGCGCTGCTCGAGATTCTGAGCAGACGAAGCCAGCCCCGTCGTGTTCACCTGCGTGCGCCAACTGTCGGCATCGTTGAGCAACATTTCCACCAGGTTGAGCACTTCACCCACATTGCTGCTGTGATTCTCGATGGAACGTTGGATTTCCTCGTGATCGCGCAACTTTGCCTTGATCACATTCGGTGTGTAGCCCTCGAAATTGATCGGTTGCTCCAGCTGCGATTCCACCTCGAAGAGCCACGCACGTATCAGAGCGATGCGCTCCTCCAGTCGCAGCAGTGTCTGCTTCAGTTCACCAATCTTTGTGGCACGTTGCTTGCACAGGAATCGCAAACGATTCCAGCGATCGATCAGTTCATCGCTCTGCTGCTGCACCTGCCCACGCACACCCACAGATTGGGGCGTGCCATCGGCGTAAAGCGACAACAGTTCACGACTGGCGGAGAGCAACCATTCGCGCTCCTTGTCGCGCAGCTGCAGTTCACCATTGATCTGCTGCTCCAGTTGCTTGGCTGCCTGTTCGGGATTGGCCATTGATGAGACATCGGCATCGCGTTCCACACGCTCCTCCAGGCCACGCAGCCACTGTGAGATGCGTACATAGCGGGCTTGGTAGTTGGAATGCAGCAACAGACGCTCCTCGATGGCATTGATCAGAGCAGCGAGCTGATAGTCCAGATCCGCGTGCTGCTGTTGTAGCAGGAATCCTCGCTGGCGTATGGCTTTCATGTCGTGGGGACTGATGCATTCCTTAAGCTCCTCCTGGCTCACTGTCAGACTCTCCAGCTCGGGCCCTTGGGCAGCCAACTGTACACGCTGGGCACGTAGTGCGCCCAGTCGTTGTTCAATTTCCACCGAGGTAAGCGACGCATCATTGCCATTCTCGTCGAGCAGCTGCTGCGTCTGAGCGAACTTCAGCTGTAGCTGCTGCACACGCGCTTCGTAGGATTCGTGGAGCTGCTTGATGCGCTTCAGGAAGTTCTGCCACGTCTCGAGGGCGGCACGCAAGTTGTTGATTCGCTGACTGACGCTCGCCTGCTCCATGCGCATGGAAGTGGCCAGAGCATCGTCGCAGTACTTCAGCAGCTCCTGCTGCTGTTCCCGCAGTGCCTCGCTTTGCTGCTCGCCACGTGTCAGCTGCATCAGCAGACTGTCCAGGCGGGCCTTCAGATGTGGCACACGGCGCAGGTGAATGTAGCGCAGCTGTAGCGCATTGCGTTCCACCTCACGCTGGCGCAGCCATTCGAGCAACGCCGCCAGCTGTTGGCGATATGCATTCCAGTTGCTCACACGACGCTCCAGTTCATCATTGCGCTGCATGATGCGCGACAGAGTCTCGTTGTGCAGATTCGTCAGTGCCTTGTATTGCTCAGAGAGTTCCGATTCCAGCGGCGTCTCTGAGAGCACGCTCTGTTGCGAGATAAGCAGATTCTGGTGTATCGCACATAGCTGCTGCTGCTCCCGCAGACTGCTGTAGTCCTCGGGTATGGCGCAGGCTAGGAAGGATTGCACGTGCTGCAGGTATTGACGCCACAGTCGCAATGCCTCTGAGCTGTTCTGGGTGCGTGCCAGGCGCGTGGACAGACGATGATACTCTTGGAACGTATCCTGGAATATTTTCTGCCACAGCGCCAGCACCTCTAGAATGCTGTCATCGGCAGCCGCAGCAACAGCGGCGCTTCCGATTGTGGATGCAAGTTCGCCATTGTTGTTGCTGTTGTTGTTCTGCTGCTGTCGCTCGCGCAATTGACGCAGTTGCTCCTCAGTGCGGGCGAGTGTCTGCAAATGGGCACGCAGTGCAGCCAGTTGCTCCTCGCTCTCCTTGGCAGTCTGCGGTTCGACGCGTGCAATTTCCTGCAAAGACAGAGAGAGAGAGGAATGAGTAAGGGGTAAAGCGAGAATGAGAACTGTGCAACTTGTCTGGTGAGGTCTGGTCAGTGCAACGCCTTGTGCATGGCTAATTGGCGTGACCCTAATAGCCAACTCTGGGTACTCTGACTATCAGTCTCGAGTTACCACTGTGCACGCGGCTTCGTAACGGGCCAAAACCTTGCAACGGCGGCGGCAACTCTTTCTCTGCCAACTGGCAATGACCTCATGCAACCAACCAAACACACGACACACCATTTAGGGGCATGACGGTGTCTGAGGCAGGGCAGGGGTAGGCGAGACATGCGATTGTTTAGCATGTGTATTGCAAATGCTTCGCACAGTGGAGCGATGTTGTGCAAATTTAAGCAGACTGACTGAGAGTGCAACAGTTGCACTTGCGGATCACAGTTAACACACACAAAAAACGAAAACGAATTAAAGAGACAAAACTGTTTGTCATTTAAAACTTATTGAAAGTCGATAGACCGCGAATCGATAAACCGGCATAACGATTACCATACTAATTATAGTATGTGGTGGAAGGACGATTAAAAGAACGATTTATTTAGAATCATCGCTAATTATGTGGTGGTATGTCGATTTTAAGATCAGTTCGATAACAAATTTTAAAAATTGTAATTATTCATTTGAGAAAGCAACAATGTAATTAATTTGCAATTAAGTTAAACATTTTCTGACAGATCTAATTGAGAAAAAGCTTAAATGGGAACACTGGTTACATTGGTTGCAACTTGAAAAGGCTCCCCCGGGAGAATCTTCTTTTGAATTATTCACGAACTTGTCGATGTCAGCTTTGTGAATGAAAATTTAATACGAATGCAGCAAACAGCAGCAGTGGCCGCCATGACGCCCATATTCACGCCTCCGTGTCAATCAATAATGACCATAATGAAGCAGCTAACTACACCACTGTCAGATATACACACACACATGCATGAGAGGGAAAGTTTTTCAACTTTTAACCCACTTAAAATAGCATGTCCTTCGTATTGGATTAACCCATAACAACAGCCAAGTCAACAATAACAAAAACAACCAAGCCAGGAGCATTTCCGGCACTGATGTCCGTTCAATGTTGATGTTGTTGCCGCCGCTACACGAGTGTGGGAATTACCACACGCTACTTCTAACGCATGCAAGTAAGTAACCTCCTCTCTCATTCCCCTCTACTTTACCCACACCTAGTGGCAGTTGTTTCAATCGATCCGGCAGCAACGCGCCGCGACTTTATTCAGTGTGCTCTGTTCAGTTTGTGGCCTGCACTCACCTGCTGCACATTGTTGAAGTACGCCTTGGCCTGTGTCACCTCCCTGTCCAGCTCTCTGCGCTCCTTGTCTTGCGTTTCGGCCACATTGGCCAATGTGGTTATGGCATCTTTGCATTCGGCCAAACGTTGACCAAGTGCATCCAATTCACCTTGCATCAGTGACGACGCATCCAGACCCACACATGCGGCTATTTTCGCCACAGTGTCGCGCAGTTCCAACAGACGTTCGTTCTGTGTGCTTAGGTTGTCCTGACAGACCTGCGAAGAAAGTAGAGATAAGAAATGAGTAAAGCTTATAATATTGATAGATCTGGGTACGCAAAGGTAGCTGAAATACACACTATAACATAAAATTCCCCCAATATCTAATTAACTCAATTACCAACAATATATTATACTATATAAATTAATTTATATTTCAATACGAGAAGAAGGCACTGAGTAAAGAACTTTTAATTGAAATTGAGTATCATCATCAACTTTTAACATAATCCGAATCCTATCTCATAAATGTCTTTTATCTCTCAGAGATAGAAAATGCCACACAGTTTATATTTAGCTAGGGAAATTAAGGTATTTAGCTTAAGCTTGCTGGGTCAGCCAGACCGACAGACCGTCAGACGGACAGACAGGCGGGACTGTCTTCTATCGCTAATGCTGCGTAATTAGCTCGTGAGCACTTTCAATTTTCATTTGAGGCTCATTTTCAGTTTCAATTTAGAAAACAGGTCACCCGCAGTGAGAGAGAGAGAGAGGCAGACGGCGAGTGAGTGAGAGAATGAGAGGGAGATAGAGTACTGCAACGTACTGCAGCTATCAACGGGCTATTTAAATAACGGAGCGGGAAACACTCACACTTTCGATTTAAAGGGCATGAGCATACTCATGCTCTATGCCGGCTCTACTACAAGAGTGTGTTTGCTGTGGTGCCCTATGATATCATCTGTGAAATATTCAGCTATGCTTTATCACAACAAACAAGTAAGCTCGAGGCTCCGCTGACCTTCAGCTACAATACAGTCCAGAATTAAGAAATATTTTCACATTTATCTTCAGCCCGGACTGGCTCAAGGCGCGGGCTACACACACACACGTACACACATACATATATAGCACAGTCATATGTAGAAATTCCTATATGCTTTATTTTTTTCGACTGCTCAGATAAAGCAGCTATATAAACACAACACGACAAGCGCTTACGCGATTCGCGCCGGGTTGATAAACTTCGCCATGTGAAGTGACAGTTGGGCCGATTTCCCAAAGTGGACAGAAATAATAATTACACACACTGACAATAGAGACAACACTGGGCTGCCTATGCCTGACGGCCTCTATAATGACCCTAATGATCAATAAACATAAATAACAAACTATGCGTTAATTTTTAAAGCAAATAAAACAAAAATCGAAGCGAACTCGAAGTCGTCGTTGTCGAAGTTGAACGAAGACAACTTAGCGCCCAATCTCAGTTTCAGACAGTCCCTTCGATTCGTGTCAAACAAAATAATTTATGACACAAACAACCGACAACATCATGTTGGAAATACGTACAGTGGTTGTGGGTTGCAAAAGTTGCAGATCCAATTTTGACAGCAACAAAACAGTAGCAAAACAGAACGAATAAAAGAGGCAAATGCAGATATGTTTAAAAATTTAAATCATTTTTGAATCCCAACAAATGTACTTTATCATAATGTTAAGTCAATTTTGTGTACTATAAACTAAAATTGTTGAATTTATGCTGCGAATTTGACAAACTTGACTCAATCTAGAAACATCATCGTTCGTTACTTTAAACTTTAAAGCCTTTGGTTTTAAGTAGATAATTTGCCTTTTTCTGTTTTTTATTTAGACATTTCATAATTTAAATCACAAACTCAACTAAAGCCAAATTTTATGATTTTTGATAAATTTGGAAGTGTCTGTTATACAACAAAATGTTTCGTATTGTTCCACAGTGCACAATGCGGGGGAAGCCTACTTCCAGGTACATAACGTAACCTGCCATGTATGTGTTTATGTGTGTGTGTCTGTGCAACTCTACCTGAGGAGCTATTACCAGCGATTACAGTGACGCGCCCAAAATTGATGGGGCTGAGTGTTACAGGGGCGCAAAATCAATGTAATTACAGCCCGGTCAGGCCAGTAACATATTGTAATTAAACGAACACCCACACACCCCTTATAGAGTACCCCCCACTGCCCTATAAGAAATACAGAATTTGGAAGAGACCTGTCCACTTACCTTGGCATGTTGTATGGTGTCCAACGGTTGTTCCAATGATTTAACGGTATCCATTTGCTGTTCAATGTTGTTCTTGACCGCCGCCGATGCGTTACGATATTTATCCCAGAGCTCCACGGCTCGCTGATAGCGTGTGCACAGCTGTTGCAGATTTTCCGTGGTATCATTCCAGGCGACTACCGCATCCTGCACAGCTGACTCGATTTGCTCGACAATTTGCACATCGCAGCTCTCGATTAACGGTTTCGCAGCGCCCTTAAGCTCGTCCAGCAGTTGCTCACGATTGTGTAGATCGCCCGCAAGACCCTGTTGTTGTTGTTGTAAGAAGAGAGCGCCAAAAGAGCGCGAGATAGAGCGTGAGTGTAAGTGTAAGAGAGAGAGAAAGCGGCAAAGTGTTATTAAACCGCGACAATTGACACGACATGTGCGCGCGGTTCGAAGCTAACGTCAACTGTGGCCACAACCTCAAGCGAAGTGTTGTAACGTGAAAGCTTCTCATCCGGCAAAGCTTTTTTGACACACCAAAGCTTTTTGCTTGTTCTATTGAGTAACGGTCCGTGTGTTGTTGTGGTTGATTTGAATGCGCGCGTTTTACTGAGAAGAGGGCGGAAAACGCATGCGTTTTTATAGCGATTTTAAGTGAAGGGACAGCGGAGAGGGCTGAGGCTGATAAGAAGGGTCGCGTATAGGGGTACCTGCACATGTTTGTGCATGCATAGTTTAACGAAGGATCTTGAGCAGGTAGCTCAGAGAGTGAGCAGAGACTGCTTGCGGTTTTATGGCGATTTTGAGTTGAATCCTCTTCCACATGGAGATAAGATTCGCGAAAATGTTGTTTACATCATAAATATTTATGGAAAGGAGATGTAAACAAGGCAGAATATGTAAACATGTTATAAAATAACGGGAAGGTAGTTTAAATTATGTTCGCAGCACGTGTTTCCATATCGCTGTCGAAAACCGCGCGCGTTTTTAATTGCAGACTAAAACCGCGTGCGTTTCTAATTATAGAATAATATCGCGCGCGTTTCTAGAACGAATATAAACGAATAGACGCGCGCGATTATTAACTGCTTGCCGAACCGCGCGCGTTTTTTTCTTTACTGATAAAACCGATGATTTTCAAATTGATAAATGAATTCAAAACGCACACGTTATTGCTTGAAATTCGTCGGTCTGTCGTTGGAAACACGTTCAAAGACTCACCTCCAATCTCTCGGTGGCCTTGCGTAGGCGTTCGTAATCAACCTGTCCATGGACACGTATCAGCTCCATCATGAAGTCAGTCTCCTGCACGGAGCCATGCACCAGCTCCAATTGGCGGTCATAGCGCAGCCAGAGGGCAAGTCGATTGCGTAGTATGCTCATGATGTTGGTGCACTTGCTCTCGAGGAAGGCATGATCATCCTGCAGCTGGGAAATGTCCCGCTCCAGCTTCACCGGCGACACAGACATCTTCAGGCGCATTGGGAGCGTGTGCAGCATCTGACGGATGCGCATAATCTCTTGCCAGCTGGAAACGAGTTCCTCGCCGGCTGCCTGGCAATCGGCGACGGCCTTCTCGATGACATCGGCTCCCTGACGTTCGGCCGCCTCGCATTCATCGAGTATCACTGAGATCTTGGCCTGATGCTTGCGCTGATTGCTGATGCCTTCGTGTATGGCCTGCAGCTGATCCCGCAGCACGGAGGCGAACTCCAGCTCTTCGGATATCTGTGTGGTGATCTTGTGCGATAGGGCAAAGAGTTCGCCAACCTTCTCGGGTTCAACCGGCGGCTCCTGCAGGCCAATGCGGCCCAGTTCGTTGCAGATGAAGCCAACGCGAGTGCGCAGCACTTGCACCCTCTCGATATACAGACAGAGCTCCTCCTCGTTCTTGATGACACCCTTCATGCTGATCATGGTCAGATAGATCTCTTGCAGTTCCCGCTCGACGAGCTTCAGTTTCTCATCGGCCGGCACATCCTCCGAGGACAGGCACCTCACAATGCTGTGCTGTATGTGCTCAATGGCTTGGGCGATTGCCTGCCAACGATCCTCAAGCTGCGCTTGGAACTGTCGCTGCAGCATCTCGTCCGCAAGGGGAATGACTTTCAGGGATTTCTCCAGACTGTGACCGGCATCGTTGCGTATGTTGTTGTGCAGCTCGAATCGTGCCTTGATCTCCCAGAATTCGCGCATGTGGGGAATAGGTTCCTCGGTGGGCATTGTAGGTATCTGTATCTGGCGCAACTCCTGCTCGGCTTCACGGACAAATGCCTCCATTTTGTCAGTCTGTTGCTCATACTGCACCCAGATCTCCTTGAAGATCAGCAGGCGATGCAAGTAGAGGGCAACCTCTTCGCGCAGCTTAAGCAACACAATGAGTGCCTCATTGGTCTCCTCGACCAAGTTGGGTGCCTGCACCAGCAGCTGCAACTTGTTGGCAATGCCCGAGAGCTGTGTCATCTTGACATAGTGATGCGAGATGTCGTTGCTCAGCGACTGATATAGCGTGGCATACTGCTCGTAATCGGCCGAGGTGACGGCGGACAAGTCTGGCACACGTTGCTGTGCCACCTGCAGCCATTGCAGCTCATCGCGCATTCCTCGCTCCAGCACAGTCCAGCGTGAAGCGGCCTGCACCAGTTTCGAGGAGCGTTCGGATGCACGCTCCAGTAGCTGCGTGGCACGCTGATAGAGCTCCTTGTGCAGCTCCGAGTGCCTCTCACGTGTCTCGCTGTCAATGTTCTCCTCCAGCGACTCAAGCATGGCGCGACAGTGGCTCAGATTGACAAAGAACTTGCGCTGCTTCTGCACCTCGTTGTTCAGCTGTTCCAGGGAACTGGACACAATGGGACTCTCCATCATTTTGTCAGCCAACACGGTGATGTTGGTGAACTCCTTGAGTGTCTGTTCGTATTCCTCAGCCAGCGATTCCAACTGCTGCAGGCGATCCCGTTCGGCTTCGATGCTGTTGCCCAAGTTCTTGCTATTCTCGTAGGCGCCGTACACTTCCTGTGGCATCTTCTTGCCCGGATAATCGCGCTGGAAGTAGCGTGCACTCTGCATCAGTTTATCCAACTGTTCCTGCGAGTTGGCGTGTTGTTGCTCCAGCTCCCTCAGCATGGCCATCTTCACCGATAGCGGATGTTCTTGGTTTATTACCTGATCGAAGCGTTCCTGGAGCAACTCCAGCGTGATGGTGACTTCTCTGTAGAGCAACTCAAAGTTATTCCACTTATCGAGATCTTTGCTCTCTTGGATCTGATTCTGTTGCGTCACTTGCTCCACTGCATCGACATGTTCCTTGAGTGTATCCACGCATTGCACCAACTCTGATGACGTTGGCTTATCTTGGCACTTGTTCAGTTGTCCCTCCAGTTTGTCCACATTCTCCTTGATAGTGTGCAGCTCCTCGTTTAGCTGATTGTAGTTGTCCAGCTTCTGTTTCGAAGGGCCCTCGTTGGAGTTCTGCCTGATGAGATAAACGCGATACTCGATAGTTTCCAGCCAAGTAGAAACCTTCTCAATGATCGTGACCACTGTGGTGCGTATCACTGTCTGATTGCCATTTTGTATAGCCTCATCCAGTGTGTCCAGATCGTTGTTCACCTCTCGCAAACGTTCGGCGCTGGGCACCTGCTTGATCTGTTCGGAGAGTGTGGCCAAATGGAGCACATCGGTCAATGGCGTCTGTTGCTGGGGCGAGGACTGAGTCTGCTTCAGTTGCTTGATGCGATTGTCGATGATCTGCTTGGTCTCAGTCCAAGTTGGCTGTGGCTGCTGCTGCTTGCCAGGATACAGTTGCAGGCTCTCGCTCATGATCAACGCTTCAGAGGATTGTGCCGGTGACTTGGCAATGCTCACAACAGTCGCTGTTGGTGCAACCCAAACGTTCTGCGCGTCCACATTGTCGGGCCCAGGTGTAATGGGCACAATCAGCTCCTCTGTGGGTGAACCAACCTCTTCGATGGTCACCGAGGAGGTGGGTCCAGTGCGTGGCTTCTGCTGTTGCGAGGCAATGCTCACCTTGTTCTGCTCCACAATGTGCACAGGCAGATCAGGATACTCGTCGTAGACGGTCGTCTTGGTGATCTGCAGCTGCACACGCTGCGGTCTCTGCGGATCCACATCGGATGCGGGCTGCTGCTCTACAATAGGCTCCTCCAGACTGGGTGCCACATGTGGCACCTCCTCGATTTCCTGATTGGTTGAGACAACAATTCCTGATTCGGAGAGCAGTTCGGGTGAAATTTCAACTGTCACACTGATCTGTGGATCCACATCTGGTGCAACAGTTGCCTGCGACTTCTGCTGCTTCTTACCCCCCTTTCGGGGCTTGGGTAACGGCATCGTCTGCGTATACTCATACAGTGTGGGCTCCACGAGCGAAGCATCCGAATCCGGTGGTATTGCCACAGTGGTTCGCACCTCCAATTCATAAGGTTCGGATGTGGAAGTCAAAGGCGAAATGGAACGATCTTCTTGCTCTACTCCACGTGGACTTGTCTGCACCAACACATCGCTCACCTCTGTCGGCTCGGGGATGGACTTGATCAGTACTTGCTCCTCCGTTGGCTCTGGTGTTGTGGTTTGCATGTGACTTTCCGTTGTGGTAGTTACCACGGTGATTGTGGACTGATTCCTTGTCGGCACAGGCAAATCGATTGTCATATCTCTAACTATGTCCTCGACAAGGGATGTCGTCACCACTTCATCGCTCTTGGGTTCAGCATCGCGTGGCGACTCCTTTGGCGTAGTTTGCAGTTCCTTCTCAGTGGTTGTCGTCACTTGGGTCTGGCTGGAGAACTCGCTTGTTGTGGCAGGTTGGCCACTCACATCAGTTTGTATTTCCGTGGTGGAGCTCTCGATGACTTTCTGCGGTTCCTCGCTCTCACGCGGCGTTGTCTGAGCTTCGGTTTCGGTAATCTCCACGATCAATGTCTGTGACTCAGTCTCTTGAATATCTGGCTGAGGTTCCTCTATGCTTGTTTGTATTCCCAACTCATCAAGCTGAGGCTGATGTTGCGGTGAAGTCTGCACAGATTTGATGTCCTGCTCGACTGGTGCCAGCACCACATCTGTTGGCGTCGGCACACGTGGAGTAGTTTGCTGTTCCACATCCTCGACCAGTGCCAGTTCAACGACCTCAGTTGGTATGACCAGTTCGACTATTGGATCACGTGGTGACTCTGAGGGTGGCGAGATAACTGCATCCTCCACCACCTTCACAGTGGGCTGTCCAAGGTCCATACTCGAAAGATCACTTTCTGCACTGATCTCACCAATCGATTCGAAGTGCACTACACCCTCGGATGCAATGCTATCGGATTGACTGCGAGGTGATTGGTCAGATGAGATGGGCACATGCGAGTCCTGTTCTTCCTGTTCCCTTTCCTTTTGTTTCTTCTTCTTGCGGCGTTTCTTCTTCGAGTCGGCTGAGTTGTCATCTTCGGCAACTTCCGTCGTCTTCTCTGCTTCATAGCCAGTTTCATGCACAGACTGCGCTTCACTGTCGGTAGCAGCATCTCCTGCCACTGGGGAGAGCACCGGCTCAGGCTCTGCTGGTGCTTGTTCAGGAATATCTTCGGGGGTGGTGGCTTCCTCTGCATCTCTTCTCTTCTTTTTCTTTCGACTTCGCGTGCTGAGGGTCTCAACAATGGTCATCGAAACCTTGTTGGGATTGGCTTGCTCAGAGATATCTTCAACCGTTGCGGCTGGTGCAGCCATGGCAAACTTCAGTACGCCAGCTCCAGTTGTTTCAACTGATGGTGCAGTAATCTGGAAGTTTTTACCCGTCGCATCCGATTGTGCTGCCTCTTCGGAAATAAAGAGTTGCGTGGTAACACGAATGTCCTTTTGAGCTTCTGATTGTTCAACAGGCACAACTGGTTGCTGCTGCTCTACCAGAACTGGTGCAGACTCTGGCAACTCAGCAATGGGCTGGGATTGTGCTTTCTCGGTTTCCAGGAAGGTTTCCACATCAGTCTTTGGTTTCGGTGCAGGCTGCTCTGCAACTGGTTCAGTCTCTTTGGGTGCCTCGGGTAACTCTTCAGGCTCAATCTGCCGCTCAAAGTCATAGGATTCCAATGAGACGGAGTTGCCGGTGTCGGGACTTGTTGGCCAAATTGTCTCAGCGGGCATTGTGGTGTCTGTGATGGGTGCAACTGGTTGTGCTTCAGGTGCTTCTTCTTCATGTTGTGAGAATTCAATGTTTGTCGGATTGAGATGATGTTCGATGGGCCAAATTGCATCGATGTTCTCCACCACAGGCGGAATCTCGTCTACAGTTGTTGTTGATGTTGTAGTTGTTGATGTCGTTGTCGTTGACTGGATTGCTTGTGGAGGAGTTGTTATGGGGCTGGTGGCAATTGGTTCAGCTACTTCCGCAGCTGTAACATGAACGGGACTGGTAGGAGCAACTGGTTCTACGGGTTCTTCAATGTCTACTTGAGGTGCTCGCAATTCTACAGGTGCTTCTTTTTTAGTCGTTTCTGTTGTTGTTGTTGTTACAGTTGTTGTTGTTCTTGTTGTAGTTGTTGTTTCGAGTGGTGTCTGTATATCGAGTTGAGGTGGTTGTTCTTGTTGTTGTTCTTGTTGTGGTGTAGTTGTTGTGGTGCTGATGTTGATAGACTCAATATCAAATACCTGTTGCTGCGGTTCTACTGTCGTCTGGGACAGATCCGTTGCAACTTCTTCAATGACAACGCCAGGTTCCTGCATCATGCGCTGGAACTCCTCCTCGCTCACCACTTTACCGTTCACAGTTCGCACAATATTGACATTCACCTGTGGCGCCAATTCCTCCTCGGTCACCTCAATCTCCTCGGGCTCCTCAACAATCTCCTCGGTCACATGTTCCTTGCCATCAATAATGGTTATGTGCTTGATAATCTTGCGCGTCTTGCGTATCAGCTTGCGAGTAATCTGCTGTGTCACAGTGCGTATGCTACCCTGAGACTCAACAAAGGACTCTCCAGCTGCCGCTCGGAATGGTTGCAGCTTGCCTTCCTGATCGGGACTAGGCAATTGTTCGTACATTTCGACCACGGGT
Organism: Zaprionus davidi; assembly: GCA_018903715.1. Taxonomy (NCBI): domain Eukaryota; kingdom Metazoa; phylum Arthropoda; class Insecta; order Diptera; family Drosophilidae; genus Zaprionus; species Zaprionus davidi. Next base: position 8,095,445 of record JAEIGL010000006.1, read on the forward strand.
TCCGTTTCGAACTCACTCACGATCACCGTCTCTGGCTGCGAACCATCCACAACTGAGCCGCGTGTCTGCTGAGTGACCACCGTTTGATGGTATCCACTCTTCTCAGGATCCGCGACGGTGTCCGTTGTGTGCACATTCTCAACATTGATTTGACCCGTCGACTTGACTTCGATGTTGCCATCGCCATCGCTGACAGTCTCAATGGAACTGATTTGCTGTTGTTGCACAATCTGTTGACGGGTGCGCGAGATCTTCTTCACGACAATGTGCTTGGTGCCATCGGGACCCACAACCACCTCGGTTGTGCTCTCATCTGGCTCCACAAATGTCGTCTCGAATGCCTGTGGCACATTCTTCAGTATCAGTTCAGTGGCACGGTCTATGTCACCCTTGGGCTTCTGATGGTAACGTGCTTCGATTTCAACATCTGCTGGCGGCTCATCTGTGGGCTTATTGAGTGTCGTGTCAATCTGTATTGTCTCCTGGCCATGTTGCAGTGTTTGGGTGACCATTATATTCTCGGTCGGAGGACGTTCCTTCAGGGTTTGCAATGCCACCTCAGCTGTTTCTACCGGCACCACTGGGGCTGGTTCGCTGAAGCTCGTCTGCGCATCCACAGTGCTGGTGACAACCTGAGGCTGTTCCGGCTGTGGTTGCGTCTGTGGCTGCAGCAAGCTGAGCGATGTCTGTGTCTCCACATAAATGCCAGTTTGTGGCTTGATCTCCTCCTCAGGCATGGAGCTGGAATCGATAGTATTCTCATCAATAGATTCCGGTGCTGCACTGGCACTGATCGGTGGCTGAATCTTTGCATCCTCCAGCACGCGCTGCCGCTGTGCCTCAGCGCTCTTGACCTTGCGCAGCTCCACGATGCGTTTCTCGATGGTAAAGATGCGTGTGGTGGCCACAGTGATCTGTTCGCGCAATATGATGATGATGCTCTGCAGTTGCTCCATCAGGGTGTCGGCAAGGGGTGCCACATCGGGCTGCGATTGCAATTGATGTGTCTGTTCAACCAAATCGTCCATGGACTGTTGTCGCTCCTTCAGTGTGCGCAGCAATTGCTGACTGCGTTCAACCTGCGTCTTGAGCACCTGCTCGTCGGTACTGCTATCCGGAGTGGTCTCATACGAGGCCAACTCGGCGGATACTTCATTGATCCAGCGTTCCAATTCCAGCAAATGCTGCTGATACCCATCAATCTCCTGCTCTCGTTTCTTTTGGCCGTGCATGGCGTTCTGTGGGACATACAAGATATTAATAAATTTCCAATAAGATATAAAAGTTCCACGGCTGGACTCACGGCAATCATGGTGATTCCCTGCTGTGTGCGTCGCAAAAGTAAATCAATGCGATCCGTTGTCTCGTTGAGGAGACGTTCAGTAGCTGGGTCCGTTGGTAATGCCTTCGCTTGTTGCTTTAGGTTGTGCGCTTCCCTCTCGTGTACTTCTAAATTGGTTTGGATTAGCTGTACAGATTACAAAAAAATTGCATTAGACTAGATACTTCTATAAAAAAAAACTCATTTGTAACAAAGGTATCTGTATAAAAGTAAAACTCAGATTGAAAAAACTTGGACTACTATAAATACAAAAGTGAAAAAAAATGTACTCAAGAGACTTTAATCTAGTTCTATGTTCTTCTATCTGAATAATCTAAGAGTATTGAATGTACGATTGTGTATGGAATGATGCGATTGTGTTATTAAGTTTGTGTGACACACGCCAGCATCCAATAATCGTTTATTTGATTATAAATGAATAGAAAATATATCTACAAGTATATACAGTGTGAGTGCTACAATAATTATATCTACGTGTTACGAGTCGCCAGGCAGTGTTATACAATATAATACAGTTAATAGAGGATATAGAGTAAAGATCTTGTTACCTTCAGTCCCTGTAGCATACCCTCCAGGCTGCCGTAGTTCATGTTCCCAATGCCATCCTCGACAGTCGACAGCGATTGTAGCAGTTCGTCGAGTTCTTGCGTTATAATATCCTATATAATTGCATTGTGTCGTATTTGTGCAATATTTGTTGTTTTTTTTGTGGGGGGAATATTAATAAACAGGTTAATAATAATAAACATTGCTAGATTTTTTGCTAGATGAGCAGCTATAATTTAGCATTGTAAATATTTGTTGCCGGCTTCTATACACTTACAACATATATTTACATGGAACAAGGTTTTATAACATTTGAAAAATGGATGCAAATGGATGCACAGCCGTATGTAAGGGTTGGCAATGCATGGCTTTAACTCTATATATAGCTTAAGTATACAAAGAGAACTGCATTTTAAAGTAACGCATGCGAATATAATATATGTATATAAATTTAATAATATCTTAAGATGAGAATGGGCAGCGCATTATATGAGAATTTGCGTATAGACAGCGAATAGACAAAAGCACCGAATGCAAAATTATCCCTGACTAAAGTTGAAAACTTGATGGAAGAATAGTTAGAGTTCGAATAGAGAAATATATAAGAATAATGAGCTAATTTTAACTTATTTTCTATGCTATTTAAGATATCTTGGCTACTCTAAGAATACCCAAAGTAAAGTACATATATACAATTTGCTGAATACCTATATATAATTTTAATATAGAAATTTCAATTGGCAACAGCTTGGATTGTTTTACTTTTCAGTTCCACAAAAAACTTCCAGGTCGTTTTTTTTCAATTAAGCTCTTCTGGTTCCGGGAGCTTCAAGAAATTCTAAATACTTTTCACTGTGTATAAAGAATACTTGTCTTTTAACTTTTGCTCATTTTACAATATTATAACTCATCATTTTCTTGTGCTCAATGTTGTTTCACAGTTTTCTCGACTACTTTCTGGGTGATCGACAAACTATTCGCACTGAATTCACTATCTCGACTAAATACTGAATGCAAAATACCTACTGAGTGGCGCACTCGGATACAAGTTTTGAGAATGTAATTCGGGATGCATCGCATGGATCTTGAGAACATGTGCATGTATCTCACAATATGTTGCGAGACGCTGAGTTTATTTTTAGCAGAATACCGCAAAAAATTCTTTTGATTTTGGCGAGGGCTGCAGGGCGGCAGAAAAGGCAATGAACTCATAAGTGTACACACTATTTGATACTCTGAAATGGGCATATTAAGGTGCTAGGAAACTGTGTGTCTCTGTGTGTGTGTGTGTGTGTGAACAGTTTTCAGCAGCACTCTGTGCAAGTGCAGGTGCCCTTGTTGTGAGTGTGCGTGCGTATGCGTGTGTGAGTGTGCGAATGCGAGTGTTCGATTGGCTTTGCTGCACCTACTCAAGAGATAAAGAGCTGTGCGAAGATACTATTCTACAATAGATATTTCCGATATTAAAACGTGCAAATCGGTTAATCAGTATTTTATTTTAATATTTAGCTTTATTTAGTACGTATCATAAAGGGGATACTGCCATTAGTAGTTACTGCAGTTTACATAGGTTAATTAATCAATTAGTAAGGAACATAAGCAATGCAATTAAAGAAAACTATCGAGTATTATAGGACTAGTTGGAAAGATATATGTAAGTGTGTGTGTGTAGCATGTATATAAACTCAAATCAATCAAATATTACGATTATACTTATAGTCTAAAGTACTAGAACACTAGCTAGGATGCATTAAGGAAAACAGCGATTAAGTTGAATACAAATACAAAAGAAAAACTTAAGAAATCAAAATAAAAATCATAAGGCAAAACAAATATTCATACGATATAAGGATTCACAATATGGTATATAGAGTTAAGTTAGTATTATTATATTATAGTTAATTCTCTTGTCTTTGATTATCTGCTACTGCTGCTTCGGCGCCAGCCACACAACAGATCCGCAACTGCCGGCAGCAGAATCCCAGGGCGACTTTACTGTGGGCCATTGTCGGGATTTGCTGCCGCAGCCGGGGACAGGGGGCAGCATGTGGCCGGAGCGCCGTAACAACAACAACCACAAGAACAATTATTGCCGTATAAAAGCCATGAACAAATACCAAAACCACACACAAAAGCTGCAAATATTAGAATTATGAATAAACGAAGGCTCAATGTGATGTTCACCTTCTGGCGTTGGAGTTGTTGTTGTTGTTGCAGTTGGAAGTCACTGCTGTTTGTTGTTGTAGTTGTTGTTATTGTCGAACTACGCGCAGTCTCTGCAGGTGCCTCTTCGGTGGTTGTTGTCGTTGTCACCGTTGTAGTTGTGACTACAGTGCGCTTTACGATATTCGCATTGTCCGACTGCGACGAAATTTCGCGTGGCAGCTCCTCGGACACGCTGCTCGTGGTTGTTGTTGTCGATGTTGCTGGCAACGTGGCAACAACTACAGGCGCCTCAACAGCTGTTGCTGTGACCGTCGGCGGCTGCTGCTGCTGCTGCACTGGTTCTGGTTCTGGCTGTGGCTCGGGTTCGGGCTGGGGGGTTGTTGTCTCCGCTGATGTTGTCGTTGTCGGTGTTGGCGTTGGTGTTGGTGCTGATTGCGCCGTCAGCTTACTGATGACGGCACTTGCAACCGGCAAGATTGCACTGGTTGCTGCCAGTGTTGTCGTTTGTGTTGCTGCTGCCGCCGCATTGGCAGCGGCGGACAGTGTGTGAGTTGTGGCGCTCGCCAATTGGATTAGTGCGTTTGCAACGTTAGTTGGGTTGATTGTAGCAACTTGTTGGGGTACGGGGCTTGTTTCAGGGGTGGGTGGAGGTGTGGGGCTGTGTTCAACAGACACTGAAGGTGTCAATTCAATTGTTTTAGTTTCGGTTAGAACATTTTTACCCTCAACTTCGGTTATTGTTGGTGTTGTTGTTGTTGGTGTCAATTCTACTTTACCCTGAGGTTCGGCTTCTAAAGCCAAGTAAGTACTTTGGTCCCTCCAGTGACCAACGCCGCCTGGTAAATCTGTCGACATGTACTCAGACGAGCAACTGCGATTCTGTTCGTACTGCGCGGAGTCGTGTTCGGGCGTTGGTGTCGCATTGCCACTACTACCACTACCGGGATCGCGGTCGTTTGGTTTATCGTCGTCGTCATGCGGCTTGCGAACTTCAGGTACAGTCAGTTTATCTCCATCATCATCATCGTCGTCGTCGTCGTCGTCATCATCATCATTGTCATCGTTATCGTCTTTCTTGTCAATATCCTTGTCCTGGTTGTCTGGTTTTTTGATAACATCGTCGGATTTCTTGTCTTTGTCAAGTTTTGTTTCGGTGTCAACAACATCAGCACGCTTCAGTCTATCGATGCTTTCGTATAAATCTGCTTCGGAGATGGATGATTTCCATTCATCCAAGTACAGATTTAGACGCCAGTCTTCGAGGTTGCGAGGCGGTGCCGTTGCCGCCACTTCCACAGTAGGAATGTGTTCAATTGACGATGCTTCTGGTTCAGTCTTATCTACAACGTTTTCAGCTATCAATTCTCTTGATTCTGTAATCGTAGTCGTTTTCACTACAGTTTCAGTAATGATGTCAGTCTTATGCTTATCGTCTTGGGTTTCCTGAGTTTTCTCCGTAACTGCGTCCGTCTTAGTCGTTGTTGTCGAGTCTGTGGTGATCGTCTTGTACAACGCGTATGCGTTATCTGTCGATTGCTTGTAATGATTGATTAGTTTCGAAAAGTTGTCTTGACTGAGGTACCAGAGTAGTTCGCTGGTCTTTTTGGGTTCTACGGGAGTACTCGTCGGTTCTAGCGACTTTTCTACTAGTATTGTTGTCTTTGATGTAGGTTCGGTTTTAACGTTAGTAGCAGGTTGAACAAACTCAACTTCTGGGACAATTTCCTCAACTTTAGTATCTGGTTGAACGATGGTAACTGTTTTGGTTACAACTTCTGAGACAATTTGTTCGACTTTAGTTTCTGGTTCTACTACAGTTGCAGGTTCGACAAACTCTGTTGCTGAGACAATCTTTTGAACCTCAGTTTCTGGAACTATAGGTTCAGGTTGACTAACAACAGGCCTAGCCACTTCTGGTTCTACAATAGACTCAATGGGCTTCTCTTTAGGTTGTTTCAACTCAATCTCTGAAACTGTTTCCACAACCTGAGTTTCTGCCTGTGCAACGGGTTCAGTGGTCTTTCCTACTTTAACTAAATGCAACTGATTAAGCGCACTATTGGGCAGGGGACGCAACAAAGAGTTTCTATCAAGGTACAAATTGGAAGTTAGAATTTCGAAGTTAAGTTGGGGCACTGCTTCAGGTTCAATTATCACATAATCTTCCAATAAGGTTTCCTCCTTTTGTGTTTCGGGTAGCTCTGCTGCGATGATTTGCTCAGTTGGTTTTGGAGTCTTGGCATTCAATATTTCGTATTGTGTTTCAAAGATACTATACCGTGGATATTGCAAATTTGTTTCAAGTTGTAGATTTTCCTTAAGTGTTTCCAATTTTGATGGTTCAGAAGTTTCAATTAGTTTGTCTGTTTTGGGTTTTATTTCCAGATCGTTGGTATGAGATGTCACTATTGTTGACACGTACGCAGTTGGCTCCTTTTCCAACGTGGATTCCACATTCTCAGTAGTTGTTACATCCTTGTGTGTCGTTACTGTTGTTGTCACATAGGTTGTGGTTGTCGTTTTTGTAGATGTCGAAGTTTCATTATCAAGATCCAATTGTTGTTTAGGTTCTTGGAAATCGGTAGTTTTGCTTACAACAACTGTTGACCAAGCAGGCAATTCAGGCTGCTCTTTTTCTACTGGAGACGGAAAAACTTTAGTCTCGGTCTGAACTATGGCTGACCACGTTGTTGGTTGATCGACTGGAGACTGAACTGCAACTTCAGGAAGTGGATCATCAACTGGTATTTCAACGGTGATTGATGGCTCTTCCTTAGGCTTGACGTCAATGATCTTTTCCGTTTCCAAAGTAGTTGGTTTCTGTCCTGGTTTAAGTGTTGCTGACCAGTACGATGTCTCGCATATAAATGAATCGACGTCACTAGGCTCTTCTATTGGTTCGAATGGCGCTAGCGGTGTCACATTCTCTTCAATCACTTTCTCCGGAACTGTTTCAGCAGCTGCTTCAGGTTTGATTTCCGTTTCCTTGACTATTTCCTTGGGCTCCTCGATTGACTTGAATGGAGCTAGAGGTGTCACATTCTCATCAGTTACAGTTTCCGGCACTGTTTCAGTTACAACATGCGATGTGATTTCCACAATTGTTGTAGTTGCTTCTTCAATTGGCTTAAATGGAGCCAAGGAAGTTACTGTCTCAACCAATTTCTCTGGTTTCTTACTGTCAACAATTGTTTCAATCGTGGTAGTTTCCTCTTGTGTAACTGTAGTTTCAATTGTCGGAGTTTCCTTCTGGGTTACGGTTGTTTCAGTTATGACGGTTTCCTTCTGTGTGATGGGAACACTTTCGACAACTGTTTCAAATGGCATCAAAGGTGTTTTCTCGGCAACTAAAGGTTTTGTGATCTTAGCACTTTCTTTGGGAGCCTTAATTGACTTGGAGGTGTCAACTTGCACCGTGATGTTTTCTTCTGTGCTGTCTGCGGAGCTGTCCAAAGAAAGCGGCTGTTCTTCCTGCATTGGAAGTGGCTCCGGCGTTTGCTCGATTACCTTTGATTTTTGAGAACTTTCTTTCTCCGCATTAATAAAGTCAACGATGTCTGTAGCATGCTTCTTCTTGGATTTCTGTTTTGGCTTCTTTGTTTTTGGTTCGGTTTCCAATTTGATTGGTATGCTAACCTTTTTATCTATCGTTGGTTTCTTAACATCGTCGAAAGTTAGTTCTTTTGTTTCGATCTGCAGTTGTCGTATTTGCTGTACCGGCTCTGGAACATTATGTGCTGCGATGGCCGCCCATGACATGCCTGAGGTGATTGGTATCGAAACAGGAACCGTCTTTGGACTTTCCTCTGGTAATTCAGATTGAACAGTGATGGGTTCATCAATTGCAATTGGATGTTCAATGGGTGTCTTTGAAGGTTTAACTTGAGTTGATTCCTTTGGCTTTTTGGATTTCTTCTTCTTCGGTTTTTCTTCAACATGTGAACTTTGCGACTGTTGAGAGCGGGAACGAGAACGAATTCTCTTTTTGGAAGTAATTTCCAGAAAACCATTATCCCCTTGTGGTTGTAACTTTTCCTCGGTTGTAGTTACCTCCGTAACTTGTATGACCGGACGGGCGATTGTACGTGAAGATCTTTCTGGTGTTGGTTCTTTAACAGTTGGTGTGTCCGTTACCTCAGAGTCCCAAGTTTGTGCAACTGAAGACCATGAAGGTATTTCGTCTAATGGGTTTACTTCTTCGTCCATTAATTCCTTCCACGACAAACCAGATGATTTCTGTGGGATGTCGAAGTCAACAGGTTCATCCTCAATAGTTGGCGGAATAACTGGATCTGGGAACTCTGTAGTTATGACAACAGCTGAACTTTGAGGCCGCTCTATCACCAAACTTGGTTTTGAAGTAGATTCATGCTCGATGTAGTCAGTGAGACTGTGTGTTTCCGAACCGCTGTCCTGGTATCGAATACTTGTGTTGTCTGCGTAACCTGATTTTCTAACGACCTCAGCATATGTCTCAGATAGAGACCAAACCGATGGTTGCGGTTTCGGTATTTGAATATTGAACTCAGATACCGTTGGCTCTGACGACGTCTCACGATAAACAGGCACAGGTTCAACCTTAGTCACTTCATGAACAACAGTTGATTTTGGTGCCCGCTCAACCTTGGTCTGCTTCTTTTCTTTCTTGGGCTTTGCCTTTTTGGCCTTTTCGGTTTCAGTGAAGTCCGAAGTCTGTGTGATAGTAGTTTCTGTTACAGTTACTACCGATGGCAAAGACTTGTCTTCTGTTGTCAATTCTTCGATGAAAGTAGGTGTGTCCACTTCTGCTTTAGGAGTCTTAGCTTTCTTGTTTTTCTCAGGAATTTCCTTCACATCCGGCAATACCTTTTGTTCCTCAGCAATGAATTTCTTTATATCATCACTCTGTGAGGATATTGGTGAAACTTCAACTGTTTGTGAAACAATTGAAGACCATGAAATTGTTTTTGGAGCCTCTATCTTTGTTTCAACAGGATCTGATTTTACTTCATGTTTTTCCACTTGTCGAATATCAACCTCAGTTTTCGAAAGATGCTCAGGTTTGGGCAATTTTTTCTCCTTCGGCGCTTTTTGTTTCTTGGGTTTCTCGCTAACGTGAGTTTCGCTAATTACACCTTCAGAAGTGGAGGGAACTATTTCAATTACTGACTCAGTTTCGGTTATCACTGGTGAAACATCAAGTGTTTGCGACACTATTGTTGACCATGAGAGAGTCTGAGTTGGTTCAATTGATTCCGGCTCATCCTGCTTTATCAGTTCCTTAACTGGAACCACAGTTTCCGTAACAATCGGTTTAATGTCAATTTCCGTTTGAGAAGTCTTCTTATCTTTCTTAGTTTTTTGCTTTTTGGTTTTATTATTTTGTTCTTTATGATTGAAGTCCTGGATGTCTTGAGTCTTTGATGTAATTTCCGATATTTCGGTTACTGGATATTCTTCAGTTGTTTGTGAAACAATTGACGACCAAGAATGTATTTGATCTGGTATCTCGACTGTAATTTGAGTTGATTCCGGCTCTTGTCTCAATACCTCGTCAACAGCAGTTTGCTCCACAATAAGATGAGGTACATTTTCTGCCTTCTGCACCTTAGATTCCTTCTTTGGTTTCTGTTTTTTAGGCTTTTCGATAACAACTTGACTTGATGATAAAGCTACTTCAGGTTCAGGCTCAGGTTGGGGAATATCTACCACTGTTGGAGTACTTTCAATGGTTTGAGAAACAATTGACGACCACGACAAAGTTTGCGGAGGAACCTCTTCCAATTTGGTGTCGGGCTCCTGCTTGTCTTCAATTTTCAATTCGTCAATTACAGGAATGACGTCAATAACAGGAATTGGTTCAATTTGAGTCACCGGCGGTATTGTTGTGTTCTTTGATTTTTTTGTCTTTGGTTTCTCGCTAACGTGCTCCGTTGTGTAGTGTTCTTCGGGATCAGAGGGAGCTTTAACAGTCACTGATTCTTCTTCGGTTGCCGTTTGTAAAATCTCAACAGTTTCAGAAACAATTGATGACCACGATTGAGTTTGCGACGGTATATCCACTATCTCAAATGGCTTTGAGGGTTCAATTATATCCTTCGATTCTTCAACAACAATCTGTTCCTGAACAACTGGCTCAACAACAACGTGTTCGATTGGCTGCTTCTTCTCCTTTTTGGCCTTTTGCTTCTTCGGCTTATCGTTCACAGTCGTGGAGAATTTCTGCTCATTGTGAATGAAGTCCTGAACGTCTTGAGATGAAGGAACAACATCAACTGTTTCCTGGACAACAGCAGTCTCGACAGTTGTAGGCAAGACTTCACTGTCTTGTGAAACAATTGAAGACCACGACATTGCTGCGGGTTGAGAGTCTGCAACTTCTGGTGCTTTCGGTTCGACAATTTCTTTAGACTCTTCGACAACAGTTTGTTCCTCTACAACTGCCTCGACCACAATCTGTTCCTGAACAACTGGCTCAACAACAATGTGTTCGATTTGCTGCTTCTTCTCCTTTTTGGCCTTTTGCTTCTTCGGCTTATCATTCACAGTTGTGGAGAGTTTCTGCTCATTATGAATGAAGTCCTGAACGTCTTGCGATGAAGGAACAACATGAACTGTTTCCTGAACAACAGAAGTCTCGACAGTTGTAGGCAAGACTTCAATATCTTGTGAGACAATTGAAGACCACGACAGTGGTTGGGAGTCTGCAACTTCTGGTGCTTTCGGTACGACAATTTCTTTAGACTCTTCGTCAACAATTTGTTCCTCTACAACTGTCTCGACAACAATCTGTTCCTGAACAACTGGCTCTACAACAATGTGTTCGGCTGACTGCTTCTTCTCCTTTTTGGCCTTTTGCTTCTTCGGCTTATCATTCACAGTTGTGGAGAGTTTCTGCTCATTGTGAATGAAGTCCTGAACGTCTTGATGTGAAGGAACAACATCAACTGTTTCCTGGACAACAGAAGTCTCGACAGTTGTAGGCAAGACATCACTGTCTTTTGAAACAATTGAAGACCACGACATTGCTGAGGGTTGGGAATCTGCAACTTCTGGTGCTTTCGGTTCGACAATTTCTTTAGACTCTTCGTCAACAATTTGTTCCTCTACAACTGTCTCGACAACAATCTGTTCCTGAACAACTGGCTCTACAACAATGTGTTCGGCTGACTGTTTCTTCTCCTTTTTGGCCTTTTGCTTCTTCGGCTTATCGATTACAGTAGTAGATATTTTTTCTACACTGTGGATGGAGTCCTCATCGCCTACAGGTGAAGGAACGAAGTCCGTGGTTATCTGGACAACAGAAGTCCTGACTGATTCGACGGTTGTAGGCAATATTTCAGGGGCCTGTGAAACAATTGAAGACCATGATAAAGGTGAAGGTTGAGAAACTGCAACTTCTGGTGCTTTCGGTTCAACAATTTCTTCAGACTCTTCGACAACAATTTGCTCCTCAACAACTGGCTCTACTACAATGGGTTCGGTTGGCTTTTTCTTCTCCTTCTTCGCCTTTTGCTTTTTCGGCTTATCGTTGACAGTTGTGGAGAATTTCTGTTCATTTTGAATGAAGTCCTGGATGTCGTGAGATGTAGAAATAACATCAGTTGTTACCTGGACATTAGAAGTATCAATAGTTTCAGTTGCTTGTGAAACAATTGACGACCATGACATAGCTGAAAGTGGATAATCAGCAACTTCTGGTGCTTGCGGTTCAAGGACTTCATTCGATTCAACAACAACTGGTTCCTCAATAACTGGCTCTGTAACAATGGGTTCAATTGGCTTCTTCTCTTTCTTGGCCTTTTGCTTTTTCGGCTTATCATTCACAGAAGTTGAGATTTTCTCCTCACTGTGGATGAAGTCCTGAGTATTTTGAGGTGAAGCAATGACGTCAGTAGTTTTCGGGACAACAGAAGTCTTGACAGTCTCGATAGTTGTAGTTACGATTTCACTGGCCTGAGAAACAATTGATGACCACGACATTGTTGTGGGTTGAGAGTCTGCAACTTCTGGTGCTTTCGGTTCGACAATTTCTTTAGACTCTTCGACAACAATCTGTTCCTGAACAACTGGCTCAACAACTGTGTGTTCGGTTGGCTGCTTCTTTTCCTTTTTGGCCTTTTGCTTCTTCGGCTTGTCGTTCACGGTTGTGGAGAATTTCTGTTCATTGTGAATGAAGTCCTGGACGTTATGGGTTGAAGGAATAACATCAGCTACATGGACAACAGAAGTTTCTAAAGTTGTAGGCAAGATATCACTGGCTTGTGCAACAATGGAAGACCATGATACATGCGAAGGTTGGGAATCTGGAACTTCTTGTGATTTCGGTTCGATAATTTCTTCAGACTCTACAACAACAATCTGTTTCTCAACAACTGGCTCAACAACAATGTGCTCGGTTGGCTTCTTCTTCTCCTTCTTAGCTTTTTGCTTCTTCGGCTTATCGGCTTGAGGGGAAGGAACAACATCAGTTGTTGTCTGTACAATTGGAGTTTCGATAATGGTTGTTTGTGAAACAATTGACGACCATGATTGCGTTGAAGGCTGAGGGGGTAATGGTGACGTTTCAAATGTAACCTCTGGTGATTTCTGTTCGTCAACTTCTTTAGTCTCCTCAACAACGACCGTTTGCTCAATAACTGGTTCTGGATGATGCTCCACAGGCTGTTTCTTTTCCTTCTTTGCTTTTGGCTTCTTTTGCTTATCGTTGACAGCAGTCGAAAACTTCTGTTCCATGTGAATGAAATCCTGTACATCATTTGAAGACGTAACTATATTAGTTTTAGAGTCTGCCGGAAGAGTATTGGCTTGGATTGGTGAAACTTCGATCGTTTGGGAAACAATAGACGACCATGATTGACCTTGTATTGGCGTATTATGAATGGTTTCTGCTGTTTCCGTTTCTTTATGTTCGTCTGGCTTTTCAATTACGCTTACAACTTCAACTTCAACTGCTGGCTCCTGAGCATGTTTAACTTTGGGTGATTTCTTATCTTTTTTATTCTGTTTTGGCTTGTCTTCCTTATCCTTGGTTTCCTGAGTTGAAAATTCTTTTTGTGTTACAATCGATGACCATAGGTGAGATTGAGATGGAAGCTCTTCTTGGGCAATGATTTCATCATCCTTAACATGTCCTTCAACCGGATGTGTAGTCTCTGGTTCAATAGGGACGGATGATTTCTTTGTCTTCTTCGCCTTTTGTTTTTTAGGTTTCTCATCTTTAACTGGATCCCGTAAGATTTCAGATATATTTTCAGTTACACGCGTTGTTATTGAGTCCAAAGGATCGGAATCTTCAGGAACATTTTGAATAATTTTGGTGAAAGGCTCTTCAGTTCCTTGACGGACTATAGATGACCAAGAGAACACAGTTCCTGGTTGAGAAACTTCCTGAGGTTGTTCAATCTTGTTTACTTCATCTTCAACCATTTCAGACCATTTTTGAGGCTTCAGAACTTCTGTTTCTTTTTGAACTGAATCTATACTGGAAGTGGTGACATCTTGAACAATTTGAGTTTTGGAGGATAGAACTTCCTTTTCAGTTGCTTTAATTTTCTCCAAAACATCGAGTTCAGCTTCTGTCTTTTCAACCTTTTTCTGTTTTTTGTCCTTCTTTGATTTCGACTTTTTAGAAACATGCTCTACCACTTCTGAGCTTCTAATATCGGGTATTGTTTCAGCGCCAATTTCAGCAATCCGTTCAACGTTTCTCTTTTCGCCGTCTATGAAATTTAATGTGTGTTTCAGCACATCTGCGTACGAAGAGTTTTGCTCCCAAACACTAGCTGTTTTGTTATTTTTTTCTAATTCTGATTTTGTTTCTTCTGGAGACTCACTGAACGTTTTTGTCACAGTAGTAGTGGTGGTGGTTGTCACTGTTGTCTTGCTGTCCTCAGAAACCAATGATTCGATAACCTCCTTCGGCTCGGGAATGACAACAGGTACATCTTTCGTTGGTTCGACAACTGGTACTTCCTTTGTTGGCTCAACAACTACTGCGACTTCCTTTTCAGGTTCAACAGGAGCTTCTTCCTCTTCGTCGGAGAATGTCATAGGTTCATCCAACACGTCCATCCAAGAACTGGTGGTATCATCAACAGGAAGACCAGCATAAGCTGCTTTCTTGGGCTCTTCTGGTTTCTTTTCAGGTTCCAAAGTCTTTGGTTGTTCCGGAATAACAGCCTCCTTGACAGTTTCAGTTACAGTTGTGGTTGTGGTAGTTGTCACTGTTGTCTTGCTGTCTTCAGAAACCGAAGATTCGATAACCTCCTTCGACTCGACAATGGAAACAGGTTCTTCTTTGGTTGGTTCGACAACTGGTACCTTTGTTGGCTCAATAACTACTGCGACTTCCTTTGATGGTTCAACCTTTGCTGGTTCAGCTTCTTCCTCTTCGTCGGAGAATGTCATAGGTTCATCCAACACGTCCATCCAAGAATTGGTGGTGTCATCAACAGGAAGACCAGCATAAGCTGCTTTCTTGGGTTCCTCAGGTTTCTTTTCGAGTTCCACAGGAATCACAGACTCGTTGACAGTTTCTGTCACAGTAGTTGTTGTGGTGACTGTCACAGTTGTCTTGCTGTCCTCAGAAACCGAAGATTCGATAACCTCCTTCGGCTCGACAATGACAACCTCCTTCGTTGGTTCAACAACTGGTAATTCCTTTGTTGGCTCGACAACTACTGCGACTTCCTTTTCAGGTTCAACAGGAGCTTCTTCCTCTTCATCGGAGAATGTCATAGGTTCATCCAACACGTCCATCCAAGAACTGGTGGTATCATCAACAGGAAGACCAGCATAAGCTGCTTTCTTGGGCTCTTCTGGTTTCTTTTCAGGTTCCAAAGTCTTTGGTTGTTCCGGAATAACAGCCTCCTTGACAGTTTCAGTTACAGTTGTGGTTGTGGTAGTTGTCACTGTTGTCTTGCTGTCTTCAGATATTGAAGATTCGATTACCTCCTTCGACTCGACAATGGAAACAGGTTCTTCTTTGGTTGGTTCGACAACTGGTAACTTTGTAGGCTCAATAACTACTGCGACTTCCTTTGCTGGTTCAACAGGAGCTTCTTCCTCTTCGTCGGAGAATGTCATAGGTTCATCCAACACGTCCATCCAAGAACTGGTGGTGTCATCAACAGGAAGACCAGCATAAGCGGCTTTTTTGGGCTCTTCTGGTTTCTTTTCGGGTTCCACTGGAATCACAGACTCGTTGACAGTTTCTATCACAGTAGTGGTTGTGGTGACTGTCACAGTTGTCTTGCTGTCTTCAGAAACCGA
Source organism: Zaprionus davidi (assembly GCA_018903715.1). Classification (NCBI taxonomy): domain Eukaryota; kingdom Metazoa; phylum Arthropoda; class Insecta; order Diptera; family Drosophilidae; genus Zaprionus; species Zaprionus davidi. The sequence goes on from JAEIGL010000006.1 coordinate 8,110,752, forward strand.
AGATTCGATAACCTCCTTCGGCTCGACAATGACAACAGCTACTTCTTTCGTTGGTTCGACAACTGGTACTTCCTTTGTTGGCTCGACAACTACTGCGACTTCCTTTGCTGGTTCAACAGGAGCTTCTTCCTCTTCGTCGGAGAATGTCATAGGTTCATCCAACACGTCCATCCAAGAACTGGTGGTATCATCAACAGGCAGACCAGCATAAGCTGCTTTCTTGGGCTCTTCTGGTTTCATTTCAGGTTCCACTGTCTTTGGTTTTTCCGGAATAACAGATTCCTTTACAGATTCAGTCACGGTTGTGGTTATGGTAGTTGTCACAGTTGTCTGGCTGTCCTCAGAAACCGATGATTCGATAACTTCCTTCGGCTCGGGAATGACAACAGGTACTTCTTTTGTTGGTTCGACAACTGGTACTTCCTTTGTTGGCTCAACAACTACTGCGACTTCCTTTGCTGGTTCAACAGGAGCTTCTTCCTCTTCGTCGGAGAATGTCATAGGCTCATCCAACACGTCCATCCAAGAACTGGTGGTATCATCAACAGGCAGACCAGCATAAGCTGCTTTCTTGGGCTCTTCTGGTTTCATTTCAGGTTCCACTGTCTTTGGTTTTTCCGGAATAACAGATTCCTTTACAGATTCAGTCACGGTTGTGGTTATGGTAGTTGTCACAGTTGTCTTGCTGTCCTCAGAAACCGAAGATTCGATAACCTCCTTCGGCTCGACAGGTAGAACAGGAACTTCCTTTGTTGCCTCGACAACTGGTACTACCTTTGTTGTATCGACAATGACTGCGACTTCCTTTTCAGGTTCAACCGGAGCTTCTTCCTCTTCGTCGGAGAATGTCATAGGTTCGTCCAACACGTCCATCCAAGAACTGGTGGTATCATCAACAGGAAGACCAGCATAAGCTGCTTTCTTTGGTTCCTCAGGTTTCTTTTCGAGTTCCACAGGAATCACAGACTCGTTGACAGTTTCTGTCACAGTAGTGGTTGTGGTGGTTGTCACAGTTGTCTTGCTGTCCTCAGATACCGATGATTCGATAACCTCCTTTGTCTCGGCAATGACAACAGGTAGTTCTTTAGTTGGTTCGACAACTGGTACTTCCTTTGTTGGTTCGACAACTACTGCGACTTCCTTTGCTGGTTCAACAGGAGCCTCTTCGTCGGAGAATGTCATAGGTTCATCCAACACGTCCATCCAAGAGCTGGTGGTGTCATCAACAGGAAGGCCAGCATAAGCTGCTTTCTTTGGCTCTTCGGGTTTCTGTTCGGGTTCCTTTGACTTTTGTTGTTCCGGAATCGCAGACTCATTGATGGTTTTAGTCACGGTTGTGGTTGTTGTGATTGTGACAGTTGTCCTGCTGTCATCAGATACTGAAGTTTCAATAACCTCTTTTGTCTCGATGGGTACGACAGGTATCTCCTTTGTTGTTGCAGTTTCCTCAGACTTCATATCTTGAATTGTTTCGATTATTTTATTTATGTTAGCTTCATCACCATTTTCAGGAAGAAGTGGAATTTCAACTTCGTCTTCAATTAGTTCTTTCCATGATTTGTGTTCAACAACAACTTCGTCACCACCATCATCAATCATTTCAGCCCAAGACTTATGTGTTTTCTCTTCAGATTGTTCAACAATATCTGACTTAACAGGCTCTGGTTTCTTAAGTGAAACAACCTTTGGTATAACCTTTTCAGTTTCTATAAATTCAATAGTTTGCTGGCTGACTGCAGATGCCCAAGAACTTATTTTCTGATCTGTGTGTCGAATGTTTTCTTTTAAAGTTTCTTTTTTCTTTACCAAATGTTCTTTTTTCAATCGAGTGGGTTCTAATTGCTTACGTTTGACATCAAGTTCTTTTGGTGGTAGGTTGGACATGGAATCTATTTGACTAGCAATCTTAGCCCACGTAATTATTGAGTCATCATGGGTGGGAGACGACGACGAGACAGGCACATCGCTTTCATCTGTTGTTGTTGCTTCACTATGTTGCTCCACTATTTTAGCCTTTGTTTCTTTTCTATTATCCAGTTCAGCAATACGTTCTTTCTTGGTGGTCTTGCGTTCCTTGCGACTCTTGGGTTCCGACTTTGGATCTGGTTTTGCCTCGGCCTTAGGTTCACTCTTTGGAATTTGTTTTTTGCGATCAGCTATATCATCTACCCAGTCGCCAGGCTTCTTTACCAAGGAAGCCCATGAGAATAATGGAGTATTGCTTTGAGCGACTTCAACATTAACGATATTTTCTGGTTCACTTTCAACTTGAATAATTGGCTTGGTGGTGGGTTCAGGAGTTGGCTCAACTTCTTGCAAAACTGGAGGTTTAGTTTCAGATCGGACCGTTTTCTTTTGTGGCCGAACTTTCTTTGGCTTTTCCTGCTCTTTACGTACAGGTTCTGGCTTATCCGTCGAAGTTGTAACTGCGCTCTTGATATGCGTAACAGTTGTATCAACCCATTCTCCTGGTCTTTTGACAAGCGAAGCCCATGAAAAGCTAGTGGATTCTGGTTGAGCATTCTTCTCGGTTGTAGTTACAAATTCAGTCGATTTGGTCTCTGATGTTTCTGTGTAATCTTTAGATGGTTCAGCTTCAGGTTTTTCGTCCTCAGAAGTTGTGGAAACAGGTTCGACTACCGGTTTCTTTACCTTCTTTGCCTTCTTAGTTTTTGAAGATTTACGTTCATCTTTTTCTTCTATTTTCGGTTTCTTTTCTTCCTTCTTAATTTCAGGCTGAAGCGATTCCTTCTTAATAACTGTAGTATCTGTCCATTCACCGGGCCTTTTAACTAGAGCCGACCAACTAAACTCTGATGTCTTGGAAACATCCCGCTCGTCAGACGATGTTTCTTTGGAGCTTTCTGTGGAAGGTTTAGATGTCTCAGTGTCGACAATTTGTTTTACAGGCTTCGTTTTAACTGGCTTCTGCTTTTTCACTTGTTCCTTGGCTTTTTCCGGCTTAGGCGATGGCTCGACAGCAACTGGCTTCGGTTTTTTCACATTTTCCTTGGCGTCTGGTTTGTGCAATGGCTCGACCGCAATTGGTTTCCGTTGGGGAACGGCCTCGCTAACTTCTATTTCAGTTGTATCACCAGAACTAAACAAAACATCCGCGTATGACTTTCCATCACGATTGTTTTCCCAGACACTTTGCTCGACAGTCTGATCTGATTCCAAGATAAATACAGGAGCTGCGGAAGTGGTTTCTTTAATATCCTCAGACTCAACTGTTTGTTTCTTTTGTTTCTTTGCTGGTTTCGTCTTCTTTGGCTTCTTTTGTAATGGTATTGTTTGCTCAATTCTGTTCCGTGGAATGAATTCATTGTAAACTCTCTCATTAGCAAGGAATGTGTTTGTTTGATCAGAATAAGCACTTCTCAAATATGAGGGAGTAAACTCCGGCGCATCTGCTGATAGAGTGGAAGTAAAAGTAGTTCCGGCGTGGGGCAATGATTCCTCCAAAACACTTGACCAGGTGTCAATTGGACCTTCAAGTGCTAAACCACCGTAAATTGGAAGGTCAGCGCAGGTTGTCTCGTTAGTTTCTTCGGTATTTGGTTGTTCCGGAATAACAGTTTCTGTCACAGTTGTAGTTGTGGTGGTTGTCACTGTTGTCTTGCTGTCCTCAGAAACCGATGATTCGATAACCTCCTTCGGCTCGACAGGGACAACAGGAACTTCCTTTGTTGGCTCGACAACTACTGCGACTTCCTTTGATGGTTCAACCTTTGCTGGTTCAGCTTCTTCCTCTTCGTCGGAGAATGTCATAGGTTCATCCAACACGTCCATCCAAGAACTGGTGGTGTCATCAACAGGAAGACCAGCATAAGCTGCTTTTTTGGGCTCTTCTGGTTTCTTTTCGGGTTCCACTGGAATCACAGACTCGTTGACAGTTTCTGTCACAGTAGTGGTTGTGGTGACTGTCACAGTTGTCTTGCTGTCCTCAGAAACGGATGATTCGATAACCTCCAACGGCTCGACAGGAACAACAGGAACTTCCTTTGTTGGCTCGACAACTGGTACTACCTTTGTTGGCTCGACAACTACTGCGATTTCCTTTGCTGGTTCAACGGGAGCTTCTTCCTCTTCGTCGGAGAATGTCATAGGCTCATCCAACACGTCCATCCAAGAACTGGTGGAGTCATCAACAGGCAGACCAGCATAAGCTGCTTTCTTGGGCTCTTCTGGTTTCTTTTCAGGTTCCACAGCCTTTGATTGTTCCGGAATAACAGACTCCTTGACAGTTTCAGTCACAGTTGTAGTTTTGGTGGTTGTCACTGTTGTCTTGCTGTCCTCAGATACCGAAGATTCGATAATCTCCTTCGGCTCGACAGGGACATGAGAAACTTCCTTTGTTGGTTCGACAACTACTGCGACTTCCTTTTCAGGTTCAACAGGAGCTTCTTCCTCTTCGTCGGAGAATGTCATAGGTTCATCCAACACGTCCATCCAAGAACTGGTGGTGTCATCAACAGGAAGACCAGCATAAGCTGCTTTTTTGGGCTCTTCGGGTTTCTTTTCGGGTTCCACTGGAATCACAGACTCGTTGACAGTTTCTGTCACAGTAGTGGTTGTGGTGACTGTCACAGTTGTCTTGCTGTCCTCAGAAACCGATGATTCGATAACCTCCAACGGCTCGACAGGAACAACAGGAACTTCCTTTGTTGGCTCGACAACTGGTACTACCTTTGTTGGCTCGACAACTACTGCGATTTCCTTTGCTGGTTCAACGGGAGCTTCTTCCTCTTCGTCGGAGAATGTCATAGGCTCATCCAACACGTCCATCCAAGAACTGGTGGTGTCATCAACAGGAAGACCAGCATAAGCTGCTTTCTTGGGTTCCTCAGGTTTCTTTTCAGGTTCCACAGTCTTTGGTTGTTCCGGAATAGGAGACTCCTTGACAGTTTCAGTCACAGTTGTAGTTGTGGTGGTTGTCACTGTTGTCTTGCTGTCCTCTGAAACCGAAGATTCGATAACCTCCTTCGGCTCGACAGGGACAACAGGAACTTCCTTTGTTGGCTCGACAACTACTGCGATTTCCTTTGCTGGTTCAACAGGAGCTTCTTCCTCTTCGTCGGAGAATGTCATAGGTTCATCCAACACGTCCATCCAAGAACTGGTGGTGTCATCAACAGGAAGACCAGCATAAGCTGCTTTCTTGGGTTCCTCAGGTTTCTTTTCAGGTTCCACAGTCTTTGGTTGTTCCGGAATAGGAGACTCCTTGACAGTTTCAGTCACAGTTGTAGTTGTGGTGGTTGTCACTGTTGTCTTGCTGTCCTCTGAAACCGAAGATTCGATAATCTCCTTCGGCTCGACAGGGACAACAGGAACTTCCTTTGTTGGCTCGACAACTACTGCGATTTCCTTTGCTGGTTCAACAGGAGCTTCTTCCTCTTCGTCGGAGAATGTCATAGGTTCATCCAACACGTCCATCCAAGAACTGGTGGAGTCATCAACAGGCAGACCAGCATAAGCTGCTTTCTTGGGCTCATCTGGTTTCTTTTCAGGTTCCACAGCCTTTGATTGTTCCGGAATAACAGACTCCTTGACAGTTTCAGTCACAGTTGTAGTTATGGTAGTTGTTACTGTTGTCTTCCTATCCTCAGAAACCGAAGATTCGATAACCTCCTTCGGCTCGACAGGGACAAAAGGAACTACCTTTGTTGGCTCGACAACTACTGCGACTTCCTTTGAAAGGTATTCCCTGAAACAATTTTCAGCGGAGTGTTGTGCGGTAATATTATATTTGGGAACCTCAAAGTTATAGAAGGATGGTTGTTCTTCATTCAAAGGTTTCTTTGGTTCAACTGTTTTAGATGAATCCGTTGTTATTGACACATTTGAATTGACAGTTGTGGTTGTAGCGGTCGTTGTTGTAGAAGTTTGAATTGTACTATCAATTTGTAAACTCTTGACGTCGTTTGGTTGTTGTTCATTCGTTGATATACAAATCGGTTTTTCAGGAACCTTATTTTTTTGATAGTTAGCCTCAGCTGCGTCCAAAACGATCGTGTTGTATTTGGGAATTTCATATATTCTTTCCGGTTTGGAAAGAACAATTTCTATTGGTTTATCGGCAATTGTTTCAGTTTCAACATGTGGAGTTTTTTCCGACTCAATAGGACTTTCAGGCGTTTTAATTTGCTGTTTTTGCTCAGTTGGTGTTTGTTCATGACTGATTATTTCTAATTGAATTGTCTTGGAATGAATTGTGTGATAATTACCTTCAGCTGTTCTAAATGTAGAAATGTCATATTTGGGAATTTCGTATATCTTATTTTCTTTGGGGACGTTTATAAGTTCAGGAGAAATAACAACCAAGTTTGTTGGAGTGGAAGATTCAACCGAACTTACAATCGGTGATGGCTCTTCAACTGGGGGCTGTACATATGGTAAAGAAGATTCTATAGGAGTTGGTTTTGAATTAACAATGTGATAGTTACCCTCGGCTAAATTATATTGTGATATATTGTATTTTGGGATTTCATAAATTCTGTCATAGGGGCAAATATTTTGGATATTAGTGATATTTAAAGTGCTTACCATGTTAGCAACAAATGCTTCAGCAATTAATGCGCTTGGTTTGGCAGGAACAGTTTGATTAGCGGTATTAGTAGGATCTGGGAGTAACTGAACTTCACATGGAATATCTTGTTGCGTTTCAATTTGAGTTTTATCAGAAGGAACAACTGGTGTTTCTTGAACTTTCTCATGGTAAAGTGTATCAGCTTTGGCATGCTCGATTGTTTTCGTCTTTTGAATCAACGTAGCATCTAGCGCGATATTCTCAACTAATTGTTCTGGTTTATTGGTGGGTTCAGGAATATCAATAACAGAATGCTTTTCATCTACAGAAGTCTTACCTAAAGTGGCATTGCTCTTTGTTTCTTCTACAAGGATCTGAATTGTTTCCTGTTTGATAAACTCTTCGGGAATTGCAGGTCGCTTTTTCTTATCTTTCTTGGACAATTTCTTTTGAATGTCTTCGAATAGGACTTGCTCTTCGGGACTTAACTCAGAAAGTACAGGCTCGCTGTCCTTTGGCTTTTCAACCTGCTCTACCGCTACCGTCTTTGTCGCTTGGTCATCAAGTTTTTGTTCTACACTAGTTACTGATGGTTCAACCGATTCTACTATTTCTGGCACTCTAGTCAACTCAACAGAATGAGTTTCGCTACTTTCAGCAGTTCTTTGAAGGGACTCTACATTTTCAGTCACAGTCTCGGTCACACGAAGACTAACCTCTGGAAAATCTAAATGCATTTTCACAATAGGAGTCTTCAATTTCTCTTCATGAGTGATAAGAGAGATTTTCTGAACTGTACCTGGTGGATAGGCTCCGTCAATGCCTTCTCCCACGAAAAGAACATTTGTGCCATCTTCGGTTTCGAAGCTACGTCGTTGTGTTGTCGTAAGAATCGTATTTTTGGTAGTTGTAGTAGAAGTGGCAAATGTCTTTGTCTCAGTAAAAGCTCCATTCGTTGAAGTGTGTGTCTCACTCGTTTGTACATTCGGTAACTCAGTTGTCTCAATGTCTAGGACCTTAATGCCTGATCTGTTAAGCGATTCGTTCAGAACCAAATCAATATTGACACCAACATTTTCTTGATTAGCTGCATTGCTAGGCGTGACAACAGGTGATGCTGTACGCGAAGATACCACTGGACTAACTGGTCTTTGATCGGGCATTTCAATGCTGGATGTTACGATAACATCACTTGGGGCGTCACTTTCGGTTATAACTATACGTCCGTCGTTTGTAATTCGCTTAGTGATTCGCATCGTACGAATTGTGGTTGTCTTGATGATGGCGCCATCTATTTGGCTAGATGTTGTTGAAGTTTCGCTTGGTATTTCCGAAATGGTTGGGGAACCTTCTCGCACGGTAACAGGATCACTGATTGTGCTACTTTCCTCTGTTGTTGTTTCACCATCTTCATTAAGTTTCTTCACAATTTTCGTTGTACGCACAGTTGTAGTCTTTGTTACACCACCACTATTTTCAGTTGTTGTTGGCTCTTCAGCAATGGGTTCAGGCTGTTCGGGTTTCTCAATTTCCTTATCAGCAGCACTGATAGTTTCACTGACGTTCTGAGTATCAACATTTTGTGAAACTTTCTTAACAATTTTTGTTGTTCGCACAATTGTGGTCTTAACAACATCGTTACCAGCATTAGCAGACGTAGGCTCAGTTAGCGTGAGCTCATCAGCTTTAACCTCTTGCTCTGATTCTGCAACTGGAAGTTGCTCTGTAATGATTGGAGTAGCAGGAGTATGTTGCACTGTTATCGGCTCTTCCACAAGTGGAGCTTCGGTCAACTGAGCTTTTGAGTGTTTCTTTGACTTCCTGGGCTTTACGTCGGGTTTTGCCACATTTTGTTGCTCCGATGCAATGAAATCGAGGGTTGTTGATTTAATATTTTTACCCTCACTAGGTGCAGCAATTTGATCAGGAACAGAAGGGGTGACTATCTCCCCAGGTTCATTTACAACTTCCGTAACAGCCTTTGTAGTGCGCGAGGTGACAGTTTTCGTAATACCCTTATTGTTCGATTCAGTAGTAACGGATTCGGCAACAATTGGTGCATCCTGAATTATGGTTTCAAGAGATGGCAATTCTGTTTCCGAAACACTACTAGTTTCGCTGATGTTTTCACTATCCTGACATATTTTTTTCACAATTTTTGTTGTGCGCACAATTGTTGTTTTCAGCACAGAGCCATCTTCTGATTGTAAAGATTCCTCAGAAGACTTTGTTTCGGGTATAACTTGAACCTCAGTAATGGGCTCGATGACAGTATCCTTCTCAGCTTCGGTCCTGGCATTCTTAATTGTCCGTATTGTTGTTGTTTTGGTTGTCTTAACAACGCCTTCATCGCTGACTTCGCGACTGTTCATTTCAGATTTCTCAACATTGGGCTCTTCTGCAGTGTCATCGGAGATTTCGAAAGAATCCAACGACTGTACGTCCGAATAAGTCGATGTTGATAATTCTTGATTTTCCTGTTGATTGATCTTTTTCACGATTTTTGTTGTACGTATAACAGTTGTTTTGATTAAGCTGCCATCATCGCTGATAACAGATCCTTCAGTTGACTGAGTTTGATTTTCGTCAGTTGTAATTGCACTTGTTGTATTCAGGGGCTCTGTGGTTTCTAATGGTACTTGCGGCTCGATAATTTCGGCTACGTTTTGCATGATTGGTATTTCTATGGCATCAATGTTTGGTTTCACTTCCTCGCTCTTCGGCTTCGTTTGTTTTTTCTTATCCTTTCGACTGGGTTTCTGTGGCTGTTGCACAGTTTCGGCTGCAATGAAATCTACAGTTTCCTTGACAATCTCAGATTCTGGTTTCTTTTTGTCCTTGCGCAATGGTTTTTCCGGTTCTGGCAAGATTATTTTCTCTGCCTTTTCCACAATTTCCTCAACAGCCTGTTGAGCCACGTCAAGAATAGACTCTTGAGTTGGTTGCTCGTGAGTTGTCACGTTTGTCGAAGTTAGCACTGTTGTTGGCAGTAAAGTAACATCGCGTTCCACCTCTGGTTCATCTTCGAAATACTCCTCAACCACTTCTTCGCCATCAGCAGTGATGCGCTTCAGAATTCGCTTCGTTTTAGTAATTGTCGTTTTCGTAATAGAACCGCCCTGAACAACCGTTGTATCTTGAGTTGAAGTAAGTCCAGGAACAATTATGCTTCCGGGCGAAGTAATGCTTGTCGTTTCAACTGCAGGTATATCGAATTGCTCAACAGAAATATTTTCCTCGGGCAAGTCGTCGATAACATCTTCCTCTACAATCTCTTCCCTGCCATCCACAATGCGCTTGACTATGCGTTTTGTGATGTGCTTCGTAATAGTTCTAGTGGTGATTGTCGTTGTACCACTTTCCGTAGAAATTGTGTTTGTCGATGTTGTTACCGTAGGCTCGCCTTCTGTTATTGTTTCGTTTATTTCCGTAGTGGCTGAAGATTCGGGTAGTGTAGTGAATTCAACTACCTGAGGAACTTCCACGATTGCCTCTGGCTTATTTGCCTCGGCAACATTTGGTTTCGAAGTGGAAATTTGTTGAATCAAGTCAATTGTCGTGGTGGTTTCTGCTTTAACCGATTTCTGCTCCGTCGGTTCCTGGTGCTGCACTTGTTGCACTGTTTGCTGGGGAGCCACATCTGCGACCTTGCCTCTTTTCTTTTCCTTCTTCGATGTAGCCTTGCTTACAACCGTTTCAACTACAGGTTTAACATTTTCTTTAACTTCCTTCTCTTTGATGATTTCGGTAGATTGTTCTTTTGTTTTAATTTCAGATTTTACAACTTCCTTAATTTCTTCATCATTGACAAGTTCGGTAGAGGGCTTTTCTGCTGGTATGAAATCAATTTTCGTTTCAACAACAGGTTCAACATTGGTTGAAGTTTTTACTTCTTCAATTGATTTTTGAGGAACTGCAGAATTATCTTTTGTGATGCTCGTTGTTTCTACTACAATTGTAGTCCTTTCCTTGTCCTTTTTGGTGACAGTAGGTACGACAGTTGGTTCAACTACAGATATTGTTTCTACCTGTGTAACAAGTTCCTCAACTGGTTCAACTAATTTTTTTGATGTTATAATTGTTTCTACCACAGTCTTCGACTTCTTTTTGTCTTTCTTAGAAGGCAAGGGTAAAACCTCAAGGGTTCGCTCTACAATTGGAGCAACTTCCACTGGTTTGATATCCTCGACTGTTTCCTTCGGCGCGATATCCACAGCGTTGGTGTTCTTCTTTCTCTCTTTCTTTGTGGGCACGGGCTCAGTGGGTACAGCAATCACAGTTGGTTCAGAAGCTGGGATAGTTTCCTTCACAACTGTGATTTCTTGAGCGGGCTTCACAATTGTCTTTGTGATTGTTGTTGTTTCCACAACATTTGTTGACTTTTGTTTCTTCTCTTCCGCAGCTACTGCAGTGACTGGTTCAAGAACCTTTTCGGTTTCCGATGTGATCGCTGGTTCAGTAGTCTTCTTGTTCTTCTTGGATTTCCTTGGTTTTGGTTCCGGATGTTTTGTAGGCTCTTCCGGCAAGTTGACTTTAACTGCAACCTCTTCGACAATGGTTGTTTTCTCCGGATGCGAATTTGATGCTCCATTTGTATCGGGTGACTTGTTTTTTCTGGTTGACCGGGAATCCTTTCGACTAACCACCTTGATTGGCAATGGCTCTGGTTGTGGTTCATGCCTTTGTCGTTTAGGTCTCGCAATCTTCGCTTCGTTATTATCATCGCTCTTTTCCGGTCGTCGACCGTGTTGACTCTTTGTTGTTGTAGTGCTTGTTGTAGTAGTTGTTGTAGTATGTCTTGTGGATGTATGTGGTTCAGCATTGCGGGGTTGCGGCACTGGTTCCGCGACACGTACTGGAATCAGTTGTTGACTGGATGGCTGGAAAACTGGATGCGCTCTGTGTTGTTGACCAAAGAGCACTTCGGCGTAGGTGCTGCCAGTACTTGAATCTTGACTTGTTGCTGCTTGCTGATAGACATTCTGCATGGGCTGTTGCACTTGGGGACGGACGACGACAGATTCGGGATGTGCAACGACTTCCTGAGTCTTTTGTGCTATCACAGTTGGCTGTACTTGTTGCGAGATTATCGTTTCCTCTACATAGCTAGTTGTGGTTACGTTCGCCGGTAGTTGTTGTTGTTGGGTTTGCTGTTGGGGTAGTGATTGTGGTTGTTGTTGTAGTTGAGCCTGAGGTGCCTCAATGGGAATGGTCTCAATGGCGTCGACTTCGAACTGACCAAAGGTAATGTCCGGGCGAGGTTCATTGATTTCAAAATCTTGCGGTTCCACTGGGCGCAACATCTGCACATGCTCCTCAATATATACCTGCTGTGGAGGCACTTGCTCTGGCTCCAATTCGACATGATGTGAGACCACAGTTGGTTGGATTTGCTGCGTGCTAGTAGTCAACGGTTCGGCACTCTGTTGCACCATAGATGCCAGCGTGGTTACCACACGATCGAGTACACTGTTGCCGGTTGTCGAGCTCTCCGTGAGATTAACCTCCGTACGATATGGTTCCAGTAGATAGGCCTGCTCAACATTTTCTGGCGGATAGGCGGATACTTCAGGGCTTACTTCCGTCAGCTGTTGTGGCTGTTGATACTCTTGTGTGTATTCCGGCGTCTGCTGTGTGTAGTAGATTTGTGACGCCGACTCAGTGGTGTAGGTCGCTGGGAAGGTTTCTGCTTGTGCAACTGGTTGATAATATCCGGCCAGCAGTTGATACTGCGTCGCTGTAGGTGGCACCGCCACAGGCTGATACTGTATGGGATACTGCATCTGCATCATCTGGTCATAGTAGTTCTGAGTCAGCACTTGTTGCTGCTGCTGCTGCGGGTCGGAACTCGTCTCGGTTACATAGGCCCACTGTCCACTGTCGGCCACATTCTCATACATGGTCTTATACAGCTGAGGATCCGGTTGCAAGTAGGTGGCCGTAATCTCCTCAGCGCTCATCGGTGCTTCGTAGTTGAGAAGTTGTTGCTTTTGATCCAGCTGTGGTTGATGCTGAATATAGCTGAGTTCCGTCGTGGTAGGCGCCTCACTGACCACGTACTGCTCCACCAACTGTGGATGCTGTTCGGGCTGAGGTTGAGGTACATAAATGTTGGCTGCCGATGCCGCTGCCGCTGCATCAACCACATCTTGGATGGTAAGATCCGCACGTGGTTGTTGGGCTGCTTGCCGGGCCAATTCTTCGACCCTCAATCGTTCCAATTCCTGGCCACGAAGTACCTCCGCGTAGGACGTCGAACCGGGCACCCACATGGGGCTGCGTGAACGTGCGCGATCCTCTTGAGGTATGAAAAGTTGTTGCTGATGTTGTTGTGGTTGCTGCTGATATTGCTGAGTATTGTGCTCCAGTTGAGTGCTTTCCACCTGAAAACCTGTTGCTGCGTGTGGCTCTCGCCTACGTCGCGGCGAACGTCCACGACGTTCGGGCCGCGGTGCCTGAAGTTTCTTACCCGTTTGATTAACCCGATTTTGATTTTGCTCATGCTCGATAAATTGACTGATCTGATCGCTTGTGCTAGTAACTTGTTGTTGTTGTTGTTGTTGTTGCGCTGTACTGCTGCTGCTTCTGCTGGTGGTAACGATGGTTTCAATTCGCGGTTGTTCGATTGTGTGTTCATAGACCAAGGAGCTGTTGCTGCTCGCAGTTGTTGGTGGTGTAACATGTTGTTCTTGGACTTCATAAACCACCGTAGTGGGTTCAGATGTCTCTTCCTGGTGCGTGCGTGTTGTTGTTGTCAGTGTGGTTGTCGTAATGGTTGTAATTGTTTCTTGGTTGGTTGGTTCGTGTGATTGTTGTTGTTGTTGCCTTGTCGTAGTTGTTGTTGTTGTCGTTGCTGTTGTCGTGTCTGGGTTTCGTTCGTGACGTTTTTCTTGTCTTGATACCGTCGTCGCCGTTTCATTACCGCTTACCGGACTCGCATGTCCTGATAACACTTCAGCATAGGTTAGACCTACTGCCGTTGGCTTCATAAGCAACGAGACAGTCGATGAAGTGGTTACCACTGAATGTGGATCCAGAGCATAGGATTGGGCGGCGGTTGCGTCGTAGGTTTGCTGCATGCCATCGATTGATTGTCGCATTGCCTGCGCGTTCAGTAATTGTTGGAGTGATCGATCGAGAGAGAGAGAGAGAGATAGGGGGGAAGATTTGCCAAAAAAGGTTAGCTTTCATTCGGTTTTGAAAGTTTCAAAGGGCCTAACATAACTCTACCTAACGAACGACTCTGTCTAAGGGACAATCTGTTGTCTAGTTAAGAAATAATAATAATAATACTCTTTGGGTTTCATTTTAAAAATATAATTTAATAGTTAATCTTCTTTTTTTTTTGGTATTTTCTTAAGCATGGGTCATGTGTATATGATAAATATAATAAGTAGTAAATTAAATAAGTATGCTCCTCTGGAAGCTGTGGCGGTGCACCCGATGCCCACATTGGGAGACTGTGGACACGGGCTCTACTGCCGCCAAGCACCAGAGGACGCTGCGGTGGCTGCTTTAGCTTGGCTTTGGTTTGGTTTTCATTATCTTTGGCGATCTATTCCTAGTTGTGTGTGTGTTTATGTGTGGCTGGGGCATGGGATATCCCCTACTTTCTTATTGTTTTTGTTACTTATAAGTACTGTTTGCCATAGCCTTAGCGGCATCTCTAAATCTCTAGCCTAGCATCGTCCGGCGTGCCGCGATGTATTAACAATTTGATGCGCTCATTACGTGCGGTTATTTTCGAATGCAAATTTTTGACACGTTCACGACATGCCTATTTGATATAGATCAAGATAGATCGAGTTGGGTGTGTATATATAGAGATCGTTTATGCGTTTTGGTGCAATTGTTTCAGACAGAGAGAGAGATAGAGAGAGAGAGAGAATGTTTGGCGTGAGCATATAGAGAAGAGATACAAAAAGGTCGTTTACGATAATATTTATTTGGCAGCGAGCATAATATGCCATTTGGGAAAGCAACCATATACCAGGTTTATTTTGTTGTTGTTTTTGTTGTTGTTTGAGAAGTACGCAATACCCATGTGTATGATCGAGTGTGTGTGTGTGAGTGTGGGGGGCGGAGGGCGTGTGTGAGTGTATTGTAGCAAAGTTACATTGAGGATATTTGAATAATAGTAGAAGCAGCATTATCGATTTATGTTGGGATGGGTTAGTCACATGTTTGGTTTAGTAGTTTAGCAAGTAGCACAAGAGGCGCAAGCGAGCAAAGCCCAATTAACCCAGTTAGATATATTATTATTATATATATTAAGAGTATTAAAACAGTTGTTTAGAATGTTGTGTGAAAATTTGTATGTTTTTTTTTATAGCGCAACGACACCAGATTTGTTTTTTTGTATTTTCAAGAAAAGATAAAAAGAAATACAAAAAAATGTCAAAAATAAAATATATAAGTCAAATGAAAACCGTAACCATTACTTGTAACTAAAAGATAACTGAGAGAGCGCTATTACGGTTGAGAGTAAGATAAAGATAGAGATAGGTAAATCGAGAGAGGTAGAGAGAGAATGTCTGCCCGGCCATAAAGCTAACTAAGTAAGAAATGAGGAAATCATAAATAGAAATCATTTCTAAGCGAAAGCATAATGTGTTGTAATGGTGCCAAAAAAAATAGTGAGATGTGGGGTGAAGTGTGGTGAAGTGAGGTGAAGTGAGGTGAAGTGGGGTGAACTGAGTTGAAGTGAAGTGATTTGTTGACTGTACTTTCGAATACATATGCAAACAGCTGCTGTACGTGTGAACTTATGATTCGGCAAGTGAAATAAGTTCTTATAGCAAGAGAGAGGGGGAGACATATAGAGAGAGTTGCCCCAAAATTGTAGCTACTGTCGATAAAGGATAAACCCAAAATATATATTTCTCATACTAACAAATTATATAGAAATTGTGGTTAAAATTCGTAACATGTTAATCTTTTTTGCCACTTACCGCCGACACTGCAATTCGCAATGTAAACTTAAAACGAATTTTGTTTAATTCTAGCTAAACTACAATAGAATTCTATGAAAATCGCGCCCTACTTATATGTATATGGTAAGTACATATATACAATATGTATTGTCTAAAATCGTATTTGCTTGCGCGTAATAAATATTTGCTGAAGGCGTTGCTGAATTCGCGCTGTTTGCCTATAAATAGCTTGCTGAATAATCAAGCTGGAGAAGGAATTTTTGGTGATTATCGTTGATGGGCTACCCCCGGCAACAAGAATGAATCTATGTTATTCTGAAATTCTCTTGCATAAATATATTTTCATGGTTTCACGGCACGTGACAATGAATCGGTTCTTGTTTTTACAGACACAACAAATGTTCGATGTGGCAGACAAAACAATGATGGGTCGAGAGCATAATGTATATGTATAATGTATGATGATAGTATGACGACGGGGCATGAGTACATACAGACTACATGCTAGTCGAGTTGAAGGATGAAAGAGAGGTATACAGAGAGAGAGAGAGCTGCACGGTTGGTGTGTGGCACGATACAAGCGAATCGCAAAACGAAAAGGGGAAATGAAAGAAAGCACAAAGATGAAAGCGGTTCGAATGTATATGAATGTATGAATGTCTGAAAATGTAGATATGAATGTTTGCTTGATGTTTATGAAATGTGAATGGCATAAATCGAATTCGAAAATAATAAAAACGTAATTTTTCGCTGAGCAAATCAAGAAAAAACGAAAAAAGAAATAATATGCCGCATAGAAGAATAAAAACCAAAAAAGAATATACTAAAATTTTAATAAATGCGCACTTGAAAACAATAAGAAAATGAAAAAAAATAGATAGAAAAAAACTGAAGATTGTACAAAACATAAAATGTAATATAAATTAAATACGCAGCCACCGTGCAACTTTTTTTGTTTCGCTTTTCATTTCGGACCTATTCGCACAATATAATATGATATTTTTTATATTATAGTTTAAGGTATTAATTAAACTGAATGCTTGTGGACTAGATATAGTATTTGGTTACTTGAGGTTGGTTAATAACTTTTTTTTTTGGGGCCATCAAACAAGTTGTTCTGTCAACTGTTGGCATAGCAAAAGAATCGTTCAATTCTAGTATATAGCATGATATAGTATGATATATGGCTCGAAAGGGGATGCTATCTCAGGAGACGGGGACGAGCGATCGTTCAATGATCTCGCTTAGCCTAAAGTTGCTGTTATTTACGAGCTACTTTATATAAAAAAATATGCATATATTTAGAGACAGAGAGAGATATAAAGAGATAGATAGTTCAAGAGAGAGATAGAGAGAGTGTGGGGTGGTCTCCTAAACTGGGATATACTTAAGACCTGATTGAAACTGCTAGCTTGAGGTAGGTGGTATCAACTGCTAACTGGGGTGCTCTACATAAACTCGACTTAGTTTCAGAGATATTCGAAACTGTTCGGGCAGCTTTACGTACCTGTTGCTCGGCTAATGCGCGCTCACGATCGTGAGGCAAGTACGTCGGCGCCATGACTAGACGCAGCTGCTGTTCCTCCTGTATAATACGCTGTCGCAGCGTTTGCATTTGCTGTTGATATATATCGATTTGGGCTACTGTCTGCTCGAGGCTCTGCGATTTGGATTTAACCACATCGCCGAGACCGTCAAGCAAACGCACCAAATCATCAACATTCTCGCTCAGGCGTGGATCACCACCCATGCCGTTGCGGAAATGTACCTGCAAGCAATGATCAGTATGGAAAAGGGTTTCCAAATTAGCTGCTTGTCCTCCACTTACCTCCAGTTTCTCGATAGACAATCTCAGTTTGGTCTTTTGCACATTAATGTCGGCCAGAGTCTTTTCGCAGTAGCCCAACTGATCGCGCAGCGGCTTCTTCTGCTGTGGTGAGGATTCCAGGGTCTGTTTGGTCTTTTCGTGCCATACACGAATATCCTTGATTTTGCGTTCACATTGATCCCATTCTTCACAAGCCTCTTGCAGTAGCGAGTTCTACAGAAAGAGGAAAGAGAGAGCAGATATCATTAATGTGGTTCCATTAAATAATGATGATCACTTTACCCTCTCCAGCAGCACCGCTTCCACGGCAATCTTCGCATCCTCGGCTTCCTGCAGTTTATCCTTGAGATCGCCCACAGTCGTCACTTGACCAATGTATTCCAGTTCTTTGTCCATTTCGCTCAAATGCTTCACTATCGGTTTAATACTCTTCACAGCCGCCGCATAGTCGCCAAGTTTATTACGTGCCTCGGGCAGAGTATGCAGCTCAATGGTCTGATCGATGAAGGCACGTTTATCGGCAACCCACGACATCACAATCTGGTACAGATTCATGAAGCGTGTCCATGCATCCAAACTATCACCGACTGCCTGTTTCTTCTCATCCAACCAGCCACGCACTTGAGCCAATTGAGCGGCCAATTGATCGATCGTTGTCTGCACCAGTGTCTTCTCCTCACTGTTGCGGCAATTCTCAATGATCAATTGCCCATTGGTCTTGACCAGTGTAAAGCGTTCGTAAATTGCTCCGATTTCATGGTTAATACGTTGCAACAGTTCCTTCATCTGTGTGGGTTCCAGTGTGCGTTCCTGCACCTGAACCTCAGCCTGCAACAGCCAGCGTTGGATCTCATCCACTCCGGCAATATATTCGGTGCGCACCGTCTTGGCGCGCTTGAAATCCTTCTCTTTGGTCTCCATGGCCACCTGAACACGTTCCGCTAATAACTCGAGTGCGGTAAACTCTTGTGCAATATCACTGGGCAACAGATTCTGTTTAGCCTGGTACAGTGACTGGGTCTGTGCTACCAGAGCACGACTCTCTTCGGCCGCCTGCTTTACTTGTCCGTTCAATTGGATGAGAACTTGTTCGGTTTGGGCAATATGTTCGTCGTAAACGTGCACCGATTGCAATTGCTCGTGCAATGCGTTCAATTTATCCTGCAGCTGTGAGATGCGACGGAAAACTTGTTCGATCTCTTCGAGATCCTTGCTAACCTGTTGGTCCTTATCGCGTAGAGTGTCGTTCAATCTGCAAACGAGAGAGAGAGAGAAGAACAAAAGAAAATTGTTGCCCGGGGCGTAAGTATGACGTAGACAATGCTATATAGTATATGCCTATAGAGGGGGGGGTTAACAGTGTGCTTGTGTGTGCGAGACCACGCGGTCGTCTTTTTCTCTAGAATAGAACACAGCAACGCGTGCTGCAATGTCTACAAAGAATACGATGATGATATATGTATATCCTTTATATGTATAATATATGCGATATATTATACAAAGAACAAAAACCGTTCTGAAGTTTTTTTTCTTCAATATTCGAAATATCCCATATATATTATATGTATATGTTCCACTGGTCAAGATTTTCAGGGTTGCTTGGCCTTGCGAAGATTTCCGTGAAAATGCTGCGTGTGCTGCCTTTGCGCTACAAGAGAGTTTTCTAAATGAGATCCCATGTTCAACATTTTGCGCTAGCAGGCCCCCAAGAATATCATTATTTTTTCGATATCGAATTCGAATACACCTTGAATTGAATGAGAGAGAGAGAAAGAGAACTCTCGCGCGAGTACGAAAACTGTTCGAAATATCGTTTCGCTTTGTCTGCCTCGTCTGCCTGTTTCTCTCTCTCTCTTCTTCTTCTTTTAGTATTATTATTACATATTATTATCGCGCAGTATTATTATTAATGTTTGGCCTGCTTAACTCGCGCACCGCGCCGCTTGTGCGTTTATTTTTTTTATGCTTCGCATTTATATTTAAAATTTTCGTATTCTTTTTTTATGTTTATTTATTTTTCACAGTCCGAGAAAAGTCTGAACAATATTGCAGCTGACGTCATCGGCAGCGTGCTGCAGTCGGTTCTGAGTGTGAATCAGAGAGAGTGTGTGTGTGAGAGAGAGAAGGCAATACTGAAATGCCATTTTCCATTTGCAACACTGCTAGACCAGAGAAATTGCCTTATTAATTCCAGGCCGTGACGCATATAACTCATACGCCATGTGGGCGTGAAATGGCACAACAAAATACTCATAATAAGAGCAATTGATGCCAACAAGTGTGTTTCAAGTCGTGACTGCAGGGAGCAGCGATGAAGGACGCCGTCGTCACCATCGTCGTCTGCCCTTTATAACATTAAAACGGAAGAGCAACGTGCCGTGATGAGGCCAAGTCAACTCGCAATTTGGCTTGTGGCCAATTTGAAAAACGGCCGAAACACATTTTCGTAAATGTTTTTCGGCCATTTTAATTGTAAAACAAGAAAGGCATAAGCGCCGCTAAGGCACAACGCGTAGATACCGCGTAAATAGCGCAAGACAGTTTGCCGGTTGGCAAGAAAAGAAAGAAAACTTTAGAAAGGCAAAGAAATTAATTTGCTTTGACTTTGCGTTTGCTTCGTTTGTTTTGCTAATGCTTTTTTTTTTTGCTATTTTCAGTGGCATTTTCTTATGTGTGTGTGAACAAATTAGTCGTATTAAATTTAGTGCATAACTCAAGATTTAAATGGCCAAAGTATGCGAGAAATGCGAGCGTGCGATGCGCAAAGAAAAGCGAAAGTAATAAACACACACGAGTGTCTATATATGTGTGTGTGTGTGTGTGTGTGTGCTATAACAACCAGCTGACAGTTGCTAGTTTGATCAATTATTGTAATCAGTCTATCGATAAGCGGCACATTTCGTGTCTCTTTCGCCGCTTTGTTATTGTTTTTTTCTTTATGTTTTCCGACGTCATCGACAACATAAGCAACAACACCTGACGACCTCGCACTGCAGACCGGACTCTCCACCCCAAGATTGAGGCTGATTTTTGCATTTTATATGCCTCTCTTTCTGTCTCTCTCTCTCTCTCTCTCTCTTTCTGTCTCTCTACCTAGCGATGACTTAATCATTTCTTAAAGAGTCTTTAGTCAAGTTTAAACGTGTCGTATCGTGTCGCGTCGCGTTGTGTCGAGCTGAGCTGAGTCAAGTGTCTTACAAACATTCACCTTTTGCTTTTGACGACGTTTTTAGAGAGTGCGTGTTAGCAATTAGCATTCGCTTCTTCTATCGCCTTCTTTCTCTTGTTATTTGCTGTTGCTGCTGCTGCTTCTTGTTCTTGTTAGCGACAACAGTCGCACCTCCCGCCTTCAATACGGGGAGGCGTGACGTGTGCTATACTTTTTAACGGCCTTCTTAACTCTCTCAGCTGCCTAAGAATTTCTTGCGAAATTCAGCTGCTGTTAACGTGTTGCGTATACGCCTGGTAATCCACAAATCGGCGTTACGTTTTCAAGTGCAACACATGCAAAAGAATATCATGAAAATATAATAAAAAACATATAATCATTAAGTTTGCTCTAACGGAAGCACAGTTATCCGTAATTCTTCTTGTTTTTTATACTTTTCTAGCGTTTCTCTTTGGCATCCACTTCTGCTGCTTCTTTTCTTCTCTCGTCGTGTATGTGTGTTTGGTTTTGCTGCTTCTATTTCTACTGCTTCTTAATTAAGTTAAATTTTATTTGATTTAAAAATATGCGTCTCTCTATATGTATGCGTATTCCTATGCTCGGGCGTGTGCGTTCGCTTCTTAGTCGTATTTGGTTTCCAGCCATCCAGTTAAAAAAACACGTCCGCTTGCAACTAACTCTAAGTGAAAACTAAAATATTCTCAGCGCAAAAAATTGCCAAAAAGCTAGCGCAGCCAACGTCGCAGTCGACGTCGCTGTCGCCTTCACTGTTCGTTCGTGCGAGCGATCGTTAACAGTGGCAATGCGAGACGGAAATAAAAGAACGAAAACTGCTACCAGAAGAGAGGAGCACCACACATACAAATGCAGAGAGAGAGAAACACGCACACACATATGCAGCGTGGAGAGAGGAACACGCACATGAAACTAGTGCGAGAGACCGCGTGAGTGAAAGAGAAAGGCAGGCGGCATTGAAAACGAGGCAAAGAGGCTTGCATAAATTCGAAAATGCCGAAACAATGTTGCAGTAATCCCACAAAATAAGGCACAAATGCAACATTTTTGCAAATTATTATGTTGCTGTTGTTGTTGCAAGTAGCAAAAGATAAGCAAAAAGAAACAAATCATTTTGCCGGTATAGATAAGAGGGCAAGCAAGTTAGCCGGCTGTGTATGACAGAGAAAGAGAGAGGGAGAGCGGCGCACGACTTTGCGTACCCTTTGAAATGAAACAACACGGCAACATGCTGTTAACAGCGCTCTGTTAACCGGTTAACAGTGTGAGCCAAGGCGAAAATAAATTTATAATTACGCGATTACCTCATTTGGGCAACGTTTTGCGCTTCATTGTTATTGTTATTCGCTTCATTCTCTCTCTCACTCTCCCTCGCTGTGTTTCTTTTTATGCAAAATGACAATTTGTCAATGCAGATGATGCCCCGACAGTTTTATACGTATACGTATTTCTCTACGTATTTCCCGTTTTATTTTGTTTACTTGTTCTTCCTCCGAGGCAATTAAAGGCGCCGATTTATTTATATTTTAACCGAAATTCCTACATTATGTTTCGGCAGCTTGTCGCTATGCCCTGCATTATATTGTACAGAGGCGGGATTGCTTAATATAGCTGCGTTTTTTCTCATTCTCTTGCTGATCGCGTCTGTTTGCACAATGAAGCCGATGAAGTCAGCAATGCGATTTTCAGAATTCAGTTAACCTGCCGTTTTATTTTATTTACTTTTTATTATACCATACCTACTGTAAATACGTGTAAATGAGAAAGGGTATATTATGTTAACAGTTTATTTAGTATATAAATATACTTTCTGAAGTATATAAATATAAACTTTCTCAAAAATGTTAAATTTAAAAAGCATTACAATTGTTATTAACTTTCCTAGAATTGTATTTAATCGAATTATGGCTGAATTCGCATGAGTAATGGAATAAAGAATATTTCTACAGATTATTATACATAGATAATAATGATAATTAACTAACGTATAATAATGAAGAATGCATAGAACACAATGTATTTATATTTCTAGTGCAAAGTATTTAACAGTCGAGCTTGCCAAACTATCAAGTTTCGCAATGTTTTCGCTTTCGGCTTATTGCAAAATAAATATAATAATTTGAATGCCGCAATTGTGCTAATGAAGTTAATATTTATCTACAACGCAAGCGCAAAGACACGAAAATACTTTTGAAATACTCAAAGCTTACGC
This sequence comes from Zaprionus davidi, assembly GCA_018903715.1. NCBI lineage: Eukaryota > Metazoa > Arthropoda > Insecta > Diptera > Drosophilidae > Zaprionus > Zaprionus davidi. Next base: position 8,133,438 of record JAEIGL010000006.1, read on the forward strand.
AATATCTTCTGATTTCAAATGTTGATTAGACTTTTGCATGTTCAGAACACAGAAAGTAAATCTCACAAGTCGAAATGCATTGGAATTTTGCGTCGCAGTTCGAAATATGTATAAAAATATACACACATTATAGTTTTTGGGGTGTATAATTGTCGATGACAAAGCATTCGAGTATTAGATCATTTTTGCTTTGATGATGGCATTCACAGTCGATTCATGCATAGCATGAACGAAGCGAAAAGATTTGGTCAGCATGTAAATTGGGCAGAGATCTTACAAAACTGACTGTACTGCCTCCCAAATGGAATACAAAATTACACTTGGGATACATATTTTTGACAGCTGTTTAAAGTGAAAGAAAAGGCATTTAAGTTAATGGGGAGAACATTAAACAAACGAAGCAAGTGTTCATTAAAACGAGCTACACCTGTTTGGAGGGGTCGCATTATAAACCCTACAATAATAACAAATACAGCTGTCATCGGTTAGGCATACATATGCAGGGAGGTCGAGCCCTTTCGAGATATAAAGGTATGCGATCTGTATAAATAACAATTTAAATCTCATGTTATTAAAACTTTAACCATAATAATATTTTATCAACCAATAGAAATGATCTATGCTAATTATTCTGCATGTTACATTATTCAATCTGAAAACGTCATAAAGATTGTTTCCCGACATTCGGAAAAGAAAATCGTATACCGCAGCTGCTGCTCTCGTTTTCTCATAAACAAGGCGCGAGATTGAGGCGGCTGTCAGACAAATAGCCGGATGAAACAGAAGAAACGAAATTGTGTATAAAAATAAAATAAAAATTGACGTTGCTGAAAATACACACATGTGTCTTTCTTTCTCTCTTGGGTGAAAATTGTGTCAGTGCTGCATTAAGAAAGGCCACGCTGTGGCATGTTTTCCTTTTGTTTCTTACTTTCTTCTCGCTCCTCCCCCTCGCCTTTCTATCTCTGCCGAAATTGTTTACGTGATCGCAGACACACGCGAGTCACGCTGTTAACGCACTGTTAACAGAAATGTTGCCAGCAACATGTTGCCCAACATGCACGTTCTATATGAATTAAATACACTAGTGGGCACACCAATATGTACATTTATTCACTTGTACATGTTTACAGCTTAAATCGATCAGTTTCTTTGAATGTAAATTGATAATAATTTTTATTTAATATCTTGTATACTCTTTGAAATGTTTGCCTATTAAAAGTGAGTTTTATAATATTACTATTCATTATTATAATGTTCTCACAATAAACTGAGACCATACACAGCGTGTATATATTATTTTGACTACTAGTGTATATAACTAATAAATAGCCAAGCTAATTTGCGAAATTGGCAAATGTTTTGGCTTGTTTGTTTTGTTTTTATTCTACTAGCGCCAGTGAAAAGAATTTCCGCAAAAAACAAGCAAAAATAGACTTGAGAATGTTATCAATATATTATATATAAACGTGTATATATATATATGATATGTTTGTTTGTACACTATAAGAAATTTATTGCCGCTACGTTTTGTCTATTATCGTAAGTAAAATGTCTCTAAGGCAGTTCCCGACTGATAAGGCCAACACAGTTTGGCACAGTTTACCGGGCATGCCCGCTGTGCTATCAGTTGTTGATATGGCCTATATATGTATGTATGCAGCTAAGTAGCTAGCCTCTTTAGGTATAACAATGTATATGTATACATGTATGTATATAGAACCAACTCTTAGCAGTGCAATGAGTAGTACCTGCTTATGTCTATCAAATTTAATGATTTACCATTCTCGGAACTCGACTTTAATGCTGCTTGTAGTACTTCTAGGCCCCTTACACAGAAGTCTGTCTTGGCTGTGGCTTATGTAAGCCGCAAACCGAGCGTAACCGTTGCCCAATGACGTCAGCGAGTGTTGGCATAGAATTTCGAGGGCCTTTCGAGTTGCTCAAGCGAACGAGAGTCGCCAGAAATAAAGTTGTCTCTGTCTCTGGTGTCAGAGAATTGTCGTCTCTTTATACAACAATTCTTCATTGCAAGAACTTCGCAATAGAGAACCCGTTACTGATTTATAGCATCAACCGGTAACTGGTTAATTTAGCCACATAAATAAATTTCCATTAAACGCAAATCAATTTTAGAGAACTTGCGACAAATTCGAATTCGATTTCCGGCAAAACATTGAGCGATAAATTGACTAAACGTCATGCACAATTAAACACACTGTATAGTGGGTCCCGAACCCAATTAGATTTGGCCCGTGCACTTGTTGAGTTTCGCAATAGTGGAGAGTTGGGATGGAATGGGGGTGGTTGTGGTAAAGGGTTGCTTGGGGTACTCACTTTGATTGCTGTTCAACTAACTTATCCACTTTGGCCTGTATGGCCTCCGCCGAGGGTTTGTGTACTTCCCCAAGGAATGTGAGGATGGATTTTGAGAGCGCCTCGATTTCTTTATGTGATGATTTAAGTTCATTTGATTCTTCACGCAATTCCTGTTTCAAAAATAAAATGAAGTATATATTTTATATTAGTATTGCCAAGTAGTGTAAGAAAAACAATCGCGATCGCCTTGACGATCGATCGGTTTTAATTCGATTCCAGTTTTGTTGTTTTTGGGGCCACTCAACGCAGTGAACACACGAAGGTCAGCACCAAAAGTAACAAAAACCAAAAAAAAACGTTGACTGCGAATGGAGTTCAAAGAGAAGCTAAGGAATAGAGAGACAATGTGAAATATTTGCGGTAAGCAAAACACGATCTCGAATAAAAGAAACTAAAAACAAAAAAAGCAAAAAACTTTAAATTCATTCACATAAATAAATAAAAGACAACAACTTTTATATTATGTAGAAGCGCCTGACGATGGTGCTGGGGATATATTCTCGAACTGTTTATGGTGTTTGCATGACAACATCATGAATATATAATATATAGCAGCCTAGGCTCAGTGTAGGCTCAATATGGTAGGCTGATATTGTCTCTCATTTAAATTGATTGAGAATTCTGAAATTCCGTTTACAATTATTATTAATTACGACACTTTTCGCCTTGTCAAATTCCAATTACAAATTTATTTTATATACAATATCCCTGAAGGTATTATTCATTTATCAATTTAAGATTTTAGCGCCGATTTTAGCAAAACGTGTAACTATTTGTTGCTATTTTTAGCTTTGTTGATAAGTTCATTTATTTCTCACTCGCAATCACAGTAATTATCGCTATGAGGTCATGTTAGCGCCAATAACAACAACAAATCAAGTCAGGTATTGTTGATAAAAGAAAAACAACAACAAGAACGTGACAACAACAAACCCGTCAAGACGTCGACCTAATCGGGTCTTTCAGTTGGTTAAGCAATGGAAACTCAATTTGCATGTAAATAATACGTAGCTTAAAGCTTTAATTAAAGTTCCTCCTCTCTCTCCCCATCCCCAAAATCGTGTCTGTATATAGTCTAAAGAAACTGAAAGTTAAGATTTTTCGTGTTGACTTTGGTTTTTACATTCTATACAAGAAACATAATTAACAAAATAGTTTGCACAGCTGCTAAAGCTTGCCGCGGAAAGGGTGACAGAGAGAGAGAGAGCTGGTTCTCCAGAGCGCAAGCCTGCTTGCTAAGAGAGCGGAAGCTCCGTCTCTCTCTCTCTTGCCCTCTCTCTGTCAACGCGGCGTGACCATGAACTTGACGGCGGCGTTGTGTTTCGCCGTATACAGACAGACTAACGGACGGACCCGCACACATATATAGATATCTATATAGTACGTATCTGTTAAAACAATTGCTGCACAGTTAGGGGGGTTCGGCCCACTGTATGAATGAATTTTCGTATTCATCATATGTGTGTGTGTGTGTCTATGTGTATAGTACAATAATAAATCAATTAAGCCCCCAGCCCCATGAGCTCATTGGGAGACACAGGCTAGCACAACTGCTGTGGCTGCCCTCGCTATATATGTATATGTACCCCTCCCTCTCTACTCACCTGAATGGCATTCTTTGTATCTTCCAAGTGACGTCGCGACCTTACAGTTGGGTCGACATTGCGGAACTTATCCTCCAAGCGACCTAATGCCTTCTCCCAGCCGTGCAAGCTGTTCTCAAAGCTATCCCAATGTTCGGCCAACTGTTGCAGATGCTCACGTCGCTGTTCCAAGCTGCGCACCAGATCCTGCCACTCACGATTCAATCCGGCGTTATCCTGTTCGATTAGCTGGCGATTGCGTGCGTCCGCTTGACGGATGAGCGATTGTGCCTGCTGATTCACTAGCCCAAGATCGCTGTTCTGGCTCTGCAGCACAACAACGAAGGCACGACGAAAACAGAGTGAGAGAGATAAGATGTCAGTCAGTCAGAGATGTGATTAAGAAAGGATGTGGGTGTGGGTGTGGATGAGGGTGAATTGAACGAGGTTAATGGGTAAAAAAAACCGATTTAGTATAAAGAAAAATTTTGGAGCTGCTCACGGTAGCAGTTTTAAGCAGTGTTGCACACAGATGTGATGTTGTATGTACGATTTGTATAGGTATAAAAGACTATGTATGTATAGGTATATGTGGGATAAATATATATAGAATTTGCATTGAACACTCCCTAGAGATTTGTTTGGTTTGGTATGCTTGAAGTTTGTTTTGGCAGCGCCTTCTTAGTTCCACACTCGGTCAACTTTGACATATGTATGCAAGCATGCCAGCCGGAGTGGTGGTGGGGGGTGGTTGGTCTGTGGCTCACCTAGAAAGGGCTCACACACGCGAGGGTCGCACGTAGAACTCACTAACACACACGCGCGTCGAGCACACTTGCTAATTGTAGCACTTAAAAGTATTTTATATATATATATATATTTTCTTTTCCTCTGTATGTGTGTGTGTATTTAATAGATTTCCTGCTCTTCTTGCTCTGCTCTATATGTGTATGTATGTGTATGCGTATACGTATACGTATTTCTTTTGTTGAAGATGACGTTAGCTTTAAATTAGTTCTTGCGTTTGCTGTCTGCGTTTCAGCTTCTTCTTCTTCTCTTTTAAATTCAAGCACATGTGCGAACGAAACGGGTAATTCAAATTGAAACACTGAAACAAAATAACACTAGTTTCTTCTACTCTTCTCTTCGCTTCGTTTCGCCTTGCTTTTTGGTTTGCTTTGCTTTTGCCTTGTGCTTCGTCACAATATGTATTCAAAAAGCCGCATGTAACGCAGAAACGGGCAACCGCACAGATAAACGTCTCAACTAGAAGTGAATTTCACAAAAAAATACACGGCACAATGCTCAAGCACGAGTTAGAACCAAAGAGAGAGAGAGAGTGAGAGATTGCGAGCGCAAACAGCAGCAAGAGAGCGCAATAAAAGAGCGCAACAGAGAGAGAGAGTTGCCAACCGGAATGGCGAAAAAAATGTCGCTCCAGCGAACACGTTTCTTCATGTCGGTCCGCATGGCAGCAGTGGAGTGAGACAGAGAGGGAGTGGAGTGAGGTGAGGTGTGTTGTGCTGTGGTGGGTGGGCGTAGGCGTGGGCAGTATAGTGGAGAGGCACACTTCCACCAATAAGTTGCTCAAAGACGTCACACTGCTTACCAATACATTGGCAACATCACACATACGCCACCGTCGTCATTGTCTGTGTGAGTATGCAAGCCGGCATGCGCTGCCAACAACAACAACAAACAGCTGTCAACTTTCAGCACTTCTCTCTCTCTCCATCACTCTCTTAAAGCTCTCTCTCAGCTCGAAAAGCTGTTAAACATGTGTTCGCACAACAACAACAACGTGCTTGGGATGCCTAAAGGGAAGGCACAGTGGCAAATTGATTTGTGCCCCTATGGCAATCAATTATAATATATTATTTAAACTATATTAAGGAGAAATATATAATTCTTCAACTATCTATGAAACATGCTCACAATTGTGCTAAATATGCAAAGACTTTTCAGCTCAATTCACGCATCCCCCCTTAGTGCAAAACAGGTTTTAGCTGCCGCTGCTGATGATGTCATGGGCTCAGCCTCAATGACAACGTACGAAAGCAACAAAAACAGCTGGCACTGAGCAATAAATACAAAATATGCGTGCTCTGTCTGAGAGCATTGGGCAATGATGTTTGATAAGCCGCGTCGTGTCAAGGGGGCAGGGGGAGGGAATGGGCAGATTAATAGTTTAATGAGTTTTCAAGGTAAAAATAGACAGAGACACCGCTAACACATTGACAGGCGATGCATGAACGTAAACAACTACGCAAAGTGCTCGGCAAGAGAGTGCAACAACCAAAGAGAGCGAGAGAGAGAGAGAGTGAGTGTCTGTTTAAGAGACAATTCTCGCTTTGGTTTTGCCGGCCGGCAAACTGCACTGGTAGCACTCGGGTAGGCGAATGCAGCCGGCAGTCTGCAGATTAATTCACACACAAATGTTGCAGATACATTCTTTTGTTGTTGTTGTTCTTTTTTGCTGTGCCGTGCAGTTTCTCGAGTGGCGACGACTTTTCGAAAGTCTCGCGCTGTGTCACACTCCAAAACGAAACAGGTCTTCCAGGCAGACACACAACATATTCACATACATAACAAGTGATACATATACATGTATCATATGAAGATTTGCATATACACATTATAATGTAGTCTGAAGATCCCAAAAGTAGTTGCCGAGTTTAGCTTAACTATGAAATAACATTCTACGTTCTTTAAATATATTTGAGGTTTATTAGAAGATATTAAGGATTATTCATTCTAGAATGACTACATCGATAGATCGATCACTTGTAATCATACGATAAACCAAAACAAACTTTTCTCTCTCAACTATTTTAAAATTATGAATTTTTTGATCTACATATATTGCTGAGATAGTCAAAAGGCCGTTGCCGAGGTTAGCTTAACTATGAAAGAGCATTCTACGTTCCTTAAAAATATTTGAAGTTCATTAGGAGACCTTAAGGATCAATTTATTTATTCTAGATAAACTATATCAATGGATCGATCAGTATAGTTCACTAACTAATCATACGATAAACCAAACCAAACTTTTCTCTCTCAATTATTTTATAATGATGCATTTCTTGATCTATATTACTGAGACAATCTAAAAGACATTCTTGTTTATCTTTTCTTATTAAAGTTCAATATTATATATTATATTATATTTCGAATCAAGATGATTGCAGCATATATATTGAGTATATTCACCATTTCCCTAAACTATTTAATTGAAATTATCTGAAGACTGTACGAGGTGTGTTCAAAAAGTATCCCGAATTTTAAATTTCCAGGGTTACGTATAATCGAATTTCGATTTTTTTGTTTTGTTATGTAGGTACGCTCTTTCCGAACATCTGTACCAAGTTTTAAGTGTATAGCATTCCAAATTCGCAATGCTTTTTGAACACACCTCGTGCTTAGTTTTGCATACTTGACTAGAAACAAGAAATCAAACCGAAACTGTTAAACGAATCGGTTTGATTCCCTAACTAGTACTCATTGTAGTTTACTTTTAGTTTATCGTAAGTATTATAATCCCAGCAGCGACAATGCAAACCAAACTTTTCTCTCCCAAGGTGTGTTTTAGTATAGTTCATTATGATATCATAAAATTGTTTTCATATTCATATTGCTAGAAAATCCAAAGTAGTTTCATTTTAAATATTTATCGAAAAAGTTTGTGGCTAAATATTTAAACAGTTAGTTAGGTTGGTTCGAACTGTATGATGTGTGTGGGTGTGTGTGTGTGGTATGTAGAGTAAAAAATCGTTAAATTTCTTCTTGAAAGCTTAACTCACCTGCACATTGCCGATGGCGTGCGACAACTTTTGAATATTAAAGTGAACTCCGGCCAAATTCTGGACAGGCTCATCGCTAAATTTGGTACGCTCGATGGTGGCCCTGACGCGATCGATGGACTGTTGGTATTCACGCCAGCGTTCGGCCTCCTTCTCCAGTTCGCTCTGTTGGGTCTTGGCATTGGCCAACGTGTTTGCCAGCTTCGTTTGGAACTGAGAGACTTCCGAGGATAGCTCAGATTGTTCGTAGTTGTTCAGTGAGGGCCAAATCTTATCGGATGCCTCCTGGATTTGTTTGTGCACCAGATTGCGTATGGGTGCCTCGTTGCCAAAGAAGATCTTGTGCTCGTCCAGATCATGCACCAGATGCTCGTAGTTGATGCCATGCTGACTGTTCTGCAAACGCAGCTCAGCCTCGTGCACCCAATCGTTGAACTTGGCCACCAGTTGCATGTACTCCAGACGAGAGTCGCGATTATTCTTCAAGTACTTCTCGCGCTCCTCCAACTCGTGGGGCAATGAAGCGACCAGGGAACGACCCTCGGAGAGCATCTCAAGCAACGAGCTGGGCATGCCCAACTCGGTCTTGACGCTGTCATTGATCTTGTTGAACTTCTGCAGATGCGAGTCGATGTCCTGGCTTAGTGTGTGATGCTTTTGCAGTTCACGTTCCACAGACTCGGGATCACGATCGAGCAGGGGACGCGACTTGGCGGCTGCTTCGTTATCGTGCAGCCAGTCCAGGATGTCACTCAGATCGGCGGCCATCTTCTTGTGCGATTCCAGTTGCAACTGATGCTTCTGACGCTGCGATTCAACGGCCTTGCGAAGATTCTGCAGTTGATTCTTCAGCGATTGCAATTGCTCTGTGATGCTGTTCTTGTCTGCGGCATTACCCTCAGAAGCGATCTTCTGGCCCTTGTCGTTGGCCGAGGCTAAGAGACCTTCGCACTCCTGAATCTTCACAATGACATTGTCGTATTTGTTGATCTTATCTTCGAGACTATCGGGCGAATTCTCAATGTCGATTATGACATCCGTATACTTCATGATGAAGGCGATAATCTCGTTGATCAGTGCAATGAACTGTTCACGCAGCAGCAACAGCTGACGCAGATGTGCCAACTGATCCTCAATCAACTTGATCATGTCGTCCTGCTGTGCCAAGATGCTCTGCAGCTCTGGCAGATCATCCATCTGCATGTCACCCATTTTGTGCTTGCTGTCCTTCAGCTCCTTCAGGATGCCTTCATAGGCACCCAGCAGATCTTGCACATCCTCGATCCTTGAGCCAATGGGACGATTCAGTTCACGCATACGTTGCTGAATTGTGCCCAGGAACTGACTGCAATCGGCTAATCTGTTCTTGGCATCCTTGTACTTCTTGATGTGATCACCCAGCGTGTTCACACGATCATCAATGGTCTGTTTGATGCGTCCATAGCGATCCTTCATGTTCTTGATGTCATCGTTGAGCTTCAGCTTGTCTGCATTGCTCAGCGTGGGCAGAATGCTCTTGCCCTGCTCCGAGACATCGTTGATGAGGCCGCCCATGTTGTCGGCATTCTGCAGCAGCTTCTTGTAGTGCGCCAACTGCTCCTCCAGCACAGGCAGGCTGGTGGTACGCAGTTCACCCTCGGTGGCAGTTTCCATTTCATTCAACCAGTCGCCCATTTTCTTCATCGAATCCTCGAAAGCCTTGCGTCCCTGCAGCAGATCATCCAATGACTTGCCACGCTTGCCGCTCTCATCCTTGAGCGTCTGATAGTCGGCGGCGATTTCATCCAATATCTTCTGCAGTGCAGCCTTGTCGGCATCACCGCAATCCTTCATGATGTTCGCCGCTTGACGCTGCACATCACTGAGAACGCTGTCATTGAACTGCTTGGCATCGTCATCGTATTTCTTGTTCTCCTGGATCTTCTTTTCGATCTCTGCGGAGGTCAACGGATGATAGACTGGCAACTTGCGTACCTCAGAGATTTTCGTCTTCAACCATTGACGCGCCTTGTCCAGATCATTCTCCAAGGCTTTGCGTGCCTTGCTCGCCTCCAGTGCACGATCCAGTTCGGCCTTCAGCACGCCAGACAAATTGCGATTCTCGCTATTAAGATTACGCAGCGCCGACTCCAGTTGCGCATATTCCGCTGATTCCAGTTCGGGCTGCATATTGGCAATGCGCTTCTCCAGCACATCCGCCAATGACTGCTTGGCCTCGGCATCCTTCATCAGGCTCTTGATCTTCTGTTGACGCGCCTCGGCGTCTTTGGGTGAGTAGCCAAGTGCAGCAGGTGCCTGCAGCTCATCGATTTGCTGCTTCACCCATTGCTGCAATTGATCAATTTCACCCTTAGCACCATCGACTCCCTTGTTGGTCACATCCAGCAGCTGCGCCTTGCGATCAATGCGCTTGCCAAGATCGGCAAAACGGCGATCCAATGATTTCATTTGCTCTTCAACCTGCTGACCATCGAGATTGCTTATCACTTCAGCCACCTGAGCAGCCTTGCCCTTGAGCTCTTGTATCTTCGGATGACCCTGCAGCTCATATTCGTTCTTGATCTCATTGATGGCCGCCATCTTCTGGGCACAATTCAAGCCCGATCCGCGATCCAACACATCCATGCGTTTAATCAGCGTATCGAACCAGTTCTGCACATCCTGCATGCCCTGTCGATAGCCATCGATAACATTCTGTCCCGCCTGCTTCTTGGCAATGGCATCCATCAGCTCAGATTCCAGTTTGTCAATGTTGTCATCCAAATCTGTGTCCTCATCACCCACTGTAGAGATGCAAGAAAAGGGAGAAATGGAGTGTTAGATCAACGACAACGAATCTTGTTGTTTCAATTTAAATTCTAATTTTTTAAATTTAATTTCAATTTGAATAAAATAAAATATTAATAATCTTTTAATTCATTTACATTAATGTAATCAATTTTTATTCCTAATTTTTATTGTAACTCTTTTCACAGTCGACTGCCATTAGTCGACATTAAATAAATAAATAAATAAATAAATAAATATATAAATAAATATATAAATAAATAAATAAATAAATATATAAATAAATAAATAAATAAATAATTAAATAAATAAATAAACAAATAAATAAATAAATAAATAAATAAATAAATAAATAAATAAATAAATAAATAAATAAATAAATAAATAAATAACTAAATAAATAAATAAATACTTACATGAACCTGTCATCTCGAGCATCAGCTGCGATCGCTTGTCGCCAATGGAGTTGAGCAGATCGTTCATTGTCACCAACTCCTGCTGAGCCGCCTCGGAGCGCAGCTTGCATGGACGCATCAGCCAATCCGAGACGGAACTCTGCTGCTTCTTAACCCAATCCTGCAGCTCGGCGCGCTGTTTCTGCTGCTGCTCCAGTTCACTAACGGATGCAGTCAAACCACCCAAGTGGGATTGCACCTAAGAAAGACAAACCACAAATCAGTTTACAGTCTCAAGTTCCCCGTTCAGTTTAGGATTAGTATCAACTTATCGTAACTAGTTGCATATTCAGAGGGTCAAGCTGCCACCAGTGGGAAATAGAACTCAGCTGACGCTTACCTTAGTGAGAAGTGTATGTAGCTTGCTCACGTGGGCACTATTCAAGCGTACTATGCGACGATAGTTGCTAATACGCTCGTGAGCAATCGGATCCGAAAATGCCTCGTGCACCTCGGCCAGCTCAACGTTTAGATCGTCGTCCGTTGAGCTGCGACGAGTGTTTGACGGCGGCTTTTATTGATATTGATTCATTCATTCAAGCATAGCAGATTCAGGCAGGCGTTGGGTAAAAGTAGGCGTGGCATGGTAGTGCGGTAGTATAACAACAACAACAATTACGGTGCGGCAAGTCAACAAAGGTTAGAGCGGTGTTGGGTAGGTTTGGTGGTAATCGGGTTAGAAATAAAAGTAAAAGTAAATTGAAGAAAATTAAAATTAAATTAAAATTAAAAATTAAATGTAATCATTGTTTGGTTAGCAAATAAATAAGTCTGGAGTTGAATTAAGCGTATAAAGAAATAATTAAACGAAAGGTCTCAACTGATCTACTTTAATCGTCAAAGGAAATCGCAAGATTGGTAATAAAAGTAAAAGTTAATTAAAGAAAATTAAAATTAAATTAAAATTAAAATTTGAATATAATTATTGTTTGGTTAGCAAATAAATAAGTCTGGGGTTGAATCAAGTATATAAAGAAATAATTAAATAAAAGATCTCAACCGATCTAGTTTGTTCAAAAAAAGGAAATCGCAAGATTGCTAAGTTAATCATAGATTTAAGAATTTTGTGTTCTATAACTGAACTCAACTACAAGCTTGACAAACAACCTACATAAGTTTTATATGTATATATTAACTTGGTTTATAACCCACCTGATCCAGCAGATCTTCCAGCTTGGCGCGCACCATAAGCTCACGTTCGGGTATGGCATGCATTGCAGTCTCCAGTGGCGAGCTGGGACGACTTATCGATGCGGTGGCTGCCTCACAGGCCTGCACAGCGGCTGCGAGTCTTGATTTCTCATTGTTCAGCTTGTGCTGCATGTCCTGAGCGCACTTCAACTGATTCTGAGCCAGCTCCAAACTGGTGGCTGGTGCATCGAGTTCCGTCTGGATGATTGGCTCGTAAGCCTCCAGATTGTGCATAATGTTCTCGAGAGTATCTTCATATTCCTGGAACTTGGCCAGCGATTCAAGCAGACGATTCTTGATCTGCACCGATGTCTGGAGCAGGGAATTGTAACTGTCCTGAATGTTCTTCAGCTGCGACTCTACAGTGGGACGAATCTCTCGAGTTGTGGGCTCGTAACGCTTGATTTGCGCTTGTCCCTTGGCATTCAAATCGTCCAAGTTGGTCTGATATTTCTGGATTTCAGTGAGTAGCGCTTCGTGCTGTTTGATTTGCTCCTGTGTCTGTTCACGATTCGAGATGAAGAGCGAGTTGTGGGCCATCAACTGGAAGGAGATCTGCAGCAACCATTTCTCCACATCCTGCAGACTCTGATGGTAGGCATTGTAGTCGAGCATCTCCTGCTCCAGATCCTTAATGTAGCCAGCACAATCGTTCTTCAGTTTGTCACAACGTGATTGCAACCGATTGACGGCATCCACCTCGGTACCCAAATCACGTGCCTCCGACAACAATTGATCCAGTTCGCTGCCCTTCTGCTTGATCTCATTGCCGAGTGTCTTGTAACGTTCCAAGAGTGTCTTCATTTCGCTCAGCTCACCCTTGGTCTCTGGCGCTGTCTTCATGCTCTTCTCGGTGGCAATGAGCCATTTGTCCAGTCGCTCCTTGTTGGCAGCAAAGTCGTTCCAACGATTCTGGGCCTGCTTGAGGTCGCTCAACTTCTGCTTGACAGCCAAACCCAAAGCATCCCAATCCTCACGCACTTTGGTCATCAGTTCACGCAGCTTCTCCTGCTTATCCTCGGGCGTAATGTTCGAGGCCTTCGAGTAGGCATCCTGCACCATGGCCAACAAGTGTTGACCCTCGGGCAGGTGGGAAGCAAGAGACTGAAGAAAAATACGATACGATTGTTGAAAGGGTCCGTTTGTTAATTAAAAGCAGAACTTACATTGACTGTCTCCAATTTCTGGGCAATGACAGCGGCATCTCCATCGAGGCTGCAATCGTTGAGCACTTGCTGTGCCTTCTCGATCCATGCGTCCATTTCCTTCTTGTAGTTAAGGAACTCGGTGTGATCGGACAGATTCTTTTCAATCTTGGCAACCAGACCCTGCGCAGCTGTCAATAGCTTTGTGTAGTTGGCTTGAGTCTCAATGGTTTGATCACGAATACGAGTGCAGGCGCTCTGCTCCATCAACAGTTCACAGTTGTCGTTCAGATCCTCGACATTCTCCTTCTCAGCCAGCACCTCATCCAACAGTTTCTAGGCAAAGAGAGAGAGAGAAGTTAATCAGTGGTTCGTTAAGGTACAATTCCAATGTTACATAAAGCAAATTAGTCTGTGTAAAATGTTTAGCTGCAATTTGTGATTGTGGGTGATTAGCTGAAAAGTTAGCAAGTCTGATTAGTAATTTACGTGAGTGCACTCTCTTTTTAGCGGTTCTTTAGTTGTATTACTATTTGGGTTAGCTTTGCGTGTGAGTAGAGTGCGGTTTGGTGAGAGAGGAGAGGAGACACTTGAGTTGTGTGTGGCTTACCTTGGCATTGACCAAATCTTCGGGTGCTTTGTTCTCGGCTTCCTGAGATTTGGCAACGCGCTTGCTCATGGTATCGATCCACAAATGGATCTTGTTGAATTTCTGTAGGAAAGTCTGCCAGGCAGCCAGGCAGGTCTCAAGACCGCTGCGTGCATCTCGTGACAGCGCCTGCAGTGCTTCCCACTCGGAGTTGAGGTGCTTGATCTCTTGCGCCACATTGTCCTGTCCCTCACTGCCACTGGTGGCAATCACTGCCTGGCTGAGCTCTTCGCATGCATCGAGCAGTGATTTACCCTCCAGTGAGGTGGCCTGTATATCGCCCAGGCGATTCAGACGATCTTCCACCTGATCCTTTTCGCCATGACAATCGGCGCATTGTTCCACCTCGATGCGGGTGCGGCGCAGCCAATCTTGCAACTCGTTGTAGGCTTGCTTGTACTTCTCGTGATTGTTCACTTGATTCTCCAACGACTCAATGATCTTGTTCACCTGCGCCTGCAGATCCTCGAACTTGCTTAGACCCGGCTGGAAATCGTTCTTATCGAGACTGTTGTCCTCACGCAAACGCACATTGATCTTCTCCACAATGTCGTTGTGCCCGTTGATGTCACGTTGAGTAACACGGAATTTCTCCAGTGCTGCACGTTTCTCACTCAAGTCATTAAGGTACTCATCGCTGGCCTTTACACTCGGCTCAATATCCTCCAGCCATTCAAGCAGAATCTTATACAGCTTGAAGATCTCCTCGAGCTGTGCCAGACGATTCGCCAACTTCTGACGCACATCGTTCAGATCGATCAACAGTTTATCGAAGTCCTGCTTAAGGGCTTCGGTATCCTCTTGGATCTTGGCTGCACCATTCTGTTCGGTATTCATGATCACCTTCTCCTTCAGCTCGAGCAAGTAGCGCAGCTTGTTCTGACCAGTTTCGAAGCCTTGTCGCAAGTTCTTCACTGTGTTCAGCTTGATTTGCACCTCGTTCAAGGTGCCAGGAATCTGTTCGCAATCCGCCAGCTTCTCACGCGTGTTCTCAATCCACGATTGACACTCCTCATACAGTGTATGATGCTGCTGGTGTTCCTGGTAGTGCAGTTCCAGGCGACGCATTACCTCCTTGGCCAGAGTCAACAGTGCGTTGTATTTCGTGGTCAGTTGCATGATGGCATTGCTGATGCGTGTATCGGAGCAAGTCTCCAGGAGCACTTGGGCCTTCATGTTGAGATGATCCAGTGTCTTCTGCCAGTCGAAGAGGGTCTGCAGATGTCCCTGGAATTGCTCCAGCACGACCTTCTTTTGTGTGAGACTATCCTGCAGTTTGTTGTACGATTGCACCAGAGCTTCGGTTTTGGTTAACCACTCCAATGCTTCGGTGTACTGATCCTGGTAGTCGGACCACTTAACAATGCCCACTTCCAGGTAATCCTTTGCCTTGTTCAGTGCCTCCACATAAGTGTCGAATTCCTCCTGCAGCAGTGCAACCTCCTCTTCGATTATCGCACAATCCTCGGGCTCTGCCGTGCGGCAGGCAATCTCACCCTGCGCCAAGGCACTTTGTAGTTTGGTTGCTCCCTCTGGCACTTCACCTTGTAGTATCTTCAACTGATGCGTCTTCTCGGCCAGTGCCTGCTTATCACCGGTCGGCTCCGAGCACTTGCTCAACCTCTCCTTGGCGTTGCGCAGCCAGGTGGCAAATTCGTTGCCCGCATCAATCAATGCCTGATAACTATCGATGGTGTTCTTCTGCTTGGCATACAGATCCTTGGCTTGCTTCGTGAGATTCTCGTACTTGTCGGATATTTCTGTAGCTGGTGCACCCTGTTGCAGGTCAGAGGCCTTCGAGGTCACCGACTGTATCATGGGCTCAAACGAGACAATGTCCTGCACAATGTTGTTGGTCTGGCGTAGATTAGCCTTGCGCTCACTGAGGCCACTGCTGAGACCAGGTTGACCTCGCTGTGATTTGATGATCTTCTGCTCGCAGGCTTGCTGCAGCTTGGCCTCCCTGTCGCTGATCCATTGCTGCAGCTGGGAGTAGCTGGAGCTGTAGTCGGCCCATTGCAACAGATTCGTCTCCAGCTGCACCTTGGCAGTGGACATTTTCTTCACCAGACGATCCCAATCGGTCTGCAGTTCCTTCATCTCATTGTTGATGGCATCGCGACCATCGGAACGCGTGTTGCGAATGATCTTCTCGCCATTGTTGATGGCGGTGTGCACCAGATTCTGTCCCAGTTCGCGATTGCGTATCAAGTCCTGGATGTGCTCGAGGCGACGCTGTAGGGCTTCCTTGGAGCCAGCTCCCTCGCCGGCAGATTGAATGGTCTGCTTGGCATTCGCAATCCATTCCCTGGCCGACTTCATGTTGGCATCGTACTCACGATGCTGATCGCGATTCGTTTCGACCTTCTTCAGCACGTCCTTCGCCAAGTTGACCTGCACTTGATACATGGAGCCCAGATGTCTGAGCTGATTGTTCACATAGCTATCCAAATGGGACTTGAGTAGTCCAGCCGCAGAGGCATTGAACTTATCGATGTCATCCTTGCCCTTCACCAGGCGTGCCATCACTTCCCGCATATCGGCCACCTGCCGCTCCTTGTCGGGCAGATTGGGGCAGAGGTTAAGTTTGTGATTCTTGACAAGTATATCGATCTGCTGCAGCCACTCCATGAGACGCTCATACTCCTCTTTATATGCGCGCCATTGCACCATGGTAACTTCCAAGTTCTCCTTCTGCTGATTGATCTCGCGGAACAAACTCTCGAAGCTATCACGTAGTGCGCGTATATCATTGCGTATGATCTCTTGGCCCTGCGTCGACGTACTTGCCAGCACAACTTCACCGGTGTGCACCAAATGCTCCACAAGGAGTTCACCCTGAGCTTGCTTATTCAGCAGCGCCTCGGTGGCCTGCACGGCATTCTCGATGGCCAACTTATCGCTGAGGCTGCTCTGTTTCAGCGCCGGGAACTTCTCGCGCGCGCGGCTTATCCAGCTGACAAGATCATCGTAGGCCTCCTTGAAGAGACGATGATCTCGGTACTGATCCTGACGGTCGGACAACAGTTTCTGTGCCTTGCCAAACAGCTCATCGAAGGTGTCCAGTACTTTTTGTGCCTGGAACGCAGCCTGACTCTGCTGGCCACTGGCAATCATTTCCTTTGCCTGCACCTTCAGCGAGTCCACGTCGATCTTCTCCACACGCACCTTCTCCTCGGTGGACTTGACGCGATCGAGCTGTGCGCGTTTCTCTGTCATGGTGGTCTGATGCTCACCCAACTCCTTGAGTAGCGTCTCCAATCGTTCGTTGAACTTGCGCACGTTCTGCACCTGATCCAAGAAGCCAGACCATTGGGTAATTGAATCATCCAGATTGGACTTCACGTCCATGATGCGCAGTGCCAGACCAGACCAAAGATCCTGCAGTTCCGAGAGCTCCTTGTTGATGGCTTCGTGGCCAGCGGGTGCAGTATTCGCCAGCACATGCTGAGCCTGCTCCAATATCTTCAGCACGCGTGCGGATCCCTCATCCTTGAGCAGTATAACATCCTGTATGGTTGCCAGTTTCTTGTCGAGTTCCTTTTGACTCATCGAGGACATGTCGGAGCAGTAGTCCAACTTCTCCTTAATGTTGTTTATCCACGATGCACACTCCGAGATGGAGTTATCGAAGTCCTCGTGCGAGCTGACATATTGTTGCCAGCGATTGTTCAGATCCTTGACCTTGTGGAAGATCTGTTGGTATTTGGTGACCAACTCGGGTCCCGATGCTCTCGTCGAGGTGGATCCCTTCAGCAGAGTCTGTGCCTTTTCTGTGACATTATCCACCTCCAATTCCTTGGCACGCACATCACCCTGCAGCGCCTTGAGGGCGTCCAACTGTGCACGCTTCTTGGACAGATCCTCCTTCAGATCGATGGCATGCAGATCGTTGTCCGTATCGCGAATCCAAGCCAGGCACTGATCGCGCAGCTGCTCGTACTCGGACCATTGCTGCAGGCGCGCCTCAATGGCCTCAATGGTCGAACTGATCGCCGCCAGCAGACCTTCCCACTCCTGTTGCGTGGTATCAATCTGTGACTTTATGTTCACCTGTCCCACATCCACAGTGCCGGGTATAACCTTCTCACCCAACGCACGCACTTGATCCACGCGCGGGAACTCATCGGCGAGACTTGCCTTGAGGTTCTTCAGACGATCCAAGTTGGTGTGCAATGAGGTCTGCTCCAAGTCAAGATCACCCCAGTAATGCACTGTGTTCGTGGTGGCATCAATGAACTCCTGCGCATCCATGACAGCCTTCGAGTACTGCTGATGGGCACTGACAATGCTCTCATAGCGTTCCACATAGTTCTGCGCACGCTTCTGCAGCTTGCCAAAGCGATCGGTTATATCTTTCAATATCTGATCCACGTGCTCTGTTTTCTCAGGCAAATTGGCAGCGATCTCTTGCAGATTGCCAACTTCAAGCTGATGATTGTTGATGTCGTTGAGCACATCGCGATAGGCTTGCAATCGATTGCGCTTCTCATCCAACGTGGTCTTCAATTCAATTTCTGCAGGCAATTCTTGCTCAACGGCATCCAGCCATGTCTTGAGATTGTCGGCAGTGTCATCGAAGCCAGACCACTTGGAGATCTTATCCTGAATCTTGCGTGCTGTGCTGGCAATGTTATCGAACAGCTGATCAAATGTCAAATCCTCCAGCTGACTACGAATTGCTTCGCGTCCTTCGGTGGCCGTTGAGCTGTAGCACTTCTCGCCCAGCTCGACGGTGCTGTTCAATAGTTGTGTCGCCGTGGGTTGTTGTGCCAACAGTTCCTGAATGACCAACTGCTTCTTCAGCAGATCATCGCGGGAGGCAACCGTCGATAGATCGCTGCAATCATCGTATTTGGCCTGTGCATTTGCCAGCCAATCGGCGCATTGCTTGTACTTCTCGTTGAAGTGGCCGTGATCCTGCACTGCTTGCTCGCACTTCTTGAGGATCTCCTTAGCCGTGGCCTGAATTGACTGGAAACGCGAGGAGACCTGCTGCACATTGACAGCAATCCTCGTTTCGCCCGAACTCTGCACCAACTCCGAAGTGTCATCTTTCATTTTCTCAAAGTCCGCTTCATTTTGACGCAGCGACTGCGTGAGCGACTGGAAGCGATTCAATTGATCTTCCTTCTCTTCGAACGATGACTTCAGGTTGTAGTTCTTCAGTGCATTCTCGGCTTCGCCCAGCCAAGTGATAAGGCGATCCAGATCGACTTCGTAGTCATTCCACTGCTGCAGACGATTCTCCAGGCCACTCTTCACATCCGACAACGAACCGCTGAACTTTTCGAAGTCTGCATGCAAGTTGGCCAAGTCACGAGTCATTGCCTCCTTGGAACGAGCTGGAATATTGCTCGCGTGTTGCTCGACATGCTCCTCCAGAGCCTTCAGCTTGGCCACACCCTCGGGCAGGGCATCTTGGATTTCATTGATCTTCTGCAGACGTGCCTGCAGTGCCGCCTTGTTGCCCGAGTAGTCGGAGTAGCCGGTGAGACGATCCCACAGGTTCTTCTGGTAGTCCTGCTGCGCCTTCTGGTGCTCACTGAACTGTTGATACACATCGAAGGCAGCATCCAGGTCTGCCACCAGCTTGGCACAATCCTTGCCAACCTGTTCGTATCGCTGGTTGACTTCGGCAATCGATTTCGAGATCTCATCGGCATTGGCAGGCGCTGCACTGGCGAGCAGCGTTGCTGCCTTCTCGTTGACGGCCTCCACAATGCGCTTGTGCGAGTTGATGTCCTGATTGGTGGCCTTGTACTTGTAGAGCTTGGAACGGATTTCCTGTGCACTCGTCCAGCTGGCAGGATTCTCATTGTGAATCAACTTTTCGACCTGATCCAGCCAGTTAACTGTCTGGCCCAATATATCCTGGTAGCTTGAGAGCTGCACCGTCTGCGCCTCTTGACGTTTCTCCAGATTGCGAATACCCTCGTCGAGTTTGTCCCAGCGATCACGAATGTCACGCAAATCCTTGCGTATCTTTTCTCTACCCTGCGTGGAGGTTTCTGGCAATGCCTTTTCGCCAGCTGCGTTCAGGGCGGCAAACAAACTCTCGGCCTGCTCCTTCTCGGACAGCAGCACCTGCAGAATGTTTGAGCTCTGCGTGGGCTCATCCTTCAGCACCTTCTGCAACTGCGTTTCGATGGGCTGCAGCCACAAGTCAACCTCGTTGTATTTGTCCTGATAGAACTGATGATCGTCCACCAGATTGGACCAGCGATTGACGACCTCCTTGCTCAGCACCTGCAGCAGTTGATAACGATTTGTGATTTGCGTAGTCAGCGTCTTGAGGCGATCGGCTCCGCTGTTGTTCAGCAGCGCGTGTGCCATATCTCCAAAGGCATCGATCTCCTTCTCCTTCTGCAAAATGAGTTCACGCTGTATCTTATACTTGTCCATCTGCTCGACCTTCTCGTGCAGCGTCGACTTCAACTGCTGGTCACGGAAGACGGCCTCAGCACTGCGACACCATTTGGTAAGTTCCTCCAGATTGTGCTCGAACTTGTCCCACTGGGCGAGCACATCCTTCTGCTTGCCCTCAATGCCCTCGATGTCGTCGAAGTGACTCTTCATGGTGGTCTCCAGCTCATCTATTTCCTTCTCAAGCACCTCAATGCCCTTCTCAGAGGTCGCAGGCTTCACATTATCGAACTGAGCTCGAATATCGCCAATCAGACTCATGGCCTGCGGCTTGTTCTGTGCCAATTGGCCAAGAGTCTCGATCTTGCGCTTAATGTCTGCCTTCTCGCCATAAGCATCGTCACATTCAAGCAGCTTTGCCTTCTCATTTGATATCCAGGTCTTTGCGCCATTGAGTGCGTTGTTGAGTTCGTTGTGCTTCTGCACACAGTTCTCGAGATTGTGCAGAATTTCATCGGACTTCTGCACAATATTCTGGAAGAGTTGCTTGATCGATTGCAGGTAAACATTCAGCGAGTTATCCTTGATTTGATCCACCAGTATCTGTGCCTTATCGCACACATTATCTACCAGCACGTTGTGCGTGGTGATCTCCTGGTGCAGCAACTTGTGGTTCTGCAACTGCGCGCGTTTCTCCTGCAGCGTTGTCTTCGGCTCCGTGTGACTCTGCATGGCCTTGTCGACATCCTTCAGCCACTTGGTCAACTGATCCTGAGCAATGCTGAACTCATTGAACTGCAGCAGACACTGATCGATCTTATGTGTAGCCGAGTTCAGATCGTCGGTGTAGTTGTCCCACAAGGTGCGCAAATTGCGCAACTGCTGGCGAATGATCTCACGACCATCGGGACTTGTGTGTCCGTAGAGCTTCTCGCCGCGATCGATGAGACTCTCAAAGATGGTCGAGTCTGTGATGCGTTTGTCGGACATCTCACGCAGTTTGTTCTGTTGCTCTTGCAGCTTGCTCTGATCGCCAACGATCTCGTTCGTCTTGGCCAAGTCATTCACACAGGCTTGCAGATCTTGCTTGAACTGTTCGTAGTCCTTGTCGAAGCTATCGTGATCCTTGACGTAGTTCACATACTTGGCAATCGATTCTTTGCAGAGATTCTTGAGTGTCTGATAGCGAGTGTTCAAGCGGGATAGTTTCAAATTCAGATCGGTTTCACCTTCGATTTCACGACCCTGATCCATTAACTGATTAATCGCAGCCCCGCGTCGCTCAATGTCCTTGGCACTTGCCTGCAGCTGCTGCAGATGTGCATTCTTGGCCTCAGCAGTGCTCTTCAGATTCTGATTCTTCACCACAGCTTCAACATTCTTCATCCAATTGTCGAGCTCCTCGATGATCGAGTCGAACTCATCCCATTTCGAGCAGAGCTGCTTGAGCTTAACCAACGAATCCTCACAGAGAGTCATGAACTCTTCCCACGCGTGCTTGGGTTCCTCAAAGCCCTTCAACAGCGCTGGATGACCAGCTGGATGGGTTTGTGTGAGCACCGTCTCCAACAGCTTGTGGCACGTCTCGAAGATGGAGTCACCCTCTGGCTTGTGCTGCAACAGATTCTCCACCACAATCAGTTTCTCCTCGGCACCTTCTTTCTCGAACGTGGTCTCGTTGAGAATATCGATGGCCTCCGACTTGATGGTGTTCAACCAATCCTGCGCCTTCTCCAGCACTTGATCGTAGGCTTCATGCTTGACCACATGATTGCCCACAGTGTTGATGCGATCGGTGATCTGCTTGGACAGCGTGTTGTATTCCTGTATGGATTCATCTGTCTTACGCTCGGACTCATCGTCGCAAAGGGTCACAGCCTTGTCGTGCAGTTGCTTCAGCGCATTTTTGTGCAGCGTGATCTCCTGCAGCTGCGTCTTGTAGTTCTGCAGCGCAGCCTTCTTGGCAGCCAACGTGGGATAGAGTTCATCAGCGGCGGAGACCTTAGCCTTGGATTCGTTGAGGTAGTGCGACACCTGAGTGTAGCTCTCCTCAATGGAAGTCTTCTGTATAAGCACTCCCTCAACTTGTTGCAACAGCGCATTCGCCTCGTCCCGCAGGTAATCGTATTTCTCTCGCATCTGCCGCAGATCGGCACGAATACGTTCACGATTCTCGGGAGAAACAACTGGATAGAGTGCCTCACCAATGTCGACGGCATTGTTCAGCAACAATTGCCCATTGTCGAAGGTGCCAATGTAGTTCTTAATGGTCTGCAATTGCTGTGCCGTAGCCGAGGATGAGCCGGGGGAGCCCATGCGGGCGAGTTCCTGGAACTCGATCTTGGCATCGCCGAACCATTCGTTAAAGTCCTTCGACGCCTTGGCGAAGTTGGCATTCGACGCTTGTGCACCGCGTATTTTATCGATGTGCGCCGCCAGACTCTTGGCCACGGTCTGGTAACGCTGCACCAGATGACTGACAAATTGTCCAATACGCGCCTCAGGATTCTTGGCAATAAGCTGCTGCGAAGTCTGTTCCAAGCTGTTGATAATCGGTTCATGTCCCAGCACATCCTGTTGCAGTATGGCCAACTCCTGCAGTTTCTGCGGCACCTCTGGCAGGTTGACCTGGCTGCTTGTCTCCGACTTGATGCGACCCTCAACGTCACGCAACCAGTTTGAAATTTGCTCATTCGATTGCTCATACTGTGACCACAAGTCAACATTCTCATCGAGAATTCCCTTGATGCTGTCAAAGCTATCCTGCAGCGCCTTCATTTCCTTATCCAGCAGCTGAGCATCGTTGGTGAGCTCGGCCAGCTGCTGTGGCGACTCGACAGCCTTCAGCATCTCCAATGACTTGAGGGTCTCTGCATGGCGCTGCTTGCAGTCGTCGATGCTCTTGCTCACCTCCTGCAACGAGGACTTCTTCACGTCCAGGTTGTATTTATCGCTTGTCGACTCGGGCTGACACCAGGCGACCTTCTCACGTTGCGTCGCGATGATGCGCTTCAACATGCCCACCTTGTCGGCATGGAACTTCTTGAGGAACTGCAGCAACGAACTCTCGATCTTCTTGGCATACAGATCGACACCCTCATAACGTTTCTGCACATTGTTCAGCTCCTTGGGTATGATGGACTCATTGAATGTGGGATAAAGATTGCGCAGTTCATCCACATTTTGCTTGATGTTCTCGATTTCGTTGCCGCTGTTCTCCAGCTGGGCACGTAGAGCACGACACTGCAGCAGGCGCTCCATGATCTTGTTGTTGTCGCCGGACATGTCATCGCACTTGATGAGCTGTTCACGCAGTTTGCTCACTTGCTCGCCAGCGACCTTTGTGCGTCTGCGTAGCTCCTGTTCCTGATCATTGAAGGATGTGGTCACAGCACTCAATCGATCTGCATTGTTGCTGACCTCAGCGAATTGCGCGTCGAGCAGTTTATTGAGCGCAGTTAGTGCAGGAATCTCTGCACCATTATTTGTCTTCACCAGATCGTTTGTCTTCTCGGCAATGGTATCTTTCAGGGCCACATAGGAGGGCAGCTCCGTGCGGTATTTGCTCAAGCGCATGGGACCGAATTCGATCTCGATGGAGTTGTCGGCGGCATCGCAGAGTCCCTGATTGGTCTCCGACAGCCAAGGCAACAGATCCTTCTTGGCATCCTCGATCTGGGACCAGATAACTGCCTCCGTTTCATAGACATGTGCATTCTTGGCCGTCCTATCGTGCAGTTCCTGCCAATGCTGTTTGGCAGTTGCCACTTCTTGTGGCACCTCTTGCGGCACAGTCTCTCCTATGGCACTGAACAGCTTGCAAACGTTGTTGCCACGACGCTCCAACTCATCGAGATTCATCTTCGACTTGCGCAACTGTTCCATAGTCTTGCGAGTCTTCTCCGAAGCCTGATGCAGTTCCGTTTCATCTCCGGGCTGTTGTGGTATGGCATTGAACAGATCTTCCGCCTTCTTCAGTTCCTTGCTGAACTTGTCCTTGGACTCGGCGTACTCACGCAGTGCTTGGCTGATGAGATTGTATTTCTGTATGCGATCGGCAATTTCGTTCTGCAGCGAGTCGTAGTTCTTGTCCAGCACCAGCAGACTCTCCTGTATGGCCGGCATGCTGGCAATATCTTCGCGCATCAGCAGCGATCCCTCGTCGTGAATGCGATTCTTGAGATCTGCCTGATACTTGAGGGCATCGTTGAGTGCCACCAGATCGGCAATAATCTGATCAATATTATTCAAAGTGGGATGCTGTTTCAGAATCTGTTCGAGCTTGGCGCGATTCTCCTGCAGTGCCTGGCCAAAGTTGTGCTCCAGTGCATGGAACTTATCCTTGCGCACAGTCATCTGTTGCAGTTGCTGTTGCTGGTTCTGGGAACGTAGCTTAAGATTCTCCAACTTGTTCTCCACATCGTTGACAATCTGTGTGGCAATCAAGGGACGACGCGAGAGTGCATCACGTAATTGTATTGCGGGATTCTCGTCGATCTCCTTGGCTTGACCCTTCCAGTAGGGCAGACCCTGAGCAAGATTATCGATCTCCTCGGCCACCTTTGTCAACTCTTCGACTGCAGGTGCTTCGGGCTTATCCAGCTGATGCTTCAGATAGTTCAGGTGCGACTCAGTGTCATGTTTCCAGCCCAGCAGCTCAGTCCATTTCTCCAGCGCGGCCTTCTTCTGCAGCATATTCGATTCGAGGTTCTGATAGTTAACCACCAGCGCAGTGTAGGCATCGTTCAGAGCATTCGACTCCTCGGGCGTGGCACCCAAGGCCAACTGCTTAACCTCATCGTAGATGGCATTGAAACTGGGCTTCTTGTCCGCGTGCTCTTGCAGCAGCGCGTGTATGACATGCAAACTGGTCTCCACCCGTTCCGGATTGATCTCCTCCACCTGCGTGACCTGATTACGCAACTGCTCCATCCAATTGGAGAAGTTAACCAGTTTCGCATTGAAATCCTGTCGCGATATTATGGCATCGGACACCTCGTTGATGTTGCCACGCGTAATCTCCGACAGCTTATGCAATTTACCCTTCATGTTATTCACGCGATCCTTGACAGCCGCAGCACCCTCGGGGGCCAAATGCAAACTAATTTGATCGGCATTCTGACCGAGGGCAACTAACTTGGCCTGTTGCTGGGATATCTCATTGTTGAAGGACTTCAATTTGACCAACTCCTTTTCGAGCTTATCAATGTGCGGTGTATTGAGAACAGTCGGACGCTTACCCATCTGCTGTTCACCCTGATTGATCCAGTCCTCCAACTTGGCTGTATCGCCATCGAAGGACTTCCAATTGGCGACAAGTTTCTCGAGCTTGCCGCTCGCCTGCTTGGCATTCTCATGGACTGCCGTCCAGCGGGAGTGCATGGCATCTAACTCGTCGGGGGCATTGGTTTTGCATAACATTTTATGACTGATGTTTGATATGCCATGGAGTTTGTCCAACTGCTCCAGGCATTGTGTTTCAAATTGTTTGGCATTTTGTTGCATGGCAACGGCTTCGTCAAGTGTGATCGGCTTAGGAACTATATTATTTACCTTGACTTCGCTCTGCTCCACGGCGGGCTTGATCTGCTGTAGTCCGGCCTGGAATTGCTGCCAGTTGACAAGATCCTCCTGCACGGCCTGCGACTGATGGTCCACATTGCGATTGATGGCGCTGAGCACTTCCTGCAACTTGGAGATTTCACCCTTCAGCCGTTTCGCCTCGGCCACGTTGCCCTCCTTGGGTGCCAGCTCGGATGCATCGGCGGCCAGTAGATCCAATTGCTTCATGCGCTCGCCAAGCACACGCTTGAAGGATTGCACCTTGACGACACGTTCCTCCGGCGTCAGATCCTCCGACTGCAGTGCTTCGATGTTCTTGGGCGCCACCTTGTTGGCCCACTCCTGCAGTTCGGCCAGACGTGTCTTGTAGTTGTTCCACTTGGCACTGTAGTCCTCCAAGTAGCCCACACGATCCTTCACATGTTCCATGGTATTGAAGAACATCTTCTCCACTTCGGTTACCTCCTTCTCGAGTATGGGACGCTTGTCGGCGGCGGCAAGTGGTGCCAGCTCTGACTTCAGGGCATGCAACTTGGGCAGCAGTTGATGTGAGGCCTGCTGCAGTTGCACGTTCAGATCACGCTTGGATTTCAGATCTTGGCTAACGTTCTTGGGATCTGTCTGCAGTGGCGTCAGCGCACGCAGCTCAGTCTCTGCCGTCTGCAGCATGGAGAAGATGTCGTTCTTCTGATCGACAAACTCACTCCACACAGCTTGAGTGCCCTTCAGTGCCTGCAGCTTGTCGGAGGACTCTGTGTAGGCCTGATTCCAGCCCGTTTCCAGGTTCTTGACTTCGGTATTAACAAACGCCGGAGCATGTACATCCTTGCTGAGATCACGTCCACGTTGCAACATCGACATAATGTGCGGTCGCTGATGATCGAGCTGATTGATGGCATATTGCTGCTCTTCAATCAGACGATTGACACCGTCCAGGCTATCGGGTGCTGGTATATTTGCCGCCTGATCCTTGACCTTGGTCAGCAGACAAACCACTTCGTGCACCTCGCGACGATAGGTGTAGCACTTGGAGAACACCTCCGTCTTGACCATTGTGATCTCGATGGTGGGTATCAGGTTCTTGTAGCGAGCGATCAGATCTTCCAGTTTCTTTTGCTCCAGATTAGCCTCGTCCTCGCTGGCATAGCTGAGCAGGGAGTCCAGGGTCTTGACCAGCCACTTCATGTCCTCACGTTTGTTATCTGCATCTTGGCAGATTTTCTATGAATAGAAAAAGGCATTATAAGTTGGTGATATATAGAATATATAGATGAGTCTTCTGAACTACAGTTGCGAATCAATTGTGAACTTTATATGGAAGAAAATATATGTAGCAGCTAAGTAGCCTAGCAGACTGCAATAACCATAACTGTTAAATAACATACTCTGTAAACATTATACATATGTGTATAAACACTCTGTAAATATTAGCCATAAGAAAACATATGGACATATCTGTTAACATTAACATACTCTGTAAAAGGAGACTAAGAATAAGAAGAATAGGTAATGTTAGTTAAATAACATACTCTGTAAACATTATACATATATAAACAGTCTGTAAATATTAGCCATAAGAAAAAATTTGGACATATCTGTTAACACCCCTGACATTAACATTATTGAAAACATTTGGGGACTTTTGTCCAGGAAAGTGTACAAATGAGGAAGACAATTTTCTGACACTGGGACCCTAGTTGAAGCAATTAAAAAAGCCTGGTCAACAATTTCACCAAATGAAATTAAAAAATATTACGATTCCTTACCAAACGTATGTTTGAAATAATTAAAAGCAAGGGTGGCCATACCAAATACTAAAAAATGCTGAAACAGTGCCTTTTATTATTTAAACTATCCAGTGCCTTGAAATTTTGCTTTATACTAATAAATGTATGCTTTATTAAAGTTTTAGTGGTCAAACCTATTCAGTTGAGCCAAAAAAAAATGAAGATTTTTTGTTATGTTTTTGAAAAAAAAAATAAAAATGATATAAAGACAAAACTAAGAGATCAGAAACTTTGCTATTTAACAAATAACTGATCTATTCATACATACAAATTTATTTCGATTAAATAGGATTACATATAACTAACTTACAACGTTTCAAACCTAAACAAATAGTCAAACCTATTCAGTTGAGCCGCACTGTACACTGTGAAAGGACAATAAGAACAAGAAGAATAAGAGACAGTCTATAACATAAAACGAGACAGTCTATAACATAAAGCGAGACTCGTCTCTCTCGCTTTATGTTATACACTGTCTTTTATTCTTCTTGTTCTTCATATATTTCTTTTGCTTTGATTCGAAATTGTAGTTTAGCATAGGTGATGTGCAAAAAGAAGGAAATTTACCACTAATTCCCTCAGCTGGATGTAAGCATTATGAATGTTAGCAAAGAAGTTTAGTATGAGTATGATTAGAGAGGGGGGGAGGGGAGAGATGATGACGTTGACTTACCTGGAAAACAACCTTCTCCTTCTCGAACTCCTCCATGGTGTTGACCTCATTGACAATGTTCTTCAGGCTCTGATCGACACTGTTCATCCAGTTGATCATCTCGTTGAACTTCTGATGATAGCCCTCCCATTGGGCGGGTATCTGCTGTAGAGTCTGACGCATATCGGCCAGACGATTGGACATCTGTTGCCACTGTGCCTTGGCATTATCGTAGGCTTGATCCAGACTAATGTCACCAGGTTGCTGCTGTCTGTGTGCCTGTGCCAGGCGCTGCATGTTCTGCAGGCATCGCTCCAGACGAGGCACTGCATCCTGTTGCAACAAGAATTGCTGATTACGCTGCAAGATGGATTCGACATCCTCGTTGCGATTCAGCGCCTGCTGCTCCAGTTGCAACTCCTTCTCGACATCCTTCAGTGACTGATAGAAGGCATTCTCGTCCAGACGGAACTCGAGCTTCATCAGATGCTGCGGTGCCTGTCCGAGCACATTCTTCCAACGCGATTGCAGCTGTTCAACACTCTGCACCACTGCAGGTTGCTCCTGGGCGGGCAAAGTGGTCAGCAACTGTTGAGCCGATTGCACCAGATCATTCATCCAGCGATCGTTGACCTGATCGAAGAAATATTTCTGTGTCTCAATTGTTGTCTTCGACTCAATGTGCTTCTCAACGAGCATCGATTCGGCCTGAGTTAACCATTCGGTGACCACACGTTCGTTCTCCTTGAAGTTACTCCAGCCACCGGCAGCATCGCCCAAGCGTTGCTCCCACTTGCCCGCATTCTGAATGACATAGTTGAAGCGCTCGTTCAGCTGCTGCATCTGTTGGGCAGCAGGTGCCGTGTCGATCTTGTCATCGGTGGCTACAGCCTTAACCAAGTTCTGGAACACTTTGTTCTTGCTCTCCAGCATGGAACGATAGTAGACCGTGCGCGAGAAATATGTCTTGTGCTTGTGGAGTTGCTCGTTGAGCACCTCCCGGCCGCCAGATAGATTGTGCGTGCCCAGCAGCTGCTCGGCATCGCTGAGCCATTGGTGGATTTCCTTCTGGCCAGCCTCGAGTGACTCCTGCTGGATCTGCAGCTGATGGAACAGATGCAGCTTGGCGGGCAGTTGAGCGCGTATGCGCACCAGTGATTCCTTCTCCTGCTTCAGCAACTTCATCATCTTATCGACTTCATCGCGGGACAAGTCCTGAATGAGTGACTGGAAGGTGCGACTGATGGTCTTGAACAGTTCCTCGTTGTCATCGATCTCGCTGGCCAATTGTTGCAGCTGATCGCCATAACGACGTATCTGCTCGCTGTTGCCCAGCACCTGACGCTGATCCAGCACGCTCTCGGCGCCACGCAGCCACTTCGAAAGCCGCTCGATGCCGGACTTGTACTCCTGGCGGGAGCGTATAATGTCGCCAGCATGCATATATTGCTTGGTGTTGGCAAACAGACGCTCGAAGCGTTCGGCCAGTGCACCATGACGCTGACGCAGCTGTTGGGCAATGGGTTCCTCGCACGAGGCAATCAGATAGTTGGCAGCATTGCCGAGGGCATCAAATTTATCCTTCCACACGGTTATGTCCTGGAAGAACTCCAGACGATCGTCTTCACTCTGATTGAGCTTCTGTTCGGCCAGCGATAGCCACTCCTCGCAGTTGGGCGCCAACTGATTCCAGTTGCGCCAGCAATTGACAACCTCCTCCAGCGAATTCTGGCAGCACTTCAGCTCCATGGAGACACGCTTCCAGCGCTCCTCGGTCTCGTACATAAAGCGATCGATTTCATTGATATCCTTCCGCGCAACATTGCCATCGCGCTTGTACTCATCGACCACTTGTTGCATGTCGACGAACGCCTTCTGGAACTCCTGGAAGATCTTGTTGCGTGACACAAAGTTCTTGTACTGCTCGAGTTGTTGGGCAACCTTCTCTTCGTGCCCATATTTGCCAGTCCAGCCACGCATCTTGTTCTCCACCAGATTGAGGAAGGCAATCAGGCAGCACTTGTGCTCCAGGAACTTGAGGCGTATTCTACGCTCAGCTGCCTTGGGTCCAACCTCTTGCAGGCGACGTTCCATGTTGCGCAGCTGCTCCAGCGGCAGCTGTTGGGCCAGGGGCGAACGCTTGGCATTCTCAAACATTGCCACATAACGTGGCAGATCGGCGAAGAACAGCTTATGCTCCTCCAGCTTTCTACTGATCACGGCAGCTGTCTCCTCGTTCATGGCATTGGGTATATCGTTGTCCATCAACAGTTTCTCGGCCTCGGCAAGCCATTTGCCCACAATGCCGAATTCACCGGGCAGCTCGGCATCCAATAGCCAGAGCCAGTACATCATCTGGTATTGAAGGCGCTGCCACAGTTCGTTGATCTCATCCCACGATTGACGTGAGACCTGCAGGAAACCGCTCTGGCTCTCGATGAGCTGCTTGATGCGGTGATAGGCAGGCAGATGTGCATCCACCTCAGAACGTGCCAGTAGATATTCACCGAAATCACGCGGGAACGTATTCATTCTGACCATCGGCTCATATTCGGTGGTCTTCTCCAACAGGAAACGACGCAATTCGTCGACTTCCTGTTGCACATGCGACTCGTCGCGGGATGCACCCTAGAAAAAAAAGAAGACAGTAAGTTAAATAAAGGAGATTCCTTACTATCGGTTGTCATTTCACTCACCTTTGGTTCGGGATACTTGTGCAAGAATTGCGCCACATATGTCATTATACTCTTCTCATCCGGCTTGGGTACGTCCACATCCTCAGCGTCCAGAATTTTGGCAATTCCGAGCTTGCTTTCGGCCACATCGAAGGCAGTCTCCAGACGCTGACGATTGCTGGTCTTCTTAAGGTCAGCCAAGTTAACCAGATTCGCTTTGATTGCATCGATAAGTGCGAGGAAAGCGACGCCATCTCTCCAGCTAGCGCCGAAATCTTTAACCTCCACACCAATGTCTCTGCAAGAGGTTTAATCACATCAAGATCCGATAATCCATAACTTGTTAGTTCTATACTCACTTTGGCAAGGCATTTGTCACCCAGTTGAGTAGCGTTTTCTTGGCACCTTGCTTCCATTTCTCAGCCCTCAAATCACCACCGGCCTTGTGGTTGCCAACACTGTCGAGCGAGCTAACCGAACCGCCAATACCATGACCCAAATATTCAAGGTTGCGGCTATTCTCCTCGATCTGTAGAAATTGATAGTAGAGTGCATTAGTTGTGAAATACGATTCACTTTGCCAAGGCACTGACATGAGATGGATAAATCATAATCAGGGTGCTTTTCTTAATTAGAACTACTACCAAACTGAAGAATTTGAACTACCAAAATGATTGATATACGAATGCGAATACGAATACAACACCAACAACTGATTACATCGACTTCGACCTACCTGTGGCGCATAATTTATAACTACAACTAAGTTTTTCCGCCTCTTTTTACGAAGCTTGTGTTTCGTTATTATTTTGAATTTTTCGTATTAAGTTTTTTTTTTTTTTTATAAATAAAGTACAGAAAAGATATAGATAGAGGGTTAATTACGCTGATAAAAATGGCAGTTTGTGAAAAGCTATTTGGTGCTTTATAGTTGGTATATAGTAAAAGGTTGCTGGTCTAAACTCAAGGTGCCAAAATTGTGTTCAGCTAGCGTCCAATTCGGGTTTGTTCTTGTGTGGTAGTGCCAATTTGTGAGGGAGACGGTGCTCCATAGGGATGAGTGAGAAGTATGTAATGTTTTTTTTAGATACCAACTTACCTGGAAGTACAATATGATCGTCCATATCAGACCCAACACAACTGGTGGTCTCCCATCCACCAGATCTGCGGGATTAATATTGACCAATTTGATTCGTTTGCTGGCCAGAAATTGTAGAGCCGTATTGGCATTGCTGAGAAAATGTGGACGTCTCAGAACGCGACCCTTCTCCACGGGCAGACGTTCGCCGGACAGTACTTCGAGCAATGCAATGAGTTTAGTACCATCGCATAAGTCATTGATTAAATCATCGATGCGAAGCGGTGGAACACGCTGTAGAGGTAGAGAAAACCAAATAAGAATGTCGTTAATTTAATAATCATTTGATTTTAACTATACAGTTATATATTTCATTTGATCTTAAAAATGCAGTTATATATTTCTACAAATACAGACACACAAACAATTTAATTTCTATTAATACTTTTACGATATCATATTAATTAAGTTGTTTATACTTTTTCCAACTATCGACATCTTATTGAAAGCGAGAAGTGATGTCAAGCTACAGTTGTAAAGGTTATAAAAAAGCATATTGAGATCATTAGAATGACAGTATAGTACTGTCAATGTGTTACAATAATAGCATCAATGCACAGTGTATTTAACTTTTATTTTTATTTCTAGTGTAAAGTTCTCAATTTTCGACTTTATCTTTATTTCACAATCTTTTGCGCGATCTATTAGCATCGCTGTTTTAATGTGACCAGTCTAACTTATTGTTAAAAATACTTAAAGCTATATTGACAGCAACTATCGATAACTCATTAATAATCGTTAAATTAACTGCGTAGACAAACTAGAATTATTTTAAATGTAGCTCATAAACTTTCTCTATGCTATAAAAAAAAGAGGATTTAAATCAAACAGCCGCATTTTTTCGTTAAACCTTACAAACCGTGCTTGAACTTCGAGTTTTAGATATTTATTTAATTTAATTTATAGTCGAACTATGGACAGTCGACTGTTTAAAGTTAAAAAAGAAATTACAATTACATTAATTACAATTGAAATTTTAAATTGAAATATTAAACTAAGAATAATTTTAAATTAAAAGTAAGATCTTAAATGTGAAAAAAAATTAATTGAATTAAATTGAACACATAAAATACATAATATTGACTGGTTTCACACACGTAATTTAAATGCGCTTAAAGGTAATGCAAGTTGATTAACAAACAACAATGAAAACTGTTAAGAAGTTAACACTCTATGAGTATATAGTATACGATATTCATGTATATATATACGCATATCGGTCTCCACATCCGAGTTATTTAATGGCCAATAAAGCCAAATGAGCAGTCAGCAAAGGCGACTTTGATGTGCCTGCAGCAGCAGCTCGTAACGGCATTTTTATAGTCCCATTAAGCGAGTGCATAATGCATGTATAAAAACTGAACATTATATGCAAAACACACAGACGACTCAATCGATATAGTTTATTGAGAGAGAGTGCTGAGTGAATTTTCAAAGGAAACAGAAGTTTTACAACAAAACACAACCATACTACATTATATCAATTAAAATAGTTTAAATCGTTTGGCGATAATTTGTTTTGTTTCGTCTCCCTTCCTCTCCTCATCATATGGACAAATTGGCAAATGACACGCGCAGGCATTTAAGCCAAAGATTACGATTTAAGTTAATGTCATTACTTGCCTCGCAAGTGCCACCAACAACTCGCAGTGTATCGCTTAATTGCGATAGAGTCAAAGTAGAGTCAGACTTTGACTGCAGACAGTACGAATTGGCTCAGACAGTAGTTGTGGGTAGCCTAAGAGGGAGAGGGGTAAAAACTTTGCTCAACTGTTGCGGACATGCAAATGACGGCAAAGTTCGGTCTCGCAAAAGTTCTCCCTATTGTGTTAATGCAACTTCAGAGAACTATGCTACTTACAATGCGAAATCAATTTCTGTGTTTCCTGTCTTTTCTTTCTTAGTAAGCATACGCCCCGTTTCCCTCTTCCTCTACAGACCGTTGTTGTTGTCTTGCAATTGTGTCAAACTTTTTGAAACAGCTTTTTGTCTTGCAATGTTTACCATTTTAATGTTGTTTCGTACTGACATAAGTCATTTAAGCGATTGCTGTCTCTATCTAAGGATTACAATCTGCACACTATAGGGAAAAAGGCACTGAAA
This sequence comes from Zaprionus davidi, assembly GCA_018903715.1. NCBI lineage: Eukaryota > Metazoa > Arthropoda > Insecta > Diptera > Drosophilidae > Zaprionus > Zaprionus davidi. The sequence goes on from JAEIGL010000006.1 coordinate 8,167,710, forward strand.
GAAGTCTGAAGAACAGAGTGCCTATCTATACTTGTCCCTTCCCCGCTTTATAAAGTAGTCTGTCAGCTTAGCAACTGTTATAAAAATGTAACTTTATATAGAGTTCTTTCACACCTTACATTTTTTGTATCTTCTTTAAAGTTGCTTACAGTAAAAGCCAAATATAGTTCAAGTTCTTTTTAGGATATACAGAAATTCATTTATGTATCTATCAAGCTTTGTCTAACTGATTTACTCTGCATGCCGTCATGCCAATGAGAGGCTTTTGCATTTGCTTAAGCTCTTTGCAATTGTCTGCTGCGTGTTGGTTCTAAGAATAACTTGAGCTCATTGCACGGCGCACGCACTGCAGACAGAGACGTCTGTGGAATACGACAATGCGAGTGGCATTCCATGGCCATGGAAAGAGATAAACGGGTAGACAGCGCAGACGACGGTGTGTGAGCCAAGTTCATAGGCAGTTCCGTTTCTTGTGTGGTCCCAGTTGCAGCTGTGCGATTGCCCCACGGGAGCAATGCAACCCACACAATGCAACGGCCCGGACAATCCGCCCACTGACTTACTTTTACCCTGAACGTTGATTTAATGCACTTTTCCTCAGCGCACTCAAAGAGGCTCGATCGTACCCCGCTCTCATTCTCTCTCTCTCTCTCTGTCTCTCTCTCTCTCTCTCTCTGTTTCTGTGTGTCTAATGTGTTATCTTTTAATACAACTGCAATCTGCAGACATGAGTCGGCGCATTTCTCAATTCGAATAGGAATTTAGCCGGCCGGCAGAGTGTGAAACCAGTTTGACTGGCTTCGAAGTTCGAACTGCAGAGAACGACGCGTCGTAAACCTCTCACGTGCCTGTCGACTGCGGCAATAAAAGGAGTTCCACACATACAACTATAGATACAATATATATGTATGCATGTATCTGTATGCCTGCATGGATACTTGGCAAACATTTTTTAAGGCGTGGGCAGTTCATAAGAGATCCGTTGATTGATGCCATATTTTCAAACTTGGGCCCTGGTTATGCAATATGCAAATGACTCATTTACCGTTCCTAATGACACAGTAATTCGTTACATTCTGCACAATTGCACAACAACAAACACTTCATTAGCGTACTAAGCACAGATACACACACACACACAGACACATTCACACACTGCAAAGCAAGCACAACGTGCAAATCAAAAGTAATTTATTTAATTTGTACTTGTTTATTGAGCATTTGTCAGAGCGCTGTCAATTTTGTAGTTTCTCTTCTATTGCCATGCCAAATTGTATCTAGATACATTGCATTGGCATACTACAAAATAAAATACAACTTTCGGATGCTTCAACTTTTACAGCCTATAACTATTTTAGTTCAAGGTGAACCAGTTACGTCAGTTGCGACAAGTTGCTTACTCGATTCGTGCCATCATTCATACAACTTGGCGACCCGAATGTGCTCGCACACTGTGCACAGAATTTGATTAAAATTTATTAACTAATTCATGCGAACAATAACATAACAATAACAATGGAACTATCGTGCTCCATCACACGCCTATCGTGTTGTCGGATGCCGAATTTCGAGCTGTGGATCTATCCCTCTCTCTGTCTCTGTCTGGTTATTGTCTCTGGCCCCGGGGCTGACAGCTCAATAGCAGCGGGCGGACTCGACGAGTATGACTCGCTATATCTGACTTTTATGGGTGTGCCTTTTGCCAAGAGAGATTTATATCTCTGACTTGCAATTTGATGCTACCTGCAGCCGTCAAAGTCAGACTTACTTTCCTTTGCAAATTTGTACAAGGTCAAGTTGAATTTGGGTTGAGTTATATACATCTTTAACCTGTACATATAAACTAATGATATCATATTGGAATTTTGATAGACGCAAGTAGAACACTGCATGATACCATATAGAAACATAATTCAGAGTTATATTTTATGTTGTTTTCATATCTTTAAATTACTTTAACTCCTTCAAGTTTCTACTTTGTCTATTGACAAATTTTAACTATCAAAACTTCATGTTAATCTTCAGCTTGTAGCTCACTTTTAATCACTTTTTTCACAAATTGCGCTATAATGGTCCACCTCCGATGGTGTCTTGTCTACTACCTGTCAACTGTTTTCTTGCAATTACCAAAGTGAATGGTTGGATGCACGCAAAATTGACGCTGTGAGGTGCTTAAATTAGAAAGGATGTGTCAGGTATGGCAATGTGAAAGTGGGCTAGAAGACACTCAGTCAGTCTATCAGTCGCAAATTGCTCTGCAGTTGACAATCTCGCATCAACTCAAAGAATATCTTCAATAGCTCTCTAACATTTTCCAAAATTGATTTGCTAATTAACAATTTCATGCATTTCATCCATGGTTTAGCACGTTTAAGATATTCGCGATACGATATCTACTTCATGGTCACGCCTCGCACTGCCTTCAATTAGCAAAACTCACCGCAGTTGTGCAAAAAAAAAAAACGTCTCACGTCTTGATATGCAAATTTCAATGGCGAATCGATTGAAATCCGATAGATAGATACATAGATAGAATAACATTGAATCGACAAGGAACTCACCTTCGATAGGTATGAATTAATCCAATTAGTGAAAGTCTTCTTCTGCACACGTTCTTGCTCCTCTGCAAAGAAAAAGACGATACGAAAAGAAAGAACATAAGAAATTGTGTATAGAATATCGTGTAATTGAATGTGAGACAAGTGCAGATAAAGCAGGCCAATGACGCTGCAGCTGACTGCAAATAAAGATACCGTCTTCAAAGACAGCCGATAAGATACATTTCCCACTAAGTGAATACCTGTTTCTGTGGAGGCATGTAGCTTATGTTTGCATTAATTGAATTATCAGTTCAGTCGGCGAAATTAACACGATGACATCATGTTGTACGTACCGAGTTGTATCTTTATGAGTACGGTTCTTAACTTATCTAAATCACTGCTTTCTTGTTGATAATATCAAAGTATTTGCTGGCATATCTTTTCGCAAACATCTTCAACTCATCCAGAAAGTATTTTCAATAAGTGTTGTTCAACCTTCAACCTGCACGTCAAAGCGTAAACATAAATATTTACTTGACTTTTAAAGATCTTGTTTGATTACCTCCATTTAATTTCGGCATACAAAATTAAAATAATAAACAATCCGTTAAAAAATCATTCAATTTGTAAATAATTGTCAAATTGAAAGACATGTGGCATGTGATTCATTGTGAATGAGTGCAATGATTCTGATGATGGGGATCAGTCGAATGGATTCTTGCCGAGTCATAAGTCATAAAACAACAGCTTTCCGAGCACATCTTCCTCTTTTCCCCATCATCTTACGATTCTTGGATGGAACTGTGCGTGGTTTCTTTGCCTCTGGCAATTAGCCAAACGATGCTATATATTATAGACTGAAAATAGGTTTCCCGTAATAAATACCAAATTTTTTAAAATGGAAAATTTCGTTGCAGAACGCGTGGAAATAATATTACATAAAATAAATAATGTCATGAAATTAGACATACTGAAACGTCAAATTCTAAGCTAATTGTTAGCAAAATTTACAAATCTTCATACATAAGTCTACAATCGACTCTATTATAGAAATGTTAATTAAGAATTTAAATTTCTTTGCTCAACTTATGCTTGCATGTGACGTAATTTGTTTGGGTCTTTAGCTAGAGGATTGTGAAAAGATTATTTAAATAGAAATTAAGTCAAGGTCGCATAATTTGCAAGCAAACGAAAATCGCATAATATTTTATCTTTTTGTGTATTTTAGACTAAAACGAAATCCACCATGCATATCTTTTAAAAGATAAAGCAACAAAATGAACTTGGCACAAGGCAAAATATCAAACAAGTCGAAAAATTTATGTATTTTCATGTGACAATTTAAAAGTTCTCTAATGGTTTGTAAGTATCTTATGTATTAAGCCCTATAATAAACAATATGTTTATGTGTTTTAAATATTTTGAGAAAATAAAATACTCAACTTGATAGAGCTTAACTGGGTGGAACTTAAGCATTTATTAGATCTTTATTTAGTCTGTCAATAAGGAAGTCGAACAAGATACTGTATAATATAATTACTTTGATATATTACTTGCAATTCAGCCTCAAGCGGGTACTTCATCAATATTTGACTGAAAACATATTAAGATTTTTCTACCGACAACTTTTTGCTAAAGTTGTTTTTGGTTAGCCTCCTACTCGTTTTTCGAATTATATTAAACCTGAATTTTGACTTCAAAATTGACGCAACGGGAATAAATTAAAGGCAGTCACAACGTTTGTTGTTTATTTTTGGTATTTTCAAGTTTTTCAAATTTGAAAACTAGTTATCAATTAGGTTTGTTTACTTATATGTACACCCAATTCATATATGACGTGAGATTTCTTTATAGTATTGTCCAAAAATAAATGCCTTAGACACATGCGAATTGTAAATTGTTGATAAGTGTTTTTTGTTTCTACTGTTTTTTGAGTCCACTTATATAATGTGTATACATTCAAGCATTATAACTAATCAGCAAATACTTTCGCTAATTGTGCACAGATAAGAGATAAAATACACTTGAAAATTGTATTAGATAAGGCTCAATCTATACGTAAAAATATACTAAATGGGACTGACTGAGTTTATAAATAAAGGCAAAATAAATGGGAACTCAATGTCAAACCTAGCAAATAGCTCAACTAACTGCTCCGAGACGTGTCTAGTGTATAGTCCACGGTCGATACAAATATATATATCAACTGTCAAACTTGACAATTGCACTCAAAACAAACAGAATCTGATGTTTTGTGCAAAAATCGAACGGGTTTTTCAAGAACTGAAAAATATATGTGCAGCATTTTCTTTTTGCTGACAGCTTAAAAAAGTTTTCTGGTAGATTATAAACAAGTCGAAAAATATTTTTTAACTCGGAAAATACTACAGTTTATTCCAAACTCATTGACTACCTTTCACAAAACTCCAATTAAAAGTAAAAGCTTAGAGAGATTCGATACCGATGTACGTATAAACCACACACAAAGCGTAACGATAAGCTGAAGAACAATTAACGGAGCCAAGCAGGTCAAGCCCTATAAACATGTAGTCCGTGCGATCGAGTGAATCGTTTAGGTTGAATGACTTTGGATACCTAGTAAATTTCAATTTCTATAATGGTGATCAGCAGGCAGACACACAAAGAACCAGCTGGAAATGCTCAACGAACGCGAAAACCAAAAAATAAACCCTCAGGCAGTGTGGAAAAAGGCCAAACAAACATAAATTATTTACAGACCAAAAGAAGAGGAAGAAACATTAAAGTTGTAGTTCTTTTTTGTTTCAATGGATAGTTCAGTCAGTCAGTCAGTAAGTTAATGATGATAATTATAATGATGCGGCTCTTAATAATTATCTACGCTTGTTGCCACTTTAATGAACAGACCCTGTTCGACGGAAGAGAAATGTAAAGTTACCTTACAATTTCGTTCTATTTTATTGAGCGTGAAAAGTACTTCAAAAGTTGTGAATTGCACTCGACTAACTTTAAATGATATAAAGTATATATGTATGTATACGATACATACATAAGTTTAATAACAATGCAAACATGTTTGTATGGAAGTATGAAAGGCAGAGAGGAAGATAGTAAAAGTTTGCCATAGTGTCTCCTCGTTGTCTGGGTCGACCTAGTTGCACACAGAAATAGAAAAAATACTGCAAGCAGCAACACACTTGGAATGTGCTGTAAAAATAGTCTATTTGCGTCCATGTAATTGTTTGGGTTTCCCCCAATAAAAGCCCCCCAAAAAATGCTTCTGATTTGCATAAACAAACCGTTGCCGAACATATTGTAAATGTTGCCGACCCCCCGAGGAGGGTCCAAGCGGGTATCAAGTTGTAAGTACCATATTGGAAGAAATTTACCATATGCCGATACGATCTATCGAACGGAAATGTTGTGCGTACGTGTATGTTGGCATTTCCTTAATACCAACGTATCCAACTATATATAAAATTGTTTATTTGTCTAAGAGCAGCGCTGAGAGCATTTTCCGAGCATGTAATATCGAAATCGAACAGTGTGAGGAATACTCGTATGCAAATGATATTTCAGCAACGGTTTATTTGTTAAATGTTGAGTCGAAGTAATTAATTGAATTTCACAAAGTACCATTTCATTATAATCGTTATAACGTAAGGTACTTTCGATGTGTAAATGACATCAACAACAACAAAGAAGTTATAACTAGTTTTTCGCATTTATTATATAGTTTCCCAGTGATATCTCAAGTCGAGTGCAGCGAATAAATGTCAATTTTCTTCAATTGCATTACTGTTTTACCCAATTAGACAGTTACGGTAGATTCTGATATTTATTAGCAATATACAATGACAGTTAATTGATTCTCAAGATGACACATGAGTTAGGTTATGTTTTATATAAGAGCGGATATAGGTATAATACAAAAATAAACTATTTCCTGACCGACAAAAGTTCAAATTCTTTTCCAGCTGAGTTCACTGAGGTGTGTCCTGAGTCTTCTCGCACCTATAGCAGGTGGGTGGGTGGTTGACAGGTGATCAGTGCCCAAGAAAGTGTGTGCATAAATTGCTGTCAGCAGATATGGAATATTTGACGCTTCGCTGGGCACAACAGCTACAGCGATTTCGCAGCTACTTGAAAATATTGTATGCAAACAGATAGATATGCCCCTTTATACTATATGTAAATATGTACACAAAGCTATAGCTATGTACACATTGCGTCATTGCTATAGCTAGTACACAAGTACATGGATTCCAATAAAAGGCGTTTAAGTTTATTTATCTTTTCTATTAATATCATTCACAAAAACCTACAGCAGATAGCGATAGCGAGCAAGCAAATAAATGATTAAGCAGCCGTAACTGAATAGAATCGAAAATTTATGTGGTCATTTTTTGTACGTATTCCATAAGAAACCTCAAAGTCCCAAAGAAAGAGGCTGCCATAAAAAGATTTCAAAAGGCAGCCCACGAGCATGGTTTGCTGATTTATGGAGAAGAAGAAAACAAGCACAGTAGTTTTTGCATAGTTCAATGAGTTGCCCATAAGAAACTATGGATGAGAATGAGATTTCTATGCCACATGCGCAGCAGCTGTCAGCAAGACAGTCCCTCATCTTCTAATTTATGTGGGCGTTTGTCTCCGCTTTGAAGATCTAAGTAAAGTTCCAGTACATTTTATGGGTTAAGTAGATTATCTGGCATGGGAAAAAGTAAAGCAAAGTGCGCAAACTTTGTTCGCACTTGAAAACAGTTGGATATACTTGTTTCGCATCTAATTTTACAAATCGCAGTTCAAATTTCAATAACACAACGGGGTGCCAACAACTTCTCTGTGTGTCTCTCTCTCTCTCTCTCTCCGATCGTAACCACATTTTAGACATCAATTAAACGACGTTAATGTTGGATCTGTCATATAGAAAGAGGAATACGACAAATACTGAGGCAAAACTGGCAACAGCATCAATAAATTATTCAACGATGATCTCAGAAAAACCGAGAGAAACAGACAGATAGACGGACGGTTGTACGGCTTGCTTCGCTGATCGTTCTGGACATTTTGACAGACAGATTTAAAAGATAGATAACGCTATGTGAGTATTGTTATTTCAACTGTTGTTTGTTTATTTTCGATTTCGATTCGTTCATGTACAATAGCATTGAGCCCGGAATTGAATATCTGTCAACACAAACAAACATAGAAATCCTATTCAAATTTAAATTCCAAACGAAAGTCTTCTTGGCGGTTTTGGGGGCTGTTGACACAGTAACTGATATTCGGAATATGCGAAACATTTCGCATAGCAATTAATCAACTATTAAAACTGCATTAGGCCAACACTTGATTGACCTGAATATGGACAATGTCGTCGATAATGTCCCACTCCAAAGACGATGGAAAGGCAACCAGGCAACCAACTAATCGATAGTTTTCTACAACTTTACTGCGAGGCTTGTCAATTAGCATGCGCTTGACATGCCATGACATACGGTTTATACTACATTTCTGTTAAGAGCTTCTCTTCTACACGCAATACATTGTACAGAAAGACTCCTTATAGTCCTCAACCGATATGTCGGTCTATAACACTCAATCATAGCAAAAATCAAACATTTCTAGGCAAATTTATTGAAGCAAACAACGCAAAAAGTGGCCAAAACACGCAACTTGGAATATGGGTAGCATATTGTTGTATGTTAACAACAAACTATAAAGAAGCACAACAGCATAAATGCCTGAACATCCAGACTGAAGGCTAAGAAGGCACGCTAACTATTTATGGCGAACTAATTGTCGTATTAGATTGACTAATGCGCTAACTGAATAACTAATTTTGATGGGTATACGAACCTTAAATACGCTATATACTATATACTTTGTATTTATTTCTTTCTTTTATTATATTACCAGTTAAGTTACAGTTTAATTTTTTTTTAATATTTGTTAATTTATGTTACATCATTGCCATATTGTATTTTCCTTATTATAGGCATATATTTATCTATCTCTGAACTACATACATTATCTTTTTTCCAATATTAATACTCAACTGTATTATTAAATCATGAACACTTTAAAAGTTCATTTTTTTGTAAGTGCTCGTTTATTTTAAACATACCTTTCTGTTTTACAAAAGTTATACAATTTAAATTAAAATTTACTTTCATAAAACTTTAATCCTACATCATACAGTAAGGTATATATCAATTAAAGACGAGTGCTTCCTTTCGATCGATAGCCATTGCCACAAATGAAGCAATAAAGTGCATTAGCTAAAAAATGACGCCGTTAAAGTAGAACATGGCAATTGAATCTTGAGCACACAACTATCATATATAGACAGATAGGTAGACGTCTTAATAATAGATATTTGCTGAATGTTCGCACCTCTAGAGCATAATTGCATATATATTTTGTGCCTGATCAAGTGCAGCCGACAAATATATCACGCAGACAGTTGAGGGGGGAATTGAAAAAGATATAATGAACGACAACAAGTGAGAGAATCGGGCACTTAATTGCTTGTTGTATTTAACATAATAACAGCGCGCAGAGGAGGTCACATAACAGTCAAAGGAGACGTAGACGCACTTAGGGGACTCCCCTTATACCACATTCTCCCTCTCTCTCTATCTTTGTCACGCTCTCTTGGGTGGTTGTTCGAGTGCTGTGGCTGCCAATAAATTGTTGTAAATGGGAAAGAAAAAGAGGTAAGACGAGGTACGATAAGACAATGACGGCGTGCGCTGCTTGCCAACAGTTTGACGGGGGTGAATACATAACAAACGCACTGTGCGAGCATATAAATAATAGAAATTGCCAAGTAAAAGTTCAACACGGCGCGACCAACAGACCGACTTATAATATAAAACAGTCTGTTTATTATGTGTACAGGCGCAGGTGTATAGTATATATAGAGCTGGCTAAACCGGCTGCAGCTGATGATGGTGATGTCATGTTTTGGGCAGAGTTTTATCGATTTTATCGAAATACGCACTTCAAATGTAGCACAAACTGACCCCAAGCGAATTGACCTTGACATACGAGAGTTGAGTCAGAATTGGGTGCGTCTTTAATTTGCCATATTAAAGCGAATAAACAAAAGAATAATACTAGAAATATTTTTATGGGTTTGATAATTTACAATTTGCATTTCACAGCTAGAAATGCTTTCAATTTTGCAGGCAATCTGCAGACATCTTAATGATTCGCTGATGATAGACCCATGAAATGATGAATGAAATTAAACTGCTCAGTTCCCGACAAATGAGTAATAATGGAATGCAAAGATCATATTATAAAGTGGGTAATCCGACATTCCGACTCGTTATCTGCCATTCCCCGTAATCATCATACATCATAAAGTATCCCAGCTAATTGCTTATAATTGTCAAATTAAACGATTTCATATGTGATTTTTGGCATTCCTAACTTTCTCATTCTGTTTTGTTATTTAATTAATCCGCAGATTAAGTGCAAAGGTGTTGAAATACACTTAACCTCTATATCTAGCGGTTTATTCTACAATGTTTCCATATTTGTGGTGTTATCTACATTAATCTATTTATACAATGTTTCGATATCTATTGCCAAAAAATAATTTCGCTCCTGGATTATATTATATAAGTCACAATCGCGATAAGGCAAGTACAGAGAAATGATGTGACAGAAATTGAGCTAATCGAGAATGCGGGGGACACATAGCAACCTAATGAAATTAATACGCGATGATCGATCGAGCTCACACAGCATAACAAAGTGCAACTAAACTAGTTGAGCTATCGATATACTATCGATACCATTGATTTTAGATTGTAACAACATTATCAAATAATTCTGTATATAGTTATGTAGATTTTCGTTTCTTTTTGGCATTAGTTTACCTCGTTTCTCCTTAATGTGACTGTCGTACTGGGAATTGCTGCGTGCGAAATTGATCGACGCCATTGTGGATTGGAATTCCTGAATTTCCTGTTCCTGTTCGTTGCCGCGGCTACTTTGTGCTGCTTGAGTCTGATAATCCTGACGCAGACTCTTGCTAAAAGTACCGACGCCGCTTAACATGTGCGGCGTACACGGCGATGTAGTTGTGGTCGTGGGTGTGGGCGTTGTGGTGCGCGTGGGCGTGGACACAATCACTAGGCTGCTGGCCGGCACACCCTCAGTATCGGAATCGTCGTCGTCGTCGTCGTTGTCGATGACGTTCGCGTTCGCGTTGCCGCCGATGCGAATTTGCGTTGCGGTAAACGAGTTATCGACAGAGTGTGGAGGGTTAACTGCAACCAGAGCGATGGATTTGCGCGAAGCGGAGGTGGAACCGGAGGCGGAGGCGGAGGAGGATGATGATTTTGTCGTTGTGCTGGTTATCGTTTTGTGGCTTACAATTTTTCGGGATTCTTCCGTCGAAGAACCGCGCAATTGGCACGTTGCAACTGGACTAACTAACGCCTCGTCATGGTCGTCGTCCACCGGCGTTGCTGTTTGCGGTTGCTCCTTCGTGCCAATCGGCGTCGATGTTAGCATTGTCTTCGTTGTTGTTCTTGTTTTAGTTGTTGTTGTTGTTGATTTACCCGTTTGCCATGACAGTTCACTTGGACGCACTGGTCGTGGTTGCTGTTGCTGTTGTGGCGCTGTCGCTGTCGCTGTCTCGTTGCCACCCACTTGCAGTGTTGTTTGCTGGTACAAACGCCGCCTGCGGGGGTTGCTACCAACGGTAATGTCAATGTTACCAGTTGCCATGGCATCCACCAGCTCGTCCTGCCCACCAAATTGCCTTATGCGTGCGCGCACTGAACCATCAGTTTCATCGCGTTGCTGTTCGTGTTCACAGGCACCCGCACGCATTGTATCCATTTCATCCTCCAGCTTGATAAGAATCCTTCTACCTCCGGCAGTCATATCGACGCTATGCGGCGACGTGACACTCGAACGTTCACTGGACACACTGGAACGTGACCACGAAGGTGAATCGCGTGGTGAAACATAACCCTCGCCATGACGATAGATCTTCTCCTCGGCATAGCCGCCATCACTGGTCATGGACGAGGTTATAATGGTGCGCACACCATCGGCAGCCTGCACCTCACGCACCAAACGTTCCCCGTCAAGGAAACGTTCCAGTTCCTTTTTACGGTTCTCGCTGCTCTTCACAGTGCGTCGCGTAGTCCGCAATGTGACATTGAACGGCGACGACAACTGATCCTCCACATTGCCCAACTCAGCACCGGGACTCATGCGGCTAGTGGTCTTCAGGGTCACATTGAATGGACTGGGTATCTGCTCGCTGGTCACCTCAACGCGACGCGGTGACGATTGCGGTGTATGACGCAAATGAACCTGCTGGAAGGCCAACTTGGCTGCCTCCGCCTCGGCCAGTCCGCGTTGTCGCTCCTCGCGCAAACGTCGCTCGATTTCATGTACATCGATTTCAAAGGGATTCTCAGCATCAAAATCCTCCGCCTGCTGCTGCTCCTGACGCAATTCATCGGCGCACTGCTCCGCGGGACGCTTGCCAGCACCATCGGACCAGACCTTCTCGTACTGCGCTACCTTCTGGCGCAAACGTTGCGTGGGAATCTCTACGGAGGAGGCATGCTCAGCCACCTGGCTGCTGCTCGAGGTGGTCAGTGACGTTGTAATGGTCTTCATGTACGTCCGTGTCACTGTGGATGTCTCCAGCTGTTTGGTTTCCTGTCCCTCCTCCTGCTCGACAGCCTGCTCAACATTTTTATGCGCTTGCGCATGACGACGTCGAACAGCTGGGATTGGGGGCACGTCCTGTGCTGGCCCATTGTCTCCGCCGTCGCCGGTCTCTATGGTTGGATCCTTGTGCCTGCCTGGATCTGTGCTATCAGCCATGATAGCATCGGTTCTTTAATTCGCTTGTCCTTAGGCCAAAATGTCATCGGGTTGTCCTTTTATTCTGTTTCTCCTGTGTCTCTTTAACTGCCTTCTCTCTCTCTCTCTCTTTCTCTTTCTCTCTTGGCAGCTTGTATACAAAATTGATTTTTCTCACGCAACCAACAACAACACGGAATGGAGTTTTCCGTGTCCGTGTCCCGGTACGTGTCCGTATCTCAACAACCCCCGAGTGGCCTTCACTTTTGGGCCTCGGCTTCCTCGCGTAATTCCACTTTAATTTGCTTAAAAGCACACACACATACGCACGGACACTTTTAATCACCGGCACAGGGAGCTTTTGTTTTAGATTTTTCGCCTTTTTTATGACACAATCAAGAACACATCACACGTTCAACGTGAGATGAGACGAGTTTCTATCTCGTATTGTGCCGTTTGTTGCCTTGAACAAATTCTAATTAGTTTTTTCGGGCAAATTCAAGATTCTCCTCCACTGCTCCCCCCACACACACACAATAATAGTAATAATACTAGGGGCTACTAATACACTCTCATATATATGGCGTGCCTTCGGCAGGCAGACACATTCACATTTCAGCCGAGCTCAAGTCTCGTTTACTCCGTTTCCAATCCGCTGTTGTAGAAAGCCGGTTCGATACTGATTCGTCCAATGTGCTAGCACAGCCAGTGAAGCACAAGCACTGTTACTACTGTCCGAGAGATAGAGCGAGAGCAACAACAGCAGCCCAGAGAGAACACAGTAGTAATCGTAGTAAAGCTCAAGCACGAGAGCGCAAGAGAGTTACGAGAGCCCCACAAGTGAGAGTGTGCCGTTGTCGAGAGAGAGAGAGAGAGAGAGAGCAAGCTCGTTTATGTTATTTACGCATTTTGATGTATGTTTACCTACTCCGTTCGGCAGCACGTACTACCTTTGAACCGAGTGAGCTTATGTTATCTCTAGCCAGAGGCGCAGTTTACGTTGATTGCACAGGGGATGGGAATGTAAAAAGAATCGTAGATTGTTGCATGATTTCGCTAATAAAAAAAGAAATTTTGCTTGCTTCAATAATTGCAGTTAAGCAGCGCCTACTTAGATATTGAAGTTTTTTGCGATGTTTTTAGTTATACTGGAAACATACAGAGGCTTTATCTCGACAACTAAGTAAGATAAGCAGAAATTTGATTTAGTATTTATAATTATTATTATTATATATTTCGCCAAATTCTATAGGAATATCTAATATCCAATATATCCCAGGGTTATTTAATTTTATTTTATTTAATCGAATGCTATAATATTCCCAATAAATGCATAACAGCTTTTGCTCTACGTCCGTGTAAAAATACCGATACGCAGCAAAGCTTTTTGGGTGGTTAATTTCGGAATGCAGCCCCAACGCACTGTAAGTGACGCTCTCACTGTAACTGCACTCTCTCTCTCTTTATCTTCCTCTCTCGTGTAATTCATTCATACTCACGCTGATGTCGTAGCTCTCCCTCGCTCGTAATCGGCCTCTCACTTTCTGCCCTTCTATACTGTGCACGCTTTGACATTTACGAACTTCTTATTGCGCCTCGCCTGCTTCTGTTATTGTTGTTCCTTTTGCGCCTTGTTGCGTGTGACATCATAACCGTGAGAAAATATCAATTACAGGCATTACAGTGAACTTGTGTGTGTGTGTGTGTGTGTGTGTCAACCCTCGGGATGAGCTCGCACATACTCGTAAAGCAATTACAAAGCACACTGTGCAGCTTGCGCCCGTTTCAACCGATGTGGGTCAGTGTTTAATAATGCTCGCAGCAGTTAATGAAACCCATTCATGAATGCGATCGTGTGTGAGCGACAAGAGCGAAAATAAATGTTTGTTTTTAGCTTACATAATCTTGTGTGTGTGTTGTGTTTAACACTTTGCCCAAACAAGTTTCGAACCTACGTTTGATTGTAAACACACACACTCATATATGGAACTAATGACGTCACGCATTGGTGATTGCATTCCCTGTTGACCTTACATCGCGAAGCTGCCACTCAGCATATTAGTTATACTATATGCATAGACATCTATATTCTAATTCGCTTTTCCAATTTGTACCTAAGGTCGTAGTCTAATGTTTTTATAATTGTTTGCAATCTCAAAGATCTCAAGCAAATACAGAGTAAATACAAACAAGAGCAGCAACTGTTAACGCTAACAGCTGTTAACAGGCGCCACTAATGATATTTATTAACAGAGCATCCATTTCGAATCTCGCGCAACACTTGAACAATTTCTCTTCTCGTAATGCTATAAAAACAAGCACTTAAATCCATTAAACAGCAAAGAACACATGAATTAATTCGGAAGTAAACAATGGTCTCAACAAGCCCCACAGCCACAACAAAATGCGTTGTTCATGTAAATTTAATGGCCCAATTTTGTTTACGAAGTGCTGCCTACCTCGGAACGGCTGTAAAATGTTAAGTGTCGGCGGCACTCGACAGGCCAGCTCGCTGTTATTAATAGCCCTCTGTAATGCTAATGATAACAGAGGCCGCAACATGAGTGCCTTGATGTCTAGCCGTAGTTCAAGAAAACTAGATTTATTTATGTCTATGAAATTATGCGTTTTCCAGTTAAATTACTAGCCAATTAATTCAGGAGATTATTCTCAGTAAATCATGCAGTATTTGGTTTGTTCAAGATATATTTAAAAAAAATATAGAATTGTACAATCGAACTTAAATCAGAAATCAACTTAAATATGTTAAATAAATCATGACTGAATATATGAAACAATAGGTCCTTCAATTAAAGAAAAATAGATAGAATATTAGATATATAAGCAGACTTCCCGCTGGCTTTATTTTATCGTCCCTGACTGTAGACGATATTTAGGGGTACTTCCATCAATCTGCACTGTTTGTTCCTCACTGTTTGGTTTTAGCGAATTGAAAAAAAAAAATTCGCATAAACAAATGTTTCCTCCCTAAGATCGAACTTTCAGCAGTATTCACAATTTTTTTCGCTAAAAATAAATTTTGGTTTGGGTTTTTGTTTTCTATTTTCATTATTCATTTCGCACCTAACCATAAAGTTGGCCACTTTAATGGATAGACAAATGCGGTTCTCCATTTCTGTTTAATTCTTCAAATATTGACTTTAGCGCTAAGAGCGCTTTCTGTATATACGAGTACATAGATATTCATCCAGTTTCGTGTACAAACAATGGAAAATCGACAAAGTCAATTAATAGAAACCAAGGCAAATGTTCCCGATTTCACTCAAAAGACTGACCAAAATATTTGACTTAAATTAAGCTATGTAAACTGTTGGAACTATTAGACGTAATTGTTTTTTTGTATGACCAGTCCTCTAATAGATATGTGTCTCTATATGTAGGTACATAAAAAAGCAATTAAAATTCGCTGCAAGAACTGTCAGCGTTTTGATTTGTTCGACTTACGGCATTTGCATATGTCGAGAAATGATCGTTCAGTCTCGATTTTACGTGCGAAAAATATTAAAATTAGTTTCGAAATACCTATTTATAGATGTAGATTTCATTCGCTTGCGATTTGGCTCTGTGGGCGTTGCGCTGAGATCTTTACAGTTGCAAATCATTCGATATATTTTGCAAAATTTCGAAATTTTAATGCAATACAACCATGTTTATAGCGCCATTGCGTATACAACTATTATCATTATAGAAGATCAAGTGCTTAAAAATTAAGACTTTAGTGCGGTGGAGTGGGCTATATGAATCTCATTCATTATACTTTAATTACCCTGTTCAAAATAAACGAATTCCACATTTCCCACACCACAAAACAAATATTTACAAAGTAATTAATCACAACTGACAGTTTTAGAAATTTATCGTTGTTCATACCAGATAAATAAATACCCTGCAATCAAGCTTCAAATGCTGTAATAAATTCTTTTTTAACACAGAATCCTACTCTGAATTTTTGAATACAACTTATAGCTTGAAGAATGGTAAGGAAATATAAAAAGATCTTTTCTTAAATAAATAATGTAAAGTTAGGAAAATCACTTGTTTTTTAAATAAAATATAAGTTGTAAGTCGTTAGTTTAACTACGTATTTAAAAAAAAGGATTGTTTGAAAGTAGATTTTCATAGTACACATTTGATTTTAATGATTTAACAACGCCCAGACGACATTCGGATGATTATTACGAGAGTAATTTCTACTGATTTATATATGCATGTAGCTTCTTATTCCATCTATTCTTCTTGTTTCCAACTTGTTTCATTTTCGAATAAAAACACCAACAAAAATCCCTAAAAATATTTAGAAAATAAATAGATTTGAACAAGAAAAGCCCCAGAAAAAACCCGAACACATGCCCAAATGTTGAAACTCTATTTTTAATCACTTTCGCGGCGTGACAAGACAAGTTCGAGCTAAGTGAAAAACGGCTAAAATTGAAAATAGCCAGAAATACAGGGCGCCCGAAAAATTAAAGTCTATAAATAATTAGCGTCGATCCTAGTCGACGAGAATCCCTTGCGACATTTTATACCAAACATGAAAAATGTATAAAAATAAACTGAGAAACGAGAAACAAGAAAATGAGACAGCAATTTTATTCCATCTCTTTTTGGTCACTTTCGTTGCCTAACGAGACAACAATAAGGTGCACAGCAAGGCAAGGCAAGGCAAATGCAGTTTATAAATAACAGAATGAAGGCATTTCCACTGTGACATCAGCACCAGCATCAGCGATTCAATTCTCCCAGCGCTTTGTCTACCTATAAACGACTTTTCAAATCACACACACATACAGTAACGAGCCGTGTCTCAATGCGAAAAACAGTGATCTCATTGCCTGTTGTTGTTGGCCGACAAAAGGCTTTTTGAAAGCCAGTAAGCCTTGTCAACACAAAGTGTGATCACATTTTATTCAGTTGCGTTTTATAGAATTGACTTGTGCCGCGTGAATGTTTTATCTACAGACAATTACTATGACACTCTATTTGAAAGGAAACTAATTGGGTCAGTTCTTTGAAAAGAAAAACATTTACCATGTACATATAGTGTATTTTAGCTTAATTGAAAATCGTTCGACAAATAATTGTTGTAAAAGATTTATTTCAGTAGAATCTGATGGATAGTAATGTTAGATAGCATAGTTTATTATAGACCTTACAAACTTGAGTATTGAATTTCTTATATTTCACATGACATCTCCAAACTAGCTACACAAATTGTAAAAGAAATTTTAATCAAATCTAGAAATGTAATTAAATGCATGCGATATATGTACATACGTCTGCATATTTTATAAGTACAAATTATAAGTTATGGTGTTTAAATAAAAAGAGAAACAGAGAATAATAAAGTTTAAATGCCGAAAAACCCATTGAAACGTATTTGAGGAAACAAAGTCTTTACGACTTGGCAAGTCAAATTTGTTTATGTAGTTACAACATTTTTGGCAGGAAATCGTTAAAGTATCTGCAGAATGGGTTACTATCTGAATATTTCAAAGAATTGTGAAATTGAGCGTTCGAAAAATAACTAAACTAAATATATAGTTGGAATATTCCAGTTAAGATACATAATTTGATCATGTGGTCTAGCTATAACGCAGTTGGCAACAATAGAAATCGGTATGCATCAATATTTGTACACCCAATCAAATCGAAAAAAAAAAATATAATCATTAAGAAATGGAAAATTTGGAGCAGAGCAAACAGAGCAGACCTACCAAAGGGGGCTGGTCATTGTCATTGTCAAGAGTGTGAGCTTATATGATCGCTGCACGGCAGAGATAACTGAAGCCCGCACTGAAACTGAAACATACAACCTATATCCCGCTCCCACATCTACGCCATTGGCTGTATAAACAGCGCGTGTGGTGCTATTATGATAAGCGCCACACGTATCGCAGTAGCAGAGCCAGAAGCTGCGCAGCATCTTTGCGGCTATATCAGTCCCGGTCTGAGATCGGTTTACTTCAGTTAGAGATCTTGCACAAATCACAATGTCAACGCTCGAGAACGAAGTAACGTTTCGTCGGCAAAGGGAACTAAATCAGAATCTGGAGGCGCAATTCCGTAGTACCTCTACAGATTACATACTAATCACCGATCATCGCACCTCGAAGTGTAAAAGTCTTGAGCAGTTGGAGGAAAATGAATCCAATATCGCAGCCCATTGTAGTCAATATGCTAGCAGTCTCTGCAGCATGAAGACCCTTAAGAGAAGGCTACCCATACTCAAGTGGTTGCCCCGGTATAGTCGCAACGATGCCCTTGGCGACCTTATAGCGGGTCTGACAGTGGGCCTCACTGTTATTCCCCAAGGTCTGGCCTATTCGGGTGTTGTTGGATTGCCCGCTCAGGTGAGTGAAGTGCGATGTGCAAACGAGCTGAATACATATAAGTAATTCTGTTTAGAGAGTTATCTCTGATATATGACCTAATTAATTACAATCCCAGGAAGTAGGAGAATATAAAACGATTGCGTAGATAGTGAGATGAAGCGACAGATGAGAGAAAGAGAGACACATATCTGTGTACATAGAGTCTAGAAACAAGTAGCTGGGCTGTTTATGAACAGTATTTTTAGTATTTTACGTATATCAGAATGATGATCTAGAATACAAATTACAGATAATTATTATGACGTTAAGTTTATAAAGCAGTATTTCATAAAAGACATTTATATACATATCTATAGTTAATTTAGTTATATTATATTTCTGTAAAAATTTGTACAGTATATTTAGTGCAAATTTATTACTTCCAAAGAAATGAACTTCGAGTAGGATACATAATTATAAGTTTTATAATAATAATATAGATCTAAAAAGATTACAATCTATATTATTTTCTTCAATCGATTCTACATTCTTTTAGTCATTTCTTTATAATTATAAAGTACCTTAAAAAGTGTCGTTAAATTTCTAAAAAGATTTAAAAACTACTTTCGCGTAATATAGTTAGAAATATATGTATACAAAAAGATACCCTCAAAAATAATACACCATAGCTGATATATCCTCATTATTTTTCTTCTCCACAGTACGGTCTGTATGGCTCCTTTATGGGCTGCTTTGTGTATGTGCTGCTGGGCACCTGCAAGGACTGCACAGTGGGCAGCACCGCAGTGGCCTCCCTGATGACATATCAGTTCGCCAAAGGCTCGTGGCAACGTTCAGTGTTGCTGACGTTTCTCACAGGATTCATAGAGCTTCTCATGGCTGCCTTCAAGTTGGGTTCTTTGGTAGAATTCGTCTCGGGTCCGGTTAGTGCGGGCTTTACCAGTGCCGTTGCCTTGATTGTGTGCACATCGCAGATGAAGTACATCCTGGGAGTGAATAGCGATGGTGCGTCCTTCCTGCAGCGTTGGATAAGCATGATACGTGACATTGGGAACATAAGACTGGCAGACAGCTGTCTGGGATTGGCTTGTGTTCTTGTCCTGCTGTGCATGCGTAGCCTGGGCAGAATGCGTGTGGGACCAACGGAGCCATCGCAGCAAAGCAGGTGGCAGCGGTTCCTCAATCATCTCATCCGTTTTATGGGCATCTCACGTAATGCAACAGTTGTGGTGGTCACGACAGTGCTGGCCATGCAACTGGACGCGATGGGAAGAAATCCATTTGTGTTGACTGGTTACATACCACCTGGTCTACCCTCACTGGCTCTGCCGCCATTCTCCATTGAAGCACAGCCGGGAAATGTCACGGCAGGCATTGCGCCTGTGCCCGGCGAAAGTTTCCTGGAGATGGTGCAAAGTCTGGGCTATGGTTTGATCATAGTACCACTTATAGCGCTGCTTGAGAATGTTTCAGTTTGCAAAGCCTTTGCTAAGGGCAAACAGATCGATGTGACGCAGGAGATAATTGCCACGGGCGTGGTCAACATCGCCAACTCCCTGTTCAGTGGCTATCGCAGTAACAGTGGCTTGGCCCGCTCGGCCATCAACAATGCAAGTGGATGCCGCACTAGCATGTCGAATCTGTATATTGGCCTCGTCGTTGTCTTGGCCCTCAGCTTTCTTACCGAATATTTCAGCTTTATACCGCGTGCTGTGCTGGCCGCGATTCTTATTTCGGCGGTGATCTTCCAAGTGCAGTACCAGATCATATTGCCCATGTGGCGCAGTAAACGTAAGTTTTAAAGAGATTCTATTGATGGTGCACCCCCTTCTGATCCTCCTCTCCCCTTCTCTTACAGGTTCGGATCTGGTGCCTGGTCTACTTGCCTTCGTGCTGTGCCTCGTCTTCCCACTGGAGGTGGGCATCCTGGTGGCTATTGCGGCCAATCAGTTGTTCATTCTCTACCACTCGGCACGACCAAAGATCACACTGGAGCAGCTAGAGACAGTAGAGGGTGTCAAGTTCATAAAGATTACGCCCGATCGTTGCTTGATCTTCCCCTCAGTGGAGTTTGTGCGGAATATGGTGCTCAAATCGGGCAGCAAATCCTCCCTGCCTGTCGTCCTTGATTGCACATATATCTATGCGGCAGACTACACAGCCGCCAAGGTCATCTCCTCCATGGTGGGTGATTTTCGTCGCATGCGGCAGAAGATCATCTTCTTTAACCTCAAACCCAGCGTGGTCAGTATTTTTGAAGGACTGAACACACGCCTGGTACTCTGCTACAACATGCACGCCCTTAACCAGGAACTAAGTTCCAATGAATCCGTATCACAGTCAGTAGAAACTCTAGATCAGGTTGAGGACGGCACCCGCACGGAGTGTGTCAGTGTGGCCAGCTCAATGTCGCTGTCAAAGAGCTGAGCTACGAAGAAAGGCCCATATATCCTATCTTCGTTCATAGCTATGTATAACTAACAATTAAATATAATTTAGAATATTTTAATCGTAATAAATATCAATATATTAAGTAATAAATTGAATAATGTTAAAAGGATAACGATCTATATTGAATATTGTATTCAACGTATAATTTCTTCCTATACACCATGATACACCGCATATACCACATTTGCCCTACATATACCCTGTATCTGTATAAAAGATGACCAAGAACCGAAGAATTTATAGTTTCGTTGACATTCGATGCACAACGTATTTCTAATTTCTGCGCCAATGCCAGAAATAAATCAACTATGAATGGGGTTTAGTAGTATAACAGACCAAGGGATACCCTGTTTACACATCTAACAATCCAAAATTATAACAATTCTAAGAGTTCATACATTTTAATGAATATATTCCATTTAAATTCCACTGTTTAAAGCGTACAGGGTATAAATAAATGCAAGCATTTACATTTGCCAGAATGTAAAAGAAATAACAGAAATTTGTGAGTTGTCTACTTTTTACACTGGGCGCTAAAAAACAAGCACCATCGATGAGCGACGTGGGCGACTGGGTCAAGTTCAGGTGACACATTTGCCGGCCCCAAGAAGCTGATTCAACGATTTTCAGAGCATTGCCAAGAATAAAAGGCAGACTAAGAGAAACATACATATGTATTGTATATAGAAACATGCATCTATCTTTACAATCAACGAGCAACGTTTAATAAAACTTGAAGTGCATTAGGTAATGAAAATTAGAAATTTGTGATATTCGAATTATGCCATATTTATATTAGGGAACACCGCTAACAATTCACAATACCAACAACTCGTGCTAAAAACTCCAATTGGATTAAATGCTGTTAAGCTGTCAAAAAGCTGTTCACTATAAAAGCGTCCCAGAATATCGATTCTAATAGTTTTCAATTAATATATCGAATTCATTAAAAAGTCGATAGCTTGTGATAGTGATTCATGTGAAATATCGACATTCGTCACTAACGCTTCGAAAGTGTCAAACAATTAAAACCTGCAGCAAGAAAAGACAAAAAAGCAAATTGCTAACGTGACTTAGGTGATCTGCAGGAATCAAAGCAGGATTTAATCATTGACATAGTCAAAAGAGAAGAGAAGGCAGTATGAATACAAGGCAAACAACAAAAAACAGACAAAGAAAACTGCATCAATTATTTGTGGATGACATTGTCAAGGACAATGACTTGCAGTTGACTGTAGCTGACAATGGCCTGAAAGACTCGGGCAACAACCCCAGCAAACGTGTGCTACTCGAAAGGTCAGATAATACCCCGCACTTTCCTCCTAATGGGTATAAAGCTGACAACATCAAGAAGGAACAAGATGCTTCCGCCGGAAATAAGGAGAACCAAATATTGACCAAAAGTTTGAAAAAGGGCGATATAGATCAAGCCAAGCGGAACACACATTCCAAATGCATAGGTCAGGTGGTTAAAAAGGTGACCATCTATGACACCTGGTACGTGATAAGACCCCCAGAGCTGCCCAGAGAACCGCGTCATCAGCAACGTAATTGTCTCCACTTGCCGCTGGTGAAACTGGCAAATTCCACGGCCCACATGAAGCTGCCCTCGTCCAAGTGGAGCAGCAAGGTCACACTGTACAAGGTGATGCCTGCCGTTCTGCAGCGACACACGCTAACCATATTCACTGGCGACCTGAAGGTATACAAAATACCCGAAAAGGATCGTCACAAGTATCAACCCTCGTGTGTGATCTTTCGACGCAGTGCAGCCTCGACGCAGCTCTCCGTGGGCGAGCGCAGCAATTGTCATGTTCCCTACGACAGGATTGTGATCTTCAAGAACAAATACTTTACCGTCAACTTCGATGGCAAGCACATCAATCTGAATGGAGCTCCCGACGCAGTTACATGTATCCAGGACATAAACAAACTGCTCGATATACTTGACTACATTACACTCTCGAATTCGATGATTGAAATCGTATCACCCAAGTAGAAAACGAGAGAATCGAAAGCTAAGCTAAGTTTTGATAAAGTCATAGTTGTTTTTAAATGAAATATTCACTATTACGAATATTATTATGAATACTTATTTAATAAGTATTCCAATATTTTGAAGATGAAAGACCTCTTAAACCCAGTCAAACTGTAAAATACGTTGAAGATTATAATTTGCCGACTCAGAAATGGTAAGAAACTATTCTAATAAAGAAAATAGCGGCTACCTAACTAATTTTTCAAAAATACTCTTTAGAATCAAAGGTGGCAAATCATCTAAAGAAATGATTATATTATAAAATCTACTCAAGAACTATTATATCAAACATGTATGCACTTATTAGAACACTTCTGCACACTAGTCAACCCACCTAAACATTAGAATACGTTAATGATCTTGAATTTCCAGCTCACATAAGGTAAGATGCTGTTTATATAAACTAAATATCATACGAACTGATTTTCTGTATTTATAGGTCCCAAAGAGGCAATTCTACTTACTAGGACCAAAGAATAAATTTGTAAAAATTCATTTTTTACATTTCTACAGGCAAGTCTTAAAAAACCCTCAAAGATATGTATTCTGCACATTAGGTAATATATATCAAATATATGTATATGTATATAAAGCAAATAACATCTAACTGTTTCCGCCGATATTTATAGAATCTGAGAAAGTCAAGCAACTGAAACTCAAGAACTGTTTTTAAATGATGCAATAATGATGTAGTCTTCAAGATATGTGATAAATTGAAATGCACTCCAATATATAGTGTACCGTACTGGTTGATATTGATATTGACGTAAAATAATAACAAAATCGGTTTCAAATTACAAGCACGAAAGCTTTATACTCATTCAGAATATATATAGTTTGTGGTGTCTACCAAGAAATCCTATATCTTTGATATTTGCTGCAACGATCTATATAATATGATATTGCTGTAAAATATAGAACTTCCAATGCTAAAAGAATGTATTATCAGAATTATATTTGTTAATGGTTCAGATAGATTATAAGCTAAGAGAAGTTTTCTTCTTAAACTAATTTGTTACCATCTTTGTAAATAAAGAATTCTTCAAGCAATACTGAATAACCTGAACAAGTTGTCAGTCAAATATATGGTATATATACTCGGGGTATATAGTTTGAAAATATAAGACTACATAGTATATATCGTATTAAAGTTTTTAAACTTACCCTGCAGCTGCAATATTGTCATCTGGTATTCGGCGAGCTTCTCGTCGATATAGTCCTGGGACTGGTTCGCAATGATTTCGGCAGTCGATGGCCCGAACTCCTCCTCGTCATCGTAGATGACATAGGACTTGGGCTGCGGCGGCTCCAGTGGCACAGCGACGAAATCAATGTGATCCTGTCCGTGTTGTCTCGGTTGTGGTGGCAGTGGAGGAGCGCCTGCTTGGCGCAGATATTGTGGCGGCGGTGCCGGCTGCGGATATTGATGGCTCAGCGGATGCTGCTGCTGATGCTGATGGGACAGCGGCGTCTGTCGGCTGCTGTAGGTGAAGTCCGAACTGGGCGTACCGCACACGATGGGCGATGGCGTCGGCGACAATTGAAACGAGCTGGTTGGATGCACCTGGGCTCCGTATGAGTTCTGATGCTGCAACGGTGCCGGTCGATAGGGACGCGGAGCGGGCGGAGCTGGTGCATATACCGGCGATGAGTCGTACAGCTGCGGCGGATACGGCGCTGGAGATTGATTTCCGCTTGGCCATTGTGGACGCGGATGCGGCATATTATTGCTATTGTTGCTAACGCTTGGTCGCTGCCCACGCAGCTGCGGTGCCGGCGACATGGCATGGCCGGGATAGGCACGTGGTCCGGATATAATCGGTGGTGGGCTAGGCGCTGTAGTCCACGGCGATGGCGGACGATACAGGAAAGACGATGGCGACGGCGAAGCGGGATTCGGTGCACGTGGATTCCAGCCACGTGGCCCATTGCCAAACGGCGGCGGCCCGGACATCTTCAAGCAGCTCTCACAGACTTTTTATCTAGACGCGTTTATTTTATAAGGGTTCTATTTTCGATATTTTACTTTACTTGAACAGGATACGACGTTGGGCACTTCAATTTAACATATTACACTGCGGATACAAAGAACAGAGACGATATATCACTTGATCTCAGGGCAAATCGGTACCGAACTAAAGATTAGCAAAGAATTGGTTTATCTCTCGTGAAGGTTTTCCATTTGCAAAACAGTCTTGTTTCGAACAGTTTCAAAAAAGATTTAAAGTACATAGTTTGAAATTGAGCAAAGATTTCGTTTCGTTCTGCGTCGTGTTTCTAGCCCCGACTAGTCAGTCTGATATATGCCATAGGCTGTTGAAAACATCAATCACAATTTGCTACACATTATTAGCTGGCGACAAAATCACCTGAACATGCCCAACCCAATTATGTCAAACACAAATAAATCATGACCTATTCTCGAGTCTGGTGAAATTGCTTTTGGTCTTCCCGACTGTATATACCTATATATCTACTATATAGTATAGATACTTTGCGCTATTTTCAAACGGAAGTGGGCTAAAATGTTTATTCGACTCGATTCGCACTCGACTTGGCCACCTTTTCTTTCCTTTAATTCTGGCGCTGACGCCATCCCCCATTCGAGTTGCCAATTCGAACATTTATTTTAGTTAACTGTCACATCTAATATTCGAAATATTCTAAAAAACATCATCATCATATCTGCATATATACTTTAGTAGTATGTATTCAGATAATTTACAATGCCTCACGATGCGAAAGCGTACGCAGATTAGCCGCTGTCACAGTTTGAAGGCCCCTCAGCAGCAGACGCAGATACGTTATGATATATGTCCACTATATATGTGCGATTTGTACGATATATGTACAAGGACAACACTGATATCATTCATAAACATAGGCAGACTAAAATTCTCAGTTCGGTAATGACTTTCACAAAAATATAAAGAGATTTCGAAATTAATTGCATTTCAAGTGAATATGGAATAATACTAGAATAATATAATTCTCAACATATGAAAGTGAAATTACCGAAATGAAAGCAATTTCAAAATTAGCACAGACAGTGTGTGGTCATAATTTTGCAACTACAGTTCGCACTCAGTATGAGAAACATATGTAAATGGAAAAAAAACAAAAACAACTTTTAAGTATCGATGAATTTCGTAAAATGCTGTACAGCGTGCTTTATCAAAATATATGGTATTTTATATTTGAACTATCAACTATCGATAACTATCGTAGCAGCTTGGTTGTAACACTAACTTAATTGGAATATCTACGATTCTCAGACTATATATCAATATCTTAAGTTTGGATATATATAAAACTGTAAAATATATATATTTTTTACTATAGATAACTATCGCAAAAGGTTTCTCATAGAAATGACTCCGAGAGCGGAGAAGAAAGTTTCTCGAAATATCGCAACTAAATCTACTACTTATAAGTTTCCTTAAATTTCACCATCGACAGTTTCCACTGTGCACAGAGTTCTTTTTCATGATACTTTAACGTCTGTCAGCTGTTCCCAATCTGCATTCATTTTCTCGTTTTATGTCCAGTCGAAACTGAAAATTTGCACAGTGTAGGCGTCTTATAGATCAGTCCACACATCAGTCACGGGGGGTGGGGGAGGAAAAACCATGCAGACTTTTCACTTTTGTGGCCGCGTTGCGTTGGGTGCTTTCGAATTATTCAAAAATAGAAATGAACTCAGTTCGTTAAACTTTTGCTCGGAAAAATCATGCTGCGCGAGTTCTCCGAGTGTGAGTACGAGTACGGAAAATGCAGCATGCTACGATTCCGATTCTCTAAGTGTCTCTAGACCGATCCAGTCACCGTTTAACTCTATTGTCCATGTAATTTCCCTAAGTGATAATGGGGTACTCTTTGGGGGTATCTCAAAACTAAACTCAAGTGGAAAACGTGTTCGGCCACGTTTTTCTCTCGCTCTTTCGTTTTTTTTTTATTTCGAATTCGAAAACAATGCTGCGATTATGTAATCCATTCGCGAGAGATGCCAAAACGGATGATTAAACCCACCATTCAGGGAACAAAGCACGATATTGAATTAACTTTTGAATTTGATTTGATTTTTATCTTTGATCTCACACACTACACAGCAAAATCGGTTTCGATTCAACTACGGAACAATTCCAATTTCTATTTCGATTTCTATATATATATGCACTGGTATATATAGGCGAATATATGTGCGTGTGTGTGTGTGTGTGGCAGAAGAAAAACTTTCGATGATATTGTTGAGGAAGAACCGAGAACAACACTCGACGAGCACGAAACACTAACTGAATCTCGCCAAGCGCACTGCGACTGTCAGGAGGTGGCTGTGTGCCGATCTTCAGGCAGCTGGGAAATGAGGGGAGTGGGAGAAGCCGGAAAATTGGGGGAAGAAGATGCGTCACGAAGCATCTTCGCATTTTCTTCGGGGCCCGAGATGAGTCTCGTCATTTTCCTACCTAGTGTTCTCTTTCTCTCTACCCATTTGCCGGTGCCACGTAGGGCGCATGCCCCAAGGGAATTGAGAGATCTGTGGGCGACGCTGCTCATTGGTTGTTTGTTTACACATCGCTTTCTAAACAGAATGACAATGTGAAGCAATATAGCAATTGGATTTGCCAGCAAACAGAAAAAAGCAAGCTAAGGAATCTATAAGTGGAACCTGTGTTCTTGCATACTGTTTCTAGTTTAAATATACAAATTATATAGTTATCAAGAGAAGTAAGATATTATTCTAAAACTGTTATCGATTTATTAAATATTGGGAAGTTCACAATTTGGTTTGCTCTCCCATATATCTCTATTTTGTGCGTTTTATTTATCCTAATTTCTGTATGCCAGCTCAATCAAATGCAGTCCACACAGTCCACAATTAGACAACTATGCAGTGCACATAAGTGCGCACTGCTTTGTGGATCAGATACATCCTGGACACAAATGGGATCGTGTCTTCGGAAACAGAGCTCTGTTCATTTGGAATAACGGCAGTTTTTTTAAATTTTCAATTCGAAGTTTCTGCGAAACCAGAGGAAATAGCGCCTTGCGGTTTTTTTTCACACTGTTTCAAAGTTTCCAAAGTGCACTGGTCGCCCGGGAATCTTTTCCCTTTAGTCACCAGGGTGGGCGTGGCGGCGAGAAAACCGTTTGTAACATTTTACTGTTAACATTATCCGTTGCATACTTTTCATACTGTGCCAAACAGCTTTTGTCAGCTATCATTGTGCAGGCGGACAGCTGCACAGCGCCATCTAACGTTCGAAAAAAATTAAAAAAAAACGAACTTTATTTAATTTCAAATTTTAGGAAACATTCCCCCAAGTAGAAAACAGTTTTTTTTTGCATTGAACACACAACATGCTTATTTATTTATCGATATCGATTTATTGCATTGTATTTATTCTCCGTCTTACTTCTTTAACATTTTTCTGCTGTTTTGCATTGTTTTTGCCGTATATTTGTTTATTTAGTACAGTGTTTTGTTTGCTCCTGTTATTTTTATGTATATATATATAGCTTGCTTACTAACTAATTAATAATTAAAATTAGTTTCGAAAATGTATTTATGATATTTGTTGTTGTTTGTTTGTTGTTGTTGTTGTCATGTTGCAGTTGCAATTGTTGCTGTCATGTTGAGGTTATGTTGAATTCAAATTGGTATGTACTTTCTCTATATTTCTAAGTTTGTATATTTTTCTATCATGTTTCAAACAATATTGCATTTATCGATTTAGTTTGTGTACATTGTTTTTGCTTGGCTAATCTAAACTACGCTTGATTGGCAACATCTTTGGATTAAATGCAATTTACAGTTACTGTATGTGTGTGTGTGGGTGGAAATCATATATTGTATCAATTGGCATGTGTGCAGATGCAGTATATGCAAATCTGTGTGTGTGTATGTGTAAGCGCATTTTGCTCGCATCGAGTTTCATTAGTAGATCTGTAAATATATCCTCTATATATATGTATACATTGTATTATTATTGTTTAATATATTGCATTCTAGCATTAGTTTTTGTCAATTTCAACTATATTCGCTTCGCGTAAACTTTTCTCATTTTGTGACACGCAAAAACAGTGTTGTAAATTACAAAAATATATTTCGTTTTGCTTGTTGTTGTTGTTGTTTGTGGTTGCTACTGCTACTGCTGTTGTTGTTGTGGTTTGCTGTTGTTATCGAACTTAAATAATCGAATAAACGATTTATCTGCCATACTTTTACGTTATACGGATACGTAATACGGTACTACGTATGCGAGTACGTATGTTTTTTTATTTCTTATTACAATACAAAAGGTACGAAAGGCGCGACAAATCTCGCTGCGGGCGAAATTTACACTAAAAATTGACTTAATTGTGAAAATGTTTTAAAGAAAATCGACATAACGAAATTTCCAATTCTTCTTCTTACGCTCTACATTGCAGAATCTTTAAAGTGTTTTATTGTTTTTTGTATTATTTTTGTTGTTTATCATAATAGGAAAACTTGAATCGAAAGCGGCAACTAGTTCGAGTATCTTTTATGTTTTTTGTTGTTACTTTTAATCTGTTTTGAATGCATTTCCATTATCTTATTAGGTTAGGGGGCCCCCTCTCGCTCTCTCTCTCTCTGTCTCTACTCGGCGCGACAGAGCAGCGAGGCGAAGCGAAAGAGTCGCATCCAGCTAAAGAGCTTCGACTCGATGAGATTCTCCTCCGCCGTCGATGTGGTCATAGAGACCCGCGACGAATTGGAGGATTTACTGCTGCGCTTCTGCTGCATTATCCTGGGCGAGCTCATCTTCATAATGGAGTAAGTCGTCTTGACGGCTGTGGGGCGCACGCCTCAATGGGGCGTGGCAACGGTGGGGGTAGCGAGAAAAACGAGAGACGCACGTGCTGAAAAAAAAAGAAAAAAGAAATGTGAATTAGGATTAGAGATACATAGAGATACACTTACATACAAACATGCACACACACACACAGTGAAGTCAAGTGTCGAGTGTCGGCTGTCAAGAGCAACTCAACGCACAAAAGCCACTCACTGCTAGCAGCAGGAGCAGGGGCGAATGAAGGGCGAGAGAAGTGGGGGTCTGGTAGTGGATATTGTGAATTTTATGGAGCGTGACATTTGAACGGCCAAACGGCAGAGGAAATTGCTGACAGTGTACGCAAAACTTTGTTAATGCTTCATTGGCTATGCCTACACCCCCTTTCCCCCCTTCTCTTGCTCGTCTCCCCCTCTTGCTAAGTTCTATAGACGACCTTGCTGTGCCCGAATTTGTGCCGCCTGCTCCAGTTTTGGTTTGTATGGAGCCAATGTTGGGCAGCACATAACGGTTCGTTACATGTGTGTGTGTGTGTGTGTGAGAGAGAGAGAGAGTGGTTAAGTACGTTGCACACACACAAACACACACGCACACGTGCGCGCAAATTAAACTAAATCCTGTCGAACAAATCGTTCTACGTCACTTGCAAAATTACGCAATGCAATCCACAAGCACTGCATGCAGCCCACTCCTCTCTCACACTCCACTCCACAGCCCACGCCTCTCTTACACTCCACTCCACTTCGCTCTCTCTCCCTCTGCCCACTGCGCTGCCCACGTCACGTTCGCCTCGCAGCAGCAGCAACAACAAATTCATTTCAATTCTCATTTAAATATTTTACAATCTCAGCGCTTTTTCACGCGTCGAAGTCGACGTCAGCAGCAGCAGCAGCGCAGACAGCTGACAAACAAGAACAAGCTAAATACAACAACAACAACATGCAAAGCATACGAAATGCAACAGCTGAATGTGTCGGACCACGCGACAACGTTTTATTTATGTACAAAGCAAATTTGTTGTTGTTGTTCAAGCAGTAAAAAAACCGAAATTATTTTGTAGATACATTTCCACACACACACACACACACAGACACACATACACATTGTAGATCTCGTGTGTTTTGTTGTGCTTTCAAAACTTTACCGCCTGCGCAATTTCCTAACCTTTTATACCCTACACAAAGATGAGTGTGGTATGTTGTTTTCGATAAGTTGTGAAACGTGTTTGTTAAATAGTTTACTGGGTATTTATTAACATGTTTTAATTCATTCCTTGGAAACAAATTTTATATATTCGGCTTGACTCATTTCATTTACGGGGTATCTAACAGTTGCTACTAACTCTAGAAGCGACGCTGTGGAACATATTTGCTCACCCCAAAAACTTTAATCTTTATCAAACTGTTAATTCAACTCATTTATTTTACAGGGTATCTGTGACAGTTTCGACACATTGTGGAACGTATTTGAGATTTCCCAGTAACGATTGCAATCAACTTGAATTTTTTTCTCTATGTGTTTACAGGATATCTGTCAGTTCCTCCCAACTCTAAGAGAGAAGTTGCATAAAGAAAAAATGATCTTGAGTATCGTTAAGAGATACCGTTAATGCAACTTATTGCTTTCACAGGGTATCTGACAAACCCAAGAAGTACACATGGCAGCAGCAACACGTTCTAGAACGTATTTGCTTAACTGACCTAGCAATGTATACACTCTTTCCAGCTTTTTCTCTTTGACTTACAGGGTATCTGCCAGTTGGTACAGTCTCTTTTATTCAACTTGTAATTTGAATTCGCTTGAAAAATTTCTTGGCCTGCAAACGGTTTCCATTCCGTTTTCTGCTTTGGCATAGATATTTCGAAAATGGAAATGGAGAAGGGAAGGGGAAATGGAGAAGGTGGCAAGAGGCAGGGAGGTAGATATCTGTTGGTTTCGTGTTGCGCTTTAATCTTTTGATGCGAGCTATGCAGCAGCTGCTGCTGCTATCGCTGTCGCTGCCCACGCTGCCGCCAGTTCCCCTTTACCCTCCGCCCCCTCCCCACTTCATTCCTGGTTGACGTGGCAAACAAATGATTAAGCTTTTCCCCGTGCCACGTCTGCCCCATGCAGCGGGGGCATGCATTTAATTTTATAGCATTGCTCTGCTAGCCTGCGGGGCGTATACGTGATGTTTTTATTACCATCTAAATTAAAAGATCCCGAGACGAGACGAGACGAGAAGAAGATGTCATCGCACATGAAGATGCTACTAAAGATGTGTAGCTTAGTCGTCACCTCGTGCCGTGCCCCAAGGAGGGGGTGGCAGCAGGGGAAGGAGAGCGAGGGCTGCGGCGCCAGCTCGGGATATTTATGAGTGCCCAGCGACGAATTTCAATAACGAATCGAATGATTAAACTTGTAGGCCATATTCATTTGTGGATGCCATAAATATGACCAGACAGGCGGGGTATATGGGGATGCTATCTTTAAGTTAAAGATCTTTATATTCTTGGATTATAGGATATGTCTTGCAATGTGACAACAATATTCAAGGTTCTATAGTCTGTCAAGAAGGAAGAAATTAGGAATTCTTAATTAAAAGAAGTAGAAATTATATGTTATATAACGAGAACGAAGGCCGAAAGTTGTATACCCTTGCAGGTTCTTAACTCCTCCAATTGTTCCTATACAAGTCGTATTTAATGGTGCTGAATTTGAGTATATTGTGTATATTCATATCACACTTTGAATTGGCACTAATAAATAAAGTTATTTCTTAAATCACAACTGTTCTGCATACAAAAGGCGATTCGGCCGATTGTTCCTATGGCTGCTATACACAGACAGACAGACGGACAGACAGTCGGACAGACAGACGGACGGACAGACGGGCAGACATGGCTAGATCGACTCTCCCGTTGATGCTGCTTCAGAATATATATTTCTATGGTCGGATATGTCTCGTATAGTGCGCTGGAAACTTCTGGCCACAATAATTGTACCCTCTATACCCTCTATACTCTATAATTGTACCTACTATACTCTGAATATTCTATACCAATCATAAATTTATGTGTCTCTATTTTCTCTCTATTCCATTTCGAAAACTTTCAGTTCTAACGCAATTGTATAACTTAATATGTAAATTAATAACTGCTATGTATAACTTAATATGTAAATTAATAACTGCATCTTCTCTTGCATTCGTGAATGACTGACTGAATCTGGTAACCTCTGGCACGCACACACACACTTACACACACACGACACGGCTGCCGCGTCGTGTCACATGCTCACATTGACCCACTTGGCACCTCTCGAGCCGCTGTCGTTGCCTCTGCCACCGTTGCTGCTGCTACTGCTGCTTCTGCCTTTGCTGCTCTCATGCAGTTTTGAGCCTGTGCCAAACTCAATTATCAATTTGCGCTTTTCATTTCTCGCACATATTTTATTGTGCGATGGCAATTGCAGTCGCTGCCGCTGCTGCTGATTCTGATTCTATTACGCTAACTCTGCCGCTGCTAGCTGTGCTCTTCTTTTGTCCTCTATCGCTGCTTACGGCGCTACCTCTGTCACTAACTCTGCTGTTTCCTCTGCCCTCTGTCACTGCCTACTGAACTCCAACTGCCGGTAGCTCTGTTGCTCCCTCTGCCACTACCTTCTACGCTCTTTCTCTGTCCTCTGTCGCTGTCTACTGAACTCCCTCTGCAGCTAGCTGTACTATTCCCTGTGTCTACAACGCTCTTTCTCTCTCCTCTCTCGCGGCCTACTGCGTTTCCAATGTCGCTGCCTACTGCGATCCCTCTGCCGCTAGCTCTACTGCTCCCTCTGCCATGTTTACCTTCTGTCTCTATTTCATCCATTTGGAATTGCCTAAGCCGTGCGCCGCATTTGTTCAATTGACAGCAGCAGAAGAGAGCGCACGTGAGAGAGCGGGGCGCGCAGAGTGAGTAAGAGTGTGAGGTGCTGCTGCTGCTGCTGTTGTTATTGTTGTAGTAGAGTGAACGGCAATGGGTTGACTTGCTGCTGCTGTTGTTGTTGTAATTGTTGAGGGCAAACCAGCAACATATGTATATATGTCTGCGTGTGCCTGTGTGTGGCTCATATCTGGCGCTGTCGCTTGCGGTTCCAATTGCATTTGAAATGCGTCTGCTGCCTGTGCCTGTGTCGCCTCCCCTCATTTGTTATCAAAGCGTGCCAGCTGAGCTCGTCCCTGACTGACATAACCTAACACACACACACATATAGACACATTTATAGATGTCTCTCTCGCACAATCTTGCAGTTACATGCGTCTTAATGAGGCTTCAATATCGCTTGTCAAATGTTCTCAACTGTAAACGACAGTGGAGCTGAGCGATGATTGATGATTAAACTTAGTACAGTGGGTGCTCAATAGAGTGGTATGGCAAAGTGGAAAGTGTTGGTACCCATTCATTTGATTATTCGATTACTTTCAATTATTCGATACCTTTCAATTATTCGATAGAGTAACTTGCTAATTACTTTGTTTATTTGATAATTCTATTATTTTCGATTAGTAGAAAATTCGATAGCCCTCGTTTGGTAAAGTGATAATGGTGATAATCTAGCTTATTACTTTGAATATTCGAAATGTTGATACATTTCGATTAGTTGATAATTTGATAACTTCCAATTATTCGATTACTTTATTATTTTCTATTATTAGGTAATTCTATAATCTCCGATTAAAGTGAGTTGATGGTGATTCACTTGCTTATTACTTTAAAGATTCAATAAATCAATACAATTCGATTATTCGATAGCTCGACACATTTTAATTATTCACCTCGCAATCTGATAATTTACTTAACAGCCTGTTCGATATTTATCGATAATAATCGATTATTCACTTATCAATTTATTTATCCATCAACTTTAACGACTTTACACTGTACTACACAACATCAAATTGGGCTGACAAATAAATCTACCAAATACCATGCATGTTGAACTTGAATGCCTTGACAGAGCATTTCCAACCCCCTCTCCGCCCTCTATGACTACCCTCACACTCTCTATTACAAACCATCTGACGGTGATCTCTCGATCTTTTACGTCGCCTCTTATGGGCGCGCCATGAGCTCAGCAATTCACACAATATGACATCATGTGAGACAATGTTGGCGACCAGTTTCCAGTTCAACTTGAATTGGCAGCAGCTCATAAATATTTACAACATGCAGTCGATAATCACAGAGAGAAAGAGAGAGAGAAAAGGAGGCAGAGCTGGAAAATCGCATTAATATTCAAAACAATGCTAATTTCGCTTGCCATTGTTGTTGTTGTAACTGTAAACGAGAGACGCGTCGTCTGCGAAAAGTCTCACAACGAGAAGACGCTGTGTATCTGATAGATGCGCCGCATTGTTTTGCCCCAGAACAGCATTGGGCCGCAAAACCGCAAACGACAGCAAGTGCCCTAGGGCTGTGCCTACCCCCCGCCGCTCCCTTTCTTCTCCCTCCCCTCTCTCACCCTTTTCCAACTATGGCAAACAGTTGTAACAGTCTAGTTAACTTGCTGAACGAAATGTATCTGCAAGTTACTTACAACAATCCCCAGTCCGCATAGCTGTATCTTGTTGTCGTTTCCCCTACTTTGTTGTGTTTGTTGTCGTTGTTATTGTTGTTGTTGCTGTTGTTGTTAGCTGACTGACTTTCGAAACGTGTTGTCATGTAAATTAACCAAAAATGCTATGTACCTTTGCCGTAGCTGGCCCCGTAGATCTTTTTTCTCTCTCAACTGAACAAACAGAGAACGTCGCTGGCGTCACCAGCCTGAGAAATACAAACATAATGAAAGACAGTTGCCCTCCTCCACCACCTCCACCTCCTCCTGTTCAGTGTCTCCATAAGTAGACAATGGTCTAGTACATGCCATGTACGATGTCAATTGGTCGGAGAAAACATACCAAGAAAATGGCAAGAATTCAATTACACAATCAGAGGAAACTACTATATCTATCTTTCTTAAGGTTAAACTAGCAGCAGAAGTATTTAAGTTATACAAATAAAAAACTACTACAACAATAATCACTAAAATCACCAAATATCACAGCTAATGATAAAGTATTTCTCAAGTAATTCAGTGTTTAAAGAACAGAAACTACTTAAATTCGAGAAATCATTAATAACGATTAAATATTTCCTTGAATATTCACACTTTTGAAACCATAAAAAAGTCCAATAATATTTAAAATATGTTTAATTAATGTCATTGCTAATGAACAGATATTTCTTTCTAAAGAACAGAAACAACTTTAATATAATATATCATTGAAATATATCAAATATTTGCCAAGATATTCAGCATCCATAGAGCTCAATCTTGTCTAATTTAATAACCAATATTAATCAAAGAATTCAAACTTAGTTCAGTCTCTTAGTAACTAGTAGCTAGAAACTACTGAAAAGATAATGAATGTAACTTACAAATACATATCATTATATAATTACAAAGGTAATAATCGAATATATTTGAAATTATTCCCTCTACTAAATGCCTTCTTATTATCCAATAAGCACATAAGCAACGCATAACATTGATAATGAACAAATATATTCTCCATTTGTTTATCAACAACATTATTCAATTGCATTTGTCAGTGATAATTTGTTTACTATTTGCAAAACTATTAAATCATTTGTTGCCCAGAAGAAGAATTCGAAAATCGGAAAAACAGTTTGGTCAGTTGTATATTGTTTTTATGCCGCAAACACAGACAGACTCAGACACTGACTGACTAATTTACATTGCCGTCCTCCTCCTCTCTTTCTCAAGGCGCAATAATGCGTCTTTGGCCACGTTGTGTTCATTTCCTGCTTGGCCAATATTACGCATACGCCCCGTGAAAACTACAAATGCAAATATTTAATCATTATTGCGCATAAAATTCGTGCGCTAAAGGCAATAAACAATAAACAAAACAAAGCGAGAGAAAATCAATAAAAAAGCTAAATGAATGAGGAAAAACCTGAAGTTCAAAGTTGGCCACAAGAAATTGCGACGTCGCTGCTCAGCTCATTAGCTTAGCAAGAGAATTCCCCCATACCCTTCTCTCACTCGTTCACAGCAGTAGGGTGGGGGAGGGTAGGAGTAGCGTCTTGCATAATGATGGGAAACTGTTTTGTTTTCGTTGCCTGATAAGAAGCAGCGCGACTAATGGGCCTTCTCATTGGGAGCAGCAGTTTATAAACAGTTTTTCAGCATCATTTCAGGCTCATAAAACGACGACGACGACGGCGACGTGTCTTTAATTAATTAACACACAGAAAAGGCAATAAAAATTTAAATTAAAGTTTGGTAAAGAGCGAGAGAGAGAGAGACACACACTGAAGCTATAGTTATAGCGCGCCTGACAGTAAGATACCCTTCCCCCTTACTTAAAAGATTTTATATTTATCTTCCTGTTATTGCTTTCTCGATCTCACACATATAAGTAGGCAGAGATATAGTATTCTTTTATATTAGGTTGGCAAATATCTCCCTTCCGCTGAAGGGAGATATTTGACAACCTTATATATATATATAATATTATTAATAATATAGTATATATTAGGTTGGCAAATATCTCCCTTCCGCTGAAGGGAGATATTTGACAACCTTATATATATATATAATATTATTAATAATATAGTATATATATAATATTATTTTTATTGATGCTAACATGTATATACCAAGAATGTTTACTAAAGATTTTTCTAACATTTACACAATATATTAGGTTGTCAAATATCTCCCTTCAGCGGAAGGGAGATATTTGCCAACCTAATATATAATATTATTTTTATTGATGCTAACATGTATATACCAAGAATGTTTACTAAAGATTTTTCTAACATTTACACAATATATTAGGTTGTCAAATATCTCCCTTCAGCGGAAGGGAGATATTTGCCAACCTAATATATACATATATATATGTACATATGTATCAAAGCAAAAATTTATGACAGCAATACATTGCTTAATAATTGGAATCGTCCGATTGCGTGGGCATTTTAAATAAACTTAGTAAGCGTATGATATACTAGAATCTTCATGTCAAATTTGGTGGCTCTAGCTTTGATAATAGCTAAGATCTCAACGTTCAAACGGACGGACAAACGGACAGACACAGGAACAGGCGGCCAAGCAGAAGAACAGACGAAAAACGAAGACGGACATCGCTCAATCGACTAATTTTGTGAACCTGATCAAGAATTTACATACTTTATAGGATCTTTCACGGCTTCATCTGTCTGTTACACATATTTACACAAATACGCTTTACCCTTATTGAACGTAGGGTATAAAAACAAGCCGTGCATGTTGAGGTGTTTAGTTTTCCTCTCTCTCTCTATCTCCCTTCTCACATTTCTTTTTCTTTGGGCAAACAGAGATGACTTTCGTTTTATGGCGGACCACACACACGCACACCTGAGCCACACCTGCACACACACATTTGCATATTTGATCAGCGCCTTTTACCCTTTCGGCCTTTTGACCTTTTGTCTTTGCGCGATTTCCATTGATTTTCGATTATCTTTAATTGGCAAGGCCTGTCAGAAGTGCTGACCAGCTCCCTTCACAGTCACGCCCAGCTCTGTCTGTCAACTGATTGAAAGGCTGAAGAATTTAATAAATTTCCTTGACTGCTCTCTACCCTACCCCGCCTGCTCCTGCTTCCATGTGCTTTAGCTATCCCTGCCTCATGTTTATTTCTTCTTGCTCGCATTATTTTTGCTTCCATCGTCATCAGCTGCTTCCACTTCCTCTGCTCAGCTTGTTTATGCATTGGAATGGACTTAAGTTTCTTAGAGTTGGGTCAGGTTCGGTCATTTATTTACAGCCTAATCGCAATTCGTCAATGGCCTCTTGCCAAATCCCTCCACATTCGTTAAGAAAGCGCCCACATCCAATATCATTTCAATGTAATAACTCAACTGTTTCAAGTTCAAAGCATTTCCCTGGAACAGCTTAATCAAAAAGGTTTCGTATCGATGCAGATAAAACAAGAGATTAATGTTTTTGTTATAAATTACAATAAAACTGTTTACGTTGTATAGTTATGACCCAAAATGTTTATATAGAATGAGCATGCCACTTTAACTTTCAAGTAAAAACTTTCAAGTTCTCAAAGAATAACAAAGATATTGTATGGATATTTTATTATTTAAGAGAATAACTTGTTTTTATATAATATATTATCAAAATTGTTAGAGATTCCAAATTACAATTATATAGAACTAAAATGTTCCGATTTTAAATTTTCTGTCAATATAAGGTCCCTTACTCGATTTCAAACACCTTTAATTTTGTTGAATTCTTCCGATGTTCATCAAGAATATCAGTTGGTGAAGGTTTTGATACCAAGATTGTTTCTAAACGAAAAATCTCTATATAATTTATAATATAATGATATAAACATGCTCTTTTTTTTTAAGAAATTCCCTCAAAACGCAACAGCTTGGAGCTTTTTCTTTTTTTTCATGATATTACATTGGATTATGGGGCTCAACCATCTTCATAGGCAAAGAACAAAATGTTTGGGGACGCAGTCTTATCGGCCAAGTGTTCGCACGCCCCCCTATACGAAACTCAAGAAAACTCATAGCGATATAATCTGCTTAATGAGTTTCTGCTTTTGGGTTTTGCCTTTCAGTTGGACTGTTTTATTAGAACTATTTGGGACACAAATATTGATTTCCTGCAGAAGGGAGGGCTCTCTCCGTCTCTTACAATCTCTCTCTCTCTCTCTCTCTCTCTCACTGTCGCTGTAAGTACATGTAACCAAAAGCGATAACAGTGCGATAAGCACAAGTATGTATATTGGGGTACTCCATGATGTACGTGTATTTCGGGAATAGTTTTTTTTGTTTTTTGTTTTGGGAGCCAAGTGCATTTAACGATATGATAAAAGTGCGGAGCACATAAAAGATTGGGCAATGTGGCCAACAATAAAGTTGACCCAAATAGAGCGCAAAGCGAAGCACAGCTGGGTAAGCACATAACGGACATACGTATCTACCACATAAGCAAATACATGTATAGTACATATACAGAGACTATGTAAGAACTGTGACGTCCTAGATTCAAGTCGTGTGTGTCGTGTGTGAGCTTGAGAATAACGTTCAATTAAACGTTAAATGCCAATAAATTGAATGCGATGATGGAGTGAATGATGCCAAGGGGTGTGTGTGAGTGTGTGTCTGTCTGTGTGTGTGTGTGTCACGTTATTAAATCACAATAATTATGCACTTTCATAACAAAATGATAACAACAGCTGGTCGCAAATTGGATGACTGTCTCTCATAATGCTTATTGGCCCATATAAACGTG
Source organism: Zaprionus davidi (assembly GCA_018903715.1). Lineage (NCBI taxonomy): Eukaryota > Metazoa > Arthropoda > Insecta > Diptera > Drosophilidae > Zaprionus > Zaprionus davidi. The sequence goes on from JAEIGL010000006.1 coordinate 8,208,058, forward strand.
GCTGACACACAGTGGGGCAACAAAGTAATTGGCATAATGATGATAATGCCTCATGAGCGGGTAGCATCACAATAAAAAAGGACGCGTTACCATAAAAAGAACTCACTAACTTTACACATGAGACACGTTTGTGTCTTTCTCTCTCTCTCTGTCTGTCTCTCTCGCTCTCCCTTAAGAACCCTGACAAAAGTTTGGCAAAAGAAAATATAATGCGCATTTGTCTTGGGGAAAACTTTGCATTGCTTTTGTTTGCTTCAAGGGGAAATCCGGTTTTAAACATAACTCAAAAGTTACATATGAACTGTTTACTGGGGGAATATGTAAACCATACGTAAACCTACTATATTCTAAGGTTATGGCTTAGCTGGATGTTCTGTAAGCGTCGTCTGAATGGAATTTATGCTCGAATTGCAAGGCGAACTTTAAATAGGGTCATAAAAACAAATGAAAAACGAGCCCTGATTTACGCTCGACTGAAAGTCTCGTTCGCATTACGTAAAATGCGTGTTACACACACACAAACACACTAATACACACACGCACACAGTCGTACATATAGACAGATAACCGAAAAAGAAGACAGTCACTTTGGGTTTACGATTTCAAGGACACGTCTAGGACCCAAGGACATTAATGAAGTGACGCTTAGACGGACAGACACACATATAAAAACATTACACAACACTCACTAATACGCATAATACTGTTACAGAGCACTAGCTCAGAGTGGCAACTTACCGTTAAATATGGAGTTAGCAGCTTCTTTTGAAGGCCGCTACGAGTTTAGTTAGTAGTTCCCCTTAGTAGGCGCTGCCAAATCAATTTCTGTGTGTTTGTGCGTATGTGGGTAAATGATAGCAGATCAAGTAGAGCCCAGCTGGCTTTCGACAACAAACAAAATTACCGTATTCTAGAACAAAATTAACGACAATTTGAATAGATTTGTATTGTTTTTATATATCCAACTCTGTCTCTCTCGCACGTCGCGTGTGTTTGAGGCTGCAAACGAAATTAGCGAACGAACCAGTTGAGAATTTTTGTGCCAGAGCAAACAAGAACCTTACGCCGCGAACTCAGCTGACTGAATGAAAACGCACGCAGCAAAAGCAGCAACACGACGCCAACAGCAGCAGCAGCAGCAACAGCAGCAGCACGAAGAGCAGCAAAGAGAGTGGGAGAGCACGAAGCTAGGCGCTGAACGAAAAATAGTGGGAGGCAGAGCAACAAGCACAACAAGAGAGCCGTCAAACAGGTAAAGCCTACACTGCAGTCGCATGCAGTCAAAGAGTGGATCAGAGGGAGAGACAGAGAGGAGGCTGAGAGAAACAAACAAAACAAAAAATACTGATGTTTGATAAAAATTTGTAGCGCTATTTTTCATTCACTTTTCCCACGCGCTGCATTGCGGGACATGCTCTCTCTCTGTGAACGCGCTCTCTTAATATCTTTCTCTCTCTCTCTGGCTGTGCTGCATGTCAATGTAAATTGGGGAAATTTAACAGCATAAAAATCCAAAGCCAAAGCCAACTAGCGCTGCTGCTGCTGCGCTGCTTATGTAACGTCTACGTCTCAGGCAGCGCTGAAGGGCAGTCAGCGACCTCGTTCTAGAAAAAAGGCAGCAGCAGAGGCAGCAGGAAGATATACAATGAAAACGTAGGGTTTTCTTTTCTCTTTTCTCCTATGCAGCCACACAGCGGGTCTATAAACAGCGGGTGACGATTGCTGTGGGTGGTGAATGGGGCGACATCAAAGCGACCAAAACGAAATTGCGCAACTGAAACAGCAACAAAAACAAAAACAAAAAAGAAAAGAACCTTCGTGTGGGGCCACGTGAGCAAATGCGTATGTTGTTATTGTAGAAGTTGTTGTTCCTTTCTACCTGCAACATTTTCTCATTTTTCTTCAAGTTTTTCACATTTTTTATTGTGCTCTAGTTGATTAAACTGGCGACCTTAATCCGGCACCCTTTATGGACACTGCCGCAGCAATGCATCTCTTCAGACAATAATTGACCCCATCAGGTTTACTCTTACCCTCCCCCTTTCTCTACGTTACACAAATGTTTGCTCAGGCGTAATTCAATTCCAAGCGCCATTTATTTATAGTGGCCATCGGTCAGGAGAAGCCGCAACCGCAGTCCCCCTCCTGTTCCTCCCCACTTCCAAAGTTGTCTGTGCAAGATTTATGGTTAGCACAAATTGGGTTAGGTCAGCAGCAAGCAGCAGGGTGGGAGGAAGAAAGAGCAGAGGACAGGATACATGGCTAGACCAAAGCACCTGATGACGCGGGGGAGACTGTGTCTATAGATAATCCAGAGAACCGCAACAGCAACAACAACTTTTGCCGCTGCCCTTTCAACTATTTCCTGTTCTGCTTTGTTGTTGTTTTTGTTTGTTTGGCGGCATCTGGTTTTCTCTTCCCGTAAAATGCGTTTTAATTGAAAGGAAATGTACAAAGACCGAAGGGGCTGGACTGCTAATTGAATTATGTACTCACACAGACATGCACACACTACATATATACCTACTTACACATTTATATGCTTGTACTTTACTTTTGGCATTAGAGAACGACGAAAAGTCGTGCACCATGTTCTGCTTCTTCTTGTTCTTCTTTATTCCATTTTCATTTGGCTGACCCAATTCCAATTGCCCGCAGCAGCAGCAGCAGTGTGCGCTCTCTTGCGCTCTCCCTCTCTGTCAGCCTCTCTCTGCTGCAGTGCCAACACAAACAAACACACAGACTAAGAGAACGTGCATTTGTCATCGTAGCCTGTCATCATCGATACATATTTAATTCAATTTAAGTGCACTCAAACACACACACAACTGCACGCACAGTGGGCAATTAAATTGTGGCTGAGAGAGCCAAAGACAATGACTATGAATAGAACGCAAAACAGCCAAGTGAACATGCCAAAAATTTATTGCACACATCCACATGTAGTTGTGTGTGAGTTGTTTTCTTAGATATGACGGCAACTTCTATTTTCTGCATGTGAGGAGTCAACGGCAAATGCAGTTAGCCACGTTTCCCACATTTGCCTGGCACGCACGACGTAACGACCCACATTCCCACCCACACCCACTCCCAACAAGGCAATTAACATGGCAGACTGCGTGGCTCAGGCTCGGGCCGCCGTTGTCGTGACATAAGAGCAGAAGCAGCACTTACCACACTCAACCCCACCCAACCCAATCCCCAATTCACCCATCTATCGGCCCCCTTCGTGTCAGCAATGTCCTTGAGGCGTGAGCAGAAGGCCACGTGAGGCTTTGTGTTTTTTATTTGGGCAACTAGTATTTGTTTATTTTTTTATTATATTTTTATTGTGCTCGTCACTATACAGAATTATAATTTTAAGAACTACTTATTAAGTTTATATAATAATAGTATTCCAGATCCAGAAGGAATATAGATATTTAAACTAATTGGAATTCATGTGATTAGTTTTATTTATTTTAATAATCACACATCCTTTGACCATTTCAGGCAATTCACAGTCTAAGGTATGGGAGCCGATGCGGATAATGGTAAGAAAATCTTCGTTCAGAAGTGCGCGCAATGCCACACATACGAATCAGGTGGTCCCAACAAGCAGGGACCCAATCTGGGCGGCATTGTGGGACGAAAATGCGGTACAGCAAGTGGCTTCAAATATACTGATGCTAATATCAAAAAGGGCATAACCTGGACCGAAGCCAATCTGGATGAATACCTCAAGGATCCAAAGAAATATATTCCTGGAACTAAGATGGTTTTTCCGGGGCTTAAGAAAGCCCAAGACCGCGAAGATTTGATTGCCTTCCTTAAGCGTGGAAAATAAAAGAGACGAATGAAATTGAATAAATAAATTTGGATTGGGCAAAAAGAATATTTAATGGAATTGATAATGTTATTCAAGTGCTGCGAACTCAGTCAGCTATTTTAAATCAAGCCTTTATGAAAGTTCCAAAAAGACTTAGTTTTTCTTCTGATTTAAATTGTTTAGATTTTCCAACCAATTCAAATTTGTGCGCCAAACTTGCTGTAGTGACATAGCAGCCAGCTTTAAGTCAAACTGTGTATTTTTACAAAACAGCTGAGCACTGGCTCTGTTATTGAACATAAAAAATATATATTGAAAATTTGTAATATTTTTAACTGATTGAGCAATCTTTTACAAAAATATTATTCCAATCATTTATTTGAAACACGGGCCATATAATTATTTTCACATTCGCAAGCAAAACAAAAATTCAATAAAGTATCGATATATCGATTTATTAGTTTGGGGAATTATAAACAGTTAAATAAATAATTACTTATCTTTAAAGTTACGATTAACCTTGTTTATTTATATAAAGTTTTTATAAAATATAAAATGTTTAGCCTTTTAATACCTATATGTAGCTTAAACAGCATACCGCAACTAATTCGCATTGCTATTATCGATAACATAAAATATCTGATTTGCCAATTGGGATCTTTTGTCTCATTCGCTAGCTAACTGTTCGCAGTAAACGACGGTTTGTGTTCAATGTAAGTAGCGGGATTTTTGCAATGACGTAAATATAAGTGTAAAAATTATAAAAAAATCCCTGAAATATTGATTAAGTGCTATTAAAGTTAAATGCTAGTTTTGTGTGAGACACCTTGAAAGTTAAACGCATTAAAAATGAGCTGAATGTTGTGAACGCGTCGTAAGGCGAATTATCGATGCAAATGATTTTTGGGGGTTGTTTGCGTTACATAAACGTGTGATGTTTCCTATAGATGCTTGTGTGTGTGTATCTATCTATGTATACGCAAGTATTATGTGAGTGTTTAGTGAACAAAGATGCTAAAGTTAGCAAATATAGATGAATGATCTATATTACATACCCATGCAAATTCGCCTTGATATGCGTGAAAAGTCACATTGGCATTGAAAAGAGCGCGATTCGATTACATGAGCAATAATAACGTCAGCTCGATCATTTTCCATCTCTCTCTTTCGAGCCGAATTGTAGCTCCATTTTCGCACGCGCCACGTGGTTGTTGGACAACTTGCAACTTCTCTTTAAAGCGCCAATTTTCTCAATTCTCTTTTTCTCTATAAATATGTTAGAGGTCGATTATGTAAGTGGGTCAGATTTTTGCGTGAACACTGACACAATTTCACGCATTCTCCCACTACGATGCACACACAGACGCATGTGCATGTGTATATGTATGTGTACACTCCTTGGCCAGCTTCCAATGAAAAGTGATTTTAGATCTCATCAAGGCCGCCACTAGACGACATTGTCACTTTTTATGTAATACGTTCCTCACTCAGCCTCGCTCTCACTCTCTTTACTAACTCTGTCTGTGTGTGGGTGTGAGTGACTAACTGACTGCAGTCACATGCAATACACATTCAAGTTCGCGTAACTGCACGCAATTCCGTTAGTCACAACATTAGCAAAGACCCTGAGTGGGTTCTCTCTGTCTGGAATTTGTTGCCTGTTGCTGTGCGGCAGCAAAAAACGCGACAACATGTGATCAACTCACGTATGTAGGTGTGTGTGTACGTGTTTGTCTGGTGACGTAGCTGCTCTCTTACGCGTGTGTGAAGAGCGTGCGGCGATGAATGAACTCTGAGCGGACGCAGATTAATCTGCAAAACGGCGTTAGATAATAGAGTTATAAAAAAAAACGTTTGTCCCAAGTGCATTACTAATAATTGTTTAGGCCTTATCAGTGCGACAAACTGATAACAGTCGAGCTGCTGCTCACGTTAGCGATTCTGTTATATATTATTTATTTACGTAACTTTTGATTTAATTATTCGCACTAATTGTTGATTTTTCTGTCTTTCTTGCTCATTTGTTGCAGTCGAGTCGGTGTTAACACATCAAATACATATAAGCTATAATGGGTGTACCAGCTGGTGATGTTGAGAAGGGCAAGAAGCTGTTCGTGCAGCGTTGCGCACAGTGCCACACTGTGGAGGCCGGTGGCAAGCACAAGGTTGGACCCAATCTGCATGGTCTGATCGGTCGCAAGACTGGACAGGCAGCCGGTTTCGCCTACACAGATGCCAACAAGGCCAAGGGCATTACCTGGAACGAGGATACTCTGTTCGAGTACCTGGAGAACCCCAAGAAGTACATCCCCGGCACCAAGATGATCTTCGCCGGTCTGAAGAAGCCCAACGAGCGTGGCGATCTGATTGCCTACCTCAAGTCGGCCACCAAGTAAATCCCGAATCCCACTCCACCCACCACACAACACACACATAGACGCAACTAGCTCCAACTCTGTATTATGGTCGATATGACGAAGGGGTGCGACGTGGCAATCAATCTTGACAATGCCATGTGTGTTCCGGTCACAATAGAGGAAAAAGAACAACAACAAATACAGCCAGAACTTAAACTACAATTATATTAATTTAAAGTTTAAATAGGACAATTACATTATTTAATTTTAAAAGTGGAAATACTAAATAATTTAAAATCGCATAATTGTAATGACCACGATAGGAAGAACAACAGAAATTAAATAATTTAAACAACAACAACAAATCTGCTGTTTTTTTATTGATACGAAAGAGAAGCCACTTGAGAACGATGACAGAGGGAAACACCTACTCAAAAACTGGCGTGAAAAAGCTATGCGTGTACGAGAAAAGCTCGCTAAAGCTTTGGGGATTACCCTGCTTGCATTCAAGACATTCCAGTTTTATTGTACATTTATGTAATGTAGTTTTTATTTATTTATTTTCAATTAAGAAAGCTACAGTCGAGTATATAGTACACTCTAAATAATAATATATCTATCTAAGAATACATTTTGTTTTATTATCTAATCACAACTAAAATTTTACCTATTTGAATGATAATATTTAATGTACACACCAAAAATGATCGTTATAGCTTTAATATTTTGTTTGCAATTCCCCTTGTTAGACCCTTTGGCCTCTTAAGGGCGTGGCGAAATTAAACATAAAAGCTGATCTGACAATTAACATATAAAAGCTTTAGCTCTTATAGTTTCTGAGATCTAGGAGTTCTGATCAAGAATTTATATTCTCTGTAGTATCAAACATGCTTGCTTCCATTCACATTTGTATTATTTCGTTTTTGCACAAACTTTAAATACCCTCTACACCATTGGTATTTTATTCTATTATTAAAATACCCTCCCTATTTGTTCTTATACAATTTTTATGTGTATTTTATTTTCATTATTTTACAACGAGTTTTTACCTTTCCCGGCTCAAAAAAACTCCACTTTTAATTTACATTTATGTACTTTTTATTTTTAAAAATTTATTATACACTTTCTTTATATAACAACTGACTGAATTATATTTTCTGATGGTCGATTAAATGAACTGGCATTCATTCAACACGCGATAATAACATTTACAATAATATTGCATTTTATTTATTCGTTTGATATAATTTGCTTTTAAAGAAATACTTTATAGGTTTTTTTTGCATGTGCGCCAATGCGAATATATATCATATAATACAAATTTTACTATAGACTTGCAGAAATTGTGGGACAAACTCTGTACAGCTGTGCAAAGGCTACGCACACGCATAGTTTATAAACAAATAAACAGTAATAATAACAACAAAACATAGACGATAATAATGTATATTAATTTTTTTTTCGGTGTATTTTCTTCAACTTGATGTCTCTCTCTGTATTATCTCTCTCTAGTGTTGTAGATGGTTCGGAATGCCAAGCAAAGAGCAACAATTGAAACAGTTTTTTTAGAATGCTCTGGCACCAAAGTTAGAACTTAAAGTTTAAAGATTAGGAAAGAAAAACACATGCGCTTAATGGGTACCAAGTAGAAGAAGAAGTAAACAGTTAACGATGATGTAAGAGGAGTCCAGTAGGGGGGCGGGATGGAGTAGATCGATCCTTCTCCACCTCCTACTCATCCTCCCCCTGCGGCTCTTATTGTTAGTTAAGTTTCGATGGCAACTGGCGACCCTCGGTTGTACATGGTAGCTGTGCGATGTTAGGTGTGTTTGTGTGTGTGTTTGGGGTGTGTGTGTCTCGCTTAGGCCTTGCCAGCGATGGGTGCAGCGCCTTGTTTCTGGTTCTCGTTCTCCTTCTCCAGCTGCTTGCCAAGGTATTCCCTTTTAGAGTTAAGAGAGATAAAAAATACAATTGAATTTCGATAAATTCTGATTGATATAATACTGATACATTTTGATTTAATGGGGAAATGACTTGAACTAATTTCAGACTTGTTTTGGTGGGGGTACGTAAGTGTGCGTATTGAGCGGCACCTGAGTGAGTGATAGGGGGAATAAGACAAGATAATCGCAGTACGCATACTAACCAGTTGTGTACCATCAGTTTCTGCACAGCCAGCAGTGCCTCATAGCGCACATTGGGATCCTCGTGGCCCAAGTGCTGCATGACAATCTGTTTGCCACCCAGCTGCTCCAACACGCTGCAAAGAAGAAGTATCATGGAATTAGTTTAGAGCACATGCAGTTCGTTAATTCCAACTTGAACTTACTGCTTGCCGCGAGGATAGTGACGCACGTACTCTCCAATATCGAAACAGGCCACAGACAGAATGATGGCATCCTTAGAGGTCTCCAGCAGATGGACGAGAATGCGCAGCAGTTCGTAGTTCTTTTCGTTGAGACGTTGAGCATTCTCACGCCAGAATTTGGCAGATTTATGCACTGGCGACCATTCCAGGCGACCGCTGCGCACCTCTGTTGCATACTCATCAAACGAGCTGAGGTCCTGCACAGAGTTCTGCAGCTTCTCACTCAGATACTCGACATCAGCAGTGATGTCCTCATCATCGAAGCGACGCTGCTCCAAAATCGACAACTGCTTCAACACCTTGCACTGGACCATGGCAATGCAATGATCCTTGGCCACCGATGAATCTTCAGGTTTCTCGATCAGATTACGGAAGACAGCCAAAATGATGCGCGTGACCTTCTCTTTGGCACAATCACTTAGTATATCAGCCAAGATTGGAATCACACTGAACTTATTCATCTTGGCGGCCAGCAGGGGATTGAAGGTGAGCACCCACAGGCAGAAGACCAATTGGTATTGCACCTATGAATAAGAAATCGAATTTAAATTGTACCAAACAATTTACACATTTCAATTTCAAACTCACCTGGAAGTTCACACGTGTCGAAAGGATGCGGATCAGCGTGCTAATGCCATCGACATTGACGAAGGCGAAACGATACTCATCCACACGCAGCATCATCTGCAGGCAACGTGCCACCGACTGAATGTACTCGTTGTTCTGTGAAGATCGGAAGAGAATCTATTACTATACGAATTCTTTGGGGATTCTTTTGTTTTAGTAGCGAGTTAGTTATGACAGTTGATTTTTTGCAGAATTTTTATGGTTTTCTTTTTTGTTTTGTTTTTCTAATGTGCTGTTCTATGCGCTACAACAACAGCAACACAACAGTTACTACAGCTACAGTTACAGAGAGAGAGAGAGAGAGAGTGAAATAGAGAAAGTAGAAATACAGAGGAAAGTGTGCTCTAAATAAAATCACTACAAATGGTTGACAAAGGAAGACGCAGTCGCAAATTCTGCCAAGAGAGACGACTCCAAGATGGGAAGAAGAAGAATTCCGTTTCCGTTTTGATTCGTTTTGATTCGACACCGTCACCGTTATTCAAATATCACCTTTACCTTTACCATACACACTCGTATTACTCGCATATCTTTCTGTTGCTCGCTTTTCTCTGTTTTTTTAGATCAGATCGTGATGGTATTTAGTGGGGTTAGTAGAAACAGTTAGGTATTTAGTCTGTAAACACACGCACACACACACACACACACACAAAACGAGTGTGTGGGTGTTGGGATTATTATCATAAGTATCTTTGACTTCTTGTAATTTTCTCTTTTTGTTATCAGTCAAGGTGTTAGATAAGGAACTTTACCTTATACCACATCATTTTCAATACAAGTGCAAGTGAAAATGATCTTGAGGCTAGAAAGGTTTCCACACCCAATATATACAATTTGTTAAATTTGGTTATGCTTCTATACCCTTGGCAATAAGTTTGCAACCTATCGTACAAGATATCTACATTCCTATAAATTAGTCTTGTCTCTTAATTAAATAATAATAATTAAACTTTGCTCACGAACTTCTTATTATTGCACACTGTAAATAAGTCGCAACAAGTCGAGTCGCAAAACGATATATCGTATAGAACCTATTGGTCGATGTTTATTACTGTTTAAGGTATTGCAACTAAACTAACCACATCTGGCTTTTTCAATCTGGCTTCACGATGTTAAAATTGCATCAAAATCGGAATACTTCAACATATAGCTGGCATAGGAACAAACAAAATTGCGATTCAAAATAAAGCACATAAGCAATACCATTTAAAGTTGTTCAATAACCCCTAAATACTTTTGTAATACTATCAAAATTTCAGTGTGATTTTCAGGGTGTTTTTAAAGTAATTAGAGCTTCTTAAGTTTCGAAGGAACAATGTCAGAAACATTTGTGTGATTATATATAATTAGGAGTATATAATATGCATAGGAATAATTGGCGTACACAAAGCTGCAAGGGTATATAATGTTCGGCAAGCCGAAAAAATCGTTTCTTTCTTTGTTATGTTTATAGAACTTTTTCCAGATCACAAGGGAAGAAATATATATCTCTAATAACGATAATAATTGCATGACTCGCGTGTGTGTGCGTGTGTTTCTTCGTGTGTGTGCGTATGTTTCTTCAATTTGTTGTGTTTGTGTATGTTTCCTCTCGTGTGTGTGTGTGTTTGTTTTTAAGTGTGCGTTTTTGTGGTTGTTGTTGTGTTGTTGGGTGGGTGATTGAGATTGTCAGCTCTTTTTTATGGAGCTACAGTTGGAATACCGGTATAACACATTTGCCATCCTGCTGCTGCCCATCGGAGGGGGATCGCACCTCCCGATAACTCTCATTGGCCAGATCATGGCGTTGCTGCAGCTGCGCCACACTGGGACTGTACTGGTTGCCGTGATGATCTTTACCATGCTGTCCATGCGAGTGCACAATGATCGTTTGCGCCCGCTTGGCCAGCTGGGCCATCTCTTGCAAATAGGCAGTGCTCTGTGTGCGGCATTCAGTGGGGATCAGTTTGCAGTCGGTTTTCGGTTTTTGATTTCGTTTTGCATTTTGCGTTTTGTTTTTTCGGTGTTTCAATATTGAGATTGAGTTGTTGTTGGTTGTTGTTGTTCGATTGGGGTACGGGGGAATTGTAAATTGCAATAAAATTAAAATACATACAAGAAAATATGTTGGATTCATAGAAAATGTGCATTTTACAGTTGACTTTGACGAGATACACAGAATTATATAGACAGATCAAGAATATATATATGTATATAGAGAGTGAGAGATCGTGGACTCATCTGAAACGATTCTTTAGACGTTTCTCGTCTCTTTTGTCGTGTGTTGAGGATGCGGTGGTGCGGTGTGATTGACAAGACGAGTACAAATTTTGAATTTTCTCAACGGTTATACGAACATCATTGATGGAAAGTTTGACATATTGTTTCCAAATAGTGACAAATTTTGGTGCGTGATTTAATGTGAGCTCATGTGACAGGGACAGAGACAGAGAGAGACATGACAGGCAAAAATAACTATTTAGAACTGTGTTTGCCTGCCCTCAGTGTAACCAGGATTATAGTACGTCTCATTTATAGAGTTTTCACGATTAGGTTTTTGAGATATTAATACTATTAATAGGTGTTGTTTTTAGTGCACATAAAGTAAAGCAAGCAAAACTAGAAAAAGCGTGCAGAATATTTCAAATTAATCACAGTAAATGCAACTTTGACTAGACAAAACCAACCAATATATTATAATAGTGTTATATTGGCTATAATATATTTTGGGTTATTCATTTACGAGTTTAGTTGTCGTAAACTTCTTAAAACGATCGATATTGTTGTTGTTTTTTCAGCAACTCATTGTACAATCTTTATAAATAATATTCTATTTAGAAAACAATGTAACATGCACACAAATCATGCTCCTAAACAAGTCTATAGAAATACGTAAACTGAGAGGAATCTATAGAACAAATTTAATCTATCGAATCTATAGAAATAATTGAATATAGCTTGAAAATAGTTAAAGAATATAGAAATCATTTTGAGATTAACAGCTGATGATCCAATCAGTTGATTATAGCGTGATCTATAAGCTTAGATCATCTCTAGAAAGTGAAACCACAGTAGCTTATCAAGGGAACTACGAGATGTTACGTAGCAAGAGAATATCAACGTAAAAAACTTTAGATACTTTTCAAAATTAAAGAAATCAACATGCTGCATGCAAACGTAGATAAAGGAGCTTCCTACTGGAAGAGTATTCAGATATTGTATATATACAACATAGACATGCAAATCGGGGAAGTTTGGGAGAGTGGGGATTGGACTAAATGGAAAATAGGTTGGTGCTGCGTCCTACTTACATTGGCGGCCAACTGATCCTTCAGGAACTGCAAGTAGAAGTTAAGATCGGACTTGGGCATGGTCTCGTGACCCCAGCAGGCGAACTTGGCCAGAATGCGCGATGCCATGTTGACAATGAAACCATCCTGACGGTTCAGCAGATTGAGGAATGGACCCCAGACACACTGCTTGATCTTGCCGGATGTCTCGTGGAAGAGATCCACACGCGAGCGATCCTCCTGCATCAAATCGTCGAGCAGCACAAGTATATATTGAATAGTCGCGTCTTTGGACAGATGCGAGACCAGATTCAGCAACGTCTTCACCACTTGTGTGGGATTCTGAGCAAGATAAGCAGCGCGTGATTTGTCCAATGCGCTAATTGACTGATAATCCTCCTGGGTGATCATCTGGGATTGCATGTACGAGGCCCAGTTGATTGTACGGGTGCGTATATCGGCAGCCTGCTGTTGCAGCACCGATGTGGCAGCAATCATGTCTGCAACGAAACAAACACAAATGCATTTTCACACAGACATCATCGTGCCACACTCTGGGTGGGTGGAAAGTCTGGGGGTGGCGCTGCACTGGCATCACTTCGATTTTTCACAGAGGTCAGCTGCCTCATTCGCCCCCCTTGTTCGCTTCTTCGTTCGCTTACCAATGTTTTCCTCGGGCAGATACAGTGCGGTAGTCATTTTGCTGTTGGCTGTTTACTTTTGGTGTTAAGTGTAAAAGTATTGCGCGCCTATGCACACAATTTCAAGCAAAATCTAAAGAAAAATATATAATTTATTAGAAAATTACGAGTGTCTTTTCACACTAATGCGACAGCACCGAAATTCAGCTGACTGGTCTTGTGACTTATTCGCCGTGTTCGCCGTGCTGCAGCGTTGCCACTTGCTTGTGTTATGGTGTGTTTTTGCACACTACTGTGAATGGCAAATTGTGTGAAAAGATGACACTTGTCAAATACACTAAATACAAATTCAATAATTTATTATGGAATACAGGTGTATGAATAATGTCAAAATACTAGTAAAATAGTGTTAGCGCATGGCTAAATAATTAATAACTAACTTTTGCAAATAACAAGCAATCCTGCCTAAGTTGCCTTTTTCTGCTGTAAACAGGTGTCATTCGACAATAAACAGTGAATGGCAAATTGAAAATGGAATTCACAGCACAATTTAAGCGCAAGAGAAAAACATCTCAATTCTTTTTAAAAAGTGCACCGTTTCCACCATGTGAGGAGGGACAACACTACCAGGGAGTGTTCACAGGACTTTGTGTGGAAGTAACGGATGATGAACAGGCTCGCATCAGAACTCTACACGATAATGGTTGTTATGGCAAAGGAAGCAATTCGCGGGGCGGCCCCATGTCCGGGAATCCAAGCGAAACTCTGTTGCTTGGACTAGAGGAAGCATGTCTGCTAGCCTTCTATATAAAGGTCTTACAAATTAAGGATATGTCGGGTGCTGAAATGACTTGGCAAACATATCTACAAGCGACACTGGAATACGATGAGCATTTCGTGCATAAATTCGCTGCATATATTTATCTCAAATCAAAAAATTGGATCATTAAAAGCGGCATTAAATTCGGTGGCGATTTTCGTAAGTTGTGTTGAAAGGTATACGGGAAAAAGGTTTTATTTACGTTTCCATTTTGTAGTCATCTACAAGCAAGGCCCGTCCCAGTATCATGCAAGTTTCTTGGTAATTGTGCAAGTACCTAAGCAGCAACAAGATTCCCATTATGTTGCCAAGAATCTTAAGGGAGTACAACGCGTAGCAGAGACCTCGGACAAGGATGTGCTTCTGGTTGTTGTACAGCACCCTGGCGAGGACCTTGATGCCACGCTAGCCACACCGGAATCACTGGAATCCCTGACCATAGATGAGACTGTGATACGGCGTTTTAACTACACATCTTTTGTGCAAAGTAAACAAAAACAATAATACACAACAACGAAGCTTAGCTAAGCTAGATTTTCTCAACTCGGTGCTTCTTGGGTATGCCTGTGCTGCGGTAATCCGCTCGTTCCTGCAGATATATTTTCTTGCATTCCTCCTTGAAGCCCTCGTCCTGATACCAGCGAGAGAGGCATGACTTGAGGGCGGAGTTCTGTTTGCGACAGGTGGCTACCATGAAGACGCTGCTCGCCTTGCAGCACTCCTCGAAATCGGCCACTTCCTTGTTGCACAGTTCATCACGCGCCTTATCCCTCATTATTTTCGGTATTAGCACCTCCCGTTCCACCTTGCGCAACGTTGTGTCGTTGGGATCACCTGCAATACCGGCAACAAGGTTATTATCCGTCAGAGGTATGTCTTCTTCCACACCATACCAAGCCCATGGGGATTTCGGGGATTGGTCCCGGCACTCTGTTGTTGTTCTAAGCTCATGCTGAGTGTGTGGGAGGATTCAGTATATCCAGGGACTACTTTGACCCAATGCTGTAACAAAGTGTGACCGTGTGTAACGCTCGCAGCAATACCTAAATATGGTATCATAGTGATGGTAGTAAATATATGGTGCAATGATATATCGATGTAGTAAATAATCAGACATTATTATCGTTTTATTTCAGGAATTTACAATATTTTTATAAATAAATTAAATGAAAAGGAATAGTTTGAATCGCTGTGCGCCTTTTAAATTACAGTTTCAACCATTCTATCCGTTTTACTTGCACGAGTTGGCAGTCCAATCGATAAAATTTGAAGTATCTTCGATTGTTTTTGCCACACAACCCTGTGCATTTCCGCCTCTTTTTCTGCCAGCTTGCAGCGCCTTTGGACGTGTTTCAATTGCGCTCCCGTTGCAATTTATTAAAATTATTTAAGTATGTCTGAGACATTGCAATTGCGTGGAACTTTGATCGGCCACAATGGCTGGGTCACCCAGATCGCCACCAACCCCAAGGATCCCGACACCATCATCTCGGCTTCCCGTGGTAAGTATGCAAGCAAAAGTACACTCATTGTGAGGTTAGGTTGGATTTGGTTTAATCTCCAAATATCTAAACCATCCATTGACAATGTTTATATTTTAGTGAATATATATTTTAATATCTTTCTTCGTTTGCAGACAAGACTCTGATTGTCTGGAAGTTGACCCGCGATGAGGATACCAACTACGGTTACCCCCAGAAGCGTCTGTACGGACACTCGCACTTCATCAGCGACGTTGTGCTCTCGTCCGACGGCAACTACGCTCTGTCCGGTTCCTGGGATCAGACTCTGCGTCTGTGGGATTTGGCTGCCGGCAAGACCACTCGCCGCTTCGAGGGACACACCAAGGTGGGATAAGTTTCCAAGTGATTGAGAAAGTGTTTCAAGCACAGGGATTAGAATTGAAATTGATTTGAATATCATTCCCCTTACACAAAATGGTATTGGTGCAGCGTCCTATAGAGTAAGGTTAGGTTTAGTTAGGCAGTCACCAATACCAATACAATATGTTGCGCCTATGCGAGGCAGAATTTCTGGTTGACATCTGTACGTGTTTTGTGTGTTCTACGCCTGAGTCAACGTACTTTTGCGTGAATCTCTCGTAAGTAGGCAACATGAATTTATTCCAACTGCTCTTATTATTATAAACAATTATACTCTTTTGGTGCTTTTACTAATCTTGTTCTGGCTTTGCAGGATGTACTGTCGGTTGCCTTCTCGGCTGATAACCGTCAGATCGTGTCTGGCTCTCGGGACAAGACCATCAAGCTGTGGAACACTCTGGCCGAGTGCAAGTTCACCATCCAGGAGGATGGCCACACTGACTGGGTGTCGTGTGTGCGTTTCTCGCCCAACCACTCCAACCCCATCATTGTGTCTTGCGGCTGGGATCGTACCGTCAAGGTCTGGAACTTGGCTAACTGCAAGCTGAAGAACAACCACCACGGCCACAATGGCTACCTGAACACCGTGACTGTCTCACCCGACGGTTCGCTCTGCACCTCCGGTGGCAAGGACTCCAAGGCCTTGCTGTGGGATCTGAATGACGGCAAGAACCTGTACACTCTGGAGCACAACGACATCATCAATGCCCTGTGCTTCTCGCCCAACCGTTACTGGCTGTGCGTTGCCTACGGTCCATCGATCAAGATCTGGGATCTTGCATGCAAGAAGACCGTCGAGGAACTGCGCCCTGAGGTCGTCTCCCCCAACTCGAAGGCCGAGCAGCCCCAGTGCCTCTCCCTGGCCTGGTCCACCGATGGACAGACCCTGTTTGCCGGTTACTCCGACAAAACCATCCGTGTCTGGCAAGTGTCTGTATCAGCTCACTAAACGACGGATTGCATTATCTATATATATTTGACATATAGCATGTGTAAATCGGTTGCAAGTTGACATATTTTTATGATAGAATAAAACATGAAGCGACGCCTACACAGATAAAAAATAAAAAGTATTTTTACTACTTGATTATTTAGTATTTTTAATATTTTATGATATGGGATTATAAATGCGAATTTGTATAAATATATTAGATTCGGATATGTTCCCTCTGTCAAGAAAGAATCGCCATAGAATCTTACATTGAGTCGTATTATATCAACACTTCATTATACGTGTTTCCCTTTTGATCTTCGTGTTGCATACATAATAATATCTCCAATTCGAAATAGATTAAGCTTGATATAGTTAATTCAACATGTAAAAAACAAATGATAAAATAAAACATGAAGTTATGCATAGACAGATCAAAGACAATTATAGTATTTTTACACAATTTAATTATCTAGGTTTATCTGACTGAATTTCCATTAATTTTCCATTAGCACGACAGTTATGCATCCAATATAATCTTAAGGATTGAGTGCTTTGATTATCAGTTCAATTCCATATCTTGCTATACCTATGATTTGAGGAAATCTAGTTAAAATAAATAATATCTTGACTAAAGTAAAACCATTGATACTATAAAATACAATAGCTGATACTGCGATGAAAATTAAAAAAAAAAAACCATTCGATTGGGATTCATTCCACCAAGCATGAAAGTAGTAAATTAAGACGAACTTCATAAGTCTTACTTACTAATACCTAGAAATCCCAAGTATCAATTTTGTCAATATAAATAAAAAGTAATTGTTTTAAATAGTTTTCGAATATTTATTTGTAAACGCGTTCATAAGTTAAAAAAATTTTGTTTGTTTTTGTTTTTCTTTCACAAATATAAGTGCATAACAAAATAAATAAATAAATATTGATGAATGCGATGAATGAACGTTTATGTGGGGATTGCGAGGATCGAGGGGAAGGCGGTACAGTGGGGTAAACAGAATGCATGACGTATGAGCGATGGAGATGGCTAAACAATTTGTACAAAACAACAAATTCTAAAAACAAATCTTATACATATTATATGTGAAACCAAATAGATTCAATTTTCTGCGCGCAAAAAAGCATCGCGAATGCGCAGAAATATTTGGCCACTTTTATTGGGGGCTGGGCTGGGCAAGCTGCACACTATGAAGCGAGGGTGGGGGCTGTGCCCTGTCCCCTTACTTGGTTTTAATTGAATTCGAACGTTGGACAGCAGCAGATACCGAAGGGGTTTTAGCAGCAGGAGCAGGAGGAGCAGCAGCGGAGGAGGAGGCACTGGCAATTTTATAGACATCATTCTTGAAGGCTATAATCAGCACAGTAATGTTGTCCACCGAGCCACGCTTATAGGATTCCATGGCCAGCGACTTGGCACCAAAGTCCGTCTCCTTAAGATGCTCCTGCACAAAACTGCAGGCCTCCTCGTTGCTGAACGTATCCCAGAGTCCATCGGAGGCAAGTATCAGAAATCGGGGTCTAGATAGAGAGAGAGCGAAAGAGATGAATGTGATGACGTCGTTGCAGTGAGGGGTCATTAACCAGGGGGCATCTCTACGCTACTCACTTGTGATCGTTTAGCTCGAAGGTCAATATGTCCGGCGTGGCTATGACCAGATTCTGTAGAATATAGAACGTGTGTGGGCTGATTAGCTATAACTCTGAATGATTTACTCATCTCATCATCATCACGCCACATACCTTATCTTTGAGGGGATAATCACCCAGTGCACGTGACGTAGCCAAGACGCCAGCCACGCGCCAAACGCCGCGAAAGGCTATAAAACCGCCAGCATCGTGAATACGCTTACGTTCGCGCACCTGTTGCGGCTTATGGTCGAAGGACAATGGGATGGCGATGCCACGTGCATCGAACATGACGCCACGTGAATCACCCACATTGGCCACAATCAACTTGCTGCCCTGTAGTATGGCAATCAGTGCTGTGGTGCCAGCTATGTTGGTCTGCAAGAAAAGCAGAAGATGAAGCGGGATTAGCCAGTGGATTCTCTAGCTCTAAATAGGAACCCTTTACTCACCGCCTGCTTGGCCTGTTGCACTAGTTTGTGATCTGCGGAGAGTATCTCATCTGTGATCAGTTTGCCAAAATTGATGCGTCCATGTTCGATGTAGCACTTGGCATCAAAGGTAGGCGGTGCTGCTCCTGAGTCGCCGCCAGTCTTCTGCCCATTGTTGTTGTTGTTGAAGAGTGGATCCTTCAGCACATTATTGTTGCCACTGTTGGCGCGCATAGCGCTATTTAGCTGGGCTGTATAGAAGTCCGCAATGGAAGCCTCCGTTGTCTTTTGCTTGATCACGCTGCAATCGGCTGTGGTACTATGCGCCTTGCGCAGACTATCGCGTCTTGCCACAGGCTCCGAGTTCTCCTTGTTGTTGCCATCGTTGCGGCTTTGCTTGCGCGTCAAGTAGGGACTCTTCTCATAGCCCCCAGTGTCACCAGACTGTGGCTCCGTCTTGAGCAGCTTGCTGGCCTCAATGATTTTACTGTAGATATGCTTGACCAGCACATCGCGTGCAAAGTCAGCGGCAAACTCGCCACCATGTCCATCGAAGACGGCAAAGAATGAGATGTCTGTGTTGTTGTTAATGTTTTCCTCGATAATGAATCTGCAGGGGGAGCAGGAGTAAGTAATGTTAGCTGTGCTCATGTCATTTCATCATCCCCAGCTCACCTGTCCTCCATGTGCGGCCTGCGTCCGAGCACAGCGAAGGCGGCGCTCTGTTGACGCACCTCCTCCCAGCACTGATGATCTCCCGCACTGCCCGACATGTCCATTACACTCGACGCTGCCTTCTGGCGTCCCAGTGTCGCTTGTATTCGACCCAAGATGCTGCGACTCCAGACATCAACCGCTTGCAAATACAATAACAATACAAACAGAATGATGCCGCAGAATATGACCTCGGGCCGCAGCACGTACAAGCGGCATAGTTTCCATAAATAGGCCAGGGGCGAGTTGATGGACGAGAAGCCCACCGCGAATTTCGACAGGATTTTCATGTGTGATACGTATGTCTGATAAAAGATCTTGTCTTCCAATTCATCATCCATTTGAGTTGGACTTCGTTCGTAACGCTCTATTTGCTATGAGTTTAAATGTACTATATATGTATGTATTTCTGTATGTATGTCTCGTTTCGTATATATAGTAAGTTAATCGACGGAACAAATCGGTTTCGTAAAGCACACAGTCTCACGGCACAGCACAATCCGACAGCAGTGAGCCCAAAAAACACTTGATTCAAAATTGAAATTGAAAATTCCGTTTCGTTTTTGGTTTTTATTATTAATTTGCGCACTGTTTTCGTTTCAGTCAATGCGTCCCTTTTTTGATTCGTATTTATTCTGTATTCCTTATAGACTTTTGCTTTGTGTCGTTCTCATTATTTTTGACGTATTATTGCACAGGCAGATTCGGCCGTCTTTTTTGTGTGGCATTATATTATTTCAGAATATTCTTATTAATAGCCTCTGTTGCTTGCATAAAACAAAAACAAGAACAACATCCGCCAATTTGCATATGTGTGTGTGTTGCGTGCTATGCGTAAATACATACATATGTTAACACATGTACGTATTTCTACAGTACAGACTCACTAAAGTGTACCAATTAGCGTAGCGTCATATATATTTATTTTACCAAAATTACACAGAACATGGTCAACTTTTTAAGCGATATTACTGTGTAGACCCCACAAGTGTTAAAAGTGTAATGATAATCGTACGGTATTGTGAATATTTAGAGAAAGCACACTTGTGTGTGTACGTTTGGTTGTGTTTTTCTTTTTCAGTGTTCGCTTTATTCGAACACAGCTGTAAGGCACATTGCCAGTGAACCAGGGCTGCAAGCGTGCTTTCATATCGATAACGACTGTTCTTTTCACTTTCGATATTTTTGAGCTAAAAATAACGCGGTTGCTTAGAGGTGTTCCGTTAATTTGATTTAATGTTTTGTGGGTAGAATTTAATTGAAATGGAAAATAAAATAAAAACCCTAATTTAACCGATACTATCGAATATACAACGCCATTATTAAAGTGTGAAGAAGACATTATATGATGGATGAAATACACAGACCTTTTGCTGTTGTAATTTCAGTTTCTGGGCTATTTCAGCGGGTATACTGTTAGTTTTTATTGATACTTACGATAAACCTTCAATATTAAAATATATAATACCTGCTGAGCTGCGCATTGCGTGCTTATACCGTCGATCCATTGTGTGCAGTTATAAACAAAATATGCAATCTACCATTTTCCATAAAATATAACTAACACAATGTTTATGCATAGAAATATTAAACAAAAAGCATAACAAGCGCTGCACGCGACGTTAAAGAAGAACTGCAACAACAAAACGAAATGACAAACCGCCAACTGGCAGCATCTTGAAATTGTACTTGGCTATATAGTATTATTTATTATGCTTTGCCATTGCGCATCACATACGATTGCAGCTGTGTGTGGGTGAGTGTGTGTTGTTAAAGTGTCAAGATTTATTTAAATAAACCCATTTGCGAAGGGATGTTCGCTCATTTGACAATTTCCTCCCAACTGTCTAGCTCTCTTAGTGAAATGAAAAGACAACAACAATTTTTAAGTAGTATATTAATTATATTTATTGTATTTGTATTTATATTTGTATTTAGTAGTGTTTTGCTCCGTTTACTTAATTAATTCTTGTGCGTTTGCTTCGATAGAAATAGAAAACTTCGTACAGTGTGTACACACTATGAAAAAATGGCATAAATTGAAAGGTGAAAATTGCAGTTAACATTGATTGCTTATGATTACAAAACGTAACGGTACACTTAACAGAAATAACTTTTGCCTTTTGCTTTCGTTGTTGTTGCTCTATTCGCATTTGTTCATAAAATATGGCAATGAGGGTAAGGGTGGGGGATAACCGACCTCAGAGGAGCTGCAAGAAGAAAGTTTGATTAGTTTATGAAATTATTATTATTGAGTTTACCCACCTCTCTCTCTCTCTCTCTCTCTCTCTTTTCCTCTAGACTGTGCATTGTCTATAGCGATCGGCGTTATCCTGGATATTGCGCAGATACACATTGAGCTCATCGTTGAGCGGCTGTATAAGATTCTGAAGCTGTGCAAGTTTCTGATTCTTCTCCAGATACGTTTCCTGCAGCAAATTGAGCTCGTTGAGCTTCTCGTTGGTATCGACGGTCAGCTTGGAAGCACGTTGCAGCAGCAACTTTGCACGTTCGCGAGCCTTCTCCGAGCGACTGGCACGATCGGTGAGTGTCTGATTGGTGGCACTGGTCGAAGATTGCAGATTACTGGCCTCACCGCGTGCCCGCAGTGCCTCGAGCTTCACTTGGTTCGCCTCTTTGGTGATCTCATTGGCATCCAGATTATTCTTCAATATACTCTTTTGCAGGCCCTGCACCTTACGCGCCAGATCCTCAACCTGTTGTGCCGTCGCATTGGCAGGCGATTCCGCCTCTTTGGTCTCCAGATCGATCTGCTTGAGATCATTATCGGCCAGTTCAATGTTACTATTGGCCAACTGAATGGCGCCCTGTGCCAGTTTTTGTGATTCATCAGCAGATGCCAGATTGGCCACCACAGAATTGGCTGTCTCCAAGATGCTGTTGGCCGTCTCCTTGGTGCTATTGGCCGTGCTCTGCAATATATTGACAGCATCGAGATCTGGCCGTGTGTTCTGAATAATCGACTCGACGTTCTTCAGCGAAGCCACAGCCTCATTGATCTTCACACCCAACGTATCGATCTCCTTGGGATCCAGTGTTAGATCAAGCACCAGAGTATCCTGTGCCAACTGTTGGCTTTCGCTTGGCAACGCGGTCTTGTTGTTCTGGAAATCATTGACAGCTGTGATCAGATTGGTGGCCAACTTGATGGCCTCCTCGGTTTGATTCAGATACCGCTCGGACTGCTCAAAACCAGCCTTGGACTTTTGATAGGCCTCCGAGGCATTCAGCTTGGCCTGTGTGAGGGCACGTATGGTTTGATCAGCCTCGTCCTTCTTTCTGGTTATGGCCTGCTCCGTTTCTTTGGCCATCTTCAGTGCTTCCTCGGAATGAGCGCGTGCGCCGTGCTCGCAGGATAGGAAGCCACCGCACTTGCCACAGCCAGCACCGCCGCAAAGATTGTCGCAGGGATCACCCGCTTTGCCACACACCTGATTATTCAGATCGGGTATCTGCGATGCGAGTGTGTTCAACTCGGCACGATAATCGGATATGGTCTGATCATTATTGGCAATGGCAGGTGTCTCATCCTTGATCTTGTTCGACAACGTTTCGACACGCTTGCAGTTGCGATCGGTGGTCGAGGCCAGCTCTCTTGCCTCATCCTTGAGTGCGGACAGACCGCTAACCCTCTCGTATGCGTGACGCGTTAGATTCAATGCACCCTCAATGTTGGATTCCTGCAACTGAATTCCGTTCTCCTTGAGCTCCTTGGACAACTGCTGTACGAGTCGAGAATGATTCTGCAATCCTTCCAACTCGACTGCCGACAAACTGAGCACATTGTAAATCTCATCGAGTTTAATCTCAGTTTCGCTTAGACGCTCATGCGAGGCAACCAGTTGTTTCTTCAGTTCATTGGCCTCTGCATCTAACTGATTGATGTCCTTCAAACTGACCGTGGTATTCTGCAGTAGATCGCGTATATGTTGCAACTTCTTGTCCAGCTCACTAAACTCCGCAGTGTAGGCACCTGTGGCGCCAACCTGTTTGATTTCCTTGGCCCGTTGAATGGTCGCCTGTGTGGACTCGTCCAGGGCGGTGAGTATAAGATCCCAATTGTTGAAGCACTCGCCACAGGGGGCACAGTGCGGGAATTGTCCCAGATAGCCACGAGCGCATTCGTTACACTTGTAACCACCGATGCCCTCGTGACACACGCACTGACCTGACTCACGATCGCACTGGAAGTCCGCTGCTCCAAACTGATCGCACTCACAGGGCTGACACTTCTCATTGGGATTGCCCCAGTAGTGTTCCTGGCACTGATTGCACGCTCTGCCGCCAAAACCTGGCTTGCATTCGCACTGTCCGGTGAAGGGATGACACTGCTCCTGCACGGCGCCAATGGCATCGCAATTGCACGCCTCGCAACCCTCGCCAGAGCCGATCTTCCAGTGATTCAGTGCACACTGATTGCAGTGCAGACCCTCCACATTTGGCAGGCAAGGACACTGTCCAGTGAAGCGATTGCAGTGCGATAAGGTCTTGTTGGTGCCCAGGAAATCACACTCACACTGCCGGCAATTCTGCTGCAGTGCATCGCCAGAGAAGCCATCGCGACAAAGCTCACAATGATCGCCCGTCGTATCGTACTGACACTTGAGGCACGCACCCGTCTGGCGATCACAGTTGCCCGTATCATAGATGTCAATGTTGTTGCTGCACTCGCACTTGCTGCAGCTGCCACCGTCCTCGGGTGAACCGTAGTGATTGTCCGCACAGATCTCGCACCGTGCACCCGCATAACCATCCTGGCAGTGACACAACATGTTGTTATCGCGTGTGTCCAGAGAGCAGCCCTCGGCATGCGAATTGCCGCTGGCAAAGGTGTCGGGACAGCGACAGGCACGACAACCGATCTCATTGCCCAGCAGAGGATTACCATAATAACCATCCAGACAGGCATCGCAGCCAAAGCCTGTGGTAGAGTCCTGACAGTTAAGACATTGCCCTGTGAGGGGATCACAGTGTGCCGCATGTCCATTACACTCGCAGACACGGCACGAGGGGAAGTTCCAGTAACCAGGCTGGCATTGATTGCACTCCCTGCCATAGGTGTTCGGATGGCAGGCACACTGACCCGTCAGCAGATCACAATTGTTGTCCTTGCTACCGATGCTATTGCAATCGCAGGCCTTGCAACCCTCCGGCCCAAAGCCATAGGTACCCGGCGCACACTGATCGCACTGGCGACCGACCACATTCGGTTTGCACTGACAGAAGCCGCCATCGGCATCGCATTCCTTACTCAGCGATCCCGTCGGATTGCAGTTACACATGCTGGCACCATCGTAGATATACTTGCTGACATCCTGCTCCAGATCACGGCAAATCGACGAGACTTGTCCCTTGTAGCGTATATCGTACAGTGACTGATTACAGTTCTGATTAATGTATTCGCGCAGGCGTAGATCAGCCACGGGAGAGCCCTGGAAGATTGGCGTCACTTCGATGCGTGGTATCAGTGTCAGTGAATCAATGAGTATCGTTGCCGTGGGGCTGTCCTCGTTATGGCGACGACGCTCGAAGAAGATCTTGAATTTGTAAGCCTTACCCGCCTCCAGGCAGACATCGTGCAGTGCGACAACCTGACGATCACGTTCGGGCAGCGAGAAGGGCACACGTGCCTCGGTTGGGGTGGATTGCACCAACTGTGCGCACTCTCCTTCTGGATCGATCTGATCTGGACGCACCAATGTAATGTAAGCATCCTCCCAGTCACCACGCGATGCAGACTGATAACGTATTACAACATCATAGGGCATCGAACGTGGCACATCATCCACTTTAATGATGAGCTCAGAGTTCTCGGGCACCCGCGTAAATCCAATGCCAGTAAAGTCTGCCTCATGAGGATCCTGATTGCTGGGTATCGGTTGCAGTACAGTGCTGCAATTGCCGTTGTTACTGTACGAGATGCACATGTCTGCCACCTCAGCGTCATGCACCACATGCAGATCGGGTATAAAGTAATTCTGCTTAGGTTGCGAGCAAGTGCGTCCTGTCATGTGCGAACGGCAACGACACTGGCCTGTCAACACATCACAGTAATTGTCGTAGGAGCCACCCGAATCGCAGTTGCAGAGCGTGCAACCATCCTCGGATTCAGAGAGACCAAAAGTCTCAGGCTGACACTGGTTACAGTCTTTGCCTGTGACGAGACGCTTGCACAGACATTCGCCATTGTTCATATTGCAGCCAGAATTGTTGACTGTGCCCAGCGTGTTGCAGGTGCAGGATTCACAACCCTCTGCATTGTCGGGATCCAAATTCCAGAAACCATCTTTGCACTGATCGCAGCCACGTCCCTTTACATTCGGTTTGCAGTGACAGGCGCCGGCTACGATGCCATTATCGGGATCATTGACAGAATCACAGATGCCTTCGTCCAACGAGCCACTCGGATCGCAATCACAAGCCTTGCACACATAGGGACTGCTCAGATCCTCCAGGGGATCGCGATAGAAGAAGGGCATACACTCCTGACAATGCTGACCCTGTGTATTGTGCAGACAACCGTCGCAAACGCCACCCGAAACATGTCCCGAGGCGACAAAGACCTTCTCATCGAAGTGGCAACTGAAGGCGTGTCCATTACACTCGCATTTCTTGCACGCATTCGTCTGCTTGCCGAACGCTGGTTTCCAGGGTAAATCATTGTAGAAATCCTCGCAAGTTTCGCAATTCAAACCCTTCGTGTTGTGCGTACAATCGCAACGTCCGTGTACCATCTCAAAGTCCTGTGTACCAACATTGTCCAGGGGCAGACACTGCGAGGCGTGGCCATAGCAAGAACATGAACCACGCACCACCATGTTGGAGATACCATAGTAGTATTTCTCCTCATTCTCCCGTCGATTGTCAAGCAAGTTGTCACCCAACTTGTGCAGCTCTGTCATGTGTATACGCAAATTGGTCATCTTCAGTTGATTCTGCACATGCTCCGCATACGGATCGGACACATTAATGTTCGGTGGCAATACACGGAAGATGACTTCACCATTCCTCGATGGCTCCACATAGGAATAACGTGAGGTGCACATGACGTCTGTGATGTTGTGCAGCACAGTGGGCACACCGGGGAACGATTGCTCGCAATTGTAGGCGAAGTAACGATACAGATGCCATGTCTCACCAAAGTCGAAACTGCGCTCAATGTACATCGCCGCCGGTCGGAAGGTGGTGAAGGTAATAATCAAATGAGTGAAATGAAATTCCGCCTCCAGATCCAACTGTATCGTGACGTTCTCTTTGCCATTCTCCGACTGCCACCAGGTGGGTATATTTGTGCCTGGCTTAGTCTTATAGATGATCTGTCCTATGCGATGATTCTTATAGGGATCGTTGCGTGTGCCTTCGCGTGAATCGCAGAGGAAACACTTCTTATCTTGCAGATGCGACAATATACAGAATCTTTCTGGCGACTGCAGGCCACAAGTTGAGCTTGCGGTCAAACGATTCTCGCGTCCAATAAGCAAATTACCCGTTGCCGGATAACATGATGAACGCTCGCACGGATGCGTCTTCACGTACTGACGCGGTGGATTGCGGGGTCGATCGTGCCGTCCATGCTGTGGCTGCTGTGTCTGCGGCGCTCGCTGGGCATCGCTGAGCAGCAGCAAGCTACTCAGCATGGCGAGCACAAAGAAAACCGCGATAAGGCCGCTGCGAAGCGACATCGCGTTAACCTATCTCCCTCGCTCGTTCTCTCTCTTTCTTTCTCTCGCTCACGCTGTCTGTCGCTTTGGGGTCGTGTCCTACTAGAGCGTTTCCGGCCCAGCTTTATAATCAGCGCTCGTTTGTTCACAGTTTCCTTTTGGAAAGATGAAGTGATCGTTGATCGTTGAACACGTGTAAAAGTTCCTTTCCCAAGGATCAGCTATAATGGGGAAAGATCATTAGTTAGTGTCTTTATAAAGTATATATATTTTCTTACCTACTTCTGCTGCTCTTTCTCCTTCTTCTTCTGGCTTTGCTGCGGCTCTACCAACTTTGTAGTCTCATGCTACGCCTTCAAATCGAGTAACTGCAAAGCAAACAATAAATCCAATTAGATATTTGACATTATATTTGTGCAGAGTGATTTCTTATCGCCATATCAATTAGCTATATGTATAGTTCCAGATTTTGTATACCCCTAGAAACGGAAACCCACCGCAGACCACAAAAATTAAATCCCAGAGAGAGACGTCTGCACCGAACGACTCTTACGCACAAACTGAGCGGAGATATGAATGAAACGTCGTAGGCCCGACATAAGTTCGACTCACTCTATAGGGCGATAAACAATATGCTAAGTACAATGTTTAATCCGTTGTTGCTTGGTGCGTTTCGGTTTGGTTGGTTTATCAGCTTCAAGACTTGTACTAAGTGCGCGCTCTCTCCCTTTCTCTCTCGTCAAGACGATGATTATTTTTAGACACTCGCACTCAAAACAAAAACGTCGACAGAGTGTCGTGAAAAGAGTTGTGCATATGATCTCATGATCTCATCATGCCAAAAACTAAAGCTCGTAGATTGCTCTAGCCAACACCAAGAAAGTGTTTGAAGTACTTATAAACAGATTTGTTAGAGTATTAGATCTTTACGCCGTAGAACTGAAAGAGAACCTTCTTTAATGACTTGGGAAGTTAGTGGTTTGGTTTACTATCTATTATTATTATATTTTGATCATATTATTATTATAATCTTATTACAATTGGTTTATATTTCTGGCTTTGTAGTTCTTTGAGAACTAACAACCAGACTTTGATGATCATAATGTTCTTTTCTCTATGTACAACTAAAGGAACCTCCAATGACTTCAACGGCAAGTCTGCGCCTCATCTTACAATCTATTATTATCATATTATAATAATTATTATTTTATTATCTTTTCATATTTAAGATTCACTCACTACAATCCACAAACAGTTCAATAAATGGTTTGTTTGCCTTTTAAATATGTATTTCGAACCGGTTGCAGTCTCATCAAGTCAATTCTCTATCTACTTTAATTGTGTTTATTATAGCTTCAGTTCTAAATCTGGGTCTAAGTCTTATCAGTCCTGTTTCATTTAGACACGCAACGACCTAAGCAACTACGGCACAAAAAAAAAACTGTGCTGCGACAGAGGCCAACGATAAGAGGCGGCATATGCTCAAGATGTGGACAGTGATACGGCTAGGATTTGGGTTGGGATCACCAACGAAATTGGAACTGAGAACTGAGAATCGCATCAACGGCGTGCCGCACTCTCTTTTTCTCTCTCTCGCCCGTGCTCTCTCTCTCGGCTTTCTCAAGTATTTCGTAATTTCGAGCCCGGCATGGCCCGATAAGAGTTCATTCACAGATGCGACTTATGTGCCACATAATGTTTGTATGTTTATGTGTTCAGCGTGTTTCTGTGTATGTGTTGGGAGAGTCTTTTAAGTATTTTACACACAGCGAAAGGGTATTTTAGGCTTGCTGCAAACAATGAGACAAAAAGATACAAATGAACCAAAGATCTTCATTGAAACTCTAAAGATCTTTATAATTATTAAATATAGATCGAAAATATAGGGAAATATTTTAAAAATCTGCAGTTTAATTTAAAAAAAATAAACGGGATTACTTTAAACCGTTTTTGACTGAAAAAAGGATTCAAATCCAAATCTATGGTATATAAATTTCAGAATAGTTCATTTACAAAGACAAGACAACTTAGAACAATATGATCTTCTTGAAGCTGACTCGGATCATATATTAATAAACTACTGAATCATTTATTAATTGCAAAAATAGTTTCTCTAGGGTATTTACTGATCGCCAATCTTCGCATTTGTTCATTTTCTAATTGCTGCAAAGTTTTTCGTTGTTCATTTTGGCGCTGTTAATTTCAATTTCATTTGGGCGCAGGCAGAAAAAAGCACAATGCGTAGACGGGGGAATGGCAAATAAACAAATAAGCAAGGAAGGAACTAAACAAAACGTTAATTTGCCAAGCACACAGACACATTGACACACACACACACAGTGTATGTCGAGTGCGATGTGTTTGTTTTTATGAATTTGTATGGGTAAACAAGTGCTCAGCGAAGGCAATCAAAGCTTGACCTGCAGATACCCTGTGCGTGAGAGTGTGTGTGCGTGTGATATATTGATTGTTTGTATAAGTAATTTCACATTTCAGCTTCTGCTGTAGATACCCTAGTTTTTTGTTGATAAAAACTTAAAATATATAAAAGAAAAGATCATTAAATTAAATGTTTGCCCTCCAAATCCTATGATAGGTCTCTAATAATTGTTATAAGTATATTAAAAAATTGTTTAACAATTTGTGGCGGTATTTTTTGAAGAGAAGATAGAGTAATAAATAAATAAGTCAAGTCTCCGATTACTATCAGTGTTCTTATTCTATATGCATAGAAACCATTCAATTTGATAATGATAAGAACCAAATCTTCTCAATTTGTTGAATCGACAAGCACAAAACACTTTGCCTTTAAAATTGTTAGGAAAATATGCCTGCTAGTTAGCTAACTAGTTACAGGGTATACAAAAATGAAGCCAGCACTGGAGCAGCAGCAGGCAACGCAAACCGATTTCGACTTCATTCTGTGGCATGTGCTCTATGTTTGTGTTCCTTGTGTACATACATACATATCTGTGGGTGTCTTCATAAAGTATATATTATATATACATATTATATGTACGTATGACTTCATTCCGTATATGTGTCTGGAAGTTCATAAAATTGCTCATTGTACAAACGTCGTGCACACATGTATATGATGTTTTCTTAGCTTTGCCATGTTTATATTTTCAATTCCATCAAATCGCGCTAGAAAATTGACCGCATCACATCCTCCTCCCCCACCTCCTCGGCCTCCACCTCGTCTTCCTCCTCCTGCTTAGCTGGAACTGTTTCGCTTATGGGTAACATGTGTGCAGGCCTCGAGCGCAAGATGAAATGAGATCAGCATACGGCGGGCAAGAGACTATTTTAAGAACTTGAACTAAGTCCTGCCCACGA
This sequence comes from Zaprionus davidi, assembly GCA_018903715.1. Classification (NCBI taxonomy): domain Eukaryota; kingdom Metazoa; phylum Arthropoda; class Insecta; order Diptera; family Drosophilidae; genus Zaprionus; species Zaprionus davidi. The sequence goes on from JAEIGL010000006.1 coordinate 8,238,572, forward strand.
TGTACGGCAAATAGATCTCTAGATCTGTAGATGCATCTTTGTATCTCTTGGATGCATACCCCAGGGTCAAGCTTAGCTTAAAATTCTTAATTAGTTGTGCCCCGTTTTGCCTTGCGACAATTTGCTTAGCTATGCAGTATTGCATTTTTATTTGATGCACCATTCCTGCCCGCTACAATGCACACCCACACAGATACAACAACATGCAGTTGCATTGGTGAAGGTATGCAATGTGCGAGGGTGGTTCAAGTGAGTTTGCTTGGGTAAGTGGAGCAAAGCAAGTTCGCTTGTTAGGAAGATAATAGCAATAATATGTCATATCAACATCTCCCCATTGTTATCATTAATAATAATAATCATTGTAATATATGTATTTATATATTTGATATTACACTATTTTAATGTTAATTAGAAGAATATTCCATTCTTTTTCTGTTTGTTCCTTTTCAATTATATTTCGTTATGTAATCTGCTTTTATTTTTGAACTATTGTTATTTCCCTTAAAATTTTGTTAATAAAAATTTCATGAAATTAAAATCAATGATATTTTTGTTATTTCTAAATAAAGAATATCATACCAAGCCTAGAAAATGTATTTAGCACACTTATTATAAGAAAAGCATTTTTGCCATCGTTTAATAGTTTTTTTTAAAGGGGAGGTTCAGCACTTTTAATTCATTTATTATATATAATATGTACAGTATATACATATACATATATAATAATTGAAATTAATAGAATTCTATTAACATTCTCTATTTCATGTAAGATTGGTTAACTCATATTATTTTGATAACAGCTGTATATTCTGGACTAATCTGGCTAACAACATTGTGAGTGATATTTTTGGCAGTTCAAACACTGCAGTGCACTGCTTGAACCACCCTCGTAGGTTTCAATGCACATGCACACATGCATGCATACACAGGCACACATGCTTGCTGCATATGCAAGGCAAGGCATTCTCAAATGGGTTTTGGCCCGAGGTATCAAGTTACCCACACACACACACACACACACACAGGCAGAACATACCTATGCATCTGTGTGTGTGAAAGAGTTCTTGTGCTTTGCAATGTAAACTTTTCATGTGACAAAATGAAATCATTTCAAAGAAGTAAGAAGAAAATATCACAGCAAGCAAGCGAGATAAAACTAACAACAACAACGGCGGAGAAACAACGGATGCAGCGTAGTAAGAAGTAGGTGGGAACAACAAACGGGACAAGAAAACCGATAACAGCTGCGCCGCCTTGCGCCAGGCTGCCGCCCCCAACTTAACTCGGCTGAGAACAATTTGAAATTCACAATCTGCATTTGTTTTTTCCTTATTCTTTGATTTTTTTCTTACCATGCGGAGCTGCAGCTCCTACTCCGCGCAGTTTCCAAAAAACATTTTCTGTTATACACAAAAACAACAAAACACTCTACACAGTTGTTGTTGTGGTTGCTGTTGCCGCAGCAAACACTTTTTGACTTCTTTTTATAAACTTGAAGGGAGCACACAGCGCTCACATACACACGCGCACTCACACACTGGGAAGATATTTTCCCCAAGAAGACAATCGGAGGAGGGGCACGATCGGAAAGAAAACTCTGGATCACCGAAAACCCGTCCGTTCGGCTAAGATCCACACTCGTTACTGAGCGCTGAGACACGATCGCCCGCCTGCCTACAACAGATATTCCACAGATACTCCTAAGTGAGAGAGAATCCAAGAGCGCAGAGCAAAAGGAAGAGAGAGAGGTAACTGAGATTGAAGTGCATGATGAATTTCAAATTTGTACTTAGCGGGCTTTTGTTTGTGCTATCAAATGATAAATAGTGTTTAAAAGTAATTTAATTAATATTACCTTACTTATTTTATTTACATAGTTCAAATTAATCTCATTCTAGGAATAAACAAATCACAACATAAAGAGAATCTAGTTTTAAGAGCATCAGTTGGCTCTCACGTCATGCTGCAACAAGTGAATGGACATCTGTGTGTGCATCTGTATGTGTGTGAGGAGTATGGAACAGTTGTTCTCTACCTGTCTTGTACGCTGGGTCCGTTATGTTTTGTGGACTTCATTAGACCAAAACTGCAAGCCCGTACGCACACACACGCACTCACAAACACAAACTTAATTGATTATTTTGTCATTTTAATACAACAATGTAAAATATAAAACATATAGATGTACTTGCTATATAATTTTCCAAATTAAAAGGTAACATTTAGTGAAATTGTGATAAAATTTAATTTTAACGCCAAAAACACAGTCGTGGTTGGCAACGCTGGCAATGTCAATTGTTGCCAACGCGATATAGGTATTAATGCAACCCTGCAAGTGAGTAAAGCGAGAGAGAGCGAGAGAGAACTGAAACGGTTATCTCAGTTTGGTGATTTCAAAGCGCCAACATGGCTTTCGTATGGGGACAAACACTGCTCTCTCACACATACACGCAGTAAATGTAAAACGAAAGAGAGCACAAAATGCAACGGAAAAAGCGCCAACGCCGCATCGAATTGTCAGTTCACTGTGGGAGCTCGCTTAGAGCAGTCGATCGCATTTAAACTCGAGCCGAGCGCCTTTTTCTTGTGTGATCATTACGATTTACAAAAAAAAAACACATACAATAAATAAATATACTATAATAAAATATATACATATGTATATATGTACGGAACCAAACAATAACAGTGTTACATTGAGAATGTTGTTTACTAAATTCTAAGTGTCTTCAAAATTCATAATACACTAAAACCAGAAACCCAAAAAAAAATACAGTTAATTTGTGTGGTGCCAGTGTTATGCTGAGTCAAATTTTTGTCATAGATAAATTCCTAGTTCCATGGTGTGTTTACGGCTGCAGTTGCTGCCCCATCGTGTTGTGCATATCTATACACCACAAATACCCAAAATAATTTAGGTGAGTCGCAAGCAGAGGCAGCGAACGAACGTACCTGCCTGGCCAACTGTGCAACTGTTACCCTACTTCCTTCCTTCCTCCCCCCCACACATACACTATTAACACGAAAATAGTCCAGTTTTTGCTCCCATTGTCGTCCCCCTCTCCCTGCTTCGTATACCCTAAAATTGATTACGCAGTAGCACAGCCAAGTTCTTCTTTCAGTTTCATTTTGTGTTGGATTTGAAAGAAAAGTGCGTTGGTTGCTTTTATTAATACAACACCAATACACACACACACACACACACATACAAGCGAACAAGTGTAAATGAGGGAGAGCGCGCGCAAGCATAGCATCAGCTTTTCAGAGAGAGAGAGAGAGTGAGGAGCAGAGGGAGAGAGCGCGGCAGAGAGAAAAAGAGTATGCGCAGTGTAGTGGGAAAACGGGTAGCGGGTGAGATGAGGTGGGTGGAGGAACAGTTGGAGAGGAGCTGTTGCTCTTGCTGCTGCTGCTGCTGATTATCGTTGTGAATTGGTGCTTTGCTGTGTGTGCGTGTGTGTGTTTGTGCGGTATGCGCGCGGCAAAATCTCTGACTTGGTCGCCGTCGCTGTCGACGCCGGCAGCGCCGCGTTTCGTTTTGAAAAAGTGACAACTTACTTTGAAACACTGCCCGAACATCGCCTTCGCCCATCGCCATCTCTATTTGCTGACAACAGAGAGTTTATTGTTGTATTGTTGTTGTTCTTAACGAAGGTATTGTTTGCGTGTGTGTGGATTGGTGACGTCATTAGCTGTGGCTATATTTAAAAACTTGTTTTAAAATGTATTGTCTAATAATAGTTTAACCAACCTACACTGATCTGCCTTTTTTCAATGCAGTACAGTTAGTTATCTTCATTTGCCTCTTCCCCCTTTCAATGTTTACGCGCTCCTATGCAGCGATAAGCGTAGTGTGAGAGAGAGTGTGTGTGTATGTATGTGTGTGTGATTGTTTTTGGTGATATGTTTTGTTGTCGTCACGTGGAGCACTCACGCATACACACACATTCGCATATGTGCAGTGGCCACATGCATACATACATGTATTTCCATACACCTATGTGTGTGTCTGTTTTGTTTTGGCGCGTTGTGGAATGCCATACAAACACACATACATATGTATGTATGTACATAGCACAAGTGCCGCCTCACGGTTTGTTAAAAGTTTTCATTGCAAGTTTCTCATTTAGCCGCTTGTCAGCTCTTTTGTTCCACATTTCAATTCTCCAGTTAATTTAGCCAAATTTCTACTCTATATAAGGGGGTTTGCTTTTGTTTATTTTGGGTTCGCTAATTAAATTCTGTTTGTTGGGGAATTAAAACTCATATATAACTTTGTGACAATTGGAAATGTACAGAAAGAAACAACTCCCAACTCACAAGGTTTATACACATACAAATTCTTGTTCAGCATCAACAGTCGAGTTGTAATAGGTTTGTCTGTCTGTATGAACAGCTAAATCTAAAAGACTATAAATGCTATGGCTACCAAATTAGATGACCATGTGTCTTACTATTCCACGCAGTTAAAGGTTGTTTTAGAAACTGACCACGCATTCTTTTGTCTCCGTAAATCGACAAAAATCAAATAGCAAGCGCAATTTGAAAGCTAGAACGTTCATTTGATGTCTGCACAATATTTATCTCAATCTGAACAATTTCTACAAACTCGGTTGGTGGCGCATAATAAATCTAAAAGTTATTTAAAAAACAATTTTCTAGGCATACAATTTACAGACTGATGGGAATACAACAGTCGGGACACGTAAGAACTTGTTACATTATACCAATGGTTAAAGAATTTCGTGCTTTATTAGAGCTAAAGCAAGAAAACTTCCTAAAGAAACGACTGACTGATTTATCTTTGGTATAAATCCTAGCGCTAAGAATTACCTTACTTACAAACACATTTTCCCATTTTCTAACCATCCCGTTACACATGTACCGCGTGCTACGTGCCACACATGCATTCTACATCCATTTTAGTGCTCTGATTTGAATCTATCTTTAGATCTGGCAAGACATGCAAATCCGCCATAAAAGGTGCGGCTCTTTCTCGACTTTTAAACTTTAAATCCGGAAAACGTATATATAGAAGAGGTGTAGTGATCCCTAGGGTAAAATTCCCTATCGGCACGCCAACTGCTCTTTGGTGTGTGGACTAGAGGCAAAAGGTTAAAAATTTGCATAAAATCGAATATTATAATACAATACCACATAGCGCTACTTGTGTGCGTATGTGTGTGTGATTGTGTGTGTGTGCGTAAGTGTGTGCGAACGACACACATTCCTCGCCTCTTGTGGCCAGGCCAGAGTATCATAAACTTTTCGAGGGAGAAGGTGTGGCGTGTGAGAGACCCCCATGAGAATCGTTTTGAATACTGAAAGTGAGAACACACACTTAACTAGTTGCAAGTTCTGTGTCAAGAAGTTTACGTCGAATCGATACTGGACACATGCCTCAACTAACTAAGCTCAAGTAATAAAAAAGTTTACAAATATGTATGACATAATATGATATAATAGTTTATGCTTGCTCTATATATAGTATAGCATGTTTATAGTATGTTTATCCTCAATTCGCTGAGATTTATCGTTTGTATATCGATTGATTCGCATTGTAACGAAAGAGCATTTGCTATTCGATTTGCACTCGAGGGGGGTTTTTATAGTCCTTCTCTGTAGTTTATTAGGATGCGGATGTCGGCAAATGACTGCCTGACGTGCGGACTGACTGTCTGTCTTTCAGTCTGTCTGTTTGATGGTTATATGCATGTCAATATAGCCATCACCTACATACAGGGCCTACTCTATGTGGTGCTATGGTGTGGGAAAGTGGGACAGAAAAAGGGAAATTGCCGCATGGTGCTTAAAGAAGGAGGACAATTCGTATATTGAATTGAATACATGTTTTTCATTATATGTATTTTACGACTACATATACATAGATTGATGTATGTGGACTGTATATAATATATACACCTTTTGCGGAAAACAGCATTTACGCTGTGTCCAATAAGGCAAAGTCGTCTTGTAGTTGAGAGTGGGCGAATTTATTAGCTAAAACTTGAAAAATTGTTATTTATTATGAAAAGAAGCGGAAGCGTTATAGGAAGCAGGTATATGTGGGCAGTACTCACTCGTATCTTGTTTGCAAAAGATTACGGCACAAGATTTCAATACTTTTATAGCAGATACTAATACCATACAATATATCTTTCTTCTCTTTGTATTTACAGTCGCTGAGAGACATCAAACATGATGCTGGACGATGATAATTCCGATATGCTTGTCTGTGCCACAACGATCCAACCAGGTAAAGTTGTGTGTGTGATGTTATTGGACTTTATCTTTATTCTTACCTTTATCTCTCTCTATGTATATAGATCGCCTATATTTTGTGGTCTTCAAGAAGAATATCAAGCCAAAGAACACGGCCCTAACGCATTATTTTAACATCGATGAGGAGTTCGTGTATGAGAACTTTTACAATGATTTCGGGCCTCTGAATATATGCATACTATATCGTTACTGCATGAAGCTTAACACCAAACTGAGTGCCAAGAGTCACGCAAACAAGAAAATCGTGCATTACACCTCCATGAATCCGGCCAAGCGGCTAAATGCGGCCTACCTGATTGGTTCGTATGCAGTAAGTGTGACCTTTCTTGGCAGATATGCGACGGGGCGTATAATAGAATGATACCCTTGCAGAGGGTATATTCATTTGGTGCACAAGTATAATATGCGCCTTATGAGACAGCTTCGACTCTATAAAGTATATACATTCTGTATTGGCATTAACCGGGATGTCAAACTAGATATGTCCGTCTGTTATACATAAAACAGTCCTCTGTTTTGAGATATCTTGATAATAATAATTAAATCTTGATACTAATGATATTAAAGTTGGACATAATATTTGATATACACAAAACTAATCATTTATGCACCATTATATATCATTAGTATAATAAAGATCGGAGGATACAAGAAACTGCAAGGGTATAAAACCTTTTCATGCCGAAGGAAGCCTTTCTTTCTGGTTTTGTTTGCAACATATTGTATCCAAACTAACCATATCCGAATACTTATTTTTACACAATACGACGTACAAATGTTATCTAATCCAAATTAGCGTTCAATCTTGTTTAAAACAGTTTTATAAAAATTATCAGTTGAAAATATAGATTCTGATATAAGAAGTAGAATATTTTCATATACTAGAGTTCCTTAAAAAATATGTTAAGAATATTTGTATTATTACGTATACCATATAACAAGTATTTGAATAATCCGAAGACTGCAGACTGAAGCCAAAAGCTTTAAGAGTATAAAATCTTCGGTAAGCCGAAGGTTAATCTTTTTTTCTTGTCCGCATATGGGAATAAGTTTACTAATGAATTGCCTTTTCTTCTTTCAGATAATTTACCTGAACAAAAGTCCAGAGGAGACGTATAAACTACTTGCTGCCGCGGATATACCCGCGTATACGCGTTTCTGTGATGCCAGCTACGGCCCGAGTAATTTCAAAATCTCACTGCTCGACTGCCTCAATGCCATCTATAAGGGCCTGCAGGCGGGTTTCGTTCATTTCAATGACTTTGATGCAGAAGAGTACGAGTACTTTGAGCGTGTAGAGAATGGGGATTTCAATTGGATAGTACCGCAAAAGTTTATAGCATTTTGTGGGCCACATCAGAAGTCGAAGACGCTGCCAAATGGGTATCCATGTCATGCGCCGGAACGTTACTTTACATACTTCAGGGATAATTTTGTGACCACCGTGATAAGGTTGAATGCGAAGGTCTATCATGCCTCCTCCTTCGAGAATGCTGGCTTTGAGCATAAGGATCTGTTCTTTATCGATGGCAGTACACCAAGTGATATAATATTGAAGAAATTCCTGTCTATATGTGAGACGACTAAAGGTGCCATTGCGGTGCACTGCAAGGCGGGATTGGGACGCACTGGAAGCCTTATAGGAGCGTACATAATGAAGCATTATGGATTCACTGCACTGGAAGCCATCGCATGGCTGAGATTGTGCCGGCCTGGTTCGGTGATTGGTCATCAGCAGCAATGGATGGAGGAGTAAGTGAAGGGAGGAGTATTATGAAGAAGAACTCATTGAGCTAATCCTTTAATCCTCTATTGCAGCAAACAGAGCTGGCTGTGGAACGAGGGTGAACGCATGCGACGTCGCAGCTCACTGCCCATGCTGCAGCACAAGTATGGCATCTATAGCCTGGAGCTAAAGACAAAACTGAGCGAAAACGAGCGGCAGCTGCAGCAAGAGAAGTTGTCAGTGGACACCTACGAAAATGTGGATCTGTTGTTGACACGTGTGAAAGGCATCTCACAACGTGTGGATACAATGCATCTGTATGATCGTGACACGGTGGATGCCGAGCAAACCGATGAAGAGCTATCGGAGCAACAGCAGCAGCAACGGGAGCGGGACCTGGAGCATGACCTGTCTACCGACGATGCCAATTGTAATGGCAGTGACAATGATACGGACACAGCCAGTGCACCAGCAGAGCAGCAATTGAGCAGCAGCTCCACCACCTACACAATCTCAACAAGACGTCGCAAGTCGCCATCAAGCGCCAATAAGCCAACCATCATAGCGCACTCTCTGCGTCGTCTGGTCAATCCCAATGCAGGACGCAGTAGCAGTCCAAGCTGTGCAGGCATTGTGGATGCAGCTACGAGCAGCTGCACTGAGAAGAAACTGCGCAAGCCAAGTGCCTTTGAGGCTGCACGACACACAATTGCTTCCTCGGTGCGCATGACACAGACGGCGCTGGAGAAGAAGCAGGCGCAGACGCAGGGCGATAAACTCAATCAGATTAAGGCACTGCGGCGACATCATTCGCGCTCCGGCAACAGCAACAGGTAAGCAAAAGGGGGAGGGGGAAATTATCTATATTGTGTTACTAATATTTCCTTATCCTGTAGCGAATCCAGCGATGCTAATTTGAGACATACACGCGCACGTTCCCAGCCATTTAGGAACAACAACAATCTGGTGCAGATGTCCACAATGCCGCTGGGCATTAAGGCTGGCAGCAGTTGCCTTACCACGGCGCCCACACCAACTACTGCAGTCGTACATAACATTATTAACAGCAACAACAACAACAATAATAGTAATAGCAACAACAGCAACTTGAATAATCTAAGCAGCAACAACAACTTGCATAACTGTAACAATAATAGCACTAACAACAACAACAACAACAATGTGCAGACCAATTTGGCCAGTCGTACACGCAGCTTGGCCATCTACAGCAAGAGGTAAGTTTCAATCAAATCCTCCCCACTCAACGTCCCCCGTCACACTCACACACACGCACACACTTTGATTTGATTTGATTTGTGCCGTGGCGGCTTTTGTATTCTCGTTTAGTGTTTTTGTTGTACTCCCCCTCCTCCCCTTTACCATTTTCTGGTGTCTCCTCGCCCAGTTTTGCACCTCAGTTTGGCAATTGTAAATATTTTTTAAGCATTTAAATTTAATTTAGTTTGTAGTATACACACACAGACACACACACACACAAACATATTTTTATTATTTTCGCCGTCTAACCGTTTTTGCACACAAATTAATTTAACAATATGGCGCAACTAACGTATGCGGTCATCGATTGTTATCGATAGCTGTGTTGATCGTTGCTGCAGCGCCAACGGGCGAATGGCACTGCCAATTATTGGCAGCACTTTTTGCTTTTGACGCATTGGCAACACTAATGTAACTGCTAATTTATTTTGTATTGTCGTTTTGCGAGTTTGTACTTACTACTTTTATTTCTATTTCTTATTAGTTTTACATTTTGTTTGTGCATGCCAAATTACAAAAAAACAAAAATAAAAACCCAAAATTTATTCGAAGCTTGCTTTTATTTTGTTGTTACCACCACCCCTTACTTTCCTCTCTCCCACTCTTTTGGCACACTTGTTTATGTTTGTTGTTGCTCCCTACTGTTATCAATATTGGTTTTTATTATCGATTTGAGTGCAAATTGTCTCTTTAGCTGTCAGTGTGGCCCCCTCTACACCAACTCTATTTCTGTTTCTCTTTCTCTTTGTCTTTGTCTCTCTCTCTCTCTCTTGTGCTTGGCTGTGGTCTCCACTCTCACTCTCTCTTTCTCACCCAACCCCAACACCAACAACATCCCAGAATGGAGTTGAAACATTTACGCAAAGCGGAACAACTACAACAGCAGCACGAACAACCTGTTGCTGCGTCGGCGATAGCCGCTGTTATCGATAAACAATTAAAGCCCTACGCAACGATCAGCGAAAGTAAAATACCCATTGGTGTTGGCTGTGCAGGTAGCTCTGCCACAATACCGCCTATACGCAGCAGTGCCACACGCAGTTCGCATCACCACATGACGCTGCGTGGTCGATCTCGCATACGTTATCAGCGACCAGGTGGTGGGGAGCAGGCTGGGGCGGCGACAAGTGTTCAGCAGCAGCAACAGCAGCAGGCTTGCACCATGGCAACAGCACGTTATTATCGGGACGTGTCCGCTATACCCACCACTAGCAGCAGTAGCAGCAGCCATACCAACATCTGCGGGTCGTCCACATCGCTGGGCAATGCAGCTGCTGCTGGTGCTGGCTACGGTATTGCAACACGCTCTTCGTCTGCCACGCTTGATTTAAACTCTAATCCGCTGCCAGCAAAGAACAGCAACACCACAGCGACAACAACAACATCCTCCGTCGTCGTCAAGTCAAAGATACCCCATATGAACAACAACAACAATCACAACAACAACAGCAACAACAACAACAACAACTGCACATTGAGTAATTCGCATTCTTCTACACCTTCCCTAGACACAAGCCGGCTTAGCATGGGCCTCATTTCTTGCGAGGATCAGCAGCCGCCGCAGCAGGTGATGACCAGCAGCAGCAGCAGCTTCAGTTTGGGCAGCAGCAAGCGGAACAAGCGTTCACTGAGCTCCACACGCATCGAGAAAGACAAATGCGATGAATACAATACGAAGCTGTTGAGGAAGACGAGTGTTGCTGCCGCTGCAGCTGCAGCTGCTGCAGCAATCAACAAGAGCAACAATAACAGCAGCAGCAACAACAACAACAACGGCAGCAACAGTAACAGCAACAACGGTAGCAACAACAGTGGCATCATTGGCGGTAGCTTTCGTCTTTCGCGTCGCATTTTCGCTGAATCGGCATCATCGGCTTCCACATCAGCCTCCAATTCGGGCATACCCACGCCCACGGCCCCGCCCACCAATCCACAGTGGCAGCAACAGCAGCAGCAGCCAGTAACACGCGGCGCCAGTCGACTGAGCAGCGAAAAGGAAAGAGAATCTTCGTCGCATCATCATCACTCCCATTCTCAGCAGCAGCAGCATTTGAAGCTGCGCAAGAAGATTAGCTACTAGAAGAGGAAGAGCAGCAGGGGCTGTACCTATAGAACTGGAGCAGAAGCTACTGAATGGAGCTAACGGACAAGGCGCTGAAGCTGATGAAGAAACTGGAACTGGAACTGTAGCTGAAGCTTCAACTGGAGGCGTAACTGCTGCAATTGTTATTGTTGCTATTCATTTTTTGTAAACGAACATATTTTTTGAATTAGTTTTTAAAGGAATAGTAAAATTTACAAGTCGCCCACACATTATAAAAAAAAAATAATTGTGGCTTGTTGTGTTTATCGATTGTGTAGGCGTAGAGAAAGGGGAATGAAACCGCAGTTTGATAAACGATTTGCCTTTGATAAACTGTGAAAGCTCGATTGAAGAGTACGATAAGTAGAGAATGAAACTAACTATCGATAGTATCGATGTAAATCTAATAAACTATCTGAAAAATACAACATCGATGGTCACAATCGATAGATATCATTCTCTAACGATTAGAAACTTTATAAAAAACCGAATTTTCTTTGTTAACTGCGGGCGTATCAAGATTAAGTATCTGGCAAGATAGTATTATCTATATATATATATACGTATGTATACTATACTGCCAGTGTAGTAAGTGTATTGCCCCAGATACGAGATTTTCTATTTGAGGGGGAAGTCCATCATTATTATACACACACACGTCAGTAATAATACATCGAGTCACGACCAATTTCTGTACTTTAGCACGAAGATAATGCGGTTTCGTTCCTTCCTCGAGAAACTTGCTGTATACATAATAATAATAAATATAAAACTGTGTAGAAAGTTAACAAAGATTGTAAATGAGATGACCTTGTGGGAAAAACTTACGTATTTTATTAAAAAATGTTTATTATATTTAGGTAATGAGATGATAGTTATATTAATATACATTTATATATTAGATACATATATAAAGATTGATGTGCATTATTTCCCCGACTCCTGTAAATAACACGTTTATTTAGTTTTAAGTATTAGTTGAAATACATTCTTTTCAAAAGGCAAATACATCCAGAATTCATTCCACATCTCTTCTTCCTCAGTCTTACACTAGCATAATCATAAAGTACTTCTTCATATCACTATAGATCTGACTCTCCAGGCCCATGAAGACACAGTCGTAATCGCAGTTGAGTTCGATCTGCAGCATGGGTTCCATGGAGTTGGCCTCCAGTTTGGTAATGCGAGGGGTGAGCTTCAGGACAGAGAGTACTGCCATCATTTGTTGCTTTGGTGTTTCGTATTCATCATCGGATCGTAGTACCTTGAATGCCTCCTCCTTGAGATGTGGATAGTATGTCTTGAAGTAATTGTGACGATCGCATATCTTGATCGATGCATTATCCTCTACGCCGGCATCGGTCAGTTCACGATATGTTTTGAACTTGCGCCTCCGCTCCGTCTCCACATCCTCGAAACTGGATTCCAAATCAACCGCAGCTGCAGCGGCGCCACCTTGTGGTGGCTTTGTGCTTACCAACTGATTATCTGGCATTGATTTCTCTGTATCATTGGATATAACCCAAAGCATTTCAATGGCAGCACGTTGACGTGCATCTTTCTTCTTGTCGGACTTGCCATAACGTTTTATGGATGCCACCGAGCAGCAGGCAACAAATTCGGGTGCATTGGGGGAGCCGCTTTGTTGGACAATCTCAATGGTGGGCAGTGGCATGTCATGGCGTACACAATAGTCGCGCAGTTCCTTCAGCATATCTCGATTTATGTTGGTCATCTCATCCATCACACCACTGGCTGCGGTATCATCGTTATGAACGCCATCGGAAGCCAAACCGAAACTGCTAAAGCCCGGCAGCTTACTCAGTTTACGCATTATGTTGGCTGCCGCCAGATGTTTGGCATCGCGCTTGGAACGACCTGCAAGGTAGTGTTATATAGATTGTAGTTGCATAGGGGCTAGAGTGGAGGAGTATCCTTACCATTTCCATATGATTCCACATCCATTAGAATTACTTTGCAAACATACCCTCCGTCTTCGCCGTCAATGTAATCGTAGACGGGATTGCCAGTTTTGGTTTGAGCACAATACTCCTGTAGGGCTGACACAGATGACTTATTTTCCATTGGCAAGAATATATGAACTTCCCACGGCTTAGAACAGATCACGAAATTCACCTATATGTATATATATATATATATATATATAGATATATATACATGTAAATGTAGTTTTTGTTATCTTTCGGCTTTAAAATTGTTTAAGGCTGCCAGTGTTGCCAAGTGTGCGTAAATTAAAATGTACTAAATTTGCCACACTATTTTAAGTCTCACTATATCAAACAACTAACCCTGTTTTACTTTAACTTCTTATTAATATATTTTGTGTATTCACAAAAATTTACTTTATACTACAATTAAGGTGTAAATGCGTTTATTTATCTTGTTTTTTGTTACACGTCATGTTTAGCAAGTGTGGCAACGTTGCGCGTTATCCAAAGCAACCCTGTTAGCGAATTAAAACAAGTGTTGCTGTAGACGAAAGGGACTTTGATTATTTATGTATTTTGCTCAGTTCGGTTCCATCTGCAGCAGATTCGTTTCATAATCAATGTACAACAATATAGTTCACAACTTAATGCACGGGACGAATCAAAACAGAGCAGCAGATACGTTTTCAGTATAGTACAATTAACAACAACAACACTCAATCTGGAAAACCAAAATTTATTGTCAAGGAAAATCATTCCAGCGGGTTGGAGAGGAGGAAGTGGCCGTGGAAGTATATACAGCAATAAAAACAAAAGACACAGCAACAACAAGTATTCACTCGTTGCACACACACACACTCATTCAACTATAGAGGAAAATCATCATCTCTACTTACGCCCTGCCTGCGCTGCTGCACCACCGCCCCCTGCAAACTGCAGCACCCGCTGACGCTAACTACAACTGCGACGAACAAACACACACACACACACACACAGTCACACACACGCAAGCCGAGAAACACTTGTCGCTGCGATTGTTGTTGCTTCTACGAGTGTTGTTGAGTCGTCGTCATCGAATTTTCAATTCGAAATCGTGTCTAGCAATTAGCAAAATCATAGAAAGTGTGAACAGGAGGAGGAGGAGGTGAGGGGTAATTTACAATGGATGATAGCACAGCCACAACGCCGTCGCCTTCAACAGCGACAGCCACCGCTGCTGGCTACGAAGCTGCGCGCGACAAGCCGCAAACAAAAAACAACAACATCGGCAACAGCAACGTCGCTGCCTCAGCAGCAGCAGCAACGAACAGCAACAGTGGCAGCAGCGTTAGACTTTTAATTAAATCGTCGAATCAGCAATATGACGACATGAACATTGAGAGTGATCTATGCTGGACAGTGGAGCGCCTCAAGAAGCAGTTGTCTCAGGTCTATCCCGGCAAGCCGGTAGGTGCACCCACTACACTAATATACATATACATGCATACCAGCATATATAAATCAGCGTAAGCTTTGCATTCATTGACGTCAGTCTTCCCGATTTCGTGGGGCGTATCTTATCAGAGCTTCTGCTCAATCTTCAGTGTGTTTTGTCGCTCTCTGTCTCTCTATATCTCCCCCTGCATGAGACACGAGTCCAAGTTTTGCAATTGCGTCTTAATTGCCGTTCACTTTCCAAGTACACGTCACGCAATTCTTCCAGATACACTACTTGAACTACGTATAACGTATGCAAATATTAGAAGGCAGTTCTAAGGGACAGTACGTGATATAGGTTTAAATACGGCCAGTATGTTGACTAAAGAAACCCCCCTTGTCATGATAACATAAATAGGTTTAATTATATCCCAAAGAAAGTTCTTATCCTAATAACAAAACAGAAGTTGAAAATATATGTTTGTTATATGGAAAAACACATAAAATAGGTTAAATTATTTATTTCCCTTATCATAATAATAACATAAATAGGTTACCTCATATCCGAAAGATTACTTGAGAAACCCCTTATCATAATGGCAAACAGCTGTTAAAATATATCTGTTCCCACCTCATAGAGAAGGTCTTGTTTAGGTTTAATACATTCTGATGTATTCTGTTTAAGTGTCGAGTTCTGATGTATCGGAAAGTATTTAGCGCTTGATACGTATGCAAATTAACAGTTGTGGCTGATTAATACCCAGTAAACTTATTGAATGTAGTTCGACACAACTACATATACGTATTTATTTGTATTAATTTGTATAAATTAGCATATAATGAATAAATTTATATTATATATAAATTGTGGGAATATTATAATCGGGACTTTTGAGAATTCATATCCTATATATTCTATCTAATTTCCATATATAACATTTCTTTAAACTTGATGTATGTATTTTACAGATACAATTGTATCTAATTAGTTTAGGTTGGCAAGCTGATTATAGTTATTGATTTATACATACATTATAGGAACATTATCATTGTCGCTTTAGATAATTCATATTATATTCTTCATATCTAATCTTCGTGGCATCTTTCATTCTCCTGCAGGAAATTAATGACCAAAAGCTGATATATTCAGGAAAACTGCTGAGCGACGAACAGAAGCTGTCGGAGGTGATACGCAGCTACAAGGATGTATATCAGCAGCATCACATCTTCCATTTGGTGTGTGCCAACAAGAATATAACAAAGACGCCGCACAAAATAACGACGCCAGCGCCAGTGAAGGAGACCAACGCCAACGCCACCGCCAACACGCCTCAAGGCGTGCAGACCAATACCAATGATAATGAGCTTAGGCAGCGTCATGTGGCGTCTGCCGCTGCTGCTTCTGCGCAGTTGCCTTATCAGCAGCAACAGCAACAGTTGCCTCAGTTGTCACAGCATGCAAATGCCGCCTACTCTTGGATGCAATTTCTGCAACGTGCCGGACCGCAACAAGTGGCATCTAACAGTTCACACCACTTGGCGTTCCAGCAGCAACAACATCAACAGCAGGCGATGATGTACAATGCTTGGGTACAGCAGTGGTATGCAGCATATATGCAACAAATGATGCAGCGGTGAGTTGTCAACTTGATTATGCAGTAAAACAGCTCTAAATCTACTTTTTCTTGCAGCCCAAGTGGGACTGAGAACACTACTGAAGCCACAGCAGCTCCCATGCTGCATCCACTGTTGCCAGGTTTGCCCGTGATAGCCAATAATATGAGTGTGCCTTTTGTGGTGCCACAACCGATGGCAGCAGCAGCTGCCGCCGCCAATGATGCACCTGTTATTGCAGCACAGCAGCAGCAGGTGCAGCAGGCTGCTGACAATCAGCAAGTGAATGGTCCCCACTTTCCTAACATCCAGGAGGAGCCGGAGATGCAAGACTGGCTGGACAATTTCTTTAGCTTTACGCGCTTGGCAATTTTTGTAACTGTTTTGTACTTCAATTCGTCGCCGCTACGTTGTCTGCTGGTCATGTTCATAGCCAGCGTGATCTATCTGTGAGTAGCAAACCCAAAATTAATGGTTTCAATTTGATATATAATTGTAATACCCCTGATTTGTAGCTACCACATTGGCGTGTTGCGTCGTCGTCGCGAGCGCAATAACAACAACATCAATCGCAATAATAATGCTGGCAATGAGGTTGCCGCCTTTGCGGCAGTTCAACAAATACAACGCATGATGGACGCTGCTGTTGAACAACAGGACAATAATCCACAGGCGGCGGTGGCGGCGGAAGAACCGCCAGTTGCCCCAGCTGTTGCTGCTGCTCCAGCACAGGATGCTGCAGCAGCTGCTGCTGTAGCAACAGCGGCTAGCGCTGCTGATCAAACCGATGCCGCTGTCGCTGCCGCCGAAGCTGTAGCCGTGGCAGAACCAGCGAATGCCAATACCAACTCTGTGATTTCAATTGTGCGCACCTTTGTCATAACCTTTTTCACATCGCTGCTGCCCGAGGCGCCGGCGCTGTAAGACGAGACGAGATAAAACGAAAAGAGACGAGAGACAGACCTAGAGATCCTATTCCTGGCCTCGTATGGTACCCAATCATCATGGATTGATGAGTGTTATCTTTATATTTTGCATACCTGAATTTCTGCAATATCTGTTTTTCTAGTTATTAAACGAACTAATGATTATTTATATATATATATATGTATATGTATTTCTCTCTGTCGTCTGGGGGCCCCTTGGTCTGTAGCCCCCCAGCTAGCTTTAGCGATTGTTAGTGATAAGAATATATATTTTTGTTTTTGATGTGAATAATACTACACACTGCTTGTGGAGTTGACGAAACTGTGGAATCGATGAATTGCAATTATAAATAAAACTATGCTTTAAACACACCAAACACACGGAAAATGTACACCTCAATGTGTTGACACGTTTCCGTGCTGACCTCTTGCATTTTCCTTAATGGAAAATTTTTGTGAATGGAATTTTTTTTTCTGTTTTTTCCAACTGAGACGCACTTTCACTATGCGAGTGAGGATCGTGCAAACACTCACATACTCACACGCAAGAACTCTTAAACAGTGCTGCCGTTTTAGCTCTTTTTTCATAAAATCTGGCTGTTTTTGAATCAGAAAATTTTAGCATATTAGGCACGAAGGATTTTTGGAATTTTATTATATTTTTGCAAACATTTAATATAAAGTCACATTGTTTCATTATTATAAAATTTACATTATTTTATTACTATGTAGTCTACATTATTTCATTGATAATTGGCAGAGCTGTCAATAGTTAATTTTGGCTTGTTTATGGTCAAAAGAGAACCTCGCTTCAATAAATATTTTTGTTTAGCTTTAAAAAGTTGATGCAATTTCATATTTTGTATTTTTAGCTTTTTATGGTATATATAAATGTATTCCCTATTTTACGTTTTTTATGAAATCATAATTTGTTGGTGTTTTTCCGCTAAAACCGGCAGTTTTTGTTTACCAAAAATTGGCAGCACTGATCTTAGCGTGCCTCTCTTTCTCTCTCTCGTTCCAGATTAGGGGGACGATCTGCTGCTGCTGCGACGGTGGCTTATCGCCTTCAGACAGTCCGTCCGCATGTCCGCTGTCCGTTCGTTCGTCTGTCCGTTCGTTCTGCTGCTGCCTGATAGGGACGCGTCGTCGTCGTCGTCGCCGGTCGGGGTTAGAATGCTGCCAGTGCTCAGAGTTGACGGATGGTGCATCGGCATCAACATTGGCATCACTGAAAATTGAACGATACTCGTATTTTAAAATAACCTCCAGCTCTACTCGCACTCATCTTAATCAGGCAACAACAACAGCAACAAAGAATGTGGAAGCTGCTTCAATTGCGCTCGACAATCGCGCCTGCTCTCACCCGACAACGTCATGTAAGTGTGTGTGTGTGTGTGTTGGGGGCGTCATCTGAAACATATTTGCAATTGATGGAGGTGCTACTTTAATTGCAGCATGGTCCCGTGATTGCCATACGGCGGGAAGATCAATCGGTTTGGGAGAGACGTGCTCCGTTTGGGCCCACGCATGTGCAGAAGCTAGTCAAGCAGGGTGTCAAGGTCATAGTGCAGCCCTCGAATAGACGTGCCTATCCCATGCAGGTGAGTGCCCAAATCTACTATATATATTCATGTTCAGTGTAAAAATCGGAAGAGAAATTATTAAAGTCCTAATGAACTCGTTGTTTGAGGCATATTTTTAGCATCCCATGCAGTTACTATATATATTCATGTTCAGTGTGAAAATCTGGAGTGAAATCATTTAAGTCTTAATCAAAGCGTTACTATTTATGTTAAAAACATAGTTATAGAGTCTCATGTCCAGAATTAATATATGTATTCATGTGTCATGTTCAGAATTACTATATATATTCATGCTCATGTGCAAAATCGATACACAAATGATTTAAATCCTTATCAACGCGTTGCCAAGCTTGTGCGAATCATATTTATAGCGTATGTTGCATCGTAAAATTGTTCGGGTAGATAAGCCTCTCTAATTATAGATCATAAATTTGGCAGTTGTTGGCCTTGAATCCGGCCGAAACCAGAGAGTGTTATCTGGCACCAAAATTCGTTGTTTATACTTGCATTTTCGTTGTACTCAACACAACTGATTCCCTTGCCAGATAAACAAATATAATCGTGCTTCTGAAAAACAAAAACAAGTTCTTGATTAACATTTCCCAAAACAAAAGTGTATTTATAAAGTATACGGAAATCGAAGATTATGATTCGATTAGTTGCTAAGGAACAAGATGGAGAGCACCGACAGTAGTCGTACGATTAAGTGTGCGAAACGCTAATCGATTTCCAAGTCTTTCCGTGATCTTAATTTTCTCTATTAATCATTGAAAATAAATTCAAATAAAGATCTGGGATACATACTCGATAGGATAAGCTAGTTTCTGTTTTAATAGCTTATGTAGTCTAGCGATAAAAATTAAAGGTATTTGCTGTAAGTTCTATGATTAATGATAAGATTATGTTATTTTATTACAAGTCTGCTAAGTTTCCTGCGAAATGTTCTCTACTTCTAGGCCTACATGCATGCGGGTGCTCAGATTCAGGAAGATATAAGTGATGCATCGGTTATCTTTGGAGTCAAGCAGGTGCCCATCGATGCGCTCATACCGGGCAAGACTTACTGCTTCTTCTCGCACACGATCAAGGCGCAGGAGTCGAACATGCCCCTGCTAGATGCCATTCTCGAGAAGGTAAGAGCCTCCAAGAAGAATATAAACCTTAATATAAATAATAATAAGTATATAAACCTTACAGAAAATCCGCCTTATCGACTATGAACGCATCATTGATGAACGTGGCTCTCGTATGGTTGCTTTCGGTAAATACGCTGGTGTTGCCGGTATGGTCAACATTCTTCACGGCATCGGATTGCGTCTATTGGCCTTGGGTCATCACACACCCTTCATGCACATCGGTCCTGCCCACAACTATCGCAATTCATCTATGGCTCGTCAAGCGATTAGAGACTGTGGCTACGAGATCTCACTGGGAATGATGCCTAAATCGATTGGTCCACTCACATTTGTATTCACTGGCTCTGGTAACGTATCCCAGGGAGCGCAGGAGGTCTTTTCAGAGCTGCCCATAGAGTATGTACCGCCAGAGATGCTACGCAAGGTCGCAGAACATGGCAGTAAGTATCACAATATCTAAGTTATCTCCGCAGAAGATGCCAAACCTCTTATTAAATAGATCAAAACAAGCTATACGGTTGCGAAGTGAGCCGTTCGGACCATCTGGAACGTCGCGAGGGCGGTGGCTTCGACGCAAAGGAATATGACGAGTATCCCGAGCGATACATTTCTACATTCAATCAGAAAATTGCACCCTATGCCTCGGTGATCGTCAATGGCATCTACTGGGCTGTGGGTAGCCCCAAGTTGATCAGTATTCCGGATGCCAAGAACCTGTTGCGTCCAGCTAACACTCCCTGGTTGCCGACAAGCAAGGGTAGTCCCGCCCTGCCCCATCGTATGCTCGCCATTTGCGACATATCCGCTGATCCTGGCGGCTCAATTGAATTCATGAATGAGTGCACCACAATCGATACACCATTCTGCCTTTACGACGCCGATCGCAACAAGGACACAAAGAGCTTTAAGGGACCCGGTGTGTTGGTCTGCTCCATCGACAATATGCCCACGCAGCTGCCGCGAGAGTCGACAGATTTGTTTGGAGAACTTCTATCGCCGCACGTGCACGACATTATCAAGAGTGACGCCAAAAAGCCACTGCACGAAGAACAGTTCAGCTACCCTATTCAATCGGTGAGTAGAAGAAAGGAACCTGTCTCTCTATTCATTATATAAACTCGACTCTTACGCCCTCTCCATCACTCAGGCCATTATTGCAAGCAACGGCGAATTGACCGATGGTTTCCAGTACATCCAAGAGCTGCGCGACTCACAGAGCAATCGCTCGCGTCACAAGATCGAAGGCCGTTCCGAGTCGAACAAGAAGGTGCTGGTGCTGGGCGCAGGTATGGTCTCAGCTCCCCTCGTTGAGTGGCTGCATCGAGAGAAGGATGTCAGCATCACAGTGTGCTCGCAGGTGAAGGAGGAGGCTGATCGCCTGGCACAGCAGTACGCCGGCGTAGATAGTGTCTATCTGGACGTGAACGAGAGCACCGGCCATCTGCAGGAGATGTGTGGCAAGGCTGATGTGGTGGTCTCTTTGTTGCCCTACAGTCTGCACGGCATGATCGCTCGCTATTGTGTAGCGGAACGTACTCACATGGTCACCGCTAGTTACCTGAACGATGAGATCTCCGAGTTGCATGACCAGGCACGCGCTAATGGAGTGACCATCATGAACGAAGTGGGTCTGGATCCAGGAATAGATCATCTGCTGGCGCTGGAGTGCATACATGAGGTGCAGGAGAAGGGCGCCGTTGTCGAATCCTTTGTCAGTTACTGCGGTGGCCTACCCGCTCCGGAGCACTCGAACAATGCGTTGCGCTACAAGTTCTCATGGTCGCCACGTGGAGTACTGCTGAACACGCTGTCGGCAGCGAAGTATCTGAGCCAGGGACAGATTGTCGAGATTTCTGGAGGTGGCGATTTGATGTCTACTCGCCGCAGCTTGGACTTCTTGCCGGGCTTTGCGCTCGAAGGCTTTCCCAATCGGGATTCCACCAAGTACGGCACTCTCTATGGCCTGGGCAGGGATGTGCACACCTTGCTGCGCGGTACCATTCGCTATAAGGGCTTCTCGGAATCCATTAAACCGATGCAGCTTTTGGGCCTGATTGACCCAGAGCCGCATGCATTGCTGCATCCCAGTGGCCCAGAGGTCACATGGCGTCAGTTGGTTACCCATTTGATGGGCATGTCGGATACAAGCATCTTCTACGAGAACCTGAAGCAAAAGCTGGTCGAGCGCATTGGCGATATGGATGGCATCGAGAGCTTAGGTCTGCTAGACGAGACACCCGTGGTGAAGCTTAACTCGCCACTTGACACGCTTAGCCATTATCTGTCCAAGCGATTGGCCTTCGGTAGGTTCTTCCAGAAGAAAATTACATGCAATGCTTGAACCTTTTGATTTTATACCTTACAGAACGTGAGGAACGCGACCTGGTAGTGCTGCGTCATGAGGTTGGCATCCGCTGGCCTGACGGTCGTCGCGAGGAGCGTGGTATCAATTTTGTTGTCTACGGACAACCTCAGGGACATTCCGCCATGGCAATGACAGTGGGCAAACCAGCGGCAATTGCAACCAAAATGATTTTAGATGGTGAGTTCCATAGAGCCTTCTTCGTGTTCGTCGTGAGCTAATTTTCGGTTCTTTATACAGGTGAAATACAGGAACGCGGAGTTCTACTGCCCTTCACACCAGACATCTATCGACCCATGTTGCAGCGTCTGCGTTCCGAGGGTCTGACTGCCACGGAGACTTCCAGGTGGCTTAACTAGGTCGTTAGACCTACAGATAATTGGGCTGTTTAAAGGTTCTGCTACTTGTTCCCTGTAGCTTTATGCGTGGTGCAACCAGATTTTGTTGTTAATTCTTCTTATTTTCTATTTATACATTTGTTTTTGTTCGGACAACCTCTAAAAAGACTAGATAAGACTGCACTGTTATCTGTATACCTATTTGTATGTATGATATGTACTTATGATTATAGTTTTGTACAAAACAGGAAACTGACTTCGGTCAAGTAGTCTGTATAGTTGCTTACGAAAAATTAAAACGAAATAATTGTTAAACGAAAATGTCAGTAAACTATTTGTGACAAAAGGCATTTAGTTCTTTTCGGCCACGCCTATCGCAAAAATCAACAAAATTATCTACTATGGCAATTGTGAAATAAGTCAACTTATCCCCTATTTTATATAAGATCTAAGAACGTGGTATAGTAATGTTTTTTGAATTTTTTGTCTACAGTCTACAGATTCGCTTGCAGTTATCGATTCGTGCTTATCGAAAATAACCAATACTTATTATTAACCTTACATTGTACAGCACTGTTCCAAGTATTGTTGTGGGGCATTCACAAGGAGAGACATTCATTTACTATTTGGCTCTTGATACGACAAGACCTATTTTTTTTTTCTTTTGTTTTGACGAAGCCTATTTTTTTTTGCTCTTGCTCTAAAAAAAGACATTATTATTATTTTTTTTTCGCTCCTGCTTGGATTAAACCCTATTTTTTTATATTTTTTCATAATTTTCTTAACAAATATTAATCATCGAAAACCAGTTAATTGGTTTTCGAAATAATTGATAATAAATTGATCTCCTATTTTATTTTTACGTGCGGGAATAAAAAGAAGTCAATCGGTGCCAAGTCAGGACTACATGGCGGATTTTTTTTTCGTTCCTGCTTGAATAAGCCCAATTTTCTTATATTTTTTCATAATTCTCTTAATACGAGGGGTTGCTTTTCAGAGAATAAAAACAAATATTAATCATCGAAAACCGGTTTATTGGTTTTCAAAATAATTAATAATAAATTGATCTCCTATTTTTTTTTTACGTGCGGGAATAAAAAGAAGTCAATCGGTGCCAAGTCAGGACTACATGGCGGATTTTTTTTTCGTTCCTGCTTGAATAAGCCCAATTTTCTTATATTTTTTCATAATTCTCTTAATACGAGGGGTTGCTTTTCAGAGAATAAAAACAAATATTAATCATCGAAAACCGGTTTATTGGTTTTCAAAATAATTAATAATAAATTGATCTCCTATTTTTTTTTTTACGTGCGGGAATAAAAAGAAGTCAATCGGTGCCAAGTCAGGACTACATGGCGGATTTTTTTTCGTTCCTGCTTGGATAAGACCAATTTTCTTATATTTTTTCATAATTCTCTTAATACGAGGGGTTGCCTTTCAGAGAACAAAAACAAATATTAATCATCGAAAACCGGTTTATTGGTTTTCAAAATAATTGATAATAAATTGATCTATTTTATTTTTTACGTGCGGGAATGAAAAGAAGTCAATCGGTGCCAAGTCAGGACTACATGGTTTGAGCGCTCAAAAATGCAGTTGTTTGAGCCGATGTGTGACAGTTTGCATTACCAAGAGACTATCACGAACCGCTTATTTTACACAAGGCGGCAACATAAAAATTTCTTTGAGGCGTGAGTTCAGAAGAGCTGCATTTACATGAACTTTCTGTTACTGAAAAAAACAGTTTTCTATGATTTTTTGCGCTTGTTTTTTATTTATTTTATGTATGTTATTTCTTGAATGCATTCATCCCATGACATCTTGAATGCATTCGCCCCATGACATCTTGAATGCCGTCAGCATATCAGCTTACTGTCCTATATCAGTTATTTTATTTCATTTGTTCTAGCCTGTGCTGTGGTCGTAGTATGACATAAGAATTGGACTAAAAAACTAGAATGATTTATTAATTGCAACTTGTTAGAAAGTATTTCACTGGAAATTATGGATGTTTTTGGATGTTTTGTTGAGAGTTTTTTAGGGTTAAAGTTTGATTTAAAGTTGTTCTATTTGGTTTTTAAAGTATATTATTAATTATTTTCTCGAAGTTTTCAATTGACGTGACTTTTTCTGTGTCTGTAAAATATGAATTATTTTTATACCATTCGTGAAAGTTTTTTGGAGTACAAGTTCCCTCCACTTTCTGACACAGCTCACGCCACGTGCCCTTATTTGGATCACAAACCCATCCTTCAATCTATCAAGGGCCTAAGATGCAGATTTCTACATTTTGGACTAGAGCTCGAATCCGACTTTCAGCCACTTCTTCATCATAACAATACAGACGACACAATTTTGTACATAGTTAATATTTTTTAATGGAACTAGCTAACCTGACGTGCTTTGCTCTTTAAACCAAATGGAAATTAAACGAATACGTGTATGTAACCATTTTATTTATTTTGCTCAAACTAAGTTTCTTGGGTACGGTTCACTTTCTGTTACAATTTTATTTCTGGCTGTGGCAGTTACGTTTCTTAATACAATTTCAAGTTATTGTTTTTAGTTCACTTAATGTAATGGTTTGTACTTGAATGTCACATGTGTCGATTGTTTGTATACGTGGCAACAGTACTTCTATGCCATGTAGTTTTCCTGTCAAAATTAGGTCATCGATACGACTTTCATATCGGCCATTAGGTCTTGTATCTGTGTTGTAATTGTGTTAGCCATCAACTGGCATTCGTTGAATAACAACTATGAACTTGTTCATTATGTTGATCGCAAAGGACTAGTCGCCATAATTTCTCGTCTAGTGCCCACATTGCAATGATATCGTTGATGGATTGGTTCATTATATTGAGATAACCCTTTTTCTCCAAAAAGGTTTTTGTTTTTTGTCAACTTAATTTAAAAAAAATCGCACTCACTGCAATCTATTTGGTTGTACGTTCAATAAGCTTTTCAATTTTGATTTCAAAATCGATTTTTTTTGTTAATAATTATTCGATTTACTTCAAAAATGAATTTGAATTTATATTATTATATTTATTTATTGATGATCAATTTAAAATACCTCACTTAAAAGTGTAACCTCACTTAAAAGTGTACACTCTTCTCATCCATTTAGATGAGAATGCAATCTATTGGGTTGTATGTTCATCAAGCTTTTCAACGTTGATTTCAAAATCGAGTTTTTTTTGTTAATAATTATTCGATTTACTTCAAAAATGAATTTGAATTTATATTAGTATATTTACTTATTGATGATCAATTTAAAATACCTCACTTTACAGTGTACACTCTTCTCCTCCATTTAGATGATTATTAGTACCCGTTTAAACTCTTTGAATCTTACAAAAAGTAAGTCTTTTTTATTTTATTAAAGAAGAAGAGAACCGTTTGTATCGAAAATCTATCACACTATTTTGCTGAGCCTGTTCAGAGACCCTCTGCTACAGCGATCTCCAGATGTATCAACTCTGTAGAATGGTCGTGGAATATTTTTTCTATTCTCAGGGACACCCTGTCTCCAAAGATAAGACTCTTGTCATATCAGTGAAACCATGATAATATCATGTTGTTTACTAATGCTTATATTCTAATATATTATAGAAAGACTACCGGTACGGGTTTATGTAGTCACAAAATATTCTCAGTAAATTATGGTTACACGAGAAGCGTTTGTTTTCCCATGTCTGTGGGGGTTGGGGTTGGTAAACTTCAATGAAAGTATTATGTCTAACATGTATACATACATTATTTATTTATAAACAACATAACAATAAACATACAGTCGGAAGAAGGCTCTCTAGTTCTCGGTCAGTTCTGTTCTTATTGAATGAACTAATCCGAAATCAGTAAGTGCCGGCACATGGCAACTTGTGCAACTCTTTGGATCTCTGGGGTTATCGTTGCGAACTTGAACTACCGTTTTCAAAATACTCTACCCACATAGTGAGCTACTATATGGGTAGAGTATTTTGAAAACAGTAGTTCAAGTGCGCAACGGTAACCCTCAGAGATTCAAAGTGTTGCACAAGTTGCCATGTGCCGACACTGACTGATTTCGTCGTGTACAACAAGTTACTAATCCGATCTATATTTAGTTCAAGTGCAAGTCCCGCTAGTTCCCACAGTCACCTGATTAGGTCTCTCGGGTGTGCCGGCGATCGCTTTTCACAATCGGATTTTGGTTCGTATCAGATTTGGATTTGGGTTGGGATTATTTAATGTGTGCTTTTAAATGGGTGCTATTGAAATTGTCCCTAAATGGCACCTCATTTCTTGGTATATCGGGGTGTTTGTGTATGTGTGTGGAATAGTTTGTCCAATAGATTGAGGCTATCAGCGACAGTTTAATTAAACCTTGCGGCAAACGCAGCGATAACCAATAACCTCTGCTGCCATCGTCGTCGACGTCGACGCTGCAGCTGCTTGGCACTTGTTTAAGTTTTACAATTTTTAATTCATTCAAATGCAAAAATCCAAATCAGAAACATAACGTGGGAGAGAAAGAGGCGATAATAATGTAGGTATGCGTGTGGGGATGTGTGGAAGCAGTGCGCGAGCACGGCGCCGGCAGCTCAGTTGCCGTCGCAGCCGCAGTTGGCGTTGTAAATTAAGCGCTTTTCGGATTTTCGGTCTGAGCTAGCAGCAGCGCGCTAGCGTCGGCAGCACAGTTCGTCTTCAGTCTTGATAATAGTCCCGAGCCAGTCGCATTCGCAGTCGCACTCGCAGTGCCAGTCGCAGTCGCAGTCACAGTCGCAGGTCTCATTGTTGACGACGTCTCAAGTACCTTGTGTGTGTGCGTTTGAAGTAACGGTTGTTTGCGTGCGAAGCAGTAGGTGGAGTGCAAAACGTGAACACAAAGAGAAAGAGAGAGAGGCTCGCATCCGCGTGAGAGAGTGCTCTCACAATCGTGTCTGACTGTGTGTGTGTCTGCATGCGATTATTTAATTGACTGTCATTCGTAGAAGAACGATTCAGTCAGATTAGTGAACGAAAGTGCGTCCGTGCTGCCGGCGCAACTTCACGAAGGGCAATAAATACTAAATAAACACTAAATATAGTATATTAAAAGAGTGAGAGGAGAGATTAATTACAGTTAACAGTTTCTGCTGCTCGTACAATGTATGCGAACACGTTTTAATCGAAGTCAAAGTTCCTCTCAGCTGTTATCACTGCAACAACAACAAAAACAACATCACCAACATCAACAACAACAACAACATTTGCAATTGCAATAAAGGGAAAAAAACAAAAACAAACAATAGCAAAATGAGTGGCATGCGCTATTTGACGGAGACACATTTGCGGGGCTTCGAGCGCTACAAGGTGAGTACGAAACGCCTCTTTTTTGAGAGGAGGTCATGGTAGGCAGGGGAAGGGGAAGGAGAGGTTACGAAAGTGAAATACCAACAATGAGTTGGTACCACCTGCAACTGGTACCATAAAAATCAATGTTCATGCATAATTAAGGCGACTCAACCAACCAATCAAACAGATTCATTATAGTTTCTGATAACTCGCATTACGACAAGTTCCGGTTCCAAACATGCGAGACTCTCTCAGACTATCTCTCTCTCTCTCGTAGTGCTCGTAATTGGGCAATGATAGGAAGATTTCATTGTCGTGAGTACATACGCTACTTGTCTGGCCTTATCAAATTATGGGATAGGGTCATAAATATAACACCGGATGAATGATCATAATCGAACAAATGTGTGTGTTTCGTAAATCCCACAGAAGGCATTGAACTGCGATTGTAACATGTGCTACTCCAAGGAAGATAGACACAGAGAAAGAGAGAGGGAGAGGGGGAAGCGGGACAGAGATAGTTGGCAAATATTCACACTGGAATTTGTACTGAGAAGATTAGCAAAGAGAGCTGAGATAATGCTTTACATACATATATCTCTTAGTTGTGCAGGAAACAAGAAATTAACAAATTGAAATGAAAGTAATAAAATATTAATGAAAGTATTGTACAACATACAAGAATAATTGCTGGCCTTATCCATTACTTTAAAGATCTGTTTTATCGTTTATAACAACTATGACATCTTCATACGAGTTCTATTGTTATATATATTACAGGCCCGTAGCTAGGTGTTGCAGGGTGCGCAGGGCACAAGGGCCCATGATAATATACTTTTTTTTCTCAAAAATTATGAATATTGCTAAGTTTTATTAAAATGTTAAAAAAAACATACTGGTTTTCATTTAAAGAATGTTGTTTTTGGAATATTGTAATGCCTGATCTTACTTCTGAACTTTGTTCAGAAAAACGAGAGCAACAGGAAAGCGGCACGCGACACTGGGATACAATTCGACTTATGTTCCCGTAAAAAGTATATAACTGTATGTTACTCTCCACCCTTTAATGGATATAATAAAATCAGAGCCTACTATATGAAATACAAGAAGAGGGGTCACACAAATCTTGCCGCTTAAATGTTATGCTCATACTTTCTTTTATAACTTCTGTGTTTATTGTCCAATTGCATTGAAATGTAGAGGAGGCGTAGATATTTCCATATATCATATTCAGAAACTATTATTTTAAACTATTAATTTATTAATCATAATCTTTAATCGTCATAAAATGTTATTGTTTGTGCTATCCAATTGAGCACAAATATTAAGATTCTGAAAAATTCCTAAAATTCCCTTAAACTTCTGTTATTTTAAGGACTTTTCTGCAAGGGATTTTACCTTATATAGTATTATATTAAAAAACTCTTTCTATATTTGTTTTCGCCTACAGTACAACAGCATAGACACAAGTTGGCTGAGTGTCTATGTAATGCATCCATTTTGGAATGTTTGCGTGAAGGTAAGTACAGACCTAGCCAGGTGTAAGCCCCTCTCCACTTATTAATAAGGTATTATTTATTGCTGTAGTATTTACCCATGTGGCTGGCGCCCAACTTACTGACATTTGTGGGTTTTCTCATGACGGTGGTGAACTTCATACTGATATCCTACTACGATTGGGACTTCACAGCGGCTAATAATAAGGAAATCGGAAATACAGTGCCCGGCTGGGTGTGGACAGTGGCGGCGATAAATATAATTATCTACTACAACTTGGGTGAGTACTGCCAGAGATAGTTTACCCTCAGTCACCCTGAACTTATGTATCTTATGTATTGTAGATGGCATGGATGGCAAGCAAGCGCGTCGTACGGGGACAAGCGGACCACTGGGCGAGCTCTTCGATCATGGATTGGACTCCTATTCGGCTGCCCTTATACCAATCTATATATTCTCACTGTTTGGCTCAATTGATCTGCCACCAATTCGCATGTTCTTTGTTATTTGGAACGTGTTTCTCAATTTCTATTTCACTCACGTCGAAAAGTACAACACGGGTGTCATGTTCTTGCCTTGGGGTTACGATTTTACCATGTGGGTAGGTACCGTTGTTTGAAGACTTCTCACATTCATGACTTATCAAAAATGTAGCTATCAAATTACCATATATTAAAATTGAAATTTTCAATACATCTTTTATATTACTACAATAGTTTTCTTATACTTTAAAGTGCATCTGCTGTTTAATTTGTCAGTAATATAAATACTTTCTTCTCCAGGGCGTCAGCATAATGATGTTTGTGGCCACGTTGTTGGGTCCTGAAATCTACCGAACGAGCTTCTACGGCATTACCATAGCAAACGTCTTCGAAGTTGGGTTGATCGGTTCCGCCGTGTTGTCTAGTCATCCCATTATCATCAGGAACATATATCTGTTTGTATTTGGGTTATCTTTAGTGTTTGTTGAATATTAAGAGTTCTCTTTCTCCAGATCGTACAAAAATAAGACGGGCAAGATGCGTCCCATGATGGAAATGCTGCGTCCCTTCTTTGCCTTCCTTTGGCTCTTTGTGATCACGCTGATCTGGTCTCTGTTCTCACGCAATAATGTGATCAATCTGGAGCCGCGAGTGTTGTGGATGCTCTACGGCACCATCTTCTCCAACATAGCCGTAAGAGAAAGATAGAGACATGCGATTTTTTTATCTTTTACATAAAACCTTTTTTTAGTGTCGACTGATTGTGGCACAGATGACTGACACGCGCTGCGATGGCTTCAATATACTCATGTGGCCTCTGGCAGCCACGGTGGGCGTCTGTTGTTTCCCCTGGTATGAGAATTTCTTCGGCTCGGATCTGACGGCAGAATACGAGCGTTGGATTGTGCAGGGTCTGACCATATTTGCAACAATAGCGCACTGGCATTATGGCTATGGAGTAGTAAGTATTGTAACCTCTAAATTAAATGATTTTTAATAATTGCGATTGTTTTTTTTTCCCTTTTCTGCAGGTTACGGAAATGTGCGATCATTTCAATATCCGCTGCTTCAAAGTAAGAAAATATCACCGAGATTCAGCTGGGAAATCATCACAGAACAATAACAAAGCGCTGAAAAGTCATTGAAACTAATTTCATAACTAACTAAACCGAATCAACGAAATCAAGCAAAACAAAATCAAAATACTGAAAAGAAACTGAGAAATGAAAAAAGGGTGGCCATTTTGTATGTGATATTGTTATGTGGGTGTCACAAAATTCTCTTTCGCCTCTCGCCTCGCTTCGCTCTGGTCTAAGTTTAAGTGAATCCATACTCGATTTATAAGCTATGGTAAAGTCCACCCAATGTTATTATTATTAAAGTTAACCTAGTCTTAAGTAAATAAATACTAAATCAATTTTAACCCTAAGTGCATGGTAACTCTAAACAAAAAAGGCATGACCCACCCAAATTGAACTGCATGATCTGATAAGCATAGTATTACCTAGCTGTGCATCCAAATGGAGTGAAATAGAGAAAAAGAATTCTCACTAATAATGGTCTGAAACTATTATCGTACCCACGTAGATAAAGAAGACGACGCCCAACGAAGTGCCGGAACTGAACGAAGTTGAAGTGGAGGCCGCAAAGCCTACGGAACCTGACGAAACGGTGTAGTCCCAATCTAGTAGTACCTACATTGGGCACATTCGTTGTATGATAAGTGCCTTTCTTAAGTACAGTTGTGTAAACTTTTCAAACTGTTTCTTTTAGTCTAAGTTGAACTCGAACCCAAAAAACACGTAACTGTTAAGTACAAACGAACCAACAAAAAAAGCTCTGCCCCCATTCCAGACAATGTGTACCTCGAATTCCGAAGCTTTTTCTTGAAAGCTTTCGTGCCTTCCGTCATTGCCCGCCAGAGGGCGTTTGTTTATGCTGAATATAAATTTGAATTCGCAATTTTTATTTGTTTTTCTTGGGAATTGGGCAGTTTTTGAGATTTTAATCGTTTTTCCTCTTAAATAAGTGAGAGAAACTGAGAAGTTTGTTATGTAAAGAACCTGCCCTGGCTATCAAATCTAAGTATTTAGTGAAAACGAAGTAGAACAGATCAGAAATATCTCGAGAATTATTTATATGAATGAACACCTTAATTTAATTCTAATTTGTATCTTGATTTTATCGCGAATCGCACAGGTAGGATCTAGAATGATGGAAGTGTCACTTGTCGTGCCGGTCTTAACGTAGATATTATATGTATATATGGAAATGAATGATTCTATATTGGTATACAGTAAAGAGTATTTTGTTTAGTTTTTGATGAATCAGTTCTTCTACAATATTAAGGTTGCATATTCAATCAATTATTTCTAATGATACAGATCTATTTATGTCACATTTTTAAAAAGGTTTTGAGAAAGTTGTACCTGTTAACAGGAATATAATGTATTATCACCTATAACGAAATATTAGTTAGTAGAATTTAGCTCATAAATTTAATTTGTTTTTTCTTTTTACTCACAAACTGAGTTGCTCTTCAATATCAAGGAATTTAAATTGAAAGACAATAGACCCAGGCTTGCTTCCGCTTTTATATGTATACAATGCCACAGCGTCGTTTTAATTAATAAAGTGAATTGATTATAGCATCAGGCTTAGCTCGAAAGTTGGCTATATTTAGGCAAAGTTCTGTAGGCTTTTTTAGCCTTGTCATCTCGTGCTGTTATTGTCACGTAGCACGTCCATTTCTCTCTTCTTTGGTCTCCCTCCGGCTTCCTTGTGATGACCCGCTACTGTCAGCGACAACAAATTATATCTGTGTATACACCACGCACACACACACCACGCACACACGCATACATATATCTATTTATATATTTCAACACTTTTGGCTTGTTTTTTTATTGGCATTGCATTTAGAAAGTGATTTGGCGCATATGTAAAATATTACACACTCTCAACACACATCCTCTCACACACTCACACACACCCACATACAGACCCGGCTAATGCACACTCTGTGAGGCTCTTTGGCAGCGAATTTCCTATGCACGTCACGCATTGTTGTGGTCGTTATTATATTTGATGCCATTCTACTTACACGCATCGAGCAGCGGCAACGTTTAAAGGGATATTTTAACTTTCTGTAGAGCCGCACACACACTTACACACACACAAACACTTGGAGGTGCTGTAGATCACGTCTACGCCAAGGATACGACACAACATTGTGGGGAACTTAAACAATCGCTTGTAACTTGCCGGTAAATGGATAATCCGGCATATGATGCGGAAATGTATAAAATGTAAATGAAATTTGAACTATGCCATACAGAGAAAACTTCCTCAAAAGCAAATATCTGTAATTTGAAAATATGTTAGGCAGTAAATTGTATAAAACTAGCTTTAACTCCAATTTCATAGCTCCTATATATAAATAATCGAATATCTAGCTAAATATGCATCGAGAACCTTGTAGAAATAATATAAATTAAATTTAACCTATACAATACAAAGAAACATTCATGAAAGGCATGTAAAACGTAATAGTTTCAGAAATAAATGGCTTAAGTCCAGCTCTATGTCTGCAGAGCCCAGAGGTCTAACTGAATATGCATTTGCAACCTTACATTCAATAATATTCATAAAGAAACATTCTTGTGAATAAAAACCTATTAGATACATTGCAATATATACCATAACTATAGTTCTGCAAGCCTCAGAGATTTAGTTAAGTACCTGAATGATTAAAATGCGTGCATTCTAAAATTATCCCAGCAGCCTTTCCACATACTTCAATATATATGTATACCCCTTTCGAACTTGCACACACACATTATAACTTATCAAAACAGTGTGTATTCATAGAGGTACGAAGGTAGTAAGGAGACTAATTGATGGATTTGCTTGCCCTATTCAAGCACTGATTCTATAAATGCTTTATACATTTGCACGTGCTATGAATTTTCAGTTAGCTAGTTTTAGATACAAATTTTGGAGAGGTTTGTAAGAGGTTTATCAATTTTGCAGAGTGCAATATGAAATGTGAAAAATGCACAAACTGCTCGCTAGTCTTGTAATTTGTAATCCGATTTGTTAAAAATATTCCGTAGATATATATGTATATATATACAATAGTATGTGTGTATATATTCAAAATAGACTGGCTTATGCATTTTTAAACTGCAAAAAAATGAGGTAATAAATTTGCGCTATAAATTTGCGAGTACAACAAAGACTTGCCCCATTTCGACAGTGAGCGATTTAATGAGTACTTTCAGTGAGTGACTGTGTGTGTGTATTTGTGTGAGGGTGTGTGTGTGTGCGTGCATGTGCGTGCGTGTCTCGATTCAGCCACTAAAGCGATGCTTCATTTGTCTTTATTTAGTCGCGGCGCGCAAAATGGTCGCTCGGAGGCTGCATTTATTGACAATAAATAGGTCATAAATTACACAAGCCTTGTACGGGGAGGGGGGCGTGACACACTGGCTTCTGTATGGACAGTGTATTTTAAAGCACTCTGTGTCCTCTGTTGCGGTGTGCTGTAGTTTGCCCTTCGTGTAAGACGCAGGAAGCAACTTCAAAGCGGAAGTTTCGCAGCCTTTGCTCCAGCTTGGGTTTATTGTCGTGCGGTGATTTTAGAAGGCGCTATGCTCAGTAGGGGCGTGACTTACATACACACACACACAGACAAGTGCACTTGAAAACAAAAAGCGTAAAGTTATTAAAGGTTTTTGCGCTTTGTGCCGTGGCAAGGCAAGGCAAGGCAAGGCGAGGCCTTTCATGTCACTTACACTTTTCACATGTCTGAAACGTCGTTGTCGACATCGGGGGAGGTCGAGCTGGGCTGGTCCTATGCCCCCTCTCCCCCACCCTCTCTCAGTCTATTCTGTAGCCCGCACTTGGAGCGGCTTTTATGTGTATGAGGAGCCCTTGCAGGTTATGCGGGGCCGGTGCTGCTTCTGTTCGGATCTGGGCGTAATCTTCAAGACGCTTTGCATACAACAGTCGCAGCAGGCTCGTGTGGCAAGGTAGAAGAGGCAACTTCAAGCGTGCGGCAAATTCAATTTGAAATTTCCAAATGTTTTTGAAAATTACATTTTTTATGAAGGGTGCCAAGTTGACTGTTGCCTCTTGGTTGGCGGGTGTGGCAAGTCTTCTCAGGTGGACTGCGCCCTGAATGATGCATCTCTCTCTCTCACTCTTTCTTGGTTAGTAAGTGGCAGGCACTACAAATGTCAAGTAAATGAATATTTTATTGCCATTCGCCTTGAGCGAGAATCGAGAATCCCGGTGCCGGGGATTGGAGGCGGGGCAGGGTTCCCGAAATTGGCTTCCCGCTGTGTGCATTTTCGGGTTATATTCTACAATATCGTCGCAATGGGAGCGCGCTCAGAAGTGCGTGCCAAACGAAAACTAAGCACCAAAATTGATGATGTCGATGATGCCTGAGCGTGTTGAATCTTTCAGCGGGTTGCGTTATCAAAGGAGCATTCGAGCAGGTCCTGCACAGCAAAGGTCCTGCGTTCTCATATGGAAAGGGGGAGTACTCCCAAGCGACGGGAGGATGTATGGCAAAGATTGCAGTGAAAGTAAGTGGAATCTTTATATAGGTTGAGAGGGATTCAATGTTTTAAATCTTTTACATAATAATAGAAGATACTGAACTAATACACAAACACATGACTGTATATTAAGTTGTTCAATAATGCAGACAATAATACTTACAATAATACTAAAAACAATTACATGGTATATACCATAATAATAAAAACAATTAACATACAAAGTAAGCCGAAATATTTTTCATTAATAAAACAAACAAAAATTAAATTATATCAAAACAAGTGAGGAAGGTATAGACGAGTATAGTTGGCAGTAATATATGTATATATGTATATATGTATGTATATCCGATACCCACTCACCTGAAAGTTCGCCTCTATGGCAAGTAACTTTATATTGCATACTTGCAGGCGTACGTCTGAATTGTTAAAGAACTTCTCTTTATGATACGTTTAAAAATTCTTTGAAACTTTCAGAAACCATTTGGATGGTAATTACTACCACTGCTACTACTACTTCTACTACCGCCACTACTTCTTATACTATTAATACTACTACTATTATCATTAATAATTATTCTACTACTACCACTAATACTACTATTAATACTATTTCTACTACTAATACCACTAGATGAGTCGTCTGAGGCGATTGATTATTATACAGGGGTTCGAATCCCGGTGAAGGGCATGGTTTTTCAAAAAACGGCAAGGCTTTGCCAAAACAATTGTTCCTACTTCACTCATTTTGATATAGTGTTTGGTTATTCTTAAGAATATTTCTCCACCCTGTGATGTTAAGACACAATATAATTATTTTTTAAAAACTACTACCATTAATACTACTTCTACTACTACTCCCACTATTACTACTTCTATCACTACTTCTACTTCTACTACTACATACTTCTACTACATACTACTACTACTACTACTTCTACAACATACTACTACTTATTATTATACATATTGCCATTGAGAGCATGCAGGTCACTTCGCAGTTAGTTCGTTAGTTAGAATCATTAAAATTTCAAGCAATTACCAAGCTAGGCCACTTCACGTGTAAGCCGACGGCTTAAGAGCTCTTTTTTCGTGCAGCATCAAGCGGATTATATATGTATATGGTAAAGTGTTATATTAGAATTGCTCTCGCTTGTCCGCTTGGCATCGAATCACGAATCACGGTTAAAGTTTGCCTGATTTCCGGCTGGCAAATGTGGCTATGGCTATGCGTTGCTTGCCACTTACAGTTACATGTATAAGCAAGACATACGCGCACGAGCGCACACGCACACACACACACACGCACACACGTACACTCGCATACAAGCATACACATATGCGTTGGGGACATTCACATTTTTATAGCATACTTTCACGGGCAACGCCAAGTAACGGTGAGCTGGCTGGCTATGTCGAGGTGAATGTGTTTGTGTGTGTTCGTGTGCGTGTGTGTATGTGAGGGCATGTTAAAATTCATTTGTCAAAAGGATTACCATGGTAATAGGGTTTTAAGCATATCCGAGCAAACATTCGCAGCTTTTTACAGTTACGCGTCCGCTGCCGTTTGTCATATGTCCTTCTGTTTGTTATTCGCCGTTTAGATTTGCTCGTTCGTTGTTTATGTTTTGTTACGTTCTGTTTTTGTTTATGTTTCGTTTGGCTAATTAAAAAAAAAGTAGAAGAAATGGCGTCAAACAATTATGTCAGGCAGTTTTGTAATCGCTCAGCTTCTTTCCGCCTCTGTCATGGCAGCTGCCGCATGCTACGTGCCACGTGCCACATGTGCCACCTGGCGCGTCGCAACAACAACATTTGCCAAGCCGCTAATAAATTGACTGCAATCAAAGTTGTCATAAGTTGGCAACGCCCTCGCATCCTGCCAGACTGTTAACTGAGGTCACGTTCAAACACACTCACACACACATACACACACACACACACCCGCAGCCAAATGACAACTTAATAGCCCAAAAAACCAAGCAGCCAAGCAGACATTGTCCTTTTTCTGACGGGGGCATCTGCTGGTTAGTCCTGCTCCTGCAGCATGTGCCATGTGTCGCCTTCACCATCATCGTCACCTACATGTCTCCAACGTCTTCGGCCTGACCAACGAGGCGAAAATGTACAAATTGTTGTGATTTATTTTAACAGATTTTTTGTTAACCCAACTCGACAAGGCAGGCATGAGTAGTAGCAGCAGCTTCTCCTCTTCTCCTGCCCTGGCATTTGCTCTTCATTGATGAATACGCTGGCCAGGCCAGGGGCGGAGGAGGGGAAGCAGGAGCAGGCAACGCGCGCGCGTGACAATGCGCCAATGTGTGGTCAAGTAGTGCGCACGGCTGAGCTGCTGCTGCTGCTGCTCCGACCAGTCAATTTATGGACCAACAAGCACCACAACGAGGGAAACTTAACGTTAACAGGTTTAACCAAGCTAAGGACAAGTCTGACATGAGTGTCAGCTACAACTCCCCACCCTACATTGCTGCTACCTCTCCCTCATCATTAGTGAGCAATGCTTGAATCGTCACTGTTCGATTGATTTGGCTGATACCAGCTCCAGTTCCCCCTATTCCCATCTCTCCAGCCTGCCCGTTGTTATGGCAATGTCGTGTCGGGTTTAAGAGCCTTGCGAGTCGACTAAAGTTAAAGCTCGCCAAGTGGATACTTGAGGCTGCCTCAGCCTGATGACGATAACGATGATGACGATGATGATGATTTTCCTGTGGCAACGTCCTTGATTCTGTCTGTTTCCAGAGCAACCCACCATGCCTGGGCATAACAATGGCAGCCCATAATGAGATGTTCTCATAATTAAATGCTTATTATTTACATTCGCCCAGCACAATCTCAAAATTCTCACTTGGAATCGTAGACAAATTCTAATGCTTCTAATTGCATGCGGTGCCCTTTGAATTCCAACACCAACATGGTATGGCACTGCTATACAATACAAGCAATGGTCTGAGAGTGCTTAAGCCATGAGAAATTGAAGCAAATCTATTGAGTTGGTAAATGACGAGCGATGTCTCTTACTATATATAGAATCTATTTTTGGATATTAAGGCATTTCAAGAAGAAGCTTGTAGATATTTAAGTCAATTTAACGAGACGACAGATGAATAATTGTAGGTTATATTTGACTGTGCATGCTATTAATACATATAAGTATTATTTTCAGATATTTAAAAGCTTCATTATGAAGCTGACGAGACAGAAGCTGATATATTCATATGTTAGGTCAGGAATTTTAGGTTTGCTTAGCTTTATTTACTTTTAATATATAGAGGAATTATTTCTGAATACTTAAATACGGAAGATTCTATGAGAGTTTTATGATGCAACTTTCAAATGCAGACTTATAATATAAAGAACTTATTCTTTAATACTTAATAGGTTTATTATGAGTAGGTTTATTCTAATTTAAATTTCTAGTCGAACACTTTCTTATTAAATGGTTTTATTTGATAATATTTATAATATATATTTTTTTGAAATTAATCATGTGTGCCTCTTTGAGGTGAAGTCTCTCGTAAAGTCTCTTTGAGGTTAGGTTTATATAACAATGGTAATTATTGTTATTATGAATTATAAAATTATAAATCTTTTTAAATGTATTCTGATAAGTAAGTTGATATTAAGATTTAGAAAGATTAACTAGATAAATTAACTTAGATAAAATAATGAAGATAGCTGGAGATATTTATTCATATTTTTAATCAAGCTAAAGTCGAGTAAAGTAAAGATTAGTAATAATAAAGATTAAAGACGAACAAAGATTAAAATCAAAATAATATTTCAAATTTAAGTGTTAAATTTAAGTAAATAGTAAAGTATTTTTAAAACTTTCCTCTCTGAAATTCCAACATAATTTCAGCTTTAAAAGGAAACGCGCCCAAAATCGAAGCATATCCAATGCCAGCTAATAACATTATCCAGCAATTATGTTCGAAAAGGGAGTCAAGAAGTGCCTGAGTAGCAGACGAAATTGTTTGGTCCGGCTTGCGCCATTAGCATGCCCCACGCAGCCGCAACATGAGGTGGCATGGCGTCGCCCTGGCACTTAGTCTAAGCAAACGCCGTCCTGGGATTATGCCATTCATTGTATCTATGTCAGCATTAGCTAATTCAAGGGGCTCCCCACTCCTGGGTTACTTCTCCCTTCCTCCATTCCTCCCTCTCTCTCTCTCTGCCTCTGGCCACGCCTTGAGGTTTATGAAATATTGCGGCACACACTTTTATTTTCTAGATAGGCCTAGCTGGGATGCAGATGGGGGAATGGGGCTGGGGGAGGTGTCGTTGCCACTGCGGATGCCTTAGCCTGGGCACGTACTTTGGTTAGCATTTCAGCTCAGCTGTGAAACGCGACAATTTAATTTATTTGGCCCAGCAAAGTCAGCGCGAATTTACGATTGACATTTGCGTTTAACCTACTTATGCTGATTTGATGGCAGCTCATAAATAAAATTTAAACCAATTGCCGGACACAGGATGAGCAGCAAGTATCCTAGTCCAAGATAGGAGCAAGCCCCGCGTGCCCCAAACCGACATCCATCAATCGCAGCTGCTATCAATGTGGGCCATCATCGAGCCAGCCGTCACTGGAGTACTCTCTCTCCCGCCCATCATCTTCATCATGATGATGGCAGGAGGAGGGGGGAAGGAGTGGCTGCCTGGCGTAGTGTGCGGTAATTGAACACTTAGTGGGCCAGGCAATTTGGTTTTAGTGCGCCAAGGCAAATATTTAAAATCGCGCTGTGCCTGTGCTGTGGCACGCAACTCTTCCTTGACACACCCCTTGATGGGCTGGATGGCTGACTGGGGCCACGCCCATTTCTGGCATTGCGTTATCGAACGCCCAGCTGGTTTCTTGGAGCGCAGCGCGCAAATTTGTCGTGTCAAATGATGCAGAAAGTCGCCGAGGAGCAACCTAAGAGGAATTAAAACGTGAAATGAGTCGTAAGAAAAACAATGAAAACTCTCTCCCTCTCCCTCTCTTTCTCCCTCACTCTCTATCTCACTCTCACTGGTACTGTCTTATTCTCTCTCGCTCGCAATGGAAATGCGGAAAAGTCGCTGCAGAAAAGTTTTCCGATTGTCTTGGGACACC
Organism: Zaprionus davidi; assembly: GCA_018903715.1. Classification (NCBI taxonomy): domain Eukaryota; kingdom Metazoa; phylum Arthropoda; class Insecta; order Diptera; family Drosophilidae; genus Zaprionus; species Zaprionus davidi. Next base: position 8,279,240 of record JAEIGL010000006.1, read on the forward strand.
AAGCCAAGGTGGAATGGGGGTGCTGGAGGATGTCCTGGATTGGTTTCCCCAAATGTGTCACTGGGGTGCAATTTGAAAATGAAATTTTCGCACAGCACTTTTATTCCTGCAGCCATTCATCGCACGTCGACCTTGACTAGTTGAAACAGCGCCCTACAAACTATTGTACATGCAATCTAGATATGCGCATAACTCGAGGCACACTCGGGTTGCTTTAAAAAGATTTCAAATTGCGGCAGAAATATGGTGAAATATTATGTTATATTTATTTCTATACGTTAATAAAGATTGATGGAGTAAAGTCTTTAAGCTGGTATTATATTTCAAAGAACTTGAGACTTAATTAATATCTCACGTTCTGTTTATTCCTGTACGAAAAGATTTGAAGATCTTAAAGCAATTGTATTAATTTTTATATTTCTTCAATGTTTAGTTCTTTTTTAGTCACAGTTTTTAAGCTGATATCAAAGTTTGTACAACTTCTTTAATCTTTATAAATAATTTTTAAGCATTTAGCTTGTTTTTATTGTGGTTTTGAAGCCAAATACTTTTGGAAAGGCGCATAATAAATAATTGTTTAAATATTTTCTTATTTACACTCACACACACTCATGCAAATAATAAATGTCTATGATTTCCTAAATAAATAAAAAAAGATTTGAAGCCATAAGTCGTAAAAATAGATTAATAAAGATTAGAGATATTTTTCCCTACGGTCAACAAATTCTACGAAGCAAAGCTTGTATGTATAAATAAAATATCATTTATAATATATATGGGAATATGTACAGTTATTTATTTCTGCTGGCAACTCACTGTGCCCCACACAAATACACAAACACACACAGACACACACATAAATAATCTGTAATCACTTTCAGCACATTGTCTGTGCCACATAGGTCGCTCGGTCGCTTACCTATTGAATCCTTTGAGCTTTGCCGCCTCCACCGACTGCTCAGATGTCTTTAAAAAAGGCATCCACAAGATACTTTAGCGCCCTTTATGCACTTCCGCAACGAGCTCGAGGTTTGACAGATCTGTACTTACAACTCAAATAAAATAGCCCTTTTTGCCGCACCGAAACTAAACAAAAGAGCAGCGAAGAGTGGGATGATAGGGGGAGGTGCAGGGGCAGGGAGTTACAGGGTGTTCTGCTGTGGCAAGCGTATCCATTCTCTTGCTCTCTCTGGGGCAGCCAAAAGGTCGGCAACCGGCACAGGCAGGCAGGCATCGCTCCATTCAATAACTTACATACACAATCGCAGGCACACACACAAGTACACACACACACAGTGTCATTCAGGCGGGTTCTGTGTAATGTGCATGGCCAGAACTGTAGCAAACAAATATTTATAAATGCGCAAATAGAACAGATAACTGTATTTTTATATGCACACACACTCGCACACACACAGGCTACACACATGCTCGCTAGCCTACTAATACAGCGAGCCGCTCACTTTGCCGGGAAAAAGCATACGAGATTCGATTTCGCATCATCGTGGAGTCGTCGACGGGTCGACGCTTTCATTCATTCAACAGCAGTAGCAGCAGCAAAGGCAACAACAACTTGAACAACAACAACAAGCAGAAGCTACATTTTTATAGCTTGGCATGGAGCATATGAAAGTACCACCAACACATACAAACACAGACTCACACACAGTGGCACACATCCTTTTCGCTGGCGAATCCTTTCGCATGTGGAAAACTTTTTGCTGCTGCCAAATAAAAGGGCTGCGAAGCGTATGCGATGGGAAAAGGATTGCTTGCGCAGAAAAGAAATATATTTTTCCGATATTTTAACATGAATTTTGCATATTGTTAATTTTGCCTTTCAACTGAAACGACGAAGGAGCAGCAGCAGCGGTGGCACCGGAGCAGCTATGTTGGCTGACGGCGCTTTTATAGCATTTAGCTTCCGTTTGTGTGTTTGATTTGAATCACAGCAACACGGCAACAACAAGCAGTCAGTTATTATTCATCGATATTATTATCGATATGCATGCTAGTGTTTGCACACTTATGCACTGGCTTATCGGTGTTGCCAAGATCGTCATTTTATTGCATTAGATTGCCAACTCCGTTTGCTTCAAAGACTCTAGTGCTTACGACTGTTATTGCAAACTGTAATTATTATTGTTATTTCGCTTGAGTTGATTTTGTTGTTCGGCAAGTGGAAGCGTTTAAGTTGCCAAATGCAAATTATGAAATTGCTGCAAGTGCACTTGACGTGTAAGTTGTTGTTGTGGTTGTTAGTATTGCTCCCTTCGAGGCAATAACAATAAAACATGGCAATTTAATAACACATGCAAAATCAGAGCACTGCAATTTCAAAGACTTCATATTTCGTATGTGTGTGTGTGGGTGTTAGAACCGAGACGATAGTTTCGATATAGTGCATTTTTGTGTTAAATCAAATTTAGTTTTAATAGCAAAGTTGAGTATTTATATGTATATGAAAAATTGTGCCTGATACGGAAAATTAAATGAATAAATTTCCAAGTCTCACGACTATAAAATATTAAATATAATATATTTGTGTAAATATTTTCTACTTGCTTTAGTTTTAAGTCAACAACAAATGTAACGAATTTCAAATCAATATAAGAGAAAAACCAACCCAAACCGATAGTATTTTATTGTAAACTATTTAAGAATATATAGCATTTTATTTATGGTGCAACTATCGATAGTTTCTCAACTCTTGTGCATGTGTATTAAATGCCAAACAAGTAAGCACGTGCACGTGTATGTATGTATGTATATACGTTTCCATTTACATTTATGGAACATGTTTGTTTATTCACTTGAGCAATAAATGGATATGGCAGATGTTTCAACAGGGTTGCCTTATTAAAGTATCCAACAATGAAACAGAGAACTTGAAAGGCGTCATTAATGAATATAAATTTTATTCACTAAAAGCTAAGTAACGATATCGATAACCGATATATGTAATTAAACGGGCAAAATGGCGGCAACGATAATTGTTAAATGTGATTAATGCATGCAAAATAACCAATAATTGTAATTAATATTTACAATAAACAAGATGTTATCCAGACTTCCATACAAGACGGTTAATTTACTAATTAAATGCAGCTGGCCTCAACTGCAAGCCGAGCTGGCTCATTGTGAATCTCTGCCACAATATGCTGCAGGTGCTGGTTATCTTTACACAGCAAATTTGTCAGATATTTCATCCAAAGATGGAAATAATACTTGCCGTTGCTGCTGCAGCTCTGTCTGCTGTGGCCTTTCACATTTGACAAACCGCTTAACCTTAACCTTAGCCATATCTACGCAGCTTATGCAGACTGCATTTTGCATTAGTCATTTCGCACAGACACACACTCGCATAGAGTGGCTAATGCCATATTACAACAAGAACAACAAAAGCAACTGGAGCAGGGGCAGCAAAGCGAGCACAATGACTAATGGGCCTGGCCGGGACCTGGGCGTTGCTGTTGTTGTTGTTGCAGTTGCAGCAGCAGCTGCATGGCTTGATAAACATTTGTTTAACATGACCATTAAGACAAGTCAAACTGCATACGCACACGCACACACAGACACAAACACACGCTATTTGGCACACTCGCATAGTAATAAGTAACAAACTACAGACACGATTACAACCAAATGACACAGAAAATCACTCCTGCCCGTTATGTGTGTGTGTGTCCCTCACTCACTGTTTGTGTGCGTGTAGATGTTCGGTTTTGTTTGGCTCATATGGGAAGTAAATTAGCCTAGTACCCATTGGAAAGCAGGCTGCCGCATGCTATTTATGTATGTGTTGCCTTCTCCACGCGGCACACACGCACGTCGATGATGTTGTGTGTGTGTATGTGTATGCGTATGTGTGTTGGAGGGGGGGGATCAGTGCGTGCTTGCAGCCCACAAATACGCGCCACAATTCCATTGCCATTGCAGAAGCTGTCGGCCTTCAGACCGACCAACTGACTTAGTGACTCTCGCCAAGCCATCGGGAGCCATTGAAGCTATGTACACATACATACATACGCATACACATTTATGCACACATGCATACATATATTGAAGAGCCACCACATCCCGTCCAGTTGGGTGGTCTTACAACAAAATTCATGCGGCTATTGCGGCCACTCGCTTTCGATTTGTTTATGGCTGCGTTTAATAAATTACAAATGAACTTGCAACTCGAACACCCTAACTGCCATTTAAGCCCAAATGACATAAAGTATATATAGAGAAATGAAATTGTATTTCAGCCACATATGATGGGGAAACACACGCATGGATCGATACAATCTCTTGAATATGAGTCAATTCTCTTGAGAAGATTCTCTGTTTTCATGAATAGTCTGCTGCAACTAGTGCTGGTAAATGGTAAATGAGTATGTATACATTTTTTAAACGAACAATGCTCAATATATCGGTGTTTATCCCAGTAAATAGTAATCGATGTATCGGAATTTGTCGTATTATTTACAAGCAAAAGTTAACTCAAATCTTGCGCTCTTTTTACTTGCCACAATTTGTTGGTATTTATATACTAAATATACCAATCGATATATCTATATGCTTCACATTGAATTACTTAGCAACACAGGCTTACTTTATTTTAGCGAGGGAATTGATCCCTCGGCATAAAATATACCAAAAATATCAATCAAAATATCGATAAGTGCTTGTAACGAAGCTTTTCCAGCTCTATTTTACTCAATTTTTGCACTCATTTCACTTGGCACAGTTTTATTTCTAATATTTGTTTACATTTTCCAAGTTATTCCACAGCTAATATACTATATATCACGATGCTATAGTATTCTTGCACAAGCACAAAATATTTTTTGTTTATTTCTGTTGTTGTTGTTATTTATTATTTTGAGCAAAGTACTTGCGAACTGAACTGGAGTTTCGACATTCCTTGCTGTTGCTGTTGTTGTTGTTGTTGGTTGTCCAAGAGTTTTGTTCTTGCAATGTTTATACGGCTTGCGCTTGCTTTCTATTAGTTTTTGTGAGTGTTTATATGAGGTCTAAGAAATATGAGTGTTCCGTGGCGTCCAACTCCCACAACCACTCCTACTCCCTGTCTCTGTCTCTCTCCCTCTCTATCGATGTGGTCATAAAAACTGTGCTGGAACAGTGCAAAATAGCAAATGCTAGCACCAACGAACCAAAAATGAAATGGCTTAAGCTTTGTGCAAAGCGTCTGTTCCACAGTTGTTGTTGCTGTTGTTGTTGCTGCTCAAATATAAATGCATTTGCGCCCGACCACAAAATGTGTTCAACCGGAAATTGTACGTGGAGAGTGCATGAGTGGGCGGTTTGGCTTGGGGCAGCTCTGCCCATCTCTCTCTCTCTCTCTCTCTCTCTCTCTCTCACTCTCTCTGCCACACTGATACTAGTTCTATTTACGCTTGTGCTTGTGCTCTGGGGCTGCCAGGCAGCTGGACAGTTGGACAGCTGGACAGGACATGTGAACTAGTCAGCATTGAGCCCGGCTCGTGTGCTTGCTCTCCGCCAGTCATTGGCGTACGTTCCATTAGCTTTTTTAGGCGGCTATTGCACTGTGGTGGTCGTTCGTCATCGCTTCCTGCTCCCTCGCTTGTCTCTATGATGAAATTTTAACAGATTTTTGCGTGTGCGGCTTTTCTATATTGCGGTTGGCCAAAAGCCGCTCTTGCTGCTGTTGCTGTTACCGTTAAACTGCACCTATGCGTTGAGTGCTCATGACAGACGTGACGGACGCACAGTTGCACAGTCGATCTGTTGGTCACTCGGTCGTGCATCTGTTTGTCTGTCTCCTCCCCCTATTCTTCTGCTCTTCCCTTCTCTACTTCTCTTCTACTGCCCCCCATACTTCCACCACCTATACCCTCTACTCACAGCTTCTACATCCCCTGCTGTTCTAGCCTATGCTATTCTACCCGCTCTATAGTTTTCAGTTTTGGCTGCTGTCATTCGCTGCTTATTTGCATCGAACAGAACAACAGTTATTGGACTCGTTAACGTCATTCTTGCCATCAGTTGCATCCACTACAGTTGCTCGCTTCATGCAAATGAGCTAGCACACTCACACACACTCGCACACACACTTGCACACCTTCAGGCCTGCAAATATTTACCAAGTCCGTCTTGGAAGACACCATGCGAAGCAAACAGTCGAGGCAGCGACAGGTAATGCACTCATGCAATATGCAGCAGGTAATCTCGTTTCTTTTAATCGCTGTTTGACATCAAAATTAGAATTTCCCCAAGACGCCAGCCGTGTATGTAGTATAAGTGTATGAGTATAGTACATCTATCTATCTTACAGAGAGACACTATAGTGTAAGACACTAAGCATGCTCTTATTGTGCCTTGTTTGCTCTCGCTCAGAGCTCTTTGATGACGAAGTCTTTCGCGTCTTTCAACCCGGCAAATCTTTCAATGGAATCCTTTGCAAAAGTGTCAGTCTTTGTCAGTCTTTGCATAGGCAAATTGAAAATTGATGGAGCACTTTTCAGGCTGACCACACTCACACATGTGGGCAACAAATGGAAATGCTGCTTCCTATACGGATTTCAACAGCTTTTCCATATGTGTATGTTATAATCCCAAATTGTTCGTATAGTCTCTCTCTCTCTCTGTCTGTGTCTCTGTCTAACTGTTACTTCTAGTATTGGTTGGGCATCCATTGTCCATTGTGCACTTGTGCCAGCATTGATGCTGTGACACGTTGCAAACAATCGCTCACTTTGACAGCCGTCATTGACCCAATGTTTGACTGTGTTTTTTTATTTTTTTTATTTTATGCTGCTCTCTTTCTGCTTGCAAGAGGGGGGCCCTAGTTGCGTCCACTATTAATTCTTATTTCAACTCTTGCAAAGCATCAGCTGGAACTGGGGTGCAGGCAACTGGGACTGACTCTTTATGTATTCCATTGTATTATTGTTTCTTGTTTAGCAGTCCCTTGTTGCAGGCAAGAGTCCACATGCATTCAGGTGAAACAGTTTTGCAATTTCACGCGAGAGAGAGAGAGAGAATGAAGGGCCTAACCCCTTGACTATCTCTGTGTCTCCCTGACTCTCCCTGTCTGTGCAGTCCTGCCTGTCTCTTCCTCTGGCTCCTCGTCTCCCTTTACAACAGCAGTTGGCTGCAAGACAAATGGAGATGCCTCGCTTGCTTGGCTAGTGCTGCCAGCAATTAAAGGATTTCATGTGCTCCTTGCTGCTGCCTCATCTTCTTGCAGTTTTTGCTGCTTCTGCTGTCTCCATTTAGTCACTGTTAGTTTTAACTTTAAGCGTCATTTGTCTCTTGTCCCCAAAACTTTTCGTCTCACTTTGTTTCGCAAAGTTGCCATGTCATTGCGACAGCATCAGTCTGAGCCGGACGGAAGCCTGAACTGGCACTGGTTCTGTCCAGGACGCGCAACTCCACTCTGCTTCGTTTTTGCTACTGTTCATTCTGTTCTGTTTTTTTTTTTTGTTTTGTGGCTCGGCTTGACCTCGCCAAAATTGCGGGTCGTATCGTCTGTTCCGCCATTCATCGTGCCATATATCGCCATAAACAATATGAATTTATATGTGCTGTGAAACATTTTAATTAATCACTAGAGGGCATCAATTGCATTTTGCATGCTAATAATTTATGTTATAAATATTGCACAATCTCCTGTTCGGCCCCTCCCCCACGCTGCTGCTGCTCATGCAACATGCATTCCCCCATTTGCCACAATCATATCCATAATTTGAGGTTTAGCCTGCAGTGGCGGGGGTAACCCGTCGAGGTAGCGGGGTTAGCCCCTAACATCCACTGGGCTTCACTCCCTCCACTTGGCGCACGCATTCGAAATGAATTGATATTCAATTATGCCAGCGCAACGCCCCCGCCACGCCCTTATCCTCTCTCTCTCACTCACTCACTCACTCTCTCTCTCTACACACACAGTGCAAACAACTAGTAGTTGGGGGCGTGGCAAACAGTTGTCTCCCCCCTACATGGTCGAGCGCAAACAATAAATATTTATTTAGGTTTGCAGTTCATATTTTACGATATTTGATGTGGTTGTAATTGTTGTTAAAGCCCCGCATAAATAAGATAACACGATGCATCCGATATGTGCGGCCATATAACTAACATGCATCGCGTAAACAATATTTGGTCAGTTAGGTAATGAGTTTGCAACGCCATAATTGGCATATTTGTAACATTGTATAACCCTAAGCAGAACCTATTAGCTTCTTGAATTTATCAATTAATAGATATTAATAGATAATAGATATTAATAGAGAAGATATATTTTGATATTGTAGTGATATTTTCAGTGCTTTTATTAGATTGTACAGATAGATTATCCATCTATAGTACCTTTATTAGATCGGTGGTATATTGTGTGACAAAGTATAAAAGTGTTTAGATATTATATATGTATAATATGTTACATAAAAGACACGACTGTTTCTAATCGAATGTGCAGTTTGACCCATTTCCATGTTTCTCGACGTACTCAGTTGAAATGCGTTTTGGAAATTTCTCATAAGTTCGCAAGTACCAATTTACGTGATGAATACTAATTTTCTTCGATATTCTCGGCCTTTGGAACAGAAATAAATTCTCCAACATGTGCTTATCCCTCATATCCTCGCAGTTCATACGAACATCGAATAGTGGATCATTGACAGCTCCAATGTAGATGGGCTTCCAATGAAACAAACTAATGCGATGATCTGTTGGGATAAAAGTGTGAATCCGTGAACACCATGAATACGTATAGCTATGAAAGGTGATCGCATTGCTTTTTAGAAGTAGATATATGGCTTTCGTATCGGGAGTCAGAGTATCTTTGGAGACCTCGATAATATATACAGTGTAAACGGTGGGTCGGTTGGGCTGCATTTGATGCACATTACAGCAAAGCATTGGCATAAATCTATTGTTCAGATACGGCGATAGACAGTGTTCAATGTCAGAGGCTGGCACATTTTGTGTCAGCAAAGCATCCCTTGCTGTATTGATAGGGTATAGCAGGTTATTCCACGTGCGGTTTGTTGTGAGTTTGGGTACTTCTAAAATCTTCAGAGCTGCACTACTAAAGTCCACACGGCGCTGCGTCATTATTTGCTCGTTCGGAACTTTGCCGGGCATATGCTTTACAAGGAAATATATATGGAAACTGAACCATTGCTGATCAAATTCGTGTTCCGGACTACGGAGTATCCATTGCAGAGTGGGCTCAAAACCATCACCGGCTGCACTACTTATCGGAGCCCTTCTGAGCTTTGCGATTGGCATGACAATTGCCTGGTAACAGTGCCTGCAATAGTCACAGTGCGTGCAATACGTGACCGTTGTGCAACATCGGATAATACCATGACCTTCCGGTATAAAGTTGTAGAGCACCCAGTAATATCCGTGTTCATACGCATGATCTTTACAGTTGATTCTCATGCACAAAGGTTGTGCATTCTTAGAACGACATACCCCAGGATAACTACGTTGACCGGCCTCTGTCAGCGTCAGACTGAGTCCGAGGATTAGAAGCAGCAGTTGGAATCCTTTATACAACATTCTTGGATTTACTTCACTGTCGTGAAGTTACGATTAATTTTGATCTGTTTTTCCAAACATTTATACAGTCACTGTTGTAATTGTTATATCACATAAATATATAAAATATAATGAACTTGATTGTTGATACAACAAAAAGTGAGTAAAAAAACGAAGTGACAAATATTTAAATTTATAGATATTACCTAGAATTGCAAAGAAACACCTAGAAGTCTTGAGCAGGAGCGCAATAAAGATCTCTCTTTGTTTTCGTGAATTCGTGCTGCTCTGTACTATAATTTGTATAATGTATGTATTAATTAACTTGCAAAGCTTAACTACAACAAGTAAAGAATGCCATAGTAGATCTGCTTGCTAGAGATATGCGTATTTTAAAGATAGATAAACACATCAAGGAACAGATAGGATAAAAGCTGAATAAACACATCCTTTAGTCCAAGTTCGGTCTACTCTGATAGTATAGTAAATAAGAATGAGAATAAAATGTCGAAGAAAACTGAAAAATTCAACAAATTCAAAAAATCATTTAGAAGAACTTGAGATCATATCGATGAAGATACCTATTGTATTTTTTATATAGAGTCTCAACTCTAAGTCTAAGTTACTGCAATGCTTCGCTTCGGAATACACAATAATAATTATTATCTGATTATAATCAGATGCTTGTTCCAATCTATCGAAGAATCTATCGAATTATCAATAGATTGAAGAAGATATGCTGGAATTGATTCGTCGATTAGCAGAGCTTGAACGCATATGGCTTATAAGAAAGGGTACTGTAATATACTTATATAGGAAGTATCCACATACATATTCATATGTATAATTAGTATAGAAACAATCAAGGAAGAGTATTATAACTTCGGTATGCGTTTTCTTCTTGTTTTTGATCAGGTTGAATCGGTTGAGTACGAATCACTATAAGCAATATTAGCCATGTTAAGAAACTTGTTGCTAAGGAAAGCTTCCCCCTTTGCCGCTCCCCCCCGCCCTGTCTCCACTGATATTGATTAGCGCTAAATTTTACTATGCAGTCGACGTAAACATAAAATTAATAAACAAAATTAATGTACATTGTTATTCATTGTAATGTTCGCACTTTCCCCCCTCTATACCAAATGCTGAACTGCCTACTCACCCCCTCCCTACCCTGCCCCTTCAATACACAGGTTGCAGCAGCTGCCCGCGAGACTCTCTCGAGGGACAACACAAATTTTAATTATGCTGCCCGCCAAATAGGGGCCCCACAAATACTTGATATAGAAAATATCAGTAATTATGAGTTGCAAATTTATGGAAATATAATTTGCGATTATTGTTATTAGTGTCAGGCAGCAACAGCAGCGGCAGGCAACAGGCAGGTACCGCAGCGGTGGCAACTTTCAATCGGGGCAAAAGTTTTACGAGCAGCAGCAGCAGCAGTTGAAAAATTTATAAATTCAATAGCAGCTAATTAAAATTAAATCTGAAAGCTTCTTGTGTATCGACGGCGCACAGCTTAGACAGCAGCAGCAACAACAGGCGGAGAAGGAGGAGGGACAGGAGGCGCAACAGTGAGGCAAGCTACAATTAAAGGGCGAGGCAGCCGAGGCAAGGTTGCTGCTGCCTAGCGTAGTTGCCTGACTGTGGCAGGATATGCATGGTAAATGCTATAGCCGGAAATGAACACGTGCTTGTCGAGTCAGTGTGTGTATGAGTGCTAGTTGTGTGTGTGTGTCTGAATGGGTATGTGTATGTGCGTTACCTCAGCATGGAAAACTTTAGCAGCTGCCTTGATGCTGCTCGACGCTCGCTGCCTGCTTATTTATGAGCACAGGTTGGTGTCTGTGTGAGTGTGTGTACCTGTGTGCGTGTATGTAAGCACAATATTAATTATTGAAAGATTTGATATCGGCTTAAAGTTGTCCCTACTTGCCATAGGTTTTTGCCTACGACTCGTTCTTACACTGTTCCCACACTACCAATTGCCACGCCCTCTGCACCCACCTGCCTCACTAACTGGAAGTAAATTGAAGTCACTTGTCGCATGCATCATCATCAGGCCGTGGCAAATCCAATTTGGAGTAGCCAGGCAACATCTTTGAGGGTCGCCTCCAAAGGTGGCCAACAAGTAACAACTAGTTTAACCCAAAGTAGAGCCTGTGCAGGAGGGAGAGGGCACTAGATGTGCGAGTGGGAGCGAGAGCGGGAGTGCGAGAGAGTTAGGTCACTTTGGCCTCGACTGCGCTGCACTTACTCCACTTTACTCAGGCGCTGGAAATGAACCAATAAATCAGTTTATAATGGCAAAGCAGGCAAGGAGCAAAGGCAGCAAAATGATGTCAGGACAAACTTTTTGGCGCCTCTTCAACGGATGGACAGGGGGAGGGATGCAGATGGACAGAAGGAAGAGGGAAGAAGGAAGGACAGCAACATCAGCAGCTGCATAGATCAATGGACCAAAGTCGAAAGTGTTTTTGTGCGATGCGTTTGAAAGAGAGAGAGAGAATTATTTTCACTTGTGTCAGTGGTAGATAGAGGAAAGAGGAGGGGAGATGAAAAGGGGAAAGGGAGGGAAGTAGAGGTAAGGACACAGCAAGGTGTGCTATGGGTCAAATTTGGTTAGTAAATGTCATTGAAGGGTTGCCCAAAGCGATTGATGAGACTAAGGCAGCCATAATTTATGACGAGATAATAAACCTAGATGCGATTAGGGAGATTTTCAAAGTAAATCTGCTTAGAGTGCTTAGAAATTTGAATAATAAGTGTATACTAATATATATATATATTATACTAATCAAATACTTAAAGTATCTCAATTGATTAAATAATGATTAAGTATAATTAGCTGAAAGAAAACATATAAATTGCTGACTAAGATTGCTGGGATAATAAATAATGAAATAAATAATCATAGATATGATATGTAAATACATATATTTTAATACAAGATAAGGATAATAAATATATTTTTATAGCAACCTATGCTGTTTAAGGCTTTGAATAAGTTCTAAAAAAAGGCAATGAAAAACCTTTAGCCAATCGCAGCAATATTGCTTTCCTGCTTGTCTGGCGTCACTTCACTTTTCGATTTCACATTATAATTTCAGCAGGAACATTGTACTTCGATACTGTTGCAACCCTGGCCGTCATCATTCAACACGCCTGTCAACGGTTGCAGGAAGCTTGTCAAGCATAAAACATGCAAAAGACGCGCCACGCCGTCGAGCAACTTGCAAGTATAGCGAGTGCTCTGCATATATTGTACCAGTATATATCACTATATATATTCACATACAGTACTCACACTTTCACTGACTAGAAAAGTCTGTTTGTCAACACCCGACAATGATTACAGCAACAACAATGACAAGCTGGGGGTGGAGTGCAGCCTGTCAGCGACATTGCATATTTTCACACTTCCGGTTTGATTTCATATTGCAAACAAAATGGCCGACAGACGTGTTTCCGCCATGGCGCCGTGGCACCTGGCTGCCTGCCATGAATAGAGCAACCGACCTACTGACTATATATGTATGTATGAATATATGTATATGCATTTGTATAGTACTCTCCTGTATGGCTGCGTAATGTGCGTAAGCCAATTGATGAGGGACCTTCTCTCGCTCATAACTGGTTTATGATCGGCCACGCCCACCTCTACGCCTGCCATAATCAATGCGAATAGTTTGTGACACGCTGTGCAAGCTTTATTCGATATATATGTATTTATTTTACGGATTCGATGCCTCACGTCGCTTAACTCTTTAATCTTGCAGCCTTTTTTCGGGGAGTTTTTTTTCCTTTTTTTTTTTTTTTGATGCTGGGTCTGCACAGTCGACATAAAAAATTTACCAGTTGATTTTATGCTGGATTAAGCTTAAACTTTATACTAAAAGGAACTAAGCAAGCGTAAATGGAGCTGCAGCTCTTTTTACCCCTTTTTGAGAGTGTTGTTGTCGTATTCCTTTGTTGTTGTTGTTGTTGTCGTTTCTGCTGTTGGCTGTCTTAACATTCGTTTCTACTTTTCGGCCCTTGTTATACCCAGCGGGCATTGGAAGTACTGTAAAGGAGTCTTTGCAGTTAGAGAAAAGAAGGCTGCAGGCGTGGCAGATCATGCGAAGTATGCAGATTCCTCAATTACTTTTTTAGTCGTTACTTTGTTCGTATGAACGCAGGGATTTCTGCTATCACTAGAACTGGAATGATGAAACTTGGCATGTAGGTGCATGTTTATCTAAGGCAGCTAATGTAGCTTGGATATATGTGTTGCCACGCCCACTTATCGTATAAAGCGATAATTATGCATTACAGAGACTTATTTTGTGTTTTTTTATTAGGCGATCGTATGCAGGGTATATGCTAGTCGAGTGTACAACACTCTTGCTTACTCGGCTTGTTAAAATAGCTTTAGTGTGCGGCCCTTCGACTCCGTATTCAGCCTAGCGTGCCTGGCCCATTGGTTTGCCCTTTTTCATGTGTGTAGTGTGGGCGGGGAAGTGGAAGGGGAGAGTGATTCGTTTGTGTGTGTGTGAGCGGGTTGAAGGACGCTCTCAAGCAACATCTGACTGATTCCGACGCATTTTCGAGCCTACCCATTGGCCCGAAGCCTCCTCACCTCCCCTGATATATTCGCTGTGACAGTTTGGGGCCCGTTGGTTTCTGCAGATAATTCGATGCGTTTGCGAATCGAAAGTCTATCAAGCAAGTGGAAATTGCGGCAGTGGTTTATGGGCTTATACACATACCATGGCCAATATCTCAGTCTCTCTCTCTCACCGGGTAATAGGTCCATTATATAATTATTGTGCATTATTGTCTCGTGCCTGCAGGGTCGTGTCACGTCTCTCACGTACTCACAGACAGGCCACACCAGGTGCGGGGCTCTGTATCGGGTCTCGTCGTGGTCAGCTTGCGTGATTTTTATTGGGTAGAAGCTGCTCGTTTGCCACATTACATTAATTTTCTCCATATCAACGCGGCAACTACGTTGAAAGGCAATAAAAATTTGTGTCATTCAACTAGCACGATGCGACCCTCACCCTCCCAACCCTCCACCTGCCTCATTTCGACTGACCATCGATATGGCATGTCATGCCGAGGCCAACTCGAGTCCTCTGACAGAATCCAATTTCATTTCAATTGACCGGGCTATGCATATATAATGCTATATAGCATATGATTTGCAATCACCTCGACACGACGCGTCGTCCGAGGTAAGTGTTGACATTATTTATTATGTAGCGACCGCGTGCACGATTCTTATTTACATGACTAACAATATATCGTACTATTGTACTACTCCGTATACTATATACACACATACACACATCACATATGGTCTGTTTGAGCATGAATTATTTTCAGTCTGTGCACTTTTTCACATTTGAAACGACCTAAACGAAATTGACCAAAGATAAAAATAATAATATAAATAAACTTTCATAGTTTGTTGAAATAACTTTTAATTAAATTCGAATATATTGCAAACAACATTTCCAATAAATCAGTAAAACATATAGATTGTTTGACAATAAATGATTTTGATGAGAACTGACATATAATAAATATAAGTCAATGAATGAATGGGGAGTTTTATGTGAAAGTTGTTCAGAAATTGAGTTTGGATCGTTTGGCATTAAATTATATATCGAATGTGAGCTCTTTGAGTATCAAGAAGTTAAAGATATTATAAGCTCATGGATAAGATCTTCTTGCAGCTTATTAAATATCTATGATATGTATTGTAACTTAATTATAATTGATACCATACCATAATATTATATCATTAATAATATAAATTCTTTAATAATCCTATCTTAGTTAGTAGTAGATGAAGAAATTTTTGAGGTATTACATTACATAGCCTGATGTTCTTTTCATCATGAAAATATAGGAAATATAGACAGAATACTGAAAAGTTACAGGTAATATCAATAATGATCAGGAGTATGCATGATATGTTTCTTAAAAAATATAAAAAATACTTACTTAGAACTGTTATACACCAGAAATCAAAGACACTTGCCCGACTTACCTTTGAACAAGTATATAGATAATAGAATATATATAAATATAGTATATATAATAAATGGGTTACTGTCTTAGATTTTGTTTAACTTTTATGATAGTCTGCAATAAATGAATTCTCCCATTGCATGTTGGCAATACTGAGTGTCTATAATACCCTGTAATACTGAGTAGCTTATGAGTTAATCTTAACCTTCGCTAGATCTGACAATATTTCAACGATTCAATTCCAATTCAGTTGCACTTTAATAATTACTTTCCATGTAGGAATATATTGCTACCTCTGTAACTGTCTGATCAGCTCGTTGGGCCCAATCCTCCGTCATTGGGCTATAAAGGACATTGCAGATAAATCAATATTTTGTACTTTCCCGTTCATGTTTTTTTCGTCTCTCTATTTTTTTTTTTGTTAAATGCTCGCGGCTTCTTTGTGCGGAGACCAAAGCACGCTGGGAAAGAAGAAAAGCAGCCATCAGAGAAAAGCACGAGGAGCACATTTATTTGGCTTGTTGCGGTTTCGCTTGCCAAGGCCCGCCCAGCATCGATACTGCCGCTTGGCCCAACTGCCGGCGTGGCCACATTGCCTGCTGGGCCTTTGTTGTTGCGAAGGTTTTGTGGTTTTATCCCTGCTGAAGGAGCTCAAGCTGAAGCTGTAGTGGGAGAGGGGAGGGAGAGGGAAGGAGGGAGCTGAGGCTGAGGCTGCCTAGCTGGTTTGCTGCTTGCTGCCTCTTAAAGTGCAAATGTGACGAAAGCATTGAATTTATTTCTCACACAAACACACATAGGTACACACAGACACACACACGCTGTCACACATATACAGTAACAGTCGCACACACACTCACACCGACACTGACTACATCCTCCGCCTCAGCTAGCCGCATAAATTGGTCGGCAACTAATTGAAAATGCTTCTTGTGCTTGTGGTTGTCTCCTCACCCACACACACGCAAAGACAGAGGGGCGGACATATGCATGTACATTCAATAAACTACACACACCCATGTGTGTGTCTTTGTCTCTGTGTGTGTGTGCCCTGTTCGCAATCTAAACGCTAATTAAATGATTCAATGATTCCTCTCGCATTGCTCAGCGCCCTTACACTGCTGTGCTCCCCCCTCTCTTTCTCTCCCTCCCTCTCTCTCTCTCTTCCCCCGCTTTGCAGCTACTTTACCTTAATTTCTTTTTATTGTTTTTCGCATGTTCTTTCAATTGCTTTTATGTGCAGCAGGAGCAGCAGCAGCTGAGGCATCAGCATCAGCAGCAGCAGCAGAAATGGCGACCAAAGTCCGAGCAACTCCTTCAAGTGAACCTGCCGAGTGCTGCGCGTCTGTGTGTGTGTGAGCGTGTGTGTGCGGGTTAATTGAATTTTATGTCTTGGTCACCACATCCGCCCATCCACAGTGTGGCAGTGTGGAAATTAATTTCCTTATATTGACTTTTTTCCCGCTTTCTTTCTGTTTGTGTTTTCCATGTTTCAATCGTTCGCAATTTATTGCAGCAGCGTAAAATTGCCCCCGACTAATGAGCGAATGATACAAGCATGAGGTGGGAGGGGCAAGCTACTAGTGAGTACCATCTCCTCTCCCCACTCTGCTTGCCTGCTGCCTGCGCACTTCACTTAATTTTAATGGATTCGCACTCGCAATGAACCGCAGCCGCATGCAAATGTCTCGAGCACCTGCTAACAACATTAACTAGCATAGTGAAGTGACGACTGCGTCGGAGTACTACGGCGTACTCATCGCGTTGCCGCACTCCATCAATAATTATATGCAGCATACATTTTGGGGCAAGACAGAGGGAGTGAGAGAGAGAGAAAGAGGGGTAAGGCCTGCCACGCCGTTTGACTGTGCAAATGTTTGTGCAGCACTTGAAATGTGTGTGAGCTGCTGCTGCATAAGACGGTTCACATTTTTGAGTGCCACAGGGGTAGGGGGGTGAGCAGGGAGAGGCTGCGTTCTTTGCGCTTTGCCGGCTGCACTTAAATATTTTGCATATGCGTCAAGTGGCCTCAAACGGCGGTTGACGATGCAAGGCACTAAGTACGTTGCAATCCTTGCACTATGCTCCCCCCTCTACTTATCTCCCCTCGCTCTACCCACCCCCTGTCACCCTACTCCCTGCTTACACTGTGCCAATTTGTCGACAAGTTTGTTTTGCCACGCAGGCCTGAAAGACACCTTCGAAATCGAGTGTGAAATTTTGGCCAAGCTACCTGCTAATTAACGTAAAAGAAAAAGGAAAGGTAGGGAAAGGGAGTGGAAAAGTGAGAGAGAGGGGAGGGGAGCGTGGGTGTGCGGCGTAGACTACTTGATTTCGGTTTGCGTTTTGCGTCTCATATAAACTTTTTGCCAAAGCACCAAAGTATCGTGTGAAATGCGAGAGAGATACGAGAATATTCAAAGTTTTCAATCAAAACTTTTTCTTCTGTAATTAAATCTTATTCTTGGCAGGGTATTACGATATAAAGTTGTTGCCGTGAAGAAGAGTGCGCATAAAGTATATTGTGTTTAAGTATTTAATATGAAATATGAGCACAATTAATGAAATATAACAGAGGCTCGATAGGAGTTGGGAAATGAGTTAAACTATAAATGAGTTTCTCTCTTATCCGATTGAATGTATGAAATTAATAAAATAAATAAGACATAATGATAAAAATTTAAAAAAGATTCAATTAAAGAGTTTAGACGAAGCGTTGCATGATTAATTAGACGAGCTTAGCTGAGTAGAACGGAATAAGTGTTGAAGTCAATAAGTAATGATGGGCAATGGTATAATTATCATTAAAAAAAAATATACTGGATTTTCTATATATTTTTTAAATATATTTCTCTCTATAATACTGCTAAACTGTCTCATTACTAATTGAGTTATCGACTTAAGAACTCTGCCGCTAACATTGCTAGAATGTCTCGGCATTAATACAGTTACTATAGAAGTTTTCTGATAACATGGATGGACTATCTCATTTTTAATCATGTTGTCGATAAAATAAGTGTGACGATGACAGTGTTTAATTATTACCTTACCAAGTTATCGATGGTAGAAGTATGTTGATTACATTGATAAGCTATAAAATCTTTAACCGATATACTGCCGACCATATGGCTAGAATGACTCATCAATAATCGGGATATCGATGACAGACGGTTGATGAAAATATCATTAGACTGTCTCATCCCTAACCTAGTTATCGAATATAGAACTGTGCCAATTTAATAACAAATCGAGCTATCGATGATTGAAGTATGTCAATAATATTGTTGAACTGCCTAATTTCTAACCGAGCTGGCGACGTTAGAAGTATGTCGGTATCATCGCTAGACAGTATCATCACTAACCTCGTTATCGACATCGCTAGACAGTCTCATCACTAGCTGCTCCAACTGACTCTTCGTACGATATAATTGCGTAACCCAATAAAGTAATTAGGTTATAGTTTGCGCAGACAACTTGATAACTTTATTTTCGGCATTTTCATTTCGATAACGAAACTCTGTGTGCAGGATGTGATTTTTCCAGAGAGTGAGTGGAAAGGAGAGTGAGGAGGGGGGCAACTAATTTACGGAAAATGCAGAAACATTCCAAGCTTGCCTGCCCTTCTCCCTTATCGTATCCCGCGGGTAATGTGAGCTGCTCGGAAAATGTAATTTATTTAATTTTGCACAGCATTTTTTGTTTAGCAGACAGAGCTATGGCAAGGGGATAGAAGAGGAAGGAAGGAGGAGGAGGGAGGCAAGACTAAGCTGTTGCTATGCTAATCAAGAGGCAGGAGAGACCAAAACAAGCGAATGTCGTAGCATAATTTATTATAGTTTTCCCAACCACAAGCAAGACACATGACAATGCCGCATCGTTTGGACCCCCCTGGCACTCCTCTCCCCACCCTTATTTCCCCTCTTCCCCTCTACCATGCTGTGGGCATCTTATTCCATGCTTTGTCCTCGGCACGACGCGCATCGCCCAAAATTAATTGAATTTTTGTACCACAAATTCTCGAGAATTTCTGGCCAGGCATTTTGCCGGTTTAATTGCTGCCATCATCAGCGCAGCGCGGTTAAATTTTTGAGATCGACGCAGGACCCTCTCAACCGCCCCCCGCCCTCCACAATGCGAAGGGTTGCTTAGGTTGCTTTCCAAGCTCAGTAGAGACTGGCGAGCATTTCAATTCGTTTCATATTTAACGCATTTTTGCCATCTTCGCCTTGGCTGCGGTTTGTTTCTTCCAAGTGAGAGAGGAGAGAGGGGGAAAGAAAGAGAGTGCCTTGTGGTTAGCTCCGACAGCAATCAAAGCAATTGCCGCCTAGGCCTCTTTGCTCTAATAAAATAATTGAATTGCGGCCATGCGGTAGACGTGCGTATACGTAATATGTAGTTGAAAGTCATCTGCCCGCAATTAGCCGAGCTGCCGTGTAGGCTAGAATCACGTGGCAACAGCCTGCCAGTTGGCAAGAAGTGTGTTCACAGTTTGAAAAAAGGTTGGTGTGAAGAAGGGGAAGAGGAGGGGGAAGTGGAAAAGGTGATTTGGGGATCAGAAGCGTTATATATACTGTAGAAAGTTCAATATAATTTAGGAAAGGTTTATATATTTTGTGGTATAAATATAGAATTCGAAAGTAGAATACGTTGTGTAGTAGATAAGCAAGAGGATGCTTGGGGATTCGAAATAACTTAATAGACTGATATGAGCAGAGTAGAAATATTAACAGACAAAAGTTCTATTAGACCTTTATCTGATTTTAACAACTGATGTTCTACGTGGCTTGATTCCTTTATCTAACTTGATCATTTCATTTGTTTGAGTTTACAATATGATTGATTATTATGATTTGGTTATTGGAAAATCACGTAAAAATATTATTTATGAAACGATAAGCTCTTCATACTGATATTGTTATTATAACTATCAAGCATCTTCCGTGGATACTTTTTGATTTTAATAAGCCTTATTAAAAGATTAAGATTAATATATATTCAAATGTATTAAAAAGTATTGTGATGTACATATACCATGTCTACAAATATATTATATCTTTAGTATATTATATGTATAGGTTCAATAATAATAAGATAAGAAAAAGAGTGCTTGAACTGTCTGTGGCTATCCCTAATTAAATTTGCCATTTAGTTCTTCTTAGCTGAACTTAGTCGAATGCTAATGGCACATATAACATTATTTATTTATATCTTCCATTCAAATTGGCCTTATCTCTCCAGCTCGATTGAAATTTATTTGCCAATAAATTTGCCTAAGATATTAACTTTGTAGGCAATTAAGATGGGAACTGGAATCGTCCTGGAATCGAAATGGAAATCGGGGCGAGAATGATGCCTCACTCAGAGTCGAATTCAAATTGAACTTGCTTCCTTTTTATCTATGCGCTGAGGTAGACAACAATAAATTGTGATAAACAGCCAACAAAGCGGTGAGGGAAGGAGGGGGGGGGGGTGCCAAGAGTAGGGGGTGTGTTGGGCATAAAAAAACCGCTTGTTGGTCGAGTCAGCAAAGCTTAAATTGCCCACGCAGACCGGGCAGGGCAGACTTAAAGGAACCAAGAGATCCGCTGCCAGTTCTTCTGCCCCCCCTCCCGCCACCCCCCTTGCCAAATAGACCATTAAAACAAACACACGCACAAAACATTTCTCGATGCATAAAAAAACACACGGACAGAGGTCGTGGCAAGATGACGATGATGAGGAGGAGAAACAGAAACAGGAAGATGGAACCGTAGGAACCACAATAAATATAGAACAACAAACCGAAACCGAGCGCATTGTCAAATTCTTTTGACACTTATCCCTTGCCATGAGAACCCCCCCCCGAGTACCTTCTTCATACCTCACACCCCTCGCTCCTCCATACACTCTGTGGCTCTTCGTGCCAGGGACCTTAGTTCTGTGTAGGCTTTTGGGAAGAACTTAATATGCAAATGTGGCTGTTGGTGTGTCTAGGGTGGCGTGTCACCTGTCTCCCTCTCTCTCACGCAGCGAGCCATCTCATTCGGTTTGTGCTTCATTATTATTATTATTATTATTTTTATTTTGTTTTATGCTCGTATGTGTGTTTGTTGTTGTTGTTCTTGTTGTTGTTGTTGTTGTTGTTGTTGCTGCTGCTGCTCGTTGCTTTCTTGATTTTTATTGCAAGAATGCGAACGTCGGCCGTTTTTAAAGCCACCACAGAACCTTCCACAGACCACACACACACACACACACACACACTTACACAGACACATAACGAAGGCTCGGCAAGGAACTGTCTGTCTGCCTGCGAGTGTATGTGTGTGTGTGTGTACGTGTGGCAACACTTACACGAAAATGATGAATGATTTTATGGTTTGCTTGACCTGAATTTTATAGTATGCATGCACGCCGCCCCCTCCCCTCTCCCATACCACTCTTCTCCTTGCTCCCTCTGCTGCCACACCCCTGCTGGTACCCCTTGCCTGACACTGTCGCCTGTGAGCATTGCGAGTGGAAAATTTTATGTTTGCATAAGAAATTGGATTTTTGCATTAGTTATGGAAATGAGAAAACTTCAACTTGATTTGTTTTTCACTGGCCTGAGTTGGCTTGGTCTCTCTAGGTTCGGTTTGGTTCGTTCTGGGTTTGCTTTGGTTGTTAGTTGGGGTCAGAGCGAAGTGGCAGCACGCTCAGCACTCTGCTCAGTTACATTTGCACTGCTTGCTTCGCTCAATCTCTGCTGCTGCTGCTGCTGCTGCTGCATCTGATTCTGCTTCTGTCTTCTTTGTGGCGGTCTATGGCTTTTTGGTGATGATCCTTCCTTCTGCTTTTCCCTTCCCCTGCTTCTTCTGTTTATGTTCCTAACTCTCTCTCTCTTTCTCTCGCTGTGCCTAATGCTTATTAGATTTGGCTCATGAATCAAGCCCGAGTTGCAAAACTGACTGCCCATTCTGGACAGTGCCCTCAACCTCACCTTGCCCAGGTCCTCCTTCCTCGAGCTGTTGGCAGCTGCTGAAGCAGCATATGCCAAGTGGCCTCTCCCCCTATCCCCTACCTCCCTCGCCGCTCTACACTCCCACTGTGCAAACAGTGACTGCACTCACAGTGCCTGCTGCAGTTGCATCTACGTGCGAGCGAGCAGATTGCGCAATATGCCAAACAAACCACGATATATATCGGCGAAAAGTAAAAACAAACATCGTGCAATGAAATATAATATATGTATGGCATGTGTGTGTGTGTGCACATACTTATGTATGCCACTATAGTTGTGGCTCGTGGCGTCGTCTGTTTTTATTTGGTCGAGCGAAAATAAGTTGAACCTTGCAAGCAATAAAAACGTGGGCGTTACCAGAATTTTTGGCTCGTTTTCTTTTGGGCCACGTGGGTGGCTGGCAGCATAAAGCATTCAATCTGATAGACACTCAGCTGCCCTGGCACCCCCTCCCCTCGCCCTGCCTCCCACTCAACACTCCCCTCTCGCTGTCGTCTAGTGTAAAGACGATTGACGCTTCTGGCCGCAGCAATTGACCGATTATAGCACAGCGCCATAACAATAAGCGGGCAGAATGATGCATGGGGGAGGGACAGGGGTGACAGAGGGAGAGCGAGGGAGGGGGATGCTGTGGGTAGTTGCTGCGGGAATACCCTGTAAAAGTTGAGAGTGGAAGTTCAAATTACATTTATTATCATGAGATAAGGTAAACAAGGCATTGGTATACTTTTAGTAAGTATCTCAAAGATACATTTGTATCTTTTGCCACTTTGCACAGGGTATACTGCATAGTGCCCTGCAACTTTCAGTGATAGTATTGAACTACTCCACCATTATCTTACAAGGACATTTGGCAACGTTTCGTCGCTTTTAATATTGGCAACTTTTTTAATTATTTGCTTGAAACGCTTCTCGATTTGTTCGACTTTTCTGTTGATTTGTTGCCCCCGTTGTTTGTGGCTCGACCCTCGATTGTTGTTGTTGCTGTTGCTGTTGGCTTCGTTATTGTTGCTCGATGGCGCCAAACTATGGCGGCAATATGTGCCAACGGTTGAATAATCTGTCAATAAGCTTTTGTCATCGCAAGTGCTAGAAGCGGCAGCCAGGACCAGTGCCAGAACGAGTGTCAGCGCCAGGACCGGCTGCTGTTGCCACTAACACAAACATTTAGCTATTGGATGCCAGTTGCCAGCCCTGCGGGCAGTGCAGATGCAGAAGGGGTGGGGGAGCATGAGCAGAACGTGAAGAAGGCAGAAGGGGCGTCCATATATTGCGTCTTGGGCGCGGCCAAGGGCCAACAAACAAAAAAGGAGGAGCAGCAGCTAAAGAAGAAGCAGCAACTAGAGGTACAGAAAGAAGGAGGTGGTGCAGGGGAAGCAGCAGGGTGCAGGAGCAAGAGCAGCTTGGAGAACGTGGAAAACTTTTTAATAAAGGTCGATAGCTGCATGTCAATTGGAACGAAATGTTGGCCCTCAAAAGGCGCAAGTTTCGTCGGCTCGTCACGTTACGCCACGATTAGCCTGGCAATAGAAGTTACTGCTCCTTCCCCTCTCTCTCCCACTCTCTTTCTCTTGCTCTCTGCCCATCTCTTTCTCTTGCTCTCTGCATGCACTACGGCATCCGTGTTCGCATCCGCATCCGCAACGGCATCCGGACGGGGGCGTTACGTTCATTCCGCATGTTGCTTTGTCTTCCGTTTTATCACTTATTACTTCCGTTTGTGACACTCGACTTGCCTCGCCTCGCCCCGCCTCACCTCGATTCGTTTAATTTCTGTCACCTTTTGCATTTTAATTCGCCGCAGCGTGTAATGAGTTTTTCAACGCATCCAATGCAATTCCGGCAGGGGGAGATATGCCAAGGGTGATGAGGGAGGGGGGGGGGGGGTGTGGGCATGGACAATTTGCATTTAGACGAGCCGCGGCCACTTTTCATTCATCTAATTGCGCTGCCCAAAATAAATCTTGACTCAAACTACTCGACAAAGTTCTCGCTCAAGTTGCCAGTGATCGCTGGCCATGAGAAGGGCGAGGGGGCGGTGGGCGTGCCGATAAAATATACATAAATAACCTTTATTACACATGCTGCCGCTCAAGTGCTCGAACTTTTTCAAGTCCACTTTGCACAGTTGTTTTGGAGTAGTTTGCCATGGCGCTTTTTCGGGGCTTGCTGCGTGTGCCTCGTGCCACGAGTCTGTGGCTTGGGGTTTTATGTTTTTCGTTTCCATGTAGCATGCCAGCAGGTGCCTCTCCCCTCTCGCTCCCATCTTAAGTCCCTCGGTGGCATAAGGAATGCGAAACCAGTTTGGCACAATTCAAAGTTCAAAAACATCTACAATTGCCGTGGGCTCCTCAGCGCCAGGTCATTCAATGGCCAGGAGGCTGATGCGCAAAATTGTGTCTTACAGAAGACTCTGCAGATTTGGTAGATGGAGAAAATTATCAAATAATGCAATAAGGTAGACAATAATGTGGAAAAAAAGGTTAACAAAGTGGGAAGAATGCTGTTGGCTGACTTGTATGAGAACTCATTGAAGGATGAACTAAATCATGTTCTCTGCCATAAAATTTGGGTTGCATTCAAAGGAAATTTCTAAAATAATATATAAAAATATTAAGATATAATATATTTGCAGTAATTTGATCTAACAATATGAGGTAAATTCTTGTAAGCTGACTTAAGGACAACTCTTTAGTGGGATAAGTTAAGTCAGTTTTTGGAAAGAAGATATTGTACTTTGTTAAAAGAAATTCAATGTAAAGATTTTGATATATTAAAAGTATACATATTGTATATTAAGGAAAACGATCTTATAACATTGACTAAGCTGGAATGAGAGAAAGCTCTGTAGGAAGATGTAGGATGTCACTTCGGTAAATGAATAGAATCTATTGATATAATCAGCGTAGAGCTTGTAGATGTATGAAGCACCTAAATAATGAGTTATTTGATATAATTCGACACTTTAAATAAATAGGAAGACTAATCTAAACTGATTAAGAAGAAATATGTGCAAGTTAATGAACTAAATTCCCTTTAGAAAGATGTGTGTTACAGTTATAAGATGATTTTACATAGTACAGAGGCTATATGGCAGTCGATAAATCCATTTGATTATATTTGATTAGTTAATAAACATACTACCGCCGAAAAGTATGCAACACAAAGTATGCACACGTTATTAGAGAAGTCATTCAAGTTCGCAAAGAAGTTTCGCACCAAAGTATTCAACAATATTCGCTAGATTCTTTGTTATACTGTTCTACAGCCTCGAGTGACAGTTTTATCAGTTTAAAAATTGAGTTATTCAAGGAATCATTTTAATGGGTGATTGTCGAGAGCACTCGACTTTAGCTTGAACACATACTTGTTCACTATAACAACTTACTAATTAGAAGTAGTGGAGAAGCAACTACACGAGGTACACATTAGGTTAAAGATAAAATTGTAGATATGATAGATAACATATATTTAATTATGAAATATTATTAAAAGTAAAAGAATTGATATCTTACAATATTACAGGTTTACTAATTTGATTCATTGTAACTAAAATATCATAAAAAGTCTTAAGATTCATCATGTATAGAACTCTAACTAAGAAGCTCAATTAGAAATATTAAGTCGGGTTTTTTTTTAATTTTAGAATTGGTACTTTATTGATAAGCCGTTCCTCATCGACCCATAGTTTCTAGAGTTCATTCTTTACTCTGTCTCTGTCACTTACCCTGCACACGTGCCTCCAGGGTAGCTGCAAGTCTTGGCAACATTAGCGAACTTGGCTGTTTATTTAATTTCCATATGTCATGTGGCAAATGCATTTGACTTAAAGTAATTATCTCGACAGTTGAATTCGAGAGCAATTATCTCTTTGTCAGCCTTTCACAGATGAATTCGCGTACAGCAACTGACAGGCAAGCAGAGAGACGGAGGGATGGAGAGAGATCTTTCAACTCGTATTACATACTTATCGTCCAACTGCCTAATTCATCATCAGTGTGCGAAGGGGGAGAGAAAAGTGTGTAGGCGTGTTCTACTTTTGCATAGACTGCAGCCAATATTAGTTAATTAAACCACGCAAATCCTAATGTGACCTAATTGGATACAGCCGTCAGCTGGCAGTCTGTTCCTATAGGAACCGAGTTAAACACTACGTTACGCTCTACACACACACCCACACATTGAGTTTGCTCCATTCAGCTAGTCGGCTTTCAGTTGCCACTTCTTTTTTGCCCTACTAGATATGACCCTTTTGATATGTGCGGGCGAGCGGGTCCATCTGCAGCTTGTTGCTCTGTCAAGACGAAGCCCATTGCTGGGGTTGCCATTGCCGTTGCCAGTGCCAGTGCCATTGCTGTTTTCCTTTTCGCCGCGCTTCCTAATCCTACAAGCAACAATAAGCCCTGGTAATTATCTGCAAAGTGACCATTAGGCGATTAGTTGGTACTGGCGCTGCTCCTCGCTGTGTCCCGACTGGGACAGAGTTCTAATGTGGACGGAGTGTTCCGTCAGAGAGGGAGTGTGTGTCGCATTACAAGGCGCAAAAGTTCTTATTTCTTCAAGGCTACACTCTAAAAAAGGAAAGAGAGCTAAAGAAATATAAACTCTTGGCTAAGGTCTTAAAACAGAACAAGAACACAAGCAAGAGGACAAAAGTACAAGCTATAAATACGTATTAATCATCTTAGATAATTAATGTGATAATTACTTAACTTATTCTATATATATTGCATTTATATATTTTATATATTATGTATTTATATTTCATATTGATTCTAGCACTGATTCCCTAAGTTAAGTCGCCTCCCATACGCTCTGAAATACTTCTCTTTGTTTCCAGAAATTCATTCTCAATCTGATTTTCACATCTGTCTACCTCATACAGCAGACTAGACACAGAGAGATGGAGCCTGGTTAGAGCTTTGTTGTTGTAGTACCTTATTCCACTTATTTGATTCATTCAATTTGCCGGCATGTCAATTCTTTTCAGTCCCTTACAACTTTGTCTCTCTGTTGGGCTTTTCACTCATTCATCTAGTTTGTTCATGCAGCGCTTGCTTTGTTGAATCTTTTGATCTGGTCTTATCTCCATCCAATCTTTACTTTGCTCTTAGCCGTACAAGGTACGAGTAGACTCATTTATTTTTTGCCACCCTTCCCTGCAGCTCCTCCTACTTCTGCTGCTTTGCAGCTCTACCTCCTTTGCCCACTTGCGCATCGCATTTCTTTGTCTCATTCTCATTTTTATGTTCATCTAATTTGCATTTGCATAGTTTCCTTTCTGTCGTTGCTTGCTCCGTTTTCGTTCTTTGTGGCCAGTGGAAAATATGATGAGTTCCTGCTGCCGTTCCCCCACCTCTTGAGCTCCCCCTCTGCCATAAGGCAGCGTCATGGTTTATGAACTGTTGCATACACTTGCCGCTTCTAACTAGCTGACTTACTATGTGATAATTTCGCTAGCCGTACCTCGTACTAGATTCATTTTCATGTTTTTGTTCGCCAGACGACAATTTTTATGCGGGGATTGCGGCAAAAGTGATGCAGGCACAAAAAAGAACTTAAGTAGCGAACATTTCCATAAGCTTGCTTGGTTTTTCTACTCCCCTACATCGAAGTCTGAGCACACGCGGCGCATTGAAAATTATTTACGATAACGATCGCATAATCATAATAATAATCACATTATAATAATTCTTGGCTTTATGGGGCCGCAGGGCTGTATGTGTGGCTCAGGCTCAGACCGCGTTCCGCAGTCCGCAGTCCGGAGGCCTTTGCGGTCTCCGAGGACGTGTAATAGTTGCTAATAAAATGCAATGCCCAGTTTGGCATGGCGAGGCAGGAGGAAGGGGCGGGCCTGGGGCAGTAAATATTGCAACGCATAGAAAAAAAAGTAGATAGGGGGGAAGTGGGTAGTTCTAGTGGCAGGTGAGCAAAAAATGGCAACTGCATTGATGTTATTACCTGTGCTGCCAACTATTTGCTAAAGTCAATAAACCAGCATGTCAGGCAGGCGGACAACGGGGCGTATGAGCGGGCGACCTTCCTCTCTCCCCCTTCCTGGCCCACCTGCAGTTGTTATTTTATGCTTCGCTTCGCTGGCAGCAAATTATTGTTATGTTTTTGTCGGATTTTGCGCATAATTCTGCAGTTCTGCGGCCCGTTGTTGAGCTATTTGGAGTATGTTACTCATACGCCCCGTGCTGCCTGCTGCACTTTCAAATGAGCCACGAACCCCGCAAATAGACATGCCATGGCATATGCCAAACACTTTTTGCGTTGCAGCCTTTTCAATTTGGGAGGCAGCCAGCTCGACCAACTATCGTTGTCGTTATCATGCAACGACAGAAAGAGTGAGATAGGGTGAGAGAGAGAGAGGGGGGAGGGAGCGGGAGGCAGCAGGAAGAGTAGTAGAGAGTGCACGTAGCAGCATGTCGAATCTAGCATGGACTTTGCAACTTGTCGCATCGGAAAGAAGAATTCCGCTTATCATTTCGGCAAGTTCAAGTGCGCTTTCATGGGTATCTGATAGTCCCTGCACCTCTCCCGGTAAGTACCCCCCACCCCACCACATCAAATAGCCAAGAATGCGCCCCAATTTTAGCTTGCAGAACGTCTTTATCAGTTGAAGTGGCGCATTCAAATGATAACGAATGGTCACGATGCCGCGCTGTCATTGCCAGCTGTGATTGTTAATCGGACATGCGGGCTATACTACGATATATCCCGTTCTTATCTGCACTTCATTATGAAGCACGTCTAAGCCAACTTATCGTCGTGTGCCGTAAATCTTCTCTGATCTCTTCCGCGACGCCACCTGTGTGTGGTCGCCGTGCGGCGATCGTGCGATTGCCTGATAAGCTGTGACGACAGAACTATCTCAGCATTAAGTGTATCAAGTGAGTCGCAAAGATAGAAGGCTCTTTTTTTCTATCGGGTTCTGCGGTTGCAAACTCGTTTGTGGTTCCCTCTCCTGACCCCCTGTAAAAATCGACAGCGCACACAAAAATGAGTGAAAAAAAGGACTGTGGCAAGTTTATTTATGCTTTGCGTGTCTGCTGTGAATTAGTGCCAAATTTGATTATCTATGGTCACACACATACACACATGCACACACTTATACACCCACACATACATGGAGCGAAACACGCCCAAAAGTAAGTCACGATGTTGCCGACGCTGTCGACAGTTCTTCCGAGTGGGTGTTGCTCATTTGCGCCTTGTTCTTCTTGTTGTTGTTGTCACTGTCTTTCTCTCTCTCTCTCTGTGTCTCCTTCTCACAAACCTCTTGTTGTTGTTCTTGTGACTGTCTATGTGTTTCATAACGCCCATATTAAATTGATTTCTTTAATCAATTCAAATATTTATGACTTTGGGTAATTTCTCATGTGCACTCGTCAAATTTCCAGCGATTAAGCTTGCATTTGGCTATAATTTGGCTAGCACTTGGCTTGGTAATAGCTCGTCTTGGTGGCACACCCAAATTTGCGTGGATTTAAGGTCATAAGTCACATGCCAAGTTGTAATTAGCGCAGAGTCTGGCCTGACCTTTAAAATGACCCAGTCCCGCAACTGGTTCAAGGATGCGCTGAACTTGATGAGAAAGGCAGAGAGAGAGGGAGAGAGAGAGGGAGAGAGAGAGGGAGAGAGCAAGAGATAGAGAGAGAGAAGGAAGAAATATGGTTATACGCAAATTCTAAAATTAACTGATTACTTTAAATTAGCACAGGCTGAGTGTGAATCTAATTTCAGCATATTTTCTCAACTTGATAACTTATCAAGTTATATTTATAGCACAAGGCACTGATTAATTTGAGGAACTAGAATTAGCTGCGACTACAAGTAGATCAAATTTCGGGATAATAATGTTGAATAGTGAATGAATAATTGAACAGCGCACAAACTACCACTCACCCCCAAACCCAATGGAGTCTGCAGGAAGGAGCGACTTGCGCACCATCGATGAATCTGTCTACGTTGTTTCTTTGTGCAGCCTTCGCTTTCAATGGCTCCGCTGGGATGGGGCAGCGGACACAACAATGAATGGCGCGAACAATGTCTAAATCTTTATTAATTCGACTATTTTGTGGAGTCGTCGCCCGCTCTGACTGCCAACTGCTCCACAACTCAACTATGTACTCTGTCAAGTCGCTGGAACGGAGGAGGCAGAGTGGAGGAGCACTCAACAAATAAATTAATAGCCATCAATCAGTAAATCCGCCAAAGGACCTTCCTTTCGCTTTGAATGCAAAGGTTCCTGCTTTCAGTCAACGTGTGTTGTGTCTGTATATGTGTATATTGTGTGTGTGTGTGTGCGTGTGGGCTCACAAAAGCGCGCTATAAACGCGCTCAATGAATGGCTAATATGCCCACTGCACGCGTCCTTCTGAGAGGGCGGAGGGGCCTTAGTTGAGTCTGGGGTTAGTGGTAAATCGCAACGAGATGCTGTGTGCCCTGCCTGGGGTCAACATAAAGCTCTGTACGTGGCAGCAATTACACGGCAGCAGCAGCAGCATTTGTTGTCCAGCTCTCTTGCTGAATGTGGCAGAATCCGATTAAGCTGGGCGCGTTGCTTTAAATGCGATGCTGAAACGCGAATTTCACATCACATTGAGTTGTGGAATAACGAATGGAATACTAGACTGGGCTTGCATTGGGGACAATTTCAGCATTTCTGCGCAATTTCACGGCATAATGATTGCAATAATCGAGATTTTCCATTGTGCATTTGCAGCGTGTGACAGTTTTGTTTTGTGTCCCTTTTGCTAATGTACTTAACGAAATGAAAACTATCTACACTTTGTTGAAGTTGTATAACAGTATAACAGTTTGACGATATAATATTATAACAGTTTCAGATTACATCTGTATAAAAGTTGTACGTTCTCATCTACACTTTGTTGAAGTTGTATAACAGTATAACAGTTTGACGATATAATATTATAACAGTTTCACATTACAGCTGTATAAAAGTTGTACGTTCTCATCTACACTTTGTTGAAGTTGTATAACACTATAACAGTTTGACAATATAATATTATAACAGTTTTAGATTACAGCTGCATAAAAGTTGTACATTCTCATCTTCACTTTGCAAAAGTAGTACAACATATTGACTCTATAATATTACAACGGTTTGAGATTATAGCTGTATAAAAGTTGTACATTTTCATCTTCACTTTGTAGAAGTAGTATAACAGTTTAGCAGTTTAGGGGTATTATATTACAACACCTTGAGAATATACAAGTTGTACATTTTAAGTGCTTAATCAATTAAGTGCTTAATCAATTATATAAATTAAAAAACAAATGATAGTTCACTATAGAAAATCAACATACTTTAACAGTATAACAGTGAAAGAATATACTATATTTAGGCTTTATATTTAAGTATGACAAGGGCGGTATGGTATGATAAAGGGCGACGCATTTTGTTTTGTTAATTAAATAAAAACAGCTTTGAGTATAGATCTAATATTGTTTTCATATTGAAGTAGATTCAATATCATTTAAGAACTTAACTTAATATCTTGCATATCTACTTATGCATCTATTAAAACAGATGATCTCATTTAAGAAACCGGAATAATGCTTTCTGTAATAAGTTCATTCATAAATATAATCACATCCCATCCAACCTACCTATCTATGCATTTATTCTAATATATACATATATAAATCTTTATCTTTTAAAAACTGCACCAAATCTGAGTATTTCAATTTAGACTGTTACCTAACGGGAATCATTTAATTTTCGTAACTTGACAGTTCACGGAATTAACCGATTATTCGCCAAAGGGGGTATGACAGTTCAATTTCTTTCTCTCGGAAAAGAAACGAAGTGCGGGGTACAGTGGGGCAAATAGGGGCAAAAAGGCGAGTCGAGCACAAAGGGAATATTACAACAACAACAACCAGAACAAGTATAACAACAAGAAGTGAGTCATAAATCATTCGCGACATCGACGTCGAGTATGATGACGACGACTGGCAATCGCAGCATCTGATTGACTACTGTCACTGACGGAGCGGACGGACGGACGCACTGTGGGGCAAAATCTATAAACCTACAAACGTGGTACTTATACATGTGATGCTGCTTATATGTGTGATATTGAATATGTCTCTGTGTGTGTGCGTATGTGTGATTCTGGATGTGTGTTAGTAGTACTACGTGCATTTATTGTAATCGAAAGAGACAAGGAAGAATGACAGATAGCAAGCAAGAGCGAGAAAGATAGAGAGAGAGAGAGAGAGAGAGAGAGCGCAATAGAAATGATGTCGGCAAAGCTCAATCGAAATGCTGCGGCATTCATATGCACACTCGCTGCCAGCGTCGCCGGCGCAGTCAGCATAGGCGTCGACTGCGAAGTCAGCAGAGCGTAACAAATGAAATGTGACACATTATGCGACGAGGCGTATAACTGTCTCTCTCTGTAGATGTAGATGTATTTGTGTCTATATATGTATATGTATCTATGCCTGTGTCTTCGTCCCGACTGCAGTTAGCGTGTGTGTCCGTGTGTGTGTGCGTGTGTATTAAATCAAATCGAAATGACTTTCGTACTCTATCAATGTCGAAATTATGCAATAACTTCAATTGATTACAAGTGCGTGAGTAATTTAATGTTCCCCTCCGTCGTTTCGATTTCAGTCTGGATATGCCGTCAATCAGTGGCATCGGCAACACCGACGGAAATAAGGGAAAAGAAGGTAGAAGCAGGGGGGGAAGGGGAAGCAATAGCTTCTCCCTTAATCGGGACAGTAAAACGTTTAAAGTGTCATGTTGCGGCCGCTGTCGCTTTGGCGCTTTGCTGCCTCGTTACGCGGCACTTGGCTGCCTTTTTTACTTTATTATTATTTGCAGCAAGTTGTTGTTGCTGTTGTTACTCCCTGTTGTTGTTGTTGTTGTTGCTGTTTGCTTTGACAACCCACTTACTTAGCTAGACGGGCACCTGTCCCGTCGGTTGTCCTGGCGCCCAAGCTTGGCAAATCGCACGCATCGACATGGCTCAAAAAACCCTTCAACTTGGCTTCGCTCCCAACCCCCTCAACCCTCATCCTCTCCCTGTACCCACTTTACCTGCTGCTTCTGGTGCTGTTATCTGCCTGCTTAGCTGATGGCTCCTGGTATTTGCGTTCGCCTTGAGTCCCGCATGTGCTCGCCATATCCAGTTAAAAGGATAATGGAACACAACAATTTTTACACGCATATATTTTACAAATATTTGCATTTTTGCCTGCCTGCCTGCCTGCCTGCCTGACAAGTGAGCCAAGCCCAGTCAAGGAAAAGGGTAGAACGGGCGAGTAGGAGAGGGAGGGGAGCAGGAAGAAAAGAGCAACGAACAGAGCTTGAGGTAGGCAGCACATAACTTTGGTAAACCTTTTGCATTGCTTCTTTTTAAGACACATTTGCGTCGTGCTCAGGTTGTTGCTCAGCGGGTTGTTCTTGTCGGGGGTTAGGCCTGAAAAGCCTCAACTGCACATAAAGGGATTGAAGTGTGCGTGTGTGTGTGTGGGCAAAGGATTTGTTGTGTCGCCTACCGTGGGCATGTGTACCATGATCGAATTACGTGCCTTTAACACGCTCTTCAATGTGATCGGAAACAGCAGTAGATATAGCATATACATAATCGTATATAGGATATTTGCATAAATGCAAACAACATTTACATACTTGCAAATGCTTTGTGTGCATTCGTCGCACAGTTTATGCCCAATTTGTGCGAATAGGTTAATCACTGATGGCCGATACGTTCGGGGGTGGAGTTGAGGTGTCAACGGAACTCACTTAGTCCCTTTACCAAAACTGAATTTGCCCAATTACGCCATAAAACTCGATTGCTTTATATGTTCTTTGGGCTTGGATCTAACAACTCTGCAACTAGTTTATCAAATAAGTTCTACGGTCTTCAGTAATGTTTTAACTGGTAGGCATCTTGGGTTAGGTCAATTGGAGAGATATCTTAGTAAGGTTGGGACTCTTGGTTAGGTTACGTTTTTTGGTTAGGTAAAGTCTCTTGCTTAGGTTTACTGGGGTATCTTAGCTGGACTACGTTTACCTTGGCTTGGTTACTTCTGCTAGATTAAATTAAGTATGCTATCAAAGACGAGTTTTCTGTTTCATTAAGGTGTTCCGTGTTTAGGTAACCTTGAAGAGCTTACCTTGTAAAAGTTATCTGTCCTAGGTTATCTACTACGAATAGATTAGCTTCGCATAGCATAAGGTTTGTGGGCTCTACCAGCTTAATTTGGCAAAATTTCCTTGGATACGTTTCTTGGATAGTTCACCTGAATTAGTTTGGAAAGGTGTCTTTATATTGAACTACTATTACACCTCTTTTAGTTTGTCTTTACCCACAACCAACTTAAGCCAAAGTAGTTTTGAATAGTTTTAGTTTGTATTTAATTAATAATTCAATTTGCAGCCATAAACATCTCGAGTGCCCTCTTTCGCACGGTCTTTCCATTCGTGTTGTAGGGCATCCTCTCCACGAATTTAACCCCTGAGTGCAGCTGCTTAGTGATGACAGGCAGACGTTGAGCCACATGATCTATGATTTCCTTTTCGGTTATGTTGCTGCCCTCGCTGCGGACAACCAGAGCACCGGCTGCATCGCCCAGCAGTTCATTGGGAACGCCCACCACACAAGTCTCCCGCACTTGAGGCAACTCACGGATGGCATGTTCGATTTCGGTGGGCCAATAGTGAGTGCCCTGGTACTTGAGTGTCTCCTTCTTGCGGTCGATAATATACAGCTGTTTCTCCTCATCAACGTAACCCAGATCTCCTGTGTGGATCCAGCCCTCAAAGTCCTGTATCTGGCGTGTGGCAACCGGGTTGCCATAGTAGCCATTCCAATTCTCTCCGGTGTGCACATAGATCTCTCCCGTCTCATTGGGTCCCAGATTGTTGCCAGCTTCATCGACAATTCGGATACGATTGCCGGGCAAAGGTTTGCCAGCACTCGTCGAATTCTTAATGCCATAGCTTATGGTGATGGCTCCCACCTCGGTCATGGCATAGGCTGAATTCATGACGGCATTCTTGGCCAGCTCTTGGGCCTTCTGCAAAGTGGCCTGCGATAAAATGCCTCCACCGTAGTTCAAATTACGTAGCGAGGACAGAGCAAAGGGTGTCGCGTCTTTACAGGCAACCACAGCTGCCAGATGAACGGGTGCCAATGTGGTAAGGTTGATCTTGTACTTCTTTACCAAGTGCACAAAATACTCCGCCGAGAAGGGTTTATTCGTAATGATGCGAGTGCTGCCAATGAAGGCGCTGAACATGAACGCCCATAAACCCGTAATCCAGTCTAGGGTGCTGGTGATAAAGAACACCGTCTCACTGCTCATTAACCTGCAAGTAGATAGAGATAACTGCACTTCAGAACTCTGCAATCTTCGATTGCCCCATTGAGACTTACATTCTTTCCTGAATGAGCAAAAAGTTAGATATGCAAACGGCCTTGGGCATGCCCGTGGTGCCAGAGGAGCAAAGTATGGCCACAGTTTGATCGGGACCGTCCTTAAGTGGTTCCGGTCTAGTCATGTAAAGATTGTAGATTACTTTCAAAATTTCAAGTGTTTGCTTTTGAACTTACTGATAGAATTGTTCAGTTTTTGTTTCCAGCAAAAGAGTTTCAATGCCAAGCACGCCAGGAACCGATTCACTTGCCGTGATGATTTCTGGTTGCCAATCTTTAGTTGCTGCGCGAACCTTCTCGTAGTCTTGACCATCACAGAACACCACCTTCGGCTTGGTTATCGCGTACATGTACTTCAGACTCTCTGCGTGATAAAAAGTTGCTTAACAACAATTAAGATAAACTCTTTGTCGGTGCGGACCTTCATCGAACATCGGATTTACGGCATGGAACGGAGTGCCGTTCATGAGGCAAGCGACACCCAGGGACAATATGTATGTGCTATTCCGTGCCACAATTCCGATGACATCCCGATGGTCCAATCCGCGTTGCTTGAAATGCTGTGCTATGCGTATGGCCCAGGTGATGGCCTCTCCACTGGTCACCACAATGCCATCAGTGTCAGAAATCTGTGAATAGATTCCAGTAAAAGGCAAATACTCCATGGGAATTTCGACTCAAGTTCTTCACCTGGCACACATTCTTGGGCCAATTTTTCATGATATTGAATATGATTTTGCCCACAGAAGTATCCCTGCTGTAGATGGATTTCTGCTTGGGAGTACTCCAGATTTTCTCCTTACTATCATACTGGACATTCATTTTCCTTGGCACACAAAAGACTTCCGCACGATTCAATGTTTCGAAAGCGACTGTTCAAACAATTGATTTATTTGCTTATCAAATGGTTTCTCATGTTAAGACCAAAGGCGACAATGCTCTATTATATACCGAACACTCTAGTCTTATCTATTGATAGATTATTAATAATAAATCCACTAGCCTCATCAATTTTCACAGTTGGCCATAAAGTTCGCATGAACCGAAGCACCATCGGGGACATAATTATCTAAATGATCAGCATCAGCTAATCACTTATGTGATTGATAGCGGGTAATCTAATAAGACTTAAAACAAAATGAAAATACTCTTTATCATGCTATGATAAGTACCTTCTAACTTGAGTCACATTATACATGGGAGTCCAAAATAGAATAGATTAAAAGGTAATCTTGAATTTTGAACCCTCTTCTTACAGAATCAGGTGACCCAAATATGTTAGATGTAGAAGACCGTTGCGAATAACTAACTGTATGTATAAGTGATTTTGATTTTAAACTAAACAATTGGGTAATAACTCGTTGTTAAGCTAATCTAGATCAGTTTTGTGTTTAAAAGAGCGGAATTTTTTAAGTTACTAGACAAGAAAATATGGTCAATCATAAGACGATACTTTGTTACTTGAGTCACTTTATAAAAGGGAGCTCAGAGTTCTGATGGCATCACGTGATTAAGGTACAATCGATGTTAGTTATAAACGAGAGCAACAGTCTTGTGGCACGCAACAGTGGGATACCCTTCGATCTTTGTTTGGGTGTAATAAAATTTATTAAATTTATACACATATAGTATATATATGAATATGCTTTCAAATTATACGCGACAAATTGCCTTCAAGCACTTCTTGAATAACTTCTGTATTTATTGTTCGATCAAATTAAAATTAGGAGGACAAATATATTATATAGTCAGCTTACTATAGGGCAAAGAAATTTGTATCTTTTATTACAAGCACTCAATATTTGATCTGTGCATACGTCATATAAACATTCATGCCACATTTTGAGTCTCTACTACTTTTAATTGCTGAGATCTTGAAGGTCAAACAGATAGACGGACAGAGGCACAGACATATAGACATAGCTCAATTGACTCGGCTAGTGATACTGAGCCAGAATATATACATATATACTTTATATGGTCTCCCACGCCTGCTTCTGCCTATTACATACATTTGCACAAAGTTAGTATACCCTTTCAATAGTCGAAGGGTATAGAGATGGTGTTGCATAGAGGGTAATATAGAAAGTGTTTGTGCGAGTCTGCATGACTAGAACTTCTTGTGTGTAACTTGTCTCACCTTATAGTTACCACAGTTTAAGTAAAGTGATATGGTATTATGTATTATATAATATTATTCAAATCGTTTCAGTGTTTAAGAAAAGGTATTCGTAATTTTATTTATATACTTGATGTACATGATTCGATATGCATTGTTTGGCTATTTGCAAAAATGAAGAGGAATGTAACATAACATTTTGCCCACAGTGCTTGAAACTATTGTAAATAATTTCTATAATGAACACAAATGTTCTATTTGCCATGCTGAAATTTCAGTTGCCTCGGCTCGTAATTAATAAGTGGGAGAAGTCCAATTATATTATTGCCTTACAGGTGCCTTACAGGTAAGCCCTTTGTGAAAATTGAATATTTGCATAGTTATCTGTCATTCACAATTTTGCGCCTGACATCCTGTGCGAACATTTTGAAGAGCTTGAATTACATTTGTTTGCAACGGATGGGTTAACTCAACAGGAATATTGTGTAGCTTTAAGCTTGAAATTGCTATGAGTTTCTTAGAAATTGCAAATTGCCCGGCTACAGAGAAAGATATTGAAGAAAGGTTCTTATCTATATGCTGTCTAGTATATATACCCTTTACTCTGGGATATATTTATACTTGTTTGCTCTGGCATTACTGGGTATCCTTCTCTACTGAGTTTTATTCAACACAATTTGTTCTATTTGATTATACCCTTGTAGAGGGTATATTAATATTGGGCAGGAATTCGCAAAGCATCTTAAGAGATGAGGAGTCATGTTAGCCATGTCTGTCTGTCCGTACGTCTGTCGGTCCTTCTGTCTCTCGCAAAGCAAACTACTTAGTCTCTTAGTTTTAAAGCTATCTTGATAAAACTTGGTGTTCACCCTTCTTATTGCTGCACACTGTAAATAAGTTGGAACGTGCCGGATTAGACCTACATATATGTATATCGTATAGCTGCCAAACAAACTATCGGCCAATCTTTGTTATTTTTCATGACAATTCAAATTCACTACAAATTCACTACATCGAACTTTTTCTATATAAAGAATATGCATATAAGATTTCATCAAAATCAATCCTGTAAAACATGTAGCTGCACTATAAACAATCAGTTAGAGATAAAGAATTTTATAAAAAACTGTTCTACTTATTATGTACAACTATAAGAGTAATTAAAGTTGTCAATGAATACATACAATATTTATTTATTTTTCTTATTTATTTATTTAATTAGTTTATGGTCGGACTAAGGTCAGTCGACTGTTTAAAAATAAAAAAACAATTAATAGTTATAATTAATTTTAAATTAAAAGTAAAATCCTAAATGTGAAGAAAAAAAAAAAAAAGAAATTAATTGAATTGAATTTGAATTGATATTATTCAATTATAGGAAGGATCGGAGGAAGATAAGAACCTGCAAGAGTATAAAATCATCGGCATGCTGAAGTTAGCCTTTCTTTCTGGTTTTATTACATACTCGTATTATTGCGAAATTTGCAATGAAATGTCGCCAGTAAATTAATATTTACACATCGTGTGGCAATTTTAAGCTGCACTATGTGTAAAAAATAATCCAAAATTATGAAATGAGATTTCAATTCGCAACAGTTTTTCATTTCTCATTTTATTTGCATTTTTCATATTTGTTGTGACGTTGCTAATATGCAAATTTGTCGTTTATTAAGTTAGTTGTCGTTGCTGTTGTCGCTGTTGTTGTTGTTGTTGGTGGCCAGCTTAAAAAGTGCCGGGCATAATGAACATTCATTTATATTTAAATCGCTGTGTATACGTATGTGTATGTGTGCATACGTGTAGCTATGGCCAACTTATGTGCAGTTGCATATGCAGTTTATATTCACTTATATTGCGCATACGCCGTGTGAGGCCACTTTAATTAGCTTTCACACGCTTTCACGCTCGTGTGTGTTTTTTTCCTCTTTGCTACAAAGGTCAACGTGCATGCTTATTAGGTGCGCATAGCATGGATGGATATGGGTCAAGCAGAGTGTGTGTGCAGAGAGGAACAAAGTGTAGAGGAGCAGAAGGAGGTGACGGGGTGCCTTGGGGCTTAGCGCTTTGCGTAACATACTCATTGTGCCAGTTCTGCCAGTTGGTTAAAAAATGATGTGTGCGTGTGAAGAGCAGAGTAAGAGTTGGAGTCGGGGGCAGTGGTGTAGGCAAAGGCAGAACTAAGAGCAGAGACACGGACGGAGCCAGAGGCAGACCAGGACCAGGTCATGCTTTAAAGCTGACTCTGCCGATTGTCGGTGTCCGTTTTTGCACTCTTGTTGCCAGTTGCCAGTGTGTCTCTGTGTCTGTGTGTGTGCAAGTATGTATGTGTGACTTCTTGTGGCATACTGTCGCCGTCGAGCCGCACACTCAGCCTGGCCTAGCGACTGCGTGCGAGCCGAGCAACGCCAGTTTGTATTGTCATCCTTTTGCCGTTGCTTTTTGTCTTCTCATTCTCTGCGCTTTGCTTTGCCCATTTTGTATCTGTGTATGTGTGTGTGTTCTATCCGACAGCAGGCTGATGCTGCTGCTGCTGCCAGCTTGAGCTTGTCGCTGTCTGTGTGCGACGAAGCGCTTTTTCTTCTTCTATTATTGTCTCACTTACAAGTGTACCCGATGTATTATGCATATCCTGTAACACTCCACTTTTGTTGTGCATTAGTCAAATGTGCGACAGTTGGAAAAGCGCGCAGAGAAAGAGACACTAACAGAGAGACAGAGAGAGGGAGAGAGGGAGATACTGTAAAGGAGACAGCGCAAATGGGCATGGAAATGGAGCACATTTAGTCACACAATTGGCTTTGCATGGCCAATGGGGCAGGCACTGAGAGAGAAGGAGAGAGAGTGAGAGAGTCCTTTGTTTTTTGTGAACAGGTAAATGAAGAAATTAAAGCGCCGAATTAATAAGCACTTTATCCATTTCCCGGCTACGACTTTAATTGGCTGCGTAGTCGGCGTAGACGGCTTTGCTTAGGCCATTAATATGCCGGCTCTAAGCCACTGCAAATGTCTTCGGCCTCAGGTAAGCACCTATGCCCGCACCCCCTTCTCCCAACTCTTTGTCAGCCGGCAATTATCAGGGCAAGGCGTCGACGTTGACTGTGACGTCGACTGCGACTGCGACGTCGGCCTCTTGGCAATGCCATAAAAGTGCCACTTAAACTGTTTTAGTTTTTTCGTCGTCGTCGTGCGTCGCTTTGAAGTTGCAGCAGGTGGCAACGAGCTGAGTGCCGAAACAACAACAGCAACAACAACAACAACAGCAAGTAGAGCAGCAACAACTGGTCACCCACAACAATGCTGTACACTCTGCAACAGGGCTCCTGTCACATTGAAATGGGGGATTATTTTGTAATGGCAGCAAAGTCTTATGGAGGATTTCACGTAAAATGAGGCCTGGCTAAAAATAATATCTGAGAGGCAGATAGACTAAGGGGGATTCTGCGAAGTCTTCAAGGTCAGCAGTAAAGTAAATGAAGTTTTGTCTTGTATACACGAAAAAACCACTTGAAACTCAGTCGAGGATATCTGTGTGATTTCTTAACTTTGAAATACTTCATATTTTAATGAACATTTGACTTGATAATCAATTTTTGTAAACCCTTTTTTCGGAATATTATTATTCAACTACAAAACTATCATTACACAACACTACATTTATCGATTAAGTATTTTAACTCCATGAGAAGTCCGGTCACACTCTGAACTGCCTTTCTGGACTTCTATCGAATATCTGATCGAATGTACGGGTGAAAAACATTAAAAATATATTAAGTATAAAACTATAAGGTACAAATAATTAAATGTATTTAATACAGCTATATAACAGTTTTTTATATCTTCTTTGCTTCATTAATTCTTAAATCAATTTACAAAAATTGCAAACTATATATGAAAATCTTTATAGTTATTAATAAGTATTGTGCGTCATTTCTTATACAATTGCATGACATTTAAAATTTAGTAATATAAGAACATATATTCCAATAAATATTGGTTGATCCCCCTTCATATGAATTCCTCATTAATTCGTGCAGATTTTAAGTGCTTAACAAAGTAAAGTAAAAACTTCAGTATATTATAACATAAAATCCCATAAATACTAAGCTAACCTAATATTTCAATATTTTGCCTCTTTAAATGAAAGATGTTACAAATCCTCAACGCCTGCATATGGAATTATTGTATATAAATGGCAAAGGTAATCTGCTCAAGTATGCCAGCAGTCTTGACCCGTAAGTTGAGCTTGAAGTGCATTAAGGAATTCTGTTTTAAATATTTTTTACATCTCTCTCTTCCTTTCTCTCTATAATTCACACAGACTCGAATTAGTTGTCAAGGCAGCCGACAAGTGAGAGCCTTGAACGGACTGTGGACAGCGGACAGGCGACTAAATAATTTAGCAGACAATGTCAACTTGAGGTGCTTTGTAGGCGAGTGTAGTTTACCTGCAGCCTGCGGAGACTGCCTCGGCTTGGTTGAGTCGGTTGTTTAGCTGTTTGGCAGTTTGCCCGCTTGGCTGGCCTGGTCTGCTACGAATGCGAGACGTGTTTAATTGCTCGATTAGCGAACAGTTCGCCTGCCATGCCGCCATGTCCGCCTCCAGGGAGTGACACGGCCCCTCCCTCCTCCCCGTGGGCGCTTTGTTGCACAAATAATAAAAAGTGGCCCGTCGTCGTCAACGAAATTCCCAAAGCCATAATCTTGAACTTCAACTCGACAGAGGGTTGGCAGGGGCCGCATAAGAGGGAGGGTAGGAGGGAAGGGAAGCGCACTGGGTAAATCTGGTTTTCAATTTCATTTTCACTCGAGCAACACTTAGAAACAGTCGCTGAATTAAATTATTCAAAATGTCAAACAATTATTCAAACGCCAACGGAACTTTAACTTGCGCGTTATGCAAAGAGGGAGTCAACTCCCACCCCTCTCCTACCCTCCCCCGTTCCCGCTACATTTTACGCATACTGCCTTAGGGGGGGTCGGTTTCTGGCCCTGCGTTTATAAGGCAAGTTATGATTTAAAAAGATATTAGCCTTGTTCACAGTTGCTCCCGCCTTTGTACTTTATGCAAAGCAGGCAAGAAAAAAAAGGAAACGTAAAAAATGAAAAGATTTGGCAAATTATATCTGCCAAGGAATATGAAAATATATACTCATATATAGCAGCCATTGGGGGACAGCAGGCAGCAGCAGCCAGTCGGCAGTGCGGCACATTGTTGGCCAAATTTAATTATATCTAAAGTTGAGAGGGCAGCTTTACGAGCTGATTCTACGCATAAACTTTTATTAACTGTGTGCGGGAGAGAGACAGAGAGAGAGAGCGGAAGAAGAAGCAGATAGAAAGAGGAAGAGAGAGACAGTTTGTGAGCGCATATTTTGCAATTTTCCATAACTTTTTTGAAGCCACTTCTAGGTAGCTGCCTGTCTGTATTGATATTTTTAAAGTGCTGCCTTTAAAGCCACTGCCACCAACGTTGCCGCAAAGAATGCTGTAAATATTGAATGTGCCTGAGTAACGCAATTTGTGCAGCTTGTGTTTCTATCAATCAAAGAGCTGCGCCACAAAAGCCACACGTCCAACGCGGCCGAATCTGTCGAACCAGGCACCACGCCACCGACAAATCCGCGCGTAGCATAATATGTGTGTTTGTATGTGTATGTGTGTAAGTGCATGTGTGTGTAAAATGCAAATGTGGTTTTTATTTTAATTTATCCGCGCAGCTGATCAAAGCGGCACAAGGCCCAAAAAACCGAAATAGTGTGCAAGCCTATCTATCCTAATGAGTTGAGCTAGGCCCCCCCCCCGCCGTATCCCTCTCTCTCTCTCTATAGCAGTTACGTTGCCCAAATGTTGGAGTTGTAGATAGAGCGGGAGAAGTGTGTGGCACACTCGCAATTAGCGCTCGCAGCTGGTGTGCTTGAGCAGTGATACGTCTTCGGCGTTATGGACTAAGTTTGACAATCAATAATGCATTGGAAAAGAGCAACAATAACAAAATGAAGAAGAAGAGGGAGAAGAGAAGAGAAAGGAGGGGTAGAAGAAGAGAAGAAGTGCTGTTATAAATCCATAACAGCAACGCGGAGGCCATTAAACAAGTTTTCGTAATGTCTTTCAATTACACTTGACGCTCATAAGTATGCTATGATTAATGTAAAGGCAAAGACACACACAAACATGGACAGGGACAGG
This sequence comes from Zaprionus davidi, assembly GCA_018903715.1. NCBI lineage: Eukaryota > Metazoa > Arthropoda > Insecta > Diptera > Drosophilidae > Zaprionus > Zaprionus davidi. The sequence continues at coordinate 8,323,479 of JAEIGL010000006.1, forward strand.
GATAGCGAAAGCACGTGCCCTCTCATTATCGCATCCCAATCCCAATGTCCATTTATCATTAGCGGAGGATAGAGAGAGAGAGTGAGAGAGAATAGGAGAGAGGGAGAGGCAACAGCAACAGCAACTAAGACTAAAGCTGAGACAGAGCAAGCAAGCTGAGACTGAGACTGAGACTGAGGCGACATCGCACTCAACTTGAGCTCTTTGGCAAACTAGAGATCGCACTGAGCCCATGTCATAACACGCTGTGCATTGTGAGACACGCGCCATAATTACGACAGCTGGAAAAACTAATAGATGAGCCACCATCTGCCCCTCTAAGCCTCCCCCCCCCTCGTTGAACCGGAAAGTTTTCATTTGCTTTTCGGCTTTTTCGGACAGTCGAGCAAATTGAGTCGCTGCAGCGAATTTGTTTAGCTCATTTTGAGCTGATTGACATCAATTTTGTATGGCGACTAATTGATGTTCATTTTCTTAGCGAAACTACAAAACTGTAATGGATTGTCGCCCAGTTATGCCACTACACTGCCTGTCAACTGTGTGTGTATGCGTGTCACGCACTGGATCAACTGCAAATGCTTTAGGGACTGAGCCACGTCGCATTGGGCGCATTAAAATGCGAATGCAAAACGCAATCGACGGCAAAAGTTAAAGCGACGTAAATCGAATCTCCAACGAGGAGAGAGTTGCAGATATACTTGTAGTTGGATTGCCAGAGCCAACGACGAACGACTTAAAGCACACGTATCCCGGCGGATGCCAAGCAGAAAAGAGCGAATAGAAAGAAAACGAAGGACGATGAACAACAGCAACAGCAACGACACTTGGGGAAAAGTTGCCACTTGCGAATGCGGCTCCTGCTGCTGCTGCTGCTGCTGGTGTGAGGCAGGCAGAAGCGGTAGCAATTTCTGAATTTATTTTTATCCGTTCGGATGCCGCGGAAATCCTGTCAGTGCTGTGGCTGCCACTACTCCAGATTCAGCTTCAGTTTCTGCCACCACGTCGATGTTGACGCATTTTGCGTGTCTCCTGCTGCGTCCCAGCTCCATCCGCCTGCCTGCCTGCCTGCCTGGTAGCTGTGGCTCCATTTGTACATCCGTGTGGATAACAAATGCAGCTGGCTTAATCAGCCAGTCGACTGTCCGGAGTTCGCTCTCTCTCTCTCTCTCACTCTCTCTGCGTTGCTGGCAGTGCAAAACAATCACTCAATGTTTGACTTAAGTTAATCGCCGTCGGCCCTCACGACTTTGACGGCACTTTGACTTTGACTTGCAGCAGGCAACGCATGGAGAATAACACGCAGACACACGCACACACACATACACCTACACAGTGTCGTGTGTAGCCCACGCGTAACTCCCCTACATACAGAGCTGCAGGGGTAAACAGAATTGATTGCGTGTATTTTCATTTTGTGGGCTTTGCTGCAATGCCCAAGTTCATTCTCCAAGCTGAGACGGCAAGAGTGAAGGACTCTGTGAGATACTTGGTCCTTTGCTATGATACGCAGCATTTGAAGTATGCGACAACAACAACAACAGGCCACAGGAGGAACCTTAGTGGTTCGTTATGCATAATCAAGGTGCATTTGGAGAGCTGTTTGTGAGGTTTAGACAACATTCCGAATATGCTAAATAAAGAGAGAGACAATTGATTTGACCGAAATGCAACAAGAATATTGGTTTACAGTCTTGTAAGTTGTGTGTGTGTGTAAACCCATAATTGCAGATATGTTGAGTTGCTTATCTAAAGGTAGTGCATTAATTGATTCGATAATATTGAACTATCAACAGCATTGGATGTATTATTTATTATTATTTATATTTATTTATTTACTAAGCTTTAGCGGAATAATCAAACAAAGTGATGGTCACATTAATCTGTCCAAAAACGCCCGAATCATGTGCCCACGTTGGGCGCCCACTCTTCCGCTTGTACGCATAATGCAGTAATCATTTCAAATATAATATCATAATACAGCACTAAGTCAAAGAGTCAAATTAAAGAAGCAGAAGGAGACCATTAATGTGGGCACGTTGGGCGCCCAAGAGCGTGGTAACCTTAAGTTCCATTTTGTTGCAGTGTGCGTAAGTGGATGCAATAAATTCAGAATGATTCTGCATTAACTCGAGTCCAATTGCAGGGACTACAGATGGGAGGCCAAATGTATTCAGGCAATGCTGCGCACGTTGGGCGCCCAATGCTGCTGCAACCCTGAAACGCACTTCGCTGCAGTGTGTATGAGTGTGTATGCTTGTGTGTGACCTTTTGGCTTCACTTACAATTTGCTGCCGCTCCTTGATGCACCCACCTCCTTTTCTCCTCCCCATCCTCATGCGTCGCTGTCATTTGTTGGTGTTGCCAGCTTCGACCTGCTTGCTGCAACTTATGCGTGACTCGAGTGCATCCTCGAGAGAGCTCGAGTCGGGCTAAAAGTGTACGCAGCTAAAACTTTTGCCACTCCAAATAGTTTTTGCTCCCCACTCGCAGTGCAGCGTTCTATATATATAGTATAGTATTGTAGAGCTTCTCACTCTGCCCCTTTGGCCTTCTCTTTCTTTCTCTGTCAATTGCTGTCGCATTCGCTCGTGGCCGACTTTATGCAAATAAATGTTTTTACTCATTTTAATACACATTTTTATGGCACTTTTGCTGGTAATGCGCCGACTCTCATCGTGCAGTCGCGTCCTCTCCTGTACTGCAGCCATCTCCTCCATCTTCATCTCGTTCTCCTCCTTCATCTCGAACTTATCCCATCTCATTGCTTCTCATCTTTCATCTCGTTAGTGCGTAGTATTTATCCAGGAATTGGCTCAATTTGCTCTCGATTTATGCAGAAGCTTCTTGAAATGCTTCTCGCTGCGATTGTTTGCTCTGTTGCCATCCAACCGTTTGCTACTTAATTGACTTGCATTTTTGCCCAGCGATTGCCTCAGTAATGACCCCTAGAGATGGTCGCGTGAATCTGGCACTGTAGATTCTAGTGCACTCTTCTTTGAGCTTTTGCAATGTGGCTTTTGAATGATTTAATCTATTTCCCATGTAACCTATTTCACATTTAACCTATTTTATATCAGAAACTAATCAGTTGTGAACACAGGAGTTTCACATCTACTCTCTTTGAAGTAATGGGGGCCTAACTAAAACTTATATTAAGAGCATGCTAAGATAGAGTTGAATATGTAGTAATTCATACAGTTCTGGTATTCGTTTAAAATTTGAGTAGAACTTTACAATTTCATATGATTTCACATTCGTATTAAATCCCACATTACATCGATGTGGTGAGTAAGAGTAATATAACATTTGTTGCTGATGCATTTCTGCTGCAGTGGTTTTTCTGCAAGAAAAAGCGTTTGGTGAATGTGAAATGCAATGAATATTGAAGGAAAAATATGCCAGAAACTATGGTCATCTCAAAAGCAGAAACATTTCAGATGTTTTACGTTATTCTGCAGTATGGTTTAAGGGAATTTGCAATAGGTATTTTTAATTTAGAAAACTCATTTTGGTTGGATCAAGATGGCAATGGGAGGTATACCATACAGAATTTTCTAGACTGGCCGGAAATTGGCTGGGATATTTGGATCTAAATAAAGGGAAACTTTAGGGGTACTTTAAGGTTATTGGCATTTAATTTCAGGATTACTTATGGCTTACTTCAGATTTAAAGGGTTTCTACTTACTTCAGCCAAATTACTTAAATATTACAGGATAACTTCCGGAATATTTTAAAGTGTCTTTAAAAGGTTTCTATAGTGTCTCTATAGGATTCTTAAATGGTTACCATAGGGTTATTAAAGGGAGACTACATGGTTACTGTAGGGTTACTATAGTGTTACGTTAGGGTTAAAAAAGGGTTACCTTTAGAATTACTATAGGGTTACTTCTCGTAGTATTTCAAGTTTACTTCAATATAAATTATGCCATTCAGCTCGTGACCACTTCACCTCTCACGTCCATCTCCGACACTAACCTTGGGCCCTCATTGAATGTTCGCACTGCAGTCTCCCTTACACACTCACACACTTATATATATGTATACACAGGCTATATATATACTCTATATTTATATATGATATTAGTTCTTGTCGCTGGCGAAATGTTGCCATTTTATTGTGCAATTTCTGGCTGCGACTCTCAACTTAAGTCGTCGTTAGTTAAGCAGGGGAGGGGGTCGGGGTTCGTGGTAAGTATGGGTAAACCTTTTGCTTTTGGTTCGGTGCCGCTTAGCAGCATAGTAAGCGATTTCCGGCGCTCGTCAAAAGGTGGCGCTTTTGCAATTGAATTGCAAATGGCGGCCGTTGACGTCGTTTGCCAACTGATGGCGACGGAAGTGAGGCCATCAGAGGCAGGTACAGCTGCCATTCAACAATCGAGGGGAGCTGCCTGGCTGGCTGGCTCACGGCTAACGGCTTCTGGTGACTGCTTACTGCTGCTGCTGCTGGTGCTGGTGGAGGTGCTGACTTCTAGCTGCTCTGGGTACACGGCTTTGCTGCCGGCTAACGGTTGCTGCTGGCTGTGTTGGACTGCGGTTGCCTGACGCGTCGTTTGCTTTGTGGCCGCCTCTCCCCTCCTGCACACAGTTCCCTTCGGGCTGCTGATTGTTTGTTTGCTTTGCGGCATATTTATTTGAAACGAGCCTGCACTTAGCGCCGGCCCCCAGGCACCCTCTGCCTCCCCCCTTGCCACACTCCCGACTTGCCTGGCTAATGCAAAATTCAAGCGAAATGCGCTGCAAATGAGAAACTCTCAGAAAACTTGGCTGAGTTCACGCCAAAATGGTTTCCGGCACGGAAGCGGAAGGCAATGACGGCGGCGACGGCGATGACGACGGCCACGACGTTTGCCTTGACTGCGACGCCGGCATCGCTGCTCGGTTTATTTATGTTTTGCAGCCGCAGCAGCCGAAAAGGATTGCGCAAGCATTGCCTAATTTAATTAGTTGTCGCCTCCGCAAGGAAAAATCAAAACAGAACAGAGCGTGAGAGAGGCAAGCAGAGAGAGCGTGACCGAGAGAGAGGCAGGGAGAGAGGGAGGGAGAGTGAGGAAAACTCAGCTTTTCGCGTGGCTTGGCCAAATGATTTACTCAGTTTTTCCTTGCATCTTGCTTGTGTTTTTTTTCCGTTTCCTTCTGAGCTGGCGGCGGTTGACGTCGCCCTGTCATGTTTGTGACACACACTTCAGTCAGGCAGCTCCTGGCCTGCTCCCGGTTGCTCCTGCCTGGTTCAGACTGCCTGCCTTAGCCTGTTCTTGTGCCTGTTCTTGTGCTGACTGCCTTCTCCCTGTTCCACTGCCTGTTCCTGCCTGGCTCGGCTTGTTTCTCTGCCTGTTCCTCTACTCCTGCCTGGCTCAGCCTGCTCCTGCTTACTCCAGTTCCTACTCCACTGCCTGGCTGTGCCTGCGCCTCACTGCGTGCTGCATACAAGCTTCTGGCCTGGCTCATGTCGTGTCCTTGTCACATTGACTCAGTTAGCCTCAGTCGCTCACGGAGTCTGTGCTGAAGTTGGAGTCGAAGTTGGAGCTGCTTCTGCAGCTGCCTGTCAGCGTTTTGCAGACTGTATAAAAATGCTGTCAAAGGCGCGACGTCGCTGTCGTTGCCAAGGCGATAAAAATCCTTTTGATTAGAGACACAGCTTGAGAAATTAAATTGTGCCCACCTGGCAGCTTGGCGAGGAGTTGCCACTGCGAAGAGCTGCCTCTGCCACTGCCTGTTGCCCCAGTCTGTACTTTTGCCTGCCGCCTCTGCCCGCTGCATTTCTGCTGCGTCTGGCTTTGGCTTTTCCCCGCGTACCCAACTGTATTTCTCTTGATAAATTTTCTTATTTCATGCTTCGTTTTTTAATTTACTTTTCTCTCTCTTTTTTTTTGCTCTCCTCGTTGTATTTTCGATTTGGCTGCTTGCGGCATTTCCGCAGCAGACGCCACAGCGTTGCTGCAGCAGTGGCAGCAGCAAAGCGCGACTCGTCGTGTACTCTTGTAATTACAGTTATGTCTCTGGGGTATCAGCAAGAGAAGCTGCAGGGGCGTGGCAAATGAGTAAAACGTTTTTAAATATTGTTTGGCTTTAATGCAATCTCGGCATCGAGATTACTTACGCACTCAGCCAGCTTAGCAGCCCACTGTGATTGCAACAGCTTCTCGTTCTCTCATTTTCTCCCTCTCTCTTTCTCTATCTCCCGTCTTGTGACATGTGTGTAGCTGTAGATGTTTGTGTGAGTGTGTTACGTTGTTATCGGCACTGTGATTGCTGTCAGCCCTCTGCTGTCGCAGAGTCTCCATCTACTCCTCCTTCACTCTCCTTCGCCACTCTTCATCCTTCTCAATGGCTTCTGATAATGAAAACAGCTTTGCTGTCGTCCTGATATCGACGAGCAGGAATAACACACAATGCTGTAATGGGGCCCCAATTGATCAGCTAAAGGCTAAACGGAGTTGTTCGTATAAAGCAAATGGAATCAAAGGAAATCTACACAGGACAGTATCATATATTGTAATGATTAATATAAAGTGAATTACCTTTTATTTGAGCTTGAAACACAATAAATACGCATATTTCTATAGTATTAATATAATTGCAAGAAAAAAGAAAAAAGGGAAAACCAATTAATAAAATAAAAAATGTATTTCCCAATAATTATATTTCAGTTTAGTTTTACCAGATGGTAAGTATAAAATAATACAATTTATTTTTAGTTAATTCCACTTTCCATCTAAAATATAAACTATTAATAATCCTGTTCAGCATAATCTGCTTCAACCTAAACTTAAATGTCCGTTCCAAACTGCACTGTCTGTTTCCACTTCCATTTGTTTTCATTTCCAGCTCAATTATCTCTTTTAAATTTTATAGTTCCCCACTTTAAAGTTGTTTTCGAATTTCGTACATTATTATTATTATAATTTAGTGTCCCATTCAAGGTCAATTTTGCATACTGTTCTCTCAACTTCACCATTAATTTCAGGGCCAACATTTCACAATTTTCCGCGCTTCTTTTTTGTCTCTTCTGTTTTTATTTCAGTTCGCTCTCTCATTGTTGTAGTTGTTGTTGCTGCTGTCGCCCCGGGGGCGTGATGTTGTCGTGCGCTGACATGCCTCCCCATCCACCCTCCACATTCTCTACAGCCTCTGCTCCACCTTCTCTCTCTCTCTATCTTTATGCAGAGCGTTCATCGTTAGCGTGTTGCTCCAATATGCTCGACGCTGCTTAACGCCCCCTGAGGGTGAAGGGAAGGCAGGCAGGGAAGACTTCCCAGCCGGGAGGGCTATCATCACACTCTCTTTTGCTCGGCCATTTTTATTATGACACGAAACAAAAAGCGAAAATCAAGAAAATTTAATAATGCCATCAACAATAAATCTATTTGTTGTTCTTAGACCGGAAGTGCTACCAGATGCCCTAATGGTGCAGGGTGCAGGGAGGAGGATGCAGGGTTGAGCACTGAGGGTTTCTCTCTCTCTATCTCTCATTCTCTGGGCTTAAATAAATCTGCGGCTATTCTCATTTTTACCTACTCTTTTAATTGCATTTTGATGGCTGGGGGGATTTGCTTGGGGTAGTACATTAAAACTCGTTGCCCGTTACATTTTCTCGCTCTTCGTTTTCGTATTGTTTTTGTGTGCGGCAATTTTTGGCATTTGGCTGCGGGCAACAGCCGTCCCATTGTTGTTGTTGTTGTTTCTTAACTTGTTGTTGCTGTTGTGTTGTTACTGTTCTGGTTGTTGTTTTAATGTCGCGTGATAAGCGATTTATGGCGCAGCAGCTCCCCACTTGAATCGCTACTCGAGAGTTCGGCGACGGCGTCGCGCTTGACTGACTGTTTTACTTCCCGTGTGAAGAAGGAGGAGGAGCGAAAGGAGGAGAAGTAAAGGGAGGAGGGGGAGGAGTAGCAGGGGTAGGCCTGGAGAGGGTTTGTGGCCTGGGATCGCTTGCCGGACTGACTTAATTCTGTTTAATGGCACGCCATGGTTATAAACTGCAAATGGTTTAATTGTTAGGCACAAGCAACAACAACAGCAGCAACAATAATAACAACGACAGCAGCAACAATAGCTGCCACAACAACAACAGTAACAAACAAAGACAACAAAGCGAACATTGACAGTAAAAGATTCGCCTGCAATCGACTTGCAAGATAAGCCGCAAATAACGTCGAGTCGTCTTCCAAGTTCATCTCCGACTTACCAGTTTTAAATTGCCTATGTATGAGCTGTGTCCCGTTACTTACTCTTAACCAACTGGGCTTACCCAGTCCATTTGTTTTACAATGCATATTATATCATTAATTACAGAACATTACAGCTGTAGATTATTTTGTGACAGCTGCTTGCAATGCACTTAAGAAAGTATCCCCAACTGTTCATCATGCATTATATTCTTGATGTTTAGCAACAGATACGGACTAATTTTGTTTGTCTGTCTGTTTTTAAAACCATATTCTATTCATGAATAGTCATCTCTCTATATTTGTTTCATGTCCAAATAGCACAACCAAACACATAACAGTTTGCTCAACAGCTTACCCTTATAATCATTCACCAAAATCGGCGTAGGATATAAAATCTTGTTTAAGCCAAAACTTACAGGAATATTGCATACATTATTTTGCAAGATTCTGTTCAATTAACATACAATATACTATATCAAACAACATGCTAAGCTTAAGTTTAACAAGTAAGAAACCATTGTCGATCTCGACAATTAAATAACCTGCTAAACATGTTGTGTTTATCCGCAAATACAGAAACAGCTTGATAGATTACAGATGATACAGATTACAACAGCCTGGAATGGAGAAGAAGTGGAGAAAAGTATGAAAAACAAATTCAACAAAATTAAAGAAACTCATCTCGGCTTTTACATAGATTTGTGTAAAGTCAAAGAGATGAAATCAGTTAGAAATATAAAATAGAGTGCAGAAAAAAAGAAAGATTACCTATCATTAGACGGCCGTCTCTTTTTTGGATTTATTGGATCTGCTCACTTTCTTGTGCGGCATCGCATAGAAAAGTTTCCTCCAGAATTGAGGATCAGCTCGTTTCAGACATGTATTGAATTTCATATAGATCCTTAACTCAGAGTCCAGTTTACTGAAGTCCTCCGCTTCGGGGTACACAATAATAATCAGACGCTTGCTCCGATCCATTGAGGTTGCTTTGATGGCCGTGCGGAACTCAAAGGCACTCCACGAGGAGCTAAGAAACTCACTGGTCATAAGCACAATGGTGCGTTTCGAATCATCAACAGATTTAAGAATACATGCTGGAATTGATTCACCGATGAGCCAGTCACGGTGATAGAAACACAGCTTATACTTGTATGGCCCATTCTCGAGTTGCTCGACGTATTCGTTGATCAGGTTAAAGTTCTCGTGAGGAAACGCAATAAATGCATCGTATTTGTGATCGAGTTCATGGTTTGTACAACGAATACATTTGACAAGTATGCCATGTTCGTAGAGCCACATTAGAATAGATTTCCTGAACCAGAATACAAGTAGACAGATAACAATGAGGAGAAACGCAAGACCACCTACTAGGTAATTTGCAAACACTCTGCATTCGTCAAGTTTTGAAATGACTTTCAACCCATCCTCACATTTGATGTTTTTGAAATCATCTAAAATTGAAATCATTCAAATTAATGGGCAGTACGCGTGTGGTACTTAAAAGTACGGTTCGATAAGAGGATCGTTTGATACCCTTGACTGTAGCCGATCTTCTAATACCCTTCGAACATGGAATATTGTCAAAAATGGGTATAACTTACCATGTGCAAATGTGTCTAACAGGCATAAGGAGGCGTGACAGACCCCATAAAGTATATCTATTCGGTCTGTGTGCACAAACAGAGCTAATATAAAAGCTGTTTTTTTAATGGTTTTGCAAATCTGACCGAACGGTGTCTTTCAGTCGGGTGTATTCGACTGTAGCTTTCATCTGGTTTGTTTTACACTTGCATAGGATATATTAATTTTGGCCAGCAGCTTGCAACGCACCTTAGGAGATATCTGCGACCCCATAAATTATATATATTCTCATTCAGCATCACTAGGGAAGTCTATCTAGTCATATCTGTCCGTCTGTCTGTCTGTCTGTTGTAACTTGGCTCTCAGTTTTGGAGCTATCTTGATGAAGCTCAGTACTTATGCTTCTTATTGCTGATCGGAGGATACAAGAATCTGCTAGGGTATAGAATCTTCAGCATGCCGAAGGTAGCCTTTGCTTTTCCTCGTTTTTCTTAAGTTAAATTCAGTATACATTTTCACACAGCGAATGCCAACTTCCACAGGCCGTAGAGCCAGCGCTTTTAGTCTTTTATTTATGCTCACATTGTTGTTGTTACTGTTTGTTAATTTTGTGAAAATGAAATTCGCTTTTAATTTGTGTTCATTAACTGCAACAGTTTTTCCCGCTGGTTAGCGTGAAAAGCGCTTAATCAATCGCATCAAGTGCTGCTTGCATTCTAGTGCGGCCTGGCTGCCAGTCTGCCTGTCTGGATGGGGTGTCCCGTATCAGTTGGCAGGCTTAATTGAGTTACCAAAGTATCTTATCGCGGCGAATGTACTCGAACAAGGAAGCCACTCTACGATCTCCCCTCCTTCACCACGCTCTTCCCTTCCTCTCCACACACTCTGGTCATGCGAAAAATGTTGAACTGGAAACTTTAATGGCGCTTCGCGTGCCGCTGAGACGCTGCTGGAATGCAGACGATGGCACTCAGCTGCCGTATCCGGTCAGGAGAGGACGTGGTAGAAGGGGAGAGAGGGGAAGGAGGGGGAGAGGCGGGCAGCCGTCGCCGAAAATAAACAAATATCACATGCATTTACATATTTTGTCCCTGTGTGTGTGTGTGTGTGTGAATGGGCAATAAATAATGCGAAATGCGAGTCGCCCACACACACACACACACACATAGAGTCGCATATACACATAAATAAATACGAGCAGCCTTGTGGCAAATCATAAAAAATGCCGTTATCCGTCGTCATTTGTGTTCCTCGCTCGCCTGTTGCCATGCCAGGTCTGCGACCTCCAGCCCTGCTCTGGTCAGTCTTGCTCCCTCTCCTTCTCTCCTTCTCTCTCTCTCTCTCTCGCTCTCTCTCTTATTTTGGTGTATAATTAATTGTTTGTTGCCCACCTGACATGACTCCCCCTCGCCCTGCCCACTGTACCTGCCTTTAAAGCATGAAAGGAGGCCAATAATGAGATTCACTTTAAGTTTTCCGCGTCGGCCTCGACATGAAAGCGAAAAGTTTTCCATGTTTTCCAGCCAGTTGAAGCGGCTGCTCCACTTGCATCGATGAAGGCTTACGGCCAGAGTGAGTTCCTGTCAGTCAGTCAGTCAGTCAGCCAGTCAACGAGTGCGCATGGCGTATTTAGCTTGGGCCATAGCTCATAATGCCTTAAAGCCGCCAATTAAAAGTTTCGCCACGATAGAAGTGATGCCAGTCAGCCTGATTCGACTTGATAAATCTTTAATTCTGACACAACTACAACTACAGCATAGAGAAAGCAAGAGAAAAGAGAGAGAAAAGTGGGAGAGAGTGGGCAGATAGTGGGGGGGGGGGCAGAGGGAGGAGACACAGATAAAGTACAAAATACAAGTACAGCAACAAGCCGAAGCAATCCAATTTGCCATTGACCCTCGCCTTTGATTTTGAAATATGCGTGAAAGGCAGTGGTGAAGTGAGAGGGGAGAAGAGGGGAAAGCAGAGTCTCGGGGTAGTGCCACCCCAAGCAGAGGGTAGCTGCTGCTGCTGTTGCCTGCGATTCGCGTGCGGCGATGGCGGCTGTTATTGAATTTTTAAGATTTATCGATTTTATGTGGAGCTGCCGCTGCCGCTGCCGCTGCCTCTGTCGCTACCACTGCCGCTGCCTCTGCTACCTGTGCGTACTTTGAACCTAGCAGCGACGTCGGCTGCGGCAGCTGGCGTGCCCCACAACATGCGAGTGCTGGTGGTACATGCGAGTAGTATACTATATATGACTCGATGTTATAGTCAATGTAAAACACACGCCATAAAAAACGACAACGCGGCCCCATAAATTAAAGGCCTTAATAATGATGAATGGGCGGTACCAGAGGGGCGGGGGGAGGAGGTACGTCGAATTGCCTGGCAGGCTTTGCCAATTTGAACTGAAGCCGAATCGGCGCAGTGCTTTAAAGGTTCAAAATTGCAGCTACCTCAAAGATTCATAGACTCGCCTGACCTGACCCACTCGAAGCATAATGACGCACACACATCGGAGGAGGCGGGCGGGATTTGATTAATTTATGATTTAAGCTTTATTTTGGGCTTGCACAGTCAATACCTCCTATTCGATAACGTATTTCAGGCAGCATAGGATGACGTCTTTGTTGTCTTTATGTGTGATGTCAGAGGGTGTCGAATTAAAGCTGTAATACTTGTGGGGAATTATGGTAACTATATGATTAGGTAGACCGTGATGACGTACTGTATGTATTATATATACATACATTACATATATGAACTATATGTATATATATGTACGATATATATATAGCTTTTAAATAGATTTATGATTCCTTTTCATAGCCATGAGCTGAATTCTTATCAACATATTTAAGCTTTTGCTTGGCATCAAATTTATAAGTAATGACGGTACTTGAGTATTTATATCGTTCAATGTATGTACGTATGTATATATATGTTTTGTCTTTTATTTTTAACTGATATTTTTTTATCCAATACAAAATTTGTAAAATATTCGAGATATTTATGCATAAATCTGAAATCTTTATGTACTTACAATTTTTCTATGAAAACACTTATTTATTCCAGTTTACTTTATATAATATACATATAGTACTATTCTTATTTAGTGCAAATATTTCAGCTAATTATAATATTGATATACATGTTCATACACGTATAAAGCTTCAATGAATACTCGAGAAATTAAAGCCACGACAATTCTATACATCTGTTATAGATCAGTTGTCCATCTCTTATGTATCAGTTGTATATATGTTATACATCTGTTAGACATTTGTTATATATCTGTTATACATCTCTAATGCATCTGTTGTGCATCTGTTATATATAATGTTCTGTTTTCCCAATTATTAAATACTATAGTATATTGATTCCCGTTGCCTCAAGCAATATACCAGCTTTGATGGATAACCTATTCGCTTTAATCTACTTACAAATCCATTTACCTGTTCACTCATCATATACATACATACATTTTTTCCAAATCTCTACTATATATCTGCGTGCCCACATATCACGTAAGCATGTTCGATAAATAAAATCTCTGCAAATTGCCTGCGACATCTTATGCGCCAGATTTGATAAGCATCTGGCGCATTATGCGTTGCCATTCGATGCCACAACGAGTCGTATCAATATCAATTAACAAGCTTGAGCTGGACTCTCTTCACTCCTCACTCCTTCTCTCTCTCTCTCCCTCTCATTTGCCATCCCTTTTCCCCTCGTTTCCGTTCGTTTCCATTAACACATATTTGTCAATGGCAGCAGCAGGCGGCAAATAAACAAGCGACAGACAAACAGACAGATAGACAGACAGACATACACACAGTGGGACAGACATACAGTGGGACAGACATACAGTGGGACACACATACAGTGGGACACACATACAGAGGGAAGTGCGGACGGAGGTCCAACGGGCTCGCATTTGTCTATAATTTTTCGTGAAATATGGAGATAATTATTGACAATATTGCCAGGGAGAGTAATTACTGAGAGAGAGAGAGAGAGAGGGTGCCAGGGAGAGCGGCACGGAGAGTGGGTGCTGAGCTGCACGCACCGCGTTGATGAGGTGTGACAGATGATAAACGTAAGTGAAAGTTGCTGTTGTTGTTGGGGGTCGCCACAGCACATTGCACAAATGAATTATTAACCCCTTGGTGGCCCACGCAAACGATTCACTGAAGTGCTGAAATCGAGCAAAAGGTTTTCCGTCTGACAAATTGACTAAACATCGGGGCTGGCGTTGGAATTAATAACAATCGATACGTCATAAATTCATGCACGTGCCACGTGCCTCAGCCCAGACACGCACAGATAAAGAGACGGACAGACCCCGCTTATTTAATAGGCCTCTCTCCCTCTTTCTCTCTTTGTATTCAGGGGCGTTGTACTTGATGAATCAATAAAAAAGGAAAGGAGCTATCGCAAGGCATCGCATCGCAGCGTAACCTATCGCATCGTATTGCGGGTTGCCTGCGACACGCTTCTAATTATCCAAACATGCCGAATATTGTATGAGAGTTGTTGATGGGGAGGGAGAGACAACAGGGGGGGGATGGATAGAGATATCTTTATTGTGTTTCACTTGTCGAATGATTGCAAATTGTTTTTATAATTTCGACTTGGCTTGGCTTATCTGTCGCCCTGGCGTACAATGTCGTCTTTTCCAATTTGATTTTCATGGAAATGTAATCGTCGTTGGGGGCGTGGCAGGCACCGCGGAGGGAGAGAGAGAGAGGCTACAAAAAAAACAGGCAGCAACAACAACAACAGAAACACAGACAACTTGGCATTGGCAATGTATTTTGTATTGAATTTTTAATAAGACAAGCTGAGATCTTGAGGAGGCCTACCCTGCGTATACTTGTTATTGCTAGTATTCAAATGCGGGATACATTTTACAGAGGGCGAATTGGCATGGGAGGGACAGTTCTTCAAGCTTGGTCGCACTCGCCTGTAATAATATATCGAAATAATTTATAAGGCTGTCTTTAGTTAGCGTTTGTGTTTTCCAAACACGCCACTTCTGCTTTATTCTTTGAATCCCTAAAAAGTCGAAGAATTTCCGCGTAAATTTATTAAATTTTCACTTACTCATAGAAGCCTTAGTAAGTTGAGGATTTTATCAGCATTCTTTTTTTAAATTTAAAGGTGTTTTATTGGGTGAGGATATGTCTGAAATGTTTATCAACAGATTATATTGATTAAAGATAGAATCAACTGCTTTAATGGCGCTCTACAGAGATACAGAATAATATATCTACCTGAAATTCAAAGCTGTTGAGGAATGTTTCATTATATATTAAATATATACATATATCTTGTATAACAGTCTTAAGTGTGGAGAATATATTGTACAGTCACATATATCTTGTATAACAGTGTGGAGAATATATTGTACTGTCATTTATTGATTATATAATAACAAGTTCTAATAATTACATCATTAATTCAATATACACATTAACAGACTGCTCTAATGTAGTACAACAGTAAACACTCGCAGAATCATATAAAACTTAACCTCTAAATATCCACCCACAATTGCATCCATTCATAATTCATAACTTATGATATAATCGAGGCAAACTTGCGACTATCTCAGCTCATATATAACATATATTTGCACAGATTTATGTGCAAAAGGCAATACGATTTCTGTATTTCTGCAATTTAAAGTGTATTTAGAATTCAATTCATTGGCGTGAGTGTGTGGGCGAGTGTGCGTGTGAGTATGGCATACTTTTAGGGGCCTATTGTGCTGCTGATGGCTTTGAAGTCATTTGTTGTTGCTGCTGTTGCTCATGTGAAATGGCAATAAAACAAATGCCTATAAAAAGCAACAGATACAGTTCTACAAAATACTGATTTGCATAATGTGCCAACACACACACACGCACAGAGAGAAAGAATAACATCGAATGGGAGCGAACCACGAAATAGACAGCATAATTTACATTAAATTGCTGATCAATATAAATGTATCTATCTATCTATCTGGCATTAGTTTAATTTGTATTTCTAACTGTATCGCATAGCTGTCACTGTGTTTGTGTGTGTTTGTATCTGTGTCTGTGTGTGTTTCCCTGTTTGTGTTCGGTATTAAATCGTTTTACCTATTGCAAATTGTGACTGCAGCGAGAGTTGCCACGCCACGCATTGTTTATGTCCGCCCAGCATATGTGAGTGCGAGTGAGATAGCCACATTTGGCGAGGGGATACAGAGATTATGACCGGACAGGGGTGGAGGAAGAGCAGTTGGTAGGAGGCGTCACAAAATATTTTTGCATAATTTCTCGTACTGATTTGCTGGGGTTTTTGGTTTTTACGCTTTGTGAGCCATAAATTATGCTGAAAAATTGAAAATTTCTGTTGGTTTGCAAGCAGGGAAAAGTGGTGGGGAAGAGGGGATGGAGGGGGAAATGTGTAGCGCTTATAAAGTAATTTGGTTTTTGGATGTTGTGTGTGGTCGCAAAACAATTCGGTTGAGGCGTCGATGTTGTTGCTTTTGTTGTTGTTGTGATGTTGTTGTTGGTGTTTATGTTGTTGTTATTATTGTTGTTGTTGCAGCTCTTTCCTTATTCTGCTGTTGCTGTTAATATTGTTAAAGTTGTTGCTAGAGCTGTTGATGTTGCAGTTGCTGTTGCTGCTAATATGGTTACAGTTGTTGCTGTAGTTGTTGCTGCAGTTAATGTTGCTGCAGTTGTTAGTGCTGCATTAGTTGTCATGTGTGTTGCAGTTGTTGTGGTTGCTGCTGCAGTTGCTTTAGAAGTGCAATTGTTGTTGCTGATGCCTCTGCAACTGTTGCTGCTGTTGTTGCTAGTGCAGTTTGTGTTGCTCTCCTTACTATTGTTGCTGTTGCAGTTGCTTCTACTTATTGTTGCCGTGGTTGTTCTTCTAGGAATGCTTGTATAACTTTGTGATGTTGTTGCTACAACAGTTGTTGATCTTGAAGCCTATGTTGCTGCTGCAATAGTTGCAGATACAGTTCTTCCTTCTGAACGTTGTCGTTGTTGCACTTCTTGCAGTTGTTGCTGCTGCAAATGTAGCTGCAAAGGTTGCTGCTGTTATTATAGAAGTTACAGTTATTGCTGTGCCTGCTGTACCTGTACCTGTAGCTGTTGAAGTTATTGCTGCAGTCATTGCTGCTGCTGTAACCTCTATAGCAGCAGCAATGACTGCAGTTGCCGCTAATGCTGTTCTCATTGCTGTTGCTGCTATATCTAGTTGAAATGGTTGCTGTTGCCATAGATATTGCAGCTGTTGTTCTTGCTGTTGTCCCTGCCACATTGCTGTCGAGCCAACAACAATAAACAGCAACAACAGCAACAACAAAATTATCATTGTGGCTCCGCTGATTTTATGCAGTTGCGTTTTCCACATTCGCATTTTGCCAGCCTGATTAATGTTTGATGTGCCATAATTACACACACACAGACACACACACACGAGGGAAGTACATCATTAGAGCGCATACCCCTTGCTTCCCTGCCCCCTTCTCTTGCCCTGTTGCATGTGAATTTCGTTTAGTAGCTCCTTCCCCTGCCCCTCCCACTTGCCTGTTTATGCAATTTCAATTTGGTTGTGCAGTAAAAGCGATTTGTTTTAATTACTTACGCACATGGCATTTAATTATTTTTATTGATTAAATAAAACAATTAAGTTTATGTAAATGAACGACAACGCAACCAGTCGATGAGCAGAAGCAGCTGAAGCAATGAGGCACTGTGAGACGAGAGACGAGACGAGACATACAGTTTGCCATTGGCCCTGGCGTGCGCTTTCAACAAGGGGCAGTTTGGCAGGGCAGCAGAGGGGGAAAAGGGGCCTGGCTGAGTGCCGAGTGCCTACGCCAAGTTAATGGAATTGCTGAGCAGCGTGCAACAGCAACTACAACGACGACGGCGGGACTAGTAAAATAATTTAAGGCCAAGCATAGAAAATTAATGAGGCCATTAAATGCTGAAGACGCTAAAGGGACGACGACACATGCAAAGACAACACACGCACACACATGCACACATGTACACACTCACACACACATATGACAACTCTTTGTTGAGCCCCTATTTATGACTGTGTGGTTGTGCGTGTGTGTGCATCATTATAACCAACCAAGCCGAGATGAAATGGCTGCCAAAGGCAGCAGGAGAAAGGGCAGAAGGAAGGGGAATACGAGCAGAGCAGGACAAGCAGGGCCAGAAGGAAGAGGAAGCATGTTTGCGGGGTATATTAGCAGAGCTATGTCTGAGCAACATCCGGCCAGAAGGGAGACACGGCGCCACGGGGGGCTGGGGGATGGCCAGGCCTGCAAATACTGTGGGAAAATCATGAAAGGAAACAAAATTTACATTTTTATAAAAAAAAATATGTAAACTACATAAAAATGTATAAATAAATATTTATATACATAAAAAATGTATATTTAAATATATACACTACATAAAAAATGTATAACAAAATTTAAAATCAAAAATTGATGCAAAAAAGTTTGCAAATTAATAAGAAACATGAAATATGTACATATAAATAAATATATACTATAAAATATACAGTATTAAAAATGCCAATCACAATTAGAATTTTGAATTACAAAAACAAAATAAATACATTATTGATAACAAACAAAGAAGAATGAAATTATGAAATTATTGTTTTAATAATTAATTAAAATATAAAACAATCAAAATTTGTAGCTAAATTTAATAGAAAACCTTTAGATTTCTGAAAAAAATATACATTTTGTTTTTTACGGTTCATAATAAAAATTTAACTCGATTTTAAACTTCAGAATCTTTTATTAATCTAACTTCATTGTAGCTGGCTAGTGGTCAAGATTTATAGTAAAAAATAATGAATGAATCAATTAAGTTATGGCAAAACAAATTAATTATTGTTGATTTTTTAATTTATTTACTTAGTTATTTATTTACCTATTTACTTAATTATTTATTCATTTTTTCTGTGTTTATTTAATTATTTTATTTATTATTATTTACTTTTTCTCTACTACAATTGCACTACAGGGTAACTGCCAGTCATCCTTCTCCCTGCTGACTGATTTGCTTCTTATTTACCCTGCGGCCAAGAAAAGCCTTTAACATTATTCGCATCCCTCTTCGTACACCTTTAAAGGTTTGTCTCCTGCTTCTGCTGCTGCTTGTTTATCATGTTGTTGTCGTTGCTGTTCTTGTGAAGGTTGTTGTTGCTGCTGATGCTGCTGCTGTTTACATCCATCAGCGATTCGAGTCCTATTGAATGCCCAAAAATAAACTGCCGTTTTCAACAGTATTTACGGTCTGTTGGCTTAGGCATATGAGAGCGCGGTTGCTGTGGGCGTGGGTTGTGGCTGATGGACTGCCAGATACCCTGTACTTATTAGAGAAGGTAAGCAGATAGATCTATGAGGTGTTGCTGCTGAGACAGTAGAAGCTTCTTTGTGAAAGCTGTTGATGTACTCTCTGACTGGCAGATACCATTTAAGCTAAGAAAGTTGAGGCACAAGTAATGCCTGACTGACAGACATCCTGTGTAGCAAGCTGAGCCAACACTGAGGTCTATCCATTCAACTGTCAGATATCCTGTAATAAATACTTAAGTTAAGTATGGTAAATAATTCAATAGGTTTCTTCCGCATTTAAAGATGCTGTTTACGAACTGCCTGACTGCCGTATGCCCTGTAGTAGAGATAAGAGAATGAAGCACAATTTAACTCATATATGTCCCCTACAGGGTATGCACCTGTTGAGCACGTTTCTTTTGACTAGTTTGACCCACAAAGAGGAGGCTTATATGGTTTTTTAGAAATTCCTCATACTCTGTGCGCGTCGTACGTCGTTAAACAGTCCACAATGCATGAACATAAAAGTGCGAGAGCGCCACCTGGCGGCGGCGACGCTGTCTTCATTAGACAACGAGATCTGAGGCAAGTTTTGGGTGCAGACGATGGTGGCTTGGGGCACGTTTTGCATTTTGGTTATTTACACAAGCGGAACAACGGCACGTATACGTAATAAAGTTGAGCAAATAAAATTCACTTTCCTTTAGCAGCAGCGCAAAAGTTCTAATTTTTTTGCTGCCCGAATGTTGTTGATGTTGTTGTTGTTGTTGCTTTGTTTTGTTTGGCTTTTGTTGGGCTTCAGTTGCAACCTAAATTTCATTTGAGGCACAAAACTTGTTTAGTTGGCAAACTTTGCGCGTCGTCAATAAGGCGAGGGATACGAATTCACAGACAGACAGTGAGAGGGAGAGGGTGGGAGGAGGGAGACTACGAGGTGCTGCCTGCGGCACAACGATTCAGACAGTCTTTCTCTTCTTCTCTTTCTCTCTCTGCATGCATGCCATGATATAATCTCCGAGGGAAGGCAGTCGTATTTATTACGCGCTTTCCCTCAACTACCTCCTCCTTGCCAGCTGTTCCTGCCTCCCACTTGTGCCACACATGCGAGTCTCCTACCTCGCTTGCGAGGGTATCCAGTGCGTCGAGCAAAGCTGAGCCAAAGTTATAATTAGATGTGGCATAATACGATTTGCATGCATCGTCTGATTGGGACAACAACACCAAAAAACTGCGAATGTTTCTCTCTATGCTAGAACTGGAGAAGTGAAGTGGGAAAGGTTTTTCTTAATTTTCACAGATTTTTTTGTAGCATGAAAAGAAAAGCTTTGTTTGAGTTTTCACAATTTTTCAAAGTATCTTTTAAAGTATTTCGAGATAATATTATTTCTGTATATATATTTTTGTAGTCTGTCTTTTATTGCTTTGCATCACTGCATATCTCTCATATCCTATATCACTTTCCACTCTCTTTTCTCTATTTACTTGAAAATGTATCAAAGTAAGGCAGGAAATGAACTCCTTTTCAATTATTGTTCCAAACTTAGACTATGCTTACTCTATTTATATTGATTTCTCGACATTTCTATCCCTCCTTCTCTTTCTCTGTACATTTTTCTCTATTTTCCCAAAGTGTTCATTAATTTCTCAACAATTTTCACAAGATTTTTCAGCGTATTCCAAGTTGATTGAGGTAAATCACTTGAGCTTCAATTCTTGTTTAAACTTTGGCAAACTTTGACATGGCTTTCTCTCTGGCTCTCTCTCTTCCCTTCTCTGTTCCTCGTTGTCTTGCTTTACCTTTATCACCTTGTCTTTCTATCACTTTGTGGCTTGCTTTCCACCTTCTTCTCTCTCCTGCTCTCTATCGATTTGCGCGCCACTATCTCTGCCCCTGTCGGCGAGGTTGTGGCAGGTTAACTGCATAATTGGCGATTAGACGATTGGCCCTAATATGCCAAACGCTACAACGGTTAACAACAAAAGCGCAGCAGCAACAGCAGCAGAGACAGCAGCAGCAGAGACGGGAGCAACGTTGGAATTCGATTGTGTTTTGTCTCTGTGGACACTAACGCTAATTGGGTCGAGCCACGACCCTTACCTACCTGTGCCCGCTGTAAAAGTAATGAGAACACCATGTTCAGTTTATATATACGATATATATACATATATATTAATGCATATATGTTTTATATATATATTTGCTCTGCTCTTCATGCATTCAATGCCGTCTCTCCATCTCTTCATCTCTTCCATCTCTTCATCCTTCTCTCTTTCTTCTCATACACGATAAGTACATATAGCTATTACTATGTTAAGTATATATATATAGTATTATCTTTATATGTATTTAGGTATATCATACAATACATAGGTATAACTTAAATGTTAGGATTATTTTCTTGTTCTTCTGCTTCGTTCATTGGTTTCTTCTCTCATTATTATTTTTGAGTTGCGGGAGTGTTTCGTTATTCTTCTCCTCGTACTCCCCTCGTTTCGAATATAGATGCAAAGAAAAAAGTCTTTGGTTTACCTTAAATTATGTTTTTTTTCTGCTTTCCTTTCTTTCTTGCTTAGTTCGTACAGGCAATTAATATCTGTGGATACTTTTTGTAATTGTCATTCGTGAATGATTCGAGTGATGTCTGATGTGTGAGTTTGAATGTG
Source organism: Zaprionus davidi (assembly GCA_018903715.1). NCBI lineage: Eukaryota > Metazoa > Arthropoda > Insecta > Diptera > Drosophilidae > Zaprionus > Zaprionus davidi. The sequence goes on from JAEIGL010000006.1 coordinate 8,345,227, forward strand.
AGTGTGTGTAAGTACTTGAAGTACCTTGTCTGGCATTTCCATATGAATCGATGATTATGTTTCTTTCTCTCTGTTTTGCTTTGATTACTTTTCTTTCTTATGACAACCACAAAATAGAAGAGACTCCTAAGTTCCAAAAGTTCTGTGTCTGTTCTGTGTGTCGTCAAGGTAACTCAACCTAATGTTCGTATAGAAATCTATGTATACAGTTCCAAAATTAACCTCAACTGGCTCTGACCTCGCCCGCTGCTCTTAAATTCGTTTACAGTCAACGAAATGAAAACGTTTGCTAATTGAACTTTGACCTACATACTTGAACACTCGAGAAATTATAATTAAGGCAACTTGGGAAAAGAAATACTCTTAAGTTTTCCCAGAAAAAATGGTAATTATTTGGAAATTAAGAAAGTAAAGTTCTCAAATAATGCTGGTTTTGAATGGAACTGGTATAGAGCACCTATGCTTTTAATTTTAGTAGTAACTCAGGGCATCTAACTTTGGAAAACTGAATAAAAAGTTATCTAAATAAATAAAAGAGATTAAGAACTCAAGACTGAATCCAAAACATAATCCATTTAATACTAACTACTTTTGTTCTTTTCTTTCTTGGTTGAGTTGGCGCTGCCTTGCTATGAACTTTCCAATTGTTCTCTTTATCGACTGTGTTTTGTAATCGGAATTTGATAATATTCGTAATACTCGTCTATATATCTATGGTATTTACACATACAGAATTGTCACACATTTAGTTAATTTCTTTAATAAATTTTCGCTATTTTTTTTTTCATACTATTCGTTTACACAAATATGGATTAGGTCTTGCCATGCACTATATATCGTATATAGTATAGTATACCATTTAGTAGGACTCTCTCTCTCCCTCTCTCTCTCTCTGTGTATGTCTCTGTCTAACTGTAGCGGGTTGAGGAGGGTTTCTATAATATCAAGAGGGGGCGTTATACTTTTCTTTTGGCGGTAGTCTTCACAGTCACACGCACAGACACGCACAGACAGGCACAAACACGCATAGACACGCACAACACAACGTTCAGTTTACGGTTACAGTTAGAGTTAGAGTTAGGTTTACAGTTAAGTTAACAGTTAGTTACAGTAGAGTTCTCTCGTTTAATTACATTTACAGGGTGCCTATGCGCATTTTAATTATTGTGTTCGGCTCGATTACATTGATATCGATGACTTGCGGGGATTTGCGAGAGTTGACAACGAGTTGGGGTTCTTAGGATTGCTGGGTATGTACAGGGTTGCTTATTTAGTTACTAAGCTTATGTGTGTGTGAGTGTGTATATATATTAGTTTAACATTGCATTTTATACTCTCTCTCTCTCTCTCTATCTCATCCTTGTTCACTCTTTTTCTTGGTTATGCCTAGAAGTATACTTCATTTTTTGTTCACTCGCTTCCTCTCGAGTTTTTCGGCTTTTCAAGTTTTTTGTTCGATTTTTCGATTTTGTGTTTATATTTTTTGTTTTAATTTTAGTTTAGCTTTCGTTTTGCATTGATCGCTTGTTGTTTAACTGTTATTATCGTCATTCGCCATATCTATTTAATCAGACACTATCACAAACAGTTCTGCCGCGAAATTCGCACGTAATTCGCCATACAAAATACTTTTCTTTATGTGTGTGTGTGTGTGTTGGGTGTGTGTGTGTGTTGTAGTTGAAGTTTAAGTTTAGTCAGTTCTGCTTGGGGAATCTCCTCCTGCCGCTCCTCGTTCTTCTTCTCCTCCTGCTTAGACATCGGTGCCGCATCCCTCCTGGTATCCCTCGTCGGGCGAGTTGCGGCTGCTGCTGATCAGAGCCCGCTTCAGCGCCGTCACTGGTGGTAGGACGGGCACACCCCCCTTCTGCCAGACCCGTATCGTCTTGGCATTAATCGGTTGCCCATTGGGCAATATTGAGCAGGAACTGGAGCTGCCTGTGGCTGCCTGGGCGGGCGTAGGGCTGGAGCTGGCGGAACCATGGCTGCTGCTGCCTCCACCATCGTGTAGGCGTGGCAGTGTGCGGCTACTAAAGTGCGGACTGCCGCTGTGCGTCGACCCAGAGCCACCGCTGGAGGAGCCATGATGCTGTTGCTGGAGCTGCTGGTGATGGTGATTGAGCGTGGAGTTGAGCTGCTGCTGTAGCTGCTGTAATGGATGCATTTGCAGCTGATGATTGTGTTGATGCTCTGCCCCGGGCACCAATGGCAGCCCGTAGTCATTGGGATAACCCGAGGAGCCGTTGCCGCCGCTGCTCGACAGGTTCGTTGTGGCTGTGGAGGTGGTTGATGCAGCTCCAGCTCCTCCTCCCACTCCCCCCTGCTGCAGTGCCGCATTACAATGCGATCGAGGGAATGTTTTGCTGAAGTATTCGCTTGCCACATTGCGTGCCTCGTGCAGATCGTACAATTGATTGGAGTCGATGATGGGCGTCTTGTCCGTGTAGCGTTTCATGAAGAGATCATCGGCTGAACTAGCACCCGCTGTGTGCTCCCACAGCCCTGAGGGATACAGTGAATCGCAGCCATTGGCGCGACTGTATTCGCCACTGCCACCGGGCATCACCACGGGCAGCTTGAGATCGGCAAACTCATCGCTGCCAAAGCGTTTGGTATCATTGATCAGATCAGGATTATTGCCATGTCCCGTTGCTGAGGATGCACTGGGCGAGATGAAGCATGAGGCAGTGGAGAGCACGCTGCCCGCATTGTCGTACCCCTGCGTAGAGTAGGGCAAGTCGGTGAGACGCGGTGGTTTCTGTACAGGATTTGCAGGATTGCGTTGTGGCTCCAGCGATGAGCTGCTCGGACCAGCGCTGCCTTTACGCTCCAGTGTGTCTCCGCCTCCTAGACCTGCTGCACTTCCCAATCCTACACCTCCTCCAACGCCACCTCCCACTCCTGCATCCAGGCAGTTGGCCACTGCTCCATTGGCTATAACAATGCCACCAATACTGCCATTCCCTGTTGCCGGTTGAGTCTTGTTCGTAATGGAATTCTGATGATTCACTGAGGTGATCACCTCCATGTGATTATTGGGTGTCTTGCTGTCCACATAGGGCTGCCTCTTCACACGCAGCAGCAGGCACATGATGGCAGCCAATGCGAATACAATCAGTGCCACCAATGCTGCACTCAATCCCACAATTTGCCCACTGCCCAGTGAGGCCATTCCTGCTGCCCTCATGCTCACATGGAGCGTAAAGTTCGCCTCCGCACTCCCCGCACGATTCTCGGCCACACAATAGAACTCACTGGAATCAGTTTCCTGGGCATTGGTCAGCACCAGCCTGGAGCGCTTCTCGAAACTAGAGTTCTCTAGCTGCTCGAACATGTGCACCCGCTGATAGGCGCTAAAGGCGCTATTGTTCGACAGTTGCCTGCCATTCCAGTACCAATGAATGCTGGCAGCAGGGACAGCTCGAGCACGGCAGGTAATCGATGCGTTCTCCCCCATCGCTGTCTCCACATAGTGCGATATGGGTAACATCTCGGGGCGACAGGCGAAATCATCCACATGCAACTCGGCGAACGTGCGATCAATGATGCGTTCAGGTCCTCCAGCACACACTGGTGCCACCGGGTAGGGTATATTACGTTGCATTAGCCACAGCTTGACATCCCGCAGACGACAGTCACATAACCAGGGATTATCATGGAGTTCGATGCCATGCAGTCGGCTTAGTGTCTCGATGGTTTTAGGTAGCAGCTCACTCAACTTGTTGCCATTCAGTCGGAGGAGTATCAATCCCTGCAGGCCACTAAATGCCTGCATTGATATGGTTTGTATGTCACAGTGGGACAAATCCAATTTGTGCAGCGAGGGAGTGGAGGCAAATGCCTGTGCCTCGATCTTGTGTATGTGATTGGAGGCGAGTGTCAGTTCCCGCAGTGAGGATATGTAACTCAGTGCCAGACTGGGCACTGTGACCAGTAGATTATGCGATAGATCCAGTTCCACCAGGTTGGTTAGTCCCTTGAACGTCTCTCGCTGTATCTCTCCAATCTTACAATTGCGCAGATAAAGCTTCTGCAGATTGAGTAGATTAGCTCTCACGAACTGCTCATTCGATAATGTCTGTAGCTTATTCCCCGACATGTCCAGCACCTGCGTACTGGGATCGATGTGCTCAGGGATCTGAATGAGTTGACGATCAATGCACTCCACGGTCTGCTTGCCCCCCTTCCATTTGCAGGCACAGACAGTCTGGCAACTGCTCAGCTGTTGCACAGATCCACCTTGATCAAGGTCGTATAGAGGGGGTGGAGGTGGAGCAGGTGAACCTGCCATGTAGCCATCATCTGTCATGGGTTGACTGTCTGCTATGGAGTAGACCTCGTTCTGCTGGGAGGATTGCTGCGCGTAGAGCTTGCCTGATCCTCCCGCTCCGGCTGCTGAGCGATGAGCTTGAGTGAGCAAAGGGAGTAGCGGCAGCAGGTGAAGAAGCAGCAACAGCTGCGGCCTGTTGATGAGCCTAATGTGTGGCATGGTAGTGTAGGGTCTAATCCTCTCTAGTGCATGCCAGGTGTAGTGGGGACTACCTTACTGCCCTTTTTCTGGAGAGGGGGTTCTCCTTCTAGATTTAATTATGATAATAGTGCCTTGGCTGGCAATGAATTTATTATTTTGTATTGGTCAAGCGGAAAATTGATTAATTGCCAAAGTTTTCGCGCTGTTGTTGCTCCTTTTGTTGTTGTTGTTATTCCTTTTGTTGTTGTAAATATTTTCATGTTTTGGCGTAATTAGCGGCGCTTGGCGCGACGTTATTTATAGCAATTTGGCAACGCGGCCTAGAGAAGAGGAGTAACTGCTGCTCCTCCTACTCCTCCTTTTGCTCCTCCCTTCGCCTGCTCCTTCTGCCTCTTGCAGCTGATAATCGTTTTTAGCCTCACTTTTACGCAACTTGCACTTGTTGTTGTTGTTATTGTTGCTGTACAGGGTAACTGTGTGTGTGTATATACCCTGTATATATGTTTATTTGTTATTGGTGTCGTTTAGCGATTTTAGCCACGCAAAGCTTTAATTTTCATCGCGTTTCACGTTTCGCCTTCGCATTCGCGTTCGCGTTTCACGTTTTGTTCCTTTTTTCGCTTTGCGTTCTTCTTATTTTTTTGGTGTTTTGTGTTTGTGTGTTACCGTTACGTCTCTCGTCGTGTGTCCTGCAATCACAACACCGTTAGAGCGACAGCCAGGCAGGCTGGAACAGGCACAGCCAGGCTCGTGCTTGCTCACACGCGCACTGACACACACACACTAACGCACTCACACTCAAACACATACGCAGATGCCTTCGCCTTCGCTCGTTCACACACGACGACAGGCATAAACACGATGCTGCGTGTTTAACACGAGGTGTGCGTGATGAGTTTTATTCATAAATTCATCGATTCGCACACTGTGCAACTGCAACTGCAACTGGCACTGGCTGATTATGTGTGGCTGCCTCATTTAGCGGCGCGTTGCAATCATTTCACTTCACTCACTTGTAACGGTTTCACTCTCTCTTTCTCTCTCTATTTCTCTTTCACTCTCTCACTCTTTTGGTGGGGAGTCACACGCAGCACGCGATTGAGCAACGACGCAACCGTTCGCCAGCAAACATCGACATGGACTGAGCGCCGACTGCGTTGCGAAAGTCAAAGCCAACGCAAGCAGCAGCAGCAGCGACTCGTTTCGTTTCGTTTCGTTACGTTTCTTTGTCGTCGGCTCTGACTTCGGCTTCGGCTTTGCCTTCGTGTGTGCGTGCGTTCGCTTGGAATGGCTTCGCGAGTGTCGACACTTCTTGCGGGCGGGGGATGGCGCTGGCGCTGAGGAGAGAGCACAGAATGCATTACTGGCTGCGCTCTCTCTCTCTGCGGTTAAGCTTGTGTTGTTTTAACCGTTTGCTAAGTAAGGCGAGTGCCTAGCAACATTTAATATGCGCAACATGTTGCTAAGGCAGCCGAGTAAAGTTAAAGTACGAAAATTTTGATTTATTATCATTTATATATTAACTGTCTTTTTCAAGCTTTTCTACTTTACTCTAATAATATTTTATATATCAATAAAAGCTATTATATTTTCAAATTCCATCAGCTGTGCTTGAGGGTTAATGAATATACGAGTATAAAACTTTCTTAATACGTTCATTAGCTGCATAGTTTATGTAATTAATGAGTGAGACTCATTTATACGAATATATTGAATGATCTTGTGAAATTCGAATGGGCAAAGCAATCATCGGTTTCTGTTTCAGATACGACCTACTCGAGCATGAAAGAACATGCAAAGTAAACAAACAGACAGAAGTTCTCGTTGGGCTCGTCTCGAGTATTTCGACTGTGGATGAGTCACATCCGTCAGAAACGCGAAGGCGAAGTACGAATGTGTGTGTGTGTGAGTGTGTATGTGTGAGTGCTTCATTCATTTGATGCATTTGTGAGTGCAACGTGAGTTGAATTTCACAATTATTGCGAGCAGGCGAGGCTCAAGATCAGTTTACAGTGGGTACATATAGAGATAAAGATATGTATAGGTGTGTGTGTGTGTGTGTGTGCGTGTGTGCATGGGACAATTCTGGGTAGCTTACAAAGAAGACACCTTGACTGGAGCTGAAAAAAAGTTGTTAGATCTGCAGAGTGAAGAAGATCGCGCAAAAAAGAAAAGAGATTTAGAAACAGAAGGGAGGGAGGGAGCTGATGATGGAGATGGAGATCGGAATAAAGTTGCAGATGGGAATGAAGATAAGGCTGTGAAGACAGAATGCGATGGGCAAGGGGAGGACGAATGAGAAGAGAGGATTGGAAGAACAAGGCGGACAAGGCTTTTAATGATGTGATGAGGCTACAAGCAAGTGATGTAGAGAGACAAGAATACGAGGAGGAGGAAGATCACGAGGCTGAAGATGAATGAAGAAGAAGAGGGATGAATGAAGAGAAGAGATGGAAGGGATGAGGGAATTCAAATTAAGAGAAGAGAGATGAGGAGAAAAATGAGGAGGAAGCAGAAGAGCAGGGAGTAGAGGAGAGTTCACCCACTTTGCTCCCTCAGAAGAGGTGTCCGAAGAGGAGGAAGAGAGGTGGAAGAAGGCAAGGCATATGGGGAGGTAGATGGTGAAGAAGAGGGAGAAGAAGAGATAAGGAAAATGTAAGACAGTAAAGGGAAAAACAGAGAAGGAAATAGAGAATGAGACTTTGAATGAGACTGAGAAAGAGATCTGCACAACAAGCTCGACGAAAGACGCGACTGGACAGAGGCAGGGGAGAGAGAAAGAGATGGGAAGAGGCAGTGGTAGAACTGGGAGAGGTACAGGGACAGCGGCACAGGCCGAGGGGTAGCTGAAAAGGGGACGCGGAAGGTGCTGTCATTGCGTCTGTGTCTGAGACAGAGATAGAAGCAAGGGAACAATAGAAGGGGAGAGGCAGTCGCAGAAGTGGAGGTAGAAGCAGAAGCAGAAGCAGAGGCAGAGGCTGAAGCTCAGCTAAGCAAGAGGCAACAGCTAAGCAAGAGACAACGGCAGGAAGGGGGAGGAGGAGGAGGTGGGGCAGCTCTGCTCGCGCTAAACTAATTACCTCGAGGCGGCTGTGGCAGCGTCTCATATAAGTTACTTCACCTGCGGCCCTCTTCAGTGCAGGTAGTTGGCTCGCGTTGTTGTTGTTGGTGCTGTTGTTGTTGTTGTTGTAGCTGTTGTTGTTGGTGTTGTTGTTGCTGCGGCAGCTGCTTTGGTTATGTCGGCGGGGCAAGGGACAGGGCGGCAAATGATATCTCATGATGTTGTTGGCCAGACAGGAAATGCTCGCTGTGTAGCCGGCGCAATCTGTTCGCCAATCCCCCCTCCCTCCCTTCTCCAATACCCCTGTCGACACAGATGTCCGCGTTGATGTCTTCTGTGTTTATTGCATATGAATGAAAATTGCAACGTCGTCGCATCTGCTGTGTGTGTGTATGTGTGTCGTGTGAGTGTATGTGGTGTGTGTGTTTGTTGTTGGTAGCCAACTTCATACGAGCTGCGCTGAGAAGTTTTCGCAGCAAACTTGTTTGCACGCAACTTGCCCGTCTTCGTCTTATCTCCCCCCGTCCTCCCCTCCTGCTCTTCTTTCCTCCTTCCCCTTGTTGTCAGTTTTGTTAGAGTAGCTTTTGATTGCCTATGCAAAAGATACTTTTTCTTGTTGAGCTTAAGCAACAGCAACACGAGCAACAACAACAACAACAATTGCCACCCGCTAACAATGAGTGTGTGCAACACACACAAACACACACACGTAGCACATACAACATTGTAGACATTGATTAAGGTCAGTTTTGATTGCCGAAAAGTGAAATCCCCCGCTCAGTACACGAGCTACCCGAGCATAAAAAAGCTACATTATCGTCGCTCTCCCTCACTCGCACTCTTCCTCCCTCCCTCTCCCTCACACTGTCTTTCTATTTGTCTGTCTGTCTTTCTTTTTCTGAATGAGACTAATTTTGATTGTGATGAAATGTTGTAGTTCTCTCTGTTTCTCTTCATGTTTTTCTCAATGTTGTTTGGGTATATTAAATCTTTGTCAAGTCATGTCGGTCTGTCAGAGCGCAGATCTCAGCTATTATGTGAGGTACTGTCATTAAATTTGGCAAGACACTTACTTAATAATATAGCAAGCTAATGTTCATTTGAAATTTAAATACAATTGCAGATCTCTCTTGGAATTTGAATAAACTTGCAGATCTCTGCTATGGTATTATAAGTGTTATAGTCATGAAGTTTTAGTGTGCATAGCTCTATACTTTATGCATCTTGTGTTTATTTGAAATGAAAAGAAATTAATGCAAATCTCTCTTAAAATTTAGAAAATAGGCAGATCTTTGTTATTGTTGGAGGTAGAGTTTTGAAGCTTGGCATGATAGTAGCTCTATACAATATTTAGCTACTGTTTACCTAAAATAGTCTGTGGCATGCCCACTTAACAAGATAGCTCGTTTTTTACTCTTAAACTCGGCTATAATAAGAGGTAGAGTCATGAAGGTTGGCATATGTATAACTACATACCTTAGCCAAGTGTTGTTGTTTGAACAGAGTCTCTGCCATGCCCACTAAGCATAATAACAAGTTTTTCCCTCTGGAATCTGCTAATATTATGAAATATACAGTCATGAAGTTTGGTATGGGGATAGCTCTATCTAGCTACTGTTTATTTAAAAGACAATGTACCACGCTTACTTAGCAAGACAAATCGCTTTATACTTCAAGTCTACGTTAGATTTAAAGCAACTGTCTGCAGGGTATAAAATAGTCGAGCAACAATCTTCTACTCGACTAATAGTTCATATTTCACATTAGCTTGGGAAAGCATACAAAATTCTTTGATTTTTTTCGTTGTCGTTGTTTCTTTTGCGATGATCCAAGCGAAAGTAGAACTCGATTACCATGCAAATCTACAAGACTGTCGGCGGAAGTTGGCGAGAAATCGCTGACTGCTTTATGATTGTTGTTTATTTTATATTACCTTTATGTTCGTGTTCAGTTTTTTCATTCGCTTTATGCTTACAGTGGGACTGTGTGCCTCTCTGTCTCTCTCTCTCTCTCTGTCTTTCTGTCTCTTTTCTGTTTGCCGCCCACTGCAGTCTTCGCGATCGCATACGAGGTAAAGCTCTGCTTCTTTTACAATTTGCCTTCGCTTTCACATTTGCGTGTAGATTTATCTTATTCTTCTTCTTCCCCTTCTTCATCTTGCCCTCCCTCTCCCTCTCTGCTTTATCGCTTTGTACGCGCAACAATTAGCCGCAGTTAATTGGCCAAAGTGCTTTTGCGGTACGCTTTCTGCACCTGGCAACTTACCGCTAATCTTCAGAGAGAGAGAGGGAGGGAAAGAGAGAGAGGGAGGGAAAGAGAGAGAGGGATTACAACTTCCGCCCAGAGGAAGCAACTGTAAAATGTACACTGGAACACGCTGTAATTATAATGAAAAAATCGCAGTGCACTGCAAGAGAGGCAGACTAGGAGGGAGAGGGGCATGGCAAATTCTTCAAACAAATATTTGCGAACATAATTTGCAGATAGGCGAAAATCACCTGACGCCGCTGGGCATCCCTGCTGCCGCCTGCTGTTGCTGCTGCTGCTTCTTTTGACCTTTGTGCCCGTAATTCAGCGCCTAATTGCCCTTAATTTATTTAACTTCAAGCTGTGCCCACGACGGGGAAGTCCCTTGAGCGGGCGCCGCGTCAAGGGTTCACTTTGGAGACGCCGCTGCGTGTCCTTTGACCGTCTGACCGGTTCCCTCAGTTCCCCTCTCTCCCTCTTACATCGCTGTCTATGCATCTCCCAATCAAGCTAGCTATCTCTGTCGACTCTCTCTCACTCTCTCTTTGTTCCTTCCCCACACCTTCACGCTTGTCTGCCTGCGCAGACAGTCAGAATTCTTCTTTCCCCCTTCGCCCTCGATTCGCCTGATTAGCCACGCAATGCAGAAATTATATGCTATCTATAAAGCAATAACGGAAGCAAATTAAAACTTAGTTGCAGGACATAATTATTGTGCGCAGCAATTAATTAACAACTATTCACGGCATTCAGAAGAAAGCACGAGTCATGCTCGAAAGATGATTTCCAATTGATTATCTGTGAATTCATTTAGCAGCTGTTCCATCATGTTTCACATTCTCTTCCCTCTCCCACTATCATCATACAAAGACACCTGTCTTCACTTGTACAAGCATATAATATTTGCCACCTCTTTAATACTTAGCTTAGCTCATCTCATATCAACTTCCAACACTCCCAACTCTTTCAACACCTTCAGCTTGACCATAAATACTCTTTAAATTCTCACTTGTTTAGAGTTTCATCTCGAGATTTATAATACATTTAAACCTCATGGAGCTGATAACTAATTATTTCTGTGAGTCTTTCTGAGGATAGGCTAATTCTCCTTCTAGACTTGTAGCTCTCATAACTTCTTCAAATACTTCTTGTGTTTTACTTTTGTGTTAGGAATCTCATTTTGTGCATCAAACTTGTTTAAATAAATTTGTATTTTTTATTTTCTGCATTTGTTAAACATTTTCAGAGTTATAAGAATAAAATCCAGATTCCTTTCAATTAATATTTAGCATAAGTAATAATGATCATGCTACTCTTAACATAAGCATACCACGAATATATATCATTTTCAATTGAGTTTATAGATTTTCCATCATTATTTCTTTCTCTCTTGAGAAATTTTCATGATTTTCTTGCAGATTTGATTCTGAATATTACTGAGTATTGGCCTTATAAAGTGTCCTGCATAAATTTGCATACCAACTAGAAAATTCTTTGACTTCCACACCAATAATAATGGAATTTGAAAGTATATGCTGTCGTTCGCACAGATTCTCTTGTAACTTAGATAAATTCAAATGAAATTTAACCCAATGAACTTTACTCTTAATACCGATTAAGAACCTTAAAGACTTTTAGTCTGTTTTTGTCTGTCTCCAAATGAAAACTAAAATCAATAATCAAATTCAATCAAAGTCTTTGAGTGTTGCGTTTATAACAATTAATCCAATATCTCTGAGGTTGTTATTGTTTTCGGTTGCAACAATAAAACCTCCAAGCAGAAATTTAGCATGCAATGGAATTTTTGTTGAGCTTAGGAAATGCATTAAAATTCAACTGGAATTGTTTACTCATTCACAGCTTAAGTCTTTAAATAGACAGTTCAGAGAAGAGAGAGAAAGTAAAGCAAACATAGTTAGGTCAGAGTTAAGTATAAGCACAAAGGAACTTTAACATATTGTTAACATGGATATAAATGCTAAATTTATTTTACTAAGGTTTTCTTAGAAGGACTGGGTGCTTTAAAAAATATATTACTGAATTGATAAAACTGATAAGAAATCAATAATAAATTCATTACATTTATATTACTTACTAACCAGTCAATCTTAATTAGTTTCCATTTGACTTAAGTTAGAATACTCCAGGTCTTATCACATTATAGCTAATGAAGAAGAAACTGAGGTGTGCCACAGGTTCATAGTGGCTATTAAGAGGCCTGCATCATTTGGCCACAACTGCAGGCAGTCTGCAAGCCAGCTCCGACTTCATCTCCAACTACAACTTCAACTCCACAGCCTAGTCCAAGTCCGAGACTGTCCTAGGCAGGCACTAAACGCTCTAATTATTTTCTAACTGTCGAGATTTAAATGTCTCTCAGGCGATGCAGTCGCAGTGTAGGTCGGCCCAGGACAAGTCCAAGTCTAGTTGTAGTAGGAACAAGGGCAGCGGGGAAGGCGTGAGCAGGAGGAGGCGGGAGAAGGGCAGCCGGAGATGCCGGCAGAAAGCGCTTTATCTTCATTTGAGCATTAAGCCGCTTAGTGCAGTCGTCGTTGTCGTGGTGTCCTGTTTGTGGAGACAGAGAAAGAGAGAGAGAATGAGAGAAGGCTTTGCCACTTGCTGCTCCTTCTTTTCCTCCTGCTCCTTCTGCTGTTTGCATTTAAACTGATTTTGCCACAGTTGCCCCCTGGCTGAGAAGCGCGTGGCAATTATTCAAAGCGTCCAAATTAGGTAATTGCCCTTTAAAGAATCATGCTAATTATTTATGTTTATGTGTTTGCCTCTCACTCTCTGCTTCTCTGTCTCTTTCTTCCCCTGTCTGCGTGTATGCGTGTGCCTGCTTTGCCCCCTCCCGCATTGCATTTCGGGCTGCGTTGTCATCGTTCTACGGGTCGAGTCCTGCGCCGCGGCTCGCTTGTTTGCGGCCTTGATTAATGAAGTAGTCCTGCGGCCTTCTCCCGTACCAGGACCAGGAGGCAGTACCAACAATAACAGCAACCAAAACACGAGTCAACAGGCTCCACTTCGCTTCACTCCAACACAGACTCCAGCTCTGTCCCATCTCCATCTCCGTCTCCGGCTTGTTTAGTTTGGATTTATGTCAAATTGTCGGCAAGGCCGCTTGCAAGCGGGGGCAGGAGGGAGTAGTGCAGGAGATGTGGGGTCACAACGTCGGCCGTCGTTCTTTTAAGCTTTTCAATCAAATCGAGTTTAAGTGGTTTCCAGTTTTCAAGCGAACTTAACCGACCCCGAGCCACCCACAACTTGACGCAATTAATTGTTTGTCTAATCAGCTCATTGTACGAGGCACAGACGGACAGAGAGGGACAGAGAGACGGACACCGTCGCGACCGCAACACGCAGCTTGGTCTGCAAAATTGACCTCTTCATGTGGCAACTTAATGGGTCAAACTGTTTGGGAGGTTGCAGCGCACGTTCAGAAACGATTAACTGCGCCTCCAAATGCTAATGAGTGTAATATACGTATATCTATTATATAGATATATATATGTATGTATATCTGATAGAACATTATAATTATGCCATGCAATCGATAAGCAGTTTCACGAAGCCGGTGTAGAGAGTACAATTCGTAGAGACCCTATAAAGTTTGCTGTATTATGTTTTCGTTGCTGTGCTCCGATTTACGAAACACCCAAGCAGAGGGTCGAACAACACTTAATCGCCTTAGGGTATTACGCTGTGCGAATTTCGGGTTCCTGCTTCACATAGCCAGCCACAGGCGGGGATTATTTCAGGCCTTCATATACGCGCTGGGAAACAGGAAGTGTGTGACATACTAGACTTTTCTCTACTATATTGTACAGTAGGTTACTTTACTATACTTACTTAAATACACAATACTTTATAAACCTTCTAAGCTCAATTGCACCATCCTCATTATTTCATCATATTATAGCTATTATATTTAACTATATATATTGCACTATATATACGATTTTTAACCTAATTCTTATTTTTAGATTGTGCTGTGGTAAGCTCTACTACTCTAAAAAATTATCCCATATATCGTTTATTCACATTTATCCTAAAATATATACCTTAACATACTATACCACACTATACCATATTAACCTATACTATACAACACTGTATACGATAATAAATGCAACTTGGGAACACGTTTAAGCCTCTATAGATGCCTATCTGCGAGCAGTTACAGCCAGATCCCTTGGCTCAAACGAGATCCAAACCTGCACCTGATTGCGAACTGCATAATTGATGTAGGTATGTGCTATAAGAAATCAAGTTCTCTCTCATCTCAACTCTCGTCGTTGTTGTTTTTTCTCGCATTACTTTTAACTCTCAGCTCTGTGCCGTCTTTAATTGATTTTATTTCGAGCGGAAGTTTCATTCCAGCTGCCTTCGCCTTCGCCTTCGCCTTCGCCATCGCCATCGCCTTCGCCTTCGGGCAGCCCTTTAATTTTCTATGATTTATGCGTTACGTGCTTCAAGTCAAGTACTGTCCTCGCCCCTGATCCCTTCTCCTCCTTCTCTCCATCGACAGCTTTGGACATGTGCACCTGTGTCTGGGCACATCCTGTGTGCAGAATGCAGTGCTGGAAGAAAACCAGTGAAAGAGGGGAAGAGAGAGAGAGAGAAAGAGGGAGAGACACAACAACAAGAACATGCCGCACACTCGACCAAAAGATACAGATACCAAAATTCAGGTTTAACTAGACTTTGCACACAACGACAACACTTGAGAGAAAGAAAGAGAGAGAGAGAGAGAGGGTGGCAGGGGGTGCAGGCGACAGACGACAGACGAGCTGAGGGCAGGCCAGAGGTCTGACCACCGGGTCTGGTCACAAGGGAAACACCTGAAGACCTAAAGCTAAAGCTCTGCGGAGCAAGTAAGGAGTATTTAGAGCGCGCCGGGGCTATTAAATGTCAATGGATTTCTGCATGAATGAGTTGTGTGACTCCTCTGGGCATGCTGCTACCTGCGAGAAGGTGCTTCCCTCTCCCTCTCCTCTCGCTGCCCTCCACCCTCCTCAGTGCCTTCGTCTGCTTGGCTTGCGCGCCTGTTTGAGCATTTGGAAGCATTTTGATGTTTACTGGCGCACGTAGTTTCATTTAAATTTCAATTGCCAAAAATAAATCTCTCTCTCGCTCTTATGTAGCTCCCCCTCTTTCTCTCTGTCTCTTTCTCGTTCTCTCTCTTTCTCTGCATTTAATTTGCTCAGGCATTTTAATGCAGAAACTTTTTATAGAAGTTATTGAAATCTGTTGCGTATGTGTTGAGCTCGTACCCTCTCCGCTCTTTCTCTATCTCTATCTGCTACTTATATGCTCTCTCTCTCTTTCTTCCCCTTCTCTCGTTCTCGCCTGCGTTAATTAAAATGTACAGCCACAGTCCAAGCGGCTTCAAGACGTGCCCCTAAAACGTTGGTCATAATTTTTCAAGAGCCTCTTTTCCAGTAACCAAGAGACAGAGACAGCAGGAGGAGTGTGGGAGAGGGAGTGTAGCTGGGCAGTGGGCGGGACAAAGCCTGCTAGGTGGGTGCTGGCAACTCATTATGTAATTCAGGCAGCCACCGGGCCGGGCTTATCATAGTTGCTCTGTGGAGAGGGAGCGTTAAATCTTCAACTAAATATTAAACGTCGCCATCGACATAATAAAAGCGTTGGCGCTGGCGCTGGCATCGCTGCTGGCTTCGGCTTTTATGCCACTTATTGAGGAGTGGAGGTGGAGGGACCAGGATGTTGGACTGCTCTCTCAACTCTTGTCTGGGTAATAAACGCAGCGTCCTAATCCGCGCACAGTTGGAAATATTTTTCATTAGCATTAAGAGGCAATAGGCCAGTGAAAGTAGCTGCAAAGAAAAAACTACAAGACAGGGGTGAATGAAAAGGGAGAGGGGGGAGGAGATGATGATGAAGGAAATGCTGGTGGAGCACAGCTTGGCCATAAGCTTGCCACGTTTCCACGTGTCGGACTGCTAAATCTTTGCGGTGCCACAAGCTGATAACGTGCCTCCTTCTACTCTTGCTCCAGCTTCTTCTCCCTTCTTCTGCCTCAATCTGCTAACTGCTAAACACATAAGTTGCCAGTATAGGAGTGTGTGTGTGTTGCAATGTAAGTGTGTGCATGTGTGTGTGTGTCAGTGTTTGTGTGTGTGTTTGGTGCCCTTTATGGCTACGTGTTTGGCAAACGGAAGTGGCCAGATAGCTGCAGATACATCTACTTAAGTATCTACGAGTATATTATGTGTGTTTATGTATCTACAATGTGTGTGTGTGTGTGTCTGCTACATACTCACCTATGCTGGGGAGCAGTCTCTGTGATTTACACGCCACAGTTAAACGCTTTAACGACTCCTATTAGAAACAATTGCGAGAAGTTTTAATTAAACTGTGCCACTCATTAGACGCCACTCGCAGTCGGCGTCGCAGTCGCAGTCAACGTCACAGTTGGCGTCTTATCGAGAATATTCATAAGTGTAACCCAGCTGGAAATTAGAAGTAATTATGCCTTTTTCACGCTCCAATTGTTCATTTCCGTTTTGGCTATTTTCGTCAAGACAGCTTCGCGTGAGTCAGGAGTGAGGAGTGTGAAGAGGGGAAAGGGGGCAAGAGGCAGAGTACATAGTTCAATTGTCGGTGTGCCTCATAAATACCACTGATGCGTGTCGCATACCCCGAAAGAGTTGTTCAATAAATACAACTCACAGTCAGACAAGTCGGGGAGGAGTTTCTAGACGGAACTTGGCCAAGCAGAACGATTCAATCGGTTCAGTTTTGATGGGTTTCTCTTTTCTTGAGGAATCAGAGCTAACAACAGACTATAAAATGATTTGAACTACGTTATTAACTGACAAATCTTAATTTAAAGTTGCAAATTTAGCAACTCTTAAGATAGACAGATAAAATGCCAGACCATCAGACAGTCCTAAGACTATCGATTTATTTTTGTCAAATTGTTATCTATTTATTGTCTGCAATATAAGTAAAGCTTTCTTTTATCAAATTAATCATCAGATATCGAAATGCACAAATTGTAGGTATTTTTAATGAACAGTTTTTTAAGATTTTTAAGGTTTTGTTTTGTTATCAAAACTAGAAATGTGAAGTTTATATCTTAATGAAACTTTAAAATGGAATGCATATCTTAATGTTGAATAACCCAATTAATTTATAGATATTGATAAACCGCTCATGTGTTGTCGGTGTCAAGACTATCGCTTGGGTATATTGAGACTGTTGAAAGGATCTGTTATTTCTACTGACAACACTACAAATCAAGCCACAATTTAAAGATCTTAAGAACGATTTCTAGATATCAGATAGGAATCAATCTTAATGAAGATTTTGAGATAAACAAATTGTAGACATTCAAAAAGAACGAAAGTGAGACTGCAGATTGTCGGAGAGGTTTTGAAAGCTTTTGTTGAAATCATAAGATCTAGAGATAAATAACTGAGGTGCTGATAGTGCCATGACTGTTAAGGATTTATTATCTATAATTAGCCATTCTTGTTTTCTTAAAACCAATAAAACTAAAGATCTCGAGATAAACAATCAAATATCTACAATTTGATGGCAATCATTCTTAATCAAGATCAATTTTAATCAAGATAGTAATCAGAACTGCTCTTGAAGAGGAGAATGTTTGTTGTGGGAATGGTTTAGATAAGTTTAAGAGAGACTAGATAAATGTAATGCAATAAATATTATCATTATATAGATTAGTTTTCGATTTGATGATTGCATAAATCTCAACATGAGATACTCTCAGCTTGAATTCGCTTAAATCCTCGTTCAACCTTCTTTCAATACCTCTTTGTTTATCACTTACTGATCTGCTAGTTTTATATGTATATCATTCTTCTTAGTTTTCTGCAAATACTTATCAAGATCCCGAGATAAATGCACTGAGGAATACTCGATGGCTATCAATCCAATTACACAGCGACATTCCACCGTTGCAGCCAGGCAAGGCAGGCATATTTCAGTTTCTAAGCACAACCTTAGCTTACTCGAGTGTCAGGCAAAAGTTGTCTGGACTGGACTAGGATCTCCTTGCCCCGATTTCCCCTCTACCTGCCCTACTCCCCACAGTGACCCACAGTGAGGCTGCGAGTACATAACAAACTTATTATGGCCATTTGTTTTCAAGAGTGCAACGACAAGTGCAACTAGCACAACCACGAGAAGAAGGAGGAGGAGGACGACGACTAGAGTTGCCACTCTTGGCCGGCAACTGTGACAATCAACTGGGAAATAAACTCCGCTGGGCTTGGGCTAGCAGCATCCGAGTAGGCAGTGGGAGTAAGGGAGAGAGGAAGAGAGGGAGAGAGTCTGTGTAGCAGGCCCAGTTCTGTGCTTAAGCTGCCGCGATACTTTTGACTTCCTGCGGCACGCACACACACACACATACAGAGAGAGAAAGCGGCAGCTGCTGTGCTTAAGCTGCACAGCGGGAGACAACAGGGGGCGCCACTGGGCACTCTCCGCTCGCCACACGCCACACAAAATTGCGGCTTTGCTCGGCAACAATGAGATACTTCAGAAAGAATTAGTTGCACTAAAAATTGCAAAAGTCTCCGCTGGACTCGAAGGGGATCTGGAAGTGGGAGGGGAGGGGAAGGGTGTGGGAGATGAGTACTTGGTCCAGCATAGCACTGCTCGATAGAAGGCTTGACTTGCCTCTTGCCTCATCTTCTGCCCGCTGTTGTTGTCGTAACTCCTGCTCTAGTTGCTGCTGTTGCTGCTGTTGCTGTTGCACAGCGGGTGAGCAGCCCCTGTAGTCCAGTTTGTTGCGGTTTTGGCGCACATGCAGATACCCTGTCGACCCTGCCCGTTGGGCATATTACTTAGCATTGTTCAAGTCAGCAGCGGGAAACAGCTGCCAGCAAAGTACCATAAATTTCCCGCTAATTTTGCTGGCTAAAAACCTTGTCTGCAGTTTCTTAGCGTGTAATTAATTGCGGCACAGATCTGGTGTATATATACATAGGTACATATATATATATATATATATGTATGTGTGTGTGTGTGTGCAGCCTCTTCTACTCGTTACACATGTTTGCTGGCTTGACCTGCAGCTGTTTGCAGTTGCAACATGCTGCTTGGACACTCCCTGCTTGCCTCTGCTTGCTCTCACTCTCTGCCTCTGTTTTGCGCCTCTCCAACTCTCTACTCCTATCCTTCTCTTCCCCCCTCTCTCTTCTGCTTTGCATTCCCAGTCAGAGCGTGAAGTGGCATTAGAATAAAAGGGCGACGTTTTTCCGCTGTTCTCTTGTTTAGTTAGTTCTCTTTGTCGCCTTCTCTTGTTGTTGTTCTTGTTGTTTTGCCTTTACATAGTCGCTTAGTTTCAGACCTCCTTCCTCTCGCTCCGCAGTGTTGTTCTTGTTTTTTTATTTGAAGGCCAACGGCGCTTTTAATTCAGCCTCAGCTCCAGCTCGCTGCATTTTGCTGTTTGGAGTTTGTCGCGCTTTTTGCTCATTTCTTCAGTTACGTTTTTCTAATTTTCCCGCTATTTCCCGCTGCTTTTGGCTTGTTATCTAACAGATTTAATTCCAAGCTGGAATTAAAGTCACTAGCGTAGCCCAAGCACGACGAGCGGCCGTCGTTGTACCGTTGATAAATAGGAGTCTCTTACCGGTCTCTCTTGCCTTCCTTCTCTATCTGTCTATCCATCTCTCTCTCTCTCTTCCCTCTGCTTCTCTATATTTTCCTCTATCTTTTTTTCTTTTTCCCTCTCTTCCTCTCTCCTTCTTTTTCCACGTCTTGCATTGCATGGCAAATTTAGCGTAAAATTTTGTCACAGTGCATGCTCCCCCTACCTGCTAACTACACCTCTCCCCTATACCTGTCCCTCTACCCACCTCTTTTAGCTGCCTCCCATCCCGGCCCCTGTTCCACCTTTGAGCAAATCCGTTGTCGATGCCAATTCCGATGCCGTTTTCTACTACTGCTTTCTTTTCTCCCCTCCCTCTCTATATCTTTCTTCCTTCCCTTCCCTTCGCCTCCTCTCTCCCCTTCTCTCTCTCTGTTCGCTCTGTTTCGCTTGGCTGCGCCAGAGTTGTCGCTGTCTTTGGTTTTGCTTACATAAAACTCAGCCCCGATTGCCGTAAATGATACAACATAATTAGGGAAAGGCAAATGAGACAAAGGCTAGAAAGAAAAGGGAAGAGGGGGAGTGAGAGAGAGAGAGAGAGAGAGAGAGAGAGAGAGAGTAGAGCAGGGAAAGAGAGGCAGAGAGCAGAAGAGGGTTCTGACAAGGTCCTGTGCTGTCAATCTGTGCCACAAAGTCAGTTCGATGTGCGGACAATGACAGAGCAAACTTTAAAATCCGCATTTATGTATACCCAAAATCTTTATGCATAAATACAGCTATTGTGTGTGCACACACACAGGCACTACTCTAGTATGTGTGTGTGTTTGTGTTGACACACACAATCAAGCAATCAAAATCTAAAAACTTTATCCCCATTCATTTACGTGTGAGAGCAAACAGTAGACGTCATAGTAGACCCCACACAGACACGCACACACACATGCACACGTAGAGAGAGAGAGAGAGAGAGAGAGCACTGGTATGCGTGTGCCTGTATGTGTGGGACACCCTGAAGGCATAATCAAACACAGCAGCGCACACTAATGCAGTTAACAAACTTGCGGAAATACAAGGCACACACTCTCCACACCCTTCCCTCCTCCTACACACAGACGCACACTTGCAGGACAAACGTAGAAATATGCGTGAAGCAGTCTTAAGTGCTGTTCACACACACCCACGACGCACACACAATGATGATGATGTATTGTGTGAGATGCGAATGTGATTAAATTTCCATAGCAGCGTCGTCTTTCATGCCAATTTTCCATTAGTTCGCCAGCCCCAGCACTCCCCCTCCTCCTTACACACACACACACTTAAAAGCACATCAACTACCAACTGTAGCATATGCTGTGCGTGTGTGTGTGTGTGCGATGTATCCTGTAAGTTTGCCGCGTCAAAAGTGATGATGAATAGTTTGTTTGATGTTATTTTGACCATCCTCATGATCAGCTAAGCATGTGTGTGACAGAGTGAGAGAGAGAGAGTGAGAGAGGAAGTGAGAGAGAGGCAGGGAGAGAGGCAGTTAGCTGCTGCAATGAATAGGCTTATTAGCAAAAGGGTTCACTTTGGCCCTCCGATGTATATCATAAAACAAATGTAAATAAACAAGGAACAAGGAACGAGGAAATATGCTGGGCATCTAAGAAGTTGCCTGGGAACATGTAAGTAATTAACTTGTCAGGGGCCTCTCTCTCCCCCCTTCGCTCTCCCACAGTGCCTATATGAAGAGCTTCACAAACATGCTTACTAGTTCACAATTTCAGATTTAAGCTCAAGTTGTGGCTTATGATTATACACAATTTAATATTAGGATATCTCACAGTCGAGCAGCATTCAAGATTCTGAAAATCAAGGGGAAAAATTGCATATATTCTGTCGATAGTTTTCTCTGTCCAAGTAAATTTATTGAGAGAAAAATTTTAATATAAAACAGAAAATTCAAGCTGAATGAAATTCCGTTTAGGATATTTTCTGTGGAGTGTATTTTAATGCACTTTTTTTCAAAAAAAACCTTTTTTTATTAGTTTTCAGTTTTTTTTTGGCAGTCAAAATAAGAAATATACTTTCAGACTTTGAGTAATGAGCAAACACATTTACATTCATATTAAGGAACTTAAATACTTACAAAAAGGAGAAAATACTTCACTTTTAATATGTGTGTGTTCTATTTCAAATTTTAAAACATTCAACAACTAAAAACACTTGAAGTGCTCTCAGCTAATAAAAATATATTACTTTAAATATTATTTTACTATCTCAAGAACTAAAAGTACTTCTACAAATAAAACCCGCAAAAAAGGCATAAAAATACAGATAACCTATTTCGCATTTAGGTTGTTTTTTACTACCAATTTTAAAATTTAGAATAGAGTTAGAAAACAGTTTCAAGTTAATGGATTGCAGCAGTTAAAGAACATATAGACCATTAACTTTTTCATTCTATTAACTACTTTGAAAACTTTCCCCATGCTGCGACTTTCTACTTTTGGCGAAGCAGATATTTCCCTCAACTGCTGATGAGAACTAACCCTTCTCCCTGCATCCTCCTGCCGTCTGCATTGCTGGCTAAGCTGCGTGCTGAATGTGCGCGCTGCGAAACAATTAAATGCTTAGCTCGACAAAAGTCTGCGGTTCGCATTAAATCATCAGTCTGTTGTTGACTGGAGCCATTGCCACTCCACTCCACATGGAGCCACTCCACGCTGTCCCAACTCCACTGTGGTGTCAACCTTGCCTGGCGTTGATGCTGCTCCATCAGAGCGCCATGCCAAATAATTTACATAAGCAGCGACCGCAAACTGCAGCGCCATGAGATGAACAAGTGAGCGAGTGGGAGGAGCCAAGGGGGTGAGGGACTACGAGTAGATGAGCAGAAGAGCGCAACAACAGCGCCGGGGGATGCCAAATTAAAGCCAAGCCCCAAACCCGTAAAACCCATGCAGGCAAATCCCTCGACCAGGCCCGCAAGAGTGCACAACAAAAAGTGGAAACAAGCCAGAGATGATCATGGGATCCAGGGAGTTGTCCAGACTAGCAGATATTATAGAGCAGAGATGGAAGATATAGGGATATACTAGCATGGGTACTAGCATAGGTACTGATATAGGAACTAGCATAGGTACTAGCATAGGTAGTGGCATAGGTATCAGCATAGGTACTAGTATAGGTACTAGCATAAAGTCTACTATGTGTACTAGCATAGGTATCAG
Organism: Zaprionus davidi; assembly: GCA_018903715.1. NCBI lineage: Eukaryota > Metazoa > Arthropoda > Insecta > Diptera > Drosophilidae > Zaprionus > Zaprionus davidi. The sequence goes on from JAEIGL010000006.1 coordinate 8,367,801, forward strand.
CATAGGTACCAGCATAGATCCTAGCATAGAGTCTAGCATAGAGTCTAGCATAGGTACTAGCATAGCTACCTTTATAATCGATTACTAAAATCTTAAGTGTAGAGGAGAGACAAAGAGATAAAAGAGAGAGAGATTAAGATATTTCAATACACTTAGAAATGGTTCATATTCACAATACGATATGATAATATAAGTACCCTTCTTCCCTCACACTTTCGCTGGCTTTCGCCTTGGCCCATTTGTCCCTTGGAGATTGTGCTGGGTATACCAAATCCATAGGTTCTCCAAGGTTCTGTTCTGTTCGGCTTTTGTTTTGTTTTCCTCGTTTTTTCGCATTTTGTTAGTGGCTTTTTTCGCTGTTTTGTTTGGATTTTCGTGCATTCACTTGCGGAATTTTTGTGTTGTTGACTCGGCGACGCATATGAATGTATTCCCGGTCTGCTCATGGAGTGCCCCCAACCGTAGTGGCCTCTCTTTAGCTCCCCTTCAGCTTCTCCCTGACCCCCCCCCCCTGTTGTGGTATGCATATGTGTTGGCGCATACATAAACAATGGCAACAACAGGAGAACAGAGAAGACCCTACCATTCCTACACTCACACACACGAATAATGACAAAGAACGCATTTTGTGGAACCGTAGACATGCTGCCCCCCCTTCCTCCATTACAGCTGTTGGGGTCTCCCATTTCTGGCTGGTTTATTATGCAAAAGTTATGCAAAGATAAGCAAAACTATGAGCCACGACAGCAGCCTGCTTCCAAAAATAGTACGGCAACCCTGCCCCACATCCTGCTGCATAAAGCATCGCACATCTCTCCCGCTCTCCCTCTTCTTCAGCCAAAGCGACAGTCGCTCAGAAGTTACCATTCACCCATTTCCATTACCAAACCCATTCCCGAATTTCTCTTTATCCCCTCCTCTCTTTCTCTCTCTCACTCTCCTTCTCTCTCTTGCCAGACCTGACATTGAGCAGTTAACGGCAACTGTTTTTCGGAAAACGGACAGCTGTTCCTGGGTGGTACCGGTACCGTCGCCTCGTTCAAGTTAATTGTGCGGCCAAATGCAAAAATCAACTTTTTTTACAAGTTTCCAACACTGGCAACTCGTCGTCGTCGTCCTCGACGCCGTCGTTGTCGGCACCTCGTGAACGAAATGGACACTTAAACTCTAATCGAAAAACTTTTGCCCATATAGAAGTCACTTTAAAATGCGCGCTTAATTTGATCAGCGTGCGGCGATTGTCGAGAGCCCCCAACTCACTCTTTCTCTCTCTCTCTCTCTATAGAAAGATTAACATTATGAGCTGCCCGACTGGATCCGTCGTGGGGTCAGTTATAAAGTTGTTACTGCCATTCGGTACAATTTGTGTGCCTCTCTCTCAATTGTACTTTTTGTTTGTGCTCGCAACACTTATAAAGATATACCCTAACACACATAAAAGAGATTGTGATGGCAATTCATGGGGCTTTTTAAAATGTTATTTGAAAAATTTATCGAATCATGCAAAACTTCGATAATTTATTAATGCAACTTCGCACTTGAACTTCGAGTGGGGCCGGCAAAGGCACTCGAGAGTGTATGGAAGTCATTTACAGGCAATACAATCACTTGAGCTGAAGAGAACTTTTAAAGTTTATTGTATCATTATGTTTTCATATCATTATTGTGGGGTAGTTTCCCTTAACAGAAGTAAAGTGAAGATTATTAAGAAGAAACCAAGAGTTTATTAAAAGCGAATTAGACAATGTTCGGCTTCTGTTTAATTATTGATTAGGTTCTTAGGTTGTTTCTCGAGGAGAATTCGAGATTGTTATTGGTTCAATTCTTACTTTGATTCACGCAAGTACCCTAAGTAGTTGGTAGAGCATATTAAAGTCGATTCACCTAGACTACCCTATGTTATTATGAGTGTATTTGTGTGTGTGTGTGTTCATATATCATTAAGTTCTCTGTCGCTGCTGTTGGTGACACCAGATCGAGTGTGCAGTTTTTGAAGAGCGTGTGAAAGTCAAGAGCACACTTTACGGGTAGCTCATGCACTCACACTCACACACACTCGCACACACACACACTCTTGCACACATTGTGACAGCGCTCTGTGGTAGCACTCGACACTTGATGCGACCTTTCCACATTCCCCATCCACCAATCTATCCATTCAACCATCTACCCCTTCCACACACACACACACACACACATGTTCGCTTATGCACACACACAGACACACCCACTAACAAAACTGTAGCTCACACATGGCGCCATGACGGCTCCTCCAGCTTTAGACGGAGCTGCCTTCCTTCTCCCAGAAACAACGTGGCTCGTTCAATTGAAAAATTAAGCAGCCACTTTGTCAAAATGTTGTTTCAATGGTTCGCCCCGATACGGATACCCTCGAAGACCCAAACCCAGAGGCATCTGCACTCTCCACTCTCCACTTCCCACTCCCACATCCACACTGTCACTGCTTGGAAATGCAAACCCATTGGCAGCTTTAATTGTGGAACATCTGTGCCTGACATGCAAATGCAAAAGGTTCCTCGAGGAGGGATCCCTCTTTGTCTGTTTGATGGAGCATACTCGCCTGGCACTTATTACATTGGCATCTGCGTATGGTTTTGTCATTTATTGATGCAAATTTTCGTCATGCTTCGTGCCTTTTTTTTTGACTTCCCCCCGCACTCTTTCCACGGATTCTTGTTGATAATTCTGGCGGATTTCAGGACGAGGTACCCGACGCCACTTAATTGACGTCTACGTCGAACACAAGTGCGCAGAGCGCTGATTAGGGTTGCCATTGCCTTCGAAGAGAGGTAGAGCAGGGTAGAGGTGGGTAGCGAAGGGTAGAGGAGGGTACTCCTTGGAGTCCATGTCATTGTCACCGTTGTCAAAAGTTTTTGGCTTCGGAACCTTTTTTTCCTAACGCTTTCGACGCCATTCGAAGCGTATTTTATGACATTCGCCGAGCGTTGTCATCTTTTTAAGCGGCTTTTTTGTTGATTGGACACGCGATTGAGTTGACATTAATAGCTACTTGCGAGTGTCGGCGGTGGCAGCAAATGACAAACAATGCCAACAGCGATAAGCAATCAATCTGTTCCACAACTCTCTCTCTCTCATTAGCCTAGACAAGGGCAAAGAATCAAGTGAAATTAATCTGGAACATTAACTCTTTCAATCCACACGAATTCAAAAGATTTACAGGGCATATGTTTTATGTCTTTTTGGGTATTTAATTTTTAATAGTAAAAACTGCTATACAAATAATAGGTAAATATAAATATATATAGGGTATTTACTTTAAGTCTTAAGGACCGACATAAGTCTAAAGGGGTAGCACTTAGATATCTTCCACATTTTCTAAGTGCTTACCCCTTTATTCCATACGGATAGAGGTAAAGAGCTGTTGAGAGAAAGGGACTAAGTCTGAGTGCGCCAGGGAAGAGACTGAGGTATTAAAGAGTGGAAATAGAGAGAAATATCGTAAGAGTAAGAATGACAGACAGACAGAAGAACAGCAACAAAATAGAACCTAAGGCTATAGTTAGGGAGAGATCAAGAGGGCAGCAAGGTATAGAGTGCAGAAAAGAGAGAAACATAGCAGCTAAAGACGTTTATAATTCAACATTTTGCTATCTGTGTGGGCAGCGTTAATTTTCTTCATTTCCTAGGAATCCCGACCTAATTCCAAGAATATTATTTAATCAAAATAAGGTCACACTAAGCAAGGCACAACTTGAACCGAAGATGATTAACCCGAAAAGGTCAATAACAATTCATGAAGTTCACTTCTTAGAACTAATTTTCTCAGCCTCCAGCAACAGTTCTATTTGCAGCTGGTTTGTGTTGGATTATTACAGAAATGTTCTTAAAACGCCATAATTATTATGGCACTAAAGGTGAACAGAACTAAAGCGGATTAAAGGAAAGAGCGGCAACTTGAAGAGTTAAAAGGGAAATTAGGAAAACTAATGCAAATCGTGAATTGATATGAGATTAGAGAGATATTTAATGGGAAAATGTGCATAAATAGCATTGGACAATTTGCATAAGTCATATATCATGCATGTTTGCTCTCCCTCGAGTTGCATTTTCGATTGTCTTTCGGCTTTGAGAACCCACTCAACTCTTGAGCAGCTCCGTGGGCGTTGCTTGTCGTTGTTATGCGATAATGTTGCCAGTCGCCAACCTTGCCAGCATTCCAAGCACATCATTATCATCATCCTCATCCTCATCGTCATCAGCATTTGAGCAGAGTCGAGTTATCTTGCTCATCTCGAGGCTAGGCTGCGACGACATTGTGGGCGTCTGGGCAGGAGTGGCATTGCCAAAGACACTGTGTGATCTACATGGCAACGGCAAGATGCATCTCTCTCTGTGCTCGACATCAACTCCAACTTGGCTAGCTGCCTGTCCAACGTGGGCGTCCTCTGCTGCAGTCCTGCCCTGCAAGGCGCACCTTCTTCTTCAACATTGTGCCATGTGCTATGTGCCGTGCGGGCAATTCAGTTGGCTGTCGCTTTATTTTTATTTAATTAACTTCATTGCCAGGCACAGGCAAGCAGGCAAACTATCGTGGCACCCCTCGCTGCCCACATGCAAAGCCTCTGCCTGGTTGCCTGCCTGCCTGCCTGTTGTTGCCTGTCGCACTCGCAGTCGTCGTCGTTTCAGCACCTTGACAATGACTTATTGTCGCAGCCAGCCGAAGCACAGCACAGCCAGAGTGGAAGGCAGAGCTGGGACAGACAAGGGACAGAGCAGGGACAGAGCAGGAGCTCTGCAAGTCAGCCTGCTTCATTGGCAATTCTTTTCGTAAAGTGGCCTTTCTTGTTCGCTTCAGCTCCAGCTAGAGAACGTGGGCTGCTTTCAGCTCGCATGTGGGTAAATATTGCATGTAAATCAATTCATTTCGCTCGAACTCAAGTTGAACCAGCCGCAGCGAAGGTCACTTGAGAGACAACGCCAGCAATTTTGGCAGCTCAGCCCCAACTTCAACACGAACTCTAACTTCATCTCCCACTCCTCCTCTCCTTCTTCAATTTCATCTCCTTCTCCTGCTCTAACTTCGTCTTCAACCTCATCTCCTACAGCTACTCTAAGTTCCTCTTTCAACTCCATCTCCAATTCCATCGCCTTCTTCTTCTACTCCATCCTCAACTTTAGCCGCAGATTTCCTGCGGGCTACGCCGTTGCACATCCTGTCTTGGGGATTCATGACGCTGCAGGCAGTTAAGTGTATCCCAGGGAGCAGTAATTATAATAACCAACCAGACCAGGCCAGGCAACCAACCCAGTTTCGACTCGATGTCAGTCCGTTCAGCATGAAGCTTGTTCTTCTTCTTCTTCTTCTATTTCTCTGGGCGCACAATGAAAACCGCAAAGTCATCTCCGGTTTATTTACCGACAGAGAGAGGGCCCTGAAATAAAAACTGAAGCCGCATGAATTTCCAATTGTGAGCCTGAAGAAGAAGCAGCAGCAACAGAATCAGAAGTAGCAGCAGACTGTAAAGAAGGTGCATAAAACAAAAGCCAAGGCAAAGTGAGGTCTCGGTTCAGTCTCGACTTCAGCTTCGTCCAGTGCGATACATCGAATTTAATTTCCTGTCAAAATCGACAATGTTGTTGTTGTTGCTGTTGTTGTGGTGCCTCTGCTGCTGCTACTTCTGCTTGTGGTGTGGGTCATTCAAGCGTTAAGCCTCTGCCCAGTTGCCTTGGCCAAGTTAATTTTGCGGCTGCTCTCGGCTTCGTCTCCATTTCGAGGGAATTTCAATTTGAGAGAGAGCCAGGGAAAGGGGTATGGGGTGCGGGGTATGGTTGAGGAACTTAATGAATGAAATTCACTTGCAATTAGCGTCTGCCTCCTGGACAACGTGGCTAATGCAGCTGGCACATGGCACGTGATCCCTGCCACAAAAAAAAAGAAATAATGCTGGCAAAAACTGTTATCGACTATCGGCGACAGTTGTGCCATAGTCGAGAGAGGGTAGAGGGGAAGGGAGGTAGTGGAGGAGGCTCTAATGCGATGAGCTGGCTGGAACGGCAGCACATGTGTCGCTTCTCGAATATATATTTCATCCAACTGGCGACCTTATTAGGCAGCTCTCTTACAGCTCTTTCCCACTCTCCCTGCCACTCGCTCTACCCCCTCTCTCTCTCTCTCTCTCTCTCTCTCTCTCTCTCTCTGTTCACACTGTCTCTATCCCATTGCTCTGCTGCTCTACCCCTTCTCTGCACTCTTCTCTCATATTTTTTACCGCCCATTTGATGCTTTTTATTTTAAAGCTCAACGACATCGACGTATCCCCCAAGAGAGCCGACCCGCGCCGAGGGCAAGGCCATCGGCCAAATCCTTTGACTGGCTATTTTTATGGTCTCTCTCTCTGCCTGGTCATAACTTACTTGAAAAATCGTTGTGTAAAAACAGAAATCGACCCAAGGCCCAAGGCGAAATACCCTGACCCCCCTTTGTCTCTCTATCCCTTTCTCACTCTTCCTTTGCGATACTTGACAAACTGTTGAGAGCAAGGCATAAAAATAAATGGAAAGCGATTTCAGTTTGACGCAACATGTGTAATTAATAGACTGCAGCACGTAGCACACACTACACACTATATATACCCTGCATATGTATGCTATATACTTGGCTATATGTATTATGTAAGTCGGCCCACGAGGCGTATGATGAATGCGAGGCTCGTAAAGTCTTTGATACGAAGGTGTCCATTGTATTATTTAACGCATTCTCATGCGACCAGCCCAATACTCGAGTAGTGTGCCATAAAATGGGGGAGTCCTCCAACCACATACCTTCCCCTCCCCCTGCACACAAGTGCGACAGATGTCCTTGTGCGGCAGCCGAAAATAGCCAAAGCCAAAGCCAAAGCGAAGCAAGACAAGGCAAGGCAAAGCGAGTGTGTTGTGCGCCAAGTGTGTCACTGTCACACTCGACGATTTGGAACAAACAGCATGCAGATACAATGGGTGAACTGTGGTCGGCATGATAGACTATGCATACCCTGGAATAGAGAGTTGTATGATAGTGAGAGTTACAGAGATTGAAGTTGATTCAAATGGGCTCTGTTTAAGAACTTGTCTAGCTAACCAGCCTGTCTAGCAATATTTGCATAGACTATGTATAAACTGAAAGGAGGAATGTATGGCGAGGTTGTAAAAGAGATTGCAGTGCACTCTCTTGGATAGATTTCTTTGAATAGGTTCTTTTTGAATATGTTCTTTAAGGTCGGATGACAGTCTAGTAATAGTTTGAGATCAGGTATATAGCAGAGATCTAGCTTGACAGACAAGTGATACCTTGTAAGTTTATCTATCACTGAAAAATGTTGCAGAGATCAAAGAACACATAGCAAGGCTTTTTTCTTGAAGTCCTTAATGAAGTAGATCCCTATACATAGAACCTCAGAGATGGTATGATGAGGTAATGCTACCCAGAAGTTCTTTTTCCAACGGGTTATGCAACAGAGATTAAAGTACTCTCGGCATGGCTACATCAAGGGACGCTAGAGTCTGTACTAAGAATGGGCAACATTTCAGGCTAGTGAAATCCAGAAAAGTGTATTACTAATTAGGTAATGCAGCAAAGTGTCTAGAACCCATAACCCGAACTGTTTTTGTTAAGGTCCTAACCCACCCCTGCTGTTTGTCCAGCGTGCATACCCGACTCGATCGCCTGCACTGGCCAAGCACACATGCTGCTGCTACTGCTGCTGCCATGGACTAGCTGAGCCCACAACTGGAGTGTTTGTTATCTGACGCGGAGGCTGGAGCAGCAGATGAGGAGAGGGGGAAGAGGAGGCGTGGACTGTGGCTGTTGCTGGCAAGGACATGTTTGTAGGCTGCAGACGCTGTTTGGCTGGCAGCTGCGTTCACGCAAATAGAAAAGATACTCAAGGCACTCATTTGGACAACGCACGCACACAGACAGAGAGAGGGGAAGCAGGGAGTGTGGGAGAGAGAGGGAGGTAGGAAGAGGCAACTGTTACGTGATGAGTGCGCGTCATGCGGGCAACGAAAAACCGCAATCGCAGCGCAGCAGCACAGGAAGCATTCGACAGGCAACTGAGACAGAGAGAGAAGAGGATTGGGAAGGCAGGGGAAGAGGATAGGCAAACCGAAGGGGCCATCAGTGGGCGTTTAAGCCAAGTCGCCTGAGATGTCCGCAACGAGATTTAAATAGAATCAAATTAGTGCGCCCATTTAGGAGGCAAGGCCAGGCCAGGCCAGGCAAGGCAAGCTGAGCTGAGCCTCCTTTGCCGGCACGCCCCGCTGATTTAGGCTTGCGTGGGAGCATCGACAGGAGAGGGGGAAGGGGGAGGGGTAGAGACTAGGTTCAATGTACGCGCATTGTGGCTGCATGAGGAATCGTTGCGGATTGTTTGCTGTGCAGCTTAAAACGCTTACCGAAAACATAAATCCGACTACACACAGAGACGAAGAGACAGATGGAGAGACAAACGAAGAGACAGACAAACAGACAGAGAGACAGACAGACAGAGAGACAGACAGACAATGAGACCGACAGACTGTGAGGCGCACTGAGACTGAGAGGGGCTGCCGCGAGAAGAAGGCGACTCTGGCGACGGTCGACGACATTTCGTTTTGGCTTTGTCAACGGTTTTTGCCTTTTAGCCAGGTGCACAAACACAGGCAGCCAGGTGAGCCAGGGCGGGAGTTGTTGCTACTGCTGCTTCTGATGCCGATTCGAATGCTAAGCTAGAGCAGGCACAGGAGGAGGAGGTGGAGGTGGAGGCGCCATGTAGCGGCATTGACAGTTTGAGCTTAAAAATCCAATTAGTCTTTGATTTGCATACAAGCACACAAACGTGCAAGGTGCAAGAGGGGACAGTGGCTGACACAACCAACGACAAACGACAAACAAACAGAGACAGACAGACAGACGGACGGACAGACGGAAGACAGACAGAGAAGGAAAGTCGCAACATTTCTTGCTAAATATTTTAAGACCCACATTCGGCAACAGAATCGGAACCAGAGACGAACTCGGGCAGGTTACAAACATCTAAAGGCGATAGGAGACGCAGCTGGGCATGCGGATGTTGATGGAGAACAAGCAGTAGAGAGAGAGAGAGAGTGTGTGAAAGAGAGAGAGAGAGGGGGAGAGAGAGAGAGAAGGTAGGACAGCGGCATCTTCAGCCCGCACCACAATAGACAATTGGATTTTTGCGGTTTCTAATCCAATTTATTTCGTCTTAAATACGAAAACCTGCTTGCTGCCGCTGCGTTCTTCTGAGTGTGTGTGTGTGCCAGTGTGTGTGTGTGTGTGTGTGTGCTACAAAGTATCCTGTTTTCGGGTGCGGTTCAATGTAATTTAATGGCTAGCAACGGTCAGGCCACACACACACACACAAGCAGAAGCATTACAGTAAGTCGAAAAGTTAAGCCCCAGAAAGGCAACACACACACCCACACACCCACCACACTTACAGCACACACACACACAGAGAAGTGAATCACCTGCTCACTCAAATCGGCGACGACAGCTCACAGCAAACTAATTTAAATATTTCAACAATTAAAGAGTCCAGGCAATTAAAATGAACCAAACACCCAAAGCACCATGCGCAACTCAAACTACACAACAACAACAGCAAGAACAACAACAGCAACAACAACAACTACAACAAACACAACAAGAAAGCGACCAACAATGAGAAGCAAAACAACCACAAGAGCTGAAAATGGATTTTCCCTTGTTTCCTGCATACAAATCGAAGCATACATACGCTTTCAGTTGACTTTTAAGAGGATTAAATTGGCATTCATATGCATATCGGTGAATCTGTCTATCGATAGGCAACTTGGAGCTATCGAAATGTCTGTTATCGAACAGCAGAAGCTTTTGGGTAAGCAAGAAAAGTCTTGTGATACTGATTAACTTGTTTTTTTAATATTAATTGTCAATATTACTATCGATAGGCACGTATCGATATTACCATTGATAGGATGGGATATCGAAATAGTTGCAAATAACAATGACATCTATAAGCAGTGCTCGTGGAGACTGCAAATCAAAGTTAACAAATCTAATTTCATTAATTTGTGAAATCTATGTCTATCGATAGGGAAATATTTGTTATCGGAATATCAAAGCATGTATAAATAAAATAAAGAATTTGAAATAAAATATGATTTAACATAGCAAATCATCGATAGGTTATAAATAATAAACTATTTTTTATCGATTAGCAATTGCAAATATTTTGATATTTTCGATATTCGATATTCGATATTTTGAAGAATTATACGACGTCGGCTTGTAAATTATCGAGGTGTTACTCTTGAAATTTTAACATGTGAATTATTTTGAGCAAACACTTTCTATTTTGAATTAACATTTGTAAACTATCGATATTTATCGACAAACACGGCTGTTATAATAAGAGCTTACAAATCAATATAAATGTTTCTCTTCTGATGCTACATAGATCCTAGTGTTATTTTGTATCGAATTTAAAAACAATCAATAGAAAATAAATATGCATCAAACAACTCTGCTGCCACCGGTAAGGCTTCCTTGTGTACGGGTACACTTTTAAAGGGAAGTGAAAGCTACTATATACATAAATATATCTATATACATATATCTATACTATATAAACAGTTATCTCCTTCAAAGCAACCCATTGACTATCAATTAAAAACTATCGATATATCACACAGTTGCATTGACATTCTTGAGCTAATGCCGTCCAGCTCGGCGACAACTTATCGCCTTACAGGGATTAACTTATTGCCGTCATTCGTTATACCCAATTATAGTCAGGGCATAACAATCAACACGGTGCGACTTACAACCCGCACTGGACTGCCCGTCCCTCTCTCCTTCTCTCACTCTTACTTTCTCTTTCTGCCTCTATGTTCTGCCCCCCTCTCTGTCCAGCCACAATTGCCCATCGCTCATTGTGTGCTCGCTGTGGCGCTGTGTGTTTGTTGTGGACAACGTTCAATCAATGTCAAACGACGTCGTTGTCATCCTGCCGCCTGATCCCAGCCAGCTTCGCTTGCTCTCGCTTTTGACTACGACTGTTGCTGCATGCCTCTTCTCTGTGCTACCTTTTGGCAACCTGGGGCAACCGCCATCACATTTACCTACCATAATTTTCCAGCGACTGTTGGACAGGAGTTTTTCCAGCTGCCGTGCGGAAGCGGCTTAGTTCCTTTTTCGGTGAGCAGCAATTGGTACGTTCACTCGGCGATTACGCCCACGTGGCACGCCCCCTTTCCTCCTTCCCTCTTTATCACTCTTTCTCTTTGCCTCTCTCTCTGCCTCTGTCAATATCACACGCAGCGCTGGACACATGACCGACACATTGACACATGGCGTACAAAGGCAAAGGACATGCTCACAAAGCACACGCTCTACCTCACTCTCTCTGCCTCTCCCCCTCTCTATCTCTATGTCTTCCCCTTTCTTCCTCTATTGCTGGCCTCGTGTGTGTCTCTGTCGATGTATTAAGTGGAAACACCTTGTAAAATGGCTGACAGGTGTTAGAAGACTTTGCAAGATTTATGCGCTGACATTAACATGAATATGTATTAGTGTGACAGTCCCCTCTCTCTCTCTCTATTTTTCTCTCTCTCTCTCTCTCACTCTCTTTATATGTGTGTGTGTGGCTGCTCGGCCCAGGCAGTTAAAGGATAACAGCGCATTAAGTTAAGCATTACAACAAGAGAGGAACAACAACAAGTGCGGCAACAATTCACAGCGTCGCACACGGAGAAACGAACACGCACAGACACGTCAGGACACGCTGTGGTTGCAACAATTAAAGTTTATTTGCTGCGCCCACACACACACGCACGAGAGAGAGAGAGAGACACGCATTTCCTACTAGACTTCTACACTGAACTATGCAGTAAGGTGTCTCTGTTTCTGTCTCTGTGTATGTGTGTGTGTGATTTCTGTATATGTGTTCAGTGTGTGTGTCCTGTGCATGTGTGTGTGTGGTCTGTGTGTGTGTGTGCATGCGTATTTATAGTCGCTCCACCTTGCCACAAAATTAAATAAAAGCAAAAGTCAACAAGGAACATAGATTTGCTTGCCAGTCAGCCAGGCTGTTCAGGCTGCCCAGGCTGCTCGGCTTGCCTTGCTTGCTTACCTGTGCTTTCTGCCCAGGTAAACAACAATACAACAGTAGCAGCAACAACAGAAACAACAACACTACGCAACATGTAAGCCATCATCGTTAGAACGTACAACGGACAAACCCAAAGAGACACGCGGCGGGCCGCAACTGGACCTGCTGCCAGACCGACGACCTCTTTGTGCTTTAGCGATGGTTGCGTGAGTCACGAGACGAACGATAGTAATCTTGAGAAGTTCCGTTTTGCATACAGAACTGAACTGGGTTGCGATTCCTTACCTACTATTGGCGATCTCTTTGATTATTTGACGATAACTTTCATTACTTGACGATCGAGTCAGAATCTAGAGATGAGCGAAATGCAAATATCGTACGAATAGGGGAGTATCGTATAAGCGCAGAGATCTTTGCTGACAACTGATAATCTCCTTGGCTGATCAGAAATAATTGCTGAATGAATTATAATAAGTTGGATATCATAAGCATTTCTATGCCAATCTTTGTCTGACTTGCAATGGATGCATAAGTCACGCGCTAGATATGTGCGTGAGAGAAAAATTTTATGATGAATCTTAAAAGAATTTCTCTAGGCAAGTTTTCAATTTTTTTTTTCACTCTACAATATCTTAAGCGATTTTTGATGCTTATTTTTTATTCCAGTAATAATCGTTAAGGAAAAAGTTTGGTTTCTTACAATTACCCCTCGATCGCTTCAGTTGATGGGCGATAATTGCCTGAGTCATGAGCAAGAGATGAGCTTAAGTAGGCAAGCTTATGAAGAAACAATAAAGAAAGCAACTTGGTTCAAGCAATGAGTTGTTTCAAGAAGGAACAGTGCTTATATTGTTTGCATTCCATAGACTACGTACATCAGTTTATTATACGATAGTTGTGTGATTCACTTGCTTGACATGAGTCAAATTACACTTCCATTCCCTTAAGCAAAGAACCGAACTAACCTAACCTAAAGAACATAGAGTTTAATTCGAAGCAACTATGAAAAGTCTCTCAAGTTGCATCAGAACAAAATGTTCTTTCAAGGAAAGCATAGCTGCAACTTGGACTGTGTTCATCTCTAGCTGCCTCAATTGTTGTGGCGTCCTGCAGTCAGCTTTGCTGCTGTCAGCCATTTTAGTGTGCAGGACATTGCTGTTGTTGTTGTTGTTGTTGGTCTTTGCTGGGCTGCCTCATTATGATTGTCAAAGTGACGGACTGGTCATGCAAAGGTAAACACAAAATGTGTAAATACAAAGGCATATATCAAGGATATATGTCGGTGTCACCAGCTCCACCTGCTACACACACATGCCCCCTGCCACACGTGCTGGCACCTGCCCCTCCCCCTTCCCCTCCCCCCACTGTATTCTATTCCACCCACCTGGCGTGTTGGCATTGTAATTATCATTGCGACACTAAATATTTGCTGTTTGCTTAAGTGCTTTGTACCAGTCTCGACAGTCAGTCAGTCAGTGAGTCCGACAGCTAGTCACCCTGTCAGTCAGTCAGTTAGCCAGACACCCTGTCTGACAGTGACCCCGCATCACCCTGTGAGGCAAATCAATAAGCAGGCGATATCAGTGCATGCTTTACGGCTTTAAGACCGGAAATTGCTTTTTATGCGCCTTTAAGTAGGCAAAACGATTCATTTTTATGTCATTTCACTGTCGTCGCTTGTCCCCATCTACAGCCCCTTTCCACCCCCTGCCCCGCCACGTTCTGTTGGTCCGTTCGTCATTCATTATTTGCACTTTTTGTTTCGGCTTTCTTCCACGTTCGCGTTTCTCGTAAAGCTCATGAATTTTTTATTATGTTTTTCCGGCTTTACAGCATACTCTCCCCCACTCCCTTCCTCTATCACTCTCTTTCTCACTCTCTCGCCTCTCTCTTAGCAGCATCTCTCACTTTCCCTTTGTTGTTTCATTTTTAAATTATTAAATTTTATTGGCGTATCATTTTTTATGTGCGACCGCTGCTGAAACATTATATTTCGATTAGCACCTGTTTGTTTTTGTGGCTCGTCGCGCTTTTCACTTTCCAACCCCCGCCACCCACCTTCCTCACCTTCTCTCTCTACACTTTTTCACACTCCCCCTCTGCGTTTCTGCCTTCCTTCTTGGGTCTTGTTGTCGGCCTTGTTAGCGGCTTTGTCCGCAAAATTCTCTAGCTTTCGATCACAGCCAGACACCTGTTCTGAGGTGGGCGCCCCAACAACAGGTGCGCCCTCTGCCGGCGCATTACTTTTTATAGCATAGCACACGGCGTCTTACTGAAGGCATAAATACTCGACTCGTTTTGATTTCCACTAAATTAAATGCGATTTTCGCTTTCACCCAAGCGAACTAAAACTCAGCAGACAGTGAATTAGGCAGAGGAACCTCTGCTCAACACCCCACAAAAGAAACCTTCCGTGAAGTCTTTAATGATTACAGGTCGTATAGAGGGCAACTCAACCCCGACATGCAAAAGAACAACACTTCGATATACAATACCATGTTAAATATTAAAATTATTCAGTTATTATGCCGCAAGTGACCCAATTAAAAATCAATTTCAAAGCATAGAAAATTCACGTGCTTCATTATTCATGTAATTATTTACACATTTTATTCGAATCGATTATTATATTTAACCTTTTTTTGTGGTTCCTCAATATTACAACCAAATTACTCTATACAAATTTAATGAAAGAAATATTATAACATTGAATTTACAATTTGTTGTTGGTTTATTTGTTACATGGCCATAAAATTTAAACAAAACTAATGAAGTTTATTTTAAATTCAGCAATGAAAGAGTTAGCTTGGACAGGCATATTTCGTGCTTGGTCGGTTTGTTAATAAACTGTCAATTTGTGTTGATGTCAATGTGTTTGTATGTGAATCTGTGTGAGTGCGTGTGTTGCCGTATGTGGTCGAAGGCGTTGAATGATGCCGTTTAAATTGATTTCGGTGGCTCATTCATTGGCCACGTTGACATGCGGCTTGATGCGCTGGCTCGGCAGGCCTCAGCCTGCAACCTGCTGCTGTCGCTGCAACCTGCATTTGCAACTGGAATCCTGCTTGCATCTGTCATTCCTGGCCTTGCCTCATGCGTATTTTAATTGAATAAGCATGCAGAGACAGCTACAAAAATAGCAAAAAATCAAGCAACAACAATGCGAAGAATAAGAGCAAAGGGAGAAGAGAGAGAGGAGCTGCGTCTGACTGGGCAATTGCCCCAAAAGACAAACAACAACAAGAGTTGATGCCAATTAAATGGGAATTTTAATTAGCGTAAGTTGCTTTGCATGACGTCACACGGGGCCGGCCGCCACCAAATTAATTGGGAATGTGAGAGAAATCGAAGGCAGAAAAAATGAGATTCGAATACTTTAAAATAATTGTGGCGAGAGGACATTGATGAGTTTGGTAATAAATATATTGCGCAAGTGTAAAAATTTTATTATAAATAATAAAATATTTAATAATAAGAAAACAAACTATGTAACGAAGTAACAGTTAAGCAAGTACGACTGTAAGATACTCTTCGGCTACTGTTGGGCTTACAATTCCCAACAGCAAATTGTAGCAAATTCTACTCTTGCCTTTTCGCTCTGACCCAATGAAAAACATTGAATAGCTTCCAATAAGATATCAGTTTGGAGGATATGCGCATAAAGTATTTTTAATGTAAGTACATAAAGCAATCACTTGTGACATTAATACCTTGTTTAATAATCACAGATTAACAATTTTGTCAGGCGTTTAAAATAAACTTTGGTAAACTATAATATACAGAAACAAATTTGGTATAACTAGCTTTTATAATAGCTAAGATCTGTGCGTTCATGCAGACAGACAGATAAAAAATCGAGAATATAAATACTTTGTGTTTGACACGCCTTCTACTGCCTGATTCTTCATGATGAAAAACTTTACATACCCTATTTTGACAATTGCCAAAGCGTTTAAAAATAGGTTATACTCAAATATATATATTTAAATATATATATACAGACATAGATACCGCACATATTTATATAGGAATTATTAAAAACAATATACATATTTCTTTCAATTCATCTTACCATCTGGGAGTGAATAACTTTTAATTTCAATATGAATACACTCGCATGCCAATGCAAATATGAGTGTGAATGTGAATGCGTATGAGTGTGTAGCCATAAAGTAAACTAGTTATTCAAGAGCTCGGCAAACGTCAATATCAATTATAAAGCGCTTGGGCATTGGTTCTTCAGCAAAAAGTTGCAATATCAATTATAGATAGTTTTGCATATGAAAAATGAAAAAGTGCGCATCCTAAAGGGGTTAGCAAGGGTAGGGGGGAAGGGAGTAAGGGGTGTAAAGGGTACGTTTGTCGGTTGGTTAGCTGGCACAACTGCCGGCACTTCATTTGTTTAAACAGCAAGTTTATCCATTTTCCCCGCAACTTTTCTGATTTCACACTTTTCCCAACCTTCTTCCAACACATGGGAGAGTGTGTGAATGTGTGTCTGCGTGAGTGTGTGTGTCTGTCTGTGTCTGTAAATAAATAAAAATTTCAAATTCAAATTTTCGCAGATTGGCACAGTCCCTCGACGAGTGTCCGGCTGGAGTAGGAGCAGGAGCTGGAGCAGCATTGAACGATCCATTGCAGCTGTAGTTAGTCGCTCGTCAAACATGGATGCGGACAGGGACAAAGACTGGGACAGGGACTGGGACAGAGACATGGACATGCATTGCTAGTTGACTGGCCAACTATGCTGGCATCCGACACTTCGTTCAGCAGCTGCTCCTCTGCTCTGCTTCTCTGCCCTGCTCCTGTTTCTGTTTGATTTCATTTCATCATTTGACGTCTGACAATTTGCCGGCCGGTTGCGTTGGGTTTGGTTAGGTATTTCTAACTGGGAAGTGGGGTAGGGTAGGGGGAACCTAACCAACTCCCCATTGCATTGCCGTGTGAAAATTCAGCGCGATGATTTTTGTAATTTGATTTGCAGATTTCGTCAGCCAAGAGCAGGAGGGAAGAGGGCAAGGGCTAAGGGTGCTGTGAGGGAGCCGAATATGGCGACACGTATCGACACATCAAATAAATTGCTCGCCAGTCGAATTCCCCATGATGAGCTCACTATTCGAATGGATTCTGGCAGCTGCCAGCTCTGCGCCTCTTCTCTGCACCACTCTTCCCCTCCCCGAGCATTCCCTGCCTGGTTTGTTGGCGGCGCGTGGCTGCCTGCCGTCTGGCCTAGGCCCTGGACTGGCACTGGTTCTGGTCTGGCCATTCCCCGAGTGGGACTCGGTTGCGTTAGTTGAGTGCTTTTGGGCTTTGCGCACAGTCTATCCCCCTCTTGCTCCCTCTTTATCTACCCCTCTCTGTCTCACATTCGCGTGCCGCTTCAGTTTTATGATGATGTTGCTGCTTTTTGTATTTGATCAATTTGTATTCTTCGCAATCGTAGTTTATTTTCCATCCTTCATGCATTTCAATTTGCTGGCAAACTTGTCGCCTGCCCACTCCTTCCTGAGCTCCCTCCGCTCTCCCCTTCCTTGCTCGTCATCCTTGTCATGTGTCAATTGCAACGTTGCCTTTATGTGCCCAAGAATTAAAATTTCAATTCTCCCTTTTCATATGCACAACACGGAAATTGGCAAAAGAAAAAGTATAGTAAGTCAATGCGTAGGCAAGAGAAAATATACGTAGAAAATCAGGATTACCATTGCCAAGGTGTTTTCACTTTGAAGTTGGATAAACTACAGTATAGTTTATTCAATATGTTATAGTACGAAGTGTGATTACAATGTTTCTCCGGCTTAAAGCATTGTGAGTTCTTTAAATTACTTTCATAATATTTGTGACAACATTGAATCGGAAGGATAAGACTTAATTTACGATATATGTATTTATTTTCAGACTTAATTTATATGTGTAGTAAATCATGTGTAATCGTATAAGATCTCTCTGAAGTTAGGTTTAACGTATAGTCTCTTTGACGTGTTAAGTTAAAGTCTCTTTTGAAGTTCACATAAGTTCTAGTATTTAAATAAAATAAATTTAAATAAAATAAATTATTAATAATATTTTAATTCATTTACATCCATCCTTTTGAAAAAAATTATTATTTATGTAATCAATTTTTATTCTTAATTTTTATTGTAACTTTTCCTAGTCGACTGCCATTAGTCGACATTAAATAAATAAATAAATAAATAAAATCAACAAATTATTCGTGACTTCTTTACTTTGAAGTTTGTCGTGATAAAGGCTCCCTCTACACACAAATACTGATGCATACGAACAAGTTACGGCTAAAATTTAAGGAAAACGAAAATATCTCAAATGTGGATCTAAGACCCGTTGAACCAGTTTAGCCAACTCCATCTCAAGCCATCTACCTTCCATTCAGGACGTCTTGTCAAGTGTGAGTTCATTGTAGAGTCGCCATTCCATCATTGCAACGCAATCACATTTCTACTTTCTGGGGGGCTAGGGTTCGCAAAGTGCGTTGTTTGCTGGTTGGAACAATGAGAGGTGCTTGCTCTGAAGCTGCAACTTTGCCGCCAATCATTGGAAAGAGGAACTCAACGCAGATAATGTTATCAATACACAATAATCATATTATAGTGGGCAATAATTTGGGCAGAGAAAGAGATAGACTGCAATGCACAAAGAGAAAGTGTGTGGGGTGTAGGGAAGTTATACTGTTGAAACTAGTATTGTTATTGTTTTGCAAGACCTATTACTTGTAAATCAGGAAGCTGTATTTGCAGACACAGCAATGGTTTATAACAAAGTCAATCATATGCCTAAAATCCATGCCATATATTCCAGCATATCTACCCGCCTGCAAGAGCCGTTAAAAAGGTCTTCAGTAAATTCTCCGGCCCACTTCGATTCAATTCTCGTCAAGTCATTCGCAGTTACAGCGAAACTACTTATGCAAAAGTTCCCCAACAAGCAGAGCCCAATCCAGTGGACTTGCAACTGGCAGGCTGAGGTGCTCAAGGAGCTCTTTGATATTCGACTCTGTCAGCAAACATCATTAAAGACGCATCAAAGGCCGCTGACAGTTCCCTAGCATGCCGTTGATTTAAGACCCACAAAAAAAGCGAGGGAAAAGGAGGAGCAGGAAGTAGGAAGGGTAACCCTAAGCTGCGACAGAGTTGCTGCCCATTAAGTCAAACCGAAACCAGGAGCAGCAGCTGCACGAGCTTTGTCTCAATCTGCAGATAAACGTTCCAAGCTGCTGCTTATAAATTCCTTTGTCTTCGCAACTGTCAATCGGCCAACGGATTGGGCGATGCCAACTGGCAATGGGGCTGGGTAGAGGGGAAGGGGCAACAGGCGAAGGGAAAACGACAGCGGCATCCTTTGTGGCAGGCCTTAGCCGGAGATGTTGTCCGATCTTTCAATGCAGTCTGCATTTTGTATGCAGGAATGCGCTGAAGCAGCTGCCTGATGGGTGCGAGGGAGAGAGGCAGAGTGTGAGGGAGGCAGTTGCAATTGTTAACCCTGCCTGCTTTTATGATCAGCCCCCAAACCTCGGCAAGGTGCAAGGACGCAGGGTAGACCAGGCCAGGCCAGTTACATTTATTGTCGGCTGCGATTATTTTATGACAGCGATGCGTCTATTAAGGCAGTGAGGATGGGGAGGGGAAGAGGGGCAGGAGAGTGCAGAGTGAGTTGCTGTGATTGCATTGCCAGTTGGACATGGATCACTCTGGGCCAGACTGAAGTCCTGCTGCGAGGCCACAACAAAATGAGCCATAAGTGGAACAAAGCTTGGAAACGTGACCAAATCAAATTTAATGTGTGCCTGTGTGTGTGTGTATGTGTGCGTGAGAGGGAGAGATATAGAGAGAGCGAAGAAGGACGGGTGCAAGTGGCGCCCTCTAGCGGCCAGTGGCAGCGTTGAAAGTTGTTTTGTCAATTGTATCAAGTAGCTGCCAATTTGTTGTAGTAATTGTGCGACGGACTGGTAAGGCAAGCGCATGATTGATATACTATATAAAGTTCTACATGCCATATATATGTATGTGTGCGTATATGTGTGTGTGTGTATTGGAATTAATATTTAAAGAGCACGTGGGCCCCGTTGTAAATGGTATGTCATGTCAGATGGCGCACAATTAATCAAAGATTTGCTCATCGCCACAGGCTGCCAGGCAAGCAGGCAGGCAGGCAACCAGGCAGGATATCTGCCTCAGTCCGCGGCCCCAAAGGGAAGCAGCTACAGATTTATTTATATTTATTTATTGTGCTGCCAAATGTTGCACAACCGTTTCGCCATGCAACATTCAGCTTATTCAGCCAGAGAGAGAGAGAGAGTTGCCTGGCGCTCTCTTGCACATGAAACGAATGGAAGTGAAACAGAGAGAGAAAGAGAGAGAGAGCAAGAGAGACACGCACAGGCTGAGGCTCAGACTGAGACTGCGGCAGCACAACAGGGTGCTTTTTTTATGGCGGAGGCGAATGTCGAATGTTGAAGGCGAAGGCGAAGGCGAAGGCGAAGGCGAAGGCGAAGGCGATTGGCGTCTGTCAAGTGAGCTTCATCATAATTTGGCCGTTAATACGGACTCACTCACAGGCACACGCAGAGACACACACAATTACAAGTACGCACACATACACCCTGTGCTCATGTGAAGCCTTTTTCGGGCTTAGTTGCCCCAAGCTGAGGCAGCTGTGGCAGCTTCGCATTACCTGCTCAAGGTGTTGCCGCGCGTGGCTTCTTCGCACGCATTGTTAAATATTTAATCACAAATTTAATGCGCGGTTTTTCAAATGGACTGAGAATCGACTGACGACGACTGCGGAAGATGTCTCCGTATGTGTGTGTATGTGTGCGTATGTGCGTGTGTGTCTGCTGTGTGTGCCTGCCAGTGTGTGCTTGTGTGTTTTTCTTCTCAGTTTCTGTTTGTTTTGATTTCCCTGTAAATTTGTCAATCAACACCCACGTGCGATGTCGTTAAATATGATTGACGTAATAGGCCTGAGAATGACAATACGCGTGAAACCGCATACAATGAGCATGCATATGTATCTACCTTTGTATGGGTGCTGTCTGTGTGTGTGTGAGTGAGTGTGTATTACATTGAATACAACCTGTTGATGTTGAAAGATTTATGTTTAATTAAGCTAGCATTGTTATTGGATACGACAAGACTCGGAACTTTCATATCTTATATCATAGGGAACCTCAAGCTATTCATATGAATAATAGATACAGTAGATAAAGGGTTACAATTGTGTTCTGCATACTGTTTTAGTGTAAAATCCTTTAAGTTTAGGCTGATCGCCTCGTTCCGACTCATTTACAGCGTGCAGCAATAAGAAGCATAGGTGACAAGTTTCATTGAGATGGACAGATAAATGGACAGACAGAAAGACATATGGACAGACAGAAAGACGGACAGAAAAGCAGACAGACAGATATACAGACAGACAAACAGACAGACAAACAGACAGACAAACAGACAGACATATTTACAGACAGACAGACGGATAGAAAGACAGACAGATAGATAGGTAGACAGATATTCGGACAGACGAACAGACGGAGGGACATACGAACAGACAGAAAGCAAAACAGACAACCAGAAAAACATGACTTTGACTCCTTTGGTGATGATTCCGAATATACATGAGTTTATAATTTATAATTTCGGATATGTCTTCTAAGGTGCATTGCAAACATAACTTGTGCATTAAAACTGTAAGCCTAGCATAGCATTAAAATAAACTTTTAAAAAACGTAACCTAAGGAAGCTGCGCCTCATCCTCTCTTAACTTACCTTACCCAACTTAAACATATAGTTAGTGCTTCAAGTTCTTTATTATTCGAGCTCAAGGAAGCCGCACGAGGACAACAAAATGAGCAACATAAAAGACCCCAAAGCAAATACTGCGATGTAAAAGTAAATGTAACTGTTATTTTTACAGTGACTGTTGTTTTCTTATGTAATTATTTCTTTTAATTCCCGAGCCTCGCTTCATTTGAGCAGCGTGGCAAGTTTAAAGTGGCAGCTGAAGCAAGCTGACCCAAGTTGCGGCGCCGCTGGCCATGCCTCATCTCAAGCAACATGTCCCTGTCTTATCTCCAGCTCGATCCAGAGCAGGTCACAGCCCCAGCATGGCATACTTCAAGGGGAGGTGTGTGGGGCGCCTAACGTGGGGCAAGTTGCGTAGTGCAAATAAAAAAGTCGTAAACTGTGTAGAGTAAAAGCGAGAAAGTTGGAAGAATTAGAACGTTGCTGGAGCTGAATGGCACTGTGAGGGAAACGAGGGAGTGTGGTAGGTAAGGGAGCGGGGGCTGGTTAGGGTGTTGTTGGAGCTGCATGGGGTGCCTGCGGTCAGTTTGCTGTGTATTTCTTATTTAATTTTACACTTGCTCTGTGGCCACGCACCGTGGCAGCTTCTCCTTCCTTGCCTGGCAAGCTCTACAGACTCTGTGCTCTCTTGAAACCCTTCTCTCTCTTTCTCTCTCTCTATCTGTCTTTCCCTCTCTCTCTTTCTCTGTTTGTGCCTATCCTGAGCCTCGATAAACGTTTTACATATGCCAACGCCTCCAGGATTTGCTCGTCTTCCCCTCACCACACCTCTTGTTCCTCACTCCTTCTCTTTGCCCCTTCCCCCTCCCCCTTTTCATCTTTACTATTTCTTTGCTGGCTGTGTCTTCTTTCTCGCTCACTCTCTGGCTCTGGTCACGTTTGTAAAATTTTGCAAAAATTTATTTAATATTTTATTCTTCCTGTGGTGCGGCCGTTGTAGTCAAATTGTTGTTGCTGCCAGCAGTCGCTGTCGGCGCCGGCTCTGCCTGCTGCTCTGTTGCTGCCTCTGCCCGCCCGTGTTGCCACTGCCCGCTGCCCGCTGCTGTTGCTGCTGTTGCTGTTGCTTGGCTTTGTTCGCTTTGGCTCAGCAATTTAGTGAAATATTTTGATTGCCAAACATGGCGCTGCTCTGGCTCTGGCTCTGGCTGCCTTCAGCCATAGCGTTTGCATATGAATAACCGACAGCACTTAGCACACACACACGCACACACTTACACACATACAAACACACACACATACAACTCTGCTATAAACGGAAGTGGCAACATTGGCGCCACAGCAAAAGTTTTTGTCGCTGACAGGAAGTTGCAATTTTGTTTGCAATTTCCTTCAGAGAGCGAGCGAGCGAGATGCAACAATTGTACGCTTCACGGCCACGCCCCCTTCCATACACTCCCACTACTCCTGCCCCTGCCTCTGCTCCTGCATCTGCCAGGCTGTCAGCTTGTTTAGTTAACTAAGTTGCGGTTATTACGACAGAGGTACGAGGGCTTTACACGTGCGTGCTCAGCTGCAGCGACGGCGGCGGCGACAGCGACAGCGACAGCGACAGCGACAGGGACTGCGGCTTGTTGCATCGCTGACTTGCTGTCCCTTTCCCCCGCTCACTCTCTCTCTCTCTCTCTCTACCTCTCGCTGTTTCTCTGCTGCCATATTTCGTGGAGAATCAACTTTGCAGCCAAATTAATTTGCAACAAAAGTTGCCGCCGCTGCGCATTATACAAATTGAAATATGCAACAAAAAACTGTGAACTGACTGCGAAAAATATAACTAAAATGCAAATTGCAAAACATTATGTGTTTTAGTGCGGTCGCCTGCACTCCTTCTGCAACTCTACCAACCTCCTTCCCCCTTCAATTGTCATCCCCTCACCCGTGATTTGAGGATTAATACCCACGCTGAGTGGGTTCTTGTGTGGACTGTCAACACGTTTCAATTAGCGCATATTGCCACGCAAATTACAGTTGCAAATGATATTCGACAGCCATAATACAATAATATACTATATAATCGACAATGCAGTGTGCATTTGAGTTATAAATTGTGATATACTATACATTGTGGCAATAAAAGTCGAGTATGGCATCCCAATTGGCACTGCCCATTTAGGTAATCAATACTCTGCACTGTCCAATTAATTAATATTAGAAATGACAATTTCCCCATTGTGTTATGAATATCCATTTTTAAGAGGATACCATTGTATTCCACTTAAAGTGACTAAAATTAACCAGCTTTGAAAAACTTTTACAAATATTACTAATATAGTTACTATTATATCAAAGACAAGGTCCTCTGCCGCCTACTACACTCTCACTCTTTATCATATCTAACTTCTGTGTTTATTGTCCGATCTAATTGAAATTCAAAGAAGAGGTAAATAGTTTAGTCAGCTATGTATGTTTCAAAGTAAAAAGTTATATATTTTATATATCATTTACAAAGTCGAATTAAAAAACAAAAATATTTATTTGGAGGGCGGTAGGCGTGGCATCCAATATTTGAAATAAGCATTTGCTGTGTATGATATTCGTTAGTGTTCATGTCAAATTTGGTTACTATAGCACTAATAATAATATATTCAATATGTTCGTTTATAGAACCCTGACAAGAATATATAAATTTCGTGGGGTATGCCACGCCTTTCTCTGCCTGTTACACTATTTATTCAGTTGACACAAAGTTATAATACCCTTATACCCTATAAATAGCGGGTATTAACACTTTAATAGTACTCCATTCACTAACATTAATTAGAGCGGTCGTTTTATCGTATTTATGGAAGCATATGAGGAGTTTTTATAACTCAACTAAGGAAGGACAATGCTACAGACGCATTTGTAGACTAAACTTGATTGTATAACATATTGGATGATGGCGAATACATAATTGATTAATAAAAGCGCTTTCTTCAAAAAATTTCAATTTTAGTTTGCACTTGAAATCGGGCACGAACTTATGCACTCATCCAAACACAAAATATTATTCATTTATATACAATGTTGCACAAAATAATACTCATTTATATACAATATTTTATTTAACCATTTGATTCTACCCTCTGTAATATTAATCGCTGTCTCTCAAAAACTTTATCGTTCATTCCTTAAGTAAATATTGTCTTACTATAATAAGTATTTCATTCTCTTTTTCTGCTTTCTTCATATTCGTTTTTCATCTTTCCAAAACTTACTAGTTTTCTTCGTATTTATCTATTTAGATTATTCCAGGTAAATAATTAGCATATTAAAGTGTTTGAATCGAAAACTTTGAAACCTTCGTGAACTTTATTTGCCTCGTTTTCTCTTCTCGCTGCTTATGCTTCGTTGGAGGCAAAGAAATATTGTTAATGCCGCCCCCCAAACACGCCCATGTTCGCGCTGGAGAAACAAATGCCTGGAAAAAAGCGAAACGAAGCTAAATATTGTTGTTTTTTTCATTCCTCTCTCTGTCAAATGTCGACCAGAAATTATTTCACTTATTTATTTCCTCTTCAGAATTTTTATTTTATTTTATTTACAAAAATTTTCAATTGACGAGATTTGCTGCCAGGGACAACAACAAGTTGAGATTGGGGATACCCAATCAGAAGAGGAGAATTTCTCGGTTATTATGATGTTGTTGTTTCTTGAAGTTTTGAAGTATGATAATGGTCTGCTTCGGGGGGAGGAGGGTGAGGTCATAGGTCAGCTGGCAACGGAACGCATACTTTTGGACATAATTTGCCCAATCATTTGCATAATTTTCTCCAGAAACAGCCGCTTGCCACGTCCCTCCCTCTCCCCCTCCTCTTCGTTTCCTCATGCATTGACTTTGGTCTTCCTTTTGCATCTCGTTAAGGAAAAAATGGAGAAAAATTCGATACAAAAACAAACAAATTTCGTTGGGGATGGGACGATTGAGCGTGTGTGTGTGATAAGAACTTAAGGGGATTTCTGTTGCATATACATGTACACACACACACGCGTATGTAAATGTATTTTGAAAAATAATTGTGTTTACTCTGCTTAAAGCGATCAAGGAGGGGCTGTGGTGAGGGGACAACCGGGAAGCAGCGGAGATTAGACATGCGTGTGCTTGTCTCCGCTAGACACATTAACAACAACTGCAAGTCCGTGTGTGTGTGTGTGCGTGTGGGTGTTTGTGTACAAGTTGCTTGTTTATACTTAAGATGGAACCGTTAATTTGGCGCATCGATATACAGTATAATCGATTTAAGAAGCAACACTCTATGAGTATCGGTTTCAGGAGAATACTGTGTATTTGAAGTATTCTATCTATTTCTAATCATTTAAGGATAAATTCTTACTTGGAAAATGCGCCTTTAAGCAAGGCTCATGCATTTTCATGTGTACCAATATATAATAAATATAATTTAAATCAAATTAAACATATATTCCAAAGAATTGGAACAAAAGTTGCAAACAGCTTTTTTTTGAAGTCAATGTATTTATGTTGTAGTTCTAATATACTACCAACATTCTGTGATAAGTCAAACATATTCAAAAACGATAGAGGGAGATATTTTACTAAACCATAGAATAGTATTCGTTTCAAGTTCTTTAAATAAATTCATTCATCTCATTTTTCAGTGACACTTAAATTAATATCAAGAAAACGAAATTAAAACTTATTTTTAAGCCATTATAATGAAAGCTTCGCTTGAATGTGCTACAAATTAGTAAAGGCTCTCAGTTATACAGTCAGTTTACATGTACCCATGTATAGTCTGTGGATCAAACTCTTCCGTACATATACTGCATTTAGTCTTTATGAAACTACACTTCAAAAAGTCTCCCTTTGTGTCGATATTCAGCAAAGTCTTCAAGCTGCTCATGTGATTATCAGACAAGAATTCAGAGATCTCCCACTTGCCCACCTCGTGTACTGGTGTCGCCGTCATGCCCACACACAGAGAGACCATCAGCTGTGGCATAGACTAGGCGAAAAATATCAGACAGACACAGTTGGCTAACTGAAAATCGTCTTGCACCCCCTTTACCCCCAAATCTCTCTGCTAGTTGACCATGTCACAAGAAGGAACAGCATTCTGAGCATTTCAATCAGAGGGCTGCCGTGTTCCGCCTCCCCTTCCTCTCCTACTCAGTTTGGCATGTGATGCAAATGCCTTAATTCAACTGGACTTGATGCTATGCACATTCCCAGGTGTGGCCACAGCCCCACAGCAGGAGCAGGCACTGCAGGACCAGGAGCAGGCTCTGCACTGGCTACAATTGGTTTAAAATTTAACTTTTGGCTCGATTTCAATGTGCGATGCAATGCGAGGCGAGTCGATTGCGAAATTCTTTTGCCAAGCCAATTTCGAAAAGCTTTTCCTCTCATTCTCCCCACACTCACTCTCTCCTTCTCTCTTTCTCCTGCACGCCCCTGTATCGCCTGGGGAACTGCGAAACTGATGTTGAGCTTGTAAATTTGCGTCAATATTTAAACAAATTTTTGTTTCTGTCCAGGCAAACCACTCGAGTCATTTGACATGCAAACTTAATTACATTTTCATTGGGTTTTTCGCAAAGTAGTTTTGTAGCTGTAGTTTCCGTGAAAAGCGAAGCTAATTCACTTTGCTGCGTAAATATTTAACAGCATCAGACAACAAATGCTGCATGTACTACAAACATATAACACAAACATATCGTACTATATATGCATATATGTATGTAGCACATATTTACTGTGTCTATCTGGAAATTGGAATTCGGGTAAATTAGGTATCAACTCGTTTTCAAATTAAGCTGCCACTCATGGCGACACTGACGCAAATTGAAATTTATTGCAGCAAAATGATTATTTAATAACAATTGTCATAGACAGCTCCAGTTCTAGTTCCAGTTAAAGTCTCGACCCTGACAAGATGCCACTGCACTTTTCATAAATATGCATGCCACATTGGAGAAGAACACTTTGCTATCTCTTTTTCTCTGAGTCGAGGGCGAGACTCTGGCCTCCATGTGATTGCGGTGCTCTCTTCTCTCCCTCTCTCTGTTTTCTAACTGTGAATATGCTCTGCATATCCTGTATTCAAAGGGCATAACTTAAATAGGGTACATGCAGCTTGTATAAATGTGGATTACAGTCAATGCTAGCCTAATGGTTATACATGTTGGGATATACTCAGTGTAAGACTTTTACCTCTCCTCACTATGAAGATTTCTTACCAACATCATCAACGTTTACAATGGAGTTACGTTACAATAATGCAATATAATTATAATATATGTACAAATTAAAATTTATCCTTACAGGGTGTTCAACATTCGCATACACTCGGTTGCAATTTGCTCTGCTTGTTGTAACTGTAATTCTAACTGTCATGTTGCCGCCTCGTGTCAACTCACAGTTAGAAAATTGAAATTTATTTGCATTTTTGATTTGCCCGTCGTCATAAATATGCACACTGACTGCAGGGAAGGAGTGTGAGAGAGGGAGAGGGGCTGAGCAAGTGTGGCTGAGAGGGTGACGGGAGGTAAAGTGCGAAGCAATCTTACTGCCATTTGATGGGATTTTTAATGACGCTTCGCCGGCAGTCGAAGAAGAAGCCAAAGAGTGCGTATTAATTGCTCTGCTCTCTGATCCGAGCAACTTCAGCAACAGTTCCAGCTCCTCTTCAGCTTTCTCTCGTTCTCGCTCTTGCTCATCCGCTTTAGCTTCTCGTATTACGATGGCTGTGTAAATAAAGCACAAGAGTCGTCAAGTTCATCAGCGATGGAAGCCATGCCAAGGCCAACGTGTGAGCTCTGATTGAAATAGAAACCGAAAGGATTTCGCACTGCTACAAAAGGATTGTCCAAAGCACTTTGACATGGCTTACCACCGCCAAGGAATCCATCCACTTTCCCCGCCCCACTCCCCACTAGACAAAACTTGTGGCAGACAAATAAATCCGGCATGAAAAACCAATGCGAAAACAGACATGACCAGACCAGAGACCAACAGAAATAGGCAGGTGCAGGTGAAATAAATAAATACATTTTATTCATTTTATTATGGCAAAATATTTCCATCGATTGTCTTGGCCAGATTTTATTTTTATGCTTGACTATTTTTAGGTTATGTTTGTTTTAGATCGGAATAAAATTCACCTTCCCCCCACGTAGCAACAACCTTGATTGACTGCACGTGTCCGCACCATAACTCACCACCCTCTGCACCCACTCTACCCCTCGCCACGTTCTGTTCTCTATTTATCTTATCATGCATCTTGAGAATCGAACTTGGCTTTCATTTCCACAAAAGCTGCGCGTCACTTAACATCATTTGTTCAGCTCCGGTTCGTAGAGGGTTTTTTTTTGTAACGGTTCTTCTGCTGTTCTTCTGTTGTTGGTTTTGTTTTACCGACAGCTGCTGCTTCTGGTTTTCGACAGGGGAATTTCTTACGCTCTATTTCACCCTCCGCTTGTGCTCATTTGGATTCCCGTTCGCAATCGCATTTTCATTCTGATTCGTGGTATTCCCACACAAATGTGCGTCGAAATCATAAATTACTCTGAGAAGTATGCAACATAATACCAGAAATTTGTGTAAGCGCATCCCCCCTCCCGCTGCTACCTCATCCCTTATGCCAAGCACGCTTCCTGCACTCTGCAAGCGACCGGAACCCCAAGCAGGGCAGCAGCATTACGAGCGTACAACAACCCTAAGCGCATTTACCCTGCACACAACCCTGTAAGCTCGTGCTTTGTCTGGAGTAAACCATTAACTAACGTTTGCTTTAAATGTTATAAATAAATAAAGTAGCTAAACGAATACTGCCTTTGCCTTGCTCTGTCTCTCCTCTCTCGTTGCTCTTTTCAGGCTCGGTTTATAAAGTTGTGTTTAAATATCAGCAATCCTAATGAAAATTGCATACACTGCATGCACTGCCAAAGGGTATTGAACTGTGGCCGATACTATCGCTTAGTATCGTATACTGTATACTGTTTGCAGTCTCCTTTGTTGTTGCTGTTGTTTCTCTTTTTGGAAATTGCATTTGTTTGATGGCATTGCAAATAGAAAATGTGTTGGTTCCTGTTGTTTTTTTGGATCGGAATCAGGAAACATTTGATATGCTTAAATGCGCTTTTGTTTCGATTTCAATGGTTAAGTTTTGTTGCATTTATTTACTTCTATTTCAGAGTATACTCTACTTAATTGACATCCGGTCGGGTTGAGGGCACTATTCCTGTTCGGTATTTAAGCAAACATGCGGGATATTTAATATATTATACATACATATCTGGTTTGTGATAGAAATAAACAAAGAATGCAAGCTCAACTTGAATAAACGATGAACTTAAGAATTGCAAACAGCTTTTCTATTTTTTTTTCTCTTCTGGTAGATATTTGTATTTACTTGTAAACGATATTCACAGTATTTTCAAATTACTTTTTGTTTGTTAGAGAGATTTGTAATAATACTGTGAAAACCGTTTGCGATTTACTGCCCAGTTAAATTGCCCCAACAATGGCAAAACAATCACCTCAAGTGTTTCACAAGTGCCTGTATACTTCCCACTGTAGGGGAATGAATAGTCTGCTTGGCTTAACCCGAAATATATTCGAGTAATTTTTCACTTAATTCCCTTTTGCTTTTTGCTGCACGTTTCAGGTTTAGTTTTTGCGCTTGCCACTTGAACAATTATTTGATTGAGTTGCATAAATCCATTCACAGTGTGGATGCGTTATAAATTTATGTATAGAATAAATGCTCAATATTCATATAGCAAGGCAGCTTACACTCCCTCTCTCACTCTCTCTCTTTTCTCTCTCTCTCTCTATCTGGGTATCTGCTTCACAGACGAGCTCACTAATTGCACGCGTTGCTTTCAAATTCGCCGCATACGCAAGGGCCGAGATAGACATGAATATCACCCCCATACCTACACCCCCCCTTGGGATTTGGACGAGCGTAAGTGGACGAGTGTGCAGTTGAGAGAAAAAGAAAAAGAGCACGGGAGAGAGAGATAGGGGGGAGAGCGGGGGTACGCTCATTTAAATTTCATGCTTATTGCCACAAAATAGCTCAGTTGCCTGCAGTCAGCGTGAAGGGAAGTAGGGACAGGGGTAAGGGGTGTGGGCACTGGCTGCAGTTGGCTCACAGCCTGGGAATGTTTTATATGGCGAGTGCGACGAGTTTTCCATGACAAGCGACGACGGGGCGAGAGGAGGAGGAGGCAAGGTGAGGACGAGGCCGAGGCCAGCCAACCAAAAAACAAGCTCGGGGAAACACCAAAATAACACCAGAGGATGCTCATGTGTGTGCCAGTGTGTATGCCTGTGTGTGCCTGTGTGTGTGCCTGTGTGTGCCTGTGTGTGTGCCAGAGTGTGTGCCTGTGTGTGTGCCAGTATGTGTGTGTATGTGCGCTTGGTTAAGCTTTCAAGTAAAAATAGCAAAAATGCTGTCAACATAATAACGAAATTTTAACGCGCTCTGCGACCGACTCAACTCTCGACGGTCTGGCAACGCCGTTTCAACGAATCAAGTGATTTTAATGCCACGCAGCAGCCAATGCAACTGGGGTAGCTCAAGCAGAAAGGACCTTAACTGGTTAGGACCTTAACCGTTCAGCTCATTTTGCATTTTCAGCTCATGTCAACGACTCTTCAACTTGACACATTACAGGGTATACTCCGGCATATAATCGCCAGCAATGTATTACTATTATACGGTTTTTTTCGGTTTTTCGCAGGGCAAACTAAAAACAGACATTCAGAAATAAATAAATTGGCGTCGCGATGACGCTTACATGTTGGTGTTGGGCTGGCATGAGGAGGGGGGGGAGGACACTCGAGCAGGACGGCAGGATACCAGGCTGCAGTATGGACACAGTCATCAGCAACACAGTGCAACTTGAATTTGTCTGCTGCGGCCACGAACAGAGCTCCGACTCGAAATGGACAAAAATAAACGAAGCTGGAATAAATTAAATTTGTTTGCAGAACATGAAAAAAGTATCGGGATTCGTGCGGATGCAAGGTGCAGGCCACTGGACAAGTGTCGCTGCAAGTGTATTTAATTTTGCCAGCATTTTAAGCTGCGTTCTTATGGCATATCAAGCAATTCGTGTCTGCCTGTCCGTATGAACGCGCAGATCTTCAGCTATTACATGTGCCAGAGTTGCCAAATTTGGCATGAAGGTGCTGCCGTACCAAGGACAGCCAGAGTACCTTTTCAATTGGAAGTGTCACGCTTAACGCACATGTAAAATGTTTTATTCTGTTAGCAAACTGTATTTCAAAGCTACACTTGTTAAATTTCACAGACAGGCAGGTAACCCTAAGCGTGTATTGCAGACACTTTAAGTTATTTGCCAACACTGATTGGCTGCAGCTAATATCAATAATCCTTGGGAATCTTCAACTTTTATTTGTCTGATTGCAGTACGAGACAGACAGCGAGAGAGAGAGGGGGGGGGAAAGAGAGGCCAATGAAGTGAAACGCACGTGACCGTTGCCTGGCTTGCCCAGTTGCCAGGGTTGCCTAGGTGATAAGCGTGTACGCAGGCAGGGTTGCCGCCATCAAAGGCGCCATTACACAAAGGCGCATCGACCTTTCGACGTGCTAATATGCAGCTCCCTCAGCTTTGATGGCGCTGCTTAAAGCCGACTGATTCGCCACTTGAGCGTGCAATTGGCCGTGCACTGCAACAACAGGGAGCGGGAGAGGGACAGCAAGGGGGACAGGGACAGGCACAACAATTCAGTGAGAAAAGGCAATGATTTGGCACTTGAGGAAAGTGACGATTCTTTACAACTTATAAAGCAATTGTGCGCGGGCAACAGGAGGAGGCAGGCTGCTGTTCAAAATTGCCATGACTACACCCCGTTCCAAGCCCCCTGCCCCTTCTCGTCTTCTGGCAATTGCAATGAAAATGGAAATTAAATAAAACAGCGACAAAGGCGACGTCGACAATGGCCACCTGGATTAGCACGTGGAGCAGAGGCGAGCTGCCAATGGCAGTGGCAGTGGCAATGGCCATGGCTAACGATGCCCGTTGCTGGTGTTGCCTCTTGTTGGCTAACGGTAACGGCAGTCAAATATAATTATGGCCATAACAAAATGGAGACGTTGTCCATTGCGTGGTCGCACAATGGTCTAGAGAGAGAGAGAGAGAGAGCGAGAGAGGGAGAGAGAGAGAAGTTGGCGAGAGGGTGACAAACGCAAAGCAGCCGCAAGAGCAAAGTGTCAGCGCAAGACAGAAACAAAGGGCAGCTCCTTCTACCCCTCTCCACTGTTCCCCTCTCTCTCACTCTCTTCTTGTCTATGCCCCTCTCTCTGTTCATTGTCTGGCTGAAAATGATTATCATTTTTAAAAGTTGCTTGGTCGCTTCGCTTGTTTAATTAAGCCAAAGACGGAGCAGGCAATGGAGATGTCGCTGTGGGCCAGCCTGCTCTCAGCGAGGGTGGTTCAGTGAGTTTGCTTGATTGCCACTCAACGGGGGATTTAAAATATGCGACAGGCGTAGCGCAAAGCAATCGAAGCGTGCCACGAGACGCGGCACATGACGAGCAGGAGGAGAAGATTCCCCAGCGAAAGTGCTGGATAAACTGACAGTACTCCCCCACCCCCCTTCTCCACTCTCTACCAGCAGCAACCACTTAAATCAGCTACACGTGTTGTTGTTGCTGTTCTTATTTATTATTTGCCCGGTTTGCCTTGTTGCCTTGTTACCTTCTTCTTGGCCCCGGCGATGAAAACGAAATCAAAGTTTGTCGCTCACCTTCGAATAGTCGCTCGAATATGTCAACAATGAACGGCAACGCTGGCAACAGAAATTTGCCAGACTGACGCAATTTATGGCCCCAGTTGACATTTTGTTGCAATAACCCGCAGCAACTTGTGCAGCAGAGGCAGCACGAGCGGTGTCTGGCGATGGCCAAGAGGAAGCGCAGGAAGCAGCATGTTTCATATTTTGCCAAGATGCTGTTGCAGGATGCAGCTTCTTTCCCTTACTTCCAACCCCCCTTGGTGAACGCCTCACGCTGCACTTATCTAGCCGCAGCAAAAATAAATGGAAAATTGTTTTGAAAAAATTGCAGCAAGGAAAGGGGGTTGGGGTAGGGGGGAGCAGCAGAGGGAGGAGAGGCAGTGGTGGCAGCCGAAAACGAATGTGTTCTCGTCTCATTGTTTAGTTTGTTGGTAGCAAGTGGAGTAGGAGAAAGAGAAGGTGGTGGAGGAGGAAAGGGGTGTTGGAGAGAAGGAGAGGAGAAGGACACAGGAGAGGAAGTGGATGAGGTGGAGGGAGAGGAGCAGGGAAAACAGAAGCTACCGCGTACATGTGTTTTTCCTGAGCCAAGCTGCAGGATATGCAAGCGCCCAAGGCTGGCACTTTCTAACTGAAGAGAGGGAGGAAGCAGCAGGGGAGAGGAAAGAGAAAGGGGAAAAAATGATGGAAATGAAGGGGAGAGAAAAGAAGGAGAGGTTAAGTAGAGTATAAATAGGAGAAGTCAAAGCAGAAGGCTCAGAAGCTAGACGACATAAGGAAAGTAGGAGAAAAAGGTCCTCCTCCTTAGAAGTTTGAGTATAAGTAGAAGGAACAGCGAAAGGGACAGGGAACAGGACAGGGAAAGGGGTAATACGAGAAAGAGCTACGGGAAGTAAAGAAGAAACAGCAAGTAAAGAAGTAGGAGGAAAGAAAGCAGAAAGGGAGCAGAAGAGAAAACTTGAAGGGGAAACGCAACTTGCAAGAGAAGAACGAGGAATGTAAGCAATGACAGAGTAGCGAGGCAGCAAGAGCAGCAGAAGAAAGTTAAAAAGCATAAACAGCAGAAGAGAACTGAAGGCAGTCAAAGCAGGGAAGCAGGAGCAGGAGTGAGAGCAGGAACAGGCACACAGCCTTGAGTGAAAAATATTGTGTGCTGGCCAAGTTAATGTGTGTTTACGTTTACATTTGGCTTTGCCCGCTGTAAACATGTAATTTGCAGCAGGGTCACCAAGTATGAGAGCGAAGCAGGCAAAGTTGGCAGGGGGAGAGGGTAGAGGGGAGTGTGCAACCTGCGCTGCTGCAGCGGATATGTGGTGGCTAACCTGTCACTGACGGCGCTGGCCCTGCAGCGCGTTCTGCACACGCAGCTGCTTGTTTGTGGCCAGAAGAGGGTTGAAGAGGGGAGGGGGAACAGGATGAGGAGCTAGAGGAATAGGAGGAGGCAGAAGAGGGGACTAAGCTGGAGCTGGAGACAGTGCAAGGTGAAAGCGAGCTAAACCGTCGCAGTTGGACATTTGTTTGCATGACGCTTAATGGCAAGAGAAGTGAAGACAAGAGAAGAGGAAAAGTGGCAGAGAGGGGGGAATGGAAGTGCCGGCCAGGTGAGGGCAAGACAAATGGCCGCATTTAACGGGAAATTGGCACGTGGCCGTCGGTAGAATGACCACAAAAACAGGTTTGCAACTGATAAATACGAAATGGAGCAAAATTGCTAAAATTAAATAGAAACAGAAATGTTTGGGCGGAACTAATGGAACTGATATTGAGACTAAGCCAGCAATCATTGCAGTTAAAAACTAAAGACCTGAAATGCCGGAGAGGCATAAATAAGCTTTATAGACAAAGCTTACCGATGTTTGGTATTGATAAGAAATATAAATAGTCATAGGAACAATCTGGCGAAATTAATGTTTTCGTTTGAAGACTTGTTTTGATTTTATAAATATCTTAATTTATTTGTGATAATTAAAATGAGACATAATATTGAATATACATAATACCATTATATTTTGCATCCTTTTATATAGCTAGTATTGTTACGATCGATACGATATTACAACCTGCAAACTTTATAGAACCTTTGCCAACGGCAGCCTTTCTTTCTGGTTATAAACAATTTAGACTCAAATTTCTACATCCTGCCACACTTTAAAGTACTTATTGCAAATGCCTGTGCAACTCATGGAGAACTGTATGCTGGCACAATGGATCAGAGTTGCTTGGCATGTGGTCACCATAACTGTCCACTAAGTTGCCTCTTAATGGGCGACAGCTTCGTCATTGAGATGCAAAAATAAATGCGCGACAATAAAATGCAAAAACAATAAGAAACAGAAGGACACGCAGATATGCAGGGAGGGGGAGGAGTAAGAGGAGGTAAGTAGGCAGTCCAAATGGCGACAAGCTGCAACAACAACAACAACAACATGCTGGCGAGGTTACAAACAGTTACGCAAGAGTAACAAGCGGCAAGCGAGGCGCACAGCGACAACTTCATTACGCGTGATTTAAGGACAATTGTAGCCGACACCTAACAGAGGCAACTTTTTGGGCAGAGAGGGTGGAGCAGGGGTTGGGCAGGGGTAGAGTGGAAGAGCGAGAGAGAGAGAGGTGGAGGGAGGAAGGTGTCGCCGGAAGTTTTGTTGCTGACAAAATGTGCGTCAGCAGCGGCCCCTCAGCCACGCCTGCCCGTTTGCAGCACTCGCTCTGCCCCTTCCCACCTAGCTACCTACTGCCCTCGTTCTCTTTCTGTTTGCTTCTCACCATCACTCTTCCTCTCCCTCTCTCTCTTTCGCTCTCATTGTGCTCGCTTGCCACTGCGTTTTATTTATTTAAACGCATTTGCGTAAATTATCATTTTAAATTGCTCTCAGAGCGAGAAAGAGAGAGAGAGAGAGAGAGGTAGAGCGAAGATGGAGGAAGAGAGAGGCAGTAGGTAGAAAGAGAGGGGAAGAGAGAGGGGTAGGCAGAGCCCAAAAGGTAGCTGAAGAGCTGCAGAGTAGCAGGAGTAAGGAGGCGCCGCCTGTAATATATAAATAAATGTTACGTATACGCAACGAGTGCCAGTGTCCCTCTCTCTCTTTGTTTCCTTCTCCCCCCACTCCCCCTCTCACTCAGCACCTGCTGAGTGATTCCTTCTGCCTGCTGCCAGCCTCATTTTACTCACTTTACAATGACATTCGCAATGTAATTTAATGAGTCGCAATCTTGTACTCAAACTGCCTGACACTTCCTTCGCCAAGTGCCACGCCTCCCACTCCCAGCCATACTCCAGACCCCCCCGACCATGTGCAGCTCAAGATTGATGTTTGGGTTTTTTGAATGGTTACAAATAATTCGCTCATAACGATGTTCCAAGCATGCCCCGAGGCACGCCACTTGACCAAGCCCAGTGCCACTTCCCCCTCCCCCGTCCACCACTACCATCCCGGCCAGCGCTTTTGTGCTGACCATGACTTTATTATGATTCGGTTTCAAGTTAATTTGCAGCAGATCCAACACTCGCTTCACATGTGAGAATTGCCGAGCGATTTTTGCGCACGAGCGCAGCCTCAACTGAAGGCGACGCAGCAATTTAAGGCGCGACGCGTCCTTCAAACTGGAGCAGCAGTTAAAGGAGAGCACGAGATGGGGCAAGGACCCACTGGGCTCGTGGTCATGAATGCCAAGTAAGGCGGCGGCTAAAGGAGTCGCCTCTCTCTTCATCTCTCCTCCCTCTCTCTCTCTCTTCTTTCTCTCTCTCTCTCTGGCAGAAGTAAATCACTCCAGCTTCAGTCTCAGACGCGCTGCCATTTTGATTTAGCCCAAGAAGGTGACTAACAAAGGCAGCCAGTTGGAACCGATGGATGAGCGAAGGGGAGCAGGGGCTGGCAGAGAGGTACCTACTCCTCCACCTCCTCCTCCTTTCCCCTCGAACTGGAACTGGGCACGCAGCAGTGAAATATAATATATTTCTGCTTGGACCGCACAATTTTTCTTGCTTTGGTCGAGGGTCGAGGGCTGAAAGCGTTTTTTGAAAAATTGCCTGCTACTTTTTGAAGGGGTACGGGAGGGAGGGGAAGGGTGGAGACAGGGGTAGCTGGCTTGGCACGTCGTGAGGCGCATCACGTCGCCGTCAAGGTGAGCCCAAGTGCTCATAATGATGATGTCACCAGCCTAATGATGACTGACTTGCCGAAACTGGCCCGGAACGCATCACCCTGTGATGGGATGAGGTGCGCTTAACTAGCTCAACAAGAGAGACAGAGAAGGAGAGAGAACGGGAGAGAGTGGCAGAGAGAGGAAGCAGCAGAGATTGACGCAGCGTCATTGCTGGAGCAGAGATTCGCTTTGGCTTTATGAGCAGAGCCAGCAAAAGTTTCGCGTTTTGGCCTAATGAGCTTTTAATAAAAGTCAAGCTGCAACTTGTTCGATGTGGCACACACGCAGAGGAGGAGGGAGAGAATGAGAGAGAGGGAGATGAAAGAGAGAAGAGAGAGAGAGAGAAAGAGAGAGAGGAAGAGACTGCGTGACTGAGAGAGGAAGAGACTGTCTGGCCTAGGCACGCACGTTTTGCCAACGCACAGGAAAATGGGATGCAGGAAGTAGACAGAGGGGGGCAGGAGGGAGTAGGAGGAAGCTAGAGGCAGTAGGAGGAATCAGAAGGGAGTAGGAGGAAGTAGGTGAAGACAGAAGGAGGCAGGAGGAAGCAGGAGGAAGCTAGAGGTAGTAGGAGGAATCAGAAGGGAGTAGGAGAAGACAGCAGGAGGCGTGACCATGTCTAAGGAGAATAAGGCAGAACTTAGGAAGAAACTGAGACGTAGAAGAATGTAGATGCCAGAGGGGAGAAGGATGTCTATAAGCAGACGGAGCAGAAATGAGAGAAGCAGTAGGAAAAGAATGAAAACGAAGGGGACAAAGAAAGTGAAAAGGTGAGGGAGAGAAGAGGACGGAGCAAGGAAGAAACAAGGAAAGTGCAAGAAGAATAAACGGAATAATAAACGAAGCTAAAAAGATCATTAAAGAATGGTGACAGATAGAAAGAAGAAGAATGTGGTAGAAAGATGAAGGAAAATAGGAAGTAGGAAAGAAGAAAAGAGAATGAAAAGAGGGAGAGAGTATAGATGTAGAAGCAAGAAAGAGGAAGAAAGATAAGCAGAAGGCAAGTGTAGAGCAGATGAGGGATCAGCAGGGATCAGATGAGAGAAGAAGGACAGTGAAGGTAGAGGGGATAAAAAAGAAAAAGAGGGGTAACGTGTACGAGAAAGAAGATACAACAAGGAAGAAGAAGAAAGAGAAAGGAAGAACCAGAAGATAGAAGGAGGAAAGAGCAATATCAAGGTGAAGGAAGCGAAGCAAAGACAAAAAGGAGCAGCCTCATGGCAGGATAATGAAACTTGGGCAGAATATAACGATGAGAATGAGGAGCTCGTTGGTGGAACACTTTGGTCTGCTGTGCATTTGAGCGCAAAACTTATTTCTGTCACGGAAATTAAATTTGCTCCGGCCTCGTCGTCGTCGTCGTCGTCGTGGCTGGCGAAGGCTCTTTGCCTAAATCATGCCCGACAGCCCAGCGAGGAAGCAGCAGCAGCAGCAAAAAAAACAAGCAGCCAAGCAAGGAAGCACCACCCACCAGAAAAACTTCGCACAACTTCACAGTGCAAAGGCACACCCCAACCTCCTCCCCCCGCCCTTCCACAGTCCCCTCACGTTGCTTGTTCTCGCCTACTAAGGCGACAATTATTCGCTTTTAATCTCTTTTGAACGTCGCAAACGTGCTCAAAATTCTCAAAATCTTTGCCGAGAACTTTGATATGGAGAAGCAGCAGCAGGGAGGGGGAGTGGCCGGGACAGGGTGTGTCAGGCAGTGCAGCTAAATGTTTCATTTAGCCTAAAGATACTCCTTCTCTCTCTCTCTCTCTCATTGAATGGGTCAAGTGCTGTCGCTGTCCCTTTTCCACTTATGTGCCCTGGCCGAGCGCAAAGCAGCGCCTGCTAAATTAGCCCATAATCCATGGGTGGAGGCAAATGAATCGCAGCTCCAACCAAAGCTTACAACTCAATTCGCGTTAATTTGCCTTTCCCCCCCTGCAAATTGTGATGCTGCACAGAGAGCGATGCAACACACAGAGTTGTGGTCAGGCTGCAGGTCGCCCCGTCAGGCTCAACAATTGTGTTGACAGCGGCGGCGCGATGCGATGCAGCCAACAAACAAACCGCGCAACAAGGCCGCAACAAAACGAGGCAGGCGCAAGAGGCAACAAAAATGCAACAATTGCACGGCAGGGCAAGGGCTCAGCGCGGGTCTAAAGGGGGTCAGAGGGGGAGACTGTAATGACAATCGACAACAATTACAATCAAAAAAGCTCAACATGCAAAATGAAGCCATTGAAAAGGGGGTGGAGCAGAGGCAGTCTGGGGCAGCAGAGAGGGTGCCGGGGTAGTCAGGAAGGGGGCAAGCATTGCAGCCAGTCAGGCCGTCATGCAGTCCGGCCATAATTACCTTTCCGGGGGGCGGCAGGGTTGTCAACGTTGGCGGCAGCGGCTGCCACAACATTGTAATTTTGATGTGTTGGCCACAGGGTGGCCCAGGCACACCACACACATAGACACACACACACTCACACAGTGGCACACAGGGTGGCCTGATGACAGCAGCGCGCAGCGTGCTGTGCGAGGTCAATAGCTAAAATATTCGCTACATGACAGGTCAGAAAGTTGATTGCCTCATTTATTTTTCAATTACGACATTTATCCCGTCAGCAAGGACAGCAGCAGCAGCAGCACCAGTAGCAACAACAACAACTGCAACAACAGCTACAAGAATAACCACAACTACAGCAACAACAACAGCGAGGGCAGCTACAACAATTTCGTGCCACATAAAAAGCAATGCGAGACTAATTAAAAAATTCAATGAATAAATGAGAAATCACAAAACTCATTAGTCGCTGGCCAAATGACAAGGCAACAACAGCAACAGCAACAGCAACAACAACAACAGCGCATAGCCACAACAAACAGCAACAACAATCGATGACAAGAACAGCAATAGCCACAGCAACTTCAGAGAGCAACCATAATAATGACTTACCCAACCAAACTGAAACGGAATCAAATGACCCGCAATAAAAACAATGATAACCGATAGCAGCAGCAGCAGCCACAACAACAACAACAACGAAATGGGGGGAAATGGAAATGGGAAATCGAAGTGGGAAATCGAAATGGAAATGAAACTTAATTGATAGGTAGGTCAATCTGCTTTATGAGTCACGTACGATAAACATGGCAAAAGGAAA
This sequence comes from Zaprionus davidi, assembly GCA_018903715.1. Taxonomy (NCBI): domain Eukaryota; kingdom Metazoa; phylum Arthropoda; class Insecta; order Diptera; family Drosophilidae; genus Zaprionus; species Zaprionus davidi. The sequence goes on from JAEIGL010000006.1 coordinate 8,408,707, forward strand.
CTTGAAGAGTGCCTCGCATAATTACAAGTAAAATGCATAAAAAATATATCGAATATAGTTACAAATTATCAATTGACCACAGACCACACGAATGTGCGCACATCTCTTAGTTTCCTCTTCTCTTTCTCGAATAACGCGCAAATACAATAACGTACAATTACAAGTAGAGCGCATAATGAAAGCATAAATCGAATGTGTAAAAAGTTATCAATTAAACACAAGGCACACAGAAATTCATGCTGCTACTTTCTGAATCATTGTCTATCTTTTTATAAGTCGTATAATAATCGAAGATAACTATGAGATTAAATACACGTTACAGAACGCATAAAAATGCAGTATCATTCATTCTCCATTTCCCTCCATCTCTCTGATTTGTTTAGAAATTTGCAAAGGAAACTTGTGAAAGTTCTCGTAATTTAATACATTCAATTCACACTTACTTTATCAATTGACTACAGTGTAGTATTAATATGCCTTCCATTTTCAACCTTCCTATCTGTCTCCGTCTCATCCCTTGTTTCTCTTTCTGTATTTCTACCCGACAAATTCTTCAAAATAAAAGTTTGGCATGTTAATTTTCTGCAATTTTTAACTGGCACTTTGAGTTAAAGTGGAAATTTGTTAATTTGCAGCCGTTTTATTTGTAATCAATTATTTGTACACCCTGTACACATTAAATATAAATGAAAGAAGTTATGATAAGCGTGCGTTGAAGAGAGTGACATATTAAACAGTTCAACATACGTATTACTCGTATTGTTATTCCTTAGCCTGCCTGTCTGTATGAATACTTAGAGCTCAGCTAATACAATAGCTAACCATATCAAATTTGGAATTTAGAATAATTTACGCTAGGCACAACTAAAGTATTTTTTAAATATTGTCTGACACATTAAACTTCTTTGAAATTCTTTTTAAATCAGTCATTTCTACTGTTACTATGTGTAGTCCTTTTAAAATTGCATACAGAGTAGCAATGGGTCGATTGCTTTAACTTATTGTCCCTTACTGCTTTCAGATTATTAATTATGACATTCATTGAGATGATTTAAATTAAGAAAAAAACAATTTTCACATTTATTTCATCACGCAGCAATCAATATTGTTGCTGCCCCAGCATCACATGCAGCGCAAAAGAATTTTAAATGAGAACGACAACATTTAACGGAACTCCAAAAAAAGAGACCAACGATTGCTTTTTTCAGTCTGTTTTTTAATTGCTTCTCATTGTAATAAATAGCAAAGATTATGCCCGGAAGGGGAATGCGGGTAATTGAATGAAAACACTTACAAATCAGTTTATTGATCGGGCACACAGGGGAAAAAGGGCACAAGAAATCAGAGTTAACAAGCTCCGGTTATTAATTAACAATACATGATTTGCATTGTTTTATATAAAACAAAGATGCCAGTTTTTTGCAGTGAAAACGAGATTTTTATGTGACAACTATTTGTTTTTTTAAAAAAATGAACATTGTGGAAATCAATCTGATTAATTAGCCAAAGGTGTTTGATGATAATTGGCTGAAAAAGTTTTCCACTTTATCTTTTTCTGTATGGCGCTTCAATTGAAAATAGCAGAAAAGTATTAATTATGCATATTAAGTTATATACAGCCATAAAGCATATATATTCCAGTTCAATATCAACAATTATTACCAAAACGTATCAACTATTTTGGTATATTTTATTCTATTTGATTCCTGAAGATATTCGCATAAGGAGATAAGATTGAAAACCCATATATAATAGGTGTTTATATATCATATGTATATTCTTGAACAGCAAGAAGAACATCGACGATGCAGGTTTATTGAGTGGCTGCAATGCGTATATATTCTTGAAGAACAACAACGCTTTAAACTTATGCACTTTATTAATACATATTTAAAAGTCTTTTTGAGCATATTTCCCCAGAATCGAATATCTTCACTCTGTAGAATCTTATTATATGCTTCTTCCAATTCTAAGAATCGCAAATTTAGCAAGTGCTATCTATATATAAACGGCTATCAATGATCTATCAGTCAGAAAGTGAATATACGCAAAACACTCGCATATTAAATTAGTGTCTCACGTCAGTGCTGACTAACCCTTGCCAAGGGGGCGTGGCGACCAAGAGAGAGATAGAAAGAAAGAAAGAGAGAGAGAGAGAGGGGGCAATGCGAGGTTTAGGCTCGACAGAGAACCCATTTAAACAGGCAGCCCATCTACGCCTCGCTGTTAATATCAATGTCTGACAGTTGGTGTTGGCATAGGCTTCGATGCTGGCGTCGCTGTCGCTGTTGCCGTCGCCGTCGCAGTCGGTAGTGCTGGCGTTGCCTTATCCGGGTGCGGCTTAACTGTCATGCAACTACAGTAAAGAGGGAAAAGTATCTATGAGGCGATTGAAGTAAATGCGAGAAATGAGGATGCGGATGAGAGGCAACCGATAGCACTGGGCCAAGGACTCTCACCCTCTCCCCTGCCCCCCTTGTCCCTCACCCACTCTCTCTCTCTCTATCTATCTCTGCCTGGTGACAGCGACGCGACGGGGCGAAAAAAAATGTGAAAAATAAATAAAATAGAATGCTAAAAATTCAATTTGCAAAACGTTATCCGTGGGATTTACATAAAGCAGTCATTTTGAAGTTATACGCAGCCCGAATTGGGGCATACTTCTCGCGAGTGTCTGCTGGTGTGTGTGTGAGTGTGTGTGTGTGTGTGTGGAGAACTACAAGCTACCCTCGTTGAGGGCACAGCTAAAACCCGCTGCCATGTCAATAACTTTGCTTGTATTAGTCATTTGAGTAAGGCAGGATTTCCAGCTACAGCTACAGCTACAGCTCGACCCAGTATCGCCCCCCCTACCCACTCCCCCCTTTTAGCTACCCTTACAATCTGCTCGGCTCTTGCGCTTTTTCGCTCTCAGCGTAATTCGAAATTTTTTACTGCGAATAGACGATTGAGTTTGGGTTGCAAATGGAAAACCATCAAATTTATTGAAATCACTTGCTGCTGCCTCAAATGCGTCGTCGCTCACTGCGTCGCTGCCTGCGCTGACGTCGTCGTCGCCGTCCTTCATGTTGCAGTCGCCCTGTCCCTGTCCCTCTGCTCTGCTGTCTCTGTCACTGTCTCTGTCCCTGTCTTGGCCGCATCCTTTGCTATTGTAAACATCAAATCACAGACAGTAAAACCTTCGCTTGGCACACACGCTTACACACACACGCACACACACACACGCACACTCGGCCGACCATACACGCATAAACATAAACGTAAACATAAACAGGCGCAGCGTAAAGCATCTGGGCAAATGTCCTTTCTGGTCATGCTGGTCGCATTGCTCCAACGCGTCTCTCTGTCTCTTTATCTCTCTCTCTCTCTCTCTCCCTCACTACTCCCTGTCTCGCTCGCACCCGCACTCGCTGCTTGTATGCGCTGTAAATTCGGTTCAATTTTCTAAAAAGTTTTTCGCCCGAAATTGACTTGGCCCAGCAAGTTCTTCTCCTCTGCTCTTCCTCCTCTTCTCCACCTCCTCTTCACCACCTCCCTCTCTCTCCCTCCTCTTCTTCTGCTCCTTCTTCGTCTACGTTTCGCTTGGTTATCAAAAAACGCAGACGAGCGACAATAAATAACAAGTACAAGATAATACCCCGGCTGGGAGCTAAGCAGTGTGGGCAGTGTAAGCTGTGCAATACCCTGTAATCTGTAGTCGCCCACGCAGTGTCTCTGCTGGCCAGCTTTTTAGATGTTCTTAAGAAATTTGTGAATTCTTCGAAATGTGCCACGTTCACAGCCCTAAAGTATGCAGTATTTAATATTAAATAAATAACAATTTTGTTGAAATTAAAACAGAATGCAATACAACCTTTAAAGACAGTGCAAACTGTACCTCTTTCTCTCTTTCCCTCATTCTCTCTCCCACGACTTTATTTATAAAATACTGCTTGCATATTATAGGTTGATTAACATCAAATACTGTTTTTTTTTTAAATTCAACAAAATTGGTATTAATATTACCTGTATATATGAATGCAATTCTGAAAGTATTTATTTAATACTGCATGCGTAATATACTCGTAAATAAATTAAATTAAATACTCGATTTACATATCGTATTTAAGTACAATGTAGTCAGTATTGTATACATACTGTTAGTATTTATTTACTAAGTTTTTACATTATTTATTTAATACTGATATCAATTTAAATAATGTTAATTTAATAAATTAAACACATTTTTAAATAATAAAGATTGTTAATATGATTTTCATGTCGTTTAATACTTAATATAAGTAGTTTTTATACAGCATTATTAACTGTATTTTGTATAAATTTCAAATCTGGAAATAAACACGTTTAAAACATAAATTGTACGACAATTTCTATTTAAAGAAATTGTATTTAAAGAAACTTCTCTGGCTAAATTTCTCTTACCCTTCGACCATTGAAAATGGTCAAAAAAGGGTATACTAACTTTGTGCAAATGTATGTAACAGGCAGAAGGAGGCGTGGGAGACCCCATAAAGTATATATATTCTTGCTCAGGATCACAAGCCGAGTCGATTGAGCCATGTCTGTCCGTCTGTCCGTCTGTCTGTGTGAACGCACAGATTTCAGCTATTATAAAAGCTAGAGTTACCAAACTTGGCAGGAAGACTCCTGTGTACTATAAGCAGATGAAGTTTATTTCAAATGTTAGGTGCCACGCCCACCGCCCCCACAAATCAATAATTTAATTTTTGAACTTAATTTGTAAGCGCTGTATATAAGATACAACTTTCTGACTTAAACATATACTAAGCTAAATGAAATATCTACGTAGTCCCCAAATTACAATCCAATCGAACAATAAACACAGAAGTTATTTAAGAAAGTATGAGCATAAAACCAAGTGCTTCTGTCAGCTAACAAGGGTGGCGGGCGAGCTCGAAGTGCGGGATTAATTTCAAAGCATGTGCATATGTGTATGAATTTAACAAATTAAACTACACGGGAACATAGGTCGAAGGGTATCCCACTGTCGCGTTTTGCGCGACTGTTGCTCTCGTTCTCTCTCTTCTCTTTCTTTCTCTTTCTTACTTCATTTCCTCGTTGGTATTTATTAAATGCTACAAATGCTACAAACGTATTTTTAATCAATTTCCATATGAAGTCGTTGCCAAAATGTCAGACAGCTTTTAAAATTATTTTGTTGTTCTACATCTCTGTCTTTTCCCCCCTCGCACTCTCTCTCTCTCTCTGTCTCTCCTCTCTTTGTTCTGTGTCCACTGCACTTCCCTCGCTCCCTCCCCCTCTTCTCCATCACTTAAACATCGCATTCTTCCGGCACAACTTTGTTGTCTGCTGCACAGTAAATTTTCCCTTGCAACGCCTTCTCCCTCGCACATTCCTCTTGCTGTCTCGTTACGTGTGTCATTTCGCAAGTGCTGTCAGTTTAGCGTCCGCTATCCCTTGTCCCTTTATCCCACTGTCCACTGTCCCCTTGTCCCCCTCACTGTGCCCATTGTCCTGCTGTGTGCGCCATATGCAAAGTGAGGCGAGGAATCAATAAACTTTTCCAGTGGTTTAGCAGAAATCTTCGAGCAAATATTTTGCAATGTTTACAATGTTTGCAGACATGCCCCCTCCCTTCCCTCTCTCTCTCTCTTCCTCTCTCTGCTCCTTCCAACTGTTGTGCTGCTATTCGTCTCAGCTCACCTGTTCGACTTCTGTCGCTCGCTTTTATCATGCAATAAAAATTCAATCGCATCGAGCAATCGCCGCCACCTGCCCTCCCCCTCCCTGCTCTGTGCCCTGCCCTGCTCTGCCCGTGCCCTGCCTAGGACACAAAAGCAATGATAGTTATGTGGATACAACAAACTACAAGGCAGCAGAGGCAACTCCAGCAATAACAAGCAAAAGCAGGAGCTGAAAGTCGAAGCTGGCACTGGCAACTGGCGCGGGAGCTGCGTGTGTCCCTGCACAGTGCTTAAATATTCACATATCGCAAATTCAATTGAACGCAACGCACACAGGACATGGCCAGCAAGGGGAGGCGGGGCTGGACAGATGACGGGGGGAACAAGGCAGGACATGGGCAGAGCCTGGACACGGGACACTGCAGTTAAGCCAGGACAGCGTCGTTGGTATAAAATGGTGTTGACAACAGCAATGGGAATACACACACACGCACACGCACACACATACACGCAGACAATGAAGTGACGCACACACACACACACACACACACACACACACACACACACACACACACACACACACACACACACACACATACACACACGCACACACACTCTTCAGCAAAACGTTACTTTTTATATGTTAAAAAGGATTTGCGGTTAAGCCGAATGGACAATGCGAAGCTGGCACTGGTTGCATGCCCCCCTCCCCTCCTTGTCCCTTTCCCTCTGCCCCCCCCCCCCTTGCCAGATAACATCTGCACATATCCCTGGCTAGCCGAGCAACTTGTTTGTCCTACTAATAGGGATCAACATTGGGCAGCCTCTTGAGACGACAAACCCAGCCGTGTACCTCTCCCCCCACCCACCTGCCCCTGCCACGCCCCTGCCCTTGCCACTGTCTGACTAAACAGTCTGGCTGGCCGGGCAGGTGTCGCCTTCGTTCAGGTGCGTCCTTTAGTTGTGTCAACACCGAATACGCTGGGGAAATGCTTCGCCTGCCTTTGCCGCAGCTAATAAGCATCGATATTGCGCATACGCAGCGTGCTGCAGACAGCACAGCAAGCGCGCAATAATCGCATCAAATTGAATTAAATTAAAACTTGCGCAGCATTGCGTAAATCACAAGCAGAAGGCGGGGAGGTGTAGGGGGCGTGGCAATAAATTGGACTTGGGAACGGCAATGAAATTGGGATGAGCAGGATTGGGGGATTGGCATTGGAGCTGGCGTTGTGCGGTGCGTAAGCTGCACATGCCGAAATTCACTTAAGCATTTTTTAACAGTGCCTGTAAAAAAGCAGAAATCGAAAATAGGAGGATAAAGTTTCAGAGGGGTGGTGGTAGAGAGGGAGTAGGGGAAGAAAGAGAAATATGCAGCGAACGTGTTGAATGAGAAGACGGTGAAGGAGAGGAAGTGTAGAGAAAGTTAGTTATAAGGGGGAGTGAGAGAAGAGAGATAGAGAAGAAGAAGGGAGAAAGGAGTGGCACGGAGAGAGTGAGACAGAGAAGGAGAGGGGGAAGAGAGAGAGAGAGAGAAAGAGGGAGAGACTGTGGTAAAGGCAATTGCAGATGAGGAGGCTGAGGACGAAGTGTAGACAGAGAAGAAAGTAGAGAAGCGGTGAAAAAGGAGGAGAATGAGAGGATGGAGTTATAGGCTGAGGAGCAGAGGAAGAAATAGAGAAGAAGGCAGAGAAGGAGGCACAGAGGGAAGAAGAGACTGTAGAAAGAAATGAAGGCAGCGAAGAAGAAGAAAGAGACGAAGACAAACGCGCAGGCGGAGAGGCCGGAAAATCGGGAGGAAAGGAGGGAAGTAAAGATGGAGAGAGAAGGCGGCAATAAGGTAGGCAAAGAGGTAGTCAAAGAGGAAGGCAGTAAGAGGAGAGAGAGGGAGGCAAGGAAAGAGGCGAAGGCGGAGGCTTCACGTGCTCGTCACTAATACGACGACCAAAGTGATTTTAACGCGTAAAGTGGATGGGGGAGGCAGTCAGCGAAGAGTAAGAGAGCATGCGAGCAGGAGGAGGGGCTGCAAATAAGATGAACAGCAAGGTGGAGGTGGAAAAGAAGGCAGAGCAGAAGGAGGAGCAGGAGAAGGAAGCAGAGTAAATTAATGGCGCTTAACTTCATGTTTACAAGACGAATGTGCACAGGGAGGCAGCCAAAGCAGCTCTCAGCTCATGTGTGTGTGTGTGTGCTGTGTATATGATGTGTGTGTGTGTGTGTGTGCGTATAAGTGCAGGCACATCTGCCTGTCGCTGCGACTCCTGACTGATGAGCGTATGCAAATGCGAATTTCAGTTTGACGCATCGCGCTGACAAGCGTCGCACGCGGATTGCGCGTTGCCTCAGTTACAGCACGACTACAGTTACCCCCCGTCCCTGCTCCATCACCCTCCCCTCTACCCTCACTCCCTGCCTCTGCACTGCTGCTGCCACAGTTGCCCCGTGCTGAGCAACTACGCGACGCAGAGCCGATTAAAAGTTGCCACGACAACCTTCGCCTCCCTCACATTCTCCTCCTCCTCCTCCTCCTCCTCCTCCTACTCCTCTTCCAGCTCGCATCGCATCGCATCACACGCTGCTTGCGGTTGCGTGCTCTGCCCTGAGCTGAGCTGACAGGGCTGCAGCCTCGAAAACGCTTTCTAATTAGCAACTCGATCCGGTGGCGCACGAGCTCAGGTTGCCATCGCTTGCTCCTCCCCTCCTCCCCTCCTCCTCTGTGCCTGGCCATAGAGCTCATTGTAGGTCGCCAGCCACGCCCATTTCTATGGCAAACTGTCATTGGTGTAACTGTTTGTAATTATTGTCCGCTAATGTGCACTTACTTTTGTTTAAGGGGGCGTGGCAGGCGACCATTTACGCCCATAGGCAGTCGGGACGAGATTTTTGGTTGAGATTTATCAGCGTGGCCTGCGGGCAAAGCAATGCAAGTAACTGCGGTCTCTGCGCCCTCTGTCGCTGTCTCTTTTACTCTCCCCCCTCTTGTCACAGTCTTCTGCACCCCCTCTCTCTCCTGGGGGAACAGTGGTGGCCGCAAGGTGAATGCGTTATTTGAAATTTATCGACGCACTGGGAATGTTATTATGGCAAATCAATAACAAATATTGACAGTCTCTGCGAGGTCAGAGGGCGTGTCTTTAAAGCGTGTGTGCCTGTGTGTGCGTGCTCTGTGGCGCCACCTGGGGGCAGGCGACAGGATGCGTGACATTTAAATAGCGCTGCGGCAGTTAGTCGAGTGCGTCAGGCACATCATCAAATCAAAAGAGGCGCAGAAGCTGAAGCTGAATGCGAATCCAATTCACACACACACACACGCACACACACACACAGGCAGGCATGTACAGCAGCAAAGCGACTTCAATGAAGATGAAGGCAGCAGCAGCAGGGCGCTGAGGGGGGCGTGGCGCGACCATGACTGATGGCAGTGCTGCAGTTAGATAGACAAATACAATGAGGAGAAGAAGGAGAAGGGCGGCAATGTGGGCGGGGGCGACACATAACAAGCTCAATCAAAGACAAAAAGAAAAACATCAAATCAGCACACACACATACACACACAGAGAGAGAGGAGGGGAATGTGGCAGGGGGGGGGTGAGCATGAAGGACACGCGATTGGATCTGTATTGATATAAATTGCTGGAGCGACTAACGCAAATTACAGCGCGAGAGCAGAGCAAGGCCAGCGATGCGGCAAAGGGGAGGCAGGAGGGGAAGTGTAGGGAGGGGCAGGCAGCGCAAAGGACGCCGTCGCCATCTAAGGGACCCGTCAGCAATCATGGCGAGAGCAAATGAAAATAAAGAAATAATAAAATCAAGCAGCATATTGATTGATTATGCAGCATAAATAATGAAAGAGCGCACAAATACCCTATATATGTAGCCTATAATATACCCCATATATACATGCAGATATATTCTATATATATACACACCCCATTCAGGCAGATTTAAACAATTGTCACGAATTAAGGCAGAAGGGAAGGGATTAGCAGGCTGCAAATTCCATTTCCGCATTGAGTTAGACAGACATATAAAGAGATATAGCAGCTGCTCAAGGGTAGGCTGTAGTGTCGCGTCCGCCCTTCCCTTGCCGACCCTTGCAACTACCTCTGCTTAAATGATAATTTATTTGGCATTGCGCATACGCCACGTAATCGTAATGCAAGTAAACAATCTGATTTCCACTTGCTTTAACGCAATGATTAATTGCTGCATTGTGTTCGTATGTATGTTGGCGTGTATGTGTGTTGTGGTATGGGGTATGTCTGGATGGGGAATGCGGCATGGCGGAGCTTTTATTTATTTCGCTACGCAATGAATTCGAATTGTTTGCAATTTTCTTTTGTTCGGTCACGTAAGTAGAATCTTTGACTTTGCCAGAGTATTGCTGACAGTGTTGATTAACGTGAGAAACTTTAAAGATATTTTTTCAGAATTTAAATAGTATTTTTTATAAGATACGTGTATATGTATAATACATAACAATATAAATGTGAAAAGTGTCAAATATGAAAATATTTCAAAGATAATTTAAGAGTTCTTTGTGACTTTGGTAGGGAACTGCTAACAGTGTTGGTCAACGCTAGAAAATGCTAAGTATTTTTTAGACCTTAGTACGTATTTGTAATGAGATATAGATATAATATATAGGTATCTAATATAATATTTACGCTGAAACTATTAATAGAGAATACGATTAAATTACTCACAATTCCTTTCTTAATTGTTCGAAAGCTTTATAAAAATAATTATTTATACAGACAACGTATTGCATACGTCTTGCAACCTTACACAGACAATCTATATATTTATATTTTTATTTTTAAAAACACTTACATTTTTCTAGGGTATCAAATAGTCTACCTGGCAGCAGCTTTGCCAGCGTGCCTCGTCTTGTTTTGTTTAAAATTTATGTGCAGCAGCTCAGCGATTTATATTTAATTAAATAAGCGTTAGTCTGTGCCTGTACATGTGTGTGTGTGTACTGGTGTGTGTGTGCTGGTGTGTTTAAATGTGTTGTCATCTAAATAGGATATGCGATAAGTTATGCTAAACTTGGGCAGAGAGAGAGCAGATATACGAGTATTCTCGAGTGTCTTTGGGCCGTAATTTATGCATTATTTTCCACTTAAATACGCCCAGCAGGCAATGGCAGAAAGAGTTTGGGGGCAGGGAGAAGGGGACTGCTCTTCTCTCATTGTTATCCTTGCTGTGGCTTGGTTTACTGTTATTGTTATTGCAGGCGCAGGCAGCAGTAGCAGCAACAAAATTGCATTGGCAGGATATGCCGAACATGTTGTTCAGCCCGCTTAGCAGGTTGATTAAGTGCTGCCTAATCGAAATTGTATGAGTTATTTGCATAAATGATTAGCAGGGAGGTGCCATGGGAAGCGAGTGAAGGAGGGGGAAGGGGGAGGGGTTAGGAAACCACAAAAAGCATCCACACTCCACGCTGCATGTTGCCTAAAATAGGCAAATTAAATGAAAAACACGAAATGAAATGAACAAGAGGGAGAGAGAGAGAGAGAGAGAGAGAGAGAGAGAGATAGATAACGCGAAGGGTGTTGAAATTGTGAAAGGTATTGACAGGAGTGGGATGAATGCAGTTTGGGGAGGGTGAATGTAGATGAACTCCAGGCGGAACAAGTGTAGAACGTGTGTAATACGCAAGTGGAACATAGCGTGCACATATATAGATTGAAGGGGATTAGTATGTGGACTATATGTGAATTGTAGTGCTTGTGGATTGCATGTGAATGGTCGTTTGATTGTGAGTGGATTGTGTCAAATGTGGATTGTACGCAGAATGCATGTAAATAAATTGTATGCATGTGGATTGTGGGTGTTTTGAGTGTGGACTGTTAATGGGTTTGTGTGTGGAATGTGGGAAGTTGAAATGTGGATTGTGAGAGGATTGTATGCAGAGTGCATGTGAATAAATTATATGTGGAGTGTGTGTGGATTATGTGTGGAGTGTAATCACTTTGTATGAGGATAACATGTGGCTTGCATGTGGATTGTATTTGGATCTTATGTCGCTCGCATGTGGACTGTAGGGGAATTGTTAATGGACTGACTGTTGAGTGAGTATGCAACGCATTAGAAATGCAAAAAGAAACTCTGATAGTGTGGATCACACTGCGAAGCATATGGAACGTATGTGGATTCTGTGTGGCTTACTCGTGCTGCACTTATGTGCTGCTCCAACGTCTTGGCGATCAACTGCAGCGACTGCTACACCGAGAAGAGAATGGAACGTGTGTGTATTCTATGTTGTCCCCACCTCCAGATGATCGCTTGCAGCGTCAGCCCCAACATTCGCCTTCCTCCCTCACGCTTATTGCTTTTTCGCCCCACCCCTGTTGCACTCTTTGTGGAATGTGGAAAAATTGCTGCCCGGCAGCGGCAGAGCGGCGTCCTCGTCGACGTTGGTTGATTCGTCCCCCTGTGGACAGCGAGTTGCAGTTGGAAATTAAATAGCAATTTTTGGCCAGCTCAACGTGTTGTTGTTGTTTGTTACACAGCAGCAGCAGCAGCAGCAACGGGAGCAACATCTGCTGTTGCTGGCGTTGCAACATTTCAAATAAAAGTTCAACTTTCAGGCAAGCAGACAATGTGGAACCTACAACGCCCCCTTCCCCTTACTCCCTCTCTCTCTCTCTCTCTGGCAGCAACAACAAAGTCGAGCACGGTATTTATTTATTTGTATTTGAGCGCGCAGCTCAATTACGCTTAACGCTTTTGACGTTTTACAACAGGGCAGAGGGCACAGGCACGCACACACACACGCACACCCAGGCACACACACACTGACATACACACTGGCAAACACACACGTGCGAACTACAACTGGGGCCAGTTGAGTTTGGTGTGCCTCGCTGATTGCGGACAGCAGCAGCAGCAGCAGAAAAAGGGCAAGAGATGAAGCTGACGCGGGGGCAGCAGCTCACTGGTGAGTGGAAGGGGCAGGGGCAGGGGCAGGGGGAAGGGGGTTAACAGCTGAGCAGCCATGCTGGCCATGGCCAATGTCAGTTGGCAGCGAAATGAAATGCTTGGCCAAGCGATGCGCAGCGAAATTGTTGGAATTTCAAGCTTGTTTCTGGCTGTATTTGGTTGCGCTTAATTGGTTCTGTCAGCGGCAGCAGCAGCAGCAACAGCAACAGCGGTGGCAACAGCGGCGCCTGAGCAGATTAAAAAAGTTGCGCTAAAACAACATTAGAAGCAGCAGCAGCGGGAACGGAATTTAAAGTATTTGTCTGTGCGGCGCGTTGGCCAAACAATTTGCTTAGTTATCGATATGAGAGGGAGAGATAGAGCAGAGAGGGGTGAGGAAGAGAGGGAAGAGAAGAGAGAGATATGGGTAGGAAGAGAGGGGATAGAAGAGACCGACAGAGAGAGACAACTGGGCAATACTGTGAGCCACTTCATTTCCGGGCTTCCGTTTGTAATAATGAGAGTTTGCAGTAAGCTCGCGAGAAGAATGAAAGGGGAAAGAGTGTGGACAGTGACCGGAGCAAGAGAAGGAGCTGTGGGAGGCTGCTGTGCTCCTTGCTGGCACGTGAACAATGTGCCATTTTCGATTTTGCTCGGATTGGCTCTTCTCTCTGGCCAAGCTGTTTTTGCGCTTTCCTTTTCCTTTTTCTCGTCCTTCGACAGCGAAATGTCCCGGCGAGTGCGCTCAATCGCATCAAAAAGAGTCACGTACGCAGTCAGCAACGTCCGCTACTCCTCAACTCCCCCCTCTGTCATGCTGCCTTGGTCTGCGTTTTACAGTTTTGCACTCAATTGCTTATGAAATTAATAGGATATGTCGGTGTTTAGTATTGACCGGAAGTAATACAATTGATAAGGATTATGTATGTCTCTATACGCCAGAGAGTGTGCCCTGTGTGTGTGTGTTCCATTGTGTGCGTGCAGCGCATACTGAGTGCTGCAGCATGGGAGACATCGACATTGATTGGCCAACTGAGCGTATGAGTGATATTAACGACAGCTCAAGGCAGCAGAGCGGCAATTCATATTCCCCGTGCTGGGCTCATTATCATAGAGCATGCAGTTGCCACAGCGCATTCAACCATTCCCTCTGCACACCCCCCACTCCTCTTGCCATTCCTATCTTCCGCTTTGACCGAAATATTTGCAATAGATATGAACTAATTATGCGCTAATTAAACTCACCTGAATTACGCTTCGATGGGAGATTGACGTCAATTGTAAAGCAGGAAGACTTTAACGATTGTGATTCGAACTGAGTGGGATTCTACTATATGTATAGTGTATGAATAAATGAGTAGATTCAAAAGAAATGAATTATAATTATAATTAATTAGATATCGATAATTATCGACATAAGAACTTTAATTGTAAATATCCCAATCTTTTTAATTAAGTACCGGTTTTTATACTTAAATACTGATCTATCTACCATAGTCTATCGATCATTCATATATGTATGTATATCAATTTGTCAATGTGTTTAGCTTACTGTATACAAAGATTCATTAGTCCGAGTGATTCACTCGATATATAAATCAACAAAATGAACTATCGCCATATAAACTTCGATAATCGATATCTAAATGCTTCTTATTTTATGTAACCACCTTTTTATTACATCTGCCTATCGTTGCCTATTGTTTGCATATACATATTTACCATCTCTCTCTCTTGATCTCTCTTTATATCTATATATCTATTTTATAATGTATCTTTCTGCCTATCGACATATTTATCTACCCATTTGCTTATAATGCTCAAACCTATGTATCATACATATGAATATATATTACTCTAGCAGTTTATGTATTGTATATATAGTATTTCAATACTTTACTCTAATTTGATTTCTGTGTTGATCTATTTTTATATCAAGTTAACTATCGCTCTATTGATAATTTCTCTATTGTCTATTTATCGGTTTATCATCTTAATTATCTAAATATTTATTATATCAATCCAATCTGTCTATTAATATATCATTCTCCAAATCAGTCGATATTTCAGACTATCTTTATTATCTTTATTATATCGATGCATATATATTTTTATATAGCATATTATGGAATCGATTTATACACATTATATTTATATCTAACACAATTCGCAACAGAATTCAACTTCGAGTTTGTCTCTGTATTCTTAACAAGTCTTGACCTTGCAGTGACCCTCATTAAATAAAGCCACCAACGATAGTTTCGATAGCAGTCAACACTTTCACGCCTTCATTGCGTCCATCTCTAGTTGGCATTCGCAATCGACTGCGGAAACGTCAACGGGTTTGGTGCCATTATTAATTCACAATTCTCATTATGTTGAGCTCCCGCACACTGATTGTGCGGCTGTGCCCCCCTCCGCACGTAACTGCCCCCCTCCTCTGCCCACGTCTCTGTGCAAGCATCGTCTATTGTTTTTATTTAAATAATTTAATTGCTTTTCGATTTGTTTACAGGTTGAAAATGCAAATTCTGCATAGGCCGCGAGGCAGTCAATTGACTGCGATTTAAACGGGCTCCCACACTACAATTGCCCCCCAACCCCACCTGCATACAGTTAATTCCTGCGAGAGCAAACAGTGTGGAAGTGTGCGAGTGTGTGTGTGTGTGTGTGGATAATAAAATTAAAATGGCGTGAATGGCAAACAAAATGAAGCGAACGAAGCTTTAAGGGCACAGCGTGGATTGTGGATTGGATTGTGGATTGGATTTAAGCTGAAACTGGCCATAATCCCTGTTAGTATTAACACGGCCCCCAAGGCACCCGCAACACTATTTACATTCGCAATCAAGCCAACCTGCTGCGGCAGCTTACGTAACCACATTAGTCCTGGGCCCGAGCAGGAGAAGTCAGACTGGACTGGAAATGGACTCAAAGCGTTGCCAATTCAATTTGTTTGTCTCACTAGCTCAGGGTTAACTAAATCTTTTGGCGATTCCCCAGCTGCATTACTACTGGAAGCGAGAAGAAGACGGGGAGTAGAAGATGAAGAGTGAGAGTAGAGGGGCAGTGGCAGTGGGAGTGGCAGTGGCAGTAGCAATGTGGCAGCTCCCTCGAGATGAACCCAAAAACTTTCTTGCCGGACTTAAGGCAGAAAAAGTTTCCGCCAGCCCCGCTCCCACTCTCCACCCCTCTCAGGGGGGACTCATACGAGCCACGGCAGCCACAAGCTGCGCCAGCTACAGCTCGGACTGCTCTGCTCTGCTCTGGCTGCTGACTTTGGGCATTATACTTAAATCCGATTCAATTAAAATGCAACCAACTTGCATATGCAATGCAATTTAATTAACGTCGCTGCAGATTTTTGTTGTTGTTGTCCAGGGCCGGACTCGGGTCGCCGAGTCTCAGCAGGCGCATAAATATCCAGTGAGGCGAGAGTGCGTGCAGGGGGCGTAGGCGGGGTACGGATCCTTCATATCCTTCACTTCATTATGCAACAATTATGCACAGCAAAGCATGCGTTTAATCTTTCGCCCCAGACACACGGACACACACACACACGTCTGTGTACTTACTGCATACTCACTTGCTATCCTCCTCTCTTTCCTCACTGTCTCTGTGTCTCTTTCTGTTTTGCATATGCTTTCTCTGCTCGACTCTTTTCCACTTCAGCTGCTACTGTCTCACTCACACGACATACTTTGTTTGTAGGTGTAGCCACGTATACGTGTGTATGTGTGTATGTATGTATCAGGGAATGTGTGTGAGAGTGTGTGTGCTTGTGTCTCCTCTCTCATTGCATTTTCTGTACGATTTAATACGCATTTAAATGCAAATTTGTATGCGAAATTATCTACGTGAAGAAATCTTCAGGTTTTAATAACATTTAAGCGAAACTGCGAACGGGCGTGCAAACCGTAGGAGTGCAGTGTGTATTGGATATAGGAGAACAGCTCTCATATATATATTATAAAAAAAGAAATATATATACATATATTATATTCCAGAAGCTAATGCATTCTTGTGGCATACACGAGTTTCAACTACTTGAAAATGCTATCGAAATACAAAATACATTTCTTTTCCATTTCATAGGTTCTTCTTAGGCAATATCTACTGTACCATATTGCATATACACTACGACTGTATGTGCATATCTATTAATACTGTAAATGTATGATATATGCATCTTTAAACTGAGTCGTTATGACAAACATTTGAGAGACATCACACTGATATGACATACCCTCTAACAATAGGGTAGAACGGTAGTATAGTAAGTATATAGTGTATTATAGTATAAGCATATATCGATTTGATCAATAGAAAATGTATATAACAGGCAGAAGAAGCCATCTCCAGCCCGAGCAAGTGTGTATATGTTTGATCAATGTGAACCTTTGTGTCATTTTTGACTTTTTGTCCGTATGAACACTTATAGCTCAGGGAGTATAGAAGCTAGGATTACCAAATTTGTTGACAATATATCTTATAGCAGCACTTATAAAACAAGGTACTAAGCATTTAGCCACAGTCTCTTCCCTTCTTGTTTAGTTTTAAAAATGTAACCATTAATTTTAGATCATTATTGAATTGGTTGCTTGATATATAATTAATAATAATAAGATTACATAAAAGTACTTTTAGTGATATTTCTAATAAGTGAAGCTTTGTTTAGTGAGTATATTATAGTCGAGCACACTGGCGCTTACCATTTTTTACTTATTTGATTATAAATTAGAATAGGATTTTATTAAATGAATAAAATACCAATAAACATTTCTTCTTCAATAATTCTTTATAATTCGATTTGTTTTTCTTGTTCGCAAGCAGCTTTTAATTAAAGTGTGGCTGAAAGACATTCCTTGACAGGATGTTTTCAGCCGACGTTTTCCAGGGTATTTCATGCTGCTCTTGGAATTTATGCGCTGCATTCCTGTGCAAACAGGGGCGACAGTTCGGGAAAATTGATTAACACGGCATAATTAAAATGACAGACAACACACAGTCTGTTGAGATGGAGCAGAGAGTGAGAGAGGGGCAGAGGTGTCAGTTTATTAGAGCTGAGCGTGTTAATCGATGGGCCTTTCTCCTGATATCCCTTGCCCTACACTGCCACTGTGCCTGTCCCAGGCGTGTCCCTGCCGTACCTTGCCCGTACTCTGACCACGCCCAGTTTCTGCCCTGTTCCTGCCCTGCATTTGCTTGGCTCCTGCTCCTGCCCCTCTGCATTGCCTGCCCCTAGTCTTCCCCTTTCCCTACTCTTCCACTTTCGCTACCCATCTCCCGCTCATACCCCTCCTCTGCCCTCCTCCTTCCACTCAACACGTTTCGTAGGGCACCTAAAAAGAAAAGCGAGCTCGCTATAAATCGCAATCTAATCAAACTCGACAATGCTGACTATAAAATGCTTCAAGAACTTTTTTTTTTGCCAGGCTCCCAGTAGGACAACAACAGCACAGATGGAGGCTACCCATTGCCACGCCCCCCATGTACATGAGGAAAGGCGGCCTCGTCGCGAGGCTTTTATGAAATCGTCAACAACTTTATTTGTTTTCAATGGCAAAATATTTGTGCAGCGCGGCACGTGGGGGTATCTAACTCCCACACACCCCCTGACACAGCACCCCCTCAAACAGCGACAGTGTCAAACTAGATGGGCTACTATTGTCGAGGGGGGAGGGGGTGCAGTGACTGCTCCAGTTGGGTCTGCTGTGGACTTTTTATTAGTTGAGGCAGCTTGCCTCGAATTGATTTGTTGTTATCGCATTGCTGTGGCCAGAGAAGGAGGGGCAGTGGCAACTGTAGCTGGCACTGGACATGCCATCAAAATTGAAAATAAAAGCAACATCTGCGCTGTCAACAAATAAATCAGTCAGACAATTTCATTATTTGACAGTAAAGCGCGATAAACTGTGCCGAAAATCGAGTCAACGTGACCCTCGAACAAGTAAACAGTCGAACGGGGGCGGCAGCCACGCCCACGCCTTGCTCCTTGGCTAAACAAATACTACAACAAATCGCTGTAAAGTCTTCGTATCTGTCGCCTGTTGACAGCTGCAGTGCGGGAGGGCAGAAAGGGGGAGAAAGGGGGGAGGACACAGAAGGGTTCAGGCAAGTTTTTCTCAAGTTGCCGCTCGGCACACACAATTAGCAGCTTCCTCTCGACTTGCTTTATTAATTGAGCTGCAAAAGTTGCGCCACAGCGTGCCACATAACCGTAAACGTAAGCGTAACCCTTGACACTAGCCTGAGACCCGCCCCCCCTCCTCCTCCCCTGCTCTGCCTCTGAGAGACCTCTCACCTAGCGAGCTAAGTAGACCAAGCAGAAGGACGACACACGCCGCAGGTCGCACTTGAAGCAGGAGCGGGTCGAGGGCAACCACGTATGGTAATGCCTCAGTGTGTGTGTGTGTGTGGCATGTACACAAAAGTTGCTCCTCAAAATGTTGGGGACAGCGGGGGCGGTGTAGAGGGAGGCTTGGTGTAACCGCAGCAAATGAAAGTAGCGGCTGACTGGGATTGAAAGTGCTAGAGAGAAGTGAGAGTGGGATAAGAGGGGAGAGGTAAAGGGGGAGCAGGCATAGTTGGAATGCTCGAATAAAATTTCATTAAACACAGCAACACACACACACTAGCACACACACACACACGCACAGACAAGTGCACGCAATTATGGTAAGACAGTTAAGTTTTTGATTGTGGGAATCACGCATGAGTACGCACACCAGCATACACAAGCGAGCACACTGCTCCCCTCTCTCTCTATATCACACACTCGCAACTCTCTCACTCTCTCCCTGACTTGCTCCCGCTCTCTCTCTTGAGTTTTTCTACAACAGTTCGCAACTCAACTCGTGCAGAGAACGCAAATTTTCATTCGTTGCGGGTTTTAGTTTTAACAATTGCCTCAATTTATGTCTCAAACTTTCAAGGCACAACTTCTGCAGGCATTGTCTGCACACACATCTCTCTCTCACTCTCTTTCTCTCTCTGTCTCTCTGTCTCTCTTCCCCTCCCTCTTCCTCTCCCACACACATGTGGGCGGCTCCATAGTCAACTACGCGTGTAATAAATTTCAATGCGTTGTCGTTTAATTAATGATAACAAATGGGGTGGAGCCCCTCAAGCACCAGTGCGCCCAACCCGCAGACGCTCCTGCCTGCCGCAATTACAGACAGACAGAGAAGGAGGCAGAGACAATGAGAGAGAGATAGGGAGAGAGAGAGAAACCGCACTTGTCGTTAATTCAATTTAACAAATATTGACATATGCTAATTCATATAAATGTTTGCCAGCCACGCCTCCGCCTCCCCCTCAATCCGCCCCAGTTTCGCTCCGATTCCTCGCGATCTGCCTGGCATAATTGATTGTAAAAATGGCAATGAGCCGCATTAAAGCGCAATTATTTGCAGCTGGCTATAAGCCATGTCAGTTAGCAGAGCATTTAGCCTGGATTTAGTGGCGCTTAACTGCTCCACATATAACCCATATATGGCATATAGCAACCTTATACTCAGCACATTAATCATATTTCTCATTACTAAAGGAGTGAAGGGCAGTGAAGCTACAAATGGAAATGGACCTGGAAATGGATGGGCTTGTCGAAATCGCTTATGGTTTGCTTGTCAATGGATTTTTGTTTAATCATAAATCGCAACGGAGTAGGAGACAGGGAATGGAGGGGAGATTGGGTTGAAAAGAATAATCATCGTGCCGTTATGCACAGAACATGCCGCAAAATATTCATTTTCAATTAAGTCCTAAAACAAATAAAAGGAGTGTTTTTTATTTGCATAAAGAGAACATAGAGGAAATATCCAAGAGAGAGATAGAGAGAGAGAGAGAAAAATAATCAACTAGTTCTAGTTTAACAATTATATTTTCCTCAGTTTCTTTGATATGAATATGTTCGTTTTTAGGTTAGCTACAAACACATATTGATTGAGCGATGGCTTCTCTATCTTTGCCAGATTAAAGTCTGACTTTAATGAAAATATATTTACGGCACTTTTGTTGCAGTTGCACAGCAAGTCTTTAAGTGGAAACTAAGTTCAATTGTTGGAGAACAGGAATATATATAAATATATTATTTAGAACTTTAGTGTGAATAAATATGTTCATTTTGTCTACCTTTGCTATATTAAAAGCCTAAACTTGTAGCCTCAACTTTCCAAGTAGTTCACAGCAAGTGAATTCCCTTATCCGCCTTAGAACAACCGATTGCCTTGTAGAGCAACCAGTTGAACCAAAGCTGCACAAAGCCCACTTACAATTACTATTATAGACCGATTTCGTAAGTGTCTGTGTGTGAGTGTGTGTGGTCAGCCTTTAGCCGTTTTAAAGCTACTTTCCCTTGGCGCATTGTGCAGCTGCCTCACCACAAATCTAACAATAATTTTGGTCGCGCAATCAATGGCCATAGAAACTTGGGCACCAAGCAGAGCTCAACGCAGGAGGCAGCAAAGAGCTCTCCTGTCTCTGTCTCATTCCCTGCCCCTGTCCCTGCCTCTGCCTCTGTCCCCATCTCATATTCTGTTCCTTCTCTATCATCATCGTCGTGGTCGTTGTCGGTCTCATTGACGGCATCTGAAGTTGATGGCCAGCACATAATGGCAGACTAATGACAATAATCGCCTCGCTTTTTGCCAGGCACACACACACACAAGCACACACATACCATAAGCAGCCTGACAATTTATGGCCAAGAGCAAAGGCTGCTTAAATGAGAAAGGAAGAGAGGGGACATGGGTTAAGTGTGCGAGCTGTGTCGCAGCAGGACATGCGATTTATAAACGCAGCTCGCACGATTATGAAAAATATGCTAAATTATTTCACAGAGACTCTAACGGGACTTCGGCAAAGGGGAGCGAGAGGGGAAGGGGGGCAGATAGGGGCCGAGTCAAGGTCGAGCGTGGCTTTATTAAATTTAAAATCAACTGTTCCAACGTTGTTTTCTCATGTTTTGCTCGTATTGCAAACGTGCTCCATGTGTGGCAGCTTGGGGCGTGGTCCGCAGGGAGTGTGGCATAGTGGTGTGGGGGGCGTGAGGGAGGTAGGTGAGGGGTTACTCGCTCCGGATATGCGACGTGCGCGCCATTATTGCGCCATTAAATTTGTAAGTCAAGCATTTTAATATTTGGGCCAAACAATGCAAACGAAGCGACGGCATCGTCCTTGCACGCGATTCCCCTGTTCCTCTGTCCCGCCCCCTTTTCCCCTTCCCCCTGCCACTTGCCTCATATGGGACCCAAGCTGCACTAAAGGAGCAACGAGGCAGCAAAGGCAGGCAGCGACAAAGATATGCAATTTCGCATATGTACTTATATCCTAGCGACATGAAAAGGATCAATTGTGGCAAAACGAATTGCATACGAATGCGCTGCCTCTGCCCCAGTCTGGGCAAGGGAGGGGGCAGGCGTCAGGGGAGTAGCAACTGCTGCTGGTGCTGCTGCTGCCACTGGGGGCCAGCTCTCTCGAAGCAAAACGACAAAGTAATCCCGGATTTGCATTTTATCGGAATGTGGCGACGACGGAGACGACGCTGCATAACCTGCAGCACCAGCATGGGCACAGTGGTGCAACTGCAATGATAAGCGAGTGAAATTGTATGCAATATATGCAAGAACTATTAAAAGAGAAAAATGTGTTTTATTCTTGAGACAGTTTTAAAATTATACGAGAATTTTTAAGTCCGTCAGATAAAATATGAAATATAGATAGATTTGTTAATCTATCGATATATCGAAGATTAATTTTCAAATTTGTTTCCAGGTCTTTAAAAGCTAGAAAATGTTTTTAAAATTAAAATCAAAGTCATTCACAAAATATCAAACTTAGCGAATTCTGTTCCTGTCGAATATTCAATTCCTCAGAGATCAGAAAAATAATGAAACCATTAAATTAAGTTTGTGATCAAAATTGGTTCCATAGTTTTCTTGCAGTTTTTTTTCCAGTGATGGGAAGTAGGTGATATATCGAACATCGGAAATTGAATATCAATGTAAAAAAATAAATAAATGCAAAATTAATTAACATAAATAATAAATAAGACTTCTTTCTTTAATTGCTCCTTACCTTGAAATATCTTTATAATGTACATCTCTTGATTTTGTTTTTACTTAAATCAGCGTTTAAAGTTGCTAACAGCTTACATAAAACAAATCGAATAAAGTGTACAACACACCTTGCAACACTTGCAACAGCACAACTTATAATTACTTACTCAATCGATATTCATCGCATAAGTGGAAAGAAAAGAAATGTCAATATTGCTGAGTTCCTTCATAAGGTCAACTATTTCAATCGTTAGTTTCACTTCAACTTATTATAAATATATTTAATTTATAGCTCGCGACTTCAAGTGTCTTCCTGCCTAACACTGGACAATGTATCTCTATCTCTCTCCTTCTCTTTCTTTCTCTGCCTGTGCTATCATTTTTGTCCCTTACAAAACACATGATATTTTTGTTGCTAATTGGCAACCCTGTGTCGACTTGTGACCAGTGTGCACAGTAGTTCGCAGTGCAGACAGCTGCAGCTGCACATCTGTCTCTCTCCCTCCTTCTCGCTGTCTCTCTTTCGCACTCAGTTGCTGTCTCTTTCCCGGCTGTAAGTCAGTCATTTGCATGCGTCGCATATTTGTCGTTACAACAGGCAACTGTTTGTTATGCAATTGCAGTCGGCGAGTTGAGTCCTTAGTGTCCTGCATGGGTATGTGTCATCTGTGTATCTGTGTGTGTGTGTGTGTGTTGTGTCTGCTGGCTGCTGCATGGCACTGTTTGTTTTTGTTTTCTGCATGTTTGCAGCGGCAGCTTATTCATATTACATAAACTAACTGCGCGCGCGTCTTGCGTAACGAATCGAAACTGCAATCAGCCAGTGGGGGAAGAGGCAAGGGCAAGGGGAGAGAGGTGGAAAAGGAGTAAGGGAAAGCTTGCTCTGCAGTGTGGAAAAAGTGGAAAAACGCTTGTCGCACTAATGTGCAGCGCCATCGCTGACATTTCTAATCAAATTTGGGCCGAGCTGTAAATGCGGCTAAATGATAAGCAGAGCAACACGATGAGTGTCGTCTGATAAGGTACACACACACACGCACGCATACATATACATACACACACTCGCACACTCACGCACAGGCCACAAATAAAAACACACACACACACACACTCACACACAAACACGTCAAATGTGCGATTTGCCAACTACGTGATGCCTTTTGTTGGCCATGGAGTTTTCCGGGCAACAGTTGCGAACTGTTCCCCCTTCCCGCTTCTTGTCCCCTCTCTCTCTCAGTGGCAGCCATCATAAGCAAAGCGACGGGCTTAGAGCAGGCCAGACAAAACTCCAGCACGCACACACCAACACCAACACCAACACACACACACATGCAGGCACATACACGGGGGCATTGCAAATGGCAGCTCAGTTTGTTGTTGTTGCTGGCATTCCAAGTTGTGCCACACATTTTTTAACATTTTGGCGAGAAACGCATTAAAATTTGTTGCACGTCGCATAAATGCTACCACTGTGTGTGTGTATGTGTGTGTGTTTGACTGTGGCAAAGGCGAACGAAGCAAACGAGCAGCAAAGGGTGGCAAGGCCAAGCCAGAAGGGAGTTGGAGTCGGCAGAAGAAGGAGGGGAAATTGGGAATGGGGTCGCTGTCAGGCAAGGCTGGCAGCTTGAGGCTGGCAGATTGGCACACACACTAACACACACACACACACACCTAGCCAAAGCGAGGAAAAACTTTTGCTTCGCTCTGCGCACTGCAGGCAAATAAATTTGCGGATACCGAAACCGAAAACAGCACATAAAATCACAGCTAGAGATTGCCAAAGGTATTTGCAGTAGAAGTAGGCAAGAGAGAGAGAGAGAGAGAGGGATAGGTGCGAGAGGGGGGCAATCAAAGCCAAAGCTGGGCGCGTTAAAGCGTAAGGTAAAATAGCTAAAGAAAGCCAACAAGAGTGCTTGATTATGCCGCATCAGGCTGGTTGTAGCTTTAAAACAACCAAAAGAAAACACTAATGTGCAAGGGCTGGGGGCGTGGCAAACCCAAATTTAATATAAACACCAGTTGCGTAATATATAGAAGAAGTTGACGAACAAATTTGATATATCTAGCTCGTTTTATAAAGTAGTTCTGCGAAGAGAACTATAATTATGCCTTGCAATAGATGTGGGCGTGGCACTTTAGGTATTAAATAAATTTCAGTTCCATAATATATAGAAGAAGCTGACGAACAAATTTGCTATCTCTAGCACGTCTCATAGCAGAGATCTGCTCATTAATGTAGCAGAAACTGGCATGAAAATAGCCAAAAATGCAAATAGGTTAAGCATGTATATTTTTATTTAAGCTGCCACGCCTTTCTCTGCCTATACTCACCTTTCTTATGTCTGTTTAATTCGTGCAGCCTTTTTATTAAATGATGAAAAAGATAAGCAAACAATAATTATTGGTTATATTTAATAAGGTTGCTGCCAAATAATTGCCAAGTGTGGCAACCCTTGTCTGTCTTCTCTCTCTATCTCTCTCTCTCTCATAGTACACAGAGTGTGCTGCGTGAGCCTTTTATCGCCAGCAATTACTCCAAATGGCAGCTCCCATCTCTGCCCCAAAGTTGCCAATAACTTGAAATAGTTAAGCAAAGGAGTTTCTCCTCTGCCCCCTTCCCCTCCCTCTGCCAACCCTTACATGCTAAATGTGCAATCTGAGACCTCTAATTGCAGCGCATTCATCAGATACGCGCAAAGGCGAAGGCTAAGGCAGACAGGCAGGCTGAGCTAATCCATGGCGACTCCTGCCTGTGTGTGTGTATGTGTGTGTGGTCTAGTGAGGATACGTTATCATTACTGTTGTTGTTGTTGTTGCTGTGATTTCCATGAAGGAAAATTGTAAATTGCTTTTAATTAAAAGCACAAAACATAAACACCTGCTGTGCTTTGCCTTTGTCTTTGCCTCTGCCTCTGCCTCATTCACTGCCTCTGCCTCTGCCTGTCTTTATCTACCTCACGCACCTAGTCGGGGCCAATAAAACAACAGACGGAAATGAAATCGCACTGGCTGCGATTATAACTCCAGCAAGAACAACAATAACAACAAGGCAGGAAAGGGAGGCAGGCAGCTCCTACTGTGCGGCACCTACGTCCTTTGTCTCCGAGGAGGGACGCATTAATAAGCCCACAATGGGTTGCAGCTTGCGTATCTGTGTGTGTGTGTCTGGAAAAGGCGTCAGCTGTGCGTCGGCCTGTGGCCTCCAACTCGTGTGGCTTGTTACTCATACGCAGCGTGTGCCGCTTCGATTCATCTAGACAATTTGCTAAGGGCAGCTGGGCGATGTGTGCTCATTAAATCGTAGCCGTGCACTGAGAGAAATCAAGTGTAGAGACTTACAAAGATATTTTTTAGCGCAAATGCCGTCAGTTTGCTTAGCTTTAAAAGGCTAAAAAGGCAAGCTGAAATTAGTAAGTGATTAACATGTTTTCTTCTGTCCATTTTATGGAAAATATTTACCAAGTTTCTTACCTCGCTGCCCCGTTAGTGCCCTTCTTCAGTTTCCCTAAGCCAACACCCCCCCCCCTGCTTTTGTTACATACTCCTCTGGCCACAATGGACACTCGATGGCAGCTCTGTTCGCTGCCTCCCGCTGACTTGCTGCCACAATGTTGCACGGCATCAAGAGCGGCGCCACATGCCGCATTTGCATGCAACACAACGTGGCATGGGCCAAGCAAACATTGCCAACGCTTGTGGGGCTGCATTTATTGCATGCCAACCTCCTTCCCCTTCCTCCTCCCCCCTCTCCTGCTCTGCCCGTGCACGCTCCTTGCACGGTGTCGGCCTCAGTTTGTTGCAGTTGATTGTTTTCGCCTCGTGCGGCTGCCGCATACCGCAAACTGTGAAAATGTGAAAATGCACAGAAACAAAAATTGAAAATCCAACCAACCAACCAACCCTCCTCACCCCTGCTCCCTGCAGCGCCCCACCCACATGCAGCAGCTTCTTCGTCCTGTGGATGCACACAGATTCCTTTTGTTGCCTCCGAAGTCGCCTCGGCCATAAATAATGCAGCATTATTTTCAAATAAACTCGACGTTGCGGCTGCCTAAGGCAGCTGGGCTGCCTCTCCCAGTTCCCAGTTCCCCTCCCCATCCCTGCTTGTCCTTTCCGCCTGCCGCCAAATGATTTTCACACATGAAGAACGCGCAAAACTGCCCATAAATCTTGGCGAGCATCGTCGCTTTTTTCTCTTCTTTCTCTGCTTTCTCATTCTCATTTCCATTTCCATTCGCTGTTGCGTTTGGTTTTTTCATTGAATTTGATTCGCAAACATACGAGGCAAACAACACATGCAACAACCACATGCAACACTGCCACAGACGCAGTCATAGTCACAGTCACAGTCACAGCATGCAGCAACAAAAGGGGCACAAAAATAACAACTCTAGGTGACTCTTGCCCACTACGCTGCCTACACCCGTCAGCCAAATGTCCAATGAGGGCGGCAGCCATCGTTGCAAGTCCCCTCAACCAATATGCAGTTGTTGCTGCTCCCACTGTTGCTGCCCCCAGCGAAGGCAAACAGATGCCCCGCCATAATTCCAGCAGAGAAGCGTGGCAAGTGTAGCCCAATGCGTATTTCATTTCGCGAATGGGAATTGAGCCGGAGAAAAGAGGGAATACTGACAAAGGAAGAATTGGGAAAGGAAAGAGAGAGGAAGAAAATAGAGGGAGGGAGAGAGAATGAGAGAGACTTGTATACATGACAGAGGAAAGTGTGAACAGAAAACTGATGTAAGTTTCAGCAAGAGTGAACAGGTATAAATAAGTTAAACATTTATAAATTAAATGAAATCTTTTACAAAACTAATTACTATATCACAAGATATAAACAATATTTACAGATCTAACTAAATATTTGCATATTCCTTAAGTACCTGCTTAATCTTTAATATACTTTCTCTGCATTATCGTTTGTTCGTACAATTGATTTGTATGTTTGAATGTGCGTGTCGTTAAGTAGACAGTTGCGTACTTCGACATACATGTGGTGAACAATAGTTTTGGTAGATGCTTTATGTAATTAAATGAAATGGATGTTGTTTGATGCTTATGATTTATTTGGATAAAAAATGTTTAAAAAGTTACGCAGTGGCACGTGTTGTGTGCTTGTCAGTTTGCGATCGAAAGAGAGGGAACTTAACGATGATTAAAAGGATATCGATAAATTAAACAGATTAATATCTATTGAAAGTAAATATTTAAATAAGTGTGAATGGCAAATTGAGAGGGTTGCCAGATCTTCATATACATATATTCTTTTAATGAGGAATTGAAACAATAGAGCTCTGCTTATTAGTTTATCAATTATCATTATGGTATTGACAATACTTAGAATTTTAATTTGTTATTTCTTTCTTGCAGAAACTCGACTGTTGCCATTTGGTTTTTCGTCTTTCATATTCATTACAAATACAGTAGAGAAGGCATTCAACATATTCAGGTGCAATCACGAAAACGATGTCGAATGCAAAAGCAACCCTGTAGCAGGGAATTTAGCTGGCGATGCTAATCTGAGATATTTAAAATCCAAAGCCATCTGTTGCCTTAAGTAATGCAACAGTTAGGCTAGTAAGAACATATGATCACTAAGCATCGAACATATAGAGTACTCAAACAGCGGAATCTACTCATTTGATGCAATGCAGAGACTGGGTCGGTCCCAATGAGTAGATTCCGCTGTTTGAGTACTCTATATGTTCGATGCTTAGTGATATGGTATACATAACATACATAAATATGCTGTTAATAACATGAACATGAGCTGTTAATAACAGAGCATAGTTGCAGCGTAATAATCGTACATAAGATATCGATAATAAAGAGCATTATATATTCAGACTCAAACATTTTCTTTCCTCAATCTTAAAGTGTCTTTCCTCCGGAGTGTGTCGCGTGTAAAGTTTTAATTTTATTTATCATTTTATTTAATTTTTAAAATGTCTGACGATGAACACCATTTCAACACCGGAGATTCTGGTGCAGCGACCACTTTCCCAATGCAATGCTCGGCACTGCGCAAAAATGGATATGTAATTATTAAGAGTCGTCCATGCAAAATTGTGGACATGTCTACCTCGAAGACGGGCAAGCATGGCCACGCCAAGGTCCATCTCGTTGGCATCGATATATTCAACCAGAAGAAGTATGAGGATATCTGCCCTTCTACACACAATATGGATGTACCGCACGTCAAGCGAGAGGACTATCAGCTCACCGATATAAGTGATGACGGCTTTTTGACTCTGATGGCGGAGAATGGAGACATTCGTGAGGATCTGAAATTGCCCGAGGGAACATTGGGAACTTCATTGCGCGATGATTTCGATAATGGCAAAGACCTCTTGTGCACCGTGATGAAGGCCTGTGACGAGGAGTGTGTCATTGCCATCAAAAACAATTCTGCATTGGATAAATAGGTTGATCCGAAAGCATTCAACACTCATCAGTCTGATTCTAAGCGAGAGTAATGATTTTATAAATAAAATGATTGAACAATATCTTTTGTCTTTTGGTCTTCGTGTTAAGGGGAAAAAGAGCATTCTATTTAGAATGCAAGACAGCATAACAAATTCTTTATTACAGATATATATTCAAAGGGGTGTTGTCGAAAATAAATCTAAAATAAAATATTTAATTTTCATATTTAACGATACTAGAGATGCATAGCAACTGTTTTTCAGTGTTCATCAATGTGCTTCTCTTAATTTATTACTAATATTATTCGTGGAAAATTATTTCTGGCACGTCTGCAGTTCAGGAGCGCCAAGATCAATCAATTGATCCCTGATAAGAGATTGATCCTGAGATAAATCGAAAATAAATACTAAATACAAATTTTCTATTTGCGGCTGAGTTCAGGAATTTATACTCTGCCATTTCGCATACAAATTCTCAGCTGAAACGACAAGTGTGACCAGGTGTCAAACACTAAAATAATCCCTGTTTACTTACAGCGCGCATTTTAAATGAATTGCTTGGGTTCGTTGTGCATAATTGCTGAGGCACTATCCAAATCTAACCTAATTTTCTGCTTGTTTCTAACAAAAACCGATAATAGTTAATGGTTTGATGTGTTAAGTTTGGGAAAGCCAGCTCCGGGGACCAAGTTGCTGTCATGATCCCTGGTCACATTTGCATATGCGACCTCTTTGATGCCCATTTAATGCACCTTTGAATTACTCCAGCATTCACTTTGCCATTCTGCCAACACTCTCACACTCATCCAAGTGTTTTTCGTTGTCGTGCCCTGCCTTGTCTCTGGGTTCGCATAAGTGTCCACAGATTTATGGCAAGTTAATATGCTCATTTCACCCAGTTCACCCATTGCACCCATTGCCCAAGGAGGGCATAAACCAAACCATAGTTGAATTGCCTTGGATAGGAATCGGTGTAGTTTTGCCCTGCTTACCCCACTGTCTACTCTCTTTTTTGCTCCTTCTTTGGGTACTTCTCTTCTTCGTCTCTTCTCTTCTTTATGCCTTTTCTTGTTATTTTCCCTCTCTTTGTTCCTTTCCTGCACCCTTTCCTACATCTTCTCCAATGCCTGTTCTGTGCTCTACTCCTGCTTCTTTTACTTCATCTCTCTCTAGCTTCCTCACTTTCTTTCCCTGCCCCTTCCTTGTCTCCTCTCCTGCTGCTGCTTCTGCTTGGCACACGGCAAATTATTAGTTGAGCATGTGCCAAAACTATTGCTGCAAGACGCCGCCATCGTTCGCCGGGTAAGTAAGCACAGCACACACATGCAACCACCCTCACCGCCCTTCCCATCCTTTCCCCCCTCCAGCAAAGGACCAACAGAGCCTATGGCATTTCTATAGTTGGCAGTAGGTCGCTGAATTTATGGCCGTTGTCTGTCGCGGACAAAGAACATCTTTGAATGTTGTAGAACTTAAGTGCCAGTGCAAATTTTCTGCCACTTCATGGCACACACACACATGTACTCAAGTTTATGTCTTCCTGTCTATGTATCCATGTGTGTGTGGATGTGTGTGTGTTGGTTTTTGTTGCCACTCACATATTTTTAGTGTTCTCAGTATTTGCAGTGCGGGGGCATTTCCGTTTGCTTTATGAAAAGCCATTTGCAATTTGGCGCTTCTTTCGAGTGCAGCCTGCCAGAAACTTCATTGCAATGCGAATATTTGCCATCATCCAGTACCAACACACTCCTCTACCCCCTCTATCCCCTACTTACACCTACACTGGAGCAGGCAATGCGCTTTAAGCCCGACGATAAGGTTAACTCTTAATTGTCTTTGGCAAATAGAGTCGACGGTGCATCGGGCAGAAAAAATGCTTTAATTAAGTGAAGGAAGGGAGAAAAAAAACGGGCAAGTGAGTGTTATAGAGAGGAAGAAGAAGATGGAAGGGAATGAGAGTGGAAAGCAGAGAGAAAGAGGAGGCTAAGACTGACTGCAGAAAAGATGAAGTCAAGACGAGGACGTATATGAAGGACATACACGACAGAAAGCAGAAATAGCGATAGAGATACATACACAGCGAAATCTATACCTAACAATACAATAACTGCACTTCGAAGACTCAGAATGTTCTGCCAGGTCAGAAGTTCCTTGTGCAAGCTGCACAAATTTAAAACCCTTAGGATCCTAATCCGCGGAATTTCCCCGTATTGAGAGTGCTTAGGTATGTGCGCGATAGGTGTCATAAAATATACCTAGAACAGCATATGGTGATTTCAAGTACCCCAGATTAGCGTAGGTAGGTAGGACACCTGCTGCATATAGTGTGTATATAATATGCGTGCTCTACTCAATCTGCATATCAGTACATTCTGTACATTCAAAGAGTGTGCATCATTGTGTTCGCTTCTATTATTATTGTATATCACAACTATCTCAATTCGTGCTCGACACAGCTCGTTGTTAATTTCTGCTCTTCCAAGTTATTACTCCTTAAAGAGGAACAAAAAATATACAAGATGAATATGGAAGAATTTGATCTGATGATGAAGCTAATGGAATTAATAAAAATTAAGAACGAAATAGCTAGTGAACGTAGGAAGGCTGGACTAGCTGTGCCATCACCATCTCCAAAACGACCTCGTTCAATCTACACCTGCCAGCCGGGACGTGTGGTCCAGTGTAACTTCAAAGAGAAGCACAAGGCCAATGCCTATCCACGGACGTGCCAGCGCATTGTCGTAACCGATTCGCATTTCTACGTTGTGGGGGGCTACAATGCTTTGAATCATGTACCACCTTACAACATGTTCCGCAACTTTCAAGAGCTCTGGAGTTTCAACTTGGCCACAAAACGTTGGAAACAGGAACTCGACTCAGACAATGTGTTCTTTCCAGAATCGTTCTTTATAAGTGCCATCGTGCCTTACAATAGTATGCTTTTGGTAAGTATTTTGAAGAAAAAGAGATATTTGTAGATATCTTAGGAATGAATCGAATACTAAATGTCTCTTCTACTTGCAGTTATTCGGCGGTCTTATGATTACACCCGAAATAAACGAGATAACGAACGAATGCTATGTATTTCACACAAGTGACACAGTTGCCAAAGTTCCTGACGATGCTCCCCAAAGAGTTCCTGGCAGACTGGAGCGCTTTAAAATGACCGGAGATATGCCTCAAGCAGATTATGGACAGGGGACTGTTATTCACAACAATTATCTGTATTCGATTGGCCAACCGATGACTGTCGATTACACTAGCGAAGTGTACCGCTTGAATTTGGGTACAATGGTCTGGGAGAAGGTATTCGCATGCGACCTGCAAATACAAAGATTCCAGCACGATCTCTATCGGAACGAGGTTATCTATAATGGCAAGCACATCTTTGTGCTGGGCAACTGCACCAGCTTCGCATATTGTAATCTCAAACGTGTTCCGGCCTTTAATCTGGCGACTCACACTTGGGATTTCTTTGACACACTACCAGATGGACACAAGGGATATCCGCAGCGTCGCTATAAGTTTTCCTCTGCTCAGCACACGTCCCCCAATGGCGACATTGAGGCATTCATCACAGGCGGAACACAGCAGGGAGTATTTGAGAACGATCTATCGGATATCTGGAAGCTGAATATGCGGACCATGCAATGGACGATGATACAGAGTAACCTGCCTTCTCGCGTGCATTGCCATTCAGCGGGGCAAGCCAAGAACGGCTGCATGTACATCTACGGTGGCACCGCGATCACCGATCACCAGAGGGTGCAAGTAAACACCAATGTCCACAAGATGTGGCTGACCATTCCGAAGTTAAAGGACATGTGCTGGGATGCCGTTACCTACTACAACGATAATATCGACCTGCATGATCGCCAGGTACTCCATGAAGAGGGCATACCCACGGGCTACACTGATCGCCTGCCGCCGCAGAAAAGTGTGCCAAGTAAGCAGGGGTCTTCTTAGAATTGAAGTACTCGAGCTCTGCTATGGCATACACCTTGATCAAGCTTTAGATTAAGCTTTACTCTCTAAAGATTACACCCTTCTAGATGTGTAACACCCTTGACAACATCAACAATTAACTATTGTCAGTATAAATTCGATAAAAAATCGTTGTAATTAAGTTTCTTAATTTAATAATAATAATGTGTTAAGTATAATATATAATATTGTATTAAGTATCTTAATTTAATAAAATGTTTTATAAACTAAATTCATATCATACAACTATATTTCTTTCTAATTTTTCCTTCAATATTTGAAATTTTGAATTACATAAGTCATATTTCAAAGAACTAATTAGTGATAAATTGCACACTTCTATTAAAAAATCAAAGCAATCACTCGAGGTAACCCGTGACATTGACAAGGGCCCCGAAACCGTCTCAAAGGCCGTGGCTGTAAACTAGTGTGCAAAATGAACATAGTCTCTACAAAATTACAAAAATGTTAATGCGATAAAGAGGTAAGATATGAAAAGGTAGAAAGATGTAGGAAGGAAAGAAAAGTAAGAGAAGCAACGACTTTTTAATAAAAGTACGATAAAAGAAAGATGAAAAGTAGAGAGATCAATATGCAATAGCTGAGAACTAAATAGAAAAAAACATTGATGATGAGGCAATGATGGCATACGTGTAGAATGACAGACTGCGAAAAGTTGCTTTCACTCAGTTAATCGCAGTCTGTCAGGTCAGGTGAACAGATTTATAGCAAGGAGCTGATAAATAGAAATGTGAGAAATCTGCAGCCAGTCGAGTGCAGCAATTAGTAACATAAGCCGAGTGCAATAATACTTAACAAGGTGTCCAACTCGGATTGCCAGCATGGCCATGAGCTGATTATGAACAGCAGCAGGATGATGAGGATGAGCAGAAGTAGCCCGATTGGGGTTCAATTAAGCAGATATAATTGCACAGACACACATACACACCTGCAGACACACCTGCACAGTCATTTGCTGCAACTCACTCGTATAGTGATTTGGTAGCACATCAATTGAGAGAAGGCTCAACCCCCTTAGGTCATTGGTGGGCGCGGCTTAACCCGTTTAAGCCCATTAAATCGTTATTGTTGTATGTGCATTTGCATTTGCCACACTTTACTGTTGCTCTGCAGTTGTTGCTGTACTTAAAACATATGTTGGCTATTTGTAGCAACAAGAAAATTACACAAATCGTTAAATATTTGCCTCCACCTCCTTTTTTCACGCAGCACTGCAACACTGGCAATGGACCCATAAATTCTGCCCTGTGCGCGCAGCCATTTTACCTGTGACATTATTATTGTCGCCTCTTGTTGTGTGCGAGTGTGTGCGAATGTATGTTGGTGTTGTTGCTTTTTATTTGTTTGCCGTAATTGCGGCGACACAAAAAAGGGCAGTACAAGCCCGCAGAGAGATAACGACAGCAACAGCAACAAGAACAATGCGAGGGCCATAAAAATTTAATGAAAATTAAAACGAAAATAATTTGTGTGTTTAATTTAATTTTATGATGCCCTGAAGACGGCGGCTGCAGAGGCAACAACGATGAATGAGAAGAAAGAAATTCGCTGGGTGGATTTGATGAATGCGCCTAAAACTATGCAATGAAATCGTAAATCAAGCGCACGAGCTGCCAGCAAGCAGGGCAAGCAATGCAGGAGAGGGCAGAGAGAGAGAGTGAGAGAGCGTAGGCGAGCATGCAAACAGCTCAAGGCTCTCTCGAGCAGATTTTCAATGGGCAAATGGAAAAACAATAAACCAAAAGCAACGCTGCGGTGCTCCCTCTCCCTCCGTCACTCTCTTTCTCGTTCTCTATCTATTCCCCTCTCTCCATCTCTCTGTTGTAGCTGTTGTTATCCTTGTTTAGCCAGGCAAAAAATGATAACAATAACAATAACAGTTACCGTAATGCTAACAATAACATTACTTCAAATTTAATTTAAATTATTTGCCAGCTCAGCAGACAGTTCAGCTCGCTCTCCTTCCCCTCCCCCTGTTGACCACTTTGCACAACAATTGTGTGAGATGCGTATCGCAAAATTACCTGTAATGTTTTGGCCACTGCCCGCCATTATCCTGTGTGCAACAGCAACGACAATGGCCGAACATGTGTGTGTCTGCTCACATGCGGGCAGAGGTTAAGGCAGGCAGAGGAGGGAGAAGAATGGAGCAAAAAATAGTGTAAGCTACAAAGCTATCACCAAGAGGGAAATGGGTAGGGAGGAGAGGGTGTAGAAATGGGCAGTTCACGTTTTAGATAACATCGGGTGTCATCACAGGGTCAAATCGTGGCATAGGGTCAAATAACTCGTCAGGGCAACATGTTTGTATGCGAAGTCCACTAAACGTTTATTAAAATGTCACCTAACAAAACGCTTAATAAGCTTAAGCTATACGAGTACAATATGATTAGGCAGGACACGCAGATTGAGAAGAATGTGTTTGCAGGTAGGGCAGTGTTATTGGGATTGACTTGCAGTAAGAGGGTGCTCTGTTTGGGTTTCTATGTTCAGGTCTGTTTAGGTCTGTCAGATCTGTCTGGGTCTGTTTAGGTTCCTATGTCTATGCCTAGGTCTGTTTATGTACCATTGTTCAGGTCGGTGCAGATCTGTTTAGGTACCTATGTCTAAGTCTGTACTTACTTATGTTGAGGTCTTCTCAGGCATCTATGATAACGCATGTGCAGAAGGTTTCTTGCTAGATATAACTTTAAATGCCCAAGAAGGTGTTCGAATATAAGATATATATGTTATTATGTATAAAAAAGACACATTTATTTTTATATGTACTTCAGCGGGCCAAGGATCTTTAGTTAATCTGTAGTCTGTTAGTGCATTGCATCAACGTCCAACTCATTACCCTGCAGGAGATCTCTTTATCTAGAAAGAACTAAGTCGATACACAGTGAAACTATTAATTCGATGAGTAGAGTCTATATTAATTAAAGTATGTGAGCTGAATGTGAATTACATATATCTAATCCTTAAGTAACTTCTTAAAGGATTCTCTGAGAAAGGAATGTATATAAAATTTAGTTGTGCAAGTCTATTTGCTGTTGGTTTCCCCTCATTGCACAAGAAATTGTTTAGCAATCCATAAAAACCTTAAATGGTTTACTCTTGGTCGGCATAGAAATCCATCATATTCCATTACGCTATACATAAGTCTGTCAGTTTTGAGGGAATCTTCATCAAATTCTATTCAAGTTCAAATCAAAACTGACAGCATGACTTCAATGCAGAATCTGCCAATCTTATTCGCTTCATAATTTTCAATTTCAGCTTAAATGTGTTCGAACAAAGCGTTAGCTGTCACTCCAGGGGAATTTGTTTAACAGATCTCGCAATTGGGCATCGGGTATTGGGTATTGGGAATTGGGGAATCGAGAACAGACCTTGTTAATTTCGACCTCAATGGCTGCAATTACTGCGCTCTATTTTCATGAACACCTAATTTCCACTTTGAAATTGTAGGCGGAACAGAGAGGAGGGGCGAGGTGAGGGGGAAGGGGTGGAAAACATGGTACGAGAACAACATGACAACAGTCATAAGCCTGCACTCGCGATTTCCCACGAATTTCCCTGCTGTCTATTGCTTTTCCAATCGTATTTCCATTTCCGTTTTCCTGCTGCTGGTGCTGTTGCTGTTGTTGCTTTTCCAGCTGCTGCATTAGCAATTCAAATTCGATGCCCGCCATTAAACTCATTAACTGCACACAGATGCACAGGCACGAGAAAGCAGGGGGTGGCAGGAGGGGAGGGTGAGAAGAGGCTGCAGACAGAGCCCATTGATAGACACCCTCAGTCGACAAGGAGAGCAAAACATAAACAGCTAAACAGGCGAAATAAACAGACAAGTATGGGGTGGGGGAGAGAGAGGAGAAGGCAGGCAGAAGGATGTCAGGTGCAGGCTGGAGAAGGAGGGAGGGGGAGGGTACTCACCTTTAACGACTGCAACAAATGATCGACAAATGAAGCGGCGTCTTCATTAGCAACACTAGACCAATCCACTCGAGACTGGGCATAGTTTTTGCTCAAGCGGAGCCAGGAAAGGAAGCAGAAAGGCAGCAAAAACTAAACGTAAAACATAAAAAAGGTAGGCATAGAGGAGTCCCCAGTGAAAGAGGGGGAGTAATGGCAGACAGCTGATGCTGATGTAGTTTGCATGCGAAACCCATTTGCACGCCGTTGCCAGCGATGCCAGTGTCGTAGACTGCGTGGAATAGTTGACTAGACTGGCAGGAAAGGGGAGTGGAAGAGGAGGTGTAGAGAGAGACACAGGAGAAGAAGAGGCAGAGAGAAATGGCAGTGGGGGTGAGGCAAGCTAGCTCGCAGGATAATTGACTTTCAAATCAGTTTGCTATAAATTTTTATCGGCACTTTTGATGCTGTCGCCGGCAGCGGCAGCCAGAGCACTCCACAGAGAATCAGGAGTAGGAGAAGCATGATGAGAAGCAGAGCGAGGGGCAGTACGATGAGGCTGCTCGCGGCATTGTGAGCGTCGTCGGCGGCGGCGACAACGGCTGCAATCAATTGCCAAAGTCAATGGGGACGGAGCTGGTGATAATTGCCAGGCTGGAGCTGGAGCAGGCAGCAAGTCAGTGGCAGGACCAGCATCAGCACCTCGACCTGGACCTGGACCTGCACCTGCACCTCGACAAAACACCACTAATGAGTTTTATTGAGTAGTCGCTACGCACACCCCTTTCAGCACTGCCAGCACCTTCTCTGTGGGGGAATCTAAAAACGAATTTGATGACGCACGGAAGCAGTTAATCAAATCTGTAAGTGCCCCCGGGCTGCACTCTGGGGCGGCACTCTGCATAGATGGTAATTGCATTTGCGCATCCCACACACACACACACATACACACACACAGGCACACACATGCTCCAAGGCGAGTTACCGTTAGGATACGCTTCGTCTGCGAGCTCCGAAAATAGAAAGGCAGAAAGGAAATGAAAATTGGCATAAGCACGTAAATTATGTGCTGCCAATTAGCAGTTCCAAATTTTTGCACGCAATTCGAAAGGAAATACTACAAAAAAAAAACGAAAGAAAAACGTAAAAAAAACTGTAGAAAAAACGAAAAAAGAAAAGCAAATGAAAATGTGCCCAAAAATAGGCAAAAAGCGCGACGGAAATCCAAGCAAGCAGCGGCAACAAAAGGCAACGCCCATAAAAAAACACGCTGAATGAGAGACTTGCAAGGCAATACGACTACAGCATACCCTGTAGTAGGACATATAAGTGTTAATATTGATTTATATATTAGCTTGCATTAATAAGATCTGCTAGAACTCAGGAAATACCTCTAATTAATGCAAGTAGTTTCAACCTGACTACTGTATACCCTGTAGTGGCAGAGAAAGCATCATTGCTGTGCTAGTTGGTGTTAGTTGAGTCGCTTCAAATTTACTGTATGCGTAGAAAATAAAGGAAACTAATGTACATGATGACAACTCGACTGTTATGATTATTTTTAATTTCATTGATGCACTAAGGAGTATAAAAATACCTTAGCCTTATTTACAAAACAATGAGAGTGTATAGTATTGAAGCAATCTAACTGCAGTTTACCCTGTAGTAGAAGTGTAATTTTCATTGTAATAAAAGCTAAAAAAAATATAATATTGTATCTTAACATCACATTCGTATAATAGTCAAACGCCTCAGACGACTCATCTACAGGGGTCGGCATTTTAGTAATAGTGAAATTCACATTGTAGTAGAAGTGAAGTTAACATTGCTGTTAAACAGAAATTTACATTGCTGATGATATAAAATTTACACTGTTGCACTTATTGTAAGTAAAGTGTCAAAATCTTTTTTAAACTAAGCTTAGAGGTATTTGATTGAGTGTAAAAAGAATTAATTATGGTAACATCGATCCAAACTAACCTCACTTTAGTCTACACTTCCTGTTCATTAGTGTAAGTTTACTCAGTTAGTTTTGCAATGTAGAACTCATTCACAGAGGCTTTCTACTACACTCAATTTTATTTTTTTTTCATTGCACATCTACCCCTCACAGTCTCTCCGTCACTTACAGGGTATTCGCGAGCCTGTACTTGCATGCATATATAAATAATTTCGTCACGACATAAGTGGCATCATTAGAGGAAGTGTGTGTGGCACACACTGCTTGACTGCTGGTGGCCCACACCAAACTTACACACACACACATATGCACCCTGTACCACCCCCTTCGTACTCCCCCTCTCCCCTTCACCTCACCCATTGCTCTGCTAGTCGTCTCAAGTGCCTGACGTAAAAAAGTCAAATACCGAAATTGCCAAGCAGCAAAAGAAAAAGAAGAAGAAGAAATGCCACAGCAAGTGGGGTGGAAGAGAGGTTGTGATGAGGACAGGGGTAGGGGCAGGGGGTGCAGCTGCGAATGAGTGCGAAGAAAACATGGTAATTTTTCATAAAAACCGCCAAATGCGCACACAACCCGAAGCGAGGAAAAAAGAGAGAGCGAACCGCAGAAAAACCGGCAAAGCGGCAAACAACAACAAAAAACCAAAGAAAAAGAAGCAGAGGAAAGGGAAGGAGAAGCAGGAGGAAGTGGAGAAGTAGGAGCAAAAGAAGGAAGGGAAGGAGAAGGAGTAGGTGGTGGGGCAGGAGTAGAAAAAATTATATTTTGTGCTGTCCTGCGCGGTTTTCTTTGCCCGAACTGGAATGTAATTCAAAGACGTTATAGGTTGCTATGCCGGGCAGGGGAAGGGGCACGGGCACGAGATGGGCTAGGGGGCGTTGACTGTGGGTGTGGCTATGTTTATGCGACGTCTTTTGGCATTTAGGCATTTGAAATGCGTTGCCCCAAATCC
This sequence comes from Zaprionus davidi, assembly GCA_018903715.1. Classification (NCBI taxonomy): domain Eukaryota; kingdom Metazoa; phylum Arthropoda; class Insecta; order Diptera; family Drosophilidae; genus Zaprionus; species Zaprionus davidi. The sequence goes on from JAEIGL010000006.1 coordinate 8,448,600, forward strand.
TTTTTACGTGGCCCAAGGACGCGCCAAACGAGACAAGGCAGCCATGTGGTGAAGCGGATGAACTGCTGAAAGGAAGGCGGGATACAGAGGGTAGAGAGAGGAGAGCGGGCAGAGAGAGAAGAGAGGGGACAAGGCAGGGGCAATGGGGGAGTAAAAGAGCGAAGGGGAGACTAAGAAAAACAAACTTTTTCAACGGAAGCGGCAACGGAAATGTCAACAAAACGCCACGCGGACTGGGCAGGACAAGAAGAGCGGGTAGGGGGGAGGGGTGTTGGCAGGGGCAGGGCAAGACAGCGTGTGGAATGAGTGAGCTACCAGCTTAGCCACTTGGGATGCGCTCATAATCATTCCCCGCTGAAATATTATCAAATTGAGGCAATTGATTTAAGCGCCAGCGGGCAAGCCAAGAAGTTCGAAAAGCCAAAAGGAAAATAGGCAAGAGAGGGAGGCAGGAGGGTTGAGAGAAATCGCGCATAGTTTGGCAACTGATTAAAAATTGGCAGGCAGTGCTATATACTATATAAAGCTATATATAGAGCTGTTACTGATATCGATTCGTGGCTGCCGCATTTGGCGCCTCTGATTTATTTGCGTCAAGTAATTGGAGACTCGCTGCCTCGAGGTGGTTGGCAACGCGGCTGTGGCTGGGCTCAAGTGGCGGCATAATTAGTGGCATGCTCAAAAATAGCACATAAATAAGCGTCGCTTACAAGGGGGCAAGTTGAATCAGTTGTAGAAGGAAGAGCAGGGGGGAGTAGAAGAGGCAGTAGCAGAGGCATTAGAAGGAGTCGAAGCAGTTGCCTCGTTCGCTCTCTCTCTGTTGCCGCAAATTGTCTTTGGGCCCTGCATAAATTACTTAAATGTTTTGCCAGGAAATGAAGATGCTGCTGCTGCTGCTGTGTTGCTACACACAATGAGCGGGTGAGCCTGGCTGGGCAACGCGGCGTATGCGCAATTTTATTAAATTACATTCGTGTTTTGGCAAATTAATTACCAAATTATGTTGTCGAGACACACACACAGCGATATAGAGATACATGTTGCCTTGACAACGGCCTTGACAGCACCCTCCCTTCCTTTCCCCTCTCCCCACCACGCCCCCTCTACCATCCCACTCGCTTATCTTTGGCCTGCCTGTGCATATTAAAAGTAATTTCGCCTCATTTTTGGCATACGCTGGACAGCACAGAGGGCTGTCTGTCTCTCTCTCTCTGTCTCTCTCTCTCTCACACATAACCCGCCCGCAGATTACGCAGCAGCATTTCAATCGTCGTCGCCGTCGCCGTCGTTGTGTCTGCTTTGGCCATTTTTCTAGCCGCAAATCTCGTTGGCCATAAATTTGACTTTATGTTCGCTAAACAGAATTATGCGTACAAATCATGCACAGATAGAGGCACCCTAATTAAGCGACTGCCCTACGCACCCCTCACCGTGACCCTGCCCCTCACCCTGTCCTTGCTGCTGTCAGAGGGCAAAGCTCTCACATTACTCATACGCAGCGTGCGCCCCAAATCATTGTGGCATAAATAAAGTTAATTTGTTAAATCGGGCAGGCCCCGCCCTCCTGCCTTGAGTTAAAAATCACATTTGCATATTCTGCGCATAACAATAAGAAAATCAATGACTTGTGCTGTAAGTAGGGAACAGGTGGGGGGAGGGGAACGGGGGAAAGAAAATCGACTTAGTCCCCTCATATGGGAAAGCATTTTACCTGCTGCTGCTTCGACAGTTTTCAAATTGCTCAACTTGCAGCAACAATTTTGGTTACCCCTCCCTCCTCCTTTGACACTCGTCCCTGCAGCACCCTGCAGTTCTCGCCCTCTCTCTCTCTGGTAACGCATGTGTACGCTTCATTTATGCATTCATCAATCAGCTAACCAAGTGTGAATTTCTGCAGCGCGCTGAAATAAAACGGAGAATTTGAATTTGCAGCCAAAAGAGCCAAAGTTAAATCAAACGGGCAGGCAGACACCCTCCCCCTGCTGCCCCTGCTCTTCAACTTTCTGCCTTCCCTCTCTGCACTCTTTACACTTGAACCACAGCGCAGCTTTGTCTTTTGCCAGGCACGCAGGCAAGACGAGGCGAGAAGAGGTAAGTCGAGGCAAAGAGAAGGGAGAAGGAGGCAGAGGCAAGACAAGGCAAGAAGAGAGAAGCCTAGGCAAGTGAGGTAAGGCAAGCAGAAGAGGGAGCGACGGGGCGACGCGTCGATTCGCCCTTCATTTATTTTATTTTGAAATATATAAATCGCACCTAAAAGTATGCTACACTAAACTTTGATTCATGGCGCAAACTTTGCGTGGCGCGCGCTCACTGAAAATTCGTTTTCCTTGGCCTTACGCACACCCCACAACACACACACATTCACACATACACACACAGCAAGCAACTTGCACACTTTGCTTTGCAGATGTTGCCCACAAGGTTCCGGTTCAACGCTTTTTACGTGCTCAGCTGCCACATCGCTCCTACCTCGTCGCCCTCCCCACTCCTCATTGGAAATTTGGCTGCTCTGGCAAAAAAAAAATAAAAGAAAGCTTGAAAAAAAAAGGAAAATTTTGCAATTTTCCTGACGCCCATTTAGCACTCGGCCATGATACGCAGTTTCTCTTTTATTTGCTGTGAAAATAATAGAATCATAAACTGAAACTGAAACAAGGCAGGGGGAAGTAGGAAGGGGGCAGGGAAAGGTGCAGGGGTGTGCAGGAATGGGGGCAGCACGTGGTGCGCTTTGAAGTGTTTGATGAAATTTTCGACACTTAATGATAGAACACGCAACACACACACAAACACACACACAGTCAGCAAGGCAGCAAAGCGAACAAGAGCAGCAGCAACAACTAAAACAACAACAGAAGCGACAGCAGCAGCAACAACTACAACAACAACAGCGACAGCAGCAGCAGCAGAAATAACTTCAACATCAGTCAAGTGTGTACGACTATGATATACCAATTATTAAGCAACTTCCATGTACATTATCCCATTTCAATCAATCAGATATCATGCGTATATATAATACTAATAATTAATTATACTATACAACACATATAGCACAGTGATAACAATTATCTAATGTAATATTTTTCCCCTCATAATAAGTAATGATTAATCAAAATTTATTTTCTGTATAAAACATATTTCTAACTAGAAAAGGTTGAGAAAGGCCTCTTAATACTCATGTATTATAATCCCACACACTTGTGTAATATTACAAATTATTTATATAGTAAATAAAGTGTTCCATTTCTATTCTATTCTATAACAATTGTTCACACGAAAAGAAACCTTCTAGGTTTAAAACTACACTTGCAATATCATTTTTATCGATTCACATGCGCGAAAAAGGGCGTGGTTTAATTCTAAAACAATATGTACCTGCATGCTTTAATAAAAAACATTATCATAGAATAAGGTGGTCTTAGCTCTTATAGTCTGCAAGATATAGCTGTTCATACAGACAAATTAAGCTATTTACTTGGATATTAAAGCTAACTAACATATGTATACTTCATTGGAGAAAGAGTTCTGCTTTGACTCCTGCAGGCTGTCATAATAATAATAATACAGTAATACCAATAATATAAAATAATAATAAATACAATATATGTCATAAAATACCCTTCTTCATTATGATTACGGGGTATAACAAACGCAGCAACAGCAAGTGCAAAAGAACAACATCGAGATACGAAAACTTGCGCGTTTCTTTCAGCTCACTCGCCTCCCCCAGCACTACTCACATTTGCTGCTCTTCTCTCTGCTGCTTCTTCTCTCCTCTGCCTGACCACCACGCCTCCTCTGCCCATCCCTTTCCTTGCTCACTTGCACCCATCCACGCCAGCAACACATCATAAACGTCAACGAGCATGCACCGCAGAATTGTTAACAATCGGCATAAAGCTGCCGCCACAGTTGCCACTCGGCACCCTCTACCCGGGACCCTCTCTACTCCCTTGCCCCCTCTACTCTGCTGCATGTGGTGCACAGAGCGTGCGATGCAGCGCCAATTTTACTGGTAATGACAACGCTGCAGGCGCCACCGAGGTCCGGTTATGGGCAACGCGCGACGCCGATGCCATCGCCATCGCCATCGTCATCGCCATCGCCATCGCAGTCGCCGTCACCAGCACTGACTACATAAACAGTCGTCCAGAGCGGCTGGGCTGATGCGGCCAATAAAGCCAAAGCCGAAAATAAACTGCGTGGCAAGTTTCGCGTTGCAAGTGGGAGAGCGAAGCAAAAAGTTGCGCGTAACGAGCAGTTGACACGTTGCGTTTCGTTGCCAGTAACTGAAAATGATCGAGCAGGCAGTTGGCAACACTGAAGAGAACTAAGCTGCGGCTTGAAAGGGGCTGGAAAGAGGAGGGAGGAAAGAACTCTTGATACTATATATATATATGTATATACTATATATATATGATACTATATACTATATATATGTATATATGTGTGTATCTATATATATGTTATTCACAATGTATAGAAAAGAACTGAGTACACTATATACTAAGTCTAATCGAAATACCTTTATACACAAAATTCCCTTCTTTTTCTTTAAAATCAACCTGCAAACCAGACGTAAAAGTTACACTAAAAGTGCATCTGACAATAAGATACCCTACGCCCAATTTTGGAAGAGCTTATCTAGCTTAGCAGCCAACTTCTGCGTTCTCGCTCTCACATATACAAGACATATGCATGAGGAACATATGGTGAATGTTAACTTCTGTTCTTATTGCCTGGTCCGATTATAATTTGAAAGATAGATGGATACAGCATTCAACTAACATATGTTTCTGCCAAAGAATAAAGTTTTAAAGTTGTGGGGAAAGCTCTACAGTTAGATACCCTTCGCCAGGCTTTAGAAAACAATAGTATTTCCAAAGACAAAGTGTTCGGTCGCCTATTGCTTTATCACTCTAACACACACATGTGCATGCTCTGTACTTCAAGCACTAATGGGACTTGGATAACTTCTATTTTTATTTTACCGAACTGATTGCAATTTGAAGTAGAGGTAGATATTATAATTAACTAAGTTAATATTGAAGAAGAAAGTTATATCTTCTATACATTGCTTAAGTATTGAGTTAAACATTCAAATTATTGATATATAAAAACGGTGTGCATGGCAGCCAACAATTGAAGTAAAACTTGATCGCATGGTATTGATGAACCTATATGCCAAATTTAGTGTCTCTAGGTTTTTTAATAGCTAAAACAGATAGACGGGCATGGTTTAGTCGTCTCGGCTATTGACCCTGATCAAGAATATATACCTTATGGGTTCTGGCATGCCTTCTTCTGCCTGCTGCATGCATTTGCACAAAGTTAGTGTACCCTTTGTGAGTGGATGAATGCCATAAATACAAGATACTCTTGGACCAATTTTAAAAGTGAATACCTAAGATCTAAGATTGCTCTATTCTTAATAGGGAATATCGAAGTTGCAATTTGCCCATCAATTAGTTCAGATTTCCACCTCACTTTATGCAGAGTCAGTTGCCTAGTTTAATCCCTTCCCCTCTCAATATGACATCCCTCATTGTCTGCTTGCCTGCATGCTTTGCCTGCTCATTCGCAGCAGGTTGCCCTGTCTACTGTCAGTGTTGGTCAACAGCTGCTGCTGCTGCCAGTGTCACTGTTGTTGTTGTCTCCTGTTGTTGTTGTTGTTGTTGCCTCGTGTTGTTGTTATTGTTTGTTACGGGTCTGTTGTTGTTTTTGTTTATGCTGGAATTATGTTGTTAGCGCTGTTGATGTTGTAGAGCCCAAAATACGCTTAGCAGGCGAGTTAAAATTGCATTTGTGTGGTGAGCTCGGGTGTAAAGTGGTGTGCTGTGGTGAGCAGGGGAGGACGGAGGTGAGCTGTGGTGTGTTTGGGGTACGGAGAGGTGTGCTGTGCTGGAGGTGAAGCGCCAAACGGCTGCCAATTGCCAAATAAATTACGAATTTTACAGCCTAAAAAAAAACTAAACCCGTCGCAGTTAGGCAACCTTTCTTGCCCCAAGCAGAGTTTGTGTAGGTGTGTGTGGCAGAGTGAGTGTGAGTATATGTTGTGTGTGTGTGGCAGTGTGAGTGTTGGGCACAATCAACGGCAACATTAACGATATCGCCTTCAAACTGCCGACCTAACGACAAGGAGGCAACTTTAAGCAAGCCGCATGTCAAACACGCAAACCCTTCAATGACAAACCAACACCACCCTCCCACCCAACCAGGTGGCAAGGCTGCTAGAGGGTGCTGAGAAAGGAAAGAGGGACAGGGAAGGGGGGAAGTGCTTTGCAGTTGCTAAGGGGTAGAATGAGGGGGGGGAGGATTGCCTGCTTGAGGGTTTGCTCGACCAGGTGCGCTGGCATTTGGCTTGGTGCCCAGTTTTGCGCTTGTTGCGTGTCCACTTTCACTTCCATTTTCACTCTGCAGCTGTATGTGTGTGCAGGTGTGTATGAGTGCTGCTGGCAATGTGTGTGTGTACCGAGAAATTGCGGTTTGTTTGCTGGGTAATTACATTTTGGCATTTGCTCTGAGCACCAGCTGCCCCCGTCACTAGTTGCCTGCCTTCCACTTCCCTACCCCCTTTTCTTCTTTCTACTGCTCTCTTTCTCTCTCTCTCTCTCTCTGCTTGTGTGTGGGCATGTCAGCGTGATAATTATGCGACTATAATCGCACTTTTACATGCCAGCAACAGTCGCAGAACCTCAACCAAGTCTACAACTTGAGCTCCTGCTCCTGCTGCCTCTGCCTCTCTCTCTAGCTCATTGTCCTGCTCTCTTTTCTTCTTTCTCTCCTTTTCCTCTCCTCCCCCCTGCCGCTTCGTCTCGCAGTGTGTCCAACCCATGTGATGGCCGAGAAACACTTGAACCCTAAAACGAAATATGTCGAGCAGCGTCAAAAGTCAGCAGCCCCAACTAATTAACAGGCCGCAGGTACAAAGTGACCCCCTCTCCCACCTCACCCTACTGCCGTTTATCCATTTCCCTAAGCCCCTGCCCTGCCCCACTGCTAGCTCATACATACAATATTTAAAGCAAGTTGGCCGAGCTTAAACAAAAGCGAAAGGCATGTTTAATCATAAGAGCAAAAACAACACTAAAATTGTTGCTGTTGCTCGTGTTGTTGCTACTGCTGTGTTGCTGTTGCTGCTGCCTTTGGCAACGGGCAGCGGCAATGGCAACTTTTCTGCTAAAAAAGGGTTAAGTAAATATTGAAGTGAATAAAAAGCATGAAAAACGGAGCCAGTTGGCAAAAAACACAGCAAGCAGAGCAAGAGAAACACACACACACACATACGTGTAATACACACACACGTAGCTAACGCAGCTTTTGGTCATGTCGCGCAATGTGGGCGTAGTGCAGGTGGGCGTGGCACGCAGACCAGCCAGCCAAAGCAGCAACTGGCAGCAGGCTTTGCCAGCGAATTGCCTCTGCCCGCTGCCACTGGCTCTGCGCGCAGCCTCTGCCTCTGCTGCTGCAGCTACCAATTAATGTCCTTGTTAGGCAGTGGCCTGTAAAATTGGCTTAAAAAATGTGTGTGTAACCTTATGCGAGCAGCCAACTACGTAGCCGGCGACGTAGTTGTGCGTACGTCAAGGAGAGAAAGAAGGAGACAGAGAGAGAAAGACAGGAGAATGAGAGAGAGAGAGCGTGTGTGTGTGTGTGCGAGAGTGTGTGCGCGTATGCACCTGTATTTGAGTGCGTTGCTGCGCTGTCAGTTCATGCGTAACCTGCTCTTGGTGATTCTGGCAGTACTAAACTGCATTATAGAGTTTATTATGGGATTTTAGTAAATAATAGAGAAGGTAAGCTCCTCGTTTTAAATATCTTCTTAAAAGGAGTACCTTGCCATCATTATTTCTTAACAAAGACATATAAAATGTTTGATCTTTCAATAAAATTGCTGTAAATACTAACAAATAATCGAAATCTAATATTTAAACATTAGATTTCAATAAATATGAACATATTCCATGTATTATATACTCGTATGTACTCTGTGATAATTATAATCATTTATCTATCAAACATTTGTTGCCGAGGATTATCGAAAATCTGAAATGTGTAGAAGAACATAGGTTGCATCTTTGCATATAAAGTACGAGTATATATTCTTGTTCGCCATTAGTGACGAGTCGAACAAGTTTACTAACTTCATATGTTCACTCTGGATTGACCATTCGCTTTTCTCCCATTTTAAATACATGCCAGTTTAATCTTTTAATAAATCTATTGTTTGTCATTATTATTAATAATATATAATTATTTTAATATTCTTGTTCCACAAGCGAATTATTCATTTTTAATGTGTAAATAATTTTATAAAATTGAATATCTACACGTATTTCTATATTAATAGATATTCATGTTCCATTTACCTTATAGTTAAATCTATTATTATTAAAACCTAAACTTGTTTAATCTTACATTATTTTCAATTAAATAATCATTTTATTTTTTTTAAATATATGTTCCTGTTCCATATAATTAATATATCTCCACTTCCTCCTCTTAGATAATCACTCGTGCATTATTTTACAACAAAACTACTTTCCATGAACCTTCCCAGCGCATAAATCTGCAGAGACTTTCTCATCTTCCTCTTTCTTTCTCTTCGCAACTTGTCGCTGGTGCTGTAGGCCGACTTAAAGCTGGAATATAGTGTATAGTGGCAGTACCGCTAGGTCGAATATTATTTAATTTGCGCACAGCACCGCGTGGCGACTTTGACGTGGCAGCACGAAGGCTTCAAGCGTCGTCCGATTGGGGCGACATAAGGCGGATATCATCGGGCAACTGGCAGCTGGCATATGGTATACGGTATATGACATACATATCTGGCATGTGGTTATTGTAGTTGTAGCTGGGCAAGCTCAAAGCGGTTGCTCGTCACGCAAAAACTGACCGAATGTCGAATCAAAAATGCAACATTTCAGAGGAAGGGAAGAGGGAGAGAGGGTGCCGCAAAGGATACAAGGCTGCAAGGCAGAGGAGGAGTAGTGAGAGGGGCGAGGGGAGAGGATTGTGAGGTAGACAGGGGAGAAAAGAACAGAGAGCAGAGGGAAGACACATGCCAGCACACACCGCACAAAGCAAATGTCCAGGGACACGAAACAATAACAGACGCAAAACAGGAATCTGGTAACAAGCAAGGCGAGAGAGGGGGGAGTGGGGTATGGGTTGTTACTGCGGTGCATGTGAATATGCATGTGCAACGGCCTGGACATTGAGAGAGATGGAGAAAGGGAGAGGGAGGGAGAGACAGAGGGCAAGAACCGCAGTGCCCTGCAGGCAGTGAAAGTGGGCGAAAGTCAGCAGGGAGTGCAGTCACAGCAGGAGAGGACATAGCAGAGGAGGGGAGAAGGTGCTGAAAAGGGTAGATGGGGGGTGGGGCGGCTTCATCTAATCTGTAAGCATAAATTCCAATCATTTTGCAAATGGAATGTGCAAATGCACAACCAATAAAACCGCAGAACACAACACAGCAAATAGCAGAGAGGATTGCAGACTGTGCTGGCAGCGAGAGCAGCAGCAGGAGGTGTGCAGGGGGAAGGGGACTAGGAGAACAGGAGCAGCTCTGCCATTAACTGGTCTGGCGCAACCTGCATGCGGCATGGTTCAAGTGATTCTTCTGCCAAACTTGTCGTGGGTTTGGCTTCAGGTCATATGCTGCCTGTATTCCAATCTGAATCTCTGTCAAGTTCAGTGTAAGCGGGGAAGGGTGTTAGAGGGGAACAGTCAGCTGAAAATTATACTCTACATTGTTCGAAGAGGAAGAAGAAGTGGGCAGAAGAAGGCATAGGTACCTGAGGCAGAGGTGCAAGCAGCAGGAGAGACGACTGTCTAGTAGAAGAGCCACAGGGTCTGCAAAGTATGCTACACTTCAGATGAGGATAGTGCAGAGTGAGGTGTGGAAGAAGTGAATGCAGTAGGAATTGTTAGTTAAAATTAGAAGAGAAGAATAATAACTTCTTTGCCTTCATTAATATAATGACTACGGCAATAAATCAAATAACTTCGTCTTATTTGATTTATCTACATATATTTGATTTATAGAAAAGAGGTATCCAATATCTACTTAAAAGTAGTCCTGAAAAAGCAACTACACGAGAAACTCATAAGGTTATACAGGGTGTGCCATTTCTTATGTCAGTATTGTAACATGGAATAACTTCGACAATTCTTAATTGCTTTACCATTTGTGGAAACATCAAATATGATAATATGTATATGGAAATATCCCCTTGTATCGGTCTGAGTTGTGATAAAAAAAAACCCACGTGCTTCCGGCTAAAAAAGAGACGAAAACCAGAAGTGTATGCATAATTTTTTAGCCGGAAAAGCGGAAGTGACAAATTTGTTTAGCGTTTTTTAGCGTTGCCCAAATTAGCTTGGCTTAAATTAATTATCAGCTTAGATTTTATTTTAAATTTTTTACCAGTGTGAACTGTGTGAACTTTGACAGCGCCAGAGGCATGCCATCTCTTTCTAACCTGCGCTGCCTGATTGCTGATCCGCTTTCCAGGCTGAGTGACATGCATTTAGGTCTCGAAATATAATTAATGATTTGCTACGCCTACCAATTAAAAGTGTCAAAAGCAGCAGCAGCTCTGCCTCAGGGCCGTAGCGAGGGGAAGAACAGGAGACGGAGGCGGTGTCAGGGGCGGCGACCTCTAAAATGCTTTTCACCCATGAAATTCTCACTCAGATTTCGTCGCTTTGGCGCAGGTTAATTGAATTAATCTCGGCAGCATTTAAATTTCAAACAGGAGAGGGAAGCAGAAGGGGGGAAGGGAGACAGGCATACACTGTCGGCACAGTGGGGAAGGTAGCCCACTGTGCGACTGAGTGCTGGGCACATTTTAAAGCGAACCCTTTTTACACGTGCAATTAAAAGTCATTTTTACGAGCAATTTGCAAAATATGATGACGACGATGACGATGACGATGACAGACTGGCAGCAGCATGTCTGTGCAGGATAACAATCACGTTAATAATGAAGAACAATAGCATCATCGGGATGATCATCATCATCATCATCGTCATCATCCTTTAGAACATCGTTGTATTTTTTGCTGCTGTTTTAATTGTTAACCTCCGCGCAGCATTTACAATTGAAACATCAAAAAATATTACGAGCCCTTTAGACAAACAGGCACGCCCCCCCCGCCCACTGACTGTAACGGAACACTTTCAACTTGAATGCACGAGTTGCTGGCGCGAAATTCCTTTGACATGTAAAACACACGCCGTGGAATGCATATCGAAAAAATAAAGAGAGAGAGAGAGAGAGAGAGAGAACAAAAAAATCGAAAAAGAGCCAGAAACAAAAAAATAACCCGAAATTCTGCTAGAAACATTCGACACTCGCAGGGCGTGACAGCAAAAAATGCCAAAACAAATTGAAATGCATGTAAAATTCAAATGAGACGCAAAATACGAAACTTATTTGCCCTGAAAACAGGTGCGAAAATTAAATAAAAATCATTTTGTGTTTCTGTTGCTGTTCTCCCCAACTCTATATAGCATGGTTTGGTATATATAGTATAGTACGATATATCGCAGAGCGTATCAAATGTGCAGGCAGCGCATCGTGATGTGACAGAGAGTTGACGCTTTTGTTTTCTCTTTCAATCCTGTTGTCCTCTCTCTTGGCTTATTGAATATTTGCGAGTGCCCCATTCAATTGCCATATATATATTATAGTATAGAATGGTATGGCATATGGGAAATAACTGCAGGGTAGCATCATGTAATTTGGCTAAGTGATTAAGTAGCGCGGACGCTGAATTAAAGGGGTACTCTTTGTGTGCCTGTAACATCCATTAGCTGTACAGCAGCCACAGATGAGTCCCTTTCGAGCTGATAATGGGCAATAACTGGTCTATTGTATGTAGTATGTATAAAGTTGGTATGTCACGAGTTGCATAACTTGAAAAGTATTCAAAATCTTGGTTAATTAAACTACATTTCATTGGTGCTATGTGGAAAGAGACTTGTTTAGGTCCCTTAATTATCCTGATCAACTGGAAATAATTTATACAACACCACCATTTATTAATTCTATACTAAAACTATATGAGAGTATAATGTAGTTCTTATATGTCTATTTCAAGGCATAAATTAGTACTAATGTCAGACTAAGTTCTTTTATAATCAGAGTTATATGCGAGTTTGTTAGATTTGTTCTGTAGAGTAAAAGCAAAACAAAAGTTTGAGGTTATGTTACTCATTCTAAAAGGTTTTATTCTTACAGTCGTCTAACTTGTGTCCCTTAGAAATACAACATTCTGAAAATGCCGTAATTATATATGACACATTACTTTAAAAACTTCGTAGCACAGTTTACTTCTAAGGCAAACTCAACAACTCAACATAACTAGAACAAAACCTATTTCACAAATTTAATATTAATATAAAATGTTTGTGAAGTAATTTTAAGTGTCAAAGTGAATTGTAACATAATTAAATTCTTAGTTTCAATACAAAAATAAGTAATGTAATCAAAATAATAAAAATATTAAAGCTGACTCAAACTAAAACAAATTAACAATTTGATTAGCTAAAAAACAATAGAAAAATGTTCTCAAATAAACTTTAAAATTCCAAATCTATATTTGTGATAACAGAGAATCACTACGCAATTTAAAGTAAACTGTTTTATCAACAGCTTAAAATTGAGGTTATGTTTAGTGAAATTCAATTTAATACTCGAATATGACACAACTAATCAGCTTATTCACCTTCAATTCAACTATGCTTATTATGTTTGCATAGTAAACCCAAGCTTAGTCCGTATATAGTGGAAAATATCAATTTAATATGAAAGAGGGAGAGAGAGCAAAAAAGAGAAAGAAAGAGAGGGTAAAAGAGACCATTAACTGGTAACTTAATGCCCCTGTCCGCACAAAACAACAACAAGAAGCAGACGGACAATAGAAATGCATGTGCAAAAAGCAGTTGGAAATCGAATCGAATTCAGGACCCTCCCACACAAAACGTAACCTAACAACATTCAGAAAGGGTAGAGCGAGGGGAGCGGTGCCCAATCTAACGAAAACTAACTAATCCTTTTTTGCACATTTCGCTCTTTTTTTTGGGCAATGCCAAATCGAAGGAGACCGAAACGAAAATGTCATCATCAGCAGCTTGGCCCGAAAAGCCAACGGCATCGGCAGAGGCAGCAGCTGCCCAGACCCAGTCCCAGACTCAGACTCAACCTCAATCCCTACACAAGCACTAACAATCCGATCCATTGCATCCTCTTCGAATCTGGCCACACACACACTTACAGAGAGAGAGGGAGAGAGAGAGTCGTATAGTGCCACTCAACGTAACTTTTTATGTGCAACATAGCAGAATGATTGTGTTCCGTTCCAGAAATATCAGCACAACAAGCACGGCAAGAACTATAACAACAACTGCAACAACAACAACCTCGACAACAACAGCAACAACAACAGCAACTACAACAACATCTTAAGCCATTTCGCATAAAATTTCACACACCATTTTAGCCAAGTGCCACATTACCTGCACACAAGACGGGACTCAACTCGACTCGACCGACTCGCCTCGACTTGCCGTGCACCCCCACCAGCCCTGGCCCCCTTGGCTGCCCCTGCCTGGTTGCCCTGCGGCGTAGCAGGCTGCTTCAGCAGGAAACCATGCGAGGGGCCAAAGAAAGCAAAATAAAACGCTGGAAAATGTTGGAAAACACGAAACTGAACATAAAAATACCTTTTGACACATGCAAGCAAGGGCGGGAGAAGGGCCGCAAAGGGGTAAAGGAGCCAGCAGCAAAAGGAAAGCAAGTAAAGAGGAGGAAAGAGAAAAAGAGAGGGAGAAAGAGAGCTATGCTAGTGGCAGCTTAAAATCAGCGTCAAAGGCAACTACAACGTGCCAGGCTGAAATGACGATAGCCAAAACGAGGCAATACCCCTGGCACCCCTCTCCCCCCTCTGCTCTGCCCCATGCCTGTGAAGCAAAGCAAAAGAAATCTTGAAAATCGCATTTTAAGAAGAGTTTCGTGTGGCCATAACAGAAAATCTATAAACACACACACAAACACACACACAGAGGTAGAACTACAATAAGCACAGCAAGTTGGAACTGGAACTGAAGCTGGACCTGGAGAGCCACAATGGACTCAGCACAGTCGGAAGCCTGGCAAACGGCAGCATGTTTGGAGCACTCCCCCCTGTTCCTCCCCCGCTGTCTACCCCCTTTGACCCAATACAATTTTAACGATAATGCGAGCCAGAAACAAAATTGATATGGCCATCAGAACGGGATATTATACGACACTACCAAGTAGTAAACACAACACACGAGTTTACTGCCACAATATCTTCAGCTGTCTACTCTCTTTCTCTTTCTCTCTGTCCCTCTCTCTCTCTCCTCTTCTTAGCGACTGCAAACGGTTTCGGTTTTAATGCGAAAGCGAAAAGAATAAAGCCTTAGATTGTAAGTAGTGCAACTAACTGAACTTTCTCTTCTTGTTTAGTATTATAACCAGAAAGAAAGAGTTTTGACTCAGCTTGCAGCTTAAGCCTTATAACTTTGGCAGAAAATGAACCAGTTCTGTATTGGATTAATGTTTAGTTCATTGTTTGTAATGAATAATCAAAAAATGTTATGTTTCTCTTGATTATTACAAGCACCTAATTTAATTGCCTTTAAACTTATATAAATTTAAAATTGTCATCTTTATTGTAATTTTTGCATGGTTTAATACCCGAGTGAAAGTGTGAAAACGGAGAATAATATAAATATTATATACAGTATACAGTATAATATATAGAATATATAGTAAAATATATATTGTTTAATATATATAGCGCAAACTATTCTTTTGAAAAGATCCTAAGTACCTTGGAGCCTATCAATCTACAATAGAACCTTAGCTTTCCACCTCCTATCTCTCTTATTTTCCTTCTGTCCCTCTGTGTATCCCACTTTGTTCCTCTCTCTCTTTCTCACTCTACCTCCTTTCCTCCTTCCTTTAACCCTTACTCACCCACTCCCCTATCACCCCTCTCCCCTCTCTCTCCTTCATTGCCACCGCACACATTGTTGCCATAACAATTTGCACAGTAAGTCCGATCCGACACCCAAATGCAAGACAACAGTAGAAACATGAGCAACAACAACAATAGTAGGTAGCAACAACAGTTGAAACAACAGCAGCAGCAACAACAGCAGCAGCAATAACAGTAGCAACAACAAATTATGACAACAAATTGCAAACAAACAAGCAACAAACAAGTGAATCACCTTTAACGCTTCCTTTTGCACTTTCAGCTGCCTCTCGCAGCCGTGTGGCAAGTGGCAAAGCGTAAGCAAGTGCCAAGTGCAGCAGACGAAGGCGTCGCAGGGGGATGGGGGGGCGTGGCAGGTCTATGCAGTCTTGTCATAACTTCAGTGGCTGCTTCTGCCAACACAGGCAGGCTGAGGGGCAGGAAAACAGGCAGTGGGGCAGGCATTGACAAAACAGCACAGACAGCTGAGAGACGCGCGCACTGAGGCAAAGAGACAACTAGAAGTGCGGAGGAGGGGGCTAAGACGGGGGCTTAAACGACTAAAGACCGAGACATGCATGTCAAAGGACAGCGACAACGACTGACTGTCTCTGTGTGTGTGTGTGTGTGCTGGTGTGTGTGTTGCTTAACACTCAAAAGCGGAAGTAAGCGTCATGTTGCTGCGGTTGCAAGAGCAGAGCAAGCAGCAAGCAGCAAGGAGCAGGCAGCAGGCGGACGCGCAGCCGACGGCGACGGCGAAGGACAACAGCAGCAGGAAAAGTTTGTTTTCTTGCGGCGCATGACTGGCATTGCTTCTGCCACTGCTACTAGTGCTGGCTCTGCTGCAGTGACAGCAAAAACCAAGACAGCAGCAACTCTAGCAACAGCAATACTAACAACAACAACAGTAACACCAACAACAACAGCTAGTGAAGCTAGTCGACAGGTGCGCCGCACTAACCGACACAAAAATATCACTTTAAAGTTTCGTTCTGCTGCCTGTCGCTCTGTTAGTTTTTGACATGAAATTGCATTACATTTCACACAGCCAACGGCAGCAGCAACAACAACAGCAGCAACAACAGCTCCTACAGCAACCACAACAGCAACATCCCCGCATACTGTGGGATTGTCTTATTTTGGCAACTGTCGTTTGCTTTTTCTCCCCCAACATGAAGTGTACAAATTAGTTGGCCTTGTCACAGTCAGCAAGAGCAGCAGCAGCAACGGCAGCAGCAGCAACTCGTCGGCATCTTAACTTGGCTAAAGGCTTTAAGCCACTTTTCATCGATCCGCCAGCAATTACGTGCATCGCTCGGCGCCTCCTTGCGCGGCGGAAACAATTTATCAGGCTGGCCAACAAGACTAAACTATCTACCCAAACAACCAACTAGCGAAACCCGAACCGTACTCCCCCCGTACCACCACCTCACGCCCCTCTCTCTAGCCCCCCTCATCAAAATGTATGCCCAAAGTGCATGCCAAAGCAAATTTTCTTAGCAGCAGCAACAAACAAGGAAAAGTTGAGAGGCGAATGCAGTAGGTAGTCGCACTTGAGATACTCTTTGGCTAAGGAACTGAAAAGGAACATATCCCTTATCATAATATATATGTTAAATAAGTTGGATAAGCTAAATGTAATTTTTAAATTAATAAAGAAGGTTAGAATTGAAACTAAGGTGTGATAAATGATATATATAGAGATAAGATAGATAATTTGGCTGATGAAATACAAGATAAATAAAAGAGATGTGATAGATAACCAATGCGTAATAGTTCAGATGCATGACAGAGCATATATCAATAGGATAGAAAAAGATTATATAGACAAATCAGAGTGAGGTTCATATAACACAAATGAACGATAAAACTGCAAAATGCAGATAGATAGATAAAGTGAGGTTGATTAGAAATAGTGTAAACATATATTATATAGATATTAGAGACTTGAATAAAAACATTCAAAAGAGCAACTTAAAAATTAAAATTTTTAATTTTTTAAAATTTTACTGTTTAACGTAAATTTAAACTTTCATTTTACATATAAATTTCTTCGTTTTTTTAACTTTTAAGTTATATTTAATTTTTATATAAAATAATGTAATATTAATTTTTATATATAATTTTTTATATTTTTCTTACCCCTACAGTCGACTGTTTTTAGTTGACTTTAAACAAATAAAATAAATAAATAATCATGTGACAGCTAGACTATTCATTCATTTCAATATTGTACAGTAAAAACTCAGTTCAGCATTTCTGGGTGAAGTGAAAGTTAAATCGAATATGTAAATTAATAAAGTAGCTGAATATATTGATTTTGAAATGAATCAATTGATTGGAAAGCAAAGCCAAAACATTAATTAACAGATATACAGATAACTATCTGAATAAATCAATTAAGTAATAGTTTAAAGTCTAATGAGTCTGTAGATTAGATTGATAAATAGAAATAATAATGAACCTTGCACAAACATCATTTCGTCATTCTGCAGAGCACTCCAGAAATACTCCCTACCAACTGCCTGTCTTGGCTAATCGACCCTACACACATGCACTATTCGTCAGCTCTTGGAAATAAACAAAAAGCGCCTTGAACTATGCAACACAATCCACACAGTGCAGACGCAGTGCAATGAACTCTTCTCTCTCTCTGAGCGAACGCCCCCGCAAGCTAACCCGAAATTCGCCAGCAAAGAAGCAAACTTTGCAGGTTGCAAAGTGAGGGGGAAAGGGAGAAGAACTAGTCAAGAGAGCGTAGAGGGAAGAGGGGAAAGAGAAGGCTAACTACTCTCCATTGGACTCTTTTGCTGTTTCGCTTGTCGCTGGCTCGTTTGCTGCCAAATCGTCACATCATTACTTATACGCCGGCAAAATATAGTGTTTTGCCGGCTAGCCTAAAAACGGACAGGCCAAAACGGACAAGCGGACAAACGGCTAAATTGAAAATGGCTCAGAGAATGCACTTAACGTATCGCTAAAGGGGAGAGCGCGTTGCAGGGGGAGGATTGGTGGCTGACAGCCGCAGAATTTATAGAGAAACAGAGAGGGAGCGAGAGAGGGAACGCGGCAAGGCAAGGCGAGTGGCAAGCGAGGCTTCAATTTAGCCTGGCTAAGTGAGCGCAGCACAGTGACTGAACTGGCTAACTGACTGACGGACAGATAGACAGACAGGCAGACGAAGCGTGACTGCCTGAGGAACTGCCCGAACGAGTTGCCTGCCTGCCTGCCTGCCCGGCTGACCTGTCTAATCGGTGAGCCCAAATTAACACGTATACGCCGCGTGTGGCCGCACAAGATTTCTGTGTGTCTGCTGAGCAATTGCCGCAGGAATGCGCCGTAACAGTTGCACTGCTGCACAGTGGCCAGAGTTGCCATTGCCGTGTCTAGAGTTGTTGCTTGCTTCAGCTACTTTGTGGCGCCTTTTGCACTTGTAATGCGCCACGTTTTATGGCCACAATTTCACAGTTAGCCAGGCAGAGAGACAGGGGAGAGAGACAGGAGAGAGAGCAGCCCGGCAGCAAGCCAAGCTAAGGTGCCAATATTGTTGTTAACTGCTGATGGTTGCTGCCGATTGCTGCCACTGCTGCCACTGCTGCCGTTGCTGCTTGGCAATGCAATGCGCCAAATGCGATTGCCATTTGCTCTACTGCTCGTTACGCGCTCCCTCCTTCCCCCATCCCCCACGCTGTGCTTCTACCTCTTCCACTTTTATTGCATTTCGCCTTGCTCGTTGTGCCACTCAACACACACATACACACACACGCGCAGGCACACAACAAGCTGGTAAATTCGGAATGCGAAATGGGAAATAAGAAATACATTTTTAGTTTCTAATCGACGCGCGTTCATCGCATAAAAATAAACGCAATAAACGATAATCCCGCCAACGGGCAGCTGCATTTTTGGCTTTTCTGCTGCGCCTGTTGATAGTGCCACCTATACTAAGCGTGTCTGTGTGTGAGTGTGTTCACGACAAATGCAGCTTAAAGCAGCTGCAGCGGCAAACTGACTTAAATTGTGCCTGCGGCAGTGAGAGCCCGACTAAGCAGAGATTTAAAAGCAATATATTGTTTCAATTCATTTCTGTATTTAAAGAACATATTCATTCTAAATACTTTAACTCCATAGGATCCAATTATGTCCGGATTACATTAATCAACTGGTATTTTGTATTGCATACTCATAGGGAGTGCCTTAGAAATCTTTACGCCCACTAACTTCTATGTTAGCTATCCGTTTGCAACCAAAGTCATATATTTCATTTGATTTAAGCTATATATATTGACGCTACTGTTGATGCTGTTCAGAAATATATATACATATACTCTGTGGGTCTGCAGATACCTTTTTCTGCATGATACATTTTCGTTTACCACAAAGTAATTGTTGATAATAAACTGGATTTGTTTATTTATAATATATTATATTTTATTTAACTTAATAAGCTTGTGCTGCGTGCACTTAATTTCTTCTTTACATTTTATGAGCAAGTAGACAATTGACTTCATTATGTTAATCAACACTACATTATGCTTTTTCAGAACAGCTGATTTACTCTTATGCTAATTACATTACAGATCAAGACATAAACATTTATTCCAACAGTAATAATAATCTTACACCACATTTTTCTTCCTTTTATATGCAACCAAATCAAAGAAGACCTTTCTTATCGATGGTACACTTCACCTGTGCCTGCGACTCTATGGTTTTCTGGCTCTAAGGGGTGCCTCCCAATCTGGACTTGCGCCAGAGTATCGTCTAAGATGGTAATGCTATGCCAGGCATGATCATCCACATTTTTAGACATCGTTATCAGTGCACTGCTGAATGGTAACTTAAAGGACCAACTCTAAATAAGACAAACAAGTAACAAACCTAAACTAGACGAACTTCTGCTTATTCTTCTGATTTCTTACCGCAATATTGCCAGTTGAGGAACACAAGAGATTCCGTTGCGTGGCTCATCCCTCATTATTATTCAATATTTGACGTCCGTAGAAGATATCTACCTAGAATCTCTTAGCTATAATAAAGTTACTTATGTGCAAGTCATCGTTAAATCAAATCCATAATATAAAATATATTTAATTTACATATCAAAGATATCATCTTAAAACATTTCATGCATCTTCAACTTCAAATCTTTATTAAATCTGCACTCAAATATTTCATTTGGGCCTATTCCCGAAATTTACCCACGGAAATGAGGCATAAAATGGCGAGATATAGCCGCAAAAAAGCATAGAAAGCAAGCTAACAAGCTGTTAACAAACTGCAAGAGAATTTGGATGCCACACAAGAACAGTTCCCAATGCCAGCTTGTTCTTAATGAACTTGGGTGACAGTTGGACAGACAGAGAGTTAGACAGAAAGAGAGAGAGAGAAAGTAGAGGGGAGAGAGAGCGAGACAGTTGCGGCAGGTGAACAAGGCGAATGGCGAGTGAGAAATGCGAGTCGAGAGTTGCCGCTGCAAATGATAAACGGCCCAGCATGATGCGAGCCAAGCAAGCTGAAGAGCATGACAATGTATGCAGGGGCAAGGGGAGTGGCATTGGAACGGGAACAAGGAGTAGGGGTACGGTGAGTTGTGGCATTTTGCATGGGGCGCCACGCGAAATTTAACAGCACAATAAAAGACATCAAATAAATTTGCAGCGAAACAGTGAAATTTGCTTATCAGCGAGGCGTGGCGGGGTAAGAGGGCTGAGACGGAGACGGAGACTGTGAGCTCATTTGAGACTAGGTAGGCAAAGTTTTTGCTGGCTTCTTGGGGAGATTTAATAGCAAGTTGATAAGCGGCGGCGCCGTTCTCAGAAGCGCTTTAAACTCGCCTAACGGTAATAAAGTCAGCGAGGCGTGGCGCTATTTTAAATCTAAATAGACTCCACAGCCAACTTGGAATTTATTTTATTTCAACGATGAAACAAAAACCAGAGGAAGGCAACAACAGCAGACCAAGGGGTACAAAAACAACAGATGGACGAGTACAACAACAACAAATAGAGGAGTAAAACCACAACAACAATGGGAAGGGAATCAACAACGTACGGCAAAAAAAACAATGGCAGAAAAAAATACCGCAGCGTGCATAATTTCGAATGCTTTGCGGCGGGGCAGCAACATTATGCAACATTCCTTTCAACACACATACAGAGAGAGAGAAAGAGAGAGAGATGAGGAGTGGTACCTTCTGAGCACCCTTTGGCACCCTCTCTTCTCTCC
Source organism: Zaprionus davidi (assembly GCA_018903715.1). Classification (NCBI taxonomy): domain Eukaryota; kingdom Metazoa; phylum Arthropoda; class Insecta; order Diptera; family Drosophilidae; genus Zaprionus; species Zaprionus davidi. The sequence goes on from JAEIGL010000006.1 coordinate 8,469,840, forward strand.
TTGGAGATCGCCAACTCGACCGCACACTCATTATGATAATAATAATGCAGTGGAGATGGGGGCGAAGCTCTACACAAAATATTTCGGTAAGCGAGCACCCCCTTAACTGTTCCTATTCCACCTCCTCCTCTCTCTCTCTCTATCTGTCTCTCGTCCTCTGGTCAAAGCCCACAACAACAATTAAAATGTTATTAAGCGACCAAATTTATGCAATGTGCGAAAGCAGCTGAGCTGACCAACTCTTTCGACTACAATGACAGAGTGAAGGAGGATAAAGAGAGGGTAGAGAGAAGGTAGAGTACAGCGCGGGTAGAGAGAGGCTAGCAGAGGTGGGTGTCCGGTCTGTTAGGCAGCCTTTAATGACAATAGCAAAAAAACGAAACTGAACTGGAATAAAAACCGCACAAGAATTGCAGGTTGTTGTGAGGACCCTCTTCACATGAACTTTAACAGATAGAGAAAGGGTGAGAGAGATGGTCAGTAAGGGAGGGGTTTGATGCCTAAGCCCACGAAGAGCTGCAGGTACCAAGTGCAAAAAACTGCAGATGAGAAACAAACGAGAAAGGCAATTAGAGCATGTAATAAAGACTAGAAGTCAGAGAAACTCACAATATTATAGGTAAGTTACCTTTGCTATTGTGGTATATAAATACCAAATAAAGATACTCTGAACTGGATGCGAATTCTTTAAAATGAAACTAGGCAGAGGTTGCTTAAACATAAAGCTGACTACTGATTGAAAGCCCTCTTTGGAATTTTTTTCATTGAGAAACCCTTACTGCCCTTCCACTAAGGTTACCCTCAGTCCAAGCACACAAACAGTTTTTCACTTTCATTTCAACAACCAGTACAAGGTATTTCAAGGGGCTTCATTAAAATGCAGTGTTCATTAACGCATGACAGATTGCAGTTGTGCAAAAGGGATTCCATTTGTGGCTTAGCACTGTAGTTTACCAACTAAATCAAAAGATACATGCAAATGTTCACTAAAATTAAAATATTCTACCTTTTCTGTATGCACTTACCTCTTTCGAGTTTAGATAACCTTTAATTGTTCATAAGTTATATTCATATGTACCTATTCTTTCTGCCCTAACTAACCCTAACCATAACCCTAACTAACCTATCTTGCATGAGCATTAACCTGTTTACAGTTTAGATATCTATTGTATCTTAGCCTTCTCAAAAGTAATATTCATGTATACTCTTCATATTTTATTTAACTATCCTATCAAACCCTAACCCCAAATCTAACCTAACTTCTGACCTAAATGGTCAACAGAGCCTTAGTCTCCATCATATCTGGCACAAGCATAGCAAAGACAAGGCATTCAATAGTCTACTGCATTGTCAATGCGCCTCCACATAAAGCCCTTATCCTCTTCCCTCTCCCCTTGCTCCACCCCCACCACCTTTTCGCATGTCCTTCATGTTGGAATTGCAATGTTAACCACAAAAAAGCAGAATGGAAAATAGTTTGGCGCATAGTTTTGACTTGTCTAAAAATGCTGCCACTTAATGAACTACTTTAAATAATTTTCCAACTGCAAATTATTTTCATTTACTAAACTTTTCCCTTTCGAGCCAGCTGGCCCCTTCCCCTTCTTCCCCATTCCCTACAAGCTTCCTTCCCCTCATCCTTGCTTGCCTACTTGCTACGGTGGCAACTTTCACATCGTTAACAATTTGGCAAGATTTAAAAATGTCGACAAAAGGGGCACAGGGTGGCGGAGTATGGGGGTAGAGGGTGTACAGGGTGTAGCTGGCTGCACAGGGTGGCGGACGGGCAAATAAAAATATCACTTTACTGTGTCGCCGGCGTCGCAGCCAAGGACGGGGTAATTTATCAAGACAAAAAGCTGCGACAAGCGAAGTGTGAGGGGGAGAGCAAGTGTGAGAGAGGGAGAGAGAGAGAGAGAGATAGAGGATTGAGAGATAGAGATGGCAGCAGCAGATAAAGCAAAGCATTTCAGCAGCCACTCACATAGGTAGAGAGGGCGGACATCAAGGAGCGCAAGAGAGGAAAGAGAGAGAGAGAGGCAAGCAGGGGGAGGCGTGGCTGGTGCTGCCAACTTTGGCGAGCTCTTCTCTTCTTTGGTTACTTTCTTAATTTCATTTGCGCTGCGACAGCGACGCCAACTTTGCTGCCTGCCGTCTTCGTCTTCGCCTTCGCTGTCGCTGTTTTGTTTTTCAATTTCGCTGGGGCGAAAACTTTACCAAATACATCTCAAAAGCAGCAGAGACAACAGCAACAGTAGCAACAACAACAAGAACAACAACAACAACAGCAGCGAGGGGTGGCAACAAAGATGCGCAAAGTTTCTATTAAAACGGATTTAATTATGTAATGGAATCATGATAAATTTCGCGCAACGTGAAAAGTGTTGGCCAAGGCAGAGCCCGAGACTGAGCCAAGTAGTACCTGACACACACAAAGGCCTCGCGCGGCCAAAAGCAGAACCGAAACAAGGCACCAGTCCCCCTTTCCCTTCCCTCCTCCCTCCTCGGACAAAACAGTAGCAGCAACAGCTTAACAGCAGCACTTGAGCCTGTAACAAGAAGAAGCAGAAGGAGAATGAGAAGAAGACACGCTGAGATGGAGAGATGGATGGATAGGCAGACAGTAGGTAGACAGAGTGGGGTAAGTGGTAAGTGGTACAAGGCGTAGGGTGTAAGGGGTGTAAGGGGTAAGTGGGAACAGGCGCGACAGGCTCCTCTTGCGAATTTGAATTCGCTCAGCTTATGATTTACGAGGGTGGAAGGGAATAAGGGAACGGGTTGAGTAGTGGATATTTCGCTGTGTGGCAGACGGAAAGAGGTCTTTTAGTGTATATATATACTGTGTAAAGTATGCTGTAAGTATTTAAAAGGTACAGTAAACTGTATTGGCATTATATAAATATCGATTTGTATAAGCAAGTATAGTGAAATCAGAAGAGTAAAAAAATCTAACTGAGTAAGTCGGAATCTCTTTGCAAGCACCTTCTCAGAGTTATCATTATCGACCAGTGTAGGTTAAATTATGTATTTCCTAAGAGCAACTCTACTGGAAAGAAAGCTTTAATCCCTGAATGGGGTTCAATAAATCTACAGATGTAGGAATCAACACGTCTTACCCAAAACAAATAATAATAATAATAAGGTGGAAAGATGAGCTATTTAAATGAAGGATATCTCTCTTATTTCTTTGCTTTGGTTCTGACTCTCTTTATTTCGTTCTTTTTCTATTATGTTTCTATTATGTTTGTTCTATTATGTTCTGTAATGTTAACTATTTCATATACTTCGTTTCTTTCTTTCTATTGTAATCATTAAATCTTTCTTTGGATCTCTCAGGCCAATTTCATCTTTGATTTCTCGTTCTCTTTATATCTTTATCTATCTTTCCCCATTTTTCACTCTTCTTCTTCGCTCTTCATTACTCTCCCTCTTACTCATTCGCTTTCAGAGTCTCTAGACACCATTCAGTTCCTCTATCTGTTTCTATGTCTCTATCTAACCAACTGTCTTCTTTCTTTTCTACATACTCTTTAAATCGTAATATGAAATAAACTATCGCCTCTTCATTCTAATTCCATTCTCACTTTATTCAACTTCTCTTTAATCTCTATCCACCTTTAACATTAATCTATATGTTCAACTCTCTAACTATAGTTCTTACTAGGCCAGTATAAATTTACCACAAAACTTTAAACACGGTCCTACATCTGTCTCTCTTAAAGTCTTTCCTTGATGGTCTACCCTGCGCTACCTGCGACTCTCACTCTCCGCCCACTCGCTTTGGCCTTGCTGCGGTTCCAAATTGCCTTAACTTTCAATTAAAAACGCATTATCTGTCGTGCTGCGTGTGGGCAACGTTGGCAAAGCTGTCCTCATGTCAAGTGTGCGATGTGCCTGGCTGTGGGTTACCCCCTTACCCCTGCCTACTTTCCTCCAGGGTGGCCACTCCTGGTGTACGGCCAGTACGGCTGACAACTCACTTAAACTGCAATAAATAACGCAGAAAGGTGGCAAGACAGGCGAGACACACCTGACAACACCTACGACACCCGTCCGATTACCACGTTGCCCGCGCTACCATCTGCATCGCAGATAAGGCAGCAGCAGATTGGCGGCAGATCTGGCAACCCTTCGCAAATCCCAAACAAAACGCGGCGAGCATTAAAATAAAATTAATTCCCCTTTTTTATTTTGTTTCTCTTCTTTGCAAAATGGCAAAACGATTGACTATTAAAAAGGATAAGGCATAATAATTTTCGCATTTGTGGTACCTCTACAGCTCCCTCTCCCCCCTCCACTCTCTCTCTCTGTGGGCCGTACCTCGTCACGTAAATGTAGGAAAAATAGTTTACGGCGTGGCGTGTGGAGGATGCAGCATTTTGTTGCCCAAGCAGACATAAAAACCGCCAACTTGAGGCTTAAATAAAAATGAGCAAGGTTCTTCAAAGTACTACCGACCTATCCTGCTCCCTCCCCCTTTCTGCCCTCTTTAGTATTGTAGGGATACGAGGTCCTGCTCAACTGTTGCCTCGCAAATCCCTCTCTCTTAATGACAGCACTGGGCAATTAAACATGCAGCTAAAGTTGACTCCATGAATAATTTCTGACCAGGCTGGCAACCTCATCCACATCCACATCCACATCCGCGTCCGCATCCGCAGTTTAACCAGCTTTTTCATAGGCCTCAATGAAAAGTTTCGCCAGAAAATTTTCCAGCTTTGGTAACAGTTTAGGTTGTGTGGCACACACACACATACACTCTCTGTCCCCCTCTCTCTCTCACACACACACTCGCCATATAACGGCGCGTTTAGTGGGCAATTATCGCCTGCAGCGCCCATAATTATCACGCAGCGTCCAAACTTGCACTCGCATCTCATATTCAAAGCTGTCTCTAGCCACGCCCACCGCCCACTTCAGTGCCACTGCCAGGGGGAGTTCCCAGCTGGAGTCACAGTCCCAGCACATTGCATCGCTTGTCCCGTTATCTCTGTCCACACATGAGCGGCAAACACAAAAGGCGACGAGTGCTCAGCGTGAGTAGAGTGGAGGACAGAATGAGGGAGGGAGAGTGAGAGAGGGGTAGTGAGAGGGAGCAAGAGATAGAGCTGTAGTTGAAAACATAAATATAACACAGATGGCCAGGCAGATGAGTCGGGATGAGCCCTCGACACAATGGCTGAAACACACAGGCAGGCGGGGAGAGTGGGATGAGTAAGGGGAGTGGCAGAGAGAGAGAGAGAGAGAGGGGTAGCTAGCTATGACGAGCGAGTCGCACTAAAAATAATAATAAACGTAAATTTCTTTAATTTACACACACACATGACAGGCAGACACTGACAGAGAGAGAGAGAGACACATTGGGGAGAATCACATACAGTACTGAGAAGAATAACAACGAACTGAGGATTCTCTTTAGTGTACAAATAATTGAAAGGCATCAGATCATTGATGGAGAACGTTGATGAAGATAATTCAGAATATCATAACTATTAATAATTTTAACTATTTAAATATTTATATACATTGACCAACTTAAATTGTTTAAACCATTGCATTATATGTATTTTTATGGAGTTTCATCTTAATATCAGAAATTGTTTAATTTGTGAGAATACATTTATCGTCATATTATAATTAATATAGAACAACTCTTTGGCAAGTTGGCAAGTTTTTTATATACTTATTATCATTTTAATAATAATCTTATAATTGTTATCATTGAATATACATATTTATGGCTGCTTAGATCTTTAACTCGAGATTATAAAATAGTAACTCGCGTATTTGTATACATTAATGCAGAATATCTGTAAATGAATTTTTCTCTTAATTAACAATATTTCATTATATTTTTCAGTAAGATAGTATGGTTATTTTCCATTATTATTGTTCAAAGAGTTGTGGAATATAGTGTCCATACATTACAATACTTCTCCTTGTCAAATTCTATATCTGTTTAGAAATCATCTTTCATATTTATATAGCATAAATTAGAATATTTTATTCCTTTTTTTTATTCCTCTTTTAATTGTTGTATTCTTATTAAATTTGTTTAACTAACTTCTCAATTAGATTAGAGTTATAATAATATTAGATAAGATTGCTTAAATAACATGAATAATTAAGCACCCTTTTGTAATTATAATATTTATAAATACTTTTCACACAAGTCAACCACAAGAACTTTACCCGAACAAATGAAAACTCAAGTATAAGTAAATGCGAAATGAGTTGTTTGTTTCTAAAAATAGTCGCCTGGTCAGCATTAGCGCCACTATTTCGATAAAGAGGCATATCCTCTGGCACGCCTCTATGCCACGCCCACTGCCTGGGCCAATTTGAAAGTCATAATACCCGTTCGTTTGCAATCTCATTGCCTCCCATTGCGGAGTCCCTTGACGAGGCTGCAAATAAACAACAAAGTCACTGAAATTTAATTTCCAGGCAACGACAACAGCAATAACAACTGGTTCAGCAGCAGCAACAACAACAACAGCAGCAACAACAGCAACAAGAGTAACAACAGCAACAACAGTAACAACAATAGCAACTAGAATGGCATTTGGCAACATGTTCATGTTGCTGCTCTTAGAAACATGACAGCAACAGTCGCAGCCCCTCTCTCTCTCCCCTGCCCCTCTGCCAGTTGTCAGTTGCTCACTCTCTCCATCCCTTTCTCCCTCTCTCTCTCTTTGCTGAACTCTCTCCCCCTTAGTCAACTCTGCAGTAGCCAAAAAGTTGCCTTATCACTTGGGCGCATTTACATAAAAAAACCACAAATAAAAGTTGCCAACTAACGCAGCAGCAGCAAGTAGAACTGAGCAAAGAAAATAACTGCATGTGGGTGTGTGTGTGTGTTGGTGTGTGTATCCCTGTGTGTGTGAGTGGCTCTATGAGTGGCGTCTTCAGGCGCCCCACGAGTTGCTCTTTGGTTTAAGCGCGAGTAAAGCAGCGACGTCAACGGCGACGCGCAGCTTAAGCATTAAAAAGTTTTCACATTAAAGCACATTACAACAACAAATCATAGAATGCTGAAGCGAACACACACACACACGCACACTAACACGCATGCAACACATTTAGATAATATGCTACAACTGCTGCGGCGCAAACAAATGACAATGGGAGTAAGTAGACGAAAGCAGGCGAGGCAAGGCAGGCAGGGAAAGCAGGAGCGAGGAGGAGAGAGGGGAAGGCAGAGGAGACGGGCAGAAAGACGGAAGAAGGAGGCACTGGCAACCGTGAGGGGACTCATGTGAGTTGTAAAAAGCTTTGGCAACAATGTCGCCTGAATGTCGCGCATTGTTTCCAGGCCGCTGCCTTGCGACACTAGCAGCAATCGGGGGCAGTGGGGCAGCGGCATAAACGAGGCGTGCCTCCCTCTCCCACTCCCCTCCTGCCCCCCTATCACTGTTGCCAACGAAAACTTTTATTTTTTGTTAAGCACATTTGCGCACTTTCCTTACTTATAGCATACTTTGCAGCGCCCCAGCGCATTAGCCACGCAATGCATGAAATTAAATTACATATTGTACCGCTGCCGATGGCCGCCTTCGACTGCAACGCAACAGTTGAGAAATATGCAAGCAGCTGCACTTGTCGTATTCATTAGATGCAGCAGGGCACCACAATCTGATGACCATAACACTTTCGGCAATGACTTCAGGACAAACCAGGGCTACACAGCAAGGCGATGGGAAGTGTCTTAGTGCTAGTGCGATTAATCAGAGTGTTGGCAAATTGTTCTGCTGTCTGCAAGCAAAAACAAGTGCCGATACAATTATAAGTCGTGTGATTATCTATTCTATCTGCATATATAATATAAATATATTTAAAATTATTTATACATATTAATAGTTATTCAAATTCCTCAACACGCACTTTTCAGTTTGTTATACTAAGTTGATACCATTGAAAGATTTTGAAACTTTTAATCAATATTATAGCTTTGAATACATTTGTTTGGAAAAAAATTAGCAGTACCAGAAATAAAGAAAGAATTAACTTGAATTCTAAACTAGAAAAGGAATTTTCTCAATACGAAACTCTAATAACAAATGTAAAATCTTCTGCGTAGTCAATCTATATTAATACTTGCTCACAACTCCTTTTATACTATCTGATTAAACAAGTTGCAGGCAATCGATATTTGCTACGCTTCGGCAAATGTGTTGACAACCCTGGACGACGGGAATGTTGCCTGAGCGCGCTCTCGAAAACTTGTTATGTCGTTAAGTGTGAAACTTATTTCGCACATGACGCAGACGTTGCTACCTCCCCCTGCTCATGCACCTCCCCCTTCCACCTCTCTGGCAGCTCGTGGAAAATTGCAAAAGAAATCAGCAACAAAAGTTTTCAGTTTTTGTTTCTTAAAAATCAAAATAGCTAAAAAGTAGCGACAAGTGTTAAGACCAAACGGGGCAGCAGGAGGTGACCCCGCTACGAAAACTTTTCGGCCAGCCAAAGGACACAGCGGGGACAACAACAACAACAACAAGAACAACAACAGCGACAACTGCTCGAGAGAAGCGGAAAGTAAGCCAAGCATCAACGACGCCAAAACAAGGCGACAAAGTGCGCGGCCAATCTTAAAATAAACTGCAGCTGCGCGTAAAAAGTGACAAGTTTTGGATTGGACGACGGACATAGAAGGGGGAGGGAAGAGAAGAGAGAGGGGATGTGTGTCATGGAGTGAAAGGTGACGACAGGAAGGCAGCCACAAAAGCAACAACAACAACAACAACATAAGCAACTGGAACTGGAACATGTGTCCCTGCAGTTATTGGCAACTCGGCGACGGACATCGAAGAACGTGACACATTCTGGCAGAGCAATCGTTTGCTTCTGCTCAGCTTTAACTTGATGAGTCAGCAAAATTGCACAGTGTGCAGAAGTGAAAGAAACACAGAGAGAGAGAGGAAGATGGAGAAGAAGAGAGAGAGAGAGGTAAACTGATGTGATGACAGCGATGTGGTTTACATTTGACAGACTTGATGAGGCTGCAAATGTAAATACAACATTCGACAACCAAATTGGTATGTAAAGTAACAGCAAAGTAACAGCAAGTTATCAGTAATTTATTGTACATAGATTAATGTAACCTCAATTACGCCTAAGCTGCAAATTGGAAGAAAAGAGGAATTTAATTTTGATTATTCAACCACTCTAATGATTTTTTTTCAATGATGATCTTCTATTAAGTATTCAGAGAGAGGAAGAAATATAACCTGTGGATCCTGTGGTGCCTATGGATCCTATGTATATAAAACCGTGGATCCTGTGGTGCCTATGGATCCTTTGGTGCTTGTAGATTCTGTGAATCCGGTGGGTCCCTTTGTTTCTGTGGAACGTGTGGTGCATGTGGAACTTGTAATGCCTGTGCAGCCTGTGGATATAAACACAAATGTATTTTTATTATATTTTTGTACGGTATCTTAAGTTCAATTCTAACTTGGCATACATACTTCTCATTCCTATTGCCATAAAAAGTACATATTAGTAGATATTTCCTTACAATTAACAATATGCAAAATGTTATCAACATAATGCAAGCAATTGAAATGGCTTCAACTAAACATTAAATACATATTTCTATATATGTTTATAGAAATGGAAATGCATTCGGGTTTTCAGCAATTCGAATCTTTTATTAAAAGTTTTTAGCCCAAAGCGCGTGTGAGGCTTTGCAGAGAATGCAAATCCTCGGCTATTTATCGACCAGGCATCGTTCAAAATTCAACACAAGTTAAGGAGTGTGGGAGGGGGATGGGGGGACGGGGTTACTGGTTAGATATAATAAAAAGAGCAGGCAGCTTGCTCGGAAAAACAAAACGCGCGCGCACAAAATAAAAAAAGAGGAAGGAAGAAAGAAAAGATTACAATTGAAAAGTTTTGCAATACGCGACGCGAGCGCGGGCTGCGCTGCTCTGCTCTGCTGCAGTTTCATATCAAACTTTGGCTATTGTGTTTTCATGTGTCTTCTGTGCTCACTCTCTCCATCTCCATTCCGCTCCCGTTTCCCGCACTTGCCACTGATAACGCGCACAGACAGACAGAGAGAGGGAGAGAGAGGGGGAGGGGGGCAGGGAGCCTTCGTCAGCCAAATGCACTTTTCGGAGTTATCAAAGAGTTTAAATTGCATTGCCAGGCCAAATGCGCAGAGGCAGAGGCAGCGAAAGAGAGGTAGCAGCAGAGAGGGAGGGCAGCAGAGGCTGTGTAAGGCTGAGCAGAGGCGCAATTCCTAGCAACACTTTCAAGCGCATTACCCCAGAGTACTCACACTCACACATATAAGCACTCACACATACAGAGAGCGAAAAAGGGAAAGGAAGAGAGCAACACACAAAAGACAAAAGTCAAACTTGCGCTGCTCAGACAAAAGCTCAAAGCCTTCTTGCCGCTCTGCCGCTGCCGCTGCTCTGCTACCGTCGCCATCGCCATCGCCGCCGTTGACTGTTTATCTTGTAAGGTAAATCATTCGAGACTTCAACTCAAACAGAGGCGATGCTGCTGCTGCCGCTGCTCAGTGGAAACTCATTGGAAAACCGGTGAAACTTTCCAAAGTAGTTGAGACGACAAAGACGGGAATTGAATTTAAACAATAGCCCCTGTCACGGGACCCAACTCAAATGCAATGCAGCAAGTCCTGCACAGCTACAGCAACAACTACAACAACAACTAGAGCAACAAATACAGGTACTGGAACAACAACAAGTACAAGCAGAGCTGCGTCATCCTTGTCGCAGTGCGTCGACTTCTGCCAGCAAATTAGTCGCATATTAAAAATGTTTAGCCAAACAATGACGAGCTGCATCAAGGAGCTGCATCGAGTGGCTGCAACATCCCTGTCCACTCTCCCCTTCCTCACCTCGTCTTTCTTGCCTTGCTCAACATCTTATACTCACTTCCGCCGTCGCCAACCGCTGAGAATGTAGGACAAACTTCTCAGCCTTCTCTCTGCTCTGCTGCAGCCTGTGCTGTTCCCTCTGCTGCCGCGCTGCCAGCAAATGAGAAAAGTTTAAATGACGCTGCAGTTTGCAAATGCCAAGCAGTTAAAAATGGGAATATCTGTATGGCTGGCGCCGCAGCAGCAAGAGCGGCTGCTGCCCCATTTGTTATCAGCACAGCAAAGCTTAAGCAAAGTGCGGATAGAGGTCAGCAGAGGGCTGAGGAAGGGGGTAGAAGTTGAAAAGCAAGTGCGAAACGATGATACTCTGCAAAGTTAAAGCAGAGAAAGAGAGTGAGGGAAAGGGAGGGAAAGAAAGTGGCAGAGAGAGAGAGACAGCAAGCACTTGCGCTTATCAAAGCTGAGCAACATAACAGTTGACAATCGCGCTGGCAGTGCTGCCAGATCGCTGTCAGGCGATTAATTTTCCCACGAAAGAACAACAGCATTAGCAGACCAATAGTTTAACATGGCACTGCTGTTAAGAATTTTAGTTAACACTGTCTCTTCTATGCAGAGTTGGATAGCACTGTTCAGTTGAGTACTTCCTAGCTCTTCTAATCAATTGGTCGCCATATTTAAAAACGCTCTTTTTAATGCACACACTCTGTCCTCGTCTATGTTCACTTTGTTGCTGTTGCTGCTGCTACTCCTTGTGTTGTTGGTAGTGGCTCACATTTAATCAGCTGTTAACAGAGAAGGCCAAGAGAATAAGCAGATCAATAGCAGCGCCTTGTTGCTAACAGAGTTTGTTAGCACTGTTTTGCACAGAGTGCTCTCTTACTGTTGTCTACTTTCACTCTGCCTCTCCCTCTCACATTTTTAATGAGGCCATCTGCCAAGCATTCACAGTGAAACACACACATACACATCGTTTATCTTAGTCTGTGTTCACTTGGTTACAGTTGCCGTTGCACCTGTTATTCTTATTGTTGTTGGTTAATTTCTAACAGAGATCGATAGTAGAATTTAACATGGTTCCGCTGTTAACAGACTGCCACTCAATTGGTCGTCATATTAAATGCTGTTCTCTTCAAGGCACTCACACAGACAAGGCGCTCTCTCGCTCTTTGTGCGGCACTCCTCGTCTATTCATCCATAACTGGCATTAAAACGCAATCAGTGTTTAGCAGTGTTCACTTTGTTGTTGCTGTTCTTGTTGCTGTTCTTGCTGTTATTCTTGTTAGTGTTACTCTTGTTGCTGTCTTGTTTTCGATGCTGTGTGTGTGTGTGTTGCTTACAACAAAATCACATCAACTTTGCTGTGTTTGCTCAATTGCTGCGTCCTAGCGTCCTTCGATTGACTACCCCCCTCTGCCCCCCATGAGACCCGCGTCTAACTTTTTCATTAAATGTATTTCAATACTTTTGGCACCCCTCTACCCCTCCTCACTTCACCGCATGTTTTGCTCGCTCTGCCAATTTTTTCCACTTGACCAATTCATTTTGCGCACTTCACACAGCATCCGCCGTCCGTGCGCCCTCTCCCCCCTTTTACTCCATTTCTATTTCTTCTTTTTTCTCCGTTCTTCTCATCCCCCTCTCTCTCTGTCCCTCTCTCTTTCTTTCTGCCCACTTTCTTTCCCATTCACGAATCTGATTTTGTGTTTCTTCGCACCAAGTTTCAGTTGATTTTGTCGCCTCGCCCTCCGCGACGCGGCGCGACCCGCAGTTGACTCAGTTGCCCAACTGATTGGCCAAGGCGGCAGAGCAGTGCATGGCGGGAGGGAAAGGGGGAGTAAAAAACTTTTTTTCGTGGCCTGCAAACGTAAATGGAATTCCATGTACTCGTACTACTGACCAAGCGCCGCGCCTTCACTGCCCTGTCAAGGTGATTGTTTTCGAACCTCAAGCGCTTCAATTGCTCAACTATAGCTACGGGCATCGGCTACGGCATCGGCTCAAGCAGTTACTCCTACTCCCTCCTCTCTCTCCTCTCCCCTTCTCCTTCCCCTAGTTCCTTACTCCAGTCTGCCTTTGCCCAGTGTCCGTAGGCATTCCGCTTAACTGCTAGATATACATTTTTACGGTCAATTGGCGTTTGTTTGAGCGCCTATATAGCCCCCACCCCATCCCCCTCCATCCACTCTCCCCCTTCATACCCTTCCCCTACCTTTGCTCCTACTGCCTTTCGCTTGCTTTTTAGTTCATCCGGCTTCGGTTTGTTTGCACAGCTCAACTCGAAACAGGCGACGCCTCCCCAGCCAGCCCCGCCCTCTTTGCCAGCAACTTTTGACCATAGCGAGCAACAGAAAAAGTTTTTAATTTTATTTATTGAAAAGTTTGTCCTGTTATTTATTTTGCAACCGTGTCGAAAATATGGCTAAAGTGTTTCTAGCTTTAAAGCCAACTCTGCTGCGTCTCTCTGTTGACTTTAAGTCGCGTCCCGTAAATCTGTTTGCAGCTTCATTAAAAACCCATTGCCCCTGTTAGTTGCAACAACTTCTCGACTATCATTGCGGACAGTGGGCAACAACAGTTTGCAGTCAGTTTGGCGAGGGCTCGCTACAAATTTGTCAAAATGCCAGAAATGCGCTGAGGCACATTTAAAAATAGCTTAAGACATGGACACGCAGCCACAGCAAGAACAGCAACAACAACAACTGGAACTACAACTAGAAAAACAGGCACAAATGTGCGTCCTCAAAGTGTTTGGGGACAACCGCAAAAAGTTATACAAACTGGCCGTGGAGGAGTATCATAAATTATGGTTAGTTAAAAGTTGATATATCTCCAAAGACACAACATAAAATCGATAAACAGTTGCTGCAGCATTTAATTACCCCGTAGTGTATGCAACAAAAGTATACAATAAGCTTAACTTGTTCATTTCAGCAAATTATAAATCGATCGAGAGTTTTGCTGCTGTATTTTTATGCCCCGCAGTGTACTACAGGCTAAATTATGTATATAAAATAAATTGATCCGAAGAGTTGCTGCAGTATTTAATTAATTTATTAATTTAATGTGCCAAGCAAATCAATAGCTCTCTGCAATACATTACAATAAATGCAATTAATAACAGTTTTTGTTTTCTGTAAAGCATTGATTGGCGCTGTTAAACTTAACAGCAACAGAACAAACAAAGCGCAGCACTGCTGCAGCTTGCTGGCACTGCTTGACAAGTGTTGGCAACAAAAGCGCAGCACCTAAAAGTATGCAATGCTCAATTTAACTGTCGACTCGCACAGTCTAGATTTGTCGGGAAAACAGCTAAAAATGGCGCAAAAATTTTCGGGCGCCGACAAAAATTTTACATTTTTAATTGCCTCTCTCTTTCTGTTGTCTGTTGTTGTTTGTCAACGTTGTTGTTGTTATTGCTGCTGCTACTCGTGTAGCTGCTGTTGTTGCTAATCTAATTTACTGCCTGCAACTTTTGTGCGCTCTGCTCTGTCTCGGCTCGGCACAGCTCTGCGTTGGCCTCGCATTATGATGAGGCATTCTAATTAACTTTTGTTTTAGTAAGTGGAAGAGAACTTGAGAGCTTGCCTGCCTGCCTGCCTTTTGCCTGCCCAGCGCTGACTGCTCCGCGTCGAGTGGGTCTAGCAGATACACAGATACAGATACAGCTACAAAGCAACAGCAGGAGAAATAAAAGAAGAAATTATATGCATACTTATTTATGAACTTGTTCTCCGTCAGCAAAATTAACATTGACAACAACAATGCGAATAGCAAACAATGAGAGTTTCCCTTTGTTGTTGGCCACGCAATTAAATTGCTTTTGCATGTTATTTCGTTGCTCCTCTCTCTCTTTCTCTCTCTCCCACTCTCTCTGCTTCCGTTGTCTCCCTTCCTATCGCTTTTGTTTGACTTTGCGCTTATTTGACATTTTTGTTTTTTGTTTTGCGTTTTATATTTTGTATTTTTATTTTACTTTTATTTCGCTTCTTCTTTTTTGTTTTAATTCAAGTTTGTTTGCACATAATTTTTCGGAAACATGCGTCAGAAGGCAAACAAATGCATGAATAAATACACACTGAGCGAATGACAATGAATGAATGAGTGAGTGGGTGAGTGAATGAGTGAATGAGTGAATGAATGGCAGCCAGAGGCCGAGGGCGTTGGCTGAATGCGCTGTTTGAAAAATGCAAAAGTCAAATACAAAATACAAGTACATAACCAACAAAAGGGACAGCGAGACAAGCAGAAGGAGAACAGACAGACGGAGAGATGGACAAACAGGCACATGATGAGAGCCGTAGCAGGCCTGACAATCCCATGGCGATTGCCATCCATTTTACTATAGTTCATTGGTTGACTTGACTGTGCCCCGGACTCTGGGCAGGACTATTGAACTTAAATGATTGATTGATTGTGGGGCACAGTGATTCGGGAGTAGTGGACAAGGGCAATGGTACACTGGTTCAACGACCTGAAATTGCTGTATGCCAATTCATTATCAATGAATCAATTTTGTTAAATTTCTATGCATCTTTGTTCTATTTCTTTGTTTTATATTGCGATGTTTCTAAGTTCTTCGTTTATATTTTCCATTTCTTTTCTTAGTATCTTGATCTTTTCTATGTTTTAATGTGCCTTTATTAAAGTTTCTTTGTTTAAATGCTCCTACGTGTATGTTCCCTTATTTTTGCTTTTCCATCGGCCGCGCTCGACTGTAGCTTTCTTACTAGCTCTATATTTCTCTCTATATAAGTTTCTATATTTCTATGAAGCTATGTTTTAATTATACCACGTTTATATGTTTCGATGTTTATTAGATCTTTAAGTGTGTTGTTTTCATTGCTTTAATCTTTCTACATTCCCATCATTGTACATTTTTAAAGTTCTTTCATTTCATTTTCACTTCTCTTGTGCTTTGTATACAGCCATTAGTTCTTTGTTCTATTCTATGTTTTGATATTTAAATCCCTTATGATTTATGTTCTATGGTCTACGCACAGAAATACATGTATCCTTCTGTATTCCACTCTATATTCCTCATTCCTAAGTGCTGTTTTCGACTCTACAATCCTCATTCTCAGCTCTGTTTCATTTTCTACGTTCATCGCTCTTTGTTCTATGATATCGTAATAATGACTGCAACGTGTGTCCAGAGATTTGATCTTTGTTTTTGTCCTCTTAACCCCACAAAGACCAATAACTTGAACATTGAAACCGTACTCTATTTACCCACATAATCACATTGGAGTCTCCTGCTTAAACTTTATTTTCAACTCGAAAGTTCCTGGGAAACCAGAGCTACCCAATGCTGAGGCGAAAGTACCCCAAAAGTGTTTCAACTATCTTCAAACAAATCTGTTTTTCTGTTTTCCCAAAAAAAAAAAAAAACAGGAAAAGCAGGCGGCAACCCGGTCAAGTTGTCATTGGGGAATTGAAGTGTTTGGCAACCCACTAAACTAGCCAAAAGCCCTAAGAGAGAGATGGAGATAGAGAGCGAGAACCATCAGCATAAAGTTTGTTCCACGGCAATGATTGCTCGCTAGTCTTGTGTGCCTGTCTCCCTCCCTCTCCTCTCCTCCTCTCCTCTCCCTCTCTTTCTCTCTCTGGGCCAGTCAAAGTTTCAATCTTTGCCCTTTGATTTGTGCACAAATAACCGTAAACAAATTACAAATTAATAACATACTTTGCTGCTTAGAGAGAAAGAGAGAGAGAGGGAGAGGGAGAACAACATCTCTGCCTGGCCATAACTTGTAGCTATCAAATGTTGTCGATGAGAAACGGCCGAGATAAGAGGCAGCGCTCTCCCGGCAGCGCCAGCACAACGAGATGCGGTATAAATTTGCATATTTTATTGAAAATTGAATAGCGAAGCAGAGAGAGAGAGAAAGATAAACAGTGAGAGAGAGAGGACGTAGCTGTAAAGCAGAAATAACAAAGTTAACGAAATCCAGAAGCAAAAGTACCCGAAAGAGCCTCAAAGAGGAGCGGGCCAAACACATCCAAGAACAAAAAGAAAAGAACTTTTGCAAGTAATACGAAAGAAGCATCGAATGCACAACAATAACAAAAGCCGAGAGGAGAGTGGGGGAGGGGAGAGCGAGAGGGGGCAGGAGTCACAGTAGCGGAACAGAGCACAACACCCTGCCCCTTCTCCCCCCCTTGCTCAGAGATGAAAATATGACAGTAAGTTATATGCTAAACCCGGCTAGGAAATGGAATCGGGAAAAGGAAAACAAACATTGCAATTTGTAGTGGCGCTAGATGGCGTGATAAACCAGGGGCAGCAGGGGGCGTGGTATGGAGGAGGAGTAGCAGCGAATGCTGCGCCTGGACAGCTTACAGGGAGATTCATTTCGAATCAATACACATAAAGAATAAAGGTAGCAAAACCAATGAACAAACACAATGCGATAGCATCCGCTGAGCGTGTCACAGCGAGTGTAGAAGAGGAAGGGGCTGCGTGGGGGGACTGTGTGAGGGAGATTGTGTCTAGGGGAGGGTGGGCAGCGGTGTGTCTAGGGGATTGTGTGAGGTGTGTGTGGGAGATGGGCAAACGCGCTGCAGCTGAGCCTGAACTTGCAACTCAGTAAGACCCAACAAGATTGCTTTATTTCCCCGATCCAATCATGTTAAATATTATCCGACACATAAGGAGCAGAAGAAAGAGACGGATAGGGAGGGGTAAGCTTACAAATTAGATACAGCAGGGATTAGCCTGCAATGCAAAGGTAACTGCTGCAGCTGCGCTTGTTCGCTTAGATGTTTATGTGCTGTTCTATATGCTGCGATTTATGAAGTTGAGGAAAACAAAAGCTGAGATCGACAACAAATGAAAGAAACTTGTACTGTAGTTTTTTATAGACATAGTGAAAGATAGAACTACTTACTATGACTGCTCAAACAGCGAATACAACTCTGATGAATGGTACAATGCCATAATAAGTAAACAATTTATAATGACGCTTGCAGAAGGTTTTTGTCGATTTACGTGAGTATAAAGGGGTGTGGCCGATTACCAGAACAAACTTAAGGCATATTACCACGAAATTTGGGAGCTCTACCTCATTAAGTCTCAGAGATATAAGTGTTCATACAGACAAACAGCTAAATCTGGCTATAAAAATGACTGTTGAAGAATAAACATACATTGCAAGATTTTGTGTCTTCTTTCTATTACATTTTTGAATTGCATTAAAATCTAATATCCTTCTACCTTAGTGGCTACATATCTTAAGCTATGCTATTCATTGTTTACAATCACAGTTGGCAGTACAAGACCTTGCTCTTGCACTACCCACAAAGGTCTCTGGCAACTCTCAAGCTCACCTCGTTCAGCGCGTGGGGAATTAATTAGCTTTGTTCTTAAAATATCCGTTCTGTTCAGTGCTTCACTTCTTTCTCGTTTTACTGTAACTCAACTCAACTTCGGTAATCGATTTTACCTTCCTTCCCCCCTTGTTAAGGGCTGCCATGGTGCTGAAACTTTAAAGCCTTCGTTGATCTCGCTCAGGTTTCGGATTCGGATTCGGGCTTAATGAAAAGACGCGCACACACAGCGAATCATTTAAAATTGTATAGACAACGCACACGTGTGACAGCACCCTCCCCCACTACCCCAATACACTGTGAAAAGTGGGAAAAGCAAAAAGAAAATGTTGCTAGAATGCGCAGCGTAAAAATGCAGCGTACGTGTAAATTTACCACAAGTAGTTGACGAAGAGGTTGTGTGAAGGAAAGAGAGATAGCTGAGGTGGGCGGTAGAAGGTAGCTGGGTAGAGGGTGTTGCAGAGTGAACGAGAGACAAACGGGGTAGAGTGTAGACTGTTGCTGGTTAAAGGGTAGATGAAAGAGGGCTGTACTGGGGGAAAGGGTAGCTGGGTAAGTCATGCCCGTAAGTCATGCGCCCCGTCAGCCGCAAAACCTTGGCTCAAAGTTTTCAATGTGGGAAAACAAAAGATTTTTATTGAATTCTGAAACGCAGCGAGTTGATGCGACCGATGCCAGTTGGGAAATGAAGGTGGTACCCCTCTCTGCACCCTACTCTCTTCTCCTTCAGCTACCTTTCTTTCTTTTTGGCCCGCTACAAGCCACCACATGTGGCACACATTTTAGCCACGACTGTCACGCTGCATTTGCTAAGGGAGGCCCCCTTTAGCTCAGCAGGTGCGCAGCCATTTGATTTCGTCAGCTGCACGTGCTGCCCCTCTCCCCCTTCTACACCTACGGCATCCTTATGCCTTGGAGATTTTGCGAGGCAGCTGCGATCAAAGTTCAGCGGATTTTGCTGCGTTTATTTTAAAGCTTTTCAAAATGTTGCCATAAATAAACGTGGCTAAGAATAGAAAGGAGCAGAGGGAGAGAGAGTGAGTAAGAGAGAAAAGAAGAACGAGTAAGGGACAAAGAAAGAGTGAGGGAGTAAGTGTTTGAGTGATGGAGTAAGTGAGCTTGTCCCTGACTAGGGTTGTCCTCGGTTAGGTTAGATTTGCCACTGTCGCTGAAGCCAAGCTGGTTGCCAAGGTGCCACAGCGATGCTGCTGCCAACAGGTAAATAACACTTAACGGTAATTTCAGCTCGCAATTTAAGCTGCAAGTTGCATTCAACTGGAAATGTCTTTCTCGGAATGGGCACTAAACAGTCAACTTTGAATACCTTTCGCACGGAGAGAGCAGCTTAAAATTCCCATTTACAGTGAGGTAGAACAAGTTAAATATTTAAATGGCAAATGGAGCAGGGAAAGGGGAGGGGATAGCGAAACTTCTATCACCAACTAGTGAGGGTGTAACTTTTGTCACAGCAATAAAACCCTCATATAAATTGAAACTCAGCTATGACATTCATTCATTCCCTTTACTGCTAAATTCTTTCAATTTGTTTCATGCACGAACATGTTCTATTAGTTGTGGCTTCATTAGCAGCCAAAGCGTTCACTTGAAGCTGTCCATAAAGCATTGATTGATATGCCAGCAAGCAGAGACAGAGCAGAGACTTGTCCACTCTCTGTGATCCATCAGCAAGGCAAGCAACAAGACCGCCTCCTCCGCCTCCTCCTCCTCCCTTCCTTGTGCTGTGCCCAAAGTTTCCAGGAATAACAGTTAATCTCACATTTTGCCCGGCTGTCGTCGGTGGCTTTTGGTATTTATTGGCTTGGCTCGGCGTCGTTACACGTTCATAAAGCTCTCTCACGGGCCCGCTTGGCCAAGAAGGAGCAGGGGATGAAGCAGAATGCACAGCTGGTGGCCTCTTCGCCAGGTCGTGGCACAGGAAATGCATTTTAAATGTCGCGCGCCCGGCGTAAATAACCCGTTAATGTTAACATGCAAACGCTGGCGGAGCACAGAAAGAGAAGCAGCTCGGCGCAACAAGGAGCAGCTTGGCAATGCGTTGGCTTTATTTATGTGT
Organism: Zaprionus davidi; assembly: GCA_018903715.1. Taxonomy (NCBI): domain Eukaryota; kingdom Metazoa; phylum Arthropoda; class Insecta; order Diptera; family Drosophilidae; genus Zaprionus; species Zaprionus davidi. The sequence goes on from JAEIGL010000006.1 coordinate 8,490,092, forward strand.
CCTGGCGACAATAAGGACGTGGACTGTGGTAGACGAGGGACAAGAGGCACGCTCAACAGCTTGAGGGTTCTAGCGATGGGTATCGATATTGCCCAAGCAATCTTACGAGGCTTGAGGAGGCTGATTATTGCAATATAATATATCAGAAATAACTTAACATTAGAGTTGTGTCGTTCGTGAACGAACGAACTAAATTGAACTATTCACCAAACTGAACGAACGAACTAGGTCTGTCTTTATAGTTCAATATAGTTCGTTAGTTCAATTTAGTTCACTTAGTTCAATATAGTTCACTTAGTTCACGTCGTTCATTTTGATCTCTTACCCTGATCGTTCGTTCGCTGTTCACTTAGTTCGATAGGTCGGTCTGAGTTCACTTAGTTCGATAGGTTGGTCTTCATTTAGTTCGAAAGTTCGCTTATCGAATAAGCTGATTAATTTTCGAGAACATTTAAAACTACGGTTTACAAGTTTGTGCGTATCTATGGCTTCAAAACGAAAGCATAGCAAAGTTTGGAATTTCTTTGATTCAGTGGATGAGAAGAGTGCTTAATGCAAATACTGCAAAACTGTGCTTAGTGTGGCTGGTGGATCACAAGGGGACTTATCGCGTCACCTTAAAAATAAGCACCCAGCAGCTTTGGACGAAAAAACAAAGCGCCAAACCAATGAAAGCATTGGATGAACTAAATTCATAACAAAAAAAATGAACGATTGAACTAAATGAACGACCTAGTTCATTAATTTTAAACGAACGAACGAACTTATTCCTCAAATTGAACTAGGATTACCCAACACTACTTAACATATCAGTGATAATGAATATGAGACATAATGATGAACACTATAATATATAATTTGTTTAAGCACAGTAGTTAAGATAGAATTTAAGAGAGCACATGAAGTGTCGTTAAATTTAAATTACTCTCTCTTGCTTTGAGTCGATCGGCACTTGCCGACGGCAAAATTTGAGAGTGCGTATAGTGTATAGTGTATAAAGTTCGCTCTCGAGAAGGAAGCAGCAATACTTGTGCCATCAGCAACAATAAATTTTGTCAAAACTCGAAACCACCGCGTCTCAATTGATTTGTTTAATTTTCGGTTCTCTAAAAACGCTTAGAGATTTTTCATAACTAGTACTGCAACGATCGGAGGGAATAGGAACCTGGATAGAACCGTCATCCTGGCGAAGGTAGCTATTCTTCCTCGTAGTTCTATGCGATAGTTTTGTCCATAGCAATATCGAAATATTGCAAGTCCCATCCCTGATGATGACTATTTGGTTTGGCGTTCCGTTTCGTTCCATTCCATTCGGCTCGATTCGATTTTGGGTGTGCGCTCGGAGCAAAAGTTTGACAGCCACTTGGCACCTTGGAACTTTTGCCTTTGTCAACCCCCAGCAGGACGCAGCCGGTAACCTTTACATGCACAAAGCACACACACACACATACATACACAAATGCACAGAGAAAGAGACTGGGCTTAGTGGAAAGTTCAGTAGTTGGGCAAAAGTCACTTGGCATGCATATAAATTGTCAGCCATTAAATTTGCATTGACATTTTGGCCGTGCAGCGGGTTGCCCTGCACCCCTTTTCCGCTCTCCCCCTCCCCCTACTTCATCCCAGCACTTTTGGCTTAGTTTTTAGCTTGGTGATTTATTTGTGCACTCTTTGATTGCATGGCCGGAGCATCGAAGCATCGAGAGCTGCGAGTCGGCTGCGAGTTGTTTGCCATGTTTTGCTGGTTGTTTTTATTGAATTTGCTGAATTAATTTGGCAGCAGTAGCAGCGCCAGCATCATCAGATGAAGAGCAGGAAAAACGAGAAGTGAATGGGAAAACGACAAACAAAAAAAAGAAAGAGAACAGAACGTTGATTAAACTACGCTTGGCATTGACAGGCAGCCCACAGTCTCGCAGGACAAGACCAGCTCCTCCTCCACCTCCTTTTGCTCTTCACCAATTCAAATCCAGCTCCGTGGCGAGGACATCTAAGCTGCCTGCTAGTGCCTAGTGCCTGCCTGGCTCTGGCCCGCGGCTGATGGCCAGCAATTAGCCTAATACCAAGGCCGTGCTCTGTTGGCTTTTAGCCTTATTGAGCCGCCGTCGACGTCGGTTTTCTCATAATCAAAAGGCAGCTGCAGTGCAAAACGACGTGAAAAGGAAGTGGGGGGAGGAGCAGGTCGCCTCCTTCTGTTGCTTCTTCTTCTGCTCTTTTGATATTCCTTTAGTGCATGCATATCGATAATAAGTTTCCTATTGGAGCAGAAACAGCGATGTATCGATGTTTGCTGTAAATTACTGCAGTGATACACAATGACCTAAAGGCAATGCCTAAAAGGAATCTATGTTGAGTAACTGCTAAGCAATGTTTAGCTTATGTTATGTAAGTGTTAAAGAATGTGAGAAGGGTACTAACCAAAAGGTTTATTTATCGATAGTACAAATTAACGATAGATAGATCTATTGATATTGACACCACAGATATCTATTTATTGATATATTCGAATACTTGACTCTATTTTATATAAGTTAGGGCAGTTTGAAAAATCGTTTTAAAAGTATTGATGTTAAGCAAAGACATGTTATGTTAAGATGTGTAGCTTATGTTAAACTTATGTTACTTTACAACAAAGCGCTTATTTTAAGTCATAAAAAGAGAGTGACAAAGTCGCAACGCATTTTATTTATATTTTTTTATTTATAAATTATTTATTATGATTAAAAAGGAGGTAACCTATTAGATGTATTGTACCCTTACTGAGTTTATAGTTCTATTATCAGAGCAGTATTTCTTCAGCATTTTGAGATTTTCCAGGACAGATGGACTTTATCTCTTTAATGCCACGAAATTGCCTATCAATGATTTAAATAAAATAAATAACATTATGCAGCATCACTAAAATTTAAATATTTCTCACCAATTCCTTAGCACAGCCAGTTTTATTTTAAGCAACAGCTTTAATCAAATTTGTGCAATTATTTAAAGCACAAAATTGTCAATTTCTCAGCCATTTTAATCTAACCGCATTTCAGAAACTGTTATTAATTACCTTACCTCACCAACTGAATGTTGTTGCTCCACTGTGCACGCTCTGGTTACCCGATCATCGAGTTGGTCTCTTGGTCTTTTGGTCTCTTGGTCATTTGCTGGAAATGCTGTCGCAATGCGTCGTCGTACGTAATACAAGCGACTTACGACAGGAAAAAGGGCAGAGGTAGGAAGGGGGAAGGGCAACAAAAAGTGGCAAGAAGTGGCAGCCCGAGCAACCGGCGAAAAACCGCAAGAAGTTGGGCATTTGTTGGAAGGGTTTTTTAGTTTGGAACAGCGTTATGCACTTAGACCGAGCTGAGTTTGGCCTGGGCTGGGTGACTGGGCGACTGGGCGACAAGGGCCACAAAGAAATGTTGCCAAATCAGCCGCAGAGCAGCAATAACTGGCCTCCAGTGAGGCGTGGCCTCGGGGCGGGCACATAAAAGGCGAAGGTAGCTGCAAAACAGTTTACCAGACAACGACAACAAGGCGTGGCAGCAGCAGCAGCAGCAGCAACAGCAAAGGCAACGGCAGCCACAGCAGCTTCAGCCTCAAAGGATAACGACTAGGCGAAATGGCAGCCAGCAGCAGGCCAAGCAGGATACCCTGGCAACTGGCATGCCTGGCCATGCTTGCGGCACTGGCGGCAATGGCGGCGGCGATGGCAACCCTGCCTTACGCTGCTCAGGACAAGGCCATGGTAATCGGGTTGCCGCTGGGCAACACGGACCTGGGCGACTTCCACGCCCACTTGGACGTGGTGGATGCAGACCTGCAGACGGCCGCCTCGAAGAAGCACGAGGAGCACGAGGAGGAGGGCGAAGAGGAGTCCGGTGAGAAAAAGCACAGCGAGCACTACAAGAAACATGGCGAGAAGAGCAAAAAGGGTCACAAGCATGGCGAGAAGCACGAGAAGGGCGAGAAGGGCCATCACGACAAGGAGGGCAAAAAGGGCGAACATGGCGAGGAGTCTGGACACGAGAAGAAGCACAAGCACTCCGAGGGGCATCACAAGAAGAAGAAGAAGGGCGAGAAGGGCGAAAAGGGTAGCGAATTCGAAGATCACGGTACGTACAAGAAGGGCCACTCCATCAAAGGCAAACACAATGTACACAAACTGAACGAGGACAAGAAGGAGAAGAAGTACTACGATGAGGATCACGACGAGGGTGGCGAGGAGAAGCACGGCGCCTTCGAGGAGGGCAAAAAGCACAAAAAGGGCAGCAGCTACAAAAAGGGCGAGCACAAAAAGGGCGGCCACGAGGAGCACTATGGCAAAAAGGGCCACAGCAAGAAAGGTCACAAGAAAAAGGGCCACAAGGGACACAAGAAGAAGCACGAGGAGGAAAAGAAGTGGGGCCACAAGAAGGAGCACGGCAAGAAGGGCGGCGAGGAGCACAAAAAGAAGTGGCACAAGTCGCAGAAGAAGAGCAGTGAACACGATCACGGACATCATTAAATGGACACAGATGAGTATTGAGGACTTATCCAAATGGCTAAGTAAATTGCGCTTAATAAACAAACAAACACACCCAGTATTATAAGGAGTAATGGGAGTTCATTGATGTCTATAGTTAAGCAAGGAAGACCTAAGTAGGATACTAGTTAACCCCGTCACAGAGAGAATTGACGGAAACTTACTCAAACTCTGTAAGGGATTGATTGCTATTCACAAACACCCAAGCATATTGAAGTTGTTGAAGGCAAATACCTAAGAGAACCCTTAAGTTCTTTACAAGTCCTAGCCAGGACTCTGGCTACCCTCGCCTAGACTTGTCAGCTTTTTTCACCATTAAACCTTTTGCAAGTCCTAAGCATATTCCTCATATTCCAGCCCAGACTTGGCTATAAGGGGAGTTCATTTATATCTATAGTTAAGCAGGGAAGACCTAACTAGGACACTAGCTAACCCAGTCACAGAGAGAATTGACGGAAATTCACTCATATTCCGTTAGGGATTGATTGTTATACACAAACACCCAAGCATATTGAAGATGTTGAAGGCAAATACCTAAGAGAACCCTTAAGTTCTTCACAAGACTAAGCTTGGACAACTGAGGCTACCCTCGCCTACACTTGTCAGCTTTTTTCACCATTAAACCTTTCGCAAGTCCTAAGCATATTCCTCATATTCCAGCCCAGACTCCCTGCGAGGTTCAAAGCTCAATTGGCTACCCGCTGCCACCTGCATTGTCCTAATTGCCAAAGGGCTGGACAGACAAATGAAATATGAATGTGTGCTTGGTACACACACTCACGCACACACACGCACGCTAACGCTGGGCCGTGTCAAAGGTTAATTACGCATGCTGCAGCTCATCCTTCTCCCCCCGCACGGCTACGGTTCGCCTCGGTTCGGCTCCTTTGTGGCTCGCTGCGTCCTTGGCAGGTCCGTAAATCGCTTAACGCACGCACACAAACACACACACACGCACGCAGACATAGAGTCGCACACAGAGATTTGTATACTTTGGCCTTGTGTGTGTGTGTGTTTGCTTAAGCCATTTCCGGTTCGATTTTACCCATGACTCGCTCGCTCGTCCGACGTCGTCGGGCAAACATCTTTGTTTGGTTTCATATGCTAATCCTTTCGAGCTGCGTCATAAATCATCCGCCTCGGTTCATGCGACAGAGACAGCATGGACAGCACCGGACAGTTTCTCAATCGGGTATCAGACAGGCTGGGAGGAGGAAGCGGAGCTGAGGCAGAAGCAGCCTAAAAGCTTCGCTTTTGTATTATTGTCGGGCGGGCAACGTTGCAATCTGCTGGGATTTGTGGTGGCTGCAATGTCAAAACAAAAGCAATAACAACGTCATGAATATGACAAAGCCCAGCAGCTTCAACTTCACCTCCGGTTCCAGCTTCAGCTGCAGCTTCAGATCCGGCTCAGACTCAGGCTACAGCATCGGCCTCAGCATCAACTTCAGCTGCAGCAGCATTGAAAAGTGTTTTTGTTTAATATGCGACGGAAAACTTCTCCTTGGGGAGAGCGAAAGAGGGAGTTAGGGAAGGAGGGAAGAACCTACCTTACCTATGTATGTTTGTGTGCGAATGTGTGTGCTTTATCTGTGTCTGTGCTGCGGCTGCAGCCTGGCCAGCTTCAGGTGAACAGTCAACAGTTCGTGCCCCATTGCAGCCCTTGCTCGACTCGGCTCGCCTCAGCTTGTTTTTGTTATTGTTTTCAAATTGCCTGGCCAACAACAACAGCAACAACAACTGCTTACAATCCCACATGGCCAGTGGGCAAGTGCATTAAGGAAAGTGCTTGCAGCGGCAGGGGAGAGAGAGCGGTGCAACGGGGTAGTCCGCACACAAGCGAAGGTGCTGGCTAAGTGCAGCAAGAGCAAGAGCAGGTGCAAGAGATTGTGCGGGGCATGGGGCAAGGGGAAGCCGGATTAGTAGCAGCAACAGCAGCAGGCAGTGTGTGGCCTGGTATCAGCACTAAGAGATCATAATTCACATAACTCGGCTAATAATTCAGTTAAACTGAAATGTGCAGTAGAGGAGGAGGTGAACGAGAGAGAGAGAAAGGAGGAACAGCAGCACCACCTGCAGGGAAGAGGGGGAGGTGAAAGAGGTAGCAGCAGCAGTAGCAGAAGGGAGTACAGCAGCAGACGATTGCGGAGATGGAGCAGTAGGAAGAGAAGGGTAGGGCAACGAAGAGAAGCAACAGCAGCGAGAGACCTGAAGAGGTGGAGGCAGCGTAGTATCAGTATTAGCAGGTAGACCAACAAGTTTAGCAGCAGGCAGAGCAGTGGCACAATAATTGCAACCCTCTCCCCTTCCACACAGACACCTCCATGTGGAATGCTTTGGACTCGATGAGCTGCTCGCTGATTGCCCTGAATAGAACTGATAATTGATACATGAATTGGAATACAACTTATTGCAGATGCTGGTCGAACCATCGAACGCTGTCATCAATCTCTATCACTTCCTCCCTCTCCCTCACTCATTCTCTTAGTTTTGCTTCTGCAGCAACTGCTGTGCTTTCATTAAGTTGGCGAAAACTTAAGCTCAGGCAGAGAAGTTCTATAAACCATACATGGTATTTACTGCTAGATGAGAAGGGGGAACATCATTATTCAATACTTGCGCATTTTTCAATTAGTTAAATGAAAACTTTGAGGGAGTTGCTCAGCAAGGAACTTGGGGATAAGCCGGGGGTACTTGGAGAGGAATTAAGGAAGGAACTGAGGGTAACCCGGAAAGAAACTTGGGGTAAGTCGTGGAGGAACTCGGAGGGAACCCTGGCATAAGCTTGGGGGTTACCATAGGAGGAACTCGGGGACAACCCAGGGTAGAACTAGGGGGTAAGCTGTGTTGGAACTCAGGGGTAACCCGGGAAGGAAACGGGGGTTACCAGAGAAGGAGCTTGGAGGGAAACCGTGCAGGAACTCCAGGGTTAAGCTTGGGAGATACTCGGGAATAGCCCATGAAGGAAATCGGGGGTAACCCGTGGATGAAAGGGGATAACCCGAAAAGGACCATGGGGGTAACCCGAAGAGGAACACGAGGAGGCACGTAGCGCTTACTCGGTAATGCAGTTGATGGTACTGCGGGAGGAAAGCGGGTGAGCTCGAAGAGTTAATTCGAGGGAGGAACTCGGGGAAAAGCCGAGGAAGAACTCAGGGGAAACATTCTGTACGCAACTTGCTCAACTTGCGCATAGAATTCACTTCATTTTCAGGGTACTCTTTGTCCCGGCTTATGGCTGCAAGTTGCTTTATCAGCTAGCTCTGCTCCCTTCCTTTCTTTCATCTTCCCTCCCTATCTCTTTCCCACTCTCTCTCTCTCTCTCTCTGCCTTTGCCACTGCAGCAGTTTTAAAGGATTTTCAATGTTCTTGCAAATTAGTTTAATCCTCTGTGTGTGCTAGTCTCTGTGTGTGTGCGTGTGTATGTGTATGTATGTGTTAGTGTGTTTGCCTTGGTATGTGTGTATGTGTGTGTGTGAAAAAGTTTATTGTTTTCGGAGCTTGAAGCTGCTTCTGCATCTGCTGCTGCAGCTGCTGATGATGCTGCTACTCTTCCTCATTGCTGTTGTTGTTCTACTTGTTGCTTTTGTTGTTGCAGTTGTTGTTGCTGCTACTGCTGCTGTTTGTTGTCTGCTGTTTGTTGTTTGCGGTGCCTGAATGCAGTTGGCCCAGCTTAAGCCGCCGCATGGTTTCATGTCTAAGTGCTAAGCAGCAGCAGAGTGTGGGAGACAACAAGCCTGGTCAAAGGTCGAGTCTCTCTCTCTCTCTCCCTCTCTCATTCTCCCTCTCTCTTTGTGACATTTTTGCATGCGTGTTTGTGCATTTTTGCAAATTGCCAAACACATTTGCAGACTTAATTATTTAATTTGCGGCACATGCTGCGTGCAGTTGGGCAACCTTTGCCATGGGGCAGCGTCGACTTTAACCAATTAGGCAGGCTCGTAAATATGCCAAATGGCGCCACGATGCATCAATGAATGTGTCAATGATTGGGCAGGCGATAAGGCAGCAGGCAGACTGGCAGCAGAAGCGAGCAGGCGGGATGAACAGGCGGATGCGGGCCATGGCACAATGGCAAATGATGGCGCAAATGTAAATGTTGCACTTAGGTTGCCCCAACAACGCACCCAGCGGACCCAACAATAACAGGCTAATGCAACTGCAGTGTATGGAGGGAGAAGCGCTGTAGGTAGTCGGCTATAATCAAGAGTGTGGATGCCAATGGACACCACACACACCCCACACACACACACACCACACACACCACAGACACATGAACAGCGCTCACCCATTGCAGTTAATTTATTGTGACCAATATCACGTTGTAGCACCACGATAAGGAGCAGCATGGAGACAATGCTACTGCCTGCCACGCCCCAGCTACTCGTCCTGCTCCTCCCCCCTCGCTCTTTCCCTGGGCTCCCCTGGGCGCATGTAAATTGAAAATTATGGCAATGCGCAACAAGATTAGCTCCGTCATGGATGCATCCGCCATGCGCTTCGTATCTTTGTATCTGTGAGCTCGTGTATCTCAGTATCTGGCGTATGTGTGTGGTTGTGTGTATGGTGTGTGCAAATGAATTTATTGGTCAAGCGAAGCTGGCTAAACAATATGAACGTGCTGCAAATGAAGTTATGACTTAATGTATTCAGATCTGGTACAAAACCTCGCCGAATCTCGCGTTGAACTGGCGAACTTACTGCGATACAAAGTGAGATTGGACCACCCTTTGCTCGTTTCTAAGCTCATACAGGTACCATATCGGTCAACTTATACTTAAAGCTTTACTTAACAGAAAAGTCAATCCGAAATTCACTCTAAGAAGAAGTTTAAGTTAAGTAATTTTCAAGTAGTCAATTTTATGTTTAACTACTTTATCTCTATCATAGTCTGGGTTTTTCAAATATTCCATCTGTTTTCTTGAAATCCTACTTTACATATAGTAGAAGTTCTTTCAATTTAACCTTACTAACCTCTGACTAACCTCACTTTAATCTTTCATCTTTAGCCAGAGTTAATTAGAATATTCATCATCTAAGATTATTTACAGAATTATTCATAATATATTCGTTATCTTGTTTAACTTCCTAATCATATAATGTTGAATAATTCTTTAACTGCTATATTATATTTCTTGTTCAATCTAACCTCACTGGCATTGCGACGCTATCTCTCTCCCGCTCTCCACCTATTCCCCCTCTCCCTTGTGTTCTTGCAACAATAATTCGAACTAAAGTACGGCATGCGGCATACAGGTTCACAACCCTTGATGCCGCAGATGTGCAGATACCTGATATGTCAGCCCGATATCTCGGATGTCACTTTGTCTATCTGTCCCACTGTTCCCGCTGTCCCCGCCAGCCCACTGTCCAACTGTCAGTTGCAGGCGCTCATCTGGTGAACTTTTCAGTGAACCCGCCTCTACAGTTGCCACTCGAGGATTTTTCTGCTGCGCCGTTTTGACACACAATCCGACACTCGACCAATAGACGAGGCTGGCAAGGGGCAAGGGGCAAGGGGATAAGAATGTGCTTGGACGGACAAGTGGCTGGTCTTGGCTGGGGATCTCTCTCTCTCTCTCGCTCGCTCTTTCTCGGCTTCTCTTGGCAGCCAAGTGCAACCAAGTTTGCAGCTTGCCTTATTATGCAAATGTCCTCAACCATCGTCGATGCTGACTCCCATAAGCTGCATGCGAGCGTCATCGATTTATAAGTTATGCAGGAATCAACACTCGTCTCTGTTGCCCTCCCCCTCCACACCCCCTTCTGTGCTGACTACTTTGTAAGCAACGGTTTACTGTTGTACTTGCCACTTCTGCATTTGCTGACTGCAATCAGAATTCTCAGCAAAATCAATGTCCCTGTCCCCTTCTTTCTCTATTCCCACTCTCTCCCTCTCTATCTCTCTCTACCACTCACTTCCCTTCTAGATCCCTCTCTCTCTCTCTCAGTGTGCAAGTTTCCAATTAGAGTTCAGGTTTTTGCCCAATGCAGCTGGCGATGCTGATTGGTTGCGCACAAACAAAAACCAAAAATCGCAACAAAAGCGCGCATAACAAAAACATAAAGAAACAGAATAACAACAACAACAACAGCCTGAATAACAACAATATGCTGTGCATATCTTTTTACAATGTGATTTTTAATCAAGTTTTTTTCTGCTGGCTCTCGCCGCATCGTCGCAGCGAAAAGAAAAATTTATTTTATTTAGAAGCGAAGCGAAGCAAAGTAAACGAAAATGCCGCAAGCAAAGCGAACAGCAGCAGCAGTTTCTTTGTAGTGCACAAACAATGCAGCTCCGTTTTTCTATAGGGTATACAAAAAGCTAATCAATAAAATGCTCAACTATTCAACCCAACTACTTCAACTTCTTATCAGAATTCTGTACGCCCATTGCGCTACTGACTACAAACTCACGCACACACACACGCACCATCATTCATTGCTCATTAGCTGTTGCCCGGACAATGCATTGCAATGCTGACTACTAACTAATTCAGTTTTTAGTGGCCAGATACGATAAAAAAATGCTATACAGGTTGAAATTGAACTGTATCAATGTCAGAAATATTATCTTTAAAAATTCAAGACTTTATAATAAATAGCATTTGAAACGAGAGCAACAGTCGCGCAAAACGCGACAGTGGGATACCCTTCGACCTATGTTCCCGTGTAGTTTAATTTGTTAAATTCATACACATATGCATATGCACATGCTTTGAAATTAATCCCGACAGATGGCGCTCGCGCGTCGCGCTCGCCCGCGTACCTTGTTAGCTGACAGAAGCACTTGGTTTTATGCTCATACTTTCTTAAATAACTTCTGTGTTTATTGTTCAATTGGATTGTAATTTGGGGACTACGTAGATATTTCATTTAGCTTAGTATATGTTAAAGTCAGAAAGTTGTATCTTATATACAGCGCTTACAAATTAAGTTCAAAAATTAAATTATTGATTTGTGGGGGCGGTGGGCGTGGCACCTAACATTTGAAATAAACTTCATCTGCTTATAGTACACAGGAGTCTTTCTGCCAAGTTTGGTAACTCTAGCTTTTATAATAGCTGAGATCTGTGCGTTCACACAGACAGACGGACAGACGGACAGACGGACAGACGGACAGACGGACAGACAGACAGACATGGCTCAATCGACTCGGCTTGTGATCCTGAGCAAGAATATATACTTTATGGGGTCTCCCACGCCTCCTTATGCCTGTTACATACATTTGCACAAAGTTAGTATACCCTTTTTTGACCATTTTCAATGGTCGAAGGGTATAAAAAGGCAAATTGGAAACACATTAATATAAAAGTGGAAAAGTTTCACTGACAAAATAAATAATTATTTCAAACAGACAGTTTAAGTTATCATTAATAGCGCTAAAGGGCAAATATAAAAAACGAAATATTGAAATATAATAAATTGGTCTGACAAAAATTCGGCAATTCGATATTCGATTTTGTAGAAAGCGATGTGGAAAAGGCTAAAGCCAAATGGCTCCCCAGTAATTGAATAAATACATATGTATAAAGGCGGTGAACACAAAGAACTACAAAACATTTAAAATGGAACTGCATAAATTGATTGCCAAAATAAAACCAGAAATAAACACGCATTACGTAAGTAATATCGCTATAAAAGCTAAAGTTGTAAACCGTTAAATTAGAACTACATTAATTTCATTGACAAAAAAATTTAATTTATTATTAAACATCCACTTCAAAAATGAAAACGATGAAAAAATATTAATAATCATAAATAGCGTTATAATAAGCTGAATTAACATAACATAAAAGTAGACCATACAAATAAAACATGCAGAAAATATATGAATTGAAAATGGTATAACCTCTGCATGGGTATAATGATTACGCAATGCAAAACTCATTTGTAAATGATCGATAAAAAACATTTCAATGTGGAATAAAAAATGATGTTAAATAAGTATTGTAAAATCAAAAAGGTGAAAAACAGCTTACAGTATTTCTAATCCAAAGCTTCCTCCACGACGTAGTTTCTAAACATTACCGGCAGTTTTCATTTAATAACATCAAATTTGACGAGAAAAAAGCTAACTGCGCAGCACTGTGCCCCGCTCTCTTTTACTCACACAGTCTCTCTCCCTCGATCTGGCAACGCTGCGCGCTTGAAACCAGCTGCGCTTCGCGTGCTCACGAGGGCTTGCTCACAACTCGCATACACACACACATAGACATGCCAAAAGCTTTACGTGCGTTCATGTGAAAGCTCAAGCTCTCGCAAGCTTGAGATCTTCAATTGGATCGACTTCCAAAACGTCGACGTCGCATTGGAACTTTTCGAAGTTCGAGCGACAACTTTGCTGGCGCAGCTGCTCAGTCGGTTTTAGTTCTGTCGCAGTAAAGCAGCAACACACGTTCGCCAGTGGAACGTCAAGATAGAAACGTAAGCGCAAAGCAAGTGAAGAGAGAAGCACAGGAAAAGGCAGGGCAAACAAGAAAAATAAAAAGAAATGTAATTAATTCGATCTTCCCCCTTCAAACTGAGGTTTGCGGCGCAATTAGGCAAAAAGTGATAAAAAACAGAGAGAAAAAGATAAAAAAAGACATATCTCTCTATTAGATAATGCTGCACGCAGCAGACTGCAACTGCAGCAGCAGAGGCGGCACCCGTTGCAACTGTACTGCGAACGCACAGTGGGCAGCAAAAGTGCAAAATACGAAAGAAAAAAACGCGACTTGTTTAGTGTGAAAAAAAGAGGGAGACAAAAATTAAAAAAATACTGACTTGCACAGTCAGCTGACCTTCCGACCGCGCGGCTCGCTGGCCTCGCGCAAGTCTTGTGATCAAGTCAAAAGAAAACACAAGTCCCTGCTTGAGGGGACTTACAGTGGCGAAGGGGCGTTGCAACTCCCCTGAAATTCAATATGGTGGCCAACGCGTTGGGCCTCTACTTTGAGTCAGTTCGTAAAGTCTGCATTTTTCCATTTGTCAGCTGACAGTAGTCTTGTGATCAACGTCAAAAACCAATTGTCAAATATTCGAACTCGAATGCGAAAGAGAGACATAGAGAGCGGGAGTGAGAGAGTGTAGAGTTGCAGAGAGCGACATCATGGAACACACTCTCCCTCGCTTACACTCTCACTAGATAACGCAACTGGAAGCACCCGCATTTAGTAATAAATTGTGACTGTCTTAAAAGTAGTGAAGAAAAGAAAAAAAAACAAGCAATATTTATTTTTCAATCTTTCTTTACTCAAGTTGACACTCGACTCTCCTTCCCGCGCTCTCCCTCTTTATATCTTTCGAAAAGTTACCAACGTCGTGGAAGTTTCTTTCGAACTTGCCCAAAGCTCTGTCACGTGAAATAAAAGCTCTGCTTATTTATTCATTGAGCGTAACATTTTTTTTCTTCTCGACGGGGAGTTAAGTGCATAAAATAGTTACAAATAATATAACTAAGATATAAGGCGACTAAAACCGAATAATACCCACTGTCAAATTTGAATAAGTCTCTCACCTAACCTCGGACTGCGCATAGATACACACACATAAATACAGACACAGATACATACATAGATAGCTCTGATACCTGTAACCAACGTGCGCTCGTATTTGTCAGCTGACAGCGATAAGAAATTTTTCAGTCATTCGCGTATCTTGTGTGTGTGCTAAATCTGACCCAACGAACACGCTGAAGGTACTAACCCGCCGATATTCGAATTTCCCTTTGCAGTTGAAAGGCAAAAATAAAAGAAAATGTCCAACTTGAAGCGTTTCGATGACGAGGACCGTGAGTCCAAATACGGACGTGTCTTCGCTGTCTCAGGACCTGGTAAGTCAACAGCAGCCAGCACCAGGATCAGCAATCCCCCTAACCTAACCCCAACCTACCCAACTACTCTCTTCTAGTCGTGACGGCCGAATGCATGTCCGGATCCGCTATGTACGAGCTGGTGCGTGTCGGCTACTACGAGCTGGTCGGTGAGATCATTCGTCTGGAGGGTGACATGGCCACCATTCAGGTGTACGAGGAAACCTCCGGCGTCACTGTCGGCGATCCCGTGTTGCGTACCGGCAAACCTCTGTCTGTGGAACTGGGTCCCGGTATTATGGGCAGCATTTTTGATGGTATCCAGCGTCCATTGAAGGACATTAACGAGCTCACCGAGTCCATCTACATCCCCAAGGGTGTCAACACTCCTAGCTTGTCGCGTGTTGCCAGCTGGGAGTTCAACCCCCTGAACGTCAAGGTCGGCTCCCACATTACCGGTGGTGATCTGTACGGTCTGGTCCATGAGAACACCCTCGTGAAGCACAAGATGATTGTCAACCCACGCGCCAAGGGTACAGTCCGCTACATTGCCCCCTCGGGCAACTACAAAGTCGACGATGTTGTGTTGGAGACCGAATTCGATGGTGAGATCACCAAGCACACTATGTTGCAAGTGTGGCCTGTGCGTCAGCCCCGTCCCGTCACCGAGAAGCTGCCCGCCAACCATCCCCTGTTGACCGGCCAGCGTGTGCTTGACTCGCTCTTCCCCTGTGTCCAGGGCGGTACCACCGCCATTCCCGGTGCCTTCGGTTGTGGCAAGACTGTCATCTCCCAGGTGAGCTAAGAATTAGACCAAGAGAACCATAAGAACCATTGCTAACGTTTGACTATTCCCTCTTTCTAAACAGGCCCTGTCCAAGTACTCCAACTCCGATGTCATCATCTACGTCGGTTGCGGTGAGCGTGGTAACGAGATGTCTGAAGTATTGCGTGATTTCCCCGAGCTGTCTGTCGAAATTGACGGAGTCACTGAGTCTATAATGAAGCGTACCGCCCTTGTGGCCAACACCTCCAACATGCCTGTCGCTGCTCGTGAAGCTTCCATCTATACTGGTATCACTCTGTCCGAGTACTTCCGTGATATGGGTTACAACGTCTCCATGATGGCTGATTCGACCTCCCGTTGGGCTGAGGCCTTGCGTGAAATCTCCGGTCGTCTGGCTGAGATGCCTGCCGATTCCGGTTACCCAGCCTATTTGGGTGCTCGTCTGGCCTCGTTCTACGAGCGTGCCGGTCGTGTCAAGTGTTTGGGTAACCCCGAGCGTGAGGGTTCCGTCTCCATTGTCGGTGCTGTCTCGCCACCTGGTGGTGATTTCTCCGATCCCGTTACCTCTGCCACTCTCGGTATCGTCCAGGTGTTCTGGGGTTTGGACAAGAAGTTGGCTCAGCGCAAACATTTCCCCTCCATCAACTGGCTCATCTCTTACTCGAAGTACATGCGTGCTCTGGATGATTTCTATGACAAGAACTTCCCCGAGTTTGTGCCACTGCGTACCAAGGTCAAGGAGATCCTTCAGGAGGAAGAAGATCTGTCCGAAATTGTGCAGCTGGTCGGTAAGGCATCGCTGGCCGAAACCGACAAGATCACACTGGAGGTGGCCAAGCTGCTGAAGGATGATTTCCTGCAGCAGAACTCGTACTCATCGTACGATCGTTTCTGCCCCTTCTACAAGACCGTCGGCATGCTGAAGAACATTATTGATTTCTACGATATGGCTCGTCACTCAGTCGAATCGACCGCCCAGTCCGAGAACAAGATCACCTGGAATGTTATTCGTGAGGCCATGGGCAACATCATGTACCAATTGTCGTCCATGAAGTTCAAGGTGGGTGAACCCTGTACATTCCTATTAGAGGATAATACTCATTGATCTTTTGATTTCTTTGCTTTTGCAGGACCCCGTCAAGGATGGTGAGGCCAAGATCAAGGCTGACTTCGAGCAGTTGCACGAGGACTTGCAGCAGGCCTTCAGAAATCTGGAGGATTAGAGAGAGAGAGCATTGGCGTACTTTTACACCCTAATCTTATATTGTTATGTAGTTAACTTTTAAAAAATGGCAACAAGAACGTTCAGTGCGTACAGTTCCGTCAAATAATTCCGTGCAGAAGAAATGAAAAAAAAATAACAAGAAAAACACCAACAACAACAAAAGATTCCGAGCATCCCAAACTATTGTGAACATTCCTGCTTTATGTGTAGCCTGATAGAGAGAGAGAGAGACAGGAAGAGAGACAAAGAGAGATGAAAACATTCCGGCCTGCGGTTGCTACTTCTTCACCAGCCCCTCTGACGTCCCGCCTCCGCCACGCCTTCTGGCTATACTAACTAACGTCCTTCTATGTACTTCCATTACACATACACACACACATACACACAAATGCGCAAAGCACACACACACGCAAATACAAATGCATGCATAGTATTATTGTTTAATGAATGGAAATTCTTTTGTTTATTTGTGAAAAAGTCATGTTTTCTCTTTGTTTGTTTGTTAAACTTATGTAAATATTTAAAGTATGAAATATTAAATGTACGAATAAAGTGCAAACAACAAATACATTTAATGTAATTGAAAGCACGCGTTTTTCGTTCACTCGATTGATCACTTTTGCATGCCAAAGTCATCAGCAACGCATTCCTGCGTCATAAAGTGGATATCATCACACAATAAACATGTGATACGGACTAGAGGGTAATCGAATGGCAATGAAGTTTACGAAACTGGTTGGGATAGACTCAATTTCCTAGAGCAGTAGCTGCAAGTTCTGCTTATAATTAGTATATATTAAGATATTGTCATTTTGAGTTGAACTAGCCCCATTGAAATGGACGATAAATGTAGTTAAGCATCTTCATTTTCATACCTATCGAGCATTGAAAATGGCTGAATCGATTGAGCCATGTCCGTCCATCTGCCTGCCTATCTTTCTGTCCGTCTTTTTGAACATCAAGATCTCAGCTTCTATAAGAGCTGAAGACTCCAAATTTGGCATGCAAGTTTGTATACAGTGCGCAGATTAAGTTTACTTGAAATATCCAACGCGCATTCAAACCGGTAATTTGCGATCATTAAGCAAACTGTTCAATTTATAACATTCTGTTTGAACATAGATAAATACTTTATCAACTTACTCCCCAAATATCAGATAAAGATAGCATTCGTCTGATCTGCTATGGTATGTATGATAATCTTAAAGAATGTAGAATATTTCGAGTTAGCGAATCTTACGTACTTGTAGCTTACGTACTACGTATCTTTTATCTTTATAAGGGTACTTTACAGTCGAGGGTGTCCATCTTTGATTCCCCTACTACGCTTCAGCGGAAATCTGGTCATCTGTTGACATAATACTCTCTCTTTTTTGACAAGTCTAAATTTAAACTTTTCAAATAATGAGTTGTTCGTATTTCACAAATTCTAAAAACATACTATACATTATATTATAACTTTATATTAAACATATCATATATTCCTATCAAAATTATTGCTAGTTTAATTTACCAGCTAAATTTGTAAGTTTTCCCCTATCAAGCCATGGAAAAGAAAAACGCGGAGTCCCAAAAGGATGAAGAACAAACAAAGAGAGCAGAAGAAAGGGATTCCGGACAAAGCAGTTCAAACTCTACAAAGAACCAACTGGCACAGCAGGCCTACATGAGAGAATTTAGAAGGGTAAAGCCGGTTAAGCACGACTTTGCTACGAATACTTCTTTCATAAGTGACGATATAGATCCGAATGAGGAGAAACTACAAAAAGTCGAGACATTAAAGCAAATTGACACAAAGGAGACAGAGAAGACAGAGTGTAAACAGGAACAAACGAAAAAAGCGGATGAAACGAATGAAGAGAAAGATAGAAAAGAGAAACAAGCGAAAAAAGTGGAAGAAACGGATGAAGAGAAAGATAGAAGAGAGAAACAAGAGAAAAAAGTGGAAGAATCGTTAGAAAAAATCAAGAAAGAAGAGTTACAGGAAATAGAGAGGATAGAAAAGAAAATCACTAAGGAGGTTAAAGAGATAGAGCAGATAGAAAGTGTAATCGATAAGGAGATAACCGAGATAGGACAGATAGAAAAGAAAATAGCGGAGAAGCTTATCCCGTCAATTAGAACCCCAAAGGAACCGTTATCTATCCCAAAAACAATGAAAAGTGTGACGCTTCTTGAAGAAAAACTTGCAGCACCAATTGCATCAGTTGAAGCAGTTCCATCAGCAAAAACAGAAATTCCATTACAGTCACCAACCCCAGTAACTCCAAATAGCCCAGAAGATGTAAGTCCAAGAACCTCAACCGAGCAGCTACACAACTTTGAATTGGAGCATGGTTTTATACACGTGGGTCGCGTCTATGGCGTTTCAGGACCAGTTGTGAATGCCGAACGCATGGCTGGCTCTGCCATGTTCGAACTGGTGCGTGTGGGTCACTTTCTGTTGGTGGGCGAGATCATTAGGCTCGAGGGTGACATGGCCACTGTGCAGGTGTACGAAGACACCTCCGGTGTGAGTGTTGGCGATCCAGTCTATCAGACCGGGACACCACTCTCCGTGGAACTGGGACCCGGCATTATGGGCAGCATATTCGATGGCATTCAGCGTCCACTGCGGGTAATTAACGAAATGACCGGCTCCATTTATGTGCCCAAGGGTGTAGACCTGAAGAGTTTATCGAGGGACCATCAGTGGTACTTTAAGCCAAGAAAACTTAGGGTCGGTGATCTTGTCACAGGCGGAGATATCTTTGGCGATGTCGAGGAGAACAGCATGTTGGAGCATCGCATAATGGTTCATCCCAATCTGCAGGGTCGGATAACGTACATTGCACCCCCCGGCAACTACACGGTAGACGAAAAGATTCTCGAGACCGAACTGAACGATCACGTGACCCCCCACACCATGTTGCAGATATGGCCGGTGCGTAAGAGTCGTCCGGTGAACGAAAAGCTGCCCGGCATTAATCCACTGCTGACCGGACAACGTGTGCTGGACGCGTTCTTCCCCTGTGTACAGGGTGGCACTACAGCCATACCGGGTGCCTTTGGTTGCGGCAAGACTGTCATCTCGCAGGTAAGTACCGAGAGTAGTCACGACTTATCAACCCGATTACCCTCTTCCTACACAGTCCCTGTCCAAGTACTCCAACTCGGAGGTCATCATCTACGTCGGTTGCGGCGAGCGTGGCAATGAAATGTCTGAGGTACTGCGAGACTTCCCCGAATTGAAGATTGAAATCAATGGAAAAGAAGAGACGATCATGAAGCGTACGACCTTGGTGGCCAACACCTCCAACATGCCTGTCGCAGCTCGTGAGGCTTCCATCTACACTGGCATCACCCTCTCGGAGTACTTCCGTGACATGGGCTACAACGTAGCCATGATGGCTGACTCCACCTCCCGTTGGGCTGAGGCCTTGCGTGAGATCTCTGGTCGGCTGGCCGAGATGCCCGCCGATGCGGGATACCCAGCCTATTTGGGCGCACGTCTGGCCTCGTTTTACGAACGTGCCGGTCGTGCCCAGTGCTTGGGTAGTCCCGACCGTGAGGGATCTGTTTCGATTGTCGGTGCTGTCTCGCCACCTGGTGGTGATTTCTCCGATCCCGTAACATCTGCCACACTGAGTATTGTGCAAGTCTTCTGGGGGCTGGACAAGAAACTGGCACAGCGCAAGCACTTTCCATCCGTCAATTGGCTGCAGTCGTATTCGAAGTACCTGCACGCACTGGATCATTATTATGAAGAGGCTAATCCCGAGTTTGTTGAAATGCGTGCCCAGGCCAAGCAGATCCTGCAGGAAGATGAGGATCTAGCGGAAATCGTGCAACTGGTCGGCAAGACATCCCTCAACGAGGGCGACAAGATTACGCTGGAGGTGGCCAAAATGCTCAAGGATGACTTTCTGCAGCAGAACTCGTACAGCAGTTACGATTCGTTTTGCCCCTTCTACAAGACTGTGGGCATGCTGAAGAACATGATGACCTTCTTCAATTGCGCCAATCAGGCTGTACATAACACGGCGGCAAGTGAGGCCCATGTCACATGGGGTCTGATACGCGAGCGTTGCCCAGAGATTCTCTACGAACTGAGCCAAATGAAGTTTGCCGATCCCCACTTGGGTAAGGAACATGTCGAGAATATTCTGGAAACTCTACACGACAAACTGGAAAAGGCTCTGCAAGACCTGGAGGAAAATGTCAGCAAATATGTATAAATGAAATATTTTGTAATCTTGGTTTCTTATTATGTTCTCCTTTTTAATAAAGTGTTCATTTTTTGTAGAAAATATCATCAATTTGTGTAATTACTTAAGCCATTTACTGCACTACTCTTCCTCTCAACAGCAGCCTGGTAATCTTAGTCTACAGGTCTAGAAGTCTTAGTTCTTTATAATGTTCTTCGTTCAGTTAATTTATTTACTGCTTCTCAAAGATATCATCAACATATCGACAACATTTACTGCAGTACTCTTTCCTGGCGAAAGGAACCTTCAAAGCTTGTAGAAAAAGGTCGTCAATTATCTAGATAATCTTAGTGTAGAATTCCTAAAGTCTGAGTCTCTTATAATGTTGCTCCTGCTAATAATTTGTTTTTTGTTTCTCGAAGATATCGCGAAATTCTTGTTTCAATTTGCAGTTATATCGTACTGCCAATTACATAAGTCATTACTCTTTACTCTCTTTCCCTCTCTACTCTTTCTTTTCTCTCTCTCTTTCTTTCTCTCCCTCTCTGCGTTAATCCTTTTTCATGGTTCCGTTGCAAATTTCGCTGGGTTTTCCTGCCAAATGTCGACAAAATTCGTTGATTTATACGAAAAGTTTATTAATGCGCTCAAAGAGCAGGCGTTGGCAGCTGCCACGCCTACCTCCCACTCACACCTCTCCCCCCACACCCAGCCCCTCACCCGGCCCCATAGCTCGCACAGAAATTCGCAAAACCAACGTCAACCCTCGAGCGCACAAAAATGCAGAGATCGATTTCGATTCAATTAGTGGAAATTAAATGTAAGTATACATATGCACAGCACTGTGCCGGTGTGTGTGTGTATGCCTGTCTGTGTGCGTGTGCTTGTCGAAATGCGTTTGTGTTTGTACGTTTGACTTGCCGATAAGCTGTGCAGGCAGAGCAGGAGATGCTGGCGATAGAGGGGCTGGGAAAGGGGTCCGTGGCGGGGCATTGCGATGATTACATTTCCGCAGTCGCTGCTGCTGCTGCTGCCACTGCGGCACCGCAGCCAAGTAACCAAGTCAGCCATAAAATGAGCGGGCAGAGCAGAAAAAAAAGCCAAAACGAAAACGAAACGAAACGAAAGCCAAAAATCAGTTCAATTGCAAATTGAAAATCCCCTTACAACTTCCGTTTCCGCTAGCTGAGTGGGGGTAGGGAGAGGGGGAGGCAGAGATGGCGCAAGGATTTGGTGTACGTCTGTGTGGGTGAGTGTGTGGGTGTGTGTGAGCTGTGCCCACTGCTGCCGCTGCCATGACAAACGTGGCGTATGAGCAATGCGCACTAATTGGCCGCCATTCGCCGCCGCCGCTGCCGCTACCGTTTGACTTTGCTCCGCCACTGTCAGTGGCAGTGCGACCTCCGACCCTCGACCCCCCACTCCTCTTCCTCTCCCTTTATTGCCGCCTCCTGCATCAGCTGCCAATACGAGTTTTCACTTTGCTGCGCTCAAGTCGCAGGCAGCAGTCAAGGAAGCAGGAACAGCCAGGCAGGCGGGCATGAGGGAGCGAGTAGGAGGGAGACAGTTGCTGCCTCTCTCTCTCTCTCTCTAGCGTTATTGCATAATTTGAAGGGGTTAAGCCATTGAGCTTTAATGCAAAATTTCAATTGAACGTCAAACAGTCAATTCGCTTTAGCGGCGATAATCGTAAAAGGATAATGGCGCTAAAAGCGCATAAAAAGGCAGCACAGGCAGGAGGCAGCAAGCCCCGGCCTCTCCCCTAACCCCTCCTGGGTGCCGCACTTGCAGTAGTATGCACTGTGTGTGTGTGGTGTGCGGTTGTGTGTGTCGGACGCTGCTTGGCATAAGTGTGCACTCAATTAAAGGCTTTTTCGGGGGAGTGTCTCAGGCTAAAAAGGCCACTGATGTTGGCTGTTAGATAAGGCAACCCACTCACCTCCCCTATCACACCCCCTCTCTCTCTCTCTCTTCACTCTTTCAAGTTGCCACACAGACACATCCCCAGGGAATAAGCCGCTTTTGCTGGGCGACGGGTTAAGCAAATAAAGCAAATAAATAGGGATATCAGCATAATATCAAAATCAACAAACAAATAAGGCAAGCGAACCTAAGGGCTAAGGCTATAGACAGCTGCATAAGTGTGTGACTGTATCTTGTATGTATATATGTCTGTGTGGGAGCTATATATATGTGTGTAGAGTGTGTATGTGTGTGTTGAAATTGTAATTGCTGTGCTTGCCATCTCAGTAGCCTTTCTCATCTGCAGAACGAGCTTAAAACGATAAAGCAGTTAAGTTATATCATATTCAACCTATCGATAGCTTAGTTATCGACTAAAATTTTAGCTGATATTTGAATGTATGTACATATAATTTTATTCCCTTCGCCCATTGAAAATGGTTAAAAAGGGTAAAGGGCAAAGTAAGTATTTGTGCAAATGTTTGTTTTTTCCTGCTCATATAATTTAATATTCTCAAATGCTATGAGAAATAACTCATAGCTTCAAACTAGCTGTCGATTACAATGCTATCGGCTATTCAATTATATAAAAAATGGTATTATAATTAATTATTTCAGTCTTTATATAGTTTACAATTATTATGTTTATAATGTATCAAATACTTAAATAACATTAAAATAAATGCCAAGCTTAGCACTTGAGAGCTACAATCTAGTTATCGATATTTTTATGGAGCTAATGCTAACACCACGAAGTGAGCTATAATTCCTAATGGCGTATAAAGATGTTTGTATTTTAAGTATATATGTACTGCTTCTGCTTACAACTCACTGCACATACATATCTTAAATAAAACTAGCATATTTATAGTTATATAGTAGTTCCCTAACAAAGTAAACTATCTGTGCACACTGGGGATATAACAGTACTCTAACTTTCGACTTCTTTGGTTGTGTTTGCAGTCACTCAAGGCCAAAGCGGATAAATGGATAAATGAATAACTGGATAACGGCATTAATGGATAACGGGATAACGGCATATCATAAGCAGACGTCAAGGACGTTAGTGACTTCTGTGTCGAGGGGGGCAACTTAATTTGCAACTTATACGCAAAAAGCCTTTTGATTTTGTTATTTTTTGAAGGCACAAGGTCACCCAGCAGAGGTCCCTACAGGGCTCCCACAGCTGCTGCCTTCAGTAGGCGCCCCTCTTTGTTATTGTTCTTCTGCTTGATGATGACTGGATATGTCCTTTTGCGCAGATTTATAACGCCTGCAGTTATTTGGCAAAGTTGGGCGAACCTTTCTTCGGCTTTCTTGGTTCTTGCATGCCAAAAAGGGTCCAGTTAAAGTTCTTCTCTTTAACTCGTTGTCCTTTTTTAGGTCACTCTGCCAGTTGTTCTGCTTGCCGTTGTTGTTGTTGTTGTTGCTTGATATGCTTCTGATTAAGGCAATTTAAATGAAGCCTATGCAAATGCGCCTGAAGCTGCTGTTTGGTTGCTTTTCTTGTTGTTGTCCTTGCAGCGCGTGTATCCTGTTTGGAGTACAGCCCCTCTCCGCCCTCCTCCTGCCCGGGGGGTGCGTCGTATTAACGTCGCATTATCGCTGCACTGGCTTAGCTCTTGCCATGCTCACACACACACTCGCACGCCCCCTTGGACTGTCTTCTATCATATGCCAAAGTTTTGGGCATAAAAATGTTCGCCTTGTCGCCTTGTCACGCCGTGGCGGTCTCTTCATAGACTCCGCCAGAGCAGGAGCAATCTCTGTCTATCTCTCCATCAGCCCCTCCTCTTCTCTCACCCCTCTTTGTGACTGCCCCCTCCTTGCCTGAGTGTGTCTCTTCATAGACCTTGCCAAGAAGGAACTGTGTCTCCTTACTCCCTCTCTGCTCCCCTCGTTCCTCTTCATACCTCCCTTCCCCCTAGCTCTGGTGAGTGCCTGCCATGCAGATAATGAAATTGTTGCGCTGTGCAAAACCAAAAAGAAAAAAGAAAAGAAAGCAAACCGAAAAGAAAGTAGAAAGCCGAAAGCAGAGGAAAAGTTTCGCGCGTTGTTCATCAGGCGAGGCAAACATTTTAAACACAAAAGGGAAATTCGTGGGCGGGCAGAGGGCAGCAGGGGAGTGAGTGAGGAGCCTCTGTCGGCCCTGTACGGGGCTCGATCCTTGGTCTACGCTCAGCCACAGTGACATTGACGAAACGCTCCAAATTTACTGACTGGCCCTCCTGCCTTACCCTCCCCCTGCTCCAGCTGCCCCCCGCCCCATCCACTGCCGCCCGTACAGTAAGCACTCGTGGCGCATGTTTTTCGCTTTTTGTTTCTCTTCTCTTTGCGGTTGCTTCTGCTGCTATTTTCGTCGTCCTCCGCTCTTCGCATTGTTGTGTTTACTTATCCCTGTCGAAAAATTGCCGAGACTCATTGAAGCGCGTCCTTGATGCGGTCGCACAGCATAGGGAGGTGCTACAAGAGTGGGGATAAAGAGGAGAAGAAGAGAGTGGGACAATGATAGCAAAGGAGAGGAGAGGGGGACAGAGAGATGGAGAACAGTCTCTGCTGCTGCATTTAGTCAAAAGTGATTGAAAAGGCATTTTGTTATAATGCCAACTTAATGACAACGAAATTACAGCGAGAGTCGAAGCAGCAACACCAACAGCAACAACAACAACTACAGTAGCAACCACAGCAGCAACAATAGCAGCAGCAGCAACAACAAGAACGCCGATAACAACAACAGCAGCAAGAGCAGCCCACGGAACGCGACGCGGCTAAATGAGTTTGAAATACTTTGAGACATCGCAAAGTTGTTTCGACAACTCGCACGCACAACAAACACACATCTAGTACACACTCACACACATAGCAAAAATCCACACCCACACACACGCATAGCCAAATAGCTCAAATATTTAAATCCAACTTTGGCCGCTTAAAGCGACGCAACGCCTTCGCATTGAACTTACTAAATAATTGAATCGCTATCGCTGAGAAATCTTCAATAAGTTAGGGTATCAAAGTTATCATCATGTACAGACCTGAATGACGTACTACTCGTATTTTAGTGACTGTTATCAATAACTTACATATTATTTTTATTATTATTATTCCAAGTGTAATTTGAATGCAATTCATTTTTGGTAAACACAATAACTATCGAAGCCCAAATGATTTCTGAAAGTTTGGTTACGATCGGATCATTAAAATTGAAGGTATTTAATCAATAATTGTACTTTTTTCCATACTCCTCCCTGGAGTATGTACAACAAAATACGCTAAAAATAGAAGATAAATATTTAAGAAATTGTTTTGATCGGGTTTGTAGCGGGTATATCACAATCGAGTACACTCGACTATTGCATTTGTGCTTGTTTTAACATGGAGCATACATTTATCCAGGTTATTGTTGGCTCTTTCACTTTCGATCAAATGTAGTTTTTTGAAAACATTAAAAGTTTTAATTATAAAGAAATTACATTACAAAATCTAAATCTATTTAGAGGTTAGTCTAATAAGATTTTAGCTAGAAATTTAGCCAATTATAGCGAGAACTCAATCAATCTATTTCACAAATTTTACGAAGAAACAGAAAGTTTAGACAGAATAAAAAGAAGAGGAATATAGACGCAGTAGAAGAACAGAGATAAGAAGAGAAAATTTATATTCCTGCTAAATTTCAAAGTCCGCAGCTCTAAATGTAGCGCATATCATACCATAGAGTTAATGCAGAGCAACTGCAGGGTATAATTACATTATGTTACTTCCCCAATTGAATGCAGTTTTCCAAGTGCAGTTTCTACTGCTTAGCCAGCCGTGCAAATGATTGCCGATATTCGACGACGACGGACTCCCCCCACTTGATTCATCTGGAAATCCGATCCGATTCGATCCGATTTGTCGGCGAGTGTCTGCTGCAGCTTTTCAATTATTTATGTTAAATCAAATGCAGCAAAGTTCCACAAAGAAGCAGAGAAGCAGAGCAAAGAGAAGCCCAACAGGACAGGCTGCCCGACTGCCTTGGCGAGGGGAGTATGCTGAGTTGTGGAGAGTTCGATGTGCACGTAGCCGAAAAGTATGCTATGAAATATTTATGCAACGCTCGTTCACTCGTTTGCTTTGTTTGCATGCCTCACTCAACCTGTGCCTGTGTGTATGTGTCTGTGTGAGTGTGTGTGTTAGTGTGCGAGTATGTGCGGCTGATTAAACATTTGACATACATATTTCCTCACAGCGCTGGAGCGAATTCAAAGCGTATTTTAGACACGCAAAAACAACACGTGCCAACACGAATCAGTGCTGCTCTCTGCGCTTCTTTCCCGTCAAATCTGGCTTGTTGTGCAAGCGAATTGGGGAAAATACTAGAAAGCAAAGGCAACTTCATAGAAACTAAGTTACTTAAGCAAAATTTGTCTATGAAATTTATCTAAAATGTATAATTATCTCACCAATAATGGACAAAGTCATGAAGAAGTTAAACTTTAAAGCATTTTATATTAAAATATATTGAAAATTTGGATTTAGCTCATTTGTGCATCAGCGGGAAGCTATCAAAATTTGGCAGCACTGCCCACTACAAATCTCTCTTTCTTACTTCCTCTCTCTCTTTCTCCTCCACCTTTCTCTTCATCTCTCTCTGTCTGTGCTGCGTCTCCGGTTTGTCTGTCTGTGTCGCATTTTCCTATTAGCAGCCAGTCGAGCAACAATTCGCAACAAAATATGCAAATGCAGCCGAGCGTGTGAGATGCCACTTCTCAATCCGCCCCTTCCCCTCGTCAACACACACTCCCCCTGTCATTCTCTCTCTCTCTTTCTCCCTCCCGACATTTGCCGCATTGTTTTTTCTGTCTGTTTGTCTCTTGCCGCCTGAATGATTCGTAGCGAGGCATTTCCAAGCCAAATTTGCAGCACGTGCTGCAAAGTTTTCTGTGGCCCAATTCCCCCCAGTTACTTGGCCTTATCGCACACGATTCCAGCTGCAACTTGGCCAAACTAGCAGCAGGCCAAGCCTTTTGTGAGAAATGTGTGTGTTGTCTTTTTAATTGAATTCGAAAGACCCAAAGACCGTTAGACCCAGAGAGATAGACCGCATAACTGAAATCGCTAAGCCGCCCAAATCTTGACCACACTTCAGAGCCAGATCGAGATCCAGAGCCAAAGCCAAAGCCAGAGCCAGACGTAGTTCGCAATTTACCATTCGACAGGCAATAAAAATGTTGTAAAAATTGCCAAAGTAATTTGAACAAGCTAAATGGAATAGAATGGCTGCCCCTTTGCAGCGACTTTGCAGATACCCTACAGCAAGTGGAAAGTGCAGTAGGAAATAGTGTAGTGTTGTATTATGATATGTTATTACATTGTATGATATATAATGATATTATATTGTATTTTATAAATAGTTTTTATTCCCTTGCTGGGGGTATATATTTTATATTCAGAATCATCCAACAGAGTCGATCAAGCCATGTCTGTTTGTCCGTCCATCTGACCGTCCGTCCGTCATATTAGATATCAGTGCCAATGACACATAATATTTAAATGAGACATAATATTGAAAATACACAATACCATTATATTCTGAACTATTATATTGTATTGGAACAATCGGAGGAGATACGAACCTACAAGCGTGCCAGGCGAAAAGTTGCTTTACTTTCACGTATTACTTTATTATAATAAATTAAAATAGTTAACCCTGATAAATCACAATATGCAGCTCAAAAAAACTTTAGCTGTACCAATATGGAATACCCTGTAAATCATAAATGTTATATTTATGTATATATTAATATATATCTATGCTATATACAATATAACCCTTTCATTTACCCACTTACCTAGCAAACCCACTGACAAACTATTGATACTCCACATCCGGGTAGGGTATCTGCAGTGTGGTAAACTTTACTTGTGAGTTAACCGAGTGTTGAAGAGGGAAGCGAGGCTAGAAAGGAAGCAGATTACAAGCGATTGCCAGCTGACGATAAGGGAAGCTCAGGTCACCAGCGATTCAGATGTAACCCGCATTCGCATCCACATCCGCTTCACTATTCGCATCCGCAGTGGCCCGCTCAATTAGCTGGCGCATTAAACGGGATCTGCAGCCCGTTCAGGACGGTAGAGCAGGGGAGGGAAGGGGAATTTATTGTGCTGTGTTAGACGCTTATCGCTGCAGCCAGCGCCAGGCGTGGACTGAAGTCCGAGCCTGCACTGGACTCGGAGTCTCCTTGTCGTAATTGACTTGTTGCCAAGTAATCGTTGCCTGTTAACTGCTGTTGTCAGGGGATTATCTACAGTTCAGTTCAAATCGAGGCGGAGGCAGCCAGGCGGGCCGACGCTATCAGCGTGCCACACTCGGGGGCAGCTGCTTCAGGCCCAAGTCGCAGCTCATTGAAGCGCATGAAGTGAGTGAAAAACAATAAACATGCTTAGCACATTCTCTCCTAGCCTGTGCTAATGCTTAATTCCAGTTCGAGTGCTTTGTTTTGTTAGTCTTTGCATAGTGCCCCCCACACACTGACCCCTTGACCCCTGTGCCTCCTACAACTGGCTCTGCCACTGCGTGATCATTTCTCTGTGGCTTGCACCGGAAGTAAGCAACCAGCGGCGTCGGCAGCAATCAACGCACTCAGTCGCACTGAATTCTCCTTCTACGCCACCTGCGCGTGCTGCTGCACTGCATCCTCCTCCTGCCGCTCCATCGTTATAAATGTTACATGCAGCACTCATGTGGACTCACATGTCGTGGTTGGCTGGCGGCGCCCCGGCAGCAGCAACGGCAAATGGCCGCCTGAATGCAGATGAGGCTAGCCAGCAATTTAGCTTGGCTTTTCAGCCAGCACAGGTGGGAGTGGAAGGGGCCTTCCCTCACCCAATTGCCCCGATATAGCGCACTGCCAGCCACGCTCAGCTCATTCAGCAGCCACAAATGTGGTCGGTGAAAATTCTGTGCTCATCATAACGTTTTTTGTTTTTTTCTTTTTTTTGGTTTTTGGATTGCGAGGCGGTTTTGCATATGAATATGGAGTATGGAAGTGGGCACTTCATTAACTCTTGATAACAGGCAAGAGTTGTATATATAACAAACAAATATTTGTAGCACCCTTTCTAAAAAAGGTTCCAGTTTCATCTACAATAGAATCAGTTTTCAGAATATATTTCTTTATTTCAGAATGATTAGGCTCTTAAGTCACATAATAGTGTCATTCTTATACTTCTTCTACGAGGGTGCTGTACTCTTTAAGTATCATAAATATTATACCATATCGTTCCGTGCGATCTTCCCGTGGCCTCTTGTGCACTACTTTTTAGTGCCCCAAGTCTAATGTCCATGCAAAAATGAAAGTCTGAAGTGTTAAAATATTATACCATAAGTATTTAGTTGATAAAACTTTTCACAAAACGAAGAAACTTAATATTAATTAACATATATAGACTTTTTCGTTATTTTATAATGGCAAAATCAGAGAATCAGAGTCTGTTTGATAATCGAGATGAATTTTTAAATTTAAGATTAATAATATAAGTTGTAAAAAATCGAATTTATATCGATAATAAAAATAATTGATAACTTCTTAAATATTTTAATAATATTTCTTTTGTCTTTAAACAATTAGGGTTCAGTGAAGTTGGCAAGACTACACATATAGGAACGTCCAAATAATCTTTTCTCTAACGTACATACTGCGTACTTAAAGTTCTTTAAATTGTATCGTACTATCAAACGCGTTATACTGCAAAGTTCATTACTTATTTAAGCGTAAGTTCTGCATCATCATTTTGCACTTGTCTTCAAGTCGCTTCTCTGTTAGTTCTTCTCGTTTCTTTAAAGCATCATTAATTGATTGCATGTTGTTGGACATGTCTTCCAGTCGCCTGTCTATATGTTCTTCTCTCCTCTCTATGAGTTCTTCTCGTTTCTTTAAAGCACGACTATTAAACTTGGCTCTTAAAACTTTCAGTGCATTAAAAACCGTTTTATCATCTAGTATAGTTATAATTTCATCTTTAACCAACCCTTCTTCTTTAATTATAATTTTATGATTACGACCGTGATTGTTGGGTGCGTCTGAAACGGGATTTAGGCTTTCATTTTCGGGTTCTATAGATCCTCGGATGTCTTTATGTTCAGAGAGGATTGTTTCATTTATTTTTGCACAGTTTGACTGAGGGTATAAGGCTAAGCCGTTATAATTCGGTATATTGCATTTATACAGAGACATTTTAATAAAAGAACAATCCAAGAAACTGAACATTCGCGTTTTCCAATTTTTTGTTTTTTCCAGTAACTCATATCTTGTCAGCCAACAGACCTTATATTTTACGGCATTAAGTTCAACTTCAGCTTGAATTTTCTATTAGAAAAAAGGAAAAAAAAGCAAAATGACAATCTAAATAAAGTAAATATTGTAAATAAAACAAGAAAAAAAGGGTATAATTACTTTGTGCAAATACTCGTATATAGAAGAAGAAATGTATGGAAAATATGAATATATACATATTATTAGCATTACCTGTGTATCATCGACAGCCAAACCGTTCATTAAATTGGTAAGAACCATGGTTAGGAACATGAACAGAATTAAGATTATAGTGTTGCAGTATCCGGTAAAATCTTGCTCATTGTCAATAACACCGTGGAACAAGGTAAACGTTCTTAGCAATGAGTTAGTCATATTGGAAAATGTTAGAAATGCCTTAGGTTCTTCACCAATTTTTGGCTCCTCATAGATTAAATAAAAGGCCAGAGTAAAGGACAACGGAAATACAAAATAGAAGGCGAGACTCTTTAGGTAGGTAAACGTAACCTTCCGCAGAATCAGCATATGCGTCGACACAGTTGAAAACGGCAGTATACTAATAACAGTGGCTAATTTCCATGCCATTAAAAGAATAGTGGCTACGCCGACACTGCGAGTCTCTTTGAGTTCTTCCATCCACGATATCTCGACCAGCACTAAAATTAATGAATCCAGAATATATGTTGAAAACACAAAAGATTCCATGAGCAGTACGTAGTATATACACCATAAAACTGCGATAAGGTATTTGGGTAACACAGCCCACTCCGAAATTGAAGTGCCTCTTGGAAAATTTAACAAAACATGTGCGATCAGCACGATTGAAAAAATCACGTGAAAATAAAATTTTAGCGTGAGAATTTTGTTAACATGTTGCCATTTTATGTGCAAGAAGCTATCGATCAACGGGTGCAACAATAGTGGGTTGAGATTCTTTGTATTGGCCATATACTCAATGGGTGGCATATGCAGACATTGTGGCTGGTTGGTAAGATTCATAAAGTTCATATTAATCGTGTAATTCCAATTACTTGAATCAGGATCTGTGTCAAGATTCTGATCTGTGATGCAATAATCGAAGTGCTCCTCCAATAAATTTTCGTCCATATTCGCGATGGGAAATTGTCGTTTCTTATTACGAATACCAAGGGGGGCACCTGCGCGCAACAGTACACGGATTGCATTCTCATTGCGACACTGCACGGCGTAATGGAGGGGAGTATTCATATCAATATCCATTGACAAAAGCAAGTCATCCTGATGTTCCAGAAATGTACTAAGACAATTCTGGTATTCCTCACAATTGTGCAAATGTTGGGTCTGACTGATTGTCAATCGTAGTAGTTTTTTCCAAGACAGAGATTTTATATGATCGACTTTTAGCAATGCACTTACGGTGGCCCAGCTACCCGCTCTAATGGCAATATCAACCAGTTCTTCATTGGCCTGTCTATTGGGTAATATCATAGCAATGAGAGCATCTAGTGCTTTCTGGTTATTCTCCGGATTCTCGATATGCTCCCACAATAGTTTTAACTGCATTTCATGTCTATCCCATCCTGGGAAAGTGTCTTCATAGTGTCTTAACTTCATTATCAGTGTATCTTTTCTCATATTCACAAAATTGCGAACCAACAAATCATAGTTTTGGTACGTATCTGTAGAATTGTGTAGCAAATAGTCCAGCCCCTTAAGATAGAGTGGAAGCTCGAGAGTTTTGTTTGTAATAATTTGCGTAACTAATGTACAGCAAAAGGGAATAGAAACTTTCTGATTACAGAGTAAATTTTCCAAGGCTGTTAAACCCTCCTTATCTCGTAGATTAGGAGAAGCGCCACCATCTAGCAGTGCTTGGATAAATTGTTTAACAGTGTTACTTTTTTTCTCATCTAAGCTCTTCACCAGCGTATGCAACACCGTCTCACCATTGTATATATTATCTATGTTAATAATCTGGTTACCGTGATTTAGTAATTCCATTAAATTTCTCAAATCTGTGGAGTCTGCAGCAAAGTAAATAGCCGCCTTACCAAGCTCCGGGTTTTTCTAAACAGTAAACAATTAATTTGCATATATAATGGATATCAAATTAATAACTATACAATTTTGATTTGAACTTACATAATTCACATCGCAGCCCGCAAGACAGATGCAAGCATTCACAAATTCACTGTACCCAAATGTGGAGAGTACCAATTCGAACACGGTCTTCTCCGACTCATCCCCTTCGAAAGGTTCATCAACGGGAGCACCCAATCTAATTGCCTCTTCAAATTTGTCTATATTCTTCTCATTAAATCCTTCTTTAAGTAGTTTCTTCGGCAAAATACCGTCAAATAACTCCATTTTTTAGATGTTTCTCACTTGGCGATTCAACACAAAATGGTCCAAAAGCTGCTACACCTCATATGAGGGTACCTTAAGTCATACTTATAAAATAAATTCATTACTTACTTACAATAAATATAATTATATGTGAATATAGAATAAGTGATACTCTATCAAAATTATAATTAATTTTTTTATATAATCAAAGACTATTATTTGGACCAACAAAATTAAATCAACGAAAATAGACACCACACGACGTTATTAAGTTTTTGCATTATGTCAGGAATATTTAATTACCTTATAATATTTGATTACCTTATAATTTCTGGCATTCTTTATTTGCAGGGTAATTTGGCTTGACTAATTACTCAGTTCATTTTCAAAAATGTATATTTCATGATGTGGGTGGGCTGTGGTTTTTTGATTTATTTCTTGTAGATTCCTAATTCATGGTAAAAATTCCTAGCACTAAAAGTATTTTCTAGTTTAATATGTTAGTCACTTATTGTAAATAATTCGCATGATTACAATTACTATTACTTGTGCATATGTATAACTACAATAAAGTATTTATACAATTTTTACTATTTTCTATAACATACATACATCAAATGCTAGGTATGGAAACTTAGAGATAATTATACCAGATTCCCATTGGATATGTTATATTATAACTTGTGAAATGTGTATATATTTTCTTGATCAACATCAAAATCCAAATCAATTTAGCCTGTCCGTCTGTAGGTTTTGCAAGGATGCAACAGACCAACAAAGGGTTACTGTAGATATTACAATAAAATTATCACGGCCTAATTAAGTAAATTGAATTAATGAAATTGAGTAGGAAAAATTCCTGTTTCTATTTTCTTTCTCAATAAATAGCAGCGCTGCAAATACAGCTAGAGCGGGATTTTGGTCCACTGTGCACGGCCGGCGTGCTGCTTTCAATCGTTGATATGTGTGAGTGAACAAGCAATAAGTTACTACAATAATTTGTGCAGAATTAGCTGTTGGGAATTCTTAAAACATGTTAGCCTTGGCAATCTTTTGTTTCATTTCCAATAAAACATAGATAACATACATACCATCAACTCACCTCACCTTCAGCCTTAACCCTAATTACTTCCTGTTCAATCATGTACACTAAACGACTGCAACTGACTGCAACTGACTGCAAGCATGTGTGCTGTGAGCTGCAACTCGGTTGCAAGTTTCTTTGATCTTTTTCAGGCTCCAATTTTAACCCAAATCCCGTTGGCTGCTTACAGTAGTTGCCTTTGCCACTGGCACGGCTGCTGGTGCGGTTATTTTGTAGTTATAGCGCACCTTGAGCGCCCACACACACACACACATTGCACTGTTATACAAATATATTAAGCACACACACACACCTGTACACACACTTATACTCGCCGCATGATCCCCTGTCTGATGTCTGACGGGCCTCAATGGTTTTGCCTTTCAGCGCTCAATGGGCTTTTAAGCGCGCTAATTAAAAATGTGGCAACTGCACCCGCTGCCTCCACCGCCGCTCTGGCAACACCCTCATGTCATTTATGCATAATGGCGTTGCCATCACGTTTTCTATTGCGTACAAAGGGAGAGAAAGAGAGAGTTGGCGCAATTAACGCCTTCACTTTTGGCATTGGCTGCATCTCAGACGCACCTGCTGCTCCCCGCACGCTCTTCTCTCTTTCCTCGCCCACTCTATTCTTTCTCTCTCTCTTTCTCTTTGTGTGTGCTGCAGCGTTTTTACGTATATTGCAAATTTATTAAAATGCAACCAAGAGAACAGGGAGAAGTTGTTGAAAAGAGTGAGGGGGAAGGGGGAGGAGTAAAGGGAGCTTTGCGGAAAGAGCTAAAATGTAATAACTCTTGTTGTGGCCACGCCCAATCCGCTCTTTATGCTGCTTTTGTTGCTGTTTCTGCTACGCGTGGCTGCTGCTGTTGCTTCCGTCTCCCTCCTCCCTACCTCACTTTTTGCGTTTGGTAGGTGCGCATTTGTTAAGCTGCTTTTGTCCGCAGGTGTTGCTGTTGTTGGTTTAACGCTTCAGTATGAACGCTTCGGCTGCTGCTGCTCTGCAACGGTATCTGGCAGCCATAATGACGCTCATTTTTTACCCAAGGATTTGTGCCGAGCTGTCCAAGCTGCTTATTAATTCAAAATTGAGCGGCGCTAATAAGCTTAGAGCATAGAAATTCACCACGTTATACCACACTCCGCTTCCCACTTCACACACCTAAGATTCAAACTAGCACGGCATTTAACCTCCAGTGTTGCCAACATTTTTGAGCAAAAAAAAACTATTGTAGATTTGATACGAAATAAAGAAAAAATCTAAAATAAAGAAAAAAGCCATAAATAAACATAATTTGCTTATTTCAAGTTGGACTTTAAAAAGCCAGATTTAGCCATAAAAAAGCTGACATAGTAGCACAACTAAGCTCACTCTCTCTAACTCTCACTTATTTTTCCAACTAATTGTGAGCTAATTTTAATTATCAGCTACACATTCGAGAGAGCGAGTGGGAGAGAGAGAGAGAAAGAGAAAGAGGGGGAGTGCAACAACAACAACAGGAACAGCACCCGCTAACGAGTGTTTATTAATGGCAGGCGGAGCTAATGGCGAGCTGAGCCTTTGATGAGCACCAACTCAGCACACAGATCCCTTCCGCATGCCCCTCTGCTGCTCTCCCTCCCTCTCCCACTTTTTCTTTCTCGCAATTAGCACACAAATATTTCCGCATGTATTTTTTATTTCTCGACCATAAAAATGCTCAACCGAATTGTAGTAATTACAACGATTTGCATAAGCGAAGAGTGGCAAAAAGAGTGAGAGGGATGGCAAACGGAAATCAAAAAGCGCAAAGCACAAAAGTATGCTACGCATTTTGCAATTTATTCATGCAGACGACGACGACGAAGGCGACCCAAAACGCCGCTAATTATGTAATATGAAAATGTGACGACGATGACGGAGACTGGCAAGGACAAGGACAAGGAATGCAGAGCAGCGACTAAGTCGAGGAGTATTTGCATATGGTAAGCAGGCAAAGCAGACGGAGTTGGGCTGGAGCTGCTTGGACCCTTTTCTTTTTACATACCCTGTAGAGAGCAAGGGAGTGGGAAGGTTTGAGATAATAATAACATAATAATAATAAGATAATTATAATAATAACATAATAATAATAATAAGATAATTATAATAATAACAAAATTTTCATTATATAATAATAATAATAATAAAATAATAATATTTACGAGTACCAGTATATGAGTATAATTTAGCTAATTCGAGGTCAAAAATTCGGTTAGAGTACGCATTGAAGTTTATCTAGCGGAAGTATTCTGCCAAAAAAAAAAAAAAATTTACTTATTTTTAAATTTCAGCCGGAAATATTATTGTTAAGTAATCGACTGTATAATTATATTATATATAGTGGCGCTTTGCACCGTGAGCTTATATGTAGATAATTGGCAGCTCCTAGATCTCTATCTTTGCTTATGAAATCCAAAATTCTTCCTGAACTGCTCATCCTCATCGCATTCGCATTCACACTGACTTTACCCATGTCGCATACGGGCTGCTATACTATCTGCTTAAATCAAACTACCCACATACAGGGTATCACCTAGTCGTGTACAGCCAACAGTATACATTTATATTAGCCTGCATCCTTTACTTAATAGCTTAACCAGTTACTCTGCTGCTCAAGGCATGCCCCTAGTCGAGTATACCCAACAAGTTTTGCTTTTCAACTTTTTTCTTGCCTACTTTCCGGCTTAACAGATTCAATTAGCGCTGCATTTTCAATCCAGTCAGGCTCATCTATTGAAACCCTTTAACTAAAGGGAAGTCAAAGTTAAGATAACAAAAAGAAAGAGAAAGAAACTTTACTTTATTTCACTTACCATAATAAATAATTGCATTTATTTCGATTCACTGAAGAGCCCCACGTTAAATCAACTGTCGAACAATGTCGAATAATATCCGCTCTTAGCAACCCTGAAACAGTTTTCTGCCATATGCATATAGTAAGCACACACACATACACACACACTCTATATATTTATGTTCACTTATGTACATAGTGAAATTTTAATACGCTGCCTTACACTGAGAGAAAAACACATGCTGATATTGATGTATTGCAAAAAAACGCAATTTCAGTTTGTTTACTTATTTTTTTTCCAATCGAATTTATTACAGGATCGAGAAAGCATATGAAAAACAAATTTGCAATTGGCGCTTATTTTCTTAAAATATTGTCATGTGTATATTGTGGTATGTGTGTGTGTGTGTGTCTGTGTGTGCAGGACAATTAAAACCATGCAACAATATTGCACAACACGAACCCGCACAGACACACACACAGATCCAACCGGAGATATACATAGACAGCAGACAGCATATTGCCAGAGGTTGCCTGGAAGAGGGGATGCAGAGAAGGGGGCGGGGCAGAGCGGTGCAGAGTGGTTCGCCCTAGTAAATGGTAATCAACGCAAATCCTCCATAGAGCACCGCACACGGATAGGCAATCAGCAGCTGTTGATGGTCCATGGAGAATGCCGTGGCGAATAGTTTCGATGCCGATATGGCGCACCAGAGGATGGCGATGCCGCTCACAATTAGGCCGAGTGTGCCCCTGCAAAGCGCAAAGAGATTTAGAAAGAGTGTGCATAGGATAAATGAAGAATTCAGGCAGAGAATAGAAGAGATGAGAAGAGCAAAGCAAGCGAAGCTAGCGAACGTAAGGCAAAATCAATAAACAATGCATATGCATGAGGCCGGAATGCAAAGGCTGAGGCAAAGGCAAGGAAAGGGTATGTGTGTAGTCGAGCAAATGAGTGAGTGTTTGCTATAAAAAAATTGTTAGTGTATGCATATGCACATCTGTGTATGTGTGTGTATGAGTGTGTGTATTTTGTGAATGAATGAGCAGTACAAACAAAGACAGGAGAAGGCAATGTGCAAAGGATGTGCAAACATGGCCCAACTACAAAGCGTGTGGCGGGGGAAAAAGATGAGAAAAAGAAGAAGAGGCCGTGGGAGTAAAAGAATGAAAATTGAAATATGAAAGCAAATCGCAGAACGAGCTTAATGAAAGCTTTAAATTGTGTAAGCACTCCTAAGCACTTTGGCCGATTGAACTGACTATTAGTTCCCTAAAGAGCCCTAAGACCTAAGGACCTATGGATAGAGGAGCCTTTGAATTATAACAAACAAAACATATCTTACAATCAACAGCTCTACACTACAACAAACCATAAGCAAAAGTTTCTACTAGGTAAGTCCAAAACAGTTACCATATTATATCGTAGAATACGTTATACACAACAAAATATGCTTACAACAACAAAAATACTTGATTTCTTTTGAATTTATTCACTTTTTATTGCAACATTGTGTTATTTCCATGCACTATAACCTCTTTTTAAGTCCCTACATGCCCCAAAAGCTATTTTTGCTAGCTACAACTTAATTTGATGAGGAGCCTGTGACTAACAACAGAGATTGATGTGTTTTCTTTGATTTGGGAACTAGCAAAATGCTGTAAATAGAATTGATTTGCGATATTAAAGCCCACAGAGTGAAGCGACAATCTACATAATGTGCACAATCTAAAAATAATTTCAATACATACGCCAAACAACAATCAAGACAAGAAAATCACAGACATTGTGAATGTGCAGGGAACTGTCCCATCCAGCTAGGGGTCTAGACCCCTCCCCGACTACCAACCCAAGGTTGGCAAGTTTAATGGATTGCCTTTTTTCCAGTGCGGTCACAGAAAGAGAGAAAAAGGGGAAGGAAGATGGAGGAAGAGAGAGGGAGAGAGAGTCCACCGCTTGTCACCTGGTCCCAAAACTGTCGCAATTCGCTTTCATCTAACCTATGTACAAGACTAACCTACACACAGTCCTAAACCCCTAGACCGTAGGCGGTTAGACTCTGCTTAAATTTCGCTTTTTACGCTGCTACACTGCTTCTACTGGGTCCACACATACGATACAATTCATGTGGTGCCGCTGCCACCGCCGTCGTTGATTGTGTCAAGTGATTTCTGGCGTAGCTTAAACAGACTGCCCCATGTGGTGGCCCACAGCGCGACATCGAGCTGGACGACGACGACGATGGTATTGCCTGGCCTAAAACCAATCAAACCAATGCTGCGTGCCATCAGGGGGGAAGAGAGAAGGTCGCAAGGCTATTCCACTAGATTCATTGGGACATTTACACCCACTCGCACTTGTACACACCCACCCACGCACACACACACACACACACTGTGTCCAGCGTTGTCTGTGTAATTTTTGTGCACTTTTGCATCACCAAACAAACTCAATTAAAAAGTCTGTCTAAAAAAATCGCAAAAATATTTACTGTAAACTTGCTCGGGCAGCACGGTTACTCCGAGTCCGACTATATGAACATCAGTACACCCACACCCACACACACACACACTGGTACAGACACACACACTGGCACACACATGCCGGCAAGCACAAAGTGCAGGCGTTTAAAACCAACAAATAAAAAATGCAAGCAAACTGGCAACCAAATGGCAATTGGGCAGCTTCAGTTGGCAAAAAACAGCACAGGGTGGACATGGTGATGCTGCAGGAAGGCAAGGGGAAGAGGTAGGAGTATACGGAGTGGGAAAGAGGTAGCAGGAGTATACGAAGAGCTGGTGTCGAGTAAGTTTGTGCAATAGTTGTTTTTCGTGCCGGCACCAGTTGAAATTATGACGTGCCGGAGTTCTGGCCAAAGGCTCGATAAAGTTGGTTGCGAGAGGGAGGGAGTTGGAGGGGGCTCTGAAGTGGGTCGTTCAGCGCACTGTTTTTTTGTGGAATGGTGCACGCAACATTTGCGTGATGCGAGCAGAGAACGAAGAAAGGCAACAAAAAGCGTCGACCAGCGGCGTCGGCTACACATACCCAGCCGAGTGCTGAACACATATTTGAAAAGGAAAATACGTGGCCAACTGTGGCTGTACCCGGACACGGTACGCCACCCGCTAACTGTGTTTCCTCCTCTCTCTGTCTCTCTTCCTCTCTTTCTCTTCGTCTCTCTTTCTCTACCTTCCTGTTTCCTTCTCTGCCCATCTTTCGCCGTAAACTTCTCCACTTGCGGAGTGGCGCGCGAAATTAAACGGCGCATAGTTGGGCGTTTGGCTGATTTTTTTTTTGTACTGCTGCTCATCTCGCGACCCCGCCTTCGCCCTTGTACGAGAGTGTAGCTGGAAATTGTAGCCCCAGAGTACACTAAAAGCGCAAATTAAGTTGCCTATTTTTTATGCACCGCTGCAACAAAATTAAAGCCCAATATTGCATATGAACGTAGCACGCGGGCTCGATAGGAGGTAGTGTGGGTGCCGGGTACGGGCTACTCGGTACTGGCTAGTCTTCTTTGCGTATGTTGGGGATAAGCTGTACAACTATTACAGACGTGTCAGTCTGGAAGCACTTTTGGGCTGCTCAGTGGAGAGGGATGATTGAAGGTGAGTTTGCCTGCATATGAGTGTTTTGAAATGTCTGTATGTGTAGTGTGTAGTGCAGACAAGCAAACAGAGATAAAAATAAAGACATAACTAACTTTGCAGATAACATTAACAATCTGGTTGCTTTGCTAATTAGAGTTACTAGCTAAACGAGGGGAGGAACTAGAAGATGCCAGGTAATCTCATAGGAAGTACCTTCTTTCCTTTTCAAATGAGAAATATTTGAGAAAGGTTGTACGGCAAATATGCAGATAACCTAACCAACTTGTTGTTCTTTGCTAATCAGGCTTACTTGCTGTAAGTAAGGGAGCTATAGTGCTGAAGGTTGCCAAGAATATACTTTATCAACTGTGGGTACTATTCCTTAAAGGGTCCTAGTCTGGTTGCTAGACTTACAAGCGAAACAAGAAGGAACTGTATATAATTTGGCAGGTAATCTCATAGGATGTACTCGAGCTGGAGAAACATCGATGTTTGCTAAGGTGTTTCATATGAAACATGGATGTGTAACATCAATGTTTTTCTAGCTTTAGGAGGTAACTTCTTTCCTTGTATGGAAATTTTGCTAGTTAGAATTACTAGCTATGAGTAACAGAAGATACTTTCTTTACCGTTCAGATACTATTACAAATGTTTCCTTTAGATATCATTCCGTGAAGGTCCTATTCGTGTTATGAAGTGATTGAAATCATTTCGATTCTATGCCAAATTGGATTTAAATTGTAAACAATTGAAACTGGCATAGAGGCCACTGCGACCCCG
Organism: Zaprionus davidi; assembly: GCA_018903715.1. Classification (NCBI taxonomy): domain Eukaryota; kingdom Metazoa; phylum Arthropoda; class Insecta; order Diptera; family Drosophilidae; genus Zaprionus; species Zaprionus davidi. Next base: position 8,531,449 of record JAEIGL010000006.1, read on the forward strand.
CCAGCAACTGGAAATATTCGAATCCAATCGTCAAACAGAGCTAAGTAGTTGAACGTGCTGCAGTCGCAGCTGTAGTGACTTAGGGAAAGTTTGTAATTACAGCTCCACACAATGCATTGGCAACTTTTCAATTAAAAACATAAATACAAATCGGGGGAGGCGTCGATGAAGCTGATGATAATGATGATGATGGTGGTGATGGTGAGTGAACGGGGGAACGAATGCGAGGTCAGGGCTTGGTGCAAAAGCTAGCGAGTTGTGTCAACAATTACTTACTGAATGGTGATTAAAATGTTGATGCCGGAGAGCACAACCATGGGCAGCAGACAATAGCCGAGAACGGAGGCCACCGCACCAAAGGTCACTTGCGAGCGGGTGACCATCAGCGAGAGCAGACAGTAGAAGAATATGCAGCCCATGACGCCGATGCCATAGATGTAAGAGAAGGTCACTTTTCCACTCTAGATAGATAAAACAGAGAGAGTGGGAGAGAAAGAGCGCATAAATGTAGTGGATGAGTAATCCGTAGTTGGGAGAGAAAACATTATGTAATTAGATTGTTGTACCCACCAGCAGCAGGATGCCTCCCAGTGCCAGGCAAAACACCAACGGGCCAGCCATGTCCGTGTCCTGGAGTATTTGCTGGTCTGTGCCGCGCAGCGGATTAAGCACGGCCAAAGTCTGCAAAAAGAGAAAGACAGAGAGAGTGAGAGAGGGGGAAGACGAAAACAATGTAAGCTTATTGGATTGAAATTATAGCTGGGAAACAAGTGGGCTTTGGTGTGGTCTGCTCTGGCATGGGATCTACAGCTGCGACAACCCGTCGTCATCATTCACAAGCAACACAACCTGCGGCAGGATACGACACAATTTATTTGTTCCCGGCACGGCGGCAATAAAACCGAAAACCCACGGACGGCCGAGTACGGTTTTTGAACAGTTCAACCAGAATTCGGTGTTGTTTTTGTCCCTCCCACTGTATATGTTTGTGTGTGTGTGTTTGTGCATTCGCAGTGAAATTTGAAAAATGGAAATTGATGATAAATGATATTGCTGACCAGTGAAGAGCGGCGAGCAGAGCAGCGAACACGAAGCTGTCAACGTTTGTTTGACGGCACAGCGCAACCGAAATAAATGAAACAACAGAAACAAAACAATTCCCCCTACTCCCAATCCCCTGGGGAACACATGTGTGAGCAACAAAATTGATCAACGTGAAATCCTTTTTCGATTATTAACACTGGCTTAGCTATAGACAGTTTCGTTTATTAATGGGTAAACAATCAGTTTAGTTTTCTTATCTCAAGTTAAATTTACTAATTCACCTCCTTTTTATGTTAGCTTTTTAACACTGCATTATTTACCTATATATCTTTGCCAAGCTTGACTTACTCAATTCACCTCAACGATAATTGATGTTTTTCAACACTTGACTTTAAAGCAATAAGATACTCCTGGCTGTGCAAGTATCTCTCTCAATTAACAACTGATAATTCACCTCAACTCTACTGACAGTTATTCAACACTACTTTTAAGTTGAAACTAATTAATAATATTCTCTGCGCTGTGCAATTCTCCCCACTGTATTTATTAACAATAATTTATAATTCACCTCAACTAATTGACGTTTTTTAACACTTCATTTCAAGCCAGTCATCAGCAGGACTTGCTCTCTTTGCCATATTAGTTGCGAGCCAGGTATATTAGCATTGTCTCTCTTTTTCCCACTTATTCCACCCGCATAGCACGTACAATTTAATTAGTATTTCATTTAAATTTTATGATGGCGAGCAAAAACTCATTAACATTTTCATTTTTCAATTAACACAAACGTAATAAATTCCACAACAAAATAAAAATGAAAACAACGTTACGAAAATTTTTACAAAATGTACAAAAATGCCAGAGAGACAGACAGAGCAAAAACAGAGAGGAAGAGTGAGAGAGGGAAGAGACAAGAGGGGAAAGTTTCATAGTGCGCAAGCAATACGAAGGAAAAAGTTTAATTAAAAACACAAAAGTTGTTTTATTTATTTAAAACGCAGCAATGAAAAAATATGTCTTCATTAACGACAAAACAACAAGTGCAACAATGCAAAACCTGCAAAGCGCACAACAACAAGCAAAAACAAAACACAAAACGAGAAAAAGGAAGGAGAGCGACACGCAAAAGCGGCGTGCAATAAATAAATACAAAAGCAAAATGCAAAAACATTTAAATTTCAATTAAAAACGAAACGCAGAGGCAGCACTGCCAGCAGCAAAGCAAAGTTGGCTGCGGTAAAATGTGCTCGGCCTAAAGTGGACACACTTCTCTTGCTCTCCCTCTCCTGCTCTGACTTCTGTTCCTCCTCTTACTACCTTTCTAGCAAGCTGCTGCAAATTAGAAAACTGAAAACAATGGCGAAATGCGTAAAAGCAAAAAGGAGAAGAATGCAACAGAAGGGAGTAATTGTGCATGCAAACAAAGTGAGCCAATCTCGCTCGCTCCAGTTTATGAAGTCTTTGACAGAGGAGTGTGACACAGAGAGAGTGGGGGAATAAATTGGCAAAGCAACATGCAATTTACTGAAAAGTCTTCAAGATGTCTGGTCAGAAAAGCTGATGAAGTGACAGAATTCGAGCAAACTTACCTTCTGGAATATATGATTCGGATTGATTCCCAGTTCTGCAAAAAGATAAAAAACAATTAGACAATCTATATAGTTAAACCTCTGATCGTGCCTACCTTCCAGCAGTGGAGGCTCATCTTCGAACTCGTTGCCTGTGGAAGCTCCGACACCCGGCTTTGACTTGTCCGGCGCAAAGCTGCTGTCTGTGTAGGCAGTTGGATCATAAAAGCCGCCTAGGCCCTGATTTTGATTCGGATTACTATAGCCGGCATCATAGTTTGGCGGCACTGAGGGCTGTGTGTTGTCAAAGTTCTGGAAATTGCTGCAAACATATGTAAATGGTAAACAAATTGAGCTGCCCATGAACTTGCCAATTGCAAAACTTACAGTTCCTGCCCGAATTCGGGCATATCAAAATTATAACTGGCATCTGCCGACGGCCCGGAGGCGTAGAAATCGTTAGGGCCACCAAATTGAGACATGTTTCAAATATTCAACACAATATTTTAAGTAAAATTTAATGAAATAAAGTGCAACACGTCACTGACAAACGGCTGACTGCCATTCACAGCGAACGCAAACATGTTATGCCGATAGCACAAGCTGTTAACTTGCTGTTAAACGTATGTCAGTGTTGGTAAACACGTGTGTTTCAACTGCGCGCCATTTGAAATTGTTGAAAATTAAAAAATTCTTTATATAAAATATAAATCCCAAATCAAAACATATTTCGAAACAAATAAAACAATGTATGAATAGAAGTTTGCTAATGTTAACATTCATAATACATTTTTATTCGTATAGCACCAAATGGGCAACACGCATACAAGTTATTTGTGTTTTAAAGGTTGATGCATTTGGGCTACGTAATTATTGCGTTTGTAAAGGTCTATATAATATAGTATGTATATATTATGTTTAATATTGTATTTAACATTGTTGTAGTAACACGACGCAATGGCAAAAAACATTAAATAAGTGTTAGTAGTATTTTGTAGTTACAGTTACGTAGAGAACACAATTAGATAACTTTACGAATTTACGAATTTTTTACTCTTTTTTTTCGATTACTAACAATAAATAGCGTTTCAATTATAATTATGTAAGTGTATACATATATATCAACATGGATAGATAGTAATATATGTATGTGTATGTTATTTATATGGCTGGTTTAGTGGACAACTTTCCTCTTCCTCCTGCGCTATCGGCTAATTATTGTTCGTCTTTCCTAACTTTTTGTCATCATCTTCGGTTCGTTTTTCATACATATTTTCTGTTTATCTGTTTCATTGTGTGTACAATTATTATTGAGTGTTCCTCGAGTGCAAACGTTCTAAAACTGTTTAACTTAAAAATAAAATTGATTTCAAATATATATCTTATTACGCATTATGTATAATATGACTAGCTTGATTGGGGGAATTCGAATAATATAACCTAACTTTGGTTGCTTATCTCGTTTGGTATTTGGTTTTGGTATTTTTGCATTTGGTATTTTGGTATTCTTTTAGTTCCTTTGCTATGCACTGTATATGTGTGTGTGTGTATGTTTGTGTGTGTGCGTTTAGTCCTCCAAATTTCGGAAGGCCTGCTGTAGATCCTCATACAGTTGATCGTAGTCCGCCTTGATCTTTTGCTCGCCATCCTTAACGGGATCCTAAATGAAGGGAATATAAAAGAGATGTTAGAATGAGGACTCCTTAGTTAGATCAGGGACTTCTTAGTCCTTAGTTAGATTAGGATTGAGGACCCCTTAGTTCCTACTCACCTTGAATTTCATTGAAGACAACTGATACATAATGCCGCCCATCGACTCCCTGATGGTGTTCCAGGTGATCTTGTTGTCCGACTGGGCTGTGGACTCGACAGCATGACGCGCCGTCTCATAGAACGCCATGATGTTTCTCAGCATGCCGACTGTTTTGTAGAAGGGACACACACGATCGTACGGGGAGTACGAGTTCTGTTGCAGAAAATCATCCTTGAGCAGCTTGGCCACCTCCAGCGTCACCTTGTCGGTCTCCGCCAGCGATGCTTTGCCCACCAGCTGCACAATTTCGGACAGATCTTCCTCCTCCTGGAGGATCTCCTTCACCTTGGTACGGAGTGGCACAAACTCGGGGAAGTTCTTGTCATAGTATTCATCCAGGGCGCGCATATACTTGGAATAGGAGATAAGCCAATTGATGGAAGGGAAATGTTTGCGCTGTGCCAACTTCTTGTCCAGACCCCAGAACACTTGCACAATGCCCAGCGTGGCAGAGGTCACAGGATCAGAGAAATCACCACCAGGTGGCGAGACAGCACCGACAATGGAGACGGACCCTTCACGCTCGGGATTACCCAAGCACTTGACGCGTCCAGCACGCTCGTAGAAAGTGGCCAGACGAGCACCCAAATAGGCTGGATAGCCCGAGTCAGCAGGCATCTCGGCCAGACGACCAGAGATCTCACGCAAGGCCTCAGCCCAACGCGAGGTGGAGTCGGCCATCATGGCCACGTTGTAGCCCATGTCACGGAAGTACTCCGAGAGGGTGATGCCAGTGTAGATGGAAGCCTCACGAGCTGCGACAGGCATGTTGGAGGTGTTGGCCACCAGGGCCGTACGCTTCATGATGGACTCCGTGACGTCATCGATTTCACACGTCAGTTCAGGGAAATCACGCAATACCTCAGACATTTCATTGCCACGTTCGCCGCAGCCGACGTAGATGATGACATCCGAGTTGGAGTACTTGGACAGTGCCTGTGTGGGGGAAGGAAATGTTGAAGAGTTAACACTGAAGGCAGACAGCAAGGAAGGGAGGAGGAGGGGTCTACTTGCCTGCGATATGACTGTCTTGCCACAGCCAAAGGCACCGGGAATGGCAGTGGTGCCGCCCTGTACGCAAGGGAACAGCGAGTCCAGGACACGCTGTCCGGTGAAGAGTGGATGATTGGCAGGCAACTTCTCTGTGCAGGGACGTGGCTGGCGCACTGGCCACACCTGCAGCATTGTATGTTTTGTAATCTCACCATCGAACTCCGTTTCGAGCACAACATCCTCCAGATTGTAGTTGCCTGCAGGAGCAATGTATCGCACTGTGCCCTTGGCACGAGGTGCCACAATCATGCGCTGTTTGACCAGCGTGTTCTCATGCACAACACCGTAAAGATCTCCGCCAGTGATGTGAGAACCAACGCGCACATTCAAGGGATTAAACTCCCACATTTCGGAACGGGAGAGAGCGGGTGTATTCACTCCCTTTGGTATATATATGGAGCTGGTCATGATGCCAATGTCGCGCAGTGGACGCTGGATGCCGTCGAAAATGCTGCCCATAATGCCGGGTCCCAGCTCCACGGACAGGGGTTTGCCCGTGCGCAGCACAGGATCACCCACTGTGACACCAGAGGTTTCCTCGTACACCTGAATGGTGGCCATGTCGCCCTCCAGGCGAATGATCTCGCCCACCAGCTCGTAGTAGCCCACACGCACCAGCTCGTACATAGCCGAGCCGGACATGCATTCGGCCGTAACGACTGCGGAACGGGGCAGGTAAAGATGATGATGACGATAGTGATGATGATGATGATAGTGATAGGAATATGAGTAATCAGATTAGGCATAAGGTCGGCCAAGTGAAGGACACTAATGACGTCGCCGTCTACTTACCCGGACCAGAGACGGCGTACACGCGACCGTATTCGGATTCGCGTTCCTCGTCTTTCATTTTCCTCAGATTTGACATTGTGAGTTGAGGTGAATTCGGTTCAACTGCAACGGTCGATAGTTCGCTCGCTAATATTGCACAAAAACAAATGATATAAAATAAGTTTTATTTTTGTTATAAACAAACACACAGCATTTTTTTGCACGCTTGTTTTGTGGCAAGAGGAAAATGAAAAGAAAAACTAGAGGGCGCTGCTGTGTTCGGTGAGCAGCAGCTGCCAAGCAGCAGCACCAGCAGCAGCAGCCCCAGTGAAAGCTTCAAACCCCTCAGTCAATGATCGATTTTTCCCCACAAGAATTTTTTTTGTACACTCGCAACCGACAGTTTGAAACGTTTTCTTTTAAATTTCAATGGTATCAACACAATTTGCATCAATTTCAATTATTTTTAGGCTATTTAATGTTAAAAACAATCTGTTTTTAATGCAATTACAAGAGTTTTCCCAGTTGGAAAAAACGCTTTTACTCACATTTGTTTTAGCTCTTATGAAAATTCTCAGCAGACTGAGTTTTCATTTAATCAGATTGGCAGCACCCGAAATTTTCCAATATCTTAAAGGAAAACGTATCGATTTTTCCAAAACTCACCTATCGGGGGCTGTTTAATAGTCACATCACTAGGAGAGGCAGTTACTGGGGTTGGATGTACTAAAAATAACAGCAACTTGAAGTATATGTATTACTAATATATTCATATAAGTTTTGTTTAATTAAAATATTACGTTATATTTGATTAACATAAATTTAAAACAGTGTTAAACAATTTGAACTTGTTTCTAAACCGCTAATTTAATATTAATATTGATAATAAATTGTACGACAGCTATTCTGCACATATACATTTCTTTTTAATTAAAAAAAAATGTTTTTATTTTTATTTTCTTTATTTTATTCATTTATTTATAATTTAGCAAATCAGCGCTATTAGAGCTAACAGCTGTTAAATATTGCCTAGTGCACAATGCCCACATTTGAATATTATTCAACTATCGAGTGCAACAACCAACTATCGATATACGCACTATCGTCTCTATCGCTCTTTGGTAAGTGCATTTGTCACATCTCTACTACCTACTCCGCTGCAAAACAAACTCTTAGCAAAACAGGGAGACAAGAAACATATTTAAAAACATAATATCGATTGAAAAGTAACTTTCATAAGCATTCTGTAGCTGCAACGCATTGTAAACATGTGAGAGTGCCACCAACGAGTTGTGGAATATTGCGTTACGTGCCCAGGATAGAACCATAACCCGGGGAAGCGAAAGTATAACCTCAAAGTCTAAACCAGACGCGGGTGCACCTGCTTGCAATTCGAAGCATTTTGGGGGGACTGGAGTCGCCCCTTCGCCCGTGATCTTAACTGTGTGAACGTGACAATGTCGACCTCCTCAATTGTGCAGCAGTTCGTCAACGGACTCAAGTCACGTAATCGAAATGTGCAAAACAAGGCAGCGCAGGATCTTTTCCTGTACGTTAAAACAGAATTGCGCGAGATGTCTCAGGAGGAGTTGGTGCAATTCTTCGAAGATTTCGACCACCACATCTTCAATATGGTCAATGCAGCGGACATAAATGAGAAGAAAGGCGGTGCCTTAGCCATGAGTGCGTATCAGTTGCTCAGATCTTTGCTATATATACCAAAATAACTGATTAATTTGTGTGTGTTTGTTTTTAGAGTGTCTGATTAGTGGCGACGGTCCCATAACACGCAAAGGCATCTCCCCCTATCTCAATCGACTGCGTGATCTGCTGCTCATCAACGATGTGTCCGTGATGGAAATTGCAGCTCGTTCCCTGGTCAAGTTGGCCAACATGCCGGGCTCAAAGGGCGCTGAATCCTTTGATTTCGACATCAAGAAGGCCTTCGAAATGCTCAGCGGCGACAGACAAGAGGTGAAGATCAGTTGGGAATCCCTAAAAGAAGACTATATCATTTCTCTTTGCAGTATCGCCGTCATGCAGCGGTTTTTATACTACGAGAGCTGGCAATTGCATTGCCCACATACTTCTATCAGCAGATACTAACCTTCTTCGAACACATCTTCAATGCCATCTTTGATCCCAAACCAGCAATACGGGAATCGGCGGGTGAAGCGCTGCGTGCTGCACTTATAGTGACCGCACAGCGTGAGAATACAAAACAATCGAGTGAGCCACAATGGTATAAGATCTGCTACGACGAGGCCAACAGCAGTTTCAATCTGGATGTCCCAACGGGAAAGGAACAGAAGGGCATGACACGCGATGACCGCATCCATGGCGGTCTCATTGTGTTCAACGAACTTTTTCGCTGTGCCAATGCACAGTGGGAGCGACGATATACGACACTAAAGCAGCTATTCCCAAAGCCACAGAACAACAAATATCTGGAGGTCAACACCTCATCATCGGTGGGCAACCAATTAACAACGATTGTGCCGCGCCTGAAGGTGCCTTTTGTGGATAAGCTGGGCAGCACACAGATGCACATGGAGGCGGAGCAGCACTACGGCATGTCCAACAAGTTAACAAACGTATGAGTGAAGAAATATGCTTTGTCAATATACGATACTTACTTGATTTCCCTTTCTCTCTCAGCAAAATGTTCTGGAGTCGGCGTATGCGCACGACATACTGAATGAGTACTACATCAACACCTGCGACAATTTGCTGGAGCAGCGCTCATCCAAATCACCGTATGTGCAGCAGTCGCTGTTGCAGATTATGCCACGTCTGGCGGCGTTTAATAAGGAAGTGTTTGTCTCCAAATATCTGAAGACATGCGTCACTCACTTGCTGACAATACTGCGTGGCAAGGAGAAGGATCGTAATGTGGCATATATCACCATTGGTTGCATTGCCGTAGCCGTGGGTAATGACATTGAGAAACATTTAAAGCACATCATGGCCATCATTAAACAGGCACTGCCGGCCAAAGAGTTGACCAGCAAACGAAAACCGCCTGTAGATGCGGCTGTCTTTGCTTGCATCACGCTGCTAGCGCATGCGGTTAAGTCACAGATTGCAGACGATGTACGCGACATATTGGAGCAAATGTTCCAGACAGGACTGTCCCCAGCGCTGACTGTGTGCCTGCGTGAACTTGCCGAGAATGTGCCCGAGCTGAAGCCATTCATTACGGAGGGACTGATTGGAGTGCTCTTCCAGGTGCTGATGAACAAGCATGCGGCTATACCCTATGCCACCATGCCGCCCATTAGCATCGATGCCTCGCTGCTGCAGTCTTCCGATAGTGCCACCATTGTACTGGCCCTCAAGACACTGGGCACCTTCAATTTCGAGGATCAAAATATGCTGGACTTAGTACAGCGGTGAGTTTGAGTTAAAACATCATCAATGAAATTCTTTTTAGGAAAATTAAGGTATCGCCTACTCCACGAAGTTTATTTATTCTAGATCTAGCCATGTCCGTCTGTATGAACATCTAGATCCTAGAGACTATTAGAGCTAGGACTACCAAATTTGGAAATAACATGTCACATTACTGCTCGCAGATATATTATATTATATTTGGAATCTAGCTCTTTTTGGTCTTAGTTAATTGATAGAAAATCAAGTTACAGATGTAATATTAAAGCTAGAACTTTAGTTTATATTGAGCAGAATAACTTTCACTATCCAAATGATCCAAAATTAGTAAAGAACTGACAGTTAAAATAGAGTTAATTTCAGTGAGGGAACAGATTTATAGGTGTCACCTTTAGGTATGCAATGAAAACTAGATTAAATATAAAAGATTTGAATAAAAGAGTCCAGCACACTCGGTTGTAGATTTTAGTACTCCATAACTTATGCTTCTTTTCTTTGACAGCTGTGCGGACTTCTTTATCGTGCACGAGCAGCCCGAGATACGTTTGGAGGCAGTGCAGACATGCACGCGACTGCTGAAGCTGGCTGTGCAGTCGGGGGAGAGTATGGAGAACTCAAAGACCCTCAGCGACACAGTGTCGCATGTGATCGAACGACTATTGACTGTGGCCATCACCGACATGGATTGCAATGTGAGAATACGCATCTTACGCTCCCTGGACGAGACATTTGATGCGAAACTGGCACAACCAGAATCACTGAATGCATTGTTCATTACACTGCACGATGAGATCTTTGAGATACGTGAGCTGGCGATGGTGACCATTGGTCGCTTGTCCTCCATGAATCCCGCTTATGTGATGCCCAAACTAAGGACAACAATGATTGAACTCCTCACGGATCTCAAGTACTCGGGAATGAGTCGCAACAAGGAGCAGAGTGCGCGTATGTTGGATCATTTGGTGCTTAGCACACCACGTCTGATCTCCTCCTACATGAATCCGATCCTTAAGGCGCTGGTGCCCAAGCTGCACGAACCGGAATCGAATCCTGGCGTTGTGCTCAATGTGCTGCGCACCATAGGAGATCTGGCTGAGGTGAATGGTGGCTCCAATGAGATGGAGTTGTGGGCAGATGACTTACTCTCCATCTTACTGGAGATGCTTGGTGATGCTGGCAGTCCGGATAAGCGTGGAGTGGCGCTGTGGACCCTGGGGCAGCTGATTAGTGCCACTGGACGTGTGGTCAGTCCGTATCACAAATATCCCGTGCTCATCGACATCTTGATAAACTTTCTGAAAACCGAACAGCGTCGCTCGATACGGCGTGAAACGATACGCGTGCTGGGTCTGCTGGGAGCAATGGATCCGTATAAGCATAAGATGAACAAAGGATTGATCGATAGCCAGAAGGACAACGTGTTGATTGCCTACTCCGATGGCAAAGCCGATGAGAGTCAGGATATATCCACGGCTGAGTTACTAGTGAACATGGGCAATGCCCTGGATGAGTATTATCCCGCAGTGGCAATTGCCGCCCTGATGCGCATCTTGCGTGATCCCACGCTGAGCAGGAGACACACCAGTGTGGTGCAGGCTGTCACCTTTATCTTTCACACACTCGGCATCAAATGTGTTCCCTATCTGGCGCAGGTGTTGCCCAATTTGCTGGACAATGTGCGTACGGCAGACAACAATTTGAGGGAGTTTCTCTTCCAGCAATTGGCCATTCTGGTGGCCTTTGTCAAGCTGCACATCATTAGCTACATGGACGACATCTTCAAGTTGATTCAGGAGTTCTGGACAATCAATACGCCACTGCATTCCACGCTGATAAATCTCATTGAACAGATTGCTGTCGCTTTGGGCTGCGAGTTTAGGGATTATCTCGCCCAGTTGATACCACAAATATTGCGTGTGCTGCAACATGATAGCTCCAAGGATCGCATCGTTACGCGTCGTCTGTTGCAGGCACTGCAGAAATTCGGCAGCACCTTGGGCTATTATTTGCCCCTCATTGTGCCGCCCATTGTGAAGCTCTTCGATTCGCCATATGTGCCGCAGCAGGTCTCCCTGGTGGCACTGGAGACAATCAACAATCTGGCCTGCCAACTGGACTTTACGGACTTCTCCTCCCGCATCATACATCCTCTGGTGCGTGTCCTCGAAACGGAACCAGAGCTGCGCGATCAGGCAATGACTACGCTACGTTCGCTGGTCAAACAGCTGGGCAAGAAGTACCTGGTGTTTGTGCCCATGGTGCAGCGCACCATACAGAAGCATCGCATAGGGGACGCTGAATATGAGAAGATGCTGTCGCGCATACAATCCAATAGCACCTTGCCAGATGCCAGTGGAACTAGCTTTGGCATTGGCAACGGCGATTTGGGGCAACAACAGCGACAATATAATGAACCCTTTGTGATCGATAGCAACAACAGCAACAATCTAAAGGTGTCCACGACAGCACTGCGTACTGCCTGGCAAGTGACGCGTCTAGTGTCCAAGGATGACTGGGTTGAGTGGCTCAAGAGGTTGTCAATTGGCCTCTTGAAGGAGTCACCATCGCATGCACTGCGTGCCTGTTGTGTGCTGGCTCAGGATTATGATACCTTGTTGAGGGATCTCTTCAATGCGGCCTTCATCTCCTGCTGGACTGAATTGTCGCCGGAGCATAAGCACGAGTTAACGCAGTCCCTGATACAGGCATTGCAGATCACAGATATGCCTGAGATCACTCAGACCATACTCAATCTTGCAGAGTTCATGGAACATTGCGATCGTGATCCGATTCCCATTGAGACGCAGTTGCTGGGCACGCGAGCGATGGCTTGCCGCGCCTATGCCAAGGCACTGCGCTACAAGGAGGAGGAATTTGTGCTGCGACAGGATGCACATGTGTTTGAGTCCCTTATTCTCATCAACAACAAGCTGCAGCAACGCGAGGCAGCCGAGGGACTCCTCACCACATACCGCAATGCAGCGAATGAGCTAAATGTGCAGGGACGTTGGTACGAGAAGCTACACAACTGGGATCAGGCAGTGCGTCATTATCAATATAATCTACGTGTTGATTCCGCTGATTTGGAGGCACGTCTGGGACACATGCGCTGTCTTGAGGCACTCGGCGATTGGTCGGAGTTGAGTGCAGAGTGCAAACAGGAATGGTCGAACTTTAGCGTGGAGGCCAAGTCGCGAGCAAGTCCATTGGCTGCAGTAGCTGCCTGGGGCCTGCAGGATTGGGAAGGCATGCAGGAATATGTGCATTGCATTCCAGTGGACACACAGGATGGCAGCTACTATAGGGCTGTGCTGGCAGTGCATCATGATGACTTTGAGACGGCGCAACGTTTGATCGACGAGACGAGGGATCTCCTGGACACCGAACTCACTTCTATGGCAGGTGAATCCTATGAACGTGCCTACGGTGCCATGGTGTGTGTACAGATGCTTGCGGAACTGGAGGAGGTAATACAATATAAACTGATACCAGAGCGCAGGGAACCGCTCAAAGCCATGTGGTGGAAGCGTCTACAAGGTGGTCAACGACTTGTCGAGGATTGGCGACGCATCATACAGGTGCATTCGTTGGTAGTGAAGCCGCATGAGGATATCCACACGTGGCTGAAGTATGCCAGCTTGTGTCGCAAGAGCGGCTCACTGAATTTGTCCCATAAGACGCTGGTCATGTTGCTGGGCACCGATCCAAAGTTGGCACCATTGGAGCCTCTGCCCTGGAATCAACCCCAAGTTACCTATGCCTATACCAAATACCTTGCTGCCTCCAATCAGCTGCAGTTGGCCTACGATCAGTTGCAGCACTTTGTGAACACCTACAGCACGCAGGTGAGTTGCCTGCTCCCTGAGGCACTGAAGCAACAAGATCAACGTTTGATGGCACGCTGTCATCTCCGACTTGCCACCTGGCAGAATAAGCTGCATGAGAACAAACCCGACGTGGATGCAGTGCAGAATGCGCTGGAGAGTTTCGAGAAGGCCACCACCTATGATCCCAATTGGTATAAGGCGTGGCATTTGTGGGCGTACATGAACTTTAAGGTGGTGCAGGCACAAAAACAGGAACTGGACAAGCAGCCACCCGCACTGGCATTGGAGAATGAGCGACTGATCATCCAGCAATATGCAGTGCCTGCTGTGCAAGGATTCTTCCGTTCCATCAGTCTGATAAGGGGTAACTCACTGCAGGATACACTGCGTCTGTTGACTCTCTGGTTCGACTATGGGCACCATGCGGAGGTCTATGAGGCACTGCTGTCCGGTATGAAACTGATTGAGATTAACACATGGTTGCAAGTGATACCACAGCTAATTGCACGCATCGATACGCATCGCAAGCTGGTGGGGCAATTGATACATCAACTGCTAATGGACATTGGCAAGAATCATCCGCAGGCACTGGTCTATCCACTCACTGTGGCCTCCAAGTCGGCATCGTTGGCGCGTAAAAATGCCGCCTTTAAAATACTCGATTCGATGAGGAAACATTCACCAACCTTGGTGGAGCAGGCAGTGATGTGCAGCGAGGAACTGATCAGGGTTGCCATCCTGTGGCATGAACAGTGGCACGAAGGATTGGAGGAGGCATCGCGTCTCTACTTTGGTGACCGCAATGTGAAGGGCATGTTTGAGATCTTGGAACCACTGCATGCGATGTTGGATCGTGGACCGCAAACACTGAAGGAGACCTCATTCTCACAGGCCTATGGCCGAGAGCTGACCGAGGCCTATGAGTGGACACAGCGCTACAAGACGTCCAATGTGCTCATGGATTTAGATCGTGCATGGGACATTTACTATCATGTCTTTCAGAAAATATCGCGACAGTTGCCACAACTGACATCGCTGGAGCTGCCATATGTGTCGCCGAAATTGATGACCTGCAAGGATCTCGAGTTGGCTGTGCCCGGTTCATATAATCCTGGCCAGGAACTGATACGTATCAGTCACATTAAGACCAATCTTCAAGTGATTACATCCAAGCAGAGACCACGCAAACTATGCATACGTGGCTCGAACGGAAAGGATTATATGTATCTGCTGAAGGGTCATGAGGATTTGCGACAGGATGAGCGTGTCATGCAACTCTTCTCGCTGGTGAATACGCTGCTCCTGGACGACCCGGACACGTTCCGTCGTAACTTGGCCATACAGCGTTATGCCGTGATACCGTTGAGCACCAATTCGGGTCTGATCGGTTGGGTGCCGCACTGTGATACGTTGCACACTTTGATTCGGGATTATCGTGACAAGAAGAAGGTACCCCTGAATCAGGAGCATCGCACCATGTTGAACTATGCGCCGGATTATGATCATCTAACGCTGATGCAAAAGGTGGAGGTCTTTGAATATGCCCTCGGTCAGACGCAGGGCGATGATCTGGCCAAGTTGCTGTGGCTCAAGTCTCCCTCTTCAGAGTTGTGGTTCGAGCGACGCAACAACTACACACGCTCGCTGGCGGTCATGTCTATGGTCGGCTACATACTCGGCTTGGGGGATCGGCATCCCTCGAATCTCATGTTAGATCGCATGAGTGGAAAGATACTGCATATTGATTTCGGTGATTGCTTTGAGGTTGCAATGACACGTGAGAAATTCCCCGAGAAGATACCGTTCCGGCTGACGAGAATGTTGATTAAGGCCATGGAGGTCACAGGCATTGAGGGCACCTATCGACGCACCTGCGAGAGTGTTATGCTGGTGCTGCGACGCAATAAGGATTCCCTGATGGCTGTACTGGAGGCATTTGTCTATGATCCGTTGCTCAATTGGCGTCTACTCGATGTGGACAAGAAGGGCAACGATGCCACTTCAACGACGACGGCTGGCGGCGCTAGTGGTGCCAGTCCGAGCAATTCAATGGAACAGGAGTCACTGCTGGCGGGTAATCCGGTGGCCAAGTCCAAGACCTACGAGACACAACAACTGCATGTGGGCTACACCAATGTCGCGGATGTGACCAACAGCAAGGCGAGCATGGTTATACAGCGGGTCAATCGTAAGCTAACTGGCACCGATTTCCAGACCAAGGATGGTGTCACCGAACAGCAGCAAGTGGAGCTACTCATCCAGCAGGCCACCAACAATGAGAACTTGTGTCAGTGCTACATTGGTTGGTGTCCCTTCTGGTAAACCACCATCCCAGCTCCCTACCTCCCTTCCTGCCTCCCTCACCTAACCTTACCATACCTAATCTCCATCTGACTGAACGAGATACAAAACAAACTACTAAACAAGCTTAACATACACACACACACACACACGTATAAGTATATGTATAATTTATATTTATATTAGAAATACGCTTCATTAAACCTTATTGTAAATTCCAATTGCAATTAAATTCCAAATTTTCTACAAATGGGAAAAGTTTAAGAATAGCCACCTTGACGCCAGTTTGGTAACCCTCATCTATAGCATAAACATTTAAGAAGGCTATAGTCGAGTGGGTTCTACTTCTAAGTTTATCATATTTTGTATGGCATACCTACAGGCGGCGTCTCAGAAATCGATCCATTAAGTAATTTTCATAAATAATTTCTATGTTAATTATCAGATAACCATAACAGTTGGATGGTTTATTTATACGGTAACTATTATTATGCACACTTAACATAAACCCTCTAGCTTTTAAATTAGGCTAGCAATACGATTTTATCGATTTACGGGAGCGGTAAGGGGCGCGACCAAATTCCAAAAACAAATTAAAAATTTGGAGAATATTGGAATTAAAGTGTATACCAAACATGAATGATCTAGCTTCCATACAACGCTATAAATTTGATTAATGGACATGGAAGAGGGCGTGGCCCAGTTCTAGAACAAACTGTAACTGTGTGCAGTAATAAGACCAATTGTCAGAAAATTTGGTTGTACTAGCTTCTACAGTTTCTGAGATCTTAGTGTTCATACAGACAAACCTGGCTGTATATGCTCAACTGACGACACTTATTATACATATTTTGTGAGGCATTATCCTCCTACTGCCGCTATAATACCCTTCCAGCCTTCCACAATAAATAGTGATCTCCAGTTGCCTTTAAATCGCATATTCGTATAATGATAATAATGTATATTTGTATAGAGATATAGGTAGACACTAAAACTGCACATTAAACTATGTTGTATGGTTGTAGTATGTATGAATAACGGGGATCTGAGAGCGATTTAGCTGTGCCACAACATTTAGCTTTTGTTTTGGCTTGGCTGCCGCTTGCCGCGTTGCTCCTTGCGCCAGGCTTCGATTCGTTGCTTCAGTTCAATGTTTGGAACAAGCATATCCTCGGTAAGATGTTGCCGATTAAACGGATCCGTACAGCTGTTTAACAGATGGCGCGTGATGATGGCACGATCCATAACCGTGCCCGATGGTAGCACAACGGGATCCGACATTAGGGTGTCCATAAGTGGATCCTTGAATTCGTCTGGAGCATCGGCGCACTCGTCTTCAGTCTGTTGATTTGAAACTGCAAGAAAGAAGGTACAATATTAATTTCTATTTATAAGATATGAAGCAAAGGAGTTCCTCGACGCACCATAAATCTCGTGAGCACGTTGTGTTAGCGCCTTAAAACGCTCCACCTCTACACCAGAACGAAGAGAGAGTCGCTTAATCCGCGACGCCGCCTCATCGCATATGTGCACATCGAAGGAGCGCTCATCTGCGGCCAATGCCTGCGCGAATCTATCACAGTCCAAGTGGAGATATATGTCAAAGATTTGAGCCAGCAAACTACGAGGCTCCCAACCGTATTTTGCGGGATTCTTCACTTTCAGATCGTTGCACTTGGGTCCAGCTAATTGTTTTAGATTAAAGTTCAACATTGAACTTAAACGATCCACCAGCTCAGCCCGCATAAAGGGCTCCTTGATGTCGCTCTATAAAAGAGAAAAATATAGATACTTATTGCTCAAACTTGGAATTCTCGTTGCTTTACTTACAGTTAGATAATGAAATAGATCAACAGTCTCGCGAGCAAGTGTTAAATAGGAACGGCACTGCCGCTCATCCGTTGCCAGTTGTGTGAGACGACTCTGCTGCTGCTCGGCACTCATGCCGCTCCAGTTCTGTATATCCGACATGAGCTGCTGTGTCAGATGTATACGCTTTAGATTCTCAAGGCATTCGTCCAGCAAAAACGTAGTATCGTTCATCAACATGTTGACAAATTTAACAAACTGATTGCCCTGCCTCGACTCACAGATAACAGCCTGGCGATGTATGGGATTCTCCCACATGGATTTGAACAGATGGCTAATATGGTATCTGTAAAAGAAAAGAATGATCTTTAAAACTTCCAGTGGAGAAATATCCCTAGATAGGCAGTAAGAGAATGTTCTAATCTGTATCCATATGTAGATGTTGCTTTTTGGCTTTAAGAGTCTTCACTCAGGAGAACAGGCATGAACTCTTGTGCATAATAACTTTCTAAATAGACAACAGTTCTTTCAGCTTTCCTAGTTAAGCCTAGAAGGACGAGGTTGTGCTAATCTCTAGCCCACAAAGTCTGCACTTTGTTTAGGTAATCCTGTTCTTACCTTATGGTAAACTTATCATAGAACTCAGTGCTTTGGCCTGTGGTCTCCACGTCCACGTAGAAACGCATTAGCGCGCTGACCAGTGCATTCTGTGCCAGCTCATGGTTCCACATCTGTAAATAAGACAAACTCAAATGAATTGAATCTCCCTACTTGGCATAGTCTGTGATCTTACCGCTGTATTGACCGAGTTGGCTGGCTTGAGGGAGAAGACAAACATGACCTCAACTAGCTTGGCAGTTACATAGGGATTCTTAATGAGATGCGAGGCGCAGACGCAGGTCAACAGCCACGTGATGATCGAATGACCGATGCCTTGCCGTATATCAACGTTAGCATGTTGCATGGCAAACAATATGAACTCGGCAATATCATCGATGTACCACTCGGGCAGTGCGGAAAATGCATCAGTCGGTTTCAGCTGCTGCACCGGCAGCTTCGAGATGAAGGGTCCCTCAATGGGGCGTCCCTCGAATTGGTAAAGCATAAATTCGCACACTGTCGAATAGAATTCGGTGCAGCGCTGAAGTAATGACGGATCCAGCAGGGTTATCTCACTGCAGGTCTTTGAACTGTAACAGAGAAATACATATATATATATACATATTGTATAGTTATATTATGTTGTTGCCTACCGATTCAGCTTGCGCAGCTGCTTTTCCCAACGCTCCTTAAACTGATTGTTGCGATTGGCATAGCGTGAGTTAACCCAATGTGGCTTAGTGCGATCCAGTTCATCGATAAGCTTCTGCAGCTCCTTGATGGCGCGCACCTTTTGGCGATAGCGTTGTATCGCTGGCAGATACCCAAGATGATGGGCCTGAAGGGTTAGAAACCAGCACTGTGTCTGGAAATTGACATTCTGCACGGGTTTGGCAAAGTCACGGGCCAAAAAACTTTTGTATTCCTCCTCGCTAAAGCGAATCTTTGTATCCTGTTCTATATGCACCAATGAATTATTATAATAATGGAAGTTGGGTTCAATGCGATCCAGTTTGATCTTAACCGACAACTGCTGCAGCACACTCATTAGATTGATGACAAAACCATCGCGTGCCAACAGTTTCTCATCGCTGGCGAACTGCACACGACGATCGTTGTGTCTCAGGATCTGGGAAACATATTCCAGCGTCTTGGGACGACTGCTGCCATTGACACACAGCGAATGGAATACGGTATGCAGGTGGGTACGCATCGAGTGGAGTTCCTGAAAGATTGAAAAGATTGATTAGCCTGAAGGGGAACTTCAATAACTTTATCTTGCGCTTACCCAACGTAGCCGCGATATTGCCGCCTCCTCGAGTTTATTCTTGGTACTAAACTCAGCGAACTTGACATTCTCCTCTGCAAATAGCGAGACGGAGAGAAAGGGACCCAGATAGCTGCACTTGACAATCTCCCTACCGGGTATTTTGGTGCACGTTGGCGGTATATAGTTTGGCTGACGTGAAATCAGATCGGCAATGGGACGTGAATTGCCCACCTTGATGACCACCAGCCTGGACAGCCATTCGATCTGTTGTGTATTAATCTTATAGCTGCAAATATTACGCTGCATTCCACTGAAAAGACCACGCAGCACTTGACCAAATATGCTGTCAAAGACCTCACGTTTCTGATAGGTTTCTGCCACCAGATCGATGAGAAAGTCATCGCTGACACGATCCATATACATCAGTTCGAGCAACGTTGACTGATCGGACAGATAGTTGCGGTTTTGTTGTATTCGATCTGTCAGCTCCAGCACCACGTAACGCATAATGCACTGGAACGCCAACCTGAGCACTTCCTGTGTGCGCTGCTGTCTGAACTGATCGCCAGACTGATCATTGGCCTTGGTGCGTTCACATTCGGTGTGATAGTTTTGATAGCAACGTATCAAATGGAGCAATGCATTGTGCTTGGACGTGGTTACAATGTTGGGCAGAGTGGGAGCTAAACAGGCAACACATGCATCGCCTCCACTCGGGGTGATTTCACTCTGATTGGGCGTGGCACTAGCACTGGCACGCTGATCCTCCTCAGAGCCACCACCAGCACTGGCCTCCACGGCATTGGCCAAGATTTCCTGCACCTCAGTGTCGTCTGATTTGATTTTTTTGGCTGAAGAGAACTCCTTATCATCGCCATTGGTATCGCTTATGCCGGTGGCAGTCACTGACGTTTCGCCATCTAACTTAAGAGAATCATCAATCTCATCGTGATAGAACTTCAACACAATCTCTAGCAGCACATTACATATGATCGCTTCGAATTCAAAGCGCAGTGCAGGATATTGTTCCAGAAAGCTGGCAGTCTGTGCACAAATGATGACGCCACTCCCATACTCATTCCATGTGGCATTCAACAAGCGCGACAGCATCTGTTCGTTTTGTTGATCCACAGACAATTGTGATGCCTTTATAATGATCACGGGCTGCTGCGGCTGCATGGGCTTGGCAGCAAAACTTGCTGATAGTGGTGTTGGTGGCGTGGCGTGGAGAGCAGGTGTGGTTGCCATTTCGACATCTTGTACAGGTGTTGATGCCACCGATTTCATTTCTACATCTGCATTTGTTTTGCTCATAAGTGGAGAACTATTTAAGGAGGCTTTATCGCCGAGATTAGTGTCTACACTGCTGGAGACTGCCAAGGCTTCCCTCACAAGTCTTGACTCGCTTTGCACGCGTTGCTTCTTATCTTCGACCAATGGTGAAGCAACGGGATTAATGATGCTGCTACGAGCCGCCAACGTGCGAAGACGACGTGCGCGCATCTGCAAATATGTGACAAGATGTGTTAGACAAGGCTATGGGTTGTATTGGGTATACTACTTGCCTCCTCGGCAGACAGTTCGGTCGGGATAAAGGCGGCATCTGTTGACGGCGACGTGTGCATCGGCAGCTGTTGTTGCTGTGCCTCCCCATCTGACGGCTCAATGCTCACATCGTTAGCACTTGGCGGCTGCTGGTCTTCGGCCTGGTCTTGTTCGTCCATTGCTTTCTCTGACGGCTCCTCCTTTGGCATAATGGTTCCTCCCCAACTGCGTTGCTATATTTCTCCTCTCCGTTGACGTATGTCTGTTTTGTCTGCTTGCGTTTGTTGCGTAGTTCTTCCGCTCTCTCCGGGTTAACGAACCAAACAATGCCAAAAGCTAAAAAGATACGAACCACAAAATGAGAGAGACCCGAGAGAGAGGGAAAGAGAGAGACAATTGCGATTGCCAACTGAGTGAACTGCC
Source organism: Zaprionus davidi (assembly GCA_018903715.1). Classification (NCBI taxonomy): domain Eukaryota; kingdom Metazoa; phylum Arthropoda; class Insecta; order Diptera; family Drosophilidae; genus Zaprionus; species Zaprionus davidi. Next base: position 8,552,863 of record JAEIGL010000006.1, read on the forward strand.
ACGCGCATTTAACAAATAAACAAAAGTCCAGCGGTCAACGTCAAGTTCACAAGAAGACAATGATTATTGCTCGACTGCGCTCGATGCGCAGCATCTGATTGCAGACACTGTAAAGTTTTTCCTTTGTGATCTTTCGATATGAACTACGCACTAAAGCGATTTCTGATTCCTGATTTCTGACCTATGACAAAGACTATTCTTGACGAGCAGCAGCGGCAGTAGCAGCGGCTTAACTATATTTAGAGTGCAGCAAATGCACATACACACACATGCATACACACACATGTATTTATGTATGTGCGTATTTATCTGAGTGACAGCAGGTAGAGTGCAATAGCGATATCATAACAAGTGATTAATATACATCGATAACATACATCGATACACAATGCAGCAAACTTTATATTGACACTAATTATTGCAAAAGTTGCATTCTATGCAAATTATGCTGTTTTATTTACTTTTATTTTATTTTTGTTAGTTTTATTTGCAAATTTATCCGACTGTAATCGATAAGGCACAGAGTAATATCCCTAATATATTTTCAAACACGTTAGACAATATTTACAAAATAAATGCTTTCTACGCATTTCTTAAGGCAAACAGCAGACAAAAACAAAAGCAATACTTACATATATATGAACATATGTACATATATATGTATATAAACTGTGTCTAGAGAAATAGGAGGGTGAAAATGCGCAATGCTGTTGTGATGCTTACCTTAAATGTAGACTTTCACCTGCCGTCACAATGAGAATAGTTCAGTTTAATTTGTTAAATTTGCTCTAAACTCTATTGCATTTTGTTTGGCATTTGACGACGTTCACCGTTTGAACTTACTGATATGCCGTTTTGATCTGATCGCACAGAGGGTGACGGATGACGGAGGACGGTGACACGCACAAAATTTCTCTTTTGTTCTGATGCAACTCTTTTTTTTGTGCTCTAAGTTGCCTTTTGTTGTTTGCTTCCTATCGGCGCTCCTCAAAATAAACAAATTAATTATTTATGCGCGTCTGCCGAATTCTCTGCATACGTTTGCACACAGTTATTTATTCTACTTTTAATTTTTAGACACACTGCGTCCGTCCGTCAAACTAGAACTAGGATTGTTGATGTTGTATCGATGTGCGATGACTTAACGATGGGACACTATGACTATCGATATGCGCAATATGTATTTCTCGACGTAAACAGCTGAATGGCAAAGACTGAGTACAGTAAATGAATTAGGTTAATAATTCTATTAAATGATATTCAATAACATAATAAATTAAAGTCAGCTAGATATATGTTACAAACACTAACATTTATTTTAAACAATCCACAAAGGCAATCGATTTCCACTATCCCATAAATCGATAGACCGCGAACACCCAATCAGATTTGTTCAACAAAGGAAAATTATTTACTTCATATTACAAAATTGTTACAATTACGTGCGGATCTTAGTTAAAGACCTAAAAGCTATTTGTATATATAACTAGAAATCCGTGTATCGCTGGCGCATGCTCTGGCGTTTGGCGACGTGATGCATCTGCGAATAGAAAGATGCGATTCTTAAGATTTCCCAAATTGTTGCCAATTAACTTACTAAACTTACTAAACGCTGTTGACGCCGTGCACGGTTCCTCTCGTAGGCCTTTAAAAGCGTTGGACACATACGTTGTATGTACTCAGCAGACTCCCAGAAGAGCCCACCTTGATTCTCGTAGCGCAATAAAAATTCCACCTGCAAAATGAGTTGGATTATTGAGATCTAATTGTGTCATCTACAAAAAGGTACTTGCCTTGCCCGCCTTGGTTTCCTTGCCTAGAATACGTTCTATACCATTCTCTGGTTTACACTTTTTGTAGAAATCCCTGTCACTGTCGTGCTTATCCACCGTTTCGTTGTCCATCGCATTTGCCATTCGCATATTATGTTTATTCTTCAATCCACCTCTTCCAGTTTCACCGCCATTTTGTTGTACACGCCTGACAAACGTCAACGGATGCTGCTTTAAGTAGTCTTCCGCCTCGGCAATTGTCTTGGCCAAATTAAATTCCTCTTCCTGCTCCTCTTCCTCTTCGTCCTCGTCGTTTTCCACATCCACATCCCTATCATCATCATCGTCATCCATTTCCATACCATCACAGCTCTGGTTTGTTGTTGCATCGCCTTCAGTTTTATGAGAACAGCGCTTTTTCTTTTTCACCCGATTACCTCCGTCATTTGGCTTGACGTCCGGATGGAAACGAACTCTTTTCACACGATGATCGCAATCCTGTTCGTCTGTTGCATCGTTTGTGGTATTGTTGTTATCCGTGGTGTTTACGTTGGCCTCCGATGTATCTATTTCGGCCAGCGTTGTCTCCTTCAGGTTCTGAGAAATCAGCTTCACTTTCGTTTCGAATGCCGCGCTCGCTGCTGCTGCTGCTGTTGTGGTGTTGTTGTTACTGTTGTTTTTGAATGTTGGCGAACTTTCACCTGCTCCACTAGACGCATCAGTCATCGGTTCACCTGGCGGCGGTTGCTCTTCGTGCAATGCAGCGGAATCCCTGCTGCAATTGTCAGTCTCCGCTGCGGGCTCCTCCGACATTGTGCTGCTCGTCTCGACCATTACGCACTTTCTCTGCATGGATTTGTCAAGAGAGTCACTGCCACCCGAGTCGTCATTGGACTTGGTATCCATGTGTGGCAGGTGCAACGCGTTTAAACAAAATTTTTACTGCAAAATAACAAATCAGTTAAGTGAGGAGCAATCTTGTAATTGCCATTCCGATAGTCACATCGATTGTTTACATACGCAGTGGTTGGCGCTGCTAACTCGCTTTAAGGTAATCGAATTTATTTGAAATTCCGATATATCGTATAGGAGAATTCGTTGCTCATTTTAAAAATATCAAAATTATAATTTTGCAAAAATAATTTAAAATATAAATTTATTTTTAAAGCAGTCGGATTTTACATAAGCTAGCAGTATAAGAGACGACATGATTATAAAAAGTTACTATGCTGCCACAAGAATCCTCATTCCCTTCTAAGTTCTCTAGCACCAACCACAGCGGGGGCCTCCACAGCAGCCCCGATATCGTGGGCATGCTGGCGAACAGCTCTGCCTACAGACCACCCCGGTGGAACACCCTGTCCAGTAATTATAGCAAAAGTTCGTGACTTGGATGCCAGCGGGTTGACCACAGCAGCCGCCAGGATTCCAGCACATTTTGGAGGAGAACTTACGGAAATAGGCACTTGGATTAAGCAGGAAAAAATATGAGAAACCAGGTAAGAGGCTACGTCCAACCTTGTTGCTTCGAGTGTGTTGCACTTGTGCCAGGAACCTATCTAAACTTGTTCTAAAAATTAAATTTTTTTTAAGATTGCTGGAAAAGTTCCTTTTTTAAATGATTCTTTTAAAATATTTACCGTAAACTAGTTTGAAATAGAGAACCAAATGACTTTAGATGTTGGGCAACAGATTTTAGTAGTGCACACTACGAAAAACAAAATTGGAATGAGAAAAATGTAGATCTGTAGAGCACACATTTGGTTTTTCAACTTCATGGATTGCTTTATCAGGAGAAAAACATATTCAGAAATTAAGTATATACAAAAATATATAATTATCAATAATAATGTTTTAACTGTTCCACGGAAACAAACGGATTTTAATAATTTCGGCTCTGCTGGAACTGAAAACAATATTTCGTAAATCCCGAGAACTCTATCGAAAGATCACCATTCAAATAAAATATTTTATTTCAAATATCTAGCCCTTTGGACAGTTTCTTTCGTTAACTTTGAGCAAATTTCGTTCTCACTTTACCTGTTGATTATTATAAAGAAAGAAAGTTTTTTAACATAATTTTCGGGAAACTAGTTGCCATAGAAAAGAAAACAAACGGTATGTAAATGCACATTGTTGTGTATTCTTTTATTTGATTCCTTTTATTAACAGTTTGTTTTGTACATTTTCATTGTTTTAATTTTATGCCATAAACGTGTATGTGTGTGTTTGTGTGTTGGCCGTGTATATGCGTATATATATAGTATGTATGTATCCATATAGGGCATACCATGTGCGTAGTAAAGAAAACTTGGTTATTTACACTAATCTGAATTAGAAGTACATCTCATCGCTAACGACTATTTAAATATATATATATATATTTTTAGATATATGTATATGGTAGATATCTGGGTCGATACATAAACATTTGTTGCTCATGTATCGTATCGTATATGTATATCAAAGGCGGTTGTTGTTGTTGTTGTTATGTCTCTCTATAGATCCAAGTAAGTTACTGTATACTCTGCTTCAGTTGTTTTACTTATGTTTTTCATTTTCTTTTTGTTTTTCATTCTCTTTAAACTATTTAAATATGGCCCCGCTATTCCACATGTGTTTCTTGTTTCTTGTTGGTTTTTTACTTAGAATTTATGATAACGTTCCGTTCCGTAGTGCAGTGTGTGCTACACTGTGCTACAAAACCATAGTGTGTAATAGAAAACAAAACCTGCTAACTTTAACTACAAATAATGTACTAAATTACTTATCCAACGATTTACAGAATCATCATATATATATATATATATATATATTTATTGCAAATATTGCAAATTATCATACAATATATTCTTTTCATATTTCATATTTCATATATCATTATATTTGATTTCTTAGTTCAACTCCAATGCTGCTTATCATATTCATTAAATGATATTCTTGTTTTCTTCTTCGTTTTGTTTTTGTTTTTCGTTTAAATTTAGTTTTTGTTTTGCATTTACAATAATCGATAATCACAGTTCCCAGTTAAAAACAAGACAAAATTTTGAATTTGTTTTTGTTGTTTTTGATTTTTAAAGTTAATTTTTTGTTGATGCTTTGAAACGCTTCGTGGTAAAATAGTTGACCAGCCGATTACACTTTGCTATCGAACTATCGATAGATTATTTAGTCAACGATACTTTACAAAATGGTAGAAAACAAATTGTAACAAATGATGTGCTTGCATATACCCCTTAGTTTAGGGGGTTTATCCAATGCAAGAACAAAAACTTATATAGTTAGAAATAAACGTGCAGGAACATGTTCCAACTGTCATTTGTAGTGTCTGTGTGTGTGTGTGTGTGTTAGTAACAATTAAATAAAAATCGGTGCTTAAAACGAATCCTGATTAATTACTACAAACCCAAAATGAAAAGCAACAACAAAACTTAAAAATATATCCAGAAAAATAATAATAATAAAAATATTTGTAGTAATTATGATAATAATAATAATAGTTATGATAATTGTAATATTAATGATGCAATTCTTGTTAGAGCTGGAGGAACATCGATGTTTCCGGACGCTTTTAGTATGAAAAATCGATGTTTATCGATATAACATCGATGTTTCTCCAACTCCAATTCATATGCACACTCCCATCCGCAAGATAGTTGAAGAAAGGTGGGCGTGGGCGTACGCCTACTTTCTGAAAATGACTTTGCCCGTCTTGGCATTGACCAGTATCATTTTGTCCGGCTGCTCAGGTTCGTTGGTGGGCGTGGCAGCAGAGGCGGAGGCAGAGGTTGTGCCGCGCAAACTGCGACGTCGCAAGCGATCGCTGATATTCTCGCTACGCCCCTGTGCGCCGCCACTCTCTGCCTCCTCCGGCGTCTTCACACTGAGTGCGCCATCGTTTTTGTAAAGTATCAGTTTGGTGGAGGGTTTCTTGCTCGGCTCCTCCAGCTGCTTTTGCTGCTGTTCCCCCTGCTGCTCCTGCTCCTGCTGCTGCACATTGGCATTGAGCACGTTGTCCTGATTGTTGTTGTGTTCCAGCTGCTTGTTGTCCTCTGTTGCTGCTGCATCTGCTTCCTGCTCCACACTGATCTCCAGCTTGTCGTAGCAAGTGAAGAACTCCACCGACTTGAGCTTCTCGCTGGCATTGAAGTGCACTGCCGTGTGCTCCTCCAGCTCCGCCTCGTCGGCGCAGCTGTAGGTACAGTGGGCACATTGATGCAGCTCTTCCGGGGATTGGCTGTGCTTCTGCATATGTTGCTGCAGTTCCTCAGGCTCCAATGTCTCGTAGGGACAGTGCTGGCAGCGTTGTACTGCTGGTGGCACTGGAGGCAGCAAGTCCATGGAGCCAGCATCACTGCTGGCATCGGCAGCAAGATCACTGGTCGCCACCGAGGCACTTGTCGAGGGTGTCGAGCTACTTTGACGCTCCTCCTCCTGGTCATCCTCATCCTCCTGCACCTCAGCTTCCACTTCAGCCTCGGCTTGTGCCTTGGGTGGTGGTGTCTGCTCTCGCACCATAGCTCCGCTCGTGCCCGACTCTAGCTGCTTCTTCAGCAAGGAGTTGGCACCATCGTAGCCCGTGGCCGTGGATGAGCTGACTGTATTCTGGCGCAGCAGCTGCGCCCCCAGCTCATTGTCCACCACCCAAATGGTTTCGGGTCCAGAGATTTGCAGCAACTTGGGCGCCGGATACAGTACATCCTCCTTGCAATTCCTGTACAGCTCTTGGCACTTCTCTTGGTAGTGCGACATGTGCACAGCGCGATGCAGTTGCAGCAACGTCTCGGCACCCGCTCGATACTCGCAGTAGGTGCAGACATGCGCCTCCGGCTCCGCCTCCCCGTCGTCACTCGGCGCATGCGCTGCCAGATGCTGCTCCAGCTCCAGCTTGGCATTGCGCTCATCGTTGTGCTTCTGCGCAAAGCGTGCCGGACAGCGAGGACAGTAGCTGATCAGCTTGTATTGATACTCTGGCGGCAACTGTTGTTGCTGTTGCTGCTGCTGTTGCTGGTGCAGTGCCTCAGTGGCCTCGTCCAGCGTCTGCGTCAGCTGCTGCAGATCAATGGTGGCTAGTGGCACGCTGGCTGGCATCTGCTGTATCTGCTTGGCTGCGGCCAGTTGCAGTGCCACACTGAAGTCCAATCCTCCTGCTGTGGCCACGGTGGGGGGTGGAGCTGTGCCCAGTTGCTGCTGGTGCACACTGCGCATGTGGCTGCTCAGGTGTTGCTTCTTGGCACACACGAAGGTGCACAGTCGGCACTCGTATTGCGTTGGTTTGTGCAGCGAGACATGGTAGTTCATCTGCGATTTACTCTCCGAGATGTACGGACAGACGGGACACTTTTGTTGCTTGCTCTTCGTGTTGTTGCTGGGCAGATCTTGCGCTGCATTGCTGCTGCTGCTGTTGCTGTTGCTGGCGGGTAGCCTGGTTATCTCGATTTGATCGTTCTGCTGCAACTGCAACAGTTCCTCTGCACTGCCGGCACTGGCCACAGCACTCACTGCCTTGCAGGCTGCAGCCCAGTAGGCCGCAGCTGCTTGCAGATCCTGCTGCGTGTTCGCCGCATTCACCACGGCGGCCGCACTGGCCGAGAGGGGCGAGTGCAGCAGTTGCTTGCTCAGCAAGGAGTTGCTGCTGCTGTTGTTGTTGTTGTTGCCAGGTTTGTTATAGTTGTTGTTGTTGTTGCTGTTGCTGCCAAGATGGGTTTGGGATTCATTGCTGGCACCCACGCCCTGTGGACGGTAAATGGGCGGTGCATTGGGGCCAGCGCTGCTGCTGCTGTTGCTGCTGCGCTCAAGGGTCTCGATCCGAATATCCCCGGAATGCTTTAAGCGACAGTGCCGCTGTAGATGAGAGAGAAGGAGAGAGGTGCTTAGATTAGCATGATGTCGCTCAATGTACATTTACTGCATGTGTATGTGTGGGTGTATAATGTGTGTGTGTGTGTGTGTATGTGTGTGTGTGGAGGAAACCCAATCGAAACACCCGCACCGTATGATCTTTCCTTAGCTTCGAGAATGAGTCGAGATTGTAACGGTAAATGTGTTTTAGAATTAGTTTCGAGGGCAAGCAAAACTTTCACCAATGATTTCTTATAAATAGACGTAGAGATAAACGTATTTAATTATAATCGTTATCGGTATCGTTAACGTAATCGTACACAAAAAAAAGCAAGACCAGACACCACACATGGAACATAGATAGGCATAGTTAGGGAGTCGTATATAGAAAAAACAAAATCGTATAACAAAATTTATTGTTGCATATTTACCAGCGTTACTTAGGGACTACAGACAAGATGGGATATCGAGCTGAGAAGGTGTGTGAATGATCAGACAGTACACATCGACTGAAGGGGGCAGGCTGTTACAGGAAAGCCAGGAGCAGTTCGCTTTTGGGGTTACCCTGTACCGGTTACCCCTGTGGAGGTAACCCTTGGGGAGGTACTATCTAGAGACTTTTACTAATTTTTGGGGTTACTCCAGAGTGGTTAGACCCAGAAAGAGTAACACCTTAGACAGATTAACCTCTGGGAGAGCTTGCTCTTTAAAAAGGTTTCCTCATGGAGGGGTTACCCCCTGGAGAGGTTAGCCCCTGGAGAGGTTGAACCCTGTAGCTATAAAGCACTTTAGAGGGTACCCCTTAAGAGGTTACCCCTGGAGAGGCTATCTCCAGAAGTGATGACCTCAGAAAGGTTACTCTTACTAACTCTTGGTGGGCTACCCCTCGAAGAACGTTTTAAGCGGGAAAAGAGTTGAGATCTGTACGGAAATTACTTTTTGACGGACGGATCACTGTTTCACATTTTGTCGGGTGGGTTTTTTAGGGTACTCGGTTTCGTTTTGATTTGGGACAAAACACAAACTGTAAAATGCATTTAAACAAATACCTGGATCACATGCTTCCAATTCGAGAGCTGATGGCAGTGGCCACAACGATATGGCGACGGATCGCGTCGATCGGCGTCGTTCATCGTTAAGAGGCCAGGACTACCTGGACTATGGAGACGTGTCGTCGGGCCAGTCATGGCCTGTGGCATGTACGAGGAAGACGATGGCGGCGACGAGTGCGGCGAGGACGCGGCAGATGCCTGGGATGCTGATGAGGACGATGCCGATGCCGATGCCGATAGTAACGACGACGACGTGGACGATAGCTTCGATTTGAGATTAGTAGAATGCAAGGCGTGGGTTAAGCCCGTTGCCAGATAGATACCATCACCGGCGATGAGTGGATTATGTGGATGGGTGTCGGTGAGGTTGGATGTGCTGTTATTGTTATTGTTGCTGTTACTGTTACTGCTACTGAGACCAGTACCCAGAGAATGAACCAAAGACTTAGCACCAGTTGGAAAAGTAGAAATAGGAGTAGGAGTGGTAGTTACTGGCATAGGCGATGGTGTATTGTTGATGCTATTGGGTGCTGTATTGGTTGATGATGCGTTCAACGATTTCCTGCTCTCCAGGTGGTATCCGGTACCGTTGCTGTTGCTGCTTCCAGCCGAACCACCCATAACCACAACCGAGTTATAACAATTAGCATTATTTTGATTAGTTTGAGCACTGCCCGATGGGCAGGCAGTTGCTGTTGTTGTTGATGGTGAAGCACCGGCACCAAAGTGATGACCATGTCGAGTACGTGGTGAGGTGAGCAGATCTTGCAGTGATCTAGCTGCTGTACTGCTGCTGGTGATTGTGGGCGACGTCAGACTGTCGGCACTTGCCTCGTTTTGACTCGCTTTCTGCTCACCGTGCTCTAAAATGGAGGCGGCATTGGCTTTGGGCGTGGATGTCGTCGTCGATGGACACTTGCCACTGGCCAGGGCCAGGGCCAGACCACTTAGCGCACTGGAATTGGGTGTGGGCGAGTGCTGTGCCTCCTGAATGGCACGTTGCAGCAGACCGGCTGAGATAAGGGAATGTTGTTGTTGTTGTTGTTGGTTACCGCCCACTGCTACAGATGAGCCTCCTGTGGGCGATGGCTGGGATAGGCACATGGCGGCAAATACTTTGTTCATGTAGAGCTGCTGCTGATTGGAGCCTACAGACACCTGCAGTGGCGAGGTGCTGCTGCCCGAGGATGCCGACTTGGGGTAGCTGGTCTCCTGGTAGTGGATCTTGACGTGAGCTAGCACAGCGTCACGATTGTGATGTCTAGAGAGCGAGAGAGAGAGAGAGGGAAAGAAGGTTGACTTACTGCTTTTATCCCGTGATATTTGTTTGCTGCTACCCACCTGAAGTTGCACTTGCGGCACCTGTAGAAGGTCTTCTTCTCGCTACCCTCCTGATGCACCTCAGTGATGAGATCATCGCTGGGTTTGCCGGGCAGCGACTGATGCAGGCGCTTCACCGGCGAAATGGTCACCGAGGGTGTGATCATGGTGGAGTGATGCTGGTGTTGTTCTTGCTGCTGTTCCACCATTTGCTGTTGTTGCTGGTGCTGCTGCTTGGCCATGGCAGCATTCATCATGGTCGCCAGCAGTGGCAAACGTATTAGGTTATCTGCCAGCTGGGCATCGTCCAGGGTTGGTTGATTGCTCTTGTTGGTCGTCACCGGTTCGAGGGTTATGTCGTGTCCCCCAGCACCAGCAACCTTCTGATAGTCCTTGAGGAAGGCCAACGAGGCTACCTGGTTGGGTGTCATCTCGCCAGACTTCATCAGCTTGGGATCACCATCCTCTTCGGTGACCTTCATCAGGGTAATGTATTTGTTGTACTTGGTATAGTTTCGTCGCCCGGTCTCGTCGTTCATCAGCACCTTGGCGGTCTTGTGCGAGGGATCGCGTATGGTCTTTAGCCGAATGTGCTTGGTAATGTCCCAGCGCCAGTTGGAACGGTACGAGCAGAGCGAACACTCGAAGGGTTTCTTATTCAGGTGACCCACGATGTGCACGTGGAAGCGTGACGCTGTTGAGGCCCAGAAGCTGCAATGCGGACACTTGTAGACCTTCTTCAGTGATGAGTTGGCTGCCTCCTCCTCGGGCGTCATCTTTTTGGTTACCTGCAGTGCATGAAAGAGTCAAATTTCATTTTGACGCATTTGTCGTGCTGTTGTGGCTGGATGTGTATGTGTGCGAGGGTGTGTCTGTATGGGTTTTTTTGTTGTGGGAGGTTTATCCGTGCAGAGGTTTCTCTTTGGAAAGGTTTTTCATTGGAGAGGTTAAGACCAGGAGAGGTTAACCCCAGGAGGGGTTAACCCCGGGAAAGGTTTACCCTTGGAGAGGTTAACCCTAGGAGAGGTTAACCCCTGGAGAGGTTAACCCAAGGAAAGGTTTACCCCTAGAGAGGTTAGCTATGGGGTTAACACCAGGAAAGGTTTACCACTGAAGAGGTTAACCCTAGGAGAGGTTAACCCCTGGAGAGGTTAACCCAAGGAAAGGTTTACCCCTAGCTAGGCTGCGTGTTTCTTCCATGTGTCTTTCTTTTGCTGTACTTACCTCACCATAACCAGGTGCTGTCTCCACGCCGTAGTAGCTATTCTCCTCGTTGCTAACCACCTGATTGCCACCACTTGCCGATGTACCTGAAGAGGTTGACTTGTTTAGCAGCCCGCCCTTATCTTGTTGTACCACTGCAGCTGCTATCTCCTTGGCTGCCTTGTTCCAGATGCAGACTCGTTGCTGCTGCACTGCAGCCTGTTGCTGCTGCAGTGCATGGGCCTCGGCACGTCGCTCGCTGCTCTCGCCCGAGTTCGAGTCGTACATCTCGTTGGCACAGCGAATCGCCTCGGCACACTGTGCCAGATGATGCAACAGATCTGTGGAAGATTTGCAACGATGGCGACAGTGCTGGCAACGTGTCGAACCCGATACACTCAAGTTGAGTGCTGAATGTGACTGACGATCTTCGTCATCTTCATCGATCTCCAGCCGGTCGTCGGCATCGTCCTCATGCAGTGCAGCATCATCATCCTCAATGACCACCGCTGAAGACTGACAGCTCTTGCCGTGAATAATCGACTCCGACAGACACTTGGCCACATGACCGCACTGGCAGATCAGGTTGTCCAGTTGTGCGCCCGTCTTTAGCTTATCGAAGAACGAACCGCCGCCTTTCTTGGCCTGCAACAGGCTGCGCGAGGAGGCTTGCGAGGTGATGGTGGTGGCGGGCGACAGCTGTGGTATGTCCGACTTGTCCAGCATCTCGGAGATTTGTTTCTCGTTGAAGAACATGGAGGCGATTTCCGTCAGCGAGCTGCGCGAGGCGTTAATGTCCTTTGAAAGATTGAGCACTCTACAGCACGAGAAGGAAGAGAGAGAAAGAGAAGTTAGTGAGTTATCCTGTCCCATTTGGTTAGCACTACTTACTCCTTGGGGCTCTTGGTAATGGGTATCAGATTGGGCACGGGTCGCTTTGCACGCGGCGTGGTTGTGCCCACACTGGACGTATCTGAGGAGCAGCCGCCCTTCTGTGACAGATCTGTGGGCTCCTCATCCTCATCGTACTTGCTACGCTTGCCGTACTGCTCCTCCGTCCCGCTCCCTACCTCCGCCTCCTCCAGATCATCATCTAGATTATTGTTGTTGTACTGATCCTCCAGCTCCGCTGAGTCACTTAGAAAGTCATCGCACATCTCGCTGGCTCCCACTTTGTTCTGTCGTCGCGGCCAAATTGAGCCAGCATTGCCCACTGGCGGCACATGGTGATTCATCTCATGCACCGTCAGCGACTGCTTGATGTCCGCTGTGAAGTCACAAGCGGCGCACTTAAAGGCACCCGCTCCACCGTGATTCTTCATATGCCTGTCCAGATTCCATTTGTACGGGGTGCGGAAGTCGCAGGTGACGCACTTGATCATCGGCATCGAATGGTACTTGACGTGCTTGCTGAAGCGCGCCTTGATGTGCGTCACATAGCTGCACTTGTCGCAGCGGAAGAACTTCGTCTTGCCGTGCTCGTCCAGCTCGTGGCCCCGCAGTTGGGTGCGATAGAGTGTGGTGAACTCGCAGGCGCTGCACTTGAGCAGACGATTCTGTGGCTCCTCGCCGCCCGAAGAGAGCGCAGCCAGGGGAGGCGATGCTGAGCCACTGGGCGAAGGTGTTGGGGGCTCCGCGGGAGAGGATTGACGTTCGTAACTCTCACGTGCATCCAGATCCCTCATGGTCACCTGCATTTGCCGCTCGTAGTTGGACACCAGTTCCAGTTGCTGCTCACGCTGTTGTAGCTCCTCGCGCTGCCTCTGATTGTAGGCTTCGATGTCGCGTTGCAGCTTCTGTTCCTGCAACTGCAACTCACGCTTCACCTGCTCCAATGTGGGCATATCTGGCACCGATATCACCGGCGATTGTCCACCAATGACGCCCACACTCTCCTCCAGTCGCCGCTTGCGTGCTTCGCGGCTCATGCCACGTTTGCCACGCGCCTGGCCATGGCCACTGGGTATGCCATCGGTGCAGCCGTGCACCATCTTCATGTGCCGCACCAGCTTCTGAAAGTGCCGCGACGCATACAGGCACAACTTGCACTTGTTGATCACAATCTTCTCGCCGTGCACATCCCGCAGATGCGTCAAATGGTAGCGCGGATTCTGTGTGAAGTAGGCGCAGTGGTTGCAGCTGTAGTTCCGCTTGATCTTGCACTGCGGCAGACCTTCCTCCTTGGCGTCCAGCGAGGCCTGTTGCTGCTGCTGTTGTTGCTGCTGTTGCTGTTGCTGCTGCACACTGTTAACGACAGCAGCAGCCACGGCCGCCTGTTGCTGTTGTTGCTGCAACAATTGCTGCAGACGGAAATGCTCCAGTTGCTGATCCATGGCGCTGGCAACTGGTGACGAACCGGAGGCCAAAGCGATAGATGTGTTGCTGCTGGGCATGTTGCCAGCATTGTTGTGACTCTGATCCATGTATAGCTGATTGCCACTGACGACACTGCGCACTATTAGAGTGTCGCCAGAGCGTTGCACCATCGAGGGCAAGTCCATGATGGCGACTCTCTGTGTTTGAGGTTGCTGTGTGTGTGTGTATGTGTTGACTTGGTCACTTAACTAGTGTGTGGCTGCAAGAGAAGAGCAGAAGAAGGAGGGTTAGTTAGATGTCGGAGAAACAGCAGTAAGGATATGTTAAAATTTGAGTAGAAATTTAGAGAGATGGAAATCAAAGTATTCACAGGACTTCGCTTCAGTTATAATTGACATTTGAGTTGGAATAGAAATTAGAGTTGAAATTTGTCTTAGAAACCGAGATATGTGAAAAGATATGCATTCAAAAGAGATCTCTCCCAGTTTTATAACAATTTGATTTAGAAAAAGCACTGAATATAATATATATCTATATATAATATAACTACAATAATATCTGGAGAACAACAAAGATAAATAAGATGTATTCAAAAAGGATCTCATCCGTTACAGTTACAGTTAGAGAGGAGAAATGAGAGGGAATGGAAGATTAAATTAAACACAGCTCACAATGCTTTCGATAATTTTAACAATTTGAATTCAGCTGAAAGAGCAACAATCGAAACTGTTAACAGTTTGCATTGAGCTGCCAAACCGATTCATAGGCTTGATCTTCTTGTGAGTTATCAATACTGTTAACAGTTTGCATTAAGCTGCAAACGCAAGTCAAAAGGTGTCGATACTGTTAATAATATCATTCTGTTATATATACTGTTAAAGTTAACATTAAGCTGCAAACGCAACTCAAATCTGTCGATACTGTTAACAGTTTCGCCTTAAAAAAGTTTTCACTCAATTGATAGACGGATTTACAGATTATTAAGAATTTAAACATTTAGTAAAATAGTGGTATAAATAGGAACAAGGCCTTAACAGTTTTGCTCATAGAATTATACATATATATATATCATACCTATAGAAATTAAAGCACTGTTTATATAGAATATGTTTTTAATGTTTTCAAATAAATTCTTACTCTTCATATCTTTTTCACACACTTGTAATGAGATCACAGAGAGATATATCTCTTATAACCCCCCTCTATCCTCTTTTAACCACCTTAAATGTAGATTTCGACACTAGACTCATTACGGATGTGCGTATACTCTGCATTTTGTGCTCTCTCCAGTCTACAGTCTCCACTTGACACTCGGGTGCAGCTCATAAATATTTCAGCGCTTTAAGTTCCGGCTGCAGAGAACAACAGCGCAGCAAGACACAGCTGGGGCAGAGCAGGGCACATAAAGGGAAAGAGGAAAAGGAGAGGAAGGAGGAGGGATGCTTCTCTTGTTGTGCTGCTTCTGCTGTATGTCACATTCGCGCCTTCCGCTTGCCGCCACCAAAAAGGATATTAAAATGAAATGTTTGTGTCGTTTTTAATGTCGCTGTCCGAGGAAGGAGGAAGAGGGAGACAGGACGACAATGCGACATAGTCAACATAGTTGACAATGCTTGGGCTGGGCATAAAAGTGAAACCGAAGCAATGGCATACAGCTGGGACAGGGACAGGAACTGAGGAACTGACAGTGCCACTGTGATGGTGACTGGGGACTAGAAGAGAGAGAGATAAATTCAGTCGGCAATGTAAATTTGCGAGTCAGCGAAGCAGCACGCAGAGGGCCACAAATCTTTCATGCATTGTGTAGTTGTGTATGTGTGTGTGTGTATGTGTGTCCCAAATGTGTTACACAAATCCATTTTAGGGCTAATTGGAGCTGCTTGGGCAGGAAATACCAAAATGCCGATGCTTACACATAAATAACGAAAAAGGCCTCAACCGAAACGG
The DNA here is from genome assembly GCA_018903715.1 of Zaprionus davidi. Taxonomy (NCBI): domain Eukaryota; kingdom Metazoa; phylum Arthropoda; class Insecta; order Diptera; family Drosophilidae; genus Zaprionus; species Zaprionus davidi. The sequence continues at coordinate 8,568,314 of JAEIGL010000006.1, forward strand.
GAATTTTTGAAGGTCAGCAATGGACATTGCGCTTGAGAAGATAAACTGGGTGAAAGTTTGGGCAAGTCGTGTAAGGGAGGAACAGCAAAAGGAGGGGGTGAAGGGGCAACAGGAAGTGGAAGTGGCGCAGGAGAGACTCGTATGTGAAGTGTGTCTAATCCTTTGAGTGTGGGGGTTTTTTTTTATCACAAAATTTGCTGCCACACATGACAGAGAGAGGCAGAAAGATAGAGAGAGAGAGAGAGTGAGAGAGCGTGCCCCAAAATTGAATTAAATGGGCGCATAATGCGACGACGAAGAAGAAGCAGCAGCAGAGCGAACACAGTCTTAAGCGCTCGACAAAGCCGCAATTATGTTTCGGGCTTACGGAAACGGACGGAAACAGCATAAGAGAGTGCAGGAAGCAGCAAGGGCAAAGTGTGTGTGTGTGTGTGGAAATTAAACAAAAAACAGTAAAGTACTCACACACACACACTCACAAACACACATCGACATTACATTAGACAACGACAGCACTCGCTGTACACTTGACATTGTCAGCAAAAAGCTCATCTAGCACTTATGTGTACACATGTATGTATGTATGTATGTATTGCATACATACATATGTTTATGTATTTCGCACCCTCAACGGGCAGCCCAGTCTGTTAGGACCACTCTCAATGTCCTTATCAACGCCATGACGAGCTGAATCTCTAATGTGTCTGTGTGTGTGTGTTTGTCTGCTAGCAATGGCAAAATAATACGCGCAAAAGTGATTTAAATTACTGCATCGAAATGGGGCAATTTGCAGAAAACAGAACGTTAATAGAATTGTGCATGCAAATTAAATAATAAATGCCACAGCATGGTAAAGAGTAATTAATTACGCAGCACAAAGTTTAAGCCCATTAAACGAAGCTCACAATGCTATCGATATATGTTTAACAATTTGAATTTATCTGCATGTGCTACAATCGATACTGTTTACAGTTTGCATTGAGCTGTCAACCCGATTCAAAGGCTTGGTCTTCTTGTAAGTATTCAATACTATTAACAGTTTGCATTGAACTGTAAACTCAACTAGCAAGCTAACGATACTGTTAACGTTTACAAAGTGAGAAGTAAAAATTAGTGTAAACATTAACATTGCAGTGTATATTAACAGTTTGATTTGATCCCACACCATTGATCCCTTTCCAGCATACTGTTAACATTTAAACTAAGATATCAATATTGTTAACAGCTCAAATTGAGCAGTCAAGCTTGCAGCTGTAATCGATAGTTGCTCTACACGATCAGTCTTGGCTGTCATTGCAACAGGGAATAACACACAAAAATCAAATGTCATTCTACTCAAATATTCTATTTAGCTAGCATATTGAATAATATTACTTTTGCCATATACTCTCTCGGGGCACGTGCACATAACAATAACAGTTGAATAATACGGCATATGTGTAGCTTTTATTTCATAACGTGCAACAGACAGAAATGTGTTTAATCTGTTATCGTGATGACAGTCATTGTTTAACACCTCCACGAGGGGGTAGAAAACACTAGGAGAGATAGAGAGAGGGGGGAGGGGGTTGGCTTAAGGAAACGACGGGGTCGTAGACTTTGGCAGACATATCCTGTGGCATTGTTGACGCCGCGCCGAGGCAGAGACTCATTTAAAATATGCTTATTACGCGTGGTATAAGGCAACGCAGGCACTGTCGCCTGCTGCTTATTTGCTTTTCTTAACGTCTGTTTGTTTGTTGTTGTTGCTGTGAAAATACACAGTACACACACACACGTACACACATACGTACGCACAACGAGAGGCATTTAAGCAGGCTCGCGCACTTTTTGTGGCGCTTTGAAATTTTAATTTTTCGCACGGTGCTGGAAAGTATGCTACGAAAAAGTGTGAGAATGAAACATTAACACGCACTTGGGCGACGCGACGTCGACTCAAGTTGCCGTCGACGTTGCTCCTTGTTGTTCTTGTTGCTTGGCTCTGTTTTCTGTTGTTGTTCTTGTTCTTGTTGTTGTTGTTGTTGTTGCTGTCGCCCGCGCGCGGCTTAATTAATCTTGCCGTGGGCTTAGCACGTCCTGAGCGAGCGTTTCGTGTTACTTTTCTTTTTCCCTCTTCTCTTTTTCCTTCTCTTTCCCTTTTTCCGTGCATCCTTTTTTGACTGTAACACGCTGATAATGAGGAGTCTACCATTTTGATTGATGGGCGTGCCACGCCGTTTTTTCTGTGTTTTTTGACTTTTGCGTTTCATTTAAATTTAAATTGCGAAATATTCTATTCAACAATATTCAACAAACTGTTGCGCTTTTTGCTCTCTCTCTCTCTCTTATGCTCTATTTCATTCGCATATTTCGGTAGTCTTTAAGCGCAATTACCAAATGTTGCACCATGGGGCATGCAGCCAAAACTGTGACAGCGCGCATCCGGCTCCATTTTCTGCTTCAAAGGGGGGAAATACGTTGCTGGCCAGGCCAATTTCATGTTTGTGGAAGGAAGGAAATGGAGGGGGGAGGAGGCGATGGGGTTACTTCCTGCCCAACGGGCACGAAATTAAAAATGTGTTGCTACAAATTAGGCTGGAGTGCCCACTGTGGCAACTGCAGCTGCAACGCGGCGAATTTTGCTGAATAAATACGAAAAGCTGGAGATGAACACGCAAAGGGGAAAGGCAGAGAGGGAGGGAAAGGGTACAGAGGGATGTAGGGAAAGGAAGAGGAAATGAGAAAGGCAAAGCGCAGGAGAGACAGAGAGTAAGAGGGAGTTAAAGTAGGAGAGAGAAAGGAGCTGCTCTCCCTGTTTATTTAGCATCAATTTGTTGCCTTTGTTGCCAGCTAAAGTAATTGAAAAATGGCAAAATAAACTGGCTAAAAATGTGCAAAGAAAATGTTTTCAAATAGCCAAATAAAATGGCATAAAATTGCGCAAATAAAATGGCTAAAACTGTTCAAATAAGGCCATATAAAATGGCTACAAATTATTAAATAAAATGGCTAAAATATGTTTCTTTAATTTTACTTTTCTTTTTGGCAAACTTCTCCTTAGATAAACTTGCTGCATTTGTCTTCAGCTTCAGGCTAAGAGAACTTTAATCGCCAGCGTGTTGATGTAAATGATTCTCTTAAAAGAATTACCCCCCTCCCCCATCCCCCTGTCCTCTTCCTCTGCCTGATGATGATAATAACGAATCTCATTCGTGCCAATTGCAGTTTCTGGTAATTTCCACTTTATTGTTCTCTATTTATTCGCACAGATTTCAGCCACGCCAAAACTTTTTGCTGCCAGCAATCACAGCAGAAAGTAGCTACTGCCACAAGGGAGGGAGTGGGAGTGGTAGGAGTGGCGTCAGTAAAACTTTGTCGTTGCCTCTTTAAAATAAATCGCAACAAAAGTCGAAAGTTTTTCTTTGCTCGACGCGCTTCTTTGCGAAATTAAATAAAGATTTGTCACGTAGACTGTCAGTTACACCAGCAAAGAAACATACACACACAGAAACACATGCACACACGTCCCACACACATATAGATGGGCACACAGGCATACACTAGCAGACGTATATTGAGTGGGGGGAATGTGGAAATGTCACTGATTCCTTGTTCTAAGTTCTGACACTTTCCACTTTCCATTTCCCTCTGCCACTGCTTCTCCCCCTCTATTCTACCTTCCTCCTACCTCCTCTTCTAGTAGCTCCTCTGGTACCTCCTCTTCCACCCTCTTCTCTACTTCCCCCTCAGTCATCTTGTACCTCCTGCTCTACCTCCTCCTGCAGCTCATTCTGCACTTTCTCTTGTATTTCCACTAGTATCTCCTACGCTACCTTCCTCTCTACCTCTCTTTCTATTTATTCCTATAACTCCTCCTCTTCCTCCTCATCTTCCTCTTCCTGTCCCGCCTTCTCCACATTCTTCTGTACCGCCTTTCTACCGCCCCTCTATCTCTTACTCTACCTTCTTCTCTATCTCCCCTTACTGCATTTTCTCTTGTACCTCCTCTTCTAACTCCTCATCTACTTCCTCTTCTACCTTCTCTTTTACCTCCACCTATCTCCTCCTCTTCTATCTCCCCTTACTTTCTTCCTCTATCTACTCCTCGCTCTTTCTAATTCCTTTCTTCCTCCCCTTAAACTGTATTTGCTTTGCTCTGACTGCAGCTGCTTCACTCCTCTTCTTCCACTTCCTTTCTCTACCTTCTTTCCTTTGGTATTTTACATTTTTCAAAATGTTTAGCTAGCAGTGATTTTGGGTTTTTGAATGGCATTTGCTTTGCCCTCTTCTCTGAGTCGTGCTTCTTCTCTAGCCTGATCCCTCTCTATGTGCTGCTGCCTCTTGAATGCTTCCTCTGCCTCTCCTGCTGCTCTTCTTCAGCTCCTTCTATTGCTTCCTAAACTGTTCCCTCTTCAACGTTCTAGATTGCCTGTCCTCTTGGTTCATCTCCTGCCTTCCCTCATTCCTTCTCTCCTGCCTTCCCTCCTTCTTCTTCTTCCCCTCCAGCCTCCTTTTCCACTTCCTTCCCTACCTCTTCTCCGCACTCATGCTGTCTCTTCTTCTCTAATTTTCTTCCCATCTCCTGCTCCTGCTTCATCACTCCCTCCCCCTTCTTCTTGTACTTCCTCTTCCCCTCCTTCTTCTTCTTCTCCTCGTGTTGAGCAATTGAAATTTTTACGCCGCGCTTGGACACTTTGGCATTTGGCTTCACCTCCAGCTTCATTTCCCTTGCCTCCTCCCTCTTCCCGCCTTCCTCACCGCTTCTCCCCCTTCTCTCCTCCGCTCCTCCCCCTGCTCCTTCTTCTCCTTCTGTCACCATCTCCATCTCTCGCCCACTGATGGTATTGTCATCACGTCCTTGCTTAAAAAGCTACGCTAGCTATACTTACCGAGGTCGTCCCCCCCTCCCTCTATATGTCTCTTCCCTTTCCTCCCACGCAGCTTATTTGCCTCTGACTCTGGTGAGGTCAACAAAGTTGGCAGCAGCAGCGGATGTTTTTGTTGCTCTCGTTGTTGTTGCTGTTATTGCGCCCCCTACGAACTTCCGTTTTTGATTAAACTTTAATGGACAAAATGGCAAACAGAAAAGGCAAAAGTTTTCTGGGAGTTTGTTCAACATTATTCTCCTGCTAGTTGATAGTGCAATTAGTAGAAACAAGTGTTGCAAAACGTGGAAAGGCAATGCTGCTGCTGCGTCCTAACATATGCTAGCATATGTTACAAAGGGGCAGCGGAAGGAGGGGGGCGGGGGCGTGCCCACCTGCTGTGCGACGTTCATGAATATCAATTCCGGTGACACGACCTGACGACCTTCGTAAACAGCTAAACACAGAGCTAGGCAGATGAACATGTAACAAGTGCGGCTGAGGCTGAGGCTGTCAATGTTGTCGACGTCGTTGTCTCATTACTCATACGTCATGTGTGCAATGGAATGAAGCTCACGCATAAACACATACAGAGAGAGGTTTGCATACATAGGCAGACACACAGGCACATGTAGAGACAGAGAGGCATACACACACACACAGCCACCCACAGCCACTTAATTAGCTCACACATACACAGAGAGAGAGAGAGACAGTCACAAGGTGGCAGGACTTAGAGGAGGCATATGTTGGCAGTTTTAGTCAGCCTAAAAGTCTGCTATAAAGCGCTGTGACTCACTGATACTAAACAGACAAGAACTGCAGACAACAACAACTGCAAGCAACAACAACAACTGCAAGCAACAACAACAATGTGGGAATTGTTCTTCCACGACAGCCACAAGAAAGCAGCCAACAACAACAACAAGAACGCACAACAACAACATCTTCATAGCGACAAAAATAAGCCACAACAACAACAACTTCATACCGAGAACCGTAGGCAACCATCTGCGACCGCATGCAAATTAACAGAGACCCAAAGGTATCATCTAAAAGCAGTCGCAGCAGCATCAGTTAGCGCCGGCATCAACATCAACTAATGCGCTGCTGCTCCCGCTGCTGTCGGATTGTCTGTGCTCACACACACACACACACACACACACACACACAGAAAAACAGTCGCATAGGCATAAAGTGCATATGGCGGTTAACAAAGCCTTTGGCAGTTCAGTCACTCACTCACACTGTCTCACTCACACACACGCAAACACACTCACCCGTTTAACATGCACAAGATTCGTTTAACAGACTCGCGTTTGCCTGTTCACTCGTGCTCACTGTCTCTCTCTCTCACTCTCTTTACTTTACTGCTGTCGTTGCTCTGCCGACGCCACACAACGAAACACTCTTGCGGTCCAACAACAACTGAGAGCAGCAACGCAAAAGAAGTAAAGCCGCCGTGGCTGCTGCTGCTGATGCTGCCAACGTCGACGTCGCTGTTAGCGACGTTATCCTCTTGTAATGTTAAGCACTGTAAACTCTCTTAAATACCAAAGCGTAACTGTTGCAGCAGCGTTGGCGCTGTTAAGTTAATCTGTGCTGTTAAGTTAATGCGCGCTGTTAACTTAACGTGCGCTGTTAAGTGTTAAATGCAGGCACGCGTGAATGGCGAATAAAGTGCATACTGATTTGCCATTCAAAGTGAAAAACTACTCAACACTAACTTAACATTTACAGTGCAATAACAGTTAACGCTTAAACGGACTCTCGTTTAACATTTTGCAATTAATTAATTGAGTTATTAAATGAGGTTGAGGTTTTTTCACACTCCTCGCTGCGATTTGCTCTGCTTGATACGCTAACCAACCGGCAAAAAGTGATCCCACTTGATAAATGCCAAATTGAAGCGGCCTCTCAACATGCCGCTAGACGGAGCTCAAAAGGGCTTCCCCTAGCCCAGGGGTGGGGCAAGAAGGGGGTCGAGTTGAATGCGTGTCCTCTTTCAACGCAATCAACACAAATGCTACTTAAAAATTTATTTGCGACACGCACGAGACTAACTTAAAAGGGAAGGCAGCACTGGGTGGAGCAGGGCAGGGCAGCAGGGGAGGCAGAGATGCCCGCAGAGCTTCACACGCACACACAGACAGAGACAAAAAAGGACAATCAACATTTTAACACTTTAGAGGCGAAGCCAAGAAGTGTGAGAAAGGGAGAGAGAGGGGGCGAGGGGGAAGGGTTTGTTGAATGGCCGCCTGAAAAATGTTTTGTGGTCATGCATTTTTATACGTTTTAGTCTGCATGCTTAACGTGCCGGCAAGGACACGAGGGGAGGGCGAGAGAGAGAGAGACAGACAGACAGATAGAAGGCGCACAACATGCCACGCTATAAGCAGGCTCACACACACAGGCAGATACACACACACACAGAAGGGCAGCCACTAACACTTGACATTCTCTGACTGTCAAAAGGAAAGGACACATATGCAGGCAGAGCAGGAGTGAGGGAGAAAGGGGGTGAGAGGGAGAAGGGACGATAGGCAAGCGAGACAGACAGGCGGAAAGTTGATGCTTATGTGCACAGTTATATGATATATTGACTCGCCTCGCCAAGTCAAATAAATATAAATCGAAATTAAATACAGCAAAATGTTTAAAAAACGAAGAAGGCACAGCATAAAGTGGAAGTAGATGGGGCGGAATGTGTGAAGAGAACTGACTGAAAGGCATAAGAGGTTCACTAGGAATAAGACTAACAGAATGTGGATGCCTCCTTATGCTGTAAGACTAGCGGAATGAGAGGCCTACTGCTTCTCCTCTTCCCGCATGGACAGCGCACACGATTAGTGACTTCCAAAAGTGCCTTGGATGAAATGAGAGTGACGACTTCTCCTGCATTAAGACTCGCTTCATTAAACCTCAGGAGAGATATCAAAAAATGCACCTTAGGTCTACTCTAGTTAGTCTGAATTAGCTCGTTAAAGCTCTCATAGAAAGTTGCCTATCTAGCCCAGTCAAGAGCAAGTCTGATTGAAATAAAATTACTGGTAAATTGCAAGAACACTATCTGAGATTCTATATACTCCTTTTCTTTCTCTGCTGAGGCAGACATGATGAGATACCTCAATAGAGCCTTAGAGCTATTGCTTTGCTTAGTTAAGACAGACAACTCAGTTACTCAGTTGTTGTTTAGCCAACTCCTTTCTAGCGTTCCATTAGACTGTCTTCTTCACCTGAAAACTGAAACTGGCTGACTGAATAACTTCTGCTTCTGCTTAGTCAAAGCTCAATGCAGATCCCAACTCGAGTGTCTTAGAGTTTTAGCGTAATACTTCAAGACTGTTCCAAGCAGAGATACCAGTCGAGACTCTGTTACCCAGTGCAGTTTTGTGCCATCTATCCTAGTTAGAAACAGTGGCTCTGTCCCTGTTGACCACATTGGCTTAACCAGTTAAGTTTCTGGCCAATTCTTGCTAGCAACTTTTGATGCGCAATGCGGCAAAGAAGTTTTCTAATCACACACAACACTTTCCCAGTTAAGGGCGCCAAAAAAACTGTGATATACTCTGTCATTTTGTTCTGCCTGTGCAAGTGTGTGTGTGTGTATAGTTGTGTGCTTGTGTGTGCCTGCTTGTATATTTATGTTGAGTTCATTTTGCTGGACTGGGGCTGGTTATGCTGTGTGTGCGTTTGTACAAGCAGCCACTGCCAAAGCTCAACTTGTTTGTTTGCTTGTTGCCTGTCCTCTTTCCTTTCGTCTCCCCCTCTCTGCATGCCCCTTCTACCTTCCCCTCTGCTCGTGCTTGTCTTGTTGAATGAAGCCGCTCGATTTGGCCACAGCAAAGTTTTGTGAGTGCAGCAAGCAACATGTGAGTGGAGGCAGCAGGATCTGGGCAATTGCTGAAGTGTGTGTAGGGAGTGTGTGTGTGGTTGTGCCAGTGACTGTAAGTGCAGTTGGCCACAGGATATGGTTTAATGAAGCTGCACAAATTCACACCAAACTGGTTACTCGTCTTGAACAGAAACAGGCTCAATTGTTGCTCCTAAGGTAAATAAAGCTGCAGGAGATTTGTATATCATTTTGAGTGGTATTTGAGAGAGTGCGCCAGAGAAAGATATATGGTAAAAAGGGGAGTGGGGGAGACACAGAGAGAGAGCAAGAGAGCAAAACACTGACTGCCCATTAAGTTAAGCATCTCATAGAAAACTCTTCAAATCTATTCTGAATATCATTTGAACTATGAAGTAGAGATATGGAAAAAAAGTTACTAAAGAGTTAAAAATTCATTCTCTATTTCATTCTTTCATTCTTTCAATTTATGATTAACTATAAAAACCTTTTATTTAAGACCTAGTTTAGACCTATTCAACACCTATTCTAGACCTATTCTACTTCACTACCTTTCTAGTGCTTCCCTATTTAACTTCTTGTTCTAGTCTCTTCTTCAGTCCGTCTTCTGCACTCTTTCCGTCTATCTTATACACCCTCTCTGTGGCTTTTCCACCTTTCTCTGTATACACTTTCTCTGCAATATTTTTCTCTCTCTCTTTCTCTCTCTGTTGCCATCGACAAATTTGATTAATTTTCTCGTCTCAGTTATTTGGGGCAATATTTTGGTGGAGCACTTGAAAGAGCGCGTGCCCATCAAAGCCGCAAAGCCACTAACGGTACTTGATCAAACGAGTGAACAAGTTGCTGCCAGGTAACCAGCACAGGCACACGCACACACACACACACACACACAAAGAGCAGGAAACACGCTTGAGATTTGGCTGCGGCTGCAAGTGGGCGCTGCGTCCTTGTAAACACGTTCACGTTCACAGTTATAAAAGCATATAAAATTTCCTATTTAACTTCCTGCACACACACTTTCACACACACATTCATACACGCACACACACACCTTCTCTCGACATGCCTTGCTGACGTGGCAAGTTGCAAAGAAAACAGATCCGTGACAAAGTAAAGCAAAACCACCTGCAGGTGCAAGCAACAATAATAATACTTTTAGTAGTTGACTCTGCCCACCTCCCCCCCTCCCCATATTCCTTGCAATCCTTCCCTCCTGCTCTCCCTTCCTCCGTATGCTGCTTTCTCCTTCAGGCTGCAACTAACTTGGCAAGTTTTCTTTGGCATAAAGCAAGACGAGGCAAGGCAAGAGAAGACGAAGGACGCCCTCAGAAATTGAATTCACTTGCAGGACGAGAGCATGTAAGAGAGAGAAAGAGAGGGGAAGAGAGGATGGAGAGCTTGCAAAGGGGGCGTGGCTTGTCAGAATGTGTGACAAGCTTTTAAGTTGAGTTCTCTCTCTCTCTCTCTCTGTACGTTCCTCGACAGCAGCCGCAGGATTAAGCGGCCCCTAGTCACACATGGTACAAGGCACCTCGTTCATATTTTATAAGCTGACTTTGTCTAGTTCTGCGCCGACATTGACAGCGAAAAGGTAGAGAAATCTTAGAGGAACCCGCTTTGAAAGGAACACTAACACATGTGTGTAGGCTTTATACGGTTTTCAATCAACCTTGATGTTTTAATAGCTTTTGAAGACGTCAGCAGAGTTTCAAATGTCCCCAGGAATTATCTACAGTTAAGAATCTGCAGTTAATCCAAAGTATTCCTTGATAGAAAGTAGAATTTCCCTTTCAAATATTAAAAAGTTTTAAATGAGCTTTAATTAGAAAGAAGTTTTCATGAATTGAAATTGTCAAAATCTGAAGATCTAAACGAGATCTTACTTTAAAGAGAATTTCATAATTCAAATAATCTACAGTTTATCTTCAGTTATATTTGTGCAAAATATTTAACTGCTAATTGAAATCTTCTTCCTTTAAAGAACTCTTCATGAACCTGCAGACAAAAGCTTTTCGGCTCAAGCTATTAGGCGCAAAACCAATGCTCGGCCCAGATTTCAATCCGCAGCTGAGCTTGTCTCTGTCTGGTGTGCCATCCCTCTCTCTCTCTCTCTCTGTCTACCTCTTTATGAACCGCGACAGACCCAAATAGCGAAATCCCGAGGCAGGAAGCACTCACTGGTTGCGGCTTTGCCTCTGACTACGTGACAGACAAAGCGGCGAGTCACAGATGCCTCTCAAAGGACAAAAGAGACTTCCCTTCTTCTCTTTCTTCTACCCCTGCCTCTCATCCTCAACTTGCCTGCTGCAAAACTGTGTCACATGCGGAGCAGCTGCCTCACTTCTCCATTCTCCCTTCTCACTTCTCCCTTCTACATTCCCAATTCGCATTTGGCATCTTCATTTCTTATTTATGATTTTGGGATCCCTCTCTGGCGCGAATTGGGCACGTGGCAGCTAGGCTGACCCACCTGACGTGGAGTGCTGGCGAAGGCAGTGACGCCAGCGGCAGCAGTGGCCAAAAATGGTTGCAAATTGTTTGGCTGCGCTGTTGCACCATGGCGAAGTAATTGCGATTTATGGCGATGCCGATGCCACCACAATCGACGCGTGGCAATCGCCGATCGTAAATAAGCAGAACAACAACAACAACAACAGTAGCAGCAGCAGCAGCAGCAACAACAACAACTCGTCTGGCATATTTAATAAACAAAACTTGCGCTAATCATTAAATTATGATTAATGTGCCGACAACTTTGGCAGCCGACGCCGACGCCGACGCTGCCAATGCCGAAGGCTGCAAACACCAAAAACGTGCGCCAATTGCGAACGTGCTCCGACAACGCGACGCGACTCGCAGAGCCAGCAGGGGCAGCACGAAGGGGCAGTGTAGAGAGGGGACTAAACAGCGGGTCCTTGTGTTGAAAACGCAAATAGGCGTTGAGAAGAATCGCATGTGGCTTTGCATAAAGAACTGGAGATATGAATAAACTGGAGCAATTTTAAATCGATCATTTCTAGCATATATAGTCATGGGAATTTAAAGAATATATAAAAGAGTATATGAGAAAAGATCTCAAAGCTAAACTGTGCAGAATTTAATGGGGATTATCAACGTAGTATGCTAGATATTGTTTAAAGAACTCAAGGTTTTTACTGTGTTTGGTTACCTTACCTAATCTACAATAATAATAACCTAATCTATAACAATACGAGGGTCGTTTGATAAGTCCGTGACTTTTTGAATAAAATATATTTTTTTCGTCAAAGAAGCGTTTTATTTCTCAACATAATCTCCTTTTAGCTCTATACATTTAGTCCAGCGTTTTTCCAATTTTTTTATTCCTTCCAAATAATAGGTTTTCTCAAGGCCCTCAAAATAGTCGTTTGTTTCTGTGATGACCTCTTCATTTGACCCGAATCTCTTACCGCCGAGCCATTTCTTCATGTTTGGAAACAAAAAATAGTCACAGGGGGCTAAATCTGGAGAATATGCTGGATGGGGTAGCAGTTCGTAGCCCAATTTATGAAATTTTGCCATGCTGACTACACACGTGTGCACCCGTGCATTGTCCTGATGGAAATATTCATGTAAAATGTGATGTACCCGTTCAGTTGAGATGCCTACAGCCTCAGCTACCTCACGCACTTTCATTCTCCGATCATCCAATATCATTCCATGGATTTTGTCGACGATTTCTGGCATGACGACCTCTTTTGGGCGACCTGAACGTTCGGCATCACTTGTACTGGTACGACCACAACGGAACTCAGTAAACCATTTCTTAACCATTGAAATTGATGGTGCAGAGTCCCCATAATATTTATCAAGTCTTTCCTTGGTTTCGGTGATGGATTTTTTACGCAAAAAATAATGCTTAATTAGCACACGAAATTCACTTTTTTCCATTTTCGTTAAAATTCACGAGATCGTCTGCTTTCAATGCCTATAAAACTCAAACCAAAAAACGCAGCTTTCTCAAAATTTTACAGTCAGCTGTTAATCGATAACTGCTGACAGGAGCAGTGTTGTATTTAGAGCAGGTCCGCGGCAAATACAAAAAGTCACGGACTTATCAAACGACCCTCGTAATAGCCTAACACTTAATGAATGAATAATAATATACAAATATATTATTATACTGTTGTTACACTACTGTTAAACTATTGTTATATTGCTGTTACAATACTGTCATACTACTGTTATACTATTGTTATAATACTGTTATACTACTGTTATACTTAAAGTATACAACTGTTTTACCACTGTCATACTATTGTCACACTACTGTTATACTACTATATTACAGCATTAAAAGAGAATATAAGAGATATCGTTTGTGGTTGCCCACGAACTCGAGTGTTTTCAATGTGGTTAAAGTTGACCTAGTTATCCATACATAATTTTAATGGCATAAAGCTATGCGATTTTTATGTAATTTACAGAAATTTTAGAAGACATCTTGATTGTTAAGTGTGGTGAAATTACTGGGAATAGCTTGCAAAATAAGGTAGGAAATATTTAATGCTTTGTTGTAATGAGATAAAGTCAAACGAATGTAATCAAATTGTATTAACAAGAAGAATAGATATTAATGGTTAGATTGGGAGAAATGGAAATGGATAGTTTGATGAGCATAACGTGTGAAGTAAACAAACTTGTGAAAAAAACAAACCATCGATTTTATGGGTTTATATTGTGCGATTTGTGCAAAATTTGGAAGAAAAAAGTAGCTGACATCTAAAATAAAAGCTGAGTTGAGTTTGATGAGAATAACTTTAAAAATAAACAGAATTCAGCAATAGTTTTCAAGGCAGTTATACGATATATATTATATAATCTAAGTACATATGTATATTATGCTGCATTGTGAGAAGTATATAACAGACTTACTGGCATTATGTGACACCAATAAACTGAGTAAGTTAGTTAGCTTGAATTTGCTATTGCTTCAGTCTTCTCTTTCTGTGCACATAAATGATACTCGAATGTGTATGTTATGTATACTATATACATATGTATGTGCAGCAGCAGCAGTGCTTATCGACGACCACTGTGCACGGAGCATCGCGTGAGTAAGCACAGGCAGAGGCCGAACAGGCCCCATAAAGCGGGTCTATATATAGAGCAAATATAGCATGAGCAAATGATATACTATATGCATGAAGAACATATGCGATCGCAGCGAACCACGCAGCGATAAATGCAATAAGCACGAGCAGAGAGAGAGAAAGACAGAGAGAGATATAAAGAGACAGAGACAGAGCAGAGAGAGCAGAGAACACTTTGTGCACTATGCAAATGGCAAACAGACTGCAAAATAGTTTGCTCTACTCGCATTTGACATTGGCTTCGTTTGCCGATGGGTACGAAGTGAGCAGGGGTAGAGTTGAGCAATAGGAGGGTAGGCAGGGGTGGGGGGGGGGTTATAGCTAACGTTGCCTTCGGCCGCATCATCATCAATCGCTTTGCCAGTTGACTAATTGATAATCAAACAGGCGAGCGCGGAGAACAACTGCGAATGCACTTGACAACCACCAACGAGTCGCAAGTCGCAAGTCTAATTAGGCACGTTGTTGTTGTTGCTGCTGTTGCTGCTGTTGCTTTTAAGGTCAACAACGTTGCGTATGCGCAATGCGCAAATATGGCTATTGCGCATACGCCGCGTTAGCCGTTCTACAGCAAGTTCAAGTGCAAATTGCGCTTACGCATGGCGCATGCAACGCCGTGCAGCGCTGTGCAGCGAGAGTGCTTCAGCTGCTGCTGTTGCTGGCCCTGGGCAACTGGCGGGATTTAGGTCAAGATCATTGCGAGCATTGCGTGATCCGCTGCTGACGCTGCCTGCGTTTGTGCCCCCTGTGCAAACTGTGGGGCAATGCGAGTCGACACGACCTAAATAGACTCGCGCATAGACTAAGTCAAGTGTTGGTTGTGGCAACACTCTTTCTCTCTCTTTCTTTCACATTCATTGCTTTATTTCCCCTCTCTCTCTCTCTTTCTTCTCTCTTTCTTTTCTTTAACTCCTTAACTCTCTTCTATCTGTGCTCTCCACTGTTCTCTTTGTATGTGCCATGTTTCATTCATTCTGTCCTTCTGTGTATACCCCATAACTCTTCTCTATCTCTCTTCTGTTTCATCCTCTCTCTCTTTACACCTGCTCCTTACCTATGTTATTTGTCTCTATATATCTTTGCCTCTATCCTCTGTGTCTAACATTCTCTCTCCCCCTCCTCCACTTTTCTTCCTACCTCTTTCTTTCTCTCACCTTTTTACTCACTCTGCCTGCCTCTTTCTTCATGGCCAACAGCTGCATTAGATCTAACGTTGTGCATCTAAATCAACTCTCATTGCAAGACTCTCGCACACTCGGACACATGTACACACAGACACACACACGCACACCCATGGGCACATGCATAGCGTCACTTATCATGCATTGCATATGCTGTTTGTGCGTCTGCTCTATTGCAACTTTGAATGACAGTATTGCTTTGTTCTCATCTCTTCGTTGTTTTCTCCTCTTCTTCTCTCCCCTCCCTGCCCTCTTCATTCTCTCTCCTTTTCCTCTACACTGTTCTTTATTCTTTTCTTTCTTGCCTGTCACCTCTTACCTCTTTTGCCATTTCTGCTTGTTGCTTCTATGATATTTCTAGCTATCAATTTCCCCCTAATTGCAACCTCTCTACATCTGTCATATCTTCCCTTTATTGGTTCCTCTATAATGTTTCATAGCATTCATAAAATAACTGTAAATCTCTCCAGCAGTTCTTTAGCCTCATAGCTGTGCAAATTCCCAAATTTTTCATAATCTTCTACACAATTGTTCATTTTTAAGGGGCAAACTATGCAAATTACATTTATCTTTATCTCTGTGTAATTCTCGCACTGCTGGCGCCGCCTGTCGGCTATCTCAGGCAACACTTTAAGTTCATTTCGTTGCTCAGCTTGATTAATGTTCAAGTGGAATTTTTAGTCTTCTCTTTGTCAGTCATTCTTCCTGTTCTTTTGCTTCATCTTCCACTTCTGCTTCTCCTTCTTGAGTTGGTTCGATTCCTTCGAGGGAAAATGCTATTAATTTTCATAAGTAAATGAAAATAAATGTGCGCACAACACAGACAAGGTCCATGACGTCAGCTATTGGGAGTATATACTCGTATGTATGTATGCATATAATGGCACAACTTTTATATTAAAGAGGAAAATACGAGGAAAAATGAAAGCGGATTTTCCCGCGCTCAATGAAGTCGATTGCTGAGCAGAGGCTAAAGGAGCGAGGTAAGTATGTATTTAATATATATGTATATATCGTTTATAACTGAACACTTAAATGGAATATAAGAGCAACTTCAGTGCTTGCTGAGAAAACTTAATGACATGTTGCCCCATAATATATATAACAATAATAATTGAATCATATATACCTAATATACTATGATATATATATATATGTATATATTATTTATAATACATCTTCCTTTATTTTCTTTGCATTTCCATCGTTTCCAACCTCACATTTCCTTCGCGATCTTTCCAATTAGAACAGCTGCTGCATCACACAAAACACTTGTGCACACACACACACATGTTGCAATTGTTCTGGCTGGCATCGAACATGTTTGATGTCGCACCCCGTCGACAACCATCATCATCATCATGCGCCGCGCGTCCAGTGTGTCCACCCCGCGCCGTGTTGCGTTCAATGCCAATCAAACATGTGCACGAACTTGACTTTCAATGTAAAGCGAACAAGGCGACAGCGATGTCGCCGCGACGCTAACAGCGCTGCTGACGTCGTCGATGACTTTGCCGCTGGCTGTGATCGGTGACGGCGACGGCGACGCTGCAGCAATAACCTTGACCCGGTTCTTGAAATTGCAGCAGCAGCTGCCACAAGAGAGGCTGCCAAACGGGTTTGACGCTGCCGGCTAAAGAGAGCCAGAGCAAGAGACACACAGAGAGAGAGAGAGTGAGAGAGGGGGGATAGAGGGAGAGTTTGATCGAACTGTTGCGCATGCGAAATTCAACATGCAGTGACACAACTTTGCACTGTTGCCATCTCACTCGCACTCGCACGTGCAGTGTGCGCTTTGGTGAATTGGCAATTAGCGCAGCGCAGTCAGCGTCAACGTCGCTGTCCGCGTCATATTTACATTGCACGCACACGCATTATTAACTATTTCATTATTGATGTCTTAATGTGGCAGCGGCGATGGTCAACTGGACGCAGGCCGCGCTGCTGCTGCTGCGGCATTGAACGTGGCTTGTTTGGCTAAACGGCGGACAGCGGGCTGACGTCAGCGTCGCCGTCGTCGTTGCCGTCGTCGCCTGCTGTAGAAGGTCGAGGTTAATTAAGTTGTCTTTGGCCGTGTGCGAACATGTGCTGACCTCGACTCGACTCGCCTCGACTCGTTGCAGTTGCAGTTGCAGTCTTGACATTTTGGGCTTAAGCTATTGTCGACACTCGCTCTCTTACTCTCTCTCCTTCTCTATTTCAATGCTTCTCTCTGCTTCTGCCTCTGCCGCTTAATGCATTATTAATTGTTGCAAACAAGACGAGTGCGACGCAACTCGTAAGTTAATTGCTTTAAAATTTTATTAAAATTCAATTATGGTTGCGGGTGCCCCGCTTGCCGCATGGGGCATGAGGCACGAGGCAAAAAGGTTCCCACTGTGGCTCTGCCTGCTTTGCTTGCTTGGTTGCCTGTGCAGCCGGGCGTGGCATTCGCTTAAGCAGAGCCAAACAGGCCCTCCTTTCTCCCTTCCTGCCACAATTCCCAGTTGTCACATTGCCGTGCAACATCAAAAAAAAATGAAAATATTGCTGAGTTGCCGAGTCTATTTGATTCAGCTGGTTCTGTTGTTGTGGCCACTGCTGTGCTAGTTGCCTGCCTCCGCTGGTTGCACGAATGACAGCTTTGCAATTTAGTTGCAAATTGGCACTGAGTGCAGTTGAAGGCGACCAGAGACAGTCGACAAGTTGCTGAAGGTAGCCAAGCAAAAGAAATCAATGTGCAACGGCATGTGGCAGCTTGCTTAGCTTGCAGCTTGCAACTGAGCAAGGCACGTAGCAGCAGCGTGGCAAGTGCGCTGCCAACTACTGATGGTGGGGTAGTAAGCTAAAGATGAGTTTATTCAGTGTTGCATAGTACAGCAGTGTTGTATAAGGTTCATTGTTAAACATGATTAAGAGAGGTTGAAGAACTGCGATCAGTGTTGGTAAACGTAACATTGTTTAACAATGGAAGGCAGGGTACTGCACTACTACACTACTATACTATGATAAAGAGAGGTTGAAGAACTGCGCTCAGTGTTGGAAAACGTCACATTGTTTAACAACGGAAGGCAGGGTACTGCACTACTACACTACTATACTATTCTTTTTTCATCACTATTGCTCTTCTTTCTCAATCAGTTTTAGCTTAAGCGACTTAAGTAAGGTTAAGCACTTGTTATACATGTTTAAACAGTGTTGTATAACGTTTATGCATCAACAGTTGTGTGCACTCTATATAATCTCCCTCTACTTTCTTTATAATTATACATATTTATTATACTTATTATTATAAACCAGCATCCAGTGTTGGTTAACGTGCTTGCACTCTATATAATCTCCCTCTACTTCCTTTATAATTATTATATATTATACTTATTATTATAAACTGAAATCCAGTGTTGGTTAACGTGCTTGCAAAGTTATAGGCATTGTTTACAACACAAACGTTGTTTTTCATTACTTACTTATTTTGAGTTAAGATAAGTTTCAAACTGCAGTGTTGTTTAACAATTTTTGCCAATACTAGAGACAAACCACACAAAAATAAGTGCTCTTCATTATGGCCAACTTATTTACTTTGAATTGGGATAGAGATGCAGCTCTTCACTATATGACTGAGTTCATCTTAACTACATTACACTGTTGGTTAATAATCTTGACAACACTAGAGTTGGACTGCACATACTATAAGTTGATGCTCAATATATATGCTCTCTTAACTCCTTTAGTTTGTATTGATATAGAGGGTAATATGAAGATGTGGTAGAGATGATCTATATGTATAGTAAATTATAGTGTTGGTTAACGTTAACACTCAAGCTACACCACAGTTTTTGCCCTCCTCTGTTGCTCTTCTTACTTATTAAGCTTGATGTGGGTTAACTATCGAGCGTATCATTGATATCATGTCATTCACGTGCACTTAGTCAGTTCCACACTAATTGCACGCATTGTTGCCAGGCCCAACCTCCTTCACTTCTTCATTCCCCCTCTCTCCCACCATCTTTGCCCCGTTCAATATTTAATTCCGACCCCCAAAACAGACATCAAAAGTCGCCACAAAAGTTGCCACAAAATGGGCAACAAGTGGGAAGCATTCCCCGAAAAAGGCAACGAGTGCTTTACATAATAAAAAACAAAGGCCCCCCTTCCCCACAGCAAAAAGAAGAGAAGAAATATATGTAGCAAGCTCAGCTGCTGCTGCTGCTATTTGCTTAATTAAATACGCAAAGTGTGGGAGTGGGCGTGGCAGGCGAGGCGCAAAAAAAGGCAGTCAGCGATGGCTTAAAATAATCAAACAAGAAAAAGAAGACGAGGAAATTTCGAAACGAAGGCAAACATGAACTGCCTTCCTCTCTCCCTCTCCCACTCCCTCTCTCTGTGTACCCGTCCCTGTGTTTGCGTATTTGATTACAAGATATTTATAAGAAGAAGCCAAGGATAACAAGCCCAGCAAAAGGGTCTACAAAGGTCACAGCGAAAATCAGCAAAATCCGCTAAAAGAAATCAGCGAGATAATAAAACAACAAGAAGTATAACAACAGCAACAACCATAACTAGGGGTAGTGGACAGACAAGGGGAGCAGAGGAGGTAGACAGGATCAGGGAGACGCTGCGGTACCTTGGGTAACTGGTAACAACATCTCGGCATCTGCAGGTAAATCATTACGGCAACGACTAAGTTGTAATTAATGAGCAACTGTGGAACATCGCCGAGTCGGCGCCGAGTAAATTAACTTGAACTGCTGTCGAGGGTTGTCGCAGGGGAGATGGGGAGAGTTGGAGGGAAACTGGGGGGTCTGCAACTGGGGGCGAGTTCAAGTGCAATTAAAGCAAACTTCGAATTTCGCATGTAATCGCCACAGTTGCTTGGGGTCCAATAGGGTGCTATGAGCGAGTATATGAAAGGTGAGTAGAGGAGGAAGAAGAAGGGGACAGAGAAAGGAAAAGAAGTGAAGATAGAAGTAGTAACTAGCTAAGAGAAGTAGAAGTTTTAATATATCATCTTATTAATACTTGAAGTAGAAGTTGAAACAAATGAAGCAGCGAGTATAAAGTTAGCGCTGAAACTTACCAAGGTTATGGAGTAAAGAAATAAGAAAAAAGAGATAGAAGTACTTATAGAAGTAGTACAATATAGCTATAGTACAATATAATAGTACTATTATAATGTAGTACCTATAGAAAGAATCTATTCATTGATCACAGCAGTTGATTCAACAATAAAACTAAGCTTGCAGTTGATTTAGCTCTGTTAAGGTGCTACAAACGGGCAATACAGAGCAATACAGCTAAACAAAAGGATGAAAACGATGATAGAAAAGTAATTAGAAGAGCAGAAGAGTAATAAGATGTAGGCAAAGAAATACAGATGAGTAAATTAGAATAAACCTAAGTGAATGAAGAAGTAGAAATGCTTAATGAAGCCTGATGAAGTAAAGACGCAGTGCAGTAAAGCTCGTACTATAAGCATAAAGCATGTATTATATATATCTGCATGCATACATATATATATATATACATTTATATATAAATATATATATTTTTCTTATGATATAAGTTATTATATATCATCATCAGTATTACATGAAAGAGTGGGAACAAGTCCTGCCAGTCTATTTACAGTCTTGTCAGCTCAGCTTAAAGTCAAAAGGGAATTGCCAAAGTTTCTCTGCATGCAAGACTAGACTCATCTTCATCTTAAGCTTGATCTTTAACCGATTGATACCTGGCTTAAGGTAAGACCCCATCAAAGTGCAGAACAAACAAGCTGTGCGGGGTATTCCCTTTTCACTACCTCTGCCTCAGGTCATATTGTTGTGGTGGCCAAAACTTTGCCAGTTAATTATTAAGTAGATGCACGAATTTATTGCCAATGCTGCTCTACACCCTCTCTCTCTCCTTCTCCTTCTCTCTCTCTCTCAATCTATCCTTCTATCTCTCTCTGTTTGCCTTTTGTGACTCGTCTTCGATACCCATTTTGTGTGTGTGCTTTGAGGTGTAAACGTGCGGATTAAGTGTCTTGCTGTCAGTTTGGGAGAAAGGCAGTGATAGAGGAATAGAGTGGGTGTATAGAGACCTAAGAGAGAGGGGGAGAGGCAGGGAGAAAAGACACTTGTATAGAGATGTTTATCAATGAATTGGTTAGCCAGCTGAAATTCACGCTTCGCTACGGAACTTTGGCCAGCAACTTGGCTAATTTTGTTGCCACTTGTTGTTCTCGTTCTCCTGCTGTTACTGCTTGTTGTTTTGACCCACTTCTTGTTGTTGTTGTTGGCACTTCTTATGCCACTGTAGTGGCCTCTCAGGTGCGCATTGAAAAATTGATGAGATTTTCGGCTTGTGCCTTAGTTTTCCGGCATCAACAGCAAAGTTTGCCAAGCATCCACTTGAACTTTAAAGCGCAAGGAAATGAGAAAGACAGACAAAGTGTGGGAGCGGGAGAAGGAGGGAGTGGGAGTGAGTCTGAGTTCAGCATGCCGATAGTCAGCAGGGTGAGCAAAGCGGATAAAAGCCATGGCAACATCCTTATTCTGCCTTGAGGTTTAAGTTTTTCTAGTCAGGGGCGAAAAAAAAGAAGCGTCGCACAAAAAGTGCATAAGCAGAGCAGAGAGGAAGGTCAAGAGGGAGGAGTGGGGGGTGGGAAGGGGATGTGCTGGCATTCATATTCATGGCAATGTGGCGCACATGAATCTATAACGAAACTGGAAGTCATCTTCATGCAGGCGACGCCACAAAGTATGCAATAAAAAGTGCAAAACGCAGAGAGGAAACCAAACTTGAGTTTGATTGACTTTGCGGCAGCTGTGGGTGTGGCTGGGCGTTAGCAGGCGGGCTGGTCAGTATAAGGTAAGCCGATTTGTAGTACGTCTCCCAATGGAGAAGGTATGCCCCTCCCCAAGCAGCGCTCCCTTCTCTGTCTCCTTTCTCTCCCCTCTCTCTCTCTCTCCGCTTGCACATTTGCGTTTTTAATTGAATTTCCTGGCTGGCCTCGTTGTGTGTCTATGTGTGTGTGTTGTCTACCAACCATTGAGGGCAATTTGAAGAGGGAGGGGGAAGAGAGGGAAGAGGGTAACAGGACGTGGTTAAGCCAGGCGTGCGTCCTACATCACATGCAGCCAAATGAATATCAATGAACTGTCATAAAACAACAAGCAGATGTGTTCAACGAGGAACAGAGGAGTGGTGGAGGGAGGGAGCTAGAAGGGTGTAGAGATAGAGAGAGAGGAGTGAGCAGGGCAGTCAGAGTGAGTTAACTGAGGCCTTCGCTGTCGCTGACAGCAGTTGACACGTAGGCAAACATTCCAGCAACAACAATTGTTCACACTTGGCACAAAGCGCTTTGCCCTTTACAAACACACACACACACATGCATAGGCGCATGTAATCTCATCTATGTGTGTGTGTGTGTGTGTGTGTGCATGTTTGGGGTCACTTTTCACTGCCAATGACATGTGATTTCAACTAATGACAGCTTTGGGTGACGAACGAGATATGTATCTCAATTCTCTGCCCACACTTGACACTTCTCTACTCTCTTCTCACTCCTCGCTCTCTCTCTTTACACTCCCTTCTGTTCACACTTCTCTCCTCTTCACACTCCCCTGTCAACTCTACTGCAGACTCTTCAAGCTTCACTTCACTTCACTCACTCCTTCTTCACTTCAACTTCCCCACTACAACTTTTCTTACTGCCTCCTTCTCTCCCCTTATCCTTCCATCTTCCCCCTTCTCCCTACATCATTTCCTTCTGCGCTCTCTAACTTAATGAAATTTCCATGTAGGCGACAAGTTTCCTGCACAAGTTTTGCCCATTGCCTAAACAGGAGAGGGAGCACACACGCGGACAACATGGCGTATGATTAATTTAAGCATTTCCGTGTCTATTTAACGTTATTAAGTATACGCAGAGGCACACACACACACTCACACACACGACTGCACACACAAATTGTGGCCCCAAACAATTTTATATTTGCCCTGCAGGGCAGACAGGGCTCACAACCTTCGAGCCTGTTAACCATTCACATATGAATTTGCCTCTCGCTTGTCACCTCTCTCTCTCTCATTTAACCACTCTCTCTCTCTATCCCACTCTTTACACTGGCTTTTCCACACTTTCCGTTTGCCTTGCTGCTTCTCTCCTTTCCCCTCTCTGTGCTGGGTGTCAATATGTATTTTTGATTAGCTATTTAAGCATTGCTCTCTGCCGCTCTGACTGTCTGTTTGTTTGTCACACACACTCCCTGCCACTCTTCCTCTCTCTTTTCTTTCCTCTCCCTCTCCCTCTGCTCTTTCTCTCACTCTCTCCCCTTTATGTGCTCTCTGCCTGCCTGCTCTGCGGCCTGGCTGGCTTCAAATTATGAGCGCGCTTTGCGTCTTTTTGGCTGCCACAAAGTTTTGAATTGTTTGGCCACATTCACGTTTAATGAGTTTCTGCCACGGAAAAACCAAACTTACCGTTAGGCACAGTGGTTGGCGGCGCTGCGTTGAACCGTTTAACATATCAGCTGCAATGAAGAAAGATGAGAAAACATTTCAGTTAATTATGAGTTAGAAACTTGTTGTCAATTTTAAGTGATGTCATCAGATTAAAAGGGTATTTAGGTGTCTAGGTTCTGTTTAGGGTATGTATGTGCCTAGAATATCTGTCTATTTAGGGTATCTAGGTGTTTTATTGTAGATATATGATTGTTTAGGGTATCTAGGTGCTTAGGATATCTGTCTATGTAGAGTATCTAGGTGTCTAGGAGAGAACGACCGATGTCCAAAGAATCTGGATGTCGCCTCGCCAAACTGTGTCCAGGATGTCGATCTATCTATGGCACATAATTGTAAAAGGTATTCGCCTAGGGTCTCTGTCTGTTAAGGGTATAGGTGTCTAGGATATCGGTCTGTTTATAGTATCTATGTGCCTTTGTTTAGGGTATTTAGATATCTACAGTATTTACCTGTACTCTAGATACATCTAAAGTGTTTTACAAAGTATTTAGATTGCCTATCTGTCTACTGTAAGATACCTAACTGTAAAACGTGTTTGCCTGTCTAAATAACCGACTGTTCAGGGTTTATCCCTATATAGAGAATGTGTCTTTGTCTAGGTTATCTACCTGTTTAGAGTATCTAGCTGTCAAGGATATCTAGGGCTTCAGGAAGTCTGTCTAGGTATTCAGTCTGTTTAGAGTATCTTTCTATTTAAGGTCTTTGCCTGATCAATTTGTTAGAAGTGTTTACTTGTCTAAGATAATCAACTATTTAGAGTTTATCCCTATCTAATTTATCTATCTCTGCCTAGGATATCTAGCTAACTATCAGCAGCAATTCATGCCGTGCATGGCTGACAGTTACAGTAAATGAGACGAGTGTCAAATCAAAAGCAGCTTGACAAGCACTCAATGTGGGTTACATGTGGCCTGCACATGCCTTGTCTACCTCCCTATAGCACCCTCTCTCCCTCTTACTCTATGCTATTCTCTTGTTCTATCCCTCTCTGTCTGCCTTCATCTTTGTCTGCCTTTCTCTGCCTCCTGCATTGATAAACTCTTTTCATTCAGCGCGCATTGATTGATTGATGAATGCGGCGGCAACTTGTGTGGTGTTTGTACCTTCTCCATTGTTTCCCCCTTCTTCCCATCTCTTTCTCTCCATACCGCCATTCTGCCTTATCTCACACATGCAGCAATATAGCCTGCTGCTTTTCATAGCATACTTTGCAGCGCAACCAAAACGAAATTGAAGCGCAAACTGCAATGGGGCCCACCAACTAATTGGCAGGACAAGGCAATCTAAGCCGACTGTGCAATAACAACAATAACAACAGCAAGAGGGAGCAGAACAATAAGAGTGGCAACAACAACAACAAGCGCAAGAAGAGCAACAACTGCAACCGCAACAACAAAAGCAAGAACAACAAAAGCAGCCGTAATAAACATAATGATAATGATTTTTGAGGCGTAGACGAGACAAAGAAGAGCCAGCGAAAGAGAGAGCGAGAGAGAGAGAGAGAGGGGGAGATAGAGAGAACAGAAAGAGAGAGAGAGAGAGAGAGAGACAGATGGAAAAGGAGCTTGGCAAATTTGGCCAGCACCGCAGCAGCAGCAGCAACTGTGGCCAGAGCCAACAAGTCAAGGCAACAAATGACGGCCTCAAGTGCTGCCCATTGTCTAACCCAGGCTTCCTGCCACGCCTACCTGCCTCTCACTCTCTCTCTCTCTCTGTTTGCCTGCCTGCCTGGCTAACGATAATGGTGCTGTCAGTGCGAACAATTGGCATTGTTATTGCTGTTGTTGTTGTTGCTGTCTTTGGTATTTGGCTTTGTTAGAGCGTCGCCGCAGGATGCACAACGAAGCCAGCAGGGCTCAGCCTCCGTCACAGCCACAGCCTCAGTCCCACAGCCTTACCTGCCCCTTACCCCTTCCCCCTCTATTGCACTGTCCTAATTAGCTGAGGGCAGAGTCACAGTTAAATGTGTCTGAAATCGCATTGAGAGTCGAGGCAAATCCAGCCTTGAAATTTATCACGTATGCGCAGCGTTTGCCAAAAAAGGAATCAGCAGTCGCCCCACTCAGATGCCAAATGGCCAACAACAACAACGTCAGGACAACAACAAGGAGCAGCCTGGCAGGATAACTAAAAATGTAATTTGGGCATTAAGTGCGCGCTTGGCGGACATAAAATAAGCCTGATTAGAAACTCAAATTGCCGAGCATGCCAGCAAAACACACACAAAGACAGACTCACACACATACATAGAGGAGATGGGGGGAGCCACACACATACACACATACACACATAATGTGGGCAGAGGTTGAAGCGTGCCCGGACAACCGATGCCACGTGGCCGCATATATCAGGCGACCTGGGCCTGAAACGACTTTGCCCTGTGCCATATATCAGTTTGCACCTGCTGCCAAAGGTGAATGGGAGAGGGAAGATGGTAAGGGAGGGAAGGGTGCGAGAAGGTACAGTTGAGTGGAAAGAGAAGTGTAAGCAGAGGAGGAAAATGAGATGGAGGGAGCGGAAAAAGGGCAGTGCTAGGGATGGGAGAAAAGAGTAAGAGAGAGAAGCATAGAGAGAAGATGGCAAAGAAGGATAGAGAAGAGGAGTGAAGAGAGGGTAGGCAAAGGAAAAGGTGAAGGAAAACCAGAAGAAATCAGATGAAACGAGGAAATAGTAGCATGGAGAAAAAGAAGAAAGCATAAGGATATCTTAAGAGGACTATGAAGAACTAGACCAATAATAGAAGAAAGAAGGATGAAGAGCAGAGATTACGTATAAACGAGTATAGGGTACAGAATGGTGTGGCAGAAACGGAAAGAAAGGGGGAAAGAAACGGACATAGAAACAGAGCAGGCGATTGAGCAGACTAATGAGAAGGCATAGGGGAATGAAGGGAAAGACTAAGAGGAGTATGAATTAAGAGTAGAAAAACTTAGAGTAGGCAATCTAGGAGCAATAGAAAGAAGAGTAGATAGAACAGAATGAAGGGGAGGAAGAGGCGCAGTAACAAAATGTAAAAGAAGACAAGAAGAAGAACAGCAACAGCAGCAGAAAGAGAAGGTAGACTCTCAGAACAAAGTAAAGGAAAGACAGCTGTGCTAATGAAGTACTAGAATGGGTTAGAAAGGAGAAGCCAGAATGCTAAGGGGGCTGAAGGGATGTAGTCTCCTTGGCACAGGTTGTCTGGCAACTCGGGCAGCCACAGTCATGCCCGAGTGCCCCGCAGTCTGCTTTCCATTTTGGACTTCTCCTACGAGATGAAACAGATACATAGAAAAGGTAATCCCAGCTTGATTTAGGTTTGCACTCTTTAGTGCAGAAATATTCCACATTGATTGGCCTAAAGATTATTGCCCAGGAATAAAAGAAAGAAAGAAGAAAAGAAAGAAAGATTTAGAGCTGACAAGGCAGGCAAACCCTTTGCTGTGCGTGTTTTATGGCTAAGTTTGCAAAGGTTAACAAAGGCAAAACAATGTAGAAAGCTGCAGTATAGCATGTGGGGATATATGGCATATATATGTGTAGGATATACATATATACTACATTTATTAGGGCGAATTAAGCCAGCTAGCTCGATTAGCTTCTGCTGCTTCTGGTGAATTATCGCGCAGTTTAAATATGGAGAGATAAGAAGGAGGCAGAGGGACATGGAATATTGATACAGAGAGAGAGCAAGAGATAGCGACAGGCACAGAGAGAGAGAAAGAGAGAGAGAGAGAGAAGGAGAAAGACAAGCAGGCACTGTAGAAAGAGTAAAAGAGTTTCCCATTAGGCAAGCAGTTAAATTGCTGCAGCCTTTTAGGCGCACTTTGCGCATATGACGAGCTGAACCTTAACAAGCTGACCCCAACCCCTTCCCCCCTCCCTTTCTACACCCCTTCTGATTGCGTAGGCGTGGCAGCAATTGGCAGATGATTGATGGAAACTAATGAAATTTTGCCTTGTTTGCGCAGCGTGCGAGCGCGAAAAAAAGCCCTTAACAAGCCAGAACTTTGTCCATGGCCAGACGAGACGCAAATAGCAAACAACAACAGCAACAAGAGGAGGAGCAGTAGAGGGAGGCGAATGAAGAGAAACAGGAGGAGGTGTAGCTGCAGTTGGGTTAAAACATTGTTCTTGAAAACAGCAGGAAATGCCGCTGAAAAAGTTTAAATGGCGCTGACCAGGCGCAAAGTGAGCAGCAGCAGCTGCTGCACAAAGTTAAAGTTGGCCAGCTTAATCAATGCAGGCTGAGCAGTTGGAGGTGTTAACCCTTCCCCTTCTAGTACATTTCTTCTCCTGCTGCTCAAGTCTGCCTGTCTCTGTTCTCGAGTGATTCGCAGCTGTTGCGCTGTGTGGCAAAGTGGCCACGTTGCCTGCCTCAAGGAGGCACTTGCACTGACAAATACCGCGAAAGAAGCCGCGAATTACGCGATATACAAGTGTGAGTGAGTGACTCTGTTTATGTGTGTGTGTGTGTGTGTGTGTCTGTGTGTGAGTACCCGTTTTAAGTGTGCCCGAATGCGTATCACGCTGTAATCAAGCCACAAGTTGAAGAGATTCCCTTGTGCTGTCATTAGGAGGGCGTGTTCGAATGAGCATTGTCTGTGTGTATGTGGGGGTAGGTGTGTGTATGTGTCATGTGTGCGTGTGTATGCCCTCAAGTGCGCATTGCATGTAACATAAGTGTGTGTGTAAGTGGTAAAGTCCTGCGTATTCAAAACACGCAACACTTGTCATCAGCAGGCGTCGCCAAATCATTCACACAGCAGCAGCAACAAAAACAACAACAACCCTAACAGCAACAACAACAACAACGATACGAACAGCAACAACTGTACAAAGAACAACAGCAGCAACAACATCCACAACAACTACAAAAGCAATAAACATCTTGCTTGGAGGCCGCTGCCTTTTTGGGGTTGCTGCCATCATTAAAGTGACTGTTGCTCAGCTCATACCCTGTAAATTGTGATACAGGCAGTGTGGTATGCTCAGCTTGGAGTCACTAGCAAGCAGTGCTACTGCCACACTGCATATCCTGTAAGCATAAATAAAGGGAATATATGCATGAATTCAGAGTAGTTTCTTCTACTCCACAAGTTTTCTATAAGTTTCTGTTAAAAAGAAATCACTTTTAAGAAGCATTAAGTCTTTTTACAGTAAAAAACATTTTAAAGTGAACACATTTAATAAAAAGTAAGTATTATTATAAGGTAACTTTAAACATTTAGTTTTTAGATACCTTTATTATCTTGTATGCAAAAATTATATCATAATTTTGTACATTTTCCATTCAGTTTTCTTTCCAATTTGATCATCTTACTGACTGCTTAGCTAATTCAAGCTCTGCCCTGGTTAGCATTACAAAACCAACAGCATAATCCATTGTTCTTTATATATCATATTTTATTACTTTACTCTCTAGTCTATATATCTCCTTGACTCTTTGCTGGGTATTTACTAGTCGTATTATGTTTCTTCTTCAAGTACCTTCAATGTCTTTTTTCTTTTGTTTTTTCATTTGCCTACTTTGCAGCCATTTGGGCACGCATCCTACTCAAGCTCAGTTTCCCTAGCACCTTCTTGCTTTTCTGCTTCTCCCCTTCCCCCATTCCCTCCTACTCTTCCCTGTTAAGCCGCGTGCTTAACTGGCTGCGTGTGCCTTTGCACTGCGTCTTATTGACGCTTTTACACCTGGAAACGCCTTTATACAGAGCCCAATTGATTTCAGGCTATAGGTTTGATTGGGAGGGGAGGTGAAGGGTGTGTGTGTGCGTGCGTGTGTGTGCAAAATGCACTTGACTTAATTGAATCATTGATGGAAATTTCTATTTAGCTTGATCCCTGAGAAATTGTCATGCAAATAGCTGAAGCTGAAAACAATTTGCAGACAAAAAGCACGAGAGAATGATAAGAATATGAGTAAAAGAGAGAAAGAAGGAGAGAGAGGCAGACAAAGTGCGGCATAGATGGAGCGCCTGTCTGCATTTGGTAGCAGGATTCACATCAATTATCACGCGCCCCCAGGAACAGAGAACAGGAAAAGCAATAAATCTAAACAAGGCCTCCAGGGAAACGACAGATCTGCAGAAAGAGAGAGAGGAGGAGAGGGTGAAGAGAGAATACTATGTGTATTCACAACTGTGTTGCATAAACAAGCGCATGAGAAATGTCTGGCCTCGCTTGCATTGCGAATGCTAAAGAGATTTAGAGAGAGAGAAGTTTGCCCAAAAAGAGTGAAAAAGAAAGAAATTGAATTGATGCGAGAATGGAGAAGAGAGAACTTTAAACGTGGTGGGTAAGTGACTTAGCGACAGGCTGAAAGAGGAAATAGAGAGGGGATAGTGAGGGGATAGAAAGAGGATATAGTGATGAAAGAGAGGGGTATATAGAGGGGCACATAAGGGGTATATAGTGGGGGACTTATAGAGGCATTGAGTAGTTTCGCAGGCGATTTAAAGTGCAAACTGAAACTGACAACTAAGTTTGGAGACGGAAACACACCAAGAATGTGTGTGTGTGTGGCAGCTTGTTTGACAGTTGCCAGAGTGAAAAAGAGACAAAGAGATAGAGTGAGGGAAGGGAGCGGGGCAAGCTGCGGCGCCATCATTGATTGCACAAGCTAAATGGGAAACACAGCAAGCGAATGCAGAAAGGATACACTGCAAGGAAGACTGCAACAAGCAAGGAGAAGAAGAGGGAGTGGGAATGGGAACGAAAGATATTGGGATAGAGGGAGAGAGAGAGAGAGATATAGAGAAAGAGGGAGAATGCACATCAGGGACTCAAGCGCAAAGGCGTTCAGCTGGCAAACATAAGTCGCACACTCCCATCGATGGCACTGACAGTTGGTGGGCATTGTCTGTCCCTGAATCAAAAGGGAACGAGAGAAAGAGAAAGAGAAGGAGAGAGAGAGAGAGAGAGAGAGAGAGGGAAGGCAGGGCAATTGTGTTCATTTGACTTGGCAACCAATTGTTGCAAGTGCCAATTGTTGTAACTGAAGGCGAGCAAATTCACACAGCAGGCGGCATCGACAAAATTTCAATTGCAAATATGAAAATCGAAAATTGAATATTGAAAATGGGCAATGGGAATGGGGAAATCTTCAAAAGCAGCTTTAAATTGACTTTAAATTTCCAACTGAATTCCAAACTTATTTCATATTTATGCAGTGCAAGTGTAAACAAGTGTAGCGGACTGATTGATACCCTGTAGACAAAATATTGCGAATGGGAAGCAAGCACAGAAAGGAAGCTATGATTTCTGAGATAAAGTAATGACTGCTGAAAGTGTTGGGAAATGAAAGAGCAGCAGAATGATAGGTAACTGTACAGTCTGTATACTCTGTATAACTACATCAGCATGCTAGCTCTGTATACCTTACAGAACTTTACAGTACCTTACAGTACCTTACAGTACCTTACAGTACCTTACAGTACCCTACAGTAACTTGTCTGTAACTCCACATGACAGGCAGTCTGATAGTTCACTATATTAACCTATATATGTATATATCATGTACTGCCAATAGCACCTTCTCTATATCTGCACAGGCTGCAGCTCCTCTTGACACTCTTCCACAGGGTATTATCAGCAGTTTACGCTGTGCACATACCCTACATACGCGAATGTTTGTTTAAACAGAAATTAGACTCGTCGAGACAGCAAACTGTGACTAATAGTGAAGAAAACGTGTAGCAGGCAGCGAAAGAGATAAAAACAACAAATAAAAAACGAAAATAAATAAATGCATAAAAAATATGCAAGTTGCGGGAAACAAAATGAGAAGGGCGGGCAGGCATGAGTGGGAAGGGGGAGGAGGAAGGCGTAACACAGGAAGGGGCTTCATGAGTCGATGAAGACGTGACAAGCCACGAATGACGGTCAAAAATGTGTTCCAAGTGTTTTATTTGTGCTTGTAATTGCGTGTGTGTGTGACAACAAATTCTCAAGGATTGCAATTACAACAACCAGCAGCAGCAACAACAAGAACAACAACAACAATCAAGCAAGCAAGCAAAAGCAGCCAGACAACGAGCAAAAAGAGTAGAAAGATAAAAACTACCTTGGCCCAGAATTGAGGCGCATAAATACAACGCACCTATAAACACACACACACACACACACAGCCAGTGCGTACATGTGTATGTGTGTGTGGGTGTGTCCATCTGTGTCTGTGTGTGAGTGTCTGCTCATGTATTGGCAGCAGATATCGAGCGCATTGAGCGCATTGTGCAGCCACAAAGGGGGCGCAATAACAAGCAACAATAAATGACGACGTCGCTGTCGACGTTGGCGTCGCGTCGTCGCTTCGCTGCAGGCGTCGTTGCAAGTGTCACAGCGTAAGAGACTGCGCTTCGCTTTATGCAGAATGTATGCGCACTAATTAATATGGCAGACGATAAACTATCGATAACTTTGCCAATTAGTGCTTTAGCTATAAAATAGTTGGAAAAGAAAGTGCAACGAATTTGTTTGTGACAATTTGTGTGCAATTAACATTAATTAATATTATTTTTACTAACGATAACATATCGATAATTTGGCTATTTGCTTGTATTTAGCTAGAAAATATCTAGACAAAAAGCTGTCTACGCTGTTGCAAGTGTGACAGTGAAAGAAACAACCCTGTCCTTTGCAGACATTATAAGCATTTATTAATATCGCAAACGATAAGCTATCGATAACATATGTTAAGGTTTAGCTGTAAAAAGGGTAAAAATAAGCTGCCAACATTATTGCAAGTATCACAGTTAAAGATATGATTTAGCTTGTTGCGGAATTTATAAGCATTATTTGATTTAGCAAACGTCAAACTATCGATAACTGTGTTATTTTAGTTTTAGCTATAAAATAGCTAGAAAAAAGCTGCCTGAATCATTCGGATTACACAAAAAAGAGGTACCTCGAAAGTTTCAATATTAATTTGCATTTAATAAACTTTAAGTTAAGAATAATTGCTATCGAACCATTTATCGATTGCATTTATCGATGACTACGATCGATAGTTAGTTTGTTCATAGTTCTTCACTTGTTGCCGTTCTCCGCCATATACATTTATTTTATAATCGATTGTTCACCGATAATAGTTATCGATAACATGTCTAATTATTGCAGCGCATGCAAATTGAACTTTTTTGTGGTTTTCTTTCCGACGATTTGCACGTTCCACTGCAGCAGCAATGAGGGGCAGGCACAAAGTGCACAACGCAGAGACGTGACGAAGACGCCAAAAACTAAAAGGCACACAAGGCGTATGCGCAATATACGCTCACTTCATATCTAAATGGAAAGCATAAAGCGGGCGAGTGAGCTCAAGACGTGTTCGATGACTCAAACTGGCTGACAAAGAGCCAAGAGGTGGAAGAGAGGAAGAGGGGAAGGTGCAGGGGAATAGGGGGATGGGGAGTTAGGGGGGTGTCACCAAATGGAGGTGAGTCGCTGTTGCTGGCGTGTTATCAGTGCCAAAGTTTGCTCAAGCCAAGGCACACACACACACACGGCAAAGCAAAGTGAGCAAACTGAAACCGAAAAACGAAACCGAAGCGGGCAACGACGTCGTCAGTGCAGGGCAGAGCTGATAAGGCAGGGCATGGAGAAGGTGGAGAAGGCATTACAACGATCGTCGAACACGTTTCTTGAGTGCAGAAAATATTCGCGAAAATGTTTTGCTGGCAAATTTTTGACCGCCTTTTGCTGCTGTAATAAAGTGGAGCAGGCACTGCAGCCTGAGAATGAATACAATTAAAATTATTTATTAGCAGAGAAGAAGCAGAAGGAGGGGGGAAAAGAGAAGGGGGAGGTGTAGGAGATGGGTACATCTTCAAGTACAGCAGCCGCCGCCGCAATTGGCCTCAACAGTAGCCAAGAATGAAAACAAATTCACAAGAGGAGGCAATAACAACAGCAGCAACAACAACAACAAGAGGAGGCGGCAAATTTGGCCATGCCTTTTTGGCCATTTGCCAGCTACTTTTGGTGGCAAGCAACAGCAGCAGTCAGAGTGCTAGGGGCAGGAGGCAGGCAGCCACGATGGCTGGCAAGGGGGGATATCCATCTCGAACAACCTCGGCCAAGTTGGCTTTGGACTAAAGCAGATTTATGTGCGCTGCCTGCAAAATATGGCGCAGAATTTTCTGCCCTCGCTGGCTGTTTGCTTATTTACTGCAGTTCACAAAAAGAGCATCCACAATACACACACACACACATACATACATACATACATGTGTACTACATGTTGTGTGTACTATAATTGGGTGGGTGGCATCGTATCGTATATTTTGCATACTTAAGACGCTGCTGGAGATCAAAAGATGCGCAGAGGGAAGTAGATGGAAGTGCAGGGGAGGCATGTTTTGTATCAGCTGCAAAAAGTTTTCCAGTTTTCTTGAGAGTCATAAAAAGTATATTGAAGAACAGCGAATTCTAGCAGTATTATTAGGCCTCAGCTGTAAAAGTTTACGCTGTTTTAGTGCTTTAGTTTTCGAAGAGGACTGTAATGAAAACTAATATAGAGTTATCTTTGGATTGAGGTCGCTACTTTGGCATGATAAATCGATTCTTTGAAGAGATGAGCAAGTAGAAGAATTGAGATTGGATTTAACTTGATTAGCAATGAGAAACAGAGCAATAACTTTGTTTGAATACTGTCTGTAAGATTGGATTAAGCTACAATAAATAGGTTGCTTCATGTAAGATTCATTGAACAAAGCTTAAGCAAATATAATAGTTCCTTATAGTTTCTTTTAGTTCCTTTGTTTGAGCTTAAGAATGTTTAGTAAGGTTATGTTAACAGTTCTTTGAATTACCAACCAAGAGAGCTAATGTTCTACTTAAGCAAAAAGAAATTGACTGCTGTTTCAGAATGAAAACAAGAAATGAAGGGCAGTTCCACAAAAAAAGAAAATAAATAGAGTTCCAATATAAATTTAAAGTTCTAGCAGACTAAGTTAACTCTCTACACTGAAATAGATGATGCAGATAGATAGATAAATGATTCAAGAGCACAACCAAAAGCAGACTTCAGTCATTTAGTTTAGTGGATCACTTCTCTAAATACAAAAGAGCAGCTGGAGCAAGCTTAAGTTTGGTAAACACTTCATAGATAACATGCCTAAGAGCAACAAAAGAGTTCAGAGAGTCAACTTGCAATACGTAATCCCTGGAAATACCAGACTTGATATCGCTGCAAAAGTATTTACACAACAAGAAGCGAAACACAAAAACACTTGCAAATGATTACGATGACTTAACCCCGTTTAGAGACAGACAGAGAGAGTAACAACAAAGCGGGGCAGGCAAACAGAAAACTGCTCATTTTCGGGGCGCATCATTGCAGCAAGAAACCATGCCCCCTTTCCTCTTGCCCTTCCCTTCGTCTCATCCCCTCTTTTGCTATACATTGAGTAATGCTCTCAGATCTGAGTTCTTATCAAGAGGAATGTTGGGCCAAATGTTTCAACACCAAGCAGAGGCGAAATGATAAAACGAGTCATTGAACCCACAGACAGTATCTCTCTCTCTCTCCCTCTCTCTCTTTTTCTCCCTCTCTCTCTCTTTCACACACACAAAGGTGTTTGCTTATCAGTTATTTGAATTTAGAAATTCTGAATTTGGTGAGCGTGGGAAAAACGATTTGAAATCGTAATCGAAATCGATAGAGAAGCTCAGCATTGCCTGCAATACAATCGAGATAAGCGTGCAATAAACCTGGCAAAGTCGAATGTGAATAAACTCACGGCACTTTCATAATTTACTTTGATGTATTACCCCCAAGTAGATCTGCTAATTAAACCCCACGCGCGATCCTCAGTGCATTCTTCTCTCTCTCTCTCTCTCTCTCTTCTGAAATTAATTAAGGAATTGTCACATCAATCAGGCGCCCACTTTGCCCTCGCTTTGTTGTTGTTGTTGTTATTGTTGTTCTTGCTTTTTTTCGACTTCTCTTAGGAATTTTAAATAAACAAATAAAATGCAGAAAATAGATTTACGACTGTCGCAAAATTTATGACAGATGTAAAAATTGTCAGCGCATTTTATGAGCCTGTTCGCTCTGACGCTTGACTGAAGTCTTTTCTGAAGAACGATGACTGACCAGAGGGAGAAAGAGACAGAGAGAGAGAGAAAGAGAGACCTGGTCATATCTATAGGCTCATATTGGCAGGAGCATTTCCCCATTTTACTTTACTCCCACTCTTTCTTCTGCCCCTTTTAAAACACTTGCGTTCGTAATGAGAAAAGTTCTTTTGTGTTTACGTTCTTGGTTTCTTCTTCTCTTTCTCATTATTTCGCGTTGTTTTCTTTGTACGGCCAGGCAGACAAAAGTCTTCATCATCATCATGATGATTACAATGATCCTTGGGCTTGTAATGAGATATGCTGGGGCACTTGGCTAAGCAGCCACAGCCCTCCACAGCAGCCACTGCTTTCTTTGTTACTAATACAGGTGTCTGGCAACGCTGTTGTTGTTGTTCTTGTTGTTGTTGTTGTCTGGTTGTTGTTCTATTTTTTCTGTGGAAAGGCCATTTCCAACTATCCGTGTGCACTGTTGCCACGTTGGTCCTCATGTTACAAGCAATGATATATTTATTTTTAAAAAGGAAATTGCGCTCAAGAAGTATTCTTTTTCAAGCAAAGTTGTGGGGGTGGCTAACTAATTGGATGCTTACTAATTGAGGGGATTCTGCTTAGAAATAACTGAACTGCCTGCGAACTTTAAGTTGGCATAATCACAAATTGTTGTCTTAGCAATTCTATAGTTAAATATTATAGCAAGTCTTGCTATACTTTTTACTAATTCACTTGCTAGATTTCCTTTTTAAAAAAGTTAATTTGGAATATTTTAAATATTGTTTCGCAGCTGCAAAATGAAATAACTTTTTGTAGGAAGTTATTTTTATAGCAACGAATCAATTTTAATAACTTTGAATGCATTCACTAATGAATAAACAATAAATTTATCGCAAATTGTAAAGATTCTAAAAGTTTATAAAATGCATGTCAAGTAGGTTTATCCAAGAATAGAAAAAGAAATCAAATGTTTTTACAGAGAAAAGATGGAAACATAATTTAAACAAATTTAAACGATTCTAATTTCAACAAAATGGAAACAAATGTTGGAAAGTAGTTTAAATAATTCATGCGCTTAAACTGCGCTCACACTGCGTATACACAACACGTATGCTTGATTTGAAAACTTAAAACACAACACACTGAGAGACGTGAAACACGTGCAAGATTTACGAACCTTTTTGAACAAGTTATATATATTTATATGCATAATATATAATATATAGTTATGTATATTCCGACCCCTTAGGGCGACGACGTATCCAAAGTATTCCACAATAAAGAAGAAGCTCAAGCAGAACGAAGCACGCAAAACTTTTGACTATAAAAAAATTACAGAAGTTAGCACTCGATGCTGAAATAAAGGTCACTCCCTAACGACGCTTTGTGTGTGTGTGTGTATGTATCTGTGTGTATCCATAGTTGCCTTGCAGGCTGGCAAAATCACTTAAGGAACCATCAAAAACAGAAACAATTTCAATTCAACAAATTTCAACTTATTTTTTGTTTTTTGTTTTTTTTTAGTTTTTGTTTATATTTGCATATGTGCGAGTGTGTTTGTGTTTGTTGATGTTGTCAAAATTTTGTAGATTTTTTAATCGTTTTTTTCAACGTTATTTATGCAACTTTTCGCACTTCACTTTGACACATGTTGCAATTGCAGAATGCAGCGATCATTTTGCAGGTTTGTTCTTCCTTTTTAGATGTTGTTTAAAAGTGAGAGGGTGAGAGAGTGAAGGGCAGGGAGAAGTAGGGGGAGAGACAGAGTCTGTGCGAAGAGGAGGCTGGGCAAAAATTTCCTATTTAGCTTTTTGTTTTATATTTAGCGTCGGCCAATGATACCAACAAAATATTTCACTCACATGTGGAAAATGCCGCTGTACGCTTTGCGTTTTTTGTGTGTGTGTTTTTTATAAGTTTCCGATATGTTGTTGTTGTTGGTGCAGTTGCACTTGCAGCACTAGTTGTTGTTGTTGTTGTTGCTTGTCACTTGCGAGTTTTTG
The DNA here is from genome assembly GCA_018903715.1 of Zaprionus davidi. Lineage (NCBI taxonomy): Eukaryota > Metazoa > Arthropoda > Insecta > Diptera > Drosophilidae > Zaprionus > Zaprionus davidi. The sequence goes on from JAEIGL010000006.1 coordinate 8,605,841, forward strand.
CCCTTTGCATTTGCAGAGGCTTTTTTTAGAGCGCCAAAGGAAAACGCAGCACGGCGTGTTCTGTTATTATTTGTATTTATTTTTGTTGTTGTTGTTTGTGTTGTTGTGGTTGTTGTTGTTGTTTTTGTTGTTGCTGCTGTAGCTGCTTCGTTTTTAGTCTGTTTTATTTATAGCGTTAGATTTTCTGCGGTCAGCGATTTAAAAATAACAAAACAGCAGCTCCGGTTAACTTAGACATGGAACTTTAAAGCCAATTGCGCTGACTATTTTCAATTCGAATTTGATTTCGAATACGAATTTCGAATAATTCGAATGTGCGAAGCACTCGCGTGATTCGTATTTATTTTCATATGCGGGTGGAACATGCACTTGTACGCGATCGAACACGATTGAACATGTGTTTTACACTTGCATTTTGTTATGTTTTTCCATTTTGCTGCTGATTTTGTTTTTATTTGTTTTGTTTCTTTATTTTTATTTATCACTTGTTTCAGTTTTGATTCAATTCAATTTCAGTTACAATTCTCAACTTGCGATGTCTCGTGCGTGCGTGTTTCTGCGTGAGTATGCGATTGCGTGTGACTGTGTGTGAGTCTGTGCGTGTGTGCTTTGTCTTTGTCTTCAATTTACCGCTCCGGCGTTCTACTCACTCCGATGAACATCTTGTAACTATTTTCAAAAAGCGCACGAACGCAGCTGCAGAGCGACAACGACAGCAGCGACGACGACGACGACGCTGCGGAGCGCACAAAAATCAAACCAGCAGCAGCAGCAGCATGGCAGACAAACGAAACCGAAACCGAAACGGAGACCGAGACCGAGACCGAGACCACCACAACAACAATAACAACAATAATAGCAGCGCAGCCAACTCAAGAACACACAACAGCAGCAGCGACGCTAGCAGCAGCAGCAACAGTGCTTGGTGTGTCCGAAAGTCAAGAGAGCAATTCACAACAAGAGAGAATGAGCGAGAGAGTGCACGTACAAAGTTTAAGAGCCAAAGTCAAAGAGAGCGCGCGGACACAAGAAAAAAACGAAGCGTAGCATCCGCGTGCTGCTGCGTTGTTGGACTACCGAAGAACTGAAGCAGCCGAACCGACCTGCAGCCGCAGCCGCAGCAGCAGCACCAGCAGCAGAGCAGCAGCAACAGCCGAAGCCGAAGCCGAAGTGAAACGACGCCATCGGCAAACTGTAATACGATTCGACGAGTGAGTGCCGACAGAGCGCCACGATTACTTAAGCAGTGACTAACACACAGAGCTAACAGTGTTGAGCGCACGAGCCAAACAGAGGCAGCGACGGAGGCAGAGGCAGTGGCGGGTGCTAAGCCAAGCCCCATGTACAAAAGCAGAGCGCACGAGTATTCTGCGTAGTTTTTGTTGGTCTGTTAAACGAGCTGCTAACAGCAGCAGCAGAGGCGTCACAGCAGCGCACTTGCATTGGTCATATGCAGTGCGTGTATGTGAGTGTGTGCACATCTGTGTGTGTGTGCAAGCGTATGTTTTTGGGCCAGATGTAACTAGATTTTTGATAACTGATGGCACTCATAATTAGCAGTAACTTCGTCGGGAAATTAAAGAGTCGCAGCAGCAGAGCCGCCAACTGCAAGTGCAGCAGCAGCAGCGAAGGCGCACAATAGGAGCTGAAGCACAGTAAGTGCTTAATAAATGTGCTGAATGCGAATAAACTTTTAGCTAAATAGAAAATGACGACAAGCCAAGGACGAAACAATGCAAAGGAAATTCGCGAACGAATACGGAGAGAAGGAGGGAGAAAGGAACACAATGCAGTAGAGAAGACGATGGATGGTGGGGGGGGGGAGGTAGTTAGCTTGTAAGTTTTACTGTTACTTACGAATTGTTCAGGCGAAAATTGAGGATTAAAGTCCGCTAAGTTCTTTTGATGCCATATTCTAAAATTAAGTTTTACTGCATAAATCAGCAGGGTAACCCCTCTCTGCCCATCCCTCTCCCTCTCTCCCACTCTCCCTCTTTCGCTTTCTGGCACTTGTCATATTGATTAATGAGCCCGAAGGAGTCTGCACATAGCTTGGCACTTAGCACGTGCTGCTGTCCCCAGGTAGGACCCCACGAAGGCGACGACGACGACGAAGGACACCCCGACGATGCCGTCGAAGTTGCCTTCCTCGAAACTGGCTACGAGAGTTATTTATGGTCGCCTCAGAATGCAATTTGTTGTGGTCAACAAATCGCCAAACAAATCGCAGTCGCAGTCGAGATCATTAGAGAGAGAGACAGGTATAGTCAGTAAGTGAGTGAGTGAGTAAGTGAGAGAGTGAGTGAGGAGTGACTGAGATGGGTAGCTTCCCAATCCGGGACTAACTTGATTAGTCACGTCGCAAGAATGTCAAAAAAGACACCCGAAATGGCGTTGGCGTCGAGGTGAGGTCCCTCTAACATCCCCTGTCAAGCCCCGCCCTCTCACCCCTATTCCCGATGCTGAGGCTCGAGAATGCGCTAAAAGCGAGCAAAGAAATCAGCTTTAGCCAAATGGCGTTAATCCATGAATTATTGCCTAAAAGCATGCCAAAGCGCATTAAGTTTTTGACTCTGCTTTGGCTTTGGTTCTTCTCCTTCTTCGCAGGTAAACAGACGCGGACACAGGCAGGACAGGACACCCTCGAAATGACAACAGGTAGTCGCCCCAAGGGGATTGTGCTGCCCTGACGAAGCTGAAATACTCTTGAGGCATTAGCGGGCAAGCAAACTCCGAATATTGCTAAGATTGAATATTAAGGTGTGTAGGAGCAGAGGCAGAACGGTTAGAAAAGTATTCAAGACAGCATTGAGGAACCTATTCAATAGAAAGAGCTTTAAATGCTTAACCAAAAATCTTCAAATTGCAATGCATTTATAAAGAATTCATGCCTTTCATACAACACTAACCCTTCAACATAAATGAATCTTTAGAACTGCATAAAAGTATAATGTAAAGGTCGAACCTCTTCACTTGAAAATTGTAAACCTTATTTAATAAGATTGCAGTACGCTCTAATGGAAGTCTTTCATAAATCAGTCACCTTTAAAGATAAATAAGTCTCTAGAAATGAAGAAAATTATTACAAGAACTCTAGAGAATCACTTTAGTTAATAAATGTCTTTAACTCTTAACGAAATATCTTTAATTTGTAATGAACTTTAAAGAAATTCAAGTATTTTATAAAATACTAAACCATATACCTTAAAGAGTCTCTTGGAACGAAGAAAGCTACTATGAAAAACTGTGAAAACTCTGCAGCAGATAAATTGAACTAATTCTAAGCCAAATATCATTCAATTTCAATAAACCATAAAGAATTTCAAATATTCTGTAAATATAATATAAATATATCATAAAAAAGTCAATGATTAGCAATAACTGCTTTAAGCTTACTCCAATATCATAAAGTGATGTGAAATTAAACAAGAACACAAAGTTCTATAACAGGAGAATATTTAAAGATGAATAACTAATCAGAATTTTCTCGATGCAAAGTAAAGAAATAATGATAAGGCAAGTTAAATAAAGAAAATGAAGTAAATTTAGTGAAATAGTATTAAAGAAAATATGAATATAATTCTAAGATTGTGTCTTAGCAGAAGAAAACTGTAAACAAAATCTGAGTCAATATTTCTCCTAGTCATACTACGATTAGTTGGGCTTCAATACGATGACTCTAACGCCTATACCCTAAGCGAGGAACCCAACAATAAAAGAGGCAGAGTCGAGCTGAGGCATTAGTAATGTCCATGAAAGTGCCAGCGAATAACATGAAACATACATTTGCATTGCATTTGTATCTGTATCTGTATCTGTCGCCAAGCAACACCAGCAACAACAACAGAAACAACAATAAAAATAACCGAAAGAAACCCAAGCGAAATAAGAAAACAATTTGCCAGCCAGAAATCAAAACAAAATAAGCCAAGTTTTTGACCGCACCCAAGAGCAATGCGATATACCCCAGCTCTATAAGGCATATATATGTGTGTGTGTGTCCGTCTCTGTGCGGGTTCGTTTTTATGAGTATTGACATTATAATCAACGCCGTTTTCAATTTCAGCGAACCCCCCCTTGAGCAAAAAAGGTGCATCCCAAAGCAACAAACGAGACGAAAGAGCAAAAAGTTCTGTTTGCTTTTTGTTGCTCATTTTTATCTTTCAGCTCAATTCTTTTTTCGGGTCGCACGGCAAAAAATATGTAAATTATGACTACGTGTTTGTGCCTGTATGTGGGTGTCGGTCTTCCTGTGTGTGTACCCTAGTGTGTGTGTGTGTGTTTGTGTGTGGCATGCGTCAGTCACCTGCGGTATTTCATTTTCGCTGATGGGTCTCGTTTTTATTGGTTAGCTGCGCCTCGTTGGCCTCCGGTGGCCTCGATTCGACCTGCTCTCCATATGCTCGACCTGCTGCATAGTTTTGAACTTGGGCTTCATTTCCCCAGAGATTAGTTAACGCCAGCGATGCCAGAGATGCCTCAGCCAGTCATGCCTCTGTCTGCTATAACAGAACCAGAAGTTGAAGCATATTCATCGAATTTGATAAGTGGCTTGGGCAACTGCGGGGAATAACAGCAAATTGAACTGCAGCCAATGTATGTGTGTATGTATGTTACATGCAAGCAATGTACATACACGTATGTGTATATGTATGTTACATGTGTGGTATAGAGAAGAGAATATCTTCTTCTTTCCAAGCATGTTCTCTTCCTATACTTAGTAGTGTTTTGCGAACCTTTAGTACGCAATTCCTACCAACTCTACTCAAGCTAAGCTAAGCTAATGTTATTTGCCAAACTGTTCTATCATACTCTATCCTAATCTGCCACAATCACATCCTTATCTGTTATATTCTATGCATTTCAATTCTTATATTCTTCGTCTATCATACCATGTTCTCTTGCATTGTATCATATCAGATATATGTATAATATAAGTTGTAATATTACGAGAGGGAGTGATTATCTGATCCTATTGCAACTTATATTCAATTAAATTTCACTGCATCCCATACTGTACCATACAATTCTACCCTTTTTCACTTTACACCTTTCTATTCCTTTGCGTTAACCGTTCTTATCCCATTCCATGCCACTCTTTACCACTCTATATCCTTCTACTTTTTCTATGTCCGGCATACCTTTCAATATTTTTATATTCCTTACTCTGCCTATACCCAATTCCATTCAATTACTTCTTTTCCTGCACAAATCTATACCATCATATTCATGCCTATCTATCCCCTTCCTCCTCTTCCAGAACTTACCCCAATGTACCTCTAGATACCTTCAAAACATCTGTCTAATCAGCTCTTCTATGTACATAAATATTCGCAACACTATCGATATGTCTTAAGAACCGTCAAACAAAGCACAAAACTGCAACTCATTTCTTTCATATGCGATTACCAGAAACAAGCCCAAATTCCTCGACAATCGAAAAACACTTCTCATATCTCCCATATCATTTTCTCGCCTCTGTATGTGCACATGTGTGTGTGTTTGTGTGCTTTGCTGTGATTTGTGGCTCACAAACATGGAAAATGATGCTAGACTCAAATTTCAGCGACAAGGAGAAGGAGAAGGAGGAGGAAGAGGCGAGAACGCAAGTGAGGTGAATGAGTAAACAATTCGTAAAGTGAATACGAGTACTCACATTCAACAGCTGGAAAATACTCACAAATACACACACAGGGTGTAAGGTAGCTGTCCCTCTGTCTCTCTCTCCCTCACTCTCTCTCCCTCTTGGTCTGTCTCTGTCGCAGTGCTCATGTTTAATGCTTACTTCATTTTGCACTCCTTTCGACGGCTCTGTCGCATTGGGGACAACTCTCAGCTGTCATGCAGCAGAGTTTCATTTCCAATACGAAAAGAGGGTGTGTGGGGAGGGGGACCACAGCTGAGTCTAAGCCGTAGCCAATGTGTGCATTAAATGTCAATAACCATAACTTAATTCATTTCGATCGGGGGTTTGTCTTTCACATGGCTGCCTGACTCTGTCTGACCCCGTCATGGAGCCAACCCAAGTTGGGTTAGGTACGAGTCCCTGCCTGTCCCTCCAGGCTGCTCTCCAAACACGAAAATATTGACTCGGCTGCAGTTTCGGCTGCACCATAAATCAATCTGTTTGCAAGGGGAAGAATGACAGTGATAGAAGCAGGAAGAGTGAGAGGAGAAGGGCAAGAGTGGACCCAGGCAATATTAGACTAATTGTCCGTTTAACGGATGAAGGATTATACAACGATGCAGGATGCAATTAGCAAAATTGTCGTCGTTAAAGTACATTTTGATAAAGTGACTACATGGCTAAATGGCTGAGAAGTGGTCGGTAAAATGTGTAGTTACGATGCTCCATTACACTTGAAGGATACGGAAGGGGTTACTATCACTAAGTAAGAAAGTATAGCTTGTAAACTACGATTGCACAGGAGATTAAAGCTGAAAAATAATCGATGAAAAACTTCAGGAAACATTGATGTTTTTGCACATCTTCAGTTGATGAAACATATATAAATAAAAGTCTTTTATGTCAATGCGATAGTTAGTAAGTTTTCTTTTCTAAGTAAACTGTGCTAAGTAGTGAAGAAATATTACTTGGTCACTTAAAGTGCGGCAGTTAAGAAACTTTCCGAACTACCTAACCTAACCCAATTTTACTACAATAGTTCTTAAAGGAACTTTCCTTACTTCTCTTCATAATATGCGTTTTTCCCTAACTGAACTGCAATACCTAGTGAAGAAACTTAAATAAATCATTTTAACTTGGTTAGTATGTTATGGAACATCTTTAACTTAAATGCGAAAGCCTTTGAAGGTACTTTCCTAACTATTCGAGGAACTTTTAATCTTACAATACGATGTTTAGTAAAAGAATTTCCCCTATAATGAAAATAACTTCCCTGGATCTTTTAAACGTCAATAATTTATACTAGAACTTCCCCAAATTAATCATTATATAGAATGCGTTCTTATGTATGGGAAGTTCTGTTGATAAACTGCTATAGTTGGTTAAAAATCTCCCTAACTAATGTGAGAGTAAATTAAATGTCCTACTGACTTCCTACTCACTTTAACTGAGGAAACTTCTCTATGCCATTTTGTGAGGAATTATCGCTTCAATCCCTTTAACCAAGACAACAACAACATGTTGCACGTTCCATTTCGGGCTGCCACCCGCAAATAAAAGCATTAAATGCTTTCCTAAAGGCTTCACTCGACCAGGCAGGCTCGACCGCAGCTGCTCCCCGCCAGGAACAAGAACGACAACGACAACAACTACAACAACAACGATGTGCCATGTGCCGTGTCGTCCATTCATTCATTCATTCACTCATTAAATGGCAGCCGTCGCAGCTGACGCCGCATGGGGTAAAGCAGTGCGAGGGCTGTGTGGGGAGCGGGATGAGGCTTGGTCTAGTCTGGTCTCGTCTGGGCTGGTCTAGCCTGGTTGTGTGGCATGAGGTGGAGCAGCTGTCTGGACAATTTGTGGCAGGCAACATAATTTTTATTACATTTGCTTTTGGGGCCTTTATTATTTTTCAGCAAGTACCAAAAATTAATTTCATATTTATGCAGAGGAGGAATCAGAATGTACTATGGATACTTGTGTATTTGCTATTCTCGCACTGCACTCACAGCTGCTTTTGTTTGGCTACGTTTTACTTTGAGTTTGCTTTTGCACTGCCCCATTAGCATTCCGTGCGAGGCGCTCGTAAAAAGGTCTCGTCGTGTACTTCACCTTGTGACTTAGAGACGGACGGTCAGACGGCAGAGGCATATCGCATAGATAAATCATCAATGTTGCGGAACAAATGAACTTTGCAGTGCGCATAAAAACCGAGAGAGAGAGAGAGAGAGACGGAGAGAGAACCGACGCGGCGCCGTGTGTCTTGGCACTTCTTGTTCGACAAAGCGTCAAAGCGTCTGTCAAATTAACCTTGAAATTCGAATAACATTTTGTCGAAGACCCGCGACGCATTTTAATTGAATTTAATTAAATTTTTACTACTACGCCCGATAGCTTTGAATATGGGAAAGCGCTGCGAACGCGAACGCGTCTCTTCGCATTGCGCTGACAATGAGACAGCGACGCATGCGCGCAGACTAATTGTTCCACAGTGCCGAGTGTCGCCTTCAAATCCATGCCATAGAAACGAAAAAACACAACAACAAAACTCACTATGGGAACTAAAAGGAGAATTAGTTAGGGCTACGGTATTTGTGAACGAAAACTCTTTTGCTGACAATGCACATTCATACTGCAATTGACCATCTCTAGCTTGCTGTTACTATGATCATATTTTACATTTCATTAATTTCCCATGTTAACATACGAATAAGTCCTTATGCAAAATTGTTTATTTCATTGTAATTGGGGAAATTAGGCAGAAGCCAAGTTTTCACCAAATTTTAATTTACATGTTTATTTAATATTAAACACAACGCAAATTGGCAATGTTTAGTAAAGAGAAAATCCTTAAACGTCTTTCATTGCCACTATCAACTTCTGAAATTGCCAATATTAAGCAGGGGAAATTATTCAAAAGCCTGATTTGCAATTCACATAGGTTTAACTTTTAAGTTTATGTTAATAAACTTATTGTGAATAATCTTGTTAAGCTGTGATCAAGTTGCATTAATAAATTGCCTTAATGCCAATTTTGAACAGGGGAAATCGAGCAGAAGCCAGGCTAGCAATTCACAATAGCTTAACATTCAAAGTAATGTTACCGTTTGCACATTAACATTACATTAATTACCCATGTTAAGATCTTACCAAGTGCTTAACATAACTTTAATTACCCCTGTTAACAGAAAACATAACAATGCAAATGTTGGTATTGGGATATTTAGCCTCTGCACAGTGGGGCAGGCGCACACACACAAATGGGCAAATTCAATTGCGTATTTGAAAAGTGCATCAACTCTATTAGTTGGCCTGGTTTTGGCTTCAAAGAAGCTGTTGACAGTGGCAACGGCGAGAACTGTGCCGCAAATTGTGCACGCTTGTGCATTGTAGGGGTGGCAAAGGAGGACGAGGAGAGGAGGGATGCCCAGCAGAAGACTCAACTGGGTGCCAGGCCTTACACAGTATTTATGCAGACGACGCCGTCGAAGATGATGATGATGATGATGACGACAGTGGCACGCCACAGAAATAGAAGTTGACGGCAGCGACGAGGGGGCAGAGCAGGTCGAGGGGCAGGGCATGGACCACTTCAAGGCACCACTGGCTGATGTTGTTGCTGCTGCTGCTGATGCTGTTGCTGCTGCTGACTTGCTTGGACTCGCGAGCGCGTTTGTTTAATTTGTCTGCTTTGGCTTTTTGGGTCAGCAGATGAGCAGCGGCATGCAAAAATTCTTCAACAGACACACAAACAACGCACACCAGCGTGTGTATGCGTGTGTGCGTGTGTCTACTGTGAATACATTTTTAGACAGTTTCATAAACGTTGCGACCATTGGCTCTGCCGCGCCACCGTCTTAGCTGGGGCGCTAGAATTTTAATACAATATTTGCATTGTGTATCTGAAAGGTTGCCTCGCGATAAGATGGAAGAACGGAACGGAAGAAACCATATGAAAGGCAACTTATCAATTCTCATTCTCGGGCCGGCTGCAAAATCTACGCTACAAATCCCAAATTTAGATAGCAACAAGCAGCAAAACCAGACGGATCAAGAAACCACAAAGAAAAGGGCCCGTTGGCGCTGTGGGCTCGTAAATTTATTTTTTTCAACGCCAGCCAAAGAGAAGACCTTGGCGATGAGCACGCGTAGATGGAGTGATATGCAGATCTTAACTGGATAGCTATTGTAAATGGAGGAACTATGAAAGTCAACCACAGATAATGCAATTAGAAATACCTTTAGTTAAGCGAACTCTAGGGAAAACCAAAGCGATTCTAACTAAGTACCAAATCCAGACAACACAGAGAATAATCGAAGTCCGCTAAGCAAAGTTCCACTAAAAAATGCAAAGTACATTTAGAGGTAGTTGAACAAAGACAATATTGAAGTAACTAGCGAATTTTTCTCTAGATGTTAATTAACTTAATTAACTATTGCAACTATTGATGATTAACTAAAGACTATTGGAACTACTATAAAAAATACAAACTGACAAGACGTAAAATACTTGAAAATTGCAACTTATAACACGTTAAACATATTAAAGTTCATTGAACATTTTCGACACAGAAACTTAAGAGATAGATCCTAAGATATGTAAACAGAAAGATAGATAGATAGATCCCTACTCAACTGGCATTGTATTCTACACCTGCAAAAGAAAATCTCTCTCATAACAAGCGCAAAACTATAAAACTATAAGTTAATGAATATTTCCAACACTCAAACTCACAGTTGAAGAACCAGATCCTTAAAACTTTAAGCAAGATTTTGGCAAAGTTTGAGCAAGAACTACAAGAACTACAAGTAATTTCCTGCTCTCTATAAAGCTGATGGTTCGTTAATATTCCTAATTGCAGAACATTACGGCAAAGTTGCTTAAGTGAATGACAGCAGAACAGAGAGGGAGAGAAAGTGGGAAAGGGGGAGAGACTAAAGGGATTGCAAGGTAGTTTCGCCATGATAGCTTCGGCACAAATGGCGCAAGTTGCTCCTTGCGGGGCCACAAATCGTTGGCCATTTGGCCGGTAACGGCAACTTGGAGCGGCCACTTGGCGCAGAGTGGGGACACATTCGCAGTCAACTAAATAAATAGTTACAAGTACCTTGTACGACCTCACAGTAAGTGCCAGTGTATGTGTGTGTGTGTGTATATGAGCTTGGAGGCACTTGGAGCAGAGCGTCTGCCTGGCGGGGCTGCTTCTTGTCGCGCACAATTGCCACTAATTTAGCACTCGGTTTTCTTCTCTTCTCTCGCTTTGCTTTGCTTTTCTTCTTTAGCTTTCTTAAATCTGCCTCAAAGCTGACACTTTGTGCTGCTACTTACACACACATTACTGCACACTCAGGCACATACACACACACACTCGCCACTAATCTGTGTCTTTTGTAAAGCCAGGCCAAAGTGAGGTCAGACCACGACTCGGATTCCAATGCAGACTGCCCTCAGTGGGGCAGGGAGGAGGGAGGTTCGCCCACTAAAGTACCTCTAATGAGATCCAAGAGAGAGACTCTTCTGTCACTTCATTGACGATTTATGTCGGCAGCGCCCTCTCATTGTGGGCGTGGCAGCTTAGCTATCTGACCAAAAGTCAAATGGGAAATGTTCTTGCAAGACCACAGAATGAGAGAGAGATAGCGACGATGATGATGGGTGAGGCGCATATTCAACTAATGCTAATACCCTCTCACTCTCTCGCTCTATCTCTCTCGCTCTCTCTCTTGTACTCTCTTGTCGTCTCTATTGCGCTCTCTCTCTCACTGTTTGCATAATGCATTGTAAAGATCAAAATCAACTTGGGCCAGCGGCGATAAGAATCTCAAGTGCAAAGCAGCGAAGCGTTCGACAAAAACCCAACACGGAATGTATCTGTATCTGTAAGATTGCCGCCGTCGTCGCCTTTAGTTGTTATTGCTGTTGTTGTTATTGTTATTTTGCTGTAGCTCGTGTTGTGTTAGCTCGTTTACAGCCTTCTTTGCTGCCTCAGTAGTTGCGGCTGCGGCTATTTGAATAAGTATTTTTCATTGAATTTCGTTCGCTGCGCTGTGTGGAAATTTTCAGTAGTCGGGAAAGAAAAAGCAACAACAGCAAGAGAAACAAAAGTAATTAAGATGCACGAGGCAAACGGCGGAAGCAAAAAGATGGCGGACTCAAATGTGGGCGGCATGGTGCCGACTCGCTTGTTAGCTTGCGAGGGGGTAGACGGAAGGGGTTGGGGGTTAGGCTGTGACTTGCATTAGATGGGAGGCAGGCGGAGGTCGTAGAGGTAGAGGGTGCTTAGATGCAGTGGGTTAGCTGGTTGGGGGTAGTGAGTGATGGTGTAAAAGGTAGGGGAAGGTAGAGATAGTCGGTTCTACTTAGCCGGTTGGGTAGGAAGTTTAGGGGTAGAGGGCTAGCGGGTATTCGATTGAAGGTTGGAGGTAGGTGCTTGTGAATTGAAGGTAGCTGTGTTACGAATGGGTAAAGGGAAGTGGTTAACGGGTAGTGGGTAGGTAGAGTTAGTAGGTAAGGGATAGAGGGTTAGGCGGAAAAGAGGATTGTGGAAATAGGGTTAGAGTGTGAGGGTAGTGGGCTAGATGCAGTCGGTATTTAGTAAAGGGTACGGTAGAATATAGTTGGAAAAAGGTAGAGGATAGATGGTAGACGGTTAGGGGGTAAACTGTATTAGGAGTTAAGGGTTTGGAGACAGAGGCTCGAGGGTTATAGGTAGTGAGTACTGAGAAGAAGGTAGCGGTGTGGCTAATAGGAAGAGGGTACTGATATACTGGTAGTAGGTTATAGATGAGGTAGGATGAGGGATTGGCAGAGGTTACTGGGTAAAGGGCAAGAGGTAGAGAGTATAAAGAATTGGTAGAGAGAAGAGGGAACTGGGTAAATACTAGGAGAGTATAGGTGTGGCGGTAATGAAGTACAAGATTGTCTCTCACAAACATTTGCTTGTCAAGTCTCCGACGGGGCTGCTGGAAAAACTAAAACACACACACACACTCATCCACAAACACAGTCACAGTCACACACACAAATGTGTCTGGCGTTACACATGAACAATTCGTGGCGATAATTTCTAGAATAAATGAAATGCACTTCATGGCGACTTAGACGCGACGACCTCCCCACCAGCCAGCCAGGCAGCCTGAGATCCAAGTTCGACCCAAAGCTGCCTGGCGTAATTAATCTGTATGCTGTGTGGTTTTGACGTGCTTTGAATGGAGAGCGGGACCGAGACAGCAAGACAGCCAAGGAGAGAGACAGAGAGGGAGGTAGGGAGGGAGACTGGGCAAGCAATTATGGCTGGATGATCATCATCATCAGCAACAGCAACAGCAACAACATCTTCTTTGTGTGGGCAGAATTGAATTGCGTTGGCTACACGATTAGCAAAAAGCGATGATATAGTCTCCAGCACCAACTACTAATATCTTTTTATACTCGCTCAGAATGCAGCTTAATTTATGCGCCATATACAAACTGCCAAAAGTAGCAAAGAATATCTCGTACTACGTGGAAACAAGTCAAATTCGAAAAGCAGCAAACAAAAGTGAAGACAACAATAAATGAGACACTATCAACAACAATAGAAAAGCAAATAGAGAGAACGCCCAGAACGAAATCGAGTTGAACCGCAACTTGAAATGAAATCAAAAGTGCAAAATAAGACCAAAAAGACAAGTTTCACTTGGCATCTCAAAGAGCAGAGCAGAGCAAAGAGCAAAGCGTCTGAGGCTGAGCAGCAGAAGAGTGGAATAGCAGAGCAAGAAGCAAGAAAAGCTATCAAAAGCAAAAACATGCGAAAGACAGAAAAGCTTAACTCTGGCATGACGAAGGTTTAATACACTTTTTGGAGGATCTTTTCAATGGAAGAAATGAAAAAAAGGATATAATTTAAACATATAAAAAAGAAACCAAGAAACCTTCTGAATTCATAAAGATTGTTCATGAAATACTAAAAAGTTAAATGATAATTTCAATTGGAATAGTATTTTATACACATTGAACATTGATTAAACTTGGTCAGGGCATAAAAATAAGAGGAACAAAATAAAATCACAAGTTTCCTTCAATAATCTTTAAAGGTAATAGAATTATTGTTATAAAGAACTTTAATGGCTTCTTCCCGTGAAAGCTTTGTTTCGATTTTGTTGAAATTTGAAGAGCACCCAAATGGAGTAGTAAAACAAGTGTATGCTTAGTTTTATTGCAATATCTTGAAAAATACAAAATATTTCAATGTATACCAATAGATAAGATAGTGCACTGCCCTTATGCACTGCAAAGAGGTCTTCATAAGGAATATACCCCCTGCAAGACCACGCAAAAAGTAAATAATATTTGCCAAAGCAGCAGAAGTAGCAGCAACACCAAGTACAGTGGGCAATAATCAATTGAAGTGCCTGTCTTCGTCGACGTCGTCTCTCTCTCTCTCTCTCTCTTTCTGTTTATATTGAATACCCTCACTTAGGAGCGAAGGTGTTTTCACAAAGTTATGCAATGTCGCCAAGTTTTATCTCTCTGATCTTGAGCTCTTAAGTGTGGCATACACACACACCATGACACACATACACACCAGTACACAGACACACACACAGGCAGCTGGCAAACGCAATTAGGAAAACTTTGTGCGAGTGAAAACTAAAACGAAAGTGTACAGCGGCTTCGTTTAGCTAATGCCAATGCTGCTGATGCGCCTCTTCAGCTGCCCCTGCCACAGCTCCTCTCTGCTGGTGCTGCTATCATTTTGGAGCATGATGCTGGCGCGGGATGGAGGTGTTTGTGGTGCGACGGAAGCAGCAAGCAGCGAGCAGAGGCAGCGACGCGGACCACATAAAGTGGAAGCCAAGTGGCAGCATGGACAAGTGTCATAGAAATTACGATTGCATGTGAGTGAGGAGAGCAGAGAGCATGAGGGGGGGGCTGCGAGGGAGTATGTATATATATATATATATATATATATGTATTTGTGCTTGTGTGTGTGTGTGTGTGTATTGCAATACAAGCAGAACGCAGGGCAAATGCAAGAGACCAAATCAAATCGGCTGCCAAAGCAGCCAAAGACAAGAATGACAAGCAAAGCAAGACAAGCACAAGAAAACGAAGAAGCAGCAGAAGAAAACGAACAAGAAGAAGAAGTAGTAAGAGCAAGCAGAAGTGCCATAAGAAGAGCAAAGACAGAGAGAGAGAGAGAGAGAGGGTAAAGGGGAGGCAGAGTAGAGGAGGCAAACTCAAGCAGGGCCACTTCAGACGAAGAAGAGTCCGACAGACGGTTAGACAGATGGACAGGCCATTTTAATGGTGTTGTTGTTCTTGTTGTTGCTATAGTTGCTGCTCTTGTTGTTGTTGCTGTTGTAGTGCTGGTGGTGGTGGTGGTTGCTGGCGGCCATTGGGGACGCGTCAGGTGCGGAAATGCCATAAGCTTTGAGCTGATGACGCGCGCGCCTCGTTCATTTTTTTAGCTGTTGTGCACGTTCCGGCATCGCAGTTCTTGTGGCGTGGGCGAAGGCGGGAGGCGGGGCACAAGGCGGCAACAGCAAAGGCGGCAATTGTCCAAAGTGAAGCGCAGCCGAGGGCAGTTTGTCAGTTCATCATTCCCATCAGTTCATCATGCCATCAGTTACCGTTGACAGTTCAAGTGTTTACAGTCAGTTTCAATTTTTGTGAAATTACGTAATTGAATTAGGCATCTTAAGTAACGATAGTACACACTATACACCATGCCATGCCATGCTATATAGAGAATAGATGCACAGAACTAGACCTATATTAATGTATCAGCTCATCCTCACCATTCATCTTGGCTTCGACTTTGTCAACAAATCAAAAACTAACTAAGTGTATTTTTCAAAATTCGCAATTTGATTGTGAGTATAAATATTATTGATAAGTCTTCTAGCACTATCATGTTGTATTATTCCGAACGACCTCAACTAATTGCAATCTTATCAGCTGCTACTCAAAAACTTTCTACTCAAAATACAAGTCTCGAGGTAAACAACTCTTGCAATGATCAAGGGAACTGCAAACTAAAGAATTGCAAGTATCAGAAGTGTATATATAACTTGTATTATAACTTGTAACTCTTTGTCATAAATAACTTGTAAAGTTAGAAAATAATATGATAGGATATAAGGTGCGAGAAACAACATGAGATATAATATGAAATAGAGCTTAAAGTAATATAATAAGACACTTTTATAACAGAGTTTATCCTCGAAGAAAAAAACATGCTGCAGCATCCTACAACTTAAACTTATGGATAGAGTATTTCATATAAGTCTAGATGCACTACTTGACAACCTGCCAAGTACATTCATAAAGGCTACAAATTGACACTCTAATATACAATTCAATAAATAAGCCATTGTTATAATCATAGATAGAAATCACACAGATGTAATTTGCGAAATAACCTAAGTTAAATTTATGAATACACATAATCCTAAGAACAATTGTTATATCACCTTCAGATATAAGCTGAGATACAGTTTAAACTATTATTTGAGTATTTTTATATGAATAACAAGCTGCAATGTAGCGTCAAATATACTCCTATTGTACATGAATAGATACAAGTAGATGCCCTCCATGACTAGTACAACTTATACAGTGTGGTATATACTAATACAATTAAGTGAAGTTAAGCAATTTAGAAGTATTTTTAACAATCAATAATAATAAATACAATCCAAGATACACTCCTTACTACAATCTGAGATACATTCAGTGCAACAAACTATCATGCAGAGTATCTTGCAGTCGTTCAAATCGTCTAACCGACAGCATCCCGGCACTATTGCATCTTTACACCTATCACTTAGTTCCCCCTTTCCTTCTTCACTATTTCTCTCTCTCCTTCCCTCCCTTTGTGTTGCATTACAATTGGCAATCGGCAGCTAATAAACTGCCCATAATCGGGCTAATTGTGCGATGTTATAGTATTTAAAATCGGCTATTAAGCTGCCACTGCCACTGGCAGTGACGTTGCGAAGGCAGCCAACGATAAATGCCATTTTCAAATGAACAATAAAACAATTAGCAATTGTAGTTTTTGAATATCAATAAAACATAACAGCAATTAAAATGTCACTGGCGAAAATCACTCACAGTCGCCAACAGCAGCACAGCAGCAACAACTGTCAAAGATACAGAAACATATATACAGATACAACTACACAGACATGCATATGTTAGTTGTAATGTAGTTGTAGATACACACACACACATTCACATGCATACTCAGATACATCAGTTGTTTGTGGGGCTGACATTGTGAACGCGTACTTTTGTGCTTCACTGTATTTATGAGTGTCTAGTGTGTGTATATATATGTGTATATGTGTATATCTGTGTGCCTGTGTGTGTGTATCTTTAATTTAATTGCCAATGATACGCGTCACTCGCAGCACAAAGCGATACATTACGATGCTATCTGCGCGACGAGTCAGCGCCAGCGATTCGATTTGTTTAGTGGAACCAAACCACTATTTAGATACCCTAAGTGATAACCAACTGTAACTGTAACTTGTTCTATCTCTGAGAATACCCTAAGCCAGCAGGGAGATTCCCTAACTTAGTTACATCTTCCATCTTTAACTGCAGTAGAGCTTATACTAAGTATATGTGTAGTATGTATCTTCTTCTCTTTCTTCTCTTCTCTCTTCTCTTGTTAGCGCATTTAGCAATTTCTATTCAAACTTGTCTTCTTTGTTTTTTTTTCATTTGTTTGTTATTTTCAACGCGTCGCACATAAAGCTAAACGATACTTTGCAAGCACTTCTGATGGACTTCCCTTGAACGAGGCAACGCGACGTCAATCGCTGACTTAAACTTAAAGCTGAACCTGAACAAACGAAGCTCAGCCCGGATTCCCCAGTTTCCCCGGAATCCCCTAATTAACTTACTATCTGCATTCGTCTTTGAATTAATTGGCAAAGCCATGAAACGATTTCTCGATATTTACATTATAAAATTGTTTGAGATTTGCTAAGTATAGAATAGGAATAGTTAGTTATGGAAACTGTTATAATTACCAAGTAGATCTAATATGATATAATTGCAGTAGACATCACTTGATTAACTTCGTAATAAATGTAAAAATGTAAAATATAATAAAAATATGGAACAATGTAATATTAAATATAAACATATAATATACGCTGATCAAGTTAATTTTAAATGCTATTATGCAATTTACAAGTTACAATATTTCCATTTAAGAGTAGTGGGCATCGTACAATTAGGTTCAAGGTACATGTATTTACATATATATAACATATATTGATAAGATATCTTTTCTTATACGTTATAAATACATCATTCGATTCTACTGCTGTGTCTTCAAATATAATTTAAGTTACTATTTAAACTATAAAAGTATTGTGTAACAACTTGAAAAATTTTATTAGATATAAGAGGATAGACTCCTATGTACAGTCAAAAAGAGACTGTAGTAGTATAAATGAAAGATTCTTATACGATATATAATTACTTAAAGTTCTGTAGAATAGTTTTATTTCTACCTGTATCTGTATCCTTGTATCTTCGATTAATATTCTATATGATTCTTTACGCTCATATATTTTTTAAATCTTTCTATTATATCGAAATCTACGATTCTTTGCGCTCATCTGCAGATCAAATCATCCTTATGTCTTCTATTTTTCAACATCTTCCCTTTCTGTTCTCTATATCTTCTCAGTTCTGCTCTCATCTCATTCAAAACAAAGTTGTCAGCTTTGGCTTAGGGTGATTGGATAAGCAGATAGATGGATTGTGGATTGTTTCGCAGTGGGTTGGGCTGTGTAGCTAGGTAGCTAGCCAGGTGGAGGCGTAGCAGGGGAAGAGGTATTTACCTGAATGCAGTGAAGCGTGTAGCTTCGTATTGTCGATTGTTGATTGTTGATGCTGGCATTGTCTGTGTGCTTCACTTGCCATTAGAAATGCGTTGCCCTGGGCGAGGAGGAAGCGCCCCGATGCTATCAATGGCCCCCGATCTGGTGTTAAATTTAATTTATGGCAACGCTGCATGCTCTACATACGAACAGAGAGAGGGACCAGAGACCAGGGCGATGTCAAAAGGTGCGCCACACTTGGGTCAAGCTGGGTGAGCAGCAGCAGCAGCAGCAGCAGAAGGAGGAGGGGGAGGGAGCAGGGGAGGGCCTGAGGCAGGCAGAATGGTCTCCAATCGCTAATTGTCATCGACACGGGGCTTTGTGTTTTGTTTAGCTTGTTTTCTGTTGATGTTTTGCAGCTGTGGTTGGCTACGGTAAATGTGGGAATGGCAGAGTCAACTGTGAATGCTGTGCTGAGCTTCTTCTGCCTCGTGCTCTGCCGATCTCCAGCTGATGATGGGCAGCTGCTTCACGACTGATGCTGCTGCTGCTGTTCGACTTGGCTTGACTTGAGTTGAGTTGACTTGGCGTGTTTTCTGCCGTGCTATCTGCCCAAAATTATCAGCTGAGCTGACCTCGTTTGCTGCCACCTTCCCCTAGAGTGCTCTGCCTGCCTCGGCCTATTCATCTGCTGCCTCAGCTGCCCCTGCTGTTGCTGCCTCTGCTGCTGTTGCTGCCGCTGTGCAGCGCGTTTATTCAATTTATTTCTATTGCTGGGGACAGTCTTCATTGCCGCCGCTGGCGACGTCTTTGGGTTTGTGGCCAATTGTCATTGTACTAATTCCATTAAACGACGACGACGACGACGACGACGACGCTGCTGCTGCTTGCTTCTTGCTGCTGCTGCTTGCGTGCTTGTGTAATTGAAGAGCTCATCACCAGCGGCTGAGGCGGCAGCAGCAGCAGCAACAACAACTCGATGGATTGCTCGTTCCATGCTTCATTGAGTCTACTACATGAGCACTAAGTACACATGTCTGTGACTGTGTGTGTGACTGTATGCGTGACTGTATGCGTGACTGTGTGTGTGACTGTGTCTTTCTCTGTGTGTGTCTGGTTTGCGTGCTCGAGTGTCAGTTTGTCTATTGAGACATTTGACGCCTTCACTGTCGCTGACGTCGCCGCTGCTGCTGCCTTTGCGGCAGCTCCCTCGGCCCCTGTCTCTTTCCCCTTCTGTTGTCGCTGCCTTCGCCACCATTGCCTCTGCTGCCACTGCCTCTGCCCCTGCCTGTACTGCTGCTGTCGTTATCAGCGCTTCAAATTCTTCTTTCAAATCGCTTTGCCTGCTGCGCTTTGCTGCCTGCCCGGGCCAAGCAGCCACCCAGCGACGCCAGTCCCATCCAGAGCCTGCTGCCCCTCACCCCTAACCCCTGCACCGCTTTGCAGTCGCTTATCGTGACGAGGGCAACTGCGAAGCAGCCGAAACGAGGCCGTCGTCATCGTTGGCGACGTCGTCGTCCAATGCAATTTTCTAATAATTTTTTGCCATTGTGTGTGTGCGCACATGTGTGTGCTCATGTGTGTGCCCATGTGCGTGTGTATGTGCGTGTGTGTGTGGCACTTGTAATCAGCATTAAAGCGCTTCACAAGTTGCAGCATGAGTTCAGCAACAGCAGCAGCAACAGCAGCTCCGCCAGTTTCCTTTGACTCTTCAGAATTCTTGCCCCCATTAGCCCCCATATTGAAGGCAGTGCCACGCCCCCTTCTCTTCTCCCAGTGCCTTCTTCCCCGCCAAATTCTAATGAATATGTTAAATCTGACCTAATTTTCGAGCGACAGCAGAAAAAATGCTGCGCGCTTAAATGAATTCGCATAATTAGATGCAGCACAGCGCAAGATGCAACAGCTGCTGCTGCCGACGTCGCAGTCGACGCAACAGCACAGCAACTGCGTCTG
Organism: Zaprionus davidi; assembly: GCA_018903715.1. Taxonomy (NCBI): domain Eukaryota; kingdom Metazoa; phylum Arthropoda; class Insecta; order Diptera; family Drosophilidae; genus Zaprionus; species Zaprionus davidi. Next base: position 8,626,251 of record JAEIGL010000006.1, read on the forward strand.
TTATGCAATTGTGAGGGAGTGAAGGGGAGTGGCATATGAACTATTTTGCACATGAAATGCGTTAATTGCGAAATGAATATGAGAAATGGCTGTGCCAAGGAGGGATATGGGAAACTGTGGCAGGGATTGGGTATACCAGTAAAAGAAGGTACAGGAAGGTACTATTTATTAGGAAAGTAATTAATAGTAAGTAATGCGAATATGTGGATAATATAATATATATGTATATAATACAATGGGGATCTAAAAAACTACAGATTTTAATTATTTAGTAATTTAATAGATACTTCAACCAAACTCATTAGAATATTTGTATTTATTTATATTTATAAATACTATATTTATATTAATATTTGCTTTACTCGTATTTGATTCTTGATTCTTGAATCTTCTTAAAAGCCTTAAAAATTGTATCTGACTAAGATATAATTAAATATAAATATAGGTTAAATATAAGTTAAAAAGATGGTATTGTTATGATTTTTCAATAAGCAACAACCTAGATATTCCAATTATGCCCTTTATATCAAAGAATCGAAGTGAAGTTTGCTTGATATTTCATAAAATCAACTAATTAAAATATATTAAAGCATTCTTTATTTCCATTAATTAGAATACTTATAACTGTAAGCTTATAAGTCATATAACAAATTAAACTTAATTAGTATCATATAAATATTAGGAGAAAAAGATTTTCAATATTCAGAGGCAATCTTGAAGTATATTTTGTTTAAAATATATAACATCAAATAATTTCATGCATACATTTATATTTCATTAGCAAAATATATATAATCTGAGAAAATTGTACACTAAAGAATTTTCATTCTCATTTAAATCATATTTATTTTTAAAGTTTCCATTAAATTTTTATTCATAATTTAATGGAAATTTCCGGTGTGGTGTGTGCATGTCAAAATTCTAGCCTTTAACTGCCACACGCACGCATAAATTCACATTATTTTCCGCTCCACGCGCTGTTTATTATCATAAGCAGGACCCAACGTAGTTCTATCCCAATCCCAGTCCCAGTCGCAGCTCTTTTCGCTTTTATCCGCTTTGTCTGCTTTGTGCGTTTATCTGTTTGCCTGTCCGATTATGCGAGGATATGTCGACGGTCAGCTTGGCATGATTTATCATGCTGTAAAATCGCTGGTAAATATGCTTTCTGCAGTAAAGCCCATTTTGATGCCAATTCGACAGCTTATCGCACTCAATTTGCATATATCTTCACAAAATTGAACAATAATTTGCCTTTACCTGTATTGATCAATATGAAATTTTACAGATACCTTTTATAGGACATAATTAATTAATTCGTCAAAGGTCCACACTGCATACGCTGTATAAATCAAAATATATCTGTTTTACTTCCTTGGATTTTCATGAAATTTCATATAAAACGAAATATAACTTCAATATATCTTTAGATTTTCATGAAATTTGACAGAGAGCTTCTACAGGGTATATTAATATTATAACTCGAAGGGGTTTAATCTAACCTTGTTATAACTGCATATACTTATATACATTAAACCTTTTTAGATTCTTATTATATTTAGAATAAATCTTCTACATCTTCTTCGTTAATAACTCAAAGATCTTTATTCTGTTCGGGCTATATCTGCAAATACAACCATTAAACAAGTTTAGATTTAAATGAAATTAAGCAGTAATCTTCTAGAAGGTATACTTCTTTTATAACTCGAAGGTCTTCAATCTATTCCTACTATAACTCCAATTATAACCATTAAAATTCTTTAGATTTCCATGAAATTCAACAGAGATCTTCTACAGGGCATACCTCGTTCGTTAGCCAAAGGTCTTCACTGTAGTCGGCCTACAACTCGAATTACACACGCCACATTCCACCGCAAGCGGAATGCATGAGAAATACACGCACAGGCCTGGGCTAGAACAGATTTTAGTGGTCAGCGCGCAAATGGAAGCGGCCACAGAAATTCGAGTGCCAAATACTTTTGGCTGACACAGATGTCAGAGTTGTCAACATCAAGCGAAGCGAAGCGCATAGGAGTAGGAGTGGCGGGGGGAGGGGACGGAGTGGAGAGAGGATTGGTCAGCACATTGAGCGAAGCAACAGACCACAAAGCGTTGCCTCAGCGTCGCCCACATTGTTCACTTTGTGCGCCTCATTGGACGCGACTTTATTGGCCCCCCAGCTACAGTGACCTCTTCAGCACGGTCCCTGCTCCTGCCCCTTGCCCCTGCCCTTCCCCACTCGTTAACAGTTCTTAAAAAAAACTTTTGAAAATTGCCTGTCATGCGTTTTATTTTCACTGAGCGAGCTGTCCCTGTCTCGCCCCTGGCCCTCCCTTCGGGCCAAAAAGAAAAATTAAGACATTTAACGCTTTTTTCATTACCCATTGTCATTGCCCGCCATTAGCAACGCCTCCCACGCCCCCTTCTTCCATGCGGTCTGTTGCCTACAGCGTGTGCTCTGTGGACCCAGGCACAACTTTGTTTGTCCAGGCGACATGTCTCAACAAATCCTCCCAGCCCACTCTTGCCTCTCCTTCCCCTTCAGCTGTTGTTGTTCTTGTTTTTTGTGGGTTTCTCCGCTTTCCCCGCGTAATCGGGTGTGTGCTGCGTGGAAATTTGATAAACTGCCTTGCGACTTCGACTTTATTGCTGTTTTGGCACAAAATTCCTTTTTATTTTTATTTGCCATGGCCAATTTTTGGTGGGGCTACTTCCTTCTTCGATTCCTCGATTTCGTCTCGATTCTCCTCTCTTTCTTCTCCCCGCATTGTTAGTATTTTTTATTTACTTTTATGTGTTTATTATTTGACGCTGGCTTTGGTACTTGGCCAAGCGCAAAATTGCGACATTTCGTGATGTTCTATGGGACAAAATTGGCTAGAAAGAAGGCGAAGGAGAGCAGCAGAGGCGCAAGAATTTAATTTGCTTAGATGAGTGCGGTGGATTTTGTTTCGATTGATATGGAAGTTATTCTATCTGGGGAGTTTGGAAAGGAGAGAAGGCAAGATATAGATATAGCTAACATGAAAGAGGGAGGAAGGGAAATAAAAAGAAAGAAAGTTTATACGTTAGAGACATATCAGCACAAGGGCATAGGTACATAGGACATAGGAGATTAAAGTAGAGCTAAATGGAACACTGAGAAGAAAGGAGAGGTATTGCATAGTGAAAAATTAAATAGAGATAGAAAAATAATAAGTTAAACAGAAGGAGAAATGAAACAAGCCAGAAAAAGGAATGAGTATTAGTGAGAAAGACAGAGAGATAGAAGAGGGGATAGAGGTTGAGACAGGACAATGAAGTTAACTGTAAGGAAAGAAGAGGTAAAGATTAAGAAGTTTGATAGTAAAATATACCTAATTCTTCCTTTATTATTTCCCTATAACTACTGTAATCTGTAATCCCTTTTAATCAGTTTCCATTTCATTAGTATAAAATTTTCTTCAAATAAGTTTTCAATTACGCAATAAGTTAATTCATTTAAGTTCGCTTAGTGCAGACTTAGAGAGTTGTGTCCGCGCTACTAGGCAAGGTTACACAGGGGGATTATACAAAGTGTCTGTCTACCTTAGCTGCCTCAGCTACCTTCCGATGACTTCATTGCGGGCTCAGTCTGCAACTTGGCTAACTTTCTGTTGCTGTTTCGGCTGCGAGACGCGCCCAGTTGTTAACAATTGGTTGAGGCTTTTTGTTATGCCAACAGCTGCAGTTGCAGCAGTAGCAGCAGCAACGGCAGAGGCAGGGGCGGAGGCAGCGGCAGAGGCGATGAAGGCAACCGACCCGAGTACAATAATAAATAAACAGAGAGGCCACTTGAAATTGGATCGCCAAAAAAGGAAAATAAACAGAAGCAGCAACTGAGACAGGCACAATAAACACAGTTTTCACTTTTCTGACACTTGACTTGTGTGTCCAGAAGTCACCAGAGCAGACCCTCTGATGATGTCACACACACACACACACACACACACATACATTCATACACTCTGAGGAAGATAGCCCAACTACGTCAACAATAACTCATAAATGAAAAGTGAAAATCGCGTAGAAAGTTGCGCAAATTCTTTGGCCTCCAGTCGAGGCTTCGCGAACGAGAGAGGTGAGGGGTCCCCCGACTGTACCACATAACGGACTGCGACTCCATCTCGAGATACAGTTAAATATTTGCTTGAGTGTCACGCTTCTTTACATCATCATCATCCGCGTCCGCATCCACATCCACATCCACATCATCATCATTATGTTCGCTTTTATTATTATCACACATTATCATTGTCATCGGAGCCCAGACGGAGACGGAGACGGAGATGGAGACGACTGCGTCGCATCCTGCGTACGTTTTTTGGGACACTGCGCACTGGGTGAAATCGCAAGCGATCTATTTGAGAGAGCTCCATGGCTCTACGTGCTGCTTACGCCCAGTTGGAGCAGAAGTCGCAGCCAGATGACATTGATATAATCATTGGGCGCGTGCCGAGAGCGAGACGGCGACAGAGTGACAGACAGATCTCTCAGAGATAACCACGTGGGCAACTGATAGCGCTAGGAATGCAGCGGTGACCCTTTTGACTTTTGCTTTCAATTTGTATACCTTTTATCTATTTCTTCTTCCTCTTCTTCTTCATGTTGCTGTCTTTAATCTTCGCAGTGAGTCTATTTGTCTGTCTGTCTTGGCTTTGCCTGCATTTGCTTAGCATAAATTGCTAGACCCATGTGGCATTCGCTTTCGGTTTCTATGTAATTTATGCCTAGTCTGCTCTTGAGGAGGTCAAAGCTACATGGCAAACCCAGCCAAAGTAGGTGACAAGAACTATGTAAATGGACGGCTCTATGGACGAGTCTAAGGGGAGTTCTTTGCTGAAATAATTGGAACACTCTCTGGTCAACTTGGACTTGCAGTGGAATGCAGTGAAGATCGCAGAGGGAATGTGTATGAATAGGCATATGAATAGTTATCAATAATACAATTATATTGATTTGAGGTTCATGTACAGCGAATATAAAACAATCTAAAGAAGTTAGTTGTAGCATCTTCCCTTCAATACTTTTTCTTCTCATTTCAACACCTTCCCATAAACGATATAGTAAACTTTGCCAGTTCGATGGCCAAAGTAATGCCAAATAATAAAATGGAATCAGTTTAGTCATATAATCTAATGCTTATAAGGTGTCACAGCCTGCTTCAGCTATACATATGACAAAGTATGAGCCATTAAGCCAACGATAGAACCCTCTTCGCATGTGTCACATGAGCTGCAATTTGGGCTTCACATGGCGAGCATAAGTTAACCATTTATATGTGCCCATTTCAAACGTGGCTCGCACTGACAAGGGATGCCACGCAGCACCAAGAAACGCAGCACCAAGGCTGCAGAGGGGCAGGCAGAGGTTGTTGCCAAGGACCTTCAAGGCGGCTTTCTGGTTTTGGGGGGCGGCATTTAAATAAACAATGTGCACTGCTTTAAATTTATGCGCATATCAAGCTGACAAGGTTATGAAAATGCTAACACAGCCAGATGGGACGGGACTGCCGAGACTTTCTGTATATTTCTTGCTGTCTTCCCTTCCTTCCATCTCTCTCCTCTGTCTCTCTGTCTTATGCCTGGCTCATCTTTTGCTTAGACTCTGCTGTCTTCCTCTTCGTTGTCTGTGTTTTTGGATTTTCGGCAATACCCAAACATCAGGTGGATGCGTCACACGGTTGAATCACCCACACATACCCTCCCCCACCCTACATGGCACCCCTAGCACAGCCTCTAGTGTCGGCTGTGGCATAGGCGTCTGTTGTAAATATTCCGAGCATAATTGAAATGTAAATTTTATGAGAGTTTATGCAAACAAATTTGTGGCACAGAGACAAAAAGTGCAAAGCTCTTAAGACCTGCTATGGGAGTTGGGTTTAGGCTAAAACTAGCTAGACGAATACTCATATGAAAGGTGATATCCGCTGTAAGCCTTAAAGTGCCAGCGATAGTAATGGGAATTGAAATGTGTTGCAAAAACTGTGAGTGTAAATTATATGAGAGAGATGCTACTTTCATTTGTAATATCTGAACAGCACAGGGTTATCTGACTTATGAATACAGTAAATAAAACTTTAAAACATTAATTTTCAGTTAGGTCTTCTTTTCAGTATTGATATTTAATACTAACCATTTTCTCAAGGGATATGATATGATTTATATATGATTTCTGTTATTAACCTCAAACTTTAATTATATATAATAAGGTTACAGTCCTTATATTCTCAATTACAAAAGCATAATACTGCATAAGATCAATACTTATGATTTCTTTTTTATGACATTTTTCCATTGGCCATAACTTCAAATTTGAATGTTATTTCATTGAACATCATTGAATACCCTATCCCTCCTCAATCACCTAAGCTCATCTTCTTCATGATTTCCTTTGCTCGATACATGATTTCTTTTGTTCGGCCTTAACCTCAAATTGTAATATTATTTGACGAAAACTTGCTCCTTTTAAAAATGACAGCATTATTAAATGCAATCACTTCTTACTGTTACAGAGCTTTATAGGTCACCTCTTTATGTAGGCGGTAAAATTTCTCATTCTCTTTTTAGCCATAACCTCAAACTTAAATATTATTTGATAAAACTCCTTTCTAATATGTCTCAATCATTAAATGTTATGCTTACTTATTCAGTACATATCATTATCAATCCCATTTCATTTCTCTTCTTCAGCTATAACTTCAAACTGGAATATTTCGATATATGAACATTTTAAACAGTAATATAGAATACTTCTTCATAGACCCTGTATTATTTATACTGTATAGTTATAACTTCTAACTTGAATATTATACTTTAAGCCTATTTAGTCAGTGCAGATCTTTATCAATATATGATTAATATGATTTCTCTTATTCAGCCATAACCTCAAACTGCACAAAACGTTGCGAATTGCGATCATTAACATTTTGCATACATAGTTTGTGTGTGCCCAATAAAATGTGTGCATACTATTTGCAAAATGGCTTTCGGGTATTACACTTTTTTAGTGTGGTATACACCGCTTTATGGCCAACATGCGGTTACACACACACACACACCGTTGTGGCTAAGCCGAACCTAGCGACAAAGGTAGCAGCAGCAGAGGCAGCAGGTTACCCAGACGTGACTTTGGCTGCATTTTTGCGGTGTCTTAAGACGCTCTTACGACAGCGACGGGACACCGTTGCGGGTAGTGGGCGTGGGTGTGGCACTTGTATAAGACGCCATTTCACCAGTTTCATAATCCACCATCACAAAAAAAGGTTGTAAATGCGTTGGCCATTTTTGGCAGGGACTCTGCGCTTCCTCGTCCCGTTGGTGTGCATAAAACGAGGCTTATTAAATTTCGCTCGATTTTAATAAGCAACATTCGAGGGAGTTTTTATTTCATTTTGCTCTCTGTTAAAAAACATTCCTAGAAACAAAGTAAAAACGCAACGGCAATTATGTGTTTTTTTCCCCGTCCCCCCTCCCCCTTCCCCGACACACAGAAAAAAAGCTGAAAACATTTTCAGCTGCCGACGTCGCTTTTTAATGAATTTTTCACGCGCGCTTTGCAATTGAAGCTCATTTTGCATAGGCACGTTTTTCCGACTCTTGTTGTCGTTGTTGTTGCTTCCACTCTTCATGTTGTTGTTGTTGCTGTTGCTGTTGTTAAGCTGTTTGCCGCGCATGAAAGCGAAAACTAGCGAAACTAAAATGTTATTACGTATACGCGCAGTTAGCCCGCGTCCATACAAAATTTGGGTCAATTTTTGTAGATTTTTCCAAAAACATTTTACGCGCCTATGCAAAACATACACTCCACACACACACACAGATACAGTTCAATGACTTCCATTTTAGATTTTACAATACAAAAACCGCCAGAAAATAAAACTTGTTTCAACAAAAAGAGAACGCAGAAGAGGCAGAAGCGCAGCTGGCGGCATTTTTGGCAACCCTCAAGTCGCCCTGTTTGCGAAAACGAGTTCACCAGCCTATTCTCCCTCTTTTAATTGTTATTATATTTCTGTAGACGACGCTGTTGTGGCTGCTGTTGTTGTTGCTGCTGCTGCTGTTACTGTTTCTGTTTTGTTGGCTAACAAATAAAACATAAATGAGCTGCGTTTTGTGGCCTAATTAGTTTCACCTGTGTCAACGTGCAAACAAAGCCCGAGTGCCCGCCTCCAGTGCCAGAAGGAAGCTTGTTAATGAAGAAGACAAAGCTTCGTTACAGTCTGCCGCATAAATAATACAAACTGGGAAGACGATGAGGGAGGGAAAAGCGAAAACATCAACACCTTATAAAGTTGTTTTCTGTTTCAAAAACACGATTATAAATGTATTTAAAAAAAGATCAACTCAATGTATAATTGAGTGCGCTGTGAAAGGGAGAGAGAAGACTGCACAGAGTCGTGGAAGATTGCATGTACTATATATGAATACATATAATACCCATATGTGTGTGCACATTCTGCCGGAAAGTGATTCATGAACTCATGAGCCAAGGCCACCGCGCTGTGAGTGTGGGCGAGTGCATGATAAGCCATGGCGCTTGGATCTAATATGACTTATTAGAATGGCACGAGAGAATGAAACAATTTCAACTTCTCCAGAGATCTGTTTTCTACACATATTATGTTAGCTCTTGCGATAGTCAAGTAGGAATGTTGGAGCAACAGTAGCTGTAATAGATAATGGTATACAACAGGCATTTTACGCATTTGCAAACCTCTTTTATCTTACTTGAGAGCTTCACAATGTTGTCGGTACATTATAACATGGGATTGCCAATTCCAGGCACCTCTTTTATCTTAACTTAGCAATAAATGAGTTGCAGCAGTAAGTTAAAGATTCTATACTAGTCTTACCTTATTCAAAAACCTTAATTCAATTGTGTCTATTCGTTTTCTATCTGTTTTATCTTACTAAGTTGGAATTATTTTAGTTTCTCTACAAAATCTTAATTTAAGTTAGCTTAAAGTTTGTAATACTTCAATAGAAATAAACTTGACTCACTTTATTCCTTAGTTTTTCATATTCAAAATACTGTTTTATTACTATTCAAATTTGACATTGCAAATAAATATGAAAATATACGATATCAAATCTCACTTACCAAAGACCTTCCAATACTGATAATCACATAATTGTTCTCTTTGGGCAATCCCAACTCAAGCACTATAAAGTTCCCATCGAAAGCGATTAGTACTGTGATTTGCACCCTCAGAAAAAACCAGAAAACAAGAAAACACTAATAAACAATGCGAAACACATACACACACAGACAATTCCAGGAATTGTTTACCACCTTCGACGGGTAACCAGCAGATCGGAGTCGGGCCTCGTCACTGTGGCACTTGGTCAGCTAACCCATAAAAATATGTCGAGGCTTCTGGGAAGTAAAATCAATGAACAAGAACTAGTCGAGTCGACCCAGTCAGCCGAGAGAATGAATAACAGAAAACACAAATACCCCAAGCCAAGTGGGAAGGGGCGAGTGCGAGACACGGCGGGGAACTTATGGAAAAATGTAAATTATTGAACAGAATTAATTCAATGTTCAAGTCACACGTTTTACGTGCGAGAAAGACAAACGTAAACAGCGCATAGAATACCAAGAACAAACAAAATAAACAAAATTGTCAAAAAGCGAAACGACGTGAAGAAACCGTAGAACGATACAAAATGAGAAAACGAAACCAAAATGAAAAACGAAAATGAAACGTAAAGTCAACTTTTGATTTCATTTCAGCTGATTTTGAATTCAATCAGCGAAGAGAGGGGGACAAGGAGAGAGGTAAGATAGTCGCCGTACAAAACTATAAACATTCACTTTCTACACGACCACTGGGAAAGACCTTAGGGGGGAACTGTCGACAATTGTTGCTATTTTTATCGTGTCTGCTGGGTCGCTGCTAATTGCGTAGGCGCTGCCCGGAATGACCAAGTAGACCGTACAAATCTAGCATTAGTTCCGCTACCCGCAACCCGCAACCCGCTTGGGCCCTACCGGAACTGGTCGCTTGTAGGTGAAGGTCGCTACACGTTTTTGTTCTCTTCTCGGTTCTCTTTTGGTTGTCAAATGATTTATTGGATATTCATGCCTGCCAATTGAATTGAATCTTTAAGATACTCAGAGAGAATACTCGGGTAAATCGTGATAGAAAGAGGTAGATAAAGAGAGGAAGATGAAGAGAAACTGGTAGAAATGAGAGTGATGAAGACAGCGTTAAATAGGTATCTAGTCGATAACTAGTATAGCTGCCAAAGAGATTATCCTCATATGCTTGTCCATCCAGCTGATATCGCAATCAAACTTGGCAGATTGCACATTTATATTGCTACCTATATGCTGTTTAAACTTTAGCTTAATAATACCACTATAACTCATTGTAAATATGGGAACAATCTTTCCAATATCAAGTTGTGATAGGAATCTTTCTATCTCCTTTCATTAACAATATACCTATCCACTCTTTTCCATTCTATCATAATCAAAAGTAATATAACATATAGTGATCATATAAATAATCACTACGAATAAAAGTTTCTTATAAAATAGGTTCCATTATAATAGATAAATGGTGTCTCACAGCGCACAATTGCTGCTAATGGGCAATTGAGCTGGGAATAGCTGAGATACATTTTGGAAAGAATGGAACTCACTATTCTCTTCTTTAAGAATGAATAATCCAGCTCCCACAATATTTGTGCGTAATCTCAGTAATCTCCAATTTTGTTGCGATAAGCTTCGTGTCTTCTCTTGCCATGGACTCTGCGAAGAAACAACGAAGATTCCGACCAAAAGAGACGAAGCAAAGACGACAAGTGCAAATTATATAGTATTAAAATGTTGTTGTCGTACCTAAAGTGCTTTTAATGTTTATTAATTATGCAATTAAATGTTGCTGGTCATTTAATTGTTTAATATAAAAAGCTTTGCTATCCAAATTGTTGTTTTTGCTGCTGTTGTTTGTTGTGCTGCTGTTGCCTTTGGTCTCTGCGGTTGGGCCCTCTTTTCTTTCAAATGACGCTCTAATGCGCATTTAATTTGACACTTTTGGCCCGACTTTTGACACTGGATGGATCTCTGTGGAGTATGCCTCGTGCTGCCTCGTGGCTAATGGGCGCATGGGTGCCCCCGTCGACAAAGTCTTAGCCGATGTTCGGGCGAATTATGTCAGCTAATTATTTAGTTAACATCATCAACAGCAACAGCAGCAGCGACGTCGGCCACAAAACGCCATGAAACGCCAAACAATTGTGCGCAATTTTTCTATTCATTGAGTGGAAATTGTTTTTGTTCAACGCTTTTTCAGTTGAGTGGCCCCCTCCCCCTCTGCCCTGTTAGGTCTCACTCTCTCTCTGTATATATATATATATATAATTTTCAAGACCCTGAGATGGCGCACAGTTCCAAGGTCAACGTATTTAGCATTAGTTAGATGGGCTGCTCCGTGTGCTCCGCATGCATTAGAAAAGCACGAAGCGGCACGGAAGACGTCACCAGCAACGCAGAAGATTTCTTCTCGATTCTCTTGCTCTGGCTTTTGCTGTTGCTATTTCTGTTTTCTGTTTCTTTTGCCTTTGCTTTTGTTCTGGTTCTGGTTGCGGGCTCTGCCCAAAGCTGCTGCTGCTTCTGCTGCTGCTGCTGCCTGTCGCAAGTCTCCAAGGCCATATAAATTATGATAATCATAAGAATTACTTGCCGCGCGCTGTCTCATACAATTTTTCGAGCTGCCACCCTCCCTCGCACTGCCTCCCACAAGTCGCATCGCTGCGTTACATAACAAACAAACGAACGAACAAACCGCAAAACGCCAACAGCAACGGCAACGTCAAAGCCAAAGGCAGAGCCAAAGGCAAAGCCAAAAACGCGCGCTTAATAAATATGTGAGAATTTTCAATAAAATACAATACCATCGTTTGGTCATGGACTTCAAATATTTTACGTTCTTCTTTACGTGCTTCATTTCAAATTTAACGTTAACGATTGACTTTCCCTTTTCTGAATACCCTATCAGGAAAGGGAAGGTGGCTAAAAGGGGGTAGATTCGGCCTGTGCACGAGTGGGCAACAGGTTGAAGGAGGCTTGACAGACTATTATTATTGAATAAATATTTATTTTAATTTTGTTTTTCCTTAATTAAATTTGTTTACTTTTTATTTGTGTTAATTAGGAAATATGCGATCCAAAATTTGTTGCAGAGGATTGGGAAACCCAAAAATACAGCCAATTAGATAATCCTTTTGGTTTTTTAAAATTATTAACTTTTTTTTTGCTTGAAATCAATAAAGCTAGTCAAGATTAGTGTATAACAGTCAATACTATTAATTCCAATTTCAAATATACACAAAATATATTAAATTTAGATTGAGTTGTGTTAAACAATTCAAATTTTTATTAATATATTTCATATATCCCCGTGTTAGACATTTTTAGAAAATGAAAAACATTAAATTTAAAGTTAAATCAATTAAACTTAATCAAAGTCGTGCTGAAAATCTAATCAATATCAATTTCTATACTCCATTAGATAGTCTCTTTTGTGTACAGAGTAGTCAGCAGTCGTGTCCGCCTCATTGTGTCCCTCTTTATTTGTTCTTGTTGTTTATTCTGCACGGGATTTCCTCACAGAGCTTTAGAATTGATGAATGTTCTTTAAGAAGTACTCCGGATGGCAATTCGAATGAAATATTCCCCCCCATCAAATGCATTTCAATGAAAGCAAAGTCGCGAGTTACGATAAGCACTTGGTGGGGCTAATACGTGCCACATTGATGGACTACCAAGAATGACAGTTAGCCACGAGTGGGAAGCAGAGCTGCAGTTACACTGACACGTGTGGGTAGTGAGGTAATATAGCTTTGATTATTAATCATGTGCAAAGGAAGGTGCTCACTTTAACAGATTTGATGGCACGATGTTGAACTTTAAGAGGTTTGAGCTCATCCTAGTTCTGCTTGAATTCTATAAGGCATCGTATTCATTTTTAAATTCCTTTTTAAATTGGAACTTATAGATCTCTTAGATTATATTTAGGCTCCTAAATTATTCTGCAGAATTTAGAAATATTTAATTATCTGTGAGCTTCTATAGTATTAGTTTTTCTTTGTCAACCTAGAATTTTCCATTTCCTAGAATTTCATTCAACTCGAAGATTATCCTAGAACTAATAAGACTGCCAAATGGTCCACACAAACTCTTTAGTACCAATAGCAATCATTAGTCAACACTTAGTATAATATAGAACAGAATGGAATATATTGAAAAGTTGATATTATCATAGAACTCCTCGACAGTTACTGTGAACATAAATAAGAAAATATATCCGTATTTAATAACTCTCTATTACCATTAAAATCATTTGTAGTCTTTTTATAACGCTCTTCTCGCTGTAAAATGTATGTAAAAACCCCACATAAATATTATTGAAGGTCCCATAATATTTTCCCATATCATTTTCCATATTCAAAGGACACTGTAACCATGCGTTGCCTTCACAAACAAAAAACTCGACGATAAACCATTCGATTCGAAAGCGTTTAACATGTTAAATATGCAGTGCATCCGCAGTGCCACGCCCTGATATACCATATACCATGTTAGCTGTCTCTACGGCCACCCGTTCTCCACCTTGTGGGAGGGAAGGGGGGTGCTGTGGCTCAATCAAATCGTTTGCAAATCGTTTGCGATACATTTTCGCATTTTTTATTCAAAGCCCATCGGCAAGTGCAGCTTTTGTGTCATGTTCGACATCGATGGAGATGGACAGCGACGTGGTTGATGATGAACAGGATGATGATGATGATGATGATGTCGAGGATGATGATGTTCTTGCTGATGATGGTTGGCTTTTTCTTTTGCGCTTTTTGCTGCTTTAAATTATTAAATTCATTGCCGCTGACAGTTGACAAAACAAACGGAAAAAGACAACAACAACAGACGGAACGGTGACAACTCTGGCTACCCCAAAAAAGAGAGAAAAAAAGAATGAGTCGAAGTCTGCTCTAAAATAAAATATTGCATTGCGAGTCGAAATTCTCTGGCCACTGTGCGTGAGGATTGAGGGAGCACCAGCAGCAGACCACACGCTTGGCATATGAAATGATTTGTGCCCATTGTTCGATTGGACAGACGGACAAAGGGATGGGGAGAGGGAGAGAGAGGGATGGAGGCAGGGATCTGTCGACCATGTCGATGGCGCGTATTGATAATTGAAATCAGGCATGAAATCACTGCGGCCACTTGAATTATGGCGTTTGCCTGGCGCTTTTGTTCTCGCCAAACTGCCGACAGGCGGCTGCCGGCTGCCGGCTCTCGGTTGATTGCCACGCCTCCCCCGCCCCTGCCTGCGCATCCTCAACCTACTGTACATGCTACTGCAACTGGGGGCAGGTGAAATTTGCATAACAATTTAAAATTCTTGCACAGTAACGAGCTGCCCGAGCTGGCAATGGACTCTGCCCGTGGCTTAGCTACCCACAAGGATGCTCTTTGGCTGCCCTGCTCTCCCTCCTCCCTCCCTCTCTCCCTCCTGCTTCTACCCCTGTCTATGCCTGATTGATTACCCGCACGCGCTGCACTTCGATTGTTAACAAATTCCCCAGTCGAGCAGAGTCAGCTCAGGCTAATTAAAATTCGCATATTTCCTGCCACGGCACGATTAGAGCTAGTTCAAATTGTTCGTGCTTGGGCGCGATGTATTGACTCATCTCCGTGGTGAGGTGTAGCATGCATATACCCTGTATGCAGTGACCATTTGTGGAATGTGTTGGTCACACAAGCATTTCTTATACCTTGAAGCATATCCTATGATTCATCGGAAGTAAACAGTAGAGTCTATTTGTATTTGTTTAGAGCTTGGGAACTAGAAGATCTAGAGACATGATATTGAAATATGATTTTAATTAAGCCATCGGAAATACTTTGCAGTTGTGTCTTTGAAGTTTATATTGCTCGAACGATTAGATCTTAGAGTTTGACACATTACAGTATGATTTACATTGTTGCTTAAGAAATTAATTGTAAGTTTGATTTCTTATGAATCATTAGAAAAGTAGAGACATATATTGATTGTACTTCTCAGCTAGACATTTGCAATTTTAGTATGATTTTCATTATGGCATACGAAAGCAAAAAATCGGTGAGCATGCAAAACACTTATAACCTTTACGCCTCTCACAACCAAACAAAAAATGCTATACACTTGAAACTTGATACATGTTCGGGAAGAGTGTACCAACATAACAAAACATTCAAAATTCGCGATACTTTTTGAACACACCTCGTAAGTCAATCTGATGTATTCCTTTCGTTCCTCACATAATGACAGTGTTATTGGTGACAAGAAGGTCTACGTGAAGTTCCAGTCTGAGTTATTGTATGCGTAAATTTAATATTAATAAACAATATTCTATATAATTATTAAATATTCTCCCCGTTATGTGTCAGATCTTCAGAACTAAACTAGATATCAACATGAAGTTTTAGTATTATATTCTATATACCATAAGTAACTCCAATATGTCTGACATATTCCTAGTCACATATTTAAAAGCTTGTATTAATCAGATCTTGAAAACCATAAGAGCTGGTGATATAAAATTTTGTTGTCGTTTGCTTTATACCACAAATATATTATATAAGTTCTTCAAATGTTGTTCTACAAACCCATGACAAACTTACTTCACACAGGATAGTGCGAGAAGTTTCCGCTTGCAAGTTGGTCGTTTGTTTTGCAGCTTCCTCTCTTCTTTCTCTCAATTTGCGCTCTATGGCAATGTAATTAGTCTGTACACACATGCTTTTAATGTGTATATAAATAGTGTATACACACACGCACACTCGCACACATATCTATGTACATGCATGAGGGGCTACTGCACAAGTGTCCATGTCCGTCTCTATTTGCTTTGCGTTGCCTTGTGCGGCAACTATTTGTTTAGACAATGCGCTCGCAGTGCATACGTGGCGAATGCGTAACCTTCACACACAGCTCTAGCTGTAGCTGCGTGCGAGTGTCTGTGCATGCGTGCGTGTGTGTGTGTATATCTCTGTTCTCGCTTGGAGAGCAAAAGAGCAGAGCTCGCTAACCCACATCGGACGGCAATGATGAGACCAAACGCCGCGACATCTCTCTACGATTCTCGCCGCAATTTGCTCGGGAAATAATATAACAATAATACGTAGATGATGACTGTGTTTGCAGCGTAGAGTGTTGCGTGTACTGTGGGCGTTCTTGCTGAAGATGGCTTGTAATCAGCGTTACTCTAGAATCATAACTACAAGTAAATAATAATATAAGTAGAGGCATTTCTATTGCAGAGATGACTTAGGCTTGACACAATCCCTTTAAGGGCCTTATGTAGCAATTATATTAAGATTTAAGGAAAGAAAAGCTGAGTTAACTTATTTATATGGTAAATCTTTGAAATGTAGCTCAGAGTACCCATTCAATTACTTGACAGCCGTTATTTATCAATTTCCCAAGGGAAATATTGCATATATTGTCAGGTGTAGACTTTGCAATAAGAATAACAACAACAGCAACGATTTGCTCGCCTTGTCAAGTCAAGCAGAAAACACACATTGCGTATACGCATTTTTCTCATATTGTACTTTGGCATTACGTATACGCCGCGTCAGCCACTGGATAGATTGAGCAACATTGATTTGTCTGCTTCGTGCACGTCTCGTCTCTTCCGGTATTTATACATTACATATATACAGCTGGAAAAACAACAACAAGCCCAACAAGAATAGCTGATCGAGGCTGATCAGCTGATCAGCAAATGACAAGAACTAAATGACTTCGAATAGAGGAAATGCTATAAAAAATATATAGTGTACTGAAACCCCAAACTAAAGCAGACAAATGTCAAAACTACTTGAAATTGCTTTAGCTCTGCTCAACAGCAACAACAACAACAACGAGAACAACAACGAGAACGAAAACGAGAACAACAACAACTGTTAGGCCCATTAAAAGCCACGACAATGAAGCATCGAAAACATCGAGAAGGTTGACGACAACGACGACGGTGACGGCAAATTATCGCCGACAGTTTTCACTGCGAAATGACTAGCTGGAAAAGCAACAACAACAACAACAACAATACTAAGAGTAGAACAACAGCAACAACAACGAGAACAACGACGACGACGACGAGCAGGAAAAAAGTGTTGCTTACGTGATCGTTGCCGGGACTGTTCTCAGTGTGCTGCGCTGTCTGGTAAAGATTTACACGCCTGACCTTGGGGCGAAAATCTTGCTGCAATCTTCGATAATAAAATTAAATATAATTGCGGGGCTGTAAAAGCAGCAACAGCAACAGCAACAACAGCAACAGACGTCGACGCTGCCGGAGCAATAGCAACAAATACACAAACTGCCAATCAAATTGTCAGTCAAGTGGAAAAGAGCAAAAACTGCAGCACGTCGAGAAGCGTGTGAGGGGTGTGAGGAAGAAGGGGGCGTGTGTCGAGCGATGGGCGAAGAAATTTTCGCAAAAACTTCTCATTGCATTGAGAGATGATGCAGAAACAAGCGAACGAGTGCAGGCAACAAAACTTGGCAAACAACACAGACACACACACACACAGACACACGCTGAGTGAAAAGACCTTGAAATACTGCTGGGCTGCAGCAATACTTAGCAACAACAACAGCAACCACAAATGCAAAATCACCCTGGAACAGCAACACGCAAACTTAGAACCGAAACAAGCGAAACGAAACGAAACAAATCGACGGAGACGACGACGACGACGACGCAGCGTGCTCTCTCGTCCAGCAGTAGTAATTATAACAACAACAACAAAAAGAACAACAACAATGCTAAGTTGATGTTAAAAATAAAGAAATAAACAAAAATATTTGCAAGTATTTCATTCATTCAGCAAGCGATCGCGGCAGCTAAATGGAAAAACACTTTCAAGGCCAAACAGCAGCAGCGATAAACGGGGGTTGAGTTTTCCCCACCTAACTTGAAGAAGTTCCCAGATGCGAATCAGATTAGGTATATGGCATATTGTACTTGCAATCTGTTGTGTAACTTACTTTAACGATCATTAGCTATTTGATCTTTTGATTGGTTTAGGTTATATGCAGATTCATTTATTTTGGTCTATAAAAATCTTGGGCAATTTTAAGAAAAATAGAGACTTCTGATTTTATTGCATATTATCAACAATTAATACAACGCAGTAAACTTGTTTTTATCTAACATTTATTTATGATAATATTATGATATTTAATTGACATATTAAATCGATTTGACTGCTTTGTTTGCTGATAAAATAGTACTAATTATTTCTTGAGTAATAGGCCTAAGTTACTTGTACTCTTTGTCAGCATTTAGTATTCATTTCGTTAAGGCTAAATGTAATATGCATTGATAATAAATCTAGGTTTCCCAATACTTTAATACTTATCGATACTTTTTCTGAATGATACACTTAACTGATATTTGCTGTTCTTCTTTATTATATAAACTGTAAATTCCTTTCAGAGATTCTTCTAGCGAAACATGTTCTATTAAGTAAGATATGCGTCAAGTATAATCTGCATCATGAGAATATGCATCAAGTAGGACATGCATCAATTAGGATATGCATCAAGTAGGATATGTATCAAGTAGGATATGCATCAAATAGAATATGTTTAATCCATACTCTAATGTCTCATTCATAAACTAAAGCTGCATTTTAGAAAGACTTCTGAACTTATTAATCCCTAATTTAATACTGTGAAATTTTTCTCACACTACACATAATATAAATATTTATCTATGCTGTCGAGATCTGTGTGCTCATATAGACAGACGGATATGTCACAATCGACTTGTCCCTTAGAATATTCTTAGCAATGGTCAAAAATCGTGTTTCTTTTTATATTTTTTCTTTTTTAAATAAAGTTTCATCTTCAAGAATTTCAGGGTACAACAAGCTGTCGACAACCACGCGATGCGCAAAATGCAGCTTAGTTTCGTTTTTGTTCAAAATAATTACGAATAAAAAACAGAACCGGGTTGCGGATCGGATCGTTTGAACTGTGGACTGAGTGCGGCTTGATGAGGATGAGGCGGTGGGGTTGATTGGCTTTGTGGGCAGCGGATGAAGGTGGTGGGCAGTACTTGCGTTTTGGGTTTTGTACTATCTTCATTAGAAGCTCAAGCGAGCACGCACAAAGCAAGCGAGAGAGAGGAGAGAGATAGGAAAGAAAGGGGAGATAGAGATGCAGAAAGAAAGAGAGAGAGAGAGAGAGAGGAACAGCAGAGAGCAAAGCGTCGCAGATAAGCCGAGGCTAAGCGCGCCGACTGAGACGACGACGACGACGACGCGACGCGATGTCGTCGCTGTAATGGAGAAGCAGACGTCGTCGTCGTCGTCGTCGCCATCGTCTTATGGCGCAGTAAAGATTTATTTTCCATAGTCGGCTCGTCCCGCCCGCTCATCGTCATCTATAAATGTACAACAGCTTCTAATGTACGAACGAGCATTTCAGTTTTTAGTTTTCAGTTCTCTGTTTCTGTTTCGGTTTCTGTTTTGCAATAAGTTTTTGTTGCCATTGCCATTGTTATTGTTGTTGTTGCTTTTGTTATTGTTCTTGCTGTGTGAGAACTGTAGTTATTGTTGCTGTTGTTGTTGTTGCTGTGTCTGCCCCCTTCGTTGCTCGCACTTTTGCCCATTTGACCGCAGCTAAATCATGTGACTTTTTTAGTGGTCTCTTCCCGTTCCACTCTCCCTGCCAAACCTCTGCCTCTCACTCTCCGCCTCTCTCTCTTTCTGTCTCTCTCTCCCTCGCACAGTCGCGGCTTTTGCTGAGTGTTTTCCATTTTGAGTTATGCGAATTTTGGTCATTTAGCGTACAACAACTTGACCAACAATGCATTTTGTTAATTCTGATGAGTTCTGATGAGTTGAGTCGCAGTTTGGCTAAATTGTTGTTGACGAGAGGAAGGGAGGAGTTGGAAAGGGAAGGGAATGCCTGTTTTTGGCTATTATTATCGCGCAGGAAAGTTCTTGATGAGAAATGAGGTAAAGTGCTGGGAGATTTCCATATCCTGTAAGCTAATCAAATAGGGGAAAGTAATTGGGAATAGTTTGTGTGGCTTTGTGTTTATTCAGTTTAAATGTTGAATAGAGCTAGCTTATTTGAACTGGGAGCTCAATTAATAGTGACGAATATTTATAACGTAAATCAGCTTTTTTTTGACTTGAGTTAACCTGTAGTATATCATTAGGTCTCTTTCCCACTACTTACTCTGTATCTAGTAGGACACTCTGTGGTGTATGCCATAGTTTACCCTGAAGTTTTGCCTCTAATATAAAAAGTAGTCTACTCTGATATACATATATCCCCCTGTAGTGTACCTTGTAGTACACCCTGTAGTGAACTTTGTAATGCACCCTGTAGTGTACTTTGTAGCACACTCAATAATACACCCAGTGTACCTTGTAAAATATCATAGAATACCCTTTAGCTTACACCTTTTAAGTCCCTTGTAGTACACCATGTAGTACACCCTGTAGTACACCTTGGAGTACACCCTGTAGTGTACTTTTTATTGCACCCGGTAGTGTACTCTGTAGATAGCTAGTAATTATTCCCCCTATTTACGAGTATACTGCAATAACTAAGTAAGAAGTAACCAAATATATATAACTACTTTTAAATGAATTGAGAGGGAAGTCAAATTCTCTTCACAAGTTAAATTCTCTTCCGTTTCTACATCTCTCTTGCTCTAACTTATAATAAGCTGCACCCCACAAAGCTTTGTAGCTCTTATAACACGGATGCAATCACAAACATTATGAAACGTATGAAATTATAAAGCCGACCGATGAGATGCGATTGGCAACTGGCTGAAGAGTTGGCTGAAAGCAGCTGTTGGCCTTGGCTAAACCAAGAATATGTTGGCTAAAGAATACGTGAATATGCAAAAGGCCAAGTTGACAAAGAACAAGAACTCAGGCGAGGCTGTCACTGCGAGACGCGCTACAGATAGTACCCTCTCTCTGAGAGGAGTCTAACCAATCTGATACGAACTAAGAAATACTAAAGAAAATCCCTACATAATATAAGTTAAATAAGCTGAGGCAAGTGCTTGAAAAGAGCTAGAAATAGTTACAAATATTGTATACATTACAATCTTATAGATATTATAGTTAGGGTATTCAGTCTTCACTCTAAGGTTGCACTCTTTGCCTTTCGTTAGCCCGTTTATGAATGCATATTTCAAGCTTAATCCCAAAGTGGCAAAACGAGAATGTCGCAAAGATGTTTAGCGACTTTTGGCAGTGCCGCAGGTCCAAGTCCGCGCCAAGTCCAAGTCCAAGTCCTTCGATTTGACGCAATCAGCAGAAGAAGGAAGAGCATGAGAGGGGGGAGGGGCACCTCATCAGTGCTGGCAGTGAATTGCTCTGGTTTTGGTCTGGCAACTGGTTTGGCATAGGCTTCTGCCTTAATCGAGTTCATCATTCTTCATTATTGTCGCCACGGTTGCTATGATTCGACTGCTTAATTTAATGCCGCCTGCCAGTCGGTACTGCCTGCTTGTCTGTCCGTCTCTCTGTCTGTCCGTCTGTCCATCTGTCTGTCTGTCCATTCTGTTGCTGCATATGCATGATTAAGAAGCGCCCGTCGAAGGTCAACAAGTGCCAAGGAATTGGTGCCTGAAACTGGACGTCGCACAATCTTTAATGGAAATTTTAATAATTGCACAAGGTCAACCAGGAAGCAGTCGCCGCAGAAACCATAGCCGGACTGCAGTGCTGCGGTTTGGTCAGCTTTCAGTTTTAGCCTTTCCATTTTAGCCGTTTCTCGCCACATCTTATAGTAATAAAATTTCAAATTTACGCAAAACCAACACGGACAAAGATCAAAGTCAACATAGTCATGATGATGACGGGGAGCAGAAGCAGCAGAGCTCACTGTGAATATTCTAATCAAAAACACGTAGAGCAAGAGGTAGAGGTAACTTAACTATAAGATATCCTGTAAATAGACAGAACAGTATAAAGAGAAGCAATTATGCATTGGTGTATTAGGGGTAGACTGTTTGATACAATCCCATAAAACAGCAGACAAAACAGACAAATATACAGATAGACGAGGATACAGACAGACAGAGAAACAAGCAGACAGACGAACTAGAAGAAGAGGGACAAATAAGGAATATTGACAGATATATTGTTAGATAGATAGTAGATAAAAATATCGATTAACAGATTTACAGATACATAATTTTATATACATAACTATAGTTATAGAGCGCACACACAGTCATAAGCAGGAATAGTTAAAGGGAAGTTGTATATGTATTTAATTAGTTGGATAGAGTAGTAAAATAGAGGAGATATATAACAATAGAGGAACATTAAAAGTTAAAAATACAAACAAATATTGTAATATAAAGTGGGAAATATAAATGGATAAAAGACTGTTAAAAAGATATTATTATTAAAAAGGATGATCTGTACTGCGTTCTTTTGTACCTCTGCTGAGTTGGGAATTCCACAATAGTTCTTGATCTGATTGACCTTATACCTTTAGTTTCAAGAAAGTGCCTTCCTACTGTTGCATATCTCATACGGATAGATATTTATCTAGATATATATACAAGTACATATTTAGAGAGATTAAAAGAAAGAAAGATAAAAATATATGTTGATGGAAAGATAGAAGATATGAGAACATATAGAACGCATAGTCAAAGATAGAAGTATACATAGAAAGGTTACTAGATATATGATAGCTTACTGCAAGACAAATGAATTGACAATGCTTTATCAATTTGGTTTGCCACACCTTCTTTTCATAAACTGAATATACCCGCCTTCACCCCCTTCGAGGGCAGTGCAGGGTATCACCAACAGCACCACTGGACGATGCGGCGAATGCGCAATGTTTATTTGAAGTGCACATGGGAAATTCACTTGGTATAAAAATAACAGCAGCAACAGCAATAGCAACAACAACAACAACAGCAACAACGATGACAGCAGCAAGAGCAGCACTGCAAGGTTGGGTAGATTGGTTAGCTTGGGTAGGTGGGACTCCAATTGGCAACCGCATGACAGTTGCTGGCAATTGCATGTCACATTTTTGTTTGCACGCGAAAAACTCAAAATTCAAACTCAAAGGGTGGCAGAGGGGCGGGGAGGGAAGAGTGCAAGGGAGGGTAAGGGGGGCGGGTACCGCGCGCAGTTGACGTACAAATTAGCAGGTTGAAGCTTTGCTTTTTATCCTAACTGCAACGTTGACTGCGACGCTAACAGCGTCGTCAACTGCGACTGACATTTCAAGTTCAGCTCCGCTGCTGCTGCTGCCTCTGCCTGCTGCCTCTGCCTCTGCTCACTGCGCTGCCGTTGCCATTTGTTGGTCTCGTATTTGTTGCCTCGCTGTTTGTATCTGTATCTGTATCTGTTTTGCCATCGAAAAGTTGCGCTACAATGCGAGTAATTGCAGTGCAAGTCGAATTCAAGTGCATACACAAATTACCAATGCAAATACAACAACTGCAGCAACAGCAACAACAACAACAGCAGCAGGCAGCGTTTCGTAGGCATATTGAGTCAGCATTGCTCCATGACATGGCCTGGCACACATTCAATGCCAGCGGATACAGATACAGCTACAGCCACAGCCATAGCCAGAGATACAGATACTCAGATACAGACAGAGAGATACAGATACTTAGTGTGTGTGTGTTTTACAGAAAATCGT
This sequence comes from Zaprionus davidi, assembly GCA_018903715.1. NCBI lineage: Eukaryota > Metazoa > Arthropoda > Insecta > Diptera > Drosophilidae > Zaprionus > Zaprionus davidi. The sequence continues at coordinate 8,649,988 of JAEIGL010000006.1, forward strand.
GCAAATTGTATTTGCCTTAGGCAGCTACGCCACAAATCGTACTAAAAGATATCACTCAGTTAGCCCCAAACGAGTTGCCATTTAATAGATACAACTACCAGCTACGGCATGAGATACAGATACAGATCCAGATACTGAGACGACGACGTGTTTGACTGAGAGTTTGAAAACATTTTCACACCTTGCCGTTTGCATAATTGATGGCCCGATTGCCGATGTTGATGTTGATGTTGATGTTGATGTTGCCGATGCTTATGTTGATGTTGTTGCTTATGTTGCTCACGCAGATCAGAGCGAGGTGGATGTGGCTGCCACCTGTGCAACACTGTGGCTGACTCAGTTGCCCCATCGAGCTGCTCTCGATACTCCCCCAAACAATTTAAGCTTGTTTTCTGTCTGTAAACTGTCGAATATCTTTAGCAGATATTCTCTTTAAATAATAGTTTTATATCGGGCTGTTAAACCAATTTGCATGTCAACGAGTAGACAAGCGGAATGAAGAGAGTCGACTGCTAAGATACCCTGCAAGGGTGCTGGAGGAACATTGCTTAACAATATCTTCTTCTAGCAAATAAAGTCTAGTCAAGCATACTCGAGTGCAAACATCAGTCAAGTTCATTTGCATATACAGAGATATGAACAGTAAAGCTGTCTCTTCTCAATACCAACTCTAGTAGAGCATGCCCTTTACAGTTTCACTTAATCTAATGGGTATCACACTCAATTGTTAAGCTGCCAAAAAGGGTAGCTAAGATAAGCGCTCATGCATATTAAATGTAAGCACACACAACTTTATCAAGGCAAGAAAGAGCAGAAGAAGCCACACTGGAGACTGGAAGAGAGACTGCAAGTGGAACTGGAACTGAAACTACAAACAGTAGTCAAGGCATATCTTGTGCAAATAAACAAACAAACTGAGCTCAGTTATAAATGAATTTATGCAAATGTCAAAACAGCAGCAGCAACAAATGATTGACATAAATTACGCTAAATGGACAGCAGAAGTTGAAGGAGAAGATGAAGAAGTAGACGACAAGAGGTAATGCAAAATGAGCAATTGGAAATCTGTGAAACAAATCTAGCTTGAGCCAAATGATAAATAAGCCACGATTAATTCTGCACAGACTGTGCAAGTTAACCAAGTGGAAAATCGACGCGGTACGTGGCGATCATCAAGTTTGACCTGCCACAGTCCCTGCCCTCTCCACTCCCCTACAGTCTGCACACCTCACAGCCTTGAATATCTACTCTCGATTCTAGCGCGCACAGTTCACACTTCATTCGGAATTAGCATGCGAAGATTGCAAGTAATTTAGCAATTAAATTGGCCAACTAAGCAAGACCAAGACCAGATTGACCAAATGCAAATCAATACAAGCAGCAGCTGCTATGAATCTCCCACGTTCTCAATTGTCGTCCAGGGTCCAATTGTTAACCAAGACCCAAGGCAGCCCAAGGCAGCCCAAGGCGGACCAAGACTGGGCTGGGGCGGCATCTTGTGCACTGGCCCGTTAAATGGGTCATTTGCAGCGTGGTGCTGTCGAAGACAAAGCTGTGGTTGTCGCCAGCTTGTTGTTGTTGCTGTGGCTGTTGTTGCTTCTCTGCTGCGGGTAACGCCCCGGCAAAGAAGAGTAAAACACGTTGACAATGACAACAATTGTGAGCAGCAGCAGCAGCAGCAGCAGACCAAACATATATCCAACAACAAACCATTCAGGCAGTAGTCTGTAGCCCCTCTCCAACTGTGCCTCTCGCCCACTGTCCCCCTCTCCAACTGTTCCCCTCTTCCTCCCCCTGTTCCTCCCTCAACTCGTCCATTCAACCATCCATCAGCGCGCAGACCAAGACAGCGCCTCAATTTTAAATGACCAAATTCGTATCGTGGTTCGTACTTGAAAACCCCAAAATTGGTAAACGAAATGCGATACACACACTCGCACACACATCACACTCACACACAATACACTCGCACATACACACTCACACTTGTTCACATACAAGAACTCTGCAGGCCGAGCCACTTGGCGAAATGAAAATAAAATCAATTTTTGCTCTCTTTCTCTCTCTTGTTTCTTAAGAGTTAAAATATGTAGCCATAAAATTGCTTTGACTAAATAAAATCGCATGCAATAAATAAAATGTACAAATTAATTAAACGATTCATTTCGATTCAATTCGATTCGTTGCCATTCGATTGATAGTCGATCACAATAAACTACAACAGAAAATAAATTCTGCTTGGCTTGAATGCCAAGCTGACAAATCAAGAAAAGGAATTACTTTTATAAATATAAAGAAATAAAGTAAAGGAAACTGTAAGCAAGAGCATGCTGTGCAAAAAGTACGAAATACTTAAACCAAATCTTAAATTGGTTTCTGGCATAAGTTCTGTGTTGACTGTGCAATCAAGTTGAAATTTAAGGCTTAGGTATATTTTATGATCAGCTATGTGTATGTCAAAGCTTTTTGTTCTCGATGACAGACTTTTTATTATAATCGATAAAGTTCGAATAATTGAGAACGTGGCTATGACACTATACATTTTAAATAAGCTGCAGCTGTGTAAGGTAGTCAAGCTTGTGGATGCCAAATTTGATGTGTGCAACTCCACTAATAGCAGAGATCTGTGCATAATTCGTTTAAAGACAGAGAAAATTAACGAATTCAGTGAGATATTGCTGCCGACTCAGTATAACTTCAGCTTTGCCATTACTCATGACTTCTATCTGCCTCTCTACACCCTTCTGCTGTTCGGGTATAAGAATTCTACAGAGAATTCTAATTCCTTCTACCTTCACACTTCCATTCTGCAGGTTGCACACTCCCAATAACTCAATCTTCATTTAACACTTGTGTATGATGCGATCGCACATACACACACACACACACCCCTTACTCTCTTGAGACCACACTCCATGTGGTTGTGCGATCCATTTACGGATCACACAATGCCGCAAGACCAAACAGAAAAAAAACAAGAAATTCTTTTGCTGATCTCGTATTGTATTATTTATTTATTTGCCGTTGTTGCTGCTGCTGTTCTTGTTGTTGTTGTTGTATCGTTTAACTGCCGAAATAAACACGAGTCCAAGGCTGACCATGACTGGAAGCGAGACGTCGCCGCTGCCGTCGTCGTCGTCGTCGCCTCTTGTTGTTCTTCAAGCTGGAATAAATTTCTTGGCACCCAACAACAACAACAATAACTACAATGATGATTTTTCTCGTACATGTGTAAAATGCATTGCGAGGTTCTTAGGTAGAACACATACAAATATTTTGTTTATGCAAATTGAGGAGCATATGCTGCGTATACGCAATATGATTTTCTGCTGCTGCTGTTGGCCTAACAATAATTGGCGCGCATTAGTCGCGCCAACTTCAAGGTCCAACTTTTTTGCACATTCGATGGGAGGTTGGGGGTGGGGCAAACTTCAGCACCTGACGGCATCGCAGTCGTTGTCGCTGTCGCTGCTGCTGTCGTTGCTGCTGCTGCTGCCAAAGTCATGTCATGTGAAATAATTGCAATTTACGCTTCGCAGCGAACGGGCAGCGCAGCAACCACAATGTGCTGGCCGTTCCACGGTGCGAATACAGAACGTAGAATTTTGTTTGCTGCCGCTGCTGCTGCTGATGATGATCTCACATGCACTCACTGCATGAAAAGCAGCGCCATCAATGGCAGCGCACAAAGTCGGACACAGACCGAGCCAGAGACAGAGACAGAGACAGAGCCAGTGCCAGGGCGCGGGCATCGTCAAATTATCTCGTGCTCCCGCTAGCTCTCCCTCTCTCCGTCTCTCTCTATCCCACTCTCTCGTTCTGCTCCGCTCTGGGCCTGGATTGCATAACGTACTCGTAGCTGTAGCTGTGGCTGTAATGAAGCGGCAATCTGTGTCGCAACCAGGTCCACAAAGAGACCGGAATCGGCTGAGTGGAAGCGCTCGCGTTGTGTGAATATTTCATGGTCACGCACACAGCAGCAAGAATCTCTTCACACACAGACACACATACCTTGTGTGCTCTTCTTCGTGTCTCTCTCTCATGCACTCTCCCTTCTCTCTGCTTCGCTGGTGGAAAATATTCGTGCTGTGTAAGCGAACAACTGAAAGCAACTGTCGATCTAGAAGTAAATCGAACAGTCAAAAAATAAAGAGATCTATTTACAAATCTTTTAGAGGAGATTAAAGATCATTGGCTTTAATGTTTATTATGTTATAATATTATTTGGTATTACACTTCCCCTACTCTCTCATTCTCAAACCCAAATTTTTACAGGTTTCATTTCAATTCCAGTTCATCTAGTTAGAAGTAAATTTAAAAATTGTACTCGTTTTATTGGAGAGTTTTTCTCAATAGAGATCGTCATTATTAAAATGTACTTAGTCGTTTTAATTGTTATAATAATATATTATAATATTAGTATTACACCCAATTGGCTATTCAAATTGGTTACACCTTCCATTTCGATTTCAATGGTACTTCCCTTTCAAACTATTTTTACACAACGCAATTAAAATTGAAATATTTATTTATCTGGTTTTTTTTTAACAATTGCAGAGGCAGCTGCCTATAAAAACCCTATATATTTTCAAACAGAATGAAATTTGAATACTCTCTTACGAACTTTAACAAATCTTTTCATTTTGAATTTCACTTTATAACTTAGACAACTAAATTTACAGAAAAATATTGATTTTATTTTTAAATTACAATACATATTATTAATGGAAATCTCATTAAACTGTAAAATATAGTTATACGATTTTGATGAAATATTATAAGAATATATAATAATTCAATATATAATATTTCAAAGGAAACAATGGTATATAGTATTCGCTATATTATGAAACTTCAGCAGAACTTAGAACGTCTAGTAAGCACAAGACGTGCAGAGTTTGGTAACGATACTCAAAGTAATAACGATAGTTTAACAGTTGTACGATATATCTATCCCGTTATGAAAACATGCCATATTATATACTGTACAAACTGCTAGTAATAACTAAAGTACTCTATTAGGGCATCCAATTCTGATTGAAGGCAGACTGTCCAGCTTTGCGATGTGAGAATGCGCATTCATTTATATCATCTGTTTGACAAGGAATCCAACGCTTTTTGGCCAGTCCAATTGTTGTCATGAATATATAATGGATGTGCCATATACCATATATATACCATATGTATATATGTAGAGCAATTGCAATTGCAGCGCCCTGCTGTTGAACGTGGCTCTAACAGACATTTGATTTCACACATGGTTGGTCCCATTTTCCAATTTTCGCGTAACGCTCTGACTAGTTACACCATTTGATTCTTAGCGCTGATATCACATGGAATTGCGTGTAAATTTGTTGTCTGCATTTCAGCCTGAATTTCTCTATATAGAATAAATGGTATTTCTGTTTTTTCTGTAATGTTACCTAAGAATTAAAAGCGAAGCGAAGTCAGAGCGCGATGTCGCCGATTGGTTCGCGTGAGTAATTCGACCCATGCACGTCGCACGGTGTTAATTTCTTTTGTTTTTTCGACTTTGACTTTGCAACTGAGTCACCTTAGATTGACTCCACACAAACCATAGAATATGCAGCTTCCAATTACTGTACTGCAAGGGGGCAAAGTGTTGGTGGAGAGGGAGGGTGGAACAAATTGTAGCATTAGTCACCAGTTCGAAGAAATTAGTGGTTAGATTATGGGGTAGATTGCATGGGCGTATTTCACATGCTTTATGCCCATTGTTATGCAGGCTAAGTAGTTACAGATCAATCAATCTGTATGTATGAGTGTGAGAGAGAGAGAGACAGTGTGTGTGTGCTTGTGTGTGGGCGCATTCGTGAGAATCTATTAAATAACAGAGCAGTATACCACATACAAAACTCTGTTAGCAATATACCCTGCCTGGAAAATGTGTAATGTTGTTTACCATACGTTTTACAACACTGCAATATTATTATGAAATTAAATATAATTAATAATGGGAGGTATAGAAGTATAAAGTCATGTCATGTGCTCACATTATCCCTCTGAGAAATCCATCACATACAATAAACGGCTAGAGAAATATCCTAACTAAATATATATGTAAAGCTTTTTGGAATTTGTTTTACAACACTGAAGTCATATGCAGCGATCAGATCATCAAACTTGGCACTCCTAAATGAAATATGTATATAATCGTTATATGATACTTTCCTAATATCTAACTTAACTAAAGACAGGGTATCAATTCAATCGAATTATCCTAATTGTGTAAAGAATTTAATGTAACATAAGGTAGTTAAACCTAGACATGGAATTTAGTATATGCATTGTAGATCGATCACACAATAAAATACTCTAACTTTAAAATGTACAATCTACTCCTGCCTCATTCCGGCAGAGTACCTTCCAAGTCGGGTAGCCTTTTTCGTGGCTTTCTTTACTTGTTTTCTTTATTAGTACAGCCAACGCGATGCAAACGCTCTACCCGTTGACAGTGACCTTGAACTTGATATTAGATGCGACCGCATTCACACACCAACACACACACACGACTCAGTACAGTGCACACTAATGCAACTAAAAGATGTCAGTATGGTCTGCTCAGAACCGGTTGGGATGTATATTTTTGTAGACCCAACCCGGCCTAGGGTCTGAGCCCAATGCAGTGCGAGCTTTCAGTTAAGTGTGCACTCGAAGCTCGACTCGCCAACCTCTCTTCCCTTTCCCCTTTGCACAATCCACAAGCCTCTCTCTTCACACAAGTCATCAAAATTGAATTAAAAGATACCAATGCAAATGCTTATTCTTCTACATCTTCCCCATCTTTCTCTCTCTTCTCTGCCTCTTCTGCTGAGTCATATCAAAGTCAAAGAGACAATGTCAAATATTTTGCTGGTTATGCGCGTTTTAACCAAAGCAAATAGTCTGCCCAGGAGCTGCCCATGTGTGTGTGCTCAAGTGTATACAAATATAATATTATATGTAAATGGGGGTCCAGAGCCAAGAGAGAGAGATAAAATTCGCTTGGTTTCTTCATCTTGTTGCCACGTTGTTGGGGAAAGGGGACTGGAGATGGAGATGGAGAGACCATGTCGAGTGGTGTTGGAAACGGTTGGCATGATACAAATTATTTTATTATGCTAAATGCTCAGCCCTCTTAGGGATGACCTTTCAGCTCGCAGTCCGTCACTACCCATACTCCCCCAGCCTGCCCCTAGAAAACATTGCCATGTCAACAAGAACTTTAAGCGAAATAATTGTCTATTAAATTACATTAAGCAGAACAAGAGGAAAAGCTTGCGGGTATAGTTATGCGATTTTGATGAAATGCAGAGAGAATACTATACAAAGGGTCTAAGTAAGAAGGGATGTGCAGACTTTAATAGCTATGCCATGAAAAGGGACTACTTGGAAAGTAATCAAGAGGAAAAGTGTGAGATATATTAATGCGATTTTGATGAAATTTTGAGGTTGTTTTAATGTTATTTAAACAGTTTAATCTGCTTAATTTGGCTGAGCTGTCTTCAAAAACAACAAGAATATGCCAATAGTTTCTAAACAACTTCATGCAAAATTGTTCTAAGTCGAAACGATTAGTGATAAAGAAAGACTAAAGATAATTGTGAAACAGAGAGGAGAGAGAAATAGTTGTAAATAATGAAAGGTAGTTAGAGCGGGAAACAGTAAAAATAAAAGCTCTTTTAGCTTAGATCCTAATGACACAAGTATATTACTTTATAAGGTGACAGATATCTGGCAATTTCTATAGATATTCGTCGTATTTCCAAGCAACTTTACCAACACAATTCGAACTGTCTAACAGACTGCCAAATCATGCAAATCATCATCGTCTGCCAGCTGAAATAAGAATGTAATGTATAATAATATAATAATAATATGTGTCATACATGCACGATATACATCCTATAATATCCACATTCTTGGAGACAGCTGGCAGCCTAACTGTCTGGCTGGCAGTGTGTCTGGCATGGCCTACAATAAATTTCGCACGAATTACGAATTGCGAGCGCCCTTGGCGAATAATTTTCATTTAATTGAAACCTGCTCAAGCTATTTCGGTATATAGTTCTCCAGATGTTTGGGTTGGGTTGGCTTGGGTTGTTGTCTGACTGCGCCTGACCGTCTGTGCGGTCGTTGGCGCAACAGATGCGCCTCTTGCGCGTGAGGAACAATGACAGAATTAATCATTGGCGATTTAACGTTGATGCTTTATGGAGACCCAGTTGACAGTCAGACACACAGACAACTGACGAACAAGGAGAGGAGGAAGAAGGAGAACAGAGGAGGAAGACAGGTAAAGGGGGCGGAAAGAACAGCATAATGCTTGTATACGACTTGTTGTTCGCTGTCCGATACTTGCGTCTATTGTTTATTGAGTGGCAGAGTGTGCAGGGTATTTATATACACATCATGTCACATCGTATATATCATTGGGCGCTCAACGAGTGTAATAATTTAATGAAAATTATTGGTTATAATCGTCATTAATGATACCACCGCGCTTAACGCCTCACAAAATGCCAACGTGCTATAAATTTGCGCTTGTAAAATTCGCTCCGACTTTGACATTGTGCATGAAAATGATGCGAACGAATCTTTCTCTCAGGCGTGTCACTTAGAAAACGTATTTTCCCTTTTTAATGTCGCCATCATTTGATTTCCGTATGTCGTTTTTCTTTGTGCAATCGGGTTGACTGAACCCATGAGTTGGAAAAATCAAGGTAATACATCAAGGAAAGATCAAGATTGTGGAGTCATAAACGGAACTATATACATATATATATGATATATATTAAATTAAATATTGAATTTATGGCATCGGATTTAAAAAGATTCTTAGGGGGTTTTTTCATCTACAGAAGAATACCCATAATAACATCAAGAAAACAATATATAAATTTATATAGAAACTTTGGAAAGTCTGTAATAATGTATGCATGTTAACTGATTCTTTTCCAAAGGTAAATAACAAAACATGAAGAAAGCTTATAACACAGGGATTTATAACACTATAGATTTATTAAAATACCATTTATTAAAATACCAAACATTTCATATAGTATACAAGAACTTAAAACGTATCAAGGAAACGATAAGGAATTGCTAAATCATTGAAAATGATCACAATATTGTGTCGTGTCTGATAAAGTAGATGTGTAGTATATAGAGATATAGGTACAAATTAAGGTATTCATATAGGCATATACATATACTTATATACATAGGTTACCATATATACTATGCTGGTAGATAGGATAAAACCGCCTGTTAGCCTAAAATCTGTCACTTCTCCAAAAGTAAGAAAAATAAATCATCAAATCAAGATCAACATACGATCAACTCTTATATTTAATAAGAATACTGTATAGTATGTATGAGTATCGTCAGGGACACGATCATATTTCGCCACCCACCTACCTGTACCTACTAATTTGAATGCGTGATCAGTAGCAGCTGTCAAGTCACTTAGATGATCTGTCACAGATCTCAATGGACAGTTCTCTGTTTCATTTTGAGTATCATCGACACTGAAAAGCGTGTGACACATTGGGGAAATGCCTACGCAGCGCAAGAGAGGAGAGTGAAGAGAGGGGAGCTGAGTGAAAATAAACAAATTCCCTGACAATGACCTCCTAAACAGATAAATAGAGCTGCTACTCGAGCTACTAATTGAGCAAACATTTTTCGGAGAGTCCGATTATACTACTTATGAATATACAGACAGCAATAATCATATATATGTATAAACACATGATATGCGTATATACTGTACGCATCTGTGTGTGAGAAATTTGTTTGTACGCTTAAATATTATTTTTGACTCGACACACACACACATAGATACACACGCACACGTATCTATATGAATGTCTACGATAATCAAATAGAAGCAAGTTCACTGTACGGAAATAACAAAACAAACCGAAACAAACGCCAGACGAATACAAAAATAAAAAGAGCAGAATAGAAAAGTAGCTAGAAATAATATTAAACAAAAAAAAAACAAAAGCAAAACAAAAACAAAACAAATTGGAAAACGTCACCGTTATGCGAAGGCGGCAGCTGATTAGATGAAGATATCGTGTGGGAGAAAAAAGAATTTGGAATATGTCGTGTAAATTAGAAACTGATCAGTGAATGGGAATGAAAGGAAGACAGTGTGGGGGGGAGAGATGAAACATCATGTCTATCGTGTATAACATAAACATTTATCTCGCTTCATTTCATCTGCTGCTTCTTCTCGACCAAGTCAAACCTGCTGGCCAAAAAAAAGTGCGAGCTCGCAAAACATTTTATGGACATCATCGTTAAAGTAATCAACAGTAACAGCAAGAATCATCATCATCATCAGACAAAGACGGCAATAGCGAAGTGGCGGGTGAGGGAGAGGGAAAGAGAGAGACTGCGAGACGGTGTCGTATTAAAAGCAAGCGAGCCGAAAGCGAAATAAAGTTAAGAGACTTGAGACTTGAACCAAACCTCAAGGTCAACTTCGTTTCAATAAATTGCAAATTTAAATGGACGCGAAGAACATGAAGGGGATGCATGCAGCAGCAGCGGCAACTTCGGCACCGGCTGCATGACGCAAATGATGCCAAAGTCAGCAAGCTTTTACACCAGGTAAACGAAGCTTGCAAGATCTCTGAATCGGATTCGGAATTGGAATCGGCAGGGGAATCTCCCTCTCTCTCTCTTTTCCTCTTTGCGAGTTTTTCGAGAGAATTTTTGGCGTGTTAATAAAGATTGTCGAAAACCTGAGAAATGGCTTTGATAAAGCACCACAATAACAACAACACTAACAACAACAACAGCTGCTTAAACATGACTAAAAGAAGAAGCAGCAGCTGACCCACCTCGACGCTGCGACAAACCGGGTTGAATATACCTTATGCCACTCGCTTTGAGCTTCTGCAGACTTGACACAGCTGCCATAAAAACAGTAAATGTATTTGCTATAAGTTGAAGAAGATATACCAAATACGATATAAAAGATGCAAAATATAATGTCATATGCCATATACGATATGTGAGGATACGTATAATGTCATATGCCAATAAAGATATGCATGATAACTGCATCAAAACTATTGAGTGATTTTCCTATAGCTATCATAATTAATGCCTCAATGTGTATCGAATTCATGCTACAACTGATATATATTAATATAGACATTAATATTCTACATATCTTTTGAAAATATCTTAAAGAAACAACCTCTTCTGCTGGTTAGAAACAAATAGGGTTAATTTAAAAGAGTAAAAGTATTGAAAATTCTTGAAATGAACTTTATTATAACAATCATGGTGTAACTAACATAATTTACAATATACCTAACCTAAATATATTAATTTACAGGCAGTATTTCATAAATTAGTTGATCTTTCACGATATTGAATAAGACTAAATAATGTATACTTCAGTTATCAAAAGAGTCTCACTATTACTCATATACATATGCAGCTAAATTTTTCTTCTTAAGCTGATCTATAGTAAATATAGAACTATCATTAATGATGCTTCGATTTGTATTAAAGCAAATCAGTCTTTACTATCAAGAAACACGTGCATTCTATTATAATAATCAAGGTATATTTAGCCGAACCTCAACTTGAGCTAATCACGCATACTTAACATGATCTGCTACGCCTCCTTTCGTGCCCAGCACACATCAAAAACAATGCAGATATATCTGGTATAAATATATATATATATATATATATATATATGTATATTAAGCATTTATCGAACTCTGCTTAATTTGTATATTTTACCTTTTAGCCAATTTATTTGGAATGAATTGTTTATGTCTCGATCGATGTCTTGTCCGATCTGGTTTTGGTTTGTCTGGTTTGTCTTTCTTGATTTTTCGGCGAAACGATGATCGTATATGATACGATCTTATGTACTTAGTACCTGCAAGTTCAATCAACTTTGCACAGCATCTCCGTCGACCACAATTGATTAATTAATAAATTATTTAACGAATCGAAGTATCGATGTATTTGGCGGTTAGCTTAGTACAGAGAGATAAAGCAATGTCTGGAGAAGGTACAAAATCTGGAAACTTGAAAGTAAATTCGTTCATCTTGTTCCATCTGTGCGCAAATTCATTTAGCGAGATGTGGAAGGGTTGATCTGCCTCGGGCGTGCTATATATACATGTGTACTATGTGTGCATGTATTTGTATTGCGACTTTGAGCTAGTGCATGTCTGTGCATGGTTGTGCATGTTTGTGCACGTCTCCATGTGTGTGTATATTGACTGTAGCTGTAGAAAACCTAAACATTTGCACTTTGTACACTTGTTAGAATCTAAGCAAGAAGAGGCTGGCAAAGAGAGAGAGATAGAGAGGGAGAGCAAGTGCGCGCAACAGAGAAAGAGTGAGAGGGAGGGCGCGTCAGGCAGCTGCATGGTTTATCGCAGCAGCCAAGCTCCTTCAATATGCACTCGAATGCCCTTCATGCCTGCCGTCTCTCTCTCTCTCTCTTTCTCTCCATCCCGCTCTCGCTCTTCTCGCTTGAACTGTGTCAATGGCCTTGAAATTGTTTTTGCGCCATGCGCTGCTTAGTTGATGTTCTTGTTTTTGCATTTGCTGATTTTGTTGCTGCTGCTGTTGATGTTGTTGTTGTTGCTCCAGCAATGAGATTACTGAAAATGCTGCACTTACTTAGTGCGCGTCGCTTCGTAGGAAATGCATTTCCATTTTGATTCGATTTGAACGCGGTTCCACGGTGCGTATGATTAAAGACAACGTGCAATTTGCCTCCCCTTCCACACCACCCCTTGCCCCACTTTAGATAATTCCGAGACATTTTCCCCAACAGCAGCAGCAACAGCAGCAACAGTTGCATGTTCGAGGCACATTAGAAACAATTGGTCAGCTCAGCTTCAGCCTCAACTCAGCCTGAGTAGGAAGCGATTGAGCATCGTCGCAAGTTTTTGTGGTTTTCAGTTTTGTGTTTTTGTATCAATGTCATCGCGACTCTCTGGAAAAAACACTGTCGCACAAGGTCAAAGTCAACAAGTAAAGCAGCTGTTGAATTTGTTACGTTTTTTCTTTTTCTTACAATTATCATTTTTTATTATTTTTCTAGTCTATTTGCAGTCATCGCGCACATGTTGCTAATGATAATGATACAGGGTGCTCGATAAGAGAGAGCTACTTTTTCTATGCACTGCGTACGAATAATATCTATACTGTATATAAAGAAATGATACTAGATTGCAGACCAAGAGAGATAAGCCTTTTTAATTCCCAAATCCTTTTATGAACTCTGAACTACAGTTCAATACGATGCAAAGATTTATCTGTGTCGCAGAGAGATTGAGATGCGGCCAGGGGAATGTTGATTAAGGCAAATTTATTTTCATTTTACTTAGCAGCATTGTGTCAGTATTTCGGTTTACTCATTTATTTATGGCGGGTAAGACTTGAACTTCAGCCTGCTGACACCTCAAAGTGTTGTGCTACCTTACTGATTTGTGCGATAGCACAACAGACTGACAACAGCATCGCCGCCGCTTGGCGTTAATTGGCGGCATCAATTACATTACTCATACGCATCGTTGTCGCTTCGTGCTTGCAAGCCGATTAGCCAGTTAGCTGGTTAGCCTTACGTCAGATCGAAGCAAACACTTTGGTTGACATTGCAAGAAAATGCAGTTGCACTTGATGCTGCCAACTAAAGATGCATTGAAAGTAAAGTTAGTTACTGATCGAAGCCTCCGATTTCCAGTTCACCATGGCAACAAACGGGACAATCATTGCTGCACTCACTTGCAATCACGTTTAATAGTTCTTTCAATATGCTGTAATAGAGTTTAGAATCAAGATTATAATATACATTGAACTAGCAAAGTTTATTTCTTAAATAAAAATGCAATTTGCGTCGCTTCGATAAACAATTAAACCGCCATCGATATGCCACACAGGTCGATAATTATGTGGCGGCTCTTCGATTGTCCACTTAATTAACATTGTTCTGTGCAAGTAATTAACATTACATATAACATAAACTGTATTTAGCATAAAAATGTATAGTTGATATTTTCTAATATTAATCGACTTAATAAATGGAATCTGTCGATTATTAGGCTTCAATTACCTTCAATCTAACTCGCCTTATTTTGATAGTGTTATCTAATGTTAAGTTGGTATTCCTTTATCGAAATACTAAACGGAACATATCGATTATATCCATATTTTGCATAACTGAATTTTTCATTAGAGCTTCAAACTTACATTTCTACCCTATTTTCAGTGCATTATCTACGACCTTGATCCCCATTTCATTACCCAAGGCCAGACAATTATTTCGCCGCAAGGCTTCATTGTAATCAATCTGACTTCTAACCTCCATTTGGGATGCCTTCTGGCCTTGTCCAAAGTTCTTGCATAAGTCGCAGACAGGTTTCAATTAGCGTTTCCGCACGTTCGCCCACTCCTTGCTCGCGCTCTTCGTTGTCATCGTGGATTAAACTTAAGTTTAATTCGCCAAGTCTAATGGCGACTGTTGCTCCAGGAATCGACAGCTGCGAGTTAACACTTTAAGCTCCTTGGGAAGCTGAAACTGGAGCGATGATGGTAATGAATGTTTGTCGGACAAACTAACAAAGTTTTCCATTTCGTAGCATTCTCATTTGACTTTCAAATGAAATCTGCGCTACTTGAGACCCAGGAAAGTCTGCCACAATATGATATATTGGCTTGAATATCTTTGTCGGAACTTGTAGAATTAATTTTCATATGCTTGAATTATTGGCTCAACAAACTAGCTGTGTTTTAATAGTATTAATAACTTCTTGTTTATAGAAGAGGGTATTCATTACCCTAACCTAACCCTAACTAACACTAAATGACCCTAACTAACCGTAACCATCCTATTTTTATTGTAATAGGCGTAAAACAGCAAGCAAAATTTGGGTTTCGCTTACAGCGAGTTAAACTCACCTTTTACTTAAAAAATAACCGCAAGAGTAATAAATATCAAATAGACACAAAGAGACTGTAATAAATCACATAAACGACAGAATTTTATCAACCTGAATGGAACTGTAAAATGGACAAAATGTAACAAAGAGCCGAAGCATCCCCGTGACAGAGATAGACCAGCCAGGAGATTCGTATATAATACAATGTATAGGTAGTTCCCTTCTCCCTGCCCCTTCCCCTTGTCGTGTACGTGCGTGGGCACTCACGCGTTTCATTTGACAACGTGTTTATGCTAGAAGCTCAATTTCGCAATGAAAGCATCGTCAATGCGACAAACGAATGGCGTATGGCGAATAGAAAATGGCAACAGCAACAACAAGAACAAGAACAAGAACAGCAACAGCATGAAAAGCGCCTAACAAGCACTTCAAGCTGCTCTAAGTGCTCTGCCGCCATCGTCGACGTCATTCAGGCAGGCGATGCTGCTTGCTTCCTATTCGCCACCTTAGCCACTCAGTCGGGCATCATCATCAGGTCCATTGATGTTGTTATTATACCCATTGGCTTCCTTGTCATTATGTGACGCACACTTACACACACATACACAGACAGTGCCATGAAAACACTTATCATTAACACAAAAAGATACTTGCAGCAAGGAAACTTTTGACACCTTTTCATGTATTACCTAATAATATGCTCTTTTGAATGGTAAGTTAACATATTTGAGTTTATAAGTAGCATATGTTTTTGATTATGTTTCAAAATTTGTAGACAAGCCTTGTTACATATGTATATAGTATTGATTCGATAGGCAATTAAAGCTCCAAGGATCAGCAGCTCGATAATTATGGGGTGGCACGTTGATTGGCAACTCAATTAACATTGCACTGCAAAGATTACAGTTTAAAAGAGGCATAACAACGGCGGTCATCGAGTAGCCACTTGATTAACATACCATAAACTGTCTATCGGTTTTAGTTTTAAAATGTTAAAAGAAGTAAATCATGAACATTACATCCACAATAGTATTTTATATCTGCCAAATTGAATTTTATGGACATACAAAACAATCTTTGCATATTATAGATACTTGAACTCGAAACCAAACGAAATATAGCAAACTCTATAAGAAATAATGTTCGGAAAATATATTTTTACAGTCTTGGCAGAGACAATGGTGCGCTTAAAAGTGTTGACCAGCTGTTACATTGTATACTATATTGCCTACTTATACATATTGTGCACATCTCCAGAAAGAATCTGGCGAGTGTTGCGCATAAAGTACTCGAACATATGCTGCCAGAGCCCGCGTCCATTGCTAGTTGCCCCAAAGAGCAAATATACCAATTTTATTTTAGTCTGGGAAGATCTGCGTTGTAATAGACAACAGAGTGTGTGAGGGAGAGGGGGAGAAGGAGAAGGAGAGATAAAGAGACGCCTTGGTCTGTTATGGAGTGTAGGGAGGGAGGATTATTATGTAGGTAGTAGGACATGGGCCATGGCCCATGGCATATGTCTGGCATGCTCATTAGGGGGCACAGTGTGGCGTGGCTAATGTGGTTGATGTGGCAGGGCAGGGCAAGTAGAGTAGAAGAAATAACAGTCAGCTGGAGATGCCCTTTGGGCTTGCTGATTTTCATTTGACTTTGCAGGCGTTTCGTTTTCTTTTTTTTCTTTTTTTTGTTGTTGTGCTTTCCTCAACTTTTATTCTCTCTTTTTGCGTCCCTTTTATTGTTTTGTTTTCACTGCGGTAGCCGTCACGTTGTTGTTGCTTCTGTTGTTTTGGGTAATTCAATTTTCTGCCACGGTTTTTTGGGCAAATTTCAAATGACTCATGTATATATACATGTATCCGGTATATCGTATATGTATGTATGCATGCATGTGTATGTGTGCTGACAGCTCAGGGTTGCCAATGAATTCCTTTAGTCCTGTTACCATTTCATGCACAATTTGTTTGGATTTTATTTTTATTTTGCCGCATTGTTAACATTCGCTGCCCGACAGTATTGGCTCGCCTTGCACAACCGGAAAAAGGAAAAGGGCCAACGCACGTTTAATATAACTGCCAGATGAGTCAATTTGTTGACAACAAAACTAAGGGTAGCTTACGCATAGGGTTGCCTACGCATGCGACGGATGTGTAAAGTGTTTGCCGAAACTAGATTGAATTGAAATTGTTAAGTTTGCTTCTGTTAGCTTAACCGAAATTGCACAGCAGCCAGCAAAGAGAATAAATAATAATACCTTGATAATAAGAGAGCCCTACAAAGGTAGCAAAGAGCAAACACCCGAAGGGCTGCCGCTCTTAAATTGAAAGAACGTCGCTGCTCGCTGCTCTGCTGCTGCTGTTAACATGCTGTTAACTGTTAACAGCGTACCGATTTCCGTCGTCTGCTTGTTGTTGGCTCGTTAAGCAACTTGGCAACTTGCCGCCAAATTGCGTAGAAAATTTTTATTTTCCCCAGAGCCGCATTTGCAGCAAACATTCTGCCTGGCCTGACATTTTCCATGGACGTGGACGTGAACGTGTCTGTAAACAAGTGCTCGGATGTGACTACACTAATCGGCAAAGCACACGAATCGCAGGCGAGAATTGTCTAAGCTCACCTTTAATGACTTTGCCCGGCAGTATCCACATCAATCACTTAAGCCGCGAACGCTGTAGACTTTATTAAGTAGCGACAACAATGTTGACCAAGTCAGCTCGTCTAGAGAATTGAGAACGCAAAGATACTTAGTGATAAGCCAGAAAACACTATTAATCCTTGAATTATTTAAAATTTTCTTTTTGCATTCTAGACTATTTCTATTTATGTTTCTATACAATATGAATAAGTTATCTGCAATTAAATAAAACAGAAACATATATTACAACTATCAACCCTAAATTATTTTGAATTTCAACCCTAACTGACATATGAAATTGTATTTTTAATAATCATTTTAATACTGTAGCAATCGATTTGTTTAAGTTTTAAGTTAAGTTGTATCGATAGTTGAGCAACGCGTATAATAATCAAAGGTGTTAAGTCACTAACAGTGTGTAAAATACGATCGCTAACTGAGTTAGAAGTACAATCGCTGTTAAAAGAGAAGTGCGCAAAAAGTTGAAATTGAAACGAAGTAAGTGATTTAAAAACCCTTTAATAAGAACAAATTACTCCTGCACAGCATCATCTTCTTTCAAACCCCAATTAAAATTCATCTATATATCTTGGCATATCCGAGCTTGCTGTTTTCTTCGATGTTCATTCGCTGATGTCAGCAAGGCCTTCATAGAGGAACCTCGGAATTGCCCAGTCCAGTCGGCCTCAAATCAAATATTGCGCTAGTTTCGCACACTCGCGCCTCGGCTGCTGTTGCAGTTTTGCTTGGTTTGCAGCAAATTAAGTTAGCCCACCCCCTCCTTAGCACCGATCCCACCCACAAACTGAGAGTACCATCTGAGACCAGAGCAGACCAGACCAGTCAGAAACGAGGCCGTGCCGTCGTCTGGCCTGGACGCAGCCACTGTGCGACTGGCTGCTGCCCAAAAATTCAATAAAATTAAATGCTTTTGTGTAAAAAGTTTATGACTTTGTGTTTATGCTCGACGACGCACCCCCTCCTCCTACTCCTCCTCCTTTCCTCGCTCACAGTTTGCTGCAGGCCTTGCCAGCTTCTTCTCAGGCGGACTTTGGTGTGGCCTGCTTTAGTTTCATTCTTGACGAGCAGTTCTCGTTGTTCTTGTTGTTTTATTGCTGTTATTGTTGTTTTTTTGTTGTTGTTGTTGCTGTTGCACTCGCTACCGCTACCCGCCGTATGTGTTGACAGTAATTAATTTAACCAGCATCAGCGAAATTTATGCGACCAACACATTGTGCGAGACGTTGTCAATGCATGCTACAAAATGTTGCACAGTAGCCGCCCCTAAGGTGCCAAATATAGAGCTAAGCATTATGTTTATTACTTGAAAGTCTGGGAACAATGCCAGACCATTTAGAAATGCACTTGCTTTGTAGTATCGTATTTAGAATTCGAAAGAAACTTGCCTATTTTCTTCTACTTTATGCGGTTTGTCGATAGTTTAGTTATTAAATTAAATAAGGTAGTTGCTTAAATCAAATTATGCTTACGATTTGACTATATAGTATATATATAGACCCTTATTTAATAAGATTGTTTTCAGCGACTTATTGAGTTTACTAGATAATAAAATAACTAAAATAAATAAGGTGTTTGCTTGATATATTTAAGATCAAATTTCAGTGGAAATTTTACTCTTTTTACTGCATATAAAATTATTTTTCAAGAACAAAGAGGAACTTATTTTTTCATTAATAATTATGAGGTTTTATACAATACTTGATAACTGTATTCTTCGTTATACTCTTGTAATAAGTCACAAAGCGAATGCATTTTGACAGACTTCTCACCCATCTATTATTCAAATGGCTATTGTTTTTTTAGTTTTCGACAAAAAAGAACGGTAATTATATCGTCAAATGCCTAACAAACGAGTTCACCCGTTAATGGTGAGGTGTACAGTAAATCTTATAAAATAAACCTCTTTTTCAAAAGGTGTTCTCTGAATGATGTAGTATATTAACTTAGAAACACCCCTTAAGTGTTTAAGTTAGTATTAAAGAGGTAGAAAATGGTATAACAGCAAAAATGTAAATGTTATAACAGCAAAACTACTTTAACGATAGAACAAACCTCATGTGCAAACTGCACATTAAAGTCACAGAACATTCCACACTTGGTTATTTTCCGTTTAACTTTTCCATACTCTCTCAAAATGTTTCCGAAATCGAATAGTTTAATACTTGACTTGGTCTGCAGCAGATTGTCAACGTTAACAGCAATTTCGAAACACATTTAAAGGCAAATGAGCCGGAGGGGAATGGTGGGAGATGAGAGAGCACGACATGGGAGCCGTGATTCGTTGCAAGATTCTCACAACGAGCTTCCGCTGCGATGGAACTGCAAAAGCCAAAGCGAATGACAGGCAACAACGACGACAGCAGGCAACAAGCAAACAAAACGTTTACGCTTCATAGCACAAATTGAATAAATCATCATCATGTCGATGTAGGTTAAGGGGATTGGGGGTAAGGAAAGAGGCCGAATCTGAAAAGGTTACGTCCATAATTGTTGTGCGAAATTGTGCAAAAATAAAAAAAACAAGAAAGAGAGAGCAGAACTCATCATTAAGATCAACACAATAGAAGCACTTGAGGAAAGCTACGTATCCACTCTATTTCTGTACAGTTTTTGAGTGTCCAAAATGTTATATAATGTTTTCTCATTTAGAATTAATAACCATATTCTGTATATTCATCATTTTGACAGAGTCCAACATATCGTCTCAGATACAAACGTAAATTCTATTGGAGTCTAACGCTTTAAACCGAAGCTAATCGAAGCATACCTTAAGGTCTGCTGATAAACTTCTTTCTGTATATCATCAAAATGAACCAACTGAGATTGTAAGAGGCAAAACGAATTCCTAATCAGCCATTTTATATTGTACTAATATAATATCCGTTTATTCAGCCTCTTGCTGATCTTACTGCATTGTAATCTTTCCCATCAAGCACCAGAACCAGAACCTAAGAACGGAGGCTTCAATGGTCAACTGAAAGTGAAGGAGTGCCCCATTGTGCAGGTGATGAAAAATGTCGATAAGGAAAAGGTTTGTCCAGACTAACGAGTACAAAGAATATCATATTATATTTAGATATTCGATAGTTATTGGGGGTGTGGTACGCATATGCAACGACTCCTCTGGGTTCTCACTATTATCAGCGACGTTGCGCAGCCTACAACGTCAAGCGCAGTCGTGAGTATATGTGCCATATATGACTTATATTTATATTCGATAAATATGCATTGGTATATCGCAGCATACTTCGATAGCAACATACTATACACAAACTATGGCCCACTTCTGATCACATATTCCTGTGACAAGAAAGCCGACTACTACAGGAGTAAGTAACAGACGAGTAGAATTATCGAGTACTGTATATTCTTATTGCTAATCCACTAGTTAAGCTACGCATACTAACCCGCACGCGTACACCAATGCCAGATATTGTTGGGAAAGCAATAAACTTTCTGAAAACTATTGACTTTCCTGTCGAAACACTGGAGTGGCTGAAGAACGAGGCATTCTGCTTTGAGTGGTATCAATTGAAGTTCGAAACAAAGCGACGACCCTTAGGATTTCAGGCACCTTTTAATAAACCCGATTATTAGTTGTATCAACTCTGTATTCCATATCAATAATAATTACATAAATGTCTAATTATTGTTACATAATTTGCCCTTTGAATGTTATCGATGAATCACGAGGAAATCGTATAACAGCTAACCGACTTAATTAGCGCTCATTGCTGACCACCAAAATCAATTACCAATGACCACCAACCTCCCCACCGCAATCCGCCGGGTTTCAGTCAATCGATTTCAATATGCTCGCATATTTCACATATGGAGGCCAGGATTCAGGCCATCCAGGAGCTGCTGGCGATGACAAGGGCGCATTAATGAACGGTGCCATGACCTCCATATTGAGTGCCCGCACGCCCACAAGCATCCAATTTAATTTATGTACGGGTCGTGCGTGCGTCTGCTTGAAGAACCCAAAGTTGTCTTTAGTTCTTATACCCTATAAGGGTTAAGGCTCCTTTGCGCACGGTGCTTGAAGAATTACTCAATAGTTATTTAAAAAGTATTCCTCCCTAACTAATTGTAATCGATGTTATCAAACAATTTAAGTTCTATGTTATTTGTTATGTTAGTTTAATGTTAAAAGTTTATTTTATGTTATTAGCTACATTCTGTTAATTAAAGCTTTAAATTAGTATTTGTACCGTTAGGAGGGTATCTCACAGTCGCTGACGTCCAATTCTTACTCTCGCGACAGTTATTTTATCTTGGCTTCTTTACCCGAAATTGCTTTGTCGCCCGATTCGGCTTTAGCCTCGGGCCAAGCAATAAAGTCAAACTCAGAGAGGCGTATGCGTGAAGCACAATTATTCCTCAACGAGTGGGTGTGTCTGTGTTTGTGTGTGTGTGTTTTGGGTGGGTAAGTTGTAAGGAATAACACAATCCCATTCAAGTAATAACTGTCTTTGTCAAGCATTAACGAAAACAATGCGCATTTCTTAGACAATTTAATTTCAATTGCGACAGACAAATAATGCTAATCTCGGGTACTTAACCAAGTTTATTGAATATCATATTATGAAACTAGCTATTACAATGGGATAAGACCCGCTCAGTGGAAATTGCATTTTTAACGAGTTCTTTATTCACTTAATCAACTCAACGTAATAACTATAATTATACTTTGGCAACTGAATCTGTTTAAAGTTGCAGTCCAAGAAATATCGATCGCTCGCTCAGTTCAAGAAGTTCTTTTGGCTTTGGATCATGCGGATGGCCGTTCGACTGGTTCCACCAGTTTCCATACACTTCGCTGTAGATGTTGTTCATTAATGTAGATGCTGAATTTCAATTTCGTTTTCGTTTGCTTTGAAGTCGAAGACCAACATAAGACAACGACAACCAGTACAACAAAAAGCGAACTTATAGATAGTCCACGCAGTTGGGCAAGCGAGAAGCGGAGGGGCGCATATGAAATATAAAAAAATACCATTTATTGATGTGATAATCTAAAGATCAAGGTCTTCCTTTTGCCATTTGGAAACAAAAACACGCAGAATGTTGTCTCCCGTATTAAATCTTGTAGAAAAACGAAACGAGAATTTTGGTCAGATGAGATTTTGAAGAATATTCTGACAAACTAAGACAAATTGACAAACAAAATCTAAGGAAATTTGTTTGATTAACAACTTTGGAGAGTTTCTGTGAGATATGCGATGAAAGATCGTTTTTCAAGCAGGTTCTTTGCATTAATTTTTGTCTTTATTAATTGAAAAATAATTTTAAATGTATTATAATTTTAAAGGTATATATAGGTTACTTACTAGAATAGGTTACTTTTAAGTAAAATTTTAAAACAGAAAATCAATATTATAAGTTTATTCATTATTCTTATTTAGAAAAACCTCTTTCATTACCCTAAATCGATGAAAATCTTGTTCCCTAATATTACAAGCTAAATTTAATATGTCTAGCTCTTCTTCAGGGATCTTGTAGACAATTTAACGTAATGAATTCATTATTATGCCTACTTAGTCGTATATTGACTTTCAGGAGGTCAAAGAGGCTTCCATTTTTGGACAATCTTTATATGCTTTATCAGTTTTCAATGGGTACAGACTGCTTTAAATGAGTAAGAGCGCAAAGAGTTCGTGAGGTTCAACAAAAACGAGAAGAAGAACAACGTAGCCAGCGCAGGCCGTGTTGATAAGCAACCAAAAAAAGAGAAAAAGAAGGCAATGAAGAAGGCGAAGCTGAAGTGTCGAGGCAAAGAAGAGAAGCAACGCATGTTGCGGCATCAAAATTGTCGCGTTATCTGCGCCTCATTTGCCAAAACAACAAAAGCTTCATCAATTTCAAAGGCCACGCTGTGCTGGGCAGCGCCTCAAATTGCAAACAGGAGGTGACAGCCAGGCGACAGGCACCAAGAAGACCTCATCAACGGAAACGGACAACGCGACAAAGTTCACTCAACTTTCAACTTGCAATTTGTCATTGTGTCACGAGGGAGAGCGAGAAAACTGAAAGCGACACCCAGCACCAGCTGGGACTAGGCAAAATACAAAGTGTCTGCCAACAGAACGTCATCATTTTTTTCGGGGATACGATAATAACAAAAATATTTAAATCATGTTCGCGCACAGTGGCACTTTTAGACTGACATTTCTGCTCTGGCAGTCGTTGCACATTGCGTATACGCAACGCAAGATTTATTTATGCGCCTTGCGCCTGAATTTAAGTGTCGCATTTTTGTGGAGAGCTCGGAATGGGACAGAATGAGGTAGCATGGGGCCCTCTCAGCCTATGTGGGCGGTGATTAATTTGAGTATTGTTCTTTGAAATACAAATTTCCCCTCTCACTCTCTGTGCTCTTTATTTGTTTTATTGCTTTTTTTTCCTAGCAACAAATAAAAACGTTCAATGAACGCAACGGATCTCATTATCAATGAGCTATAACTTAATATTATATGTCTGGGAAGTATCGTAAATTATATATAATCAGAGAGAAAGAGAGAAAGGTATTGATCATTTGTTAAGATATTACTTTTGGCTAAAGTTTTTCAAAATATATTAACAACTTCTTTCTATAAAAGTTGACAAATCTTCACATTCTAATTTTTCTGATATCTAAGATATCATAAGCTCAATAAAACGATTATTATTGCCTTTATAGAAAAAACAATAAAAAAAAAATAGAAACATTTAATTCAAATGGAATTTCGATATTATTTTATACAAAACTAATAATAAATATGAAATACGAATCTGTAATAACCGACATAATTAAAGATAATCCCATCTTTTCTATAATCCAGACGCTTATGATCGTTATTGTTAAGCAGGTCATGTCATGGAATGTAACGTCGCCACGTATCTAATAGTGGCCAGACAAGAATTATATATGTGCATATCTAGCTTCTTTATTCCCCACTTGATGGCAACAGCAAGAGCCTAACAGGTTTCCCGGGCCAAGCCGAGCCAAGCCAAGTCTCTTTTTATTGCTTTGAATTACAATAAAAGCCCAAAGCGGAAGCAAGTTCTACAAATTTCATTTACAAACAGTCCTTGAAATCATGTTGAGCCAACAGCAGGTGAGTAGGAAATTAGCACTTTGCATTGCAGGAGAATCTCCATTCCAACTGAAGCCCCATCGAGCTTCTGCTCGATTTGATAGTAAAATGAAGAGGCGCTCGCATAAATCGCATAAATATGTTAATTCGTCTCTCGAGAAACGTTTTGCGCTTTGCGGCTTGGCAGTTTGCTTTTTTTTCTTTTTCTCTTCATTTTTATCTTTTTCTTATGTCGCATTAATATTATATTCCGCTTTGGTCAATTAACATAAGTTGTGTGCACGTTTTTCAGATACTCGTTTTCATTTGAGAACCCAATACAACTAATAGAAATGTGCAAAACAAAAGAATGAAAGATACTTGGGGATAAATGAAAGGGAAAGTAAATTTTATTTAAATGATTTGCGCATTATCATATCATTATTTCATACGAAATTTGAGTTTAAACTTTTTAAATCTACAAGAAAGAATTCTAGATACTTTGTGTTAAACGAAAGGCAAAGTAAAGGTATATAAAGTTGATTATAATAGACCAAATTATGTTCAAACTTTAACCATATCATATCATATTAAAGGAAATTATGTTTCAAATTTAACCATGTCTGAGTTGCCTCATAACGGAACTGTGAGGCCATAAAATGAGTGTCAAATTCGGTCTCGAACATTGAAGCTGTTGCTTGTCTAAGCTCTCTCTGTCCCTTACAGGCTCTCATTCCCCCTATCTCAGTCTTGCTTTCCTTCTCTCTTTTACTGTCACCCTGTTACAGCAACAATCGATTTATAGCTCGAAGGAAACATCGCAGACGACAGAGAGACATAGAGACAGACAGACAGCGAGCCGGAGATAAGCAAGCAAATGGCACATAAAAGACACGAAATTGAAAGAAATGAACGCTAAGCACTGAAAATATGAACTGATGAGAGAACTGAGAGTAGCAGCAACAACAATCGGGCCAATAAAAAGTCGAAGAAGCTTCACCAGCGACAGATTCTCGTAAAGTCAAGCGCAAGGGCACGCTAAGAACCTCAGATAGGTTTACGACGACGCCAGAGACAGAATCCCAATTTAAGTCCTTGTTGTTGTTGATGTTGTGAGTGCTCAAGACAAGTTCGTATAATTAGACATAGACTCAAGAGAGATAGCGAGTGAGAGACTATGTACAACGGAAGTGGCCACGGCTACGACAATTGAATTGCCCAATTTGATTTGCTCAACGGCTTATCATCTTCATTACTTAAGAGCACGATTTATGTGTGGATTCAATTGAATTGGACTGTACTGTTGGACTGGACTGGACTGTACTGGCCACTGTGCGGCTTATCTTCTCTTCAAAATCCAAAAATGCCAAGTCGATTGTTTGTCGCTCTTGAGCCAAGTGATTACTTGATAAGCGCGTCAATGGTTGAAGCTTTAAATCGAACGGAAACGTGACTTGGATTTGTTTATGTTTAATCATTAAACTTTAATGTGAAGTGTGGGGATTGAAAGAGCTACTAGTTGGTAAATCAATATTACTAGATATGCATAATAATAACCTATTGCCTAAAATATGCTGCAATTTGATGATTACAACTTTTGTTAATATGCTGTAATTTATTATTCCTTCATTATTTAATATCTCATATAACTAATGAACATAGCTCAGTTACGAAGTAAACATTGTCAATATAGGTTGAAATAGGTTGTTTTAACCCAACGGAATGCATACTTTATGTTATATATGACATAAATCTGCATACTTTATAGTTGGTAGTTTAATTTACTTAAAATATATTTAATTACTCAATATATTATTCATTGGAGCTTAGTTCTTTACTTGTTCACCCTCCATTCTCCATCTTTCCTTTCCAAACTCTGGTGTTGACCCCTGTCAACGCACCATTAACGTCTCATGGTGCACAAGTGCCTTTGCTTGGAGTGTATTGCACAACACAGAAATACAAAATACAAAATGAAAAATGAAAAACGCAATTTGGCCAAATGCATTTTGGGGGCTCAAACAGCGAAAGCACTCGCCACAGAGTGACGCGTGGTGGGGCGACAAATTTGCTGGCTGCTTTTTGTGAAGTGCAATCCAAATTGTGGGCAAGCTGGTGGTGCTGATGCTGCTGTTGGTGCAGCCGGAGGTGCTGCTGCTGTTGCGGCAGTTGCAGCCACCGTGGCGTCAATTATCGCCGCAGTACGCAAAGTGGGCCAGGCAAATAATAAACGATAAACGCGCCCAGCGAAACTGCCGACGACGACGACAACGAGGACGGACGGGCGGCGTCATCAGTGCAGTTCATTGTCGAAGGGGCTTAAGCTAAGTGCCACGCCTCGTCGTTGCAATGCTCCTTCCCCTCCCACTTCCCCTTTGGCCCCCTCCTTTCGTTTTCATTGCAATCTCGTTTTCTTATTCGCCTCTTTCGCCGTTTTAACGCTTCACTTGCGTCTCGTTTTGCTGATTGATGGCGACTCCAACTTCAGCTTGGACTCTGACAGCACAAACACACAAGCACACATATATTGCCAGACATACACACGTGCAAAGACTGCTACACACACACACCTGCACTTGTAGTCGCACAGGTGTCACCGCCTAATTAAATGAAGGCAACGCGTACGCATGCGTAACTCAATCGGCAAACAACGCTACCTCCGCTGCCTGCTCGTCAATGAGTAGCCACGCCCCTCTCCGCTGCCCTCCGCCACGCCTTGCGTTTTGCAGTTCGCCCTTCGTGTTGAAGCATTAAATAGGTCAATATGCAATTATTGCCGCCTCCTCTTGCAATGCGCTCAGTTTTTGCTTTCATCCGTGCTTCGAGAAGAAAAAACTTCTCTTTTCCCCCGCCTTATACAGTGAATTAATCGTCATATTTCTGTAAGTCAGTTTAAACACTATGAATTATTTGTAGGAGGTGAAATAACTTCAATTTGGTCTGCTTAGTAGCAATATATTCACCAATATTGAGTCTTTAAACGAAATTACAAATTATGGACTGTTTATTCACACGAATAATGCATAGAATACATCTAAATGAGAATATGTGAGGAGTTTCATGAGGATACCTTGAATTATAATAAATATAGTTTAATATTTCTCGAAGATTTCTTAATTCTAGGTTAAACTGACGAACTTTCTTGCATTATTGCAGAAATGACAATCAAACAAAGTCTTTACTTGTAATCTTCCTTCAAGACTTATCAAGATTATAAGAATATAATTCTATAAACATACATCTCTTTGTGAATACTGATCATTCATATAAAAACTATGGGATATAGTAAGGTGATATTGATTAATCTTGCACAATATATAAAGTGCATTAAAAAGAAAATATATGCTGAGTTACATAACGATTCATTGATGTCTAACAAGTGAAGGTAGAAATTTCTAGAAGAAATGCATGAAATTCTTTGTTATAAGTAAAACAAAAGAACTTTCTTGCCAAAAAAACAAGCAAAGAAAGGTGCTTTCAAGTTTTACCTGAGATAGATCAAGAATGTAAAACTATACTTGAATCAGAGATATATCTCAGTGAATATACCCCCCTGCAAGGGCACATACCGAGTACATCAAAGAACTTTGCTCAATTCCAGCAGGTTCAATTGCCAAGCTCAAGGTGACCATTTGCATAAAAGCTAAAAAGAAAAACACAAAAAAGAGCAAAGCAAAAACCACTCAGAGCCATATTCGAGTATTATTATTACTCATGCATAAAACGCTCACCTCTGACAGCGATTCCTCATACACGAAAAATACATCATCGTAATAAATGCGACGACTTGGTAGAATGTGGAGAACTTTTGCCAAAGATCCGAACTGACTCAGAGAGAACACTGACAAAACTGAAACTGGCAAGTGCATTCGTTAGAGGTCGCCAGAGGAGAAGAAGTGGCTAATGACAGAGAATATTTGAGTAATACTTTGCGAATATGCATCCATATATGATAGTGGAAAGAAGAAGCAGATAATGAGAGAGAATATTTGATTACTACACAAAATACTGTGTGATATGCATTCATATTCATTTTCATATTCGTATTCGCATTCGATGAAATTAAAGTTTTAATCTTAGGTGACACAGTTCATTACGAGTGCATTAAACCTTGTGGGGGCTAGGAGGGGATTGTCGGGGAAGTGCACTACAGGGTTCGCCTCCAGTGCAATTGACCCACTTTGCGGGCTTTTATTGGCTTCAATGCGGCGCTATTTCGCTTATGCAACAGTTGCTGTTGCAGATGCATTTCGCATACAGCTTCTGGCTGTGCCTCCGCCTGTCTGCAGCCCCTCCTTCATCTGCACATTCCCACAGTTATCTGTTCTGTCTGTTCTGTTGTGATCTTTGCAATATTCTTGGTAAATTAAGTAATTGGTACAAGAAGCAACCGAGCGACAGACCGAGGCAGACGAGGCACAACAGACCCAGCACTGACTGTTCCACATTTACCCTCACTCTCTCTCTCACTCTCCTTCTACCTCTCTCTTTCTCGGTGTGTGTGTGTGTGTGTGCAGCAGTCCACTCGTTTTGAATTCTTGCAATTTAGATGCGTTTTGTCTTTGCATTCAGTTTTAATACTCTACAGCGGGTATATTGATTTAGACCAGCATCTTGTTACATACACACTAGATCCACTATGAACTGATCAAGCATATGCTAATGTTTCTCTTCTTCATCAGCATCAAAATAATGAGTTTAGATATCTTTTAAACCTGATTAGGGCGATATAAGATATAGTTTCAATACAAACTATCTATCTTTGTTATTTTCGCAATACAATTCAACACAATTTACTTTTGCAATGTCCTATGTGGTTTTTCCAAATTCATTAAAAGCGAATCTTTTATCTCTTATTAAAATAATCGTTTTAAACTGAATTGAATAAGATAATAATATCAATATAATGAAGTAAATTACAAAGTTAAAATTCAATAGCTTCATTTGGTAGGAAGTTCTTTTGAATGTGAATAGAGTCATTAGTATCAATCGTTTTCAACTTTTACAACAAACTAAGAGAGTATCAAACTTTCGACTTACTTTGTATCCTTCAAGTTCTATCTTCTTATTCTTTTTGACTTATTTATGTCTATTAGAACAACGCAGACATATGCATGCATACATATGAATACAATATATATATATATGTATATGTGTCTGTATATGTATCTGCATCAGTCCATTGCAGTCCATTTATTTCCTTTATGTAAGTATTCCGTTGGGCTTCTGTTTTCCATTTTGAATGAGCTCTGCAGATGCAGTTGACGCCGTAAATCAGTTGACGTGTGGCCGGAAGGCATTGAATGCAGGGCACACACAGTGCCATACGATGCCATGCCATACCTCAAAACGATGGCGAGTCAAAGAGGCCAATGATCTGTTATACCACAAACACATATCATTCCTATTCTATAGTGCATCTGTGAATACTTGCGTAATACACTTAACAAAGCAATTGTTGTTGTCTTTCTTTTCTTTGGTTTGTAATATATCTAAGATTATAAGATGCTAGAAAGACCTCTACTAAGAAAGCTAAGATTATTACAATCTGAATTCAACCCGTAAACAGTCCAACAAGTAGCCTGAATTCAGTAATAACGAAAGTCTTAAAATGTTCGACTCTCATTACGAATTAATGATATTCAAATAAGACGCAAAGAATCAGATGAGCATCAGAGAGGGCAATAAAAAAGAAGTTAACGCACAGCAGCGAAATCCGAAAACAACATTTCAAGGTCGCCGGCACAAGAATCTCTTGATGATGATCTCTCCTCCTCACTCTCCTTTCTTCAGTTCAGTTGCACACGTTACTCTTCTTCGTTCTTTTTCACAGTTTGTTTAAAGAAAAATTAGCCAGCCGGTTAATCGGCGACGTATGTAAACTGGAATATGAAGGTGTATATATAATATATATGTATATGTACTCTCTTAAGTATTTGATATCCCCAGAATGGCACTGGGAGTCGCAGGTAACGCGGCAAGCCAAATGACACTACGGCGGTAAAAAGCTGAAGTCGAGTGCTAATTAAAGCCGCCGATCCAGACACAGCCGAATATTATATATATTATATATATATACGTATGTGTGTGTGTGTGTTTGGCTGGATTTCTTTGAATTGCGCAGCATCTGAAACGAAATGCTTTTTATGGATCGTCTCAGATCTTGAGGCTTGGTCTCTCTGGGTGCTGTTAATGACCTTGACCCCAATGATATCAGACTGCTAAAAACCCCTTAAAAAAGATCAGCAATGGGTCAGCTACAAATCAAATAATACAATACAGCTTATCCAATCACAGAAACTGAGAAACTCAAAGTGGATTCCAGATAGAACAAATTCATCAGCAACGACAACTTTGACTTTGACATTGAGTTTGTCTGTCTATATCGTTCTCTCTCTCTCTTCCTCTGACATGACATCAGCCCCCGACAACGACGACAATTACCTGCCAAACAATGAACAACAATTGGTTACCTGCAGTATGACTCGGCATTCTCTCGGCAACTCCTAATCAATAGCCCAAGTCGAGTCGAAGTCGAAGCTCGAAAACTGCAAGTCTATACTTAGTCGTGAGATTCTGTTCATTATTTTTACTGTTTTTGGTATGAATTCTTAGAATATAACTGAAATAATATTGAAGATTCTTAAGTCTCTATTAAAAGAACCTTTAAGTTACCTTTTCATATTCTTTCAAGTGCTGTCTTTAGATATGCTTTCCTTTTTTCCAAATTTAATGAGCAACAGTCTCTGTCTTTTTCCTCTCCCTTCTCATCTCTTCTTCACTCTTCCGCCATCTTTTGCTGCATTTCCCTCTACCTCTCACTTTGTTTCTTCCTCTCCAACTCTCCCACACTTCAACCCAATTAGTGCTACCTCAAGTGTTGACACTCATTAGAAGCAATTAAAGTGAGATCAGATTATGGCAATGTGGACGAGTCACGCGTGAACAGGCCCCATCAATGTGTCCACAATCGACCACGCCCCGCCACGAACCCCTTAAATTGTGTGTGAATCACAGGAACAAAGTCAAAATGAAGTGGCTAATAAATTAGAATGGCCAAAATTGCTAATGACATGACACGAGCGCCGCTGATGCAGCAACAATCGTGAAAGGGAAATGACTCTGAAAATTGCTCTCATTTTGAATACGAAAAAGTTCCTTCAATTTTAAAAAGAATACTCAATAAAGATACTACTTTATGCCTTTTAAATTGCAGTAAAACCATCTTGTTCATAGAAAAGTTTCTATTACTAATTTCTTAAATGAAACAATTCATCAATATAAACTAAAACAGACTCGCTAATTTAGGTTCTTCAGTTCGTAAGCTGTTCCTGTTTTGGGGTGAATGCATTTTCTTTCCAGTCTCGTCTTTCATCATCATGTTCTCTCAGTTTATTGCTTTGCACGCGCTACACTGAAAACAACCTTCGGCATTGTCGGTAGACTCGACTCGCGTTATTAATTAGCACCCCGAATGACACCAGTTCCCATCCATCGTTCAACCGACTGCACTTAGGCCTGCTTACGAAATGACTAAGGATTCTTTGGACTGCAATACTCAGTAATGATGTAAGCAGAAGGGTGTTATAAGTTAGAAAGTAAGAGTGATTCGATCTAAAGACTTGCCTATCCCACCACCATCTATCATAAAGCCAAGAATGGGGTATTTATTTCAGAATACCTACGGTTGTCACCAGGGTCGTAGCGATGATCTCGGGAGCCTTGTGCACATTTTCTTGGAGCCTTTTGTTATCTTTGCCTTGCTTTTAAACATAGTACCAAAATAAAGAATATTAATTCTAACTACATCGATCTTTTCACTACTGGCAAAACCATTAATAAGTTTGGAGAAATATAAATTTCGTAATCACTTCTTCTTGATCAATCATATTCCCATTGTACTTCGCAATTACTCATAAGAAAATATGGCCAATTATAAACATATATATATATATATATATTTTTGATAACTGAAGCGCGTGCCAAGCGCGGTAGCCCTTTGCGCCACATACCCTGCACACGCTTAGCTACGGGCCTGGGTATCACAATCAACCTTTTTTATGTATTAACCCTTTCAAATAAACTCGGTATTTGTGAGAGTATATGACAATTTGCAAGTAATTTCCATATTTCCTATAAGTTACTCCTCCCTCCAGGGTATCTTACAGTAATCATCCTTACTTCTTTTATTGATTTTTGCCAATAAATTCGTTTATTTGGGAAAGGTATATGAAGAATTTAAAATGTTTTACTGGCTACGAATCACCCTGATTAGCTGGAATATCATTTTTAAAGCACCCCCTCCCACGCTCCTCCTCCACTCGGTTCTATTGTGAATAATGATGCCAATTGTTCCCGTTGTTGTTGTTGTCGCTGCTGCTACTGCAAAATGCTGTGCAGCGATGCCGAAAAAATGAATGCCTCAACTACTTTAGCTGAATACTCATTTTCAAAATCGCAATCAAATGACAGCTGTGTGTGTGTGTGTGCAATTTCTGTTTTAGCGAACTTCACCCACTATACGATGCGTTGTGATGTCGCGTTTTGGCGCTGGCCCGGCCAAAAACAGCGCGACTTGACGACGCCATCGCGGGAGAACATCAGCAACAGCAGCAGCAGCAGCAACAGCAGCAGCAACAACAACAGCAGCAGCAGCGGCGGCAATTACGCTTACGTTTTAGCCGCGTGCAGGTTATGCAAGTTCAAGGCCAAAAACTCTGCATTAATTATAATTATTTTTGCATTTGTTTAACACGCCGCAGCAGCAATGACAACAGCAACAACAACAACAAGAAAACAATGCGCAGCACGTTTGGCGGTTTAAACGCCAACAACAGCGGGAAACATGAAAAATTCAAAAGAAGATAAACAGGTAAATGCAGCTTTTGGACTTGTTGCGCGTTTGGTAAGCCAAAAAATGTGGTAATTAATTGACAACAGGCACTGTATGGCTCAGTGCTGCATGGACGAACCAATCTATCAGTTGACTAACCTCACTTTACTTACGGCTTAATTATCGATTAATCGAGTAAGGGGAATCATATAGAGGAAAAATCTTTGCCATATCTCATGGAGGCTGATCAGACAAATTTTCTTCTTAATATATTTAATAATAATATATTTATTTATTTATATTTAATAATAATATATGTATTTATAAAACATATATTCTAATGAGTATTTCAGAGTCAAGTAAGAAGCTAACCAGATCAGCTACAAACTTGCTTATGACTCAGATTTTCTTCCTGAATATGATGCTAGACTAGACAAAATTTAATGCTTAGCAATTTACTAAACGAACATAACCTGAAATATGATTTATAGATTGAGATGATACTTATAGAAAGAAAATTTGATCTGATTTAGGCATTTCTTCTCAATAGATTAATATTATATATGTAATGAGTACCTCTAAGTCGTATTCAATCATTTCTTACCTTACCTGTTCTACAATATTTCAACATATTAGAAATATTATAAATTCTAAAAAGATTTCAACCTTGACTCATATTCTCGACTGATTAACTGGAATCTCTACCTTTCTATCTCTCGAAATACTTTCACTTTATTCTAGAATACCTAATTCTGCACTAAGCCATAAAAGTATCTACCAACAAACAAAAATCAGAGATATGCTAATTTATTGAATGTCAGTCGACAAAAACGAAACCTGAGTTAGATTTAGAATCAAGCATTATCGATACATAGTCGAAATAACGAACATGAATTAACATATTTATGCTATTTATGTCGCCGTGACATGGTCAAACTAAGTTCTGCTGTGGCGTGTTAATTACCCCCAAGCTTTGTTGGTATTGATATGACCAGTTTTCTTCACGGTGTCTTCACATTTTGGGCGGCCTTTCAAGGTCGTCAAATAAACACAAAATTGACTTCCGCTTTTTCCAAAATATAATAATAATATATGTAGGGGATTATGTTATGGAACTAGGTGTGGTCAGCTGATGAGATAAATATGTGAGACCTAAGAAACAGTAAACTATCTGAACTATCTGGAATCTTTTAGATACTTTCTCGTATGGGTCGATAACGTTTATAACTTTCATATTTATGAGTTTGAAAACATCAACAGAGAATGAGTAGACTATAGGTGATGCATTTGTTTGGAGGTTAAACTTCAGAATACGAAAATCTATAAATCTTCTTCAGTAATCAATCTATACTATTCTCATATATGCAATCATCAAAGTTAGCTACAATTCTCGACTTATTGTAAGCTCATTCTTAGCACATTCTTTGGGTTTATTGCATCGCACTTCATCAATATGCAGGCCACACGGCCACTGTTGGCAGTGCAGGCTTTTTTTTTGAGGCGTCATTATTAGCCAGAGCTGCTTGCGGCTTTGGATTGCTTGTGACTTGGGCTAAGCCCATTACTGGACACCAGTTGGATAACTGCTGCTCTCTGCTGCCTCTGTTGCATTGTTCTCGGCATCGTCTTAACGAGCATGGCATGCAAAACAAGGCAACGCAAGACGCCATTTGGCCAACAGAAATCGCAGAATCGTTTTATGAACAACTGCGCTACGTGCATGACAATTGACTCACAGAGAGAGACCCAGACCGACACCGAGTCGGGGTCTGACTCTGAGACTAAGACTAAAGCCGTCACTGGGTGAGTTGTCAGACCCGCTGTTGATTGTGCGCACGCGCTCATAATCGAAAGATTCCTCAGTGGGATATCGTATCGTATAGTATTGGTTTCAGCTTTGCCACCGGGATGAGCTGGCAATTATGATGGATGGCGCATATCAAGGTGATCCGAGTTGACGTTGATGCGCCATCAAGGGAAATTATTGCGCACAATCAGCCAAAAGAAATCAAGTTGTTTTTTGAATAAGCAATGTCCAGTTCTATGGAACTAGCTATATAGCTAGTAGCTAGATCTGTCTCATTGGTCTATATACCATAATGTTGTTTGGCAACAGATCTAATAAATAAAGAAACCATTTAGGAGTTCTGTCGGGATTAAATGAAGTTTATGACTAAGCTTGCACAACTTTTTAAATATCGATAGATCAATCTAGAGTAAATAGCCAGTTTGAATTACATCTTGGATTTAATTCCCAAAATAAGACTGCATATTACTAAGTATTCTATAATCCACAGCATTGTATGAACTAATTATAGTGCATACCTTTGGATATCTGTTGCTATGGATTAAATGAAAATGTTTGAAATGGATAGAAATATAGATAAATATCACATCGAGGCAGTCCGGCATAATATAAGTCAGATTAAGAATAAGAAAACTTTATTTTAACAATAATCTGCAAAGGGATTATTTAATAAAGATAATACAATCTGATCTATTATAAGTTTCCATTAATTTTTCATTAATATCTCATAAAACAGACAAAATAATTTATAGATTTCTGAGTTTCTCACAGTGCCCAGAAGTAGTAAAGAGCTTGGAAGATATCTTTCACGTTATAAGAAAGATTTGACAACAGTACAAACTTGGCCCAAACAACACTTGTTATGCATGAATCTGGCTAAAGCGAAGGCATCATTCGGGGTCTCCCGAGACTTGAGAGATGGCCAAGTTCGGAGCCCAAGCCGCGTTTCGACTGTGCTTTAAGTAGCCGTCGTCGCGCGTCGCTGTCAATCAGCCTGCAATCAGCTTCCACTTTAAGCCTATAAAAACGTCTGCGCGCTACCCAAAAAAGTAAAAGTGGCTTACGGTAAAACAATATGTATATAAACATTGTATATATAATGTATATATGTGTAGGTATGTGTGTCATACAGTACCTGAAGCATGCCTATCTTGCGACTGCGGCCACACCCAACAAAAGAGGAGCAAGCGAGAGACGTGTCCGCATCCAAAGTTATCAACGTGCAAAGACAATTAATGACCCCAAAAGCATTTAGCAGCTAAAGATTTTTTATCTTCATGACCGATATATTGGCTATAGGTTTCGAGTACAGATCCCATTTGCTGCATTTCTTTTATGAATTTTCACTTGCACGATGAGTCCATAAAAATCAAGCGGAACCATAAGCGCAGCCCAGCCCCAAAAATGTAAAACAACATCTTCATAAGGGTCTATATGTGACTCTGAGTGTGTGTGAGTGTGTATGAGATTGTGCGTATGAGTGTGTGTATTATGCATGTATGTGGACCAGGGTGTGCTCTAAAGAATGGTCAAACCGTCCACTTCTACCTGGCAAAAAAAATGTTTTGCTATACCCTGTGATTGTTAGATTTCAATGGGGTATTTTGTGTTGTATTGAGCATCCATTTGATACATGCATACATATACTATACATATACATATGATATATGATATCTTATTTATTGCAGTCAATATAAACCCATAACATACCATATCATATCATATATTATATTATATCATATCGTATCTTATCATATAATATCATGTCATATCATATTATATTATATAATATCATATATCAAATCATATCTCTGAAAGTCTGCCAGAATATTATTATATTATAAAACTTCATTACACCATCACTTTATATAATGACTCATCCTTTCATATCAAATTAAATAGTATCACAGCTAATTATATCTAGTTCTTAAATCTTACAATATGAAATACTTTCATCCTTAGATATGTACATATATTATATAATACATACATACATCATATAACATCTACCCAGTAGCCAACCATAGAACAACTGCATTTACAGGGCATTTCACAGACTAAATCGCTTTCAATTGTCCACCTTCGGTACGTGTTATTTGCAGACCTTCAGTGCAGACTAACGCCCAAGTAGTACAGCAACAAATTGCCGTTTCTTTTTGTTTTTAGCTTTTTTGCCTTATTTTTTTGCCTTTTTGAGTTTTGTTTTTCGAATAACACGAAACGAAATTGTCAATTGAAGTATCCGGCGCCGGGTATTGGGACACCAAGCCAAACGATGAGGCTTTTTGATATTTCCTTGGAATTATCTTAATGTGAAATCTTGAACTATGTTTTGGGGCATAGTCGCAGGCGAAGCACAACACTCACACAGACACACTCACACACAGGTATTTGTATGCTGGCTTTACCTTTAAAGCAATTTTTAATGGATTTCATTTGACATGTCGCTGTCTTTTAACGAACGAAACTGCAAAAGTTTTATAACGACCATTCAAAATATCTCCATAGATATTCAAGAGTGGTACCGGCAAGAAAAAAACCCCAATATATATGTTAAACGGATCAAGTTCGCTGGAAAGGAAACTTACTGGTTGATTCCGTTGACCTTTTCTATAGGTAAACTAAGCTAAAGAATGGAAACTGCCTCTAGTAAGGTCACCTAATGGATTACGCATTCGCTCTCTGGGCAACCTTTCCAACTCTTCAGTGCAAATCTGCTTTAAATTGCGTCCCTACACGTTATTGATTTCTGCCTGATTCGCACAGTTTAATGCTCCATTGAAAAGCCCCGTCAGGGCAACTACCTTTCTCACCCACTCCCTCCTCCCGCCCACGTTCGATACACATTGGGTAGATAAAGAACATCCCCAGTGGTGTTACGAGTCCATGTCCACGGCACGCATCAATGATTACTAAGCCGCTGAGTAGACCATACTCCATTGCATCCACTCACGCCCGGTTTAATGTGTGAGTGTGTGCTTGTGTATGTGTGTGTGGGTGATGGGATAACAACCTTGTTTCTAGGCGAAATATGTCAACTCATAATGTCAATTGCTAAGCGCAACTGAATAACGATGCAAAATGCCACAAGATTATCATGGTATGGTCTATTTATCGACGAGAGTAACAAATGAAAAACCTCGTCAGAATTGTAGCTTGATTGTTGAATACCCTGCAGAATAGTTATAGTTTTGGGACAGGTGTAGAATCACAAAATCACATGATTGCTAAGGAAGTTTTAAGTTATAAGTACTCGTACTTAAAAGTCATTGAGTAGAAAGAGATAGAAATAAAGGTGCATTTTAATTCTTTTCAAAATCTTAAACTGCTTTTTCAACAAATTTGGAACTGTCCAATCGATTAATAACCAATATTAGTACCGAATATGGTATTTAAATTTGGAAAGGAAATGAAATTGACAATTTTGACAGGAAATGCCATTAAAAAAGTAAGGAAATTCCCACATTTTAAAATGCATTCTACTTTTAATAAATTTAAACGTAGTATTTCAAATGAAAAACGTATTATTTACGAGTATTAATTTTTTTACAATTGAGACTATAAAGATGTTTTAAGATTGATTTAAGTTAAGCTTAAGTCTTCTTATTAATAATCTCTTAAATATAATGTTCAGCATTTTAATCATCTCAAGAATATAACATGTCCAAAAATAGAGCTCATAAGACTTCAGAATAAAACGAAGACCGTAAACGTCATTCACTTGTTGCTTTATATGTAAGTATACAAATGTATATATTTCTGTATGTATATATGTCTATATGTAGGTATACTATTTAATTCTGCTTCAGACGTATCTGGGTAGCTGACTAATTGCTTGACTAATGCACTTGGCAGTGCGTTTAGTGAACTTGGAAAAGTGACATGGAAACTTTTAAGTGTCGGGGCGCACTTAATTTAAAATGCATGTTAAAAGATCATTAAGTTCCATCAGGAAGTGAGGCAGGCAGCCTGCCACTGCCACAGTGTGTGTGTGCCCAAGTCGAAGGCGAAGGCAAAGTTTAACCCTTGTCTGCCCCCGCCAGGTTGGGCAAAGTTTATTGAACCCTTGCTTAACCAGGCGAGAATCATATCATATCCCCAAAAACACAACAAAAAACAACAACAGCAGCCAAGCGTTGCATGCAAATTGCCAAAAATTATGACTGCCTGATAGGGGGCATCAGGCTGGCTAATTACCAATTACTAATTAGGGTATGCGAATGACGCAGCGCGAATTGCTGCTGCTGCTGCTGCTGCTACTGCTTGCAACAAGTTCGCAATGATGGTACCCAGCATGGCCATCTGTGTGGCAGCCTTGACCTGGTTCTTGAAACTACCTCAGCAGCAGAGGCAGCTACTGGTCAAATGCAGCGCAAGAAATTAAAGCCAGGTTTGGCACAGTTGTGTGGCCTGACTTGGCTTCGCTTGTTGCAGCTGTTCGCCGTCTTGCCACCAAAGTAACCGGTTAGCCTGCGTTACCCTGCAGTGCTACTTTCAACTGGGGATATTTAATTGAGACTCAGTTGCAAAGAGGCACATACATAATGCAAGTCTGTATATCAATAATGTTTTGTAGTGCTCAAACTTAGTTCCCGTGACAATCTCACTCTTGGTATCCTTTCCAGTCTTTGAGTCCTTCTTAGCAGTAGTTCTTCTGTACGTTATTCTCAGTCTAAGAGTCAATCTTTGTCTCAGCGACTGTGTTAGGCTCATTGTCAATGCCAGTCGAAATATGTTAATAGAATTAACTTGAACTTAACTTAAATTAGGTTAACAAATATCTTTACTAGGATTTTCCAGTATGAAATTGTATGAAATGGGTGTCAAACCCAAGCAGAAAATATTTGCAAACTTGGAAGGGCCGTGCTATGATGCAGAGAAGCAATTTCATACATTTAATAATGGAAAATCCTAGCAAAGATATTTGTAATAGTTTTCAAACAGCTAACTTTGATGCTGTGGCAACACTGCAGGACTGTCATGATGCATTTTTAAAAAATAAAATAAAATAAAAAATAAAAAATAAATATACTAAAATAATTGACTTTTTACCCACAGTCTCAATTACAATCTCTCTCTTAAAGTCAGTCTCAGATAGAGTCTCAATCTTATTCAAAGTCTCAGTCACATTTTCAGTCCCAGCTCCAGTTCTAGTTTCAGTCCCATACTTACTCCCAGTCTCAATCTCATTCAGTCGCCTCTCTCATTAAATCACTTCTTTGTTATACAGGGTATCTTTGACTCAAGCAGTCTATCAACTGCCCGTAAATATTCACTTGACTGTCGACCGCATCGCACACGCAACTTTTGTTCGGGGCTTGCATTATGTTTTGCGGTCAACTAAATGTAAAGTAGGCGTGGCCTGGCATACCTGATTAGGGCAAATAAAGAATGTAAGATTATTTTGGAATATTTTTACATTTGGCAGACTGATTTTATGTTTAAATTGAGCAAACTTAGTTTGGAATTTTGACGAAAAGACTTGAAATATAAAGTAGACTAATAGATTTAAAACTGAGTTTTGCTGTTAAAGAATAAGTGATTCATTCCAAATTATATAGACATAACATAATAAAAAAATATATAAAATAAAAACTAATATAAAAACAAAGAATATAACAGTAGAATTATATATATGGTAAATAAATATAGATCTTGAACATTTTTTTGAGGTATTCCTGATATAAATTTATAGTTACATCATCAACCCCATAATCTATATTTAGTGTTAATAAATATATCAGATGCTGTATTACGTATGTAACATATATATATTCATATTCATATTCATAATAACATTTATGAGCCCCTTGCTAATTTAACTATCATTAATCGCACATTTAGTACTACCAATAGCTTTATTAAGTTAGATATTTCTGGGTTCTGTTGCCGTTTCTTGAGCGGAGCCCATCAAATGCGACGACATTATAAAATCTCCAGCAAATAACTACGGCTAACCGGTTTCGAGAGAGCGCACATCTAATACCAAGTTCAAGGTCAAGATCGCGGACGCAACCGCAATGCATTACCAGTACCAGCACCAGCACCAGCACCAGTACAAGCTTCAGCAGAGACTGCTCTGCCAGCATCATCACAAAGGTGTGACTACTACCGACAAGATTTTCAATTTGCTAAATCTAACAGGGCGGGGGAGCATATATAGGGGTTAACTGAAAGATGTAAGACGTAAGCGGTGCATTGCAATGTTATTAATTATACAGTCGGGTGTAAGACAAACAGCAGAGGCAGGTTTTTACGAGTATTT
Source organism: Zaprionus davidi (assembly GCA_018903715.1). Classification (NCBI taxonomy): domain Eukaryota; kingdom Metazoa; phylum Arthropoda; class Insecta; order Diptera; family Drosophilidae; genus Zaprionus; species Zaprionus davidi. The sequence continues at coordinate 8,691,540 of JAEIGL010000006.1, forward strand.
CTCAACTACAAGTTGAATGCAATGCGAAAGATTTTCCCACGAAATGCGCCATTGTCATTGACTTTGAAACGTCAAGTGTGAGTCGAGATCCGAGAGTGAGTCGAGAACTTATCACGATTCCAATTTCAAGGCGTTCAAAAATGCGTTTCTCTACGGTTGAGGGTTCTCAATGATGGTACGATACGATATGGAAAATAAAAACTATTCTGCAGCTATAGCTTTAAAATCGTTTAACACATATGTTTTAGTAGTGAAATAATGAAGAAAAACTATAGAGATCATATTATATATTTAGTATTTATAAAATACTTCGGATTGTTCTTTTTTAAACTTTGTGATCTTTTGGACGTTTATAATTTTTGCTGTTAAAGAAAACTCAACATCTAAGATCTAAGAGAGTATAATATAAAGTGTGTTATATTATTGTTATTGTTAAGGGTTTTTTGTCCATGGAAAAAATTGAATGCAAAACCCAGAAATCGAATCGGTCTTTAAATAAGAAGAAGGGATCCTAACATTATAATTCAGGTTTTACAGGATTAGTAGTCAGTATTATCCGTGGATCGAATACAAACAGGACCTTCCTAATTTTTGCATACGTCTTTCTTAGATGTATATAACTATGATATCTTCCAAAACCGTTTTTTGTTCGTATAGAAATTGTAACCTCTCTTTAACTGTCACCCATTTAATTTCAAAAACCCCCCACGTATGACTAATTACGAAATACCTTTTCTTAGAGGGCACCCTGCAGAACATTGCTAAGCAAAGCACTACCAGTGTTTACACACTGTTTCTAGCACTGCGTATTAATTCTTTGGTTAGTTGGACCAATAATTTTGACAGTCGATGAGTAACAGAAGCTCGATGAGCCTCGAGGAACCGCTCTCATAAATTTCCGACCCAGTAGCCTTTGCGTACAGAAAATAGTCGACCAACGATTCTTTGGTCAGAAAGAGGTTCAGTAAAAAGCAAGTTCTCGACGTGTTAACATCGCCTAAAGAAAAACTAAAGAAAAGTATAGGGAAAAACAAACCCCAAAAAATAAGTCAACAATTTGAACATCTTTCTTGGATTCCAACAATACCAACATTATGGATGCGCCCTCAATGGTCGAACGTTCTGCAGGCCGTTTGGTGGTGCGTAGTCTGGTGAGTGGCGCTACAGTCTTCCAGACCCGAATGGATTCGACTGCGGTGGCAGCTGCCACAAATCAAGCCATGGCGGTCGAGACGGATCCGCTAGTCGGAACGGAGCTACTCGAGCGGCAGCTGCAGTTTCTGAAAAATCGAATTGTCTCCTCCCCACTCAAGCAGGTGCTGCCTCTCACCACCACGATGCCTGCGGTGGGTCTAGCAGGCAGCAGCCGGGATGTAACTGAGTTAAAAGATACCGCATGCACCACCACCAGCAACAGCAGCAACACGTCCCTGGATGTGTCACGTGGCGAGGAGTTGCCACAGTGCAAAATCAAGCGCAATTATAGTTGCAACACTTGCGCCTTCTTCACGCAGAACCCACGTAGCCATTTGTCGCATCTACGCGATGTGCATGGCGAAAAGATCGTAATCAATGAGTGTAAGCTTTGCCTCTACGCTTCGCGGCACTTTCAGAAACTTGTGCGGCACATGAAGATGGTGCATGGCTGCTCCGATGATGATGGCACCAGTATTGCCAGCAGACGTCATTGCAATCGCATGGCACGCAAGCGTCGCCTCGAGGAGAGCATCGAGACGCCCAATAGCTCGGCAGGTGCTACTATCGCTGGTAGTGCCAGCGTCAAAGGTGGACCCTCGTTGAACCAGCTCAAGAGCGAACTACAACTGCTGGAGCAGCAGTTGCTCAACAATGTGGAGGCCTTCAATCGACAGCAGCAACTGCAGCAGCTACAGCAGATGGTCTCGCGCAGCGGCAACATCTTCTCCATGGCCTTTGAGTTCCAGATGTGCATGTTTCCTCCTACATCGAACATGACGTCGAACATGTCCATGATGTCCAGCAACACAGCGGATGAACTGGAGCGAGATGGCGAACATAGCAATACAGATTCAGAGGAGCTGCCCCAGGCTGATGAATGCCTCACTCCGGAGGCACTGGATCTTAGTGGATCAAGTGGATCTGGTTCGGTCGCACAGTATCAGTGCCAGAAATGCTCGTACAGTACTCCAATCCGCGCCAGATTCAAGAAGCACGTCAAGTACCATTCCATGCCGCTGATCAAGTGCAGCTCGTGCGATTTTCACTCGCCATACAAGTGGAATCTGGACAGGCACACCAAGAACCACGGTGCCAATGGGTACTTCAAGTGCGGCGTCTGCGATTTCAGCACAAACATCAAGCAATCTCTGACCATTCATGAACTCAATCATCATGTGGCGACGCGTCGTTATTCCACACAGGATCAGTTGCAGCAAATGGGAGCTGGTGCTGATATGGTCGATCAGCTGGAGACAATGGAGCCTGGCCCCGCATCGTGTGGAAGTCCGGCAAAAGCTTTGAATGCGACTCCTTCTGAACTGCCACCTATCAGCTGCTCGCACTGTCAGCAGACCATGCCGAATGCCATGGAGCTAGTCACTCATCTACAGCACTGTGAGCCGGCACTGGATGTGGCCACAGACGAGGAACAATATCGTGCCAAGGATCTTAGCTACTGTGGCGTGGAGACGGCGCCCGGCTATGGCGAGGTGAGTTGCCTTTTAGCTAATTAAAAAATCAGTTATATCTCATTCCTCTCGTACAGGTTACTGAGCAACTGCAGCCGGACGATGCTGAGGCTTTGAAGAAGGTGTTCAAGTGCCCACACTGCACTTTCTGGGCTGCGACAGCATCACGTTTCCATGTGCATATTGTGGGTCATTTGAATCGCAAACCCTTTGGGTGCTCCCTCTGCGCTTATCGCTCCAACTGGCGCTGGGACATCACCAAACACATTCGCCTCAAGGCAATGCGCGACGAGTCGCACATCCAAGCTGAGGTGCTGATGAATGATGAGACTGGGAGACGCAACTATGCCAAATATAATCAGTATCTAACCCTGATGAAGGTAAGTGCCGATCAAGCTGCCGATGCAAAGACAATGCGCTGCGGGGAGATGCCATCGGGCAGCAGCTACGATGCACAGGTTCATGTGACACCGCCGTTAGCCGACGAACTCGCGCTAGATGCGAACACAACAGACGTGACGGCTGCCGCACTCGATTTGCGTGTCTCGGGCAAATCTGGAGCACTGGACGGGGCCAAGAAGAGTAGGCAAAGTCTGCCCCAGGACGAAGATCAGCCGCAGCAGAGTAAAACAACAAGTAAAGCGTCTCTGGAGCTGAGTAACACCAAGAAGGAACGCAATGCACGCCAGCAGCGATTGCAATAGCCCTGGAGGGATCTGATCGCGTATTCCTTTTAGCAGTTACCTAGAATATAAACAGTAATTAGAATATACCAATAAATAAATAGTTTAAATAACGTATTCCTTTATTTATCATTGCCATGCATTCATTTCAAGCTGAATCTATTGATACTACTAGGTATTACCAAGAAAGATAGGTTAGCTAAGGGTTAACTATTCCGGCTCTATATAATGATGTATTGCCATGCACTATCACACGTCGTCTCTCTGGGCTGCCACCGGGACTAAGAAAGTTTTGAAAGATGGGAATAAAACAAGAAAGAATAGCTACCTTCGGTGTGCCGAAGGTTTTATACCCTTGCATGATTTTGACTTCAGCCTAAACCTATTGTTTATAAACTGGCTATACTGAATTTTACAACAATCTTCACATATATGCGTTATCAGTAATAAGATAAAAAATCTTAGTTTCTGACTGATTCCTTCTATGAAAGCTATAGGATATATATAGGAAATTGATTTTGATAAAATTTTACTGGCATATAAGTTATATAGAACTTGGTCGATATAGTGAGTTTGGTTGCAATTTCTTGGACGATAGGTTCTATAACAGCTACAGATAATGCTTCTGCAATTCATCTTTTTCAACTTATTTACAACGTGCAACATTATGTATCGAGAGAGACTACTTTGAGTTGCAACAGACGGACATGGCTAGTTAGACTCTCCTTCTGATGCTGGCTAAGAATATATATACTTTATAGGGTTGGAGATACCTCATAACATGCGTTATAATCTGCTGCAAGAGCATAAAAAGTCATGCCAATAGGTAAAAGTGATTGTATCTGAAATTTAGAAAATAAATGAGAAAATTGGGAATACAAATCCAATAGATAGCGATGAATCGCTAAATATAAAATGTGTATAAAGACAACTAATAAATAATGTAATTTAGTAATCTAATAAATACTTATCCTTTAGATAGACTCAGAAAACTGAAAAATAAATGAAATGTAAGCATTAATAACGTTGATGACGTTTACTCGTAGAATTTTGATAAGGCCAATTAGACTTTTTGGTTGTGTGTGAAGGTGTGATGGGGTAAAATGATAAAGAGCCCTCTCATAGCCGTCTCTTTACAGGAAATACTCCTGCAACAGGAATAGCACTATAAATAGCAAGACAATGAGCGGTACCAAAAAGCACAGCTCGTCGATTCCGAGCCTGGACAGAAGTTTCCAAGAATCCAAGGCGATATATAACGCCTGCAACAGCCACGGATATGCCCAGTCCCACAACTAGGCGGTCTGGCACTGAACACCCTCGAAATGTGGCGACTGCTCATCATCCTCTTCATCGGTTTCATGGCGACGCCGATGCGCTTCGGGATTGTAATCAGCCATCTGTACAGGCTCCACTCCAGGTGGAATAGAGATTTTTTCGCGTGGTGGCAAAAGACCCTCAAGTGTGGTCAGTTGAGCTGCAGTGGCAAAATTATCCGGCGGAAAATTAACCTTAAACTGCACATAGAGATCACCGAAGTCCGTAGGCTTATTAAATACCGGCATGCCGGCCCCGCGCATAAGCTTAATGTGATTGTGACGCAACACCTCGCCTGGCTGGGTCCGTATTACCTTCTTGCGCCCGTCTAGATGCTCGAAGCAATGCGTATAACCACACAGGGCTTCGGTTAAGTTAATCTCCAGGTCACGCATGTACAGATTAGCATGACGACGTTGGAACAGCGGGTGCTGCAACTGTAGGATGATAACATAGAGTGTACCGTACTGGCCGTCACGCAGTTGATGGCCTTCGTTCGCGAACATCAACTTCTGCATATGCGGTATACCCCGCTCGACGTCCACATTGCGCTTCTTCTTCTGTTCCTCGAAGCAGGTGCCCCGACAAGTTGAGCAGAGCATGCTCTCCTTGATGGTGAACCCACGTCCGTCACAAGAGGGGCAGACCTAACATAAACAAACAGTTAGTACGGTATGGAACAACTCAAACATTCTTACCGTATCGAAGGCATTTAGACCCAAGAAGGCGAAGGCGGATGTGCGTCCAGCGCCCTCACAATTTCTGCAGGTCTCACGTGCCTCCTTGGGTCCACCGTCGCCGTTGCACTTGCTGCAGATCACCCTTCGAGGGTACTCCACCGGCTTTTGCTTAGCTCCCATATACATCTCCCCCAGCGTCAACTCTAGTTTAACCAGAAGTTTACCATCTCGTCTAATACCGCGATCAGCTCCCAAGCCGCCAAATGAGAACCAATTCGAAAATAAGTCGGAGGCATCGCCAAAGCGATCGGCATGCTCCTGCAGACCCCTCACGCCATGTCTGTCGTATACGCGCCGCTTCTCTGGATCCGAGAGCACTTCATACGCAAATGAGATTTCCTTAAATTTATCACCCGCATTAGGATTCTTATCGGGATGAAACTCTTTGGCCAATTTATGATAATTCTGTTCGCGAAACAAAGACAAAGGTCAAGGTATCACATAGGGAAACAACTGGAAAATCTTTACCTTTTTTATTTCATCCGCTGTCGCATCCTTGCTCACACCAAGCACCTCATACAGATTCACTTTGTCCATTATTCAGTGTGCCCCGGTAGCCCCTAAATTAAAAGAAACTGCCCACACATGGTATTTGTTCAAACTTGTCTAATAAAATTTTTGCTATTGACACAATTTAACTCAGGTCATGCATTGCTTCGATTAATTTTTTGTTCTCTTGTTTTGAAATCGCAAATCATAAGAAAACAATCGTCCCAAACTCCTCCACATTTTGCGTGAAATTACAAAATCAGCTGTTTTGCGCAGCTGCTTGAATTGCGCAAAGTATGCAATAATTTAAACGAGAATATTCAAATTGGTACAAAAGTAATTTTATTGTTTTAATTCTTATTTACATCCAATAAATAGTTGAAGTTAAAGAAAATTAGCTAAATCATAAGTCATGTGTTCCTCTTATGCGCAAGAAAGGAAATTATAATGCAAATGATTTTAAAATTTGTTTCCAATACGAACAAAATTAATTATTTTATTAAACAAAACACTTTTCCTTTTATCATTAATATATATTTTGTGTATATTTATAAACGTTTTATTATTTGCCTTTTTTCAACAATAGAGGAACACTTGTTGTAGTGTGACCAGATTCTGGCATTTAGAAAAAAGAATATGAGTCACCACTGCCAGGTACCTTTTTTTAACACGTTGGGCGTGGTGAAATTTAATTATTTATTCCATCGTTTGCTTCGGGCACACTCGGACGGTTTGTACGTCATATAGTCGGAAAATTTTCCAGAAATTACGTACGAATTTTATGAAAAAAATAAACTAAAAAAAATTAAACAAAATAATTCATAAATAAAATCGTTTAAAAAATTTAATAAAAATTAATTTGCGAATTTTAAAAATTTTGTACAATTAACAACGGAAAAATTTTTTTTTTACTCTAGTAAAATGGACGCAAAGTAGAGACGTAAAATTTTGTGTGTGTATCAACGAAAGAGCGGAGAAAACGGAACGCGCGAGAAAGCAAAAAGAAGAAATCACGAGCTGGTGGTGGTGGTTCGCTCAGTCTGCTGTGTATGTGAGAGAGCGCGCGTACCACGACGAAGCAGAGAACAACTAAACGGGTGAAAACTGTGTGTTGCGCGCTTGGAAAATTATGGAAAAGTGTGAAGATATGGATGTTCGACTGGGACACATCAATGCCAAAGAGGTTGAGGATATCAAGGTGCAGGCGGATGGCGATGGAATTATTCTAATGGATCGCTCGCAGGCCCTTTTTGATTTTGGCGCTGAAATTCTGACAACAAATGTAGCAGCAGCAGCAACAACATCAGCAGCGGCGGCAATGGCAACGACGACGCAAGCAACAAGCGAACTACAACCGAAAACAAATAGTGAAATCAAAACAAAAACATTGTCTCAAATGGGAGAACCAGAAATTGGCGCCAATCAAAATGCTAAAGAGGAAGAGAGGAAGACAATTGGAATGGAGAAAGGTTTGCAAGAAAATCAAATTGACAAGTCCTGCTTCGAGGTCGACGAAGACTATGACGAGGACGAGAATGAAGATTACAAATCAAGGTGAGAGAGAACATAAATGATAACGTAAAATTAAGAATAATAAAACAATGATAGCAAATCAAAATAATAAAGTAAGAATAATAAAACAAAAATAATAAAGTAATAAAAAAAATAATAAAATAATGATAATAAAGTAATAAAAAAATAATAAAATAATGATAAGAAAAAAATATTAATAAAAACGATAATAAACTAATGATAAAATATTGTTAATAAAAAATGATAATCAAATAATAAACTACAAAATTATTAGTAACAAAGTAATCATCATAAACAATGTTTATAAAATATTAGCATTAAAAAAATAATGCTAATAGGATTCGAATAAAATAATCATAATAAAATGATAATTATAATACAATATTAATAAATATAATAACAATTAATACTTCATTGTTCCTAACACAAACTCTGTATCCACTTTAAAACCTTAAGTTCTGTCTCCCCTATCTATAAACCCCTTCCCTATTCCTTAATCTCTCTGCGTGCTCGCGTCTTCTCGTCTTTTCGAGTCATACGTTATGCGACAGGTGCCCTCGGTCGCTTTAATCGTTTTTTAGTAATAGTAAAATAATTATCATAAAATATTGATAATTTGAAAACCTGAATACACTTTCTTCATATTTATTTTAATTTGATTTCCTCTTTATTTAGCTGGGCTAACAGCGACGATGACGATGATTCCTCCAGCTCGGATTGCTCGTCGGTGGGTCCCACCGACCTGAAACTGCGTTGGCTGCAGCGTGAACTCTATACAGGTCGTGTGCCGCGTCAGGTGATTGCCAGCATAATGCCGCACTTTGCAACAGGTTTGGCCGCAGACACTGAAGACTCGGTGCTCTGGGATTATCTGGCACATCTGTTGAATGAGCCCAAAAGGCGAACCAAACTGAGTGATGTGAACACATTTGACGATGTCATCGATTTGCTGCACAAGTCCGAGAGAATTATTGTACTCACGGGAGCCGGGGTATCTGTGTCGTGTGGCATACCCGATTTCCGTTCCACCAACGGTATCTATGCACGTCTTGCCCACGATTTTCCCGATCTACCCGATCCGCAGGCTATGTTCGATATCAATTATTTCAAGCGAGATCCTCGACCGTTTTTCAAATTCGCCCGTGAGATTTATCCTGGGGAATTTAAACCCTCGCCTTGCCATCGATTCATCAAAATGCTGGAGACAAAGGGCAAACTGTTGCGCAATTATACACAGAATATAGATACCCTGGAACGTGTGGCAGGCATTCAGCGCGTGATTGAATGCCATGGCTCCTTTTCGACGGCCTCATGCACAAAGTGCAAATACAAATGCAATGCGGATGCACTGCGAGCTGACATCTTTGCCCAACGCATACCCGTTTGCCCGCAATGTCAACCCAATGTGGAGCACAGTGTTGATGCATCGGTCGCCGTCACCGAAGAGGACCTAAAGCGGCTGGTGGAGAATGGCATCATGAAGCCTGACATTGTTTTCTTCGGAGAAGGTGGGCAGCCCAAGAGATTCACTTACGGTACCCTCGTCTAACAAATCTTGATCCGTTTCTTTTCAGGCTTACCCGACGAATATCACACAGTGATGGCAACCGATAAGGATAAATGCGACTTGCTGATTGTCATCGGTTCCTCACTGAAGGTACGCCCCGTCGCTCACATTCCCAGTAGTATACCTGCCTCTGTACCGCAAATACTTATCAATCGTGAGCAATTGCATCACCTGAAGTTCGATGTTGAGCTCTTGGGCGATTCTGACGTGATTATAAATCAGATTTGCCATCGTCTTTCGGGCAGCGCTGCTGATGCTGATTGGCAACAGTTGTGCAGCGATCAGGATGTACTACGTGAGTCCAGGGAGCTGCAACCCCTGACGGATTACTATCATCTTCATCACCATCATCATCATCATCATCGGCACTTCAGTTCAGAGAGCGAACGAAATTCGCAACTAGACACGGACACGCAATCGATTAAGTCCAATGGATCCACTGATTACCTCCTGGGCTCATCAGCAGGCACTTGTTCGGATAGTGGATTCGAGTCTTCCACCTTTACAGGGGTGCAGCACAGCAGCAGCTGCAGCAATAATGCAGTTGATCGTGCTGCCATTGAGCGTATCAAGAGCGACATTCTCGTGGAGCTCAATGAGACGGCGCTCACCTGCTCAGCTCCTCCTGCAACACAGGTTGGTCGACATCTTTCCATTGATTCGTCAAAGGACAGCGGCATCGAGCATTGCGAGTTCTCGAGCAATTTAGTAGATACGAATGTTGTGCAGGAAACCAAGACAGCTGCACCCAGTTTGACACCCACGCCACCACAACGCAAGCGACAAACGATTGCAGAGCGATTGGTGCCTGGCACCTTCTACTCGCACAACAAGAACAGCTCGTATGTCTTTCCCGGAGCTCAGGTCTTCTGGAACAGTGACTTCAGTGATGAAGATGACGACGATGAGGATGACGATGATGACGACGTCGGCGGCGATGAGGATGTTGATGATGTGGGCACTGCAGGCATGTTTGGCAATGTTGTAGCAAGTGATGAGGAAGCATGCGATCTTAATGCTCCACTCTCCCCATTTTTGCCTCCTTCGCTTGAAGCACACATTGTAACGGAAATCTCGAGCAGCGTCGGCAGCACCAGCAATCTATTGGATGTACCTGAGACACTTGGTAGTCCTGGTCAGAAACGACGTAGCTCAGCCGAAGCTCATCTGCAGGCGCCGATGAAATGTCAATCGGAGGAGACGCCACCCATAAAGAAACTGCGACCGAGTGGAGCATCTGCATCTGCCACGCCAGCGCCACAGCCCACAGCTACGGCTGCGGCTACAAATCAAACAGTTGAGCTAACAACTGTTTAAAGAGTGTTGTGTCCTAGAAATTTCGCTACTACTTTTAATATTTATTTATACAATAACAATATGCAATACGTTTTTAAATCAATTTGGAGATCAGAGAGGATTAGAATGTCAATAGAAGCTAATCGAGGCATCCCCGCCTCGCCTCGCCTCCCTCCCCCAAAACACAAATTTAATACGTATTTATTAATTATTATTCTACCTGTGTAACTCTGTAAATGTTAGTATTTTTATCACAATAAGTTGTTATGTTGAGGTCTTTAGATAAAAGGAACAGAACAGTTAGAGATGCAAGCTATCTCTTTATATACATATTATTTATATAGCGCAAGATAGCCTCAACATTTTAGCCTAAGCTCAGCACTAAAGTATGCAATTATTATGTCTTAAACAACAACAATAATAAAAGAGAAAAAGTTTATAAATATTCTAGAGATAAGAGCTGGACAAGAACTCTGTAAATAGGCCTATTTGTGTGTGTAAATGTACGTTTATTATATTCTAATTATTCTGTTTCCTTAACTCTTCTTAAATCGGTAATGGTAGTTGGTAATTGTAAATATATATATCAATCTAATTATACAATATATATTCTACAACAAAATTAAACATAATCCCCACACATTATTAATTAGCAATTCGCAAACTTAAAACACAACGTAAACTTGCCATCAAAATGCAATCAATCGATTCATTTTGGATGTGCGCTAAAATATGTAATCAAAAATCTAGCATAATTATTGAAAATACATACATATATGCATAATAGCCACCAAACTTAAGTGTAAACTCTAGCTCATAAGTTTTAGTTTATATAGCATTAATGTATTAATATGAAAACAAAAAAAATAAACCAATCTATTGAAAGTTGATGAGCTCTAAAACAAAGTTTGAGTTTATTTATTGGGGTACGCATGTTTTACTATCAAGTATCTATCTATGTATATAGATAATATACACTGGGTACTAAAGTATCTGTGGGAATTTTTATATGACTCATCGTTTCTGATTGCGAATGATCATGGATTTACAACTGGTAAGTCTCCGAACTCGTCAAAGTTTCGTTGACAGATTTCACCATAATGTATTACAACAAAGTATGCAATGCATAGAGATGCAATGGAAACTTCGGGTATGCATGACGAGACGAACGAAAACGAATACTATCATACTTATCAGTTTTGCCTTCTCTCTTTTTTCTTTCTCTTCCTCTTAATCCTCCAGTGATGTTCGCTGCGTGGGCACTCATATTATTATTATAGATCTTATTAGATCGTGGATCTTAAAGAAATGCTTTGTTTATTAGCTTTTTGGAAATGTGTGCAACATACAAAAGAAGATATCTGCAACTCTTTTAACTATTTTTAATGGTAGATTCTGAATCAGCATCAACAGCTGGGTATAAGTTCATATATGTATTATATGTCTGACTATCTCTCTTTGTATCTATCTGTCTTTCTCTTTGACGGTCTGCCTTTCTATATGTTTGTTCCTTTGTTTGTACATCTGTCCCTCTGTCTGTGTGAAGGCCAAGATCTTTTTAACTTAAGGAGGTATAGTCTCGAAATTGCGTGACAACACTGCCATCTATTGCAGTGTCTTAAAGTATGTTTCAGAGTTTAACCACACTCTCTTCCGCCCCGTAAATCTATAAGAGTGGAACTACATGTGTCATTTTAAAGCCAAGATGTTCATTTTTGTTTTGTACAATAAAAATACGATCAAAGTACGCTGAACATAAGAAACAGTTGGTTAGCAGGTAAAACAATTTCAAGCACAAATAAGACACAGTTTATACAATTTATAATTCGTTTTTATTTTGATATATTTTATAGACTTTAGCTGGTATCTTAAGTAGGTATATCTAGTTACAATCGTAGTCTATTTTAAGGTTCGGCCTTCACTCGAAGTTCCTTTTATGGTACGTACTTAATGCTCGTGCAATTGCTTGATTCCAATACAAAAATAATAACACGACGCGTTGTTATTGGTTGGGAACTGTTTCTAGGAGCGATATGCTCTTAATAACTGGTTGCGTTTGCGCAGAAGAAAGCGTGCGCTGGCGACTTCTTTTGGACTGGCAATGCAAAAAAAAGCTGACCAAAAATCGTATTTACAATTACAAAATCTACCCAATACACAAGGTATATATGCATATATAATCATATGGATATATATTTCCATCTAACATTGAGTTATAAAAATATGTGTATTTATGTTTAAAAATGTTTTGTTTTTTGATAGAAACTCTGACTGATATAACATGAGCGTACTTTAAGAACTACCTCGATGATAAGTTTATATTTATATAATATATATAGATCTATTTATATATAGATATTAATATATATATATTCATATTGTTATAACGCGCTGTGTGAGACTTGAGTTAGTTATACAAACTGTATATGGATATTGCATCCATTATAGGCAACGGTTGTGTTTATGCTCTAACAAAATACTGCATATATACAGCTTGATCGATTGATCTCTCTCGATCCTCTCTCTTAATAGGCACGTGTAGATGCGTGCAAAAAAATAAAGTATGACTACTCTATATATTGTATTGTATTGGCTTAGTTAAGATTTGATGTGTGATTCGTGTGTGTGTGAGTTTGAGGTTCTCGACGATAATGATGATCATAACAAACTTGATGCCGCACTATAAAAACGGCGACTTGTTCGTCTTGTGTGATCTGGCCTTGCTTGGATTTATCTTGCATTTCAATTGAGCAATCAAATCGGAGATCTTCAACGCAGGTCCAACTTTCATGCCCAACAGGGGCATTATATCATCCTTAGTCAACTGCAAGAGTCGTGTACCATCGACCTTATTGCGACTAAACGTGTCACAGTGCGCAGTGCAATCGTTGACGCGCAGAAACTGTGATACATCATAGACATTCCACGTATCCGGCATCAGTTCCAACTGTGCTTCATTCGAATCAATGTCCGCCAGGCGAGGAATGTACTTGCTATTGGTGACGGCAGAGTTCTGTAAGGGAAGGAATAGAAATTAATACCTGATTTGATGCAGGATAGAGGGGGCTAAGCTAGGCGTGGCATGGATGTTGAATGAGCCTAAATAAACAGTGCATAAACATAAGTAAGTTATGATCTATTGTATATACAAATGACAATTTGGGTTAACTGCGCTGATTGAGTAATGTGATGATATTTTACTATACAATAATGGGTGGTTTCGAGCTGCGGCAGGCGGGCGGTTGGGCGGTAGTACGTGGGCGTGGCATGGCATTCGATATATACGCACTATCATTATCATCATATCAAGTACTCACCGCAATATAGCTAGTGGCTTTGCGACCCACAGTTGGTGGCGCAGGAGATTTACTAATGGAAGATTTTTTTACCATTGTTTTGTTGCTGCTGGTGCCGCCGATGCTGCTGCTGCTGTTGCTGGCGCTGCCTGGCGTTGGTGTTACCAATGTTATGGTACCAGCACTACTGGAACCCATTGAACCAAACTGATCAGACTGTGAGGTAGACTGTTCGGATATGTGACTGTTGCTGCCATCGCCATCGGCATCCTCTTCGGCCCCGATGCCATCCTCTTCCTCATCCTCCTCGGGTTGATTATTCTCATAGAAGGCAGCATTGTGATGCTCCGGTTTCAGCTCAAGCTTTATGCTTAACTTGGGCAAGTGTGGTGTCGTCTTCAGTGCAATTGTACGCGGTTTTACTGCAGATTAAAGATGATTATTTGAGTTACTTTGCCATCATCAATAGATGTTACCAACTCTCACCTGTTTGTGTTGTTGTTGCTGTTGTGTTGTTGTCATTTTGTGCCTGTTTGTTATTCGATGGAGCAGTGGCTCCCTTTTTAGTCTTGCGTTTACGTTGCACCTTCGGTTTAGCTGCCGGTTTGGGATGTTGTTGATGCGAGACACGTGGTGGACCCTCCAGTTTGTGCCCCACCAGGACACACCAACCTACAGGATATATATCAGCCGATTCACAATCCAACCATTGATCGTATTCATCTGTCCAGCCATCAAAGTGCACTTTCAGCAAACGTCCAACGACACGCGCCACTGTGGCCACACAAACCAAGCGTGGATCCATGAGATCTGCGCATTCAAGACTCATTCCAGTCTCGAAACCATGATCAGGCACTTGGCGATGGAATAAATGTTGCCCGGCAGCCAAGGCACCTGTGTCACGCAAATAGCCTTCCCAGGTGAAAGTGCGCGCATCATAGCCATTGGGCGGAGTCACAGCAATGTTATTTGAGTCACAGAATCCGGCGGGAAAAATGCACGGCGACTTCTCGTGATAGCAAAACCTGCAAGTAATTTAAAATGTAATTGTTTTGCCTGTTTATTGCTGTCGCTCTGTGGCTCACCAATCCGACCCAGAGGCATCCGGTTGATAGGAGTCAATGCGTATCATCATGTAACCAAATTTGAGTACAGCCATCACAGTAGCTGGACAAATGGAGGACAGATTGAGGGGATCCACAGCCTCCAGCTTCATGCCCTCTATAAAGCCATTGGTTTTGCCATCCAAAAAGTATTCATCAAATGTAAAGTTCATTTTGAACAGCTCAATGGTGGCATCATCCTCGTGTACTTCGATCATGGCCTCACGACCAGCTAAGAGTAACAGCAAATAGATCAATAAAGACTCCTAAATAAAATCTTCAACCTTACCCAACATACGCTCCAGATAGTCCTGCGGTGCAGCCAGATTATGGCCCACTGTGGTTGCCCAGCCAACTGGATGTATAATGGGTGAATCCTCATGGCACCAGAACCCATCGTCCGAGTCAAAATAGCGCAGAAAGAGTCGCTTGCCCACAATCTTAGTGACTGTCGCCAGACGCACTTGTGATATGCGATCCTTGTCCACACACTCGAGATTCAAACCGAGACGGAAACGCGACTGCAGACTATCGTTAATCTTATTATAGAAATTCGAGGGCAATGTGCGTGCACCGGACAAGCGTCCCACAAGGAAATCCTTCCAGTCCTTGTACTTATGCTCGATGGTACGTGGCGGTATCAGCGGCTTGCCACGCGTTGCGCACCAACCCACCGAATGCACTTCCGCATTGCAGAGATTCACCCAAAAGTCATGGGAATCCGTATCGAAGCCTTCGTAACTCATCAAAGCCTTGTAGCCTTTGATCTCGAGTATTGTGGCCACCCAAAAGGAGGTTGGGGTCTGCCCCGGTTGTATGATCTCAATATTATCGCAATCTGTGTTCTCCACCTCCACCTTCATGCCCACACCCAGATTATCCCAGACCTCATATCCAGGGGCATGAGGAAAGCAGGTCACAGGTGCTGCAAAGAAATTCTCCTTGCCCAGCCTCGGTAGCCAGTCATAGGAGTGTGTGGGATCATACATACGCCTCCTGATACTGATGATTTTCTCCATCTGAGGACACGGGGCCGGAAGACGTTCATATTTGGGTATTTGAGGCAACTCATCTTGTGGGAAGACATCACGAAAGAGACGCAGCGGCTTGGGCGTTGAGGCCGCTGCAGCATTCACAAAGGTGCCGGCATTGCTGGTGCTCACCAAGCCATCTGTGCCACTGCCACTGGCCTCAGCGGGGGGAGCAGCAGCATCCCCAACTGCGCCACCATTCAACGCTGCAATTGTTTCATCTGTTGCCATCTGCACATTATTGGCCGCCGCATCGCCACCCAATGACATTGGCTCTCCAAATCCATTTAACTGTGTAATCTTCGACTGATCCGTAATACGAAAACGATAATTGGCGTTCTTTATATGGGCTGCCTGCAACGTCAGCTCGATATCCGATTGCTGCTGCTGCTGTTGTTGTTGCTGCCGTTCGAGCTGATCTTGCTCCTGGTCAACTGTGGCTAGCTCTGACTGCTGTTCCAATGTGCCTGACATCTCTGTCATCTCCAGATTAGCAGCTGAAGGTGAAGGTGCATCCATTTTACTATTCAATACCATCGAGTAGAGCTCGCCACGGGCACAGGTCATGCTGCAGAAGCGACGCGATTTTGTGTAGAACGTGTGTTTCACCCCAATAGCACCGCAACGCTCGCAGACAGCTGTAAAAAAAGATATTGACAGATTAGTCGACATATTTAGCATGTAAAATAGTAATTCCCAGGTCTTTACACTAAAGATACATTAGGTGCAAGTTGAGTTCCCCCTGCCAAACCCAAATTCAAAAATTATGTTAATAAATGAAAGGAAATTTACTTTAGACGAGATAATGATGAAAATAATGGAAAATCAAGTGTAGGAAAATGGAAAACATACCCATGCCATCTTTCTGTATCGGTATAACCGATGGATCAATGTTGCCTTTATAGGCTATCGGTGTCTTAAGCACT
Organism: Zaprionus davidi; assembly: GCA_018903715.1. Lineage (NCBI taxonomy): Eukaryota > Metazoa > Arthropoda > Insecta > Diptera > Drosophilidae > Zaprionus > Zaprionus davidi. The sequence continues at coordinate 8,708,187 of JAEIGL010000006.1, forward strand.
AGGCCAGGTCGATTCACTGGCTCAATCTTGCGTGTTTTGCGCTGGCTACGTAACGTGGAGGAGCTGGAGCTGGAGCTACTGGCGCCAGCTTTGCCACTGCTCACATTGTAACCAGTACGAAGGCTCTTTTGCCCGCTCTCTCCGCATGCAGCAGCAACTGCTGCACTTGCATCGCCAGAGATAAGGATATTGGCAAAAGGAATATCGCCGCCAGAGCTTGATGAGGTTGTTGTTGTTGATGTTGTTGGGACACCAAGTAGTAGATGCTTCTGCTGCTGCATGAGGCCATCGCCGAGAGGCATGAGAAGATCATGATTTGTGGGTAAACTGGTCATACACGATGAGGATGATTGTGATATATCCTTATCCGATGAGGTCATAAAATCAGTGCCATCATATGAATTATTCTCCTCATTCATCATAACAAAGTCATCGATATTTATAATCTCCTGCTTGGGCTCCAGATCCGACATGTTACCAGCACCGCCATCCACGGCACCACCGCCATCATCGTAGCCATCATCCAATTGGCCATAAACCTGTTGCTGTTCTCCATCATCGACAACCACCGCAGATGTGCCGCCCACACCAGACATTAGAGCAATGCCAGGATCGTTATCCATTGCCTCCGTATAGTTTTGGAATACAGCTGCTGCGGCGGTTTGTTGCAACAACTGTTGCTGCAGTCCGCCTATGTGGGCAAAGCCATATAGATTATTCGTATTGGTCGCAATCAGCGTACCCGGCTGGACGCCAAGTGCAGCAGCAGTTGCCGCCGCTTGTCCCGTAAAATCCCCACCGACAATGCTCATCATGGGATTCATATCCTTTATATTGTATCAGGGTGGGTGTGTGTTTGTTGTTGTTGTTGTGTGTGTTTTGGCAGTTGGCAGGATATAGTTGATAGTATATAATGGATACAACGTAACCAATACATAAATTATATAGAAAAGAAAGTAGAAGAAATAAGTAAATAAATTCCAATTATCAAACAGAAAGCAAAACTTATGAGATGTGCAAAGGGGTGTCTGGTACACCCCTTTGATAAACATACACTTTCGTATTATAATTACCAAGTCAATCTTTAGAATTTGGGTTTGTTTTGTTGAAAGATTGGCAAGCAGGAGATCGGGGAGGGTGGGGAGTTTTGTCAATATAAATATATTTAATGAAGGGAACTTACCAAAGTGGGTTGATGTGTCATGTCTTCCATGACGGTGAGTGATGGATGACCAAGCAGAGTTGCTGCATCTTCGAGGGAAATGCGCTCTGAATTGTATTGAGTGCTCATCCACATCATGCGCAGCTCGGCGGGATTCATGTTTACTTCCTTTTGTTTTTATTATTCCTTTTGTTGTTTTAGTTCACACTGTGATTATTGTTTATTCTCAAAAGTTAAGCGACTTATGCTGCAATGGGAAATACACGCACACACACACGGGGATCACACACACAGGCATGTAAACAGACTCCTGCGCTTGCAGACCATATGGATGGTCATCGGCAGGCGGCGACAGCAGCGGCGCTTGTTTTATGTGTTTCCTTTTAACTTGTTTTTTATCTTATTACTTTCTGCACTCGCATTTCTATTGTTCTTCTTATGTGCGAACTGCAGAAGTAATGGGTTGCTAGTAACTTATATTTTATATATATTTATTGTGTGTGGAAATCCTATAAAGTTTGTCGCCAATTTGTAATTGGGTTTACGTTTTACTCTCGCTTTAAAAGTCAATGAAGCGCACCGTGCGCGCAGACGACGAACGAACGAACACAAAAGAAAACGCACAAATGTTGCCCTCACTCATCATAGAAATGAAATCTATGTTTTAGCAATACAGTTTTTTTGTACTGCAATTTGTTTTCTCACTTTGGCTATTAATTGCTTGACTTTTTTTTATATATTTTCCATATATTTACCCGACTTTTGGCATTCTTTTACGCGCAAATTTTATGCCAGTATTCCGATGATTAGTGATGTGCACTCATTAAAAAGCGATATTTCCTTAATATTCTATGTTTCGCGTGGAAAGACAGTGCTGTAAAATACTACTTTCGATTAAAATAAATAAAAAGAATCATTAAAAAAATTATTAGAGGGAATTTAAAATGACATCATTGATCACTGACTATTTTCATTTAATAGTTGACTCTGCATAAATTTAAAACAATTATTCAAAAATTCTTAAATGCCAATTATTTGACCATGATTATTAGTAATTATTTCGCTTTTCAAAAGGTATTTATTAAATCGTGTATAATAGAAACATCTTTTAAGTTTATTATAAAATTTAAATGAGATATATTTCTTTTTATTTTATTTTTATTTAAGTATAATGGGATCGATAAAATTAATATTATTGAGATAAATCAATCAATTGATATCGATTGAACCACTAAGCAATGAACAATGTTTATTGCTTAGTGAATGAACAGTTGTGAACTCAGTGTAAAAACGAGATTTACCAACACTGGAAAATAAGTAGAAAACGAACAAAAACAACAACCGAGAGCTGTAATCATAATAATAATAAAAAATAATTTGCATTTTATGTTGATGCGAGAAAATGCCTGAAAATGCAGTGTCAGATCTGGCAAGAACTGCGCTAAGCGGCAGCACTTTTGGCCAACGTAGGGAAGACATTTTTCGACGACTGCAAAGAAGTGCGCACCAAACAAGCCAAAATTATAGTGGGAAAAATGAACTCGCCACCGAGAATGACGATGTGGTGCAGGAACTGTGCGAAGCGTTGGAGGAGACACTCGCCTATGGACTACGTCAAACGGTGAATGTTACACTGACTGCCGCCAGTATATTTCAAAACATGCACGAAATTGTAACAGGTGGCAGCAGCCTGAGCGGAGGAATAGGAGGCAACAATGAGACGACGTTTTGGGATTTCTGTCAAACGCAGTTGACCTTTCACGAATTGCAACGTTACGAGGGGCTGAAGCAAATCTGGACAAAACATGGCCGCGGAAGAGCCTTTATACGCGCCACGCTCAACGAGAAGAGGCTACAAAGTCATATATTGACCTGGTTAAGTGACGAGGCGCAACTACAGCGATTCTATACGCCATGGTCGCTGTTGCTCAACGAGGAGGCAGCCCGGAAGCTGCCTGATATTCTAGATAATCTCAAAGATGTACTTTTCGCGTTGAATCTTGAGAATCCCGAGCTGAATGCGCCAAAACGTCAAGCTGCAGCATCAATGGGCGTGGTGAAAGAAGAGCCCATTATAAATTCACCCCAGCCGGTGCCTGTGGCTGTGCGCAAGCAAGGTGGTGCCTCAAGTGCTGTAGAGCGGCCTATTCAGTGCGCCACATCGTCTGAGGATCTACTGGGTGCACTGAATCCCCGAGAAATGCTTGAAGTACAGCATCTAATATCGAATCAGGCTGTCAAGCAGGAACTCTTGGATGTGCCGAAATACTTAACTGAAACAGCCCCATGTGATCCCATTGAACCAGAATTGGAATTTCTGAAAACACCACTGCCTGATGTTTACCCTATTAAACCAGGTCAAGAACAGATCTCAACTGCAGCAGGGGCAACAGTAACAGCAGCAAGTGATAACGAACTCTTCGAAGATCGCAGTGATACCTCATCGCAGTGGAGCAAGTCTTCATCATCAGCCAATGGGCTAGGAGCACAGCAGACTGCAGCATTAGTGGAGCAAGTCTCGATGCTCAATGAACGTTGTGCTCTACTCGAGACACGAGTGGCTGAGCTGAATCTGCAGAACCGCCAGCTCATTCGACGCCTCACAAAGCAGTTCAATGACAGTGGCATCGATCCGGCTTCGTCTTTTTGTTCCAACTTCCTTATTACCATTCCACATGTCAAGCTTGTCAAGTCCACACGATCGGGCTCCCACTACGTCTACGAGATTCACATAACCATGCGCCAGAGACTGGAGCACTGGACTCTCTTTCGACGCTACAGTGAATTCAATAAGCTGCATAAGTCCCTGCTGCGAACACATCCCAGCATTTCTTCCATCGAATTTCCACCCAAAAAACATTTTGGCAACATGAATCTCATGTTTGTCGAGGAGCGTCGACAACAGTTGCAAATTTACTTGTTGAATATTATCGAAACATTGCCGCAGGTTGAGGCCTGCAAATGCAAAGCGGAGTTGCAGAAAGTGTTTCCGTTTTTCCGTGAGCGCTAGCAAACGGAAATAATATTCAAGTAATTGGACCATACTCGAAATTGAAGGGAAAGTATTTCGTCGTGTTAAGGATTATTTTGTTTTTAAGGTTTCTGAAAAACTCACTAAGTGCTAATATATTAAAACAAACAAGACATGTATGTATGTGAAAGTATTGAATAAAATATAAATGAAAACACTTATCGATTACTATTCCTTGCGAAAAGTGTTTCCATATTTCTGTTAGAAATGATACACAACAAGAGGAAAAGGGAAAGAATTTTGTCGTTGAAAATGATTGATAAGTAAGGTTTTCGAATAACTAAACCGAAAATGGAAAAATTATACTTAATATTTTCCTTTAATCTCGTGAAGTTCTATAAGAATCAATAGTTAGATCGTGGCGTCTCGAAACATGCAATTTCCCTATTATATACTATTGCATCAAAGCTGAAAATTAAATTAATAGTTATGAAAACAAATATTAATTAACAAAAATTCAAAATGAATTGCCCATTTAGCACGCATTAAGCGTTGCCAGCTAGTTGCCTAAAAGTGCACATGTGCCTGCACAAGCAGTGGCAACGTTTAATGTGTTATCGAAACTTACACGTCACTAGTACGAAAAAATTGACAACAAACGACGCGTCGCGCGGTATTTTTCGAAAACAACATTTTAATTTGTTAATAATATATCAAATAGCCTAAATAAAATGAGTAACAAAAGCACGCCTGTACGTCAGCGTATTCATCAATTTCAAGGGCATTCACGTGGCAGCATTGAAGCGACAGGCACCAGTGGAAGTGGCATCAAAACGCCTGCAACGGCTGCTGCTGCTGCTGCATCCGGAGGATTGCGGCGAAAGGTGCTTAGTCGCACACCAAAACGCAGTGCCGAAAAGTCGACACAATCCTCACACATACAGGCAGAGCAACTGTTGAACACGGCATTTAGTAGTGGCATTGCCACTCCACAGCCAAAGCCAAAACCAACAGCGTTAAATGCATGTTATACCCCCTCCTCGCTGTATGCTCGCAAGGGGACTACAACAACGCCACTGCGGCAACATCAGACCCCTGCTGGCAGCAAATCAGCTAGCAAGGCCCAGACCAAAGAGAAGGATGCCATCATGACAGAATCCTTTCACAGCCTTGCCGAGGAGAGCAACATGATGGTCGCAGTGCGTGTGCGTCCACTGAATGCAATAGAATGCACGCGGGGCAACGTGACGAATGTGGTGCGAGTGCATGGCAACAATGAGCTAACCGTCCAGGCCGGCAGCAGTGCGGATGCCTCAGCAGGCGTAACACACTTCTTCAGTTACGACCAGGTCTACTATTCATGCGATCCCGATCGCAAGAACTTTGCAGATCAGTCGGCAGTGTTTGCCGGAACAGCGCAGCCTCTAATTGACACCGCCTTCGATGGCTACAATGCATGCCTGTTCGCCTACGGACAGACTGGATCGGGTAAATCGTACAGTATGATGGGCATTGAAGGTCTCGACGATGCTGCGCTCGACGGAAATGCGCCGCACGCTGAGGCGGGAATTATACCTCGATTCTGCCATGACCTATTCCGACGCATCGATGCAGTCAAGGACCACCTACAGGTTGTTCACGTTATTATTGAATTCCTTTGGTTTTTTGCTAACTTGTTAACTTCTTTTATCAACAACAGGTTGAGGTGGAGGTCAGTTACTTTGAGATCTACAATGAGAAGATACACGATCTGCTGAGTGTGCAACAGGCCATAGCAGGCATTGCACCGGATACGCCCGTGCAGCGCCAGGCCCTCAAGGTGCGAGAGCATCCGATCTTCGGCCCCTACGTGGTGGATCTAAGTGCCCATTCCGTGGACTCCTATTCAGCTCTGCGCAATTGGCTCGCCGTCGGCAACTCGCAGCGTGCCACCGCCTCGACCGCCATGAACGACAAGAGTTCCCGTTCGCATTCCATCTTCAATATCGTGCTGAATCTAACTGATTTGAGCAGCGACGATGGCATGTCTTCATCCACAGATACAGATTCGGGTACTGTTGCCTCCCTGCGGCAGACACGACGCAGTAAGATCAGCCTTGTGGATCTGGCGGGCAGTGAACGCATCAGCGTGTCTGGCTCAAATGGTGAACGCATTCGCGAGGGCGTTAGCATCAATAAAAGCCTTCTCACGCTCGGCAAAGTAATTGCCGCATTAGCAGATTCACGCAAAACCGGTGGAGGCGGAGCTGCCACGCCCAGCGCCTTTGTGCCATATCGGGAGAGTGTACTCACCTGGCTACTACGGGTAAGTGAATACATACCTCGAGTTGCAATAGAAATTTTGAAACACTTTTACCTTCATTCTTATCACACGAGCGTGTGGGGTTATCAGGCTTCGTCATCGTTCTGGTTTACTTATCATTATCTTTAACCGGATTGACCAATCGAGTTTATTATATTTATGGCCTATTTACGCAATTTATACGTACACACAAAAATCTATCTATAATTGACGCACACATGGCATAGACAGTATAATGTTAGTCTGTTTATATATAGTATACATGTTTTATCTTGTTTCATTTAACAAATATTATTTGAATGTCTGCTTATAAAAGCTATAATATATCTGCGAGTCAAGCAGTCTCTCTATTATGTGTGTTTGTTAAAGATTTCTCAGAAATTGTCCCCTTTCTTTTTATAGCATGTTTTAAGTCTTTCAAGTTTTGAGATATCTTTATATAATTTTATTTATTATTGTATACGCACGTGCCCATTAGTTGACTAACTGTGGCTGCAGAAGTCACTCGCTAACTTGAAGATATACATATTAATATATATGTACATAAAGAGGAACTCTTCGTTTGATTACTTATGTTCCATTTTCGTTACTTATATTTATATTTATGGAGGAATTATTGACAAATTTCATGCCAAATGATTTAAAAATGCAGATTATACTTTGCACTTTATGGGGGCAATTACTGCAGTAGATAAATACTATCAGTTCTTTTTGTTTGCTTAATGATTAAAAATTTAATTGATTAGAATTCTTTTAAAATATACTATGAAATGCACAGCAATTTATTATATTCGAATTATAAAACAATCAACTTTTAGAGAATTCTATAAAGCAGTAAAGTATTAGTAGTATATGTATGTATGATTTACACAAGTTATAGATGAGGATCAGTCATTGTAGTTAGGATCAACTGTATCAGCGTTCGTCTATCTGTCTGTTTCGTTGCCAACTAGTCTCAGTTTTATCTGTTGGAGATCAGCTGTTTCCTATATGATATGTTTGTCCTATAAACAGTTTATAACAGACGATGTTTTTTATTATTACAGATATGGCAAAGAAACTTCCACTTATTTCAGCTTCATAATGAAACCTCTAATGATATTATCTTTATTGAATTTTGTTGAATATGTTTGTGTATAAAGCACATTCTTGTGTTACAGACATACATATATAATTAATGTCTGACTATAGTCTGACCATGCTTAAGTTTTTTATTGCTACCTTTTCTCGATCTTATCATATGTATCATATTTTACTGGGGTACCAGCACATTAACCTTATCTTTGTGCACAATATATACTCGTGTTTTGTTTAAGTCTCACATTTGTGGCAAAGATTTAATGAGACACCTGCCTGAACTTTTTGTGCGATGTTTTTAGCAGAAAGTGCAGTGACATCAGTTCTTCTAGAGAAGTGTGCGCAGTCTGTACAAATTTATCTATCATATTTATTCGATTCGTCAATGCGCAAATCGTTATCTGTCTTTTTCGCAAATTTTCGCTTTTTATTAGGCGTACGGCACGTGCAGTTAACAAATTCTGGAATAAGATAGAACGTAAATAGAAAGACAAATACAATGAGTTACTTTGAAGTCAACGTACTTGAAAGTACTTGAGTTTAGGGCCTTCACGTTTGAGGGTCTTATTACCACACTATGTAAGCACCTTGTAAACCTTATCATGTGACTAAGAGAGCAATCTTCACATGATAACTGTAGTGTGTTATGTCTAAAGCCTATCAGTTCACGTTGTACGGAAGAAGTGACTTATGTATATAGTTTCGAATGCTATAATATATATTTTTCTGTATATTGTTGAATCTTTTTGTTATCAGCTTGATAAATTATTGTTCATCACGTAACTGACCAGCCCTCTATTTAAAGTTTTCCATTGTTTACCTTGTGTAGCTGACCTCGCTAAATCTAGCACCTATTGCGTACAGTTAAATAGTAGAGGAATTGAGAAAATTGAGGGAGATTCGACATTTTTATTGTGTGTGTTACGATGGTTTTCAAATTTGGTTTATGATGCGGCATTTCTGGTTCCACTCGGTATAGAAATAGTGAAGTGGTTTATTTATGGACATCATAATTTATAAAACCTTTTACGTTGTCTAAAACTAGGAAAACAAGCTAAAATTAGCAATAATTATTGTTTACCTTTGCTAAATGATTAAAGGCTTTACAACCTATTTACAACATTTAACCCAATCTATAAATAAGAGTTTAGGTTATCGAACCTGCCGAAATTTCAGTAAAACCAGTATTAACACAAATGATAAGGAAGGGCATAGTTTAACCACATCCCAAAAAGTATGCAGGGAATTTACTGCTTTCTGGGAATGGAAATAACTTAAAACTTATAATATGTGCAGATAATAATGAAATAAATAATAAAATATTAGAATATATTAGAAAACAGCTAGAACATTCAAAAAACAAGATTAAGCAGCTCTAGCTCACCCCAACCTTAAATAGTATATTTTACTGCTTAAAATTCACCGCAAATCCGGCACTATCTTAACTAGAGTACTACAATACAATAGACATCATGATATGAAGTGCTCGTTATGCGACGCAGTTGGCAGATGAGTAAACCTCTGCCATATACTCTATATTTAGCTCGGGCTTACACGAGTCACAAAGTCCGGTCGAGCCTTAAATGGTTATTTGTTTGCGAAACAGTTGTAAACAGTTTACCTGAAGTATGTCACTAATTCTACTTGTTGAAATCTGAGATTTGTTCCCACAAGTAGTTAGCTGTTCTGGTCAGTTCTACTCAATGCCTGATTGAGTGCGAATTGTATTCTTGACACATGCCTGTTGTGGCCGATAAAATAACGTTACGCAGTCGCAATTTCTGTAAGCCAATATCTCAAGCTAATTTATGGCGCCATATCGTGGGTATTAAAAACTTTGATTACCCTGACTAATTGAACAGCGACAGCCCCTCCCGGGGCCTCGCAGATATGATTAAAATTAATTGTTTCTATATTTTTCCACGAACTTCTATGGTACTTCTTATAGATAGCTAAAGTCGGGGCAACATGAGACCCATTTAAATTTAGCTTGTGGCTTTAATCTGTGAAGTTTTTTAGTTATCTTTATGTATTCATATACATATGGGTTTTGTATACTGTGTGTGTGGCTCGTAAAGGCGGAAGATTTGGAAACTTTAAGCGACACACCATTTACACACCTTCGAGTGTTGCTCGCATTGTTATTATTTTCATATTTGTTTTTCTTTTTTTTTTCTATTCTTTATTTACTTTGCATATAGATAGATGTATATGTTTGTAGATGTGTATGTATAGGCGTGTGTTTATAAGTAGTACTAAAATAATATAACGCTTGATAAGTTATCAGCGCCCCGTAGTCGCAATTGCGACAGCAACAATCTCTGCTGTAGTTGTTGCTGTTGTTTCTTCGTACACTTGCACGCCTTCGGTTCACATTTGCAGTAACTTTTACTCAGCTTGGCATCCTTATGACCTGTAAACAAACAATAAGTAACAGAATAAAAATTAACACAGATTGCACATTCATAAAAAAGCATTCCATGGTTATCTCTCAGCTAGTTGCTACGCAGGAACTATTAGTTCATTTTTGATATACCCTAAAAAACGCAATAGAATTATAAAACATTTTTATTATTTTCCGTATCTATTTAAATTTCCCTGCTCATATAATAAATACTTAAAAACAAAACACCATAAGTAAATAAACAACTATCATAATAAGTAAATTTCATAGATATGAGAAACCTGGACAAGTTATTTACAGCCGTATCTGTGATGAGAACCTGAGATAGTCAGGCGCCTACCCTAACATATCATATAGCTGTTGGTGGTCGTTGCGAAAACAATATATTGTTTTGTTCTATAACGAGGATTGTGTGATCTTTCGCACGAGTGATCCATTGAGTAACTACAGTATCTAAGCTGTCACTTTTAGCACCTGGAAGCGATTCCATTCCATTCCCGGGTGGATCATTAACATATCGCTGTAAATAACTTACAATTCTGAGACTTTTTCAGCACTCCCATCTCATATTGTTGCTGGGAGTTTTTACCCTTTGCACTTTTCAGTTTGTTTAAGAAATGTTGCAACATTTTAAAGACTCTTCTGAAGATCCTTATACTGGAAGTTTATATTTTTTTGCTTGTTTTTAATTTATTTTAGTAGTCACAGAGTATTAACCTTCACATGGCGTACTTCTTGTCAAACTGTCGTCTAAATCGTAGGGCATTATAATTAAATTCATTTCTTCTGCTAAATGTTTATTTTTTCCATTGGGTTCGTGCGCAATGTTTTAGGAAACCGCAATGAACTTTCTACCACTTACCACAAATTTTGTGCCTTATCGCGCGTTGCATTTGTTCTAGAAACTTGTTGATAAATTTACTTGAATTGTTAAAATATATATTATTTTCAACTGTTATTTCTTTTAACTAGTTCGAAATTCAAAACGCGTGCCACCTTTTCGCAATATCATTAGTTTTAAAATTAGCAATGGCTTTAGAGCTTTAGAACACGTTCCCTGGCATAACTTGATTATACCATGATAATGTTCATTGTATATTTATACTACAAGTATATATACTCGTGTACTTATAGGCGCTTGGAAACAGATATCATTTCTACTTAGTATCAATATAATTACCGATTCACAGTGGAGTATTCTATATAAAGAACGGTTCAAATTATTGAAAATTTTATTTATCATAAATTAAATTTAAAAATTTAAATTTAAAAGTATTTGGAAATTTCAAAAAAAGTAAAAAACTGGTTACGGAACATATATACGTTTCTTACAAATCGAATTGTAACAATTTAATTATGGATTTGTGAAGCGATGTCATGGCATTCAAGAGTTCAAACAAACATAATCAACTGATGATATACAGGAAGTGTCCCTAGCTCTTATAAAAGCTGAGATCTCGATGTTCAAACGGACGGAAGTGGCGCAAAGAATAAATATATTTTATGGGATCTGCCACGCCTTCTTCTGCGTATTTCATTCATTTGTACAAAGTTTGTATAACCAACATTGCGAGTATTAGATGCCTAAACTGATCCATTCATTCATGCTATACGCTTTACTGTATTCAGTTAAATTGTTATGTCACCTGCCCTTAACACTTGCTTAGTATGTACGCCTTTTGTTTGTTGTTTTAGCTCCAGCTAGTCGATTCTAGCTGCAATATAAGCTAAGCTCTCTCTTTCTCTCCCCCCTAAATAGGCCCCACTCTGCCACTCAGGGCCCCATTCATTTCCAGACTGAAACTAGTTAACATTGAATTTTAAACGAATCAAATCCATTGTGGTGTGTGTGTGCACATACTTGTATACCATATTATTATACTATATACTGCAAATTGCATATTTTTACGGCTTCCCAGTTCTTGTATTGTTGTTGTTGTTGTTTACACTTTGATTAACATTCAGCCACGGGTCGCCATTTCAGCGGTTGAGTGGTTAAGTGCTTGGATATCTTGATAAAGAGGGGCACACAGGGAGTGGGTGAGAGAAATTTTAGACTCTGAAATTGCGGTTGAAAGTAGTCAGATCTTGAAATCATTAAGCAAATGAGACAAGTATATATGCATCTTTATATATAGTATAGAACGGTTGTTTAATCTAATTCTATCAAATTAAAATTCTTTAATTTAATAGAGGCTATGTGGGGCAAACGAAAACTTTGACACAATAACGTACATAGAGGGGTTTCGCGGTCCAAGTTCCAGGTCAGATTGATTGTAGGCACGGTCAAGTATGAACTAATACAGACTGACCTTAACTAACTCATCAAACAATCTATTTAATATTTAACCGTTTAACGAAAATACACATTCCCAAACCTATCAATTCAATTTTAATTAGCGAACTGTTGCGAGACAGGAATATTTCCGTAGTTTCGGAAAGTTTATGGGGAAAAACAAAACGAATTCATCTAGAAACCTGATACTACTGCGTTCCAACGACGTCGTTCAGCTTTCCCTCTTTAATGATTCGACTCTTTATTATTCATTGCGGGAATATTACATTGCGTTGTATTCCCAGTTTGCAATCATCCATTTGCCATAAAGATGATCTAACTTCCAATGAATTTAAATAAAATACTTGTGCTTCATTTTAATAAATTCCAATAACATTTTTATTGAATATTTTTCGTTTTTAGAATCTTGTTGTTTTTCAAATAACTTAAATTTAAATACAATATATGGTATATATAATAATTTATAAATTGAAAATTTTCTCGACACCCGCAAGCAAATTGTTCAAAAAAACATTTCTCATTACTTAACAATTTAACAATATTTAGTTACAATTTGTATTTCTTTTTCGTTTTTGTCCTACTTTGTTGCACAGTTGGGGCTATAGTTTATGATTTTGCTGATTGTTTATATTCTTTTACGGATATTGTGTTTTACAAACATTAAAATCTTTTCATAAATGACAACACAGATATTAACAGATATTAAATCTTAAAACATTTGCAACTTGCTTATGTAACCATAAATTCAATATAGTAAATATTTTTCTTTAAGCTGAATAATATTATATAAGGTATTTGTTTTAATATTAGCCCATTTCCTCATTAGTTTTTTTGTTTTTAATATTTTGCCCAAACTGTGCAAATTTCAATTGGGTGTGTGTTATTATTTTACGGGGTTTCATAAATATTAGGGTGTCTAATATAGACAAGGATATAATGCTGGGTCAAAACTATATATAAATATAGCTAAACACACATAGGAAGAAAATATGACTTTTTTTGGCGCCAAAGAAGCATTTTTTCTGAATATTTTGGTTTTTAAATGTAAACTTCCTGTAAATAATATTCAAATTTTGCTCATTTAATACTAAAATCAATTGTTTGTTGTATAAGAACAAACAATTGTTTCAATAGTAAATCTTCTACTGCAATTCTTCACTCAGTCTCGTACGCAAAATAGAAAAATATTTGTGGTATTCTGGCAATTTTGCTTCCCTTGTTGCTGTATCTCTTTCTTTCCTTCTATGCTGTTTGCCTAAGGTTGGTCAAATTACTACACAAGCGGGCGGTTGTTGGATTTTATATATAAGGTATGGTATATGGATTGTAAGTCAATAAACGACGCTGACGTTGAGCTTTTATACTGGTATAAACAACTTCGACATAGTAGTCGTAAAACAATTAGTAATGAAACAGTTAAGTTTAAACGGGTTTGTTGTAAATTGGTATCAAGTTTTAACAGCAACAAAAGCTTTTGCTGGGTTCTCTTTCATTCTTTTTTTCTTCTTAGTTGTAAATGGTAGTGTAACGTCATAGGCGGAAATGCATGCAACTTGTTTGTTATCTTTAGTGTAGGTACAGTTGCATCGGTTTATCGTAGTTGAGCGCAATCTCGCTCCTTTACGTTCTCTTGTGTTTGGCCAACAGGCGCGCAGCATCTTTACAACTTTGTTGTTGTTGTTGTTGTTCTCATCATTTGTTATTTTGTTTTTGTTTTCTTTTTTGTCTTTGTCTAAATTTATATGGCATTGCTGAATTGCTGTTGTTTTTTTGTTGTTGTCGCTGTGTTTTATTTTGGCATTGATCATCGCCACCTGTCTCGGTCTGTCTCTTTCTCGTCTCCTTTTCTCCCCTGTCCTTAACTGCTTTTACTGCTATAATCTATCCAGTCGGTTTAAGGTTAGGTTCTTCCAGTGTTGCTTACACCTTGCAGCTCTGCTGCGTGGACACAACCGATGAAAGCTGATGCTGCACCGACTCGTGCTCGTGTTCGTGCTCGTGCTCATACATCTCCTCCTCCTCGTCCTCGCAGATGCTCTCGTGATGCTTGCGTGACTCACGTTTGCGCATATAATTGATAAGCGGACGCTTCTTGTGCTCCTTGCAGAAGGGGCAATCCTTGCGCATTTGCTTCTCTGTCTTCAGTTGTTTACATTTCTCTGCAATTACATGAGGAAATAAAATTACGTTAATTAAATCTGTTTATGTGCCTCTCTATATCTATCTCCCTCTCTCTCTCTATACAAGGTTACATTTGACATACTAACACATGAGCCCCAGACAGACGTCAACGCGCACACACGCACGTACTCTCAACTATACGCTCTCTCTCCTACTCTTCCTCTCGCTGGCCTACGTGCCGTTCTCGTCGTTCTCTTTGCACTCTTCCAGCTGCCGCTGTTGCGTAGCGTGACGTCACACGTGCTCGACGTGACGTAGAGCTGCAAACATGATTGACCCTGTGACATGTGTGTTGACACAGGGTGCACACAGCGGCAGGCCGTTGATTAGGCATAGAAATCAATTGAAATTTTTGCAATGTGCATTCATTGATTAAAGCAAAAGCCGCCATAAAACAACAACAAAAAACAAAACAAAATAACAAGTCACTATTTTGATGCTGATAAGCGACCTTGACTATCTCTATATCTATCTGGCTATCGCAGTTTATCAGTTATTGCGTTCCAATTGTGAATAATTAGTCATATATTGCAGTTAACGTTATTTTTGGCCAACATACGGGTATACCAAAATCTTTTATTGCGTCGCAACTTTTTCTGTCGTGTTTCTTTTTATGGTATTGAGTTTATGGTTTCCTCCACAGACACCTGCTTAGCTCGTGAATGTTCCACAGCTTACAGCGTAAGCAAATAAATATATATTAATGTATGTATATTTATCATATCATATTCATTCATCATTCATTTATGGATTGATTTATCTTGTGTGGACTGAAATAACCTCCATACAAGTTGATTAACCTCAACAAACCTTAGCTTCAATTTCTCACGTGCACAGCCAAATCTTATAATATTTTCAAATTATGTAAACAATTACTCAAAGTAAAATATCTATAAATATGTAAGAATGTATTGGTAAGTAAACAAAGTAAATGGTGCATGTGACACATGATAAGAGGGACGATAGCGCGATAAACTAATGCTTGCAACACCCTGTGACTGTCCAAGTTTCTTCTCCGATAAACTCGTACACACACACACATACAACATACACATATGTATGTATTTTTGCAAGTGTGCATATTAAGGCGTGTTTCACTCACACACACACACAATCATTCGCACAGCAATTTCAAAAAAGCAGTCAGGCTATTTTTAAACGCTTGCAAAAACAACAAACAATGGGAGCATTCAGAATCACCAGATGACTGTATGTGTGTTTATATGTATGCATGAATATAGCACACAAACATATGTACATACATGTTTGCACAGTGCGTATTTTTGTAATTAACGTCTTTTACTACTGCAAGTATGTATGCATGTAATATATGTGTATGTGTGTGTACACATTGTGTGACTGACTGTACGTCATGTGCTTTCCAGCCCCCACACACGTTATTCGAGCCTGACAAAAAGCTGTCTGCCACGACTTTCGCTGCACTTACACACGACTGCATTGCTCACTGTCGCAATGTCAGTCAGTATGTACAATGGGTGCGAGTGTGTATTATTTTTTATGTGTTATCATTGCTAATTACCTTGCACTCGACTGTATGAATCCTTGGCCGGATGCGAGCTGGCAGTGTTGTTGGAATGCTCCAGCGTTCCATACGGAAACTGCTCATAATCACGGTAATAACCGCTGCGCATAGAGCCGCCATACGAGAGCGTTGAGTCGCCAACAAATACGCCCCAAACATCCATATTTGTAGTTGTTGTTGTTTTGAAAGGTGGTTTATGTCAGTATTTATTTAGGTTACACGGCAATAGTGTTGGTGTACTTAGTTATTGTTGTTGTTGTTATTTCTATTTTATTGTTGCTTTTTGCGCGGGTACGTTGTGCGAGGTCGTTTCACTTTGTCTTTGTTGTAGGTTCTTTCTTTCTTTTGCAACGTGCAATGAACTCTCAGCCAATTCACGTTTGCTTATTTTTATGAGTTCTTTGTCAAATAACGCGAGGTGTTATTCCTTTTTTTATTCACTCTTGTTTCTTTCTTTAAAATACCAAGTCAAGGTATGTACATATATAACCAGTTTATATGATGTGCATTAAATTTAAATGCATTTATATTTTAGTTGGAATTATTAAACACGGAGCTCCCTGTTTATGCTCTTTACGTTGCCAGTTCAAAACTGAAACTGAAAGCCGAACGACATTTTACTGCATTTTTGTAGCCCTCGTGTTGTCGTCGTTCGGTTCGCTTCGTGTGTTGTTTTTCGCTGCCTTCGGGTCTCGTTTCGCGATGCTTAACGTTGTTTTTGCTTTTTCCACATTTTGTTTGCTTACGTTTCTTCTATGCCTGTTTGTATTTATTTTTAACGTATTTAGTTTACGAGAAGGGTATATCTTACTAGAAATACAGATGATGGGAGACATTAATATTGATAAAGATAACAATATAAATAAATAACCTTTCTTATTATTAAATCTGCATACTGGTTGTAAGATTGTTTAGTAGAAATAAATTCACATTTCACAGCAACAACTTTTGCGTAATGCTCTGTTTAATCTATGTACGTCATATTTTTAAGTCGAGTCTTTTATAAAACTCTGTTTCTATTTTTTGTACGTCTCGTGCAGTGCTAAAGCTTTGGCACATGTTCTTCTTGCTGCCTTTACACATATTGCTATTTCATTCTAACTTACGCACAGTTAATCGCACACTGGGCTGTAGTTGAAGATTACAAAAGCAATATTTAAGTTTATTGAACGCCTGGTAATAACTAAAAGTTTGTGAAATGTTTAGTTAATTTTCTACATGAATCATAAACCATATCAGTTAATACATGTTAATTTGTATGTCGCATGGAAAATATTACTGACGTCGGAAGTTTTTCGCATTAGCGTAAAGTTGCTAAAACAAGTGGCTGAGAGTTGAATTGTCACCTCAAACATATGCTCTGGCTTTTAACTAGATTGAATCTTCAAATTTTGGATACACTCTTTTCATATAACTCGAGACAAGTATTGCCATATCTTTGCTAATCGCTGTCTAGACTGCATGCCGACCATTAGCGTATATCGTAAGGTTTATAAATCTCTTGAAATCCCGTTGTCAAGGCAGATGTTTCCCATGATTTGTCAATTAAGTCACAAAAGAAATATAAAGTAGATGATTGAATTGGGTCGGCAAAATCTTGTTGGGGCTGGTCTGATCATTGTCACGTTGTTGTAAAAGCGGATCATTTAGCTTTTAAGCGGTACAAAATTTATGGACAACAGACTAAGTACTTAATATCTTATTGTAAATAATTAAAATGATTTTTCTTTGTTTAAAAACGAAAATTCTCAACTTTTGACTCAGCCAAAGGTTCAAAATCGATATAGCTTACGTACGTCTCGTGTTAATTGAGATACCCACGTCATATTGACGTATTTTAATTAAGTTGTTTGCTGTTTTTGGTGCTACATGCCGCCTTTTTAGCGACTTTTTTGTGGTTAAGGTATTTAGTGTACACGACTTCTCTGTGTGATATCGTGACAGGCTTCTAGAAGTGGGAGGCATACACTGGACCTGCCACAAGCTATATTTAGTCAACAGATATTTCAGCAACGGGTTTGGGAATAAAAATATATTCAAATATTGCTTTATTATATAGTACAGACTAATTAACCACGCAACCATGACACATTATTCGGTGTATGTGGTGGTGACGGTGGTGCTAGGGACCGACCCACAGCAAATCCGTTGACGGATGCGTTAACAAGACCCCTTGGAATATACATACATATGTCTAGACCGGCCCCTTGGAGGTTAGAGTCACTGTAAGGTCAATTGAAGGGCATGCGATAATAACTAAATATTGAATTTATATTTGCCCTTCGATAACCGGATAACATTTTGACGGAATTTATCAGGGCGTGGAAAAATTAACAATTTTGTTATTGTTTATATTTTGCGAAGATTTCAAGCGACTCAAATCACTGTAAAGAAAAAAAAAGGGGCACACACTCTCCAGAGATTTGTGCGCTCTCTTTTGCTCACTCATTCACATACACGCCCACATACCTACTGTCGCTGCTGCGCAGTTTATGTAAACGACGACTCTCGCGTGACTATTATTGCACTGTATCTCTCTCTCTCTCTCCCACTCTCTCCCTCTCCCTGTGCCTTGGTCTTTTCCTCTGTTCTGACCCGCACATCAAGCAAACAAGTGTCCATCACACCCACGCACAAGAGGCATGTGTGTGTGTGTGTATTAGTTTGTTGATGTGTATGTCTAAATATATGTATTCTGTTGGCACAGCTAACTAACTAGCTATCTCGTTCTACTCTGCAAGCATCGATACTCGTTAACGGTCGACGCTTTTGCCGCTGCCTCTCCCGCTGTCTTGTCTATTTTTTTTTTTAACTTTATCAAAGGCGGCTTCCCTGCCAACACTGATAAGTGCCGCTATCTTTGGAGGTCATAATTCTTTTGTTAAGACTGCGCTCATGTGAAAATAAATATGTAAGTTTGTCAACATATTTACATACAAACATACTCTCAAGAGCTACTCAATCTATTAAGTATGTGCTGCCACAGAGTAAATGTGCTGTTTGGTTTACCCTCTTGGCCTCCGCACGCACATCTAATCACTGCAATTGGCCCGTCACCTGATTACATTCTCTGAAGTGCACTTTGCGACTATGGCAACTGTTAAGAAGTAACATAACTGTGTCGTATCAGTTCCAAGCAATAAGCAATGTTGTAAGAGCTTAATTAATTAATTCATTTGTTATCAGAAGAAAGCTTGAGATCTGCTTCAATGACATTATATGATAGGCAATTAGGTCAGCTTTAAATAAATATAAATTAAACAGGCATTAAAGCTTTTACTCCATTACTGATTCTGGCTTCTGTCTCCATAAAATATTTCTATTTCTATTCTATCATATATCATTATAAAAAGATTTTAAACATTTTTGACAGAGTCTTACTGCTGTATACATTTTATTTAGTTATGAAAATTTCCAATTTTTAACGTTAGTTGTGGGATATAGTTGTCTGATTTTAATTAAATGGGGAATCACTTCAATTCGTTTTTATAGGTTACATTGTCTCTAACAAAAATACAGAATTATACAAAATCGGAGTATGGTTTCTATTGCACTAATATGTTATAGTGGTCCAAATTTCTGACAACCTGTCAAATATATATACATACATATAAGTATATATATAGATTGCTGTGGTTAATTTAGTAGAGTTATTTAAAATGTTTCTTGAGTAGTAAAGAAAGTTTGATAATGATTTATATTAGGTTCCTCTTTATAGAGTATAAATAAGTTAAAATTCTTAAAAATTTCCCTTCATTTGACATGAAAGCAAACTAATCCAATCCAAGGAACTTTTGCATTTTAAACATTTCATAATTGAACAAAGAACCATGACAGATATGGGCCAGAGATATGATTCATTCTTACCAGCGAATCAAAAAGAAAGTATTATTAATGAGATAACTTTATCGCTTTGTGTTTCGCTGCAGGAGAACCTTGGAGGGAACTCGAAGACCGTTATGCTGGCCACCATATCACCGGCCAGTCTGCATGTAGACGAGACGCTGGCCACGTTGCGCTATGCATGCAAGGCGCGTTCCATTGTGAATCGGGTTAAGGTGAACGAGTCGCCGCATGACAAGATCATCAGGGATTTGCGGGCCGAGGTGGATCGCCTCAAGTCGCTGCGTAACGAATACGAACGTCAGCGTCGTCTCTCGGCGAACAACAACAATCCGCCGGCACCACGTAAGATAATCATTGAGACATCTGTGGATGATGGCGAAGTGGAGGCACTGCGGCAACAGCTTGCAGAGCGTGAACGCGAGCTAAGTCGTGCCCAAAAGACGTGGATGGAGAAGCTGAAAGAGGCTGAGGATTTGCGTAAGACAGAGCTGCGCATGCTGAAGCGCAAGGGACTCGCCCTGGAACTGACTGCCGAGCAGAAGCAGGCATGTCTGGTCAATCTCACCGCGGATCCCATGTTGAGTGGCACGCTCTTCTATCTACTCCCGCCTGGGATAGTGCGGATTGGACGCGGACGATTGCCAGGTGCCAATCCCAGTGCCCTGCCCGACATAATGCTAGATGGTCCTCTGGTGGCATTGCAGCACTGTACCATCGAGCACGAGCGTTCGGGTAAGCTCTATGTTACGCCAGGAAGTGAGGACTTTGAGACGTATGTGAATGGGGAACTGCTGCACCAGAGGCGTCAACTGTTCCATGGCGATCGCTTGGTCATTGGCGGCTCACACTATTTCCGCATCTCGAATCCATTCTGCAGCCAGCGCGGCAAGACAGAGCAACAGATGGTTGACTTTCAGCTGGCGCATCAGGAGATTCTGCAGAAGCAGGAGCAACAGCTGCGCTCCGAACTGGAGGCAGAGAAGCTAGCTGCCCTCACTCGTATCGAACAGGAGCGTGTGCAGCACGCTCGGGACTTTGAGGAGCGGCTGCAGTGCCTCGAACTGGAACAGTTCAAGTACAAGTGCAACAGCGAGATGCTGGAAACAGAGCGACTGGCACTGGCCCAGCAGCAGCAGGAGAAACATGTCCAGTCGCCCAGTCACATGTCGACGCCGGCACAAAAGTCCACGCTGCTGGAGGATATACAGCGCATCATGTTGAATCCCAGCGAGGAAAGCTTGCACAAAACACAGCTGATGGTCAAGGAGGCTACGCAGCGGTGCCGCCAGCTGGGGCTGCAGCACTTGGAGTTCCGCCAGACGCAGTCACCAGATGAGTTTGGATTACTCCGCACCGTTATTCTCGTTGTGGACAAGCAACAATCTTTGAAGGCGGAGTGGCCCATTGCTCGTCTAGGAGTCTGGCTAGATCTGCAGCGAGATGCGCCGGCGCAAAAGGGGCAGACAACTGCCAGCATATTCCAGAGTGTTGAGGTCGACTGGCAACCATTGGATGCGGAATTGAATGAGACACTCAACGATACGCATAACTCCAGCAGGATTGCACTCAATCTGAGTGCCATGAAGGATGTGCTGCTCAAGCAGCCACTCAAGAGGATCGTCAACTCAACGCCAGCCAAGCAAGCAGCTGCCAGTCCGTCGCCGAGCAGTAAACTTGCACAGTACACCAAACGATTGCTGACCTATGACCTGGAAGAGGACTTTCAGTCCAGCCCCAGCCAGGAGAGCAACTTTCCACTGCTCGCCCAGGAGGAACTGCAGGTTATGCAGCGTGCCGCGCAGCGATTGCGGCGACACTGTGACAAAACATTGCGGGAGCGTGAGAATCAACCACCGCATACAGGAGAATTGGCAGCCAATCTGCAGGAAGCACTGGCTAGACTGGATAACGTGCTCCACGGCATGCACAGCTGCCTGGCGCAGTCGGCAGAAGCAGCTGCTGCCTCATCTACTGTGACATCCCCCAGCAAAGCACAGAAGGCTGTGCGATTTCTTATCGATTGACAACGCACCTCTATATAGAGCTACTCGTATATATGGATTGTAACCCCAATATGACCCTTAATGCAATTACTTATATTGTTTTTATTCGTTTTTATATTTGTATATTTTAATAAATACAGCATTTTATAACTGTAATCAACGCGGGGAATTACCCATCATATTTTTATTGCATATTCCCTGTAATTATAAAAGCTTGCGAAAGTTGCTTAGTTCTTCAGAATGCATTAACGTGCAGGTAAGCAGGTTTTGTATATATGTGAACCAAGGTCGTGTCTTCACTAAGGAGGCCTTAAAAAAATATGAAACTGAGTATATTTGACCTTAAATTGAATTCGGCTTAAAAGGAATCCTTTGAACTTAGGTCGTCTTGAACGCGTATAAGTTTCTTGAAATTATTATTTATAACATCATTTTATGCCTAGGGTATAATCTAATTCTCCGATTTGCTTCATTCATTGAAAAATAAACAGTTATTTTATTGCAGTGGAACGCTAAGCTTAGCAATATAGGTTATTTATTTATATTTTCTTTCAAGAATGATCTAAGTTTTTCATATCTGCTCATGCACACATTACATTACATTAACATTATAGTACATTACATTAGCGGTTTGAGGTTTAATCAGATGTTATTTATAAGGCTTGTAAACAGGGAAATAGTATTCACTGTGAGTCGACACGCCTAGATTCACGATAGTCTCACTCATTTATTGGTCAGTAACACCCCAATCTGTGAAAAGCTACGTGATAAAAAGTAATTAGAACATAATCATTATTAGATTATATTATACTATCGATTGTTATCGTTGTAACTGTTGGGTATAATCAATGTTTAAGTAGTTCACAGAATATAATACTATATATTTACTATATATGTAAGCTTTTCTTTATTTTCTTTGTACACTTTCTGTTAGTTCCGACCTTCGCTTGACATTGCCCTTTTCCATCCAACTTACAAGTCAATTAACATTTCTTTTCAATAGTTTATTGCGTAGCTTGTAAATAAAGAAATTTTAAAATCAACAACTATTTTCTTATATAAATTGATATAAATAATATAAACAAATGGTATAAATATCAAGATGTATATTTAGGTATATTGTGGAAAGCAATTCAAATTAAATACATAGTATACTTTTCGTAGCACCGTTTGGGGTTTTGTAAAAAATATAATTCGATTCCAGAGCTTTGTGCGTTATGGATACCGATCAATAGGAATCCTTAACCTTAGTTAGCTCACAGAGTGCCAGCTTGTAATTAAGCTGCACCACCCATTCACAAAACTGTCCATCCTTGAGATTAACAAAGTCACCTAGGAAGACATTAGGGCGCGGTCGGCCGCTTGAAAATGGTCCTGGCACCTGATCCAAGATCCAATCCTTTAGCTTTTTCTGCACTCGCTTAGCTGGGTATTGCAGAGACAAGACTAAACGTAGTCCTATATATCGTCCTGTGGGAGTAATCAAGCATTGTGACACAAATCCTTCCTGTGGCTCCCGAGACAGCAGTGAATCCTTTAAAAACGATTTTAGTTTCGTGACGCTTGCCGTATTAGGCCAAGGTGTAACCCAGGCGGAACTGGGCCAGAATTGCGGGGGCAAGCTGATGGGGCACCGTCTACAGATGATCAGCACCTGCCGCTGCAGATCGGTACATCGTGCGAGCGTGCACTGATCCAGGGTTCCATCTGTGCTAGCGTAGAGACGTTGATCGAAGAACTTCAGCAACTCTGCATGCAGTTGCTGGTGTTGCGGCACCGTCATGTCATAGAAATGTTGCAGGTCCAGGACAACCATTTCCCCTGGATGTTTATCCAGATACTTTCGTAACACCCGCAACGGTTCAAACACCTCCATGGCAAACAGCCCATGACAATAGTAGAATTTTCCATTTTTCTGTGCAATGCGCAAATCAAAGTACCTCACGCCCATCAGCAGTTGCTCCAAAACGCTCGACGATTGATTCCTGCTCCAGCGGCGTAAAATGCAGGGGACGAAAGGATACAAACGTCTTATCTGGGGTTCTGCATCGGGTGACAGCTCTGAGCTGCTATTAATTCCATAGGTCATCGTATTATGGGAACCTACAGACAATTGGAATCACTTTAATTAATTAGTCGAGCATTGTTATTCTCTCTCCTATGATACCCGGAATGGCTAAGTTAATAATTGATAAATCCCGCAAAACTTGCGGCAGTTCACGCATCCAGTGCTCCCTGGACATACTGCAGTTTACGGAGATATATTTGGTTCCTTTTATAACGGCGCTTTAAATGAATTGCGGCCCGAGCCAGAGCTAGTAAGACGCGGTGGTATTTATTTTCGACATACATATATGCGACAAATTACTTATTTACTAATATCGATATACTTTTCTATCTACTCGATATTTGGCTATCGATGCCTAATTGGGGAATTACAAATACTATACTGTGCAATTTGAAATAAATAAAAATAAAATTGAAATATATAAAAAAGGTTTCCCTTTTTTCAATTCTTTAAATATACGCAGTGATATTTATTTATTACGCATGCTACCATAACATGATTAGATGGCAATCGGTGCATAATTGTGAGGTACGTTGTGCAATTATAATAAATGCATTAAAAATGAAAAAACAGAATTATTCAAAAATATATGAAATGTTTTTTATTATGGCCCGCTTGAAATTTTTTTTTGATTTTGATTTACATTGCCGTCTTAAAACTAAATGACATTCTCCTTGTTCTCACCCTCAATCTCTTCGAGCAGAAGTTTTTGATGTGTGCGCTTGGCCAACAGCAGCTCTGTTTCATTAAAGACTCGTACATTGCGCAGGCAGTTGTTGAAGTGGCAATTGCCCAGCCAGTTACTCTCATTGTAGCTGCAAGATGAGGCAAGATAAATAAGGGTTACCTCAACATTTCAAGCTGAGACTCACCGTTGCAGCTCGCTGAAACGCTTCAAAGCGAGTGACTTCTCCTTAACATTGGGCAGCTTAATGCCATCGGCCAAGATGCCCAGTTTGCAGGTGTCGAATTTACAATCGTTGTTCTGCAGCTTTAACTTGATTGTCTGGTCGAGCAGTTCCAAGCCCATGTTGCACTTCCGGATTATCACATTGCTCAACTCGGCAGTAGTTTCACTGCGCATTGAAATGCCAACGGCAAAGTTCTCCAGCAGGCAATCCTTGATCTCCAGCCGGCCCTGTGGCATGCATACTATTGCCTCCTGTGTGCTTGATCTGCCATCGCCGAGCAATCGGCAATTTCGCAGAGTCAGCGTTCCATCACGCAGAAGAATTCCACGGCGCACATGACGACAGTCCAGAACCAGATGGGACAGCGTGTAGTCGCCATCAATTACCAGCAGAGTGCTATCCTCGTCACTCGAACAAATCACTGGCACCTTGGAAAGACTATCTTGATTGGCCGCAACGATCGCCTCGGCAGCTACAAGTCCTTTCATGCTGCCATTGTCATTGAGATGCTCCAAAAACTTAATGGTGTGCTGCCCGGGGGATAGCAGAATATCATCATTTGTCTGAGAAATACTGAGCACATCCTGGAAGAATACTTTGGTCAATAATCTGCCTCCTTCAAAACATCGCTTTACTTACCTGTAATGTGTTCCCCAGCTGGACCTGCACTTGTGGCTTCACCATTTGTTTGGCCATCGTCATCAGATCGATCTGTGTTTCCAGATCACCTGGAACGGTGACCACATGGCACATCTGTGGACGTTCCACCTGCTCCGTCAACTGACCAAGCCGCCCTGGACTACGCTGTAGCAAATGCCGTTGCAAGACATTACTCTGCAGCTCACTGTAGGCACGTCGCATTTCGGGATTCTCGAGAATTTCAAATTCACTGCGTATTATGGCCAGACGGAGGTGGAGACACATCAGATCAGTGACAGGTAACATGGTCTTATTAAGATTGCTTGCCTTGGGGCTGCTGCCCGTTTTGGACAGCTTGCGGGGCGGGTCTGTGGCATTGAGCTCGACGGCCTCATCATCGCTTTCATTTTCGGCATCGCTTAGATCCAGCTCCAGATACTCCAGTCGCTGCTGTATGTATCGCGCCTCCATCAGGAGCGTGCGCATGTGCAGGGCTAATGGACGCGGCAACCGGTTCTTGCTGAGATCACAGGCCAGCTGGATACGCGCATGCAAATGCATTTGCACCCAATCTCGGTCGTCATCAAAGTCCTTATCCCATGGCATCCAGACGTGCGTGTAGAAGAAACGTAGCCGATCAATGCACTCGGCTGTGGTGTCTACATTTAAAGCCGAGTTCTCCTGCTGCAACGTTGGCCACAGCTCAATGAGGGAGACCTCATTACTTTCCGGCAGGTGGACATCCTGATCCTGCACCGCAGTCACAACAAACACCGCCTTCAACTCATCGAATATCACCTGATCGACATATCCGAAGACAATTGTGGGATAACGTAGTTTCAAATCTTCACAGATGACTCGCGGTATTTTCCACATAGCCTGCCAGCCTGCAATTTGTGTGTGCATATTTTCGTAAGTATGTCTGAATGTATGTTCCATTGTGTGCTCTGCGCATGTGTATGCGTTTCAATTACCTGTTGGCTCCATTTGCAGCTCAACGTAGGACTTCCACTCGGAACGCACCTGCGAGGCTGGCATGGCTGCACCTTCCCATGATAAAACAGCTTCTGCTTCTTTCAGACGCTCTAAAAATGACTTTTCAAATGTGTAAACATCCATTTTTTAATGAATTTGAAGAGTGCGTTTAAATTTGAAATGCGTGATTGTTGATGCTGCGTCGGTATCGACAATCACAGAGTTGCTTCGCTACTTTATCGATGGCAGCGTTCATAATAGATTTGAAAGCAGTTTCATAGCATGCAACTACTGAACGTTTATAGCTGCAGGCATCGATACTTCTTCTTCTTTTGCGAACTCGAGTAATTGTGAGTTTTTCATTAATAACAACAAACCAGCATTCAAAATATATAATGGCTGCAAATACCACAACCGACGAGCATTTTGAAGCCGCCGACGTAAGTTTGATATAAAAACAAAGTGTTTGACTATGTATATTCAATTAAATTGTCTACAGTTCGATGAAGATGTTGATGATGAGCAAATGGTGTCTACCAATTCGGGACGCAAGCGTCTTTTCAGCAAGGAGCTGCGGTGCATGATGTTTGGATTTGGCGACGACAAGAACCCCTATACGGAAACAGTGGATCTGCTGGAGGATTTGGTTATTGAATACATTGCGGAGACCACACACCGTGCCATGGAAATCGGACGCACTGGACGTGTCCAGGTGGAGGATATTATCTTTCTGGTGCGCAAAGATCAACGCAAGTACGCCAGAGTCAAGGATCTGCTTACCATGAACGAGGAGCTGAAGAAGGCGCGCAAGGCCTTCGATGAAATTAAGTATGTGGGTAAGTATCGCCTTCATATGGAAATTGCTCTGAATGCTTTAACTATTTCCTTTCTTGCAGGAAACGAGGGAAAACTTAAATGACACAAGAAGAAAAAGCGGAACTCCCCCTAGGATTAAGCCCAACAACCATGTACCATAAGCGTGTGTGTGCGATAGTCTGTATTTGTAATATATCAATCAAAGTAGTCTTCAATGTCAATGTCTGGATTAAGTATATCATCGCCATAGGGTTCCAGATCAGTGCCGTTGAGTATTAGATTCTCACAGGTCTCGGCCAGATCAGTGTCGCCTATAAGGATGGCGCCACGCAGTCGTCCATTCTGAAGTACAAATTTGATATACTCCTTGTTCCTTGTACAGCGCACAAGCAGCTCGTAGTCTCTTCCCAATCCCTGGCCATTAAAGCGACCCAGCAGCACAACGGGAAAGCCAAACAGTTGGGTGACATGCCCAAAGAGTTCGAAGGAAAAGTCCTGATAGATGGTTTCTCCCTCGTAGAGGGCTGCCATGCTTCGTCCTGCCATGCCACCCATTTGACGCGCCTGTGTCCACAAACGCATCTGGAACCAATGCTCTGCCGGCGCCCAGTCTGCTGTGCAGACATCACCGGCGGCATAGACATCACAAAGATTCGTGCACATCATTTCGTTCACCTTAATGCCGTTATCCTCGGCCAGGTCAAGGGGTGCATCTGTGGTGAAATCATGACGTGGCTGCACGCCCGTTGCGGACACAATGAAATCACAGTTCAGCTGTTCCAGACTGTTATCCTCATGCTTCAACGTTACTCTCAATCCGCTGACAGGCAGTTGCTCCAGTTTTTCTATCTGGGATTTGTAGTAGATCTTGGGCAGTGCTCGACTGCAACTGCTGCCACTCAGATCGTAATTGCGATGCCAGTCAGGTCCTAATGCGGCTCCACGTTTGATCTGTTGTTCCTCCTCTTTGGGCACCATTTCACTGTAGCGCATTCTTTTGATGGCTGTGGTAGCTGGTGTCGCCTGCTCT
Organism: Zaprionus davidi; assembly: GCA_018903715.1. Taxonomy (NCBI): domain Eukaryota; kingdom Metazoa; phylum Arthropoda; class Insecta; order Diptera; family Drosophilidae; genus Zaprionus; species Zaprionus davidi. The sequence goes on from JAEIGL010000006.1 coordinate 8,736,411, forward strand.
GTTTCATTTCGGGCCAGCTGAAAGAACTCGGCTGCACCTGGATCCACAAATGTAGCAGATATATGTGCATCCTTGATGACCCAATGAACATTCACATCGCGCAGTTCGTAGGCCAATTCGCTAGCAATACCACCGTTGCCCAGGATCAGAACATCCTTGGCACTCGCCAGTCGACGCTGTAGCTCCAGCACAGAGTCTGTGTCGCGTATGCCAATAATGTGGTCCTTTTGCTGATCTGTGCTAAGCAACTTGGGTGCTCCGCCGCTGCAGAGGCAAATGTATTTGTATTCAATTACCAATCCATTCTTGGTACGTGCCCAATGCTTCTTGCTCTCTATATGCTCCAGTTGATCCACAATTGTGGCTATGCCAGCGCCCAATTCCGCAACATTCTGTTCCCTCACATCGAATTTGTGCAGGTAGCGCGCCACTGGCACCAGATTGGTGACACTCTTGACAATGCTGGATTCGGTGAGCAGCAGAATAGATGCATTTGTGCCGGAGCAGCAAATGGCCAAGGCTTCGGCACAGGAGACACCAGCAATTCCTCCGCCGACAACGAGAAAGGTGCAATTTCGAGACATTGCGAAAGGCAAATGACGAATCCGGTGAAATACAAATTGCAAATCAGCTGATAAGAACTGCACATACAACAGCTGATTGAACAGCTGTTGATAAAACATAACCTCAAACACACATCATTTTAACAATAAAAAGACGAACTTTATTTCTCACTGAATATTTCACTATTTCTGCTCCTCCTTTTTCCCATAATATTCCTCGTAGTCGTATTCGCGGAAGGGCACGTCGAAGGTGATTAGGCCACGATCCCGTGCCTTTTCCACGGCCACCGTTAGGAGCAAATGACTCTTCTGACACAATCCCGTCTTCGAGTAGTTTAACACCTCCCCGCTGTACGGCGAAATGAACTGCTGGAGCAGCTCTGTGTTGCGGTGATCCAGCACCAGGTATTCGTCACGGCATATGGGACACGGATTACCGGTAGAGATCTTACCCTGACGTATGCATGTCTTGCGAGTCTTGCGCGGCGCAAACATGCCCTTGTGGTTGCGCCTAGAAGGAATTAATCGTTTAATTTGCATCTGCTCCACATTAGCTCCAAGTCTATTGCTTACCGATATAGCGTCCACACTGGTTCCTCGCCATAGGTGGTTTTGTAGGCGGCGCTATTCAAATAGCGTATCGATGTCTCCACGGGTATAACCTTTGTGCGGTCTTTTGGATCTGGAGCGGAATTTGATGATGGATTATCTTCACTCTCTTCGGCAGCCGGCTCATTTTCAGCTGATGTTTCCACTTTGCATCTCAATTCGCTGGCTGTATGCAAACATTGTGTGCGGTTGAGGCGTGTCATTTGCGACAAACCATTGAAAATTCTGCGTGATAAAGGCAACATTTTAATTAATTAATTGCACTTTTATTTTGTTAGCTGTAAATGCGGACAAGGCGACGTAACATCCAGCTGTTCGTGTTGTTTGTTTGGTCATAGGGTCACACTGTTTTGTGGCTGACAAAAAGCTTTATGTTATTGATGCTTGTTGTTATCGATAACCTGACAACACATGCATTATTTTCTTTATTGTGTATATTATTTAAACTTTCTGCATTACTCTGTGAATACATTGTCAAAATGTAACGTTAAATTTATATTAAGCAAAATAGAATATCTCTACACAAAGAATAATTATGGCGCAAAATTCAAACGTGAGTACTATATGTCAGACGAAATATAACGGTAAAAGCTAGCCACCCACACACTCTTACACACAGACACACTTACAAATACACTATGACTGACTATACGCAAGTAGTGCACGGGGCCATGAATGAAAAGCTGCCCGATGTTGGCATTTTTTTAGTTGCTGTCGGAATTTACTGGTGCAAAGTAGCCTCTGCAGCTGCAGACGGAGTCGTTAGCGTCGTTATCGTTGTGGTTTCCGTCGTCGTCGCAGCCATAGTCGTTGTTGTTGCCATTGTCGGGTTTGCGGGCCGCATTGTATGTGTTCATCACGCCTGTGACAACATAAAATCACGTGCATAAAATAGCATTTATTTACTTTTAAGTCATAGTAGTGAGGAGGAGTCTCTGACGTACGTAGTAGTTGTTGTCCTTCTGTCCCTCTCTCTCTTGCTGACTATGTGTTAAATTGGATATGCATGTGCATATGTGGTTGTGTGCGTGTGTGGCTGTGTGCGTGTTTGTTACTGCCCCGCATGCATAAAATGTAGTTCGACTCTAATTTTAATCAATATTACTAGATGGTTCATTTAAATTTAATTGTTTAAGTCGCAAGTAAAACCTACACACATCGCTCTTTGTAGGTGCCGCAGCCTTAGCAACAACAACAACACAACATTAACAACATCAACGGCGGCATCGCGTTGTATTTGCCTTTACTACTTGCCGCCACCAGCCTGACAACAAAACAACAACAAACCACAACTACAGGCACACACACAAAGGTAAGTCGCCATGCTTGAGTGTGTGTGTGCGTGTGTGAGTAAGAGCTTTTTGTTAGTCAGTTTTTTTGGGCTTGTTTTTATAAATAGTATGCGAATTGTAGTGCAAAAAGCAAAGCCATGAAAATGTCTTATCAATTGCAAATATAGAGAAAGCGAGAGAGAGAACGACACACGTAGAATGCAAAAACCATAAAATACTATAAACTATAAATACGCAAAGACCGCTGACTTTGAAAAGAGGCGGGTAAAAGGAAATGTACTGCGAGCACAAGACAGAGAGAGAGAGAGAGAAGTGAGATTTTGCTCGTAGCAAACTTTCGAGTGACTTTTCGCGCATTTCGTGTAATAAATTGTGTTTCCTTCGTCGTTGCCACAACAAAAAAAAAACAGGAGGAATCGTCGTAACGTAGGCTAAATTAGTACCTGTTGGCTATGTGCGCCCCCTTTTTTATGCCTCACACGACAAACAAACAAACAAACAGACCACACACAGTGTGTCGGGATCTGAAGCTAAACTAGTCAAATACCCTGCCAAGACTTGGCCCCAATGTGCGTCAACTTCTGAATGAACTATTCATTTATTTATTTATTATTTTGTGGTGTAAAGTAAAGTTTATAAGTTATATAATATTACTATAAAAAAGTAAATTCATGAATTACATTTCAAATTGAAAATAGTTTAAAAGTTAACATTAAGAAAATTTATTTTATATTTAATGAATGTTTTTTAGACCTAATTCTTTTATATGTTTGAAAACTTTATAATTCGTTATTTGTTACTGATTGATTGTGATATATATTTGATAAATTGATAGCGTTTAATTATAATTTTTCTCTATGAAGGTTTTAGTTTTTCTTCCTTTTAATAATATTTGAAAATGTTACATCAATTTCTATAAGGAACTCCTCCGATAAGGATTCATTGTCCTCAATTCATTATATAAAAGTTCTAAAATTTCCAATAATTCCCTATAATAATTTTGATTTTGACTATGCTCAACAATTCCTACAAAAAAAAACTTTATAAAGTACCATAAGTTCCAGAAAAATATATATGACACTTGTAGTATACCCCAAACACTTGAGGAAATCACAGGATATGAGGATAGAACGCATAGGAGCTGTCACCATTGACGCCGTAGCTAACATTTTTTGTGTCGACGTTTTCGTATTCATTTTCTTGGTATTTTTGTTGTTTGTTTTTCTCTTTGTGGCTCACCTTTCAGGCGACTTACTTTTCCTGGCATTTATTTTTGAAATTTGAATCAGCATTTTCTTTTATTTCTTTCCCATTTTCGCCCGTCAAACGGAAATGTTTGCCTTCTGTGGGGTGTTCCAAGCCATCAGATTATGGGTTTTGTTTTCATGACCTTTCTGTTTGGGGAGGCGGGTCTCACCTCTGGGCTTGATAACCATTAGCATGTAATACTCAGGGAATGCCCACGCGAGCCTGTCAATTCGTTGTTGGTTCATACGTGGGCGATTTATCAATACTCAATGTTATGTGCTGCCAGTTTTAATTAATGTGTTTTTTTCACTTGCACTCCGAGAGCCCCCAAATACCGCATGAAATACACATAAATCCAATTATTTTCTTTTCCAATTATTATCACAATTAACTGATTATTTATTTATTAAGATTAGAATGGAAATTGTTTTGTTTAATACAAATAACAAATACAATATATGCATTCGATATGCAATTAAAAATGCGTACTTGCATTACCCTGTATAACAATATAACACTTTGTTGTTGGCTTGTTGACATACATAACCTCTAACGTATAAATAATGTCTTGTGTAAATGTCCTACAATTAACAGTCTGCGCACACACACATTTGTAGACCGCATGTAATTTAATTTGCTTGTTATAGACAGTATATGTATCTAGAAGTAGGTATAGCCTTATGCATAGTATAATTTCTCAATCAATTTGACTTCTACAGACATATATGTTAACCTATTTACCTAGCTTATAATGTTTACTTACAGACGAAATAAACTTGATAAGCATTAAAAAAAGTAAAAATTATAAAAATAGCGTTAATCACTTATAGACTATCATAGATGAAGTGCTAATCAACTTTACCGCTATCAGTTTTTGAATAGCTCACACTCATCACTATAAAAAGCCTTATAGGTAGTCACTACTTGTATTATTTTTCGAATTAAAACTCATTCTGAGCCCAAGTGGTACTCATTTCTACTAAATAGAGAACTTAATTGTTGCCACTTTATTGAAAAAGTTATTTTTTCACTATAGATCTAAATAAATAATGGTAATGAAACCAGAGTTATTGTGTATAGAACAAATGTTTTTCTTTCGTTTAAATTAAGAAGTTCAAATTACTATCATATGCGTCAATCAGAAAGCCTTTCACACACACACACACAGTCGAGCACCTGTAGCAGGCCTCATATCATATTCTTCTCATATCCCACGCAAACATATAGTTGAATCTAATGGTAAATTTAAATAAGGATCAAAGTTTCGTTTTCAATAGAACAAGCGAACCGCAATATAGCTTTCATTGAAACCTGCCATAGTCCAATTATCATTTATAGTATATAGTAAGTATGTACTTATTCCCATCGTTGGGCATTTCGTGTTGGAACTCGTTTGTCATGGAAATACTATGATAAAATTAAATAGAAATATACATCTAGACGAGACTGCTGGAATAGAATATACCACGCCTTGAAAAAAATATAGGATCTCTTCGATTTAGTGTTCTATACAATAATATAATATAGCCTAAAATACAAGTATGTATCGTTGGTTGTTGTGGAAAGTTTATTGTGAGCAAAATTCCTTGACCAAGAAAAGGCTAACAAATTTGTCTATAACACGTTGGAATTAACCTACCTCAAACGCGTTGTTGCTGCCAACAATTTAAATACCAATTTGCCTAATTAAGGCACCTTTAAACCGCGCCCCCAACACAACTGACAACTCACTCATTCGACTCCCAGTGGGTAAAACATAAGCCCCAAAAATATTGCGTGACACAGCCAGGCACAGGCGTCGGTTTTGATGACCGAGGGAGGAGGGAAGATGGTAAACTGAGGAGGGTGTAGGGTGCCAATGCAGGCCACGTAATGACATCAACATGTGCAGAGGTCAACGGTTGGGATCCCAGCGCTGGTGTTCAGCTGCTTAACAGTTTCATTGTTGAATATTCAGGAACTGCAACGACAATGCAAAGTGCTTCTAAATATTTCACGCCCACTTGGTGGCTGTGCTTTTCCCATATAGTTGTTAAATAATGCAAAGGCCTCCTAAACAGGTGACTTTTTCTCAGGTCCCCGCAATGGCACTGACATTGAACAGCGCTTTTTCTTGTCAGTCAGGGACAGAACACAAGGCGTTTAAGTTGTATTCAAATTTCACTCGGTATTTATGATATCTTGTATACTCTTCTATACTTCCCGCTCAGACGATGACAAGCAAAACCGATAAGGAAATTCTGGCCAATTCCATGTATGAGGATGATCCCAATGGCAATTTAGCACCCACAACACTAGATGAACAACAGATGGCTACTGACAATACGGAAACAGTGGATGGCACAACAGCAACAGCAACAACAACAAGCACATTGAATGGTAACTGCGAAGCAACAGCGACTTCACCACGTTGGGGACCACAGAACAAGGGTGCACAGGAACTGGCATCGCTTTACAGTCCAGGTGTGTTGCATTATAAAAGACTTTCGAGAAAATAGAACTAAGAACTAAGTGCTACAATTAAGTACTGTTACAGCACGATATATAAAGCTAGGGTAGAAGGATATTTGAACAGTGTCCCAATCATAAATATGTGAAATGTGGAGAAGGAATATAAATTCTTGATCAGCATCAACTGCGGAGTCGATAAAGACATGTCTATCTGTCTGTGTATTCGTATGAAAACCTAGATCTCAGATACTATAAGAGCTAGGACTTTAAAATTTGGTGACACTATGTCGTATTATTATTTTAGAATTTGGCCAAGCCTCCTTTCTCCCCGTAAAATTATAAAAACCCGAATTCTAAGAGCAATTTGAATGCTAGATAGTTTATTTTTAGTGAAGACAATAATTATGACCTACCAAATGATTTCTAAAAATGTGTTTGCGAAAGTATGATTACCATATTGATTATTATTATTATTTTAAGAGGGTACTAATTTCCAAGGCAAGCCCTGCAAAGTATGCAACACCAAATACGCTTAAAGTTAAATATTTAAGAAATCGTATATCATATCGTATCTAGTTATTATTATGATCTGTGGTATTTAAATATAACATCGCTTTATTATTGCAGGTAAACGTGCCCAGGAAATCATTTGTGTTTACACCTGCATCGGCCTGATGATCTTCAATTTCTTGCTAATTATCAAGCATTTGCGTTGGGAGCGATGCAGTGTTGCTTTAGTCTCGGCGTTGTGTGGCATATTAACAGCAGACTTTGCCTCAGGCCTTGTACATTGGGCAGCGGATACATGGGGGTCAGTGGATCTACCAATTATTGGAAAAGTAAGAAAATCCGTTTGCAATTTCATTTCATTACGCTGTTCTATATTTCTAATTATTCTTTTCATAGAATTTCCTGCGTCCGTTTCGTGAACATCATTTAGATCCCACATCGATAACACGTCATGATTTCATCGAGACTAATGGAGATAACTTCATGGTGGGAATACCCATTCTAGGATATTTGGCACACTATTTCTATGTCAAGTCTCCTTGCGAAATACAACAAAATTTCGGATGGATATCCTATGTTTTTCTATGTTCTATATTTGTTACCATGACAAATCAGGTAATACTAGCTACAAATGCGTATAAACAAATGAATTTATATTTCGTACTTTTTCTTAGATACACAAGTGGTCGCACACATATTGGGGCCTTCCGAAGTGGGTGCTATGGTTGCAGAATTGTCATATTATACTGCCAAGAAAACATCATCGCATCCATCATGTGGCACCGCATGAGACGTACTTTTGTATCACAACCGGCTGGCTGAATTGGCCCCTAGAGCAAATTAGGTGAGTAATATTCAATCAACGATCAAATTTAGACTATAATTATTACTCTTTTCTCCCCCGTAGATTCTGGTCAACCATTGAGTCAATTATTGAGCACTTTACAGGTCTTAAGCCACGCGATGACGACTTGAAATGGGCCAAGAAACTCACATAGCTATGCTGTCTATCGACTGTAAATAGAACTTGGACCAAGCTTATCAACGTTAACTAGGCTTGCCAATTAAGAATGAAACCAAAAGCAAACAACAACGATAGCTATAACAGAAGAGTCACTCGTATCAATTATTATTTATATACATTTGTAGAGAAGTTTAATTTTTAAGAACAAATTTAATAGTTATTAGTTCATGATTTCAATTGATATAAACCCAAAATGTATGTGACGTATTGTTTTATGTTCTGTTCTAAATTGTTGATATACAATACTATCTGTTGCATGGAATTAACATTCATTGATCTCGCTATTAATGTATACATACACACACTTGGAGTGAGCCTTATATACATAGACTTATATGTATTAATATTCATATATACATTATGTGTACGACTTGCACACGGCACGAGCTTGTTAAAAACGTTGAGAACTTTTTTAAATCTTTACAAAAACACAACTACTTGTTAAACAAGCTTGACAGCAACAATTTTTGATACCAAAATACCCTATAAACAATACAGATTTTCAATACATTTCAACAGCTTTAAAGACTATACTGTTAAATTTATTTATATATTATTGATATATTTATAAATCTACAAATTAGGCGCTGTATGCAATCAAGAAAGTGACTTACAATTTTGCCTTACAAATCAAATCATTAAGATGTGAATACATATATGCATAACAATTATATTTGTATGTATGTGTATAACAAATAAAAGACACACATATAGTTAGATAATGTTAAAAGGACGAAAGATATTTGACAAAAAAAGTTAAGCAACGATTTTAGTACGCACATCTATTTAGAACATTTTAGTGGCATATTGACATTTAGTGTTAAACAAAACATATAATATTTTGATTGTGTAAACCAAAGAGAGGTTCGATTACTGTAACCAGCTAAATTTGTACTTTTTGTAAAAAGGAAATATCTTTTTTATATAAGCATTATATTATTTGTCGCGCCTGGCAGTTGACTTGAGTGCTGAAACATACTATATTTTGCAAATTAATTCTAAGTGAGCAATAAATAAATTGTGATTAAATAATAGAATGAAGCCGAAGAGTGTTTTTAATGGGTATATACATATGTACGTTAGGGATAAACTATACAATGTAGACTACAAACAACAAAATCCATCATGTATGCAGTTCGTTGAGACCACAAGCAACACTCTAACGTGCTGCATACTTGACGAATTCAGTTAAATAGCAGATATTGTTACGGTTAGATTTATCAATGATTACAGAAACTAATGGGTTATAATTTATATATTTCTGATAAGTTATTTGTTAATTTTTATCTCAAGTACCGAAATTGTGATAGAGTTAAAGGTAAACTACCGCAAATCACAGTGCTTGTATATGATAATAATTGGAAATGTTATATATTTGTTAAACGTATGAAAATTAAAATCGAATGCCATGATATATGAATATGTTTTGTGATGGAATATTAAACTTGATTCAAACTATTTGGCTAAAATTCGTGTTACGCACGCGCAAAACCGGAAGAGCAATGCCAACTGGTTGTTAGTTTCACATAGTTTGGGACATGCCAATATCGTGCGATTTGGTAACTTATAAATACAGTTTCCTATAATCACGGTTCATGTCACGGAATTAAAAGTAGCAAGATAAAATCAGAATATTATTGAATAATAATTCTTTATATATATTATAAACGATGATCAATTTAAAAACAAGGATATTCTAAGAAAAGTTGAGCGGGATACTCTTCGACCTATGTTCCGGTCTATTTTAGTAAAATTCATACACAAATACATACATAAGTACATGCTTTCAGATTATTCTCGACAGATGGCGTTCGGGCTTTACGTCTCTCTTGTTGACACAAGCACTTGGTGTTAGGCTCACACTTTCTTGAATAACTTCTGTGCTTATTGTACAACTGGATTGAAATTCGGAGAATACATAGCTACTTCAATAATCTTAGTATATTTCAAAGTCAGGAAGTTGTATCTTTTATCCGAAGCTTAAAAATGGAGTTTCAAAATTAAAAAAATTAACTTTATAGTGTTCGTACAGACAGACAGACTCGGCTAGTGATGCTGAGTAAGAATATATTGAAGAATATATACATTTTCTCACGCTTCCATCTGTCTGTTACATAACTTTGCACAACGTACCTTTTTCAATGGTCAAAGGGCATAAAAAGAAAAGTTTTAAAGTTTAAGTTTAATAGATAGATACATATTTATGATATATATGTATATATTTTCAATGATTGATTTTCCCTTTCCACTTCTGCTCCTTCAGCTCCGCTTGTTGTTTTTTTTCCTTTGCCCTCTCTGCTAACTTCTCTCGCTTCTTCGCCCACTTCAAAAACTTCTTGTGGGTGGCGGCCTCCTTTAATTTTTGTTTCTCCATGGACTTGGTCTGCTGACGACTTAGTTCCGATGCGTTGTATACAAGGAACGGTCGTGCTTTATGGCGCATCCAATTCGTAATTTCTTCTTTAGATGTCTTTTCATTCAAGCTTATCAGCTTTTGTTTAGATATGTTCGGTGTCTCTTGTTTAGGGGTGCCTAAAGTATTCGAATTACTTTTTCCTTCCTCAGCCTCTTTGAAGGTAGAAACCTGTTCCACCTCATTTTTTTTGTTGGGCGCTGGACTGCGGCGGCGTGCCTGTCGACACGTATAGCAAATTAGCACCAGGATCATTAAAACCATGATATAGACTGCGAAAAATAATACTGTTTTCCACGACATAAAGCCATCTGAAGTTTCCATAGAAGTTGTTTGTGTATTTGACTTCAGTGCGGCTACTTCCATCTCGAGCAAGTTCTTCAGCTTGTTGCAATCATAGACGGTCATATCGGCAACTTCTTTATAGATAGGCGGTGTATCATCGTGCCACCAGGCGGCCCATGCATCTGATGCCTCCTTGGCGTACAGCTCCTTGCAGTGCTCGCACACCTTGTTCATCCATAATTGGCACTCCGGATTATTGATATCCGTTTGACAAATTGGATTCATGTTGACATCAAAACAGACATAGTTTGTAAATATAATATATAGTTGATACAAATATCAAAAGGTGCTGGAGAGTCGTAGTCCGATCGAATTTAATTTTTGGAGGAGAGGTAGATATTTTAGTCAGCTTAGTAAAAGTTAAAATCAGAAAGTTGTATATTTTATATGTCGCTTGCAAATCGAATTGAAAATTTAAATTAACTAGCACTAGTGGCTTATGACAGGCTGACTGCTATATAACTTTAGCTTCTTATACTTATCGAACATTGAAAATGGTCAAATAAAATAAAGGAATAAACAGTAACAAAACATATATTTTTCATTTATTTATTTATTTAAAGTTCGGGTATAGCAATCAACTGTTAGTCAAACTTTTATTTATGTTTTTAAGTGCTAATCATAAACAAAAACATAATTTACCTATTTCGATAATAATTTGTTGCAAGTTGCAACCCTTCAACCGGTTGGCCCATGGCAACGGTACATTCAAATTAACAACAAACCGGAAAACTTATTGCTAGGACAACACTTGTCCACAACAACTTCTGAAGAATTTTCTGACACAAAAAAAGAGATTTTTCGTAGAACTTAAAGGAATGAGTGCAAAGGAATCTGATGATAAAAAAGCAGCTTCTAATATTGAATCTGCAATGGCTGCAGCAACGGCTCCGCCTCCGCCGCCCACAGCTGCAGGGAGACCACCAACCTCGCAGCTCTTTTCGGTAAGTAGAGAACTGGAAATTAAATACAGAATGAACATGTAGATCTCCTCTTTTTGTAGCGCGGCAATTTGGTGAGCAGTCGAACTGGTGGAGAGAAGACCGCCCTAGCCCGACCCTCGACAGCGGTACGAGCCGTGGGTTATGCGGCCAATGCTAGCGGCTCTGCGGGTCAGCGGTTTGATCAATTCTTTTTGGAGAAGGTGAAGCAGCAGACACTGTCGTCGGCCAATGCGGCCGTCGATGCGGCCAAGGAGGTTAAGTGAGTAGTCGAAAGGATAGATAGGTATTGGGAAGGATATAGGGATTGTATATAGTCCGCAGATAAAATACAAGAATATGGAAACGAAAATCGTCAAGCTGCTAGAGTCCTCCATTGTGCTGGCCGCACGTTGCACCATGAATCGCACAAATGGAACCATCAATGCAGAGCTAAAGTCTTCACTGGCCGAGGCATTGAATAAGGCAAAGGATGCGTCCTCTTTGGATCGCATACTGCATCATGAGCAGGACAAGCAAGGCGAGAATGTGTTTCATAACTTTGACTTGACCTATGCAGTAAGTAAGGTGGTCATTTCTCTTATATGTATATGTTAGTATGACTCCCTTTTTATGTTCAGGTGTTCTTCAACCTGGCTGAGCAATACGAGCATAACGACATGCACATCGAGGCCCTCAATACGTACAATATCATGACTAAGAACAAAATGTTTCCGCATGTCAATCAACTCAAACTTAACATGGGCAACATCTACCTGAAGATGGGAATGCACAAGAAGGCCATCAAGATGTATCGCATGGCGCTGGACTCGGTGCCCAACACGCAGAAACAGCTGCGTCTCAAGATCACCGAAAACATCGGGGTACTCTTTGTTCGCATGGGACAATATGCGGATGCTGCGTCTAGTTTTGAGTTCATCATGTCCGAGAGGCCGGACATTCGCAGTGGCATCCATCTGCTGCTCTGCTACTATGCCATGGGTGATGTGGAGAAAATCAAGAGCACATTCCGCAGTCTTTGCGATGTGCAGCCGGTCGAGACAGAGCGAGATCTTGAGAACGAGAACAACATTATTCGACTGCAGCAACAGGCCGAGCAGGCTGGCCAAACGGCTGCAGAGACTCATGCAGCCGAGGTGGCAATTATCGATGGAGAGGGTAACAGTTCCTATGTGCAAGTGAATGAGCCCAACAATGGATCCGGCAATGCAAAGAACCGCTATGTGCTGCAGGCCCTCAAGACAGATGAGTTGGCGGTATACACCAAACAAAGACGCAACACAGAGAAACGTTCCATTACGATGATTGTGGATCTAATTTCACCCTTAATTGAGGAAAACTACAATGATGGTACAGTCAATTTGTCAACGACCAAAGCATAATAATCTCTTACTATTCGTTAGGTTATAACTGGTGCATCGAAGTCATTAGAACATCAAATCTCTCCTGGCTGGCCAACGAGCTAGAGCTAAACAAGGCACTCGTCTATTTGCGACAGAACGATGTGAATCAGGCCATCGAGACGCTGCAAATGTACGATCGGAAGAGCGAGAGCTCCATGACTGCCAGTGCGCTGACCAATCTCAGCTTTATCTATATCAATGTGAGTAACTCTGGTGTAGTAAATTAATATACATTCAATATCTTTTGGCTGCAGCTGGGCAACCTGGAGATGGCCACCCACTGCCTGAATCAGCTGCAAGAGATTGGAGCACTGCAGTCGAACACCTTGGCACTGGTTAACGCAAGCATTGTGGACATGCAGAGCCAGAATCTCAGCTCGGCCCGTGAGCGTTTGCAGCGCGCACTGCAAGTGGACTCGGGGCATTTTGAGGCCAACTATAATCTTGGTCTACTGGCTCTGCAGGAGCAGGACTACGAGCTGGCCGAAGAGCAGTTCGAGCTGCTGAAGACACAGCTCATGGAGCCGCATTCGGTGCAGCATAGTCATATCTACTATCAGCTGGCCAAGCTGCAGGAGCGTCGTCTCAGCAATGCTGCAGGTGGAGGCAATTTTGGCAAGTCAAGTGCCTCGCCAGGTGCCCTGCAGGGCTATCTCCAGGTGCTGGGCATCTCGGCGTCTGACATTGACTCGCGACTATTCGAAAAGGTGGGCTCCATGTACGAGCAGATACAGGATCATCAGGAGGCTAATCAATATTACAATGAGGCATATCGTATCAACATGAGCGACATCAACATAGCCAGCTCTATTGGATCGTACTACATCAAGCTACAGGCAACGGAGAAGGCATTGTATTACTATGAGCGTGCAGTCCTCGCCGATCCCAACGATCCCAATCTGATGCTGCGCGTCGCCAGCTGCTTTCGCAATTCGTATTTGCCGCCTAAGCAATATCTGGGCATGTTCGAGAAGATACATGCTCGCTTCCCGGACAATCTGACCTGTGTGCGCGCTCTCATGCAGGTGACCAAGTCGCTGGGCCTGGCTGAGCTGCACGATCGTTATGCCCAGGACTATGCCAGGCTGCACAAGCAGCAACAGGAGCGCCAGAACGAGCAGCGCTATCAGCAGCAACGCCTCTCCTCAGCAACCTCCGGCAGAGGCAGCAGTCGAATGAGAAGTGCATAATGCCCAACTCCTAAATAGTATCCCTAACTAATGAACTGTTTCTTCATCTCCTCCTTCCTGTACAGCTATTAGACCATCAAATGAAGAACGTTTGCAGGAAAATAACGAAATCTCAACGAATCGCTTATCGGCACAGAACGGCAATCAGTTCAAGCAGAGTGCGAATTCCTACTCAGGTAAGTAGACTGACCCAGCGAGTTTATCTCATCCTTAGAAAATATCCTGAATTTACTCGCAGTGAAACAGCATGTTGATCCATTGGGTCCACCCGCTGAACGTCCTCGCACAGGTATGTACCGCGCCCAGCAGAGCAACGACTCAGATGACGACGTCGAAATGAATGCCGAGAGCTTGTTGCCCATATAAATGTGCTTGATTTAATTTTAAACATATTTTATAAAGACTTAAAATATATATTATTTATTTAACCCAAACGATTTGTTATATATTCCCGGAGTTTGCTAGAATTTAACTTATTCAGTTCTTTATCGTTTTGCTCGTATTTGCTCAAAAAGACTAAGAACTATTAACTCGACTGTTGATTCTATCATGAATATATATATAGTTTTTAGAGTTTTCTTCACCTCCTTCTGTCTGTTTCATACATTTTCGATCATGCCAATGATATTATACCCATCTATATACCCTTATATGTATATCAATTCTATTGTTCTGAGGCAATGATTGAAAGAAAACTCCACATTCCAGAGTCATATATGTATATCGTCTATGTATATATTTCATTCTTAGGTTTCATTTACATTATTTTCATCCCGTTCTTTACTCTTCTCCATTTCTACTTTCTCATTCTTGCGACCCGCGCTCGTCCACTTTTCAATGTACTTCTGGGTTGACGCCTCCCTCACGCGTTCTCTTTCCTTGTAGCTTTGATTTTGGCGGCGCAGCTTAGCGTGATTGTGCACAAAGATCGGACGTGCCTTTTGGCGTACCCATTTGGATGTGGGTTTCTCTTCCTTTTTGGGCGCTACAGCTGTGGCAGAGTTTTGAGGCGACAATTCATTGGGTGAACTTTCCTTTGGTGAGCCTTTGTGTTCTATATTCTCTTTATCATCGGACGGCAGCAAACCCTTGCGACGTCTCTGTCGCCAGAAATAGTAAATCGCCACCACGATTACTATTATCACAATGTAAACCACGATCAATAATATTGTTTGCCACGGCTCAAAACCATCATCAGATGTTTCCATTAAAATCGTTGGTACTTTCGATTCCAGTGCGGCTACCTCCATCTCGAGTAAGTTCTTCAGCTTGTTGCAATCATAGACAGTCATATCGGCGACTTCCTTATATATAGGTGGTGTATCATCGTGCCACCAGGCGGCCCATGCATCCGATGCCTCCTTGGCGTACAGCTCCTTGCAGTGCTCGCACACCTTGCTCATCCACAGTTGACACTCCGGATTGTTGATGTCAGTTTGACAAATTGGATTCATGTTGACATCGAAACAGACATAGTATGTAAATAAATAGTTGACACAATTATCAAGAGTAGCTGGGAAGTCTATTAAGATATATGTTACTAGAATCTAGTTATTAAATATATACACCTTTGCATTATAATGGAGCATATTTCAGCCTAGTCAAGGCTGCCACATATCTAGTGGATCAGACATATCCGGGACACAAATGGGATCGAGTCTTGGGTAACAGAGCGCTGTAAGCTCTGTTTTCCCATTTAAATAAAAAATTGTGGCAAAAACAACGGAAATAGCAACATGCGGTTTTTGTTTTTAAGCTTTAACCGTTTTCTCATTTTCAATCAATTTTTATGACGTTCCCTTAAAAAAAAAGGCAGCTTGACTGTGTGTGGGATGGCGAAAAAACCGTTAACATATTTAGTGTATACAATGTACACTTAACACCTGCGCAACAGTGGAGCTACACACAGATAATGTCTGCTACTGCAATACAAAAGCTCATTGCTATATAATAGCAGTTAAACAGATGGTTAACAGAGATACCCATCGCAGCTTCGGTACATTTTTACTAAGAGTGATACATTATTTGTACCATTCAATTTAAAAGTATTATTAATTTCATTAAATATAAAATTCAATTTAACTTTATTCTGCAGATTCTCCTAACAAACAAATTTATTACAATTCCCTTTTACTTAGATACATATTTATTTAATAAAATTATTTATTAATATATTTCCAATTGGACAACTTGCTATTAATTGACATCTCTTAAAGGCGATTGAAACTTTTAATACATATGTACAAATGAAAGCTTCAATGTGTATGTAGTATATATGTACGTTAATGAATATTGTAAGCACGAGATATTTAACTGTTTTTGGAAGGTCAGGGGAAAGATTTCCGCTATGATATTGTAATTTTAAATGACAATATCATGTACCGTATATTTATACATACATATGTATTGATATCTGTATACATGTGCACATATGTACATACACATACATATATTTCTGCCCATTAACATTTTACAGCGGAGTTGGAGATAATGAACACAAAGGAAAACGTGGATGACGATCGCAAGGCGTCGAGTTGAGTGCAAATGAGTTCAACTAAGCAGCTAAAAATATGCATACAGTCTCTCACAAACAAACTCTCATAGCGGGCGCAGAGGTGACGTCCAGGTACATTGCATGTACCGCATACAAATAAAGCTTTTGCATCAATATGTGCGCTTGTACATATGTATGTATGTATGCATTTATCGCACACAGACACAGAAGACTGAGAATTGAAATTTAACAACAGTTTGGTTTGTAGTCTTTTTATTTTATAATTTATGTCTAGAGAAAACTTCATAATTTGAATCGCACTAAGCTTAAAACTAAAATTATAAGTCTGTAAATGTATTAAGTTTAGGAAACTATGCAATAAGTAATTCCAGTATTTTTTATGTTTTCCAGCGCGCGAGCTGACAGTGCCAGCTGCCGCCGCTGCAGCAGCAAATTGTTCTCCTCTCTATTCTCTTTCTTCCTTCCTTTTCGCTCTTCACCAGCTTTACTTCTTATGAGTTGCTTTGATTTTAAATTTCCACCTTTGCTGTTTTCTTGCTGCTTTGTTGTTTTGTAACTTAAATTCAGTATTTTTTTTTACTTTTTCGCACACTCTGTGTGCTGCTTGGGGTATCAGTTCTTCAGCAACTTCTTATTGTTGTTGGTGTTCATCAGCTTGGTCAATAATTTCCTCGAGTGACCCGAGGGGTCAAAGTGGTTGGTGTGCTCGGTGGCCTCCTTCTTGGAGCGCTGCTTGCCGCTGTGGCTGGAGAAGATGTGCTTGCCATGGTCGTAGTTGTAGTGCTCATATTCATCAAAATGTGCCTCAGACATGTTTATTCTTTCTTTTGAGATCTTTCTTATTAGATGAGATGCAATTAAGAGCTTCTTTTGTATGTGGTCTTTTTTGTTGGTATTTTTTATGTAGTTTGCTGTTGTTTTTCTTTATGCTTTACTCGTCTCGTTCACAACGTCTCCGCAGCAAGACAAAAATGGAAATTGAACTCTTTGTCGCGGTCCGCCAGTGCCTTTTATACCCTGGGAGAGCTTTTTCTCACAACTTTGTTGTTGTACAAGCTTGCTGACCGGCACTCTCTTGCCCGCTGCTGTCAACGTTCTCTAAAGTGGACCCTGTAGAAAATTTAGTCAATATTAATATTTTATTTGTTTTTGTTTTGAAAATAAAGGCAAGTAATTTACCTTGTTTTGAATTTAGTTTTGATTTAAACAGGTTTTTGTTTTAGATGTTGATCTTTTCTGTTTTACAGCTACAATCAAAAAAAACTTTATTTTTCCTGTTTAACCTGTTTGAAACAGATTTTTATTGTTGATATATAGGTGATACTCAATACAACATACTGCGATTCATTATATAGTCTCTGGAATTTTCCAAATATATTTTCTCATTTTCTATAAAGTTACAATATTTGTAACTCTATGCTGGAACATTCGATGCCATTCACCACCGGGATGCCACCTATTCTGTTCTCTCGCTCTCTTTTACTCTTCATATTCTCTTTTCAAATGGGAGAGAAGTTCTTTGAAGAGTTAGCGCGAAGCTCTACACAATTTTTGCTGCGCAATTTAATTTCTGTTGTGTTTACAAAATGCGCGGTAAACAAAAAACAAAACAACAAAAAAGGCATTGACAACGTCAAACATATGTGTATGTATGTACGTTTGTTTCGCCTCGACAATTTAAATTATTTTAAAATTTATTTCATAATACACACGTTTTTCCATATTTAACTGCGTACAAGCGAATTTTATATAAGTCCACGTTGCAACCCTTGTGGCCCGTGTCCCTGGGGCGTGCTTTGAGAATTGCATCACACACTCGGCCAGGTAAATATGTATGTACATATGTGCATTACTTAACACATGTTGCATTTTCCGACTCACTGGCCGGCTCATTGCCACAAATTTTCCGTTACAACCATAGTCAGCAAGAGCGACGTGATTGGGCGCACATAGTACAGTTAAATAAGTATTATATGTATGTATAACATACACATACAATGTACATATGTATATATGTATCTATAAACGAAGGCCTGTCTGTGCCTCCGATAATTTTCCGCCGACCCAGTTCCCTCCTAGGTTCTCGAAAAGCTCTTCGATTTATTTGTTTATATAAATGCCATTGTTTACATACACACAACAGATATGCCGGTGATAAGCCGACATTCTTATCACTTAGTTGGTCTATTGTTTCAGTTGAGTATGTATATGTATTAGTTTAACAGTGACTCATGTTGATCGGGCTTTCTCAAAATTTGATTATTTTAAAGTTCAATGTGCTAGACGGAATGGAATATTCACGAAACTCAACAACCAAATGAAACATGTGAAGTTATAAAGAGCTTTGTGTGTTGATCTGCGTACTAACCTGCGTTAACAACACTTGGGTTGCTGTACGCGCTTCAGGCAAAAAGCTGTCGGCATGGTGTGTGTATTGGATAATTAATAAAGGGTTCGATATGTTTGGATATTGTCTCATGTTACTTTTATTTATGCGAAAGTATGTACGGTCATATGATATAAAAAAAGATATGTAATTTATATTGCATGCCTGTGTTCAATAACTTGTTCTTGTTCTACACCAAGCATATCTCGTATTTGGCCTATCAGGCTAGCCATCAAGCAGCTTTCCGTATGATTGAATAGATCACTTTGGGTTTGGCCCGCCAGAATGCAGTTTCGCACTTCCTCCGCCTCGTAGCAGAGGCCCATACGATTTTGAAAGATCGTCGGCTGCTTTGCTTGCGGTAAGACAAACTGATAGTCAGTTTTACTCAACTTGATCAGTTCGGGGCACCAAGCGTTGCTCATCTGTGTGCAGTTGAAGAAGAGGGAGATATAGTAATCCTCGATATACATATGTATTTATGAATATGCGACTTACCATTACGTTCCCTTTGGATCCATGCATAATGACAACGTTATTCAGTTTCTCTACAGCACTGAGAACAAAACGAGCAGTACGATTTCCCTTAAAGCTGAGCTCAATATCAGCAGATATATCGATATCATCTTGGTTAAGCTGACCAGATGCTTTTATAAACTCCGGTATTTCTCGATAAACCCAAAGTGCCAACTGTATGGCGTAAGGACACATGTCCTTGGTAACGCCTCCATATGAACAAGGTTGCTTTTGACTCGAGAACACTGGCCATCCCATTGTACATGTGATCTGATCGATTCGGCCAAATTTGGAAGCCATTTGGTCTTTGTGCAACATTTCGTAGGCCGGTAAGCAGCGTGGCCAAAATCCCTCCATTAGAAATAGATCGCGATCCTGTGCCTTGGCCACCAGCTCCTTGACCTGATTCTCAGTCATGCACAGCGGCTGCTCGCACAAGACGTTCTTGTCATGGTTGAGCATCAGGTGACACAGATCGCAATGCATCGGATTTAAAGGGGATATATAAACGGCATCTATATATTAAAATAAATAAATAAAAGCAGTTTATAGTATTTTTTTAGTAATCTTCCATTTTAACCCAACATATTAACAAAGTTAAAAAAGCTAGCAATTTTTGTATGAGCTAGTGATGGCAGTGCACATCAGCAGAATAACAGAATTAACAGAATGCTTTCATGTTATGCGCTTACGTATCGCTTCAATTACTCACCCACGCTGGGACATCGTGCCAGATCCTCGAAATCCGTGTAGATATTGCCCACATCGAATCTTTCGGCAAAGCTTTTCGCCTCCGATTTATACGGATCTGCGCAGGATGTGATGCAATGATGACTTTTGGGTAGAACCATCAGACTGGTGGCAAAATCTTCAGCAATGCGCGTGACAGGTGCAATGCCCCAACGCAAAGTTCTCTTTTGTTTAGCCTTCGTGACACGTTCTTTGGGATTGTTATAGCCTGTTTTGTTTTTTGTTATTTCTACGGCTTTAGAGAATATAGTTTTGAACCAATGGAATTGCTTAACTGCGCAAAGTGCGAAAGGGAGGAGGAGGAGGAAAATTAGTAGAGCAGCAAGAGAAGGGGGCGGACGAGCACCTTAAACAGTGAAAACTACGACACCGACGTCGAGGAGGAGCATCGCGTAAAACGCATTTCATTCATACAATCGCAATTTATACTTATATTTTTTTTCTTTTTCCACGAATTGGCGAAATTGCGGGTGTTGCTTGAGTTGTTGTTGTTGTCGCTGTTGTTGCCGTCGTACCCCAACTGGTTGCTGATTACTGCTCAGCATCGTCAAAGTCGTCGCGTTGTCGCAGTTAGCGTCGCCGTCGCAGTCGCTCTGCCCATTTACGTCGAAACGGAGACGACGCTCGCATTATGCGACGCTGTTTAGTGCCAGCGTCAGTCTCAGTTCCTCCATAATTAGTCATATTTGTTTAGCATCAAAACTTGTGAATGATTGTGGCTGCTGCGGCAACTGCAGTTACTGCTGCTGCTGCGGATCAGTGGCAGCCGCGCTGTGTAAGCTGCTAGAGATGAGCGCGTGTCAAGCTGTAGTCGTGGCAATCATGTTTTACTTAACTACTTCTTTTCCGTGTTCGTTACTTATTCTATTCATTTGCTTTAACATCGATAGCTTGTATTGACACAAGTGCAACAGGCCGATAGGGTAACCACATTGATAACCATATCCTGTTAACCCAACATAGATTTAACATAATGTAACTTTATTTTCGATAAAGATCGATGACACTTGCAAAAGTCGTGTTTGCTCGTGTCACGCACTCAGCTCTGTGGCTTGGCTCAGCTCGGCTCAGCTCTTTGGCTGGTCCTGGCCAACTAAGGCGCTGCTGCGCTGTTGACGGCCATTAGGCGGCGCACTTTACGCTCTTCGCTCTACGTCGCGTTCTGTCCGCGTTGGCTTTTCACTTTCTTTTAGAAACTGTTCGCAGTTGAAGTCGACGTCTCTTCTGTTGTTTTGTTTTTTTCACTTTTCAATAATTCGAATTTCGAATGCGTGCAACAATGTGGCAGAAGCGCAACAACAACGAAATTTGTTTATCTAATTAGCCATGCGCCGGGCGCGACAACAACATTTCACTTGTGTTGCCTCGCTGCTTTTCGCCTGCTTGCGCATGCACGACAGGTGCCCCTGCGGCCGCGGAGGCAGGCAAGTGGAAACTGCCCTAACCCAAATGCAAGTCAATCGGAATGAAAGTGTTCTATGGAGTGACAAATTGCCTGACTGTTGGACGCTTAGGCAAACATACCATGCGTACATGCCTAAAAAGAGAAACAACAATATTTTAAAATGTGTTTTGATGCCCTTAAAAGTTGCAATTGGTACTTCAAGTCTGCGTTGTACGAGGGCTACGACAGTTGGCCATTTTGTATTAATTTTAGTTTAGTACTACTATTTTGAAGAGGAGATCAGTAAATACTATAACAATATATATTATAAATGAAGTTATAAGAAACATTTGTTCGATCTTCTGTATATCATTTTGAAATTTGTAGATAGATTCATATTAAAAAGTTTTTTACGATTAAACAATTGTTTCAAATAATTACGATGAATTAACTGTCGTAGTGAACATTGTGTATTATAAGGGAAGAATGCAGAATTTGCAGTGGGTATATTAGAGTATATCATAAAGATTGTATATTCTGTATATTATTTTGAAATTGATAGATCGATTTAGATAATGAAATTCTTTACGATTAAAAATAAGAGATACAATGCATTGCATAAAGCTTTTGTAGTAAATATTGTAGTAGTATAAGTAGTTTATTTTTATGTAAAAACTATTAGATCTTTAGATCGATGAATATTGAGAAATAACTGTCCTTGAATAACTCTTTTAGAAAATATTGTATATATTTTAAAAAATATATCATATATCATATCATTCTCTTCTTAGCGCACGCACTATTCCTACTTCGGGCCGGAAGTAGTAGGTGAAATTATGGTCTAAGTGAAAGGTTTGACTAATTTTGGTTTAGTGGAACGTGCGCGTTGCGTTTGGTTCGACGCAGAGCGAATTGTCATGTGCGTGTATGCGTGTGTGATGACTCTTTCCACGGCGACATGTTCATTAAAGCCACAACAGCAACAACAACGGGGCAGCTGCAATAACAACAGCAGCAGCAACGGAACAACAACAGCGCCAGGCACATACAAATTTGCATGCTGACAACATAAATCGCTTGGCAAAATATTTAACAAGTCAGCGGCAACAGTTGAAATCAATAAATTTATTGATACAATTTATACGCAGCATGTGGCAAGCAACGCACAGCATGCAACACGCAATACACACACACTCACAGTGGGCTAATTAGAGTGTGCGGCAGCACAAATAAGGGGGCAAAGAAAGGGGGCAAGTTGGTCGCATACATATTTTGTTTATTTGTCATGCACACAAAGCCGACAAAGACAAGGAGAGGGGGAGAGATAGAAATGGAAGGGGCGTCAGTGGGTGTTGTCAGTCAATGTCATGTTGCGACTTATCGGTTTGCATTCTTTTGAGAAAGTCATGGTGGCAAGTTCGTTGCCTAAGTCTTAGGTATGGATATCGGCAAGAGAAAATATCGATACATATATTGAGCAACTGAACATTTTAACAGCATCATAATATAAATATCGGCCAAGGTACATTGAAAAGATTTTTAACTATCGGCAACTTATCAGTTTCTGTTAACTCATAATATCGATAACGCCATATCGATACTCATCCCTAGCATTTCTTTTGTTGTCTTTCAATTTTTTCTTTGCAATTTCTGCTGCGAAATTTGTCTGCAACATTCGCTTTAATTAACACATCAAGCTAATGAGCCGAACAAAATCAGCGGCAACTAACAACAATTGAATGATTGTTTCGCTTCTCTGTCGCTGTTATTGTTGTTGTTGTTGTTGTTGTTGCGGCAGCTGCGAGTGTTGTCAATGTAAGCGCTTTTAATGGCTCTACAAGTTTTATGCATGTCTACTAGCAAAATACGCATACGCCCAGCAGCAGCAACAACAAAAACAAAAACAACAACAACATCAGCAGCAACAGCATCTGTGACAACAACAACAGTACATCAAACCGACAACAATCACAACAACGACAACCCTGGCATTGGCATCCATGACTCGACTCAACTTGCGACTGACTGTCACAGTTTGTGGCCACTCCGACTGTCAAGTGTCTCGATTGTTGTTGTTGTTGTTGCTCCGCCTTAAGCTTTTAACATATTTTTCGATTTCAGTGCCAAAGCAATGTTGCGCTTCAGTCACAAACGCCAAAGATCGTTTTTATGCAACACACAAAACATGCCAATTGTTGTTGCTGTTGTTGTTGCGTTTGCAACAAAAGCGAAAGTTAATCAAACGTCCAGACCGCCCAGATCGCCAAGCAACAACAACAGCGGCTATTAAACAACAACAACAATACAAGATGATCATTCTTGACTGATCGTAAATCGTCTTAAGCTTTAGTTGATACTTATAAGTATATATAGTATAAGTGAGGAAGTTTCGTTTCTGGTATATGGAGTGTCTTTGGAAATCGTAGAATTGAAATGTTGTCTACAAAATATATGTGAAATCTTCCATTTCTACTTAAGGGAAATAAATTAATAAATAAAATAAAACAATCAATTTTCTTGAGAAAGTGTCGTGGATTTATTCAGTTTTAGCAATACTACATAAGAATTCTTGTCTTCTACAAATATATACTGACATTTATTATACACTAGATAGGTAGTTCTTAGCCATACATTTATTATCAACACCTTGTTCTCAATGTTTTACACATCACTGAGTTCTGTTGTCTCTTTTCCTTATGATCATACATATATTGTATTACGAGTATATTCTATTTCTTTTTATCCATGATATATAGACTATATTTCGCTAAAGAGGAACTCTGAAGACTTTTTACAGATAATTGAGTATTAATATATATATTTCTAATTCTAATTCTCTTTATCTACGATCATATTATAAATAATTCATAATGTTTCTCTGTTTCTCGTTGATATCTAAAGCATACTACTGATTGTTTATCTGCGTATATATGATCTTTATATACATACTGTATCTTAGTATCAATGAATCGATTCTATGTCACTGTTACTGCTCAAAAAATCCCATCTCCAATCGCAACTCAGTCTTCTACGTATACGTTATACGATCGTTTCGCTGCAGCTTCAATATTGTCTCCGGTTTGCTGTATTCGATAATCCCAGGCAGACAACTTCATGGTCATTCGAGTCGTGCTGTCGTCCAGTCCACTCCAGTCCGTCCCCATGTCCGCTTGTCCGTTCGTCCAGTCAATCAGTTAGTCAGTCAGTTAGTCAGCAACATGTTGCGGTGAAAAGTGAGTCTGTTGGGGCAGGGGCAGGTAGACGAGGCAGTTGTGACCAAAGCCAGAGTCCAAGCTGAAGCTGAAGCTGAAGCCGAAGCTAAAGCTGAAGACGAAGCTGAAGCCGAAGACGAAGCGAAGCCAAAAGCGAAAAGAGACGACAACTTTGCCGGCGAAGACGACGACGACGTCGACGTTGACGCATGTTTATTGATTCGCTTTGGTCAGTCAACAGCAGAGGCAGCGACAGCGACAGCGACAGTAACAGAGACTGCGCAGTCGACGTTAGCGTCGCGCGACAAGTGCAGCTGGTGAAGTGCGAAGTAAACGACGCGTCGTCTGTGCTTCGCTGGGAAGGGGCGGCGTGGCTGGTCTTGTAGCACCGTCTGGCCAGTTGTCTGGTTCGTTGTACTGGCTGCGACGTCGCTGCCGACGTTGGTGGAGGCTTCTCAAAACAGTTTTCGAATTTGAGTTTTGGCCAAGACAACGCGAAATCAGTTAACAAACGGACGCGTTTTGAAACGGATGCACCAACAGCAGCAGCGCAGCAAGACGCAACCAGAATCGAGTTCGAGTTGAAGTTCGTGTTACTGTTCGGGTTTCCTGCTCCTCTCCGAAAACGGTGCGAATGACTCTTCGGTCCCGGGCCTAGACTTCAACATCAGCACATCGGGCGTCGTCGGTTAAAAGTGAAATTTACTGAATGAAATGAAATGTTTGACTGTCCCCAACAATTGGCATCGCAATTGGCAACGGGATTGAAATCGGGATTGGGATTTAACGACGGGATAGTGAAACAATTTGTAGGAAATGACTTCAGTTCAATCAAGCTCAAAGTGACATATTATAGACAGTAGAAAAGGATATTCATTCACAGTTCTTATCGATTCAATTTGATTCGATTGTGTTCGCGTTATTTCTCTCTGTCCCGCGTTGTATTTGGTAGGTATCTCCCAATGTCGGATGATGCAAGATCGCTGCATAAATACCTTATTTAAGTGAAATTGTGAAGTGCAGAAAATCAACCAAATTTAATAATAATTTAATTTAATTTATCTACTTGTCAAGTGATTTTATTACTAATCCATTGATCAAGTACTATACAATTGTATTTTGCAACAGTTGCTAATCTAAATTTTAGAATATATTGATATAAATGATATTTATTATCTTGTAATTTTCGTAAACAATTACATAAATATTTGCGAATTAAATTCTGTTGATCATAAGTAAAAGATACCATAAAAATTGATTTTGTAATTAAAATTTAAAAATCTATCAATATAAATTAACAGATTTTTTATTATTTTCCCTGCACTTTCGATTGTCGCGTGTTTACAACAAATGTTAACAGAGATTGCTAGAGTAACGAATATTATTCTGTTAATCACATCGATAATTAGTTTAATCGCACGTTTCTCTTCTTCAACACGCACAGCTATCGATTGTTTGTGATGGATTTCGATTTTCGCTGCAGATGCTGTTATTGCCCTGTCAGCGAAATCGAATGTGCAATGTTATTTGCACAAAGAATTAAGACGCTCCTCGTAAACTAACAGCACCAGCAGCTGCTAGCAACAACAACAAATTCAAGCACAACAAGTGAATACACACATCACTCATACGCAACGTCGCGTCGAGTTGAAGTTGAAGGAAAAGGAGACAATGCCAAACACACTTGCATCTGTCGATTTTCCAACACGTGTGTGTGTGTGGTTGTGTATGTGTCTGTAAAGTTGTGTGTGTATTTATCTTTCACTTAAAGTGAAGATGACATTCTTTAAATGAAATTAACTGCCGGCAGCAAAAGCAGCAGCAGCAAAAACAACAAAAACTACTGCAAGCTGTGGTGGCTACTGCGGCTGCTTTGACTGCAATTAGTATTTGTCTTTGCTAATACGCTGCCATGTTGGTATGCATCCCAGTTGCCCACTGTTGCTGTTGTTGTTGTTGACCAGTTGCTGCACCTGTTGCTGTTGTTGTGATAGTTTTTTATGTCACGCATAAAAAGTGTCGCACACTTGAATGAATCTTTTGGCTCTGCTTGTCACTCAATGTTGCTAGGTCAGCTTTTTCCAGTCAAATCTGGCGTTTTTCAAGGTCCAACAGCGGGACAAAGTCAAAAGAACAAGTAGCGGGAAATTTAGCTTCTTTCATGTGCAAAGAATTTTTTCATTTAATATTAATTTAATAATTATGTGGTTCTGATTATCAAAAACTTTTTTGCAACTCTTACCTTATTATCGATTGCTTTTAGCGATAATTGGGTTCTTATTGGTACAAACTTGTACATTGCTGTGCGCTTATTTCCCGTATATCTTTATAATTGGACTACGCAGAAGCAAAGAGTGCTGTCATGATCAAACCGTTCAATTTATGGATCACAAGACAAGTACACAAATAAGGACTATGTCGATATTGATGATATATTTAGTGACCTATATATTTTAAGGGTTTGCCGAGCAGGAAATAAGAATAACTCTATTTTATTAAAAATTGTTTTAGCTTTAATCTGCTGATTTTTTTTATAAAGTTAGCTATTTTTTAATCCTATCCGCTAAAAAAAACAACACTGGTGATTTAGTGTTTTACGTTGTTGCTGCGCTTGTATGTTTATTGCTTTGTTGTTGTTGATTGTTTATGCGTGTATTTACAAGTGCCTCATTGGCTTAAGCGTTCACTTAACAGTCGCTGTTGCTTTGCATGACCAGTGTGTGCTGTGGATTGGTATTTGCATTAACTAACACAGATGCAGTTGCAGATATCTTTAAGTGTTCGAAAGTACATTGAATGCCTATGAAAATATTGCCCATATACATAAGCCCGACGACAGACAGACAAATGCCTCACACGGCGTCGCATTGAATAAATAATTTTGCCCATAATGTCAAGCCATGTTTATAGGGTACTCGCTGTCATGATCTCGCTCTCCATTTTAAATGCATAAAAATCGAAATTAATATGCATTTAGTGTTGTTACACTCAATAAAATATTTACAGCCTGCAAAAACAGCCTGTCAGCTTAACAGATTGAGCTTTTACATTCGCAATGACTTACAGCACTCATCGATTATTGTATTTATGGTATCGATATTGCAGCAAGGATAGTCGAGTTTAACTTATAGTATAAGCCTGCATGTTTAACAGATGACCGCAAAAGCTAACAGAACACATCGAGCTTAACATACACAAGAACAGAAGGGCCACAGTAGCTAACAGCACAAATACAAATTATAATGATAATTGTGTTATGGTGTGTTGTGATGCATGTGGTGAGATTAAGAAATTAGTTAGATCATCAACAGCATCAGCGATAAAGCAAGCACTATTATTAACGCATAACAAACGCTAGCAACACTTCCTGCACTACTACGTGCTGACTCTGTTAAGTCGAAACCAGTTTGCGAGCCAACTCAGTCATGTAAAGATAATAAAACATAATTAAATAACACTGTAATTATTCCTAGTTAAATGTATTATGCAAATTTCAATTGTAACCAGATCATTGAGTAACTGCCATCAAACGATAAGTTAGATCATCAACAATGAGTGTTAAGATATCAGAAATCAGATCTCTAGCTCTCTTCTCTAAGATTTATCAGACATTCATACTTCAGCAATGGGTCAACTACATCTTCAAGTTGTGGGGTTAACTTTTCAATACTCCTTTTTCAAGAGGCCCCCAAGTAATTAGTCGTATTCGCGCGTCTTCTTTCTTTCCGAAGCTGTCGGCACATTTTATTCGATTTTAATTGCTGCAGTACAAAAATGTTCGCCATTTAATGGCTTGATTTATGCGCGTGGTTATAAACTTAATTTTTACGATTGTGCCGACAGCAACAACAACTAAATCAACAACAGCAGCAACAACAACACATTGCATGGGCAAACGGCAGAAATAAATGCAAATTTTTGTCAGAAATATTATGCACAAGTTTCACTTTCGATTTGGGAACGGAATCGTTGATAGCCCATGCGTAACCCTAAGGACATACACCACAAAACAATCGTTAAATTAAAGAGGAGCAGAAGAGAGATGGGATGGAGGAGAGCTGTCGCTGCACCAGCACCTTCGAAAGAGACCACCCAATGTATCGCGACGAAGAGTACCCCAAGTTGTCCCGCGTTGCATGCTTTACGAGTTCGCTTTTAATTAAGTTGTCAGTTTAAAGAGGAGCGTCTTTCCCCCTCTTCTTCTTTCCATCTCTTTATTTTTACCTTCTCTTTCCTTTTTATAAAAATTGTCAAAAACGGGTATACTTACTTTGTATGTAGAGGCAGGAGTCGTGGCAAACCACACAAAGGATATATATACTTGATAAGTATCACTAGACGAGTCGATTAAGCCATTTCCGTCTGCCTGCTCATCAGTTTGAACGTCGCGATCTTAGCTATTATAAAAACTAGAGGCGGCAAATTTATAATAAAGGTTTCTGTATACTTTACGCTGATTAATTGATGCTTAGCTGACTAAAGTAGCTATATATCCTCCAAATTTCAAGCCAATTGGAAAATAAACACAGAAGTTATTCAAGTCACCTGCGATGCCTGTGCTTGCACACACTGGACTGTAGCTTTCATCGGGTTCTTACTTGTTTGCGGTACTCGGAAACTTTGTAGTTAAGATTTCTTAATTAATCTTTAGTTAATCTTTAATGAATCATTAATTAATCATGTACATAAATATAGCAAGAAATGTGCCATGATTATGAGATGGTAATCAAACTATGGCATCTTTTTTAAGTTCCCCCGTCACCCAATCAAGTTCGTTGCCTCAGTCTTTTGTCGTGTAATCGATTCACAATTGAATCATCGCAAAACCATCGCCAATCGTAATACAATTCAAACACGATTTGCATTTACAATTGCAGGCAAACCCGCAGCGTTTCACGATGATTAGCGAACGCCACAAAACCAACAATTTGGTAACGATTTGGATTTTGATTTGTCTGCTGCTGCTGGCCACAACTGCTGGCCCCGTCGCCAGTCGTGCCACCGATGAGGTGTATGAGGTCTTGCCACAATCCGCGACAACGACAACGACGACAGCAACAAAGAGCGGCAATCGTCAGGATGAAGTGAATGTCTTGGTGACGCCAGGTGAGTAGAGACAGCAGCGGGGTAGAGTGGGGTGTTTCAGCAGGGAAGAGGGGAGGGTGCACCCGTTCAGCTGCCAATGAACTACATGAAATGCCGCAAATATGAAAGATTTGCACTTTGATTTTGTTTGGACGAGCGACCGCCAAATGCCGACATAATTGACACGAGAGACCACAAGACGAGGAGCCGCAATCAACTGTCCACCTGTTTGCTATGCTTCAATGTGGGAGGGGGAACAGGGGAAGGGGAAGCAGAGGAGGAGGGGGAATATTTTAATGGCCAACATTAGGAGATTCAAACAATTTTAACGCAATCATGCGCGGTATTTTAATGTGGTGCACAGCAAATGAAAGTGAAAACGACTTTGGGACCGACCAGCCCCGCCTGGGACTCTGTAGCAATTATGCAAGGATAAATGGGAAGTTGGGAGAGAGAGACTGGACTGAGACTGAGACCACGTAGGTAGTAACGCCCCTCGGCGCCTATTTTCAAAAACCAATTCAGCTTGAACAAATCGAAAATTGCCAGATCATGTTCGAGAGATCTGAAATGCATGAGTTGCTGCACTCTATTTCCGCCCAGTCGCACACCCAATCCCAGCGAGGTGCCCCAGCTGGCAGGTGCCTGATCCCAGCTGCCAGCTGCCAGAGTTGGCATGTCCTCACGTTCATCTACACTCGCATTCAAATGGAAAGCGATTTGTCTGGTTTTAGCTAATAACTCAGTCTCAGGTCTCAGCCGCGTCCTAAGACCCACTCGATCGGCTGATCAGTCAATCAAGCAGCAAATGTTGCATGCTGCTGTACCCTGTAAACATTGCACTATGATGAGGTATACTCAGTTGCAGCAAACAAGGTAGATCACATAAGAATTGTTCATGTGTAGATCTCTGTTATAAAAACAGTTACAGATATCAAATTGGGCATGGGAATTCATGTTAATTATGTATGTGTAAAATAAGTTATATTGCATATTTAGTTTCCTTCAGAATACCTGAAAGATCATACGAGGATTGTTTATGAGTAGATCTGTTAATAAATGAGCTTGTGTGATCAAATTTGGTATGCAAATTAGTTTATACCATTTATACATGGTTGTATTCAGTTTCTTTTGGTAAATATGTCTAGAGAGTCATACAAAAATTGTTTATGTGTAGATCTCTGTTATAAGAAGAGTAACAAACATCAAATTTTGCAGGGGAATATCAATTAAACATATCTATAATTAGATTTGTTCAGTTCCATTTAGTTTGTCTGGAGAGGCATATAGGGATTGTTTATGTATAGATCTCTGTTATAAGAAGAGTTACAAATATCAAATTTGGTTTGGGAATACAAATAAAGCGTAT
This sequence comes from Zaprionus davidi, assembly GCA_018903715.1. Lineage (NCBI taxonomy): Eukaryota > Metazoa > Arthropoda > Insecta > Diptera > Drosophilidae > Zaprionus > Zaprionus davidi. The sequence goes on from JAEIGL010000006.1 coordinate 8,767,617, forward strand.
GTATAGTTAGTTATATTCAGTTCCTAATAATATCGTATAGTGTTTGTTTATATGTAGATCTCAGTTATTAGAAAAACTAAAGATATAAAATTTGGTAACATGAAGAATATATATCAAGCAAACTGAAGATTACTTGAAGTATTAACTGCCACGTCCAGTGTATAAGGTATCTACCAGTCGAATAGCCTCATTCATAGCTTTCTTCAATTGCTGATTGGCCGCCCCATTGGCCCGCAGGTGATCTGGCCATGATCCTAAGCGGACGAGATCAGCACCGAGTGGCAAACAGATGGTGGGCGCACACTTTGCGTGTGTTGCTGCCACATCCTGGGGTCTGCAACTCTTCGACTTCATTGAATTGTGCCTCCCACTTGAGTCCCTCATCAGTCATGGCCCACACATTGACTGACCATGTGCGCCAGGTGAACCAGCAGCGGCCTCTGCTGCCACGGCTGTGTCAGATCGCCTCTGCCCCGAGCAACAATCTATTCAATTCAATTTCATATGCACGAGGGAAGTTTGAGCAGTATGCAAAGCGAATTTGAAATGATCTCTGAAAACCATTTGAAATAGTTAAAGGAAAGTTGAAGTACAAATAGTCGCCCAATTTGGCAAAATTTAATGACAGTTGAGAGTGAAACTAATGGTGTCTGATTATAAAAGAGATTAGGGTCAATTTTGGTGCAAGAATTCTAAGCAAAGCTAAACAACAGTTATTATACCCGCTACTCATAAGGGTAGAAGGATATTATATCGTTGTGCCAACGAAAAATAGAAGTAACAGGTAGAAGAAGTTATGGCAGATGCTGCAAACTTTATATATTCGTAAACAGCATCAACAACAGAGTTGATATAGCCTTGTTCCTCCGTCCTTCCGTTTGTCCTTCCCTTCGTATGAAAAGCTAGAGCTCAGAGACTATAATAATTATGCCAAGTTTGTTTTATGCCCCCATGCTCCTTTTTGTTGCGTAAATCAATAAAAAACCGAATTCGAAGTGTAATTTTAATGCAGTAAACAATAACACAATAACTAACTACACCCAAATAATTTCTAAAAGTTTGATTGCGATCGCATAAATAACATTGAAGTTATTACAAAATAATTTTTAAGAGGCACTGATGTCTAATCCGCTCTCTGCAAAGTATGCAACACAAAATGCGCTTCACCTAGAAGTTATATACTTATGAAATCATTTTGGGCTGGTGGAAAGTCACAGTAGCTGAGAGTTCCACAGAAAACTGTTAGGCGATTATTAAATTAAAAATTTTAAAGAGTTTCCGAAAACCCAAGGACATTGTGCCAATGAAGTTGAATATAGAAAGATACTTATGCTTTTGCGGCTTCAAGATATCCGAGTTAATGCAGTTATCATTTGTATAAAATGGTTAGTCAATTAGGCAAATTACCTCTCAGATTACCCTCGCCTGGTAGCAAGATGACGCTGCAGAAACATTTGTTCACACCTTAACGGGTTGTGCTGCGGCTGATGAGGTGCTGTTGATTTGCCTGGGGTTGGTGGCAATTAAAGCTGCACATGTTGCACGGTTAATTGATGCAGCTGCCCGTTTGTTCATTGCAGTGCCCCGTGTGGATCCGAACAACAACAACGAGTGGCGGCCCCTGGGACATGGCGATCCATTGCAGAAGGATCCCACTTACGATTACAGTCCGCCAGCCTTGGATCGCGTGCGTTATTGGGCGGAGAACAATGGGAGCAGCAGCAGCAGTGGCAGCCAGGATGCACGTCAGCAGAAGTTGCCCAAGGCCAAGAATGAGATACTTCTGCTGGGCGTGTCGGGGGAGAGGGACAGGGAGCGTAGCCGGCACCACCAGCAGCAGCAACAACAGCAGCAGCTGAAGCAGCAACAGGCCAAGTACGCAGCCATAAGAAGAAGCTACTATGCACCACAGCAGCAACAGCTGTTGCAGATGCAACAGCAGCAACATCAGCAACAACAGCAGCAGCACATGCCGCACACACACCTCATGCCGCCGCCGATGATGATGAAGGGTCACATGGGTCACGTGGAGTATCGTCACAATGTGATCAACTCGCCCAGCAGCAGCTCCTATATGAGCTACACTGCGCCAGCTCTATCCTCCCCTAGCCCTGCCGCCTCCTCCTCCTCCGCCAGTCACTACTACAGCAGCCCTGCTGCCAGTTCGACCTCTCCCTGGTACTCGCACTCCAGCCTGCCCATGTCTGCCATGTCCGTGTCGATGCCACATCGCCTCAGCTATGCGGACACGCATCATCAGGAGTCCATGCAGCACTACAGCTTCTCCAGGCCGAACTCGATACATGCGGGTGCAGCAGCTGCTGCTCCTCGCAAGCCCTGGCTGCATGAGCTGCTGCAGAAGGAGCTGGTGAAGCCAACCATGAAGCAGCGCATGAAGCCGACCATGCCGGCTACCAAGTATCTAATGGGCACCACCCGCCCCTCCACACAGTCAGCTGCCACAGCAGTACCCCCCTTTGCCCACTTCAACTATGCACCCGTGACTTTTGTGCCCGGCCCGCCCACAGTGGACACGCCCACCACAAGTAAACCAATGCAGGCGCAGCTTTATGTGACTCCACCCACCACGCAGTCACCCAGTCTGGGCCCCATTCTGCCTAGCATTGGCTTCCAACCCGTGTACACCACAACAACTTCAGCCACGACGACGTCCTCGACGACAACGTCTCGTCCCCAGCCCAGCTCCAGTTCTATGCCAACGCTGAGTAGCTCCCGCCTGATGATACCGCAGATGAACAATCTGGCACAGCGACCCACTGTCGCTCCCGCCCCGGAGCTAACCACTGACGCACTCTTCTCGCACTACAAACAGCCTCCCAAGCCGCTGCTGGGTCCCATGTATCTGATCATTGAGGGTCACTCCAAGGTCAAAACCTATGGGCAGAACGAACTAGATCCGCATAGTCCAAAGATTGTGCCTGTCATCTCGAAGCGTGAGCCGGTGGTGCGCATTGCGGATCCCAATGAGAAACAACGTGGCACCGTAGAGACCTACCAGGTCAAGCATTTGCATACCAAGACAATGCCACTGACGACCACGACGACGACGACCACGACCACGACGACCTCTACAGTGGCCCCCACAACGCAGAGGAGCACAACAACAACAGCTAGGAGCACAACAACAACACCTAGTAGCAGCAGCACAACAGCAGCCACAACAACAGCGAAGCCAATTGCAAGTGCTGCTGCTGCTGCTAGTGGCAGTGGCGTTGATGATCTGCTCAGCTTGCTGGACAACATGTTTGCCAACGCCCATGAGATTGTCTCGAGCAGCACTGAAGCCTCCACCTTCTCTGCCTCAGCCCATCCCTCTGCCTCCTCCTCCAGCAGCAGCACCATCCTGCGCCCAGTGACAATGAAGACAAAGCTGCTGCCGCCACAGACAGCACAGGTGGCACAGTTGCCGGAGCCACGCATAGGCAGCCAGGCGGGCAGCATTGACAGTCTGATAGATGACGAGGAGGTCAACCAGGGAGCAGAGATCGCAACCAGCACGGAGCCTGCAGAGCCGGCGCGCGCCACACGACAGATCTTTGACTATGATCAATTGCCCGAGTCGCGTATTAAGGCCAAAGAAGCCGCAGATGGGGCACAAGAAGGAGACGAAGGAGACGAACTTGACTACGAAATTGGTGAGGATGATGATGAAGAGGAGGAACAGATTGCAACAGCTGCAGAGAGTCTGGAAGATAACGAACATAATTTACTCAAACGTATCGATAAATTTGTCGATGATGTTGACGATGGCGATGACGATTTGGATGATTTAATTGAAGATCTGTCGCCGGGCGCAGATGATGACGATGACGACGATGTGGAGGAGGAGGATGAAGAGCGGAAACAGCATAAATAACATTTAGTTTATAGCATATATATATTTTCTTAAAACTGCGCTCTATACCAAATCTATCAGAAACTTTTCTTTATTTGTAAATAAACTAAGCTTTAAAGAGTGAGAGTAAGAGAGACAGAGAAAGGAGATCTTCGAGAGATTATCGTAATTATGTTTGTTCGTATTGTAATGTTTAATTAATTTATTACAGATTTCTTGTTTTATAGTTATTAAGTGTGCAATAAATAATTATTAATAATAAAGATAAAATAAATTAAATATGAAATGGAAATGGTTCTGAACTGTGCTACAAGCACAGCTAGTGCACAAACCCTGCATAATGAGAAGCTTACCTAGTGCAGACACAAACCCAACGGAGATCACAACAAAGACTATAAAATACCAAAGTAGCTAGTATTTAATACTAATATGCAATCGTCTTTGATCACAAGCACATGTGGCGCTCTCTTTGCATGCTCTCTCTCTCTTAGCACTGCTAATCAAACTGGATATCTTACTCTGATGGTCCCCCGCTGATTGAATGTACACACATACACATGCATACATGCTCTGCACGAATTTTGCTTTGTTTATTTCTGATTCCATTTCCCAAGCAGCAGTTGAGAATTCGACGTCGAAGCGTGCGGTAAAACAAACGTTCCATGCGCGTGAGACGTGGGTGACAAAATCGAGACCGAATTAAGTTTAAATACGTACGTTTTTGTTAGAACATACACACAAATACATACACTCAATTTACATTGCACTGTTAATTCAAGTAAAAAATTACAACAGCAACAATTGTGCAATTTATTATTGTTGTTCTTTGTTTACGTTCAAACATGTTTGCACTAAGAGTAAGCGAGAAAGAGCGAGGAAAAGAGTAGCAGAGCTAACAGAGTCGCAGTACACTGTTACACTTTCTCACTCAGTCCCTCTCTCTTGTTGCTCTTTCTGCAACAAATGCAAATGCAAGAAACACGTGCAACTTTTCCCCTTTGTTTTTTATGACTCAGCTACCGGTCCGCAGATAATGAAGTTATAAAAATTGGAAAATAACATTTTGAACTATTTTGGACTTTGAAAGTGTGACTAAATGTGCGTTTGTCACCCCGAGATTGCTGATCGGCATGTGCAAATAGTGTGTGTGTGGGTGTGTGTGCGCTTGAATAACCTTGATTTGTCTGCTAGTGGCTCGTTAAAATGTGTATATCTGTATATATATATGTGTGTGTATTTTCGCTTTTAGGCATCTCGTCAAACCCACAAACAACAACAAAAACTAACCAAACAAACTTCTATGCAAAAAAACTGGTTCAACAGCAGCAGCAAAAACACAAACAGAGCAGGGCATAGAGACCGGCAGAAGAGAAATAGGAAGAAAAAACAAGAGAGAGAGAGCGCGCATTTGGTGATGGCAATGGGAAAAGCGAGAATTCCAATTAGAATTGAACACAGCAAACGTAATGCTTGCTCAGCTTGTTGAGAGTTTATCAACCAAAAGTCAGACGGCGGCGCTGATAACACACTGAGCAGACACAACTGATAAGAACTGCCGGCTCTAACAATTTGACCAGACGTTTAGCATCCGCTTACAATGTAAAACACAGCGTTATATCAACATACTCTATGGGAAAAGTAATACACACACTTACATACGAGTACATAACAAATTGCTCTTATATAGAGATTCTTCCCATCTATGCAGGCTTCTTGCCTCATCATCTTCCCATCAATATTAACATTGCATTACTGACCTACTTTTGCAGTCAGCTACAGGATCGATACCGGTTTGCAGTTGTAATTAAAACTGACCATGTGAAATTGAATGTAAACTAAAAAGTTCATTGAATAATGACGTAATTGTGCACTTACTCTACGTAGAACTTGTTGAACTTGTTGATTTGAGACTATAGATAGATAAAGGGGGCTTTGTAATGTCAATGGCCCTCTTCTTGTTTTGTTTGTAGACATGTACAAACATACACATACACATACATACATATGCTGTACATAAGTCGACGAAGAGTGGCGTAAAGCAATTGTGAAAACCGCAGCAGCACCTCCAGTATTCTTTGTACCTTCTTCCCATGTGGTGGTGCAATTGAAGACACCCTATATAGAAATGTGTTTTCAGTCTCTTAATATTATATGTTGAAGACTTTACCGATGATTAATATATATTTACTATATAAGAGACTTTTCTCTTCAATCCGCAAATCCTATCGAGTATTATTTGTACCTTCCTCGTTTATTTATTATGCATATTCCTATATTAAAGTGCAGTTGAAGAGCTCTATATCTAGTAATACTGTGCTTTGTTCGGTTCTTAAATATCTTATGTGTATATTGAATACTGACGACCCCCGATATGGCACTATTTCTTCTCATTTTCAAAATTTTTTATACATTGAAGACTTTACCATATTTACATATACTGTAATCGCTATATAAGAGGCTTTCCTCTTTAATCTTGAAATGAATCATGTGTGTAAATGATGCGAAGTGCATCGCGTGGAATTCTTTAATCTTCTCCAAAGTCAGCTGGGAACATCACGGTGACTCGACTAATTACACATGCATTATTTTCAACGCATGATATACGACATGAAACGCTTTACCACGAACAAACAAACAAACATATACAGGGCACGATCAGTTCATTGTTCGCACTTCATCTGGGTATACATATGTATACATATGTATGTATGTATATGGTATACCCCATATAAGTATTTTCATTTTTATGGGCTCTTTAGAAACAGTTTTCGTTTTTTCGTATCAGGTGAGGGAATAATTTGGCAAAATAAAGTATTTACAATGCCCGCGATAGTCCGAGTTTTATCAAGATTTAAGGATTGTAAAAGATTTCAATAAATGATTGAAAATTTCATAATATTTTTTGGTTTGTTAAATGACGTCGGTGGTTGTTGTTTAAGCATTCATACTGGATGATAACCCCAATGGACCAAGTACTGTGATTCAATATTAGATTTGATTATAAATATAGTTCTTCTCTACCCTATATACAAAATACACACATATATACGTAATATATATGTACATACTTAGTAATTGTTTAAACTAGTTCCTAATCAAATTAATAATCATAACAATTTGCGTCAAACGGAATCAGAGTTTTAGAGAATTTCTTGGGATAGTCAGTACCTGATGCATGCATATAGCGAGTGTGCCCCTATAAGTTAATTGAGCGGGTATCTATATGTATGTATCTTTATTTGAGTATATGCGAGCTAGTGTGTATTCGAATGTGTGTAAATTGCCTTAAGTGGTACAGATCCATTAGAATAATCTTTGTAAACTACCTGGAAAAGTCGAGAATTTAGGTTGAAAGCAACCCAAGTTAGCTTTGAAAAAATTCGATAAATTCAGTTTGTATCATTGATCGCGTTTCATTCTTAGCGCATCTACTGCATTTGCTTTTTATAATTCTAGTTTGCGTGTTAAACTATGAACTTTACATACTTCTAATCTGTCGATCGTGTAATGATCTCAACTCTGACAATTGGTGCTTATCGCAGTTCAGGTCTGAAGCCAGTTAACAGCTCTCGCAGTTGCTATAGAAACCCTGAGATCAGTCTCTGTCTCTGATCGACTGTATGTAAATATCAGTTTACCTAACTCGAACTCTCATGTACTCAAATGAACTTTGTCTATTGCGTAATTCATGTGGCGAATTAATATTATTATTATTGTTATTTGTTTTATAGCTTTATGAGCTTGTGTGTGTGTGTGTGTGATTTCAAGTAAAACAAGTTTAATTTTAGCATTTTAGATCGTTTCGATCTTACGGATTAGTTGTAGAACACTTTGATAATGCCTCCGCCTTTCGAAGGCCTCCCCTTGACTCTTATCGCAGTTGCGAATATTAAAGTGAAAGAATGTTTAAAGCAAATGTCTTATCAATGAAAAAAACGCAAAAAAATTGAGTATATTGCATTTTTTAGTGCCCAAAGAGGGGCTGAAAAAATGTACGCGATAATTGCGAAATACCCTCTGAACATTTTGTATGTATACGAATCTAATCAACATTTCTTAACATTAGTAGAACCACCGACCAGCAACTGAATTGAATTATGACTACAACCAAAGATCCCAAGGAACAGAAGGCAACGACGACGAAGGAACAGCAGAAGAATGGTGTAGCCGGGGGTCTTATGAAACGTCTACGACGTTCTGCCTCAGCAACCGAACACAATTTGAGTAATTTGCGTAATCGCAAGTCTACGCAGCATCTTTTCGATCAGCATGGCAATCCGATTGATTTGAAACAGTATCGCAAGGTTCTCGATAAGGATGAGAACGAAAATGGAACGAGTGAAAAGAAATTGCGGTATAGACGCACCCAGAGTGTTACACGGGCCGAGGAAATATCGAACAAGGAGGCCAAACAGCGCAAGGCACAGCCAGACAGATCGTAAGTTCCACTAGGTGTTCTATATACTGTTCTCCAGATTATATAATTCATTCTTACGCATTTCTAGCATACATCGTCCCCGTGATTCACTCTTTTCGTGGAGCTCGGGCTTTACGAACTTTACGGGTCTAGTCAATTGGGGTTTTCTACTACTCTGTATTGGTGGTCTACGTCTGGGGCTTGAGAACATCCTGAAGTAAGTAGAACTATCCTAAACACGGCTTTAAATCCTTAAATCTGATCTCTCATCTATCTTTTTATTTATGATCTATCCTGTGACGTCTAATATATACCATGATCTCTGATCTATTCTCTGATGTTTGATCTATCCCCTTATGTGCCATCTACTCCCTTTTCTCTCCGCTCTTTAGATATGGCATACGCGTCAACCCCATAGACTGGTACTTCTTCCTAAGCGGTCGCAACGCGGGCGATGGTCACAACGCTCTATTCCTAATAATGTGTAAGTTACTAAATCTATATAGCCAGAAGTGGGTGAACTAACTAAGGAAACGTTTTCCCAGACTCTATGGTGCATATATCTCTCTGCCTGGCTGTCGAAAAAGGTCTTGCCCTGGTAAGTTTATACAGTTATTTACTTACTTTGAGATGTGGGATATACAACTTGGGGTAGCATCTTTATAGTATTGCCAATCAGATATTGCATTTTGAAAATTTTGTTGGCCGAAATAAAATTTGTCATTAGAATAAAAATGAGAATCTATTTAGGACGAGATGAAAAGCTGAACTGATATATCATAATAGTAAAAAAAGTAGAGTTAGAAAACAAATATATATTGATAATTATTACAATCGTTACACTTATAAACAAATCTTGTATGACAATTAATGTGTGTGTGTGTGTGGCTATGCGAGGTATATGATATATAGTTCAACTATTTAGCCAATGCGTACGCCCGCTTGATCGCAATATTTCTGCAACATTTGTTTATACTCGCCTTCGAGGGGTGCCAGTAAAGTGGGCAACTCTCCCGGACGACGTTGCGAGAAGCTCGACAAGGAGCTGGCTAAGAATTGTCGTGCATCAGTTACTTCGGCTAGATGATCCACCTGCTTGGGCTGAGCAAAACTAAGCTGTGAGAAAGCAGCTTGATATCCAGGTTCAGCATCTACACCTGCAATTGGCTCAGCACCAGCACCTCCAGCATCTCCAGCTGCCGCAGCATCCACATCCAAATAGGGCAACTTCTCTGGTGGTCTCTCGAACAAATCGATTAGAGCGTGCAGCAAACGTGGCCAAAAGGCTGCATATTGACCGGACAACACTTCAGGGCATTCTGTCAACAATTTGCTCACACCCACAGCAACAATTTTGCGTTCCATTTCCTTGCTGCACTTGGCCATGTCCGTGATGAAGACACGTTCCAGTAGCATGCCGAACATGCCCGGTTGAATCTCATCAATCAGCTGCACAAGTGGACTTGGACCAATTTTGACCACATAGAAGCAGAAGAATACAATGATTCCATTCAAATATTTAGCTGTCTTCGATAGCGACAGACGCTGGAAAAGCAATCCAAAGATTTGGCGCATGCTTGTCTGCAATTCGGTCGGGTTGTAATAAAACAACAAGTTCTGCAGCAAATAGAAGCCTTCATGATCGTTTGCCTTGGATGCGATCATCTTTTGAAAGATACCCAGAATGCCGTTCTAAAATGATAAAGAAGAGTTTAGTTATTGCTCAGCTCTCAATTCCTACTTCTCTCTCATTGCTTACCAACTTGCCCAACGCTTCAATTTGAGCCGAGCCTTGCTTGATGAACGTAGAGAGCAGACGGATCAATGGCGTCACATTTCCCCTACGATCCCAAAGAGGAGGAGCCAGCAAGCAAGGGAAAAGAGCCCAATACGGCTCCGGTATGGGACCGCTTGCCTCGCGTACTTCCAACAGAACCGATAACATTTGGAATACGTATGGCATAAATTCGGTAATATCCTGTTGCAAGATACCCTGGAACACGGGGAAAAGTGCTTCCTCGAATGAACTGACCGCTGTGGCATCTGCTTGGCAGACGATTCTACGATACGAAAGGAAAGAATTTGTAAGCACCGAGTTTGTCAAGTTTTCTCCGTTACGCTTACTTGATGGACAGTGCCAGTGTTTCAAAGAGATAATGATTGAACAGGGGACGCGATGGGTTCTTCGAGACGAACGTGAGAATCTCTGTAAGGCGTGGAAGTGCTACTGCCATGTAGGGCATAGCTCCGGCCTGCAGCACATGAAAGCTGCGCATGATGGCTGCAAATATAAAAAATGAATTGATAAGGCAATGCTCAATATATAGAGATGTTTCCCTTGCTTACCCTTCATAACATACTCGTTCTCCGCCGATCCCGGCAGCGCGAGTGTGGCAAAGAGGCCACTGACTAATTGATTCGAATGCGGAGAAAGTATTTGTGGGCCGAACAGGAGTGCATTACTTGCATCACGCATGGTCAATATCTTTTCCAGCGAACAGGCCGCATAACTGTGCACCACAATGCTCTCCGCGGGCAAATGGCGTATCAGCTGTGGCAAGCAGCCAGCCAAGGTCTGTGGTCCCAGTAGACTACGGAAGACCATCACATATTTGATGGCAGCTGCCTTTAGCACAGGCAGCTCATTAACTATGGGGAGGAAGAATTACATTATTATTCATTTGAAAAGCTCTCCCCTTCACTTCTCTAATTACCATTGGCACGCTCCAGCTCGGGCACAATATGTTCGGCACAGAATTGTGGCAACGGCACCAGCTCAGAGCTCTGTGTGATGCCGTGTTTCTGTGTGCCACCACGTGAGGCCCATGAAGTGACCAAGTAAATCGCTGTATCCTTGGCACGCCAATTTGCAGCCGGATTCTGTTTGTACTTGCCCAGCAAGAGCTCTAGATACTGTCCGAATATGCCAAAGATCTTTTGCTCAAAGTTCACAGACAGTGTCTTCACCAAATCACAGGCAGCGCGTCGTCGCGTATCTATGTCAGAGCCCTCTATATCACGGCGTATATACTCATCTGGACTGTCCTCGAACAGCTCCTCATCGGATGGTCTGATGTCCAAGTTGGGGATAACAACCTTCTCGCAAATGCGTGCCAATGTCTCCGGATTCTCGAAAATTCCGTGATAGTGTTTACGCTCAGCCACCACAGAGAGGAATTGCAAAGCATTCGAAACAAGCTGAAGAATTTAGAGATATAGATTGATATAAACTAGATGGATATACACTGGATAGATAAGCCCCTTACCGCATCATACTTTGTGTGCAGACTGGTCTTCACCAGCAGCTCCCACACGGCTGTGACAAACTGCTCCATGTATGGCTTGAATTCCTCATCGTATTTGCGTGCATACAGACATATGTTCTCACAGACCTGGGAGCGCAAATGCTCCAGTACACCGGCATCCTCATCATCATCAGTGCGCAGACTTGGCACATCGGCAGCCAACTGCTGTAGGAATGCACCCATCCAAGTGTTCATGTTGTCCTCAAAGAACTCCGGCAGATCTTGTGAGTTCAGTGAGAAGAACACTTTGTTTACCAGCACAAGAGAGCTATAGATGACCTTCAAGGCCTCGGCATTGCCCTCGTGCAGTGTGGTCAATTGCATTGTTGCCTGCAACAGATCCGTTAATGGCTTAGCCATACGATCCAGCACAAACTTGATTTCCTCCCACAATGTTTGCGATTTGAATTCGTAGCGATAACGCTTGAATAGCGAATGAGCAGTTTGTAAAATGCCATTGATGACATTGAAATCACCCGAGGCGAATTTCTCCACCATTTCATCGATCAATTGCGGCCATTTTTTGGGGAAATCATGTTTTCCTATAATGCTCACAGCGTCGCTGAGCTGCTTCTGCAACGCTGTCGGCGAGTGCAGCATCAAGGTGACGATTAGAGTTTTGATTGTATTGCGATCGCTCTCATGGATGCGATCAGGTTCATCGCTATCCTCGTGGGCAGCCCAATTACGTTTCACGTAGTTCTTAAATGCAATGGCGCCTGCGACACGAATGGTCATGTCCATGTTGGCTTTGTCGATCAGATTGAGCAACAGCACGGGGTAGTTCTGTTGCAGCTCCGTGGACTCCAGCAGTTTCTCAGCTGAAAATATATAGAATATTAGAGAAAGAGCAGGCATAAAATTAAAAGAGAAGTTGGAGAACCCGTTTATTTCTTGCATTGCCGCCGCCGTTTTCCCGCCGAAGCTTATTCTCTTTCTCCTTCTGCCTCACTCACTCACACACGCGCACATGCACGCATGCTCTCTCTCTGACATACTCACCGGGTCTGCGGACATTTGGATCAGCGCTGAGCGTCTGTTGCAAATAACCGGCAAGTAATTGCAAATTGGCATCGGTGACTTCCATTTTATTATGCGTATATTCAATTAAATTAATATTATATCACTTTAACTATTGCGTCGCTTTTGATTCTGCTTGTTTAACAATATTTTACAACATATAACGAAATTGCGCACACAATGCTAGTTCGGTTGGCGTAGTGCGAAACAATGGAATGACGAATGTGCCGACGATAGGGATGGTCGTGCAAATTTAATACGATAGCAGTGTTATCGATATGTGCTCAGTCGATGTATCGTTATTCTGTATGCGATATTATTGGTATTTTGTAATACTGTTTTTTATAAACACATCGTTATTTTATTTTTATTTCTATTTGGCAGGAAATCATTTCCGAGGGCCTTGGTATCGTTATTCAGATAATAAATATAATAATAGCAGTATGGTTACCTGTGTTGATAATACATCTGAAAGGTTCTGCTTTCAGCATAAGTGAGTTTAAATATTTATAATAAAATATTTCTGCATTTTCTAACGGTTTTGAAACTTTCAGTGGGTGCAATAACTGTTTGTACCTTTTACTCCCTCTTAATCCTAAAGTTGTGGAGTTACGTGCAGACGAATATGTGGTGTCGCCAGAAATACTATCAGAGGCAACCACGTGAGAGAAGGCCAAGTATTACCCTAGCTGAGCTTAGTAAGTAAAACGTTGAAAATTCGAAAAACTTCTCTTAAAAATATTTATAATTTACAGAAAAGAGTCGTTCAAATGGTGATGATGATGAAGACGTAGCAAAACTTGTGCAATATCCAGAAAATTTGAGCTATAAGGATCTGTTGTACTTCCTAGCCGCACCCACACTTTGTTATGAACTCAATTTCCCACGTACATCGCGAATCCGCAAACATTTCTTGCTGAAACGTTTATTGGAGGTGCTTATTGGAGTTAATGTTGTCATGGCCTTGTTTCAACAATGGATTATACCTTCAGTGCTCAATTCGTTGGTTCCTATCTCCAACATGGACATCGGGTTAGCTACGGAACGTCTATTAAAACTTGCGGTTAGTAGAGATAATACTAAAAACATCTTATATTTAATGATTATTCATTGGAAATTATTTCCTCAGCTTCCCAATCATTTAGTGTGGCTGTGCTTATTCTATTTGCTATTCCATTCCTTCTTGAATGCACTGGGCGAGGTCCTCAACTTTGCAGATCGTAATTTCTACTGTGACTGGTGGAATGCTAATAACATTGACACATTTTGGCGTTCTTGGAATATGCCTGTACACAGATGGTGTGTGCGTCATCTCTATATTCCTATCGTGCAGATGGGTTACTCCTCACGCCAGGCATCCACAATAGTTTTCCTTTTCAGCGCATTTTTCCACGAATATTTGGTAAAATTTTCCTTAAAAAGTTTTCGTACATTTTCTAGTTTATTATATTCTTTCTTACTTAGGTCTCAGTGCCGCTGCAAACGTACAAGATTTGGGCTTTCCTTGGCATGATGGCGCAAATACCGCTGTCGGCTATATCGAAGACCGTCGAACGCAGATTGGGTCCACGTATGGGAAATATTATCGTTTGGGCATCCATTATTTTGGGACAACCTCTGTGCATTATGGCCTATTACCACGACTTCGTCATTACACATATCCAGACTGCACTTAACAGTACTGACATTTAAAACAAATTAGATATTGTTATCACTTCGTTGTAATCTGGTCTGTACTTTTTTATTAATTTGTAAGCTTACCTACAGCAAGTTAGGGGAAATTTGAATGCCACATACAAATCAATTTTGTAGTTCTGAACATGCATAGTACTGAGTAACACAAATCTACTGTTATTTAATGCATTTGTTAATGATATAAGCGTTATGTAAATAAAGAGAATGGATTTTGAGTATATTTTATTTTTTTATTTGCTTTTCGCTTTCAAAATTGCCGCCCGGGATGTTAATTTGTTGCAAACTATCGATATGTATATCAGTCGCAGACATCGATTTGAAAAATTCAAATTGTCCAGCAGCTGTTTAATGGTATATTACAACTGTAAAACTGTAATATGTTACGTATTAAATATGACGAAAATATTAAGTAATAATTTTTTGTTTTCGGCTTAGTTTACAAGATATAGCCTTCGAAAAGTCCTGATTTCCCATATAAAATTCTCAGCTAAATATCGGAAATCGATGTTTAAAAACTTCGATATTTCCTAAAATTGAAAAATATCGATGTATCGATATATTGTCGATATTGTTTCCAGTTATAGTAGCTTGTGTGTCAAAACATATTCAAGTTTTACTTCATTACAAGCACGGACGTTGTGTGTGTAACATCTATTATTCTTGCTTGATAACTTTTGTCATTTGCAATAAAGTTTTACGAGAAATTGTGCCCAGGAAAAGAATTTATTGGCTTAGGTAAGTAGAAATTTTTATTGTAAACGAACTGGTCAATATCTCGTCGGCATTTTCGCGTACTGTGAAAAAAAAAAAAAAAATCGGATCTGCCAGTATCGCAGACCGTGCGTACAAAGGTGGTTTTCAATTAAAATGTTATTAATTTCTAGAAACTTGGCGTTGCCTGCAACAGTGCCTGCAACAACTTAGCAAACAGTCTGTGATACTAAGTAATACAAAATCGACGCAACAACAACAGCCAAACTTGAAAAGCACAAGCAGCAGCGAAGGACACCCGGCAGAGGCAGCGACAGCGACAGCAGCAGCGGCCCCAGCAGCAGACAAACTGCTCACCGTGCGTGTTTGTTTTGGTCGTGCTCCGCTTTGCAATTGTCTTCTGTTTTTGTTATTGGAAATAGATCATGACTGACCGTTACCGTATAGGTGGAGGAGGTGGACGCTATGGAGGTGGCAGCGTCGTGAGCTCCAACGATTTCGACAACTATCGCGGCGGTGGAGGCGGATTCAATGATAGCTTTGGACCCGGTCCGAATCCTTTTAATAGTAAGTATTGGTTGTAGTTGATGCCATGACAAGGATTTCATATAACATTCTCTGTGTGCACAGTGGGGTCCAATATTGCGGGCAATGATCTGATGCAGCTGATGAGCGCATTGGCCAGTAATTTTAGCGTGAACTCACAGCCTCCTCAACCGTTACGCAAGAGCTGCGGTGAGCTGCGTAATAATCATTGTGGTATGTTTGTGGAACTCACCGGAAGATTGATAAAGAAGCGTGTTCATCGTTTTGCTGAGCTGCGTGATCGTAATGGTGGCGCCTGTCAATTGGTTGTGCTGGAGGACAAACATCCACGCGTGGCGCGCCGCATAAACAATATGCCTGAGAATACGACACTGACCATTGTAGGGCAGGTGATGCGCAGGCCACAGAACTCTTGTAATCAGAGTATGCCCACTGGCGAAATCGAGGTTGGGGTAAAGGATATACTTAACATACGTTTCTCAGCCAACGGGACAAAACGTGCTGGCGATAAGCGCAACTACAGCACCATAGAGGAGCAACAAAGCAATCTGGGCGTCACCAGCACCGAGTACAAGATTGCAAGTGAGTATACCCAGTGCACATACTAATTATACAACTATAATTAATGTTGTTTCTTGTAGAGAATGAGAACATCTTAAAGTATTTCGAGAATCGTGATTTTACTTGCAACGATTTGCGTCTCGATGATGTCGGCAAAACAGTCACCTTGGTAGGCTGGATACCATCTACCAAAAACAATAAGTTCTTGCAGCTGAAGGACGGCTACGGTCAGACGCAATTATTGATCGAGAATCAATCTGTGAGTCGAGAATGCGAGAATTATAGTTCAATTATACATCATGTCAATTCATTTTTTAGCTGATGGACACCTTCATGTCCACGTCGGAGAAAACAGTTATACAAATTGTAGGAAAAGTGCTGGGCAGACCCAAGGCAAATATCAATTTGGTAAGTCCATGGACAACACCTTAAAAGCTTAGTCTAATTTAACATATTTCCTTGTAGAAACACGACACAGGAGAGGTGGAAGTGAGTGTGACCAGTGTCAAGGTACTCAAACCAGATGATCCCTACGAGGGACCCATTAAAGTCAAAGAGAAACAGCCGAAGATGTCGATTGATGATTTGGAGGCTGGAGCTGAGGAGGCTGCCGACGCTGCTGCTGCTGTTGCTGTCTCAGCTGATGCAGGCAATGCCACAAGCGCCAATAATGGCAATGAGGGCAATACGGATGGCAGCGAAGGAGGCGCTCCAAGTGGCGCTTGAGTTCACAAATCTACTTTTATTTAAAGCATTTGTTTACTTTTCACTTTCAAAATTGGCGGGCGGGATGTTCATTTGTTTCAAAATATCGATATGTGTACGTGTACCAGTCGCAACCAGTATTTATTTTAACAGAATTATCGGTTTGAAAATTTTAAATTGGCCAGCAGCTGTTCAATGTTAAATTACAACAGCTGTAATTTCATTCGTATTAAATATTATAAATACAGCTGTTATATCTGTTATGCAATTATATAAATTATTTCTATCGTATCAAAAGTTTTGAAAATACAATACAATTGCCACTGTTAATAACAGTTCATCGAAATATCAATTTAACAGATGAACCCAATCAGGGTTGTTCATTTGTATGATTATTGCAACTCTGTGTGTAGTGGTAGCTTGTATGCCAAAACATATTCAAGATTCTTTTCATTAAAAGCACAAGCGTCTTGTGTGTAACATATTTTATTCTATATGCTGATAAATTTTGTCATTTACAATAAAATTTTACGAAAATTGTGCCCAAGAAAGGAATCAATTGGTTTAGGTAAGTAGAAATTCTTATTGTATACGAACTGGTCAATATCTCGTCGGCGTTTTCGCGACGCCCGGCGCCGACACACATACGCACATATGTATGTGTGTTCACCAACCAACACAATCAAAAGCTTCGTTAGTGTGTGTAATGCTGTGCTCGTGCTGTGAAAAAAAGTAAATCGGATCCGCCAGTAGTGCAGACCGTGCGTACAAATGCGCTTTTAAATTAAAATGTTATTAATTTCCAGAAACTTTTGGCGTTGTCAGCAGCAGCGCCTGCAACAACTTAGCAAACAGTCTGTGATACTAAGTAATACAAAATCGACGCAACAACGACAGTCAAACTTGAAAAGTACAAGCAGCAGCGACGGACACCCGGCAGAGGCAGCGACAGCGACAGCAGCAGCGGCCCCAGCAGCAGCAGTTTGTAGTCACGTAAGTGCGTGTTTGTTTTGGCCGTGCTCCCTGTTGCAATGGTCTTTTGTTTTTGTTATTGGAAATAGATTATGAGTGGCCGTTACCGTGGAGGAGGTGGACGCTATGGAGGTGGCGGCGGCGGCGGCGGTGGAGGATACGGCGGAGGCGGGGGCTACAACGATTTCGACAACTATCGCGGCGGTGGAGGCGGATTCAATGATAACTTTGGACCCGGTCCGAATCCCTTTAATAGTAAGTATTGGCTGTAGTTGATGCCATGACAAGGATTTCATATAACATATTCTCTGTGTGCACAGTGGGCCCCAATATTTCGGGCAATGATCTGATGCAGCTGATGAGCGCCATGGCCAGCAATTTTAGCATGAACTCACAGCCTCCTCAACCGTTGCGACAGAGCTGCGGTGAGCTGCGTAATCATCATTGTGGTATGTTTGTGGAACTCTCCGGAAGATTGATAAAGAAGCGTGTTAATCGTTTTGCCGAGCTGCGTGATCGTAATGGTGGCGCCTGTCAATTGGTTGTGCTTGAGGACAAACATCCACGTGTGGCGCGCCGCATGAACAATATGCCTGAGAATACGACACTGACCATTGTGGGGCAGGTGATGCGCAGGCCACAGAACTCTTGTAATCAGACTATGCCCACTGGCGAAATCGAGGTCGAGGTACAGGATATACTTAGCATACATTTCCCAGCCAGCGGGACAAAACGTGCTGGCGATAAGCGCACCTACAGCACCATGGTGCAACAACAAAGCAATCTGGGCATCACCAGCACCGAGTACAAGATTGCAAGTGAGTATACCCAGTTCACATACTAATTATACAACTATAATTAATGTTGTTTCTTGTAGAGAATGAGAACATCTTAAAGTATTTCGAGAATCGTGATTTCACTTGCAACGATTTGCGTCGCGATGATGTCGGCAAAACAGTCACCTTGGTAGGCTGGATACCATCTACCAAAAACAATAAGTTCTTGCAGCTGAAGGACGGCTACGGTCAGACGCAATTAATGATCGAGGATCAATCTGTGAGTGGAGAATGCGAGAATTATAGTTCAATTATACATCATGTCAATTCATTTTTTAGCTGATGGACACCTTCATGTCCACGCCGGAACAAACAGTTCTACAAATTGTAGGAAAAGTGCTGGGCAGACCCAAGGCAAACATCAATTTGGTAAGTGCATGGACAACACATTAAAAGCTTCGTCTAATTTACCCTCTTTCCTTGTAGAAATACGACACAGGAGAGGTGGAAGTGAGTGTGACCAGTGTCAAGGTACTCAATCCAGATGATCCCTACGAGGGACCCATTAAAGTAAAAGAGAAACAGCCGAAGATGTCGATTGATGATTTGGAAGCCGAGGAGGCTGCCGATGCAGCTGCTGCTGCTGCCTCAGCTGGTGCAGGCAATGCCACAAGCGCCAATAATGGCAATGAGGGCAATACGGATGGCAGCGAAGGAGGCGCTCCAAGTGGCGCTCAAACAATTTCAGAGCAACAGCGTCAAATCAAAGTTGCGGACACCAACAAATTTGCCGATCGCACACACAACTGTGGCGAGCTGACATCAAACGAGATTAACGAAAAGGTCGTGATCTGTGGATGGCTGGAATTCCAACGAATGAATAAGTTCTTTGTGCTGCGCGATGCCTATGGACAGACACAGGTGTTGATCTTGCCCAGAACAAAGGGTCTGGAGGAATATGCAGAGACTGGAGTGCCCATTGAGTCGATTGTGCGTGTGGAGGGCACCGTTATACCACGCCCCGCAGCTACCATTAATCCTAAGATGACAACTGGTCATGTGGAAATAGAGGCTGATAAGATCAGTGTACTGAATGCGGCCAAAAAGAATCTGCCCTTTGAGATACGCAAATTCAATCGTGCCGGAGAACGTTTGCGCCTCACTCATCGCTACTTGGACTTGCGTTTCAATGACATGCAACATAATCTGCGTCTGCGTTCGACAGTCATAATGCGTATGCGCGAGTATTTGATAAACTACTTGGGTTTTGTCGAGGTGGAGACTCCAACGCTGTTCCGTCGCACGCCTGGGGGAGCACAAGAGTTTGTGGTGCCCACACGCAAAGCTGGACACTTCTATTCTCTTGTGCAGAGTCCGCAGCAGTTCAAACAGATGCTGATGTCGGGAGGCATTGATCGTTACTTTCAAGTGGCACGTTGTTACCGCGATGAGGCCACACGCCCGGATCGTCAGCCGGAGTTCACACAACTCGATGTTGAGTTGTCGTTCACTAGTCGTGATGATATAATGCAATTGATTGAGGAGACACTGCGCTATTCGTGGCCCAAGCATTTGCCCAAATTGCAGACGCCTTTCCGCCGCATCACCTACGAGGAGGCAATGGAGAAATATGGCACTGACAAACCAGATACCCGCTTTGGTTTCCTGCTCAACAATGTCACGGAAATCATTGAGAAGAGTGAAAATTTCAAAGGAAAATACGAGAATTTTGGTGCCTATGCGATTGTGGTTCGTGCCAGCGAAGCCTTCTGGAATGGTTCGGCCCGCAAACATTATGAGAGCATGAGCAAATCATTCTCAGGAACTATGTTTGTGCGTAAATTCAATTTCCCCAAGGATGTGGAAGAGAGACTCACCAAGCTGCTGGGCACTGAAGTGGCCACCGAAGTTATTGAGAAATTTGATCTGGAGGAAAACGATTTACTTTTCCTCTGCGTGGGTCCCAAAGAGGAGGCGGTAAGTAGTGGGATATACTCTTTACATCATCTATGTATTCCTCTAACACATTTTTTCTTTTGACAGCGCGCTCTGCTGGGTCGCATTCGCCTGGATTACCAGGACTTTCTTGCCGAGAACGTTAAGACAAAGAAATCATATGATTATCGCTTCTTGTGGGTCATTGATTTTCCACTTTTTGAGCGCAATAGTGTGACCAAGCAGCTGGAGAGTGTGCACCATCCGTTCACCGCTCCACTTGTCGATGATCTGGATAAGTTTGCGACAAGTTGTGAGAATCTTGAAACCATTCGTTCCGAGGCCTATGATCTAGTGCTGAACGGCCAGGAGGTTGGAGGCGGTTCTATGCGTATTCATGATCGGGATATGCAGCAATTCATATTGGAGCAGGTTCTCAAGATACCGCACGATCATTTATCGCATTTGCTGAGTGCCCTGGAATCGGGTTGCCCACCACATGGCGGCATTGCTTTGGGCATTGATCGTCTTATGGCCATATTGTGTCGTGCACGCTCAATACGTGATGTGATTGCGTTCCCCAAGTCACTGAATGGACGTGATCCGCTCTCAAATGCCCCCGTTCCAATATCTGATGAGGAAATGAAACTCTATCATTTGGCCGTGCTGGAGAACGAGGAGGAGGACGATGAGGATGGCACCAGCACAAATAATACAGCGCATGATCAGGAAGATGATGATCCCGATGCTGTACGTATCCCACCATCGCCCATGTCGGGCACCAGCGACACAGAGAATCCCGAAATGGATGTTGATGTTAAGGTTGAGAGCGTCGAAATAGATGAAGTGCCGCCGATAGTGAAGGTTGAGGAGCCGACAAACGAGAAGCCCGAAGAGGAAATAGAAAAGGAAACATCTCCAGCGACACCACAGCCGCGTGGTAAACGCGTTGTCAAAAGGAAAATATAGAGAAAAAACAAAAAAACAAAAAGGTAAACAACAAACCCAACAACAAATCACAACAATACCAACAACAACAAACACCACAGCAACAGCGAAAAAAATACGACTTAGCATTTTATACAAACAGCATCTCCCACACGTTTGTCTGTGTGTTTAACGATTGTGAAGGAGGGTGGATTTTAACCCCGCCTACTCTACGAGGTGGAAGGTTACACCATCCCTTCATTGAATTGTATTTGTGAATGTCTGAGGCACTTTTACGGTTCAGTTGCTCATTTCCCTCATCCCCACATATGATAAACATTCGTAAGTCCACTTTTAATTATATGGCAATTTATTACAATTTACAATATATTTAAAATACGAACTGCTATTGTATTGCAATTTGTTTAAAAAAATACAATGAATCATTAATAATCGATGGCTTTTTATTCGCACCGAGTTAGTTCACAGATTTACGATGATAATAATGATAAGTTATGTTATAAAGAAAACAAGTTATAAAGCTCCAGTCGAGTGTGTTCGACTGCTATATACCCGCTACCCACCACATCTAAAATATATATAAATAAATTCGATGCTTAGCATATTTTTATTGCATACTATAAGACGGCGTATTGGATTGTACTGTATCTAGGTGTGAATACAGACAGACAGACTGACGAACAGACGCAAATGGCTATATCAACTCCCTGATCAAATATGTATATACTTTGTGGTGTCGGAGATACCTTCTTGTGCTTGTTATATGGGTAGCGGGCATGAGAAATGAAACTAGGTTAGGGGCAAGGGAATGTAGCTTCTGTTTCGAGTGTGCAGTGTCTGGCGTCTCTAATGCACATTGGGCAGACTGAATACGTTGTTGTCTATGTACCCATGCGTCAGATTACGGCGATAATCCCACCAGTTAAGTGACGTCAATTGACGATCGTTGACATCGAGAAACTCAGCCGAATCCTGCTCCTCCACAGAGTCATTGCTCTCTTTCTCCTGTTGATTTGGCGGACTATAGCTTGTCCAATCCTCGTAGGGATCGTGTCCAAAGTGTGTGCTTGGTAAATTATTGAAATTCGTGGCCAGCTTACCGAACTGATCGATGTGCTGCAGCAGCGGATCAACGCTCTGTGGCGGAAGCTTTAGCATTTGTGGTGGCCTTCGATGGTACTTCACTCCCAGCGTGGGCAAATCTGTCCACTTGCCCAGCGCATAGGGCGATGAATCATTCGTGTCTATGAGGAACATACCACGTGTGCTCGGACGAACATTGTCACCCGCCTCCAGCAGATAATTAGTGGGCGGGCACATGCCCAACAGGAAGGCAATGTAGCTGCTGCACGCCCAGCCCCAGAAGCCCTTGGGCGAGCGTATGGACTCCAGATAATAAGCCGTTGCACGCTGATGGCTGCACGCAAAGGAATCTGCAAAATGGAAGGAAGATCATTGTGACTATATTTTTTTCCCTTTCTTAAGTTAACTCACTCATCCACATGTTTCCATTACAGCCTGGCTGATAGATGCCTCCGTTCATATAGAAATCCGCATGTCCACAACGTTCCAACTTGCCCTGCACCAGAGCATTTGTGTGTATGACGTCCACAAAGGAGGCATCGCTGGGATCCAGCTTATCGTCTAGGCCGGAAGTCACAAACAGTGGCATAGCTGGATCAAGTCCAGTTATGTGTGGCAGTCGAAAAGATTTCAGATTGCGTGCTATATAGTTCGGCACCTGAGCGCCCAGCGAGAAGCCAATGATGTGTATATCCGTGTTGCCCGTGTCCACCAGTCGCTCCACAAGTTGTGCAGCACAAGCACCCGCCTGACGTGTATTGTGTACGGCGCTTATGTAGCAAGGACCTGGCGACAACACACTCCAGTCTACATAGAAGATGTTGTAGTCATCCTTGGCGAGGTACTCTGCAGGGGAAGGGATTGAAAAGGAAATATTATAATGTAAATACAATAAAGTACAGTATGTATGTAACTCTGAGTTGTAGTATGAATAGTAGAAGTAGTAGTCTAATATACTATAAGGATACTTCAATGGTGTAGAAGTGTACTATAGTAGTAAAAGAAACTAATAGTAGTAGAAGTAGCAGTAGTGAAGGTGTAGAAGTCTAAGAAATAGAAGTAGTAGTATTAGAAGTAGTAACAATAGACGTGGTAGTATTAGTAATAGTAACAAAAGTAGTATTAGTAGTAAAAGTAGTAGTAGTACTAGTAGTAGAAGTAGTAGTAGTAGAAGTAGTAGTAGTAGAAGCAGTAGTAGTAGTAGTAGTAGTAGTACTAGTAAAAGAAGTAGCTTTAGAAGTAGTAGCAGTAGAAGCAGTAAGTAGTAGCAGTAAGTAGTAGCACAAGTAGAAGTTGTCTTTGATGAATCTTGTTATATTGGACTCACCATCTCGCATGCGTTGCAGTGGATTGAGGAACATGTCCGAGTTATAGCCATGTATAAGAATTTTAGTTGGATAGCGTGGATTGAAATAGGAATCGGTGAGATTTGACTTTGCCAGCGAGTCATCAATGAAGATGCTTTGACGATCCATGAGATTGTGACGCGTGTAGATATAATACTTAATGTCGGGATCAGGACACCGTCGTCCTATGGCCCATTTACAGGGTCCTATGGTTATATCACGATTGCTCATCTGCTGCGCTGGGGCTGCAGTTGTCGAAGGGATTTCCGTTTGGGCCGCAGCCTGCGTTACGAAATCAAAAATCGACGCACAAAGGCAACCGCTGGCTGTGGAAAGGAATGCGGGTAGTAATTAGAGGCGTGGCATTACTAAATATATAACTCACTCAATAGCAGATAGTGCCAGATCAGTCTGTAGTCCATCGTTGCGTCAGTTCCGTTCTCTGCAATTTCCTCGTGCGTATTCAAATTTCCGACAAGCTCAGGTTGCGCATTGTCTGGAAATGCTGGAGAAACTGAAAGCCGGCGCACTTGAGCCGATACCCATTTGGCCAAAAATTTAATGAGTGGTCAGCGAATGAGTGCAAGTGAATACATGTGTGTGTGTCAGTATGAGTGCGAGTCTTCAAAGTGAGAGTTGAGGTAAAAACAAAAAGTGAAAACACTGAGAATTCAAAACGAATCAGAGGAGGATTACCTACCTACTCGAAGAGACCATTGCGAAGAGTTGGCCCTGCCGAGTTGATAAGCTTGCACTCATTTACACTTACACTCACACGCACACACTCACATTCACAACACTCTCAGCTTGTACGTGTTTGTTGTTTCAATTTGTATCGAATGAAAACTCGCTTAACTTGTCACGTTTCAAAGCGAATACTCTTTTTATGAGGTCTCAAAACCCTTCTTATATATGGAGCTAAAGCTTGGCTAATTAAAAATCTGCAAGCCCGTTAATCGTTTTTGTTGCTCTTTTCCCAGCACATGCCAACAATCCGTATGCAGAAACAAAAACTCAAATTTGATTTTGTTTTTATTTACCTCGATGCGTCATAATCCAGATTTAATATGTCGATTGGTAAGTGGAACACGCAGGGCAATTAAAACTGTCTGAACATGCTGTAAGTTCGTGTACTTTATTCATTTCAAGGTAAAAGGAAGAAAGAACAGATTGAGGAAAGTCAAGTTGAAATAAAAGAGGATAATAATTAACATAAGTAGATAAAGAACCTTAAGATGAAATTTAGTCTTTAAAGAGAGTTAACTTTAGTTTTAGGAGTTTTCGTTAAAAGAGAATAGAAATAAACATAAATATATAATGAATATAATTAATGATCAA
Source organism: Zaprionus davidi (assembly GCA_018903715.1). Classification (NCBI taxonomy): domain Eukaryota; kingdom Metazoa; phylum Arthropoda; class Insecta; order Diptera; family Drosophilidae; genus Zaprionus; species Zaprionus davidi. Next base: position 8,792,831 of record JAEIGL010000006.1, read on the forward strand.
GTTTACTGAAATACGTAGGTTACGTGAGTTCTTTATCAGTTCTAGTTCTAGTCACGCCAACCTTATGTCCGAGTCATCAGGCACATCTCAGTGTAGGGCATAAAATAGATCAAGCAACAGGTGTGCATTGAATAACTTCCTCCCTCATCAAGTGGATATTGGAATTCTCTGATTTATTGATTGATTTTTCGCCTTAATCCCATGGAATCTGGTGCTCAGCGATCTATATCTATAGTTTTTCAATTAATTATCGCTGCGTGTGGCTATAACGCCCACAACAGTTGTTTATATTTAGCGTGTGTGTATGTAAAGCATACATATGGTATATGGTATTTACTATATATAATACAGACATAGTTGTCTATACTTTCAGGGGCAGCACTACCGATCGTCCAAAGCTAAACGCCATGGAATGTCAAACAAAATTTGAATTAACAGACAGAAATTAGCCCCAAAATGAGAGACATCTGTGAGGCTGCCTCTGTTCAGATAGAGAGAGAGAGAGAGATTGAGAAAAAGAGATAGAGAGAGGGGTGTGCTTGGCAGAGGGGAAATGAAATGTCACTGTGACTGAACCATTCCACAAAATCCATTAATTTATTTATAACTCAGCCGCAAAAACGTTGTCAAATTCATAAACAGATTTCAAAGTGACATGCGCTGAAAGTTCATCAGAGAATTTTGAAAGTACGGAAAGCTTACATGAAGTTGAAATAGTAAATGAATGAGTAATGTAGGTGTATTTATATATGTATGTATGTGCATATTTATACATGCATATTTAGAATATGTTTGCAGGTTCTTATTTAACTTTGCAGGAAATGTTTAAGGGGACTCTCAACATAATCAATATGAATAAGGAAACAATATGACTTCATCAAGGTTAGCTCCCAACTATAACATATCATTACCTTTCCCAATAACACTAGAGTATTGTAGAGTGTTGTTTCAGGTAATCTTACATAGATCATTAAGCTGCTCTGACTTAGCATAATCGGGCGCACTGTGCGAATGAGTAATGTGATTAAAATATGTTTTTTCTCTGTAGAGTTTTTGTCATTTCCTTGAATGCAACAAACAAATTTAGTCGCTAATATTTCTAAGGTCAAGTCAGCTCTCTTTGGGCTATCAGTGGCGCTGGGCGACGTCACAATCTCGTCCAGCTTATCAGGCCTGCACTGAGCAGAGCGGAGACCTAGAAACGATTCGCACTATGCGCAGTTTTCGCGACGCACATCGAGCGAACGGACGAGATCGAAAGAACGAAATGTGCTGGCAATGGCAACTTGTGATATGTTTATTGTGCGTATTTCCACACCTGGTGCTGGGCAGGATGACCACGGAGTCCAGTGACTCGGAGTCGGGTCAGTTCTTTAGTCAACTCTATAAACGGAATCTCAAGCAGATGATAGAACTGCGCAACGTCTCTGTGGAGCCTTGTGTGGATTTCTATGCACATGCGTGCTGCAATGTTGCACCCTCCGATGCTGATGCAGTGCCTCCATTTCTGTATAATATGCAGGATCGCATGGAGTTCTTTCAGGCGCAGCATATGAACTTTCAGACTCTGCCAGGTAAACTCTTGTCACAGCTTTACAGCGAATGCAAGGAGAGGCAGCAAAGAGGCAGGTTCAGTACGTCGCATTGGGAGAGTCTGTTGCAGCAAGTGCCATTTCTGGCGCGGCACGAAGATGTGCTTGCTGCGTGGCCCTTTCTGCGTCATCAGTGGCAGCGACAGCAGCTCGACGAACGTCTCAATTGGATACAACTCTCCGCACAGTTGGCGGCACATGGACTGCCCACCTTGCTGCACATTTACTTTGCCGAGCACACAATCTACGTGGCACCCATGCCAGAAATACCTTGCCCCAACCTGCGTGGCTTCCAGCAAAGCATGTCTGAGCAACTGGCAGGAAGGCATCCTCAAGTGGCACACATTGTGGCACACGAGATGCGTGTGCTCTGTCGTGGCATGCGTGGCGAGTTGCCCCTTGTAGGCAGCCTCAGTCAGCGACGAAGAGATGCCCCATCTGGTGTACAGGAGCAACTGGAGCTGGATGACAACACCATTGAGTACTTTCAAACCTTCTTCGCGCAATTGAACTTCACGGAGTACGAACTCTCGCAGGCGCGCAAGCTGCCCTTGGATGTGCAACGCATCACGCAGGCGTGGCGCGCGCTGCGGCAGACAGAGCCGCGTATAGTGTACAATTACCTGCTGTGGCAGGTGCAACAGCAGCTGCTCTACGAGGACTGCTTCCAGTTGGCCACCGAGCACGAGCGACTGCTGCACACCGAGCTGTGGCAGTGGCATGTGCTGGCGCCGAGTCTGACGCGGGATGTGGCACTGGCCATGTACCAATTGCACACGACACGCTTCCAGCAGCAGCGTCGTGCCACGCTCAGTCGGCGGGATTGGTATGGGCATCTGTTGCCGGAGTCCGTGGAGCGCAAGGAGCTGCAGGTGGCACGTCTGCTGCACGCCCACGCTCAGCTCTATTTGAATCTTAGCGAGCTGACGCAGGCCTACGGCCAGTTGCAGTTTGCCCCGGGCTTCTTCTACGGCAATCTGCTGCAGCTACGTCATGTGCAACTGCGCCACAGCTTCGGTTCGCAGTATGTAGACGAGGAGGATGTGCAGCAGCCAGCATACTTTCTGCGCCATTTCCTGCACTTTGTGCTGCTATCACTGCATCGACCCATGTATCACTACTATGCCACGCAGGGATTGGAACTGTGGCGACAGTCGCGGCTGCTGCAGCACACCGATGGTTACTACACCGCCCTTGACTGCCTGGAGCGGCAGACGGAGCAGCTCTATGATGCAGCGCTGGCGCCCATCTATCGACCACTTGGTTCGCACGAGGTTGCCGATCTCTTTCATTTCTATCGCTCCTTCCAGGCTGCCCAGCGTGACTATCGCTTCTGGCTGCAGGGCGAACGTTTCCTCTTCGCCGAGCAGTTTGTGTTGCAGTACTTCGGCCTGGACGAGCGGCGTGTGCTCTTCTATGCTGTTGCCCAACAACTTTGCAACCGACACGATGAGATCTTTGCGGCACAACTCAATCGTGGCTACATGAATTTGCCCGAGTTTCAGGCAGCCTTCAAATGTGGCCCCCAGGCGGCGATGAATCCTCCAGCAAAGTGCATGCAGAGCAAATGTGAGTGAGCCTGATGAAGTGATCGCAAGTCGGACTATAATTAGTTAAATAATTTGTTAAATAAATAGTAAAATTAAATTGATCTTTATGTTTATTCAAAATGTTACTTATAGAGAGAGCCTGATAGATCTTTAAACTTATACAGTACTGTATAGATCTATGGGTTTGTCATATACTTAAGTTATCAAGTTAACTATGTAGGAACTGAAAGAGTGTGGCCTGTTATATATCTCCACTTATAATAATTATATTATTATATACTTATGTCATATCTCTCTTACTGTATCGATATACAACATACTATATAGCATAATATAATATATATAATAAGCTATTGTAATATAATATAATATATTATATCTAATATTATTTTAAAATCTTCCTAATCATCACTTTAAATTATCAAAGATTTATAAATCTTATATACTATATATAAATATGCACTATTTATATATCTACTGTTCTGAGATCAAACGCTTTTCACAACATTGAATAAACACACATATGGCGGTTTCTGGCATTCTGATTTGTTTAGAGACAATCGATTTTCCAGATTAATTGCCAACACGACAAGGTGAAAAAGATTGCCAATAATTTTCGAGCACATTTTCGAATATGTGTTTGCACATTTCTCGATAATTGTTTTAGTCATTACGTTTAGTAGCCAAGTATCTCGAGATGTGATTTGGACAGCGTACTTATGAACAATGTTCCCAAATTGTCAAGTCAGTATTTCGAATGTTTTGTTTTTACTTTCTTGGGTTTGTTTTCCACATTTGCGCATTGCATTTTCAAATTGACTTAATGACAACTGTCAGACGACGACGGCGACTTTTGGAAGAGCCACAAGTTGTTTACGAAGCGGTGGGCGATAGCTCGTTAGATGATATTATATGTATATACTACTATATATAAGGATTTGTGTATTTGTCACCATTTCGGTTCATAAATTATGCTTCGTCTAAGCCTTGTGAATTTTTATGTGACTTGTAATCGTCATCAGGAAGATATATATATATAGCGATGAACTTAAGATAATCCACCTGAGTTGGAAAATCTTTGGAATACGAAACTAGTGAATGGTTTTTCAAACAAGAAAGTAGAACACACATGGAGAATGACAGATAACTGAACTATATATATATGGTATATAGTGTATATAGTATATGAATTATTTTTAATGAACGTGCATTGTTATTGTTGCTTCCATCTTCTGCCGGCTGCTCGCAAACTGTCAAACCGGCCTGCGTAAATTTATTTTATTTATTTTCGATGATATTTCTTCAAGTTTTCAAGCATTTTCCAAGCAACTTTTCACTGACTGTTCCCGTCTCATTTTAACCCGTGCGCTTTTTGGAGACCATCGCCCATTTTGCCACTTGTCAGGTTGTTCTCTTGAGTGTCGTCGTCTTCGTCTTCGTCGTCGTCTTGCATCTGTGTGAGTGGGGTGTATCTATATAGCTGACGTTTTCCAAGTATTTCTTATTTTCTGCTATATTTTGCGCAACCCAATGGCCAAGTGCGTGAATCGGTTTTAGTTGGGCCAAAGGCTTGAAGCAGATAATAGCACAAATTTTAACACAGTCCGCAAAAATCCAAAAAGAAAATCAGGTAACCCTTCCCCCATTAGACCCTCACGCAAGGCATACAGTTCGTGGAATAATGATCGAGTGATATACGCTGCATAATCCCAATCGAATTAAAGTGTGCCGTGCAGAACATTTGGAACAGTTCCAATCTATAAAGCTGGAATTATTTTGCCACCATACGATATACGTACGATTCACGTAGTGCCATAGATATACATATATACATATATGTATATAGACAGAAAAGAAAGAATAGAGAAAGAAATCAAACAATTCTATATGGTGGAGCCTGTCGCTCTTGAGTATCGGATATTTCATAATTTAAAAAAAAACAAAAAGAAATAATATTATAACCATGTTGTATAATATGAAAACAAAACGATATGTGCTTCGCAAAATTTACGATCGCGTTTTTAGTGGTTTTATATCAAAAGAAATTCTTCACGCGCCGTCTAAATATATTTGAATTCGAAATTCTTTTTATTGTTCGACCTTTGCGAGACTTCACGATCATATGCAACTATCCAACTGGAATAGTGGATAATACTTAATGAAATGTCTAATTGATATTCTTTTGTTTCTTGTATAATTTGCAGAAATGAGTGAGTTAAAGAATTTGATGACCACCTTCGGCATTTTGGCCATTCTTCTCTTCTTCCTCTGGATCATCTACGCCGTGTTGTAAACTAGCACACTAAATGGATGGGGGTATAGAGCATTGGTAGAGCAGGTAAGTGCAGTATTAGAGATACTATAAAAAGGAAATATACTCAATTTCAGAAGCAAGACTAAATAGAAAGGCAGATTTTAGGTCCTGAACAAGTAAAAGATTTAAGCAGATAAGAACAAAGTCCACATATCATCTTGAATATTCCTATTACATTTGCCTAAAAACAGTTCCCCAGAAAATTGTAAATGTTTTCGAAATTTCGTAATAAAATTTGCTTTGAATACAATTTTATATCTCAATCGAAATGAAATGGATCGTAAATATCGGACACAAAGTGCGCTACGTGCTGTGCGCTGTAAAGATGCAAAAATATTTTGGACATGTTTTGTCGAATAGGAAAACAAACAAATGGCACAGCCAAATGGAAATGCCAAAGCTAATAAATAATATACAAAACTAGACTACAGAAATGCCTGGAGAATTGTTGAAGAATCATCCCCCCTCCCCTCAATACTACGCCTCTTGCAAGACCTAGACCCAATAAATTCTTGAAACATTTTTCAATAAGTCGAGGCAAATTGCCAGTCGCAGAATGAATAATGAACAGGTATGAAATAAAGGGAGAGTGGGGGAGAGACAAAGAGAGAGAGAGTGAGACAAAGAGAGAGGGAGAAAGAGAGTGCCCCATGGAGAAGTTGTTGTCGAAGACCGTGAAAAGTTTTTATGTTCTGCATGCGGCATGACGCGCTGCCGCTACCCACACGCTTCTCCCATGGAATCTAAGCATATATAATGCATATATATCGATATATATATCGTACATGTTCTGGCAATATCTGTGAATATATGTATCCGAATGTGCTGCGTCGAAATATGCGCAACAACTGGACACTAACACCAAGAGGCAACTAGACTTCTCTACCGATCCGAACATGTGTATATATACGATATACATATAGAACCATAATTCCAATGCGCTGGCCGACTGCCGCCGTCTGCTCGATCAAAAAATTGTAGGCCAGTTTGTGGAGAAATATTTTTTAGTGAGTTTCTCAGTTATTCGGTGCCATTTGCTACGAACAGACTGATCAGATCCCTTCTCCAACAGCAACCCAAGTGCGATTAGTTCCAATTAGTGAAAAAGCTTTGTGATTGATCTATAAACTACAATATATACATATATATACTAATTGACTTATCCAATTATCTATTTAAACAATCTCAGATTAGAAGAACAACAAGATGAATGAAGCCAAGAGTTTGTTTACCACCTTCTTGATCCTGGCATTTCTGCTCTTCCTGCTCTATGCCTTCTACGAAGCCGCCTTCTAGATCATGTTTTGAATACCAATAAGATTCGGAGATTTACTTACATGTTGGATTTGAAGTTTCCAGTTCGAGTTCAACTTTAACTTAATTAACTATGCTTAGGATTTGTAGATCGTTACGCGTTTAAGCCGCTAGCATTTAATGGAATTTGATTAGTCCCCTAAGACAGGTGAGTCCAACCACACTATACCACATCCTATACGATATAGTGTGTCAAATATTCAAATTGATTTAACGATCTCTGCGAACATTAATTGGAGGAAATATATGTGTGCGAAAATATTTTGATACAGATTGTGAATATTAATATATAATATATATACAAAAATATTCAGCAAGCGCCTTTGCCAATTCTTGGCAGCGCAGCCATCACTTGCGACATCGTGCGAAATGATTTTCCAAAAGAATCGTCTACTTTTTAACGACAACATTTCGACATGGCCCACTAGAGGTCCAACCCCAACCATATCATTCCTCGCCAGTATACCTTGAACATTTCAAATCGTTTTCGCACCGTGTGAAATTTGTCAAATGAATTTTCCGTTATGTTCGGCAAGCGTACATAATGTTCAAAAATTTGAATTTTTATGATGTTGTCCCTGCATAAAGTATATACTATGCAAATTATAATTAATTATGCTTTTTTATAGCAGACGCCTTTTTGATCTTTTTGTCCATCGAATATTTTCTTTATTTATTTAAACTTAAACCACAAAGCATCTAATCCCTGAAACGAAGCTAAAAATAAAGCATAGATCCGATCTGCTATAAGTATAAGATCTATACCTATGCAAACAAACAAGCTTGCGGGCATTGTTTATGCGTTTTTGCCCCACTTGAAGAACCGAACAGACCCCCCAATCGGATTCGGATATCGTTTGGCAAGTTTTCAAGTAGCGCATTTCCATTAATATTGAACAAATGGATTATCTCTCCAAATAAACATACTCGAGATATATATAGTATATAGTAGCGCAATAATATTTATTTTAAGCACTTTAACTGGGGCATCTGATTATAGATCGAAGACATGTGGAACATTAAAAATAAATAATTGATTTTTTACTGCTTGCAGATGACGTCCGAGCCGAAGGGGCTTGAGATATATGACGGTCCCACTGTGTATGGCGGTAAGTTGCATTAATTTTTCGCATTTCCGATTCCCATAATGATCTCCCTCTCTATCTTTCCTTCCCTGCAGTGCCACGCTCGATTTGACTCGACGTGTTGTGGTCGATTTGGAAGCTGCGATGACGCGAAATCATGAGATCCATCGCTCGCTATAGTCCGACGGCTTTGGCGTCATCATCTGCGTCATCTAATCATAATTGTTAATATTCTTTTGCAATACTTGTTTCGCAATGGATCAATCCAATTGGAATTATTTTCAAAACCGTATACCATGTTAGACCATAATGTACAGCAAGAAGACGATAGCGTGCAGAACATCGGCACGCGGCGCACATCACATCATAGAAAATTGGAAGATTGTTCGATTGGTTTCATTGTCCAACTCACTTTGCACACTTAGTGACTAAGATCTTATCAATAATTGCATTTCACTTACATAACAACAACAACAACAGCAACACTAGTCAAGACCAACAAAGCTACACAAAGCAACAAATGCAACACTATAACAACAACAACAAAAAGCAGGAATAATAAAAAAAAAAACAAAAAAAAAGATTGTTTTATATATGTATTTAAAATATTTAGTGGATTTTCAGCTATACAGGGTCCGCCATCTAACATTTTTTTTTTTGAACTAGAGGTTATTTTGAGTGTAGTAACACTGATGTTACATCTGATTTGACAGAAAGTTAGTTTTATCCTTCCGCTGAACGAAAATGTTAAAATATAATTATGGTAATGTTGCAGAATGTGTGCGAAAATTACGCACGGAAATGAGCCGTAACAAAGCACCGTCCGCTCCGTATGTGCGCTTTCTTTTGAAAAAATTGAGAGAAACCGGCCCAATTATTGATAAACCAACGCGTGAGAAACCAAAAAAAGTGCGTACTGCCGGTAATATCGCTGCTGTGGCCGAGAGTGTGCGTGAGGCGAAAATGCGGCAGGAGCCGCCGTTACGGTCAATGGCGAACGCTACCGCGCCATGTTAACGGATTGGTTCTTCCCGGAAATCGAAGAGGAGGACTTGGACAACATTTGGTTCCAACAAGACGGCGCTCCGTGCCACACAGCCAACGTTACGATCGATCTTGTGCGCACTGTTTTAAAACAGTGAAATGCATAAAATTAGTTTTCATAATTCAAAGGTTCTTTAATTGTTCATGTATAAAAAATTATTCTATATCATGCTGAGTATAACTTTCTGTCTGCATAACCTTAATTAAAATTCTTTGGATGACCTTGCTTTTTTAATTAGTTAATATCATGCTGAAGATACAATCCTACACTTTTCTTTACAGATGCACAAATGATAACGGATTTGTAGCTTTACTCTTTATAATCAGAAATATTGGAATAACAATAGAATGAAAAATTCTTAAACGAAAGTTTCGCCAACTAAAATCGAAGGTTCTTTGCATAATAAATTACTCTATATCATGCTGACAATACTTCCTTATCCGCATAATCTGCCCATATGCCACAAATATGATCGAGTTTAAAGTCCGCTGATGTTTTCCCATGCCGAAGCAACCTTCGAGAGCCACAAGACTACATAAGCAGGTACTAAGGTTGTCATTAGCGTGGCAATTGTACTCAGCTCCAGTTAGCCCTATCATTTACCAGGTACTCCAAGCAAATTGCAAGTAATACCCGTCATGGGCCGAAAAAAGCTGCATTGTAATGCGAACTTGCACAATTGTGGGCGGCTTTACCCAATACTGAGTACCCTCTGCCCAGTGACCACAGCTGAAATGCCAACATGCACTTGAAGCTGATTTGCATGCACATGCATGCACTTGCAAGTCGTATGCGTGTTGTGTTGTGCTGCCCAAAAACCGGCAGAGCCGAAAGACTCCGAATAAGGCCGAAACAGACCGAAAAGAGGCCGAAGAATGTCAAGTGAATGCAATGAAGCGAAACCTCCTCCTCCCCCTCTGGGGGGACCGGGCAACGACTCTTCCGTTCGGCTGTCAGCAGTTTGGCACAACAGTAAACCGGTTCCATTGGTAACTCCTTCTCCTCCTCCCATGTTGCAGAGTCTTCAAATTATTGCTGCAGCCCGAAAAGTTGTGCAATCGAAACAGGAAAACAATCGAGACTCGCAGCTGGTTTTTGTACGAAAATCTGTTATTATTTTAATCTATGCGCCAATATATTTACAATACTTGAAGATATATGTTTGTACATATAGAATTAAAGTGCCCCCTATGTCACCTTCTGCTGTGTAAGCGCCTCTTGGCCAAGGCGCTTCATCAATTGGTGACCAATAAGCATTCGCAGATGCTGTGATACCATTTTCATCAAAAAACACTGTAAAGTAAAGAAGAAAGAAGGGATTATTAGATAAGATCAAACATAAATAATATGTTATATATAACATATATATCTGGATAACTTGTTTGTGTTCATGGCAACGATTTCTTAATTAGACTCAAGTCAGACTGTCAAGGAAAGCGCCTGTACCAAGATCTTGACAGCTTATATAACTATTCAAACTCGATTTGAACGTATGCGTAACATACAGGAAGCTTCATCAAATGTATGTATGGTTATCTAGAGTTTCAAATTATTGAGGCTACTGTATGGCTTGATAAGCTAATTAAGAGGCGGCACCTAAACGAAATAGGATTCAGAAAATACTAACCTCATACGGTTATCTAGTTTCAATTAATTGAGATTAGCTGATTAAGTTGCAGGACCCTAACGAAATAGGAACCTCTTCAACTCTACAAATGCATTGTGTTTCAATAAATATATGGTATAGTATCGTGAACTGATTAAGAAATAAATAAATAAAGAAGCCTCTACTACCCTAAACATGTTTTGTATCTCAATTAATTTCACTACAATAAAATGGAACCCTAAACTACCCTAATCATTTATTGTAACTCAATTAAGCTTATTACCTATCAATGAAATAGAACCCTCCACTACCCTACAAATGTAATATATAAACCCAAAAGGTTCTTCCACTCACCTGCAGTCCGTGCGTCCAGAAACCCGTGGTCTCATTGGTCTTGCCCAGTGTGAAGACCGCCGAGCGGGCATAGCTGCGTGCATTGGGAATGAGGAATCCTCCTTTCATCACCGTATCGGAATACTCATTCATTTTAGTGCTCACAAACATAGGCGTCACCAGCTGCACGGTCACATTGTGCTCGGCCAGCTCCTGTTCCAGAGCCTGTGTGAAGAATGACACATATTTCTTGGTTGCTGCATAGACAGCAATATACGGCGTGGGTTGTAGCTCCGAGCCGGAGCCAATGTTGACAATTGCACCACGACGCGCTCGCTTCATTTGGGGTGCAATCTTACGAGTCAACATGGTGACGGCGCCTATGTTGATAGTCAGTACATCCCAGATAATGTTCTCCGGCACCTTATCCACCGTATCTGGATAGTCGTACATGCGACCCACATTGTTCACTGTGAATGAAGAAGCGAAGAAATTTCCCTGGTGAGGTCACAATATCAAAAACAACCATAAAAAGATGCTTATCGGGCGAGAGCTGCCTTCATGTACGACGTCAACAAGGTCGTCTCTCGCGCAGAGAGTTACCAAAAGTACCAAAAGTGAAGAATTCAAATTGCTGAAGCGCGTCAAAGCGTTCAAATGAGTTTGGCAAATAAAACTCGACACACAGTCGACACAGAAATCATTTGAATGTACTTGAAAATGCGAGACTGTCCGTCAAACGGCCCTAACAAAAATGATCATTATAATTGCACGCTATTACGAGTTGAACCCCTTCCCCCTCCTACGCCAATGACATTGGCTGTACGGACAGTCAGCTTTAATTGTTGTTGTCATCGTGTGGCTACTGTTTGTCCCCCGACATCGAAACGAGTACTAACTCAATTTGCGTGGTTGCTGATGACATGTGGTAACGCCCAGCGAAAACACAGAGGAAACACAGAATGCAACAGAGAATATGAACTGAAGATACAGATGAAGACAATACAGAGATATGCATATATTAACTACAGATACTTTTGTATAAACTGAAAACATGACATATACAAATATCTTTAATTTCAATTATTTTTGCAATTTCTGATTACATTGCCAATGAATGATTGCAACAATTTGTGGATCATTTAGTAAATAGCTTTCAAATCGATTTGAAATGAGATTTTATTTGTATAATACAGCAAACTTAGCAGAGCGTTAGCTTCGGGCTGTATCTCTAACAGAACTGTATTAAAAACACAAGTGTATAATGTTAATGAAATCTATTTGAAATAAGATAAATATATGAATGAAATAAGACAGTGAAAAGAATCCTAATTGAAAAACAAAAGTCTATGTTTTAATGTAGAACATTATTGCAGCTCCGCAATTGTTTATCATTTTCTTTACTCCTCTGCAACCTTTCCCTATTCCCATTCCCATACTCACCTAGTATGCCCACTTCAATGCCAGCCAGTTCCTTTTCAATCTGTTCGTAGGCCTCGCGTCCCTTGGCAAAGTCGACAGCGATCCACTTGGTCTTCACCTTGTGCTCGCTCTCTGTGTGTGAAAGTTGAGGGACAAGTCAGTTGGAGAAGGAACTACATATGGAGATATAATATTAACATGCCTATCTCATTAGTGACGGCTATAAGCTTCTCCTTGGTGCGTGAGATGAGCACCAGATTGAGACCTTGACGTGCCAGTTCCCGGGCATATTCCTTGCCAATGCCATCGGTGGCTCCTGTTACGACTGCGAATAAAAGTGAAAGGAAGGCGATATAATTATAAAGTAGGACTGATTGGGTAGGTAACATGTTTATTTAGGCAATTATCGATGCTGGCTTTACTTTAAATGATATCTGCTTGTACCTCAACCTTAAAAAACTTGCGATTGACAAATGTTTTGTTTTTCCTTATAATATGCAAACTTAGCACACCCTTGTTAATTTGCTGCCCTAGTCAGTTAGCCTAGTCTGTGGGCCAGTTTGGTTGTTGGTCAGTTGGTTTGTTGGTAAGTTGCTTAGTTGGTTAGTTACTTGTGGCTACTGCCGAACCCAAATCAAATACAAATATGAAAAATGCCTATAAACGTGGTAAATGAAAGAAACCCGCTTGGTTGTTGTTTACGTGGATGTTGCTGCTGTTCAAGTTGCTGCTATAGCTGTTGCAATGAGTCAATGCAACAGTTGTGAGTGCGGCTGCGCAACTCTTCAGCTACTAGGCGCCAATTGCTGCCATGTATTATTGTTATTGCTGTTGTTGCAGCTGTAGTTGGCCACATTTGGTTGCCAAATAGTTTGGCTATAAAACAGCTAAAGCAGGAAAATTCGCACAGAATTTCAACAACAACGTGTCGATTGGCCGCAAGGTCAGAACTACGCGGCGAAGTCATTAAAAGAAACAGTTAAAAATGTTAACAACGAAACTTTCGAGTTGTTGTTGTTACGCTACAATAATAATATTAGTTTATTGTTGTTGTTGTTGCTCTTATTGCCATGCCAAAAGCGTGCCAAAAGCTAAGAAACAACACAGCATGAGAAACATTTTGAAGCCGGTTTCGCTTTCGTTTTCACGGCGGAACGCGGCGAGTTGAATGACTTAGCCGGGTTTGTTTAGCTCTCTAGACCAGCTGATCGACAAAGTAAGCTGACATACTTATAAATATGCATAGGAAGATATATACTACACTGTATATATACTAGTGCATGTCCCATATTTATCAATGAAGTCTATTATCTGTAAGAAAAACCGGAACATATTATGACTAGGTTGATCGTATTGATCGGTTATGTTTACTATATGTGTTATCTATATATTTATTTATAGTTCCATTGTTGCATAGTTCAAACTGATAAGTTTCTGTTGTTTCATGCTGAGTTTGCATAGCTTATAATTAAAGTAATAATCAGCCCATTAAATGATATATCCAAATATATCCCAATCACGATATTTTCAAATTGGGGATCTGCTACATGTAATTTACATAGTTTTACGAGATTGCAAAACTAATGAGCAAATTATAAATGTAATCGATGGAAGCGTTTAGCGGTCGAAGTTCCGTCATAATAATATTAATTATAATAACAACTAATTATAAAGGAAATTCGAAATTAATGAGAATAGTTCTTTAGTTATATTGTAATCAAAATAAATAATTATTATGTTATATTCTAAATTGCTGAAAGATTTTATCTTTCAATCTTTTAGGAATACTCAAATTAACTGTGCTAATTTTAAAAATGCTTTTAATATTTATAAATTTTATTACCCTATATTAAGATCCGATTGAATTGATTATTTCACGTATTTTATAAAGAAAACAACTGCCTAATTCTTGTTCAGCCAGTTAAGACAACACATTTTTGTTTTCAATAAATTACACCTAAATTTCGATTCGAAACAGTACGCAAATAATTCCAGACAGCTATCGAACTTTGTGTATGTATAGTATACGAAACTTATTTGCAGGTTAACAAGGTTCAAACACAAACAAAATAAAGACGCGTCGTAAATAATGCAAATATTTTGGGCGCATTTTGTGCGAGCTATAGCGAATTATGTTAATCGTGTGTTACGACTGATGATGATATATGGACACACTATTGAAACTCCCTCTATCTCTTAATCTCTCTCTCTGTCAGACTCACCTGCCCATTTTCCGTATTTGTCCACCAGGGTCTGTGGCAATTGTGGCTGGAAATAGGGTTCCAGCAGCGCCTTAATGATCTTGATCAGGGACTTAAAGTTACTGTAGAGGAACACGGCGATGGTCAGTGCACCCACCACGTAGATGGCCAGCGAGACAAGTTGCCAAATGAACGCCATGCGGAGTAGGGTATAAATGCTCAGCTCCAGTGTAGGCTGCATAATGGAGAGAGTCTCTTTTTATACGCGTCGATTACTCTACTTTGAATGGCGATAAGGGCCCCAGCTGATAGGGTCAGTGTTACTAGTCTTATCAGCTATGAATAATGGAAGCACTAATACACACTGTCACACACACATACACACAATTGACGCGTTGTAATTGTAGTTAGCGCATACTTTTGGTAGACACTGTCACTCGTAGCAATCTATGGACACAAGCGGCGGCTTCGAGCGTCGATCACGCACTGAAAGCCTCAACTCGAGCCGCGCTGCACGGAGGCCTCGAAGCTCTTGTGTTTTTTGGATCTTCAAGCTGCACTTGCGTCTCTTACAGAAACAGATACAGATACACAGTTGCAGATACAATCGCAGCACGGATACATGTTTCGGCTCGCTTGTTTGTTTCTTTAAAATAGTTTTTTATTTTGATGTTCATTACTTCATAAATTACAGCTCTCTTTGGTAGCTTTAAGCCTGTAAATGTTTTTCTTTTCGCTTTTTTTTGGGTGCGAAGAGATTACAAAATTGTTCGCATGGAGTGGTAACTTATTAGACATTTAATGGGCGTACTACGCTGACCCACTGTCGCTAAAGTACGAAACGAAAGCTTTGTCTCAATGAGAGTGTCAAGTTTATAATTAGCCTACACTTATTATATAGGGACGGCACTCTTTACTAAGTGAAAACAATTAAGCGAGAGATGCAAAAATTGACAAATTGTGTTTTTACACGCAAACCTTGCGTGAACTTGAGAACTTTAAATAATTCCAATTTGACGGCGACTCGAAAGTGCTCTGAGATAATAAAATATCATGTAATAATAATGATAATTGCAATGAAGTAATATGAAGTAGTAATACGCCAAGTCATTTAAGAGGCTGGGCCATTTCCTAAAGAGATTGAGATAAGAGAACTTGGTAATTTTGGAATAAAGTCAAATCCTCAACTGGATGTGAAGTTATATTATTATTATTAGTATTATTAAGAAAAGAAAACTTGGGAATATTAAATAAAGCTAAATCTTTATCAATTCAAACATGAAGCCAATTAAGATCTGTCTTTAAATTAGTTGCAGTTCTAAGGGCTCAATACTTTCTAGACATCAAATGAATGTCTGTCTGAGTAGCACTTTGTATAAAAAAGCAAATATGCTTAGTATGATTGACTGCAAATGACAGTTCTGCTAGTCATTGATTGTATTTGAGGAAATGAAGGTCTAGAAGTGAACACAGCTTGCATTCATGTCACATAAAAAAAAACACTTGTGAATTCAGAAAACTATCAAAATTGTTTACAGATTGAATAAACTCTATACTATATATATTATATACACACCTGAACGATAAAGCAACGAAGGGAGTAGCTAACGTGTCGGTTAGCGCTTAAAGACTGAAAAGAACTATCAAAACATGCACTCCCAGGAAAATATATTGATTTTGCCCTGAAAACGGTTGAACACGACATTCAATCGATTGAAAGCTCAAAGCGCCACTAGCCAAGACACATTTTAATAATGCTTCACCCAAGACAGCAACCAGACTTAAAATTAACTCGCTCAAAAGTATGCAATGGATTAAATATACTAATAGTTGGCTGAAGCAGTGAACTGCTTAAAGTGCAATCCCACGACACGATCCCAAGTTTAGCCAATGCACCAACCATAGTGACAACAAAACAGTAAGCGAAGATTTGCCGAAGTCCGCTCTTTTTGTGGCCTGCACTTAGAAAAAAGATAGATGAAGGGTACTATGTTTTTATTCGGATTTTTTGGTGGTCGATTTGAAGAATAATTTAGCACCCAGTAGACGCAATCTCCAGGGGAATATGGTCCAAATTGCGTTTTGTACATGATGCCAAAGGAAGCCAGGCGTTTCATCGATACCATCACGAAGCTGAGCAACTGCACTGCGGGCATATGCCTCAGCTGAGGGAATAAGCAATCCTCCCCGCATAATGAGTTTGGAATAGGTGTTAATCTTGGTAACCACGAAGTTAGGTGATAACAACTGCACAAGGATGCCATAGGGGGCTGCCTCATGCTGCAGCGCAATAGTAAAACTCCGATTGAAAGCCTTTGAAGCACCATAGAGTGCAACATACGGCAAGGGTTGTAGTTCCGTGCCTGAGCTTACATTGACGATAGCTCCCTTAATTCCAGATTGACGTAGACGGTTGAAAAAGTAACGCGATAGCTCCGAGACAGCTAAAATATTCGTATCAATCAGATGCTGGACTTGTTCACGACTATATTGGTCGAGAGAACCGGGAAATCCTATACCCACATTGTTGACTGATAGATGAGGGAAACGGATTGAGTTATTGAGCTTTGCCCAAGACTTTGTGCCTTCACTCACCCAGTATAGCTATTGGGAGTTCGGAGAGCTCACGTTCAATGTGCTCGTAGACTCGTGCACCTTCTGTAAAGTCTGCCACAACAATTTTAGTTTGCACTCTCGACTCGGCAACTAAAGAGATAAGAATTAGACTAGTAGATCTTCAATAGATACTGATTCTCACACACCTATTTCGTCAGCGACTGCCTTCAGCTTAGCCTCGTTCCTGGCTATCAACACTACATTGATGCCCTGTCGGGCCAACTCCTTAGCATATTCCTTGCCAATGCCATCACTGCTACCTGTCACAGCAGCCCAGGAACCGAAGCGTTCCTTCAAACAAGGTTGTTTGTCTTTCTCTCCGCTCAGTACACGCAACTTGAATAGTTTATAAGGTATTCTCAGGTTCTCGTACAAATAGCAGACCAGCGAGTAAAGACCCACAATGGCCAGAAACGTAGATAAGGCCTCTAACATTGTTTGTTCAAGTTGATTACGCGATATTCATTGATAATAGAGACTTGTGCGCTCCGTGCGACGTTCTGTGAACGACTGAGTTGGCTCCGGTTACACATCGATGGTGGTGTCTATTAATAATCTCCGGCGTTGGTAGAAACACTCACAGACTCACACAGATGCGAAACAACGACGAAGACATTCGAGAGAGCAACCTGGCAAATGGTTAAATTTATGATGCTTTGCAAAAACTGCACGGGTTATAATTACTCAATCTAAACTTATGAACTTATGTTTCAGATGTATATAAATAATTAAAAACAATTGCTTTCTCACTGTAACACATGTGCAGGCACGAAGAAAAACCAAGGCATACCAGCAGGGGCAGGTGGATCACTACCCTAGTCGACTGAGCTATGTCTGTCAGTCTGTCTCTTTAAACATCGATATCTTAGCTATTATATGAGCTAGACACACAAGGCATGAAGCAAATCAATAATTAAATTTTTTTAGTCAATTTACAAGCGAACTAAAAAATATACAACACTCTGACTCCGACATATATTTATCTATCATTCAATTTTAATTCGGATTAAAATTGAATGATAGATAAATATATGTCGAAGTCAGAGTGTTGTATATTTTTTCGAACAATAAACACAGAACAATAAACACAGATGTTACTCAAGAAACTATGAGCAAAACACCAAGTGCTTGTGCCAGCTAACAAGGGAGGCAACGATCGTGAGCACCATCTGTTCAGAATAATTTGAAAGTATGTACATATGTATATGTGTATGAATTTAACAAATTAATCTGCGCTGGAACATAGGTCGAACGGTTTTCCACTGTCGCGTGCCGTTCGACTGTTTTTTCGTTTTTTTTTTGCTATTGTATGTTAAATGTTTTAAATAGAATTTTAATAAATTAACAAGTCAACGCAATCAGTCGGGGCATTTGCAGGTCATACTGACTAATCGTTTAAGTAAATGAATTTGATGGATTTATTGTTGATCATTCGTCGAGCACGTGCTCAGTTTTCGATTGTTTACTGGGTGTGGCTGGTTTGTTTTAGGGGGTGCATTGGACAGTTTCGTTATAAAACATGTCAAATAAACGAACGTATTCAACATAAAGTACCCTGTATGCTGTGTTTATTACTATCTCAGTATTCAGGGCACAATCAAAATGTTGAGGTACTAATTTAACTGAATAGCATTTTATTTGGATTTAATTGTCGATTTAAAGAACAATTTAGCACCCTCCAGACGCAATCTCCAGGGGAAAAGGGTCATGAATGCGTTCTGTACATGGTGCCAAAAGTATCCAGGGGTTTCATCGACACCGTCTCGAAGCTGAGCAACTGCACTGCGAGCATAAGACTCAGCTGAGGGTATAAACAATCCTCCTCGCATAATGCGCTTGGAATAGTTGTTGATCTTAGTCACTACGAAGTTAGGGGACAACAACTGCACAAGGATGCCATAGGGGGCTGCCTCATGCTGCAGCGCAATGGTGAAACTGCGATTGAAAGCTTTGGAGGCACCATAGAGTGCGCCATACGGCAAGGGTTGTAATTCCGTGCCTGAGCTTACATTGACGATAGCCCCCTTAATTCCAGATTGACGTAGACGGTTGAAAAAGTAACGCGATAGCTCCGCAACGGCTAACACATTCGTATCAATCAGCTGTTGGGCTTGTTCACGAGTGCATCTATTAAGACTACCTGGCAGTCCCATGCCCACATTGTTGACTACATGGAAAGAAAGGGAATGTTCAATGAGTTACGTACCAGACTTTGTGCCATCACTTACCTAGTATAGCTATCGGCAGTTCGGAGAGCTCACGTTCAATGTGCTCGTAAACTCGTGCACCTTCTGTAAAGTCTGCCACAACAATTTTAGTTTGCACTCTCGACTCGGCAACTAAAGAGATAAGAATTAGACTGGTAGATCTTCTAAAGATACTGACTCTCACACACCTATGTCGTCAGCGACTGCCTTCAGCTTAGCCTCGTTCCTGGCTATTAACACTACATTGATGCCCTGTCGGGCCAACTCCTTAGCATATTCCTTTCCTATCCCATCACTGCTACCTGTCACGGCAGCCCAGGAACCGAAACGTTCCTTCAAACTGGGTCTCTTCTCCTTCTCTCCGCTGAGCACACGCAACCTTAGTAGTTTATAGGGTGTTCTCAGGTTCTCGTACAAATAGCAGACGAGCGAGTAAAGTCCCACGATGGTCACAAAGGTAGATAAGGCCCCTAGCATTATGAACGAAGTGATTACGCGATTTCAATTGATTATAGCGACTTGTGCGCTCCGTGCGACATTCTGCAAATGACTGTGAAGACACCGGCGTACTTGGGCCCTAGGCCTTTTTTCGATTACACTCTATATACACATAAAATACTCTGCTGCATACCGATTGTTTTCGAACGGAATATTAATGGGATAATTAAAAAGTCAAAGCAATATCTCGACACTTGCAGCTCGCACTGACTAACCGTTTTGGAGTTCCATTTTCAATAGTTCGGGGTGACAGCAAACGCATTTGATGAATTTGTTTATGATTTGTTTACGATCGTTTGTCGAGCACCTGCTCGGTTTTCGAATGGAAGAATTATAAAATATTTGCTGGTTGTGGCTGGGTTGGTTTAGGGTGCATTGCCCTAGTTATTGGGGTAGTCTGGATATTAGTAGGCAAGGTCATTTTAGGGCCATTACTCTTGATGGATATTGGTAATAGTTGCGTTATGAATTATGTGAAAAATGTAGCATAATCAATTTTAAATTCTTTGCCGTCATTTAAGTAAGAGGCTACAAAGATATTTAAATGATTCCTTTCAAAGTAAAAGTCGCACTTGGTTTGTTATGGGTTTGGATTTTTCTTTCCTTTTTGTCTATTTAATTTGCTCGCTTTTATATCCTTATAATGAGAGCACAGCATTCTTTAAGGTTCGCAAATATTGGAGAGCAGTGCGTACCTCCATCACTGGCAAATGACATCATGCCCTGTTGGCTTTGGTCTTTTGGTTGCATCATCTTGTCGTGTCTGCAGCCAAATGCACTCAACACATATCACAATTACGGGCATGAGTGCATGCTTAGCGCACACATTCATAAATTAGACAGTCAAAATGGTATTTTAGAAAACGCTAAGTACACCAACACACACACACGCACATCCAGTTACCCTCGCACTGGCCTAAGAAAATAAGGAAACGGAAATATGCGACGCGGCGCTGTGAATCGAACATGCTGAAACACGACGACGAGGAAAAGACATGGACATGCATGGGTTATACATATATCAACACCGCCTGGATAACCCTGTCGACATACCCTTGCCCGATGCTGAACTGTGCGAAAAATACATTGGAAAAATATGGCCTGACATTTTTCGTTGTCGCCGCAAAAACCGCATTTATTCAAGTGTCAAATAAATTCATAGTTTTTGGGTTCCCACCCACAGGGAGAGGCGTGGGGTAGGGCGTGGCGGGTCTTTGGCGTCGGCGTCGGTGTCGGCCAACTAATTAAGTCAAATGGTGCACTCTGTGTATGTGTGTGTGCCAAAAAAACAAATGGATTCAGGCTAAATATGGCTAAAATCCAAGCCAAAATTCGATGGCACAGCGCGAAAGTATGCACTGCTTTCTGAGTGGCGCCTAAAAGCACGCAGTGTGTTTCGGCAACTTATGCTAATCACATTTAATTGCTTTTTAAGCGCACTTTCAGGCACTGTGAAGCTAATTAATGTGACTCATACGCAGCGTGGTACAGAGCACAAGTTAATAACTTTAAATGCAACTGAAATAAATTTTGGGAGTGCAAGAACAAAACAACTAAAGCCGAGCCGGAAAGCAATGTTAGCTGAAGAACCACAAAGAGAACACACACTCGTAGACACACAGATAGACATAGACATGCATACCCTCAGCTACACACACAGACACACATATGCCAAGATAAAAGCACTTGCCAAAGAATCGTAGAGGCGGGGGCGCGTCGAAAGTGGAACTGCCGCAGTTATTGTCAAAAAAAGTCAAACAATTTGAATTATGTTTTGCAATTTGTACATCCGTTTCTGCCCACCCACACAACCATACACTCACACCCACGCTGTATTCCACGTTCTCTCTCTGTCTCTCTTCCGCTTTTTATATTTATAAGGGAAATTATTGTTTGCTTTGTTGCCGCTAGCTGCTTTTATTATTATGCGATATATGCATCAAGAACTTATGCCGCGTTCAGTTTTACAGCATTTGATTGCGGTTATTATTGCATTTTGCCAGCAAATGAACTCATAGTAAAATTGCAGAATGGTTTTCAACGCGATGTCGACAGAATTTCCTTAAAAGTTTGGCATAAATCATTTAATGATTTAGTTAACTAATCAGATACTAAAATGTTAAATTGTAATACAATTATCATTATCTGGTTATAGTTCTTGGAAAACATCTTACAAGTTGTCAGCTGCCCTTTCTTCCTTCTCCTTACAAATTAATTGCTTTTGGCATTTTTCGCGCTCTAATCTCTGACATATCGTTAAAGCGCATCGTTGTTGGCGTTGTTGACTGGCTTGCTTAAGCATGTTTATGTCAGTCACTGAATTTTAAGTAGCTCAGCCTGGCGAAGGATGCTGCCTTTGTCGCAGAACAACTAGAAAAAAACTCAAATAATATAAAAGAGTTGTCAAGTGAATTCGTGATGCGACAGGCAGCTGCAGATGTGCTAGAGCTACGACAGGCAAATACTCTACAAGGATAAAAATAAAGATGGCCTGCCGCAATCTCCATGAAGTCAGAGGTAATCAAAGAGAAACCTAAACGGGAGTGTGCTCAACCATAAAAAAACCGCAATGTAAAACAAAAAAAAACTTCATTAATCTGTTTCCACTCTAATATTAGTTTAAAATAAATCGCATTATTTTATTTAATTAATATTATTTGGACACAATAAAAATAATCGTCATAGCTCTAGATTTTTCTCGATTTATGGAGAGCAAGTTGACAATAAAGTGTTATTCTAGGTTTAACAATAAGACATACTGTTACCAAATTTGTTAGCTTCAGTATCTGAATATATCGCTATTGTGAACAAAGGTATTATACTTATATACCTACGTATACAGATACCTTAATATAACTTAATATATACATACGATATATCTGCATGAAAAATTGAACAATACAGTAAATAAACTCTTAGCATTCAGTATATCCCACTGGGATATCAATTCAGCATACCCCATGAACAATACCATTCAAAAACAGGGTGCCACAGCTGTTGACTTCGCCAAGTAGGCGGATCGGCGGTGAGCAGCGAAATTCAGCGAGATTGTGCCCCTTAAATGGCGCATGAAAATTAGCAAGTTGTCTGTCTCCCTGTACGTCTGTCTCGGCCTGTCTGCGGCTGCCATTATGCGGCACACTTTGATTTTTTTGTCAACTCCTCCTCCTTCGAATTGGCAATGTTAGGCTGAGAGAGGCTTAAACGCTTTCTAGCCGAGTTAATTAGCCATTTTTGTTCGTTATCGCCAGCCATGAATGTGCAGCCATAAAACAAGCAGCGAACTTTGGCCATAAAACTGCAATCAGTGGCAAGTTATGTGGCCAGTGGCAGAAATCACAGTGCCCGAGCTGAGTCCAGAGTCCACACATGGGGCAGGACGACACACCTGTTAGACCTGAGGGCAACAACAACAACGATTGCGATACAGTCGGAAGTCGTAAAAAATGAGTAACTATGCGGCGGAGCAGGAGCCGGAACAGTGTAACGATTAGGACAGGAACAGTGGGAAGAGCAGCAGGAAAAGAAGAGAAGGGGAAGAAGGATTTGGTAGAGCTATCAGCATCTGTCTCTGCAGCATCGCAAGTGTCGCTTTGAAACATTCAAATGTCGTTGCCAATAAAAGCCAATAAAACTCGTAAAATAACTCAAACAAAAAACGAGCTTGCTGCCGGAGCTGCGACGCGTTCAAGTGTTTTGTGTCGCAATGTTGTGGCTTGGCTATAACCCCTCCCCCTCCCCCTCCCCTCTGGCCCAGGCACAAGTATTGTTTGGTAATGGAGCAGGTCACTGAAGTGCGCCGAGGAGGCGTCAGGCGACGACTGTGTCTAAAGTACGACAGAGTGTGAGGAGACTCTGTGGGTGTGTATGAGTTGTACGTATGTACGAGGTGTGTCTGTGGGATGTGTGTGTGTGAGGGGTGTGTGCATCTCTCGAACAGCTCGTCAGCTTTTTGAACTCTTTTCTGCACTGGCTCTGCGATCTGCAGACGCAACTCCTGCAAGTGCTATTTATAGTCACAATATGGATATAGTATATATAGTATCTGGCGTGTACACCTGTTGGAGATATGTCTTCAGCATGTGGCGCTGTCTCAACTGCAGCAAGTAAGTCTCTATAGTGCATGCAGAGCACTTTACAATAAAGAACATAAATTTGGACAAATTAATTTACAAATCTCTTTACAGTTTAAGCTTGATTCTTATAAGGATTTTACTTGCCAAGGAACAACTGAAGATTATTTGATTTGTTAATTATTTAATTAACATTCTTTTGCATTGTCTGCCTTTTTTCATGGCAATTGTGAACAGGATTTACATAAATCAGTCGGTTTATGTGAAACTATTCGGTTAGTCTTACTTGTCTAGTTGGGTCACAAATCGACAGTTAGACGACTTTCACAATTTGCATATGCCACAGAAGTTTGCCCTGATTTTTCAGTTAGCTGATCAATCAGCAAACTGAACAACAACCTGAAGAAAAGCAGCAACAAACTGAGTAGACAACAATTTGCATTGCATGCGGTGCATGGAAAATTTCGCTGTGACCATAAGAAACTCATTCTGCATGCAGATATCGCCCAAGACTTGTTCGATTCCAGAGTCCGCGTATAGTTTGCGTCTCTAAAACAAGCAAATCAAATTAATATGCGCGTTGCGTGCCCCGACGACGAAGACAACTTGGGCTTCTCTTCTGGTATCGACGGCATTCCTTGACGCATTGGCCGATATTTGTACTGCAGACTATGCAGACAGTGGGGACGGCTGACTGTGCGGCTAACTGGCGCTATCACGATGCCCGTTGCAGTGGAAAATAACGTAAAAAGTACATACAATATATAAAATACTTACAAAAACAAAGAACGGTTGCCCTTTGACAGGCCGGGCAAGTCGACGAAATATTTTGTAACCGTATTTGTATCCTTCTTCTTTGCAGGATGCCAAAACGCGACAAAAACAATTTCATGCATTCAAATGCCAGAGCACACAGCGTGATAGCATTTAGTTAGGATACGCAGCGTAGGGAATGCGCGACAAGAAAATACCCTGTAAAAAATAAGAAATAATATTAATTCTAATTGTCTACTGTCAATTGAGCAAAAGATAAACAACTAGTGTGCAAAAACACAGCAGTCAATTAACATAGATCAGGCGCTCACACACGGCATGATTACTTGTCATTTGACATAATCGATTATCGATAATGTATCAAAGCTGTGAACACGAAACGATTTGTCTTGTATTGGTTCTTATCGTTTATCAATTATGTATCAAATCTGTTAACAAACTTATTTGCCATACTTAAAATAATATGTATTTGCAGTTTACTTATTACCATAGTTCCAATATACAACATACGGAATGATAACTTTTTTTATCTAAATTGTAATTCAGTTATTCAAACTAGACATAAATACCCACTTTCTGAAAGCCAAATCGCCGAATAAGCGCTGCAGGAGTATTTCTTTATGGCTGGCTGAGAGACACAACGTCACCCCTTCTGCCATTTCTGGTTCCACTTCAGGCCGAGTCAAAAAAAAGAATTGTTACACAAAATAAAATGTCTCTTTGTTTTGCACTCTGGCCAAGCGAATCCAACAAAACACATAAATCTTAGCATATGTGCATTAAATTGCCGTCATCCCCTGCCCAGATTTAGAACGAATTTTACAAATCATATACGCAAGAATTCGGAAGATGCTGGTACTTTAATTTTACTTGAACTTTCAATTGTTTTTCTATTGACATTTTCCTGAGCATGGCATAATTTGCACCTTGCCGGGGCAACTCTGTCTGTCCTTCACTTCTGCCTCTGCGTTTGGTTCCTGCCAAAAGCTGTCGACAAACTTAATGACCTGAAAACTTTTCGATAATGTGTAAGTGTGTGAGTGCACATGCACGTGTGCAAGTTTGTGCGCGCCTGCGGAAATTATCAACTCACCGCACTTCACAAAAAACTTGAAAACCGAAAAATGAATGGTAACTAATTTCCAGGAAAGCGATTAGTAGGCGACCAATTTAACTGTGGCAGCAAAAACAAAGGATTTCCACCACTAAACGGTTTTACAAAAAAGGGTATAGCGATAAGACACATACATATTAAGCCTCGACTTAGAAGCTGAATTATTTGCAAGATACTTAAAGTTATTTTCCAATCTTGGTCGTTTTTTTTCTATTCCTTGCAATTTATTTTCAAACAGAAACTGGTTTTATTTATCGATCATTGAATTGAAATATCGAAATTAATAATCGAACTTTTCGCCGCTAAAAAAATTATAAAGCTAAGTTTTTAATAATAATAGAAGTTTTCGCCGTACTGAATACGAAGCTCAACAACAAAATACTTACCGAATTTGAAAGTTTTGAGATATTAATGCACATTTTTTTAATCTTTCCTTGTTTTAACATAAGATCACTCAAGAGATTCTCCACAGTTAGCCGCATTATCCCGCGCTGCTGTCCAGCAATTTGGCAAACCAAGTGAAACAGCCACGTGACTAACATAAGCAAATATATTGTAGTTATAGTCAGAGCAAGTGCTCGGGAAATGTTTTGTTTGGCAAAAATCAAGATGTGCCTGACCCAAACCCTTCAACAAAAAACCCTCAATAAGACAATGAGGGAGAGAGTTTGGCAGCAGTTGCTATGGCTGTTACTCAGGCCCCAATTCCGAATCGTATGTTTATCTTTGGACTGGCCTTTGTCTAGCTGAAGTGGCACAGGCCACACACACACAGTGTTGCACGGAATGAGGACATTTGAGGACAGCGAAGGGGGGAGAAGCAGGGCTGTTGGTATGTTGGATTTTTGGTCCTTTGGCGCTATTCGAGCCATAAATAAACGTTTAGTTGCTGCGGAAGCACGGCGACAGCAACAGCAGTCTGTAATACAGGCAAAAAACAGGGGGGCGTAATAGGCAATGGGTGTGGCTATCCGAGAGAGAGAGAGGTGGGGTGGGGGTGCAGGAGGCTGCTTGTTTGTCTAGCGGCAGCACGTGCTGCTGCGGGCTGCGGTCAACATGTGTGTGTGTGCCGCGCTACGCATTGTTGTCACAGTTTTTGCCACTCACCCAGAGCGCTTCACAGCCCATTAATGTGCACCTAATCGACGCTCAATTAACACAGCAACCCGTCCCACTGTATTCAAACCCTGTCCCGATAGCATTCACAACATTGTGGCTTTTATTTAACATGCATTTATTAGAAATTTATTAGTGCATTGCATTTTTACAATGTGCATAAAATTTTTACTCTGGCGCCAGGCGATTTCATAACTCACACAAAGTAACGAAGTTGTGAATATTGTAGAGTTACACTTACACTGATTGCCATCGATGGTAGCCATTGCTAGGGATGGGTGTCCAAATATCGATATTGATTTAACCATATTCAACAATCTATATTTATTGTAGTACATATTTTGTAAACAGGCATTCTACGTGATATTTTTGTTCATATCCATATCGATAGTTTTTCAGGCGATGACCATCCCTAGCGAATGACAGCCATGGATGTCCTGTGATGGGAACCTGTTGACCATTTGCATTGCATTAAGCCCAGCTCCTTTTGCGAGTTCTGTTCTGCTTTTTTTTTTACTGCCTCATTTAAATTCTAATTTTATGACTGCGTTTATGTTTGTGTCGAAAGGCAGCTCATACACACGCAGCGGGACTCTAGCTATCTATTTATATATCTGTGCAGACTTTCCGCCATGCATATTCGAGTACATTCATAATTGTCGCAGACAAAGACGAAGACAACCTGAAATTGCTGCTGAGTTTGGGATTCGTTTTGTTTCGATTGGTTGCCAAAAACTTTCTCATATCTTTAGTACTCAATCTCAGAAAGGTAATGTTGAATACATTGAGGGCTTAATACAATTGACTTGTAGTCAGTTTGCTAAAAGAATACCCTTTGGTATTTCCCTTGTAGTGCCTCTTCTTGTAATACCCCTTGAAATACCCTTTGAAATACTTCTTGAAATACTCCTTGAACAGCCCTTATAATACTCTTGCTCATCAATTTCACTTTTTCCAAAAAATTTCAATTGTTATTTTTGATATTTTATCTTTCAATTATGAAAAGCTTTATCAAAGTCGTAAAATACCAAAACGTTTATTTAAGTCGTAAAATATTATGATCAAGCGCAAGAACTCTGTCAAAGTTTTCCTAATTATAAAAGCATATGCAGTCAAGAAATATAAATATATAGTTGGGTATGCTGGACAGATAGATAGCCATTGATACCCAATATCAAATTCTTAACGTGGTTTCTTGAATAACTTCTTTGGTTATAGTGCGATCTGATTAAGTATTTACAAGAACACTTCTTTGATAACCTCAACATGTATATTAAACTAATAACAATATTCACAATAACAAATTATTTTGTGGTTTCTTGAGAACTTTACTTTTTATGATCCAATCAGATTAAGATCATCAGATCTTAAAAAATTCAACTGCAAGTTGGATTTCTCTCTCGTTATTCACCATTTTCAATGATCGAAGGGTGTACAAATGTATATCAAGATCTGCTAAAGATACTACATGCCCCCTCTATGTATCCACCCCACTATTTATCCCTCTATCCTCCCCTCTATCTACCCAAGCACATGTTCCCATAAATTTTGCGCGCGTAAAAACTTAGCCGCACATGTGAAATTCCAAATAGTGAAAATGATTTTTTTAAGTTTTCTGTTTTCTTTGTGCAAAGAGGCGCACGACGAAAACAGAGAGTAGCCAGAGATAGAGAGAGAAAAAGAGAAAGAGAGAGCAGCACAGCGTGAGCGCATTGCCGAGCACGATGTGGCAGAGTACGAAGCCAGACGACGACAAACCGAACGACTG
Source organism: Zaprionus davidi (assembly GCA_018903715.1). Lineage (NCBI taxonomy): Eukaryota > Metazoa > Arthropoda > Insecta > Diptera > Drosophilidae > Zaprionus > Zaprionus davidi. Next base: position 8,821,459 of record JAEIGL010000006.1, read on the forward strand.
CAACGCGTTGCAAGAGGTGGCAAGGGAGTTGGAGCAGTGCAGGGCATAGAGGTGTGCGCGGGGGATTAGCTTGGAGCGCAGCCAGTTGGAATTGCACGCGACAAAGGGAAGAGAAAGGCAGAGAGATACAAAGAGATATAGAGAGAGAGAGCGGAGGAAGAGCGGCCAGTGGTAGGCGGCGACGATGACGACACAAAAAGCACCAGAGACGACTGCGACGGTAACTAAGAGGGCTGCTGCTGTTGCTGTTGCTGCTGCTGCGACGTCTGCTGCTGCTGTTGCGACTGCGACTGCTGCTGCTGCTGTCGTTGTTGGCTGACTGCGAGCAGTCGTCAGTCAGTTGGCCAAGAAACTGGTAGCGTCGGTGTTGTGAGCCAACAAAAGGCTGGCAACTGGCAATTGGCAACTGGCAGCTGGGCAGCTGGCACAGTCAACGGCTCTGGCTCTGGCGCTGGCTCCAGCTCTGGCTATGGCTGGGGCACTGGCTCCGGGTGCAACACCGAACAATATGTGTGTGCCCCACGGGCTGGCACGGGGCAGTGTGCTCGGATTGAGCGACGCGTAGCCAGCCAAGAAAAGTGGCCAGCAGCTCAGTCCGTCAGCCAAGCCCAGCCCAGCTTGCCAGTTGGCCAACAGCAATTACTGGCCAAAAGGTGGTGATGGTGAAGGTCCAAGACGATGATGATGATGATGACAGCAGCGACAGCGCCAGCGACAACGACAGCGGCGCGTGCCAAGCAGCCAACCAGGATGACTGTCAAGGAGCAATTTTTGGCCGCAGACGCAGTGTGATTAGCCAAGTCAAACACGGCTTTGACCCTGGCCAAGATCGCATGGACGCCAATTGATGACAGCCAGGCATACACACACTCATACACACACTCACACACGTGCTGTGTGGCAGCAGCAACAACAACAGCAGCTCAGTGCTGCGCGGGATGCGTTCTGTCTCGATTATACAGCAAACAACAACAACAACAACCAAAAAGGAACTGCAACAACAACAACTACGCGTAGTGCTAACCAAACTGTATGTGTGTGTCTGTGTGTGTGCGTGTGTGTCTGTGTGTGCGTGTCACAACCTTTTGAACTGACCAACGTGCGCCGCCAACTTTTGTACAGTGCCAAAAAAAAAACCGCCGTGCTCCAATGAAGCAACTGGCGCAGCGCCCAGCAGCAGCAACAACAACAACAGCAACAACTGGAGCTGCAGCATTGTCTCAACTGGCCACTAATGATTTGTCAGCACTGTCAACGGCGCGAAATTGGCCCAAACAAAACACACGCGTGCGAAACCTCAAAGGATGCGCACGAATATCGCGCATACGCAGCGTTCAATAACAGTAAACAAAACATAAACAGCAGTAGTGACTAGTGAAGAAGTAACCATAAACTATAAACCATTTAAAAGTAATCTACACAAATAACCAAACAAAAAACTAATGAAGAAAATGAACAAAAAAATTGTAGTAGCCCCACATAGTGTTAATTAATAAATACTATATAAATAATCCTACTATACCAATTATATAATTCAATACAATTATCTCACATATAATAAACAAGAAACATAAACATTAGTGCAATCTAAAACCATAATGTTCTATGCTATAAATGACTTAATTACTTAACTGAAAGCACAAGTAGACAATTCTATGGCCTAAGCAAAACCATATACAATAACATATGATACAATATATAATATAAAATACGCTACAATATACAAAATATTATTATATTTGAACATAAAACAATTATCAGCGCGAGTCTTGTGCATCGTTTCATGAGGCGTGGAAACTGAAAACGTAACAGAAAAATGACATCTGAGTGCTTTATAAATGGGTCGAAAGGTAAGTTGAAAGTGAACAGAATCTAAAATAATATGTACATATATTTTAACTAAACATATATATCATATATACTCTTCCATATAATGCCATTATATTTAGTAAGGAAACAAACTTAGATCTATGTATATGAAATAAAGGCTCATTACAACTTTAGTTAAAAAAATGAATTAGGTAAAACAAGATAAGGTTAAGTTTTAGCTGAAATATATACAGATATGTAACATATATTTATATCATAAGAAAAGATTTTAGGTAGAATCTTTGTGAATGCATGAGAATTTATATACAAATGAAGTACGAAATTCCTACTATAAATACAAAGTTGATTCTTTAAGAAATAAGAAATTTAGATCTTAGTTCAAATCCCAAATAATGAGTAAATTCATATTCAGCAAGCAATCATATAATAAGATCATTAATAAAGAAAGGCTCCTTAAATCATAAGAAAGGAGAAGGTTTTAGGTATTCGGAAACCAAAGTTCGTTTATTTTTAAGCCCGATTATATTTACAAACTTTCTTCTTTTGCCCAGATTATTTTTTGGCAGAAAGCAATGAATAATTAAGTAGAATCAATCAGAAAAGAAGCACAATCTTAAGTAAGATGAATATTTTAGGTATGTGGAAACAAAAGTTAGTTTGTTTTAACTACATTAAAAGTGAGAAACTTTCTGCTTTATCCGTACAGTTTTTTATACGATAAGTTATAAAGATAGTAACTACTCATATAGAATTAAACAGAGAACACATTTAAAATCAAATGATAATAATTTAAGTCCTTCTAAATATCTTCTTATTTCTTAGAAGGCAACTTCATATTTGCCATATTCTTAATCCCCCCACACACTTGATAATATTTGACTTAACGGAACTTCAGCCTACGCAAGGAACAAAAAGCAACAGCCTGGCGCCACATAAATAAAGCAAGCGCAGCTCAGAATGACAACTCGCTAAATGCGTCATGCGCAGGGGGCGTAACTCCCAGCCAAATGCTTCAGTTGAGGTTTCATATGAAAACGCAACGGGATTTATAGGCCCAGAATGTTAGAGCAACCTTCTGGTGCCCGCACAAAGGCGACTTTTCTGCAAGAAGTCGATCCCCCTTTACCCTTTTTATCTGATTCCACCCTTGCCCAGCTTCACTTATCCGATGTGGTTCTGGTTCAGCGCACAGACGCGGCAGCTGTCTCCCTTCCTCACTTCACTCTCTGTCTCTCTCTCTCTCTCTCTCTGCCAGACAATTTCATATATTGAAAATGTAACCTTAAGTAAAATTCGGTTAAAACCCGTTGAATATATAATTATTTTATGTTCGGACAAAGGAAACATCGAAAGATCTAAACAAAAAATCCCAAGCGTAAATCAATTAATTCTTGAATATTTCAACGTGCGCTTGTTCTCAAAATTTTAATGCTTTAATTTATGAGCGCAACTGCGAAACATGTTCAATTACAAAACGCAGGCGAGTTTTATACCCTGTACTTTGCTCAGCTTGGGTATGCAACAAATATAAAACTAGTTTTCTTTTTCTCAATGTTTTATGTTTTCGATATAAAAAACGTTCAAAAATTTATTTATATAAATTTTACTATAGAATATTTTTAGTATCAAAAAGTATCCAAGTCTATTGATAGTTACAGTAAGAGACTTCTGTACAGGGTATCTGCTAGTGGCCCGCTTGTGTCCACCTACTTGTAATGTCTAAAATTTCCGAGCCATTAAAGCAATTAACAAGCGCGGACTACACTGCAAGCGCACTCAGTTAATTGGCCCCCAAGAAAGGAACTTGCAGGAGCACAAAAGTTTGGCTAAAACTAACACGAAATTTAATTGGGCGCGCAGTATGCATAGGGACAGACGGATGGAGGAATGAACGTACTGGCAGCTTAATGCCCGAGCATTAATTTTAGATTTTTTTGCACTTTGTTTTTTTTTGCCTTCGCCTTCGCTTCTCGTCTTGGCGACAGTTGAACATTTTTTGCAGTTGGTATTTGCTGAAAAGAAATTTGTTGACACCAACAATGTTTCGGACATCCTGGCAAATAATTCTTGGCCCCACCCCTCGCCTCTACCAGTCGGAAATTGGCAACTAACCCAGCATTGTGTCCTTTCCTCTTGACTGCCTGCATATGTTCGACGAACAAAGGTTCTGCAGCTGGTCGTGGTCCTGTTCCTGGTCAACTCTGTTTGGTTGTGCAAAAGTTCGCACTTCCTTTTTGGCTCTGGCGCTTATCAAGAAGATCTCCCTGCGATAGCCCGCTTTGCATACGGGCACGTTTCAATGAACGGCCCAAAGATTTATGGCCCGCATTGATTTTATTGATGGCCTTCCCCGCACTGCCGCCTTGTGTCCCTCTCCTGCCCGCTTCGATTGCATTTTTAAAATAAATCGAAGGCTACGCGCGCGACTCGAGCAATTAAAACTAATTGAATCGCTCGATTCAACGACGTGACAAATACTTGTACTTGTGACAAATACATAGATACAAGATAGATAGATACAAAGATAGATGGGTTATCGATAGATACATACATATATGTAGATCAAGGAACGTTGTGTCAAGTACAAACAGAGAGAACAGCAAGGTATTCAATTGTCTGGGACTGGTTTAAGTCAACTTGGTGTAAGGGTTAACTTTGCTTTGCTATAATGATTTATAGCAACAATATACATTTTAGGAAACATTCTTGCAGTTTTCTTAAAGTACCTACAAATTATATTCTTTATATTATAAATTTTAGATGTCTGGCTAGCATTCGCCATTATTATTGAATGACATTCAATTACCATGACCAGAGCACCCTCTTTTCCCCTCCCTATTCCCCCTTCCATCCTCCTTGGCATTGTCAGTTTAAATTATGTTTCGGGTGCAGAAGTCAGTCGCCATAATTTCCGCGGCATAGACATGGCAAATAAGACAAACAAACAAATAAATCGCCAAAATTATTATTTGGTCTTCTGACAGTACCGGCTAACCCCCCGGCCCCTTCTTCTTCTGTTGCTGCAACTGCTTCTGCTGTTGCCTTCAAATTTTTATGCGGCCCTTTTAGAAAAACTTTGTCCGTTGCCTTTTGGAGGCTAGTGCGGGCCAGCGTCCAGTCGCCTCGTAATGATTTACTCGATTTGCATATTTTTGCACTTATAAAAATGCACAAACGATTTTTCATTTTCTTCAAAAACTTATTAGTGCGGTGCGGCGATCCTTTGATGTGCTTTATGAGAGGCGACAAATATTTTCACGAGTTTTTCCTTGTCTGTTTTTCAATTTTTATATTTTTCCAACTGGGCTTTCTTCTTTTTCTATAATGATGGCTGGCTATTTGCTTGTTATGCATGCGATTGCATGTTGCTGTTGCCGTATGCGGCGTATACTTAATTTTCGCTGCGAGCAATCGCATTGCGTATACGCCGCACTGTCGCAATTTGTCTGCAGCGCGTCTGCAGCGCCTACAAGTCTGCTGCAGCAATTTTCTTGGTACAGCTCCAAGATTTGACGCGCACTGGAAGACATCAGCATGAAGGAGGCGTGGCAAAGGCGCAGGCAGGGCTGGGGCAGGGGGAGGGAGAGCAAGAAACATAAACATAGCAGGCAGCTGTGTTGACTGCTGGCTGTGAATACTGCTACTGCCAACTTGGCAGCGACGCATCCTGTGTGCGTGTATGGCTGTGTATGTGTGTGTGTGTGCGTGGAATGCGAGAGGCTCGTGGCAAGTTGGCTGCTGGCCACTCAGCTGGCGCTGCTGGGGCGCCACTTGGCACTCTCATTATGATTTTAATTGCTGACGCTCACACACACACACACTAAGTTGGATTTGCTTTTTGACGAGTTGCCCAGTTTGACAACGTCATCAATTGTTGTTGCTGTTGTAGTTGTTGTTGTTGTTGTTGATATGCCTGATTGTTTATTTGGCCTGCAGCAGTTGGCCAAACTGGCTGCCAACAGGTCTCCAATTATCATGCTTATGATTATAAGTATTTCCCTATATACATATATTATATATGTATATATATATATATATATATATATATATATATATAAATACATATGCATATAATGACGTTTCGATTGGCTCGACCTTGACCAAGCAAATTGTTGGCCATCGTCAACGAATTGTACAATTTATTGGCCAATATTCAGGCGCACTTTTTGTTGCCTCTTCTCTCTCTCTGCCTCGTCTCGTGGCCTGCCAATGTTGCCAGCCATTTTGGCAGCAGTTAATATTCAAGTTCTGTTGCCAATTTCCTCAAATCTCTTCTTAATGTTTCTTGTTTCATGTTGCTGTTGTTGTTGCAATTGCAATTGTTTATCCGTCTTTTGATTGACATTCGCCTCTGTTCAGTTCTTGACGCGTCGTCGACGGTGAAAGTTGCCACGCAAGATTTAACTTACCTCTTTGACTGGAAAACTTGTTGAAGGGCAGAGTGATGGCTAGAGGAAGAGTATCTGTGATAGAAACATGTACCTGAAAATACTCTTTAGTAACACTATGAAGTACAAGTTAAAGTGCCCAAGTAAAATGTTCTAGCAGATTCTTATAGATCACTATTAAGCATATGTAATGTATATTATAATTAATGAGCTAAAAATGTGCAGAGCCTTTTTAAAAGAATTAGAGAAACTTCTAAAATACATCATGTTTAAAGTAACTTGCGCATGGCTCATTAAATCAGCTTACATTAGAACTAAACTATACCAAACATATATTATAAATTAAAGTTGCATTATCAATTTGTTTAGCCTAATAAGATTTTTGAAATTTTAGTCAAGTTAACAATTCTATAAGATTCTTTGAAATCATTATAAAGTATCTATGTTGTATATATTAATATTAATAAGTTAAAAGATTTAAAGAATCTCATTTGAAATAAAGAAAATCCTTTGAACCCTATTATGTATAAAGAGCCTAAAGTTAAAGCAGCTGATAAACTGTAATATATTTATCTTATTATATATCTACGTGTAGTAGACATAATTATAAATTATATATAATAATCACAAAGTTTATACATTTTGGAATTAAATGACCTGCCCTCGCAGGGCATCGCAACACATCGTGCCAGTGCTTACTGCATCAGATTGGCATCTTCAAGGTATATAGAGTATAGTATAGCATGTGCAGAGTGCAGAAGACGAATTCTAATTAAAACTAGCGAAACTAGCACTAATTACAATTTGTGCCGTCGCCCTATAGACAGACACAACACGAACAGATCTCAAAAACAAAAAAACATTTTCGATGAAAAAAGAAAAACATCTAACAAAAATGATGAAGAACTGAAATAGATTAAGCGGAATATACAAACAGGCAAACGGACTGCCTGCGGCTCTAACTGTGCAATCCATTTATCTACAGATATATTCCCCGATGTGGCCGTATCTGCATCTCAGTCTACGTCTCTATCTCCATCTCTTTCTCTGTCTCTCTATGTGCTGCACAAAAATAGATGCTGTCGGCGTTTTCAACGCGTCTTTGGTCGCGTCAATTGCGCGTCATCGCCTCGACGGGCAGTATAGAGGTATATAGCATCGGTCTTTATATACCACAGCGATCACTTGTATATAGTCCGATCATGAGGCAATACATAAGGGCCTTCTGGCGACAGTTCTGCGCAATTTTCGGTCTGTGCCTCGCGTCAAGTGTGTCCGAAAATAGCAAGGTAAATGGAAATGAGAAAAGCCGAAAAACCGAAAAATTGAAAAACCAGAATGAGCAAGAAAATTGGGAAAACAAAAAGCCAAAACGTCAAGCAAAATAAATAAAAGCAATTTCGCTTGTTCCGAAAACAACAAAAAAGAAACTCAGGCAAATAGAAAACAAAATATACAAAAGCGAAATTTGTTTAAACGTCAAAGACTTTAGTACTTTTTGCGTTGTCCGTGAAACGTTCTTTCTATACAGACCACAAGCAGAGGCAACATTAAATTGATATATGCAAAAGAATATAACGGCACACAAAACATACATATACATATATTATGATAAATATTTCGAATTACTCATTAATTAATATTGCCCGTGTTCTCCCATAAAAATTAATGCCAGACAAAGATATACGATATATATATATATATAGCGTATAGGTAGATAACTTTATATGTTTTCCTTTTTAGACAACAGCAGAACAAAGCAAGATTATGAAAATTATCTGTTTTCAACGAAATTCGATTAAAATTACCTAAGAATAAATAAAATATATTTTTATAATCCGAAATATTATGAGACTATCTTTAAAATGTACTTGGAAATTGTCATAGTTGTTCCAAATCCTAAGAATATTATTATTCCAGGATATCTTCTACTGATAGATCTTTATAATCTTTTTTTCTAATTAATATTACCAATTGTGATTCGTTATTCCAAATCCGGTCAAGCTAAGCATTCCTACATTATCCCACATTTTATGATCTCTAAGTTTTTCTATTACGAGTATATGAGCAAATTTTCCTTTTGAAAAACATGGCAAATTGTAGCATGCCCCTCGTCTTGCATAATGCCACGTCTAGAAAGAACGTTTAAGAAGTTCTCCTGTCACATTTGACATGCTGCTATTTTTACCCACAAGCATTTTATTTCACACAACAGCGAAATGAGAAATTAACAGACAAAATGTTCTTTCAAATTGTATTTACAACATGGGATCTTAACTAAGCAGAATGTGTTAAAAGAAACTTTCGAGGACTTATTTTAAATATTGTACACTTTAAAATCTTGTGAAGAACTTTCAAGGCATTATCTAAAATATCTTCCAATGCTGTGCAGAAATCATTGAAGATACTTTAAAATCTTGTAATATATCCGAGAGCTTACCAAAAACACTTTACCATCTTGTACCATACCTAGACCACACTTTGACCGGCGTGTTTTACAATCCTCCCACAAATTGCTTGTACAATCCTTGGCAAGTTCATAATTCAAGTCGAGCAGCTGTTCAATTGGCAATTAGTCGCAATTGTGGTCCGATAAATCTCACAGATACTTAATAAACACGTGCGATGATTAGCTTTGTTAGTATAGGAAGATTGTCTGGAAGGGAATGAGCTGACATACTACAGGCATACATACATACATGTGTATCTGCTCTGGCTATGGCTACAATTGGCAGCTGTTCAATAACACAGTTCCGGGTCCGATGACGTCGCCAGCCCTGACCTCAGTTAACTGAGACTAAGATGAAGTCATTAAGTGCGTTTCAATGTGTGTGTATGTGTGTGAGTGTACATGTGTATGTGTGGTACAAGATCGGGGCCCAAAGAATTTCATGGCAGACAGTTTGTCTGCTCGTCCAGAAACTTATTGGCAAAACTCCATGATCATAAATTATGCAGTCGAAATTTGTTTACGTGCCAACGCGGCAGGTGGCGCTTTAATTACACAGTAGTGCTCTCTCTCTCTCTTTCCCTCTCTCTTTATTTCTCTTTCTATCTCTGTGTGCGATATTGGGGAAATCCCAGGATGGTTGCCAAGATTCCTCGGCGCGCAGCAAATATTACGCAACGAACAGAAACTTGCGAGCGGAAAGAAAAAAGTTCATTGCCATTGAGAGATTCTTTTCTTTGGAAGCGAATGAGGGGAATGGGGAATCTCTCAAGACTTTTGGCAACCAACCATCTTGGCAAGCGCCCACTTGCCATTGCTGCGTGGTCGTCCGACATAGCCTTCTGCTCCTCCTCCTTCTTTTCCTCATATTCCTCCTCTTCCTTTTCTGTGTCCACTTTTATAGGCCGAGTAATCCATAACGTTTGCATAAAATGCAGTTGAGTCTTACGAAAGTCAAGCACAATTCTAATGGGTCACTTATTGAGAATATGAAATACCCTGTTAGGCACGTGTAAAGCTTATGTGGAATTAGAAGAGTTTTGTGAGACTCTTGACGGCAGAGCACACATCAAGCTGCTTCCGTCATAGAATAAATATTTGATAAAATAGAATATAACAAAATAGTACGTATCCGGTGGCATCTTCTGCAGAACAAGCAATGGGCAGTCATAAAAAAGATATAGAATTCATGTCGACATTGTGTTTAAATTTAACTCTTTTCATATTTTAAGAATATACAAATTGCTCATAGGGATTGATTAAGAATATATGTATATAGTTCATTCATCGATATTTATTGGATGGTCAAAGAATTCTTCTCTTTAAAGAGATTTGTTTAAATTGTAAAAGACATATACATAGCTCTGCTCAATACAGGGTAAATACAGGGTATTATAGTATATAGTAGGTATATATTATAGCCTATATGTATCACTCTACGTAGGTTATATATAACTATCGAAGTAAGAAAACATCCCTTGCTACACTATCTCACTACTCACTCTAACTCGCACAACTAATTCACCAGCCGCTCTCTCTCATTCACTTTGTCTCTTTCACTCTCTCTCTCTCTCTCTCTCACTGTCTCACTCTCCCTCTCTGTTTTTGTCTTTGCAGCGATGCGTTAAAGGAGCCTCGTTGGCCAATTGCAGGCCACGGCCGCTGCAGCTTGTCTTGGACCTGACCAACCAATGGCAGCGCAGCGGCTGCAAGTCCGCAAGTTAAGCTTAGGGCAGCGCAATGCACTTGGCAAACGTCAAAGCACACACATACACACACACAGGCGCACACTTTATCACACTTTTACATACCAATGCACACAACGAGTTACAATTGTTGTGCTCACACGCGCATGAAATGAATAAATCACGCATACGCCTGTTGGCACAGCAAAAGAAACTATTGCCTTGCACGTTGTGTTTGTGTGTTAGTGTATAAGCTTCTGAGTGAGCCTGAATACGTGTGTGTGTGTGTATGCGGTGTATAGTGTGTTTGCCGACTGCAATTGCTGCTGCTGTCGTCGCCTAACTCGGACGATTTGGCCGGCAGGCAATTGCACGAACGAAGCCTTCTTTGCAGGCAGCGCATTGGCCCCCAGGACGAGAGGCACCGCCACCAGGATGACGACCAATCAGAGCAAGCCACGTCCTTAGCCAAACAAAAACGAGTACTGAAACGATGCCAACAAGCCCCACAGCTGATGCCGATGATATTATGTATATAGATATATAAAATAGATTTATTCTTTAACATTTGTAAGCCCACAAACAACATCCCAAGTGGGCGTAATATAAACAATTCTATTCTATCGTAATTACTTAAGAGTTTGAACAACACGATGCGTATGAAAAATAAATAAAAAATTGTAAAGCTTTTCGAGCCGAACACCCAAAAAAAAAGAAACTTCTTTTTATACCCTTCAACCATTTTAAATGGTCAAAAAAGGTATACTAACTTTGTTTGTATGTAACATCCAGAAGGAGACGTGGCGGATCCTACAAAGGGAATATAATCGTGCACATAATAATTTTATTCTTTATCAGAAACCTTATTTTTGTACAATATTTTTAAAGTATTTTTTCACAGAAGTCTTTCTTTTGCAATTGAGGAGCTTGCTGACCTCTCACAGCTGGGTCAGGAAAGCACTTTCGGCATGCAGAAGGTAGCCTTTATATGAAGTTATTAATTTCGAAACCGAGATCTACACGACGACACCAACTTCTCTTTGAATGTTACTTTACATTCTGATCGTGGCGCCATTTCACAGCTTTCGCAACTAAATATGCTTGTTGTAAAAATACCGAAAGGCTCACTGCCAGAAGATTATAATTCCTGGGTATTATCACATAGGCATAACGAGAGAATATTAAGTTGGCTGTGGCCAGACTACCCGATTGATTGATGGAAATAACATTAGCAGGACGAGAAAGTACATCTCCTGCACCGGCCAATGCGAGAATCTGGAGATGTTGAGACAGCATATATTATAAGCATATATAATAATTGATATTCCATATAGTAAACACATACCCACTTGCCCATTGGAGCCCAGAAAAATATAGTTTTTGGTCCTGCAAGATAAAATTGTGACTCAGTATCTTAAATTGTGTCATTCCCAGAATACACACCTGCATCAGCTTCCCAGAGTGGTCTAGCTATTTGGGGCACAAATTTGTCTACGGAATTAATGACAACATTGTACAGCTTCGATAATGGACCCTTTCCCTTCGACATTATTGTTGTGTCAAATTTAAAATAATTTCGAATAATTCTATTTTGAATGCATTACCGAAATTGCAATTTAAGAAATGTTATGGGGAATAAACTTATCGAACTAAAATTTGAATGTGTTGTAGATTTAACTCGGACGATTATTTCTAACCCACAATTTTGACAACTAATTCAGTTCTGAAAATAAATATCACATTCTGAGTACTCCCCGTTGGATCCCAAGTTGCTTTCCCACATATATATTAATTATTTAATTATTATAATTTGGATAAAGAGTTATTTAAAATAAAACAAATGCAAAAGTATTAATATTCGCTATAAATATCAAAATAATATAACTGTTCTCGATTCTCTCTACGCCAATTAATAGTCTTTGAGAGCAGAAAGCGTTGGGTAGGAACACCACGAAATGAACTGCCAATAGGCTATAGTTCTTTGGGATAATAACAACAGAATATCGAAACCAAATTAAATATGTAGTTGCGATGATTCCAGACTGATTAAGTGATACAAGGTGGGGCGGACGATTTAAAAGATCTCCCAAACCGGCCAGGACAAGAAGATTATACGAAAACATTATACAATCAGGAATTAATTCAATTTATACTACTCACACACTTCCCAAAAGGAGCCCAAAAGAAAACATTATTTGGTCCTACATAAAAATAATGTTGATGGAAGGAAATGAACCAAGAAATTGCCAGAATCTACGCACCTTCTGGAGCTTCCCAAAATGGTCGATCTGCTTGAGGCAATACTTTATCAACAGATAAATTAACAGCATTATACATTCCTTTTGACATTTTTTAGAATTTTGTTTATTTTTAATTATGTAAAATGTTTAGTATGTGAATATGTATGTGAGTGAATAAATAAAACATGCATATATACCTCATATATGTGAGAAAATATGAAAGTAAAATATTGACCTGCTTTACCGATAATTCAATATTTGATATTGCGCCAAGCAGAGTGTCATAACAAAGCTATCGATACTTGGCACACCGCATTCTTCTTTTTGATAACATGCAGTTATTTTACTGCTGCCCTGGTTTCTTAATCGCTGTTGTTTTCCCATCTCCAGGCCAAAGGCAAAAACAAACTTTAAAAATCCAAGCAAAATAATGTTACGAAATTTAAAGTGTTTCTATTTTAGCCGGTTAGTTTATTATGTGATGGTAAATTGTAATTAGATCTGAAATTTAATATCCCTATTAGAGTTAGTCAACCACTGTGTATAGTGGTGCCAAGGAAAAGCTTGAATACAACAACAGCAGGCGGCTCCGAGAAAGAACAACAACAACAGAGTGCGGAGACACTACGCGAAGTTAAACATCATGATAAGTTGGCTGGCGACTGGTGGAACAAGAATGGACCTATGGCAGCACTGCACGCTTTGAATGAGATCAGGTAAATTGTATATATTTGCAAATATCAGACAGTTTAACTTATCTGTTATATGCAGAGTTCCTCTGATACGCGATGGAATTGTGGCACGCGGCACAGTCAAGTCGAAGCTGATAAAAACAACAGAAGTGTTGAATGGACAACGTATTTTGGAGGTAGGCTGTGGTGCTGGTCTGTTGACAGAGCAACTGGCACGCCTGGGTGCCCAAGTGACTGGCATTGACCTAGGCGAAGAACTAATAAAGAAGGCTCGCTCGCATTTAACACAATGTAGTCACGAACTTTACTCGAAAGTGGAATACATAATGGAACCAGTTGAGCAACATGTCAAGTGCAATGGCGAAGCCTACGATGCTGTTGTTGTCTCCGAGGTGATAGAGCATGTCGTAGAAAAGGTGGCACTGCTGGAGGCTTGTGTACGCTCGCTCAAGCCCGGCGGTTCACTTTTTATAACGACACTCAACCAAACATTGCCCATGTGGATTGGGGGCGTCTTGCTGGGTGAATATGTACTGAATCTAGCGCCCAAGGGAACACACCACTGGGACAAGATGATCTCCCCCCTGGACTTGCAACGCATACTGGACACAAGTAGGCTTCAATACTTTAACTTCTTTACCTAAACTTTCATTGATTCCATAATCCTTATAGTGAACTGTCAGACCGTGCTGGTGAATGGCAGCACCTATGACTTCTGGCGTAACACCTGGCGCTGGATAAACTCAACGCAATTCTGCTATGCCCTGCAAGCTGTCAAGGAGGTCAAAGATGACTGCAGCAGCAGCAGCTAAAAGGGGTTTATTTAATAGCTAAATCATTATGTTTATTTACGTAGTAAAAACTGAAAATGTTTTGTTTATATATCATCGTCGTCATTGCGCGGCTTTTTGAACTGTGATTTCTTGTTATTTTGATCGGGATTTCGCTTGCGGAACTCTTTCTTTGTGTTGAACTTCTTCTGCATGGAGTTGCTGGCAGCCGGCGCTTTATTGGCATAGTATGATTCGGCCATCTCCTGGTCTGTAACTTCTTTGGGCTGCTCTGGCTTCGTTTGCGCCGCCTTTTCTTCGCGCTCCAACTCCAGAAGACGTTCAAGTTCTGGATTCATACCACGAAAGCTTAGACGACCCTCCATCAATCCTTCGCAGATTGAATAGCTTGGCTCGATGATGTAGTTCGAGTTGCTGTTGAGCATCTTGTCGTTCAGTTCGTTTGAGTATAAGGCACGGCTCTGTTCGTCATCTGCTTCCTTGGCCACTTTCACTTTGGTGCGTTGCATGAACTTCATGTCTAGGACTCCACGAGAGAGTCTGGGTTTCACTTTAGATGGCATTTTTAAAAATATAGTTTTTCTATCACGGTGCACGTTGTTTCAAAGTAGAATATGCAAGCAAAACAAACATAGAAGTAGGCATGTACAGTGTGACCAAGTAGCGAAATAAGAAACAGTATTTTCCTGCACGTGAAAGTGTCACTGAATGTAATTATTGTGACTGTTTTTAAATACTCGTAAAAGGAATATATATATAGGATTATTTACAGTGTTGAGAAATTTATATAATATTGAGTGGGCGCCTATTATCCCTTCGAATGAAGTAATCGGGGTATCGTTCCATAACTGTGTGATTGTTTTTGCGTGATATTTGTGTGTTCATGATTTTTCAGTGAATCAGATTGTTGTTGGGTTTATATTGATATTTTTATGGAAAATAATGAATGGGATTAAAATAATGATTATTATATAATACTAAGAGATGTAATTGTAACAAAAGTACATTGTCTTAATTGCATGCGTGACACGAAATTAAAGTACCTAAAGCGCGCGCCTCACAATACAAAAACGTGGCATTCAACAAAAATGTGGTTAGCCCACTTGACAGAAGTATTATCTGAACAATATAACATGTAGGTAAGTAGAAAACAAGTAAAGATATGAAGAAAACAATAAAAACGTGAAAATATAAGTAATACAAATAAAACACAAATGGAGTTATCGTTCGATAAATAAGGGCGGATTGTCGATAGTCATATCAATGTGTCTTCTGGTAGTAGCAAAATTATTGGGAAATGTGGGAATTATGCATAGTTGCCATAATTATATTAAGAATAAACAGTCTTTGTTAAAATCTTAATGTTTTTGGACCCTTAACAAAATTAAAAAAAATTGCGCCAAGCTTAATTCCTCGGCGAATTGTGGAGGTTCGTCGATAATTTTCGTTCGATGCAACCCTTGCGCAGTGCTGGGAGAATGAAAAAAGTGACATAAATGGCGGAATTGTGCTCAAGCGCCAACATTTGTATTTAATTGAGATTTATCATTAAAATAAGCAAAAATTTTCGTTGTTTAAACACGCAGCAATCCAATTGCAACTACAAATTAGCAACCAAGCATCCGGCAAAGAGTTCCATTTAATTGCGCGCCATGTACAAGCGTAAATCTACAAGTATAGTCCCGAAGCAGTGGATCACTGCCAGCAGCAGCAATAGCCCCGAAGTTGATGACTCTGTTAGTGCCCATGAGGAGGCGGATTCCAAGCAATATGGAACTTCACAAATCGAGCTGGGGCGGGAATATAAAAAATCGCAATCGCAGATCCCACAAAATCAACAACAACCAACACAATCGCAGCCCAGCAGTCAACAGCGCTCCGTGGGTTCTTTGGTATTATTGACCCAAAAATTTGTCGAGCTAATGAAACAGAATGGTGGCTCCATTGATCTGAAAGAGGTAAGACACATACAATAACGAAGATTCAGAATTGAATATACTATGTTCTTTCGCAGGCAACAAAGATTTTGGATGTACAAAAGCGACGTATCTACGATATTACGAATGTCCTAGAGGGTATTGGCCTGATTGATAAGGGACGGCATTGTTCACTTGTTCGTTGGCGGTAAGCTTTCCATAAAAATTGTTGAGAATAAGATGTACATGTCATGACCAAACATGGTACTTATATATGATATCTATATATAATGGTGTTGGTTATAAATATAATTAAAATTCAACATATTTACATCTTCTTTAGCGGCGGAGGTTTTACTAATGCAAAAGATCGCAAAGATTACGACATTGCCTGCGAGCGCACAGATCAGCTGAAATCGTTGGAGGAAGATTTGGATAAGCAATTAGAGTACGCTCAGCGTAACTTGAATTACATTATGCAAGATCCGACAAATCAATCATATGCGTATTTAACGAGAGATGACTTACTTAATATTTATGGTGATGATTCCGTTTTTACTATACCAAATTATGACGACGAAGTGGAAATAAAGCGCAGTGACGTAAGTAGCCCGCATTTAGATCCGATTTATACCAGTCATTACTCATGCTCTTATTCCACAGAATGAACTGAGAGTCTCGCTGGATAATGGCAGCACAATCGACATACGTTTAGTTACGAACCAGGGTAAGGGTACAGCCAATCCCAATGATGCTGATGGACTGTTCGATGATCGGCATTTAGATAACACACCCTCGCCATCATCATCTCCGACACACTGCAGTGACGTGGGCACAGGTACTGGCAACGTCATTAAGGACGAGCATACATACTCCTGTAATCCCGAGATGAAGGACGAGATGAAGCAGCTTGAAAACGAACTTACAGCGAAAATAATCTTTCAGAACTATTTGGCTGGCCACTCGCTGCGAAGATTCTTTCCCGATGATCCAAACTTAGGTAATATATGGTATTAATTGTATATATAATCAATCTGTAATAAACGTTTTCCCTTATTTTAGAAAATCCGCCACTTGTGCAGCTAAACCCACCACAAGAAGACTTCAATTTTGTGCTGAAAAATGACGAAGGCATCTGCGAACTCTTTGACGTACAATGTTAGAATCAAACATGAGCTAAGATGGGCTCGTGGTTGTATGTGGCCGAGTGCGTTGTGCAAATATTTAAGATTAGTAAAATTCTGACCTTTAATATTGTTTTATAATGTAGAAATTTTAAATTAGATTAATTGTAAAGTACTTTTGGGCCAATTAATAAGCGTCAATCGTATTCATGTATGTACATCTCTGTATATGCTGTATATGACTCCATGATATCGTGTAAGCCATCTACGATGTTTTGAAAATAATAAAAAGGCTTTTTACAAGTTACTTGTTTTTATTTACCTTGAATTGATTTATATTTATGTGTACGTTGTGTTGGTACCAGATGAGATCGTACCTATTAAGGCAGATGGTAGAGTTGTGGGACTTGGCAATTGTGTTCTTAAGTAATTTGCAAAGCAATATATTACTGCTTTAAAAGGGCCCCTTCATTATGAGCGCGCCAATTAGCTAGATATGTGCAAAAATTATAATTTCAACTAAGTATCGATATACATTATATGAGACCGATATGATTTGGCGGAACTTTTGATAAGAAGGTGAATTATTTGTTTAATTTGCACAATAAATACTAATTCATTAATTTGGAATCGAAAAGAAACATTTTCTGTTTTGATTCATTTCGGTTCTTTTTTGCTTTGTTTACGTTTGCCTTGCAAAAGGGGAGCGTTGTAAATGAACCACATTTAGGCACTTGTAGTTCACTCCTTGAACTTGCGATTCGATAAAACCTGTGTACATAACGGCACTTGTTAAAAAGCGCGCACGCAATTCCTGGCACTTAAAACGTTTTGTGAAAAAGATTTATTGGCGTTGGGCTATAAAAGACAAGATGCGACGCCGCGATATTGCCCGACTGTGGGCGCAGATCGTGAATGAATTGGGCGAGGACAAATATACATCAAAACAATGGCAAGAATTCTACGAAGATTTCTGGAGGTGCATGCTGTCAAATTCAGAGCCATTTATCCGCACTGAAAGCGTAAGCACCCCCAAAATATTTTAAATTTTTCAATATGTTTATTTTAAATGAATAGATCGAATCGTTTATGAAGAAAGCAAAGAAGTCGGACTACGAAGTCGATCGGTCGAGCGCCAAACTAAGCGAGAATGAGCCTCTCTCGTTATGGAAAAATAAGCTAAAAAGAGAAGCGCTGTCGGAATCAGTTAGTGTGGAGCTCAAGAAGTCACTAAAGGACGACAAGCTTGAGTCTAAAAAAGTAATTAAGCGTAAACGCAAACCTCCAACAAATGATGTGAACAGGTTATCCAAAGAGCAGACCAAGAAGAAGAAAACTATAAATGAAAAGAAAGAAACAAAAGTAGAGAAACTACAAATAGTTACTAAGCAGGATACAAAGGTACGTAATCTGAACTTTTCGGAACATAAATCCGTATTTAACATTTTATTTTCAACAGAAGGAATGTAAATCTAAATGGAGAATCGAAAATAAATCTACTCAGCAATCCTCAGACAACCAGAATGTAGAGACAAAGAAACGCAATACCAAAAAGAAATCAACAACAAAGGCACAAATTCCAAACTTGGCAAAGGAAGAGAAAATTATTTTGAAAATTTCTAAAGTTCAAATGAACCAAACAAAACAACCAGACGAAGTAAGAACAAGTAAAAAACAGGTGAAAAAAATTGAGACACAACAGCAATCGAAGTCAAAATTGAAACGTGCGAATCGTAAATCGCAATCAAAACATGAGATCGTAGTATGTTCGTGCCTAGAGTTATTGGCTCCTAATCATTTTCTTTTGTTACCGCAGATAAATGCAAATAAAGAAGAGGCACACAAGCTCCCAACTGCAATCAATTTGAAGATTAATACCGTCAACGTACCATCGGCACTGCTAACGAACACCAGAATGTCAACAGATGGTGATGCAGAGAACCTAAGCTTTCCGAAGTTTAGAAATTCTGAAGAACAGCAAGTAGATGTGCAAAACCGTGACCTTAATCAGACAGAAATATGCGAAAATCCTATGAAAACTGACAAATTAATAGATATATTTACCGAACCAGATTATGAGATTGATGTCGTGTTACTCGATGATCCAATTTTGTCCAGTCCGCTGGCTGATCAAGATGATATATGTAAATTGTTAAATAATGAAAATAACGTTGGATTGCCGAAGTTGGTTGATACCATCGTCGATGATGATGAAACCGCGGAAGAGGGCGTCGAGGAAATCGATCTGTACTTGCGGAGCTTTACGGACAAGACGCCAAGTGAAATTGATCGGGAGATCGCTACATCAACGGAGTTCTTTAATAATTTGTCCGGTTCAACTACAGACATTAATAAGACTCCACTAGAACTGGATGCATTAATGCAAGATGTATTAAATTATGACGAAGATGACGACGATATCATTTCGGTAGCTACGTCTTGGGATTTAGATAATGAGAATAATTTACCGGCGGAGTCAATTGAAGAACAACCAATACTGAAAAACGTGGTAACTAAATCAGGCAAAGAATTAACACGAAAAGAACCTCAAAATCAAAAAGAAGTTAAATCTCATCTAAGTGAACTGCGAAGCTTTCGTATACCCAGACAAAGTGCAAGCACCACAGTGTCCCCAGCAGAGGAACTCCAAGAAGAAAAAGGACAAAAATCTATCGAGAAACATCAAGAACAACCCCAGAATAACAAGCTAGAACCTCAAGTACAGCAACAAAAACAACCTGCAAAGATTGTAAACTGGCGAAAAACTACAAATGGAACTGCTGCAAATCCTTCTGGACAAGAAGCACCTGTATTTGCGCCACCATATCGTGTGCCTGCGGAGCCAACGTCGGTCTCCATTGTATATCAAAACAATGACAGTAAGGCCACAATTTTCGGGATCAAGTGTTGGCGCTTCCTCGTCGCACGCTGTGCGAAAACTAATTGCAATCACAGGCTGAATAGCGTTGGTGAGGTACAACGACGTCTCGATCAGATGAATAAGATGCAGCTTTGCGGCACTTACAGCTTCGTTCTGCGCTACAGCTTGCTCTTCAAGACCTATTTCGGATTGTTTGCCAATGTGTTCGGTGGTCGCTTGATGCTCACACATTTGGTTAATATGATTCAAGACTGTGGTCTTTATATGTCGCTGAGTGCTCCTTTACTAAATGATATATTTCATGTGCTGTTGCGTTATCAGATGTCGCCGGAATTTGCGGCCGGGCACTTCATGAAACATCTATGGAAACCGAATAATGCAGCCATGTGTTCAGAACTGACTCGACAGTTGCTACGTATCCTGTCGCAAGCCGATTGGTACAATTACATGGAGAACCTGGAACAAATTTTTAATGTCGAAAAGTTTCCCATACCAGGAGACTTTCTTACGTCGATTGCTCGCGATGCTGTTACCAAGAATCAGCCCATGCTCATTAGCAAAGCGTGGGAACTGGTACTTTTTAATCCAATTGGTGGGAATGCAGATACATTGAGCTCGGTAATTGAAATTCTGAACTCTTTTGGACAACCACAGCAGCAGCTGCCACCTATGCAGCAGCAGCAACCTATGCAACTACAGCAGCAGCAGCTCATTCAACTCCAGCTCCAGCAGCAACAGCTCATGCAATTCCAGCGGCAGCAACAGTTTCTTCAACTGCAACAGCCACCCAGACAACATAGGCTGCAGCAACGACGAAACACAGACATGCCAAGATTGCCTCAAAATCCGCAAAGATTTTATATTCGAAGGGGTCGGGAGATCTGAAAGAGTTCTCAAATGACTATGCGTAAATGATATTTCCACTTGATTTCTTATTACACACTACTATGGACATTAAGCTGTTGAACAGCAATCGGTAAAGATTTTTGTTTTTTCCTGTTTATATTATGTTGAAGTCTTACACAAATAAACTGTGTATTTCATATGCATTTATATCTCTAATTTATTTATATATTCTTAAAAATACTTAAGGCTAGTTCCTCCTCTTGCCACGGTTCCAATTCTTTTTGGCCCCGCCGCCACCACCACCGTGTCCCCCGCCGGGCTTGCCACCTTTTCCCATGGGTTTCATGCGTTTACGTGCTCCGGTAAATTGTTCGGAGTCATCGATATCGGCAGCTGTGCGTTTGTTACCCTTTTTCCCCTTATAGCGCTTACTCTCCTCCAGATCTTTGAGTTCCAGTTTAGCTGTGCGCTGTGCCTCAGCCACGCGCTCCTGCAACGCCATCACTTCATCCTCCTCGCACTTGTAAAGGGGCAACTGTTTGCCCAGCAGATGCTCGATACGCTGATACAGCTCAATGTCGTATTGACTAACTATTGTTATGGCCTGGCCAGAACGACCAGCACGTGCGGTACGACCAACACGATGTATATAATCTTTGCTGTGCGTTGGTATATCAAAGTTAACCACCACATCCACGTGTGGAATGTCCAGACCACGGGATGCCACATCTGTTGATATGAGTATGGAACGATTTTTCGCCTTAAACTTGTTCAGAGCTGCCAAGCGCTTATTCTGTGACATCTGGCCGTGCAATGGGATGGCGGCCAATCCCAGGGCGCGCAACATTAGCGCCGTCTTGACGGTGTTATTACAGGTACTGCAGAAAATCATGAAGCTATTGCCAGCCAACTCGTTCAATATGTGCACCAGATACACGTCTTTGTACTTAACAGGTACAAACAGGTAGTACTGCTGCAGCTGATCAACTGTTTGGTATTTGTTTGACACCTCCACCTTAACGGGATCTTTTAACGAGGCTCGCTGCAGTTTCTTTACTTTCTTCGTCATCGTTGCACTGAACAGAAAAGTGCGACGCTCTCGCGGCAGCACCTTTAATATCTTGTCCAGCTCAACCTCAAAGTCCATATTGAGTATGCGATCGGCTTCGTCCATAACTAAATATTTGATGGCTTTTAAATTGAAGCCTTTTAGGTTCTCTAAATGATCGACGAGGCGACCAGGTGTGGCAATAATAATGTGAGGTTTCTTTGCCAGTTGCAATCCCTGGGCTACCATGTCCATGCCACCGACCACAACACAGCATTTGATGCCGATTCCGCTGCCTGTGGAAAAGCAAAAAAAAAAACAACAAACTTAATTCTATGAATAAATTTAACTTATGTCGGGGAAAACAGTTTACCTCAGAGGTAGTGACGAATAAAGAAATAATAATTTCATATTTTCGTTTAAGAACATAAAATCAATAAGGGTTTAACATCATTGTGATCATTTTAATCATATATCTATATATCTTCACACTTACCCAATGCCTCAAATTGTTCTCCGATTTGGAAAGCCAATTCACGCGTTGGCGTCAGAATAAGAGCGAAATATCTCTGGGGATTCTCGAGCAGGGAGTGCAGGATGGGCAATGCGAAAGCGCCTGTCTTGCCAGAACCAGTTTCGGCCAAACCGATTACATCTTTGCCTTGCAGTGCAACAGGTATTGCCTCTTTTTGGATCTTCGAGGGTGCCTTCCACTTCAGTTCTTCGCACGCCTTGCACAGCGTTTCGTTCAGACCCTAGACGGCACAATTTAATTAGAGTGTGAATATAACAATATTGCTAGAGAGACTTACTAGATCTTTCCATGTAAGTTCCTTTTCGGCATTGGTTTTATCTTCAGCATCCCCATCCGAATCACTTTCCTCTTCCTGCTCTGCATTTTCAACGTCATCTTCCTCTTCGGCGTCTGTGTTATCCTGTTCTTCCTCGCCACTCAGATCCTCTTCACTTGTTTGAGATAATGCTTGTTCGTCTTCTGAAGTTGCCGACATTTTGTTACATATTTTTTATGCTTTGCCTTGCGAATATTACCAGTCGCTACACGTGCTCGAGCAGAAAAGAAAAACCAAGAGATGCCTACTAAGTCTATCACAATAAATCGATAGCGATATATGGTATTTTTTTGGGCTGACAACTCTGCTTGGCGAACACCGATATATCATGCCGATATTTTACAAAGAAATTAAAACAATTTAAAATATTTCGTTTGTTCA
Organism: Zaprionus davidi; assembly: GCA_018903715.1. NCBI lineage: Eukaryota > Metazoa > Arthropoda > Insecta > Diptera > Drosophilidae > Zaprionus > Zaprionus davidi. The sequence goes on from JAEIGL010000006.1 coordinate 8,844,581, forward strand.
TAACAAGAGTAAAAAATGTACAGTCAATATAAATTAATTTAAATACAATTTCTGAATATCGATAGTATTTTTATCAATTTGAACTAATATGTATTTAATCGCTGGTATGCAATCGGTGGTATCTGAAAAATGACACAATCGATACTACCATCGCTTACATTGCAGCACTATCGTGAACAACTAATTTACACGACAAAACGAAGTTAAAAATAACAAAAAATAAGTGTTCAAATGAAAAGTAAGCCCATGCACGAACACTTTATACAGCAGACAAAAACAGAAAGAAGTTCAGAGATAAATCAATATTAACAATTTCCAATACAGTGGAATTTCCGATTAACCAACCAAAACGCCCACCAAATAGTATACGGCAAGAAATCTGCAAGAAATGAAGCATTTTAAAGATTAGAGTGTAAACTTTTTATCTGCTGCAATTAATTTTTATATTCAAACAAAAGTTTTCAAGTTATTTGATAAGTTTTTAACGGTTTTTTTACTTTGCTTATGCATTTTAGGTAAACCATAAAAATCCATTGTGAAAATTTGTGGGGTGGTGGGAGTAAAACGGATACTCAATAGTAAAAGAGCGTAAGCCAGTGCGAGAGTGAGTGAGAGTGTGTGTGTGTGCAGTGAAGGAGCATGACATGTATTTGATGTGTACTCAGCGGCCGAAGAGAGCGCATTAAACAAGAACAAACACACACACACACGTAGAGGAACAGGCGCACGCACACACACACAACTGGGGCAAGTTTGTTGTGGGGGAGTCAGAGTCGGTTACGAGAAATACACACGCCGTAGAAGGAGAGGGAAGGCAACGGCAACGGAAAACGAGAAAGAAGAAGACGGTGAAAAAAGAATATTGCGAAAAGAAAAACTAAACTTGCACTCCGAGTACACTTGAAAAAACGGACAAGGGAGGAGGCAGAACAAAATGAATCCACCGGCGGCAGTAGCAGATGCCTGGGCTGTGACCCAACGTGAAAAACTGAAGTATCAGGAGCAGTTCAAAGCGCTGCAACCGCAGGGCGGCTTTGTGACCGGGGCCCAAGCGAAAGGATTCTTTTTGCAGTCGCAGTTGCCGCCTCTGATCTTGGGTCAAATATGGTGAGTCAGTTATTTGTTTTATTATTCGTATTGGATTTTGTACGAAAGGCGTTAGCACTACAGATAAGAATACATAGTATATGTACGTATTTATGTGCTGTCATACATGCACACACACATAAATACCGTTTCCTTTTGATATGTCACTTAGTATATAAAGCATTATCAAGCATACATACCATAATAGCACAGAACTGTGTATTGTCCTGATTGTATATTAATAATTATATATGTAATTATACATATAATATTGTTATATTTATTGTGTGGGAAATGTAGTGCGACCTTGTATTCTATCTATTGTACCCCCGCTGGGATTATAGCCTCGCTGTGAAATCCAGTTATTCTAAGGAAATCTATAAGTGCAGCAAGCCTGGTATTCGCTCTCAGTCTTATTTTTGTCTCTTCTGAGCTGAGGTATTCCCCGAGAGTGTTTCTAATAGTATACAATAACTAACTATGGTTAATTTATTTATCTCCATTTCAAAATTTCATATAATCAGGCAGTTTACTCCATATATATAACATATTTAATCCCCCACGACTCACATAATTTCCGAAATCGTCTCATAGGGCACTTGCTGACACGGATTCCGATGGCAAAATGAACATTAATGAGTTCAGCATAGCCTGCAAGCTGATCAACCTCAAGCTACGCGGCATGGAGGTGCCCAAGAAGCTGCCACCCACACTTCTAAGTTCTTTAACCGATGCTGGCATAGTAGGCGGGCCCACGCCCACAATGACACCGCGTGGATCAACTAGTTCGATGAGTCCCATTGCCGCCGCTCTGCCAGCAATGCCAGCTGTTCCAGCCCCAGTGCCCGTGGTGCCAGTAGCAGTAGCAGCCCCAGTTGCTATTGTGCCGCCTCCGGTTGCTGTTGTTGCTCCTCCGGTTGCCGTTGCTGCTGCAGTGCCCGCTGCTATTGTCTCGCCACCGCAAAGCAATCCACCTAGTCGTCATATGTCTATTTCGGAGCGCGCACCATCTATAGAGTCACCGTAAGTTTCAAAAGAATTGCATAATGTGTATGTTCTTTTTATTGATTCGCACTTCCTCCTTCAATCTCTAGTCAAGCGGAGTGGGCTGTGCAGGCGGCACAGAAACGCAAATACACGCAGGTGTTCAATGCCAATGATCGCACGCGTTCGGGCTACCTCACAGGCGCCCAGGCACGCAGTGTCCTAGTGCAGAGTAAACTTCCACAAGTGACATTGGCGCAAATCTGGACACTGGCCGATGTGGATGGCGATGGACGTCTTAGCTGCGATGAGTTTATTTTGGCAATGTTCTTGTGCGAGAAGGCAATGGCTGGCGAGAAGATTCCCGTCACTCTGCCGCTTGACTGGGTGCCGCCCAGTTTGCGTAAGATCAAGTCGCGACCAGGCTCTGTCTCGGGTGTGTCGTCACGTCCTGGTTCACAGCCCGCATCGCGACATACTTCGGTATCATCGCAGGGCGCGATCTCAGACGCAGATCCAGCAGCGGGCTTGCCGCAAAGTAAGCAAGGAGATAACAGATTTTCAACTAGATATATATGTATATATTTTTGTTTAATTCCAGCTTCATTCGAAGACAAGCGTAAGGAGAACTATGAGAAGGGAAAAGCGGAGTTAGATCGCAGGCGCAAGCTGATAGAGGATCAGCAGCGCAAAGAGCGTGAGGAGCGTGAACGCAAGGAGCGCGAGGAGGCAGATAAGCGGGAGAAGGCGCGCCTGGAGGCAGAGCGCAAACAGCAAGAGGAATTGGAGCGACAGTTGCAGCGACAGCGTGAAATCGAGTTGGAAAAAGAGGAGCAGCGTAAGCGTGAACTGGAGGCTAAGGAGGCCGCTAGAAAGTGGGTTTTTAACTAACTAACAAGCAATAGTTTTACTGACCTGAATACACTCCTTTTTCAGGGAGCTAGAAAAGCAGCGTCAGCAGGAATGGGAACAGGCACGCATTGCTGAAATGAACGCACAGAAGCAGCGGGAGCAGGAGCGAGTACTCAAGCAGAAAGCACATAATACTCAGCTCAATGTGGAGCTCAGTACGCTGAATGAGAAGGTGAGGGAGATTTAAGAGTTGTAAAAAGGACAAGCAGGATTCTTATTTAACTCCTCTTTGCAGATCAAGGATCTTTCACAGAAGATTTGCGATACACGAGCTGGCGTTACCAATGTTAAGTCGGTTATCGATGGAATGCGCACACAGCGTGACACTTCAATGAGTGAAATGGCCCAGCTCAAGGTGCGCATCAAGGAGCAGAATGCTAAGCTGTTGCAGCTAACGCAGGAGCGCGCTAAGTGGGACGCTAAGAGCAAATCTAGCGGTGTTTCCGTCGCAGGGGATACTGCCCAACAGGAGCAGCTTACTGCAGCGTTTGCACATAAACAGGTGAGCAAACTATATTGACAAATGTGGAGAAATCTCTAATACGACTACTCCCCCTACTGCGTAGTTGCTGATTAAGCAAATCAAGGACAAGGTGGAGAACATAAAGAAGGAGATCGAATCCAAGAAGGAGGACCTCAACTCAAACGACGTGACAGTGCAGGAGTTAAAGGCTGAGCTCTCTGCTTTGATCACCAAGTGTGAGGAACTCTACAAGGAGTACGATGTGGAGCGTACTTCAGTGTTGGAATTGAAGTACAATCGAAAGAACGAAGCATCAATTAGTGCCAGCTCTGCCTGGGACACTGGCAGCGCTTGGGGCTCGACAGCCACCAGTGCGCCAGCTGCTGTTGATGCTTATGGTAGCTATGGATTAAGCGATGACACAGCAGCTGCTACTGCTGCAGTTGGAACTGTGTCAGAGGCAGCACCTGCTGTTGATCTCAGTGGACCGGCACCGGAAGGCTTTGTAAAGTACCGGGCCGTCTATGAGTTCAATGCGCGCAATACTGAGGAAATCACGTTTGTGCCAGGTGACATAATTCTAGTGCCGTTGGAGCAGAATGCTGAGCCTGGCTGGCTAGCAGGCGAGATAAATGGCCATACTGGCTGGTTCCCCGAATCTTACGTTGAGAAGCTGGAGGACGAATCAGCAGTACCGGCGGAGGTAGCTGATGCTGCGGCTCAACTCGCGACCGTGAGCGACGGCTTCAATGACGAGGCCAAGGTCTTGGCGGCGGCGGAAACTGAGCTGGCAACGACAGCAGCTGTAGCGAGTGGTGATGTAGAATACTATATAGCCGCATATCCTTATGAATCAGCCGAAGATGGTGACCTTAGCTTTGGCGCTGGCGAAATGGTTATGGTCATCAAAAAGGAGGGTGAATGGTGGACGGGCACCATTGGCAATCGCACGGGCATGTTCCCATCGAACTATGTGCAGAAGGCGGATGTGGGCAGCACAACAACTCCTGCTGCTACTGCTGAGGTTGCTGCTTATCCGGCTGCAATTGCTGCTGCGCTTGAGGCTGCTGAGCAGGTGAGTGAATAAGAAAAAGAAATAATTAGCGCGCACCTAGCTGACGTGTGTTGTTAACCATCCATCTGTGCTCATCTACTAATCCTAATGCTTTTCATGTGCTAAAACAACCAACTCCTATCCAAAAACAAAAAATCATCCTGTCATGCTGCTCGTGCTGTCCAGGAGGTCACCGTCAATGGCAGCGCTGCCTTTGTCGCTGAGCCAGAGATACAGCCGCAGACACAGCCACAGACACTGACACAGCCACAGCAACAGGCACAACAATCACAACAAGAACCACAGCAGGCACAGCCCAAGCCAGAGCCCGTTGAGCTCGAGGAGTCGCATACTAACGAAGATCTCGACACTGAAGTATCGCAGATAAATACGCAGTCCAAGTCACAGAACGAACCGGCAGAGAGCTACAGCCGGCCCATGTCACGCACTTCTTCCATGACACCCGTAAATAGTTGACTTGCATTTTATTTTATGCAATTTGCAATTTTCTTTTCTAGTAAACTAATTGAGATATCCGACATTTACTTTACAGGGTATGCGCGCCAAGCGTTCGGAAATAGCACAAGTTATTGCGCCCTATGAAGCCACAAGCACTGAGCAGCTTTCGCTAACACGTGGTCAGTTAATAATGATACGCAAGAAGACCGACTCGGGCTGGTGGGAGGGTGAGCTGCAGGCCAAGGGCAGGCGCCGTCAGATTGGTTGGTTCCCTGCTACCTATGTGAAGGTGTTACAGGGAGGACGCAACAGTGGACGCAATACACCCGTCTCGGGCAGTCGCATTGAGATGACCGAGCAGATTTTGGGTTTGTGCAAAATTCTTTAATGTCTAAACACTTGAATACGCCCCCTAACATGTTACTTGTTATTCGCTTGCAGACAAAGTAATTGCCCTGTATCCGTATAAAGCACAAAACGATGATGAGCTTTCATTCGAGAAGGACGACATTATTAGTGTCCTGGGCCGAGATGAGCCGGAGTGGTGGCGTGGCGAATTGAATGGGCTGTCTGGATTGTTTCCAAGCAACTATGTGGGTCCCTTTGTGACGTCTGGTAAGACAGCGAAAATGAATGGCACAAAGACACAGTGAATCTCACACGACAACCGACTTGTTGCCTCGTCTCCTACTCCTCCCTACCATGACGACGTTTTACAAAACGCTCTCTGTCTCCACACAAAACATTCCAATATATTATTTGTATTCCCCGTTTAATTCCTTTGCTTTTATATCGAATAAGTAACGCCAATATGTTCTCGCCAATCCCCTCCAGCCCCATCTTGAATTATTATTAATTTCTTTGATGTTTAGTTGTAATTTGTTGCAATATCCATTCTCAATTGATGATTATGTATCCTTTGTTAATTGTTATTATTTAGTTGTTTAGCAATTATTTCATTTTAAGTAAAAGAGCTTCTGCCTCCGCATTGTATCATTGTATAATTGTATCCCCTTGTTAGCCAATCTCTAGCTTTAATTGATATTGATTTGCATTTGAATGCACACATACGTACACTTACATATGTATTTAATAGTCCATTTATTTTGTATTTATTTTGTGTATTTTTATTACATACAATTACAATTATTTATACATATCACACGTTTAATCTGTATATAAACAAAATGAAATTCTACAAAACTAAATGCAATTTTAATCTTCACTCTTGCTTTGCGACGCATCACAGGAAACGTATAACGAGCCATCGGTTTCGGTCTCGAAGCGACGTTAGGAGTACGTCTCACACAACAACAACAACAACAATCTTAACAATAAAAGCAGCACATGCTTGATAAGAAGTCAACTAAATATTAAGTTCAAAATTATGTGAAATTATCTAAATGTAGTTGGAAGTTTATCAAAAGTTCATATTAGTTACAATTCAGCTTGAGATCGAAGAGATTTCAGAATACCCAATTGGAAATATCATTTATTTTATGAACGTCAGCATCCTCAAAAACATGAACAGTTAACAGATTTTCATATTATTTCACAGTATTCTCGCTTTAGGCCATTTCGACCAATAATTAGGATGCATATTAGTTTCATGTTCGACGGAATTCATGCAGAGAATTCTTGCTGAGTAAGGAAAGATTAGATAACACTATATTATTCTCATCAAATCAAATGGCAACTTTGAATCTCATAAAAGTAATCAATCAAATTACCATTTCAAAAACGAAAGCGAAATCAAGTGTTACAGACATATTTCAAAGTATATTATATATAACATATATAAAATATGCATAATTACATGAGAAATACATACACATTATATATCAATTTTGTTGTTCTAGATGTGTTTTTGAAGCCAATACTGAAAACTCTATAAATGAAACAAAGTTTAAAGTGTTTTTTCCCCAGAGAGTTACCTAAACGAATAATACATATACTAAATGCCTATAAAGATGGTTTACTGTGTTTTCCAATAATATGCATATTATATTTGTATATATAAATATACACAAATCTATTTAAAGCAAAATATATTTAATATTAATTGTTAACTAAATACTAAGCATGATGACCATTCCCTGTCAAAAAGAGATCTAAGATAACCATGCGTAACCCCGCAGCTTTCATAGAACAACAGTATTGCTCTACAATAATAATCATAATTATAATGACACCTTCAACTGCTTCTCTTTAGTTAAAGGACTTTAGTTCTGTTTATATGAATACTACTTTAAGCGCTTATCTCAACTGCCATAACTGTATTAGTTCTTAATGTTTCGTATAGTTTCAATGCTAGTGTTTACAATCTAGAGTTCTGTGTGGATTTCCAGAGTATTGTATAAAATGGATATTGTATAAAGCTTGTGTGGAGCGTGGAAAGTCATGTACTCGTATAAGGACTTCAACTGCATCAATATGTTACTCATGTTATGTTCTGTTATGCTGTGCGTCAGTTCAATGCTTATTGCAACAGTTAAACTAGACCATCTTCAAATTGTACTCGTAATATAAAATCATACATATAATCATTATTATATATACTGTATCTATGATATATCTATTGATATATAGAACCCACTCTCAATTGCCTTTCAAAATGATATCCAGTAAATCAGACGTTAATGATTCTTACTCATAACTTGTTATTGAAAACATATTTATACATATGAGCGTCTATATAGCTAAAACTGTAGCTAAACATTACAAAATCAAAGCCGAAATCCATTGGATTCTGATTGACCAGGCAATTCCAATTTGGTTAGAGTATGCACATTAAAAACATTAATATAATCTACATACATACATATATATTTATGTAGCTATTGTTGGTTTGAAAGCTATATATCCACGTACATCATATATATACTTATATATATATATATACATTTAGTAAATGCTAAATACTTCTTTAGTAAAATGTTGACTAGAGGCCGTTTTCTGTTTACGATATATGATACTACGTATGAGATGCACACACTTCTTATATATAGAGCCTACGATGAACACAGACAAACATAACATACATATAATACATATACATACACAAAATGCTCATATACGCGTATTTGTTTTAATCGTTAAAGAGTTCATGAATTTAACTAAGAAGTAAATAATACAAAATATTACTAATCTAAATCGAAAGATAAATATGATAAAATTATCAATAAAATTCGATGTACGCATTAGCTAGCACAGACACTCACACTCTGACACACTTTAAATGCGAAATGGTGACCATCGATATACATATTTACCTACATATATATATACAGACACGCATATACACCATATAAGGTATGTACCCCCGAAACTTGAACTTGGGTTCTGAGATATGAGTTCATACATACCTATAATACCTACATACATACATACACCAACACTTGCATAAATGACATACTTATATAGTATATAGACAGAGTTCTTAAAGAAATGCAAACCACAAACAAAAATATATATATATATATATACCAAACCAATTAAACTATATCAGTTTCAAAAGAAAGCTAAAAGAAGATAATTAAATAAATGTATAAACGGAATTTCAAACAACAAACCAAAAAGACTATAAATTTTAATTCTCAATTCTCTAGATATTCGTTCTGATACTGTACTTACGCAGAGCCCCAAGGACCACCCAATACTACGAATGGAAGAAGTTTCTTCCTGCGACTATGGCAATACTGGCGTGGCACGACAGCCTCCAATCGCAATCCCAGTCCCGACGATCAACTGCATGGCACGATCATATCATATCATATTACGGGCCGCAACAATGGTCAGTTAATGGGTAATGCCGATGTTCGGTTTGAGTGCAGCGAGGCGATGGTCAGGACCGAGAATAGTTGGCTGGGTCGAGATTTTATCTTGGACTGTCTAAGGTCCAGACCAAAACGAAGTCCTATGATGTGGCGTTGTTGGTGCTAGGAGATCCCCCCACCGATTGAAATGGATAATTAAATTTGATTTTCATTTGCATTTATTTTTAGTAAAATTTCACTTAGACAATATTTAAAATCAGTTTAACAGTTTACAATTTAATTTTTATGTTTTATTTATTTAATTATTTTTTATTCGGCATTAATTTTGTTTGTGTTTTTGTTTGCTAAATATGTTGGTGAGTTTTCTATTTTAATCTTGAATTAGTTTTTGCTATCAATCAATTTATTTTAGTTCTTTAAATATGCACAACTTAAGGCCTACAGTATGAAAATTTCAAACGTTTTCGCTTTCTAGTTTTGTTTCTATTTGTATTTTGTTTTTAATTTGTTTATTTTATGCATTTAAGCAAATTGTATGAGCGGCGCTTTTTTATATAAAGTGATTATAGCACGAACCGTTCTAATTGAGAGTCTCTAGTTCAGACAGATTGTGCATAATGCCAAGTTTATATAGAAAACGCGCTCATAGATAACACAGCTCTGATTATTTCTTTGTTTTCTTTTGTTTTTATTTTTTGAAATGACAATTTACAGAAATTCCCACTGGAATCGCGAATTTCTCGTAGCTTTTTATTGTCTTTCGTAAGTAATTCGATTAACTAAACCGGATTGAGTTAAGGGATCTCTATATATGTGCATATTTATGTTGCACAAAAGGCAATTTCTTGGAGAACTTACACAACAAAGTTTGTACCTAAAATAGTCTGAGGAGGAATATGAAACTATAATCATTTTGTGATACAAAGCGCGTTTTGGAAAATGAAAACTGGAGGTGTTTGCTGGTTATATTTTGTTGTTTGCTATTCAATGTTAATACGACTACTGTTTCAGCTCTTCAAGCCTATTCGTTCGATCTATGCACTATATTCATGCAGTCAAGTGTGCCACGCCTTTCTCTCGTCTCTATACAATAGGTTCTCACTTCGGTTCACATCGTAAATGTTTACAAAAATAATTTATAAATTACCTAACTCTCTCGCTGGCATACATCATACATAGTCAAATGTATGGTTCGTATGTGCATTAACTATTAGTTTCGCTTGTTTCTATTATATTTATTATATTTTTAGGTTTTCGACTTTGCTACATTCATTCTTCTTCTATTTATGATACACTGTCCGCTATGTAAATGGTTTTTTTAAATTGAACTAAACTTGCGCTTGCGTACCGTTATATAGTGTTATATATATCGCATCGTGATTAGAATACAAAATTTGCCTAAAATAAAAAAAAAACTTAAGCAGAACTTTGGCTACATTGTTGTTGTTGTTAATAACTATTACACAATTGTTGCTGGAACACATTAGTATGAGCTACTTAAATGTACAATATACATAAGTTAGCTGATCAGTTGACAAAGAAATTGAATCGTTGGAAAGCAAGAAGACAGCTGCGGAAACGGAAATCGAAATTACTTTGCTAACTCATACAGTAATTTTCTTGTTTTTCTCTTCACTTCTTCCTCTTATTATATATACAATTTGTTTGCGATACTTTTGGCTGTTTATCGTTAAGTATAAAGCTATTTGTTTTAAACCGTTTTGCGAATATTATTTTCTTCTTTCTAGTTTTTAGGCATATTTGTCATTAGACCCAAAATTTAAGTACATATGTTAATGCGGGGGAGTTAGTAGAACATCTCGTACTGAAAGAGGCGTTTAAGACTGGCAGGACGCCTCCACCTACCACCAGTCCGAGCATTTGCATCCTCATTCGCAACTCAAATGATGCTTTCATCGTTTTTGCGCATCAAGCGAATGCTTGTCGTTGTGGTCGTTCCCGCCGCACCAGAGCCTGCTCCTGGTCCTGACGCCGTTCGCCTACCGCCTGGCAATTCATGTAGGCGTGGCGTCGCGGGGGTTGTAAAAGTTGTGACCACGATGTTCTCATCGTCATACAAATCGAAGTCCTCGCCCTCATCATCATCGTCATCTTCGTCGTCGTCGCCGCCGCCTCCATTGCCTTGGCCATCCTCCTCCGAGTCACTGTCTGTATCCTCGTAATCGAGCAGCGCAGTTGTTACCTGATTCCTATTTCCTGGCACGCCCACAGTAGCACCGCCCACTGCGCCCGCGTTCATGTGTCGTATCTGTGAGCGCGGCGTCGATGTTAGACGCGGCAGCAACGGTTCCCGTCCGCTGTGAATCATCAACAGTTTGTCCCCCTTGGCGCCAGCGCCGGCTGAGGCGGTCGTAGCCAGCGGCACTGCGTCCCAATCGTCGCCATCGGCAGGCTCACACAGAGACTTGGAGTGTCCGTGCTGGTAGCTCGACTCCTCGGGAATTGTGTCACTGTGTCATGTGGTGGTGGTGTGTGTAGTTCAGATTCGGATTCGGATCGATACGGATCGGGTTCGGATCGGATATGGATTCGGGTTCGTTTGGGGAAATGGATGTGAAGAGAAGGCGAAGAAAGTTAATGTCAGTTGTGCGTTCAATTTTGGATAATGCTGCGTACTATGGAATGGCTTTCATGGATGAGCAGAGGGAGATAAAGAGACTACGACTAAATTACTTTGCACTGGGGCCTTTACTCGAAGGTATTAACAGGTATTAAGAAGGGACAAATATTGTTAATAAAATTCTAAGATAAACTCGATACTTTTATTTCTAGTGATTGAAACTTATTAATAATTAAATAGAGTCAAATAAAAAAGATATTGAGGCAATATAATACATTGAAAGCTTGACCCAAAAAGGCTCAAAATACTTTTGAAAGCGGAAAAAATAATATAGAAGCATTAAGCGAGACTACAATTAAATTTACATTACGAGTATAATCATTATATAGTACAGCGATTACAAGAAGCGTAAGCATACAGATAATATTGAAAACAGCGATACTTGTTCACCAATAAAGCAGATAACATAAAAGCACATTCTTAAATACATTTTAGGGCTACAAATACATTTATCGGATTAAATACATAACATAACATAATATATGGCCTGTACTGTCCTATTCTTTAAAGATTTTTCTGTAATAAAAACTTTGCTTTAACGTTATATTTGTTTAGATTATTTACTTATATAGGACTATGCAATAACCATCATATATCTTTTGGGAAACTTTTGATTTGATCTTTTAACTTTAATACTTTTGACTGCACATAGAATACAACTCTATTATAAGGCCAAGTTATATATTTACACATAAGAAATCAGATAAGTAAAATAAATGATATCTAGAACATGTTTAAAACTACTACTACCTACAATATATTATTATTAGTGCATTTGTGTTTTCTAAAGCTAAATAAACAGTTTGTCTGCTATACGGAATCAATTGGAACAGCGCTAAAATAATAAACAAAATAATATTAAACAATATTAAGCAAATTAAAAAGTAAATGCACTGGGAGTTAAGGAGTTAATTACCTAAAGTTATGCAAATACTACCCTATATATCAAATCATAGGAATGTATTTACAAATAAAGATACAGTTAGCAGATCGGGAGATTTATATAAAGTTGTTAGGAGGCCCAGTTCGAAGTTAAATACAGAGTTAGATTTACTAATATGTTAATGTATTTTAGAATGAGTGCGAGTTGAAATGAATTAGTGCCAATTGTCGCAAAGATTTGTTTCCAGAGAGATTAAAGATACAATATCTATTGTTCGCCGAAGAGAAACGTTATGTTTAGCCAATTGTCCTGAGATGATGGCGACTAGCAAAGTTGAAAACCTTCTACTAAAGTTCAACTACACACGAGATTTCATTGGAAACAGACAAATGATATGCTTTGATCTGGTCTGAGGATATTTACAAATAACACAATTATTTTTTTGTTTTTGCAAAGATCATAAGTTTTATGTAGAGTATATATATGATATCAGTTGGAAATTCGACATTGGCCGGCATTGCTCTTGTTGTTGAGAGAGAGAGAGAGTATTATTATTACTTAGGCACTCGCATTACTTTGAATAATACGTAGCTCCGCTACTCTCCGATGTCGGGGAGCTATAGTTGGACGAGTTGCTGCTCGGCGAGTTGCTTACTGTTGCATCTGTCGTTATTGTTGCAGTTGTCGTTGTTAGATTTGCTGAATTGGTAATTTTGGTGGTGGGTGTGCTTGTAGTTGTTGTTGTTACTGTTGTTGTTATTCTTGTAGTATTACTTATTGTGGTTGTTGTATGTGGATTAGTAGTCATATCTTCAGCTGTCGAGTGCTCTAGCAAACTGTTCGCTCCAGGACTACAGAGCAAAATTCTACTTGGTCTGCGACCCGTCGCAATGAGACTGCAGAGATTGGAGATTGGTGGTTGGATTTGGGTTCGGATTCAAAAACACACACAGTTAGAAAATGGTTAAAACATACGCTGATTTGGCAAAACAACAAGGGAAGGAATCAAGGAATATATCGTATAAGTTTAAAGACTATATGGCGCTCAAAAAGTGGGCGCGACTGCGTGTTGCTCTGTTTATAGGGAGGCAAAAGAAAAGTTTGAAACTATAAACTAACAGCAGCTTTCGTGTAAGCAGCAGATCAGCCACCAAATCACTGAGATAAAGTATATATAAAATATTAACAAGTGTTTTTTTTAACTATTTAGTAATAGTCTTTACAATTCAAAGACCCAAAATCAATTATTTACACAAGAGAAGCCCAGTAGGCAACCATTAAATAAGTTATACATGCAAAATGTTCTTTATATGTGAAATTTGAAATGAGAAAAATCATAAATCACAAATTTAAATGATTAAAATGAAAGCGTAGAATGACAAAGCATAAAAACCAGAAAGAAAGGATTTCATCGGCATACCGAAGGTTACTGTGATTGTTTATATTAGGTTGGCAAATATCTCCCTTCCGCTGAAGGGAGATATTTGACAACCTTATATATATATATAATATTATTAATAATATAGTATATATATAATATTATTTTTATTGATGCTAACATGTATATACCAAGAATGTTTACTAAAGATTTTTCTAACATTTACACAATATATTAGGTTGTCAAATATCTCCCTTCAGCGGAAGGGAGATATTTGCCAACCTAATATAATAGGACATAGAATAAAGTTGTCCGACTTTATTGAAATGAATAAAGTAAATGTCGATTTCTGTCTACTTTTATTGTTACTGATAAGATATTTTGACAAGCAATTCAGTTCTTTATACAAAAATTCTTATTTCAATCGATTTTGTGGTATTTTTTTTATGTTTGTTTATATAGTAATAGTCTGATGTGGTAAGTTTGGTTGCAATATCTTGAAAAATTGCCTGATGGGTTGTATGGCAGCTATACGATATATCGATCCGATTTGGCTCGTTCCGACTTATTTACAGCGTGCAACAATAAGAAGCATGTGTATCAAGTTCCATTAAGATAGGACTAAAACTGAGAGACTAGTTTGCGTTGCAACAGACGGACAGACGGTCAGTGCTCCTCTGTTCATCCTAATTATACTTTTTGAGGTCGGAGATGTATCCCAAGGTAAGTTGAAAATTTAATTAGGAAAAGTCTTTGATAAAGTTTTATCCTTAAAGTTTTCAAAAAATCATGAATTGAATAGAAAATTTGAAATTGAAATAATTTAAATAAAATAAAAGTAGTAGAATACATAGAATGAGTGCAGAAATACAGAAAATGTAAAAGTTTTAAGTTATCATATTGTATTTGAGATATGAATAATATTTAAAATTTGTATCAAAATATAAATTACTGCATTCCTTCCAATTGAGAACTGAACTTTATAGTTTTCGATTTTAAAAGAGATGGTAATGAAATAAAGTTGTTTCTACTGACACTAAATTAAAATAAGCAGACACATTGAACTACACAAAAAACAGACATGGCGCATGCAACATAGAGACAAGCACAAACAGGCGCACACTCACACACGCACACATAAACGTGCCGCTGTGTATGTGTGTGTGTGGCAGAGACAGAGACAGAGCAGGAGAGACGCAAGACGGGAGACACGGGGGGTGGTGGTGGCACGTGCCGTTGCAGTTGTAGGTCGAACTTACCCACTAAGCTCCAACATGGAGCCGCGACGCACGTTGCGACGATGGCTCGCCGTGACCGGAAATGGCCCGGTGTGTCCATCGGGTCCAACCAGACCATGCAGGGTGCCGCCACCCAGATTAGCCGAAGATATCGACTGGGAGCGTATGTCCAGACGCGGATTATGCATGGATGTCGAGGGAGCCGTGTTGCTGGTGCCACTGCAGCCAGCAGCTGGAGGCGGCACCCACATGGTAGGATCCATAGCGGCGTCGACTGCGCCGCCACTGCTGCTGCTGCCGATGCCGAGGCTACCAGCCTTTGAACTGGAACTCTCGCGCCGAAACAGACCTATGACGGACTTGGGCTGTTTAGGCTTGTTTATACCACCTTCATGTTGGGGGCGTGGACGTGGTGATCAGAGTTTTGGTGTTGTGTATTTGTGTATATAGTTGTATTGTAGATTGTGGTTGTGGTTGTGGGGCAACAGTTACCAAAGTATAAGCAAGGCGGCAAAGAGAAAGAAAGAAAGAAACAAAGTTGAGGAAATTACCAAAAAGAGAGAGAACAGAAAGAAAACGAATAATAATTTAACTACAAGTGATTCACACAATTATCGATTAAATTTTGCTTCAATTTCTCTTTTGGTTCTGACTCAATGTTTGGTGCATTTAACAAACAGAAGAGGAAACTATATAGGTAGATATAGAAGGTATACAATAGTTTTATACACATGTAATCTTAGACATATTTAGAAATCTTTTTCTTTTCGTGTTTGTCCAATTTCGAGAAAAATCAAACAGCAGAAAGTAAACCGAAATCCAAAACGGAAATGGAAACGGTAACGGAACCGGAAACTGTACATTCAGTGTCGTATCTCACCCAACATACCCAAACCTATTTATCCTATTTTAAACCTAACTTTGATATTGTTACTACAATACATTACCTAGAAACGTGGCACTTGGCGAATTGTAGGCCAAGTACTCCTTGTTCGAGGCCCAGGCGGGAAACTCATTCTGCTGCACTGCATCCGTGCACTCATCGCCCTGTCGCTTCCACGGCAGTTGCGACTCTGTTGCGGTGGGCGTTGCCACACGACGTTCCCCATCCGAATCGCGGGAAAGATTGCGATCCTCCTCGGGTATCGGATGCTCAGCGACTGTGCAGAGAGAGAAGAGAACGGGAAGTTTTTAGTGTGCGTATTATTGGGGTGCCCAAAAACATGCAACATTACGTAGGATTTTGGGGAGCGTTCAAGTTTAGAAATTGCTAACTACAGGAAATAATACAATAAAAGAAAAGTAACACAAACGAACAAGTAAAAAGTGTGCTTAACTTAAAGCCATATCGAATTCGAGGTAATAAAACTCTATAAATGATATGGAACCGAATCGAAATATTTTAAAAGCTTTTCTGAAGTATTCAGCTTTAAGAGAGGCTTTGAAGAACGTGGGCAAAATAAAATTCCTTAAAGGAATCGCAAAAGCTGTAAAGCATTAAATAAACTTATAACTTGTTGAAAATCTCAATTGTGTCAAAAAGTTAAAAAACCAAACTAAGAATTAATCGGAATTGAATTAAGTTTTATTAATATAACAAACAATATGGAGAGTCAAATATTTAAATATACAATTGCGACTTATAAATACATAACACGCTTTTCTTAGCAATTATATCAGTTTTAAACAATATGGGGCGCAAACAAAAATGTATTTTAAATTGATACATGCGATATATTCGATTCGATTCGACTCGATTCCCTCATTAAATAATTCTCTCTGTCAAACTTATAAAAAAGACTTGAATTCAGAAATCTATTTACACTAGTTTTGAAAATTTGAATATATTTTTGTTGTGACTGCCAATTTGAAATGCCCTGAGATAGTGTAAACGCGACTTTCAACTTAAGATCTAAGCCGGGAGTATTTCGAAGAGAGAGAGATGAGGCAACTGGAGGAATTAACTTTGTCATGCACAAAAATGCCATGCTTTGTCGTTCGCCATGTGCGTTTGGCATCGAATGCATTCGATTTTGATATTAATTTCGTATCTGAGGTGAGATTCTCATTCGATATGCGATATTGTATAGTATAGTACGTTATGGGAACTACATGTACATGTCAGTTCTTAAGCTCTGTGTGTGAAACTATGAGAACTACTAGATTTGCTCAGTTTTGAGCAAGCATTTTAGCGAATATGTTTTTCGTGGATAATTTACAATCATTCGCAGGACAGACACAAATGACAACAATTCATGATCGACTAAGAAACATGTAAACACTATTTCAACTTTAAAATTAGCTATATATATTTATGTTTGTATGGGTAAAGAAAAAATAAAAAAAGCAACGCAATTAAATTGAGTTTAACTTAAGAAACGGCTTGAAACGCGCAGCGTAGTAAGTAACGATTGTACAAGAAATTCTATAAGATTAAGGCTTTATACCAGCAACTGGCTTGCATTCGGAATTGCTCTGGTTGAATGATGAGTGATTTATGAGCGAATGTATGAAAGTTACTAAAGAGATTTTTATAATTAAATTTCTTAAGTTTTTTAAAGTTTGAGAATAATTAATATACATGAATATGTCACGTTACTATAGGAGCGGTCATATATGTATATGGGAATACTGAGATGTACATATCATGTATTTAGGAACACAGTTAAAGAAATCTAACAAAAATAATACTTCTTTGGAATCTATATGATATAGATAAATGCTGAGCATATGTTATCAATCACAATATCGTGAATTTAGATAGGAACTTTTATAATATTATATATGCAACTTCTTCAACGAGTACCTCAATTTGAGGTATTTTCTATAGGAAAGCAGTTTGAAGGATGAAGAATGGATATAGCATTTCTATATGATGTATGGATGACTGTGAGTACATGAGCAGATTTCGTACAGCCATTGAATGCTTTAATACAATGTTTTCGGTTTCTTTAGACTAAAATTATTTTGGTTTTTCTTATGATGTTGTTGTTGTTGATGTTGTTGATATGGTTTACCAATGCTCTGGTAGGAACGATCCCGTCGCCAAGGCAGAATCAATTCAGCCGCTGTGGGTCCAACTGGTGGATCCGGCGAGTCAAGCTCTTGCTGAGGGCCGTCCTCAAGTTTGGGCGCATAGTGCTGAACGATGCGCGCCTTGGATGCATCAAAACCGGGCAGGTTTTGTATATGCGCTATCAGGGAGTTATTATTGGCCCGATCCGAGTCAGCTTATAGTGTGTAACAGTATCGTAAAAGATATTTTGTTTGTTTGTTTGTTTTGGGGGCATTAAGTACCGAGCAACACGTGGATATGGTATTCAAATAAATTGGATAGGCATAAAACAGGGAAAAAACAATATATGTAGAAATGTTGTTATAGCTTTTCAGTTAAAGTTTCTCTTACTCAAGAATAAAACGTAACATATGCTTAATAAAAATGAGGAAGAAACAAAAGAAATCATCAAAAAGGCTAGAAACTGCTTACTTATCGGTCTTGAATTTAAAATTATCATATCATTTAATGTACTTAATACCAGATTTTGATCTATAATTCAACTTTGCTACTTGTTTACTAAGTATTGCACATAAAGAATGTCCTTGACTTTTTGAGGATTTCTTTGTCTTCAGTCTAAAATATCATATATCGGTTCTCATTTGTGTTCACCGTGAAATGTAACACTTGATGGCATTTTTGTGTAGTCAATTGTTAGGAAAAGAACACAAGTTATCGGCTATCGCTATATAACTGCCGATCATATATTTATTTCTAGAGGAATATCGCATAGCTTTAAACGTAACAGGTAAAACATAAAAATGTATGAAAGGCAATGTATGGACCAGCCAACAATAACCCACAACCAAAAGGATAACTATGTATGTATATATATAATATATGCTATTATATATCTCTTATAAATATATATATATATATATGTTTTATGGAATGTTAGTTTAAACAGTTAGAATGCGTATGGAACTTACGTGATGATTTTGCTGTAAATGTTAGACCATCATCCCAATCGTCACTAGGCCCAATGACATTGATTTCATTCGGATTCTGTTGACAATCCTCGGCTGTTTCATTAAGCACATCGTTAATATAGTCTTATTTTATCGATAGACGGATTAGAAACACAAGATAATGTTTTATGTGGAGCATGTTGCATGGACACAAGGCAGGGCAGAGGTAAAGGCATATGCAGAGTGTTGTGTGTGGTTTTTTGTCAATTAGTTTAATTAAATTGTGCGAATTTTTTGTTAGAAATTATTCAACCAATTTTTTTGGACGTCGGGAAGCACATGAAAATTCGGGGGAGATAAAGAAAAATGAGGGTTTAATAATTAGTAACCAATTTATGTTTAAATGAAATTATTTTTTTTTTTTTTAAGATGGGGAATAGCTAAGAAGAGCAAAAGTAAAGGCAGGCAAAACTGAGTTTAAGAAAGAATTTTGATGAGTTGATCAAATAAATATAAAATAATATAAGTTACAATCCCCAACATGCTTTTGAAATAAGAAAGTATTTTTAATTATGTTAAATCAATGTTATGCCAGAATGTTTTGCGGGGACGGTTAAAAACGAAAACAGATAACGCTACAAAAAAGCTGAGACTGTAATTTGTTTATCACAAATTAGATGCTGTCTTCTAATACTGCATAACTATCCATAATACTGACGATGGTAGTTAATAATGAACCTTCAAAGGTACTGTCAACCGTACCATGCATAGTTCTGCAGTACCATTCTCTATATTTCATAGAGTAAAATCATAAGTAAGGCTTACACAAGAACTAATTCAATCAAAATGCTACTAAAATTCGGTTTCGTTCGTCTACTGATGATAGTTCATTTAGTTCAGTTTGAATTATATAATTTATAGCTGTTTTAGCGGCATTTACCTATGTCTAATCTACGATATTTGTTAAGTGAATTGTGAGTATGTCTTTTTCTGTAAGATTTTTTGCGAGAATGGTTTGAGCTCGAATTCGTACCATTAGACAGCTGCTTTGTGGTGCCGTTTTGTTGGAAGTCGTGGAAGGAGACATGATTCTGTTTGACATTTTCCTTGGGTTCCTGAAAATGAAGTGCACAAATCTAGTCTCATATTGTCTTATGGATTAGGAGTTTCGTAGAATACTCTACCTTGTTGCTGGCACCACGTTTGCTACGCTTGTGATGTTTGCGATCGTTAAACATGCGACGAAAGTTCATTTGCATTTTATAATTGACCTGAAAGAACCAAGAAAGTCAAGCGATTTATAAGTCGTATTTTTTTGAAGATCCACAAAAGCACAATACTGATAGTTTCATATAATTCCGATTGGGTGCTTTCAGAGATTTGTCTTGTATTGAATGATTGCACTCACCTGTGTGGACAAATCTCTGTCATCTACTGCGTGTCGGCTATAACTAAGACGACGGTGCTGTAAGAATATTATGAAGTGTTTTTAAGTGATGGTTTTGATTGAACATTGAGCTTAAGCTTAGCGTAAGTCGACAAAGAGTACAAGTATATTTAAAGAGTAGTTTATGGAGTTACTAATAGATAGCAGTAACATCAAAGGATTAAGTGAAATATTTATACAACTTATGAGGAGATTTGAATAATACAATACAATCAAATACGACGATAACTTATTGTTTTAAATAAGTGCAATGTTCGGCAGTATTGGACACAACACACGACGACAGAGTACGGATGCCAGCTTCGACAGGACCGAAGCAGAAATACCCTTTCCAAACCAAGTAAATGACAATTGTGCTATGCACTTTGGAAAGAGTCTATCGAGTCAAAAGTGTATACAACATTAATGGATATATGCTGATTGGAAATATATTAAAAATTGTGCAAACGAAAACAACAATAAAGAGTATAGAAAATATTAACGAGAAATAGTTTTCAAGAAGAAGAAAATTTTAAATAAGTTAAAAAGCGAACAAGAAAACAATTATATATATAAAAGTTGCTTATTCAAAAATGATCTGATACATGAAAGGTGTTCGAAATGAAAGTGAAACTTTGTTGTTTGATTCCTATAAGTTAGTTCAACGGATTGTAGATGTATATAGATATACATATATAATACCTGTTAATTCTTTTATGTTTTCGTTCCTAAACAAACCCTCATTCTAGTTTTCATTAGTAATACATTTTAAAACACTAAACTATGTATTTTCTATATTCGAATATGACTGTAATCTAGCTAGAATAAAGTGTTTTTTGTGTGATTTTCATCTGATGTACAATGAATCTAAATGCATTGATCATATGCGTAGTGGAGGTTTATTAAGTATTATTTGAAATCAATTATGAGATTGTAAATTTGAAGTATTTAGCGAATGATTTAGACACCAATTGAAAATACATTAAGATAGTTACTAGAAACTGTTAATTATTTATAGCATAGTTATTAAAATTGTTATTATTGGCATTACAAGAACGTATGTATTGCAGTCATGTTTATAGACACACAAGAAACGTGAAACATTTAATTATATCTGGTTTTAAAGTAAACTTTTAAAATGGGGATATTAACAGAAAACAACAACAGAAAACAGAAACTTAAATCAGATTAACAAAATGAACCAATTTATTCGTACCATTTGTATGGAAGCCTTTCATTACGAAATATTCAATTATTTTTTATACAAAATTTGAAGTAGATTTTGTAACGCGTTTTAGATATTTTCAATACGAGTCGTTGTCGAGAAGTTGAGGTTGAGTTGAGTTCGATACGACGGGAAGAAATCAAACAAAGAATTAATTACAAATATATCTATATATATATATATGGTCGGCATATATAAAAGAGTATACATAAGAGATAAAAGTATGTGTATATAGAACGAGAGAAAACAGAGCGAGATAGAGAGAGTGGAGGAATAGGGTTAGAGAAAAGAGATAGCGAGAAGCGATCGTGTCTCTGAACGGAATGCCCAAAAAACTAATGTGAAAACATAAAGTACGATTACGACTACGAGGCGTAAATTAGCTTCGGTGAGATCGAGTACTAGTGACATACATATATCAAAAAAGGGGTACTCGATAACTTGGGCTGTGTGTGTGTGTGAATATGCTTTAAGATAGTAGTAGTAGTAGTAGTTATAACGGGTACTGCTATAGTATAGAAATCCAAATCAAAATGGTTAATATGCAAGAACAATTTGAATTTGTCGCACGTAGCACGATACATACCCTTCGATAAGGCTTCAGTTCTTCGGCTAGCAAGTGATGTATTCGTGCATCAGTCAGATCCCTTTTGGATGGATTATAGTCAAGTTCTGCCATGTCCAAATTGTGCGAGCACGTATTGTCTAGATTCGTCAAACTGGGACTATTGAAAGTATTGAGGAATGTAAATTAAAGTTAGCAATTACGTCTTTCTGGATAACACAGTTTACAGCTACAGTTACTACTTAAAATACGGATAAACGAATTTCAGATAAATTAT
Source organism: Zaprionus davidi (assembly GCA_018903715.1). Taxonomy (NCBI): domain Eukaryota; kingdom Metazoa; phylum Arthropoda; class Insecta; order Diptera; family Drosophilidae; genus Zaprionus; species Zaprionus davidi. The sequence goes on from JAEIGL010000006.1 coordinate 8,866,911, forward strand.
GCATAAAGAGTTGTAAGTATTAAGTAAAAAGTGAAAGAGATAGACAGAGTTATGGAGAGATTCAAGTATTTTCAAGTGTACAAATTGAAATTCAATTGTTTAAGTAATTTTGTGCTGATTCATGCTCATCAAAGTTCTACAAATATTTCAATTTTGTTTGCATTCATGCATTAGTCAAGTGTCTTTTTTGTATGGTATTTGATATCGATTATCCAAAATTCGTTTACCAGGTGGTGTATATGGTTGGCGGTGCCCACCTGCCCCCAATATAGTTATTGGTATAATTCCTGAAAAGCGCACTCATCGATTCAGTGCCAGTCATCTGTCCAATGGTCGAAGGATTTCGACGCATTACTTCCATGGCATCGCGCATGGTTAGTTTCGAGTACGTCTCAATGATCTTTGGTTCGGCGCCCTGTCGATGTATATACAGAAAAGATAATACTTGTAGTTTAGTCTCAGTGTGTAACATGTCTGTAACATAGCATTGACATGACTGTAACATATCTGTAACATGTCTGTAACTGGTCTGTAACATGTCTGTTAAGACCCTTTAAGTTGAATTTGATAACTGACTCTATAACAAGAGAGGCCCAAAATAAATATCTCTACAATTTCCTACCTTCAGATCTCGGATCAATAGCGGGCGTATAAAGCGATTGTCGAAACGCTTAAACTTATCACGGACATTATAGTTGCCTGTCTTGCCGACAATGTCCTCAATGCCGGCCATCAAGTGGTCCATGAACTACAAGAAAGAGCATAGTCAAAATCATAGTCATAACCTCACAAGTGATATATGTAGGTAGCTTACCCTCTCATGAATGCGTTCGTTCATGGTCGGCTTGCGTTTGTTGGCCCGCTTCACGTTGAGTATCTTGACTAGCGGCTTTATTGTGATGCCTTGCAGAAACACAGTAAAGTAGATCACAGCTATAGTTGTGGTAACATACATGTTCTTATGCTTGACCACTCTCTCATCAACCAGGAGTACCAGGGCGAAGGCTACGGCCCCGCGCAGCCCACCGTACGACATAACAAACTGATCCACACGGGATAATTTGTGCAGACGAAAGCGATTCGCAATGGCCGACAGCAATATAACACCTGATAAACATGTAGAGAAGAAACTTTATGGGATTGCTTAAAGAACTATCGAAGAAACCTTACCGATTACACGAAATATCGAGCAGAAGGCGATAGTCAGCACGACAAACCACGTATTCCAAACATGCTTGTTATTGACTGTGGCCACGCCTAGGAACATAAAGATAATGGTCTCGGCCGAACTGGATAACATTTTTAATGCGTATTTAACGGTCGTATGCGATTTTTGTGATATATTCGATTCCACATAGTTCTTCATCGTAATGCCACAGAATGTGATGCTGCGAAGGGAAAAGGAAGTCAAGTTTACAATGATATATATAAATAGTAAATTCATTTAGATCCTCATTCATACTCACGCCAGAATGCCGCTCATGTGGAAGATTTCCGCATTCAGATATGCCAGATAGGCCATAACGAATATAAAGATCGGCTCAATGACTCGTACATGATCCGTGAAACGGGTTACTAGACCGGTTAGGAAACCCCAAATGATGCCTGGCAAGAGTGGGATTATTCGATGGATAAGTTAAATCAATAATACTTATATATATATTGATATATCTTACCAATCGCTGTGCCACCTAGCGCCACAACAAAGAACGAGCCGACGCCACTGGCAATATCCTGTGCTATAATTTCGGGTAGTCCAATTTCATTATATACCTCCATCATGTGGTACATGACGACCTGAAACGCAGACAGATTAATCGCTTGAAACTAAGGCATCACGAATCAGTTAACATTAATTGCCTGGCCACAGAATCATCCTACTTCGATGGCCATAAACCTCGACACAATAAGGCAATAAATGTTACTGTTCTCATTCAGTACACTTGACTTACCGTAACGGCATCGTTAAGCAGCGACTCGCCAAAGACAACAATATAGAGAATCTCATTGACGTGTATCTCCTCGAAGACGGCCAGCACAGCCACCGGATCCACGGCGGAAATAAGCGAGGCAAACAGAAATACATCCAGCAGTTTAGGCATTTCATCTCCAAAGATGCCACACACGCCGCAGGCATAAAGCGAACCACCTGCAAGAAGTCGACAATTTAACTTGAACTTCCTTCACTTCATTTTCTGTGCTGTCAACCATCAAAGGGCACCAAGGCCCCCGTTCTAAGTTAATTGAAAAAACTAAGCAAGAGATTGTACTGAGAGATGCATAGAGGAAGCGGAATATGACTGACAGATACGTGAGAGAGTTCCAAGAGTACCAGAAAGCGCATGAATGTGACAAGGTACACGATAATGGCAGGAATGTCATGCGAATAACTCAATTTCTTATGAAATAATAATGGAATTTATCTGAATCACTCAAGCGCTATAAGATGGATTGATAGTAAAGCTGTCCAGCGTTTAGACTTCTTTCTTATTAAGTAATATTGAGATTCAAACTTAAGTGTTTAAGAAATTTGAAGACAAACAAAAATAAATCTCGAGTTGTAGAGGGTCTTTTAAACATAAGTATCAGCCAACAAACAGTCGAAGTAAATTACATAGAATCTCTCATATATCTACGCAATATGCGCAATATGCAACAATGTTTGCTTTCAATACAATTTGCTTGCGAAACCAGTTTTTTTTCTGGGAGTGCCAGTCAGACATTGTATGTACGGAGGGGAAGCCCTAACCCTTACTCTCAAACAACGCCTTACATCCCTACTTCATACACTTCACCAGTATTCACACATTGCCATCAATCGTCCACGTTGTGTTACATTTGTGTAAATCACGTCTAAGCGGTCATCTACAACTTCCCCAACCCGTACTGCCCCTTTCCATACTCCTCCTTCGTCGTCTAGTCGACAACATTGTGTGCTGTTCGCGTGCCACAAATTTGTATGTAACAATCGCGTTGCCATTGTAATCAGTCCTAAGTAATGGTCCACACACATTTCCAGTAGTTTTATTTACTTTGTCAGCGTGCGAAATTCGCAATTGAAATGCCGACTAGGTAAGATCGCAGTCTACCTTCACGTGTAGGGTAATATTATTTATATTATTTAATAAAAATATATTACTCTTAAATGTGACAAGTTGAAGTTGTGATGCGTGAAGTATAAAGACCTTCTCTACGTGCGAAGGCATTACGAAAATAGATTGCCATACGATATTGTGTACACGCCATCATCCTAAGGTTTATCGAACTCTGAGCACAAATATTGTCATACAAGGACCCGCTGAGACGTCATCGAGAACTTGATGAATGAGGACCTCCATACTGGGCAGCCAAGCACTTTCAATTTCCAATCGACAACAACGACAAAGACAAACTCGATTTTCCGCCTGTTGACCACGTCGACGACGACGACGACGCGTATCCGATGACGCCATTAAAATAATCAATTGAAAACTTACCAATTGTGGCCACATTGAAGATGGTGCCGACCACTGCCATTAACAAAATTGTGCCCAAATTATCAAAGAACATTCGATTTGGCATGAAGTATCCCGCGTCCAGTATTATCGGTGGCAGCATGTAGAAGAAGAATGTGTTGGGGGTGAGCGGCGAGACGGCGACATCTGTGCAGAAGTAGAGTACTACGCCTATGACCACGCCTACTACAATCAGCAGACACGATTCGGGAAATATCAGATGTAATTTCGGTGTCATATGGAAACCTATAAAGAGGAAAACTTAAGTAGTTAGTATCAGAATCTTAATAGGTTTTGAGTGTGATACATTCTGACAAGTACTCAGACTTTCAAGCACTTTAACTACAAAGTACAAATGTCAATTTTGTTGTTTGCGGCTATAAAAATCCACAACAACAACAATAGCAGCTGCAAATACAACAATTTCATTTCCACAATGCCCCATTTACATGAAAATGTGACTTAACTGAGGTCCCAAGCACCCCCCGACACCCACTGAATTGGTAGTGTTCTACGAAAATTGCTGATGTTTGCATTTGGGTCAATGGCACAAATGAGCACAGACATACTATATATACATATATATTCATGAGCAAATACTTAGATATGCTACATGGAGCGTGGAACTCAGTCAATATTAAAGACAAACATATTTAGAATGTATGTAGAACAGATAGGCATAGGTTCTAACTAAGATCCTTGAACAATTCAGTATGAGGTAATTTTAAGATTTCAACTTCTATAAATTTCTCATATTTGCTTTGAAAACTTTCGCTGATGACATATACTAATATCCTTAAATTTAGATCAATGTTTTTAGTTAAGTAACACCTCAAAGTAAGCATTTAAATTGTGAGAATTTGTTGCAGTTCAGAGATTTGTTTCAAAAGCATTTCCTGTTGACTTAAAGTTAATCTAGAAGTTCTCTGAAAATCGTAATTAGTCAAGGCATAAAGACAAAGTTCTTCCATTGCCAAAAGTTCTTACAGTCTCTGGCAAATTATATAATGAAGCCATTAGCTAAATCATTAACCAGGGCCATTTGGTATTGAACTTCCAATCGACACACTCTCGAGAATGTCATTAAATTTATTTCGGCTTAATTGCGCTTTGATTCGATTTGGCCTCCCCCGGCCCCCAAAAAAAAAGTGGCTCCAATAATTACATAAGTAGCGAAAGTCACTCGAGACACTTCGGTTATTCAATTGCAGATACTTCTACGATTTGATGGAGTGGGAGACACTCTGACGTTGTCAAATTGGCCATCGGAGATGGAATGAGATCAACTTGGGGGATAGGAGGCCTTTTTGGGGGCTTTGCGTGTGTTTCTGCAGCCTTGAACAAATGGATTTTTGTACAGAAGACAAGGTAACAAAGGGACAGAAAGACAGAGAGAGAGAGAGACAGAGAGAGAGGGAGAGAAGGAGATAACAAAGTCAATGCCGGGTTGCTAACCGAAATGGAAGAAGGCCGAAAACGCGTCAGAAAGAATCATTGCAGGCTGGCTGCCAAATCGTTTATGCAATCTCGGAAAAATTGTTGCTCACGTTGGGGGCTTTTGCTGCCTTTTGGGGGGCAGGGTCAAGGCTCTGCACGCTTGTTGCGCACTTGGCTGGCGCACTTATGCAATGTCCTTCGGCTGGGCCAGGCAGGCTGCACAGCCACACACCCACACACGCGCAACTTGACGTAAATCTGCATGTCAGCGACAGCGTCGAAGTAGACGATGTTATATAAAACATATTGATTTTGCCTGGCAACCAAAAGTACACATACAGTACGCCCACATCCACGCCTACTTTAGATGCTCCCGCTCTGTAATCTTATATACAATATATATGTAGCTCAGTTCGCGTCTTGTCACTCACCAATTTTGGCTATGCTGGCCGAGAGTATCCATATACCAATTATAAACGGTGTCTTGACTCGTGCGAAATCCACCTGAGACAGTGGATAACGGTCTGTCTTGTGGTGTTCCTCGTCAGCATCGAGCTCCACATCGGACAAATCTTCGATGACCGATTTACGCGCCTCGGCACGTGGCAAGGGCGGGTAATTGCCTGGCAGGGTGAGAGGCGACGACGAGGCCACCTTTGTTGCCGCCGGCGTCGACGTTGTCTGCGGAAACTATCAAAGGAAGGTGAGAAAGATGTTAGATTTATGTTTCATAATATCAAAGGTAGGTGAAAAAGATGAAAATACCAAACTATAACATACATACATATGTAAGAAACTACAGATAATATATAAATAGATAAAGCTCTAAAAGCAATTCCATCCTCCTTTCGCCTAACTCACGTCTAACTTTCTATCATTGATTTAAAATTATTTATAATTATTTATAAATATATATATACATATTATTTATAAATATATATATACAAATATCTCCCTTCCGCCTTTTTGTCTTTTGAATTTCGCGGCTATGTACAAAGCGCTACAGAGCTCGTATCTGGCAACACTATACATAATTTGAAAGGTCTTGACATAACCTACAAAACGACGCTACGCATGGTTAGTTTGGATATTTCGTTCAACAGTTATAGACGTGTAAACATGGAGTTCACTAACGCCGAAATTCGCGCTATTTTAAAGTTTTCCTTCGTTAAAGGCAAATCCGCTAGAGAAACGTTCCGTGAGATTAATGGTGTTTTGGGGGATGGTACTCTATCACTTCGAACCGCGGAGGAATGGTTTCGACGATTCAGAGCCGGTGAAAACGACACCATGGATAAGCCAGCCGGCGGAAGACCTGTGACGACAAATACCGATCAAATCATGGAATACATCGAGTTAAACCGGCATGTGGCATCTCGTGACATCGCCCATCCGATCACTGTATCACTTTTTATAAAGCATTGAATAAAGAGCAAAAAAGCAAAAAAAAGCGGAAGGGAGATATTTGACAACCTTATATATAAAAAACTGTAAATAATTGATATATGTGCATAAGCTAAAGCTTTTCTCAATAATTTTAAACCAATTTCATGTCTTTTGCTTCATGTGTCTGACTTAGTTCCTGTCGTTGATTACGAATTCATGAATGAATATTTTATAGCGCCCAAGGTGCCATAAAATGGCATAGTATACTAGCAGAGTGAGAGAAGGAAGCTAAAGAGATTGAAACGGAAGGAAATTTTCATGGAACGTTGTTTGAATCAATGATTGCAATTTTGATTAGGTTTAGTACGAGCATAATTGGATTTCAGTCGGAGAAAGTAAAATGTTTAAATTGCTTATACACTATGAATTGAGCTAAGATTGCTATAATACTTTTCAGATAATATTATGGCAACGAATGTGTTTACAATCATGAGCATAATTTGATTATAGTTGAAGAAATAATAAAGTAGAAAGAGTTTATTGACTTTTAACTGAATTCAGTTTGCTTTAATACTCTCTCGATTAGTTTATATCGATGAGAGTGTGACATAATCCACGTGATCCAATAATAAATCGAATATTTGGCAATTTCGTTGCGATTAAGTCACATGACAGATTAATCACGCTTGATTATCTACTTATCGCTTCGCCGAACTGTCTGAAACTATATGTAATAACATAACGGGCTGTCCGTATGTGTGATGGATGTGTAATTCAGCAAAACTGACGTCAATAATTCATGAGTGGGAACGTGAATTGCTAACGACGACGGCGACGGTTTTACAACTTTGGCAACGCTTCAGACAGACCAATTACCATAATTATGGTCAATTGTCCTGGGGGGTGGACAGCAGGTAGGAAGGGTATGACTAAAGAGCGAATAAAAAGGACGAAAACAACCCAAAACGAGTGGCGACATTTGAGTGGATAAGTAGGAATGCTAGCGGGCGTGGCGTGCTAAGCTGAAGGTAAATCTGGGCAGGGACTGCCACTCCCACAAAGAGTAGGAATGCAATCAGCTAAAGAGCAGGCTAAGGACTGGTGAGGGAGAGGGAGAGAAGTGGATTCGAGGTCAAGTTGATTGATTAAATAGTCATAACCATTAAAACACTTACGTTTAACTGCGTAACTGCATCTGTTGAGCCCGTACTAGAAGTAGTTGCGGAGCTGGTTGAACTGGAGACCGTGGAACTTGAGGCACTTACATTGGGACGTGCCTCACTGCAGGCCAACAACATGCAGAGGCCGCACAGCAGCAACAGCAGCATGGGAATGGGAGTAGCCAACTGACATTGGCGGCTACAATAATGGACTCTGAGTCTCTGGACATCTTCCGGAGGCATCTTTTCACTTTGATCAAGTTTCATTGTTGGATTAGCAGCCTGGCTGGCTAGTCGCATTTGTATAGCACCATTTGAAGAATTGGGATTGGGACTTAAGCTTGGAACTCTTGTTGTTGAATTGGCTCTGGAACTGGGCTCCGATGGCCACAGGCGTGTCCAGCAGGCGCGGCGGGCGAGGTTCATTTGCTGTTGCAGCGCTGGCGTCGCGCTGTCGTAATCCTTTTCCGTGCGGCTTCCCATTGCTTAGTTGACAGTGGCCCGCTCCTCTCCCTGCTCCTCAAGCTCCGCCTGCTGCTCCTCTTGTTCCTGAGTTATGTTGTTTACTTTGGCTTGGACTTGCAATCGGGCTGAGTTATCGATTTGTGCTGGCATAATACACTCTCTGTGGGTGTGTGTGTCTGTGTGTGTGTCTGTGTTTTTCCTTAGCTGTTCCTTTTTGTTGAGTGTCTGTAAGTAAAAAGTTCAACAAAACGTTAATCCATTTCCGTCAAACCAACATTTCTTATCGGGCCTTCACTTCCGACCGACCTGCCACAATAACCAACTGAAACTGGTTTGAACCCATCGAAATCACCTAAGACGAAAGCTCTCATTCTACTTGATCATCTATTTTCTCTGCGCAGGTGCAAAACGTAATAAAATGTGCTAAAATTTCCGATTGCTCATAAAAATCAAGACTATAATTAAAGCTTTATCATTTACAGCTCCGTTTGGGGAACAAGTTTTGGCACGATGCGATCCAATGAAGGCGATCTTCAGTTTTACAGGTTTTGAAATCAGAACTACATTTATTCTTTGACCTTGGCCTTGTTCGATCTTGGGAAGCATAAGCACTAGAGACATCAAATTTCTTTTTGTATTCAATGTGAGTCCCCCCTCCCACGCAATCGAGAACAACATGTTTATCCAGCACAGTATTAAAGATTTGATAATGAAGCTTGGCACACAGAAGGGTCAACACGTTAGAAGTATATGCTCTCAATATACATAAAATCTGGCTATAAATACAAAACTTATTCACGAAACAATTGTCTAGGGTATGCAAAAGTCACATGGAGTTCTCTCTAGCTATTTTTATAGAGTTTAATCAAAGCGCAACTTTAAGTCTTTTTACCACTCGTTAAACATGATTTATTTGCAGACAATGTGCCAACATTAAATTGTGCGATATTTACTCTTTTAACTGGATAGATCCAGTGCACTTAGCGCCACGCGAAATTAGACACCGCATGCTAATTGTAGCGACAAACACGCAGGGCTCTTGCAGATTCTCTTGGGTCTGCTATCAGCGCCGCAGATAACAACTGATTTTAATTGGGGAGAGGCGAAAAAATGTGATAACCTACTGATGATGTGCTGCCAATTACAGCTTGAAACAAGAGCTCATTACAAAGCTGCTTATCTAGCGAGGCAGAGACACAATTGCAAAGTAATTCCTGCAATTGATGGCGACATGTTGCAAGTGCAAGAGCAATGTCGCGACAACAACACCCTCTGGCGACAATTTGCCGTTTCCCTATCACGTTGGTTTAATTATATTGTGTGTGGCAGTGGCCCAGAATCAATTGAATCTGTATTGACAGTATTGCAACAACTAAATGCCAACCAATATATAGTTTATAGCTTAAATTGAGAATGCTACGATATGGTTTCACAGCTTGCAGCTGACGCTATCACATCCTCCTCTCCAATTTGTCTCATACCCCAGACTCAAATTGATTTACACGCCAACTCGATTTGCCCAGCATCAGCTTCACATCATCACCGCAAAACATTTTCAACTTGAGTGAGTTTAATTCAAAACGGTTAACGGTTAACTTAACCGGAACTCGACAGCGTTAAGCGACTTAAATCTAATCCCATTTGAAAACTGCGCGTGTTTCGAGCTTGATTCATGAATGAAATTGTTTAAGAACTTAAGTCAACAGCAATTACGCTAATTAAAACAGTTTGAAAGAGTGAGTTGCTCAAAGTTTTCATAGGTAAATTTAGCAAGTGCTTTACCAGAAATTTAATCAGTATGTATCAGCATACGATATATCCGACGATTATCAAAATTATTTATTTGCTCGACGACATAAAAACATTGGCAATCGAGTGATTTAAAAACCATTAAGCCATAAATTCACAAATGTTGACTTTATTCACTGCGTATTTGGTCTACACAATTTGACTTGGCACTCTCTGTGCAGGCATTAACTATTTACTTTGGCTCTCTCGAGTGTCCAAATCGATTCGAATGCTAATATTTTCGTTCAGGATGTCCATTTGCCTGGGGCGACAGACACAGACACAGATACAGACAGAGTCTGGCGTCTGGGGGGAATTCAAGTTCAAGTTTTTGATGGGAAAATAAATTTTAAAGGTCACACAACGTTTTGAAATATTAAAAACGCCATTTGTTTATGGACTGCGACGGCAATCGATGTATTTTTTGGACGCTGACCAAGAAAATGTTTGTCTTTATAGGAACCAAAAAGGCATTCAAATATTTTGGTACAGTACTTAGTATACTATATATCAACTATAGTATGAATGTATATGCAGCTTTTGCTTTTACTGCAACAGATCGATATGGTTAGTAAAGGCTTTAGTTGCCTCATCGATTATGTAATTAGAACTTAAAGCCCAATTTCATATTCGGTTCGGTCTGTTAACTTTGACCTTATGGCCAGCACGAGCGCAAGTTTATAAAAGTTAGCGGTAGAAAGAGAGAGAGAGAGAGAGAGAGAGTGTGTGTGTTCGGCATTATTTATAAACAAATCATAGTCAATTGCAAATTGCGCTACAGAATCGTATGTCTGATGCAGTAAATAGACTATATCTGGTAATGTTCGGTCTTAACCAGTTCAATGCAGTTCTCTGGACTTGGTCAAAAGCACCACAAGCACCAGCACAATTTCCCAACTATGGCAATTTATGACTGAAAACACAATTGTTGCACAATTGCCATATGTTCCTATCTGCACTATGGCATATACTATATTGCTATATGTATAGTATGTCCGCTCGATTGCATCCAATTCAATTTCCATGTGCACATGAATAAAGACACCACCAGCACAATCCTCCTCGTCCATTGTGGTCCTGATTGGAAAGGTCAAGGGGGAATGGATGAAAGCGCAAGCACATTTCCAATAATTTACTTCGACTAGGTATGAGTTTAGATAACAACAGCAAAGGAGAAAGTTTGTATATTAAGTTTATTGTCTGTTTTATGACTTTTCCACGTGGCAAAAGGACACAAAGCGTTAACACATATGAGCTTCTTTTATTCATAGATATTATCAGGGAATTTGTCTAATATTCAATTGATTGTATTGTGGATTGAATTGAATTCCCAGATATGTTTAATATGTTTCTCTTTATGCAATCAAAGAACAACTCTTAATTTCTTTTTTCAGATTGATATAACTTTCTTTGATTCGTTCCTTCGATCTGCAATGCAATTTCCAATTGTGTCATTTACAGACATTATATATTCACGTACATTAGCTCAAACCCACCTAAGCTGTGCCTTGTCGTTTACAGAATTTATAACCGAACACAAAAGTGGCCAAAAAATATCTTGCGACAAAAACGAAAGAAAACATTTCCAACACAAATCACCGCAAAATCATTTTAAGGGTTTGCGACAAATGCTAAGTGACTGCTTCAAGGGAAGGGCCTGCTTGGGTGGTCTATCTGGGCTGAGCGAGTGTCGTTGGGGCTAAACCCAAAAGTTGTCACAATGCCATCGAAATTGTCCCTTAAGGATAGCAGGCGCCGTCGTAATTGGTTTGCTGCTATTTCTCGATAAGCAAGAAACGCAGAGCTCCGATATTTATGTGCCACAGGGGCTTCCAAATTGGGGGCAGAGCAGAGGCAAAGGTTTTCTGCGCTTCGCAAATGTATTGATTAAGTCTATGTCGTGAAATCGTATTTCTCTTGAAGAATAATCACGTTGACATCGAACTCTTCTATACCAATCAATTAGAACCCGTTGCTTGTGTTGCACTGCCTAATACGATTTGATTTGTCATAAATCTTTTATGTAAGTAAAAAATTCCACAATATATCAACATTCTATATATTGTAGGCATTCAGTAGTCCTAACAGCTTTAGTTTTTGTTTAATATCACTTAAGTCAAAATTAATATAAAAATAGGAGAAATGGGAAACAGAAGTTGTGTAAAACAACCTAAATTAAACCTATTTAGAATTTGCTGAATATACCCTTGACAAAAGTATTAACAACAAACATGAGCTGATCTAATTTCAACAATTAATAACAAAAATTGCTGAATAATTAAAGGCTTAAAAACAAATTGGAGTATTTCTTTTCATGTTGCCAATACTAAAAAAAGACCTTCCGCTCCTAACTGGAAAACAATTTGGAAATGTCCCTCAAAAACTGATTGTAACAGAATTACATTATGCTTGCGATACTGGTCGAAACTGTCCATCATTCAGCAAATTGGTAACCATGTAGAAATGTGGTCAGAATCCCTAGTAAAGTACACATAATTATCGCAACGCTTATCATTGTCTTTGATAGCATTTTTGATATATTATTAATGATTGCATGTGGTCAGCGGTTAAAGTAAACAAATATTGAAAATAGATATCAAAGATAAATTTGTAGAAATTATAAACAACAACAAAAACAGCAACATTCGATTCATAGAATTGAGAATTAACCGAATGTATTGATCTAACACTTTTTAATTAAATATTCTTTGACTTCTGGAGCATCTACGATCGCTAAGAAGTTCAAGGTTAAATTAATTGCGTAGGCATTTCTGATTGTGATGAAATAAAAAATTTTATCCGTTCTTAAATTCGGGTTTCGATATAGCAAATCTTATCTACGTAGCTTTAACCGAAACTACAACTCTAAATGTATAATTCTGTTAACATTACTAAAGCAAACGAGCAAAAGAGGTAAACGACCGTGACTATATCAGCTGATTAGGCAATCTGACGTCTTTGATGTTTTTATGTGTTAGATACATCTGCACCAACTTAATGAATACGCTTTCTCAGACATTATCGTTTGGGTTCTCAGATATGATCACATTCACTTCAGCAGCATTGTACGCAGGCGTTGCTCTAAGGTCTTAACGATTTTTTCTTGCGTTATCAGTGACACAACAACAATGTTGAGCCGGCAAAAAAAGATTTCAAAATGCGAAATGGAATCCAGAGAACACAACTAGAACAGTGGGACAACAGCCCCGTCTCGTTGTCTCGTGTTATATACAAAAAGGGGGTGAAAATCGGTGCCAGACGAAGAGACTGAGCCGGCAAAGCAGCATAAGGAACGAAAATAAACATAAAGTACACTTTTTGGGATGGAAAAATCGTTGAAAGAATACAAAAACAAAACTAATTATTAAAAGGCAGCTAAAAATACCTGGGCAGATAATGAGAGAAAGCAAGAATTCTGTTCAGTTTGTTTGCTTCCACTTACACACGTAAAATGCAAAAATAAAATTGCTATTAATTTTATTATGTTCGCTCTATAATATTCAAGTTGAATGCACGTTTCATATTTTTATTCTTTTCGGCCGATTTGGTTTTGATTTTTACTGCTTTCACAGTCGTAAAATAACAGAAGCTGTTTCTTTTATTATTGACAGGCCCGTTTGGGAACTTTGTTTAAAAGATCACAACGCGCCGTTGTGTTTATTTCCATTGATATATTTTTATTTTTTAGCAGCATATTTAAGAAATTTTCAGTTCACTTGTTTACATTGATTTCTTCTGCACAAATACACGAAAATAACGCTAAATTCACAAATTGTGGACACGGCAGCACTGATAATGTATTTATAGCATATGGTATACCATATTTAATATGGATATATTTAATATTTAAAATATTGTTTATAGCTTTTGCTTTTTCATTTTTCAATATTCTTGCGGACGATCGAAAACAAACTGCAGTCCGCACTCTGAAACACAAAACTAAAACAGAACAACAAACGCAGCAGGAAAACTCACAACGCTGAGAGAGGGTGGCCGAGCGTAAGAGAGAGAGCATGTAAGAGAGCTATTTGAAAGAGCGCAAAGAGCGAGTGTGGAAGAGAGCAAGAACAAATCGCCGGCTATGCTACTGTGGGGTCGATAGACTATGTTATAAATAAAAATTTATTAAATGATATCAAATATTCAACATTTTAATACATTTTATAAATATTAGGTAATAATATATACAATCTTTAACAAAGAATAACTTGAATAATAATAAGAAAACTTACATTAATTAAAGTTTTTCAAAGTAATACAGATTTGAGTATTATTTTTTATGTATTATTATTATTTATAAACGATAATTCCGAACACTAAAAGAGTTGTCATTCATAAATTAAAGAGTTTGTCACAACTAATGATCATGAAACAAATTTTGATTAATAAAATTACTTTTACTTCGGAGGACTTTTATACTACTTTTGACTAGCTTTATCAATTTAAGTCAAAATATCAAAATTCTAAACTTTTAAAAATTTTAAAAATGTTGTAAGGACTCTTCTTCGATATTTTCCACAATTTCCATTGCAAACACTTCTCAGAGGACTTTTTATACCACTTTATAATATGTTTACAAAAAATATGATTCCTTAAAATGACTAAATTTTCTAATAACAGTTATAAGATTTAGATTTTAAGGTGTCAAAAAAGATGAGATAATAAAGAAAATAAGCGATACAAAATTTGTTGTAGAGTATGATGGAAACCATAGAAAAACCCGGAAAAATATATAAATTAATATTAAGTGGTATTGTGTTCATTGTTTAGACATACAATTTATAATAAATAAAAATTATCAGGTAAATTACACTTATTAAAATAAAGTAAAATATAATTAATTATTAAAATCTATAATATTCGTAGATAATAAATTGTATGAAATGCTTTACATCCGCTTAACAGTGATTTAACAGAATGTAACCACAGCACTGTAAACTTTAGCTTCTGCGTGCCTCTGTAAACCACAAGTGGTTTGCATACGTTGCAAGTTTTAAAGGTGCACCAAGCCAAGTCATAAAACTTTCATACTTCCTCATTTCCATAGGTAATTGAAATTAATGATTAAGCGCTCAGGCGTAGCGTACGGTAGACAGCGAACCGCAGAAACCCGTATGACATGCAATTTAAATTGATTTTCAGTAAGTGTGTGTGGGTGTGTGCAAGGATAACAACCCGTTCGTAATGCGCCCGTAATTACAAAACACACATGGAAAAAATGCACATACCACGACAATGTATGTAGAAGTGCCGGCGGCATTTTCAATATCAGGTTCGTGGCATTTGCATATCGATCCATTGACACACGGGCAAGGAGCCAGAAAAACGACAACGACTTCTGAGTACCCCCAGGGGAAGGCAAATAAAGGGTAGCACATGCAGCCTGCAAAGATACTGCTCGTATATCTCGTATAAGAGTGTACGACGACAATCAAAAGATATGTTTTGTGTACACATTATCCTTGTACTTGAACAGCATGCATTAAGTGCAGATAATTGAAACCAAAGGACACAATCCTGCCTTGATTGCACGTCTTAACGAGAGAGTCTGTGGCATCAATGAAGAAGACGCCGACGATGCTGCGATTGCCATTTAAAGCAGACAAATTGTGTACTCAGCGGGCCAAAGGAGTCTACAATGCGGGCTTAGTACAAATGCCAGTGAGGCAATAAAAATATAATAATGCTGTTGACTAAATTAAGAGCAAATATTGAAGAGAATTTCAAATTAATTAAATTAATAAGAATATAAATTGAATTACAAATATAACAAATTTGCAACATTCATCCAAGCTAAATTTTGATAAACTCATTAAGAAACGAAAATATTATGGGAAAGTTTCCAACCAAGCGTGAATAAGAATAAGAATCAACAAGCACACACATACATACACACAGGCACCAACAAGCAAATTGCCAAAGCAACGAGTAGGCAGGGCCGAGCAGGCAGGCCTTGAGTTCAATAGACGCGTCGAATGTTTTTTTTCCCCGAGATCGTTATAAGTATGGCGAATAAAATTTAATAATCCTCCCCCACACCAAAGCAGGCGTTACTCGGCCACAATGAGAGGCGTTATGTAAGCGACTGGCACCGTTCAAGGACGTTGACAACAAGACTACAACCGAAAATAGCACGCCTGCAGAGCAGTCCTTATTATTGCCCGACAAATGAACAGACCAATGCTCTACAAAGTAATAAGGGGAACACCAGAGAGAAAAGCACAAGCAGAACGAGTGGGAGTAGGAGAAGTGGGGATAGACAAATTTATTTCATTTCTGCAATGACCATGTTTGAAGGACGAATAACACGCAGTACTCATATGGTAAATCAGTGCTCAGCTAGATGGAGGGTGTGACAAATAGACAATAGTTATTGCCTCGTGGCATAGCGAAATGAGAGGAGAAAAATCAAAAGAAAGCTAAATATACTTAGTACATGTCAGCTAGTGATGAGTAAATTTGTTATCTAGCTGTCATAGTTTAAGCTACCAGGGATAACTTAAAAAATGCAATATCGATAGATATATTTTAGGCAATTGATCAGTCAGAGATTTAATACCAAAATAAAAGAAATATCGATGGGCGGACGCCTAATTAATCACGGCCGGATATTAAATATCAAAATAAATAAACTTGCACATCACTACGCACATAAACATACACATACATGTGCGCGAAACCGATAGACACATTTGAAGCCTCATTGATCTCAGTCAGAGATTAAATACCAAAATAAAATGGAATATCGATAGGCGCAAGTCAGATTAATCATTGAGATTAAATACCAAAATTGAAGAACTTGCACATCACTATATAAAAACACACACTTACTTGTGCATGCATTCATACGTCATTTCAGTTACGATATATGTAAGAATAAATAAGAATACACCAGTTCATATATCATTGTGTGCACAACAAAGCAATATCATTTATCTAGTGTCAGCAATAACAAAATAAGGAAGGCGCCTGCAGTGCTATCTCACACACAGACGCAGTGAACTTTTGTACAAAATGAAGGTGGCACACACATGCACGCAGAAAATGTAGCATGCTTTCAAGCGTTCAACGCAGTTGCGTATGTGAATCGCCTTTGTTATTATTATTACTTAAAGTCATTCTGGAAATGCTCGTGCCTGCCCAGCAGCAGCACCAGCAGCAGCAATGTGACGTAAAAACAATAGCTTTGTCCGGTGTCGGCGTCTCAGTCGTGACAACTTGTTTTTGTTTAGCGTAGGCACCGTCAGCGTGGGCGCCCGTCACATCTGACATGCGCAATACCCGTCGCCGCCTGCACAAAACATCTGTTTGCAAAATTATGGCAAGCCAGAAAGAGAGAGAGTGGGAGAGACACAGAGAGAGAGAGAGAGAGAGAGAAAAAAAGCTAAGGAGAGCGCGAGAGAGACAGTGTCTGTCTGCAGCCTCAGTAGCTTCTACCAGTCCTAGGATGCTTAAAAATGCCTCATTAGATTTATAACTAAGTAAACCCGTGTTACGATACTAACTCTAGTCGTCACTTAAAAGGGGTCTATTATGACTGTGCTTATTATGCAATTATTTACCTAGCATAGCACCTTAGTACAGGATAATGTTGCACATAATTCATTATGTAAGTCAAAATACATACAGAAATATGTATGTATGATACTCAGACTCCTGGGGGGAGTAGAACTGCAAATATTCCTTCCTGTTCGAACGTAACTTACCGCTTAATCCTTGTTTTAACTGACGTTTCGAAGGAATCCATAAGCAGACAAAACGTTTATTTAACTATAATTTTTTTACGATCTCCCATTTCTTTGTGTTTGCAGTTATAACATAAACCGTTTTTTAATTGTTCTGAAACACTTGTTTGGCTTACGCGGTTACGCCACAAATCGCATAATTGATGTATGTGTATGTGTGTTTGGGTATGTATGTATGTAATTCTAATAACACTAAGAACTTTCAGCACACGCACACGCACACTAAGCCCGAATGTTATATGTATGAATGTATTGGTGGGTCTAGGCGGCGGCAGCGATAGCGACGGCAGCGATGGCGGCTATGATGTTGTTGTTGTTCTCCACCTCCACCAGCTTTTACTTATAGCGAACGCTTGAGCACGTTAAAGTTTTGCATTAGATTTGCTGTTTTCATATAAACAGCAAACAGTTTAATTTGGTTTTTATTTAAATTTGTGTGTGTGCTAAGGTAAAACTGCCGCCGGACCATTGCCATTGCCAATTCTGATGGGAGACACGCTGAAGACTGAAATTTCGGTCTGTCTCGAAGCTTCACCTTCACGTGAAAAGACAGGACATTTGTTAACGATATATATCCTTAAATTTTGAAAATGTACTAAATATGCCATAACTGTAAGAACTAGGGTTGTTGTCATTTTTAAAATGATGCGATTGCAATGCTATAAAATGTTATCGATAAACTACTTTCTGATATGAGTGCCAGTGCTACCCATCCAGTGCTGCCAGTTTAGCTATTTTCCATCAGTCAGGCCTTTTTCAAATATCAATTACACGAAAAGTCGGATATTTTTTTTTAACTAGCCTGTTTTAATACCAGAAATATTAAGCAGTGAACTGCTTAGTGTTAGAAACTAAATGCGAGTAGCTATTTTTTATAGGAATTACTTACAATCCGGTTTTTTTTTATAAAATTTTCCTATTCCTCTGGTAGCATTGTACCCAGTAATCTAAATTTGCCAGTCATAGATGTTTTATAATAGAGGAACAACGCTTTTATGTTTATATTAACAGTAGTATTTTATTTTGTTGTCGCTAAGAAATTATAAAATTCCACAAAAAAACTTTTCTTCATGGTAAAATAGTTAATAAAATTGTATTCATTTTTTTATTCTTAAATCAAATGCGCTTCATATAACGGGAAAAGTACTTCCACAATCATTCAATAGTTTATTCTCGAAGACCGTGTCGACTTGGATAGGCTGTATTGCCGATCATCACCGCGTGAGCTACCGCCACCGCGTTCCCTATCGAATTTGTCATGTGAACGTTCTCTGGATTTTTCCTACGAGCAATAATAATTCATTTATAATCTATCTGTTAAATAGGATTTCTTATCAAACTCACCCTATGACGTTCCCGTTCACGCAAATCATCATCGCCATTTTGTGCTGGAAATCGATCATTCTTGAATGTCTTGAATAAGAGTTTGATTGTGAATGTCTCACCTTCACGTCGACGCTTGTGATCGCTGCCTCCAGACTCCTCGATTCTGTCCCGTTTACGTCCCAATTTGCGATCCTTGCGCGCATCCCGCTCCTCATCGGACAGCTTGTCTTTGTTTCGCTCTTTGGTCTTGAGGCCTCGTGCCTTCTTCACGCTATCTACGAGTTCCTCAACCTTCTGTAATGGTGTAATATTAATGTTTATAGGAAAAATATATAGATTACGTAACCCGAAGTCGCAATGGTCTGACTTTGTGTATACATATCTTAGAACTCAAAATGGAAAACAAAATAAAAACTGAACCTACAGATTTCAAAAACCATCCTCCCACTTCACCATCGTGACCGCCCACCCACAACTCTTAACCCCCCTTAGCCGTGATTGACCGCCCAGATTGCGCCGATCACTTACCCGTCTGCACACAATCAAGATCAACGAATTAGAACTAAAGTCCAGTCAGACGGGGCAAGATGCAGATGGCATCAGTGGAGGACGCAGCATATTTGGTAAAACTTGAAGAATGCAAGTGATATGCGCAATACGTCCAGGAATTAGGCGTCTTGTTGGGAATTGTTTTGTTGATTTTGTTGTTGTTGTTATTATTTAGATTGTCCTTTGGAGATATTGTTGTATTATTCGCCTTGGTGATCATCAGTGAAGCAAACAGAATTGACTTTGGAATTAGTTTAACTGATTCAGATTAACAGTTCAAACATCGTTGGGGTTGAAACATGTTTTGGTTTTAGTTGAAGTTCCCAGTTAGAGGTAATTAGATTGTTTCCAAGATCCCACGTCAAATGGAAGTATTACAACTGATCCGGATTGCCTGTCCAACATCTTTAGAAGTTAAGGTTTACCAACAACAATAGGTATATGAATTGTTTTCAAGATCCAAAGTAAAACGTTGTATGTGCGCCAGGAACTTTTGATAGTTTGTTGATTATGAATAGGATCCATAGAGTCAAACTTGTTTTGAAGTATTACAACTGATCCAAATAGAGAATCCAAACGTCTTCAGGGGTTCAAATATAGTTCTCAAACAGCAAGAAGAAGTTGAATTGTTTCCAAGATCCAATGTAAAACTTGATTAAACGTTTCTTGAAAGTTTTACAACTAGAGATCCAGACATCTTTACGGGTCAAAATATGCTTTGAAGATTTTAGAAGATGTTCTAAACAGCAAGAGGTAATGTTTACAGGATATTACATTAACTTTCGGATGTGCGTGGAATGTTTGTAGGAATTTTTGATGATTTGTTGATTACGCTTATCCTCCAAAGTCATCCTTCATAGTCATCAAATCTGGATTGATTCAGTGTGTTTTTTTAAATCCAATAATACTGCTCTAGGGTTTAGTTGGTGAGCACAAAGGAATTACCAATATTTGCATTATCTTCATGTGTGTGTGCAAATTTCTAGCTTTGTACTTGTTTAAGGTGGTTTCTTCGTTGTATGTAGATGAGTAGTTTATCTTTCAGGTAGATGAGTATTTTGGCATTAAAATTTGTTAGATTTCGCCTTGGGGCCTGTGGAGCGTCTTCCAGGATCATTCACAGGTTGGTCCTTAAGTTATTTCCATTGTAGTTTGAAGGAATTGATAGTCAGCTTCGCCAGAATCAAAGTAATTGTTTAAATCAGGTTCGCTTGATGTGACTTAATGTTGTTTTGATCTTTTGAGTTGATTTTTATTTTGGTCATCTGATGGTCTCCGGGGTCTCTTCCGTCATGGCATATTGTGGTCAGATTTCTCCGTTCCTGACACTCTTCTATGGCTTCGTTGGTCCAGTGAAAGCTTATAGAACTATCTTAACCTACACATAACTACATAACAATTTGTTTAGATCAATAGCTCCTAACGGTGTTTAACAAATATTAGATACTCCCTCTAAACAGTTTAACGGGTTGCTTATATTCTAGCTTAAAAACTAAAAGTGCCCCCGGCTACCAATTGAGAATTCAATGAATGCACTTGGTTAACTAGAACGAGATCCAATTTGTGTCCAGAGAAGGTTTGTTCTGGTGGGGTTGATGGGTTGGTTGCCTTGACATCTCGTCTACAGCATATGCAACATGCCTCTCTCACATTTTGTATTATTTATATGTTTTTGTTTGGTTTTGTTTTTGTATTAAACGCTGCCTTCCGTTGGTTGTGCGGTCGGTCGTTGTCTTACCGAACTATGTATGCACCCATATGCTACTAACCTTTGAACTGCTCGACGATGATTCCAATTTACGACGTTTAGAATCTAAAAAAGTTTCGGACAAGTTAAAAGAAGTCCACAACAAAAGTTTTATCTATTTGTATACCTTTTTCAAACTCAATTGCCTCGTGACTGTGTCGATGCTGCAAGGAACCGTTACTTTCGTTGGATACCGAACTCAGATCACGATCGCGCTGGCGTCCATCATATTCATCGTAGTGACGATGCTCCTGAATGCTGCTTGAACCACCACTTGTGACCAGATCAACAGTCTCTAGACCATCGTGACGATGTTGGCCACGCTCATCTCGACGCGTTGGTTTCTCACGCTTCAGAGCTCGTTTTGCTGCCTCCAGTTCCTCCAGACGCTGAGTACGCTCACGTAAACGCTGTTGATGTTCTGCCTCAGTACGCTCCTGTTTATTATTATTGCTGCTACGATTGCTATCCCGCTGTGAGCTGCGCGTGCTACTTAAGCTTGTGTGACGCTCATCTCGTTCCCTTTCACGTTCACGATCCAGTTCACGACTGCGACGCTCACTTTGGCTGCCATTGCTGCTGCTGTTGTTGTTATTACTATTGCTGCTGCTATTGTTGTTGCTGTTGTTGTTGCTGGCACTGCTGCTGCTGGACTGTTGCTCTTCCTTTAAATCATTGCTACGCGATGACTGTGACTCCCTGGCCGGCGGTGGCACAGATTCACGTTTGCTCTCACGCTCGCTGGTGGATTGCGAAGACACAGACTTGGAGATGGATACAATGGTAGTCGTGCTGCCTTCCGGTTTGATGGGTTTGCTATCACCACCACCACGCGAAGATGCAACTGAAAAAGGAGCATGAACAGTCAATATATGTACATACTATATATATATTGGTATAAATGGTTTACTCACCAGCTTTGGTATCGGCATCCTTGGCAGCCGCTTTTTGTTCATTAGCATAAAAGGAGTTAGTGGCAGCAGGTGGTTTCGTTGTGGGTGTTGTACTAACTGTAGGCGTTGGCTTATCGTTGCTCAACGTTGGCTTAACGTTACTTGTACCAGGCACTACAGGCGGAGTCTCCTTTACTGGTCTTTCCGCGACCTGATGGAAGTCACTCTCTTTGAACATATAGGGAGTCTTCTGCTTCAGTTGACCAATATAACTTGAGGCTATGGCAAACAAATCGGGGCGCTTCGTCTTTTCCTCCTCGCGCACTTTGTCCACTTTACGCTCAATAATTTGAGCCAGCTTGGAGAGCACCGGATAGTGGGGTAAAATACGCATTAGAATAATGAGCGCATTCCTGATCTGCATAAAGTCCTTTGAGTCGAGACAGAAAACAATTGCCTTTGTGATCTTGTAGTGCCATTTGTGACAGACATGGCGATAATTCTCATAGCCCACATGATCGTTGGCCTCCGAGAATTGATTGCTGACACGAAACTTGGTCACAAATCCAGGATAATTGGCGCACTCCTTATTGAAGACAGCCTGATCCGCATGCCAGCGCATCACTGTCTCCAGCATGGCGCACAAAAAGCGCCCATAACGCGTCGCCTCACCCTCTGTACAAGATGTGACCGAGTAGGTAATGTCGCAAAACAGCTAAAATACAATAATAAATCAATTAAACAACAAATACATAAACATATTGAATTCTTATCACACACCCGATCATAGCACAGCAGTGTGGAAAAGTTAGCCGTCTTCAGATTATGAATGGTTTGCACAAACTTGGCGCAGTAGAGAGCATCCAGGGCAGTGAAGGTGCAGCGGGGGAAAAGGCACAACTGCAGGAACTGTGTAATTGTATCGTTCTTGGCCGACTTAGCCGATCGCAATAGAAACCAGCTATCCTTCTGTTCCTGCAAACGTTGCAATATCTTATCGACATGTTCATGCTGCTTCTTTCGCTCATCGTTCAGCTTCTCCATCAATGCAATATAACGTTCCTGCTCCTTTTTGTTTTTCGATTGATTCTGAAAGAAGGGAAAGAATATGTTAATATCAAACTCTATATAAATCAGCGCATTAACTTACTGAATCTTTGCCATCGGCTGCCTGCTGTGCGAGTTGTTTCAGCTTGCCAATCTCTCGTTGATATATCTCATTGGGCACATGCAGATCATACATGCTCAGGCTCCAGAAAGTGACAAGGAATTGTGGACTGATGTCCTCCCACACTTTGGCACTGTGCAATGGCCTCACTGACTCCACAATGGGATTCATTATGAGCTGAGTAGCTTCTAAATATTTCTGCAGCTTCTGCGTTGTGGTCAACTTCTTGGCATTTGGATCTGCCTTGCGCAATTGATCATATTTTTGCTGCAATAAAACGAAGATTAACTTCAGTAGATAATATATTTATCAAATCATTAACTTACATTAATCTGATGCGTGAACATCGGCCGTGCCAGGAAGAAGGCCACATCGGTATTGATGTGATATTCACGCAGCATTGTTATAATCGATGGCAGACGTTCAACGTACTCATCCACAGAGTACGAAGAACCCAGAAAGGTGCCAAACTGCACCAAAGCATCCTGGCACTGATCATAGAGACTGCCCACCAATTTCAAGTGACTATGCGCGGCCGTTTCGCGATAGATAACACAGTGCTTCTGTTGAGCCATCAACAGGCAAAGTGTGACAGCGAGATCATTGTTAGCTAACGCCTCCTTCAAGCGATTCGATGATTTTTTGGTGTTGCGCACCTGGCTAAAGTAGCCCGCCTGTAAAAACCAAAGGTATTAATTAATGGGAGTTGAAATTTCTTGAAGTTTGCAGACTTACCTCGCCACGCAGCTGCTCACCACCACAAAGAGCCTGCAGCTGATCGTTTGTCATCTCCTCACAAGACTCCACCCCGGCCATTTTGTGTACAATCTCGCGCAGCACAAGCAGATCCAAACTCTTTTGTGACTTTAGCTGATTAGCGACATATTGCAGCAGTCCGCTCATTTCAATGCTGTACTTCTTGTAGATGGTGCCACAGAAGGAGGCAAGACTCTGCAGCCACAGCGAAAGTGAGGTGCCGTCGTCCTTGAATCGACCGCGACCCGTCATCGTCAGCGATTCAATAATGCAATAACCCAAACAGTCAAACGACAAAGCAGTCAAGTACTTGAGCATGTCACAGACAGGTCCGATTAGATTGTCATACATTTGAATTTGCACAAGGATCTACAAAAGAGAAAGCACGTTAAGCTTCATGTTGATTATACTATATCCACTGCTTACATAGTCGAACAGGAGTCCCGGCGCACAGTGACTATATTTGCCCACCATGCGACCCTGTGGCTTGACGTTTTCCTTGCTGACGCGTTTCATGAGCGCCTTAATGTCTCGTTGACCGAGACCACAGCGACGTATCAGATTAGGATGCATCTGATAGCTGTCGTTCTTCCAGCGTGCATATAGACTATATCGCAAATGATATGGATAGAACTTCAGCACTGACCAAATTTCCTCGGACATGGAGCAATTGCTGTCAAGATATAGCAACGATGGCAATATTGCGGCATCCAAACAGCTTATGATATCATAATAATGCTGTTCCGCATCCGTATTGGGTGCTGGACCATTTAAACTGTCCACTCCCATATCCAGTAGAATTTTCCCCATAATGCGCACAAGTTTATACATCAGAACGGTGTCGCAGTGCATCGACGGACCCAACACATTGGCCATTGGCCAGGTGTACTTGCGTAGATCTCCAAAATCACGAGCCTGCATCTTAGCCACCAACTGAGAATCCTCGTAGAGGCGACTACGGCTGGGCTTACGCCCGGCCGGGGCTTTAAAGCATTTCTTGTAGTAGACCTGCTCTACAGTGAGATGCACCAGCTCAACAATGGCCCTTGCGATAGGCTCTTGCACCACGACAGACTGTTCTGGTAACTTTTGTATTATCTTCAGTGCGTTCTCCCAATCACCAACTTTTAAAAGCGCCTCGCAGAGACCAAACTTTTGATTGGTGTTGTATTTTTCCTGTTTGGAATAGAAAATGACAATATAATTAAATATTATTAAGTTAATTTGCATTCAGTTTAGCAAACCTCATCGAACTTCTTGGTTGTCGGTGGCGCCGGTGGTTCTTTTTCGTCTTCTTTTTTATTGGTGGCGATGACATTGAGCTTGCGCACCATTTCCCTGGCATCTGCCAGTTCCTCCTCCCAGTCAGCCTTAATAACGCCATCGTTAGGAGTTAGCCACACGTACACATCATTCAACTCAATGACGCCATGCTTCAGCAGCAGAGCACACACATGATACAAGGAGCGAGGTGTACGCGTTGCCTGAAAGTGGCAGAACTTATAGCCGAGCACTTCGCAAATGATGGCACCAGTGGGCATATAACTGCGCAGCAATGGTATAAAAAGCTTCCAGCGATCAGGACGAGTCTCGAATGATTCAATAATTATATCCAGCACGCGATTGGGATCCAAGTTAAAGCAACCTAAAAACAATTTATATTATAATAACCTTAAACAATTCTATTTGTTTACGCAACTCACCTATCAGCGACTTGATGATGTCCATAATAGAGTCAGGTGTTGTATGCTCTTCAAAGTCTTGATTCATTTCTGTGATTAACTTGGCGAAACCCTCGCTCTCCTCACGGAAGAGATTAAAGCGTCGTTGCTTATAGCTGTGATAAGGAGATGAAGGATAAAAAAAGATTGTCTTGACCCTGTTTTTACGCCACTTACTATAGCTTAGTCTTCACTTTGATGAATTTCGTGTAGAAACTCTTGTTCTTGACAATGCCCACCTCCTGGAGAGTATCGATTTCCAAACGCTCCTTGAGCAAACTCTCTGGCACCACCTTGTCCAGGTCCTTGACAATTTGCACAAAGCCATGACGCTCTTCCTGCAAGCCCTCGGTCATCAGTGATGTCTCACTGTCCAGTATGTTAACCACATCCAGTATAAGACTGGGAAACTCTTTGTGTAGCGCCTGAAATGGGGTAAAAGGTCAGTCCCAAACAAGATTGGACTACTTATCTGTACTTACTACCACGTCTGTGAGCACGTGCAGCACAACATCCTTCTTGAGCTTGAACCGAAGAGCCTGCCAGAGCAGTTCATAGATGGCATGCGAGATATTATGCATGAAGGTACCATTTTGATCGAAAACTGGACTCTCTGGGCTATCCTGCAGTTGTTGTTTGAGGTATTTCAAACTAAAATGAGTGCGAAAATAGTTCTATGTAGTTGTGTTGTACTCTGTATTGGTATTAGACGCGCGCAATAAACGTCACAGCCAGATTTTTGGAGACGTATTTTTGTGGTGTGTACACGTACAATTCGCTTCTGCCAGTTTTATCGAAATGCTTAAAGATATCTGTATTAAGTAAAGTCTCTTTTGAGGGGCTAGTAGTTGCGGTGCTGCTGCTTCCTCCATTGGTATCTATCACGGCCGCCGCAGTCGCGGTCGTTGTCGTCGCCGTTGCCGCTGCATCGTTTTCCGATGTTCCCGTCACGCTGTGACTCTTAGATAATTTCTTCAAACGACGCATACAAGCAATTTATAAAAACACACGGGTAACACGTTATATATCTGCTTTTTATAAATTTATTGTATTGTTTATAATAATATCTGACAATTTTTCACACTTTTCTCCGCCTTTTTGAGTGTGAGAGATGTGTACCGAAAAACTGTGTATCGATGGAAATCTATCGGGCCAGGGCTGTATAACAAATGTAATCGTCACCGGAACGCGAGAATAGAACGGCGGAAAGAGCTGGTATTTTGAGTAACTATACAAAAAACACCAACTGTTAAAAAAAATACTAGTATTTTGAATTTAAATTTAATTTTAATAAATATTGTTATTTTGAAATTAAAAAGCGTTTCAGTTGTATTAGCAATGACATTTATTGATCAAATGTGCATAAAATGTGAAAAATTTTTGCATATTTAGACGTAGACGATCTTTTTGTGCGTTTCAATCGAAAATTACGTAGTATTATTTGAGTGTATTTGTAACACAAGTCCCCTCTAGAAACGCGGCTTGAATGTAGCCGGATATTGGTTGAAGCGCGGACGCAACGCAGCATTCGATTTCTCAAACTTCTCGCCCGAGTGCCCCAAGATAACACCGTCGGCAAGTTTTCCACTACCATCCTTGGCATTATTCTGTCGCTCCGAGCTGGCCTCGGCCACATCGATAATTCGTGGATTCTTGCGATATCGATACCACCAATATTCAAAGACGAGTGTAATGCAGGCCATGCCAATGCCCACAAAGATGACAATAAAGACGCCACCAATGTTCTGTATAGATATGCCATCGGACTGATCCTCCGGCTTCTCGCACTTGGCCTGCGCCTCGTCATTCTTCCACCACTTCTCCTTGAGCTTCTCCAGCTGACGTTTGTTCAGAAGGGTCAAAATTCTGCAAAAGAAATCAAATCGAAATGAACTCTGCCTGCTCTGCCGTCAAAAAACGTACGCATTATTGAACTGATCCTTCAGATGAGATCCCTGCTGTACGGCAATAGCATAGGGTTTGCGCGAGAACTCCTCACCGACCACCTGCAGGTCGCAGTTGGTCAATTGCAGGTAGCGAATGTCGGTGGCATCGCCAAGGAAAGCAAATCCAGTGGCCGTGCTCGAGTTGCGCACACGAGTGACTGCATCCTCCAGGCTGGCGGGCAGACCTGCCTCCTGCATGGCCTGCCACATTTTGGTGTATTTATCGCTTACAGGATAATCCCAAACAGCCAATTTGGAGCGTTCTAACGGTGTTAGCGAATCATTCAAAGATAAATCCTTCCAAATTTCATAAAACATTTGTTCGATGTTTGCCATGCGCTCAAAATAAGTCATCGCAGCCGATCCATTAAGGGGGGCATAGAGAATCTTATACTGCTTGGCCAGATCATCTAGTGATTCCACAGGTGTATCCAAACGCGACACAGTCAAAAAGGCCGCCAAGTTGGCCGTGTACGAGGCTATAATAATGAAACTATGGACAAAGTAAAGTACAGATAAGAATAAAATTAATGAGCCGATAACAATTAAACTATGCATAAAGTAATTGGTATTAATGATCGATAACAGTAATTATTTATCGATTAAGGCAAACTTATAATGGCGTCTAAAATAATAGGTACACTACCATTGTTGGTTTCTTCTTCTCTTACCCAAAGAGCCACCAAGTGGCAGCCACCAGACGACCTGACAAATTCTTGGGTGCCTCACCTCCTCCCTGAGGTGTCAACGAAGTCATGCAGAACCATAAACATTCTTTCAGATTGAACTCGCGCTTCTCCTCATCGTCCTTGTACTTTTCCCGATTGTTCTGATAACTGTAGGGACTCCAACGATCGAATATCCACATGAGAAAACTGGTAAAGAAATAGGCAGCCAGTATGCAGAGCCACACGTTGGTCTCCAACACAGTGAGAAACTTGAACAGCGAACTGGGCGAGGTGGGGCGCTGCATCATGATGGTAATGCCCACCAGATCATAATAAGGCACCGTAAAATCGATCACAATCTCTCGCTCTGCCATCACTGACATGCTTCCCAGACCAATATCGGCTTGCTTATCAATCAGCTTCTTCACAATGCCATTCCACTCGCCCTTCTCATCCATGTTACCAAACTTGCCATCCTCCACCTCCTGAATCTCGTAATCAAAGTGCACAATTGCCGCAATCTCATTGATAAGATCGATGCAGTAACCCTTATAACCCTTCGGGGCGGTCTCATCGCGCATAATAAATGGAGCTTGCTAGAAAGGGGGTGATATAAGAGTATTAAAATGAGATAGGCATCTCGCTTCCACTTACCACCACCGTGTAAATGCGATACACTGTGTCCGCCGTTAGATTCTTCATTTGCTCCTCATCCTTGACAACCAACGGCGAATCCAGACCCGCCGTCCAGGTGCCAATCGATTTGCTATTGACTGAGCTGCCGCCTCGAATCTGGAGCACATTGATATCCATTTCAAACTTCATATAGCTGAAGCCGTTGAAGGGTTTGCGCTGTTGCGTGACCAGCTCGAAAGTGCCGTAGGATGTTGGTTCGCTGACCTATGAACGCGGTTTGTAAACAATAATTGGACATAACAGGCAGGAAATTGAAAGAAAGTGGAACGGGGAGGGTACTTTGAGGGGGAGAGGGCACTACACACCTGTGTGAAGTATTGCCGGAGATCAATATTACGTTCAGGTGTGTTTCCGCCCTGGAAATCGTCACAGTTCAGATACTCCATGTCTTTGGGCCACGCACCGGATTGCAGCATTTCTCTGAGGAGAAGAAGAAGAATGCATATAAAGAGTGAGATAGGTATAGAAAGGGCCCCATAGAAAGGAAGATAGATATAGGGAGGAACCTAAACAGAGTAAGATAAGTATAGAGAGGGGCCTATAGAAAGAAAGATAAGTATAGAGAGGCAGCTAGATAGAGAAAGATGAAGAGACTTATAGAGAGGAATGGAACTAGGATGGAACCATAGAAAGGAAGAAAGTTTTAGAGATGGACTATATACATAGATTGAGGTAGTACACTCAGTATTTGAAATAAGTATTCCTTAAATAGGTGAAATCGCTTTAGATTAAGATAAATGGATTTGGAAGATATAGATAGTCAAAGAAACTTATCTACATTTTCGAACTGCCGGCAAGTTTGTATCCGTTTCAGTTGCCCCAAACCCCTCTTACATTCACCTCACCCTACTACAGCTTTTTAAAACCCCTTTCCACCTTACAGGGTATAACAACAAATTATGTGTAGACATTAAACATGACAAGGCAATTATATTTTAGTAACCACAAAATAAATTGACTGCCCAATTAACTAAGGTTTCCCGTAGGAACTTTCGAGATTGCCCAATGAACTTGGTTTCCCCTTAAGAAATTCCCAGATTCTCCTACCCTATTCATTTCTCGCTCTTGTCCCACCCTACTCACTTGATGGCCAAAAAACTTCGCAGTGCCAGGTCAAAGTAGAATGCCGATGCCAGCTGCGGTTCCTCGTTCAGATTGAACGTGGTGCGCAGCAGACCCAAACGATCACGATATTGTGTATACGCCATGGGCTTCAGAAACATAATTGTTGCATTATCCCGCTGACTGCTGACCTCACCCTCGCTCTGCGTGATCGCATGCCAGGCGAAATTACGCTCAAAGTAGGCAGGCTTCACCGACTCCAGGACCATTCGAATTGACTGTAAATTGCCAAGGACAAAGAAGTTATTGATATCCAGATTACGCAGTTTCTCGATTTGCTCCTCACGCTCCCGCTTGCCATCCTTGGCAATGGCCGTGATGACGTGGCGTGTCTGTATGTTCTGCAGCAGCGATTTGTATTTGTGATCCATGACGAACGTATCGTCGTACAGTATGGCAGCTGAGGAAATGAGCAGGAGGAGGAATAATCTTGAGCTTATTTGATTGGGATTAAAGTTATCGGAGCCCACCGTTGGTGATGTTCAGTCGCTTGACAATACTGCGCACAGCCTCCGGAATGATGTCTGCTGGTGGCATCACCTGCAACAGATACTTCTGCTTGGAGTCATCCAGATCGCGCCACTGTCGCAGATCCCCCTCCTGTCCATATGATGCACTAATTGTGGGCAGACCCAGTGCCTGTGTGAAACTCTTCACGGTTTCCGAAGCCACGCCAGACTTAGTGGTGTCCAGTATGAGATGCGGCGTCTGTTTCTTCTCAATACTCTCCGCATACTTGTTACAAACTGTGGGATGGAGTCAAGATGATAATAAGTCATTCCCTAAGTCCTGAGTCCATACTTACTTGCTTCCAGTAGAATCTTCGCATCCGTTTTATTTGCCTCAATCGATTCGATCTGCACCGATAAACCGTAGCTGGGATTCTTCTTCAGGTATGTAAGGACCACATCAACTGCCTTCGTGGCGGGCTCATTGTCCACCTCATTGATGAAAACTTTAGCAAAAAAGGTATTACGTGGTGCATTAGTGCAAGGACAGTTATTCTTTACACAAACTCAAAAACCTCACCCTTATCCAACCCATCCCCAACCAACCCAATCCGACCTAACCAGTTAACGCCTAATGAGTTTACCCACAACCTTTAAGCGACAGATATGAAATTGTCGCCTGGAAATCGATTTGACACTTACACACATTGATATTCTGACTGGTCTGTGCCGCCACCTGCCAGTGCACCAGACTCTCCAGCACTATCCATAATAAGCACAAGAACTTAAAACCCTTCAAACACTTGTCAATCATTCTCGAAGGACCCGCTCATGCGTTCGATCTGAAGAGAATTAGAATTATAACTATTTCTGACTGCACGCGTCGAACTTCAAATGAGAACTGAAAAACCGTAGTAAGGATTTCCTGCGATTTGGAGCGCCCTGCGATGTGTGTACCCGCATGTCTCCTTGGTGATAATCAATCAGCCCGTCTGACTGTCCGTTTGTCTGCTTGGCGTGACTGCCCAGTCAATTGTTCGTGCCAACACTCGAGCGCTAATTGGCAACCCCTCTCCCCCAAGAACCATATGTGGTAAAACTAGTGGATTATCCAGAACATGGGTCCCTTGGAGAGAGCAAATTTGGAGCATGAGTGCGGCCCTGACATTGGAAACCAACTTAATAGAGGTAATATAATAAGGGTATAATAACATGTGCAAGTAATAATATATGTAAGAGGCAGAACGAAACATCTCCAATACCACGAAGTCTTCTTCTTGATCAGCGTCAACTGTCATCTATCTGTCCGTATGAACACTTTAATCTCAGAAACCACAGTAGCTAGCACTAACAAACTTGGTGACAATATGTCTTATGATTGTATGCAGATTAATTTTCTATTAGAATTTGGCCACGCCCCCTTTGCCCACATAAATCGAATACCAAGCGTACTGTTATGGCTAACAAACGTGGCTAACGTTAATCAGATTAATGTTACAACACCCCCAATGTACATATATGATATATATAAACCTATGCACTTGACGAAAATACAAAAATTTTATTACATTTTTGTGTTGATTATGAACTTAATAACTTGAATGCGCGCTAGAATCTTTAAATAGAACGCGCTCAATTCCGCAGATATCGGAAATCGGGGCGACAAATGGTACACATTACATAAAAGTCTTACGTCTGAACATTACACATAACGAATAGATAATTAGTTGTGTGGACAGCGCCGTCGGCTACCGATCGGCGAGCATTGTCATTATGCGTAGTATGCCTAAAGTTACAATTAGTAATCATTTGTATTAACATAGTACACAGTTCGTTGCAGTACATAAATCTATACATATAGTACATACGTAATAAAGCCTATACCTATGTAGTATATATATACCATATATTGGTAGTTCTATATATGTATATGTATTGGTAAAAATCTCACAAGTTCCAGTCATCTGGGCCCGTCTCCTGGCGTATTACAATCGGTGTACGCGGCGCACCCGGCACAGGCGTGGGCACCAGCAATTGTGTATTGCCGCGCATTGCTGCGTATGGAGGTGGCTTAAAACTATTGGGGGTGTTAGCCGCCGAGCTGTGCGTCGATGAGGCAGACGAGTCACGAGCTCGTGCCACATCGAACGCCGGCGGCTGGGCATAACGATATTGCCGCTGTCCCGTCTGCTGTTGTGCAACATTCTGCGGTGTCCGTGAACGCGAATGTGAATGCTCGCGCCGCGTCATTGGATCGTGTTCCCGCTGCTGCTGCCTGAGCATATATTGCTGTTGTTGTTCCTGCTGTTGTCGCTGACGTTGCTGCAGCTGTTGCTCGTACTGCTTGCGCTGCTGCGCCAGTAGGCGATTGGTCTTACTCCAGGGATTGCCGCCGAAGCACATATTCGATATGAATACCACCGGCGAGAAGAGTCGCAGCGAGAACTCGCTAAGGCAAAGGAAGAAGGATTATAAGTATGTATATCAAACAGCTTCTCCACCAACTATTTACGTGGTATCCACAATGGGCTTAGCCTCATTTCCGCTGAGTATGAAGAGGGGAAAGAATATGGAGAAGATGCAGCTGCTGACAATCACCGAGCTGGTCATGTTGGTGAGCACGGTAAGGGGTATGCCGAACCCAAAGAAATAGGGCCAATTCTTTTCGATGTAGGTAAGGCGTCGATGCAGCTCCCAGCCCATGTTGAACCATTTGTATTCGAAGGAGTACAGCGAATACAGCAGGCAGAGATGCACAAAGCACAGTGAGGAGCCAACATATTTCACGGGTACCAAATTCACTAGCATGCTCTGTACCAAGAAGAACATCTGCACCACCATGCTGAAGAGGAAATCCGCCACAAGTTTACTGATGCTGGGTATCAATTGTGGCCTTCCCTTGCGTACACGGTATGCCGCATTGGCAATGTCAGCGAACCACAATGAACTGACAATCTTCGAGAGCATAAATATGGGCAGCACCCACATCATGCCAAAGAGCAGTGATAAAATCGGATGTAGCCAGCTCCAAACAAAGGGCAATGTGTCCGACTGTGCACCATAAAAGATGGTCAAACAGAACTTGAGCGTGGGCAGCAACAAGTTCTCGAACAGCACAATGCTCAGCCACGTGAAGCCGCCGTTAAGCAAGCAGCATTTGAACAATTTCTTGGCAATTTTCTTCTCACTGCAAGTGCGTAATAAACTGAATTAGTCATAGTCTATGGTATATTATTATTAGGGGTACTCGAGACGGGACAGACAGGTCTACAAATCAACTGAGCACCCCTTGTCTACTTACGCCTGTGGCTGCGGCTTCTCTGCAGGTTTCTTCTTTAGAATCTTCTCCAGCGTACGCTCATCGGAGTTGGTGTCATCCCGCTTGGCATATTCCTCGCGTATCATTGCTGCCGCCGAGCTAGGCACAGGCGAGGGGGTACGCTGTGTCTGCCTGTAGTGATCTCTGTCCATTCTGCGCAGTTGACGCATTGTCTCATGCTCCGCATTCTGACGTGCCACCTCGTTGTCTATGTGTAGCACCAGCGTCATGCCGCGTATGCTGTCCCATAGTCCATATGCGATGCCCAGTGCGATGTTCTGCATGTGTGTGGAGAGACATAAATATACAGAGGCACACACACACATATGTATGTATGTTTGTATGAATGTATGTAAATTTACAACGCACTAAGTAAAATAGTAGGAACTATTACCTTTATCGCAGCCATCTCCTGTTTAGTCTAGTCTGTCCGCCTGTTACACGTTGTTACACCTGCTTATTACAATTTTAGCGACTGTTGTGAGCATTACAAAAATAGATGCGTTTGTATTGTTATAATTTTTGATGTATTATAGGTTTGCAGTGTTGTTTGAAACGTCTTGTTTCCGTATAAATTTGCACTGTTGTGATGACATTATTTCATTGTAACGAAATTTTCTGTATGTGTGTTTACACGATGAAAACAAAATGAAACAAGGCTTGTTTTGATTTTATAAATATATCCTACACTGTACCTATCTGTTGCAATGGTGTCTGCGGTCTACCTGCAATTTCTACATGTTCCAGGTTTCACAACATTTGAACTTTGGTGTCGCGTTAAAAGATACACATATATTTATAAATTATATGTTTGACCGTATCAACAGTCGTGCACTTGTCATGGTTTGATAACAATACGCATAGTTGCATGCAGACCATATGACGATAGGCTAGCTAATGATACATATCGATAACTGGCGCCTAAACATACGGTTTGAACTAGTTCCTACAAAAATGTTTGAAGACGAGAAATTTGATGTTAGTACGGTTTTTCCGTTCGTGGAATTGTTTTTGAATTTTTCGCGAGCGCCTATTTTTCATTTTGTAATCAAACTAAAGTTGAAACCGTTTTAACTTGAAGATATTGAACATGAATATTGTTTCTTGTTATTTTTATTATAGAATTTAATATTCATAATAATTCATCAAATTTGGATGGGGTACTTACTTACTTACTTTCGTTAATAGTTATAACTTAAACTTCGAAGTATTTTCGATTACTGAGTGTAGGACATCGACTCAAATTCAACAGTATGGGATAGTATAAATTGCGTATATGTTACCAACAATGAACGTATTGATGCCTGAACACCATGTATATTTTTGACTGGTCATATTTGTTTATGCTTCTACGTGTTATCAGACACTACACGACTACACCTTTTACTATTTTACTTTTATCTTAGCGTAAATTTATCTTAGTTCCAGCTATGCCTTTTGTGTTTTATCGCACTGATGTAGGAGCCAGGCATTTAGATGACATGCTAACGTGCTCGTTATACCTGCTAAGAACATATCTATTTGTGAAGTCGGATTCATTATCAAAGGTCTAATCACTGCCTCTTGTGTACGTCGGAATTTTCAGCTATCTTCCCTGGTGCTACTTTAGCTTTATGGGCCTACGATCGCAGACACCAGGGCAATCTTAACATTTCACCGGCTCAACATCCCATATATCATACATCAATGTAATTAAATGTTATGTAAGTCTAATAATAATAGCTACCTTCGACGCCGATTATTGAATTGGTAGGACTCGATGTATAATGAATTAAGGTGAAATAATTATTTAGCAGAGTTTGGAAATTTAAAAACATTCAACTTGTCTTGCTGTTGCCTTGTTGTCTAGGGTACCAGTATGTCTGCAACCTTTCATGATGGTTCATCGTCCTACTAACCGATTTATTTGATTTGAAAGGTGAGCAAACAAGGAAATCAAAAAGTTGAGAAAAAGTGTACCGCTGGCGAAACATTTCTGAAAACAAAAATCCCGCGTAAAATTTTTGGTTGGGTTGGTAACAATGCGCAGAGTTTCAAATTGATCATATGACGATAGTCACGCTATCGATATGCTGCAATGACTGGCGCTCATACAAACGGTTGGAACTAGTTCTGATAAAAGTGGCCGAGGGAAAGAAATCTGATGTTAGTTCGGTTTTTCCGCTCGGGGAAAACAGGTAAGAGGTCGAGACCCTTTTCCTTAGAGACAATTCTAACAGATGGGATTTAATATTATATATTTGGTAACTTGTTGAATATTTTAAAAGACCATTCAGCTCTGTGAATCGACTGTGTTTGTTTTGAAATGTATAACAATAACAATAACAAATGTGAGTGTGTTATCAGCGGGTTTTAGAAGTGCTTTTGAATCATGTGGCGCGCGCGCCTAATTATAATTTCAAAACAAACTAAAGTCGGATGCGTTTAAAGAGCGCCTGATTTATTATTGGGTGACGTGTGTAGTCGATAAAAGGCCTTTAGTATCGCTGCTCTATCAATGTACATGTTTACATAGTGTGTACCACTGTATGTATGTACATTTGAATGTTTTCGTGTGTGTCTGTGTGTCTGGGGTATATTACCTGGTTTGCAATACGCAAATAACCTGCGAAAGCTTATTGAAATTTTAAACCAGGTGTCTATCATTTAATGCTTCTCTTAAGCACACAATTTATGCACTTAATTGATTAGTGACGCATTTATTTTTACTTCGGCAAACAAGACAAGATCTTGTTTCTATAGTCAGTCAGGCCCCGACAGCGTGACCTTCTAGAGCTTGGAGAATTTTCCTATAATGCATTTTTACGGCATTTTTCATTGTAGATTAACAACTCAATTGAATTGGACCACCCCAATCAGCCACCCCAACATTCCGCACAGCTGGACGATAGTGCGCCTGCACTTGCACTGTGGAATAATCAATAAAAGCAACAGCAGCAAGCATTAACAACAACAACAGATGAAAACAATGTGGGCCAGTGATAAGCAACAACAGTAGAGGGCGGCCCCTGCAGGCTGCAATAAAAGGCAAAAAAGGAAAACAACAAACAATCCAAGCCATACGAAGCCAGGCCGACCCAACCCAAGCCAAAAGCCAAGCGAAAGCGAATCCAAATACTCCCACAAGCACACACATACCCACCCACTCACTCAAACACACACACGCAACCTTACATACACAAACCTACACTTGCTCACTCCATCTTAGCCATTTCAATCAGACTTGAAACCGCATCCGTTTCCTGTCAGAAGTGAAAATGACACGCGAAGAACGTCAACCGATTGTGGATGTGTCCAGCAGCAGCGGCGATGATGAGGCTAAGCCGGTGGTACGTCGACGTAGCACACGGGATACCGAGCTGGCACTACCCAAGGAACCGGGCTGCTGTGACCCGGAGAGTACACCGCATCGCTTTCTGGCTCTAGTCTTTATGTGCCTCTTGGGTTTTGGTAGGTCAACACTGAGAGTTACCAAAGAAGTATTGTAGAAGTTTCTTTTGCTTTCCAGGTTCTTATTTCTGCTATGACAACCCTGGAGCCTTGCAGGATGTGTTCCAGAAGGAGCTCAACTTAAATGCCACCGAGTTTACCCTCATTTATTCGATTTACTCATGGCCCAACATCATACTCTGCTTTGTTGGAGGATTTCTCATCGATCGAGTCTTTGGCATTCGTATGGGCACCATTATCTATATGCTAATAGTGCTCCTGGGTCAGCTGATATTTGCCGCCGGCGGCTTTTTTGGACATTTCTGGTTAATGATTGTAGGACGCTTTATCTTTGGCATTGGCGCGGAGTCTTTGGCTGTGGCACAAAATAGTTATGCCGTTCTTTGGTTTAAGGGCAAAGAACTGAACATGGTCTTTGGTCTGCAGCTGTCGGTTGGTCGTTTTGGTAGCACTGTGAACTTTTGGATTATGCAACCGTTATATGCCTATGTCTCCCAGACCTATGCTGGCTATAGTGCTGTGGGCGTAACACTGTTTGTCGCCTCCACCACCTGCGTCATGTCGCTCATCTGCACTCTCATATTGGGTATGTTATGAAGAGTATTCTCTAGAGATTGTTCATATTATATTGTATTTGTTCAGGTTGGATGGACGAACGTGCCGAACGTTTACTGAAACGCAACAATAATCCCACCGGAGAAATAGCAAAGCTAAGCGATGTCGTTGCATTTAAATTAGATTTCTGGATGGTCTCGGTGGTCTGTGTGGCTTACTATGTGGCAATCTTCCCTTTTGTCGCGCTTGGACAAGCGTTCTTTGTGAACAACTTTCAAATGACTCCAGAGCAGGCGAATAATGTGAATTCGATAGTGTATTTGATCTCGGCTATAGCATCGCCACTGTTCGGCTTTGTCATCGATAAGGTAGGACGCAATGTGTCGTGGGTTTTTGTGGCCACTGTATCCACGCTGGTCGCACACATGTTGCTTACCTTTACCCATCTTAATCCATATATTCCTATGAGCATTATGGGCCTTTCGTATTCCATGTTGGCTGCCAGTTTGTGGCCTTTGGTGGCGCTAATTGTACCCCAATACCAATTGGGCACCGCCTACGGCTTGTAAGTATAGCCCCCATATATATAATGGAATTGCATCTCACTCTGAATTCCATTTTGCAGTTGCCAATCCGTGCAGAATCTGGGTCTAGCTGTGGTAACCATAGTCGCTGGCATAATCGTAGATAGCAGCGATGGCAGTCACTACTGGCTGCAGATGTTCTTCATCATGTTCTTGATACGTACGTAGCATATATATATATATATGTTTATATGGTATGTTGTAATACTATTAACTCTCAATTCCTAAACAGTTTCCCTTATGGCTACCTTGGCTATATGGGCCTACGATCGCAAGCATCAGGGCAATCTGAACATGTCGCCGGCTCAGCGTGCTACACACCATACATCAATGTACGTGAATATTGAGTCTAGTTGATCGTCCTATAGTGATTGATGTTGTATTGGTGTATTGAATGTGTGTAATATGTAATGTAATGTTATAATGTTGTGTTATTCAATCTCCCGGCGCCTTGACTAATCTGATTCTCGATTCTTTTTCTCTGAATACATTTAATTCTTTACAATCGTTCAACCAAAGCTCAACGCAACGCGGCATTATGGATCGACGGCCTTTATTGGGCAAATAAATAAATTATATTCCCCTTAAATATTATATGCATATACATACATACATATATTACCTATACAATTAACCATTGTGATGTTGTTTGGCAGCTCCGTCTCTATTGTTTAACAATGTTTCCTTTTTGGTATAAGTTCCAGCCTCAATATTTACCTTACATATCAAGTTCGAGATACTATATAATTGTTATTATATTGTGCATTTTCGGTGTTTACATTCTGTGCCAATTACCAAAGATAAATGTTAATAAATAAAAATAATGTATCTAGCCAAAAAATGAGCTGTTTTTTATCTATTCAAAATAAAAACACAATTTATTTTAATCCGTATTCAATTTATTTGTATTGCATATGTGAACGATTTTCTTTTTTTATAAATTTTATAATAAATTAAATAAATTAGCTAAAATATAAACAGAAAATACAGAATTTTGGTTTTGTTAAATGTAGAAAAAACGAAAAGTTTCCATTTGGACTAGAGAAAATACAAATACAATACAGAAATCTTTCAACTGATGATTCATTGTTCAAAACAAAAAGAGAATGATCTTTTAGAAAGTAATTTAAAGTAAAATACAGTTTTTTTTTGGTTTGAGAATTTCGTTACATAATGAGAGAATGAAATGAAATGTTCTGAGAAAATTAACAAATTAAATTTCGTTTACTATTTTATTTGAATATAAAAATGCATTTCCATTTTCCAGTTGAGGCGCCATTACACGGTGCTTTTTCGTTTGTTGTTCGAGCATTTTTTCAGTTAGCTGCATTTTGTTATCGTTATTATTATCATTGTTTTTATCATTATTTTTGATCATCATTTTATAATTGATTTCATCATTATTTTTATTATTATATTATGTTGAATGTTTATTTATTAGTAAAATATTCATAATTTCTCTATACTTAACTACCTAACGAGCATCGATTTAAATCATTCTCATTTATCGTTAATCAGTGAAAGTTTAAGATTACAAAATCATCGTCGTAGCTTTTGCTTAGGTTAGTATTTAGAAATCAGTTTAATTTTCATCCATCTCTTCCTTTTTTTGTCGTTTTTCATAGTAAGACATGTACTAAAGGGGTTCGAGTACAAAAAAACAGAAAGAAAGAAGTTCGTGTGTGGAAGCAATATGGGAAGAAGATAGATATATATAGATAAAAGTCATCTAAGTAGGTTCACATGGCGCAAACATACACACAAAGACACAGAGTGCACATAAACATTAGCTATTGTCAGTTTTCGTCATCTTACAATATATATATGTATATTGCATATCGCATATCTGTATCGTTCATTAATTATATCTGTATGCATACATGTAAATATGCATGGATGGTGTTATGCGTTTGTTCATTGTTATTCGTCAACGTTCTCAGTTTCATCGGCAGCGACAATGTTTCTCTTGGCTGCGCTCTGAATGCTAGCCAGATATTTCTCTCCATCGAACCGTTGGCTTTCATCCTGCAGATCCTGTACGAAGAGAATCAGGGGAACAAATTTAGTAGTGATTTAGAAACAAAAAATTATTACAATACCATATCAGCTCTTACCTTGAGTTCTCTTTAATCTTAAATGTTTTTAATGTGTTTACAAAAGCCTTTGTGTGTGTTTGGAAAGCGTGCACGTGTATTAATGTGTATATGTCATGGGGATGGGTGTATGGGATCTTCAAATTTACAGTTAAGATATAAAGCCAAGCATATTAGACTTTGCAAGCCATTTATTATATTACATATGTATATGTATTGTATATAAATTTGTATGGGGTATGTTGAAAAAACGCTTAAAACTAAATTTGTTAAATTTACATCCTTAACTAGCGAATGTTATTCGTTTGTTGTTGTTGATGTTGTTATTATTAGTCTTGTTAAACATTAATTACAGTGTTATCTGTTGTGGTATGTGGGTGTGTAAGACTCTCTGTAGACTCGTTACTCTAGCGAACACTAAATCTGTTTCACAGCCAAAACACAGATTCCTTTTATTTTAAATTACAGAAGATAATTTGCTTTTTCCTTTCACTTTCATTTTTGTTTTTCTTTTTTTTTTAAGTTTGATCTAGGTCAAACGTTTTAAGATTATGTTAAATCTAAGACTAGCAAAATGTTGCGTTTCTTTTGTTTTTTGGTTTTATATTATAAATACTGAGCAAAACTTCTAAACACTAAAAATGTCTGATTGTTAGAACTCGTAAATTTTCGAGATTTCTTTTTTTTTTGAAAATTTCTTAATCGATATAAATAAATTGTTGTTAATCGTTAGAGCGATCATATAAAAATGCATATATATATGAGATTGCTTTCTTGAAAATTGTTTAAATAAGGGCACGATTATTGTTGAGCTCCTCGTTGGAGAATGCATCACACATGGCCAGCGAAAATTCATCGTTGTCGCTATAACGCTGGAATACAGTCTTTAGACTCGACTGGGAATGGGATGGGACAAGGGAATGGGAGCTCGACGACTGGGATTGAGACAGCTGGGACTGAAACTGGGAGGCAGAGGCCTCCATTGTATTGGTTATGATCTGTATTTGCTTGTTATACAACTTACGATCAGACTCGGAAGAGGGTTTACGATTTGAAAGATCGTTTCTTTCACGCTCATATGAGATTATCTTGCGTTCAGCTGTGGAGCTATCAAGCGTTACAGTTATGATATTCGATTGCGCTTGTGATTGTTGCTGTTGTTGTTGCTTGTTGTTAGTTACTGTATGGTTTATAGACACTCGATTGCAAGCATTATTTTGGGGGTTATCGATTCGGTTATAGAATGGTGCTGCCACCAACACCAACCCTCCTGGAGGCGCTGTGGATTTTGATGTTATTGTTGTTACTGATGATTGACTATGTGCAAGGGTGAGATCAGCTGCGCAGCTGGGCGATGCAATAAAGTGTTCATCAACTGATACTGGAATTACCTTGTTGCGTAGAATCGAAGGCACAGTTTCCACCATCTTAACCCAATCTGTGGGCAGGGCCCAGGCGTGCGGACTCTTTGAGTAATACATCAAATGTTCAATGTCATACGAGACGCGTGCTATGAATGAAGACATATACAAATATATATTAAAGAACTATCCAGGGTATATCTATAACTACAACGGATTAAGGAACTTTCTAGGTTTCCACTTACAGGTATTCGTCCTGAGAGGATTGACAGCACGTTCATCTTCCTGTTTCTCTCGTGCTGCCTTCGTTTCTGGTGTGGACTCCTTGCGTGAGAAGTGACTGCGACGTGAACGTGCGAGGCCATTCTGGTTGCTGCCACCATTGGTAGTTCCTGCTGGATCGGCAAACACCTCATCGTCCCCATCACCATTGTTGTTACCCTGTCCGGCAGCATAGTTGAGGCCAATGCCGCTATCGGCCAGCGGCAGGGGATTGCCCATCATAAATTGAGGTGGACCCGAGCCGGGCAGTGGTGTGGATGGTGTTGTAACTGGACTCACCAATGAGGTGCCATCGAAAGCAGCACCCGCCTCAATGGAAGCTAAGAACTCAGAGCTGCTGAAATAATCGTCCAGTACCAGCTTGGCCACCTGTGAAGGAATTGGGATAGGGATTGTAAGATCTATTCAGTTCCATGATTGCGCAAGGTACTTACTCGCACTAGTTCACAGCAGTCGCCGGTGATCTTGATGAGATGCTGACCCACATTGACCGTGAACTTGTATTCACCTACGGAAGCATCGTTTGTGGAATATGAATGCATAAGCAGCTGCTGATTGGGTCGCATAACTTTACCAGCAGCAGCAGCTGTTGCCGCCGCAGCGGCTGCATTGGCAACCTGCTGCTGAAGGTGATGTTGCTGCTGTTGGTGTTGTTGCTGATGCTGTTGCTGCTGATGATGCTGCGAGATCTGCTGTGCCGCTGCGGTGGCAGTCATGAAATTCTGTGCTGAATTGAAGCTCAAACGATTTGAGAGGTTACTGTTGGCGCCAGGCGTACGCGGCTGAACTCCAACAGCGTCATCCGAGTTCGATGAGTTCAGCGAGGAACAGGATCCACCTGCACCGCCGCCAGCGGATGGTGCCGGCTCCAGACGCACCGGTGAGGCGTTGCGTCGTATGGTATCCTCCATTAATTGCTTGGCATAACTGCATAGAGTAGAAGTAAAAATTAGTATTGCATTTTATTTGTTAATGTTGTTAGCATTCACATGTGGAAGAAAAGAACAGTTATTTCTTGTTTCTTTTCGCGGGCAAGCTTTCCTACAAATTGGCAACGCTTAAAAATATGGCAGAATTCGCAACACGGATATAAAATACTGTGTTCTGGAACTGGTATTTTGCTATTTTTAGCTTTAGCTTGAACCAAAATAAATACTATACTAAATACTAAGCTTAAATACGATAACTTGTGAACTTAGTATTTTATTTCGATAATAATCGGTACTTACTTGATTTTGTCCTCAGCTGGTCCAGTGATCTGCACCAAACGTTCCTTAGCGCCAGGGTTGACTTAAAACGAGTAGATATTTCAATTGGCAACATATTCGATCAAAAGTGATATATATATATGCAATTAAACAAGTTGTGAACAAATAAATATGTACATGTTTTAATATATAGAGCGAACCTTATTCCAATTAGTGAAAAACCGAAAAGCAACGAAAAACAGTTTTAAATTTCAATTGAACGTGCAGGCATTTGTGTCGGTGTATTTTTATTTATACATACAATATGTATTTGTAAGTGTGTACATATGCGAATTTGACAATGTAAGTGTGTGCATATGCAAATTTAATCGTTATATTTTCATTAGGTTTATAGGGTTATGAAAAGGCAGGAGACATTATTAGAAATTGCAATTTGTGAAACATAAAAAATGCCAATGGGTGCTTAAAAC
Organism: Zaprionus davidi; assembly: GCA_018903715.1. NCBI lineage: Eukaryota > Metazoa > Arthropoda > Insecta > Diptera > Drosophilidae > Zaprionus > Zaprionus davidi. The sequence continues at coordinate 8,910,749 of JAEIGL010000006.1, forward strand.
ATCTGAGCAGCGTTTTACCTCTTTGGAACGATATAATTGTTTCACTAAGTTCCTCAATCATGTGCACGCGTCGCCCCTTGATGCCCATAACTAATAGTAGTGGAGGGCAGGGCAGGGTACACAGGCAGGCAGGCGGTAGATAAGATATTAAGAATATAGAGGATGTGTTGCTAAATTGATTATCAAACTACAATATACTTACCCTTGCCTGAGTCAGCATTGCGTATAACTACCTCATCCTTGCAGTAGGTCTTGCCGGGAATTTTTGTTGGCTTCGGAAACTTTCCTGAATTGCGTATGACTTCACCGGGAGGCAACAGCAGATGCTGCTGATTGGGTGAGCCGACCGCTGCAATGGCAGCTGCCTGAGCGGCAGCAGCCGCCGTTGCCGCATTGAATGCTACTGCAGCAGCAACAGCGGCGCCACCGCCAAGTGCACCCATGCCGCCACCGCCGACGCCGACACCAAATGTGGGGGAGGTGCTGAGAAAGGCCTGTTGGTTGCCCACGACGCCGGCTGAATCGTGTTGATATGATTCAGCGGGTAGCTGTGGCGAGTAAAGAAAGGAACAATAATAGAATATATATATATTTATATATGTTGTTTATTTCAGGTCTCTCTCTCACCTCAACGTTGGACACCTGCTGCTTGGACTTGTAATAGGCAATGGTATCTTTATCTTCCCAGCTATTGGCACGTAGTTCAATCAGTTCGAGTAGCTTGAGTCGTGTCATTATGTTCAGTCGCTCGTCCTGCGATGCATTGCGGAACACAACAAACGCCCGATCCAGCGTATCCTTGGACACTGCCTCCAGCTGAGGGCCATGGACACGTAAGTTATGCAAAAGCAAAGTTATTGATTCCGTTGTCGTGTTGCACGACTGCAGACCAACTGTTACATTATCGATAAGCTGTATCAGCTCTTCAATCACCAAGTAACTGGTCTTAAGCGATGCCCGTGATTGTGTCTTGAGCGGACGCGGCGTCTCAATATTTTTGACAGCCCTGCCTAGATGTGTGTGTGCCATATTGCCTCTTTTGCGCCCCTCTCTGTGTTAATTCTGCTTCTATTTTCTGCTCTCCTCGTTGTCGTCGTCGTCGTCTTCGTCGTTCGATTAGTGGCTTGGATTGGTTTTTGGTTTCAGAAATTCTGTTTTGTTATCTGTGTGTCTCTGGTATTTGTTCGTTCGTTTCAGCTTTGGTTGTATGTGTGTGTAGAAAGTTGTGTGTGCAAGAAGTCGTAGAAGCGTTTCCGCACCTCCCCCTGCAAGAGATTATAGAATAAAATATGGAATGTATGAGTATTTGTTAAGGTATTTGTAGGTAAAAACAGCCTGGGTAAATAAACAATTGTGTCACTGTTCCCTTTCATTAATAAGCATTTTATAGATAGCAGTTACTTTGTTTGCGATTTACATTAGCCATCTTTAAATACTGGCTTAATCTATCAATGGCTTACATTATCGAATTTCAATTTTACAGATAGCAGTTACAAATTTAAAAAGCTTTTGTTTACGATGACTGTTAATCGATCAATGGTTTTCATCATCGATATCAGTTCTATTCTGCAGGAACTAGCGGCATTTGTTTTAAAATTGCGACGTAGCGGCTGTATGTGATTTACAGAAATAAATATTAACACACACGAACAAATACTTATGCATAATGTATGCATTGTGATAATACACAATACAATTTGCAAGTATGATAAGAGAGCGCGTAAAACTGATAAAAATTAGATTTATTATAGTTTAGCACTGCCTTCTAGGCTAGTTGAAAAGGCCGTAACGTATACTTAACGTAACCTATTTTTTGAAAACGTTATGATTCACTACAAAGTATTCATGATAATTGCGCACATTTCCAAAACCGTTTGCATAAAACGGGCACAATGCCCGTTTATATGTATGTATGCGTGTGTTTGTCTGTCCGTGCGCGGCATTTAAGTTTCATTAACAAAAACGAAGCGTCGCGCACGCAGTTCCCAATGTTGCTTCGGCTAATTGCCGCTGGTTTTAGATTCTCTAGTATGCGTGGTGTGAAGTACAGATACACAGATTCGGATTCGGATTTTAAATAGCATTTACACACAAATATTACAAAAAACTGTCAGTGCTTGGCGCAGCCGCTGTGGCAGAGAACCAGAACTAGCGGCAGCAACAGAGGCAGCGCCGCGATCATGTCCACTTATTGAATCATATGTCGAGAATAGCAACAACAAATATGACTACGACTTCGCAGTTGCAGCGCTGCTCACGTCGTCGTCGTCTTGGGCGTAGGGCAGCCGAGGCAAGTGTATGTGTCGCTTATGTTCCGAACCTTTGCAAGCAACAACAAGCCATTGTAACTTACCCCAATATTATTTAATTGTTTATATGCTTGTATATCAAATTGCATTTGTCACCAGTTTAATATTAAATTGAGTAATAAAATGTATGCGCTAGTGCCAGTCAATAGAAGAAACTACGCGTTGGCTGCGCAGCAGCAGCGCTCCACTTGTGCTGCTGTTGTAACTTTTTTGCCCACTTTGCATGCACTACCACAGCAAAAGTCGGATTAGTAATTGTTGCCGACAATGTGTGCGGGTTGTTAATAATAGCATGCACTGTTTTTAAGGCTTGTTATTAAGCAATTAAACGCAAAATACAACTATTTCACAGAAAAGCTTACCAAAAATCTCTGCGACTACTAGATCTGTAAAATGTTTATCGATACTATCGATGCCCATTCGGGCTGTCGCGATATCTACTTATTTAAAGTCGATATATACATTTATATCGCAGAGTTTGAATTAATTTATTGATGGTCAATAAATTTCACTTAATTTTATAATAAATATAAATAGATTTATTTTTAAAATGATCGATTTTACCTACTATTTACGTGACTATCTCAATTTCAGTTAACAAGGTTATTACAAATAATCTGGTAACGTCAGGTTCGTGTATTTTTAACCCAACAACGATGATTATATTTTAAATGTACGTGACTATACGAATTGGGCACGATTACAGTTTCCGAAGCGCCAAATTATGTTTATAGATTTCAACGAGATAAGACGTACATATTAAGTAAAAGTCGACTTAGCTTGGGAGATATACCCTCCGATAAGTGACAATTATCATGCAAATAATAAGCTAAAATGTCCAGTGTGACCAGGTTCCATTTTGCACTCGATACTCATTCAAAGAGCAAACATCGATATATTTCCAATCAAGTGCGCACAGCTGTTTCATGTTGCCAGACAAAAGCTCACAGCTATGTGGAAGAAACGAAAACTTTCCGTTAAATTTTAAATGTTACTCCTAAATCTTTTCAGTTTTATTATTTTGATTGAAAACTTAGTAAATACTTCTGGTTTTGAACCTTCCTAACAACTGTTGCTGTGAAACAGTATAGGTCTAACAGTTGCATTGGTTGCTGGTACTTTCGACTTGTCTGCAACATCTGTTGTTGCGCTGTTCCCCTTCTCAATGGTGAAAGTAGAACATTTATTTGTCTGTTTGCTAAAATTTAAAACATATTATCTGTCTGTCTGTCAGTCGATCTACACATCTGCTTGTAAGCTACGCACTTTCCGCTCCCCACCCAAGTTGCTCGCAATGATGACGCTAATGAACCTGACTAGCAGTTGCAGTTGCTGATGATGCGATTGCATGGGAAGCAAACCGACAACGAGTGGCGCACTTTCATCTCGCCAAAAGGCAGCAAAATCAACTTGCCACAGATATTTCGGCGTCTGCGATGTTGTCGCTGTAATCGTGAGCAGAAACCGCTCCACCTGCCCCGACCGCGGCCGTAAACGGGTTATATCGCCACTAATGGGACGGTTGTTGTTGCCCGTCTTGAGTTATATACCTTTTCGGTAACACATTTAACTGCCCCTGAGTAATGAGTAATTGCCCACAGATCCCAAAACGGTCTCCGAAAAGAAGCCAAGTTCACATAAAAAGCCGCGTAGAAACTCTCTTTTAATTCAGTTAATTGCCGTGAATGTCTTTCGTTTCGTTCTCCCATTTCCAGTTGGTAAGCACAATAATTGAGCTGTCTTCGGGCAGAGATAATCTTAAGAGCCGGCTAGCTGTGCAGATATAAAGAGTCGGGGCCACCTGCTTCCCACTACGGTTCTTTTTAAAGGCGGTGGTGGCGGCTTAGCTCTGTTATTATTTCTGCACTTTCACTTTAACTTAACTCAAATATCGCAGTGGTGCTCACACACACACTAACACACGCTCGATACATGCAAAATCAGTATGCTCAACGAGAAGCGCCCTCTATAGTAAAGGCGATAACAATTACAATCGAATGCTCGACAATGCGATACCCAGGAAATTAAAATTGATTGGCATAATTAACTGGATTTGGCTATCGTTATTTGTTTTTGATTGAGTGAATATAAAATAGTATAATCGAATCTATAATATTTTCAGTTCAATTTTCTCTTCGAACACAACCTTAACATACACACACACTTACACTCTCACACACATTTGTTGCACATTTCGCATTTATTTCGCAATCATCTTTCAAACAAAAACAACGAAAGAAGGAAATTAACAACCAGTTTGCGGTTCCAGAAAATGAGACACAACAGCAAAAACAACAAAAGAAATTCAGCAAGCACATGTAAAAGAAGTGAAGAAAGGAAGCTGCAAATTGAAATGGGAAAAAAGCAGAATGGATATAAAAAACCCCAAGAAGCAGAAGGGTGGAAGGGGGAGAGTGACAGAGAGACCACCCACTCAAGCTGATGATGATTTTAAGACGGGGAAAACCGCCTGGCAGCGCGCACAACACGAATTTGGCGTGGTCCAACTTAGCCCCTGCCAACTCCTTTTTCGCTCTCTCTCTCTATCTGTCTTTTTCTTTGACTGTCTTTCCTCCTCTTTTTTTGATTCTTCATCTTCTACTTTGCTGCGGAAGTCATTGACATGCAGCAAAAGATTTACTCAATGGCGGCGACAGGTTGATCGATAGTTTTCTTTAATATATCCGTCAATCGATATTTCGTTTATTTTAATAGTATTTACGAGTTTGTAATGTCAAAGCTCACTTCCTGCGGCAACAGCTGTCTATCGGTCAGACTATGATGGCTCAGACAATCTATCGATCTATCGAAAGCTCGGCATACTGCGTAATTTACGTTCGATCAAAACACACTGGCAAAGTCAAGTTTTCACTGTTTACGTACAAGTTGCAACAAACATGCAACAGCAACAACAGCAACAGCAAAATAAACAACAACAATAACAAGCAGCTACCGCAATAACAACAGCAACAACAACAACATAGCAGCAACACAACTAAGTTAAAGGCCACTACTGACCTACTAAGCAGGCGTCAGCGTCGCTGCCAGCCGATGCTCCCACTTCCCACCAGCAGCGCCAATCAGCAATGACAACAACAACAACAGCAGCAGCAACAGGCAGCAGCAGCGGCGCAGCAGCAACAGCAAAGTCGTGCATTCGTTTCGTCTCGGAAAAGCATCTTCATCTCTTCGTGTCTTGCGCTTTGCTCTCTCGCATCGCTTCGTGTTGCTGTCGCAGTCGCTGTTGCCGTTGGTGTTGCGTGTGGCGGTTTTTTGTTGTATTTGCGATTTGTTGTTGTTGCTGTTGTTGCTTTTTTGCGCTGTTGTTGCTGCTGCTGCCGCCGTTGCTGCAGTGCTTGCTCGTTTTTCAATGTTTGTGTTTTTGCTGCGCCCGCCCGACGACGCTGACGCTTCGAATAATAAATAAGAAAAAGTTTTCCTGCAAACGCAAAAAAAAAGCACAAACAGACCCGTAAAAATAACAAGTAACAATGATGCAGTTGCGGGAGTAGACGACTGCATAAATACCCTGTAAATAATAAAAACTATTAATAATAAGTAATAATAAGTATCAATGAAGCTGTTTCCAGAGTAGACAACTGCAGAAATATCCTGTAAATTAAAGAAACAATTATCCTTGGTAAGTTTGCAGTACTACAACTTCTGTTCGCACATCATACCCGCTGTTTAACGTTGTACCAAGGGTACTAAAAGCGTTTTCGCTTGCGCCGCCGTTGAGCCGTCTCTCTGTCTCTGTCGTGAACTGTGTTTGTGACTTCGGAGCGGGGTGCAGTTGCGGTGCTTGCTGTCGACGCTGCCGTCGTCGTCGCTGCCGACGCGTCGCTTGGCTGTGGCTCTGTGACTCTGCGCTTGTGCGACGCTTGGTCGCAGCTCTCGCCGCAGTTGCAAACGTGAGTGCGAAGCGTGTAAACGTGATTTGAGTTTTTTCGGCTTGGGCTCTCGGGTCGTCGCCGCTTTTGTTGTTGTTCTTGCCCAGCGGGACAGAAAAGTTACAACAAAAAAGTAACTGCGTGTGAAAAACTTTGCAAATGAAAATATGAATATAACCGAAAATTGCAGTGACAATCGAAAACTAATTCCGATATCGATACAAATCGCTCTAAGTGATACGTGTTGCTGCTAACCAAAACCCAAACTGATTACGGGGCCCAGGCCCCTAAAGAAAAAAATAAACCCATTGCAAAATCCTTTGACCAAAACTTCCCATTGCCAAATTCGGCATTCAGTGCGTGTCTGTGCTGTGTGTGTGTATGTGTGTGCGAGTGAAAGTAAACAACAAAGTCTAAACGAAAATGGATAAACCGATTGCCGGATTACGAATGACAAAACTAATAACGGTAAATGCCAATGGGAGTGTTAATTGACTAACTCTTTTGTCACCTACATATATTTTATAATATAATAAACATAAGCTCAGTCCAGGCTTACACTTTGCTGTCCTTAAAGCAGTCGATTATATTAGATATAATTTCGAAATCTGTTATTATTTTAAATCTCAGTTCCGATGCAAAGGAACGCAATTGAATAGTTTTAATGTTTCTTAAGTTCCTTAACAATTATCTGATGAGGTTAGACCTTCCTTAACAGTTAAATTATACATAAACTCCAAGATGTTTAAACAAATCAAAATACTTTAACTAATCATTAATATAATTTAAAAAATGACTTCACTAAAATTAGTAGTAGGTAATACACCAGGATTTACTTTCCTTAAAAAACTACTAATGTAAATATTTTTTAATTAATGCATATAACAAATCATGAATACTTTTGATAATATGTATTATATAATAACAACAATGTGATGAAACCAATTGATAATATAGTACCTCTACAGACCTTTAGTCTGTACTGGATGACATATCTATGTCCATAAAACAACTATATCTTCTATGTGGATTTCCTAATACCCCTTGCTAAAGACGCAAAAGAAATATAATATGACAAAATGAAAATGAAAACTTGGTCATCGTCGTCGTCGTTAAAGAGTCGACTTCCCTCCCAGTTCCAGTGGCAGTTTGCTTTCAGGCGCTGAGCCGCTTACAACATGTGTTGAAATCGATAAACGATCAGCGTTTTATGCATATTAAGAGCTTACTAACAGCAAAACACACATACACACGCATACAAAATAGCATAAACAACGCATACACACACACAGACACACACAGCTGTTGGCTTTGTTGCTTTTGTTACCGCTTAAAAGATACGAAAAAAAGTGAAGAAAACAAAAAGTTTCACTTTCTTCGGGCGCAGCCGGCATGAAATGATTTTTGTGGTTTGGCACTTTTCGACTGGCACTGGGGCCGGCAATCGTATTTAAATAATGGTCGATGAGGAAGAAGAAGAAGTGCAGAAGAAACCGTAGTGAGTTACCAAATTGGGGAGAAAGAGAAAAAAGCGTTGCGAGGTTTTATTTTTTTGGGAGGCCCTTTCCGGTGAGTTGGACAAGTGAAACTTGCGAATTGCGACGCGGCAATAATTTTTTGGCAGAATGAGAGAGGGATAGAGGGAAACAGAGAAATAGAGAGAAAGGAAGAGGGCAGCAACAACCGATTGAATATGCATTTTGCCCCTGTCGTTGCTGCATGTCGCAACGATGGCAAGTTTGCCGCCTAACTCTTTTCTGTGGCAAAGCACACGACGATGCTAGTAGTTTCACCAGCTGACCAAATGGCAATTAGCAAGGCACAGAATTGGCAGCAGGCCAGATGCCAAATTTGGTTAAATGTAACAACAGCAAAATAAATAATTCATACCACGCAGATGCTGCTGCTGCTGCAGCACGAGAGTATTTAGGAGATGAAGACATAGAGACACATGGAGACACATCTGGCTGTACATCAGCTGTAGTTCTTTCTGGACCCGCTCATAGAAAGTTGACGCTGACGTTGTCGTTGATGTTGCTGTTGCTGACACATTAAAGTGTTGCAAGTTGCAACAGCTGCGTGACAAATGTCTTCCTCAATGCGAGTTGACTTAATGCCCATTTGGCGATTGAACATATTGATTTGTTGCCCGCCATTGACAGCCGCCCCATCGTGCTGATCGAGCTGATCTTCTTCGCCTGATCTTGCTCAGTGTCTTGCTCCAATTTCCTTATTGCTTTTTCTAGACATACCAAGAAATATTTATGACACTCGATCGAGGCATGAGAATCAATTTAATTGTCTCGCCAAAGATTCACATCTGTGTGTGTAACTGTGTGTGTGTGTGCCTATGCAGATATAGATCGCCGTTGATTTGGCGCCAAACAAAGCGAAAGTAATTTTGTGCTTTCCATTTCAGGTTGCTTCGTACGCTTTGGTTCGGTTTTGACCTGATTCGGTTTTGCTCTACGCAAAATTAGCTTGAAAGCAAGTTCGTTGCCTAAGTCATTTGTTGTTCTCTCATCCCACACACAATACACACACACAAATACATTCAATCAATATAGCTTTTACCCTCTATAATGGCACGCTTAATTGTAATCTATCACTTGAACCATTCTTAATGTATTCATCAGTTCCCCCAAGGCAGTTGAGATCATCGGGAAAGATAAAAAGATTATAATGATATCATAATGACGCGGAATAGTTCACTAATCTTGATTCCCACTGGGTGTGTACATTTTAGACAGCTGAAAATGTTAGTGAAAAGTTTAAAAATGGGAAATTTCGTAGTTTCAGAGATCTTGTATTGTGTAATATAAGCATTTAATAAACAAAAAGTAATCTCTTTATTCCAAATGGGATTAAAATTTCAAATTAAAAAAACTATACAAATAGAAATGGATTAATATAGTGCAAGAGTCAATAGTAGGAAATTTGATAATTATTAAGAAATTTTATATCATTTTTAATGATATGAATGTAGTTTTGGTTACCTTATAGCTTCTGGACACACAAGAAGATTATAATGAAGTAGAAAATCTCTTATAATTTGTAAATCATTTAGATTACTTTATAGATATTATGATTGCAATAAAGTTAACTCTTTGCAGAATGAAATCTCGTTATGGAATATTTATTGTTCATATCAGAGATTATGGAAGTAATTCTATATCAGTGCTATAGGTTAGTTACTTATGAGTTCATATATATCTTATAAGTTTAGTATCGCTTTAGAGCAGATCTATGTTTTTCCAGTATTTTACCCTCTTTCTATCGTTAAAGAAAACATTGCAGGCAGTAAAACGTTAATACTTTATTGTGAAAAGATTACGCAATTTATAAGTAACATTTTTGTATTTAAAGATTATTAATTTTTTTAAAACTTTAACATAATTAAATTTTTTATATTTTGCTTAAGTTTCTTGCCAATTTAGCCAGATTCCTCTGTAGTTACCTATGCTAAATGATGGGAAATTTCCAAGAAAACCATGATCCATAAACAAAGTATTACCTAACCGCAGCGAGTTAGCTTAAAAGTCACACACACACACATACGTACACATACACATATACAGTCGCATATATGGGAGGTTTAACACTTTCTTTTTGGAGGCCGCGGGGAGCGTACGCAATAAAGGTGAATCATACCTGAAGAGCATGGCAAGAAAAAAGCACATACGAGTTGAAGTGATAACTGAATTGATATCAAATTTGGGATACCAAAAAGGCAAACCAGTTCAGCAAGAGAAGGGGTAGAGATAACGAGAGAAAGAGAGATGGAGACGGAGACAGAGAAAGAGAGAGAGGGGAAGACAGCGCAACAGACACGTTTTGAGGCGATGCGAGTTGTTTGGCTCCTTGCATCGCGCATCGATTGTGCAACCGAAAAGGAAAGTTGGAAAGGGAACCCCCTTGGCACCCCTCGCCACTCCTCTCCCCACACCGCCCTAGTCTTTGGCAGCGCTGGCTGCTCTTTCATATAACGGTGCAAGCGGCGGCGGCGCAATTTACTTTTACTTGGCTTAACCCATTTCGCTTTTAATTGCTCTCTGCATTTCACTTTGAGACGCTTCGCCGGCGGCCACTCCCCTTCCCCGTCCCCTGCTACAGCTCATATGCAGCTTGGTAATTGCGGCCATTCTCTGTGACTGCACTTCCTCTCTCCCTCTCTCTGCATTTTCTATCTCTCTCTCTCCGCATGCAAATGCACATCGATCATCTTCTTGTCTAGAGATCTGCGTGAAAGTAAAATTTGATTTTATGCCGGTTCATTAGGAGACGGAGACAACGAGAAAAAGAAAATAGAGAGAGAGAGAGAGAGAGAGAGAAAAAGACAAAAGCTGGGAGTGACATTAGCCGTGTGGCTGAGGTTTGTTTTGCCCCGTTCCGCTTTTCTGTTTCGCCTCGTCACGCCGGCGACAAATTGTTTGCCCGAGTGAGAGCCGAACTGCAGTCAGTCCCCCTCCGCATCGCCACATTTCCCCATTTGATTTACCTTCCTATTGGCATTTCCATCTATTCCCCATTTCCATTTCTCCATTTTTTCATTTCCATTTCCCCATTAATCTCCGTCGCTCACGACATTTGCTCATCAGCTGAGTACATTCATTTCGAGTACATTCGATTTATTGAAACTACTTGGTACAATATAAATACTGAGAAGTAAAAAATATTCTTTGTTCGTCTCCGATCATTACTTCGTTTCTCAAGTTGTAGTACTGTTTCACTTATGTACAACTTTGATCATGTTTTAAGTTATTTCGATTTATAAAATTATATTATGAACTTATCTATATCAATCTATTAGTTAATATATAAGTTTATTATACATTATTATAATGAATTTTCAAATATAAGCTTGAAGTGCTTAAAGTATCAATGAATTAGGATAATCTCGTTTTAAAATGCTGAGATTTACGGATACGGAAGTTTAATGTGTATATAGATCTAATTTAATATAGAACTAATTTTAAATTAAAAATTACTGCTTTTTAAGCTGTTTTTTTTAAATAAGAAAGTAAATATTCACTATAAAAATAGCTCCTTATTAATTTCTCTCTCTCTTAATTCTCCTCCCTCCACAACTTGCAGTGCAAGGCGCTCGTGTTGCTGCTGTTCATGTGCATCGTGTCACTCACCGACAGCACGCCAAACTTTGGCTTCGACTCGGCGAACTCGTGCAGTCCAAATGGCAAAATGTCAAGGCGTGGCCGTGCGCAGATGCTAGCTGCGATACCCTGCGACCTGGCCAAGCAGCCCTTCTGCCATCTTCCCGGTTCGATATATCCGTGGCACGCAGTGCGTCGCTTTGTGCACGAGAATCAGGGATTGATGAAGCGCATGTATGGCGATGTGCGACACATATCCATCTTGCGGGATGAGATCCAGAACAACGAAGTCGTCGACAGCGATGACATTGAGGAGGCCGCGGAGCGTTATTCCAAGACGCCGCGTGGTGCAAAGTTTATGCTGCACGAGCGTGACGAGTTCTCCAACTTCAAGGGTAACGATGTGCTGATGGAACCACATTTTCGACCGATGAGCACCACCAGCAGCACCACCTCATCGACTTCAACCACAACCACGACGACCACACCAACCCCGGAGAGAAGCACGACAAGCTCGGCGAGCACCTCCAGTTCCAGCCCGAGAGGTTCCACAACAACAACAGTTGCACCACCTGCTGTGGCGGTTGCACAGCCCGAACGAGAGTCGGAGGAGGCCCAAGTGGAACTGGATGTAGCGAACAGCGTATATGAAGTGCTGCCCGGCACCACAGCCAGCACCAGTGATAGCACCACCGCCACCCGCGCGTCTGTGGGCGACAACATTCAAATAATTGAGTCGCCAGAGTTGGGCTCACCTCCAGCTTCGCCTGGAACGTTGCGTAACCTGACCATTGCTAGCGTGGCTAAGCCAACCACTGCTGCAGCAACCAAACGCCAAACCACAACGATGCCCGTGCGTAAGCAGCGACCCAATGAAAGTGCCACGCCCTCAACGCCGGCAAAGGTGTCAACTAATGGTACAACAATGAGTGGTGCCACCTCCAGTGGAACCAGCAGCACCACAATTGCTTTGCTGCCACGTCGCAATGTCACCAAGTCGACGCTGGGCAGCACCACACCCGTCAGCTTTGCCTCCCTTTTCTCATCCACCTATACGGCCTTGAGCGCCGAAAAGCTGCGTCGTCCATTGGTGACCCACAGCACCACCACCACCACCAGTACAACGACCAGCACCACTCCGGTGCCTGTCAGCACCACCACCAAGCCGGGTTTGTTGCGGGAAGGTGGTCAGCTCTTCCAGGATGCCATGAAGCAGGAACCGATGACAGTAACCAGCAATATGCGGGGCGTGTAAGTATCGGTTGGGAACTATCGTCAGTAGAAATACTAAATCTATCGAATTTGTGGCTTATCTTTTATCTTAAATACTATTAGAAAAGGAATCAATATGAAATTATCAATAGTAATTACTATTATCTGTATTAATATATGTAGTTAAAATGAAAGCAATAGAGAACTTTTACTGCAAGCACTATTATTGATAAAACTATCCTTGAAAAGTACTGAAAGAAAACTATCATTACTATCGGTTACACTATCGTAAAGCACATAAATATGAAGTAATTTAATTAATATTATCGGTAATATCTGAAAGGAAGAAATAATTACATTAATTAGTTTGGAAAAATAAGAAGATTGTGCTGTGTATCGATAGTAGTGTAATTATTATTATTATCATTATCTATTAAAAACATTAGTTGATAATATCGGTGAATATAACGTAACCTTTTCATTTCTTCACTTACACTTTCCTCTCCTTCCACAGCAATGCTTGTCCCGTCAAGGATGAAGTCGTGGCTCCCTTTTGGGCGAACAATACGCGTGGCGAGGTGCTGGCCCTCCTGAATCTCTACCCCTTCGAGCAGTACGTACACTGGGAGAAATGCACGCATGAGTTCAAACAGATGTTTTGTCGCGATGGCTGTCGTTGTGAGCAGCAGTATCGACTGCATCGCCTGCTGGCCTATGATCCGCACAACGAGTGTCGCGGCATCTTCTCCGACTGGTTTCGCTTCCCCTCCAGTTGCATTTGCAAGTGCTACAACATTCCCATGGATTTTCGAGCCACATCACGTAGTCCGCGCTCTGAGAGTGGTTTCGATGCGCCACAATCACCGGCACACTCGCCGCCGCCACCAGCATCGCCAGCAGCGGATCCCATCGGGGCAGCCGAGGCTGTGGTGCAACGCGCCATTTACGAACATGCCACAGATCAGTGGTATCGGCCTCGCGATGAATACGACTTCTTTGAGGGTTAGTTTAGAGATTTGCTCATCCGAATGAGGCTTTGGATCTGACCTAGTCCATCCAGTGTGTAAATAAATATAATTATTTTAAACTTGTGTTAAAAAAATTCCCATATTTATATTAGACGATAGTTCTGCGATAGTTTTCTTTTTTCAAGCGAACAAAAATCAATATATATAAAAGAACGAACAGATTCAGAATCGGATTCTTATTCAAAATATAGCAATCAATTTATATGATCAAATAGAATCCCGTATTAAATTTACTTTGAATGATTTCTGCAAACTTCTATCTTTTAGTTTTTATTTTAAGCAAGTCATTGTGTTATTGTATATATAGATCAACACAATGTCTTTCCCAGCGACAATTTTACAGAGCGAATGTACCTTGAAATATTTATTAAACGAATTCGTGGCATCTGCGTTTAATAGTATATTAGTTTATAATCAATTTTTCATTGCAACTGTGGCCATAAAACGAAAATAAAAACAATTATTGATGTAAATAAAAAATGAAACAATTTGGAAAATATTTTTTATTTATTGCAAAATATATATTATAGTTATTGTTGTATATAAAATGCTTACGTACATAAATATGTATAAAATAGATTTTAATGTATTTAATACGTTTACAAATATGTATTTATTTCTTATTAATATATATATACCATTATATATTTATATATTGTATTCTTCAGATGTGTGTGTTTATGTTATATATGATTTAATTTGCTTGCTGAAGGCATTTTCCGATCGCATATCGTTTCAGTGCTTTTCACATTTACTTCGTATCTCATTTAAGGCTAGTAATAGTTATTGTAAAAGTAATAGCATTTATTTTTCAATACACATTTTGTTCATCGAATAAAGTTTTTAATGTTGCGAAACCACAACTAAGTTGATATTTTATTCAATATTAAGAGCACTTACTTTTTTAGATAAAGCTTGAGAGTCTAAAAAATTTGGATGGTCATTGAAATATTGCCACAAAAATGAAGTACAAATTTATTACAGCGAAACATAAAAACAAGTTATCGAAAACATAAATAAGTAGAATAAAAAATATAATAAAATTGAAACTAAAAATTAGTTATACTTGGTTTTGTTTTATTGAGAATTTCACAAATTCTCACACAGACAGACAATACACTGTGTTACATATGTGTGTGTGTTTGTATATAAATTAAGGGGACAGAGACACGAAACAAACAAAAAATAAGTATATAAAGAAATACACCGCCTTGAATGCAAATTATGTTAAGCATAGGCGATACTTGAATACTCTACGTTAAGCGAAACGAATACAAAACGTTATTTTTGTAATATTAATACGCGTTTTTAAATACTACACAGCAGACGCTAACTAAGTGCATTATGTGATCATTAATAAACTAAAGAAACTTGTGCTATCCATTCGTAACGGGCACCCAAAGCAGCTTGTCCTGCTCCTTGTCGACGGCATCCTTGATCTGTGTGCACATGTGCTTGATGCTGACGCCAGGTATGACGGCTGAAACAAGAATGAGAGGGAATCTTATATAGTATGGATATATAAGTTATTCATATACTGAACACATACCTGATATGTATTGCTTGTAGTCGAACTCGAGCTTCAGCGCACGCTCGTACATCTCCTTGGCCGCTTTGGCAGAGATTTTGTCGGTACCAAAGTCACGTATGTCGCGTATTTGTTTAGCGGACTTGAAACGCAACAGCAGCACAATCGGATAGATTTGCAGTCGCTGCAATCGCTCCACGGCTGAGATCGACACATCCAGAATGCAGTGACGAGGATCCTACAAACAATAAATTATTGATTTATCAATTGATTTATTTAATATTTATTAATTGTGGTCACCGTCTTGCACGTATTGCTGATGGCCTCCACGGTGGTGCATTCGAATTTATTGCCGCGTCTGCGATAATCCACAAATATGTTCTCCTTGAGGCCCTCCTCCATGGCCTCCTGCGAGCAGTCCATAGTGGTCACCTCGCACAGCCTGAATAATGTAGGAAAATCGATTTTCAAGCGATCCATCAAACACTCCGACAACGGACCAATGATTAGCACAGGGCGACGTATGGGAGCTACACAAAAATAGATGATATAATCAAGAAGTTAATAACAAATATAATTAGGCATATAGTCTACGAAACATACAGTCCAGTAGCTCTACACGCTGATAGCTCATGATGCCGCCATCGTCGTTCAGTATGCCGGAGTCGGGAAAGAAACTCAACTGCGTGTTGCTGAAGCTCGCTATCTCTGTGGAGTCACGTGACGAGCTACGCTGATTCTTCTTGCGTCGAAAGAACGAACGACGCGCAGAGGTGCTACCACGTCGCGCCGTGCCTGTATCACAGTCGACCACCTCGCCCGAACGTAGCTCTTCTTCCACTCTAAAAAGGAAAGGGAAGTTCATTAATATTTCATTCCTTATTTCATATATTCAAATATTTTCCTCCACTCACTTCATTTGACTTGGTATTATGCCGCACTCCTTGCGATGACCCATTGCATCCAATTTCCAGGCACGCCACAGACCGAATGTGCCATTAAACACTGTATTATCCACGTAAAGCACCTCATCCTTGGCGAAACGTAGCTCATCCTCATTCAGTTCACCAAGACGATCGAAACCGACACGAATATAAAACGAATCTCCAGGTTTATCCTTGATTTGTTTGAGCGCTACAAAAGAGAGATATATGAATTGATATAAAAACACTTCTGGGACTGTTTCCTCTCACTCACTTTGTAGCTTGTTCTGCACCAGCATTGTGACAGTATCTGTCAGCTTGGAGATCTCATTGGCTGCTTGCTCGGCAGTCACACCACTCAGATCGACACCATTGTACTCGAGTATGAGGTCACCTTTGCGTATGCCAGCGTGATCCGATGGCGAACCAGGCGCCACATCGTGCACATAGATGCCCACCTTGTTGCCACCAAACAGTTTGATGCCCAGATTCTTTGACTTGTCCATGTGCAGAGTGACAAAACGCAGCGCTAAAGAGGAAAGAAGAAGCGGGAATTAAATTTAAATATGCTGTGGCAGCTTTATACATACATTCGGCAGCCACTGTAGCTGGAGCCAGCGGCAGCGTTGGTTTTGTGTCATCATCATACACTGTGGACGTGGCCGAGGCAGTTGTTGTCGTTGTGGTGGCCGCCGATGATGGTATATCTTGACTGCTACTGATATCCGATTGATTCTCCAGACTGTCTGTAAAACTTTGATCCTTGATGGACTGATGTGAGAGTGGGGCACGTGTCACAGTTGCCACCAATGATGGTAGCAATGGAAGCGGTTGCAGCGTTGGCAGCGTCGTTGCCGTCGTCTGCACACTGCGCGCCGGCGGACGCGGTGAATTGCGTGGCGTCGGCGAACCCGAATGATTGAGGGGAGATTCTGGTTCCAGGTTATGTATGCCATCGTTTTCAGTTGAGTGAAATTCTAGAGAGGATTGGGAAAGAGTAGATTCAATTAGATATGATTGAGTTCAGGTTAATCATTGTACTCACTTTCGGGATTATACTGCACGAGCATTGTAAAGGAATTGCCGCACTGACGCAGCACATTGGCAGCAATTTCATTTGTGGCCGCTCGCATATTGATGCCACAGACTTCCAAGAGTTGATCGCCCACCTGGAGACCAGCACGCATAGCGGTACTGTTGTCGGCAACGGTGGACACAAAGATGCCGCCTCCATTTTTGTTGTTACACTGTATGGTGATGCCGAGCGACTTGTCTCGCTTATCTATGGTGACTCTTCTAAGGTCTCCGGGGCATAGAAAATCCGATGCTACATTCGAGCAGCGTTTGCCATTCCCACTGCTTGGCCCGCCATGGCTGAGCACCTCGACATGCACCTGCGGCATGGGTGATCCTCTGCCACTGCCTCCACCTCCACATCCTCCCACTCCTCCGACTCCTACTCCACTTATGGAACCACCGCCTCCATTGATGCTGCTCACGTTAGCCGCATAACTGGAACCCATCATTGAAACTGGTGCAGTTGTGGCATGATGCGTGGAGCTGCTGCTATAATGATGATCAATGGAGCCCGAACTGTTCTTCACCAGGCTGGCACTATTCTGTCGATTGCTGGCCACACTCGGATTGGACGGAATGCGTAGGCGTTGATTGTCTTTCTTGCGCGGAAATGTGCCGCCCTCGTAGATGATGCCATAGGGATAATGCTGCGCCTGCTGATGCTGCTGCTGATCCCTCTGACTGTAGTCCATATAGGGCGGATGCTGCATATGTTGCTGATGCGATGTTGGATGATGATGTGAGTGCTGCTGATGCTGGCCGGGCACAAAATCCAGATCTGTTGGTATGCCAATGTTGCTGTTATTGCTGTTGCTCTCCAGCGGTGGCAGCGGCGGCGCTTGACTACTGGGCGGCGGTGGCGGTGGCGAGGATACGGTTAGCGGACTAGAGCGTCGAATATAGCGCAGTCCATGCGTGTTCTGCTGAAAGCTGGGAAACAGCTGTGTGTGTCGATTACCCGCCATTGT
Organism: Zaprionus davidi; assembly: GCA_018903715.1. Taxonomy (NCBI): domain Eukaryota; kingdom Metazoa; phylum Arthropoda; class Insecta; order Diptera; family Drosophilidae; genus Zaprionus; species Zaprionus davidi. The sequence continues at coordinate 8,928,795 of JAEIGL010000006.1, forward strand.
CATGTGCGGCCCTGTCTGAGACGGTGACATATAATTGTGATATATGCCCGATCCAATGGATTCACTATCGCTGGGATATTTGGGCACATGCTTGGGCGGCATCATGGACATTGACATGGGCATGGACATTGGCATGGGCGGCACCTGTGGACGCTTGGGATAGACACTGCACTCGCTAATGGGCGGACTCTTTGCGGACAATATAGACTCAATGGAGTTCTGTGATTTCAGTGATATAACATCCACGGGGCCACCAGAGCCAGAGGCAGAGCCACTCCCACCGCCACCACCACCACCTCGAGGGGGTGGATGCACTGGCATAAACATGGTGCTGTTCATCATTTTGGGCATTGTGGGAGGCGGCGCTGCTGACGACGACGAGGGCTGTTGAAACATATCGAACATTTGCTGCTTACTTCGAGTGGGGAATTCTCCTGCTGCCACAGCGGGCACGACCTGCTGTTGTGCTTGTTGTCCACTCGTTTTGGGCTGATAAGTGAAGTCACCTACTCCTCCACCAACTGCGCTGGGCGGTATATTCAGCGAGAAGCGATGCGGATTGTGTGAACGCGAACGCTCCTGGCCATGCAGTTTAACACGCGCATTGGCGCCCATTAGTGGCGCTGGACGTTGCAGCAGAAGCTGCTGCTTATCCTCTGACGGCGGTGGCATTGCCACGCCCCCGTAGAGGGAATGACGTGGATAGGTCACAGGATTGCCGGGTTGAAAGAGGGCTGAGGCCACCACATTGCTGACAGGATTAGAGTTGCGATTCGGATGCGTTTTTATGGCGCTGCCATTGAGGTTGCGCGGCTTTGACAGCTGCGGCGGCAGCGGTGGCGGCAGCAACTCTGCCTGTTGCAGCTGCAACTGCTGTGGCTTCACCTGCTCAATCTGCTGCTGCTGTTGCTGCTGCACCACCACATCATCCACATCGTCATCTTTGTCCACATTGATGGGGCCAGCCGTGAAGAGCGACATTAGAGCGCGTTTCTTCTCCCCGCCACGTTGTACAATTGTCCCTGTGGGATTATCATGCGAGATATTCGTACGTGGCCATGTGCCCATTGTCTTGGCCTCCTTTTCACCCTTTTTGCCACGTTTGTGACGCTTGAAGAGATTCTCTTTGCTCTTCTCTGAGCTATTCTCGCTTAGCACCGAATCCAGCGCTGCGATGGCCACATCGTGCTCCTGCTCGAAGCTATCGTCGGCTGTGCCAGGTTTACTGAACTTTAGTTTACGTAAAAAATCAGCAAATTTCGATGGATGCTTTGTAGCCCCCGCGGAGGAGCCACCAGAGCCGGTGACACCGCTGCTGCTGTTCAATTGCTGCTGCATGGAATCAATCGAGCTATCTGTCTGTGCCGACGATGAAGTCATGCGGCAATTTACGTTATCCGATCCCATCGTCATTGCCGACTGCTCTGGCACATATTTCAGTGCAAATATATTGAGAGTGTCACAAGTGTTGATCATCTGCATCACCTCATCGATGGATTGCAGTGTGTCCATTGACTTGTTGTTAATGCTTAGCACACGATCACCCACATCCAGTTCGGGCTCATAGAAAGCCAATGACTTTGGCTCTATTTTGGCTATAAACACGCCCATATCTAGCTGCAATCCAATTGGGATTCCATCCATGCGTCCATTTGACTTCAATTGCACCGTATACGAGTGTCGCTTGCTGTGCCTCTGCCGCGAGACAAGCAGTAGACAGTGTGGGGCACAGGCACGTATCTGTTCGAGGACCATACGCTTCGACACGCCTAGACACTCCAAACTATTCACCTTGCAGATGACATCGTTGATCTTCAGCTTGCCAAAGGCTGGTGAACTATTTGTGACACCACAGACCAATTGCCGTTTATTGCTGTCGTCCAGAATGATGCCCAGATCGGAATCATGATAGTTGCATAGCTCAATCTCGAGCAGATCTTCGCCACTATCATAGCTACTCAGGCGAAAGCTGCGACGCGATGCGCTGTCCGAGGGTGTGGCAATCGTTGTTTGACTCTGTTCCAATTGCTCTTTCAGGGCATCGATTTTCTTTTGTGCCTCATCCTTTTGTTTCTTAATTTTCTCACTATCCCTAATGGCCATCAGCAGATCCGAAATGGCCTTATCGCGCTCCTTGCGCAAATTATCACAAAGCGTCTTTACCGAATCGCGCTCCTGCACGATTTTCTCGCGTTGTGAGATTGCCCAATCTCGCACACGCTTCGCCTCCTCGGCATCCTGCAGAGCACGCTCCACCTCTGACTGTGCCTTGTCCAGGCTCTTGCGTAGCTTCTCCAATTCCTCTTTGTCGCTGTTGTTGAACTCCTTGGACCAACTGCTCTCGCGTGACTTGAGCAGATCTCGTTTCTTGTGCTCCGCATTGGCCAATTGCAGTGACTTTAGCTCTGTCTTGTACATGAGTTCATCCTTTTTGAGACGTTCGATCTCTTTATTCGCCAACGCCAGATCATCGGACATTTTCTGATGCTCCTGCAGCACATTATCCTTCTCCGAGAGCAATTGATTCAATTCCTCGGTGAGGGACAACACATGTTTGGTCTCCTTAGAGAGCAGCACCTTCAGTGTTTGATTCTCATCGACACGTTGACGATAGAAACTGCGTTCCTTTTCCAGCTCAATGGCAATGAGATTACGCTCCTTCTTCAGTTCCGCCAACTTTTCGCTACTCGATTGCTGCATTTTACCATAGTAGAAAGCATTAGTGCCTCCTCCACCTCCGCCTCCGGTGGCATTTTGTGGCGATGATGGTTGATTCCCATTGTTCTCCAGCTGTTTAAGCTTGTGCTTCAGCCTTGCACTCTCGGCCATAATGTCCTCGAACTGCTTTCGATCGGCCACATAGTGCTCCTGATAGAGATTTAACTGTGTGGCCAATTCATCGCAGCGTCTCTCTGAATTCGAATGCTGATGTCGTAGGGTGCTCAACTCCAGCATTGCCGATTCATATTGCGATCGCAATAGTTCAAATTTCTTATTATTGCCTCCTGGCGCAACAACGCCACCACCAACGCCTCCTCCCACGCCCACGACGCCGACACCACCGCCTCCTGTGCTGCTGATTCCCTTAGTGGGCCCATTATTGTTGGCCATGTTGGCAGCAGTTGTGCTGCCACTGGAGTTCGAAGGTGGTCGCAGCGTACTGTCGTACCCCACATACTCGGAACTCTCTTCTGCAAGAGAAGAAGAGAAGTAATGTACTCTGCTCTAAGGGGTCACACTCTTCTATCTTCGACTTACCCTCTTGACTGCTCGTGCTGGTCAACGAAAGGTCACCAGATGCCATTTTCGCCATCACAACATCTTTTTACGATATTCAACATACGATACAAGTTAAGTTCAGCTGCAATGAAGGATAGTCAGGTATTAGAATAAAATATCATATACTAAATTAAAGTGTAAACTAATTTTATAGATTTAATGCCTAATAAAAATTTAATAAACTTGCAGATTAATTTTAAATGTAGAAAATGTCACAATGAATCATATTTTTATTAATGCAAATGATGATCATTTTTTTACATTTCTCCTTAAAAGTTTTCATTCATTGAAAGATATGTTTGATAAAATTTTGTGATTTCTAAGCAATAGATAAATACTATAGTAGTAATTATATTTTTTAAAATAAATTCCATCTAATAATTTCTTTATCATATAAATTTATCAAAAATATTACCATATATGATAATATTGTTGATTAGTTTGTACACATGTACAACTAATAGCAATGATTTTTTGTAATAATCTTCCTTCTATGCTTTTTTCTTGTAATATCTTTATAGTGTAGATATTTAATTAGACCACATTCAATAAAAACTAATTAGCTAAAAAAAAAACTAAATGTACAATGGAAACTATCAACTTCCTTTTCTAAAATCTCGAGAATATCAACACAAAAATAAAAAATATATTTAAAATATCGCAGTTGCGTGAATCATAGTATAATTCTGCTATATGCACACATTTATTATTGTACATTTTATTTGGTTAAACATATTTACAGAATTAATTATAATTAATTGAAAGCTACTAAAATTATTTGCGGTTGTGGAAAAATTTGAAAACTTTCACAAATTGCTTTGTGAAATCGGCGATTTTCACAATTGAACAAAAAAAATTTAAATACAACAAAATAGAAAGAGATTGGGAGCTGGAAGAGTAGATAGAGAGAGAGAGAGCGCGGGATGTAGTGGGAGACCCAGATTATGGACAGGGTACCAAAAGCAGTAGCAGCTGGAGCTGGAGCTGAGCTTAAAACTTGGCGTGAAACTTGAGGAGCTTTTCAAAGGGGCTAATGACTCCATTAACGGTAACGTTTGTTGTTGCGAAAAATATCTGCACAAGCTTATCTGTGTGTGTGTGCGAGTGTCTGCATGTATGTTGTAATTAAGCAAATAATAAAAGAGCCGCAGTAGTAACTAAACTAAAAGAATTAATTGAGTCAGCCAAGCAGAGCAAATGTGAGCGAAAGAGATGCAGACATTGAGAGCAGACGCAAAAAGAGAGCGTCAACGGGAACGGGAGAGACAGAGAGAGAGATGATGGGCAAATAGCAGGAAAGTTTGTCTTCTAAGCAGCAGCACCAATTGGAGTAAACGTTATGAACAAACATATGTACACACACATATACATACATATTTACATGCATATAACTTCTACATGTATACGCGCGCGCACACACACATACGCGCACACGCAACAAATGAATGAAAATGAGCAAGCAACAACGACAACACCCCAATTTCAACCCCCCGCGCGCCCCTCGTCTAACGATGCGGATGCGCAACAGGCGAGTACGACTTTTACCGTTTTCATCTGCTACAAGAAGAACAACAACAACAGCAGCACGAGCAAGAGCAGCAGCAGCATATAAGAAGCAGCCCGGATCTAAGGAGGATGAAAGGTCAAACTCCAAAGCGTAAAAACTATTATTTTGCACACACACACAGATACACCCGCTTATGCGTTCATCTGTTAAAAAGAGAAATATCACAAAAAATAACTTACAAATCAAGCGCACACGAAACACTATACAAAAAAATTAAAACAACAGCAACAAGAGAGTCTAGACACTGCAAACGTCACTTCTTTATTTTTCACACTCTACGTTCATTTCATTTACTTTATGTGGAGATCGGATCTTCGGCACCGACGAAGAAGCACTTTGTTAATCGGTTGTTTAGCATTTGATTTTCATTACATCGTGTATACCTTAGCATCTTAGCATTGTGTTTCTTTTAACTAATTAATAAATTAAGTAGTTTTGATAGCAATCAAAAGGAAATACTAAATAAAAATATAAATTTTTCGCTGCGAAAGTTGAGAGTGCGACCGTATCTCTCGAAGCTAAAATACTGAACGTATTAAGCAAGACTGCTCAAATATACTAGCGCTTAAAGATACTAAAAGCAACAGTTGGGGAAGTCCTAAAAAGCTGTTAAAATAATGCTTTATGGCTATTAATAATTTGTTTTAATTCTTACACCTGAACTTATAAATAATTTATTTAATCAATTGCAGTTATCCTTAATTTTCACAGTCTTATTAATTGGTATCAAAGAATAGCAGAATATTTCAAAATGCAGTAACGAAATGATAACAGAGGACTCCTCAGCTCAATAGTGTACTCCACATGTTAAAGTGTTGTCTGTTAAGTTTTGTTTTGGTATTTTTACTGGAATTCGTTTTTTTTGTAGTTACCGTTACAAATAAAACGAACAACCCAGTCAAGCAGAGTAAATAAAGTATATGAAATTGACTTTTTTATGACTTTAAGAATTTCAAATAATATTTATTGGGGAAGTAATAGAATGTTTATATAAAAAACAAGACAACTAAGCATTTATTTACTGAAACATATTGTACATACATAAGTAAGTATATCTATTAATATTAGGTAAATGTAATTATTGTTTTGTTTTTTCTGCATCATTTAAATATTCATTTAATTGTTATAGTAAATTGTCATAAAATAGACAACTCGAGAGTCTAGATGGGCTTAACTTCAAATCTAATTCGTTGTGCACAGTATGTACTAAATAACCATATCTGCCTCAAGTCCCAAAGATTCGGAATGTTTCTTGGCTTTCATTCGCAGATCCGCTATGCTCGAATTCTTGTGAGCGGCGGCAAAGGCGGCCAAATGAAGCGGATACTGTGGCAATGAAAAAAGTCCGGCGGGTCTACTTCGATTACTGATTGCCGCCGCATACTGAAAGTGAGCATAATATTAACCAAAATTTCTATATATAGTTTAAACAATTTTACCTGATGTGCTGCTGCTGAAATTAAAGCCGGATCGAAGGCGGAAAATGCTGCTGCAGCTGCTACGTTGCCGGAAAAGTGTTCTGCAGCTGCGCTTGTAACTGCCGACGGTGATGGAGCTCGACTTCCAACAAGGCCGGCGCTGCTCTTGCCCGACTGCTGCTGCTGTTGCTGCTGCACTGAGCTTAGCGAAGTGGGCGTGGGCATAATCGAGGCACTGGTACTGCGAATAGTGGCCAGGCTTACATAGGGCGCCACGCGACACGGCTCTAGCGGAGTTGCCACTGGCGGACTGCGGCTACTCAGCAAAATACCTGGAAAATGTAATAAATAAGTTTTAAAAATCGAAAAAGTTGTGGGCGAGGAAGCCTTTAAACTTGACAACGAGAATAAATCAACTAATAAATGGTACAATTGTTGTACGTTATGTTATGACAAATAATAGTTCTTGGCTATTAAATACTCTCAGTTAAAGACTATGACGTCATGATTTGGTCAAGCTATAAGCATAATCAAAGTCATAATAATCATCAGAACGATATTTCATTTCTGAATCTTAAAAAATGAATGGTTAATAGTGAAAAGATCTAGAATAATGAGGTAACCTTTATATGGTATATTTTGGTATACGTGTATGTATGTATAAAGACATAAGATCTATACAATACCACAATACTTAAATAATAGTTACACAGAATACTTGAAAATGGTGGATTTATTCTTTAAGCGTCTCTAAAAAATATACAGCACATTCTATTGTTGACGATAATAAGTTTGAATAGAAAACAACAACAGTCGAATTAATGTACTACCAATATTCCATTGCGACAATGTTCCCCATTGACATTTACATAAATATTTAAATCAAAAACATTTCATACGCCAGTTATTCTCACATACGTGTTGCCCTAAAGATTTATAGGCACATACGTAATCATATTTTTATATTTACACACATATGTTCAAAATTTTCCCACTCCCTGAATATGATTTGAATGGCATAAATGGAACCCAACTCTATGCAAAGTGTCTTTCGGTCTTGACACATAAATTATACCCTGTGTGACAGTGTTGAGAAGGTTATGAAAAATGGGTGAAAATTGCCGTGCAATATAAATAATAATACAAAAATAAACAATTATGAAAAGAAAAAGATTAGATAGATTAAGAATAATTGTAGATCCATAGCTCTAAAAATATATTATATATTATATTATTATAAGTTATCAACTTAAATTGTTGAGTTTTGATGATTTAATTTAAATCTATATATCTACTGTAGATGAATAGATATGCATATGAATAGGCCCCACCTTATCCTACAGGATATCTGTCAGCACACCTTATAAAACCCTTGTTCTTTTTTATTTGATTTACTTAACAAGCCCATTCCCCGTAGCAGGCCCAATCCCCCCGGCCACTGACAAATTGTCGGACTCACGCTTGAGTGTGCTTCTATATGTAAATAATTCAGAGCCACGACACGACCCACCATAGCCAGGTGCTTTCTGCCCGCCCACCTTGGTATCCTGCAATGTACTTGAGCACAAATGAGCATCCCAATTTGGCAAATCGGTACAAAAATTCGTGACAAGTAATTGAATTCATTTTGTAATTTATTGCCATGGAAACACCCCCGAGTTAAGGGCTCGTACCACCAGGTCTCCCTCCCGATTCTCTCTTCGAGCCAAGGCCAGACGGACACATATCAAAATGACACTCCAGGGACCACAAGGCCAGGAGCAGGACGAGCTTTGCTTCGTCTTTTACGCTGTGTTTTGCTTTCTGGGGCTATTTCTCTTTCGTGGCCATAAAAAAAGAACAGTCTGAGAATTGATATAAGTCCATAAAACGATACCTTGCCCCGTATGAAGAAGGTTTTTTCGCTCGTTTTTTTATTCGAATTTTAATTTGATTACTTTTTTCTCTGTTTTCCTTCTTTTTCCCGCCTTCAGTCTGAGTTGCAGTCTTGCTCTTTGTCTCTTTCTCGGCCTCAGTCACGCTCGGACCGCACTAAACAACAAACATTTCATGTTGCAGTTTATTTAATTGATTCTGGCCAGACTTTACTGTATTACAATAAAGCTTTGATATATTTTACGGCATTTACTTTGCAAATTGAACATAACTTTTGCATAACGGATGGCAAGCGGGATACCCCTTGACCACAAAATTAATATTAGATAATCTTTATTAAATTAAAGGAATATTTGTAATGTTGGAAATAAAGAGAAGACCTAGAGATAAATCATAACTCTAAAATGAAATGGATGTAAAAGTTAAAAAATAATATAATATAAACTTAGTAACTAAAGGTGTATTATATATTTATGTATATCAAAACATAAAGGTTCTCCCTAGGAATATTGTTATTTAAACGAATTTTAAACATTACATTACAGAAAATGCAGCTATAAATAACACCTGCATGAGAATCAGTTAAACTAACTCGAAGTATGAATACCTTAATCCCGATATAACATAAATCTTTTACGTAACAACAATGTAAAGTAAAATAGCAACCCGATTGCACTTGACTGAAACACCAAATGCATATGTCTTTGGTTTTACACTGACTTTTAGCAAGCAATTTACACCCTTATTTGTCAGTAAGTCAAGGGTTCAACTGGTTGTGGGTTGAGTGTGTGGGGAAACTCTGTCAACCGCAACGCACAACCGATGGTGCCCCGTGGTGCTCATAGGGTATCCTCGACACTAAATAACATCCAGCTGGGAGCCTGACTGCCAGTTAAGAGTGAAGAAGGAATAATTTAATTTAAAATACCCTGCAATAATTAAGACATTAAGGTGGCATAAAAATCATTTATCTTGACTTTAAATATAAATTTAATTCAATAAAAAGAATAATTAAATAAAATGTATGTTCTAAACAGTATAAATATTAAACTTACTATAGTTTTTATTTGAAATTTAAGTTTGCTAGCCCTTATCAGTTACAGATTATAAGCAACTAGTACATATTATATAATCATCGTATAAATCTATGGAATGAATAAAAAAATGCAAACTAAAGAAACTAACTTTGATATATTATTTTTATTTTATATAATTTTTTCAAAATTAATTAATTAGACTGTTTCGTAAATTTAACTTAAGACACACCTAATATCACTTGATGATACATATGTACATAATTTTATATCCTTAGTCCTAGGCAAGTGCATCTTTATGGAGACTTTTAAATGACTTTGGAAAATAAACCCTTTCTGGCAAATTGAAAAGCGTCTGTCGAAGTTTTTGCTTAACTTTTCTATTCCCTCTTTCTACCTAGCTATCGTCATCTCTCTTTCTCTTTCTTTCTGGCCAAGCACCCCTTACTAATGCCGTGCTAAGCCGCAATCGTCGTGTCTGATTTTAATTTATGCAAATTTAAAAGAACGCTGCAATTAGTTAAGTAAATGTTGAAGGTTTCCGGCTTAGCCGAATTGCCGCAATGTTGCCGGATGTTTCCCGTGGAATCTGCGTCTGATTTGTCGAACTGGTTGACGCAATATGTCATGGTTTCGCAGTTTATTCAAATGTATCATTATTAATATATAGCACTGTCTCGCTCCCTCTCGCTTGCTTTCCCTCCACTTTGTAGCTTTTTACCTTCTCTTGTTTCCTCCCCCTTTTTTGGTTGTTCCTCTGCGACCCATTCATCAACGCCTCCCTCCCCTTTTTCTCCGCCTCCCTGTCCACCCACCACTCAGTCGATAACATTTTTATTTTCCACTTTTACGGCTCGAATATTTAATTTGATTAAGTTGGCAATGATTTGTGTCGCCCTGTACATAGACGTGTATATCTTGTCCCATAGCCAAAGGGGAATTCCCCTGCAGTGCGACTGGTGAAGGGAAAAATCACAGCAGATGCGTTGCACAAAATTGAGCAATAATTTTAATTTCTATATCAAACAAACTTACTCGATGTCATGTCTGACTTTCGATACACATAACGCGTAAAATTTAAATTTTATTTGTTTTTATTGCCACCCTGAAAGTTTCATAGCAAAGTAAGAAGCTCTGAGGTCGAAAACAGATTCAGTTTATGAAAAAACTTTTTTCAAGGATATAACTTTTTGCAGTATTTTAAAAGAGACGAAGAAATTAACAAGGATATTCAGTAAGTGGACAATATGTCTAAGTTGAGTGAAAAGCTTTTTCACAGTAATTAACAAAAGAAAGAAAACCTTTTTAGCTGAAAATCAGTTTTAGGTGTGCCTTCTTGGAAATTTTACAAGACAAACAGGCGCTACTTAACCTATATTTTTATTATATCATATTAGTATTATTTCCATCGGAGTAACATTATTTAAATTAAATTCAAGTCCCGTTCCAAGCCCACAGAATATCTTAAAAATGTACAATTACAAAATAATTAATTGCCTTTAAGTCTTAACGGGGTTGCAGACAAACTTTTGAGAACTTATTAGGCATTTTACCCCCATGTGCAATCGTGTTAATTGCCAATAAGAGCCAAGCTATCATTTAAATTAACATTCACGTTGAGTTAACCACTTTGTAAGATCTGCTTTTATTTTAATGAGAGTTTTCAAAATATCTTTAAATAACTTACATAAATATTATATGTAAGCTACGTATCGTGATCTTACCTTTGTGCATTTGGTTCTCGTGCTTTCGACACTTGGCTCTCCGGTTCTGAAACCAAACCTGAAAAATTATACATATGTTATTTAATATCATTATGTTGTTATCCTAACAAACAGATAAGAGATGTGGTACTTAAATTTCGTACAAAACTGATCTTAAGTCTTTTAGAACAACAATCTTTAAGTTGTCTTGTCCGATATTTAAGATTTGATGACATAACTTTTCGAAACGCGTACTATCATCAATTATAATCAATTTTCCCAATTCTCGACACTTAACAGGGCAATTATTATTCTTTTCTTTCCTTTGAAGACTCAAGTCTGCTGGTCACTTCCATTAGGCGGAATGCTTTTACCTTAAGTAGTAGCTGGAGATAGTAATTTATTGCACTTGCCACAGATTCGAATACAACTATCTGGCTATCTCTCTATGTGTAATACCACACAGCGGTCCATTAAGAACCGCCCTGATTGAGCGTTTAAGTTGTAATCGACCCCCTGTTGTTGCGACAATTCTCTTCTATAATTGTCATGTTTTGCGTTACGAAGGGCGGCGTAAACCACTTAACACCCCATATCGCAACATCTCTCAGATTTGGTGTGGTGGTGGAAAAGTCAAGTTAGGCAAGTGACATTGCAGTTTGCAAGGATAATGAATATCAATTGAATTACAATTTGTAGCTAGGCAAGTCGACTGGACATTTGTCTTCATCCACCCACAATTTCTCGATAAATCTCTTCCCCTTTTCTCAGACTCTTTCTGTCGCTTTTCGGTTATAATTTACGACTTTTCACCGGGTTAATTACCTGCACTCGAGCCTCGCTGAGGCCCAGTCTCTGGCTCAGTTCCTCTCGCATAAAGGCATCTGGGTAATGAGTCTCCTCAAAGAGACGCTCCAGTTCGTTGAGTTGTTCCAGTGTAAAGTTTGTTCGGGATCTACGCTGTTTACTGCTCAGTCCGGAGCTCTCCATTCTTCCAAAATTCTCTCCTATACTCGTTTGTGGTTCTGGGGATAAACATTTCTCGTTGGCAATAGTCTTGTTCGTGGACAGATCTGGGGAATTACTGTCGTCTGAGCATTCATTTAAATTTATGGTTATTGTTGCAGATGTTTTCAATTCTGAAAAGTTGGAGATTTAAACATATTACTCAAAAAACTACGTTTCATAGATCTTTTATATTAAAGTATAGACCTTTAAATTTGTGTAAAAAAAATAAGTCTTGAAATATCACACTTCTAATTATACATAATCAATTCTATTTCAAATTTGGAGTATTATTATTATTATTACCTCTCTTTGAAGTTATTAGAAACAATCTCATTATATCAAAATAATCAAATAATACTAAATATATATTAATACACCTTATAATTGAATGGTCTAAAACAATCATTAATCTTCTAAGTTAAAGTTTACACGTATATACTATTCTTAAACGTCTTCATACACTACTTATTTAAGCATTTTATTTACTTTGCGGTGTTTCGACATCGTAAATTGGCACCTCCTTCGAGCATTTGCTAGTTACTTTACACTTCATCTCTGGGCAGTCGGAACAAGCTTCGCTGTTAACTTCTGCACTTGTATTTTTTTTAGGATCACTTGGTTCCGAAGTAAGTTTCTTACACTCATCATCTGAAATTAAAATATATGAAAATTAAACGTAAATAAGTTTGGCGTGTCTTAGATCTCATTCTTGTATCTTAATTGATATAAACCATAAGATAGGTAGAGAATGGGATTTTTTGTAAGGGGTTTACTTTTAGTATTTATAACTTGTTTTGAGAAATTAATTTGATTTTATTTTTTATATTTTGAAAGCAATAATTATTATTAATATATGATTTTTCTGATACAGGTAGCTAGCTCCCATGTGTATAACTTATTAATAAATTAGAATTTAACCTGCACGAACAGAATTATTAAGTGTATAGAAAATAAGGTATATATAATTTCTTATTCCGTTTTAAGAGTGAACGCTTGAAAAGATCAATTATCTTTATTTTCGCTTTTTGAGGATTTTGATTAGAAGAATGCAATATTATTAGTAATATGTAAAGGTATTTATTTTTGAAATATGATTTTAATATTATTTATTATTTTAATAAGGATTTTTCCGTTGTAATACAGTTTCAAAGTCAGGGTTACTCGGGTTCTCGGACACACAGAATATTTTGCACGCATCTTTTAATAAACTTACTAACACACTTATAGGTATCTAAGATTACCTTCGGAATGTTCATCCGATACGACCAGGTCGGAAATTAGCCAGTTTTTGGGTTTGAAAGCTTCAGTCTTACGAACATTTTCACAACTGGCGACGGCATCAGTTGCCTTGGGCTCCAGCGCACGGATCTTAACCAGGGACAGGGGCTTGGCGACAACTGTATCATCCTCATAGCTGCTGTCTTCGGCGACCGAAATATCGGTAATATCTATATCCATAGACTCCTCGTTATCATTATCCGCACAATTGTCGACGGAACTGCGACCCAGATGATTCGATGAGCTGACCAATATCGAATTAGTCGCTTCGGTTAGTTTCTGAATGCGGGCACTTGTCATTGAGTTGAAAAGATTATTAACCCGATTATTGGTCAAATTGAATTCGAAAGACTTGTTCACAAACTGTGCTAATTGCTCCATTATATGTATATTCAGCCCGATTTATTTAACACACAAGCAAACAATAAACACTTTCCCATCGGTATTATAATCGGAAATTATTCACAGCACTTTTACTCCGAGGCATAGTTGCTCTTGTGAAATTAAACGCTCGACTACTTCGCTCACCAGGAAAGCCAATCGTATTACAGCTCGAAATGTGCCTCAACCTCATGAGAAACACACTGCTCTATTGCACCTCTCTCTCGCTCGCTCACTCACTCTCTTTCTCTGCTGCGCATGGCATTTTCTGCTTTCGTCCTTTTTGCAATCAAATTGCTTTTGTTATGGGAAAGATGCAACACTGCCGCCGCTCTACACCTTCCTCCACTCCTCTCTTGGTTCTTAAATCAACAGGAGAAATCTGTGTGAGCATAGATAATCCTACTTGAGATTCATTAATTACCATTAAGTCCCCGAAATTGAGTGCATATTCTTAGTTGGGTAGATCCCGAACTGCATTGTTAGCATTAAGTGTTATTTTTTCCATTCCATGCAAATAACTTTTATTTCGCATATATTATTTGTGCTCAATTTAATACAGTGGGTGTTCGCTAGGAGAAACAAGTTCACTGGTTACACTTATTGGAGAACTTCTGATTGAATCTTAACTTTATAATAGCATACTTTATGGAGCACAGAATTGTTTACAAAAGCCACAATTATTTACTTGTTTTCGTAGAATTGGTAATCATTATCTTAATTGCCTATAATAAATTATGTAAATTTATATATTTGTCAAAATGTAATTATTACATTACATCTAATAATAGTTGATTTGATATTGTAAAAGTAAATACAAATATTTTAAGTTAATTGAGCTATTCTAATATAATTCAAAATTAACGATATTACAGATTAAATTGAATATTAGAGCTAATTTTGATGCTCTACTATAGTCGAGGGCTTCGTCTTTATAATTCGAAATATTTATTATCTACATCTTGCGATGGATTATATTATTTTTAATATGATGATTATTTTTGTTGATAATATAATATTTTATAGCAATTGATTTCATGTTTCTCTATTCATATATTTCCTAATATATTTCTATATAAATATTTTGCATTCATGTTTTTGCGCATTGTTTAAAATTCTTAAATTTTCTCTTTACTTCCTTAAAAATTGTTCAACAGTTAGTTCTCATTATAGCTTTACTGTACAGTAAGCCATTGAATGAAATGCTCGCTCCTTGGGGCTCGCTCTTTGCAACACGGATCGACCATCATGATGAAAACAACCCCCGACAATGGTATCGCTCGCAGTCATCGTCGCATCGTTGAAGGTGTCGTGCGTCGTGCCCTGCCTACGCCCTGCTCAATTTATTCTCATTGGTCTTTACGGGCCATGTTGTTCTTGTAAAGTGGTTGTAGGTTGTTGGCTCAACCCTACTTTACTGTTATTGGTTATAGCCGCTTTATGCTGTATACACATTAAGCGTGTATAAAACACCTAATAACTTTGCTCAGCTATCGCCAATGTGGGTGGAGTTTCATTCGCGCTCTGTGGCTCTTCCCATAGGTGTTGTTCGTGTTCTTGTTATTGTTGTTTTTGATGTGGCTGCTGCTGTATTTGTTGCTCTTACTTGACTAAAATTGACTTAAATTACCGAAAATATTTATTATCATTCAGTACCAGATTTCAGTTGAACTTTAAACAACATTAAGGTATGAAAAGTGGTCTTAAAACATCACGGGTCGATTATGCAGTAATTTAACGAATTTAATATGAATAAATCTGGTAGATACTTTATAGATACCCTCTAGGCAGATTATAATTTACAATATTTATAATGTTGGACTTTGGAGAGGAAATTATGAAATTTTTTAATCCTTTTCAAAATAAATAATGTAAAATAGAAAACCAAATTAAAATAGACTAGATAAAGGATGCTGTAAAGCATAGGTGAAACATCAAGACAAGCTCTGTGTACTCACCCTCTCAAATAAAATTATATAAAATCTTAAGGTACCTCAGAGTATTATATGTATTATATGTTAACTTGGCAGTAGACCGTGAATGAAATCAAAGAAGTTGCATTCCACGGTATGTTCATGGATTCCTTTGATTAAAATTGATGTTTTACTGAAGCAGGCTCCTATTAATTAAAAAAAAAAAAATAAATCAAGAATTATTCAACTAAAACTTAATGATACTTGCCTAGGCGACGTTAAGTTCTACAGCTAACAATAAAAATCTCATAAGTTTCTCTCATGCAATAAAATTTTTGAATATTTTGGCATTCTCGTTTAATGATGGACACAATATTTCGACATCACAGTCTTACAGCTAACACACATTCACACATACATATATGGTATTTACTTTTATTAAAAGCAACTTATAATTATGACTTCGAGATTCAGAGCTATATAAAGCTAGAAGCAAATGGCTAGACCCTAGCCAGACTTGAAGCTTAGTTCAATCAATTCAATCTTTATCTTTACAAATTCTGGACGTCATTTCGTGCAGTGGCTCCAGTTCCTTGCTAGATATCAGCTCGAATTCCTGAACAAAGTAATAGAAATGCTTATAGCAAGCATTAACGTGCGCCTCCTGAAAAAGATATATTCATTAAATAATTTAAATTTAATATTTGTTATCATTCCCAAGTACTTACAGCCCCAATTGTTACAATCCTGTCGAAATGATGAATATAGACGTGAACAAAGACTCGAAACAAACGTGTTAGGATTTTGCGGCTTAGGGAAACAAATGTTTTGGGAAAGGGAACATCTGAAAGAAAAGTATAGAACTAATTAGTTAAGAAACAAATACTCTTATAAGCTTAGCTAAGTATTTTCTTTTTCCAATTTAAATATGTGCGGAGACTTGAGGGTTGTATACCATAAAAGAGTTCTTGACTTTTTTTTCAATTTATAAGCACTCCTTCTACTTGATTCTCAGTAATCTTAATCGTTTGATATATTGTTCACTATTTTACGTTGTCTTCATACACAGTTAACTGAACTCCAGAATCGTCAGACGACCGGCATAATTAATTCTATTCTTGGTACTGTCTAACTAATGCGTTCTTTCGAATGTGCCTACCAGTGGAAACAGGGAAAACGGTTTCATTGTTGATTTGCGTCTCAATCCAGTCCATCAATAGCTCAATATACTTTTGTGCAGGCAGTGCAGTGGGTTTTTTATACCTAAAACAGTAAGTGTATTAGTGACAATTTCATAAATACACCAAAAGCCATCTCAGTGTACTCACATATCGCCGTCTGCCCACAAATATTCATACCGCGAACCCCCGGACATGGTGGGGCACGTCGCTTCTGTGCAGTACTCGGATACAGTGCCATAAATAAGATTGATGCGGTTAAAAAAGTCCACAACTACAATAAATAATATGAGAATATATAATCGCACTACTACACACATATGTTTATATTATGTTTTGAATTTAGTACCCACCATGCACCGCCAGCCAATCATTCATATTCTCGCCTTCCGGTAATCGCACCACTTGTCGCAAATTAATGCCAGACTGCAAGCTAGCCTGGGCCTGCTTGTGCAGTGAATAGCGTATTGTGCCGGCCGTGAATCCCTTTTTCGGCTTAAATGTCTAGAAAACGCATGAAGACAAATAAATATTTATAACATTCAAGGAACGCATGATTGTGAACTGTTTCAAACACTAGCATGCATTGACGATATTACGTACACATACCTTTCCCTTCTGAAAGAAGTCAAAGAACCCGTTGAGGGCCATTATTTATTTTCTTTGGTAATGTTTTTATTGTAACTTTGAGAATAATTGGAATTCTTTTTAACATATCATCTGTGTAAAACTGTGTGACCACCGATGGGCGCTAAAAAATACCAAATTATTAGGCTGTCTGATAACAGATTTAACAGTCTCGATAAAACGTATATTTCTAACATATTTTGTTGCATTTACTAAGCTCAATAAAACATTATTGGCTAAAGTTTTATTTGCTTCATTATATTTATAAAATCTTCTCACCTGTATGTACATATTTCATGACAAAAAAGTTCAAAAGCCGGCTATTTTCTGTAAAGCAGAGTTGGTATTTTTCTTGGCCTTTACAGAACTCTCTATGTTAACAGAGTACCTTTTATTTATCGATAACAGTCAGCTGTGTTTCAGTTTCTTCTTCAGAATTTTTAGTCAATTTAAAATCGATTTTTTAATTGATATCAATCAGCTGTTTGGGTAGTATTTTTATGTGACGCATATTTTAGTGTATTTTACTCTGCCGCAAACATAGCGACGACAACTGAATTGTTGAAAACGGAATTAATAATGCCAACTCAACAATAAGTCAATTAATAGCTAAAAATCAACACTCAATTGAGCACACACACTCGGCGATGGATTTCACGAGCTTCGTTAAGGCCTCAAACGGCGGCAACTCGGACAGTGGCGATGCTCCTAAATTGGAATTTTGGAAGCATGTCGAATACATTGAGAACCATGGCAAACAGGAGGATGATTATGAATATTGCATGACCGAATTCCTGCGCATGTCGGGCATCTACTGGGGCGTTACGGCGCTGGACATAATGGGCCAGCTGGATCGTCTGGACCGCAAGTCGATTATTGAGTTTGTGAAGCGCTGCCAATGCTCCACGAGCGGTGGCTTTGCACCATGCGAGGGTCATGACCCGCACATGCTGTACACCCTGTCAGCCGTGCAAATCTTGTGCACATATGACGCACTTGATCAAATCGATTGTGATGCTGTGGTGCGTTACATTGTCGGTCTGCAGCAACCTGATGGTAGCTTCTTTGGCGACAAATGGGGCGAGGTTGATACGAGATTCAGTTTCTGTGCAGTGGCTACGCTGACTTTGCTCAATCGCATGGAGCAGAGCATAGATGTGGACAAGGCGATCAAGTTTGTCATGTCATGTTGCAATCAAACAGACGGTGGGTTCGGCTCCAAACCTGGCGCTGAGTCACATGCGGGTGAGTCATCAGAATCAGTCAATACTGTATAGATTCTTTAACTAATCCCATGATCCCATGCAGGACTCATCTACTGCTGCGTGGGTTTCTTATCGCTCACACAAAGTCTGCATTTGCTGGACGTAGACAAGTTGGGCTGGTGGCTCTGCGAGCGTCAACTGCCCTCGGGCGGACTCAATGGTCGCCCCGAGAAACTGCCCGATGTATGCTACTCCTGGTGGGTGCTCTCCTCGCTGACCATTATGGGTCGCTTGCACTGGATCAGTTCCGAGAAGCTGCAGCAGTTCATTCTCTCCTGCCAGGATACAGAGACAGGCGGCTTCTCCGATCGCACAGGCAATATGCCCGATATATTCCACACACTCTTCGGCATCGGGGGCCTCTCCCTACTGGGCTATTCCGGACTAAAACCCATCAATCCAACGCTCTGTATGCCACAGTATATTATCGATAAACTAGGCCTGCATCCACAGCGGCTGACGGAGGCGTAAACCGTATCTAAGACAAAAGCTATAGCCAATGTTATATATGAATAATTTATAAAGTGGGTCCTCCCTCTTCCCCATAGAGACAGCTTCAATTTCCAATTCAAATTCTCCTTTTGTCATTTATCTTCTTGCTTGTTTGTTATGCATTTAAATATATTTTAATTACTTTTAAATACACACACGAACAAACACACATAAATAAATATCAATAATATATATTTAATATGTTTGTATTTGTAATTTGTAGAGAGAGAAGTAACGTATAAATAAAGACACTATTTTGTATTATTATTGCACGCGATTTACAAAAATCTACAAATATTTTGAATAGGAGTAATAAATGAATTTGATTTGGATATTTTCTAAACTATTTCTATTGATTTCATGCATTATTTAGTTGTTAATAAAAACTATTTATAGAATTTCAATATATTTTTGTTGTTGAAATTAACATTTTATTTATTATTGCAAAAACAATTAAATTAATAATAGTTTATGAGTGTGTGCAGAGAGTGTAATTTAGCTTTGAAAACTTAGATACATATTGTATTTGATATATACAATAGGAAAGTATGGAGTGTAGCGACTAAGGATATAATATAATATCGTGAAGAATTTGTTACATACATAAACGAATCACACAAATATGGAATTACTAACTAGAGACATTACTCGTAGGTGTGTCTGTGTGTTGGCGTGTATGATTTCTCACAGTTTATTGTTGTGGCCTCCATCAAAAACAAATGAATTCGCTTCAATTAAAGACAATTGAAATGAATTTATAGCGCAAAAATCTATTAACCGGCTAGAAGGCGTGTGTGTGTGTGCTTCGCTGTGTGTCTCTGTGTGTGTGTTGGGTGTATCTGTGTCTGTGTTTGTAGTATACTTCGATGCACGTCTAAGGCACTCTAGAAACAATTTCAGCTAAGTATTCGTCGTCTACAGACTAATAAACGAAGCGCACTAGGAATTACTAAATTTATCATCGCTGGTCAGCACGTTGTAGGCACAGCCAAGGGCCCAAGAGATTTCATGACCATCGATCTTTTTGTAAAGCTGCAAATAGAAAACGGGACAAATAACATTAACGTTAATGCATTGGGACAATTAAGTGTTAAATCAGTTCAATAGCTTTTCAGATTTCAATTCTAAATTGGAGTTTTAAATTAAACATATAATTAGAGTATTTTTAAAACAATTAACATTCCAGAAATGTATCCAAAGAATAGATAAAACTATTCAAATCATTATTCAAATTAATTTTTAAACAACGCGTCATATATAAATATAAATATAATATCATATAAGGTTATCTTCTTACTATCTTTTGATTATCCATATTATCAAATAAAAACTTTAGGATACTTTTACATCTTTAAATCATATTGATATTTTTAAAACTCTTAGTCCTTAACACTTTTATCTCTGTTCCTAAGAAATCTTCAAAACATTTATGATTATTAACCTATGCTATACCTTTGTAGTAAGAATGGCTTATTGTAATTTCCGCCTATTATATAATTCTATATCTTTAGACACATTAATCACCACTGTATGCAATTTTATCATTGTTCCCATCTCAGTCTATCCCAAACTCACCTTAATTTTCTTGCCGTCATTTAGGCCAAATCCTTCACGCAACAGCACTGAAATGAAGGTCAAGTCGAAGCACATGAAGGGCTGCTCATCGTTGGGAATGGCACAGATTTCCTGAGCCTTCTTGCGATAAGCCTCCACAGTGGTCTCTCCCCCAGTGGTGGGATCCACCAGGCCCGACTCGATGGCACGCTCAAAGTAGTAGCTAAATGCAGCGACAGCGTGTTGCTTCAAAGTAAATGGTTTGGGCTTGACCAGAGGCATCACTTTGCTCTTGACCAGCTCCAGGCACTCATCGAAATCGACAACAGGCTGTTCAGCAGTGGATTTGCTGTTCTCCTTGCCACTGACCGAATACTTGACATTGCCATAGGTCCAGGTGCGATTGGCAATGATGGGATTCACGCACACACTCTCCACAATGGTATCCTCGGCGCTGTATCCCTTGGTGAAGACAGCATGACGAGCGGCCATCAGACCCAGACCCAAATAGCTGTGTGTGAACACATTGATCTTCTTGTTGGAGGTGGCTACTTCATGCATGTACTTGTCATAGACAGGCACCTGTTCAGGATCTGAGGGCGAGAAGGTCACCTGTGTGCTGCCACCGCCCAAGTCGAGGGCAGCTGCCTGATTCGTCTTGGAGAGACGGCCCAATAGAAAGTTTACAGTAAACCAACTAAAGATGCCCTCATCGGTGCCTTCCATTATTTCCACTGCATCGATATCGACACTGAACTCTGACTTGGCAAAGAGATCACGCACAGCATTCAACAGATTCTCTGCTTTGCTCTGTGGCAGCAGACGCAATCCCGCGGTGGCCTTCAGCACCAACGGCGTGGAGGACCAATGTTCCTTGGGTATAAAGGCGCGTGCCTCATCCAGCAGGAGTTTAATGGAGTGAGCACCCTCGGACGGATTGTCGGCAAACGAGCTGAGTCCAGGCTTGCGCTCCTTGAATAGTTCCTCGTACAGCACCAGCTTGTTGTCGATGAAGCTGCGATTGAACTTGTAGGCCAGAATGCGACTGCCTGTCGAGCCGGCATCGATGATCGCAGCATATTGCACCTTACTGTATCCTAGCTTGGAGGCGAGACGAGCCAGATAAGGACTTGCATTGTCCGAGATGAAGCCTGCATCATCACGATGATTGTTTCGGCGTGTTGTCAACGGTTTTGCGGTGGTGGTGGTGGTGCGAGGTTGATGTAGTCGATGATCCATGTCCATGTGTGGGGATTCATGAAAGGGCACAGTAACAGTGGGAAATTCGATAGTTTTAGTTAATTTAGTCACAGTAGGTAGAGTAGAGGATTTACAATAGTATAAACGATACACACCAAAGACAAACAGTAGCAGGACAACGGATATGATCAAACATATAAATGATATTTTCAGGCCACTTGGCACTCGGCCACGTCCTCCATTGCTGCTCGAGCCGCTGCTTTTGCGTCGATGCGCCTGATTAGGCACTTTGTCATCGCTGGCCAACTGCAAAAGAAAAAATGTAGAAACAAATTTGCATTAATTGTTATTGACAATTTAAAATTACAATTTGAATTTTTGTTTTATATCGGTTTCTTTCTTTTTCTTTACCAATTTGTATTCGTATCTCATTGCACTTCGTTTGCTTTCTATAAATAACCGTCATATTTTTTAAAACACATGTTGGCACTTGCGTCGACTGTTTGTTCGTCTCTTTTTCAGCGTTCTTTCGCAAACAGAAACGTACGCAATTTGTAAAAAGTGAAGTGTGCTATGTTCTCTTATCTGAAATGCCAGCAGACACAACGTATTTGTTGTTGTGCTTTTTTCGCCGTCATCAGCAGGCGGCTACTAGGGCTGCTCAGTCGGCACAACTATCGATAACTTGAGCCAGGGCTGAACAGGCGGAAACAACAGACCTGGTATGTAAGTACTAAAAATGTATTAAAAATTGCGCTTTAGAGATAATCATCTAACATATATTTAAATTCATTTAATATGAATATTTATTTAGAGTATTAAGGTAAATATGTTTTTAGTTTCATCAAAAGTTGATTTTATTTAATTGTTTAATGCATGTATACAAATACAAATTTGTTCAGTGCTAAATTATACTGACCGAAAAAGCTGGTTTAGAAGACCGGTTTCATTTGTTTTCATTTTAATATTCGCTTTCAAAAATTGACACAATTTGAATATTGCTTATATAACAATTAAACAACAGATTGTACACGATTTGTAGATAGTAGAAACATCAAACGTATTAAATATATATTATATTTGATAACAACTTATAAAACCACATATTTTTTAAGTCTTCCTCAATTTAAATTTAACCTAATGCATATAGACAGCAATTCCCCATATAAATTTTATAGACTGTAATGATGAGTTGCATTAGTTTTACACTTGTACTTTAGCAGATAAACAAAACGCACCCTAGTAACGTATTTATAGAAATTTGTTTATACACACACACACACCCAACAGGTAAATTATGCAATAAGTGAATAAATTAAACACAGTCCGAGCTCTATTAACTGAATACGAACTGACGAGTCATGCTATACATGACGTTTTTTTGTCATTACGTGAAGCGAAACATTTTCGAAGGTTATCGTAAGACGTAAAGACCCTTACGTTTGAGGTCTATGATAAGATATCATCGGAACGCTTTGTTTATGCCGTGCAAATGTGAACAAGTCTTTTAGCTTGATTAAATATTGGTCGCTGAAACTACAAACACAACTGATGAAACTTCTATTATTATTATTATATTTGTTGGGTAGATCCATTAACTATTTAGACAAATGTTTTCTCTTTGCACTGGGCATATAAATTAAGTGCGGACTGTCCCTAGCACACCGCTACGTAACTACTTGGCAGCCGCAATTGTTTTCGTTTTACTCTAATTAGCATATCCAATTTTATGGTAGTTTAAATAGTACTCAGGGAACGCGGAAATTCTGTGTTTGTTCCCATGGGAATTTGAACAGCGGTTCCCGATTATCGGAAAGAAAATCAATTGATAATTGAGACGTGCTAGACATATTTTCGATTAGTCTTAACTTTCCGTAATGGTCATGGTGAGTAACCCAATGGCGGTTGAATTATTCATACACATATGGCCTTCAATACACGTACGAGTAGTCGCGTAGCTCGCTTATCAGTCGCAATTTATAAAAATAGTCTCTAGTTGAGTATTTCATCAGAACTGCCGGATTTCTGTACTAAGTTTCTTTATCGCTATGCAAATAGAAAAAGTAAAACTCGTTTTATTCTCTTTATATGATTTGTGGGATTCAGTATTCATATAGAGGGCAACCTGTTAATAAACAAATACTGAATTTCGGTATTTCTTAGAGCATGCATGTATAATCTATGACTGCACAAGGGTTAATAAACCAGCTCTAACTTACGTGCTTCAACCTGTTTTGCCCACACTGCATTTCACAGCCGGCACCCATGAAAAGAATTACTCGTTTGCAGCCAGCTATCCCCCATAAAAAAAGCAGGCAATTGTCTAACAGAAAGAAAGATTCGATAAACGTCTCTCGTTTATCATGCCAACAAATTAATGACCTTGTCTCGGCGTAGAAAACAAGCCAAAACCCGGGGGGAAGTGCAACCGATCTCCCCTCTATGACGGACATATTCGAAATTTAACCGGCCGGTCAAATGTATAGCATGTGTAGTTCAGAGTTGCCAATTCAGCTTTTTCCCCCGTCAAATCCGCATTTTGTTTTAAAAGCTCAATAGCGGAACAAAATCTAAAGTGTCCATCTAGTTTTTTTTTAAATACGAAAAACTTCTTACGTTAAGCTTTTTTTATTGTAAATGCATTCAACTGTTTTTTTATATTATTTGGCGTTTGTTCGCTCAAAAGTTCCGGCAAAACTGGTGTCGTAGTTGATCGCATAGGTGTATGCATCCATATACACACATTTACATACATAGAGAATGATTTGAATTAAATTAACTTGCCTGGCCTGTGGATTATTATTTGCCTCACACAATATGAAAGCAGCTACTTGAAAATTAACTTAGACATTTAAGCAGAGTTTAAGATAATATTATTTTGGGTATACTTTGTTTAAAATATTAATAATTCTCAGTATATTAATAAACAATTCAAAACATCAAAATCAACTCAAAATTGGTATAAATACACAAAATTGGTAAAGACATATGCTGCACGATTTCACCACAGTGCGATCACTGGAGCCAGCTTCGATTATTAATTTCGAACATCTCCAAGAGATTTATTAGTAAGCCGGCGGCGATTTACATTGTAAAGATAACAAATGTTAATAGTTGAGAAACAATCAATCAGGTATATAATTAAATTAAACTTGGCATAATAAATTTTCAAATTCTTGTTTCTAATTTCCGCATATATACGGAAAACAATTACTCAGATCTTTCAAGTGAGTGTGTATGTGTGCTACGAAGCGCGCCGAAATAAGCGAAATTTGTTATTTCTTTTTTATACCTCTTTTAACCTTTGTGCCTACCTTTCTCTTTCGCACATCAGGTGTTGTCATTGTGCTTATAGTTTTTTGTATTGAACTGTGTAAAATCTATGAACTTTCTTCTGTATACACTAACACACACGCGTTTGTTTGGCAATCAGTGAATGCACATTGGAACGAAATAATTTATCAAGTCGCAAGTTAACTGTAAACACCGCCGCTTCCACACGTCGTCGCGCATCAAATGGCGTACTAAATTAAACTGGGGATTGACAATCAGCTGTTGCTGTTTTTACGTGCCATCCACAGCGTTGTGTTTGACCAAAAACGATATATGGTCACCTTACACACATTTGAAAATACCCTTAATTCTATATTCTGTTAACTATTTGAGGAAGTGAGATTTCTTAAGAGCAAAAATAAATGTATTAATTAATAAGAATTGACTTAAATACTTTTCCATTTTAAAGAAATTTATAATTAAATATTTATACTTTATACATTTTCCTTTTGGACGAATGTTTTTATGAATAAAGTTTACTACAAATTATTTTTAATTTGTAATTCCTTTCATTTAATTGGCTTTTTTTCATGATTTGTTTTACAATGTTTTGAAAGTGTTGATAAATTTTCTATTTAAAAGAGATTAACCTTATCAAGTAATTATTAATTAAGTAAACTTGGTCACACTGCGTTATTTTTATTTTCTTTTGTGTTTCTCTTTCCACAAAGAACGCATGGCTTTATCAGCTTTCCATGTCCGGTCACACTGCAGTTAGTACCAAAACAAATGCCGATCGGAGAAGTTGCGCGCGTGTCTGTGTTGCGCCGCGAGCGTTGTGGAAAAACAATATTACTAAAATTTCGATTTATTGCGCAAAACAAGTTGAATTAGCACAAACCTACTAAAGAGTAATTAACAAAATTATTATTTGTAAACATATATTGCGCTGTCTTCAACGTATTTTACACAACAAAACAGACGGCACAGAATATAATCCGCGTATGAATTTGCCGTCGCACATATGTATAAGCTAGTGTGCGTGCGTGTGTGTGTGAGAGTGTAAGTGCAAACGTAGTTGGAATTAAAGAATGCAAGAAATCACATTTAAATAAGCATAATGCATAAATTAAGTTTGAGGTGCATAAGTAACAGAAGTAAAGGCGAATGTTAATTCTGCAGTGTACAAAAAAAACAACAAGAGTCGAATGTGCGGCCGTTTGTGTGTGTGCGTGTGTGTAACAACGACGACGACAAGAGCGCAATAAGATAAAATTGAAGGTTATTCTCTACAAAAAATAACAAAAAAAAAACAAGTGTCTGTGTGTGTAAGAGAGTGAGCAAAAGACCGAAAGAGAGAAAGAGAGAGAGAGAGGTAGAAATAGGGAGAGCGCACGCTCACTCAAAGAAAGCAGCGCACAAAAGCAAATGCTGAAAATGTCAATAAACTCTGCAAAGGTGAAGAAAAACGCAACGCAAGAGTAGCTTGGCAGCAGCAGCAGTGGCGGCGGCAGAGGCCGTGGCCGAAGCAGCGGCAGTGGCAGAGGCAGCGCGCTCTGCTGCCGTGTAAAACGAAACCCAGAGCAGCGCGGCGGCAGCAAAGAAAGCAGCAGCCAACAAGCAAGTGCAAAAAGAACGACCCACACACACATACACACACACACGTACTCACACTCACACACATTCATACAGACATAAAGAAAGCGCACGTACATGTGATTCTTATTGGATGAGAAGAAATAAAAAAATGTTTCTGGTTTTTGCTTCTTGCAGCTTCCGCGTTTGGCTGCTGCTGCGACGACGTGTTGCAACAATAACAACAACTACAACAACAGTTCAACAGTTGTTGTTTTTGAGCAGCATTTTGTTTATTTACTTTTTGTCAATTTGCTGCTTCGTCGCTCGTTAACCCACACACACACACACACACATATGCAGCCAGCGTCACTGAATGATTAATTTACCGTTAATAATTTGCAGGTGAAATAAAACAAAAAAGAAAATCAAAGTTGCGGCATCCATTGTGCAATAATATTATCGTTATCGTTATTGTGCAAATATTTTTTATAAAACCATTTTAAAACAACAAAAATTGGATAAATTTACATATAACAAATACAGAAAACAATCAATAAAACGCAAATAACTAAACAATTCTATAACTATAATCACAATTGAAAAACTTAATTCAAGGCGGAAATCTATTTAGGGAATACCTATAACAAATCTTATTAGACTGAATACACGGACAATTGGAATATTAAATTTAAGATTTTTGAATGGTGAGTTGAAAGTACATTTTTTAATAGATTTTAAAGTATTATGAATAATGGAATAAAGTGGATGTAATATATAATATAAAATTAATAAAAACAAAGCGAATAGAACAGATACAAGGAAAATATAAATAATATAAACAATAAAATGTAGAATATAAAATAAATATATTAAAATAAATAATATAATAAAATAAGAAGTATATTAAAAACTATACTTCAGTAAAAAACCATACTTAAATAAAAATATAGAAAAAAGGAAAAATATAATATGACAAAATAAATACAAATAAAAATGTAAAAACCAAATATATTAATTATAATTAATTTTTAAATTAAAAAATTAGTTTATAACTCTTATTTTTCAATTTTTTTTTTTAATAAAAATGATAACCGTTACGGTCCCTGAATAAAATACAACACATAAATAAGTCAAAAGAAAATAGTGTAAATAAATTTAGATCAAAATTCCTACAGATTGTCATAACTAAAATATAATATAAAACATATAATAATATTATATTATCTTATATATAGATTATAATTAATATTTAGACGTGTAGAACTCTATATAGGATTATAAATGACAAATACTTTTTAAGGTGTTTCTTTTTTAAAAATATAGAAATCCTAGATCATGTGGAATCTTTTGAATTGAAATAGAGGGGGCACAACTTGCTCTATGTCTCCCTTTTATTTTCTCTCTCTCTCTTTTTCTCTCTCGCTCTGTTTCTCTTTAGCAAGATCTTGAACTTTACATTGTTCGGTCCTTAACCAAGTTTCCGGCCACTTATCGCACTCTTGGGCTACACCCACTTGACTATTAGCCACAAAATGTGGCTCTTCAAGGCAGGCGAATCAAAACAATTTAATTAACGCCCAATTGCGACGGCAAATGTTGGCCAGGGTAGACCACTACCAAGAGAGAGAACAGGCCAAGCCACACCACATTGGAGCCCACTTCAGTTGAAGCAGTGAAATGTAACGGCGCCATCGGTCACTTGAACTACTTTCGGAGTTCGGAGAGCTGACTCATGCAGAGCGCAGACCGGGGATTTGGGATTGCAACTCTGGAATATGGACTGGGACTCGGAACAGGGAACAGTGGGACTGTGGTTACGGCTGGGACTGTGACTGCAACTGTGACTGCGACTGGGACTGTGTAACTGCAGTTGTGCAGCGGTTGTTTTTGGGGCCCAGAGGCCACCGGAAATTGTTTCCAGCAAAAACAATTTTAACTTGAAAAGCGTGTGCTAGGGGAACTGGGAGAGAAAGAGAGAGAGAGCGCGCAGTTAAGAGAAGCTTTTAACGATGCGGCCCGGGCACGTTTTGAACTCTACCACACAATTCTTTTGCGGCTTTCGCGTCGTCTTCGCGTCGTTTCTGCCTGTTTTCCGCTGTCGTTGTTGAGTCTTTTGCGTGTTGCTTGACCCAGAAAAATCGAAGACTCTCTCAGTATCGTCTGGCCCGTAGGTGTATATTGTAATGATGTTCCCCCAATGATGATCATGATAATGATAGCGATGATGAGGTTTCCATCTCATAAACCATTTTAAATGTTGCCTCATTATTATTTTGACTACGTCGGCTTGCGGTTTTTGTGTTTATGGGGCTGCCTGTTGCAGTTCACTTCGCTTCATCTCTTCGCTCATTTTACCCTGTAAAACTCATAAAATAGTCTCGATAAGGCAAAATATTGTGATCTTGAACTATAAACAGGAGTTTCATTATGACAGATTGAAGTTAAATGATATTAATCTAAAATATGTCGATAGTTTCTTTAAAAGTATGACGTTTATCGAATATCTATGGAATATCGTTAAAATATTTTATTATTCTTATTGTTATTAATCTGTTATTTAATTATATTGCACACTTTTATTGAATAATAACACTGAGAAACATTCGCATGGGATTTTCTTTAATATTATCAAATAATTAGGGTATCTGCAAGTCGCGTATATTGGTTAGCTTGCCATTCCTACTTGTTTGTAACTGGGTTTATGTGCGGTCTTTGCTTTTATCAGTC
The DNA here is from genome assembly GCA_018903715.1 of Zaprionus davidi. Taxonomy (NCBI): domain Eukaryota; kingdom Metazoa; phylum Arthropoda; class Insecta; order Diptera; family Drosophilidae; genus Zaprionus; species Zaprionus davidi. The sequence continues at coordinate 8,958,145 of JAEIGL010000006.1, forward strand.
AGCAGCGCTTCCTCTCTCCTCATCTCCCTCTCTCTCTGTTTTCTTCTCCTTCTCTTGCACTCTGCACTCTCTTCTCGGCGAAGGTTGTCGGCGTCGGCGTCGAGTTTAGTGAGTTGATTGGCTCTGGCGGTTGAGCTTTTGTTGTAATTTTTATTGCTGCTGTTGCTCGTGTGGTTGTTGTTGTTATTGGTTTGCCCCATTGGACACGTCCATCGCTTTGTTTATGTTCTTGAACTCATTTTAAGTGTGTGGCTAAATGCGGCCTCAAATGTTAATTTACAGCTTTTCTTGTCATAACTTGAGCAGCAGTCAACTTAAAGGAGTATTACAATTGGTAAGGGGTGGGGAAGGAGCAGAGAGAGAGGGTATAGCAGAGAACAAGAAGCGAATGCAATCGACAATTCACTAAGCAAAAGAAACGAACGAAAATAATAGATAGAAAAATACTAATTATTATAGAAATTATGTTAATGTTAATCTTATGTTATGTTAGAGTCATGTTGTTTTAACAGTTTAATCGATAAAATAACTGCTTAACATAAGGTCAGATTAAATAGCAAACTATTTAACATTTTTTCACCTTCCCTGAGCATGCAAATTGATTGTTATCGATACATTTGAAAGCAACAAGCAGATATTAAATCAATTATAATCTGGCTGCGGATGATAGCATGTCAAATGTCTAATTTGCCCCAAGAGCAGCAACATCTTTGTTTTTCTCAATTGTTGTTCCTTATGGTTTTGTTTCGTTGTCTTCTCGATTCGACTAAATCCCACAACCGGTTCTCGATATGTCCGCGGGCACATATCGATTGTCGATTGTTACATGCTGCTCTGCGCTCTGTGACTGCTAATTAGCAGTTAACAATTGCAACATTGACCTCCTCCCATAATTTTTTAGCTGTTGTTGCTGTTGTTGTTGTTGTCTTACGAACAACAGCAACAACTTTTCGCTTTGTTCTATTGTCTGAGGCGAGAGATCAAAGCACACAGATACAATAACATGGCAGCAGGTTTACCTTGTTGTAACCTCATCGCAATGACGACGCCGAAGAAGCAGCGGAGAAGGAGTAAGAAGCAGAGAAAGACGAAGACGAAGAAACTTGCTGTTGCTGCTGCTGTTTCTGCTGCCTGAGCTGGCAACATTGTTGCTGAGCTGTTGCTGTTGTTGCCATTTGGCTGCTGCAACAGTTGTTGCTGCCGTCGCCGCTTGCATTGCTTTTGACTTTTTGGCCAACATTGAATGCCTTTTTATCGTTAGCTGTTGCCTGCTGCCTTTTTTCTGTGGCTTTTTGTTTGATTTTTGCAACTGCAACTTTGGCAATTGCCATAACTGTTGCCGCTGCCGTTGCCGTTGCCTCGGTCGTTCCTGTTGCTGCCGTTGCTGTTGCTGTGTCTATGGCCTATGTGTCTATATAAACATGATCGTTTTGGCCAATTTTTGTGCTACAACAACTGCTGCCGTTCCTTCTGCAGTTGCAGTTGCAATTGTTGTTACTGTTGCCTATTGCCCGTTAGATGTAAGCAGCGTGAACAGCTGCCGCTGTTGCTCCTGTTGTTGTTGTTGGGTTGTGTAACAATTGCAACCATTTGGTGTGCAGCTGAACTTAGGTCTAGCTTGGCACAGGCTGCTTTCGTTTCTAGGAAACATAGGCGCCAAAAGAGTCTGTAATATAATAAATGTAATTATTATTTTCAGTCTATTTACTGATTCTCTTCTATGATTAAGAAATTTGCTAATAATTCACTCAAAGAGCCTAATTCAGGAAATGTTCATTAAATTAGACATTACAAAGTTAAAAACGATTATAAAAGTTGTTTATATATTTAGAAGCCGTTCGAATATGTTTTGTATACATCTTTTTTTAGATTCTAGAAATGTAATTATCAATGCATCAAGAGTATATAGTTTGTATCTTTGTCATCTCAAAGTTGCCTGATCTTCTTTTATTTCTATATTTGGTTTGCTTCCTTTGTTGTAAGTTTATTCATATTGAAGGCTGAAGGTCAGAGCTAATAAATCGCAACAGCTTTTACGAAGATGAACGACAACAACAAGAACGAGAACAAAATTTATGGCCATTAGTCTCGTAATTTATGCAAGAAAATAACAAGAAGAAGAAGAACGCGAATCAGATAAAAATCTCATCAAATTAAGGCAAAACGATAAAAATTGATTGGCCCCAACGAAATACGAGGGGTGGGGGGTGAAATAAACCAAAAGTTAAAGAATCAAGTTGAAAGTTGATCAATAAAAAGTTCAAATTTTTGAAACTAGAGAATTGTTTTTGTTTTGGGTGAAGTTCAAAAATCGAAGTTCCAGTTCGAAGTTTAAAGTTTACACAGAGAGTGCCTGTCTTATCTCTCTTTTGGCTCGCTCTGTCAATACCTCTCTCACTCTCTGTCTCCGTCTCCGTCTCTGTGTTGGTTCGTCTGATGACTAATCACTTGAAAATTGCCGCCAGGCCCAGGCAGCAAGTTGAGCGTTGTGTGTGTTGGGGCTCAAGAGAGCTCCAGTTTGTTTGGCTTTTTGATTTGGATTTTGCTTTGGTTTTGTGCCTTTACTTTGGTCCTCCTTTGCTGCTCTGTTGCTTTGCTTGATTGGTTCCACTCCCTCCCCAAACACACATACACACACACACACATCTAGATAGAGCAAGAAACGTGTTTCTTCCTGTTTCAGGTTTCTTTCGGGGTCTCAGTTTGAGTGACGCTTCACATGACGCATGGGGCTCCATCATGTTTGGCGCTTAACTTTAACTATCGCTCTAGCTCCAACTGAAACTGCAACTACAACAACAACTCCAACCTGGTTGCAGCTATCGAGCCTAGAAGAGAGTTGCACCTAGACACATTACCAGCAAAAATAATATATTGTATATATATGTACATATGTACAGGGTAACTACTGACTGTTTGTTTAGGGCAACACTTGAGGTGAAGCCAGTCCCAGTAGCAAGGAACTTAAGTAATAAATAAAAAAAATAATATGAAATTACAGCGGAACACAAAAATAGTGAGTTATTTGTAAGAGTAAAGTGAAAAAGGTCTTACTAAAAACATTATATGTGCAACTTCATATCAGATTTATTAAATATAAATATGGTACACACATTTGGATTATAGAAATAAATTTAGATTTAAATTATATAAACTTTTTCAGAGTCTTTCTATATGTTTTTCATACAAAATAGTTTTCATTTTTCATCAATATACAATCTTAATAATTATCTTTCAATTATGCGATTGACATTGAATGCCAGTTGGATTGTGTAGATACCTTGCAGTAGATTGTACACTAATCTTTAACAGAATGCAAACAATCTCGAGTCTGAGTCTATTCTGAGTACTGAAAGTGTGCTAGATAACGATTACGTTCGAGCGGGGAATTAAGTGGAAATGACTTAGCATAGAGACAGAGAAATGGGAGGCATCTCTTGCGATAGTTGTGTGTTGGGAATTACTGTAGCTACATACATATATATTGACAATGCTTATGCGTCGCTCAAATGTCGCTCTTGTTGTCACAGTGACAGCGACTTTTCCTATTTGGTTTATACATATAAGCTAAATCTACAACTGAACAACAGGTGTTTATCAAATACTATGTTGACTTATCTGCCAAATATTTGGCCGATTAATTTTGTTTTGTGGCATTTTCGTTGGCAGCCTTTTTTCACAGCCAATTAGCGGCTACCAATGTTGTGTGTGTGTGTGTGCTAGAACTGCCATCACGCGACTCTTTGGTTAATACATAAAGATAAATTGACGAGACAAGATATATATTTTATATATGCATGCACATTCATTTGATATTATGTGGAAAGCTCTATAGAAATGTTGTCATGATTCATTTGCCAAACTCATTTGGCCAAAACGTGGCGAAATTTTTCATCAGCTCGTACTGTATAAGTTATGTATTCTACAGTCGAGCTGCACTATGATGAACGATTGTGATTTATATCTATAATAAATACTGAGAGAGAAATGAAAAGAATATGAAAACTATTTTCAATTTTAAAATTCTATTTGCCAATTTCAATTATTTCAAATTAAAGCAAAAGAATTATGGATATTTTTGAAATTTCATAGCAATTCATTATACATTCGTTGGACTGTAGATATCTTGATATGTCTATATTGTATGCATATCTTTAACAAATGATCTGCTAATGCTTTTTGAGTACTTTGTAGACAAGTTCTACTATAATCTTTTTGTATGTGTATAATTGCGTGTGTATACTTGAATATTGCCTCAAGGTCGTTGCTTGGCTTTCTATACACACAGGCACACTCACTACTCACATAGAACGTTCTTTGGTGCTTGATTATTTCGTGTGTGTATTTCCTGTTTGAAATGTGCTAATTTATTTTATGTACGCTATTTTTTGGGAAGCTATATATTATATAGAGACTTAAGTATGTATGCTATGCATGTACACACATTGGTAGAGACAACAAGCCAGAAAGAGAGAGCCACAGAGGCCGGCATTGTCAACCTGTCGTTCGATTTGTATTTGACGTATTACCAATAGGTTCTGACAAAATTTTATCATATTTGGCTCGTAAGTATTTGAAGTAGGTCAATTGTCTGGCTGGTATTCATATCTGTGATTGTCTGTGATATCTTTGTGGGGGTCTCTGAAGTTCTCTCTTTTATGATATAATAACTATTGTTTGTGGATTGGGCAAATGAAGGTCAATGAGGGTTCCGCTTTATTTATAGAAGTATATAATCTTACACGGGAATTTACGTTCTCATGACTCATTTCAGGTGAAATTTCGGAGTAAATTTAATTCTTGACAGCTTGCTGAGTAAATAAAACGTTATAAGAAATCGTAATCACAGTTTTTAATATTATATAAAGTTTATTTATCCAACCTTTTCAATAATCTGTAGATTTTCAGACAGTCCCGTTAATTTGTGACTATAATCTTTAGCAGTATCGCAATATAATTACATTTTAAAATATATTTCTCCTCCTCCTTGCCATAACGCATCATTATTTATGTCGTCTCATTATTTTTAACGATATTTCGCCTACTTGTTGCAATTTTTAATTTATTGAGAACCTTTTTCGTTCGGTAGAGTCGCAATACCTACGATCGATACGTACCGAAATCGATGCTTCTGCCAGCTGATCTTGCAAGATATTTCGGTTCACTTAATAAATGCGAGCGCCATAATAAGCGACGCCTGAAAATATATGTTTTCTCAGGTCCTAAATTAAACGAATGTCCTTCAAAACGGGGGCACGACATCATCACATGGCGAAGTCGAGCCGAAAAAAGGGCAGTAAAAATACATTTTTGGGCTGCTTTAATCAAAACAAATCAAGTTTGCAAGCGAGACGCAAGGGGTAAGGAAAGGTAGAGCAGTCGGTTGAGTTAAAAAGAAGGCTTCATCTCTGAGGAGTTGAAGAAGAAGGTGCAGAACGAAACGATGCTATAAAAGGGGCTACGAAAATATTTATACAAAAGTGTGGCAAAGCGCGAACGAGACTCGAGACTGAGAGGCCGCCGACGCAGGCCGAGACGGAACTAAAGCAGCAGTTCGAACATAATTTCAAGGATTTATGTCTTATTCAACGCTTTTCAAGGAGTGCAAGCCCAACGAATAGGACAAAGCGCTTGATTTTATGCTCTTCTCATATTCGATGTCCCAGTTCCTTTTGGGGGCTAAATGTAGAGCTTTTATAAGGCTCTTTAATGAGGTTTAATGCGAGAGATTTGGAATGTAAAGAAAAATAGGTTATTAAACGATTTGAGTAACATGACACAGTTGAAGAAGATTTTAATGTGTGATACAAATTTAAACAATCGTTTAAGAACTAGTCTAAAGATACATTAGTATCTTATAGATATATAAGTATTTAACGAGTACAATGTTATCTATAAGATTCAAACTTATCCACAGTTACAGTCTGCGGATATAAAAGAATGTTAGGGATACAAACCTATATTAAAAATACAAATTCATTCTAGAACTTGTCTGCAAGTAGAGAAGTATCTATCTCAGATATTAAACTTGTGACGAGTCGTAGTGTTCAAAAGTATCTTAAAGATACAATAAAAAGGAAATTAGGGAAGATTCAAGTTAAACTTTAATGTATGGTACAATTATTATTAATCGATATCGATAGTTATCGCAATGAGTATCATCTGTAATGTACCTGTAAACTTAACAGAGTTGTCAAACTCTAACCGCAGCCACTGGCAGCGACACGAAGAACACAACAACAGCACATTGACAGACAGCAACAATTTATAAAGACACAAATCGACAGTGGCTGCAGGCAGTAAACGCCCGCCGGGGAGGCTGAAGAACAACAAAAACAAGAAAGGCAATAAAAGCAGAGCGCGAAGAATGGCAACAAGCATGATCATTGGACACACATTTGCAAGAAGAATCACACACACACAGGCAGACACACACATATGAACAAAGTAACTAACATGGAACTAAAAGAAGTCGAAGAAGAAGCAGAAGAGAACGCCTCAAAGAGCTAAACATAAAACAGAACACACAGAACAGAAGACAAAAGAAAGGCCAAATACGTTCAAACATTGTCAGCACAAGTCGAAGCAGCGACGTCGACGTTGACGTTGACAGCAGCAGCAGCGACGGCAACAGCGACAGCGACTTGTTGCCAAGACATAAAAAGCCAAACAAAGCGACAGACTACGTCGACGACGACAACGAAGAGGAAACGTGCAAGCCAAACTATAAAAAAGAGAGAAAAAAGAGAAATGGAAAAGGAGGAGCAGAACACAAGAATAAAAGTAACACGTCATCATGACGCGCTGCCTACTGCTGCTGCGCCCCTTTCTGCTGCTCCCCCGCAGGCGGCAGAGAAGTAACAACAACAACGCGCTCTCGCTACAGTTGTTGCACACACACACACACACAGACATAGAGAGCCAATGCCAAGAACAAGTTGTAAATGAGGCAGCGAAGAAAGAAGCAGCAACAGCAGTAGCAGAAGACTGGCCAGAAGAAGAGGTCATTGGCGGCCATTGACTTTGTCTCGTTGATGACCTTGCCCCGAAAAATGGCGTGGCAAACCAACAGTAACAACAAAAGGCAGCAGCGACGTCGACGTCGACGGCAACAATATTCAAGAAGTAGTAGAAAAAAAGAAGAGCAGAAGAAAAAGAACGAAACGTAGCCAGCTGAAAGTTGAGTTGGAAATGCACTCGCAAAGACAACAAGCGAGTTAGACAGAGACAGGCAGTGTAGAGGAGAGAGAGAACGAGAGAGAGTGCGAGAGAGCGTAGAGGTGCGCGCGTGCAGCTGGTGACACTGCTGCAGTCTTGCCCTTTGCAGTGGAGAAACTAAAACGGAACAAAGGACGACGAGCACAGACAGACAGACAGACAGAGATAGAGGGAGAGAGAGAGAGAGAAACAATGGGACGAGTGGACGACGTTGCGCTGGGCACAGGGCCAAGGCAAATGGAGCAATGACATTGATGGGGTTGCGGTTGGAGGCGAGTAGGGGAGAGATGTAAATGAGAGAGCAGATGTAAATGTGCAATGCATGTGAATGTGTGTGTGTGCGCGTGTAATCAGGCGCGCACGTTAGTGTGTGTGTGTATGTCTTTGTACAGTGGTTCAGCGGTTTCAATAACACACGTATCTATATTTATTACACTTTTTCAAGGGCTCAGAGTTGAAGAAATTTTTAAACCTTTACTTCATGAAATTGTAGAAAAAACATACTAGATTTGGAATATTTAGTTTATTATGTTTCACGTTTTATTATTAATTAATGAAATATATATTAATTCCTATAAGAACTTAATACAGAAAGAAAATGAAAACTCAGTTTGCTAATTACCAATAAGATAATAAATAATTGATAAGCTTTTAATGCTAAATCAAACTCCTTATTCAAAGCGTATGAAGTGAAAATGAACAAATTCGCTTTAGTAAATTGTAAATATGTTACACATGCAAACAAACTCGAGTTGAACATAAAAATGCTACATGGAATCTTTTGCCATTGACTCTTTAACATGTTGAGTACAATAAAATGGGGCCAACTAATTGACCGATGGACTGACTGAGTGATTGAGTGACTGACTGACTGAGTGACTGATGGGCGAAGCGACAGAGTGTGTACGCGTTGCATTCACCTCTCTCAAAAGAGTCATTAACTAATACGCATACAAATGCAATCGCCGCCTGCTCAACGGCGCATGCAAAGCGGCGGCACACTGACTTGAAAGTGATAGAAAAACTGATTGACTGTTTTAAGGGAAGATGTTTAAATTAGTTGGATATACATTTAATAATTCTGTATATCATTATAGAATCAACTAAAATTAAAATTATATATTAATTAGTGTTTGTTCATTGCTATTGAAGTAATAGGTTATATACAACTTGTTTTAATTGAAATAATAAGAAATATTTTAAAATTATTCAGATATAATTATAAAAAACTCACAAATATGATATGAAAATTGCTGGAAATAAAGCTAAGAAGTATATATATATCATTATAGCATTAAATAAGATAAAATTGATATAATAATTTGATTAAATTTCTTGTTATTGAAATTATAGGTTATTGACCTATTACTATTGAAATAATCAGAAATATCACTTCAGTTCTGTTTTAACTGAATAGAATGTGTAAATTTAATTTAAAATAATTTAAACTTGCAAAATATTTTCTTTTTCAAGTAATTCTAACTTTAATTAATTTAAAGTCCAATCTATTCTAGTGATAGTTGTTTCAGCGTTAAATATTATTTTTGATATTTCTTTACTATAATTTCACATTCAAATCAAGTACAAGTAAATGTGTTTATAGCACAAGGTTGTACTAGCTAATAAAATGACGTGAAATTCTGCTTTTGAGCTTTAAACTATTTACCGTTCTTCTAATCAATCTTAACCAACTTGCAATCTCCAATTTACGTACAAGTTTTCAACATAATCTTGGAAATTTTTTGCAAATGTTTTGATTAGTGTGTTTATTAAGCAAATTAATTTCAGTGTTTCAGCTGCTGCAGGCCCCCCTTACAGGTTGCGAGTCTCTTAAGTGCTGCACGCAGCAAAATCCCAAACAACAACAACAACAGTAACAACAACACGTAGTCTCGCTGTTGAGGCCGCCCACCATCGTCGACACACACAGTGTGGAGCGTCGAGCCGTTGACTTCTTTTCTAAGCTTTGGCTTTGGTTTTCTCGTTCTCGCTTGGAACTCGTTTCCTCAACGTTGGGTGGGCAACTGTTGCAGTTGCAGCAGTTGTTGCTGTTGTTGTTGCAGTTGCCCGCTGGCTGTTTGTGGGCTTTGCGTGCGTTTAATTAATATCAAGTTGGCAAGTCGCACACACACACACACGCACACACTTGCATACTTATTTATTTATGTACACAAGATATAAAAAGGAAAAACGAATTACTCGCAAGTTGTTTTGGGACAAGGTTGTTGGCGTATCGCGCGTTCTGCTCTTTCAGGCAGCTGTATTTTTGTTGCTCTTGTTGTTGTTGTTTTGGTTGTAGTTGCTGTTGTTGCATTTGGCTTAAGTGCAACTTTTAATGCAGCGTCTGTGTGCGTGCTGGCATTCTTGATACCTCGTACCACTTACTACAAAGTAGATGCAACTCCGCAACTCTGCAACTGCAACACGGCAAATCGAGTCGAGACTCGCCAGCGAAATCGTTGGCAGGTTGCAAATTATTGTGTAATCGATAAACTGGAACGTTGTGTCATTGAGGCAATGCACAAAACAAAAGTAAATCTAAAAACCCCAAAGAAAAACAAAAGTATTTGATGCCGAAATTGTAATTGATATTAGCAAGAGTTGCAGGTGCGAGGAATAACGGTTTAACGCATAGGTACTTCGATTACTTATTACATTTTACTATCGATAATCGGAATTGTATGTTAGGTAGGATATGATTCTAGACAGCATAGTCTAACATACAATCTTTTTGAAAATTGATATACAAGAATATTAATGCACAATAATATCGATACAGGGCTTCAGTATTACGATTACCTATCCTTAGATTTTACTATCGATAGTGTCGATTATATGTTTACGTAGCACCACATAAATAATACTATAGTAACAAATACTATATGATGTTTATATTTTGATGTTTTGAAAAAACTGTGATCCATAACATGCAAAACTTTATTTAAATTTAAATTAAACCTTATAAAAACATACTTGGACGATATACGATTATTTATTATACATTTACCTACGCTCTAATAAATACAGACTATAGAAATCGTCCATCCCTCATCGTACCATAAATGCATTTAATATTAAGATCAGTAGATCTCTGATTTCATAGCTGAATGTTTAGAATCCAGTATATAGTCAGCGATTAATTTATACTATCGCACAACTATCTCTATCGATAGTGCCATCTCCTGTCGTAGCTAAAACATGTTCGGTTTAATCGTCGAAGAGTCTAGCCATAAAACCAAACAGCCAGACAATTAAGATTTCTATTCTTTCCCTTTTAATTACATATATTTTTGAATGAAGAAAAAGAAATGCTAAAATTAGACATAAACTCGATTGATTGATGTATTTAAGGGGCCTTTAGAAGTTCTGTCGGATCTTTTATCTTGAATATATTTATGCGTTTGGCATATTTTCTCTTCTTCTGCTTTATTGCAGTTAACACAAATTAACCGAGCTTAGCCGAGAAGAAAAGATATAAAGTTCCAGCAAAATTTGTGAAACCTGAAAGCTTATTTAAATAAACGTGAAATGAGAAGGAAATCGAAGAGCGTGTTCGGTTTCTAAACAAAATTCGAGTGCAATAAATTATGAATTCATTGTGTGCCTCTAAATGATATAATTAATTTAATTAAAACGTTTGAAAGTTTTAATAGAAATTGAAACAAGTTTCCAGGGGAAAGAAATCATGAGTTATGAGAATAAGATATGCTTGAGAGGACGAGGGGTTTGCATTTTATATATAGCGAAACCATTTCTTATTTATTTTTCTTTATAAAGAACATTCGTACGACCTTGAGCTCAACCGACTGTCAACAACAACAGTCGCGAGGCGAAATAAAACTTGAGTATAAATTGTGCCGGCACAACTGTTTGTGTGTGGAGTGTTCTCCCCACTGATAATGGGGGTACTCCGTCAGTCTGGTTATCTTTTGTTGATATTGATAGAGCCCAGCAAGCAAGCGTGACCAAAGCGACTTGATAATGCGAAAAAAACACTTACATTTCCCTATAATGGTCTGAAGAAAGAAGCTCTGCAGGTTTCAATACAGCGATATTCATATATACAGACTATCCATAGATTTGTTTAGGGTGTGCCGCACACATGTAGCTCTCCGTCACCCTCTCTCCCCCTTTTACATTTGCTTCGTCATAAAGAATGCAAGAACAGCGCAAGCGTAACATTTCCTGTTTCTTCGTCGTACGGTAAATTGTAATTGTTATGCAGACTTGCAAGTTGCAATTTTGTTCGCAGTGCTACGCCCCGAAAAAATGCGGGTTCTCTCCAAGTGCCGCCCCCTATTAGACGCGAGCCTCTGACTGAAGCCCCTCCTTCGGTTGGCCTTTAATTTGCACGTTGACAAAGTCTTGTTGTCGTTGCGCACTTTGTAGTTAAAGTTGTTTGAGATTCATTAAGTAAACTTGGAAAAATCATGAAGTTACTTTAGGCATGTGTAAACTAGAGACAATATCCGGGATTAGAAATATAGAACTATGGTATGGTATAAAATGATTAGGAATGCATTTTCCAATGTACGAACACATTAAATTCTAAGATGATTTATACATTTGATTATTTTATAAAAATATACCCAAAGTCATAGTCTTATTTAGACCGGAATTATCAAATGAAAGCGAGTTTTAAATCTGGAGTACACTTTGAATGATTGTTCTTTTGGACAAAGAACGTATTTGTATTATATTTTTATTATTATCATATTTATTTACTATTGGGAATTGCTTACAACTGCTTACTAAAGGTAATATATCAATAATATTTCAATTAATATTTGAAAATTTGGTTGTAAATGGATTAATTACAATTTATTTAAGAAATATAAGTTTAAGTGGGTCTACAGTTTCCAAGGACACGCCTTCAAGTATGCAATAGAAAATGCATTCAACATTGAAGATGGCTAACAAGTCTATGAAAGTCAAGCACTCTCTACTATAGCTTTTTTACTTGTTGTACTTTATCAACTTAACTAACATTTCTCTCAGTGCAGTATAGTGCAGTTCAGTTCTTGCAATCGTACCGGTTTTTCATGAGCTATTGCAAATCGTGGCCCATACTTTGGCATAGCACAGCATGTCGATAGTGTCGACCAGACGACGATTCCAACTGTGACGACGACGGTGACTGCGACGCACCTGTTGAAAATCAAGTTCTACAGACGTCGCGTCGATTCGCATAGATGTTTTGTGGATATAAAAGTGCCTAGCTCGCATACACACACGCAGCATAAACTGACTGCAAATGGCAATAGGAAATTCTATGAACGACCACGCAGTATTCAATCCGACAGCTCTCGGTCTGGGGTCTCTGTTGGTCTGGTCTGGGGATATTATGGCTCGTCTAACCTGTTGGCGTATAACGACTATTTCTCTCTGTGTGTGTGTGTATTGTGTGTGTGTGTCTGCTTTTGCCTTTTGCAATTTGTTTGCCATTTTCCATAGGCAACTGCAACTTCTGTTGCACATTATGCTAATGACGTGCCAGCTACACCAATGCGATCCGAACCCGATGCCAAAAAACACACGCTGCTGCTGGTGCTGCAGCTGCATGCTCCGATGATTAATCAAAAGCACAACAAACACACACACACACACACAGAAAAACACACACTGGCAAAGTACTACAACAAAATGTGGCCCGTTGCCAGGCAATGTAATTGCAATTTGCAATTGTTGTTGGACCCCGACATGGTCTGCAGCCGGGTTTATGCCTAAGCCCCTCTGCCTCTGCTGCTTCAACTGGCGAAAGGTGTTGGAGGTGTGTGTGTGTTGTCCATGGGGTCTGAAGCGTGTTAAAATATTAGACAGACGCCACACACTGCAATCGCACTCGCATTGCTGCTCTCTTTTGGCCAAGTTATGTAAGCTTCTGCCATGGATTATGTTGATGATGATGATGGGAATGATGATGATGATGGGGCAAAAAGTGTCGGCACTTTGTTGCTGTGCGTGTTTCAAATCCTTTGATGTTTGTGTTTCATTTTTGAGCCCGATAATTGATATGTCAATGAAACGGGATAAAGGACTCTGTAACGGACAAGCAGTCGGAACCAGGAACAGAGAATAAGCACAACCCAGACTGTCACTGAATGTGTATGAGCTCTTGTTGATTTAACTTTTGATTGACTCGAATTCACTGTGATTTATTCGTAAAGGGATTAACGAACTTTACTTTGTGCAGGAATACATACGAAACGATACAATCTTTTCCCAATTGCAATCCTTGTGCAGGAAATATTTACATGACATTCTTTAAATGAAAACTTATTTTTTCATAAATATAGAGGTATACCAAGCTAATTTGTATTTAAGTATTCGTTGTACCCGATTTAGGGTAGAAGGGTATTATAATTTTGTGCCAATGTCTGTCCGTCCATATAAAGAGAGGCTATAATTGTTAGAGCTTCCAAATTTGGTGGCAAACCCCTTTCCGGTCACGTAAATCGATAAAAACTGCATTCCAAGCGTAATTTGAATACACGACAGTTCATTTTGGGTAAACACAATAACTATTAATGCCCAAATGATTTCAAAATATTGCAATCGGTTAATTAACATAGAAATTATTCAAGAAATAATTTTAAAAGTTACTGATTTCCCAACTGCTCCCTTGAGTATGCAACACAAAATTAGCTAGAAATAGAATTTGTATATTTTACAGCTTGAGGAGTATTTATTTCTTTGTATTTAATATATATTTTCTTCAGTTAATATAAAAATAATATCTATATGGTATATATTATTTTTCAACTATTCATATTCTAAACTCAGTTTCCATAACTTTTCAAATTTCGTCATTATCTATTTGTACGATCTCTTACTCGCTTAACCTTCTGGCACCCAATTCAACTGGTTTTCTACGTTATTACTTCACCTACTATCGCACAACTATTCAATTATGCAAACCCACTGACAGACAGACTACAGATATGTAGATATGCTCCACACCTTGTGCAGGTAAACGCCCCCAAGCGGGCTACCCACTTTGCATTGCGCCATTGCAACTGTCAAAGTTGGTCGCATATTTTCAGACATGATCTAATTACGCTTATTAAGTACTTAAATATATAGGTATTATGATAAATTCACCTCTCCGACAATTCATGGTAATTTAGATTCTTTTATCTAGCGGGCACGGCAAGAAAAACTAGTGTATTCTGATAGTTTGTATCTGGATAAAGTTGACGTATGTCTTTTATATATGTATATGATCATTAATTGTATTTAACAACTTTTTTAAGAATTCTTATTTTTATTTACTTGAAACAACTTTTTTGACTTAGTTTTACGTGAGAAAATTTGAAAATAAAGTTTTTATATAATTAGAATAGTTAAATTTTGGCCACTAATTTAGCTAGAATATTTTGCTAATCTCTTTGATTTCAAAGAGTGCTGTGTATTTAATTAGAATTCTTTGTATTATTTATCTAATCTAAGTAATTGACTGAGTTTTAAATGAAGAAAATATTCAAAATATTGGCTTTTTCCAGTACCATAATTATAATAGATAATTATGCTACTATAACCTTGTATCAGCTCTTGTTGGTTTAAAAAAACCTTTAAAATACTTTTTTATATTCATTATTAATGTAAACATACATTTTTAAAGATTCTTTTAAATTCTATAAATGTTTAAATGTTTAATATAAGATCAAATTATAAGGAAATATTAAATAACTTTTAAGAAATATTTTGAACTCTGTACGATTTTTTGTTCTCCCAGTGTAGTGCCTGCACGTTTGGTAGTTATTTCTTAGCCATGACATAAGTATTACGAGCCCCGTCAGCGGCTGCATTCCTTTAGATTTTTTAAAATTTGACAAGCCCCTGAAATGAAACAGAAACAAAACGAAGCATATGCCATAATGAAAAATGGAAAATATGCATACCACACAGTTCAAACTAGGGGATGGTAAGAGGGGGGAGAGGAGAAACATAGGGGGCCACCGAAAGAGAAGGAACTGAAGTGAACTGAACTGAGCTGAACCGGGCCGAACCTGAAGTGAAGTGGAGTCAATGTTGCCGCTGACCGAGAATCGTCTGGCTGTGCTGGGTTGGGTCTATATCGTATGGTTGCCCCTGAGCTGTTGCCTGGCCGGCCAGAGTTGCCTTTGTCTGCTGCGCGCTTATCGATTTTTATCAGCACAAAATGTTTTTGACTTTGACAGGGAGAGAAGTAAAAAAAAAACGTAAACTTGCAACTGCCGCCAGACAAAAAAGGGGTTGACCTTCACATTTCAGTATTGCTGTTGTTGTTCTGAACTTCTGAAGTTGCCCCCGTCAATTGTGGCTCCCCTTCGCGGAAATGACGTGGCCTAACAAAATGGCGTCCTCGTTTTGTGTGTGTGTGGTAAATCCATGTCAATAATATTCATGACATTGACATGCTTTGTGGGCCAAAGCGACCCCTCAACCTCGTCTAGGGGTTGGAGCCGAAGCACGTACCTCCTCTCTGTTTCTTCTTCTACTTCCTTCACTTCTTTTACTGCGTCATATTTATTGTGGGGGTGTTGGTGGTTGTTTCCCCGAATATATATCTCTGTAACTGTAGCTCCACTGTACGTGCGTGTGTGTGCCTACTGAATAGGAAGTTGCTTTCAATTATGCGTAACATGAAAGCCACTAGAAGGGGGCGAGGGGGTTGGGACTCTATTTGTATGTGGGGTGTTCTAATTGGGGATAGCTACCCTTTCTTGCGCATTTCCTTTGAGGGTTGTTGTGTGGGTGAAAACAATGATGGAATGGAAATGCTGGAAAAGGGAGGGGCAAAGGGGAGAGAGTCATTTTCACTGTCCAGCCCAGCTAATGGGTAGTTTGCTTGAGGGATAGGGGAGTTGATAATGTCGTTAGCTTTTAGAGGAAGGTAATGGGGGTGTGTGGAAATGCCGATGAGAATCTTACTGCGTCACACAATTTATGTGGTAAAGTAAGACGCAGATTCCTGTGGGGAAATTTCTGAAAGGAGAACAAGAAATGCGCATCAAATTGAAGTAATATCTCTCAAAAGACTCCATAAAAGTGGGCTATAAAGTGTAGACCTTTTTTGAAAACACAAACGAATAGGTTGTTTATGTGGATATGTCTATAAAGCTCTAAGTCAGAGTTGGGAAACTTTGGGATTAAAATCTTCAGTTTTTCATTATCTATTCTAACTGAATTGTTTCGCCAATTGCGGTTTGTTTATTTATATTTGATTATTTTATATACATGCATATGTACATATGTATTTAACGTTCCTTATATGCATGCCCAATCTGCTTGTGCTTACATCCTATTGTATTTTTTATAGCATTCATTTAAATTATATGGTATGTCTGGATCTCACAGCCGCAAACACTTCCGCGTATTCGATGCTTCAGTTCATATCAGAAATCATATGCACCAATACATATATAATGTGTAAGCATATGCACTCTCGTACACACACACACACATATTATATGTGCATACATGCTTAAATAAAACCAGTAATCGTTTGACTTTATTCGTCTGCACTTTTGGTATTTTCATGCCCATTTCCCTAAAAAATACATTAAGATATACCGCAGCTGACCACAGAGTCTTGTGTGTGCACCTCTTTGCTCTCCCCATCTCGTTCTATCACATTCGTCTACAGCACTATCTCTCTGCTTGGTCAGCATTCTGATTGTCAAGCTCTCTCGCATGCACAGCGCTCTCTCACACTCTCTCTCTCTCTCTCTCTCTCTCTGCCGTTCTGCCAGTGTGACCTCTCGTCACCCACACAAGTTTATACAATGAGAATTATTCTCTCTTGATATCAAAATTTTTGTTTATTTTCTTTTGTGCTGCACACACACACACACACACACTTACTGACTCCCTTTAACACACCCCCGTCTGCTGTTGCTGCCTATAAAGTTTTTTTGTTCTTGCTTTCGTCGGCGGTCTGCGCTCACGACGCGTCGTCGCGACGTCGCTGCTAGCTCGCGCATGTGTTGCGTCTTTTGTGTGTGTGTGTGCGTCGTCGTCGTCGCTGTCGTTGTCGTTGCGTCTTCTTCGTGGTTGCTTCGTCGTCGTCGCGCGCGTGTTGTTGTTGTATGCAAGGTCGTTTGCGTACAAATTTCAACATTATTTGAAGGTCGTCCTTTGCCCATTCTGCTGCTGCGTTCGCTCTCTTTCGCTGTGTGTGTTTCTTTCTCATTCGTTTGCTCTCTCTCCTTCTGTCTCGCTTGCTTTGCGTGCTCTCTTTTGTTTGATTTTAGTTGCCGGTTGGCGTCTTGAGTGCGGGTTGTTGTACCGGCTAAAAACAAATGATGTGTATTAGTGGAAACAGGGCAGCAAGTGTGGAATGAGTACAACTAGGTTGGGAATGAGTATAATGTTGGAAGGGATAGGAGAAGAGTGTCGTTCAATTTATTTGGCAGCTTGTCAAAAAGTGAAAAGCCCAAAAACTAAACCAGCAAACACCCTCGCATAAACACACCTTCCCCACCCCTTCTCTCTCTCTTTGTGTCTTCTTTTCCTCCCTCTCCTTCTCTCACTCTCTCTATACCATTGCCCTTTTGCCGCGCCCTTTCGCCATTATTTAAAAGCATTTTTCGGCCGTCCGCTTTGGGTTAATGTACCTTAAATTTTATTATAATATTCCACACACTCTTCTTCGTTGGGTCGTTGACATGTTTCGTTGTTCGCGCTATTGTTGTATTGTTTGTTGTTGTTGTTGTTGCTCAGCTATTGTTCGTGTTCGTCGTTCGTTCTCTTGCTGCTGATAACAGAGGGAACTGTTCTTCACTGGACATACTGTAATGATTGAGTGAGCGAGTGATTATGTGTGTATGTGAGAGAGAGAGAGAGAGAGAGAGAGTATGTATGTGTGTAGGACACATGTTAGCATTCAATTAGCATAACTTTCAGAGAGTCGCACAACAGGGACAGAGGCCAAGGTCGTTGGCTTGTGCGAATTCGGTTTTAGTTGGAAGAGCAGGAGAGGTGGGGAGTACAGACTTTGACTATAAGAACTGTTGCTAGGGCAAGTCTTTTCATTGTTGTTGTTACTATTCTCATAGTTATGAAATTTCGTAATGTGTCGACGTCTTGTTTACTTTGCTCTGTCATTCATGAGAATCGCATTTCAATATAGAGATCTGAGCAATAGAGAATAGAGAATTGTGTGTGATTCATAATCGCGTCTGTAAAAGCTTTTTGAAAGAGTCATCAATAATATAGAAACAATTCTGTTATACGTGTATCATGTTGATTCCCTTTAATTGAAATATAAAAGTCAATTCAATCTGAATGGAAAGTATTGAAACACTGTTGTGAGGTATATATTATTTAATAAAATAATCTTATTAGATTAATCAATTAACAGTGAAATACTGACAATATAAAAGGCAATATTATAATAATAATGCAATAAATAAGCACGGAAATACGGATATCCCAAAAATCCTGGACTGAAAAAAAGCTATTGAGTTCAGAAGTAGTAGTAGTCATAAACCGTAATAATAACAATTAATTGATTTTGGATTTCTTGAAAACTTTGAGATTCTCAATTATTCTTTGGTTTTCAATGATTTTTTTTGTATATGTTTCAAGAAAAATTGATTTTTTATAAATTGATAAAAAAAAATAATAATAATAATGATAATTACATTTTACACACATATCACAGCTATGTTACTCGTTAAGATATGTTAAAGACATGTTGCCGACATGTTACAGACATACTATAGACATGTTATAATGATAATAAAATTAACATTAATATTAAAAAAAATAAAAATGATAATAATAATGGTATTGAAATAATATGATACTTATAATATTAATGGAAATGAAGATAATAACGATATATATAATAATAATAATAATAATAATAACTATAACATTTACTAATAGAAATGATGATAATGAAGATATATAAAAATAATAACTATAATAATACAAATATTAAGATTCACTCTTATTATATTGATCAATAAATTTAGTTATAGACAAAATATGTATAAAATCTGAAAAATTATTTCATCATCTCCTTCTTCTCTTTTATTGTAGATTTACAACACAATGGAACTGCATCAACGACATCTCTCAAATTTCTACAAATTGCACAAATAAATAAATTAAAATAAATTAATGATAAATTAAACGAATATTCAGTTTGCAATAACAAGATTGCATAGAACGCAGCAAGCAAAGCACAGAAGAGAGAAAGAGAGATAGAGAGCGAGAGTGAGAGAGAGAAACGGCCGCCAAGATGCCCAACATGTCCAGCATCAAGACGGAGCAGGGCGTCTCCCCTGGCAGCAGCAGCAGCAGCGGCAGTTACCACCAGTTGCCGGTGAACATGTCCAGCACGATGACCTTGACGAGCAGCTCCACGACCACAAGCCGTCACAATGTGTCCGTGACGAACATCAAGTGCGAGCTGGAGGATCAGTTGCCGCAGACGCCCAATGGGAATCATCTGGTGCCTGTGATAGCCAGCTACGCGACGCATCCCCACAACAATCACAGCAGCAGCAATCACATCAATCACAACAATCACAGCAGCAGCAGCCTGCGCATACCGTTGGGCGGGGGCGGTCAGGAGGAGGATGAGGAGTCCGACTCAGACGCGGAGCTGGCAAATATTGAGAATCAAAAGGTGCGCAGACGTGGCACAGATAAGAACGGACCGCGTCCCATGTCCTGGGAGGGTGAACTGAGTGAAACGGAGACGGGGCCGCCGGGGGAGGAGCAGGAGCTGATGGAGACGGAGACGGTGATCAAGACCGAAGTGAGCAACAGCAGCAGCAGCCAAACCATGTTGCCCATTAAAACAGAACTGGAGCACATAGCAGGCGAGCTGCAGTTACAGCAACAACAACAGCAGCAGCAACAACACCAACACCAGCAACAGCAGCAGCAGCACATGCATCTGCAGCAGCAGCAGCAACAGTTGCAATTGCAGCCACACCTGCAACAGTTGCCGGTGAAGAACTATTCCAACAGCAAACTGAAGCTGGCGCCCACGCAAAGTGATCCCATCAATCTGAAGTATGAACCCGCTGTCGGCGTCGGCGTTTGCGATCGCAGCAAATCCTCAAGCGGTGGCCACCTGCCACTGTTGCCCGCCAATCCGAGTCCAGATTCTGCCATACATTCCGTCTACACGCACAGCAGCCCATCGCAGTCGCCACTGACGTCACGCCACGCCCCCTACACACCGTCGCTGAGTCGCAACAACAGCGACGCATCGCACAGCAGCTGCTACAGCTATAGCTCTGAATTCAGTCCCACCCACTCACCCATCCAGGCACGTCATGCTCCACCCGCCGGTTCAGCATTGTTTCCTGGCGCCAGCGCAGCCGGCAATGGTTTGCTCTACAGGCCGCTCAATGTGGATGCAGCGGCGCAGGAGGCGCAAAATCTCAGCATGGATGGTAGCGGTGCAGGTGCAGGCTCCACTCAACTGGATGCCACAGCTGCGCTGCCTGCCTCGCCAGCGGGCATCTCACGGCAACAGCTCATCAATTCACCCTGCCCCATTTGTGGTGATAAGATCAGTGGCTTCCATTACGGCATCTTCTCCTGCGAATCGTGCAAGGGCTTCTTCAAGCGCACCGTACAGAATCGCAAGAACTATGTGTGCGTACGTGGAGGTCCCTGTCAGGTGAGTATCTCCACGCGCAAGAAGTGTCCCGCCTGCCGCTTCGAGAAGTGCCTGCAGAAGGGTATGAAACTGGAGGCCATACGAGAGGATCGCACACGTGGCGGTCGTTCCACCTATCAATGCTCCTACACATTGCCCAATTCGATGCTTAGTCCATTGCTTAGTCCAGATCAGGCTGCCGCAGCTGCAGCATCTGTGGCGGCAGTTGTCAATCAACAGCAGCAGCAGCAGCATCAACAGCAACAGCAGCAGCAGCAGCATCACCAGCAGCAACAGCACCAGCGACTGCATCATCACCAGCAACAACAGCAACAACAGCAGCATGGCCCTCTCAATGGTTATGGCGGTGGATCACACTCTCTGCCAGCGAGTCCCAGTCTGGGTGCATCCATCAAAACGGAGCAGACAGAGCCGCTAAATCATCACTCGTCGCGTGCCTCAAGCATTCCAGCCCTGCTGCAGGTGAGTACAAGGGGGAAAACTCTACATATAGAAGTACTGCTTACTGAAGTTCGTTATTCTCTAGGAAATCATGGATGTTGAACATCTGTGGCAATACACAGATGCGGAGCTGGCGCGCATCAATCAACCTTTGTCCTCATTTGCCAGCGGCGGCGGCGGCGGCTCCACGTCGGGCTCTACGGCGGGCAATGCAACGGGAGTGGGTGGCACAGCTGGTGCCAGTGCCCAACAGATGACCAATCCACTGCTGGCCAGTGCGGGTCTCTCATCCAATGGGGAGAATGCCAATCCCGATCTGATTGCCCATCTCTGCAACGTGGCCGATCATCGACTGTACAAGATTGTCAAATGGTGCAAGAGTTTGCCGCTCTTCAAGAACATCTCGGTGCGTTATTGAATATATATTAATGTATATATAATTTATTGCTAATTCTCACTCTCTATCTGTATTCAGATCGACGATCAGATCTGCCTGCTCATTAATTCATGGTGCGAGCTGTTGCTCTTCTCCTGCTGCTTTCGTTCCGTTGACACGCCTGGGGAGATCAAGATGTCGCAGGGTCGAAAGATCACGCTGGCACAAGCCAAAACCAATGGACTGCAGGTGCGCAACAAGTAGATATAAGAAGGAATGAGTTGGGGTTTTTTGAGAGCATCTTGAATTTAATGTAGTGCTAGAAATGGGTGGAGAGCTCTTCTATAAGTGGGAGATTTAGTTGTTTAAATTTAAAGTAGATGTAGAGTAGATGTATAATATAAATGAGGCATCTTGAATTTAGTAAATTGAAAACAAGTTTATAATTTGTATGTGAACATTAGTCAGTTGTTTATTATGATTGAGATATAGATTGATCCATAGTATAGTATAGATTGATTGTATCTTAAATATTTCGTAGTAAGCACGTAACTTATATTTACTGCCTAAGTAATTAAACTATTTTGCTACTAACAGTTGTTAAATCTCTTCAATTTTAAAGTAAAAGTTCGCAATAAGTTATTGTAATTGAATATTCACAATATCTGGAGTTTAAATAAGATACGAGGGTCGTTTGATAAGTCCGTGACTTTTTGTATTTGCCGCGCACCTGCTCTAAATACAACACTGCTCCTGTCAGCAGTTATCGATTAACAGCTGACTGTAAAATTTTGAGAAAGCTGCGTTTTTTGGTTTGCGTTTTATAGGCATTGAAAGCAGACGATCTCGTGAATTTTAACGAAAATGGAAAAAAGTGAATTTCGTGTGCTAATTAAGCATTATTTTTTGCGTAAAAAATCCATCACCGAAACCAAGGAAAGACTTGATAAATATTATGGGGACTCTGCACCATCAATTTCAATGGTTAAGAAATGGTTTACTGAGTTCCGTTGTGGTCGTACCAGTACAAGTGATGCCGAACGTTCAGGTCGCCCAAAAGAGGTCGTCATGCCAGAAATCGTCGACAAAATCCATGGAATGATATTGGATGATCGGAGAATGAAAGTACGTGAGGTAGCTGAGGCTGTAGGCATCTCAACTGAACGGGTACATCACATTTTACATGAATATTTGGACATGAAAAAGCTTTCCGCGCGATGGGTGCCGCGATTGCTCACACACGACCATAAGCGCAACCGTGTGACCATTTCAAAGGAGTGTTTGGCGATGTTCAACCGCAATCCAAACGAATTTTTGCGCCGTTTCGTTACCGTAGACGAAACATGGATCCACCACACCACACCAGAGACCAAAGAACAATCAAGACAGTGGGTTTCTCCGGGTGAACGTGCACCAAAGAAGGCCAAGGTGGGTCTGTCGGCCAACAAGGTCATGGCCACAGTTTTTTGGGATGCACAAGGTATCATTCACATCGATTACCTTGAAAAGGGTAAAACGATCACCGGCGAATATTATTCAGAGCTTTTGGACAGATTCGATATTGATTTGAAGCAGAAACGACCGCATTTGGCGAAAAAAAAGTGCTGTTCCATCAGGACAATGCACGGGTGCACACGTGTGTAGTCAGCATGGCAAAATTTCATAAATTGGGCTACGAACTGCTACCCCATCCAGCATATTCTCCAGATTTAGCCCCCTGTGACTATTTTTTGTTTCCAAACATGAAGAAATGGCTCGGCGGTAAGAGATTCGGGTCAAATGAAGAGGTCATCACAGAAACAAACGACTATTTTGAGGGCCTTGAGAAAACCTATTATTTGGAAGGAATAAAAAAATTGGAAAAACGCTGGACTAAATGTATAGAGCTAAAAGGAGATTATGTTGAGAAATAAAACGCTTCTTTGACGAAAAAAATATATTTTATTCAAAAAGTCACGGACTTATCAAACGACCCTCGTATTAGTATAAACTTATTTATTGATCTAAGTGAGAGCTGCCTTCATTAACTCTTCTTATAAGTATTTTCTTTATACTCCTCTAATTAACTCTTATAATTATATTTAGAAGCCTACATGCCTTACAAGAAATTTATAAAACAAAACCTAACTTTAATATATAGTATATTACATAGTGCTATACAGCAGAGGCTCAGTATACAATTGTAGTAGTATTGTTTAAACATATCTATATCTATTATTACTTTAGTTGTTAATCAGTATAGTGTTTCTAGTCTTCATTACTCTTATAATGAACTCTTCTATTTGCTTTTGCAGGCCTGCATTGAGCGCATGTTGAATCTGACCGATCATTTGCGACGTTTACGCGTTGATCGTTACGAATATGTTGCCATGAAGGTAATCGTGCTGCTGCAGTCTGGTAAGTAGTTTCTACAGTTTGGATTACTGCAAATAAATGAAAATCATTGACTTGTTAATTATAATTATGTAGAAAAGTTTTCCGATCTGTTTCCACATATGAAATTAAGTTAGTCTATCTCAATGATTTACATTCGAATCATGTACAAAACTCACTAAGCTAATCTACTTTCTTCTCTCTTCTTACAGACACCACAGAGCTGCACGAGGCGGTCAAGGTGCGCGAGTGCCAGGAGAAGGCGCTGCAGGGACTGCAGGCTTATACGCTGGCACATTATCCCGATACGCCGTCCAAGTTTGGTGAGCTGCTGTTGCGCATACCCGATCTTCAGCGCACGTGTCAGGTGAGTGGGCCCCCTAAGTATATTGTACTATATAAACTATATACTAATTCTGTCTCCCGCTCTCTCTCTCTTCACAGTTGGGCAAGGAAATGTTAACGATCAAGACGCGCGACGGCGCCGACTTCAATTTGCTGATGGAACTGCTACGCGGAGAACATTGACAATTGTTGTGGGCCATGGAACGCACAAGTTTTATAATGATTAGTATTAGTAATATCTATGCTTAAGATTAAGTGCTCGATGTGTAAGCTCTGAAAACATGTGCCTAAAAAATGAACCACAGTCGCAGCACAGCAGTAGCGCTAGCAGCAGCAGCAACGTGCTACAAAACTCGAGATAAAAAACTGATAGAAAAGTAAAAAAAAAGGAAGAGAAAATTAAACGTAAAGTTTGCCAAATTTATGCAACACATTGCGGCAATTGTTGTTGTTGCTGTAGCAGCTGCGGCTGCTGTTTGTGTTATGCGGCTCGAGGTTTATTGACATTATATAAAGTTTTTGCTATATAATATACATATATCGAATTATGTATAGTAACTAAAGCACACATGGAAAATGAAAAGACTAAGAAATTTATTTAATTTTTAATCGTAAGCAACAAAACAATTGCAAATCAAATTCTTTAATTTTAGTTCAAGTAATCAATCATAAAATACAAACAACAGCAAAAAGAAATAAAGAAATTTAGCAGCTTATGTTTTTTATAGTATGCAAAATGTAAAACGAGATGAAGAAGAAATTTGAGAATATTTTTTAAATGAAAATGCCAAAACCGAAATTGGTTTAAATGAGAGCTGCTAGAATTTTCTACTTTATATACATACTATATATATATAATATACAAATGAGAAATCCATTTTTAAATGTTGTAGCATTTAGTTTTAGTGCAATTTCACATATGTCTACTTATATATCGATATATATATATACATAAATATGAGAACGGAACTATACAAGAAAATGTAAAAAAGACCACTCGATTAACTGGCCGCCCCTCTGCTGTGGGCGTGTCAGATGACTATTCCAGTGATGCTATTTGTTGCATATAAAAACATAAACAAATACAAACTACATAAATCAAATTTATTCTTTTATTGTCATGCCCACAAATGAATACACGAATATGAATATCGATCGAGTATCTTATATTTGTATCTGTGTATCCTGTATTCGTATCTGAATTGTATTTTGTATTCTTTAATTAATGTTTTATGATATCGTATGTATGAGAACTGCGTATATATGTATGAATATATTTTGTTTTATTGTAATTTTACTTAATAGCTGAAGCAAATCCTGTAACAGGATTTAAAACATTTATGAATTACATACATTTATATATATATATATGTATATCATATATTTTTTGTCAGAACTTAGAACTATATAGATATATAGTCTGCATATGTATGTATGTGTGTGTTTGTGTGTGTATGTTAACTGTAAAACTTCCAACCCCACCAGCCAGAGAGATACATGATCTATGTAATTCCAGTAAATTAAAAACAATAATAATACACTGAGCGAAATGCACACAAGAACAACACAACAATAAAACAATAATAATCATCAAATAGTTCTATCGATCAATTGGCCAGAAACGATGTGAATTGTGAAACAAATCTCACTAAACTCATTTTCAAAGAGTATCCAAAAAATGCTAAGGAAATTTTCTTCTCATTTCGATCGTTATTCTGGCCGTAAATCGTAAACCTAAACGTAAATGCAAATAGTTAAATGGTCTAACTAAATATCAATAAACAATTACCATAGTTAAATGCAATTGTAAAATGAAAATCAAATCAAAATTATCTTATAGTTTTCATACCCAACCCAATCCTCTTTCCCATCCCTCCACAATACATCAACACATTAAAACACATGAGGAACGTGGCCAAACGCAAAGAACAAGCACAATATGAGACTCAATAAAAGTGAAACCTATTAGAAATTATATTTGAACTGCGGATATTTTTCTACTTAAGTATTTAGCTTAAATAGGTAAAGTTTCGCTACGAAATTGAATTTTTTCGTCATCGAAATTGTCTTTAATTTTGAATCCACAATATACGCTATATATACAATATATGCTATGTATACATTGTACTTGTGCTTGTTTCGTTGTGCCGCCTTTTTCGTCTACTCATCCATAGTAAATATTTAATTTCATTTCTTTATGATTGTAATAACTGAAATTCAAATGGAACAACAATTAAATGATTAATTGTCAATGCAATATTTTGTAATAAACATTTTTTTCAAAAAAATTTACATCCAAGAGTTTTATTTATTTAAGTGGTTTTTGAGGGAACTATGGAAAGGATGGGCATGAGGTTTAACTCTAATAGAGTCAACAGAAGAAAAAAATGTTGCATTGAAGAAATTTTATATGGTAAAATCAGCGAAGCTTCTTCGGCTGAACTTTTAGCACTCTTTCGGATTAGTTTTCTCTTTATGCAATCGAAGTGCAAAGGGAAACTGTCAGCTGAGGCCACATAAAAGATATTTCATGCAGGATTTATGGTATCAATAAAACCAAAAAAAAAAAAAAAATAGGAAGAAGGAAATCCGCATCAGAAATAGGATGGCGTCAAATAATTCAATAAATTCAGGAATATTATGCTGAATTCGCAGAATGTTTTTCCTTTTCTTGTTATTCCTGTCCGTGTTGACAACTGCCAAACGAAGGACCTACAAAATGAGCTGACGATGAAATGCAAATGACGAGGGACGAGGGACTATTCACACACACACACACATAGTCGCATACATACATTAACACATGTATGTGGAACACTCTTCATTTTATTCGATGAGCTCGCTGATTTATCGCTTTGTTCGGCGCAACGAAGGATGTGCATTTTTGATGAAAAGGCATAAAGGAGAAGGTAGTATTATGTTGGCCTAAAGCTTAGACAGCTGTTCCCCTTTTAGGCATTAAATTATGTAGTCTTTATGCAGTCAGTTTTGTATATTATTTATTTCCATTTTTCCAGTTTGTGTCATTTGAACGGTTAACAAATCAAAAACAAAGAGTACCTATACCATAATTTACAATAAAATTTATTGTCGTGGAATTCAGGAAATTAAATTGCGCAAAAAAACAATAAGAGATTTTTAATATTTATGATATTATAAATATTAAATATTTTGTTTAGTGTACAAGTTTTAAAATCCAATTAAAAACTCTATTTGGCGACCATATTAAAATCATATCTGTCTTTTATTTAATTTTAATTATACTCGTATCATATTCAAATGAAACCTGTTGATTTACTCAAAGATTTTTCTATATATGGTTTACTATTCTCCAATCTTATATATTTTATATATTTAACAATTCAAAATTTGCGTTTCCTTTGTCCTTATTCCTTTACATTTTTGTTTACGTTAAAGCTGCATTGTTCTTACATCTTAGTTGCTTGCCTTCGGGATGGGATTAGTAAAAGGCTGCCCCGGCATGCAGCCGCTATCCTCAGGCATTTCATAGGGCTGCGATGACCAGGATTGGGGAAAGTGCAAGGGTATGCCACTGGATCCGCTACCAGGAAGTGGATTGGAAAAATTTTGCCCACACGTATTTGGAGTGCACGGCATCTGGAACGAGTGGGTGGGAGACAAAGTCGGAGACATAGACGGCGACATCTGCGGCAAGCCGGGACAGGTACGTATTGTACACGGCGGCATTTGGAACGAGCAGTTGGAAGACATGGGCGACATAATTCGCGACATCATGGGCGACATCTCGTGCGTGCTGAAGGAAGGCATGCCCAGCTGCATTTGGTGCGAGCTTGTGGGAGCCATGGACTGCGGAATTTGTTGCAAGCTGCAGGGACACATGGCCAGCTGCATTTGGTTTGAGCAGCTGGGAGACATGGCCAGCTGCATCTGGTGGGAGCTGCCTTGTGACATGGACGGCGATATCTGGTGCGAGCTTCCGGGCGACATCTGATGCGAGCTACCTGGCGATATTTGGAGTGAGCTACCGGGCGATATCTGGTACGAGCTGCCGGGCGATATCTGGTGCGAGCTGCCGGGCGATATGTCATGCGAACTTCCGTGCGTCATCTGGTGGTAGGAGCTGGTGGGATGTGCCATGGAACAGAAACCATTTGTCCCTGTAAAAATGCAGGAGCCCTTGCAAGGGCCGCAGGTTTCTGGGCCGTCATCATTTTGACCGCTGACGATGCCCATGCAAGCGGAGCAATTTCTGCAAATGCCACATGATCCGGTGTTCGGGAAATGGTTGAACTGGTTGCCACAGATTCCACTGTAATCGGTGCCATAGATTGTTTGAATATTTACCGAATCTTTGACACAGTTAGAGCTGCTCTGCTGTGGACAGCAGCACGGAGGCATACATACAGGAGGCGGTGCATAGCAGCTCACCGGGCAGTAAGTCGGCGTTGGTGCACAAGGAGATTGCATTGGCCAACAGTAAGGAGCTGAATGGCAGGGACAGGCCATTTGTTGTGTATTGTAGGTCATCGGCGATGATTGCGCGCAATGGTCTATCGGAAACGGAGCCCCATATAAGTAATCCGAAGGGTAGGAGCCACTTGACGGGTCCGTGCTACTTGCGCTTTGCTCGCAGAAGGTGCAGCCCAAGGATTCCATGCAATCTTGAGGCGAATACGAGTTGTGCATGGAATTCATCTTGGGAAACGAGAACCTCGACTGGCAGGATTGTTTATCGGACCTATCCCGGCAATCATCCTGCAGAGAATTACAAATATCGTTGCATGCATCGTTACATGTATCATCTAGGCTTGATTTCGAAGTCTCCGCGCAGCTCTGGCTTGTATAGTCGCCACTTTGCGCAGTGCAGGCATCTGAACACATAACCTGCGGATTATGTTGGCAGTACGATGATTCCCCACTCTCTTTTCTCTCATGATGATGCTGCAGGGATACTGGTGGCTGATGGTGGTACTGGTGGCGGCCGTTACAGCCGCCGGCGGAGTCGGACTGCGACGGAATGTTCATATACTGGGAGCGATTGAACATCTCCGCCTGATCTGTTGGGTACTGATAGCCGCCGCTCCCCGGCCCCGCCCGCGCCTGCGTATAATTGCCGTAAATGTTATAGCCACTGGAAGTCATCGCGATCTGCTGTGCATAGTAGTCGTGGGCGCTCATCATCCCCATCATGCTTTCCTCGGGACTGAAATTCTCATCCGCAAACCTGACACTGTTTTTCGACTGTCTAAAATCGTTCGAAGAGCAATCTACAAAGAGCTTTCCTTAAATTTCTATTTGAATAAACATTAGTACTCACATTGCATTGTGTTGGCATTACTATAGGTGGTAGTACAAGAACTACTTGTGCCTGATTGATGCCTCTTTGTAACTTGCCCAGAAATTATGCGATTAGAGGGTCTATGAAAGTAGTTATAAAATAAGTATAAATATACAAATAATAAATATGTTATAACTAAAATGATCTAATTTTACTATAACTTTTATCTATACATTGTATGGTCAAAAGATCGTTATGGTTTTTTATTATTATTTGACAGTGGGAGATATACTGCGACCTTGTAGATTTATTCTACCCCTTGTTGAGCTTAGAGATCCCTATCAGTCTAGTTATTCTAAGGAAATCCATAACATTGCCTGGGCTTCCAAGCGACAAATTTCCTTTACTACCCCATGACGGTCATACCGTAAGTATGTATGTACTTTGGTGCCTTGGGCCCTGACTGAACCTTAGAATCTTACTCAGCTACATTATCTGCTTAAACCTCTTAAGATAGTAGCAGCCGAAAAAGGAATTCGATGGTCCTCTGCGCAGATCTATATTTCTTCTGATCTCAGCTACTGCTTTCGCAGGTCCTGCCAGCATCAAGGTTAACTAATCACCTTCCTTATTCCTTGGTACTATACGTTGGCGTGCCCCAGATTGCATCATAGAGTGACGGTACCGCTCTGTCTTAGCTTGTCGAGTTTATTTTTAACCTCACTAACTAATTTCGATTTAATTACAATATGTAATTGGTAATCGTTACAGTTTAGTTGTGCTCAACTTGAATCTGACTTACAATTTCGTAATTTGCCTGCTCTTGCCATGCTCCATCTCAGAGTAGCTATAAGGCTTCGATGCCATAGTTACGCATATCTTATTATCTCTCTCGCTTTCAATTTCATCGTATCCGACTTGTTTCGAATTTGAAGTACTTCCTATTGTAGTCTCACCCTGATCGTTGTTTTTGTTGATATTGTTCCCTTCATTTCCCTCAACATCATCGTTTTGCGAATTCTTCAGTGTCAGGGTGCCTGAAGATGTTCGACCAATTTGCATTTTACGAGATGCATTGTAAGTTCTGCAGATCTCATCGATAGTCTCAATTCTCTCCTCGCACTGCTCCGATGTCATCGAATCATTTGCAATGTCAGTATTAGACGACTCCATTTCAATAGATTACAACACACAATAGCCGTAGCCATAACAAATACACTTTAGTGTATATAGCTGAAATTTTGGAAGGCGTGGCCAGTAGGTGTTCCAAATTTACGATAATTTTCTCATACTGTATACAATATTTATTCTTAAATTACACATCTGTTTGCTTTGTTTCTCAAATTGTCTGTGAGAGCCATAAATTGATTTTGTGTAAGTATACCATAGGGTAATGATGAGTCAAAGGTCTTTCGCATACTCTTCACTATGTCAAATAGAGTCGTATCTTCTTAGGCTGCTGTCCAGCCTCTTCCAATATCCTGATCTTAAACTTTATGACTGTTTCTTGGGCAAGTGTTCTGGATGCATCAAGGAGCTTTACATCATTACACATGGTCTGCTTTTTAGTTGTAACACCATTTCTCTATTTTTTTAGGCTTTCCAACCCTCTCTAATTCCTCTTTTCGGGTACTCTCTTTCAGATCGACAGGTTTGTAAGTAACTAAAAGCATTTATTTCATCTGCAAAGTTAAACTAAATGACAACATTTATGTGTTCAAGCTTCAAGCGTCGGTCTCTTAGATTATTATATTGTTATACCTTTACTTTTTCCATCAATCGAATAACCCTTTTCACTTTTAAATATAATATATTGATATTTAATTTCCGTTGCAGGGTATTCCTAAGTCGATTATAGCCAATTGCAACTTGAAAGTTGCATGTATTAAGTTTGTTCATTTTGTAGGCTGTTAAAAACGTAAGTGGAAAAAGAACTCACGGAATCTCTTCTAGAGCCTGTCTCTCAGCACCTGTCCAGCTGGTTCCATTAAAAAGCCATATCCATTCCGTTTAATGTCTCGCTCTGGTCGCACTAAAGGCAAGTCAAACATTTGCCCCGACCCAAGGGGGTAAGAGAGAGAGAGAGAGAGAGAGAAAGAGAGAGAGAGCGAGGGATAGAGGGAGAGAGAGATAGAGAAACCCGTCAGCATTATCGTCACCAGGCGCACAGAGCCTCTTGAAATGGAAATTTGCATGCGATTGAAATGTTAAGTTGCAAAAAGTTTGCTGAGCGTTTGATTGATTGACTACGGATGCGGGTGAGCAGGAGAGGAGCCAAGCACGATGATGGGCGATAGGTGAGACTGACAGTGGATAGGGGGGGAAAATGTGGACTAATGATACATCAACATGAACTTGCAGGCTGCAGGAGGAGACTGGCAGCTCGTCGTTATTATGTTCAATTAGACACTGAGGAATTTAAGACCATTTGATTGATGTCGTAATTGTTGGCTCTTCGTTTCAGTAGTTATTCTTTATTGGTTTGTATGCGGAGAGATAGAGAGAGAAAGAGAAAGAGGGAGAGAGAAACTAGTTGCTAAACTTTGCTGAAAGCTAAGTGTAGTAAATTACGTATGTTTATTGTGTGTCTGTTTATGTTATGCATACCTTTTCTTCCTTCATTTCGGAATCTAATTGATATCTCTCCCGGTTCATTATGGAAAACCATTTAAATTTCAATTACAACTTTGTGCGAATGGCATTTAAGCATTCAAAGTATGGCAACGCTGCTATTTACATGTTTAAGCCGGCTTTTGAAATGTGTGCATAGTATTAAATTCCTAATGAAGTATTTTTATATCTGTATACGTACATATAGAACAAAAAAAATGAAACACAATTAGTTATTAGAACTTTTCTGAAATATGCACAAAATAAGCATAAATTAACACCACCTCTCTCAGCCAGTTTACAGTGCTGCTTGCGCGCTTTCCGAACTGCTGTTAACCTTAACATGGCACTAAAAAATACCAACCAGACAAAATACCACAAAGTATCAACAGCTGTTAATGCATTATGCGCCCGCTTACAGCATTCTGTTAACAGTCCGTATAGAAATTTCAAACCGTGCGGGTGGCTACGCGCGTGCCAATCAGAAAGTCCAACAAGAAATTGGAAACCAACAATGAAAATTTCGCAAAAATAACACATAAAAGCATAATAAACAAAAGAAAAGCGTGTCAAGCAGTGTCAGTGCAAGGTGTGTACCACTGTATTAGTGAAATGCAATTATATTTTAGTTGCTGCCTACGCATAAATCAAATGCATAGGGCAAATCGCCAATCAGAGTAATAAAAACAAGTGTAACACACACTCACACATACACGCCCATACACGGATTATTGCTTGAGGCGTGCAGCATCAGTGTGTGTGCGTGTTTGTTAGGTTTGTGTTTGTTTGCCTTTGGTTGTGTGTGTGCGCGTCACCTAAATAAACCAATTCTGAGTAGAAAGCATTGCCAAAAAATCAGCTGTCTGCTATGCGGTGCTCTGTATATGTGTGTGGGGTGCGTGCATTGCTGTTAATGTTGTGTGTGTGCCTGTGTGTATGTTTGTGTAGGCCTAAGTGTAGCATTCATTATTGTTGCTGTTTGTTGTTGTTGTTAGTCGTTGTCGTTGTTTTGTTGAGTTCATTTTAACATTTCGGTGTTAAATTTGTAAAGCCTTAGTTTTTGTTGTTGCTTTTTCTTTCTTTCGCCTACATATTCTTTCGCTTATCTTTTTCCTTTTCAAAGTCAAAGCCACAAAACTCGTTTTTGTTGTTGTTGTTGTTACTGTTGCTCGTGTTGCTCATGTCTACGTTGTGGTTGCTGTTGTTGCTGCTCTTGTTGTTGTTGGTGTTGAAGCTGTTGTTGTAAGACGCGTCACGCCTTTTGTGTTTTTAATCGCGCAATTCATTCATAAGACCCGCAGCAGCAACTCTATCAACAACAACAACAATAACAGTAGCAGACCGAACAACAACAGTAAAATCGACGACGATCGTCTGCTCAATTTGGGCCGCGCGTTTTCTACACAAAATTTCTTTTATTTTCACCTAAAAAAGAAGGAAGCAAAATATCAAGCAAAAGCAAAATCAAAAGAAATCAAATTTCAAACTTCAGCAGCAGCAATAGTGGTAACCTAACCTAACCAACAAACAATAACAACGACTACAACAACGACGAAAACGATAACAGCAACAACAACAACTGCAACAAACACCGAAAACTGCTCATTCGCAGCAGCCACAGTCAAATTGCATTTGCCGTGTTGTTGCTAAATGTTGTTTTTGTTGTTAATATTGGTGTACTGAATGTGAATTGTGAATGAGTGTGATGTAAGTTTTACATACATACAAACATATAACTGTTTTAAAAAGTATTTTAAACATACCACACTCTGTTTTGGGTATTATGGAGCCACCATTGTTGTTGTTATTTAATTTACCGCTTTCTTATGCCAAAACTTTTGGAGTGTTATTTTTTTGCTGTATTTCGTGACCGGCTTTTTATCAATGTTGATTATTAAGCCTACGAAAACAACAATAACTTATTGAAAATTAGTGATTCGGGTTATTGTTCGGGTTGTTGTTGCTGCTCGTTGAGATTGATATAAATTAAATAAACAATATCTGCAAAAAGTTTTGAATACATGAATAGACTATTTTTTGCTAATTAAATAATATAAAATCTTACATACTCCTTAAATATTTACTCTTTAAATTTAATCAAAATTTGTCACTTCAACATTTGTAAAACTCATTTATTCCTTATCGCTTTATGGTAATTGAATTTCTCATGAAATGTTTAAACTAAATTCTTTGTTTTTGTCTTCAATCATACCTAACTAATAAAGGGTGAACCACTATTTGTCCGGAGTCGTTATCTCCCTATTGTTGACCATATAAACAATGCGCTCACGTTGGGTAAATTAACGTAATTAAAACAAATATTTGGCAATTTTCAGTTGTTTCTATACGTTTTTTATACGCGCGTATTTCTTGTTCAATTTCTTTGCCCCTTTTTTTCATCAAGTTCTCTTTTTGCGCAGCGTTAAAATGCCGTGTCGCTGCGTTGATTGAAATTAAGGCGCAACGTTTGCAAATTTTCACAGTCGCTTGATGATTATAATAACAATTATTATTATTGTTATGTAGATATTCGCTGTGAATGAGCTTTCATCAGGCGCTAAACGCCTAGTACATTTTACCTACATATATTGCCAGATATGATTATTACAAATATTGCTTTACAAAAATGTAAAAAAAGTAAAAATACTCATATAAAAATAAATAAATAAAAGAATTAATAACTTTCATATATGTAAGAAAATGAAAGATTATCAACATTTTTATATAAATGAAATGCAGGGACTAACTTAATGAACCTTTCTCATTTTTTTCATATTTTACATTCTTATTCTGGTAATATTTTCATTAATTTAATTAATTGTTTATTATTATCATGCTGGCTGGCAAGCCTGAGATTCTAATAAAATTCGAAGTTTTTCTATTAAAATCTTAAAGTTTAGAAATAGTTGAAAGTGCTCTTTCACTTGGTCACTTCCGCTAAATGAATTCACTAGTATGTTATCTACATATAAACCAATCATGATCAGACATAATGCAGACGGGATCATGTTAGTTAGCCAGAAAAAAAGTCTTGACTTTACACATGAAATCATCAAAAACGACTGAACTGTTGAATAAATTGCTTTCAATCGACTCAATGTACTAAAAGTAAGTGACAACTTGTCACATATTCAATTAATTATTGTAATATATTATCTCAGAACATATTTAATGAAATTCTACAACCTAAAAATATGTACAGCAAAGATCAAACAAATATCTGCTCTGGGCGCGTCAACCTCTTTGGTATATATTTTTCCAATGCTTTCTTATGAATAGGTATATCATTATCACAGGCCAAACAAATTTCCATTTTCCCCATTTGTTTCCCTCTCTTGTTAACAAGTTCTTGCTAATTTGTTAACAGATTGATTACTTTTTAATAAGCTGATTAATACCTCGTAAAAGCGACATCAAATTCGTGTGGCCAAATGCTTAAAATTGTCAAAGAAATAAACACAAACAGAGAAATAATTTAATTTATGCGTGGGCATTTAAAAATAGCAACTGACGCGTGAACGAAACAAAAACCACAAAAAATATGAAAAATATTTATATGTATGCGTTGGAAATAAGCGTTTAGTTGTCAATGAAATTAAATGACATAATTTCTGGCAAAAGATAACAAAATAATTGGCGAAAAAAATAATCAATTAAATGTTTGAATGAATTTTTATCAGGTTTTTTTCGTTAATTGTTCAATTTGTATTTTATATGATTGTGTTTCAACAAATTGTTAACATGTTTTAAATATTTCCTTACATACATACCAACCAGAAAAGAATATAAATATATTCAAATATAATGAACAAATATAAAATACTTTCCTTACCTTTATTATATATTTCCCCATGTTACCGCAATACCATATACACTGCGCAAGTTTATCGTTGAGTAGTTAGTATTATTAGCAATGTTTGTTTTATTGTGATATTTACGCTGTATGCAGGTAAAGATAAAGAATCGTTTTATTGTTTTATCAACTGTCTTGGTTCCCCTCTGTTGTCAAAATATTTGCTCATGCACGTGCATGTCAATAGAAACGCAACTAAGAAGCTCCCCTCTGAGACGAAGCTGAGCAGATAAGCTGCCGGACAGCGGACAGTGTCAGAGGGAAAAGGCAAACTGAAGAGAGAAAGAGGGGGGAGGGAAGGGGAGAACAGGACGCAATGCAGTGGTTGCTTAGTTGAACCGATAAGCTTGACATAATTCCGCAGCTTGTTTGATAATAAAATAAGCAAACGGAAGTCACGTCAAACTGTGTGGGCGGCATAAGTTCTCCCAGAGGAATATGTATCTGTGTACATAGTTAAGATTATATTTTTTGTGGTCTACGATCGTAAATCATTGAAAACTTTATAAATCATGCTGAAATTGTATAATTTAAATAAATATAAATAGTACCTATTTAAATACACCAGCTAAATATCTGAACTACTTATAAAAGTCTGAATTGTGAAATGGAATTGATTGAAATTATTATTATGATGATTAAGAATTTTGCAGAGGGAATTTTAATTTTTGCCAGAAGTTTGCAACGCTCCTTAAGAGAGATCTCTGACTCTATAAAGTATATATGTACATATATTCTGAATCAGCATCAACAGTGTCATTCGTCTGTTGCAACGCAAACCAGTCACTAAGTTTAAGAGGTATCTTGATGAAATTTCGCACATATGCTTATTATTGTTGCACGCTGTAAATAAGTGGGAAACATTTGGATCGAACTGATATATCGTATAGCTGTCATACAAACTATCGGCCTATTCTTGTTATTTTTCAAGATATTGCAACCAAATTTACTACATCGGACTTTTTCAGTCCAAATAATATGTATATAATATAATATGTATATAAAATTTTTGGTATGGCAACAATCGGCTGAAATGAATGTTTTTGTATATAGCTCAGTTTTGATTTTGGAAATAACTTAACTTAGAGACATTAAATTGAATATATTCAATACCATTCAATTCTGCACCATTATATATAAATATTATTGAAACCATAGGAGGAGATAAGAAACTGCAAGGGTATACAACTCTCGGCATGCCAAAAGAAGCTTTTCTTTCCCGTTTACTTATTTAAATATTAGTCTTTAAAACGGTAATTAAATAGTATTCAAATAGTAGTTTTTTTTTAACTTTTTTGTGCCATCTTATCTTATCAAAGGTAGTAGTAGTTGTTGTGTTTATTATTCTATCAATCATTCACACATGTTATTTTCGCAGCTCGTGCGTCTTCTTGCACAACCTTCTGCTCATTTCCTTATTAAAAATTCTCTGTTGTTTTTTTGCATAGTTTAGTGTGTTTTTATTAATTGTTCAACTGCAAATGACAGTCGAGTATAGCGGTGCAATTAATAAAACAGTCGGAGAATACGCAACAAGAATAACAATTTTCCCCTGACCCAAAGAGCGATGAAGTTGCCTGGTTACTTTTCAGAAAGCCAGTCATACTGACACACAGGCAGACATACAAACATACACGTATGTATACACTATACATATGAACAACTTTATATATCTCTTTATCTGTGTGCATTTATACATAATTTGTTTGTCAAGAGGCGTCATGGCAACAACAACAACAACCGGCTGTAAAACAAAAATCAAAAGGGGCGCGTGTCATGTCAGAGTTCAGCAGGTCAAACTTTGCTCCCTCTTTCGGTTCCTTTTTCCCCTGGACTGTCTGAAAAATGTTGCTGGCGCATTAATTTCATTTTTCTGTTCAACTTTTTGCGCTGTCTGTTGTTATTTTCATATTATTTTCTTGTTTTAATGAGCGCCTTTTGGCAATGTTTGAAATATGCAAGGGAAAAATCATTTAAAATTTAAGAACTGTTATAATTTTTCATTTCGAACTTTAAGAAATTCATCAAAGTATTTGTAAAATATGACCTCTAGTGGGAATATCCATCATAGTTCACATTTATTATGCTCAAACTTCGATTTGGCGCTGCTCTCTTGATAATGAACTTCAGTTTTGAGTAATTTATGCCATAAGCAAAACCGAAAACGAAAACTCAATCAAGCGACCTTCGTGTAATTAATGTGCCCAGGCACGTTCATCGATCAAAGTGCGGTTAAGTCGCAAGCGTAAGCCGAAACCGAAACGAAAAGCCCCAAAAAAGTGCCACCCTATCCCAAAAAAGGGTGTACTTAACCTTGGCACAATTAATTAACATTAGAATTGTTGAATTTTAAATATGCTTTCACACAATTGCCATTTACACTTGAATTAATCGAATATAAAAAGAGTTGACTTCCAAGCGACATTTTCAAGTCAGCTGTCAGCAGGGGGTTAACCCTCCTCCTCACACCTACCCTTTCTCCTTCCCAAGACTTATGACAACAGTAGCAACAACAACAACATGAAGTCTCTCTCTTTTTCTTTGGTTCGGTATTAGTTTACAGTTTTGTGGTTAACCGCAAATAAGCATTTTGTGCATTTTGTTTTCTTTTGCGTTCGTTCGTCGGTTCGTTTGCTTTTCTTCTTCTACACACACACACACACACACACACACAACACTTTCCTAACTCAAACTCAGCCATTTGTAAAAGTTGAACTTGGACAGCGGGTGGTGTTTTTGGGGTTCCGGTTTTGATTGGGTTTGTGGTTGGGGTTGTGTTGGTGGCTTGGGACAGTGCTTGGCTTTGCTGCTTAGTTGCTTGAATGGTCCTGCTTGGTCGGTCATCAATGGAATTTATGTTGGCCTTTTCCGTTTTTTCCCCTACATATATAAATTTTATATACTTTTCACACTTTGCTGCATTCTTAAGCCATTTCAATGATTCTGTTTTTGCTTACGTGTCAATGCCTGGAAATTGCCAATGCTGAAATATTCCTAATTTTAACCAGAGATTTGGTTAGCCCTTGGTTTCTGGCTTGGGATTGCAAAAATTAAGCATAGACTTTAAATAGACTTCGAAAATTTGTTTAAAACTGAAATCTTTGTTTAAAATATACAACATCTGTTTCAGAATTGTGAGAAATGTATAAACATTTCTTAAAGTATTTCTCTACAATTTGCAATAATTTAAAGTATTTCTTTACAATATGTATAGAATGTTTCATTAATACTGTCATTATTACTATAATAGTAAATTATTATTTTTATGTTCGAAATTTGCTTAAAATATTCTCATTTGTTTACAGTATTAAACTGTATATCAAAAGCAACCTAACTAAAAA
This sequence comes from Zaprionus davidi, assembly GCA_018903715.1. Taxonomy (NCBI): domain Eukaryota; kingdom Metazoa; phylum Arthropoda; class Insecta; order Diptera; family Drosophilidae; genus Zaprionus; species Zaprionus davidi. The sequence goes on from JAEIGL010000006.1 coordinate 8,997,592, forward strand.
TAAAAATAACCTTATCCTAATAGAAATTTTAATTTGGAGTTCATTTCCCTGAATGTGTCATTAAAGGCGCGAGGCGTCGCTTTAAAAATTCATGTTTAATTTGCTCGAGAATTTTCATTAGACCCGCAGGAACCTTAAGTCCCCATAAAGATGCCTTCGGCGTGGTTCCATTGTCTTGTGCTTCCGTTTGCCGGCAACTGTCATGGCAACCGCAAGGCAGGCAGAATGTTTTCCTTACTTGTCTAACAATTAGGCACGCAACCGTCCATGGGCGTTGCGGCAATGGCCCAGGTGGGCTATGCTCTGTGTACATACATATGTGTGATGTTCTGACACCTTGCGAGTAGCAAGGTGGGCTGGGGGTGTGGCACATGTACATGTTGTCCGCATGACAAGCGCGCGCCTCAGGCGCCTCAGGAGCTGCTGTTTTCTGGTTGATTGAATTGAAATGGGTAAAATATGTGCAACTAGAGCTGGGCTTAGCGCGCACAGTTCCTCAGGAGGTGTTTCCTGAAACCTAACATAATTTTCATTAAATACACGTTTAGGTTGAGCTGGGGAATAACTTTCGTCTTTGGGCGACCTAAAATTGAAATTTATGCAGCAAAGAGATAGAGAAATTAAAAAAACTTGGATATATAATTTTAAATGAGAAATGATCTAGATATATTTTGTATATATTAAGATTTTATTATCGAAAGAAAGTAGATGGTAAAATAACAGACTAATACAGAAGGAGAATTAGATCAATGGAGAAGTCAAAGCACCAACATATCATTAAACTTCCAAGAAACAAAGATCTTACTGCCAAGATTTAAAAAGCAAATGCTTAAGTTTGTGTCTGGTTGTCGTTTAACGACTTTATATGATCATCATAAACCCATAGAATTCTCTCCATGTTCCTACTATGTCTTCTATTTTAGTTGAACATGTTTTCGATTGAATTTCAGAAGTTTCATTTGTCTGCTTTTCACATGTTCTTTCGTACAGATATCATATAATCAAGATAGTATGCTGTAATCAAGCTTTTACTTTTTTCCCCACCTATAATTTTCGGGTTCTCATACTTCTATCATAAGTTGATTCAACGTGTTTCCTGCTGCTGTCAGCTCTTCAATGGCTTTCTATAAATAACGTATTATCTCGCCTAAGTTCCTCTAAGTCATGTCTTTAACATAACTCCATGATCAAAATTTTAAAATTTGCATTTTTACGTATTGTTTGTGAACACGCGATGCTTGATCGACAATCAAAAATGCCAAGTTAAATTAAGCCTTAATTTTTTAAGCTGCTCTCTCAGTCTGTGTGTCAGCCTGTGAGTCTGTCTGTTTGTCTGGCTGCGTGGTTCAATAACCCAAGCGTCGCGTCAATTAATGAATTCATGTTAAATATTCCCCACGCTGACTAATTTCCAGATGTGTTTCAAAGCCAATTCCATTCTCCGCGCACAGTTAAACGATTTTTATCTGCCCTCTGGGGGATCAGAATATTATTTTTTTATTATTATTACTCTGGCGGCGGCGGTGACTACTGTGAAAATGTTATAGAACATGGGGCAGCATGACTGTGAGATGCCCTGTAGCGTAGTTTAGATATCAAACTTGAATAATTCAAAACGTGTATTCCCCAATTAGTGTGTGTCCTACTCACTGGGTATGCGTCATAGCGTAGGCAAAATAAATCAAAATAAATCTGTTTTCATTGCTCATTACACCGCAGTCCCAATCGGGTTTGATTCAACGAGTTCTGTATTTAAATTGATAAATTGTAAAGTTAATTTCTATCGTTGATGCCGAGTTTTCGTATAATTGCATTTTCAAAAGCATTTGCAACAGAGAAATAAACATATATAACACTTTATGACATGTTAAATCTGTTCTATATGTTTATGTTATGTATCATTTTATTGCATGAGTTTTATAATTCAATAGGGCAAATTTAAACGGGTTCTGTAGGTAGCTAACCTCAAAGGAAGTGCCCATAAATAAAGTTAACTTTGTTATGTTATTGTATCAGCACACAGAAACAGCACTTCAACTCATCTTAATAAGTATCTCAATAAAACAAAATCAGCTGTTCAATTAAACAATTTCCAAATGTATTGCTCGATATGTTATAAGAAGTCTAAGTGCTTTCTCAAAGGGTGTTCCAGCAGTTTTCCTATTCTTCAGCTGTAGATAAATTTCAATTAAATTTTCTGTATAAATTTCCGTTTGTCTAACCCGTAGTTGAGTCAGGTGTTTTCATTGTTATTCCATGCTTTTTCCTCTTTCTTTGTCCCTTGAAATTTTAGTCTGTTTGCTGACCATGAACAATCCTTCAAACTTCTCATTCTAAGTGAAATATTCACGCAAAACCCAACGAACCATATTAAATTGACTTCCGTTGTCTTGTCTTGAGTTTGGGATCGTCCTCGGGGCCAGCTTGCACTTGTTCTGCATGGATTGATATTCACAGGAGAGAGAGAAAAGGAAAGAAAGAAAGTTAGAGAGAGGGAGTAAGAGAGACCTTTTGGCTAATTATGTTTATGGCGAATTTGTCGATAAAGTTCTGTGAGTTTTCTATGTCACGTAGTTTGTTGAAAAGTCATTACGGTAATGGTACCGGAATATGCGAGAGTTTTCCGGTACCGTCTACGTTCTTTCTCCATCGCTTTCGTTTGCATTGGACTTGGCGAAAAGTTTGCTAATAGTAGGCTGCGTTTTAGTTTTGTTCTACAAGTTGGGCTATTAGATGAGTTATAATAGTTTTTCTCGATCGAAATTGAAAAAAAACTAAGCAGGCGTTAGTCTGAGTTTTGTTTATTGCATGACAGACAGTTCCAGTAGTTAAGGCTCTACAAAATCATCGTATCTTAACTTATGAGTCAAAACTTAAGTGTGTTCACAAATGCTTTGACAAGCTAAGCACTTAAAAATACCCTAAGAAGGCACTTGAAAGTATTCCTAATGCACACTTGAATCATACTCGATTTGTTCCACGCTGCTGTTCCCCACAAACTGTTCAATGCAATTAAACGTAACGACCCAACTAATTGTGCGCTGTTTTCTTATTTTCACGCCAAATTTAGCTAAATTCGTTGTCGGCAATAACAATGGATTTTTTATGGTTGCATGGATTTTTTATGGTTAATTGAAATTTATATTCCTTATCTTTCTTATCATTCACAGAAAGCGGGCAGCAAAAGCAACAAATCCAGACAGAATAAAAAACATTTCGGATAAGGTAAAACGAAAACATTTCATGAAAACTTTTTTGCATATTCATTATTGTGTTATCAGTTATTTTGAAGAAAAAAAACATTCCGTCTATTAAGATTATGACGTAGTTTTGATAAATTGTGCAAGTTCATATATTTTTCTAAAGATAAATATGTGAAAGTGCCGTAGAGAGGCTTAGTTTAGTGTAGGAATGGAAATTTTTAGAATTGATAGCATATATTGCGTAGTAGTATCTATATGATGTATTATAATAAATTGTTGTGTATTTCCACGTTATCTATTATATGATTAGTTGTTATTAGAATTTATTTAGTTGAATTTAGAGAAAGGATATTCCCACAATACTGCCTTGAAAGTCGCTTGTTTAAACGTGCCAATTTTCATTGTGATCGAAACATAATTGCAGCATAAATTTGTTTCCCATTAAAAGTAGGAGGTTCTGACAGCTCAACTGCTGGAGAAGTATAGCTTGTATCGCTGAGCGTCGGTTTTCGTAGATCGGCTATAAAGATATGCGCGGAATTTACGACATCTTTAATAGAAGAATGTCTTAACAGCCATTAAAGCCCTGTAGCACGTTAGTTAGTTAATTGAACAGATTTTATACGATGCACGCTCGGCTTGTCGGTCTTGTCGTCTCTCGATTAACTCATTTGTCTTGTCCGCAATCTGTGCATCAAACTAACCAGCTATCTGTTCATCTATCTAACTATCTATTTATCTATCTATGTATCTTTCAATGTGGCTAGTTAGTAAGTGTATGTGTATCTATCAATCTGCGTTAATTTGATGCCACTTATTGGCACATTGATTAGCCACAAGCTGTCATTGATTACGGCACACAAGCCTGATTACAACAATGTCAGAGCCCCCAAGGCAGGCAAGGCTGACGCGAGGTTCAAGTCGTGTTCGATGATGGTGGCGGCGCAAAAAGCATAGTCTACTTTTAGGATTCGCGGGACACAATTAATCTTGCCGGCACTTGAGCAACAATAACAAGAACAAGTAGTAGTAGTAGAAGAGGAAGAAGAACAGGCACAAGTATAGCGTGCTTTGTTGTAATTAATATGCAAATGAACAACGTCTCCGCCGACAAGACGGGACAAGAATGCCGAAGGCAGCTCAGACAAAGCGCAACGCAGCGCGACGCGACATCAAAAACATTTGCACAAATCATCGGTTAAAGAGTGTCGCCGACTGGATATATGAAGAAGCTATATAGCTATAGTTGCAGCTATAGCTAATTGTTATGCAAACGGGCAGTCTGCAGGCACTTGCAGACAGTCTTGACAGAAGTTGTTGTTGGAAAATTAACAAAAAAAGGTTATATTACCTATGTGCAAATGTACATAGGCATGGCAGATCTCACAAAATATAAATAAACGTTTACTTGGTGTGCATCCCTAGACAATTAAATTAAGTCTAGTCTACCTGTTTGTGTGAACGCAGATAACTCTGCTTTTATAAGATCTAGGCATACCAAATTTAGTATGAATGTGTCTGTGCAACATTCGCAGACAATGTTTATTGCAATTGTTCTTTGCCACGCCCACCAAGGCATAAATCGGTAATTAAATGTTTCGATGCAATCTGTGGCATTTAGTGGCTTAGAAAAGTTGTACGTAGGGTATCTCCATGTCGAGACCGCTCTACTGCATCTTTCCTTACTTGTTGTTGTAATTGCAATGCTTAAGCTGCACTCAGGAACTATAGAACGGGGTAAAAGTCCACTGAGCGCGCCTCAAGTGGCTGGAAATTTAATTATAAATCGTTAGCTATACAATTTGCTGCATCGACTTAGAGAGAGAGAGAAGGGAGAGAGAGAGGAGAGAGTACGTGCTTGGCCCTTTTGCCTTTTGCACTCTACAGCCACCAATTTTGGCAGGCGTCCAATCTGCCATCGATGCAGCAGGCCAGCAGGCAGTAGGCAAGCTCTGCAGCGTCGCCAGAGATGAGCAGCAGCTTCCACTCAAACTTGACATCGACGCTGTGACTGACTGGGTCTGACTGACTGACTGAGTGTCGTGCACAAGGCCAAGCAGCACTTGTTCTCTCGCTCTCACCAGGACACAAGTGCCCTCTCTGTCACACACTCGCACACTTTCACATGATTGCCTTGGCCAAGTTGGAGGCTGAGGCTAAGGCTGAGGCATCCTTTTAAATGAATTAGTGTAAAATACATTATAATTTTTAGCTGCAGGCGCGTTTTTCACTTTCTTGATTACTTAAAAGCTTTGCACTCACACACACATATATACATAAGTATATCTATATTATCGAAAACTTGTTTATTTAGTGGCCATTGAAATCGATAGACAGTTCTGCATGTGGTCTTGCACTCAATTGCGGTCTTTATTGATGCCGAAATCTCATCGCATTTCAATTTCTTAAGGCTCTGGCAAATGCAACCACCAATGTGGCTAGTGCATTATTTACTTAACACTGAATTATGACAGAGACTATGCAATATATAGGGGTCAAATTCGGATTTAGACACATTAAATAATGCTGTGAATTGCTATTGGAAAATTATAAAACTTTTTTAGTGCTGCATTTGAATAGTTTTAATTTCTAAAATATTTTATGCATTTAATATAAATTTGTGTTTGTTTGATGTAGCTTATTGGTGACATTAGATACTATTTAAAGAATGTGGGGGTTCAGCTTAGTTAGCAGAAAAAAGATAAAATACATTATTATTGAGTAAACTTTGTTTTGAAAAACTTTGTGTATTTTAGTAGTACAGTAGTAGTAGTAATGGCAACTATAAGTAGCCCCTACACGCAAATTATTTTCAGATATTATTATTAACTGGTAACCTTTTTAGATTAATATCAACCATAACGATGTGGCAACACTAAATGTAATCGATATTGAACATTGAAATAAAATACAGTCAAAAATAATTATAAATATAGTAATTATACCCAACAAATTTTAGGTATTAATTTTTAAAAAACTATTCAGTATATATACAGTAAAAATTGTTGAAAGCTACTAAGTTGAAAGTTTATTTATAAATTACTCAATACTCAATCAAAAACTGACAAAAAACGAATAAAAATTATATATTATTAAGAGAGAAATGCGAGAATTCTTAATAAAAATTAAATACTCCACGCTATAGTTAATTTTCTTTTGGAATGAATAGTCTGATTCGCAAGAGTTAATTTGTATGTTTACTATGCTGGCTCTATCGGCCTCTCCTCTTTCCTCTACCCAAGCTAAAGTGCAGCAAAGTACCCGAAGAGTGGCCACATTTCGCATAAGTAGTTCACATAGCGACAGTTTATCTTTTTACTGATGCGTCGGCCACTTTTCGGAACTCATTAAAACTTCCACAAAGCCCACGGAGAATGTTCTCGTCGACTGCGACATGTGTGCGGGACCAGGACAAGACACTGGGATAGGACAGACAGACAGTTCAGGAGGTAGGCGGGAGGGCGTGCGACTAAGGAAACTTTTGGCTTATTTTTTCGGTGGTTTTTATTATTATTTTTCATTTTTGGTACACCTCCTTGGCATATGCTACAGTTGTGTGTGCGTCAAGCCGCAGGATAGACAATATGAGTGCAAATTAAAAACGCGCCAGAGACGACATGCCGAGACAGGCAGGAAGAGAGAGATAGAGAGAGAGAGAGGAGGAGCCGGTTGGGGTAAGTGAAAAGCGGAAAGTGAAAGACGCTCGAAAAACTGTGCACAATGCGGAAATGAAAATAAATGTGCATGTGTAAGTTACGAGTATGTCGGCTTTTGTTTCCTGGGCGACGAAAATCGTTAAGAAAACTGCAGTCCCCAAAACGAGACAGCAAGAGAGAGAAAGAGACAAAGAGAGAGGGAGAGCGAGAGACGTGCCAAAGGAAATAAAAAACAATTTTCAAAACAAAAACTTTTTGAGCTGCGCGCGAGAAAGTTCTTCCAACAGTTGTTGTTGCAGTTGTTATTTTTGTTGTTGCTGCAGTTTTAATTTATGCCCATGAGAGTCGGCAGTCGAGAATACGAGTAGTATAAGTATAGTAGAAGACCTACTATATAGTAGTACTGTAACGCAATGTTAGGTGCTGGGAGAGCTGCTTAAAAGGATTAGCATGCAGCAGGCGAAAGAGTCCTTGACCAAAATTTATACAGCCAAAAGCCTTGCAAACGGGGACGCTGTGTTTACTTTCTGTTTTCTGCCCCAGAACAGCGACGAAGTTGCGACAAAAATATGCCAAAAAACTACTGCAAAATAGCTAACAAATTACTAAGCCAACTAGAGTATGCAAAGGGGAAAAGAAATGGAAACATTTTAAAAATTGAAATTAAATCAATTAACATTTTGTAAAAGTTGAACATATATTATATTAACATATTAACTTTATTTATAATATCATTCTCATTAATAACTAAAGATGAGAACGAGAATTCTTTGGATAAGAAAGAAGAAAAATCATTTACTGTCAATACAGGTATTATAAATGAATAATTGATATTTAACTAGAATGATAAATTATAAATAAAACTAGTAATTAGCAAAGCCTCCTTCTGCCTGTTACATGCATATTTTCGTTGGCACAAAGATATAATAGACGTTTAAAAAGAATTTCTAAGTTATTAAAGGTATTTTGGTTTATTATCGGGTGCCTAATGAGATTTTCATTATAAATTATCTTAAAATTCATTACATAGTCTTCACTCATTGCAAATCATTTAGTAAGCGCATTACTTGCACAAATATAAAGTTTCATTTAGCGCTTCTACAGAAATACAAGCTTATACTTAGTTTAGCTTTTAATATATTTAGCTAGAACTCTTAACAAAGGCTTTATTTGGAATGCTGCTTAATTATAATGTCGTAATTTGCACAATGCCGTAAGGATTTCCAACAGACCCTCAGCCCACCTCATCCGTAACTCAGTTGCTCGTTATCCCGCCCACGTTATCCCCTCTTCCCCTCATTGTCATTCTGTTGTTATTGTTGCCTTTCTCTTAATCATTTCGTCGTTTTTGCGTGTTTGACTTTGCAAGTTGCTGAGTTTAGTTCTTGTTGCTGCTGTATTTGTTTGTGGCCAAGTCATTTGCCCCATGTTTTCATGTCCATGTTCCTTGGACCAGAGCGTATTGTATTCGTTTTTCTTTACTCTTTCTATTTCTCTTGCCATTGTTATTGTTGTAGTTTTGTTTGCTTGTGTGTTTTGTTCGTTCGTTTTGGGGATATGTTTTTAATTCAACGATTTTTTACGTTTTTTCGTAATTGAACATTCTCCTCTTGAGAGAGAGGGAGAGGCAGATATCTTTTTGTTGCTTTTTGAGGTATTCTCTTCTTCTTCAACAATTCCTCTCAATTGTAATGATTGGAAATTGGGTTTTCTATTTAATGCTGTGTGAAAGCGGATGGGAATTAAAGTGATTGCTTGGGAGGACATGGGATTTAAACCTTATTGTCCAATAAGATTGAAAGGATAATAATGAAAGCAGAAGGTGTATGTTATGTTAGATAAATGTCAGAATGAATAAATTGCAATTTCTTAGAGAAAATTTATCGATTGGGTATGGAAGGGAAGTTGAAGACAGACAATACAAATTATAATCAAACTTTCAAGAATTAAAATATATATATATACATATCCATCTAGCATTAAAGAGTTGAACTAACTTTGCCACGTTTTCTTGCATTTCAAGAAATTCCCTTTAAAACTCCCAGCTAAGCAAAAGCTTGCATCCAATATAATTGATGACAGTGTAAACCACAAATTAAAGCAAATAAATCGCCTGACAACTTGGATTTATAGGCGTGCTCGTACTTTATCTAACATAACTTGCAACACAAACAGAATATCAGTCAGGTAATCAGAGCACTTGAGACGGCATCATCCGCAATTGTGATGAGGTGGATGCGGAGAGGGAGAGGGAAGGAGGTTTTGCCCCATTATCATACATATGTGTGAGCACACAATACTTCAAACTTTGTCTGAGACGTTGGCATGGGCACCTGGGGAGGGATGGGGAAAGTGTATAACTCATGCATTTACCTTACACTGTATACCTTAGCTTGTTTGTACCTGGTGTCAGCTACTGCAAAATATTTACGACCTTTGGCACGAGCGTAAATCAAAGCACATTGTGCACAGTTCGCAGCTGCTTAACACCATCCACACTCGCCCACTGCCTGAGAGAGAGAGAGGGAGAGAGAGCGAAAGAGTGGGCTGCACATAATATCATTAAAAACAAATTGAGCACATTAATAAATATGAATTATGATTGTTAATAAAAAATGATGGCCGTGGCGAAGGCGTGACCGAAAAATGATACCAAAAAAACAAATTCCGTATGGGAAATGAAACGAATGAAGAGAATGAGGAAAAGGAGAAGGAGAATGAGAACCTTCTCCCGATGGGAGAAAGTTGATATTGGGAGGTGGCCATATAGCGATGCATTTGATGGGCAGAGTGGGCGTGGCTGATACGCCCACAGTGGCAGCAAAGCGGAAAAATGGAAAATATGGCAACATTTTGTGGCATCCACTTGCCATTTGCCACACACACAAACACACTTTGCAGGAGGCGGCAAAACATTTTCCCTTCGTTCTGTTGCATAACTTTTGGCGCTTAAAAATGCGGCAGACATCATAAATCAATTTATTGCTCTACCAGTCAGATAGAGATAGAGAGAGACAGAGAGAGAGAGAAAGAGAGAAAGAGAGAAAGAGGGAGAGACAGCCACATACAGAGATAGAGCAAGACAGGATGGGAGAAGTGAGGGAGGATTATGCCCACCCGTTTTGAGTGGTTTCTGTTGTTTGCCGCTCTTCCTGTACAAAAATGGACTGCAAATATGTTTGCCGGCACTTCATTTAGGGGGAGGCTTTGCAAATGCAGGTGAGCCAGGCGACCAGGTGAGAAATGAGTGTCAAACCAGTTCAAGCAGCCGCATTAGCAAAGGCTTAACATTCCTTTCGGCTATTAGTTAGCCTCTCTCTCGCTCTCTCTCTATCTCTCAGGCAGTTTCGACTCCTTTTGGAGTAATTTATCTTGTCCTGTCTGTGGGGTATTTGTGTCTTTTGTGCTTGCAAAGTTTTAAATCCGTTGAATCTACTTAATACAACAACTGAAAATCCTTTTAACTTAAATAATATGTTCAAATTTGCAATGCAAATTTAAGGTAGGGACATTTGTGTCAAAAAGGATAACAAAATATAAATAAGAGAGTAAAACTTTAACTTATTTTATATAATAAATATATGTTATATAACATAGTCTATGTTCTTATTCGCCATTATAAATTAAAAAGAATATTTCGGTTTTATTCAATTTCCATTAAAATCTTGAATCTGTTAATCAGGTTACTAAGAAGCTTATTATTATTTCATTTAATTATTCCCTCGTTAAATGTCTTCGGTAATCTGATACAATTAGACAATTTTATCTCATGCCAACTGTCAAGAGCCCTTGGCAAGTTAATGACAAACTTAATTAGATCATATTTAATAAAACCGTCTACGCCTCTTGTCGGATCTGTCACCTCATTTTTATTAAGAAAAACCAAAAAAGAACATTAACAGTAACAAGCCTGAACATTTCTCATAACGAGGCCAACAATTGCACATAACGGGCCATCAGTTTGTACGTTAATCTGACAGCGCGACGTCATTTTGTTTTTATTAATTTTGCCATTAGCCTGAAGCTTGACACAGCCTGCTGCTCTGCTCTGATGGCAATAATACAAATCTGCTGGTCTCCAAGGTTTTGTTTCAGGCGCGACATAGATTAGCTAGCGAGCAAAGAAAGAGAGGCAGAAAGGGAGGTAGTGAACGAGACAGAAAGTACGAGAAATTACTAAAGAAGTCGCGCCCACGCAGAAATTTTCCACACACACACACACACACACACGAGACATGTATTCATTTTTTATTCGTCTCATTTGCACTCGATTGCGCTCAGTGATAACGTCAGTTTGTCATATTCGTACTTCATACCCTATTGGGCATGCTTGAAAAAGGGTATATTAGGTTAATACAAATATTATTACATATCTCCTTGATAATCAGAAACTGGATACAAAGTAAACTTTACAGATATAAACTTTAAAAGACTTTAAAACTAAATATAATATTATTAAGCAGATTTTTTTTTCGATTTATGTATGTAAATCTTATTTATCTTATATACATAAAGAAACATTTCATAGATTGACCGAGAGGGTATTTTGAAATCGTATGCAATGCACTTTCGAAGTTTCCTTTTCAAGTTTGAACAGAAGTTGACAGTCTGCCAGATAATACATGGAAAAGTTCGGCAACTGCAAAGCGTAACCAAAGTCATCAATAAGCATTTTGTGAGGGCGATTGAAGGCTGCATTTGAGACGAGGCGAATCATCCCGTTCTTATAAATAGATTGTTCACATTTCTGCGTAGTCACTTTTTGACAGTTTGTAATTCGAGTTTTCAAATTGAACTGTGTGATAAGTGAGCTTATGAGCGTGTGTGTGTGTGTGCGTGTGTGCTGCGTGATATGTGTGTAGACTTGTCTGTCACCTTCGTATCATGTTATTCCTTAGACTCGTCATCATCATCATCATCAGCATGATTGTCTATCGGTTTCCTTTTCATTGCGTTTGACATAACTCTCAAGTGTCTTTGGCATCTCTCTGTCTGCTTCTCGCTTTTACTCTACTTTCATTCACTTTTTGTGTTACTTTCTTCTCTTCTTTCGTGCGTGTGCGTGTGTATATGTGTGAACGAGTGGGGTCTGCATGGGCGATGGGTTTCAATCTTTTGATAAGATTTAATGTGCTTAACGTGACGTAAAATGTAGCTAATTAAGTGCTAAACAAACTCAGGTAGCTCGGATAAATACTTACATATATATATATAGATATAGGCAGCTGTAGTATGTGTGGTGTGTCTAGAAAAGGCGAAAGGCGTTACACATGAAGTCGGAATCTCTGTAGTTAGGGAACTTGCAATTAATACAGTCGAGATTATATGCAACAAACGATTGATGCATGATACTCTAATTAAACCTCGACTATATGGCGTGAAAATGCTGTAATTCAGTCTGTTTTCGCTTAAACGGATTTTGAAACTTTCTTTGAAAATATTTGTAGTAAATTGTAATCAAATTATAAGCTTAATTAAGCTTGTGAGAAAACGCCATAAATGATATTTGGGGTAAATTATATGGTTGGATTGTAATTTCACACTTCATATAGAAAAGAGTTGAAAGTGTTGAAGAAACTAAAAGACGTTTCTTGTAATAGAAATATCTACTTCCAGTTTCATTAAGACTGCAAGTAAATTTATTAAAAAGAATTGCACACGCAGCTGTATAATAATATTTATAAGCCTGATTAAACGCCTTTACAAATATTCCACGTTCTCACCTTGCAGTTGGCGTGCAAAGAGAAAAATGTAATTAACTAGACTCCTTATTATTATCATCATACACATAAATCATCTTTCAGCTCATTGCTTCTTTTATTCGAGCACCTTTAACTACCTTACTAAATGCTATACATGAACTTCACCTTACTGTGTGCGCTTCTCGTTAATTAAAAATTCACTCGACTAATTTATGCGGAAATCTTAGAAATGTATTTGCGGAATGCTTTGCTTATTTTTGGTCTTTGGTTAAATGAAATGCTAATGAAATTGATCAAATTAGCTTCTGCTAGCGCAAACACACTGCACGGGTATATGTAGATACATATTTATGTTTATGTTTATGTTTTTGTATGTGTGTTGTGGGGTATATGCAAATAATGTTGTGTACCGCCCCTCGGCCTCGGAATTGGGTGAATAAATTTATGCATATCTCCGTAGATGCTTTGAGGTACTTAAGGCGGCGTTTGCTTTGTATTCGTACTCAATTTGTCAAGCAGAATGCTTTGCTGTGTCTGACTGGATCGTCTGTCATATTTATGGCCCTGTACTCGACTCGACTCAAGTTGAGTTCGCTTGGACCTGGACCTGGGTTGATCTATGCCTGGGTAACTGTAAATGCTGTCGCTTTTGACTGATTGACGCCTCGGGTGCGTGCGTGAGTGCAATTTGTTTTGTCATTTAGTCAAATTTGCATATTTCTCATGCTGACGATAAAAAGCGCTTATTATTTTCTTCAGCACATACCCTGTAGTTGTAGAAGAAATGTAGATTATATTTATATCTTATAGATATATGTATTACAGTTCAATAGTTTGCATATTAAAGCAAGATCTAATGAGTATTTTTAGATTCAGTTGTTACTCGAATCTACACAAAATTTAATAAATACTCCACAACAAATAAACAAGTTATACCAAATGGATTTTCTCTTAACTATCAAGAAATGTTGTTAATATACGCAAAAATAATAGACCTGGGATCAATTGACATACTTCATCAATTTAAATATAATCTCAAAAGAAATAAAAAGTTATATTACCTGCCCAGGATATCTTTCAATCGAGCAGACTCCAAGACGTATTTTCGAAGTGCGTGAATCCCTTGTTTACTCCGTTGTATTTGCTATAATTTGCCAGTCATTCGATTCTTTGGTGCGAATCGCTCAGTGTGAGTTCTGACAATTGACTGCCCCGAGTCTCTCGAGAGTTGCACTTGAGTTGCTTGAACATTCAATTGACATATGTATCTTAACCTTTATGTTATATGTTATGATGTAATTCCCTGTGCAGCTGTCGCTGCTTAACAACTCAATACAGCACTCGCATCTTTAATTTGAGCAAACAATAACAAAGAAACGCATAAAAAACTCAGTGCAAACACTGCAAGCCAAAATGTTTGCACTAAACTGAGATCTCAAATGAAGTGGCAACTGAATGAGCATGATATAGACAGACCTTTATGAGTTTGATGTTTTCTAACACTTTATAATAATGCGCTTAAGTGGGTTTTTTGTTGCTTTGCATTTTCTATTGTTGGACCACTCAATTTAGCGAGGTTTTTCTGTTTAATTTGTACTAAGCTTCTTCTATTTTTGGGCACTTGTTGGCAATGCGCACTCGTGTGCTCGCTCGCTCGCTCGACTACTCCATAATTATAGTCAAGGTTGCGCTGCGCAGGTGAGCTGCATTTACCCATGAATATGCAGGTGAATGCATTCAGGCTGGTGCCAAAAATAAAGTGCGGAATATATATAACTAATGCCATGAGAAAATCACAGCATAAATATGAATTTCAGAGTGAATTATGTGAATTATTACTAATTACATTAACGTTACTTTGATGTGTACTTCATTTCGAGGTCTGTGAAGCAGCCTCACATTATTATATTCTAGTTTAAGGGATAGAGACTCCAGATTTGTCTCAATGATTCAGAATAAGTTTATTTTATATTTTGCAAACTACGCTCATTTTCAAAGTATATCGATAATTTGAGATCAATTAAGTAAATATTATGCTCCAATTCTAATTAAAATATTTAATCTACTCACCAAGTTTACGTTTTCAGAACAGTTAGAACAGATAGAACAGTTTTCTCTAAAAGAGTGATACATTATTTATTTGTTATTTGAATCTGTAAGCATTTGGCTTATTATGTATTGTATTATTATTGTTTTTGTCGAATAGCCATATGTATTGTTTTAAGTGAGTAATACATATTCCACCAATCCGAAGCTTCGTCATAGGTCTCTTTCTGATAGTATACTCCATTTGGGTTGCTAAGTAAAAACAGAACACACATTGTTAAGCGTTTGATAGATACTTATTATAATTAACTAAGTTCATACATTAGGGCACACTTCCTGAACCACCAGCCTGCCTGACGTTCTTTTGCACAGCTTCCCTCCATCCATGCATCATTGTCACTATCGAAAGTGGAGAACTGTTGTCCTACGAGAGTTTTCATTCTGTTCCAAGTTGAATTCCCTGAGAATGATCCCAAGCTGAGCAACCTGTACTTATCATCTTCTCCTGCTATTTTGAAGTTCTTGTAACGAGCGTGGTAATTGGTTCCATCGAATTTCTCCACGTGTATAATAAGCTCGTGAGGCTGATCGTTGGTTAGACGATGAATTTTCTCCAGGCCAAGGAAGAAGTCACCTGTGAAGACTCCAAAACCATTCTTATAATCTTCCCAGTTCCTAGTAAAATTCTCCTTCCCATTTATGCGCTGTTGAATAATGGTCCACCCATCTATACACAGTACCGGAAACGTTTTGAAGTCGGGTATTTTATCATTATGATTGCCTTTCAAACAACTCTTCAGAGTTGCGTTCATAACATCTAATTGTACAGTATTTTCGCGAAGAACATCTTGAGTCTTCTTTAAATCTTTTTCACACCTCCTCATGTACTTCGATTTTATTAGTTTTTTATCTTTATAATCGCGGGCAACTGTTTGAGGGACATTTAAACTCAATTCATTTCTCCCTAAACTACCTTCATTGGATTTATCATTTTCAGCTATTTCTGTTTGATGACCTTCACAAACACACATTTTGCAAGTAATCGACGTGAGTTCCATTGTATTCCCTCCAGCATTTGTACTCCCACCAATGAACTGAAATTTCTGAAATATTAAATGAAACACCGAAATTAGTGTTACGTCTTTAAATTCAGACATTTTATGACTTTAAAAAGTTACTGGATTAAAATGTGACTATATAAGCCACAAAATATGGTCAATAATCAATCTTTATCACTTTAAATCCTATATATCGTACTTAGCACAGTAATTTATTATATAATTTTGGTTTTTTCGCACAATTAAAACTAGTTTAGATCAAAGGCGTGGTATTTACCCCATTGACTGCTGACGTATTAGCAGAGGCGCCCTTCAGGACGAGAATCCACAAGAAGAGGAACAAAATATTCATAGGGACCAGTTTAGTTGTACGCCTTATACAAAATAGAAACGAACCGCACTCGCTCTGATCAGAATTAGACTGAATTCATATACGGATAGCTCAAATATATTCTTGCAAACTATACATATGAAATATTATGATTAAAACACTGAGAGTAATTTGGACTCAAGTAAAATGTATATGTATAACAAAAAAGAGCAAATATAGAAAACACACAGAATATAGCAAAACTATAAGTTTAGATTGCTTAGTGTTATCAGCGGGGCCTAAGCCACAGCATCCGGGCAGAAAGATTGCTGCGAATTTCATTAAAACTATATCGCTTATGTTCACGAATCATAGAAAGAGCTCTATAAATTGTACTATACTTTAAGTTAGCTTTATATGTTGCACTGCAAACTTGGTATAATATATATATTTATAGTATATATATATATAGTATATGTAGTTCAAGAAAAAGTTTTGTTTTCTACTTTATATTAATTGCTCTCAAGCAAATCTGAACGAATTATAAAAACAAGAATTATTTGTTATCGCATATGTAGGTTCTCTTTATCTAGACATATACATATGTAGAACACAATGTCGTGTCGTTTTATCATGAAATATGATTTCATTCAAACGTAGACGAACATGCTCTATTAATGTGTTTTCAAGGTTTACTTCTGAGCTTATCGCACACAAGATATCGACAGCTATTGCTTAAGTTAAATCATTGTTCATTATTTCTTCTTCTCTCTTTGCCAAGTTTTTACTTTTATTTTATTGCAATTTTATACGCCTTGTTACGTTTTCTGTTCGACAAGGTGTCATTTTGTAGTTTTCGTGACTTTCGTAAGGTTTCAGCTTCAGCTTCTCATTATTTTGTACGTTTCTGCTTTAATCATAAATTTGTATGACAAGCGCGTTTTCTTATAACTTATATATTGAAGGGGGAATCCACATACTTAAGCCGCGTCCTCAACGTTGTCAGTTAATTCAAAAACAACATTCAATGTTGACATTTCCTATTTATCAATGGGATGGCCTCAAAAACGTATCAATTGAGCATTTACCGATGAATCATTATACTATTATTATCTTTGGCTTATATAAACATTATAATGGAGCTCAGTCCGTCAACAGTTTGCGTGCTCTACAAAAAAAGTAAAGTTGTTGCTGCTCGGTTGTTAATTGAAGCTGGTATACACTAAGGTGGGGATTCAACTCCAACTCCCCCCTCATTGGAAATGCATTGCGAGTCATAAATCAACGGGCAGCATCTGAGCCACTTTCACTTGTGCATCGCAACTGAGACTAGACTGGGGAGCACGGGAGTTTTTTATGTTTCATCTAGAAAATTGCAATCGGACTATGATTAATGCAGGCAATCAGTAGAAATGAATCACCTCTCCAAGCATGATTCTCTGCTGCTTCTATTGTTGTTACTGCTGATGATGATGCCTGTCTTACTAGAAGAGAACACTGGATGCTTGTATCGTAATTAAGTACAGCAATTTAGCACAAGGTAAATAAAGCAACTTACATGATTTGAAAAGTTGTTTAGTTATCTACTGTTTGCAGGAGTATCTATCCATGTCATATTGTTATGTTGTTATCGTGTATCTTTTGATAACGTCTGTTGCGGGTTGTAGAAGGTAGCTCAACGTTGTTTGGTTAGAATGAGAAACGTTTGTTAAATTGTGACTAAAAGATAAATAATAGAAATACTATATGTAGACTCGACAAAGAGGTTGATTAAACCTTCGTATAGATTGCTTATAGTATAATGCGAATGGATTTGAATCAACTCGTTTTTGCATTAGTTAGTTCTTCAATTTATTTTCACAGTTTTAATCCTAGTCCTTATATTTATTTAATTACGTATGTACATATATACTCCCCAATGTCCACAATTTCGCAATTGTGTTCTTAACATTGTAGTCAAAATAACTTTTCTTCTTTATTTGGCTTATCGCTCTTTGGTTTCACTTTCGTTTAGGTTCGTTGTGCTTGCAGACTGGTAAACTCAAGTTGCGTCAGTTCGTTTTGTTATCAACACTCGGCAAGTCTATTAATGCCTGTCATTATGATTGGCTCGGCGTGTTGATATTAGCTACTCTATAAGGCAGGCACTCGACTTACTTGTTCAGTTGTCGCATTTTACAATAGTCAATAGCTTGTAGATGTCTATCCGACCTGGTTTTCCTGACTATTAAAAGATTATTCATGACGATGACTAGTACCATACGTTCAAGGTGAAATCAAATTCAAAAGAATCATTAAATGATAATATAAGAAAAACCCAAAGAATTTACATAGATATAACATATGTATGCATTAGTTAGTTGTTCTTTACACTGTTGTCAATGTAGAATTTATAGCACATATCCTGTAGTACAAATGGAATATTATATGGTATATCGTATTTTATATTCTAGCAATATTCTGCATTGGGAAAGGTTAGTTTTGTAATTCCTAATACTCAGTTGCTTGATTTATTCGATTAGATTGTTACATTCACTTTCGTTTCAGATAAGATTTTAATCTTTCGGGTTTTACTTATCTATCGGTTATTCGCTAAGCAGCACCTGTTCTGGTTAAACTGCTCGAGAATGCCCACTCAAGTGTCAACAAGCGACAACTGCAATTAAAAGTTACCACGCCTTGTGCCAAGGCCTCGACAAGCCACTTAATGAGTCGCTTAAATTGTCCTCAATTTCTTGCAAACTTACACTCGCTGGGGAGTCCTTGGTACCCCACGCCCACCACCACCGTCCTTCCTTCCCCCCTCTTCTTCTCATCGTTCACTTACGTATACTTTATTCTTTTTTCTGTGCTTGGATTGCAGCGAAACGTAAAACTCTCATTATACCTCATGAAAGAAGTGTAAAACACATATTGCTGCCACGGTGTCTGTCGGGAATTAAGCATTAACGATGAGCATATAATTAATGGTTTGTGTTTAAATTTAATGCTTGTAAATTTCGAACATGGCAGAGTTCTTGTTTACAACATAATCTACAAATTTTGTCGTAAAATAGATAAATGGTAATCAATACTTAAGTATGTTCCCAGGCCATGTGAATAGTATTATTATTATTGTATAAATAATGAGGTATTTTATCAGTTGTTAATTTTGTTCAATAAAAATTATTAAATTCATTTGTAATTGAAATAATTTGAATATCATAGTTTCTCTTAAGTATTTTCTTTTCATATATACCCATTCCTCTCTCTCACAACAGACGAGGTATACAAATAGCCAATCCATCGAGCTGTGCAGCCCTTTATTCACACATTAAACGCGTATTAAGAACAAGTTGATTGCATTTTGTAAAATCATATGAAACTCGGCACGTTACGTAGGCGATGGACGCGACCGAGAATCCCGGGGAAAGTTCAGGAATGCAAGCTCTGCCTGCTGTGTTGCATTTTCTCGGTTGTTTCAGGCGCTCTTTGTGTACACACATAGTACACACAAACACACACGCACACACTGCTTGTTACATTTTGCACAACTTTAGTTTGCATAATGTGGGGTATATTCAGCTAATGTAAAGAAGGATATCATAAAAAGACGGTCGTCTGCTTTATCTGTCTGTTCTAATTTGCTGATCTCAAATAGAATGAATAAACGAGCTTGTAAAATAAACCAATATATGCTTTATACATTTCGTGACAAAATACTATAAACAATAGGAAATCTTTAATCATTATAAGTATTTTAATCGATCTCTTTCTTAATCTTAAATAATTGCATTTTAAACAGAAATGTTGAGTAAGGTTTTTACACTACCAGTTACTGGGTATTTCATAGTCGAATGTGTTCTAACAACCACCTCCTTACTTGTTAATTTAGCAGCTGTTGTCGTGAGTTGGCCACCCGCTGGCTGGGAGAATTCAATTAATTTCAAATGCAATTTTAAGTGCACTTTTGTAAAGCGCCTCACTTAGTAGGCACATCCGCTTTGCCGGCTTTGTACTTCCGCTGAGGTCTCTGCGCCCTAGATGTGCTCTGACTACCATTCTTCTCTTCGACTCTCTCTCGTCTCTGTCTCTGTCTGTCTCTCGGTTTTTTGTGGCTCGAAAAACTTGATTAATTATGCAAATTTTAATTAGCTCCGGCCAGGTTCGGCTCGAGCGGTTGACCAGCCTGACCGACCAATCTCATTTGACAATTCAATTTCCTCCTCCTTGCACTCACTGTCTGTGGCACCAATTGTTTGCACAAGTTATTTGCGTCGATCCGAAGGCGTGGCATTATCTATGACTCTCAGGGCAGTGTGTTTCATTCAATTAGTCAAGCATACGCACTGTGGTCCGGCATTGCTCCCCGGGGGGTACTCTGCGTTTGCTACGTTCTGTGTGTTGTCCGTGCAATTTATTGACGCATTTAATTAAATTTACGTTATTTGCATGTGGCCGAAAATAAAAGTCAAACTTCTACTTGGTTGAGGGCAGCCTACCTCAGATACAAATTGGACTGTCAATTGCAATCAGGTGCAATTGTGTGCATTATTCGGAAAGGACCTTTTGTAAGACATTCATTAGACATGTTCGAACAAGGCAAAAGAGATTCGTTTGCTGGCAAAATAATTGTCCGAATTTAACCTTAAGGGAACTTGATAGAATAATTTAAAAGGAAAATGACAACTGAAAGGAAACCATCTTTTTTATGCCTATAGACTACAATTTTAATTTAACTCATATTAATACAAGAATTCCCTTCTTTCTCTCTCTTTCTAGGTAAGCAAAGCACAGGCCTAAGGCATTCAATATTCGTTAAGTAAGTAAAGGGAGCTTCACTGTACTTGTTTGCCTAATCGATAGAAAGCACAGTTTATGTTGGCCTCCGGCAAGGATTGCATGCATAAGGACTTTTTAATTAAGAGCGCACAGTGTGCTATGAATTAGTCAAGAGTAATCTCACTCTCACTATTCTTCTCTCGCACTCTCTGGCTCTCACTATTCTGTCTCTTTCGCACTTTCTCTTTTCCTGGCACTCACAGTGACTGCCAAAAGATCTTAGTGTTGCCAACTGTTGTTTTTCGCCTGCCAAAAAGGGAGAAAGATGGAAAGCGGCTAACAAAAAGAAGCCCTAGGCACAAGGTAAACAGTTTACATTGCGGTTGGCCTGGCATTTAAAGATACGACCGAATAAGACCGTCCGACTCTGACGGTATTGGGTGCTCTTCTCTGCTGCCTTTTTCTACTATCTGTTTCTCAATATATGCATGCAGAAATCTAGGCTGCCGTTTTTATTATGGGCTCAAGTTGTGCAACAACAACAACAGCAAAAACTACATAAAATGGGAGTAAAAAAAGTAAAAAAATACTGGCAACAAAGCAACAAAATTGCGCTTTTGCCTGCAGTTGTAGTCTCTTTGCCGCAGGCTGCGTCTTTATACCCTTAGCTCAATTGGGACGGGGTATATGGGTTACATATGTTAAAAGGGGGGAAACTTAGAGATTTTGTATTTGAGCAGTTATTTTACTTTTCTCTGTAAATATCAACGGATGTCGAGATCTATAAGAAATATTATCGGTGAATTTTTTTTATATGTATTGCCAAAAATAGGAAAATTTTTGGAATCATATATAAATTTAGTAACAGTTGACGGCTAACTTAAAACATATTTCACCTGCTACAGCCTTTGTAAAACCATCGTTGATAGTATATAAATTTGTAGTGATAAACAAGTGTAAATCGAAATAACGAATTTGCATAAATATTACATAACTGAAGAGCTCTCCATCTGTCTATAGGGTATCTTACAGTTGAGTGCACTCCACATTTGGCGCTTGCTTGTTTTTACTGTTGTTGTTGCTGCACTGCGCTGCGTCCTTTGCCAAAACTAATAAATTTTGCATTGTGCATGGCGTTCGCCTCGCTCGAACGCCGCATTTACCATTTACCTGTATTGCCTTCGGGGGCATGCCACGTGCTCGCGTTGCAGGCACAGAGCAGCACGAGCAGGCGGTGTCTGCGTTGGGCATTGCTCGGTTATTGTGTGTGGGTAGCAGCTTCAGTTGCAGCATTACCGTCTATTGGCTGCTGGGACTGGGCTGACCCGGCGTATGCGCGTTATTTTATACCAAATATTTTATGTTTTATTGGCAGCTGAAGCTGCGGCGGCAATTGCCGCCGCTACTGCTGTTGCAACTGCTGCTACTGTCGTTATTGCTGTTGCTCTCCTGTTCTTTTTTCGTCCCTCCCCCTCTCTCTTTGTTCATCATTTCTCGCCTGTGTACTGCCAGTATATTGCACGTGCTTTAAGGACCTGGTCTATTTACAGCACTCTTTGAATAGTTTGTGAAGCTGCATAAACTGAATTCGATTATTAAACGTTTTACTGCCACCTCACAATATTTTCTCAACCCTCTCACACACAATATCAACATCCTTATTCCCACCCCTTACATTGCCATCGACATCCCCTTTGCTCATGCACACTTTGCCGAAGGTGTCTGCAATCTTATTAAATATAAATCCCTGTTCTCGTCATATTTTCTAATCAAGCCACCTTTGTTGCCATTGTTGGCACCTGTCTGCCTTACGTGCTTCCTCTGCTTCTCCTGCCTCTACAGCTACTTCTATTTCCTCCTCATCTTTTACCGGATATTCGTATATTTATTGTCATGTACTTTACGTGTTTTTTATCACAAAGAACCAACGAAGGGACAAAGGAAATTGCAGCAAAATAAACTTTAAGGATTTACACATGATTACACGTGGAATCTATTTAGACGCCTGACTCTCTTAGGGTTGATTTAGTTGTTGTTCCTTCACCCTTATCATCATTATTGTTGTTCTTGTAGGTGTTATTGGCCATGTCCTGGAACAAGTGTCGCACATAGTTTGTTTTCATGGAAAGAGACAAAAACTTTGCTGCCTGCCAAAGTAACAACAAAACTTTTTGCTAACCGAACAACAAAAACAACAATAAGAATAACCATTAAACTAACAACAGCATCAGCAGCTGTCATAAACGTCTTCATGCTGATGGTGATGCTGATGGAAAATTGAAGCCAGCGCGAAAACCTCTTTGGAGCCCATTAAATAATTCAACAGAAATTTCCATGTTGATTTTCACATATTTTTTGACAATTGCATTTCTATTTCCCCTCCCCTATCCCCTTTCCAAAAATTTCTTTTATTGGTTTTGTTTTTGCATTTTATTTTCGCTGTCAAAATGAATTTTCGCTCTGTTTTAAATATTTCGAGCATGAATTTATATTATATTCCATACACAGTGCATGCTGCCAGTCAGCGTACAGTTTGCATTCATTTCTTTTCCCTACATACTTCTTCTACTTTTTGTTTTGTTTAGTTTTTGTTTTTGTGGCAATTGCCCAGCGATGCACATAAAGCTGTCGGCAAGCTATGTTTTTGCTTGTTCTCCATCATTTTATGCCTTTGGCATTGAATGAAAGTGGGCTAGAATTAAGTTTACAGTCAGTGTTAATACTGAGAATTAGCTAAGGGAATTTTACAGCAAAGTTGTGCAGAAGCTGCTTAAATTTCCTGACTACTACAAAAAAAAAAAGTAAGTGAAAACAGCAAAGTATATCATACATATCTGGTTATGTTTTATAGAACTTGACGAGCTGCAGTAAAATTTTATGGAGAACTATATGGCAAATTGAGCTAGTGCACAACAAGGAAGTGCAATGCAAAGAGTCTATCAAGTCACAAATATGTGATATGCGAGGGTGGCTACGGAATTTCTCTATTGTAACTACTTTCGATTGAATGCCAAAAGCCAACGCCCAAATGATTTCTTAAAGTTTGGCTGGAATCGTAAAATTAACATAGAAGTTATTTAAGAAATAATTATAAAGTTGTATGCACCAACATGGAAACATGGAAATGAAATATTTAACAACTTATTTTGGTCAGGTTGGTAGCGAGTATATCATAGTCGAGCACACTGGACTGTAACTGTATGTGCCCGTTAGTTCTAGTTTTTTTATAGTGTGTTTAGTACAAGAAACTATGCAAACTACCCGTGCTAAGCATTTCGATGGCAGCTCTCTGCGTAAAAGCATGCAAATTCCAATGTTCGAAGCTACAACGCATGCATTTTGATTTGAATCGACGATGCTAGTGTAAACCGACAGCCCATATGGAGGTGTACAGTGCTGTGCATATGAAGCTATAAATAACTGCATGCATATGTATTATACTGCATAAAGATGCGCAGATTTCATAGAGTAGTAAAATTTGTGCTACTCAAAATCAAAGCAAATCTACTTTAAGTTGTACATAGCTCTATTCCTCTTTAAATGAAGTTAAGCTCAATGTTTAAAGTAAACATGTTTTTTATAACCATTATTATATGTTAACATCGTTAAATAACATTTTTATTCCAAGAACTCAATTCCACAGAATCTTTCTCACATATAAACAAATTTTTAGGGGCATATTAACACAGTTTGACGTCCTTAGCAGGAATATACCATATATGACATGTCTGCTTTACGTCACCCACTGGGCATATTTATAATGCTCAGTGTGCGTGGGTAACACAGAAAAGAAACAGTTATTTGAGCTCATGATTGCTTTGTTTGCATGCTATTTTTATCCAGATTTATTATTGGACCCCTAAACGTGTACAAACATACGCATATTTACCTAGAAATTTACGCCTCTGACTGTCATCCGTTTCTGAAATGCAACCCATGGGAAAAGGACTTGAAATATTCATGTAATTTCATGTTAAATATTTGCACAATAGAAATGAATAAAAATGGGCGCTAAATGAAAATGCAGGCAGGCTGGAAAGCGGGGAGGGAGAGTGGGCAAACAAAGGGGTACACCACGACCCGAAACCGACATAACATTCCATTACATATGTCCTGTCATGGGGACTGTCCTTCAATTTGTCTTTTTGACATTTGCCACGAACCTCAACCCCAGGCCCAGCCCTAAACTCTTTCTCTCTTTCTTTCTTCCTCTCCCCCTCATTTTTGATTGTTTGTTCGGTTTTAATTTGTTCTGTCGTCTCGCTTGTAATTATATATATTATTTTTAGTTTAATTATCAGTAGCATAAATTATAATGCCAGCAATTTTCACATTTATCGCATCGATAAATTTTAAATGTCAACTGAATGCGTATGTCAGTCTCGTTTCGCGTTCTCGTTTCTTATGCTGCATAATTAAATCCATTTTTTGTTTAATTTTGTTGTTGTATGATTTTAATGTGCATCGTAAATTAATTGATTTTTCACTTTTCATGCGAGTGAAAAACAAAGTAAATAAATACTGAACACGGTTGGGTAAATTGCATTAATTAGTTTGAATATTTGCCAGAGAGCTGTACTAATTGCAATGATAATAATTATAATATAATTTTTCAAATGTTAATACTAAACGAATGTGTTATTCTTTAGCATTAATACATGTTTAAAATATTTAAATTGCTAATTGTATTTAATGTAGATTTAACAATAGCTCCACATTTATTAGCAACGAAGTTTAAGTTCAATAAAGTTTGTTCATTAATGCTCAATAAAATATTCGATTCTGATTCGATTCTGATTTATTTCCGAATCAAATTCATTACCAATTAGGACTTTTTTAAACATGGAATAATATGCTTTTCTTTAAATAATCACGTTAGGATTTAAGCATTAATTGATTTATGCTTTTATTGGCTTATAAATTCAGTGATTACTTCTCGTTAATTCAAATAAATGCATTTGTCTTTGCATTTTAATGAATATTGCATTCAATATTATAATATACCGCACACGTTAAAAGTTCGCAACAAAAGGTATATTAAGTTTGTATAAATATCAGTTAATAACGGGGCACCAAATGCTGTGTTGATGAATCTTATTCTGTCCCCTAAATGTGCATTTCGCACTTTATTTTGAGCTTAATTTCTCCAATCAGTTTCCGAATAAAAATGCTACTTGTAGTATGTTTATATATATTACATTAATTATGTGGAGCAGGGTATATATCAGTCGAGTGTTGCTGATTATTTCGAGCCGAGCTTTTCATTTCCTTTTGGCTCGCATATCGCAAATTTATTTAATAATTAATAACGAAACTCAATCAACTGCATATTCAATTTCAAATTCATCATACTAATGGATGCGCTGTTGACATATTTACAAAGAGAGAAATATATATGTTATTTAATCTATAGACTTACGTGGCTCCATAAATATTTGAGTTTTCTTTTACACCTCTAATTGGTATAAATTCAATTTCCTATAAACATTTGCACAACATTTAATATTCTCTGCAAGCAATTCGAACATTGTCTTGTGGAGTTCAAATGTAATAAAAAATTCCTTAAGTTTCTCTTCCTACATTGTACGTAATTATCACATTAGCATTACGGCGCTGTTGTTGATCTTTTTTTTCTCCTTAGGCAGAAACAATTTCATTAAGTTCAGCCAGTCACACATTCTGATAAAATTTAAGCACCGCAGGAACCGGAAATTCTGCAAATGACTCTGTAAGCTTTCACACTCCTCACACGCGGCTGGGCCCACACGTCGTATGAATAACATTTAATATCATTTACTTCAAACGTTACGTCGTTCGCCACGCAGCACAGCACAACAGTAGCACCAGCTTGTGGTCCGTGTGTGAGTGTGTGCACAACAAACAGTCCGTCGTAATGTGAGATATCAAGCAACCTTCCCCTAACAAGCTTACAAGCCCTGCCCATACTGAGTACAAGGTATTCAGTTCCAGCTATGTCGATCCCCTCGCACACACCCTATACAAATGTACGTTTAATTACGCTTTATTGACAGCGCTTAAATGCCAATCAACTTTATTAATGATTACATAATTTTATGCTTGCTTCACTCGCTTAACGCCCACTTTAACATGCTGTCAAATTTCGTTATGAAGTCGGGAATTTACTGAATGTAAATCTATTTGCACCGTTTATATGCTTGAGTACACTCTTTATTGTATGCCGATGCATGATTTTCAGCTAATTGATTGAATGATTTTCCATTTACGATTTAATGAAGAACAGAAAACAATTGTTCCAAGCTAAGAAAAATTTAATAGAAGGAGTTAAAAGACAAATTATTGTTATACAGCACCTTGTATAATAGGCAATGTTTGAATACCCTCGACACACACATATTCTATATAAACCTATCACAGTCAATTTGACAACTATTTTTAACTTTATACTGTCGTCTGACGGATTTAATTTTCCATTCCATCTGCTAAATCATTCATGTCAATAGTCGTAAATGACTTAAAACGAGTTGTGTGATTGTGTTTTGAAATTTAATCTGATTTGATTTGGTTTCATTTCGTTGGAGAGTGAAATGTGTGAAAACAGATTTTGATTTGCAAATGTTCTTGTACGTTTGTGCGTGTGTTGCACATTTTCATTGACACTCTGTTGGCTAAACCTGCGAACTGGCATGTAAAATGCCATGTGCTACCAGACACCTGCCGTCACATGCCACATGACGCTGCATTGCAAGTTGTGCCGCATGTCCTTTTTGTCGCACAAAACTGTAGCATACATTTTGGGGCTATGGCGAAATTTGCTACATGACATAACCGACAACGCAAAATACTTTCAATGAGCACTTCCTGCAACCGCATAGAGAGAGAGAAAGAGAGGGAGAGGGACAGAGATAGAAAGGGAGAGACAGAGATGGAGCGTTGAGTTGAGTGTGCAAGCGAGAGGGGCAACCCACACTCAGCGCATGTAGCGCACTTCCTTAGGAAGTTGTTGCTTTTGGGAGTATGTCGCCGTGTCGCTGTGGTGTTCTCTCTCTCTCTCTCTCTCTCTCTTTCCATCCATCTCTATCTTCCTCTCTTTCTCTGTGTGGCGCTAATAGACGTCGAGGGCTTTGCCAAATTTTTAACAACATGCCGCCGCACACATTTATTCTGGCGTCAAAAGACCTCGCACAAAAACCCCTTTATTTTTACCGTTTGTTGCTGTTGTTGCTGGAGAAACAAATACGGTGGCCATTAATTTAGTTTAGTCCTAATTAAATTGCATACGTTACCATAAACACCCACCGCCAACGAGGTAGTGAGGAAGAGAAAGGGAGGTAAGGGTAGATCGAGTGTATGTGCGAGAGTGCGGGAGATACTGGCTCATTTATAAGCAGCTGACAGCACAGCCGCGCCCATTTCGTGCGAGGGGTGAGGAAGGCGGTCCTTGAGGCCGTTTTTGTTGCTTCAAATTCCATGGCATGCACACAAAACTTCCTTTCTGGCCAAATGTAAACTTTTTTTCTTTCCATTTCACTTTGACTTTGCTTTGCGCTTTTGCTGCTCTTTATTTGTGTGCCTGTGTGTGTGTGTGTTGCTTTATTTATTTTTGTGTTTTTATTTTTGTTATTTTTTTTTGTTTGTTTTGAAGGCTACGTTTTTTTTGGGCTTGTTTTTGGCGGTACAAGAGTTTTAAATATTTAATGAGCGCGCCCCTCTGCTCTGTCTGTGTGTGTTAGAGCTTTTGCATGTGTGAGTACTGAAGGCTGTTGCAGTTCTCCTTTTTTTTAGCTGCTTGTCGCATTTGGCATTTATCTTTAGTCTTTGAGTCAGTTGACATTTTGGCAGTTGTCCTTTGGGCAGGCGCAAGTCTGGGCAGAGTTATGTGCATGTTGTTGTGGATCCCAAGAGGATTATGCATGTATATTGAGTGCAGTTAGTGAGCAAAAGTTTTCTGTTATCAGCACATGACAGATGTCAAAAATACGGGCATAATTTTTAGCGGAAAAAGTGAGATGGTTTGCAAAAAAGTTGAGCAAAAGGTTGCTAAACAGATTTTCAAGATGGAATTTGTGATATCAACTGTGGCTCATAAGTGGTTGGCAGGACTAACATAAAAACTGCCAGAGAAGCGGTTAAATGGAACTTGGAAAACTTTGTATTACTTAAGGCTATTGTTATTTCATATTTGACTTGGTTAGTCATTTCTTTTATTTACATAAATAAGAAGAGCAAATAACAAACTAGGTGTGAAACTTAACTATGTGGAATTTATTCCCTGATTGTGTATTATGGCATGTAAATAAAAAAGAACTCTTTATGCGATTTATTTTGTTGCTTGAGGTGATAAAAATACGACTTGGCCACACATTTTAATGGTGATTTTCCCGCTGCATTTACTGTGCTTAAGTACAGCACAATGCTGCCACGCCCACTCACAGTCAGACACAAGCACAAGCACAAGGAGTCGCGCACATAAACTCGGCTGTCACTCCTCGCAAAATCTTATTATTCAACGTTATTGCTCTTGACCCACCCAACCTCCTCTCTCTTTCTCCTGCTCTGTATCTCTCTCTCTCTCTTGCTCTCTCTTTCAGTTCCATTCACAAACACTAAGTTGTTCCATATCCAAAAACAAATGACTTTGTTTGCTTTTGCTTGGGTATTCGCCCTCGCCTGCTTGTCCTCATGTCCTGCCACGCCCCATTGTGGCAACATGCCTTGTCCCGGCATCACTTGAAAAGTCAAGTGAAAAACCACCGCATCGGGGGAATTTGCCTTTGGCTGAGAACTAAGATCCCGACTCCGTCACAGATTCTCCGCTCCAGACTGGGACTCTGCTCCTTGACTAGAAAAATGCTCATGAATGAATGAAATTGCTGCACAATTTAAAAACTTCCGCATCAAACGGCAACAAGAAAAAAACCGCTAGACAGAAAAAATAGCAACAACAACAACAGAAATGGACAAGCAAAAATAATGCGGCCCCATCAGTCGCCAGAAACCTCGGATGCCCAGGTTGGCATTCCATTTGCCTTCTGTTTATATACTTACATATCTACTATATATAGATATATATATGTGTGGTATTTTTCTGTGTACGTTTCTCGCTGTCTTCTTTTTCTTGTTCCCTTTGCTGCATTTGGCGTAGTTTAGTTGAAAGATGAAAATGCTCTGCGGATGTGTTTAGTATTTCGCTTTATTTATATTGACAGGCACGGAAATTTTCAAATTTCGCCAGACCGAAGATTCTGCACACATAAAAAATAGAGAATTGATTGTAAGCAGACGCGTATTATATGAGGCACAATGGCTTAGCTATTATTTGTATGGGGTGGCAGCTTGAAGAGGCGTTTGTATTGTATACTAAAAAGTGGGAATATTTATTCATTATTCTCTTTTAAACAAACTTGAGATAGCCAGTATCTCGAATAAGACAAACATTTTGTACAATTTTATAAAATATTTTAGTGTAATAATATTAGCTTTGGGTGTGTTATTTTAAATTATGCTGGAAAGTGAAAGTACTAAAAATAAATACTTACACTTATAAAAGTTTCTAAAAAACAATAATAGTTATGTGTCCGTAATATTAAAATGAATTTAATGTTCTTGTTATTTTAATTGTTCAATGCTTGAACAAACGTTTGTTAATGTGTAGTATATTACTAATAATAATTTCAACGATTGTGAAACATTGCAAAAGGGATCCACATTTGAAAACCACAAAAAATGCAGTAACATTCTTTATTAGGTTGTATATATCATAATAAAATGATTTCTTGAATCTGCAGTATTTAAATTCTCTTTAGCTGCAGCAAATTTTTTTTTAACAAGAATTTTGTCTGCACAGCATACATGAATTCGGAAACATGCAGAACACTTGCATATTTTGCCTTCCTTTTTAACTCCTTTGTCGCTTTACCTATTCGGACTGCCTTTTGTGCCCAACTCATTTCACCGCCTTGGGCTACTTTTGCCTACATTTTGCACATGCTGCACATTTTTTCCTATTTACTGCGGGCCAAAGTGCAAGATGGACTGGGAAAGTATTCAGAGTGGGGGTGTGCCATTGAGCTGCCGGGGAGCCTGTGTCCTGTGGGCATCATTTATGCAGTCTGCCGACTCAACGCGTTGCTTTCTTTGCTTTACTCTTCTTGGGCTTTGGGTTTTCTTTTAGCGCATTAATTTTTGAATAGTGCAAATGCTGCAAATGCTGCTTCGCAGAACAAGTAAGAAACGCACACTCTAAAGTATCTTTTTTCCAACTGCACTTTCTCCACAATGTGCAACATTTGCGTGGATTGTGGAAAGTGGTTGCAGTTGCTTCTTGGGAGTTCACGAGGCGGCAGCTGCGAACAGTTGACAGCGATTGTTAACGAGCTGCGCCAAGTTTCTGTGAGTTGAGTAAGTTGTGTGGATGCCAAGTGGATTGTAAATAGTGTTTTTGCATAACTAAGTCATTAGAAACATTAAACGCGAGAGAGCGATTCAAATGTATAAAATCATCTTAGGTTGTCAGCAAAATCTCTGTTAGTTTTTGAACTATCAGTGCATGTTTTTGTGGATGTTGTGTGGATTTGTTTTGGGCTGTAAAGATATTTGTTGAGTTAAGTTTAAAGAAATAAGCGTAGAAATATTATATGTGAACTTTAATGATATTTCTTTGGAAATCCTAAAATTCTTAGGCTCAAAAATACTAGTAAAGTTATCTTACACTGATCCACATAAAATATTTATTTAATTAAATGTATTCCAGAAATTGTAGTTAATTTTTCTCTATCTCTTCTCTTCCACAGCAATTTGCAAAACCAAATCAGGTAAGCTAACAAATTCTTTTTTGGCGAATTTAAATTTCGCGGAAACAGAAAACGCTTAAATGCCAGAAAATTTAATTGTTTCAAATGTGAACGGGCTTCTAATTAGGCAACGCAATATTTGATTTTCGCATAGCACTTCAAAGAGGTTACCCCGCACGACGAGGGCCTTCCCCAGCCCCCTTCGCTCTTTTCCAGCCTTCTCGCTAAAATTACTAAAGGTAAATGACTCATTTACTGCTGACACTGCGAGGCGCTTTGATTTATGAAAGAAAACCGAGACGGGGTGACAGACAGAGAGTGAGTTAGTGGGAGATTGAGTGAGGGAAACGGCTGCTGTTGTTGTTGTGTGTGTGTGTGTGTGTGTGCAAAACTTCAGGCGCCGACAGTTTGACAGGCAACATGTGGTAAAGTCAACTGTCAGCGCGCTTGCCTCTTCCTCAACTATGTAAATAACTACAAAACAGAAAGAAGTTGGTGGGCAGGGAAAGGTTCAGGAGGAACGAAGAAACGACACCACAAAACGGCAGCAGAAGATTGTCATAAATACACACACACACATGGACACGCACGTGTATGCAATGTATTTGCAAAGAAAATTAGTTGATGTGCTTATGATACTATACAGTTAGTTCAGTGTTGTTTGCCCAAATCTCGTTTGATGTTCTCGTTAATCATTGTCTCGCGACGCAGTGCAGCTAACAATTTATAGTTTGTTGACGTTGTTGTTGTTGTTTTCATTTTGATTAACCTTAATTATCGCACCATGCGGGATGCCGATGACATTCGTCCACAAATGAGTGGCACATGCAGTTGACCAAGCAGACAACAACAGCAACAACAACATCTCTTATTTGCGGTTGTTGCATGCCCCTCTTTCGCTTCCCCCTTCTCCCACTCTCTGTCACCCACGGCGCCGCCTGACATTCGCTTACATGTTGTTTAAATGAGAGTGACATTATGTGGCACACGTTTTCCACGGCATCGCCCGTCATCGCATTTGTCTGCAGAGCTGCCTATGATGGTTATTGCCTGCCACCTGCCTTCTGCCACCTGCAAGCTGCCACTGGACGACACCGACCACCTGCCGCCAGCAGTTGCCACCGCCTCTTCAACTACAACTGCAAGTTGCCACTGCAACTGCCTCCTGTTGTTGGTGTCAATTGCAAATGAGTTTCTCTGCAGTAGCAGTATGCAAGAGTGAGAGAGCGCAGGCTTATGCGACTGCCAAATGCCCTTTTAATTATAATGAAAAAAAAAGAAACATAACAACTTGCTATACAGTTAAGATTCCATATTAAGTTAGTATTTTACAAATCGTAATCCATTTCTTTTTTATCTACTAGTCGACTATGCCCCACCCTGCGTGTAGAGTGCTTGTGCTGAGTATAGAGATGCCCCAGCTGAAACACTTTGACATGCAAAACCAATTGCAGTTTACTTGAAGTATCGTGTGCGTCACCTCTCTTTCTCTCTCTCTCTCTCTCTATCGTTATTCTCTCTCTCTATTTTACTACTTATATGCGTCTTACCTCGTTGCTCTTGTGTGCTCCTCCTCTTCTCCTCCCTCTCTATGTTTCCACTCTCTTGCACTGCTTCTGCAACCGGTCGCTGCGGCTGCGGTAAGTGCACATTAATTATGCTCTGTGTAAGCTCAGCGTCTTTATGAGCGCACTGTGCGGGTATTTGTTATTATTTGCTTTGCTCTATTTGCTGCTTGTGCCAATGACAGTGACTGCGAAAAGTATGTCGACCTCTCGCCACTGCCCACATGAGGCGCAAAACTAGTTCGCATTGCTCACTGGCAAGTCAGTGAGTGAGCGAGCGATTCACTTGACTTTGATCTCAATAAGTGCTAATTACTTGGTTTCGATTTTGCAACAGTGAAGAGGCTTTTCACAGTCCACACAGTCCACGCCTGAGTCAGATTTTCCCGGCTGCGCTTGGAGGCAGTTCCGCTCTCCCCCATTGTCGACTCCCGGGTCCATTGGCCCGGAGTGTTGTGCAAAACTTTCACGTAGCTCATTTGTCAATGCAAAAATATTTTTTCGGTTTTTGTCGTCATTTGTTGCTATTTTTTTTCACTCGCTGTTGTTGTTGTTGTTATTGGGACTAGTGACGCTTTTGCTGCCTGTCACGTTTTCAGTTTGTTTTTGTTTTATTTGCTTTCCTCAGCTTCCTACATGAGTTTGGTGCGGGCTTCGTTTCGATTCGGTTTCGAGTCTCTTCTCGCTGTTGTTGTTCTTGTTGTTGTTTCTGCCTTATTGTGTAAACTTCTTTTTTTTCCAACATTACGTTTTGTTTGCCAGTCAGCTTGAGGCCTGTCAATAAAGTTCTTGACACCTTTACTTCATTTGCCCAGATTTCTCCCGACATGACTTTAACTTTGCTTTCGGTGCGAGAGTTTTTCCCTTTTTTTCTTTTTTTTTGTGTGCCATTTTATTTCTCTCTTAGCTTAGCACATTGTATGCAAATTTCTTTCTTTCTTCTTTCTCTTCTGTTTTCCGTTTCTTTATAATTTTGTTGTTTATTGAGTGACTCCTTCTTTATACACTTCGTGAATGGGTATTTAAATTCGGCCATGAAATTGCCCGAGAAGCATGTCGTGAATTGCAATAATGCTGATTGAATATTATGACGTGCTTTAAGGATTCTCAGTTGATTTATTTTTTATAGAGAAATAAAAATGTAAAACAATTGTAAATTGTTAAAATGTAAGACTTGATTAAGAAATATTTTTTAGAAGAGAAAGTACTGTAACAACTTTGGAGTGGATGTATCTCTACTCCTCCAGACTTTGGCAATGATTTAATAATAATAATAATTTCATAACAAGTAGTTTTTTCCAATATTTATAACCAATGTATAATTTTAAGTTTTTCCCTTTCTGACCTTAAAATTTCATCTTAACTGCAAGTGTATCTCAAGTTCTACACAGCACCTTTAGTATTCGCAAAGTTTTCTCATTGCGTTGCTTATGTTAAGTATACGTCATGCTGGCACTGGCCGAAATCGGGAGTTGATGGTGGGCGTGACACCGGTGGACGCCCACATTTTTGCATAATGTCCATTCATTTCGGGTAGCTGAAAGAGTCTTTAAGATCTTGCCTGAGAGACGCAGCGAAAAAAAAACCCACAATTGCCACCATGCGTGGTAATTAAATTCGTGATGAAGCTCTTTTCTTGTTATTCTCTTACAATCTTACTCATACATAATGTTTTTTCTCTTTTTGGCAAAGGGGGAATAATTGTTGAAGATGTTATTAAAGAGATAATGGCTTGTGTGAAGTCAAGGTGGCGTCACAACCTTGAAAGATCAAGAGTTCAAGCAGTCAAGACTAGGAAGCACCTGAGCGAGAGAGAGAGAGAGAGAGAAACCCGACCAAAAAAGCAATTAACCGTATAACCATTATGACCCGAAGAATTCAACGAGTCGATGGCAGTTGGTCGCTTAGTTTAGGTAGTTCGTTACTGTAGGGGAGATGGCACTGGCCAAGTTATGTTTGCACAATTAAATTTTCTGTATTGAGGCAAAGGAAACGAACACAAAAAGCGAATAGCAACTAAAAACGAAACTGAATAAAATGTTCGGAATAACAACAACAACGACGACGACAATGTTTTTGTTGTAAAGGTCGTCGCTGGGCTTTGTTTGCCAAGGCATTTGCAATTAGCTGCAACAAATTGACGGCAATGATTTTACTATTGTTATTGTTATTGCTATTTGTTGTTGTTGTTTGTTGTGCCTTTTGTTTTCGTTGTCCGTAAATACGCAGAGACGACTGCAAGTTATATAACAATTACGAATATTAAACAATTGTGCTATGTGCAGCTTTTGTTTCGGGTAAGTCTCTTGCAAAAATCGTTGTGCATTATTCCGATGACAAATAAAGAAATTTAACTTTTCTGTGTAAACAAATGGAGTAGAAATAATCGTGATTCGGTTATTTGGTAATTGAGCTGAAGAATTTCAATTAAATTCATTTAAATTTAAGGCGATTTCATTATGATATGTTTCAATTTACTGGGGATATTTTGCATACAATTGAACATAAATTCCTCAACATTCTGAATGTTTCCAATCTCTTTAAATGTTTCCAATGTTACCATGTAATAGAAATAGTTAGATAAATAAAGCAATCATTTAGATTTTCTCAAAGAGAACGAAATTCAATAGCTAACAAGCACGAAAGCTAAAGTGTGCTCGACTGTGATATACCGACTACCCACCTGACCAAAAAGATTTGTTATATTTCTATTTTTTCTATTCTATTTTTTTAGCGTATTTTTAATTGCATACTTTGCAGGCAGCGGTTTGGCACCTCTTGAATTTATTTATTAATTAACCTATCGCAATCAAATCGCAATCGATCAGTTATTATTTTTACCAACAACTCGGCTGTTGAAGCTGAATAAGAATATATATACATATATATATATGTTTGTGGGGTCTGTCACGCCTTCTTCTGCCTGTTACATACATTTTCGGTTGGCACGTCTACCCTACGGGTAGCGTGTATGAAGAGTATTGAGAGTATTGACACTCGCTGTTCGCAGTTCCTATTTCTTTTCTCCTTATCCAGCTTGTTTATCTGCAAATACGTGAGACTCTAGCTGTTCTCCTTCTTATAGTTATTTTATCTATTATATTGATTCAATTTTAAATTCAATTTGCCGCCGTTTTTCGCAATGTTCTTTGCCGCATGCCTGCATATCAGGAAGCATGGCAGTCTGTCGTCTGTCTATCTTACAATCTGCCTTCAAATCTATACAAAATGTGTGTGTGTGCTCTGCTCTTGTACTGAATACTTTGGGGATCCCAATGACGTGAAGTTATTTGCTGTTAAATCTCTTCTACCACAACGTGATGTTACACTTTTGCCAAACAATAACAAAAACTAAGCCAAAAATGTGTCTAAAAATAGTTGGGGGAAAAGGGGCGAACCCAAATTAAATGGAATTTCCTACGCTCATAGTGCAACTTATGTTAAAAATATAAAACGATTCGAAACGAAACGAAATGCTGCGAATTGAGCAGACATAACAATAGTCGAAACAGAAAACGACAAGCAATCGGACAATAATAAAAGAATGCATAGAAAATATATTTTTAAGTGAATTAAATTGTTTTTGCAGTCTTTTCTCTATTTACTTGGCACAATTGAAAACAATTTCTTTGAATAACAATCAAATGTGTCGAGTATTTTATAAATTTCTGCTAGCATAGCGAAACGATGTGATATGATACGATATATAGTAATAGCTGAAGCAGATCGAAGGTATTTGTTCTAGATTCTAGATCCCAATGTAGTTGGGGTTTCTATGCAAAGCATGAATGCTCTGAATGAGCTAAGATAAACAAGTGGGCAATAATATATATATAATAATATATATCAAACGAAAGAAATAGATTCTTTAGTATATAAACACTCTTTTTAATACATTTGTTCTAATTCTACAGAGTATTTTGTGTTCGACTAAATAGACATTTATTTTCAAAACATTTATTTAGAGCGCAGATGATTGTGTTTATTTATTCTTTTTAGTGTTGCAGCTTTAGAAAGATTTATGATTTTATTTTCATTAAATGCGCGAGTAAATTGTCTTGGTATATTAGTAAATAAACTAATCACTTATTTTATTGTGAAAACATTTAGAAATTATTTACTTACCATAGCCAAACTCAGACAGCGTGAAAGATAAGCGTTTAGGTGGCGAGGAAAAACCGCCAAAGACACTCTCGCCATAAAGGTCCTCTAACTATCGCTTCCTTGTCTTTCTATTCTATTTACTCCATCTCTTTTTTTTTTTGCTAATTGCAGTGAGGTTTTTTCTTTATTTTTGTTCGTTTTTATAAGCTGCTTCCATACTTCAAATTGCCTTGTGGTAGCCACAGAGGCAGTATGAAGATTGTCGACCATCGGTCGTTGGGGCGTGTGTTGCCAAGCACTACCAAGTACTACCAAGAATCACAAGAGTCAAGAAGAGGCAAAAAACCAAGAAGCCCAAACCGAAAAACTCGTTTCGTGTAGCTGTACATACGATACTTAAAGCTCTTCGCTCTTTGTGGGCCAACAAGCGGCGCCATTAATGACAGCCAACTGACCCCCACTGTACCCCGCACCCTGGCCCCCTTTTGCCCTGTCCCTATGGACGTTGTACTCATGCCTGGGCTATTTATAAGTGGTAGTACTCGTCTTAAGGACGCGACGGAACAGATCGGACAGCCTAATGAGTGTCCATTTAGGGCGTGCATACTATACAATATAAGAATACCTTAGTACGTTCCGCAGCAGTCACTTATCTGCGGTAATCGATAGCATTGCAACGCCTGTCACGCGCGAGAATTTTCATCAGATAATGCTCATGCCCGACATAGAGCTATGTTTTAATCTATCATAGCATCTAAATGTCGAATGCGCTGGCTCTCTCTCTCTCTCTCTCTCTCTTTGTATCTTCGCTGCAGATGCTACATTTTTGGCCTAAGTGGCCTTTTGCGTGTCGCAGCGAGCACGCCTATCTAAACGATCTTTCATATCTCTTGGCTTCTTCTTTGT
The DNA here is from genome assembly GCA_018903715.1 of Zaprionus davidi. Classification (NCBI taxonomy): domain Eukaryota; kingdom Metazoa; phylum Arthropoda; class Insecta; order Diptera; family Drosophilidae; genus Zaprionus; species Zaprionus davidi. The sequence goes on from JAEIGL010000006.1 coordinate 9,035,675, forward strand.
ACTATGTAGTATCTTCTGACGCCTCTCTCCCTCCGTCTTTCTCTCGCACTGTCCTTCTCCATAGTCGTATGACAATCTTTAACTCTTGCGTTGCCTGTTGCTATTGTCGCAGTATGTGACCCAAACCGCCTTTTTGCTGTTGGCACACTTGACTGCGCGGCTTCGCCTGATTGTCTCCTGCATAAATACCACTTAATATGTGTAGAGAGGGTAGCTTAGTACTTTTAGTTTAACCTCTTTCAACTTTTCTATTATTATTTGACATCTCTTTTTGCTTGTCTGTGTTTGTGAAGTAAATGAATAATTTAAATAAGATTTAGTTATTAGAAATATACCATAAGAAATATGTGGTACATATTATTTATTATGACTAGCTTGATATAAGTAAACAATACATTATACTTTTTACAACAATTCAATTTATTCAAGAATTTTATACATATATGTATGTAGGATATTTATTGTTTCGTACAATGGTTTATCTTAATAATAGTTTTGTTTTTATAATAGTTTGCTTATTATATTTTGGAATTAATAAAAAGATGACTCCTAACAACTCTTATTGATCTCCGGACGTACGACGACTACACAACTTTATGTTTCTCCGGACACGACAACTTTTTCGGCTTTATGATCTTTCTTTTTCTGCACAACTTTCAACTCGCTTCTGTTTCTGCACAACTTTCAACTCGCTTCTTTTCTTCTTCTTCTCACTTCTCTAACGACGACATTCCCCTTGCGATGACCATCGATCATTGCATATCGATAACTATCGTTACATTCGGCCATCCTGATCACTGTCGTCTGACCCAGACGACCATAGATCTTCATTTGTAGACGCGTATTTCCATAGCTTCATATTTTCTGCACATGTTGAAGTTATTGTAGGGCCTTCCACTTGAGCTGCTTTTCGTACATCGTAACGGCCGTTTCTTTTTACCTTAGTTACTTCATACGGCCCGAGGAAACTGCTAGCTAGTTTTTTGCCAACCACAAACTGAGTTCGTCTAATGGCCATTTGTGTTTTTACCTCCTTGCGTAATTCAGCTCTCTCGGCGTCGAAGTCTGTCACCAGCTCTTGTTTTAGATCCATTTTATTACTCAGCTCCTCCGATTGCTGCCTCTGGAGTTCTGTTAGCTTCATATTGGCAGTCTGTAGATTCTCTGCAAGACGCGCGTGCTCCAACTTCTGCGTATCCAGCTCTTGATTGACTGATTCAAGTCTTTGCTCCAACTGCGTCTTTTCCTTTTGGTTCTCTTTATGGTGCTCTTGCAGCTCTGTTAGCTGTGACTGGGCAGTTTGAAGCCCCTGTTGGGTAAGTTCGTGCTCTTCCTGCTGCTTGTCAAGCTGTCGCGCACGCATGCATAGCTCTTCTTTGGCACTCTCCAATTGTTCTTCCAGCTGAATTGTATTCTCCTGCCCTCGGGATTTCTCCTCTGCTAACTGAACTAATTTCGAGTTCGAAGTCTGCAGCTCCTGCCTGAGTTCTTCCTGAATTATCATCTGCTGACCAAGCTTATTGTTGATGATCTCCAATTGTTTTTTGTTCAACAGCTCATTGGAACTGTCCCTAGATCGCATTTCTTCCAATTCGGCAATCTTCGAATTTGCAATCTGTAGCTCCTTCTCAAGTTGATCATTCGCTTCTTTCTGCACACTCAATTCTTGGTTTGTGCATTCCAGTTTTTGTTCCAGCTGATTTTGAATCTCTTGCTCCTCGAATCGTTGCTTCTGATGCTGCTCTACAGACTGTGCAAGCTTTGAGTTAACGGACTGCAGTAGCTGCTCAAGATCAACCTGCATCAGTTTCTGCTGATCAACCTCATGCCTGGCAAGCTGCAGCTCATGCTTTAGCTGCGTACTCTGCTCTTGTTCCCTGAACATTTCCTCCTTGTGCTGCTCCTCAATCTGTAGTAGCTTTGAGTTCGCTCTCTGCAGCTCCAGCTCAAGTAGATCCTTTGCTTGCTTCTGCTCACTCAACTCTTGCATGCTGCACTCCAGTTGTAGCTCCAGCTGCGCTTTACTCTCCTCTTTGTGCTCCTGTGCCAACAGTGCAACCGGGCATTCAGCGTTGTTTTCGGCTGGATTGTACTCTGTTATCATTGACTCGATCATCGGCTTGTGCTGTGGGGAGGCATCTATGTTACTATCAGTCTCAACAACGTTGAACATACTTAGCTCTTTTGATTCAGCGCATTCCGGCCGCGCTGACGTCCTTGTAAAGATGAATTCTCCGTCATTCAAAGTTACACAGAATTGTGATACAAAGTCAAAGCCCAGTATTACGTCGTTCTCGATGTGATTGTTTGGTATTACAACAAACTTTTGTATGGCTTCGATTCCGTCAACGTGTACTCTGCCCATAAATGAACCTAGCGGTTGCGTCTTAGCGTTTCCAAGGCCTCGTAGAACGGAATAAAACTTCTGCATTACTGTACTTTGGAGTTTATCGTACAAAGACTGACATACGATTGACACATCGGATCCTGTGTCCACAAGGCAAGCGACTTCTGTACCGTTCAGCGAAACTACTTTCAAGCGCTTAGTATCTTTTACGACTTGAACACTTTTTACAGCTTGTGGACAATTTGAAGAAATATGACCGCTGCCTGCACATTTAAAACATTTTGTTTCTGCCTTGCAGTCTTTTCTAATGTGTTCATTAGAGCCGCAGTTGTAGCAACGAATACTTTTTTCACTGGTTATATTTTTCTTGTCACCACTGTAGTGCTTTTGCGGTTTTTCGATAACACACTTGCTCTCGTACAACTCATATTTTTCCAACAGGTCGGTGTATGATTTGCTGTCGTACAATGAAAATTTGAATTCGCTCTTAATATCGAGCCCGTCAACTATATAGGCGATAATAGACTCAACATCTACTTTTCCAAGTGCTGCTATTTTTTTCATTGTTAGTATGTATTCGTGCATGCTTTCGTCTCTCTTCTTCTTCCTGTGCGTCAACTTTGCATGTATGTCGGCACTTTTCGACGCGCGCTTAAATTCGCCAATTAGGGCTATTTTAAGTTGCTCATATGTGCTCACCAACTCTGACTCCAGAAACAATTTGGCCATTTTAGCCATTTTACCTCGTGCCTGTACATATCGTTGTTTTTCCGTAAGCTCATATGCATCTGCATTTTGCTCGAAATTTTCAAGCCAAATCTCCACTGGGATGCTGACGCCATCGAAGTCGGGTACAATTTTTGCAAAATTGTCTGCAGTTACTTTCGGCTCTTTCTGGGTAATTTCATCAGCTTGAATCTTAAGAGTAAGCAGCTGAATTATTTGTTGTAGACTTCTATTATTCTCTGCTTGCATTTCTTTTATTTGGTCTGCACACACTTCTGATCGACACTGCTGTTCCGCATTTTCGTCTCCTCCCTTTCTCGCCGTTCGCGTGACAGCACCATATCGCTGTCCCTTTCTCTCTTCCTCACTCATGCTTTCGTATTCACTGCCTGACGCCAACTTTTTATTGTTTTATCGGTTGAGCCCCCAAATGTAGGATATTTATTGTTTCGTACAATGGTTTATCTTAATAATAGTTTTGTTTTTATAATAGTTTGCTTATTATATTTTGGAATTAATAAAAAGATGACTCCTAACAACTCTTATTGATCTCCGGACGTACGACGACTACACAACTTTATGTTTCTCCGGACACGACAACTTTTTCGGCTTTATGATCTTTCTTTTTCTGCACAACTTTCAACTCGCTTCTGTTTCTGCACAACTTTCAACTCGCTTCTTTTCTTCTTCTTCTCACTTCTCTAACGACGACATTCCCCTTGCGATGACCATCGATCATTGCATATCGATAACTATCGTTACATGTATGTACATATTATAAATAGTTACATGACCTCATCCAAGAACTCTTAAGTTCAATGTGGCTTTCTTTATTATTTACAGCGCATCTGATGAATGTACATATGTATAAATTGCATTCTTATGCACTTCGACTGTCGCTTTTAAAGATGTATTTTCACTGAAATGTGACAATTTCTGTGTTCATTTTCCTTCTCATTAAAGTTTATACTTGCGTCATTTTAATCCCATTTCAGTTCGCTTATCTATCGTCGGCTAAAACTCACATGTCGACCAGACGACGACGTTTGTTGAAACCATCCAACCTATTTTCAACCTACACACTCCTCTCTCTCTCCATCACTCTCTCGGTGTCTCTCTCTCTCTCTCACTCTCTATCTCTCTCTCTCTCTCCCTGGTTTGTGTCTTCAATATAGAGTACGCCATGTGTTTAAAATGATTTGAATGTCTCGGGGTCTTTGCATTTGCGCCTCAATAAATCAAATTGCTGATACGAGAAATAATGTTGGTGGCGCTGCTAGACTTAAGTACTTCTGGGAAATTGTGCTTTTGGCATTAAAACGAAAAGCAGTCTGTATCTTTTGCAGGTGTTCTAGACTCGGCTTTTTATGGCTCTAGCTCTGATTCGGCACTTTAAGTTGATTGTTACTAATCGGGGAATACCAGCATGCTCAGATCATATTAAGTGCATTTCTAATGAATGCATTGTATGATTATCTTGGGGTTGTTCCACTAAAATCAAGTTTAGTGTTATTAGTCTTACCACGCATCAGTTATAGAAGTTTTTGGAAAAGCTTTCTTTATCGTAACAAAAAAGAGAAGTAATATAGAGTTGCATCAAAAATGCCACATTGTTTACTCGAATATTTAATGGGGACTATATATTTTCCAATCCGCAATCAACTTTAAATAGTTCCGTATGGTAGCTATTTTCATTTCGTTCAAGTTAAAGTTATGGCTCTAACCCTTGACTCACAATTGGCTTCCTTGTAAATCTTTTGATTAGCCCCACCCTGAAAGAGTTTTACAATTTGCAATTAAACTCGGGGCAGTTCTGTTTGTGTTCTGTACGCACACTTTAAACTTCGGTCCAACTATTTATGGCGCTAACATTGCTTGGCCTGTACTCACAATCGTCTGTTGTACTTGAAGCCACAAAAAAAAAAGAAAAAAGCAAACAACAAGTACAACCGCAATAACAACAAGTTGGGGAAGCTTCATTACTGTCATTGGCTTACATGACTGTCAGATACCCTGAACTAAGCTTCAAGTTTCTTGGCATAAAATACAATTTTTATACAATATATATAGAAAAACTTACAAAATATATAAGATAAGTTCTTGAACTAGAAAGAAATAAAATGTAGGTATAAAATTCAGAAGTAATGTTCAGAAGTATATCTTTAACTTAACTCTACATTAAAAATAAATATATTGTAAACGCTGTATGCATGAAATTTCATGTTGAATCTCAGATATCACGTTAAGTTTTTATACATAAATTAGGTACATATACAAACTGATTTGTTCCATCTAGTCGACTACTAATCAACCCTTTTTCGAGAAATTCCCAATGGATACCCCCCTAACAACTACAACATTGCGCTACAACAGCCTTGGCTTTGCTTTTCGTTGTGGCTTGGTAACATCTTGGGGCTCTCTTTTGACATTGCGTGCTGCGCATGCGCATTGCGTTGAGGTTTTTTCCCCCTCTTTCTTTATTTTATAGTGTCGACGTCTGCGCCGCCGCCACTGCCGCCGGCTACTAATGTTGCCCACTTCAATTTGCCATATTTATTTTGCCTTTTGCGTGTACGTTTATTGAAAATACTGACTGCTTGACTGGCCAACTGACTGACTGACTGACGGACTCTGGCCGGACGGCCAACTGACTGAGTTGATCATTTGTTGGCCCCTTTTGACTGCCGCAGCTGTGCTTTTCTGAGCTTACATTGATTTGACAGTGGGGTATAACTATTTTAAAATAAGGTTTGCTTCTAATAAGGCATTTATAAAGAAACAATTCTGCATTATAAGTTTTGTTTGTTCAAATGTCGATCTTTATGTATAATTTGTTTATATAATTCTTGATGTCTCCAAAGTTAAATACCTTAGAGTGATCAAGTTTTTGATAAAATAAGAATTGATAATGAATTATTGATTTATAAATTATTTTAATTTTTTTGGAATTTCTTATAATCATTTCTTTGTTACTTTACTTACTTTACATAATATTATTATTAATATAATTCTTGATGTCTGCAAAGTTAAATACTCTAGAGTGCTCCTGTTTTTGATAAAATAGGAATTGATAATGAATTATTGATATATAAATTATTTTGATTTTTTTTTAATTCCTAATAACTATTTCTTAGTTAATATAATTTAATTTACATAAACAATAAATATTTGTAATAACCGTTGCTATCGGCAACATTTTTGCAGCGTATCTAAGCTCGAACTTTAAATTCTTCACCCAAAACTTTTTCAAATATTTTTTTAAACTCATAATTTACGACATGTGTGATTACTTATTTTCGGACAAATGGTTAATTTAGTTAGTGAGCCTTGAAGGTTGTCTTGTATCTTCACTTAATGACGGCTTTATAATGATGAGGAAGCCTCCCCGACAGCGACCTTGTGGGCTTGTGTGATAATCTGTTATAAGCTTGAACGGTTCGTTAATTGTTTGTATGCACATCGAGAACTTCGAATGATGATCATCTCTATCGCTGTTTATGGATTTTCATTATGCAAATAAGCGTTGGGCCTCAATTTATAGACAATGATGCAATTGGAAAATGATTTATGAAAAATTCGAGAAAAAAATACAAAAAGCGAAAAGAAAATAACAATGAAAAACAGCTAGAAACAACTAGAAACTTCGTAGAGTCGATGAGTAAATTATTTATAGTCCAGAGAGTAATCAAATGAAAAATTCTCACTTGCTTATTGCTATTTTTTGCTTAATTAAAGCGCAATTGCTTATGCTTCGGATGCTTCGTCTTTTTGCACTCTAACCAGTTTTGTATTCTGTTTAGGGCACGCCCTAACTTCTCCCTCTCTCACTCTCTCTCTGTCTCTGTGTCTCTGTTTGGTAATTTATGCTCGTCTCAGCAGCATAAAACTAATTAAAGAGCCTTGGCGTGTTTCGATATTAAAAAACTTTTAAATGAAAAGAGTTAATCATTAAAAATTGATAAATTGTTTGCTCATTGTTGTTGCTGTTGTTGTTATTGTAGCTCTGTTGTTGTTGTAGCTCTTTACGAATGCGTCATAAATTGTTCGTACGTTCCTTCACCCAAAAAGCTGCCGATGCCGGTAATTAATTAATATTTATTGCCTATTAAAGTTTCGAGCATAATTCGCATTGCAGGTGCCTACCACTATTAGTCACAGGTATTCACTGTTATTACTCTTGAACCTCTTAAATGCATAAAATATTTATTGAATACGTTATTAACGAAATTTGACCTTTAAAGCAGAAAAGATTTTGAATTTTAATATACATTTTGTTTACTTGTGTACAATATATTGTAATTGAATTTATGGTGTTATGAATATGTCGACGGACTAAAAATAGAGGAAGAAGGAACACTTTCCGTGACGACGCGAAGAGTTTAGACTCGAAAGAGAAATACTTTACGCTAAATGAACTAGCGACGATCAAATTAAAGATTAACAATTGACTAAACGACGACTTTAACACTTAACTAAAAAAACTAACTTACATTTAGATAGGTAAATTAGAATATTACTTAAAAAAAACATAAAATTGTAACCTTAAACCATTAGTTTAAACCCACGTCCCATACATATGTTTTACATATACTAAAATCTTTTACTCCTTTCTTAATTTAATCTAATTTCTGTCTGATTTATACTTAATAATCTATCTTTATTTAACTATGCTATCATAGTTTTTCTCTTTCCAATGTACGCATCCCTCTTCTTTATATAAATTGTTTCCCTAACCAAGAATCCTTTACAAAACCTACATGAACATATTCAAATTATTCCGACTATGCGAAATTCCACGCATCGATTGTCTGGAAAGACCTTCTGTGCATAATATTTATGATGTTTGCATCTTTAGCGTCGGTACAATTGACCGACCGACAAAGGAAGCAGCCAACTGAGCCAAAGTGCTGCCGCAATTTGAGGTCTTATCACACTCGCAACGCGCAGCCACATTTCGCTTACCGCTTACAACGGAACGGGAGCTGGGGGTAAATAGGCAAACACAATGGTAGCTGATAAATGCTGAGAAGCTGAGAAGAGAAACAAACGGAGGAGAGAGAGAGTGGGAGAGTCGCAAGGGAAGGTAGCGCTAGGGAGTGGTAGGCGTGGCTGGGCGGGACGGGGCTAGGCTGGGGCGTGCTAGACAGTTGGTGCAGTCGGCTGTGAAATGAAAGTAGTGCGAAAAGACTGTCAGGCGAACTGACTGACTGGCAGTGGAAGAGACAGTCAAGTCAGTCGACAAACAGACAGACAGAACGAAAACAATGCAATAGAAGCTGCGAGTTGGCAGTGAATGGTTGAAGTAGTCGTGGAAAGTCAAGATGTCTGCGGTTTATCATTGAATTTCATGTCGAGCGAAGTGACGAGCTACGCGCCGCGCACATCGAAATGTTCTCAACAAATTTCAATTTAGAGAATTTCACTATCACATTTCCTGTTACACGCCTGCCTTTTGTCTTGGAATTTATTGCAACAAGTTAATTGTTTATTGTGCTAACTTATGTAATGTAGAAAATAGGCTGCGGCGGTGCCTGATTCATGTTTCAAGGTGGAGTCGAACAGCCGGAGAACAACAGACAAAAGCCAAGTGAGTCGCGTCTGTGGACTGTGGCCAGTCTCTCCTTGGGGCCCACAGTCTGATGCACACGCGGATTAGATGACAGATTAGTTAAATGCGCATGAAATGAGCTAAAGACGTTCGGGCCGTTGGTTCCTACTTGGCTTTATGGCCATATACAGAGAGAACGAGAGAGAGAGAGAGAGAGAGAGAGAGAGAGAGAGAGATGGAGGCTGGCAGGCGTGGTCATAATGTCTTCATTTAATAATCAGGCGAGAGAGCGTAATTACGCCGCTGCCCCAAGTGGGATGATGGCTAAAATGCCTTTTAAACGCGCTGCAAATTGCTTCTATTAATAGGCGGACTGTACGTTAATTGTCGGTTGCATGCAACAGCTGATTAGCTGCTGTCCAACTCGACGCGTCTCAAAGGTCAACTTGAAGCTGCTTGCACTTGCGCTAATAAAAGCACATCAAATTTAATTGGCTGTCTCAGGCTCAGTTGAATACCCTGTACGTTTTCTTAATTATATGGTCTTTCCGACGAACTGACAATGTTATGTTTTAAATACCGCGTGCTTGTTTCTCTATTCATACTCTAATTACGATAATAATGTGCAGAGACGTGACTAAACGGACTATTTACCCAGTACCCAGAGTACTCATTATTCTACATAGTAACTGTTTCCTCTTCTTGAGCATAACCCTTTGCCAACTTTATTATCGCACTCTGTTTAATGAGTTCATTTAGTCAACTCACTTTATGATCATTAATTCAGACAGTGGATTTCTTGTGGTTCTCTTTCGACAGACGAAAGTCAAGAAGATTTTATTGTTCCTGAGAAGAAATCTTATTAATCTTATTAACGCAATTGTTTATCAAAAAAGATAACTTTGTTTGTACTATCGGTTGATAGTTGAACAAAACAAACCCGCTACATATCTAGTTATTTTAAATACTCCCTTATATATGCATTTTCTTTACAATGAATTCAATTACATTCTGAGATTAATTTGCAGTTGAATGACAACGTTTATTATTTAAATACAGAAATCTAGTTTTGTATTATACAAATATAGGTCTAGATGTGTGCTTTGCAACGGTCGTTCGAATACACTTAAACGAGCACTCCATCTGCTAATAATCAATTTATGTAAGTGCAATTAATACTGATCTCTACTCCAGAGTTCTATTACTAGCTGAGAGAGCTTTTCATTGTGTGTATTTCATGTAAAAGTGAAATACTCAACTAATAACGAACTTTGCAAGTTTGTTAACTTAGTTCGTCTGCTTCCTGCTTACTTCGTTGCGTTGCAGTTTTCGCAAACTGAGTTTTCCCTCCTTTTCCAAATCACCTTACCTTCAACCAACTGAAATGTCTCTGACGACCACAACTAACCGCAAATTTGAAAAGTTGCACATCATTTCAGGCGAATGAAATTACGTTTCAAAGTTATTTTATTAATGCAAATTCTTCTATGATAGCTAACAATTTGTGGTCGGAATCCAAGTAGAACGCAGTTGGTAAGGGTCTCCTTTGAATGCCCTTCTACAATTTCCTAATGGCCCAGGAGTATTTATTATAATGGCACACCCATTATTGGTCAACGCTCACACAGACACACACACAGCCTTACATACACAGCAACACCACCTACACACAAACACCTCGTCGTTAATCGAATAGCTGGAAATTTGTAACCAGAAAAAGAAATAGTCCTCTTCCGCATGGCGAACCGCAATGAACGCAGTTTCGTGAAGTCTTCATGGGAAACTCGGAGAACACTTAAATTACAACAACAACAACAGAATAGGAGAAGCAAAAACTGCTCCAACTACCGCAATGTTTGTGAAACTGATCGAAGTGGCAATTTTCCTTCTTTCTTCGTATCCCTCTTCCTCGTTTTCTCCTTGTGCTGGGCTCTTTTGTGAGTAGAAGTGGCAACTCGTTGCCATTATTGCACACAGTCTACGAATTTTACACGCGTCTTCTCTGATGAGACTCACGCATGGCCTGCCCCCTGGTATGCTGATTGTGCAGCTTGTAAATGAGATCTCTGATATTGGAGATCGGCATACTCAGGCTATGCCCGATCTCAGTTGAGTTGTTGCCCTATAACTTTGCAACAACATCAACGGGAATTGGCTTCGTGTTGCGCCCGAACCTGCCGCAGTCTCATTTGTGCTTCATTTACAACCTGCGCTCTGCCAGTTTCAAATTCCGCTACCAGAGAATCCAATTTCTTCTTTTTTTCCATGACTTTGGATAATTTACTTTTGATTTGCAAAGTTTGATAAAGAAATTCCTGTTGTAATATGGATTTACAATTCATTGAAAGTTAACAATAATAGCAATCAAGCAATAATACCCTATACTTATACTATATATAAGGTAGATATCTGGGCTTGATAAAATTTAAGCACATACTAGAAACATCAATGATTTGGGGAGCGGGTATAAAAAGTTTCTCAGTAGTTTTTAAATTTAATTATAATACTCGTATTCTGTTCCTGAATAATGAATCTCATTAAATTGAATAATCTTTGGGTATTATTAGTAACATTACAAAGGATTATCTGAGAAATATACTTTCGCCAACACGTTCAAGAAAAGAAAACTTAACTTATTCCATTAGTCGTTCTTAAGCCCACTGTAATTCCTTCCCCAGAGTTGCGACTAATAATTCAATTCACATAGAGCTCATGCTGTGACTACACACTTAATCCTTTTGCCCCGCCTTGATACCGAAATATGTATGCATGTAACCAAGACCCCCGGGAAAGGGGCGTAAATACATCAATAGAGAGGAAAACTAAATATGGGAATGAAACATGCTTGTAAGCGTAACACACTCGTCGACAAGCTTGTTGTATGATATTTGTACAACATTTTGTGCAACATTGTTTATCCTTATGTTCTTTGGGGTTCGGTGGTTACGAAGGACCATACAAGGGGGCAGGGGCATGCAAAAAGCAAATGCGGCAAGTTTTATGTATTTTGGCATTGGTTTGTTGTGTTTCCATTTGGTATTTGGTTTTTTTTGTGCCCTCTCTCAATGTGTCTTGTTTTGGTTTCTGATGCCATTGTATTGTGTTATATTGTGTGTGAGTGTGCTGTTAATCCTATCAGCCAGGATTCCAATGTAGCTGTAACACACTGTGCAACACAGCGAAAAGATAAAATTTACACAGAAAGCCCCAACAACAAGCCAATGAAGTGGAAGATAGAGACAGAGATAGGGACAACGAGATGGAAAATGGACTGCGCCGGGCCAAGAGTTCTACAAATATGTCTATAAATATTTGTGTGAATGCGCATCTATCTGCTGTATTCGCTTTTATTGTATTCATTCAAATCAAATGAAATGTAAACGAATCACATTACAAGCGAGGCGATTATTAGATAGATGATGTAAATGAACATTTTATTTATTTTGTATTGAAATTTACAATAAGAAATTTTAACTCATGGCATAAGAAGTTAATTAAACTATGTGTGCTTAGGAAATTGTATGATTGCTCCATATTATTTTGTGAAAAATGTCGAGATTAACACTGCAAATCAATAATTATTAGCATTATTGTTCCTTGCAATTTCTCCTAAATAAAAATATTTTAAGAGCTCTAACTAAACTGTTTTAGAAAAGATACTACTAAAAAGACAGTCAAAACAACTTACTACAGGCAATCGAAGAGTAGTCAAAAGGGCACAGAATATTCACAGGCTATTCATTTATTCATCGTCTTTAAAGTGAAAATTACTTTTCGCGAAAGCGTTTTGGCCTGACCAACAAGTGATATTGAAGGCGCTCGTTAAACGAAGTGCTCGAAAATTCAAGCTTTAGCGGGTATCCAGCTGGTATTGCCTCCTCGCCAGGAACAGCTCATCCCTTGTCCCGGATAGATGCCAGCTGCAGCAGGATGTAAGGCAAGGAAGCTGTAGGAAGTTCGCAAACGCGCCGAACGGCGAAATTTTGCGCGCATTTTGCACGTGTTGTTGCCATTTGCCTTCTGCATAAATAAATAAATATACAACTGTGTCGTGTGTAGTTGTGCGTGTGAGTGTTACTGAGTGTTTGTATGTGTATGTGAGTGTGTGAGCTGTTTTGAGTGCTTGTCGTTGTTGTTAACTTTTAGCGCTTGTCTTTTGTTGCCTACCCAAAGGCGTCGCCATCTTCTTGAACATTACACCATCCTTCTCTCCCTTATGTATCTTTCCTCTTACTCCGCCTGTCTGTCTGCTTGCTGTATAAACGCACTCAATTTATCTCTCATATTATATTCACATTGCGTGTGCGTACCTGAAATTGTTTTCAGCACTTTAAGAAAGTGTCTGGATGAACGTGAGCTAAGTCTTATTTAATGTCGATTGAAAAAGCTCAGTTTGCGATTACATTTGCGAGTTTTCTGGATGCGGGGTGGGATGAGGGGCTTAAAGATAATGTAGCTAGCTGTTTATTTCTTCAAATTTACTATAATCAAATGGAATGACGATATAAAAAGTTAGCCTAATTGAATTTTAGACGCGAAGTAGTGATGATTAAACTAAATATTTAGTTTGTTTGAGTGGAATAATATTTTTAAGTATAAATGCCTTATCTTTTAAGTGATCTGATACCGCTTTTGCCAGTATCGGATGAATTGTATCTTTACACGATCAAACAATTCCGATTTACCAGTATATGCGTATTTTTCTCGGTATTGTAGGCATCGTATCTTATCTTGAACCTTATACAATCAGATAACCTTATTTTACAATATTTGCCTTGAGAAAATATTCTGTCAGTTCTTTTGCTTTATTTCGCACATCATTTTGTTTTTACAACGTATTTGTATTTTTTCTTACCGATCTCTACAGTTGCAATTTCCAACTAACTGTTTTTCTCTCAATTATTTACAGGTATGTGCCCGAGGCCTTGACCAACGATGTCGACGTAATTGGTTACATAGGTTACGTAGCATGTAAGTCAATACACGCGCGACACAAATTTTCATTAGGCAGAATTGTAACTTGAGTACACGGGAAATGTGTAATACCTGTCTATGTGTGTGTGTGTGCGTCTCTATCTCTTCAAGTCTGTCTCTTTATTTGTTGTTGCGTATGTGTGTTTGCGAGTGCATTTGCATGCAGTGTTTGGATTGCGTCATTTGTAGCGCTCCCAAAGAGCTAACCAATCAATTAATGACCAAATCACATAATGCATGTAAACGATAATGAAAATGACATTTGTGAGAGCAACACGCAACAGCAGCAATAACAACAACAATGCAGATACATTCCAAATACTGCCGCAGGAAAAAACTTAATTAATGAAATTAAACGCGCAAATTGCAAGCGAGACTGTGGGTGTGCGATGTATGTAGTTGAGTGTGTGTGTTGTTTGTGTGTTAGTCTGGCTGTTTGCGGGTTATATTTTGTATACTATTTCAGATACCTCGCCTTCTCAATTTTTACTGGACTGTGCTGTGCATGCTTATGGCACAAGATAATCGATTATAATGACACCTTCTTCCTCCTGCTTCGTCGACACCTTCCATTTCTGACGCAGTGGGCGTGCCGCCCAGTTACTATTCCAATATGCTGGTCGTGCCGGGCGACGACTGTCGCTCATTATGCGCATTAATGTCGCAGTTTTCCCTTTGACGTGTCCCAGTTCAGGGCTGTATTTGCCCCACATGAGCGTTCCAAATGGGGCGTCGTAATTAATTAACGATGTTTATTTGTAGATAGATTAGAAATATTGTAGTAGACTGAATTTTTACTTAAAATAGTTATATTCAGTTCTGCCCTGGCCAAAAAGTAAACATAACTTTGAATCTTCTTTACATGAATTGCAATATTTATATTGCAAGTTTTATTTATGCGTTATTATCCGATCTTAATGCCTTCTATAATATATCGTCGAAAGCCATAAAATCATTGTTTTAGCTTAGGTTGTTGCCATATTAAATAGGAGTTGAAAAGTATTTGGCATCTGTCGCCCCACGTTGAGCGCCCTGTGTCAGCTCTTGACGCTCCTGTGCTTATTTAGCCCGAAGTCTAGTTCCACTTAAGCCACTATGTATATAGCATAGTAGCTCCATTTCTATCTGTGCGATTTCATCGTTTTGCTTTCCCTTTTCTTTTCATGTGCGCTGTGTGCAAATTTATCGGTTTTCGCGGGCATTACTTTATTTCGTCGTTCTCAGCGGCTACTGGGCTTAGTTTGCGTGTTAAGTTCGCCTGTAAATAGGCAGCAAACGCTATAAAAGAAAAAGAAAAGTAAAAAGTAGAAAGCAAAAATAGAAAAAATAGAATAAAATTAAAGCGGGCTGTCTGCCTGTTAGAGAAGAAGGAGGTGACTGAGCTGGAGACTGGGAATGGGAAAAAAGCAGACACCTACGACTCGACATGGCGTGTTTGTTTGCTTTTCGCTTTTTGCCTGCTGGCGTGTCACGGCGTTTCTCTGCTCTCTCTCTCTCTCTCTCTCTCTCTCTCTCTCTCTCTCTCTCTCTCTCTCTCTGCTCTCTATCTCTAGTTTTTGCTTCATTAGTGCCAATGCACCCGACGAGAATCAAGAAACGCGTATAAAGAATCGCTGGCCGTCTGGCACTTGCCTAATGCCGCAACGTTCTACATAGATGTGTGTGCCAGCTCTGCCCCTATGAGGTCAAAAACAATCGATTTTCATTTCATTTTCTTTTGTGACTTTCTTTTGGTTGTTCCTTCTTCTTCTCGGCACTGCGTTTCTGGCTCACGTGCAGCATTTATGAAACCAATTGCGGGCGCTTTAAAAATCGTCACTCGTTGCGTATGAGCGATATGACCACTTCAGCTTTTCACGTGTTTGCGTTTAGGGATGTTCTCATCTCGCAGCTCTAATTAGTTTCTTGTGACTTACTTTGACATTATCTAAACTAATTCAAATTTAAGTACCTACACGATTTTTTAAAATCTACCCTGAATATTTATAATTATTTTACTTAGAAAATCTGATAAACTATGCATTTTTTATGCCAAACGTGTGTACATAATTATTCTCTAAGAATTCGTGCTACAACTGAAATAACAAATTTGCCGAAAACTTCTAGAGCTTTTTGAACTTGTTTGTGGAACATTTCTTCAACAGGGGAAAAACTTTTAATATTAAATTTCAGTTGCCTTTTTGCCAAGCTCATTTTAATTTATGCAAAAGAAAAGAAATTTCAAAAAAACATTTTGCACACGTGCGTGTCGCAACGAAATAGAACCGAAAACAAATAGCAAAACAAAATAAGTTTTTCATTTGGGAGAACTTTAGTTTTAAGGAATTGCTGGGCAAATCTATATTATATACAATAATACACAGTACACACACACACCATATATCTGTGCATGAGCAGGGGCAACATATAAAACTGGTCGAGCAGCTTAATTCGATATTTCCGTGACCGATGTAATTATATTTGTGGTCGCAATAATTACTAATGTCTGAGTTCGTATGTAAATGTAAACGTATGTGTGTGTGGGAGTATCTTTAACAATGATTGTAATATAAATAAAACTTAATTTGTCCAACTTCCTGGCTCTCTGAGGTAATTAGATAAAATATGAATGCGGTTCATGTTTACATATTCCGGACTTAACTGAGACTTGTCCGTATTAGTAAATGATAACAGAATCGTGATAGGAAATTATAGCCACGCTGGAGTATTTTCGTTTTGACTTTACTTACAAAAATAGAAAAGTTTAAAGTTCAGCTATCTATTTGGGGGAACTTCCTTTAATGTTGCGTGTCTGGTCAACGTGACCCAATTGCAGCACGTACATGCGCCGTATACTTAGTATATATGGTACACCATATAGTTCTGCTGGTCAGTTGTGTCTGCATTAGTTATTTTATTATTGAACAATTCAATTGGATGTGCTTATTGCTTCCCCCCTCCCCCCATCCAACTGAGTCATATTTAATGGTCACGTACTTTCTTTAGTCCTCAATTACCGAACAACACTTTTTCCTTTAATAGAACCAGACAAGTTTCCTTTGCTTTTCATTAATTTGTATGTTCTTTGTATTTACCTATGTCTGTACTTGTTTTGTTTGGTAATAATTAAAAGCACTATGGACATGACATTTTCGTAGTTAATCAAGGAAAGTTCAACCTCAGCGAGACATTTTCGTAGTTAATCAAGGAAAGTTCAACCGCAATAAATACCATGTGACGTCACATTGTTAATTGTTACAATTATTCATTGCTGGTCGGATAGATGTACCTGTATAGTGTTTTGGTATCAAGCAATCAACTAAGTAGTGTATTCCCCAAAATAATGAAGAAGAAGAAGAATCCATGGAAGCATTGGCGGTAAATAATATTATTTTTCAGTTCATATCTTAACAAACACCAAAACCAGACACAGTTTCGGTTTGAGCACCGTTTGTTTGGACCTATTGGCCTAATGTCGTTAGACAACGGTGAAGGTAAAGATAAACTAAAGCAGTATATCGACGCTATCAACGAGTGCTGCTAACTTTGGCCTAATGACAAACGGTAAATGGAGAAGGTTTAGCTAAGGATGAAATCGAATAAATGTTCTATGATGTCGCATAAATCTTCTGGGCGGCCACGTCAGGGTAACAGCCCAAATGTTGCGACCTCCTCGGCGAGACGCGTCGGCCACACCCATTCGCTGTGTCAGCCCATTAAACAGTTATAGTTCATGTTGTTGCCATCTCTGTTGTCTAACCAAATGAACCAACATAAATTCAGTATCTTATGAGTATTTATATTATTTGTTGCTCCTCTTTTTTAAACAAGAAACATAAAAAACAAACAAACAATGGACATTCATCACTTATATTATATTGTTCTTGTAGTTATAGCAATGTGTCGCTGATGGGTCTTCGAGGTGTCCAGTAAGAACGATATCTCACACTGGTTACCCATTCCAAAAGCTTCTGTTGTCTTTCCCATTTATAGACCATATGGACCCTCTGGTTGCGATCATGTTGATATTTATTTATGTTCAATTATATATAATTATCTATATATTTAGTAGTGTGCCTTGTTTGCTTAGCTGTAAATTAAAGTGTTTAAATAGGCAAAATTGTAGACACTATTTAGTATCGAAAATCAATCTTTATTATAAAAATATAATACAAACAACACTAATGTATATCTGGAAAATAATTCTTGGGCTTTGTATCACGCTGACAATAACAATCTTCCATTAAGTTGTTTTTCAACAAATACTCTTTGACATCCGCAAAAAATTGGACTATGGAAGAATCAGTCAAGCTGGCGTCACATTGCAGATCGCCATTACGGAAAATACTCCATCGTGACATTCCCTTGAATACATCGCGACAAAACAGTAACTTCTCATTCATTTTCTTCTCAACTCGCATCTTTTTTTTCACTGTCGATAGAATGAGATCATATGTACATGTCATTAATAGCCTAGCTTAGATTACTCACACATTAGACGCTTGTTAATCATTGCTGTCTTTGGATGCTTCCCTGACGTGAAGGCTTCTGCGACATCGAAGTCTTGGTTTGAATAGTGTTTACCCTCTCGAACAAACATTTCTGATTTGAAAACTTGGGTACAATTTTCAAGTACACCAATAAATGGAATCTTTGTGTAATACGCTGAGTTCAAGAAGTCAACACGTCGCTCGTCCCGCAATGTTTTGAGTAAGTTTATGTTGTTGCCAACGTAGCAATTGTATATGCGGTATGTCAAAGTCGTTAAAAATTTTTCGACTTGCTCACTGAAAACAAATAAATATACAAACATTGTACTTAGCTGTAGAAGATTTGAAATGCAAGTTTATTGAGGATAAGGCGAGTAATAGGTACCCTTTTTCAAAAGCCTGTACTCAAAATGAAATAAAAACTCACCCATTATCAGAAAATGACAAGACTCCTGGCAATTCATTCCGCTCATTTATCTTGCGCATTTTATGTACCATGTTGCTTAATATTTCCTCCAGAGCCTGCTTTTGAATCATTGCCAAATGTCTCATATTGTAGATATGCCTCCGCGAATGCCAACCACGAAAGAGTGCCTGTATCTTGAGCGACTTGTTGTTGAAGTTGTCAACAATATATGTTTGCAGTATTTGCTGGGCTATGGAACTTCGAAAGCGTTTACCGTTGTAGCGCCACCAAGCTCTCTGGATCACTAATGCGGCATTGTTGCGTTTCTTCATTTCGTGTCGTACTAACCAGCCTCGAATGATTTTCTGGAGAAGGCGTGCCGCCTTGAATTGCTTATAATCAAGAATAAGAAGCTTGGTGCTATTGATTATCATATATTGAATGAACCGCATGAAAATTAAAGGTGCAACGTACCGAATTAAAACGGTCGGTGGCGTATGAATCCGTGAGGTATTTTCAGAATCCCTAGACTCCGCAAGTTTATCAACAGTTTCAAACGAGTTGTACGTAATGCCGACATTTTTAAATCTACCAAACATGTTTACGTGATGCTTATTCAAATTGTTTTTTTTTAAGTTGGTGTGTAGAGTGTTAAGTCTACTGAGCTGAGTCCTAGTTCACTAAACAGTTCATTTATCTGCACGACTGGCTTGTCAAGGCTAAGTTGATGAAGTTCATTTGAAATGTCTTTTGAACCATGTACTTTATGTAACAGGTAGGAGGCGTGGGTGGGCCCAGAAAGTATTTATATTCTTGATTAGGATCATTTGCCGAGTAACTTGAGGCAAGTCCGTCCGTCTGACTGTGTGAACACAAATTCTTTGGCTATTATTAAAGATAGACCCACTTAATTCGGCATAAAGGTTCCAGGTGCTGGGTACCACGCCCACCGCCCCCGCAAATCAATAATTCCATATCAATTCGGTTCATTTAATATTCGATTTTAAATAGTACACTTGGTTTTATCATTGCACTATAAAATACTCTTAATTTATTTTAAAAAAAATTAACACTGTCGGTGCATTTCATCATAATCATTTGAGTTTCTATCACGCACACAATTACAGTTTTCCATATAGTGACCGGCCTGCAGATACTCTTTAATAGTGTCTATAAATTTGGTAACAGTACCTTCAAGCAAGCTGTTCATTTCTTCCCGATCATAATTCCTCAAACTACTCCAATTTGTTATTCTTGAGCACATATCCTTGCAAAATTGTTGTTGCTTAATTAGACGTTTCACTAAAAGGTGCTTCAGGAGTTCTATGGGACAAATTGCATCGAAATATAACTATAATTTATATTTATTTAATTGTTACTCACTTGTTACATGCTTTTGGTCCTCTGCTGTCCTAGATTCAAAACCTTTCGTGAAAGCTATTGCGATATCTAACTCTTTCTTATTATAGGTTTTGGGTGATGGATCAAATGAACTTGGTATATAGGGGTCACTCTGGGAGTAGCCAATAAATGGTACGTTTGTGAAGGTGTGCGATGCTTTGAACTCCTTAATTTGCTCTTCCCGCAATGCTCTGATGCTGTCCAAGTGGTTTTTCACATAGCAATTGAATAGGCGGTATGTCAAACTTGATATAAAGGACTCGAGTTTCTTAGAACACCTGAGATGGGAAAACCCGATTAAAAGAGTTTTAAACATAGACCGTAGATAACCGTTATGGGTTATAAAAAAAACCTTTGAATGGATCATCCTAAAAATGTTTTAAGGACACCAAAAATGTTATAATAATCCGGTTAAATCAATTATATAAT
Organism: Zaprionus davidi; assembly: GCA_018903715.1. NCBI lineage: Eukaryota > Metazoa > Arthropoda > Insecta > Diptera > Drosophilidae > Zaprionus > Zaprionus davidi. The sequence continues at coordinate 9,055,975 of JAEIGL010000006.1, forward strand.
AAACTTATATAACTGCTATTTGTATTTCAAATTAAAGTTTTAGAATAAATATAATTTTTAATTTGTATTATAAAAGTTACTAATAACTTATATTTTAAAAATCACAGAAAACCAGTTCTGATTATAGAAATAACTTATCAGTATATGTATGTGACTAGTATTGGAACGATCGGAGGATATAAAAACCTGCAATGGGAAAGCTTTGGCATGCCGAAGATAGCTTTCGTTTTTTTACGCATAAGGGTATATTAATTAAGGGGACTTACTCTTTACTATGGAATGATAAGATTCCTGGCAACTTGTTCTGTGCATTTAAATTGTACATTTTGAAGGCCATGCTGCGAAGCATATCCTCCAGGGTTTTGGTTTGGACGATATTCAGATAGCGCAAGTTGTTGAAGTACTTTCGGGAATGCCAACCACGAAAGAGAGACTGAATCTTGACCGAACTAATGTTGAAGGTGTTAACAATTTTGGTTTGCAGTATTTTCTGAGCCATGAATGCCTTGAAGCTTTTGCTGTAATAGCGCCACCAAGCTCTCTGGATCGCCAATGCGGCATTGTTGCGTTTCTTCAAATTGATTCGTACCAGCCAGCCTCGAATGAATTTTTGGATAAGGCGTGCCGCCTTGAATTGCTTATAATCGAGAATAAGAAGCTGGGTGCTATAGATTATCTTTTATAGAATCAACTCCAAATGAAAATTCCAGGTACAACATACCGAATTAAAGTGGTCGGGGACTTGTAAACTTCTTCAGTTTTACTATCATCGTCCAAGGAACTGTGCAAAAAATTCACACGGGATGTTTTGGGTCGAACAATATGTTCAAAAACCATGTCGTATAGTTTTTGTGAAATGTATGTGTTTTTTGGTATGACTTAGGTTGTCGTTTTCTTAAAGATTGGTGTTATTTAGGTGGTTTTGTATTGTTGTATAGAGCTATCTGTATTATTTACTGAGTTGTGTCAACTTCTCTTTTTTGCCGTTATGTTATGCTATAGTTCAGCATGTTCGTTCTAAGTTCAGCGTGACTTAAGTTTCGAGGCCAAGTTGATGACAAGCCCAAAAGTAAACTTATTAAGTTTATAAATTAACGAGGGCAGAAATGGACGTGTTCAAATTCTTATTAAAAAAATTGATTTGACGCAACATTTGGTAACTTTAGCTATTGCAGACTCTTCGATCTTGTTCTTTCATACGGATTGACAAACAGATGCCACATATTTATTATAACCTTCTACCCCTTTAGGCAGCGAGTATAAAAAGCTAAAATTATTAATAATCTTCGATGGCTCAAAAGTTATCGAACTTTCATTTACCATATTAATTGAATATGTAAACTTCTCGAATTCCTTGAGTACATGGTGAATCTCAGTTAGTTACCGTGTGGATTGTAAGGTGGGTCGGAAGCAGTATCCCAGAGTCATTTAGTATTGTGCAAACAATTTGCTGCGTTTCATCTTACGACTTTCCAAACATAACAACCAGTGCAAGGGGGGAACACAAAACAGAAATCAGCAACAGCAGCAGCAGCGGCTGATGACGATGACGATGATGTCGATGGCGATGGCCGATGCTGGCCCCAGTCAAGAAGAGGAGAAGAAAATTCATCGAAGAAATGCCAAACTGCAATTGACTTGCATGACCATAAAAATTAAGTTATATACACCAAAGCAGCGGGACGAGCTTTGGGTCTGACTTCGCTGCTCCAGTGCGCTGCTTCCTCTACCTAGCACAGCCCCTACCCCCTGCCAGTCTACCATACCAGTAATGTGTACCCCGCGATAAAGCGCAAAAATAAAGTCGGGTGAAATTGCTGTTGTAATATATTTTAATAGCGTGGAGAAAGGCAGGGGGAGAAAGAGAGATGTGAAGGAGAAGGAGGAGAAGTTATCGCAGGCCGGAAAAACTCTACGATCAACTCAAAGTTGCCTGCTTGCTCTGCCCGGGCCTGGTCAGTTGAAGTCAGCGCAAATCGACTTGGCAACAATAAAACCAGCAGCAGCAACAACCATAATAACAACAGCAACAAGGCAAACAACGTTGACCAGACCTTTTGGCCAGCTAAATTTCGCTTCTCTGTTGCCAGTTGCTCTTTGCCTTATTATGTCTAATTAGATTGCGCTGCGCTGGCCCATTGTTGTTGTTGTTGTCGTTGTTGTTGTTGTTGCTGCTGCTGGAATGTTTCTTTGTTGCTTTTTGCCGTTGTTTGGCATTTTCTGAATAGAGTTTTTGACTTGTTGTCAGTAGCTGCGCGAAAATCGATGCTCAAACTGGGGTTAAGCTCAGGCAGCGCTATGAAATTAAGATCTTATGCTAAAAATTCAACAATTCATAAGAAAAATTAATTGTAAGAGAAATTATTGGGAATTATGAATAAATTATGCATTTTGCAGTGGTGTTTAATATTATATTTTGATTAAGTTTTTATTACAATTTATTTCTTTCATTGCATATTGCCTTTTCGCGCTCTCAATATCTATTCAGACTTGAGTAGGTTGCTTATTTCTCATAATCTAATTCAAAAAAGAAAAAAGAAAAAAAGAAAATAAAATAAATTTTATGTAAACGAAAATTACGTTTAAAATTATTATTCCTTCTTTTCCGCTAGAGATTCGATCAACGTATTCAATCACATTTTGTATTATTTTAAGGTGTCTTTTAATTAAAATAGAATAGGTTGGGAGATAAATCCAGTAGAATACTAATTTGGAAATAAAGCATTTTCCCTACAGGGTATCTAAAAGTTTTCCTTATATAAGAAGTCAAATTTCCTTATAACACCATACATTATTTTAAGACTTATTAATCAATTTCTTAACTTAATTACGCTGTCACAAAACAAAAATTTCTTTTGTTTTCAAGTTGAAACTTAAGTAAAATCTACAAATCTTATATGTAAAAATAGATGTTTCGCAACATTGCATCGATTTATTTAATATGTTAGAGAGCCAGAATTGCTTTTATATCCGAAAATAATACCAGCAAATTTATGATATTAATTTCATGTCGTCAATTTTTAAATAGAATTGTTCTGCAACCGAAACACACTTAACCTGTTTCTTTTTTTGTTCGCTGTGTGTCATGCCATTGTTCGGGTGTGTGTGTCTATATGTGCATAAGAAGCCCTATTAAATATTCATATTTCAATTGACAGAAACTCTTAACCCATTCCCCTTCTTGCCATTCATCATTGTAGCATTGACTCTGTTGCTAGTCAGAAAGAATGGGATGGAAACGGAGAAATGAAGAGGAGTGGGAGTGTGTGGAAAGAGAAGGCAAATTGAAATCACAATTAAAAAGAATTCATGGCAAACGTGTGTCGCACTCCCGGGGCCAATTTGCTGTGGGCAATTGGCAAATTGAAAACTCATGAAATTTCTCACGTTTTGCTCCAAATTTTCGTATTTGCATAATCACCTGAGTTGGCTGAGGTAGGTACAGGAGGGAGCAGAGAAGGGAAGAGCTTGGAGCACGACCGTGTCCGTCAAGTGGGGCCATAAAAGTGACGCCAGGCCTCAATTGCCCGAAGAACCCGCCAAACAAGCCAAGAAGTGCTGCTGCCATTGAACTCTGCATATGATTATTATGATGGCAAATGTGACCATAAAAGAGACGAGAACTCAAATTGCCAAACGCCAACTCTAGCTCTAACTCCAATCCAACTCAAGCTTCGATTTCAGGTCCAGCTTCAACACGAAGACTTGTTGCGAAGCGGAGCCAAAATGATTTTTATCAAATTTGCCGACGGGCGTATGCGAAGTTTGACGAGATTCTTCGACTCTGATTCTGATTCTCTCCCATTCAGATGTTGATGTTCTGCTTCTTCTTTCCTGTGCGTGTGTGTCGCGGCGCAGATTACTCGAGGCGATCGCTTGGCCCGTGGCCTATGCAAATTTATCGCACAAGCGCGACCCAATCCCGTGCAGAGAACTCGCGCTGACAGTGTGTCCCAGAAACACAAAAAACCGGTGGCACTTACTTAGCGTTTCTTCCTCCCTGTCTCCCTCTCACTCAAAATGTTGTGATAAAAATCGCCCAAGAACCTAACTGCCTCGCAGACTCCCTCGCTCTCTCTCACCTCTTTGCCGATGGAGCCATCAGTCAGCATGCTGGTGGTGCAATGAACTTGAACCTTCTCCATCGCGCAGTTTTCACTTCAATCCATCAAGTCGAGGCGATGCCAATGACGCGTGTAAAATGCTTTTACGCGTGCGACCCCCCAAGGGAGCAGCAGCTGCTAATGAATAGAGGAGCAGCAGCAGCTCTTCAGTTCGAAAGCAACTGTAGAATTTGTATTCCCAAATCTTTTATCTGCTCTAATGAGTTCACGTGTGTAAGTGCCGAGGCAGGTGAGCTGTATATCTACAATATAATTGCTCTCGGTACGTTTTCGAAAGTGTCAGCGATTTATGATCCGTCACTTTATTGTTTGTTTAACGGTCGCTGTGCGTGCTCGAGTACATGGATATTTTTCATATTTTTGCGATCTTTCGAAAATATATTTGTGACACAGTTTGTGATTTACTTTTGACAGGCGCACTGCGTGCTGCTAAAACTGTTGAAAGTTAGGAAAGCATTGAAGCTGAAATATTTTCGTATTGAAAAAGAAATACTTTCATAATTTGTAATCATACAATTAAATTAAAACTAAATTTTAACACATCATGCAAAGTTAATGAACAACTATAGGAAATAGGAATCTTAGTATATTCAAAGTAATATAGATCGTAATGCATGGCATTAACAGTTAATTAAAAGTCAATTTTTTAAAATGGAAATACTTAGTGTGTGTGTGTTTAGTACACAGTTAATTTGCTACGTTTTTTTTTTTTGCAAATAGCTTTACGCTACAATCTTCTTTACTGTGCTTTCTCTGTTTGCTCTTGGTACGTCAACGAGCTTATCTCCCCCACCAACTGTGCCTGCTTGGTGGCACCCACAGTGGGCGCATTATCCTCCATGGTCACTTTATTAGCGAAATTGATGCCAAGTGTTTAGCTCGATTCACACGACAAACTCATTCACAAGCTAATTAGCTGTTCGATTCACTTTACACTCGTTTGCTGCTCGCCAGAAGGATTCACTTTAATGGTATTGAAAAACTATCTCCTAACATTGAGACTTAGAGAGTAAATTTAATGATAAAAGAAAGGAAATTGAGATGAACATTTATTTTATGATTTAATTATCTACGAATTGCATAAAAACATCTTAAAAAACCTTAAATTTGGGATTCAAACATGTTTATTAAATCTGCCTAATTTTATTTAAAGATACTGCCTACTTTAAGAGGAACTTGAGGTTAATTGAGTAAAATAAGGGATAAAAGACAAGATAACGAGATGAAAATTTATTTTAAAATTTAATTGAATCTCTTCCAAATCTCTTAAACAATCACAGAACAGTCGTTTATCTTTTTGTTATGCATGAAAAATTGTCTTTAAGGAATATTTAATAGAACATCATAATTTCCAAGTGAAATAAAACTTTTGAGCATAAACATTTTAAAGTGCCTGCATAAATTTGTCGACTTTTGTCATTTACAGCGAAAAAAGAAGAGTCAAGACTAAAGAAAAGTAAAACCGTAATTAAATGTTGTCCTCGCCAAGTCTTTTCACGAACAACAACAACAACAGGTAGTACGGTCCAGTACTGGTGGGGCCTTAAGGGCGTGCGCGTAATTAATGTGGGAAACTTAAGTAATTGTTGCTGTTGCTGCTGCTGTTGCTAATTAAATTTTTGCCGGCACTTTGGACAGGCTAAAAATAACACAGAGAAAAAACAGAAAACAGAATATTATATTATAATAAAACAACAACAGGTAAGAGCTAATTTACTCAGCTTCCTGTTCTCCAGAATCTGGAAAGTATTCGACGAGGCTGTGACTAATGTTGATGACATCTCGTGCTGAAGTCGTTGCACTCTCCAAATAAAACAAATGAAATCGTGATGCAAAACTCGTTTAACAGAGCAGGAGTTACAGAATAACTTTTAATAATATTAGAGGCCTGGGAATGTATGAACCTGTGTGCTTCCTAGTGCGCTATATAAACTGTAGCATTGCCGGCGGGATATCCCAGGCGGAAATTGATAAGCTATGCCAATAAAAACTTAGTTAAATTTGACTCGAAAACAAGCCACAAATAGCGCAACATTGTGTGACGCACGATAAGAGAAAACAATCGCAAATGTAAATAGCGCAACGCAGAAGAATAGTCCCAACAATTCCCCAACATACATAAGTAGTAGTCCGAGTTTCAGTCTTAAAAGAACTCACAATAGTCCAGATACCGAACAGTTTGTGAACGCCCCGACCCAGCAACGGTTCTCACTCGCCTCGCATCGCGTTGTGTCGTGTCATATCGGGCTGATAATGGAAGCGTCAAAAAGGCAAGACCACATGAATATTAATCACAAAAAAAAAAATAAAACACAAACAAGCCCATTTAACTGTTTGTTTTTATGTGCCACCCCAGACAGCAGCAGTACAAAGATTAAGAAAACGCTAAAAAACGTTTATTAGCTCGACCTTCGAATCGAAATAAAATAAATACACAATGAGCAAAACATGGGGATAACGGTGACCCGATAGAAAATACTACTTTATGGTTTGAAGATTTTGGTAATTGGTAATAAAATGGATTTTGAAAAAGTAAAGCAATAAATTTATTTAAAAAATTATTTAATTTGAAGTTTCTAAAACTGAAACTGCAAAATACTTTAAAAATCAACACACTTATTTTGTTTTTCATCTACAAGAAACTTCAACATAAACTCAACTGAACCCTGTACAAGAAATCAATAACTAATAAAATAATGGTTTTTAATAATTGTCTCAAATGCAAAGTTCTGGAACCAAATGAATTCTCTTTATAACTCCATAGAATTAGAAAAGTTTGTTGAAAATAATATAATATAATTCTCAGAGAGAACTGAAACCATAATTGGCCAAGTAATTACAAAATATGTTTCCCCAAATGGAAATATAAGTTTTATAATTCGGTAACCTAGATACGTGATATAAGTAACATTAATTCTAATATACTAAAGCCGAAAACCGAAAGCAACAGCAGCACTCTACGGGGAATGGGGGGCACATTTACTTTTTACTAAAGAAGCTCATGATGTTGCCTTGCTTGGTCTTAGGCGTCTCCTTGACGCTGCTTTTGCTAGCCGCAGCTGTCGGCGATTTCTTCTTTGTACTCGACGCAGAAGATTCCGCAGATGTTGCAGCAGTGGCAGCTTTCGGCGATGTCTTCTTCTTGGCCGGCTGCTTCTGCTGCATTTGTTTCTTGGGCCTTACAGTTATAACAAAGCCATCATCATCCAGAAATGTTTCATTTGTTGCTGTCTCCGCCTCTGCCACGTCCATTGCCTCTTCGTCGTCCGCCTCCTCCTTCCCCTTCTCTGCATCCTTTTGTTTCATGTGTTGCGGCGTTTCTGCTGATTTCTTTTGCGGCTGCTCCTCATCTTCAGAGTCCGAAATGCGACGCCGTTTGCTGTTTGCCTTCTTAACATTGTCCCCGTCCTCGTCTGACTCATCACCATCTCCCACTACCTTGCGTCGCAGCTTATCTAATTTCTCCTCCTCGTCGGAAGAAGCTTCGCTCTCCACATCAAACAGCTGCACGGAAGTGTTGTAAGCGGCAGGTAATTCTTTTTTCACGCTTTCCGTGGGCGGTGACTTCTTTGCTGCAGGCTGCTTCTTGAAGAAGTTCTCCATGCTGCTGCTGGCAGCAGGTTTGGCTTCCTTGGGCTGCTGCTGCTGCGTTTTGGCTGCCGCCGCCGGCGCAGCGCTGAAGAAACTGTTGATGCCGCCCTTTTTCGGTGCACCCGCCTTTCCTTTGCCCTTTCCCTTCTGCTGCTCACTGGGCGATGTTTTCTTTGGCGGGTCTTCTGCAGTCTCCGCCTTAGGCTCCACCTTGGGCTCATCCTTAGTGCTAACGGGTTTGGCATTTGCCTGCTCCGTGGTGCCATTGCTTGTTGGCTTAGTTGTGGTGGCGCCAGCACGATGCTCCAGTTTGGCCACCTTCACTTGCACCTGCTGCATGGGCTTGAAAATGGGTGCAGCACTCTTGGAACCACCAGCGATTTCCACTGAATACAGCTGCGATTGCGAGTTTTGCAATTTGGCAAGCCATTCCTTCAGCTTGTCCTCACCTTGCACAATCTTGAATAGCTCCCGAGTTTCGTCGACGTCGCCATTGCCAGCTCTTTCCAAGCCATGCACGAGAAAGCGCTTCTCGTACTTGTTGGCGCTGGCGCGTTCCTGCTCCTTAATGTGCGCCTCGAGCGCATCGTGAGCTTCTTTGTACGTTAATTTGTACTCTTCCAGCAAATCGGTGACCAGCACACGCCTATCGAAGTCGATTAAGCAATCATCCAGAGCTTGTTGCAAAGACATTTTGTTCTCACAATGAAAACAACAAAAGACTTTTTGTTTATTATAATTTCACAATTTGCGCACGCCAAAAAAAAGGCGCTGAAATTATGCCGGTGACAAACAACAGCTGTTTGCGAATGCTCAAAATGTAATGTTATAGTGATGAGAGCTGTTAAAGTAACAGTAAAATCGTACACATTCATCGTATGTAAACTTAACACACTGTTAACCGTCAAGTGGCAACGCTTATAGCGCTGTGAATGGCAAGACATATTTAATGTTCCCTAAAATGCAATAGGTGGCGCTTTAACAAGGCGCGAAAATTGAAAACAGCAAATATACGTATATATATTTATATTTATAAATCTATTTATATCATTATTTCTTTATTAATTTGAATTCCAGCCTCAACATGCGCTTTGAGCCGCTGGGTCAGAAAATGTTTACGCGCCGCAATTGGCTGCTACGCTGCAGCATACTCATCAATGTGGCAGTACTGCTCTACATTGGCAGCCATGTAATGATTGGCGGCGGCAACAATTTCACCAGCGGCGGCGGTTTTCTGCTGCAGGAGCAGCAGCAACAACAACAACAACAGCAGCAACAGCCAGCGGCATCTGCACTGCAGGCATCCTCATTGCCCACGCCCAAAAATACAAATGTAAGTAAAATATTTACATTCAATTGTTTATTATTTCTGTATAATTAATATACATGCATCTCCCCCTTGTAGTCAGAGGCGGCATTCGCTGAGGAGAAATTGCTGGCAGTGGCCACAGGCAATGCCAATTCAGAACCAGCTGCAGCAGCAGCAGCTGCGCCTCCACCTGTACAGGTAATCAGCGAGAACTTGGCTAACGAGGCTCCAGGGCAAGTTGTGGGCAACATTGGCAGCGCTGGCGGTGGCAGTGGCAGCAACAGCGCTGGCACCGAGCTGAATAACACACAGTCGGATGGATATATTGTCACTGGGGACGAGAAGGAGCTGGACGAGCGCGTGCGCACACTGCTCAATTGCTTCGAACACGATTACAACCAACAGACGCTGCAACGCGGCGACTTTTGGGTGCTACAGAACTATGTGCGGGCCGAGCATGGCGAGCTCAGGTGTCACGAGTCCATCACATACACAACGCATGCGGATTACACGTTCTTGGACAATTTGGTGCCACTGCTGGAACGGTAAGAGAGTCACGTCTAGATCATTAAATCAATCAATAGTGGCATCCATCGATTGTTATCCCTCTCTAGTCAAATCAGTTCAGCAACTAATACTTCTCCCCCCTCTCTGCCCAACAGTTGGAACGCGCCCATTAGCATAGCAATGCACGCGCCTGGCACTGACTTCCAGCCCACACTGGACTCCATCAAGTATCTGCGGCAATGTGTGCCCGGCAACCATTTGGTGCGCCTCTTTGCCACCTTCCACGTGTACTTCGGCACCAAGCACATACCCAAATCGGTGCCCAAGGCACAGGATGCCCTCAAGACACCCTACAATTGTTCGCTGCCTGCCCCCTACTTCAATGTCAGCTCGGGACATCTGTACAAGGCGCAGAAGAAGCTTCTCTATCCCGTCAATGTGGGACGCAACATTGCACGCGATGCTGCATTGACGCACTTCATACTCGCCTCGGACATTGAACTCTATCCGAATCCAGGATTAGTTAAGAAATTCCTCGAGATGATTGCGCGCAACGAGCAGTATCTGCGACGCAAAGCACCTAGGTGAGTTAAGATTGGAAATATTGGGAAAGATCAGCAATGCATAATACAGGCAGAGAATAAAAGCAAGAAGATGAAATCAAGAAAATGTAGAACAGACATTGAAAATGAGTTGACAAATTAATTAACTGAAATGAATACGTTATTTAAAAATGTAAATGTAAGTTAGTTAACTGTAATTAAGCCTAGAAAGATTGAGATAACTAGAAAAGTAAAACATATTACAGGCAGAAAATAGACTGATAAGATGGAAATATAAATCAAAGAATTCAATATTGTAAGAAAAGAAACTGAAATTGAGCTTGAGAAATCAATTGAATGAAAATGACCACAAGTAAAATATCGTATAAGAAGTAAGGATCTACAGCAGTAGATCTGTTATGAGGCCTGGCAATTATAAGATAGTTAAATAACTATCCAATATTACTAATATAAATATGAAGAAAGAAAAAGAAATCATGGAATTCAATTTTGGAAGAAAAGAAATGGAATTATCGAATTAGTTTGACTCAAATCAAATTATATAATTTATTTTAAATGTAAGATCTACAGAAGCAACAGAGTTCTAAAATATTTTCTATATATTTATAATTTAAAATTTCATACCATTCATAAGAAACGAGAACATATGTTATATACCTTATAAGATGTTAGGATCTATAGAATTATATTTACAATATAAATCGTGCATACTTTGCTAATCTTCTATGATTAATCATAATCCCTTTTTGCGCCCACACAGAGTGTTCCCGTTGAGCATTTTCGAGGTAGACGAGTCTTCACCCGTGCCCCACGATAAGACGGAGTTGCAGGAGTTTCTGCGCACCGGCAAGGCCATACCCTTCCATCAGCGCGTGTGCGCCAGTTGCCACGGTGTGCCCAAGTCCAAGGAATGGATGGCGGCCAACGAGACAGACGAGCTGAGTGTGTTCCACATAGGCAAACGCACAGGGTACTATGTGCACTGGGAGCCCATCTATATAGGCACACATGCTGATCCGCACTACGACGAGCGGCTCAGCTGGGAGGGCAAGAGCGACAAGATGACGCAGGTGAGTAGAGTGAAGATGTAGAAGAAGATACTCTGTGAAGATGTTGAAGAAGATACACTGCGAAGAACAAGTCTTTAATTCTTGGTGTTTTTTCTAGGGATACGCGCTGTGCGTGCTGGACTACGAGTTCCACATACTGGACAATGCGTTCCTCGTTCACAAGCCTGGCATTAAAGTGCTGAAAAAGGATAATCGACGAGCGATGCTGGCGGGCAAGACGAACCAGCTGATACGGAAGATCATCTATCCGGAACTGAAGATCATGTACGGCATGCGCAAGGGATGCGCAATATAGTAACTAATTCTGAGACGCACTTGAGCATCGAAAAGACTACAAAAGAAGAAGCAGCACGAAGGAACAGTTCGAGGAGGAGGAAGAGGAGAGGAGGGAGTGAAAGGGGAAGCGGAAGTAGATGAAGGACGAGCCACACTATTACTATTTTTAATGCTATAGATCGAAATCGGATGGAGTGTCCGTTGCCCGCTGCCAGTTGCTGATACCAATCCAATTATCGATTCTATCGATGACTATCGATTACCAATTGCCCATACTCTATGCTAGATCCTTCCTTATGGCATTGTATGTGTGTGTGTGTCTGCGTTTGTTAGTATTAGTATTTGTATTAGTACTAGTACTAGTGTTTAGTATTTAGTCCTAGTTAGTTAGTTACTTAGTTTAGCTAGCCTAGTATTAGGGAACAGAGACGTTCGGAGCGGGTGTTTTTCTACTCTACATGAATAAGCAAAGCCTTAGGGAGCACGGCTTAAGTACGTTAAACGTAGTTAGTTGTTGGTTTTTTTTCTAATGCTGAATTATTAGTTAGTTAGTGGTAGTAGTTAGTTAGTTACTTAGGCCAGCAGCTGCCATATGGCTGGTAATGGCCGAAGACGGGGGAGAGAGAGAGAGAGAGAGTTCCTCAGAGAAACAAGAGAAGTCCCTTCCCAACTAGTTGCATTGTTTTCGTAATCATAGGCGCAGTCATATATCATATACTATATAGTACTATATACATTTTTATTTATGATATTCATGAAATACTCACAACATTTACTCCAGACAAACCGAACTTTTTGTATACAAGCAGACAGACAGACGGGACAGACGGGACAAATCGGAATTCCTATCCTCACAATTGTCTAACCATTTTGTGTTTATAGTACTCTTACTTACCTAGTTCATATAGAGAGAGAGAGAGAGCAACTATTTAATTGAGATGGATTACAACTAGTTTATAGAGCCGCTACAAATGAAATACTTGAATGTTAAACGGGAAACTTGCAAAATAACGTTTAAAACCTAACCTAGAAATGCTGAAGATGAATATGATGAATATGCATACAATATATAGAATTATCAGGCTTACCAGAATGAGGTTCAAGTTAATGCCTCCAATTCAACAATTAATTGAGAACTATGTTTAAAATCGTAATGCGTGTATACGCAAACCGTGATATTTGTACTAGTAAAGGCGACGTAGATGAAGATGAAGCTGAGTTCGAGCATTAATTATAAACAAAAGAAAGAAAGAGAAGAAAAAAAAACAACTTAACTAGTAAGAAACGAGAATTGAGAATTGAGAAATTGATATGCATTAAACTAGTTTTGTATATGCTTTTTTTAGTGTTGAACTTAAAGTCAAACTTGTGCACATATAAATGTTTAAAACATAACGAGATGGAATCTGAAATGGGCGTGTCAGGCCTTAAGTTGAAATTTATATGGCGCTTTTTTCGATAGACGACAACGAGGAAGATGAGGAGGCGGAGGAGAAGCAAAAACAATTGTCTAGCCTAGTGTGTTGTTGAAATTAGAGTATAGAATTGGAATTACGATTACAATGAATACATATTGAATATATATGTATATGTAGTATATATCGTATCTTAATTTGAGAGTGTCTTGGGATCAACATGCAACAATTGGTGTTTGTATTTATTGTACTATCTTTAGGTCCAAAACAAAACTAGCATCGATCTGATTTCAATTTCAATTTCCATTCACAATTAGCCAGACAAAAGAAAAACACTCGCTAAAAACACAAATTAACGAAATGAAAATATCAAACTGTTGACAACGTAGCTAAAAATAGATCAAAAACGGAAAAAACGGAAAAACAAATGATGTTACAAAAATGAAATTAAAATTAAAATTAAAATTATTAATAAAGTATTAAAGTGCCTTAGAAAGAATGAAGAAATGAAGAAAGAAAATTGAATATAATTAAAAAAGAAAAAACAAAAGCATATATGATGTATGGATATTTTTAGTTGTTTTTAGTTTTCAGTTTTCCATTTATGAAATAATTCTCAGAACACCTTTTGTTGTGTTTAATGGCTTGGCGGCGTTTTGTTTAGGCCAAATTGAGATAAACTGAAAAGAGAACATTATTTTTGTATGTAAATAATTAATATATGAATAAATACGCGATTTGTATATATATAATATGTATGTTCATATATATATCGATATAGATATATATGTGTGTGTTTGTGAGGATTTCAACAATTCATTTACTGATTTACTTAATGAGAACCTTATCTCTAGCTGCAGTTAGTCGAAGTCATGTCCTATTGAATGAGTCTTCTTATAGCTAGCCTGCCAATACTTTATGTTTAACAACTATGATTACCTATTATGATTATTATTATTATAATAATTATTGTCATACTGATTACTACTATTATTACGCATTGAAGTTAACCTTGTTTAGGCCATAATTATATCATAAACTCAATTCTAATCTAAGGCCTTCTAAGTTCATTTTGAGCACAGCATTTGAAACCTATATCTTTCATTTAGGATTATACACAAACTTTATAATTTCCTGATCAGAAACAGTAAATAATTGCTGAGCAAGGACTATTAGCTGAAACAAAGAAAATTCACAAACTGATGAGAAATATATCTATGCATAAGAAATGTAAAAATAAAGAAAACAATTTCAAATGAAAACGAATTGTGTCTGATTTTATTTATCTTAGAAAGAGGAAAGATCTTTTACCTGAGGAAAGATATTGCTAACTCAAAACAAAACTCAACCAGCAAGCAAAGAACAACTCCCAAACTCTAATAAGGATACCGGGACATAACAACATACCTGGGAATAAGGAAGCTCATATACTAACGAAAACAAACTCAGAACGTGCAATGATAGGACCAGAGCCGTTTGCAGCCTAGTCAGTTTTCCATCACCTTATTTGCTTTCATGGATCTATATTATGACGAAAGCGAAATTAAATTTGAATAAGCTATGCATATATGGAAAAAAGAAAAACTAGATTTGAAATCGAAACTTATTAGACTATCTTATCGTTCTGCTAATCTGGTTCGCCGACACATTGTTCGTTTTCTGTGAATTATATGCAGACAAGTTGTCTGAAATTCGTGAAAAATCCCCAACGCTGCTTGCGTTGTGGCAAGAGCTGGATTCAAGACAAGATTCAATACCAGATCGAGCCGTCTCGCCACAGAGACAATGGTGTAGCCCCGCACTTGGCACAGCCTTAGGCCCGCATGGGCGCAGCTCGTCCCCGTCCTTGACTTTAAGACTGACGACTCGTCTTGATAATTTCTGGTTTTTGGTCTTTATTTTATTTTTTATTAATTTCGTTTCTTTTCGTTCAACATTTTAGTTTCTTTGAACGAAATGAAGAGTGCCAAAAATGCTAATATCGATTTGATGGCATTTTTAGCATTAACATAAATTAAACACAAATTTTGATTAATACCAACACAAAGTTGCCAGCCGACTGAAAGATCGAAAATAACATGTTGTTCTGAGTCATATCGGGCGAGATGACGAGAGCTCTGAAAGCGAAACTGATGCCGATCGGCCTTTTGCTAGAATGTGCCGGTTGTTTCGTTATATACCCTATAGAGAGGTATTGTTCAATATGCAGGCTGATTTAGTATTTTATTTTGGCTTTCAATAAATAAATATATAAATAAACAATATATATTTTAATAATGAATATTATTTATTGTCGAAACTATGATACGTAAGCCCTTCTATTTAATGTTATAAATTCTATATAATTTATAATGAGTTCCCGTTTTTATTTAGTTATAACTATCCATAATATAACTATCCAAACGTTACTGCACATTTCTAACTCCCAAATTAAAATAAAGCAAGTGTATTCACGTTTCGGGCTTAGGTAGAAAGCAGTTCTTTCTTGTTTGTTGTTATGCGATTTGGTTATTTATTAACATGTTTGCTTTTTATTGCAACAGCGCGCCAAGTGATCGAGGCGACAAAAGTTGTTGCTTGTCGCGGTCGCACACGTAACGGAGGTAGAAGAAGATCAACAACGTCGCAACGTCAGCTTCTGTCTCTGCCTCTGTCGCTGTCGCTGCCTCAACCTGTGCTGCTGCTATTGTTGCTGTTTTCTGCGTCAGCTTCAGCCTCGGCTCATGCTCATCAGTAAAGTCGTCGCCTGTGATTTTACCAGTTAAGATCTGCGACTCGTATCTATCGCAAAACAGTCGAAATTGTCAGCTCGTTGCCTGCACATCGCGTTCGCTTTTCGCTCTTGTCAAAAACGGAACGTCGTGCCCAAGGACGTTTATCCTCGAACACTCACAAACACACACACATACACACTATGGCTAAAATAATAATCAGTGCTTTGTTGTGCCTGGCCATGTTTGGCTCGTTGGGTTAGTAAAAAAATTTTAAATTCCATTTAATTAAAATACAAAAATATTTCATACTGAAACTGAAAGACTTAGGCAACGAACTTGTGCTCTTCTCTAAATATTCCAATTGGTTGTGGGTAAAGTCTAAGCGAGTTTTAGTGCGCAGATAATGCGCCATGTGTTATTAAAGTTAAACTTATAGATCGTTCAGATATATCGAATTGCAAAACTATCAAGTAATAGAACACTTTGCACAGTGTATACTCGTTATAATAAATATAGTATATTATAATAATATAAATAATATATTATATAATATATTCTAATTCATTGAGTATAATATATTAAAATTCAATTCTACCAAGTGATATATTTATGGAAATAAATTCAAATCCGAGTCATCAATTTTTAATTCCAGGATTTTGCTTCAAAACAAGATCATAAATTCAAATTCTAAATGAGCTTTCGATTTAATATCGGTAATTTTTCTAAGCGTTAAAATGAGTTCGAATGAATAAATTAATTAACGAATCATTATTCTTTAACTGGAATTTATTCCAGTATTATAAAGAAGTTGAATGGAAATACATACATATGTACATTGTCGATAAATGTGCATTTTCTAAGAAATGTGTCATAATGTTTTTGTTTCAAACGAATATTTTCCTCCCTTCTTAACCTATTTATATTATTCCTATTTTTTCTTTTATTTTCTTTTGCTTTATTATAGTTTTAGTTTAGAAATTTAAAGCTAATTCAAATACATTTCCAATTTAAATTGATAAATACATTTCAAAATGAATTTATCTTATGGCTTCAAGATTTTTAAGTTTGATAATGAAAAAGGATTTCTAAATTCAAAAATTAAAAGGAAATTTAATTATTTTTTTCAGTTTTTAATTCAATTATTTATTCTTATTAGCATTTATTTGCTAATATTTTCTTAAAACGTTATTTATATATAAAAAATAAAAATGTTTTAAAACTGAATTAAATTTTCTCATAAAATTCTACCAGATGTTATGAAATCTCTGGCCCAACAAAGCTTCCCAAGCGAATCTGAAACTAAACGTTTAATTAGTTTTCCATCCCACGATCTTTTGAAATGCAATACAATCGTAATTACAGCAATTTGAGGCGCCACAATTAAAAGATTTCAAGCGAGGCTTGACAATCGACACTCGAAATATTTCGCCCGTCTGTGTGGGGTACATTGTATTTGCTTCAATTCAGTTGGTCCGATCGGGCAACGTCATCGTGCAATTAGGCTGCGAGTGGCAGCGAATCCCCCTTCGGATTTCTCAAACAAATACCAGGAAATGGTAGAGCTGACAGAAAAGTGCAACTAATCAGCGCAGTGACTAAGGCAACGAACTTGCCCAGAGATTTCCGCATCTAAAATTGCATCCTTCATGCATCGTATCATATATTCACGTGTGTGTACGTGTCTTCAGCTTTCAAGGTCGCGCATCGAAGATGTTCGAAATTAATTCACACATAAATTAGTACCCCCAAAATCGATATTACATAACATTTGCGGCTGCCGTTGCGCCGTTGTTGACGTTGCCAGTTCTGCTGTTGTTGTTGCTGTTTATTGATATGGTCAGAAACCCGTTTTAAACCCGGCCAAGTCTGTAGCGCGATGCGTGCCCAGTCGGTTGAGATGACCTTTGAGCACTTTTGCATTCATCTTTATTTGTTTCTGCTGGTTTCCCATTTCGAATACCTCTTTAAATTCAATTTAAGACTATTATAATGTCCATTTGTGGCGCAAGTACTTCAAGACGAGTGAATGTGCTCGAATCTTTGTGGGGGAAATCGTTGGAATGCAGTTTGAAAAGTCTTGTAACCAACTCCAGACAATTGATATTGGAATGAATTTGAAATTACTTAGCGAAATATTCGATATATTTGAGCTATGTACTACAGCTAACACATCCTTTCTAATTGTGTTGCGCCACTTTTAAGTACTGAGTAATATTATAAAAACATTTAATTTGCAACATCACATGTGAACCAGTTTTAAAGTTTACTTACTCTTAGGTTATATCATATCAGCTTTATCAATTAATGCATCAAATATGAAAAGGAAAAAGAGTTGAAAAATTATATTTAAAATAACAAAAGTGTAAATTGCCTAACAAGTTTTAATAAATTTCCAAAACAAAGAGACATCCATAAAAATCATTTACTATTTCAATTTGCAACTTCATTTTAGTGCTATTCAATTTGTATTGATTGTATTTGATTTCAAAGCGAGTAAATTAGTTTGTTCGCTTTACGTCTTCGACATTACGTTTTCACAAGTTACTCTGACTTAGGGTTTCCCCAAAATGAAACTCCCTAAATCATAACAATTACCTGAGCCACGCTGCGCAGTCTCATTGTGGCGGTGGTAATGAAAACATTCCAAGACGCAGAGCAGGAGAGACACAGCCCACGCGGGTTCAACAAACGGGGTGTGTTGTACCGACACGTAATACCTGATGGCTCATTAAAATTTTTGACGTTACAAAAAGTGCCGCTAAGCAAAAGAGACAACATCATCAACATCATTCACAAACAGACAGACAGAGAGACCTATAAATATTAATGTAAGAAACTTGTACGACTGTTGTCAATCTGCTAATGGGCTCTGACTGTGATCGCAGACTGGGACAAGTTTTGTTTCGGGCTTATATGGTAGACAACTTTATAGACAATTAAGCAATTATTATATGTAGTAATTAGTTTTTTATATTGGGAATTAATATTGTAGCAATATTATTATTTATTGAAAGGAAAGCTCTTTCCTGGCCTGTAGTATGGAATCAAATAAATAAATAAAATTAATTAATCCCTTTAATTTTAACATACGTATATTATAACATTTTCAACTACTGCATCAATTATTAATTCTTTTAACTGTTCAAGTTTGCAAATACAAATTTCTAAACACGTTTTAACAGTAAAACCATCATATTATGATATACTTATATAATTTACTAAGTTTTCCAAAAGTTTTATAATCCAATATGGAATACTAATTGAAATAACTTACAACATTATTTGTATACATATAACTAATAATTTTTTGATAAGTGTCTTATATATTTCGCATACCCTTATAAGAAATTTCAAAAACTATCCGTTGATTCGTTAATCGGTTGTTCATTTGTTAAAAAGAAAAGAAAAGTAAAGAGATTATGCGCTCGCGAGCATCAGTTCCCATCATAAATCATTAGAGGTAAGCGCGATCCCCACCCAGTCCCGACCCTATTAACCCCAACCTCTCCTGTGCCTTGTGTCTCTTGCAGCTCATGCCGCAGCCGGCGGATGCCGCGAGGCCAACGGAACGGCGCCCGTCTCCGGCTCCTGTGACGCATACATCGAGTGCAAGAACGGCGTGGCTGAGGAAAAGCTCTGCCCCGATGGATTGCTGTACAACGAGAAGTCGACTGGCTATCCCTGCGGCTATCCCATCGATGTGGAGTGCACCCAGCCACAGGCACGTCTGCAAGCGGCACAGCCCAGCGACGATTGTCCACATCAGTTTGGCTACTATCGCATGGGCGACTCGAGTCATTGCGGTCAGTTCATGAACTGCGCTTCGGGACGTGGCTTCGTGTTCGACTGCCCCGTGGGCTTGGCCTGGAATCCGGCCACCTACAAGTGCGACTGGCCCGATCAGGTGGAGGACTGCGATGCTGAGGCCTTCCTGGGCTTCCGTTGCCCCGCACCAGCACTCAAGTCGGAGCTGCTTGGCGAGCAGGAGGAGGACTATACTTTCCATCCATCGCCCGATGACTGCCAGGTTTACTTCATCTGCATTGAGGGACGTCCACGTCGCATTGGCTGTGGCGAGGATCAGGCTTTCAACCAGGAGCTCAAGCAGTGCGACGACATCGACAATGTGCCCAACTGCAGCAATGATATCAGGGCCAAGGGAGCTGAGATCAAGGCGGCGCGTGCCAAGGCTGCCGCTGCTCGTCGCATCAAGCAATAAACTAGTAGTAGGACTAGAAGTAGAAGGAGGAGGTGAAGGAGGAAGAGGAGTTGGAGTCGGTTTTGAATATGCCAAGCACGCTAAGAGTTGCTCGAGTTCTCTAGTCTGTAGTTAGAGGGTGCCAATCGATGTGCCAAACTTATTGTATAACTTTTTTCCGCTCACAATAAAAACAACAAATTTAACAATGAAATTTTCAAAAAAGTTTGTGTCCTAAGTCTTTCGTTTCAAGCAATAACTATTTAAGAAAATGTAAATATTTTATTAAGTGCGACGCCTTTTCTATTTATATTTCCAGCTCTCGCCTCACCTGATTGTCCCCAGCCCAATGGACGCTTCGCCTCCGGCGATCAGTGCGATGCCTACATAGAATGCCAGGACGATGTGCCGGTGCCAAAGCTCTGTCCAGATGGTAAGCAACTTTAACCAGTCCTCCTTGACAGTCTGTTATTGAAGACTCTTCTCTGGCTAGGTCTGCTCTTCCATCAACGTACCAAGGCAACAGGTGAATGCACCTACGCACCCTACTCCACCTGCAAGGAGCGCACCCGCCTACAGCCGGCAAACGGCACCGAAGAGTGTCCTCGCCAGTTCGGCTTCTATCTGAACGGTGATGCGACCAAGTGCGGCGTCTATCGCAATTGTGCCCACGGCGTGGCCAGTCAGACCAAGTGCCCCGAGGGATTGGCTTTCAACGAGGAGACCTACCAGTGCGACTGGCCCGATCTTGTTGAGAGTTGCAATGCTGAGGCCTATCTCGGCTTCAACTGCCCTGCACCCGAGCTTGTCGATGGCATTGCACCCGAGGTGGATGTCAGTCCCGAGGGCGAGCTGCGCTACTATCGCCACCCACAGACCTGCAAGAAATACTTTGTCTGCGTGAACGGACACCCTCGTCTGTACAACTGTGGCAAGTACCTGGCCTTCAATGCGGAGACAAAACTCTGCGACTTCTACAACAAGGTGCCCGAGTGCTACGCTCTGCTCAAAGAGAAGCAGAAGCTTAAGACCGAGCGCAATTTGCCCGCCCTGGGAGAGGCACTGGCCTAAGCAACTGCTATTCTCTCTCTCTCTATTTGGCTGAGGAGGCTGCCGAGTTGTGCAATTTGTTATTTCCTGTAAATACCTGTAACTCTATGCGTATTGTCTATTAAATAAATTACACTTCCTAACCAAATATTATTATTATTATTCAGTGATTATTAAACTGGCAGAAGTATCCAGAAGATTCGATAGGATATTAGTATTATTATAGACTTTCCCTAATGAGAAAGAAGAAACAACTCCTCTTTAGCATCTGAAGAAGTAGAGGAACCAACAGAGGCTATTACTTTAAGTAGCCATATACAACTTTTATCGTTTATCAAACCCTTGAGGTAAGATATTATCTGAGAACGGAATGCAGTATTTGAAATATACTTTATAAATGTTAAGTATACGGCAAACTTCATAACAAAATTAATGACTCTTACTCCTGTAATAGCTAAGACCTTCAAGTATAGCTTTACATATCTCTAATATGCTTTACCTTTTACATTTCTCAATTGAGAACTAACCCTTAGTTTAAAATTCAATTAAAAGTCGGTAGTTTTAGGTTTGTAAGATTTAAATTTTATTTTTAGATTTATCATCATTTGTCGATTTGGTTTATTAGTTAGTTTATTTCTGTGGCTTACTTGTATTATCATGATTTATTGGTAGATTAAATCGAATTATATCAATATCAATTTTACATATCTTTCCAACCATTTTCACACAATTCTATACAACGTCTTTTTATTTTTTTCTTTTGGTTTAAACAATACCAATTTCATTCGGAGAAACAATGTGAAATTAGGTTAAGTGTTTGGCTTGTTTTCGAAATAAATTTAAGCTCGAATTTGTTTGTTGTTGTTGTTGCTGTTTTCGGTTAAAAAACATGTTGTCTCTCTCTCTTTGTTATCACTAATTAACCAATTGATTTTTGTAAAATTGATTGGAAATGCTTAAACTAAATGATCCATCGTCCTTTTCTTCCTTATCCACCTCCTTCTGTTCTCGCTAAGATTAGTTTTAATTTGCTTTTTCTTCTTCTCTTTTTGGCTATAAAAATTAAGTTACATTTTAGGTTTGCTTTTTTGAACTTTTGCACTATTTTTCTGCATGTGTGTGTGTGAGTGTCTATGTCTGTGTCTCTTTGTGTGTGTGTATTCGTGTTTGTGTCTGTAGTTAAGTTACAACAAATAATGGATATATAAGTTTAAGTATTCGCTTTGTTTTTTTGTTTACTTTGTTTGTTAAGAGTATGCTTTGTTTTTGGTTTTACAAATTTTTGTATTACTTTTGTTTTTATTTTTTGTTTAGGTTTCGTATCGATTTGTTTTGTGGTGCTTGGCTAAGGCGACTTTTGTTTGGTTGTTTCACTTTGTTTGCTTTCTTTGTGTTTTACATTTTGCAATATATTCAACATTTGTTGCTTCGTCAGTTTGTCCGTTGTCAGTTCTCTGTTCGCTCTGTACTCTGTCTCTTGATTTCTGTTTCGGTATTTTTTGTCTGGGTTCCCATTTTCACATTTTACACATCAAATGAAGAACGAATAATTTGCATTTGTTGTTTGAGAAATAACATAACGAAAACATACACAAAAATGTAAAATAAACGGAATAAAAACACTAAAACATAATTATAAATATCTAAAAAAAAATAAAACATTTTCCCGTTAGTCATTACAATTTGTGCTAGAAATTCGGCTATTAAAATTATTTAAGTTCCTTCCACGCCTCACAATTTTTCATTACGTTTGCGTTTTTTGCTTGGAGAAAAGTTTCCGTTTCCGTTTTGCGTAGTGCGTTACCGTTTCCGTTTCGTACGTATTTATTTTTTTCATTTAACATATTCAGTCTTTCAGCTTTCAACGTAAATAAATTAATTAAATTAATTTATTCGATCGCATTACAAAATGTTGCTGCCTGTAAATAATTTCGTGTTCTATTGCATTTATGTGGTAATTTCCGTTGTGTCTGCCTTACGTTGCGTTACGTTCTCGAACGTTCCGTTTTGTTAAAATTTATAGCCAAAAACTTGTTAGTTTGCCTTGTCAAGCGACGACGTCGACGACGACATCACGCGCCTGAAGAAAATTTGGAAAAAATTTTTCATCCTTAGTCAAAGTTGGTTGTAAAAGCCAAAAGTTTGCTTTGCTTTGTTTAAAGTATTCGTTATGTACTTAACTTAATTCTAGTTGGATTCTCTTGGAATTTCTTTTTTTTTTGTTTGGTTTTTATCATTTACATTTAATAGTAATAATTATATGCTTGTAATATCTTCCTTCTCCCTCTCACTGTTCTCCTTCACTCCTTCTTTTCATGCGCTTCGCTTGATAAACTGCGTAGTTTTTGGGCTTTAGTTTTTTAATCTTTAAAAACTTTTCAAGTGGACGTTCGCTTAATTTGCATATCCGTATCCGCTTCGTTTCGGGGGCTATTCAAAAATGCTTTGCTTAAATTTAGTTTAATCATTATTATACTCGTATGTAAGTATGTATGTATAGTAAATATATAAAATTTTGTGTCTAAATTCAGTTGTTTTTAGGAGTTTTTTTTCAGTATCTTTTTGGCAAGTAAAACAAATTACGGCCTGAAACGTAAAAACTCTCCGGAATGGTTCCGAAAGTATCATCAAAACTTGTTTCACTTGTTGCTTTTATAACTTTGGAATTGTTTTCCATTTTGTTTCCTTTTTCGTTTTTTTTTTCATTTGTTTCTTTTTTTGTTTTGGGTGGGGCTTACGTTTATCATATGCTATATAACAATTGTCCAGAACCTTCTATGCCAACATAAAAACATTGTTGTCAAATATTTCGATTTGTTTTTGGTTTTCTTTCTTTTTTGTTTTAGGTCTGTGTTGATTTCGCTTACTGTAAGTAGAACCGGTCTCTTGTATCTTCTGATAAGGCAACTGCATTTTGTTACTGATTTTGTCATATGTGTTTTTGTTTCTAAGTGTTTCTGTGTGTGTGTGCGAGTGTGTGATTTATTGTTGTTGTTGTTTGTTTGTTTCATTCGATTTTTGAGTTTTTACAAAGTGATCTTTGCTTTTTTTCGTTATGGTTTTGGGTAACTGCATTTTGAGATTGTTTTGTAATTTTGTGGCTGAAGTGTGGTTTCAAAACTCTATTTCAACTGAGGGTGCGGCAAGTCTCTCTCTATCAAGTTCTCGTAAAGCATATCATAAGCAGCCAAAATTGAATTTTTCATCATTATTTTTGTTTGACTCCTAAAAACAACGAAACGTTTTAGTATTTCTTTTTGCTGTGCCTTAAATGTTACTTTTTAATTGGAAATTTCGTTTATCAATATAGTACTAGACATTCTTTTTCTTTTGGGTATTCCCTTTCTCCCGCTCTCTCTCTCTCTCTTTCTTGCTTTCCATAGGGATTATAATTTTGAATTTGTATTTGTTATTTTGTTTTCATTTGCCATCAAATATGTTTTGCAATCTTAAGTTGAAGGGAAATTATTAAGTGCTCAATTTTGTGGCCTAAATTTAATGCAGTTTACAATGCGCATTACGTCATCTTCCATTAGTATTTTGTTTGTTTTTTAAGTTTGCGTGAATTACGCATGTTTGCGGCATGTTGTTGTTGCCTATCAAAAAATAATAGTTCCCCTTTTAAAGTGGGCTATAACATGTTTAATGAAAATAAAACAAATAAAGGTTTTCATTGTAAAATGTTTCTTTGTTTAATGAAATTGGAAGTAATCAGAAATCAGAAATAAACTTAACTTTTAAGGGTATGAAAAACACAATCAGAAACTAAATCGTAAATAACTCGTATATGGAACAATAATAATCAAGTGAAAACTATAATATCATAAAGCAACGAAGAAGAAGTTATAAACGAGATATCTAAACTAACTGTTTGGCCTCCATTCGATAATGGATTAATGGATCTTTCGCTTTTTGCCGCCACGTTTCTTTCCCTTGCCCCGTGACTTGACCAATTTACGTTTTTTACTAGATCCATCCCCACGTTGCGTTGACTCGCGTCGAATCTCGCCGAGAATTTCATCACCAAGAGTGCCTGCACAATGGAAACATTTGATATATTAGTATTGGTAGCTTGTAGAACTGATTGCGAACTTACCCAAGGTGGTGAGCTTGCGCTGACGATGCTTCTCTGCTTTGGTCACTGGCAGACGCACCAGGTAGTTCTCCTCGTACTCCTGCTTCTCCTTCTGCTCCAGCGAGAGCTGCTGCTGGGCACGCGAGCCCGATGAGATCTCAGTGGGCGCATCCAAGTATTCTTCCTTCAGATCTTGCAACATAGATGAACTAAAACGGCACAAGAGAGGAAGTTAAGCTGGGAATTCAATGTGTAGAAGTAACCTCTGTTTCAACTTACGTGATGGCCCTCTTCTTAGCCCGATCCAGAGCTTTCTTTTCCTTATCTGCATCGCGCTCATCGCCGTCATAGTAGACGGGCTTGATGCGTGGCGGCACATAGACACCCGATTTGCCTGCTGTGGCTGCCTTCCTCGGCTTTTTCGCAGCTCCAGCCTCATCATCCTCTTCATCCTCATCGCTGTCGCTGTCGCCCTCCTGCTCATCGTTGTCATGCTCATCGCCAGCTCCAGCTGCAGTAAGCATATCCTCCGGATTCGGCTTATATAGTATGGGATCTGTGCTGCTCGACACGCCTGTAGTTGCTGTCTTCACCAGTTTGTCAATCTGATAGCGTAGCTTGTGGTCAATTGGTCGTATCTTCTCCAGCACAGTGCGTATCTCAATCAAACGTTCAATTGAAGGATCTCCCTCGATGGTCTCTCCAGAGCATTTACGCAGCACTACATATGTCAGATTGATCAAGTAGTCGAGCAGCATGTGATACTTGACCTCCAGAAAACTCAGGCCATACTCTGTGCTCAGCTCGCCGCGCTTGACGCGCTGCAACATACCCTCGACAAGGTCTGTCACCTGCTTCACATTGCTGTTCATCTCGCCCAGCAGCTGAATGGCCTGCGGTATATCCTGCTGACCCTGCACCTCACAGTCATAATCAAGTGCCTGCAAGGACAAGAAGTAGTTTGTTTAATGGGTGATTACAAAATATATATGAATATTTTAAAATATGTTTTAAAATTCCTATAATTAGTGTTAATTCTTGACTTTCATATGGTAGTAAAGATACTGTTAGGGGTAGTTTAACAGTCGATTGTAGTTTAATCAGTAATAGACTGTTAACAGTTCAATGATAACATATGTTAACATCACAGTACATATATGAGAGGAAAATGCAGTATAACATCGACTATAGTTTAACAAATAATAGGGAGTTAACAGTTCGTAGATAACATTTGTTAACTATACAGTATGTTGGGAGAAACACTTGAATAGAGAAACAAGACAAGGAACTGTTTAATAAGGAACTGTAATAAGGAAATGTATATTTTATAAGTCGACTAAATGTTATATTAAATCTAAATCTTAAGACAGTAACCTGAATTTATGGCATATTATTTAATTTGACTATGAAAACTGGACTGTAAAATACTTTTTCAAGTAAAGTTTTTCAGCATTAATCAAATGCTTTGTAGAATGTTACTATTCACTTAGGTATTTCTAGTATTTTTACCAATTTCAACGTATATTTATTTTAAATTTCAATATCTTTCTGTTTCGTATGTCTTAACTTTTTGTTTCTTTGATGCCTGCTAAAGGTGTCTTACCTGCACCTTAACGAGTCTCATTTTCAGCTAAGCTTGGCAACAATTGCAACTAAGCTCATCAATCCATTGCTCTTGTTGCAGCTTAGCTCGCACACCCAGAGTTTATTTACCGATATATATATAATTATAAATATATTCAATGGTCGTCGCAACTTCCACATTTGTTATATATCGCATATACCATAGATAGGCCTCTCCAGCGACCCCAACTAATTAAGCTGCCATTTCGACGTCAGCCAATGGACGACACCTATTGGCGCCTGTATACATACATATATAGCATGCATATAGACCCCAGGCTGTCTCGCTTGCACGCACACACACACACACGCTGTCTCCTTCTATATATTGTTATAATATTGGCCATCATCATCGTCATATTTAACAAATTCGCTGCACAGGAAATTAAATTTGCTACGCAAATACATGAAACGAATAAGTTGTTTAGTATATGAAATGCCATA
Source organism: Zaprionus davidi (assembly GCA_018903715.1). NCBI lineage: Eukaryota > Metazoa > Arthropoda > Insecta > Diptera > Drosophilidae > Zaprionus > Zaprionus davidi. The sequence continues at coordinate 9,082,934 of JAEIGL010000006.1, forward strand.
AACAGAGTGCACTCTCTATATCTCTCCCTCCTTCTCTCACTCCGTACCAGACAGGCCATATGTGCCGCCTCTGCCTATCTGTGGTGCATGCTGCGCTTCTGTCTGTCCCCCTCTTACTCTTTCCCAGCGTCTGTCGCGTATCTCTCTGTGTGTGTGTGTGTGTGTGAGTGTGTGCGCGCGGCACCGCACAACTCATTTGCATATTTTATTGGTTGCCATTTAATTATTTGCATTTAACTGAATTTTTGGCCACGGCCGGCACCAGTCGCGCCTCCCCCAACCCCATAGGCCACACCCCCCTAGTGGCCTCGCCTGGCAATGCAGTCGACTGCCTTTTGACCGCCGCAGCTTATGCTGCATTTATTTTCAATTAATATTAATAAAGCAACGCACAGCGGGGCAAGGCATGGTCGTAGTGGCAAAGGGGTAGGAAGGCAGGTGTTGTGTGTGTCCCGCATACACAAACATATATTTTAGAGATTAATTGCAAATTGCATAAAATAGTTATATATTTTTTTGTCATTTGCTTCTGCACAGTGGTCAAAAAAAAGAATGCAAATTGTTTTTGAAAAATATTGAAATATAATTATGGTTTTATTTATTTATTTTAATTTTTCACTATCATTTTATTTTTGTTTTTTCTGTCCCACTGTGCAACTTTTGCGGCAAATTTTGCAATTTAGAATGCAAATTCCCTAATAATTATTGTGATAACAAATTTTTCGAGTGCTTTTGTTTAGTTTGGTTTCGCCACGTTGAGTTTATACATTTTTGGGGATAAATTTGCATATTATTATTGGCAAATACATTTAATTGCATTTTGTGGACAAACAGAAAGACAGACACGGAATACATAACAAAGTGCCCAGAAAGTGTGATTAAAAGGGGTGAGGAGTAGGGAAGTTCGCTATAATTGAACTGTTTGACAGTCTGGCGCAATGAAATTTCAAATTTGAAATGCAAAGAAAAAAGGAATCGCATTTGATCTGCATGAAAAAGGCAAACCAGCACACAAAATTGTCCGACATTTTGTTATTTCAATTAAAAATCCCTCTAATTGAATTGCAGACTTCGTTTAAATATTCATGACCATTTCAATGGAATTTTCATATTTTAAAATGTTGCACAAAGTTAATTAGAATTCTACTAAATCTATACTCAATTTCTGCGGGAACTTAATCAGTATATCAACTATTTTCACAATAATATAAGTGTAAAATTTATCAACTTAAATTTTGATTTATTATATTATATTGAAGAAACACATATAGCAAATTTTCTTTTGAATATATAGTACAAAGATACTGGACAAATGGAGGATGTACAATATTAGATACACACACACACCAGTATTATAAAGATCAATAAGTTTTATAAATATAATCGATGTACTATGTAAAAATTAGACACAGTTGATTCGACTGCCCTTAGTTAACGTTAAAATAATAAATAAATATATTTAAAAACACATGTGAATAGATTTTCTCAATATTATTGGTTAGAGTATATTGTATTTTTATGAATATATATGATTAATTAAGATCAATATATAGTACTGCATACATTTCTATATGACTTTAATATTTGTACAATTCATGTGAATAACAGATTTGAATGCTGACACCCAAGAACTAATGAATACAGCAAGAAATCACCATTAACTTTACACAGAGAGGGATCAACAATTTCACTATGCATAGCACGGTTGTCAGGCTATTGAGGCGTTATAAGCCTGGCCTCATATGAGTTTCCAATTAAGCACGCTGACACGCACTTAACTTGCCTGGCGTTAAGTGTGGGCTGATGGAAGTGGCTCAGGGGCGTAGAAGGCGGTTGGAGGGAGGGATGAAAAAAACGCGTTAAATAAAATGCGCGCATATTTTAGGAGACAGCCGATGCAAAAGCTGACAGCATGGCAACGGCAATAAACAACAAGGGCAAAGGGAGCAGCAGCAACAGCAGTAACAACGATCACAATAACGACAAAATACACACACATACATGCACACACACACACAAACACACACACATGTTGGCACTGTGTGGCAAGTGCCCCAAAACAAAACCGCAATAGCTCCGCCTGCATGCGTATAACGATGCTCGATTATAAATGTTGACTCGCTACAGCAACAACAACAACAACAACAATTGTACATAAAGCTGCCAAAGGCAATTTACAACAAAATGGCAAACTAACCGACCCACCAACACACACACACAAACACATACACAGCCAATCACGCCCATTCCCCTCCTCTTATGGGGCTGGCCAAATCATTTAAAATTCGTGGGGTTTTTGTTTAATTTTCGAATGCAACTGCAGCAGCAACAACTACAACAACAACAAAATACGGTTGTTGTTGTTCTTATTTCGTTGTCGCTGCATTTGCATTAACCGTTATTTGGCAATGCATTTTATGTGCAACAAACCCACCCACCTCCCTCTCTCAGTGTCACACTCTGATTGCGCTCCTGCTGCTGCTGTTCCTGTTGTAGCCTGAAAGTATGCAAGGTTTTTCGTTGCGTTCGCGCGCATGTATAACACAAACTGCATATTCGCTGTCTCTTTCGCTGCGCGTGTATGTTTTTTCTCGCTTCACATTTGAATAAAATATAAATTGCAATTTTTGTTTGTCTGTCGCGCAGGTTATGATAACTTTTCCGCCTCCTACTTCACTGTGCCCAAAATTTAATGACAGCCACGCCCACCAAACGCTGCGGTTGCCCACATGTTCACATAAAATAGCTGCGGCTGCGTGTATTATCGCTAATTTTTTATCCACCCTGATTTTCTTTGGGCATTAACAACGAGAACAACAAAACACGCGATTGTCACGCGATAATTGCGAAAAATGCATTGCATATTTATGGGCGTTGCATTTAGAATAAAGAGTGCACTTTATGCATTATAAATATCTATGAATATGTCTCTATGTTATCAAAAGTATCACATTATTATACAATAACAGAAGGTGATGTTGAAAATTGCATGATATTCAAAGAGGTTATAAGGTTTTACATTGCAATACATTTTGAAGACTTCTTAATATAAGATGAATGGTTACTTTGTAAACCAACTAAAGATTTGCCAAAATATTATATTTTAATACAATATGTTTCATGCAATCTACAATCTCTACTACACTACAGGCTTAGCAACGATTTAGATGCAATAAATATAATTGAAGAAATAAAATCTAAATTGAGTTGATTTGATCGAGATTTTTGATTGCCTGATTTGCATCGAATATTAACATAGATACAAACTGCGAAATCGCAGTGTTCTAATAGATAAATTAAACATGTACTTAGATTAGTTTTATGTGTTAATAAGGCGCTCAATGTAAGAACCCAAAACTTTGAAGAGAGACTTTATCTTTTTAAAGATGTTTATTTCTGGCAAATATACCTAAGCTGCAGCTCAAAACTTTACTGAAGAATGTAGCATAAGGAAGAATTAATCCTTTTTAAATTTCCCTATAATCTATTTGTATCTCGTTTACAAAACCTTTTGCTCGTCAAACTCTTGAGTTCTGCGTAAGTTAAAGTGTTTGTATGTCACAAAATTTGAGCGGATCTTCCAGCTGCCAAAGTAAATGGGAACTGTGACTGGCTAAACATACACTCCGATTCAGGATTAGCTTTAGTTGACTGACATAAAGCACGGCACATCAAAGCATTCAGTCAATCGCCCCCTAGCAACCTGAACGGTACCCAAAAGGGACCACTTGTTTCAATTATAAAACTACAAGTTGTGCGCTATGTGAGGCTGCTGCAGACTGCAGTTGACCTGCTCCGCCTCTTCCACACCCGAGGGAGGCATATTGAAACCACAGCAATCGCTGTGAACTAGCCAAGTAGAGGGAAGATGGGGGGCAGGAAATCGAGGATGAGTGGGGGGAAACATCTACGCGGCGCCCATTAGAAATCGATTGACATAACTCAAAAATTGTGCAAATTAACGTAAAACCAGCGAACCAACGACAACATAGGCGGGCAGGCTAAGGGGTAGTAGAAGAAGGATGGTGGAGAGTGGAGGCGGGGGGGGGGGGGCGTCAGGTTAGCCCGACAGCCTGTAAATAACGAGGCAACATTCCGCTGCAGCGTCCGAAATATGACCTGGCAAAGGGGCTGAGCTCGGCGGCGTTGCATGCATATGCGAGAGTGGTTGCCTGTGTATGTGTGTGTGTGTGTGTGTGTGCGTGAGAGTGTGCGTGAGGGAAGTGTGCAGTGGTAGTGGAAGGCAGACGAGGTAGGGGGCGGTTAACAACGTGAACGACAATGTTTGGCGGCCGCGTCGTCGTTCAGCGCCTGATGAAGAAATACGCGCGACTGTTGCAAACCGCAGTCAGACCAGCCCTGTACCACCTTCTGTCCCTCCCGTCCCCCCACGCCTTTCTATCTACTCCGCACGCCCGCTTTGGCCAGCCGCACTCAAATTTATGCAGCGCTTCGTGGAACGTGTCGTGTCTTCTGCTTGCACCACTAGTTGTTCCCCGTTCCCCTCGTATTGTTGCTCATGTTGCATTGCCAATAACCGAAATATTGATTAGACTTTATAGGCACAATGCATCGCACCAACATAGCAACAATAACAGCAACAACACTAGAACAGCAACTACAACAAGCATGCGAGCTCGTTAACAAACGACGACAAACCACAGCGCAAAACTTGCAGAAATTTTGAATATTCTATCAAGCAATTTCTTCTTGAATTCGCCAAGAAATTGTCGCACATTTATTGCTTTATTGTTTTGAGTTAAATCTTCTATTGTTATAATTAATCTATATTTTAAAAATTTTTTAATTTAACATGATATATCTGTCTGTTATCTTGATTGAGGTTTCAAAAAAAATTCATTATTTATTACACAAATTTTCAAAATTTCAGCTGCATTCACAAATAAAATTTAAATATTAATTTCCAATTTTACGCGCATTCATTTTATACTCCTCCCCTCATTGCATATTCTATACTAAGCCTCAAAAAGTAATTAGTTTGGGTTTGGCAAAATGCAGGTGATTTTGCAATTCGAAACACTCTCTTTCGGGCAGGCGACAGACACCTCCCATACAATAACACCTACCATAATTATAGCTCTTCTGCTGCGGTTGCAGCTGACAGAAATTGTTGACATTTGGCGCTGTTTATGTCATATTATTTTGTTGTATTTGCCGCTTTTCGGCGGAGTAACCACGGTGATGCAAGGCAAGTGGAGGCGGAGTTCAGGGGAGCATACGAAAGGGGATTGCCTAGTGGTATTTTTAGGTGCGCACTGAACGGAAATGAAACTTTTGCGGTCGCGCAAAATGCAAATGCACGAACATTACCAACCACACACATACACAGGACATGCGGGGGCACACAGACACACACACATAGAGAGGTATGTGCAAGTGTTATTTATATATCGCATATATGCGCATATATATGTAGAAATACAATACATAATGCCTTATGTAGAGGAACTGCAAATATAATTGCATATTTCATGCAGCATTGCACAGAACAAACATCGCAATTGGCATTTGCCAATTTTCAATTCAGCGCGCGCTGCTTTTTTCTCTCTCTCCCGAAAAATTCAAATACCGCCTGCTAGCCTCCCCCCTTCTGTCCCCTTCCCATTTAAAGAACAATTCGAAACGACCAGCCATTATTTATTTAAATAATTGGCTTACCATAAAAAATAATTATAAAATACCAAACTCGTTGGGGCAGACAAAAGAGCATATCGAATGTGGTTGGAGTGGGAGGGAGGAGGGACAAGGGGAGTTTTAGAGTTTGCTGGAGCTGGGGGATTGGCGGCTTTTGAATAAATGAATAGCGAATGCGGCATATTGAGGGATTAGAACCGCAGTTCTGTTCAAATAGGCACTAGAACAAATGTCTGGCCGGGACAAGAAAGAGAGAGGGTGAGAGAGAGGGAGAGAAAAAAATAGCAAACGATTGTTACCAGAATATTAAGCTAGATGCAGACTATGGTTTTATCTAAATGTTCTCGATGCCCCGACTGACAGATTAAAATAAATAAAACCATTTTATGAACGTTTTTTTTGGTGAGGTTTTTAGAAATTTAAATTTATGCTCAATACGATATGCATTGATTGGATTATTCCGTATATATCTACAAATATTGTATATCTTATTTTTAAAATATTTAAATACTGTCTTAAACATCTCAAGTTACTTTAGTTTCATTCAAGAAAAGAACATACTCAAAATCTTTATAAATCTTCCAAATTCTGGAATATTGAATTCTTGTGAATATCATCTTTATCTTTAGTTTCAAGTAATATAGAATTAAGAATTCAATATATAACTATTTAACTATAAGAATTCAATATATAACTATCATGGAACATGTTATTTATTATTATCAAATTAGTTTATATTTAATTTGTAAATTTATAAGAAAATTGTTTTTAAATCTGCTCAAATTGTATATAAAAAAAATCGAAATTGATTCAAAGAATTCTTCATCGAAACATGAATTTAAAAATCAAATTATTCACAAAAACTAATCTAATATTTTGTCGATCCATAACGAACTTCGCTCAGATGTCACACCCTCACGTGCTTCTCCCTGCTTTCCTCATTCTTCTTTTCTCTTCGCTGTTGTTGCTGTTTCCGCTGTGCCGTTGATGGGCGGACAAACAAATGGACAAGTTGAGCAAACATATAGAAACAAGTGCATAGCAGACCAAACACATGAAACAAGGAGTAAAGAGTGGGGCATAAAACGCCGGAAAAAATGCCAAGTTATGCGAAAAAGAGATATGAAGAGAAACGTGAAAAAAACTCAACATGGGAAAAATGACAAGACGAATTCGTCGGCAGCAGATACAATGACAGAACGACAGTTATTCAGTTAGATACACACACACACACTCTCGCATTCGCATTGCAATGGTTTATACATATAGCAAAGGTTTGGAGCGAAGTCGCGCATACGCCGCATTGCCGGTCAGAGGCAAAACATTTTTTCATTCCTGCCCTCATGCCTCTCTCTTTGCCTCCTGTTTCATTTATTCCGCTACAAAGCTGCCAACAACAAGAAAAACAAGGCAAAGAACAACAAACAAAGTGTCAAAGCGACGCACATATTTGTAGGCGTCAACGGGTGTCGCTTTTGTAAAAGCAATTTTCATTAACAAAGGGGGCGTGGTCGACTGGTGGGCGTCAACGGGTTAAGGACGTGTGAATACAAATGAAAAGAGCAAGCGAATGTGACGAATCAGAGCGAAAAAAAAAAACAAAACGAACGGCGAGTGTCTGTCATTAAGTGGAAGGACCTAAAGTAATCTCATAAGTAAATTGAATAAAACGGAAAGTGACGTATTTTAATGGACTTTGCTGTTTCGTTTTTTTTTTATTCTTTTGCATTTCGTTTTGCAGCATCCCCAAACGGTTTATTTATTGATTTGATTAACCGATGATTTATTGTATAAGCAAGTTAGGGAATGGATAGAAAGAAGGGAAGGCAGACGGTATAAGGCATATTAAAGTGTCTGTTCCGTTAAAGAGAGAGTTTCAGTGCTATGGAATTTCATTTTATGAACTATTGAATACATTAGTAAATTTATTGCAAAAGAATTAATGAATTTACTTTTGTATTTTATGCATGTAAAACTTGATTATATTCTAGAAAATTACATTTACAATACCTAAAATAAATCTTCATTATTTATTTAACTCTTTTTCCCCTTTTTATCTTTCCTTTTCCTCTTTTTATGCAACTTAATTTATACAATAATTATATTCACTATTTTTTGTCAATTATAAAATAATTGCGACATGTTTTCCTATAGACAGTAAATTGGAAATTCAAGTTTTTTTTTGATTACCTTTTTATTAAACACATTTTTTTTGACTATCTACACAGGCATTTTGTCATTAATTAAACCATAATTTATGATAATGTTTTTGTGTTTTATTTACTTTGAATTATTAAAATGTTTGTCAATCCATGTATGCAGTACCTCCCATTACATTCTTTTTAATCGATTTAATTAAATGATTATTTATTATTATAATATTTGTTGATTATTATCGTTTTATGAACTTTTATTTACACGTTGTAGAGTCTTTTCCAGAGCCAATCAATTTATCTGTCGAATATAAAAAACTACCATATTCCCTCTCTATTTACCAAGTTTATTCTGTCTACATCTCTCTTCACATTCCTCTCTGTCTTTCCAATTTTTTGTCCATTTTTTACTGTGGTGCCCATTTTTTGCCAGCGCATTGCAGCCATTTTTAATACGCTGACACTTGCACAAATATTTACAGTTGCGTTGCTCTTCTTTTGTTTTCCGCTCTTGTTTATTCTGCTTGCATTTTTATGTATCATATTTATTGGTGTTTTTTTTTTGTAGATTTTATCCATCGACTTCTCTCTCTGGAAGTCGTGGGAATATTTTAGATATTTTGAATAAAAGCTTTTTTAACATTCCTTTTTTAAAATAAAATAGTTTGTTGTTTGACTAGAAATTATTTAATTTTGAAGACTGTAGAAAACAGAAATAATGTCGAAACATGTCTTAGTCGTTAGTTATATTGATTATAATACAATAGCGTATGGCATTACAAAATATAATACTGAACTAATATTTATTTAAACAAGTTGCAAAGAACAATATTAAAGTTGTTCCGTGCTCGGGATTGAAAATTAAAAATTTCCGCAATAGGTTTTCTTCTTCGATACGAATTGTGTTGAAATGACAGAAAAACTCATCAAATCTGCAGACAGTTCCATATGGAATCCATTTCTTCCGTTTTCATATGTCAGACTTCAGTTATATTTAAAAATGCAAGCGGACCACGCACACAAACGCACAGTCACACACACATGGAGAACACAAAAAAGGTAAAGAAAAAACAAATGAAGAGCAGCAAAAAAATCAGATATACAACACTCATATACCCCTTGAAAAATATACGAACAAAAAAAGAAATCATATATGAAATGGCAAAACAGAATTGTGGAGAGTGGAGAGTAGAAAAACAACATCGGTATGAAATATTGCCAATCAGAAATGAAACCGAAAATAAATCGATTGTTTCAACAAACGCATAGAGTGAGTGAGAGAGAGATAGAGAGAGAAGGAGAGAGAGAGAGAGAGCTGAAAAACACGAGTCACGGCGACAGAGTTGCAGCCAAAATAACAAGAGCAACAACATCGTAGCAAGGATAACGAGAACGAGGACATGCGGCGACTACGTTGTGGAGTGAAAGAGCCAGCAGCTGCTTTTGACCGGGCTCCGATCCCTGCCTGGTCGGGGACGCGGTGCTGAACTCCAGTTCGGCTCAGTTCGCCAAAATTTTGCGTTACGCGAAAAAAGGCCAACGATGCGGGAACCGGCGGCAATTGGTGAGCAGGGGGTGGCTCGTTGCACGCTGAGTGATTGCTGCGTCTGTGTGGGTGCAAATTGAAACAGAGTTGAGAGCTGAGCCTAGGCTGAACTGACCAGGCCACCAGAGAGAGGTGGCTGGAAGGGTATGCAGTGAGAGGCAGGCTAGAGAGGCCTCTGTTCGGCCTCGTCGTGTCGCACTGTCGCTGCTGGCCAGCCTCGCGGGCACAACAAGCGCGCTGAGTGGTTAAGTGGGGTAGGAGGGAGAGAGAGAAGCAGTGGAGAAAGGAGAATGGAGACAGAGCAAAAGCAAAGAGAAAGAGATAGAGAAAGAGAGAGAGAGAGGGAGGCGAGGGAGCTTCGTACACGTTGCATTTGCATGTGCGGGGCATAATTGGACAGCACCCAATGTGTGTGTCGCTGGTCGAGTGTGCCTGTGTCTGTATGAGTGTGTGCAGCAGCAGGAGAATCTCCGGCAGTCGCATTGAATGGCAGCTACAATTCCGTTCTTTTTTTCCTGTGCCTTTTTTCATATGCCTGCGCCGTGTGGAGGCCTTTGCATATTGATGACGATGATGACGATGATGTTGCTATCTCTCCACCTCTCTCTACCTATCTCCTTCTCTCTCCCTCTTTGTCGTTGTCCCCCACTATGTATCGCTCTCACTCTTTCTTTTCGCCTTTCAAGCCTTCCACTTGTCCCCCCTCCTGTTAGTTATTGTTAAGCCTTGGCCAGGCTCAGCCAAAGGTGCCATGAGAAATGTGTTTGCCAATGATGTGGACCTGTAGATGGTGCTTTAAAGTGCACCTCACGGAACTGGGACACATCGTTGAAACAATGGAGCTCAGCTTTAAACAAGGGCAGTCTATATACCATACATACGTATACCATAGTCAAGAGTATGTGTTCATAGCTGCTTTATTCAATTAATGTTATGCAGATAAAGCGCTTAGGTTTATAATGATATGTATAGTTACTGATCAAGGAAACATTAGATAAATGTACATACTATAATTGACATAATTTCTGTATTTAGAACATGCAATTATTCTATAAGTTTCAATTTAACATTTTACCATTAAATTTCAAGCAATAAAGGGCAACTTTGATAAACTTCATCAATTTGATAGTTGAAATCAATAAAAACAAACACGAAAGAATGTGTTCGGTACCCAACTTAACAAAAAGATTTCTTAAATATATGATTTGGTAGCGCCAGCTATGATAGTCTCTGATCTCTAGGTTTTCTAACGGACATGAATATATTGAACTGGCGGTTGATGCTGATTAAGAATACAAATAGTTTGTGGGGACTGCCACTTGCTTTTCTACCTGTCACAAACATTTTCAGTTGGCACAAAGTTATAATACCTTTCTACTAATATCATTTGCATAAATATCAAACATTAAACCTTTGAAAAGATTATAAAATAATGTTTAATATTGTTTGTTCTCTCTTAAAGTATATTCTCACTCTTCCAGTTAGTCCCTCTCTCTCTTTAGTGACAGGAAAAACAGTTTTTCCATCAACTATGTTAGTTTCCTGCATATACCAGTTCCCTCTATATTTTTATTGCGCCCATCTATCGCATTGCTGTTGTTTTGCCATTTCTCCCGTCCGTTATATAATCCAAATGAAGTGGCCATCAGATTCAGTTGCCATTTTCCATTCACATATATAGCGCGACTCTTCACCTTCACCTGCCCGCCATGTTCACCACAGTCATTGGCCTCCATTGTGTGCCCCATTCCAGAAGCTATAAACTCCATTGCGCGATGCTATCTGCAGATCTGTGCAGAGGGCCCAACCCAACCTGGACTATACTATACTATTTTATGTCTGAATATCTCTCGCTCTGACCGACCCATTGGACTCTTCTATACCTCCATACATTTCATTTTCTATGGGTGTGTCCGTGTTTGCCGTATTCGAAAAATTATTTATAAAATACACATGGAACACAATTCTATATACAATAAATGCAGAAATGAAAAACCTGCAGAAACAACAATATAGAGGGTGGTACAGCAGGTAAAGCGAGGAGGCGGGGAAGGTGGCATCACATAAATTTACGTGCCAATAAAATAAACAAGCGTCGAGTTTTTGGTGACTCGCCAGTTGAAATGCCAAACAACGAGGCAGGCAGGACACATAGATGAGGGCTCTGAAATGCGATTGGGATCGAGGACGGGAACGGCGAAGGAGGCGGAGTAGGCGGCACAGGAAGAGCCAGCGACAGACAGACTCACATACAGTCACACACAGAGTCGCACACACTCGAGTACTTCATGCATGCATAAATCGCGCGAATTTTTCACGTTGGCCGCGTTGATTGTATGGCAAAAATAACCGCGTTTGGTGGCTGTTTGTTGTTGTTACAGTCGAGGGCAGAGAGAGAGAGCAGGGAAGGAGGGAAAGGAGGTGTCTGCTCTGTACTAGAGTGAGTCGGGGCAGCAGCAGCCAGCACAGACACATTGTCACAAGAGCAACAGCAACGACGACGCGCATTTTATATAAATTTTAAATACAATTTGCTATTGAGCCTCCCCGCGAAAAACAACAACAACAGAAAAGAAAGGCAACACGACCGAACAACGAGGACAACAACGAACGCGAACGAAAGTCAGAGACAGCAGAGTCGCATTTCCTGCTCTCTCTCTCTCTCTTGGGAGGAGGAAGGGGAAACGGGGCACGAGTTAGACGGCGAAACAACTGTCGAGTAATTGGATATGTGAATTGTTTTTAGATACCAAATGTATTCATTGTTCCTGCTCTGGACAACGCCAACATATACCAAGCATACATACTACAATATATACTATGTAAATTCGCGTTATATTACACATATTATTAACTATTTATAAGGAAAATTTTAATACAAGTATTTTATTTGTTTAACTGATGACATTTTATGAAGGTTTTGTGCACTTTAGTTACTCTCAACTGCAGTTGTGAATATCGAATTCTCTTTGTACCTAAATAGCACATTATTGTCTTGATCTGTATTTTATAAGCTAGAATAGCATAACCTTAACGAAATAGGCAATATTTCTCTAATATTTTGTGCCAACATACATATATTTATTTCCTTGTTCCAATTTATTTGAGCATAAATTACCAACTTGCTGCTTACAACCTCCAAATTCAACTCAACTTACTCCTTGAAGCAGCAATTTGTGGTTTCTGTTCTCCTTATCACATATGCGCCATTACACAAAGTACTACTAAACACCTAATGAATTCTCATCACATAAAACCGACTGCATTTTACCCACTGGACTTGGGCAATCAATCAACAGTTAACCCTCTTCACGGCACCACACAGACATCTGCAACGCGTTAAGTGTCTGGCAAATCCACTCAGGCAAGTCAAGTCAGTCTAAGCCTGCTTCATGAACTGACCAGTTCCACAGACCTTAACCCCCTTCTACCTACCCAGTCCAGCGAGAGACATGCGTCTAATCTATTAAAACCCACATGAGCGAAATTAACCAAAAACGGGACTGACAACAATGCTATGTGAGAACCCTTAGTTGGGACAGGGGATTCCCCAACTTGTTATTTAGTTGAGTGATGAATGCATTTACGTATTCGCATTATGCTTAGCGAATGGAAAAGAATAAAGCAAAGGACCGTACACGCCTCGATGAGAGCCGCAGATAAATTTCATAAATTAAATAGTCCCCGGATCCCAGTAGCGTTACCGGGACTGGGCATATTACCGTAAAATTGCAGACAACCCTTCGCTGTGGCAGCGACAGAAATCTCATTACAATTTCAACGCGATCAGACAAAGCAGCTCGAGGAAGAGCAAGCAAGAAAGAAGAAGGAGATAGAGGAGATGAAGAAGTAGAAACAGCGGAAACCCCGTTGATGAAATGGATTTTTATCCCAAAACAGGACACAGTGAAAAAGCAACAGAATGACAGGCAGAGGAAGAGCGGGAGAGAGAGAGAGACAGCGAGAGAAAGAGTGTGTGGAGAATTATGACAGCGAAGAGCAGGAAAACCCGTAGCAAAAACGTCAACAGTATAAAAAAAGCTGCAAAAATAAAATCACAACATCAGCAAAAGTGGAACCCTAACCCCAAATGCTGTGCCTGCCTCTTTCCTTTTTCTTCCTCTCTTCTTCCCCTCCACCACCATCTATTCTCTCGTCCGTCAACGGTCCACAGCGCGTAAAAAATGCAAATCCCAAGTCAAAGCTTAGCGCCGTCGCTCTGCACGTGGCAACCTGGCTACCCCTTTCCCCCCACGACCCCTTCCTGCTGCCCCTCCCCGCACACACATCAGGCATGCATATATGAGTGATGGTAGATGGAGAAGAGTAGCACACAAAAAAAAAGGAAAAACAAAAAATGCTACGCAGGAATGGAATTTGAAAACGTATGTCCCGGCATAATGCAACGAGCCCCGGCCGAGGAACCAGTTGGCCCGGTCAGTTGTGCCCCGCGAGAGGGCAGTGGGAGGGGGGGGGGGGAAGGGAGCGTGAAGCGGTCTTGGGGGCAAGTGGGGGAGGTAAATTCAATAAAAACCTCGAGATAGACACGAGTCTGTTGGAAAAAATGCTGCTGCAATTGGGGTTTGAGTTGGATTGTGGCTCCATGTGTATATGTATGTGTGTGTGCGGGTGTATGTATGTGTGTGTGTCGATTGCATAGCGCCAACGGATCAATGACGAAAGTGCGTTGAAGTGTAGTGCAAACAATGGCAAAAAGGCATAAGCAAATGGATATACATATGTGGAACATATTTGAAATCTGTATAACACTCGTACTGGTACTCGTACTTCCTCTTCCCCTTGCCCCTGTTCTAGGTATACCTATTCCAATTTCTATTCGCATTCACTTAGTGCCCCCTCCCTCGGTTTTTCGTGAAAATATTCGCATGAATGCGTCCAGTGTTGGGAAAATGCTCAAATTTTGAGTTATCTAAAAGGATTTCACGAGGTATCCCATTAAGGGAGAAAGAGTTGTATTTGTACAGCTAATGCCTGAATACTAAAGTCGGTTGGGGTATGTATACATCGAATACTCTAAAAGTAGCAGCTCAAACTCAAGTTTTATATTGTGTAAAACGAGATTGGTACACCCCAAAATATTCACAACAAAATATTCATACCAGAGCAAATGAATAATGAAATATAGATTTAGTGCAATATATATTATACATGAATGCATAAGACATTGTAACTATGAAGGAATATAGTGCAAAAATATATTAAACTAGTATGACAACTTATATAGAGGACTTTCCTATTCTTTTCTGACATTGATAAAGAATTGATATTTTAGTATTTTCTGTAAAATTGTGTAAAGAAAGATCACTAACAAAGCTGTGAAAGTATTTTGAATTTTTCATTTATAAAAAATATTTCCTTTAGATAATACTCACTATCTAAAATGTGTATACTTATTAAACTGTAAGATATTTCTATAAATTGTCTAATTTTTTACATTTTATATTTGTTAAACAATTTTCTAGTACTTCCTTTTCCCACAAACCATCTACACACATGAGTGCACACATATACACATACACACCTATAATTTGCGTGCATAGCTTGGGTTGGGGGCTGTTCGCATTCATGAAACTGATACCACCTCGACCAGATGTCAGCTTTCATTGCCATTACAGTCTGATTAAAAGACGCTTGTGCTGCCTCGCGTTGTGGGCTGCCTCCAAGTCGAGCACCTGCAGCACGAATGATTCGTGTAGCCACTAAAAACGACAACAGGCACAACAACAGCGTTGCAACCATTAGCCTTAGTGACGGGCAACAGGACGATGTCCCAAAAGTCCCTGAGACCAGCCAGCAGGACTACTAAACAGCCGTCAAAATCATTGCCATTAAGCCGGGAATGGGCAAAGGTAGCAGCACCAGCACCAGCACCAGCAACAGCACCAGCATCAGCAGCAGCAGCAACAATAACAGGGATACCCACAACAACAATAGAAGACGCCGTCGCCGTCGTCTCCTGTCCAACTGCGGTGGTCAACTGTCCGCCTTAACCCGTCAACCACATGGCTAGAGTGGAGCGCGGAAAAAAGAAATCCAAAGTGGGAGTAGGAGCACAAAGATGAGAAGGAGAGGAGGTGGTTCAGCGGAGCGGGGGTGGTGTCCTGGTCACGGCGTTGCCGCAGTTTGAGAGTGCCTGACGCTGGACTCAGCTCAAGTAGCTTGTGTGCCATTTTTAGTATTTTCGTTGTCGTCTCTCGGAGTACTTTTTTTTGCAGTATTTTTTGCGCTTTTCCATTGTGCGACGCGTCGCTTGGACGAGCGAAACTTTGCTCTATTTCCGCCATCGTCTGGTCTGATGTTTTAGCGCTTCGTTAGCGGTGTAGGAGGAGGAAGCAAAGATGCGACGGAGGGGGGGAGTTGAAGTAACGAAGCCGGATCAGATGATGGCCAGCCAGAGAAGCCACCGATTGCAAGTGCGGTTGTCAGTTGCTTTATGCGACTCGCGCGCCATCCGCTGTCCCCAGCTAGCTGTTTCCCCTCCAACACCCCCGACCCGCACTTCCACCTTCTACCATCATCCTTCTCTTTGCCATCCTGTGTGCCTTTGTGCCGGCATTTGCCATGCAAAGCGAAAATGTTGTCGCTGTTTAATGTCAAGCGTTGACTTTTTTCTACCACTTCAAGTGTGACTCTGTGTGTGTGTGCGTGTTTTTTTCCCCCTGGTCAAGCACCATTGTTGATGACCCGCGTAGTTGCCCATCTTCTAGCTTGACCACTTCGCTTGTTTGCCCGGCTAACTGCAGACATTTTCATGCCCAATGCGTATTGGCCATTTCCACGCCCCCTCAATCCACTACAACTCTACCTCCCTCCCTCCCCCGTGGCCGTCTCAGTTGATGCGCTGTCTTGATGGATTTGTCTGGCCAAGTGTCGGTTCGCTGGGCTAACTAAAGTCGGGGAATGCCACAAGGGTCCTTTAAGAGTCGACGACGATGGCGTAAATTGTTGAGTTTAGTTTAAATACCGCGATACAATAGAACTAGTTAAATAGTTGGCAAGTTGGCATTTTTTACGTTAGAAGATTTAACATTTTTAATTGATTTTAAATAAAGTAAAGTATTTCTTATTTATTCGGTTGGTATTAAATGCAGTCTCAATTGGAATTTTTTATAGTGATTACAAGATTTATATAAAAGATTTATTAAGGTTTTTCTGTTTGTGTTTCGTATTTATTGCAATTTATGAGATTTTATATATGAATTTGAAATTATAATTTAGAAGGATATAAAGTTATTGATTTTATTTGTCCACTAAAGTTTAAATAAAATAAATATTGAATATAAATTTTACCATATTTAATATTGCATTATTGTGTTTCGTATTTATTGCAATTTATGAAAATTTATTTATCAATTTAAAAAATTTTATTTAGAAGGATGTAAAGTTATTGAATTTATTACTCAACTAAACTTTAAATAAAATAAATTTTGAATATTAATTTTACCATATTTAATAATGCATTTATTTATTTTTATTTTATTATTTAATTATTTACTAACGAAACAGAACTCGTAACAAAACACAACTAGAATATGTGCTTCCTTTTTCACATTTGCATCAAACTGTTATATACTATAGTGAATTCATAATGAACTTTGATCAAAACAAAACTTGTTTCTTTGTAGATTTTATATTCAAAAAAAATCGATTGATTTTATTTCCGCAATACAAACTGAAACAGTCAGATCTTCCTCTCTCCCTTCCTCACAAAGATTCTGTCATTGTCGATGCACTCAAACTACCGTTATTCGCGAGCAGTCCAATTTCCTATATACGAGCATACAACCCTGCACTGAATTGGAGGGGAGAGAGGTCGAAGTGGCGCCGCGAGCACAGCGAGAAACTCGGTACAAATGACAAGCTCAAATGGCTCAAATGTTTTTGTTTGCAATCATATTATATTTATGCACTGTTTGCATCTCACTCTCTGTGTTTCTCCTTCTTTCTCTGGCTGTGCTACCCGTGATATATACGCTTTCCTACGCTTTTTCCGCTTCTAACTGGGCAAACAAAAGCCACCGTTTCAAGGGGGTTGTGCACGGAATGGAATATTGTGACCACTTTGGCCGTACTAATGCTCGTTTGGGTTAATCAAGGCTCGAGATTTCAAATTTTATTTATCATTTGGGGTTTTTGGTTTTTCTTTTTTTTTTTGCATTTAAATTTTTTGCTGCTTCTTTTTTGTGGGGAGTGTTTGTGATTCCATTTCGTTTATTTTGGTTTATTTGCTTTTGGGGACGAGCCCCTCACACAAATTGCATATTTTGCAACGGGACACTTTTTCCGTTGTATTCTGTAAATGTTTAAATATGTAATATATAGAGAGGTTTACACATATACGTACTGTCATATATATATACGTATATATATCAGCATACAGTCCCCCCCTTGAGCAGAGAGCTTCAACTTTATTATTACATTTTTTATTTTTTGGTTTTTTTTGTTTCATCAGGCGAGGGTTTAAAATCTGTGAGTGTGAGTGTGTGAGTGTCCGTGTGTGTTACGCCCTTTTTTCGGACAGTGCATTTTTAATATAATTTTTGCAGCTCCTGCATACCCCTGACAGCTCCCCTCCCCCATATCTCTTCCCCCTCTGCCCAGCAGCCTCAGCTGCCGCGGCCGCAATTTTTTCAGATTTTTTATTTTTGGTTGCTTTTTATCCATCTTCCTCATCCTCATCATCCCCGCCCACTCCATGCCCACTGGTAGCAACCTTGTTTGCAATGGGCGTGTATGTATTTTTTCCACATACGACATGGCAGAGTCCTGGGGGTTGGTCGCCGCCCATTGGCAACTGTCCGGTTTGCAGGTGGCCTCGCTGCATATGCGAAATGCTCTCAACGCTTTTGTATTTATATCTTCCTCTTCCTTTTCCTCTTCCTCCCCCTCTTCCACAACTCATTCCTCTACAGTTTCTTTTTGTTGCATTCAAGCTGGGTGTGGAGGTTAAGCGGACATTGGGCAGGGGGAGGGAAGTGGGAGTGAGCTGGGTTGCTCGTAATAAGCAGGCGGCATTGTCACGCGTACAACAACAAACGTTGCTTTGGGGAAGGGGACACAAAGGGGGGATGGGGATTGGCAACAAACAGGAAAAATACTTTTTGCCATATAAGCAGAAAGTATTTATAATGAATTTTTATGCTGGGCAGAGTATTGTTTTTTAGTGTTTTTTAATTAATTAAAAATATATTTAAAATTGCATAATATTTTAATTGAAATGGAGTAGGCTAAGAGGGTAAACAGAGACAGGGGGATGCGCCAGTAAACAGACACACACACGCACACAAAGTGAAGGTGGATAAGCCCGTAGATGTAAGTGGCAAGTGGGCAAAAGTCCTTTAATCAGGTAGAGCTCTTGTCTGTGTAATCAACATGGCAATTTGATCCCAAGAAGTGTCTTTTAATTTCAAAAGAATATTTCTACAATTACGAATGAATTACGTAAAAGTTCCATTATTATGAAAAGTGATATAGAGATAGATTTATCTGTGTCAAGTGATTATTAAAACCTTTATATAATAAAATAAATTCTGAGAATGCAGCTAAGAATGAGCAGACTATATCATAACATTAAAAAAAACCAATTATATATATTATTATCATTTAAATGTACAAAGTAATTTACCATCAAAATAAATTAATAATATCATTCAAAACTCGATTGTCTCTTTAAAAAACTTCAACTTTTTCAAAAAGTTGAGTATTCCAATATAATTACAATGCAATCCTCAAAAAGTTGGCTCTTTCTCAAGAAGAGTTTAAACCTTGTGGAACACATTCCTCAGTTCTTTAGTTATTCCCCAATATATGTCTAAGTCTAAACAATTTATAGTTTTCTCAGCTGGGACGCACTACCAGATACGGATGCTCTTCGCTGGGGCACAGAAAATTCTCGAAGGGCTCTGGTAGCTGATTCGGTCTTGGTTTCAGCTCATCCGGCAGTAGCATGCTGTTCCACAGCTGATTAGAAACCATCGCATGGGTTCGCTGACTAAAGTGAAAGCAATCATGTGAGAAGATGCGCCAATCGATTTGCCCATCGGCCAGCATGGGCGATGTCATATTCGTGACCACAGGATGGGCCACGATGGCAAAGTCCTCCCGCTGAAACTCCGGCAATCGAGCCACAGCCAGATCCACCTGTTGCCAGCGCAGTATCGTCTCCTCTCGCTGGCGACGCTGGGCAGGCGTGATCTGATCGCTGCACAGGCAATGACAAGCAATGCGTTGTATGACGAAGCAAGGCAGAGGCACACGCTTCATATGCTTCAATGTGAGCAGAATATTGGGCACTGCAATCAGGTTGATCACTAGGCGTGGCACATTGTCGCGCAACAGGCGAAAGGCTTTGCGCAAATCTCTTGCATGTTGATCGAGAAACAATTGTGGATTGTCCCAGTGGCACATGTCCGTGCATAGATCGTTGCCGCCCACGAAGACAGTGACGAGTTTCCAGTGGCGTTGCATGTTCACATTTGGATCGCGTTGCATTAGATCGATGAGCACACGTGCCTGATAGAGTAGATCGTGTGACATGATCATTGGCTCTGCTATGCTCAGGTGTGAGATCTGATGATTTACTACCAGAGCGTTGCCTGTGGCGAAGCCGTAGAGCTTGGGATTAAAGACCTTCAGTATGTTTGGAAGTGTTAGGAACGAACGCCAGTTTCCCAGTCCGCCGCCTGAGAAGCCCAAGCCGCGAAACTCGTTGAGCATGTGGAATGCATTGGTGGACATGATACCATTTCCTGCCGATATTGAGTCACCAATTGCTGCTATAATATCAATGTCGCCAGGTCGCAAACGCTCCACGGAGCTGGGTACTGTGGGGGAACGTGTATTGTTCAGGGGGCAGGGAAACGGCACTTCTGGGGGCAGCACCTTCTGCATTTTACCCTCACGCCTGGCACGCCTATTGATCATTTCCAGGTTGTCGAGAGCCCAGTTGAGTGAGGTGCGACGTGAGTCGAGAAAAAGTTGGCGATAGTTACGATCCACATCGGTGAACTGTGGCAGCGTATTGTGCTGCAGCTGCCGCGGATTGTATTTCTGGGCGCGTATGCCGACGCTGGCGATAAGATTGTTTGTGCGATCTGGGCGTGGTGCACGAGGCACGCGAGCATCGCTGCATGTGACGAGAAGCAACACAACAAGTGCACGTGCATTGCGACACATTACTGGCATGTTGGAGTGCATGTGGATCGTAGATTTCTGCTGTGTTTATGGTTTATTTATGCACATCCAGCTGGTTAAGGACTTATAACATCTCCAAATTGAGTGGCACGCAACTCGATGTGTAATTTAAATTGTTTATTTCCACCTACACAACATACACGACGTGAGCTTTATGTGGAACTTAACTCTTTATTTTGGTTATATTGGTTTACAATTGTTATTCCCTTCCTAGTCCTTTGACTTGCTCCCGCGCACTCGCAACGACTTCTTCACGCGTTCTCGCTCGAAAGGCAAATGCGGTGAGCGCTTAAAATGCCCCTATAAATGGAACCTCAAACAACATACAAACTGTTGTTGTTCGAGTTCGCAGTGAACACTCATTTACTCACTCATTCCTTCCATAAAAAAACAAAAACAATAGCAAATATAGTAGGCTACAGAACTTGACTCGAATGCGTTGACCGAGACATTAACTACTCGCATGATACACCAAAAAAACAAAACCCAAACCCAAACTGAAACAGACGAAAAAAAACGAAAACAAAAAAAATATGAAATGACAAAGCAGATAGAAGACTGAGACTGAGTGACTGACAAACCGTGCCCCGATGTTGGACCCAGGCAACATAAGTGCGTTGGGTTCAAAGATATTGTCGAAAAAATGTACACATACCTGGCAGAAATTCGAGTATAATAATTACCTTGGAGCGCTACAAAAAAAAAACATTGATGCTACTACAACATGACAGAGACAACGCATAATGTTTATAATAAAACAATGAACACAATTAATTTATAAATAAATTGGAGCTGCAGTGACGTAGACTTTGGATGGCGCGTGGGGAACTACAATTGATCGAGGGAACCTAACAACTTAACAACTTCTGTTTTAAAGCACCCAAAAAAAACTACATCATTATCAAGAAGTGAAGCCACGTGTTGATATGACTGGGCGAGTCAGAGACATACCATAAAAAAAAGGTGTCATAGGCGCTAAATGCTCATGGGAAATATAAACTTAATTAATGAGTATTATGAATACATAATCGTATTCGTATTTGGGAGTTTTTATAATGTCAATTTTTTATGAAACTTGTTGAAGTTCTTTCCCTGCTCATAATATTTTAATGTAGTCAAGCTTTCAAAATATAATTGAATATAACTTTATAATCATAAAGTAATAGATTAATCTGTAAAAGAACTTTAGCTTCTCATTTTCAATTAACTTTATTATCCCCAATTTCCAAGAATATATGATATTATAATGTAATGAATATAAAATATTATAATGTATAAAGTATTACGTTCCTGTAACCCCCATCATAAAGTGTTGATCCCACGCCACTGTGCTGCGAAGTTGTTTCTCTAGCTTAGATTCCATTTGAAAAGTTCGCCCAATTGTCACGCTAGATTTTCAAGCAAAATATTTGCACATTAAGCTCAAAGTGAGTTTTGAAGCTGACTTGTTCCGAGTGACTTGAGAATTATTAATAGCTAATTGTTTGCTCCGACATTTGGGGAAGGAACTGAATGTGCACTCGAGATTGCTAAGTGGATGATGAACTTAGGCAAATTGAAGCCTGTTTCAAGCTGTTGTTGCCATTTATTTTGTACTTGATATCGGTTATTGCCCAGCCAGAAATATATTTAAATGAATTTATTACAATCGAGTGGCGTGATCTATAAATAAGCCGACTGGCGTTGAGTCATGTGTATGCGGGAGGGCGTGCCTTGGATGAGGCTGATCTCCGCACCGAAGGTTAATTCATCCGCAAAGAGGCTGGACGCGTTGGGGACTTCCACATTCCACTTCCGCACTTAGCTAGGTACTACGCAGAAACGGTCGTTGCTCATTGGGGCAGAGCAGGTGACTCAATGGCTGCCGCCAGATACGTGTCTCCAATTTCTGCTGCATGCTGTTCCACAATGCGCCAGCGACAACGGCATGCGAACGTTGACTCAGGTGCATGCAGTCGTGGGCAAAGAAGCGCAGATCCAGTGAGCCCTGTGTAAGCACTATGCCACTGACATTACTCAACACTGTGTGCGGCACAATGGCAAAGTCGAAGGAGCGAAACTCTGGCAACGACAGCACCTCAAGCTGTATGAGTTGCAACCTATGCAGTACATCGGGATAATGTGGCAAAAAGGCTCCAGTCAGGCAGGAACAAATGAGATTGGTGCGACAATTTGAGGGAAAGTTCTTGAAAACCCTCTGAAAGTCAACCACACTGGGCATCATTATCCAGTTGATCAACAGGCGGGGAACATTCTCCCGCAACAAGAGAAATGTGCGATACAATTGCTGACGCTGTAGGCGTAGAAATGCTTCGGTGTCATCCCACATGCACAGCTCAAAGCAGATGTCGTTCATGCCCACAAAGATACTAAGCAGTTTCCAGTGATGATGCATCTGCACCTTCGGATCAGACTGCAGTCGCTCTATAAGCACCTCAGCCTGATATGGCAAGTCACGTAGGGTGACCATGGGTTCGGCTATATTGAACACAGATTGCTCTTTGTTGGCCACCAGACTATGGGTCCAGGCATATCCATACAGCCGGGGATTGTAGAGCTTCAGTATGTTGGGCAAGGTCAATGCGGTGCGCCATGTATCAATGCCGCCACCAGTGAAACTAAAGCCACGACACTCTGTGAAGACATCGAAGAAATTCTCCGATATTATACTATTCCCTGCAGTAACTGAATCGCCCATGGCGGCCACAATATCAATATCGCCGGGACGTAGCCGTGAAATGTGCTTAGGTTGAACTGCCGATCGACCGTGTTGAACATCACAGGGAAAGGGAACATTCCGTGGCACCTCCGGTTGCAGTTTCCCCTGCTCACGATTGATGGCCAACATGTGCTCCAAGCTTTTAAGTCGTAAATTCATCGATGCATTCCGCATACCCAGAAACACATCGCGTAGATTATCCAGATTTGTGTAGTACATTCCCCCATTGCGTATGGCTCTACTATCGAACTGCACCTGCTCTATGCCCAGACGTGACAGCACTTGCTCCGAGTGATTCGGGATACGTTGCCTCAATGTATTGCAAGACGCTGAGAAAAGCAGAAGCTGCACAGCGAACTGAATGATGCGAGTCATGATTAAAGGTGCGACTAAATCACGAATTACTTTAAAAAGAATTCACACTCTAGCAATGCTTTTATATTATAATTATTTTCAAGTTATACCCCTTAGAAAGTCTTAAATGTGATGTGATGAAATGCATTTTTAATAATGAACAATTTATAATTAATTTTTTGTTAATTGTTATACTGTTAGGTGTTATACTGTTAAGTATTAAATACTGTCCTGTGATCCTGTGTTCAACCTGATAAAAATGCCACTATAGGTAATAAGACGCTGGTTTACAATTAAATAAATACACATTAAAAAAAACAATATTTCATCTGCACGGTATTTGAAAGCAGTTACCCTAAACAGTTCGCGAATTAAAATGAGAAATTTAGGTTAGAAAGAACAGCGTAAACTGTGCAATCATTGAGCAGGTCAATTCTCTAAGGTCCCGTAGAGTTTCTTTTATTACTAACCTAGAAGCTACTCTATAAAAAATGTTATGGGTATTCCCAAAAGTGTAGAATAAACAAACAGCAAATATTATTATATTTTGTAAATTTCTTTTGCTTAAATAATGAAAAATGTTTCTAAATTTCTATCTCTAATTCCTCAGCATTTTATTGCCCTCAAATAATTTCAATAAATCTTATGTTTACAGATACAGCTTCGTCTTTTCAAGTCCGTTAATGGTATAACAATAATTTCGAATAAATCTCGAGATTCCGAATACTACTGTACTACAACTTATCGCTGGAAGTTCGTATGAACTGTGTCTCAACGCGGGGACACAGAAAGTGCTCAAAAGGATTCTGCCAGGCTTTGGTCAAATTAAAGTCGGTCTTATCGAGCATATTGTTCCATAGCGTCTTGGCCAGTACTGCATGTCCAAACTGAGTGTAATGTATGCAATCGCTGGCTATATAAGTTCCATCGATTTCTCCATTTTTGGACCAGAGACTACTAAGGTTTCTAAGAATTCCATGGGTAACAATGGCAAAGTCATCGCTGCGAAACTCGGGCAGGTCGACTATGGCCAATTGCAGGTCGATCAATCGTTGCGCGGCATCATGATAGATCTCTTCTTCAAGTTTCTTGTAACAATTGCAATAGAATGGAATACGATGTATGCATTCGGGTGGTGATGTTTTCATCAACTTAAGCACATTATCCACATCGGACATCAGGACGAAATTGATCAACAGACGAGGCACATTATCGCGCAGCAGGCGAAGGGTTGCATAGAGCTGACGCTCCTCACGACGCAGAAAGGCATCCACATCCTGCCAGCTGCACATATCGTTGCACATATCATTGGGACCAACATGAATGCTCAACAGCTTCCAGTGCTGTTCCATGTTCACCTTGGGATCCCGACGCATTCGATCGATTAGCACATGTGCTTGGAAAGGCAGATCTTGTATGTGCAACATGGGTTCGGCCACATTGAAGCGCGAACCCTCTTCATCCACAACGAGTGTGTTTGCCACAGCGTAGCCATAGAGTTGTGGATTGTATTCCTTTAGTATATTGGGCAGTGTGAGAGCTGTGCGCCAATTCTCGAACCCGCCACCAGAATAACTGTATCCACGATACTCCACTATCGAATCTAGGGGTCCCACACTCAGCATACCGGTGCCTGCATTGGTAGAGTCACCAAAGGTCGCAACTATATCGATATCACCGGGACGTAACCTACTTATATTTGTGGGCACCTCCGGCGATCGTCCGCCCCTCACATCACAGGGAAAGGGCACATCTTTTGGCACTGGTTGCTGAAGCTTTCCCTTCTCAAGAATCCATTGGCGAATATACTCGAAATTGGAGATCGCCATACGCTGTGTCAGGTTCCGAACGTATAGCAGTGGCTGTCGCAGATGATAGTCCAGATCTGTATAGTATAGCCCCGGCTCGAAGTGATCATACTGAAAGGGTATACGCTTGGCCCCCAATTGATCGAGTAGTTGAGTTGATCGATTCACATCCGTTACACTTGGACGACTCATTGTCGATACTATCAACTGAAACATCAGTATCTGCAGTATGAAATCCATTTTCGTCTTCGCTCATCTATTGTCACAAGGCATCTAAAGAAATTCGCTTGCTTTGCGTCAGCTTTTATGAATTTCAAAGTCTTTATTATGTTTATTTCGACAACGCTGCAGTTCAGAGTTTATAGTTGGAGGTACGTTAGTGTTGCGTAAAGCTGTGAGTGATCTGTTTTGAGAACTTTAATAGCAATTGCTGCAAGAATGAGCTTTAATACAGGGTGTCTAGATATAAGATAAGGAAGAACGAAGAAGAGATCTAACGACTTTTCGCTTATTATTCTACCTATAGGGTAGAAGGGTATTATAACTTTGTGTCAACTGAAAATTTATGTAACAGGTAGAAGGAGGCGTGGCAGGCTCCACTAAAGATATTCTTAATCAGCATCAACAGCCGAGTCTGTCTGTACATCCGTTAGTAAACCGTGATCTCAGCGACTATAAGAACAATGACAACGAAAAAAGGTGTAAGTATTGATAAAGCTTGACCAAGTTTCCATTTTGGCCACGCCCTCTTTTGTTGTATGCAACAAAATACTCTCAACATGTAGTTATGTATATAAATTTAAAATATGGGTTTGGTCAGGTGGGTAGCGGATATATCACAGTCGAGCATAGACGATTGTAGCTTTCGTGCTTGTTTTAATTACGTCTTGATTTTGTTTTCAGTTTTCATTATGTACTTTTCTTTACCTATACGAGTATACCTATCTGTATTTATATTCAAGCAGCATCTGCACAGTCTGTTTGTAATGGATGCTACTTAGTAGTTTTAATAGCCGCTATTTACACAACTAATTAATAAATTCTTCAATTCATAGAATGCTCATAAATAATTCATTCTCATTGCTTAGTCACTGTGGGATAGTTCTATTTGACAAATATTTTAATGAAGTTTAGGGAATGTTTATTGTAAATAGAGAGAACTATTTTAAATACAATATGGATAACAGTCATATTCAAAGATTCCCAACTTTATTAAGCAAAGCTCACCGAATTTTCGTAGCATATTTTGAGGCATTATAAATAATTTACATATACTAAGAAAAGCCTAAAATCACATCGCTTTGAAATTTTGTATTCTCTAAATATCATTTGCTTTGGAATCTCTTATGGTTTGTGGTTTATGCAGTATAAAGTATGGGCTTATTAATTAAAGTTATAGTTGAGATTTGAAGTACAACTCCCTCCCCATCGTTTTTCCCCCACTTTTCACTCGCACTTCCCACACTCAACGCATTCCACAGAGTTTGCCACTAAGTGGAACTCAATTAAATAAACGCAGCTGTCTACACTGTTCATCAAAATACCGCAACTCCATTTCATTTAAACTAATTGAAGCTCATAAGTTGCCTACAAATTGTAGCTGCTGTTGCAGTTGCTCTCTCTCTCTCTCTCTCTCTCTCTCTCTAAATCGCTCTGTCAACTTTGTTGCTGAGCGAGAAAGCTTTTTTTCGTTTTGGGGAATGTTGCTGCATCGTTAAGCAGCAGACAACGAACGCAACATGCCGCAAACACGGTATGGAAATGGAAATTTACACATGTTGATTAATTGAATTTTATTAAGTGCGAGCGACCTGTTGCCAAGCCAAAATCAAGAGAGCGTTGGTGGATTTGATGCATGAAAAGTCGCTCGAGCTGAGCTTTGAAGAGTGGGAGAGAGAGAGATGGAGAGAAAGAGAGATAGAGAGAGTAGTGAGTAAGTGAACTCCACTTTGCTGAAATTGTAACTTGAGTAAAGCTCGCATAGAGTTGTCAACTCACTAAAAGCCTCATCACAAACCGACTAAAATACACTAATTAGTGATTAATTCAATCAAAGTCGCTATCTGTTTTTGTTTTTAATTAGCAGATAA
Source organism: Zaprionus davidi (assembly GCA_018903715.1). Classification (NCBI taxonomy): domain Eukaryota; kingdom Metazoa; phylum Arthropoda; class Insecta; order Diptera; family Drosophilidae; genus Zaprionus; species Zaprionus davidi. The sequence continues at coordinate 9,110,473 of JAEIGL010000006.1, forward strand.
TTTAGCTTTAACCTTTAATTGGTTTGAAGGAGAACATGATTAAGTGCGATTTTAAATTTAAAATCTTTATATGGCACTCTATAGATGAAGCAGAAAGATGGCTTAACCATAAAAAAAAGTTACATCTGTCTTAATTATTACTAATAATATAATAATTATTTTGTTATATGAAGATATATAATATAAAGACTCGTAGCTTACAAATATTCTTCATATACTCAACTTATTTATAATTTCCCAATTTTCCTACATGCTCCAATTGCACCAACCTGTAAAACAAAAGTTTCTGTACAAATTTACCTCCTATAACAAAATTAATAAAGGCTAATTGCGCCAACCTTGAACCGTAACTCGGCAGCACTTACACAAAATGCAACCAACAAACTTTTCGAGCAGAAAAACAAGCTAAAAACAACAGTATCTAACTGAAAGATAAATCACAACTTGAACAGGCTATTAAAAATACGTATTTACTAACAATATTTAATTACATTTTAATTATGGCAATTATTAATCTATTGCAAAAAGCGCAGATACATGAAGAGTCGTGTAAAGAAAATTCGATGATGGCAGAGATGGGCGAAAAGTTCCATTTAAACATGAAAATTGCGAAGTAATTTGACGAATAACATTGCCAAAACGTTTTAGAAAAACAATTGAAATAAAACATTTCTGCTATATTAATAACAATAAGCTAAAGCTATTGTTAATTGTGTTATTTTGTTGAATTATTGCAGTTGAATCCAAAGACTGCGACAGCACAATAAACTCATAAAAATATTACAAAACTTTATAACCTCGCTGCAATTGCCAAGAGAGTAGCCCAATAAAAGAGCGCAAGAGAGGGGAGCAACAGACAGAGAGGCAGAAGAGATAGAGACAGAGTGAGCAACAGAGAGCAAGTGCTGAGTTCGGAGAGCCCAGCACAGTTGCAGTTTCATTAGTTCATATTTTGTTTATGCTTAAATGTCAGCAATTAAACATGAATAAGAAACCCAAACGAAGGCTAAGTGAATATTGAATGCTCTAAAAGGTAAGAAATATGTATTCATAGTTATTAATTTATTTATTAATATTAATAATTATTAATTGACAATTATTATTAGTTTTTTAAATTCTCAATAGTTTTATTTATAGTAAATACCAATTTTCATTCATTTATATTTATTTAATGACGACAAAGAGCAGTTTGCGTAATATATTTAATTAAATTACTATAGTATGGTTTTAATTTATAAATGAATATACTTTTTATAGACTTAATACTTTACTATAAAGATATTCAATTCTTCTTTGCATGTGAAGTATACCCACTATCAAAGGGCACTTGCAGACCCTAAAGAGCGCTTCAGTCGTGCAAAGGCGGGCTAGTTAATCATTGCACAACCGACAAACAACAAGCAACAACAACAACAACAACAGCAACAAGCAGCTAAAAAAAAACTTTGCGACATTTCTGTATTCAGCGCTTCAAAAAAAAATTACAAGTCCGTCAAGTTGGTCTAAACGTTGCTATTTGCTGGGCAGCTGATCAATAAGACGGGCCCCGCAAACGGACGAGGGACAGACGAGCCAGGTGAGCAGGTGAGTCGCTGCGTTCAACATACTTTAAGTGGGTTAACATTGTTGTAGTTGTTGTTGCCTCTCTGATAACAGCGTGCAAACTTCAATGCGCGATGAGAGGCGGCAACGGCAACGGCAGCGTCGTCGTTGGCGCTTGCGCAGTCACCGTCGTCGTTGCCGTCGCAGAGCGTCAAGGTCGACGCTATTGTAAAAGAAAGCGCCAACGCCGGCCTTGAACACGAAACGAAATGCTAAAGCGTGGTTAAAGCAAGAGCAGAAGAAGCAGAAGAAGATGAAAAAGAAGAAGATGCTCCAAGCCAAAAGGCAAAGTGGTAAAAATTAAAAGATGAGATGCTGCTGCCTCATCAGAAATCATGCGATAAAATGCGATCGCCTCTGGCAGCAGAGTGTGATAATTGCCCCCGACTCCCCTCAGCAGGTTTTGCTCTCCTTTATTCAATCCGATTGGGGTTTTGCATAGGAATTAATGTTTCCGAACTATCGCGCAACAGTCGCGTATCATAAACTTTATGCTTGAGTAAGACAATCGGTTTGCCCCGAAACGTATCCATACATTTCTCGAACCAATTTATTTTGCAAACTTGTGCAACAAATGAGCTTGGGAAAAAGAGACACGCGAAAACAAGGCGCACACACACAAAGAGCCGCAGCCAACAGCATCTCGAAATGTTTGCAAGCAAATAAAAAATGATAAAAAAAAGGGGAAAAAAAACTAAAACTAAAAAGGCGAATCTGCGACGAGAGTTGTGAAAAATTGGGGTTAAATGGGAAACAAATGGGTTAATTGACATGCGCGCATGGAAGACAAAAGCGAATTGGACCAAAGTGCAACTTCAACTGAGTGTGTGTGTGTGTGTGTGACGTCACAGTCACTTCAAGCTGATCGAACGGATACGATATCAACGAAATTGTACAAAAACCAGTTGGGAATCACAAGTGCTTATGCTGTAATTAAGTCGCACGAAGATTGAGAAATTATATAGAGACACATATTACAATCGATATACGATTAATTTGGTTTAAGCTTTAGTTAAATGTTTAAATTAAAACGAGGCATGCCGAAAGTTTAACTTTAAAACTGAGCGTTGCAATAGACGGACACACGGATACACGGACAAACGGACAGGACTATTGATTCTGATTCTGTTGATGCTGATTCAGAATATATAACTTTTGTAGAGTCGTACATATTTGCTAAGGTGCGTTTGCAAACTCCTGGGCAAAATTAATATACCCCCTGAAAGAGAATGAAGATGATTATATATGACTCTATATCATTCCTTTTTATAGTTACAATATTGTATGAAAATTCAAAGTCTGAACTGGTGGAAGATCGTATGATAAATGCTTCCTCAGTAGTTATGAATCTCAAATGATTCTTTACAATTACGAGGGTCGTTTGATAAGTCCGTGACTTTTTGTATTTGCCGCGCACCTGCTCTAAATACAACACTGCTCCTGTCAGCAGTTATCGATTAACAGCTGACTGTAAAATTTTGAGAAAGCTGCGTTTTTTGGTTTGCGTTTTATAGGCATTGAAAGCAGACGATCTCGTGAATTTTAACGAAAATGGAAAAAAGTGAATTTCGTGTGCTAATTAAGCATTATTTTTTGCGTAAAAAATCCATCACCGAAACCAAGGAAAGACTTGATAAATATTATGGGGACTCTGCACCATCAATTTCAATGGTTAAGAAATGGTTTACTGAGTTCCGTTGTGGTCGTACCAGTACAAGTGATGCCGAACGTTCAGGTCGCCCAAAAGAGGTCGTCATGCCAGAAATCGTCGACAAAATCCATGGAATGATATTGGATGATCGGAGAATGAAAGTGCGTGAGGTAGCTGAGGCTGTAGGCATCTCAACTGAACGGGTACATCACATTTTACATGAATATTTGGACATGAAAAAAGCTTTCCGCGCGATGGGTGCCGCGATTGCTCACACACGACCATAAGCGCAACCGTGTGACCATTTCAAAGGAGTGTTTGGCGATGTTCAACCGCAATCCAAACGAATTTTTGCGCCGTTTCGTTACCGTAGACGAAACATGGATCCACCACACCACACCAGAGACCAAAGAACAATCAAGACAGTGGGTTTCTCCGGGTGAACGTGCACCAAAGAAGGCCAAGGTGGGTCTGTCGGCCAACAAGGTCATGGCCACAGTTTTTTGGGATGCACAAGGTATCATTCACATCGATTACCTTGAAAAGGGTAAAACGATCACCGGCGAATATTATTCAGAGCTTTTGGACAGATTCGATATTGATTTGAAGCAGAAACGACCGCATTTGGCGAAAAAAAAGTGCTGTTCCATCAGGACAATGCACGGGTGCACACGTGTGTAGTCAGCATGGCAAAATTTCATAAATTGGGCTACGAACTGCTACCCCATCCAGCATATTCTCCAGATTTAGCCCCCTGTGACTATTTTTTGTTTCCAAACATGAAGAAATGGCTCGGCGGTAAGAGATTCGGGTCAAATGAAGAGGTCATCACAGAAACAAACGACTATTTTGAGGGCCTTGAGAAAACCTATTATTTGGAAGGAATAAAAAAATTGGAAAAACGCTGGACTAAATGTATAGAGCTAAAAGGAGATTATGTTGAGAAATAAAACGCTTCTTTGACGAAAAAAATATATTTTATTCAAAAAGTCACGGACTTATCAAACGACCCTCGTAATACCTCATCTACTCGCATATCATGTTTATTGCCATTTGTAATCTTAAGTTCTTCAGACTTCTGAATCGTTAAAGTCTCTTCTAAGATTTTCATCTAATCTTAACGCAATGAACCTTATTCAGGCACGTGTATTTGAGAGAGCAATCTACGTTCAAGGTTCGCGTGATTCTTCTTAACTTCCTCATGCTTGACTTTTGCTCTACGACTTTTCATTAAAGTTGCCCACAATAATTTAGAGCAAAGTCTGCGAAATGATAATTAAACGCAACTTAATTGTCATCAGACATAAATTAAAATGTTGACGATAGTTTTTCGTGATATCGTGACAATCGTTAGATTGTCTTGAGTCGGAAAAACACGTTAACATGTTTTGTGTAATTTACATAAGGAAAATTGAAATAATTCAAATTGCGTGATACGAGGTTCGAATTCGATTTTATTAAATTCTTAAACTACCGTAATTCAACTTGATTATTATGCATAAATGATTCGCTATACACGAATCTCGTTCGTTCTATGTAGGGTAAATATATATATTTCTATCAGTATTCTATATGTGACTAGCATTTGTAAAACATTATGTTCTGTTTGGGAAACTTTCTAATGATGTAGCCTTATATAACAGTTTTAATGAGCACACGTCCATCCATCAATGCGACACACTCACCATAGAATAACAATTGTAATAATATTGTATTGCAGATCCAGGTTACTTGCAACAGTTCCAACTTCAGATATATTTCCCGAAATTAATCAAAATTATTATTCTAGCAACGTAGCTTGAAGAAGTATAAATTCAATTTCTGTCTGGAAGTAAATTTCGACAATTTCTACGTACAATGTCTACTTGAAATCCACAAAATCTCAAGCAAAAAACTGACAAACAACTTTGTGGTGGCGATTCATATATAATTTCATATATTTATTACAATTTATCATAGGTTTTTTACTTTTTTGTTTTGTTTTTTAGAGGAAGCAACGAAAAAAATTCGCATTTTAATGAACATTTCGTTTCGTGTAGCGCGCGAGGCAAAAGCGTCGACCAAAAGCACCGCGAAAGCTGCGCGCGCTGCCCGCCGTCAGCCAAGTCGAAGTCGAGTCTGAAGTTTTTGGACGCTACGGGAGCTGCGAGCTTGCGAGCGCGACAGCGTCGGCTTTGGGTGTTCAGTCGATAAACGAAGCTTGGCCGCGACACTTGGCTTAAGCGGAAGCGTTAACGTTTAACACGGTAGACCGAGCGAAAGAGAGAGAGAGAGAGACCGAGAAAGGCAGTGAGCGAGCACGAGCGTGACGTGAGCGAGATAGTGATAGCGATAGTAAGACGGTACGCGAAGCAGCCAAACTTGGTAGACACAGTCGGCGAAAAGAAAAACAGCGTTGAGCTGAGCAAAGAAAATTGCAACACACTGCGAAGAGTGCGCGCGCTCGTCCGTCCTCAAGGAGAAGTTGATTAGAAGAGCGGTACGAAAAGAAATAGTATTAAACATGAATACCCCTCAAAATGCCTGAAATGGAACTAAGTGATTAAAGTGACCTACGAATTTAAAGCTGAATGGAAATATAAAATTGAAATTTCCGCATTTTTTCGTTCGTTCAAAACGAAAGACTCAAGACACAAACTTGCGCGGGTTGGCGGCGCGTGTGCGCAAATGCATGAAGCAGCCGTACCGCAAGTGAAGTGCGTCTAGTGTATGTCTGTGTGTGTATGTGAGTGTGTGTTTTATTGACCAAAACAAATAAAGAAAAGCAAGAGAGAAGGTAGCCACGAGACCCGAACCAAGAAGAAGTTATTCAAAACTTTGCATTGTTTCGTTTCATCTTGCAGCAAAAAGTGCAATAAAAACACAACAACAAAAACACACGCAATGAAAGCAAATAAAAACTGAACTTCACCAACGAAAAAACAGCAGCCACAACAGCAACAACAATAGCAATAACTGTCTTGCGGGTGCCCCGCTACTGTTAACTGTCTTTAGTTCACTGTCCACTGTCCATCTGCGTCTTTTTGTTTGTTTTTCCCTCATAATATTTCGAAAAAGAGCGCACAAGACACAAGTGGATGGTCGATGGGAAATGGCATGGTACAGTGGACTGTGGGGAGGGACTGAACGGGATTGGGCAATGCAAAATATTGCACCACCAACAATGACTGCCATATAAACACAGTGTGTACACACTGTCACTGTGCATAGATTGATCTACGGAATACTTGTGTTAATGGGATTCAGAGAGAGAGAGTCGAGATCAATCAAAATGCCGATCCCTAAAAGCACTATCCAGCCCCATCAGAGAGTCCCACACAGACTCCTTCCCCCATTGCACATTTTCCCCACTTCACTCTCGAGTGTAACCCACTTTTGTTGTTAGCTGATCCACGCTATCTAGTCGCAGGCAGCACTACCTCGCCAATCTTTATGCCATATCATCGTATGGGGCTTTCTAACCATGGTACTTAGACAAAAGTATGCGGCGTAAAAAGTGAGCAAAATTGTTACATGTTCATTTTATGCACCGCAACGCGAAATGACATAGAAAAAAACTCAACACAAAAACAAAAGCAAAACGGCTACAAAAAACTTACAAAAACTAACACAGAAATATCATAATTGTAAAATGAAATAAAGGAAATTAACTAAAATGCAAATAAAACGTTGCAAACGACACGATACGCTAGGCTGAGGAAAATGCCAAATGAAAAGCAGAAATTATAATCAAAGAAAGAAAATTACATGTGCAGACAATGAGCTTAAGAAATTAACAAACGGACTTGCCTAATGCCAACACAGATCATTCACCATGAGAAGTTGTGAAGTTATTAGCTTGAAGGATCGAGTAGTAATATTTAAGTGTAGAAAATGTGTGGAAATATGGGCAAAAGAATCAAATAAACGGATGGATAAGGATAAAAAACCTTTTGAAAAAAGTATAAAATATTTAAATATTTTTTTTTTTGTCAAATTTAGTCATTTACCTAAATGTAAATATTTACTAGACATTTTTGAATAACGTTTTGGGAAACATAAACTTATTAATGCAGTAAAGAATCCTTTTATAACATTTTTAAAATTAACTTTAGATATTTAGTTTTTAGAAATATGGTGATAATTTCAGAGAAATTTATAGAATTTTGGACGCTTAATAAAAAGAAGAAGAAGAATATATGTGAAGAATAAATTTAATGATATTTATTGATTCAAGATTCTATTATAGAAAGAAATTGTTGTACATATTCTCAAAGGAAACTAGAAGTATTATTAATATTATACTATAATATTTCTGCCTTTTCCCCACTTATCAAAACATATTTTATACTTCGATCCCTTGTTGCAAATTGCACTTGGTAATTCAAATGCCGCACTCAGAGTAAGTGTGAATGATGTAAACAGTACACACACAGCTAACTCTGGCTCAGCTGTTGCTGATTGCTGTTGTTGTTGTTGTTGCTGCTGTTGGTGTTGCAGCTTGGCCGAAATGATTGCTGCTGGATTATATAAGAAGTGGCCATGCCACAAAACCGAATCGAACCGAAACTGCAGACAGAGCGAGAGAAAAGAGAAGTGCGGCCAGTTGGCAAAACGAAGAGATGGGCGAACATACGAACGAACGATCGAACAGACAGAGAGGCAGACAAAGAGACGGACAGACAAATAGACGGTACCGGGCAACTGGTGACAAGCGAGAGAAGGAGGAAGCAACTGTCCACGATCTCCACAGCTCGACAACTGGGCGACTGTGTGGCGTGGCATGGCATGGAGTGCAGTGTGGCTGCCGCATGTGGCACGAACTAAATACCCACTAACACTGCGCCGTGGCGAGTTCGGGCAAGTTGAGGCGACTGTTGCACAGTTAAATAAGCCGTTAAACTGCATCAAGGTGGCAGCTAGCGAGGTGGGGGGCGTGGCCAGTCGCATAATCACGTTATTCTCGGCGAGAGAGAGAGAGGGTGTAGAGAGGGGTAGATGGCCAGCGCGAATGCAGCTCAGGGCCTCTTGGCCATAGTGCAGTGCATTGCAAAAGATTTTTTGCAAATTTGCAAATTAAATTCGCTGCATATGAAACGCAACAACAACAACAGCAACTACAACAATAACACATCACATACATCGATATTTTATAGCGCATATAACAAACATTTTTGGAACAGCCGCAATTGACGTTACCACGTTAACGTTTACGTCGTCGACTTTGACGCCGACGTCGACGTCGAAGCCAACTACTGCAGTCGTCGGTTGTCTGTCTGTCTGTGCGTCCCGCTAACCAGTTGGAGCAACCTTGGCGTTGTTTTGCTTTTGGCGCTGCGCTTTGCGTTTTTTGGTTGATTATTTGGGTTTTTTTTTGTATTTATTTTTTAATTTTACTTTACACTTGCATGAGGTATAATTAGTTCAATGTGCAGTGAGTAGTGCATAAATCGAAGTGATCGTTGGGGGTTTCCATAGGTCAATATAATTACTTTGACCTTTGGCAATAAGGCTGAAAGATGGTGGAAAGAATTGATATGTTTGTGCGAAGAACTACTATTGAAATGTTAATTCAGTTTGAAAATGCTTTAAACTAAAGAGGAAAACTCCGTAAATCTTTCATTTTCACTTTCATTAATTCATTTATTATTTATATAAAATATTATAATAACAATATTATCTCTTTTATTGAACAATTAAAACTTGCTCAATAACAGAAATGATATATTATATTATATTATTATTTAATGATAATTATACAACTAGAAAGGGTACACCAGGCAAGAGTATCACAACTTCGACTATCTACACATTTTATTATTCTTGTTTCTATTTATTTTTCGCACAGAAATTACGCAAAATTGTGTTTTATATTTCTGGGGCTTGGACAGTGTGTTTTAATGTTGTTTTCTTTTCATTTTTAATGACATTCCCCACTTGACATCATGAAGCAGCAGGCGCAATATTTTTTGCGCCTGCCTTTTTGCGGGTTAAAACCGCATCAAGACGAAATTGTTGTCCTTTGCGTCATCTGGCACAATGTTAAGCAAACAACAACGAAAACAACAAACACAGCGAGACAACGAGACAACAACAGCAGCAGATACGTCAATTTATGACCACGAATTCGTGTTACTAACCTTACTCAAGTTTTTTTCGGACAAGCTTTTATTTCTTTTTCGAGTTTTGACTTTCGAACGTTTTATGGTCTTTTTGTGTGTGTGTGTCTGTTGTGCGTTGTGTTGTTTCTGTTATTATAATTGTGGCTGCTGCTGCTGTTGTTGTTGTTGCTGTTGTTGTCTTTTCTAGTTAGCCGGCTCATTTGATTATGTATCTAAGAGATGCCCAGATAGACTTGTAAGAGAGCTCCATATGCCTCATATGTATGTGTGTGTTCGCTTACGGATTTCAGCCGAAAATGAGCTGGCACACATCGTAGTGCTTAAGTAGGTCAAAGTCTAACAACAAGGCCATTGATTTTCGAACAGGAGTTGCCAATAGACTTGACACAACATTGTATTATAATTAATTACATTGCAAGGATTTCATAAGACATACGAATTATAAAGACATAGAAATGAATATGAAAATAACTCGAACTAAGAAAATAGATTAATTCCCAAAGCACTTTAGGCATTTCACAGCACTATGTAACTTAACTTATGTTATACATTAACATTATGATACTAACATAGTTCTTATTCAAATATTACAGTTAACGTAGTCGTAGTAAAACATATTTTTAGCAATTAAAATATTTGTAATTAACAGTATGTTATTAACATAGTTCAACAGTAAACAGAATTAACGAATGTTACAGTTAACAAAGTCAACGTTGTTCTTATCAAGTTAGCTGAAGAAAACTACAGCTAGTTTAAGTCAACAAATGTAAGACTATGATTATTTGTCATAGCGAGATTTATGAAGTACTTAAACCGCCTTCTGTCTTACAAAATGTTCATGCACATTAAGATAATTAGAAAAAAAGCAATATAAGATTTGTATAGGATATTAAAATAGCAATTAATACGGTTAACTCATAAAAAAGATCTAGTATGCATTTTAATAACACTTTGTTCATTTTTAAGAAAACTTTATGAGCATGTTTTTTTTTAGAGATAATTAGCTTGAAAAGTGTAATTTTCGAACTGAAACTAATTTGGTCAGATCATCATAGAATTGTAAGATGACTTTTAACGATACTGGCGTTAATACAAACTACAAATTTAGACAGTCGTTCCGGAAAACCCTAAACCAGGCAGGTTCTATTTACCTCCGCCTTTCACACTCCATTTCACAGCACTTTATTTGTTCATTCTAAACGCAGCCCTTGACGTTGATAGATATGTGTGATAGATATGTATATAGATGTGTGTTACACCGACTCAAGTTGCGAGTGTACTGTACAGCGCAGTGTGGGCTCGTATTGCCATATTGTTATTCAAGACGCTTTGTCTTCTCATGCGCGCCGTCATTTGATTTTTTCCGTATTTTCATTGTCCGAGTGCCCCACGTTCTGGGCACTTTTGTAATTTGCATTTACCGACATGCATAAATAATGTATGTAAGTAAAGTGAAATTCACTTCGAAACGAATATTCCACTCCCCATTGTTTATGCACATGCACACGAGAGTATCTCAACCTGTCACTCGCTCATTTATCTGTGACTTTTGTCAATATTTGCTGAATCAGTTTGAGTTGAGTCGCATTTGACTTTAGCTTTAGCTTTATCTTTAACTTTAACTACAACTTTGAAGTCTTGTGTTAATGTGCAATTTTTACATTTATTCAGTTGACTGCAGCGATATTTCAATGACCCATCACAAGTAACCGCCCGCCGTTCACAAGGTTATTCTGAAAAACCTCGTTAACTTGTTTATTTGCTCATCTTTACGGGCAATTCTTATATTGGCAAATGCAACTTTACAAACAACAAGGTCTTTACAATACCAATTAAGGTTGTCAGGTTGGTCAGCTTGTTTAGACTTCATTCCAAGAAGGCGGTTCTATTGATCTAAAGATGAAACTTTTAAGTTGCCAGCAAAATATTATGCGATCTTAAATGTTGAAAGATGTTCAGCTGAAGAGTTTACTTCTATATTACGTGATAATGACAAATAAAATGTCTTATAATATCTCTAGTAAATTGTGGTTGAAATTACAAAGTGGATGACTCAACAAATTGAAGCTTCATTAACGCAAATCATATTGCTCCCATCAAGCGAAAGTTCTTAAATATTATACTATAATCGCTTTTGCTATAAATCGTATTTCAAAGGTTAATGAAGTGCCAGGAACAGCCGAGAATATTCAGTAAGAGATGTTGACAAATCTCATTACGGAAAACTAACAAAGTAACTGATGATGATGACAGTGTTATGTACTTTCATATCTCATTTGTCATATTTCTCTAAGAAGAGGTAGAGAGGGCACTGAACTCATGGACAGAGCTAACAAGTTGCTAGTTTAATTTTCACTTTCAGAAATGCCTGAATGAACGTGAATGGGGTTTTTGGTTACCAAGCGAATGCCTAGAATTAGCGCCATGTTGTGGGTCCGGGTTACCAATGTGTTGTCAATTATATTTTTAAGTTTTTTGTTTGTTTGGCTGCCAGAGCGCTTTGTGTGCCTTGGCACGTGTCTGTCATAAAGCAGAGTCCCAATCAATAAAATACATAACCGTATAAAGATTTATTGACGCAAGTGATTACCCGATTAAATACACACAAATTCTTTTTCGATCGTCCCACAGAACATTAGCAACGTCAGCGAGAGCGAGAACGAGAGAGATCAATTTGGAAGAGAGAAGGAACACCCACACTCCACAAGCACACACACACAGAAACGACAACATGGCGGCCGTTGAAGTGCGCAACGGTTATAAGTACTATGGCTCCAAATCGAATCCCAAGATTGTGCTCAACCAGCTGAATATGAACGTCATGCGTGGCTCCATGTGAGTTGCATTCATAATGAGCGCAAATCTGCCTGATCAATCGATCGATCAATAACAATTTGATTTCTCTCTCCTCTTTAGCTACGGCCTCTTGGGTGCCTCAGGTTGTGGCAAGACTACTCTACTCTCCTGCATTGTGGGCCAACGTTGTCTCAATGGCGGCGAAGTCTCTGTGCTGGGCGTTACACCCGGTGAACCTGGCAGTGGTGTGCCAGGCTCGAGGGTCGGGTTTATGCCCCAAGAAATCGCTCTGGTCGGGGAGATGACCGTCAAGGAAACCATATTCTATTTTGGCCGCATTTACGGACTGACAGATGAGAAAATTCGTGAAAAGTTCAAGCTACTAAAGGAGCTGCTACAGTTGCCGCCACCGCGACAAATGATCAAGCAGTGCAGTGGAGGACAACAGAGGCGTCTCTCCTTTGCATGCGCCATGATACACGATCCCGAGCTGTTGATACTGGATGAGCCAACTGTCGGTCTGGATCCCATGCTGCGCGAGAAGTAAGTGTCATCTATAGAAGTAGATCTTCTATACCAGACCACTAACTAAATGCGTTCTTGCTCTTACAGAATCTGGGACTTTCTGGTGGAAACTACCAGGAATAGCAAAATGGCTGTGATCATTACCACACATTATATTGAAGAGGCCAAGCAGGCGAATTACGTAAGTAAAGGGAGAGGTTATTAAAGAGAGCTATAGAATGAATATCATTATGAAGAAATTACTTTTGAGTGGTAAATGTTGCAAAAGAATTGAAATTAGACTAGAAAAATAACAGAACACTTCAGAAACAAATAGGAAAAGAGACACTAAAGCGTCCAAGAGCATCGGAGTTGATCTACAGCTTTCATTACTGTTACATTCTGTTATAATTACAATTTCAATATCACATTCCTAGATCGGCCTCATGCGCAATGGAGTTCTACTGGCCGAGGACACGCCCACTAATATCATGATCAAATTCGGCACACAATCCATTGAGGATGCTTTCCTCATACTCAGCCAGCGTCAAGGTAACGAGGATGAGTTGGCACAGATATTGGATCACAATCGCAACAATCCGACGTTGCCCACAGCAGTGTTGCCACCGGAGGTAATCGATACACATGAACCGATGGCAGCCGAAAAGCCACCGATACCGATCGATGACGAACCACTAAATGAGAATCGCAAAAAGATTTTCTTCACTACCAAGGGACGCATCAAAGCGCTGATGACAAAGAACTTTGTGCAATTGTTCAGACAACCCTCGTAAGTTACCAGACATAATATTGCGAGTTATCCTGCTAATCGAGTTTCCTTTCTAGGGGCATCATTTTCATGCTGCTATTCCCCATTATACAACTATCCTGTTTCTATTTGGCCATTGGTAAAACGCCCAAAAACCTCGAGCTGGGCGTCTTCTCGGGGGAGGTGGAGAATTATTCGGAATGCTTCGATGATAACTTGCGTATGATTAACAACATCAACGATACGTGTCAGTTCCATAAGCTTTCTTGTCGCTATATACGAGAACTGGGTGACGATATCGCCATACGAAAGTATTACGCCAGCGAAGAGGCTGCCCTTGCGGATGCAAAGAAGACAATCACGGTGGGCTACATTCATTTTGCGCACAACTTTAGCGATTCCATTGCGGAGGTAATCGAGGATGGAATTTATGCCGCCGATGGATCGGTGGATAATGCCGAATTGAGTGTTCACATTGATATGACGGGTAAGTTGGACGATCTAAAATCTAGCAAGAGGTAACTCCCCATTCGATATGTTCTCTTACTCTGCTTCGATAGATCAACAAGTTGCCTACTATATGCAACGCAAGCTGCGTGAAAGATTTAGCGACTTCATGAACGCTGTGGTGCACGAGTGCAACGTGTCGGCCGCATTGGTTAAATTGCCCGTGCAGTTCCAGGATCCCATTTTCGGGAGCACTGACATCGAGTTCCAGCAGTACTGTGCCCCAGGCGTTGTTATGACGTGAGTCGATAATTATCGATAAATAGTTATAGATCTAATCTAGATATTCCTCTCTTTAGTATGGTCTTCTTTTTGGCCACTTTGATGACTGCAACTGTTTTCATCGGGGAACGCATGGATGGCATCTGGGACCGTACTCTGCTGGCTGGAGTTTCGGCCACTGAAATGCTTTGGGCTCACTTGCTTACCCAGCTGATTATTATGACACTGCAATCGTTCGAGGTGATCATGTACATTGGCATCGTCTTTGATACGTATAACAATGGAGATACGACTACGTTAATAGGGTTGCTCACGCTTACAGCTTTCTGTGGCATGTTGTTTGGTAAGTAGTTGATCGGTTAATCGATAAATAATCGTTGACAAAAATCTACAATAATTAACAATAAAGAGTCGACAACTTTAATCGAAATTACTCTTTTCTGCAGGTCTCTTCATATCTGTTTTCTGTAAATCCCATACAGAGGCTAATTTCGTGGCCACAGGCGCTTTCTATCCGATGATTATACTCTGCGGTAGGTGCTCAAGTATCTGAGATTCAGGGTTCTTAAGAGATGTTTTCAATGCATTTCAGGTTTGCTGTGGCCCCTGGAGAGCATGCCACATTTTCTGCAAGATCTGGTAATGGTATTACCATTTACCATACCCTCGATATCGGCGCGCAATGTCATCGAAAAGGGCTGGAGTATTACCAACGAGAAGGTTTACAACGGCTTCCTTGTCATGGCCGGCTGGACCATAATATTCTTTGTGTTCTGCCTGATGGGCATCAGACGCAAAGCGTAGTGGGGTGTTACAGTGTCCATTTATTTACTTGGGGGTCCTTCTAGGTGTATTAGCGTATTAGAATTTCCCTATAGGCGATTTTATATATGTATATTGTCATAGTATCTATATAATTTAATAATTTACGAAAGCATATCACTCGCATGTCGCAGATTCTCATCACACACACACACACGCACACACTTGAAACACAAATCATCAATGCATTGCATAGGCAGTCTCCCAGGGGGTAAGCAATCCCTTGCCCCCCTACTAAAACATAAGGTCTAAAGGGTGTCTCACAGATATTTATAATGCACAACAGAACATTCTCGCATTCATTAATTTTCAGCTTAAGCAATTCCTATGTAAATAGCCCAACAGAAGGAAACATTCTGCTCATCTATGTATCGTACTAAAAGCTGTTTAAGGCGTTTGGCAACACGATTAACTGCAAATTCCTTATAACAACATTTTAAAAGCAACCAAAAAACCACAAAAATAAATTTCTTCTATGGATAATCGAACTTAAAAAGTGTTTTAATAATTGAAGACTAATGAAGTGTACGAGCCAGGCCTGCTATGAATTAAGAATATAACATTGAAATCAGATAAACGTTAATTAAAACTATTTTCTGATATGCATCATTTGATAACGACAGGTATTCCATAAAGTATGTACTTAAGATTAATCGATTCTATAATCGATAAATACTAATATTGATAAATCTGACGATAACAGATAAAATATTGTTTAAGACAACCGATAATTGTAATCGATAAACAATAGATAACTTAATTAAAGAAAAGTTCTTTAGACTAATCGATTTTTCATATTCAATAAGTTAGGGATAACTTCTTTCAACTATTATTTCCTGATATACAGGTATTTCATAACGTTCTTTAGATTAATCGATAATGACAATCGATACATGCGATAACAGATAAATACGCATTAACGATAATCTATAAAATATCGATAGACAATCGATAACTACATTAATTAAAAGTGCTTTAGATTAGTCGATATTTCATATCCAATAATTAAAAGATAACTTCCTTCTCCTTCTCTAAGTGAGATAAAGTGAAAACGCATCAAAGGAAAACGAAATTTAAATAACTGTCAACAAGTTTTCCGATGCACGACTTAATATAAAATGCAAGCCAGCGCAAAACTAAAGCGAAAGTTATTCTTGCACCTCCCCCAAGCACGCCCGTTTTGTGTTTTCTTCTTTTTTTATACCTCCTCTAATGTATATAAATATCTGAGAGCGTGTCTGAGTGGGGGCCAAGGACAAGGACACGTTCACGACGGCGCCGACGACGACGACGACGACGTCGACGATGAAAAGGAAGTCGAGGACGTGGCAAAGTTGCTGACACACTTCGGGCTTGAAAATAGCTAGACAGAATGTCTGCCCGGTTAGCTGCCCCGAACCCCTTGCCCATCCTCGCTCTGGCACTGGCCTGCCCCAGTCAGTGGCCCGTTAAGCTGCCTTCCCTGGCTGGCAGACAGTCTGCCGGTGTCTACCAACAGACATTTTTATTACAAAACTTTATCTTTGCCAAATACGAAAACGACGACGATGACGACAACGAGGAGAAAAATACGGAAAGACCAATGCCAGCTCGGCAGCTGTGTGCGGTGAATGAAGAGGGGGTGTGGCTGGGGAGTGGGTGAGTGTGTATTTTGTGTGTAGGTGTGAGGGTGTGTTGTGGGCCAGGGCAGACCAAAGTGTCGCTTGCCATTTATATAAGTTGCATAAAATGTGCAAAAAAAACATAGAGAGCGAGAGAGAAGAGGAAAAATAAAGGAAAAACTTTTCCCACTGAATTTGTGGCCAGAGTGTGCGTGAAAATTTGCTTCAAAACTTGTTGCATTGCGTGCGGCCAATGCGGGAAAATATTTGAACAGTTGAAAAGTATCTGAAAGATTCAAGTTGAATTAGTCGAGTGTCAAACGGAGTATTAAAATATACGGTGGTATTTAATCTGCGCTGACAATAGAAATGTCTGATAGGAAATATTATGAAACTTCTATTAATAATAAAGATAATAATTTCGAAGATAGCTGTGTTATACATACTTTAGGGGAAAGTTATCTGAACAACGTTACTGATGGCATTATAGATAAAATATTAACCTTGCTTGATAACTTTTAGTTCTTATGATGTATAATCCTACGCTTATTGACTCTTACTAATTATAGAACAAATTGATAGCATTAACAATTAAACAAGTTAAAAGACAGAATGCAAATGGTTTATGACTGTAAGGCAAGGAAGTGCAATATAATAGGTATAATATGAATCGAAATATTTCTTTAATTTGTTGGGATTAATCTTGCTGATATTATTGAAACCGTTTGAAGTCCAACATAAACAAGAGCGTTAAATAATATTTAATCTAAAAATTATAATATCATGACACTTCAAAACACGCACGAAATCTAGAGTCGATTGTGCTCGACTGTGATAAGTAGCGTTTTTTGTGTTGCATACTTCGCAGGGAGCGAAGTTGTTGTGTTGACTAACTTTAAATTACGCTTGAAATTCGGATTATATTTATTTGTGGGGACGAAATGGAGCGTTGTCAAATCTAAAACAATGTGTGTGTGTGTAATATTTACACATTTTTTCATATTTTTTTGGTAGTCCTAGCTTCATTAGGACAGACAGACCTGGCTATGTAAATATATCCTCGGCTGTTGATGCCGATTAAGAATATGTATACTTTGAAAAGGTCGGAGATGCCTCATTCTGCCTGTTTTCTCTATGGGTAGTGGATGTAAAGAAACACCTTACTCGACTAACTGTCGGTAATTAAATTAAGTATACGTCCCATCGTATGCAGAACAGGCAAACATTGCATTGTTATCTAGTGTTGAATTTAATTCATGTGCAGCCAAAAAATAAACTGCTGAAGTGAGTGAGTGAGATAGACATATAAGGAGAGAGACCGAGGGTTAGCAACAAATAAAATCGCACAAGTTGAGAGTAGGTCAAGTCGCCTGGGTGTAGGCCACAAAAGTTTTGCGAGTCTCGACAACAACAACAAAAAAACCAATGTGAAATGCCTGGTGTCCTTCACACTGCACGAACACCCCAAAAGTCTACCCTTTCCCTTCTCTACCCTTCCCCTCCCCTCCCCCATTCCTCCTCCAGTTACCACACACAGCTTACACTGACGCTAGTCAAAGTTTTGTTACAACTTTCGCTCCATTTAATATACACATTGCATACATACAGCTACATATATTATGCTTCTCTGGGTGCTTTGTGGGTGATTTTGTAATTTGACCTTCAAAACAATTGCACACACACACACACAGACGCACACACACATGCGTATATATGTATTTCTAGAGTAGGTCTTATATTTATATGCAAATTTAATGAAGGTAAAACTGTTTTGTTTATGTTTCGTCTTTACTTTGCGGTCAACAATCTCTCTGTGTGTGTGTGTGCGTCTCCCCATAGACACTGCCACACACTGCTCATGTGTGTGTGTGTGTGTATGTGTATCTATTGGTTCTCTTGCCAGCCGTATTGTTTGCCTTGTCTGGATGCCTGTTTTTCGGGCAGCTTTAACCAAAATGTTCTGCCTCAAATTTTTGTAGACTAAAGCTGCAGGCGAGACAACCAAAAAAGACAAAAGCATGTCAGAAAGTTGGGTAAACTTTGCACACACACACACGCTCACACACACAGTCAAGGAGACAATGGAAACAAAGGTAAAATGTTGTTGAAACTCCTCCATTGTTGCTCATTGTTTTATGTCTGTAAATGAGCATCAGCTCTTTAAAGTAAACCATGTGTGGCCTCTAAATGCTTCTGAATCATTGAGTGACCAAAAAGCGAATTCTAAATAGATGCTTGGAATAGCTTATCTACTTTAAGCCTTATAACACTAGCGACTCTCAGGTATAAACATATTTTGTTCAGCTGAAAGAAAGCTATTTATGATTTTAGCATTACATATTAAATTGTAGACAAAGTTCTTATGCCAACTTTCCTTCTTTATCGATTATTTTTGCTTATTTCAAGTTTATGTTTTAATCTTTTACTCTTAGAAAACCTAACTATAGTTTGCTTTATTTCAATTGTGGATTGGGTCAACTGCAGCCAGAGAGAAAACAGTGAAATAAAATGTTTGCAATGTTTGAGTTGCAGGTTAATAAAAACACTGCAAAGTCAAGATTGTTCTCTATACTCCATACAGGGATTGGCCAACAGGCAAATATATTTTGGCAACTAAATCAAAACCGAAAACGTTCAACGTAGAGAGACAGAACGAAAGAGGAATGCCACAATAAATATGAACAAAACTGGGTCCTATACTGAAAAAAAAAGACAGAGGAAAAGGGTGGGGGAATTGATTTGAAAGGCGCTCAGTCAAAACGACCAAGCAATCAATGAAGGACGAGGATACGGACATGGATTCGTATTCTGGATACGGAATCGTTGGGAAAAACGGAATCAAACTCGGACATGGATGAGGAGCTGGCATAGCCTTTGCATTTCATTGACCCTTTAAATGGCAAAGATGAACATATACACTCACACACACACACACACACACACACTCACACACACACACACATACACACTTGCAGACTGACATACACACAGCTGGTGGCTGTCATGTCAGTTGAGCAAAAGTGGTGAAAAATTTGATTTGGGAGTTTATTCAATTTGCTGCATGTTTGCGCGTGTGTGTGCGTGTGACTATATATATGTATGTATGTATGTGTGTGTGTGTGTGTGTGTATGCACAAGTATACAGCTGTATGTGTGTGTGATTGTTGTTGGAGCTTGTAGCCTGAAGGGGAGCGAAGCATTTAAGTGCATGTTGTGCTCATAGAACGTAAGAAGGAGACAGGGGAAAGTGTAGAGAAAAGGGGGACTGGGGGGGGGACTGGCTGACTGCCTTCTCTTGCAATATAATACAATCAACATTGGGCTTCGACTCGATACGCATTCAATGCGTTTGCATTTGCGTTTGAGGTGAAGCTGAAGCAAAGGCAACACTAGCAGCAGCAGCAGCTGAGGCAGCAACTGAGGCAGCAGCAGCAGTGGCTACCGTTGCGTACGCTACACACACACATACACTTGTGCACTCTCTCTCAGAGATGGACACTCACACAGCTGCACACATCTGCTGCTTTTTCTGCCCATATGCAGCGCCATTTTATGTATAGGCCTGACATATTCGCTCTCTCTCGCTCTCTCGCGCTGCGCTGCCTGCGCCTGCGACTAGCTGCATTTCACTCGCTCACTGCGTGTTTATGTACAGTCCACAGGCACAACATGCATGCTCGCCTATGTATGCAGCAGCGGGAGCATGGGTGAGTGGGGGAGAGGAAAGAGAAAGGGGAAAGAGGGAGGTTGCTAGGCTGCCTGCTGCCTGACAGGGTCGACTGAGCACACATGCGTTTGGCCTTTTGCCCGGCACACATAACTACCGCCTCCTGAGCCTCCTGGTTGCTGCGACTGCTGCGGCAGCGACATCGGCAGCGGCAGCGTCGCGTTTCGTATCGTTCGCTTTTTGCTGATTGGACTCGCACATTGGGGCAATTGTGATTTGTATTTGAGACTTGTTGCTTACCTGCAAAAAAGAGAAAGAAATAAAAAAATGTTAATAAAAAATTTAGAAATTACATAAGAATTTAATTAATGAATAAAAATATCAAAACTATTCAGTATATATTCTAAAATCGGAATAATAAATATTCGAAATTATATATTACAAATTTGATTTAGTAAATGGCTATTTTCATGATAGCATTTTTAGCATTTTTAAATAACTCGATATCAAATTTCTGTTAGATTTAGCATTAAAGTTAGGAATTAGCGACTTTTTCTGCAAAACAATTTAGGAAATTATTAAAAATATGAAACAAATTTTTATTTATAAAATATAATATCGAAAATATAGGATAAAAAATATTTATAACATCATTTAATGCTAGGCGTCAAGAATATTAAGTAATATATATGTATATGTACGCATGTTATGTATTTGTATTTTACTTTTATATGTATATAAAGATCATAATAGGTATTTTTGTATAGTTTTGCAAACTTAAGCAAAAACAAAAAAATATTGTTGTAGGTTTATTTTGTCCTGATTATTTTGGACGTTGTAATTCTCCATTGAAAGAATACATTTTTGTTTTTTAAATTAGTTTTCTTCTTTTAGTTTTTATTGTTTTATTCTTAATCACACCAGAAAAAAGTTCGACAGAACAATGTAGAAATAAACCCAAATGAACTTTCCGATTGATCCTTACTTTTTAAATTTTATATACCAATAAATAAATAATATATTCCATAATTTTATTATATTATTTTTAAATCAATATTTCTACTTCTTTTTATTTTTTACATACAACATATGTAATGTTTATTATTTATAATTTGCTTTCAGCTTTATTCAAATTATTTTTACCGTGTATACGTTCCTCATATTTTGTATAAATATTCAACAACTTGCCCCAATGTGCACAAAGGCAAACGCTAAAATTGCGCCTCCAATGCAGAGGCCGAAAAACAACAACAAGAGTGGGGGCAGAACTAGCAGCAGCAGCAGCTGCAGCAGGCGAGGAGGCGTGGGTCAGGCGCAGCTTTGCAGCGCGTTGGAAGAGTCGCGACGACGACGTGGAAAAAAGCCGTGGTAAAGGCTGGCGCAGCGCAGGCGGCAGACGATGCGTTCAGGCGAGGGAAAGGGGGATGCACGGGAGAGCTCCTCGCGCACGCAATGCAACACACACCAACAGAACAGACGACGCACAATATGCGGTAAATGGGGGAAGCACATGAGGTTCTGCTGCCGTCGAGGGAGTTGCGAAGCAGGGCCGCTCTAGGAGAAGGAGTCATCCGACCACCCAAAAACAATGGACAGGCACTAAAATGCAGTCAAAACGAAATGTGCACAACACACACGCACACAGTGAGGCAAGCACACGCACATAGCACGTTCTATGTACGAGCAGCGGATGGGGCCATGTATCGCCATTGACCAGGCGCCTCTTTATGGCTCGCTCTTTCTCTGTCTATCTCTCGCTCTCTCTTTGGCCGTTGCTGTGCTGGTTGCACTGGTGTGCGGGCCTCTGGGCCGCCTCGCTTGTTTACCAATTTATTTTGCGCACAAAACGAAACACGGAAAATGCATGAGGCCCAAAACGAAGCGAGGAGGAGAAAGAAACAGAAACAGAGAGAGAGACATGTGCAGGGGGACAAACGCAATGGATATCCACAGTCGTCGCACAGGACCCGGGCGCACACACACACCAATACATACAGCCCAAAAAAAATTGCACAAATTTCAGTTCGATTTTTGGTCCATAACGCTAAAAGGCTGCAGTCGCTATCTCCCACTACCTCTCACTTCTACTACCACAATCTCCTACTCTCTCACTCTCTATCTCTCTTTCTCCCTCTCTCTTTCTTTCTTTCTCTCACTCACTACCTTTCTCTCTCTTTCTGTTATTCGTTCGTTTTCATTTTGCGGCTGTTTCAGTTGAGCTTTTTTTTTCTTTTTTTTTGTTAATTCTCCGCTGTTTTTCCTCTTCCCGTTTGCCACTTTGTGCGTAGATTTTCCTTTGCCCAACTATACCTTTTTTCTTTTGTTTGTCAACCGTTAGTTTTTCCTATTCGTTTTTTTAAATCGTGACTTGCGCTTTGATAGCACGACACAGCAAGTTTCTCTGTTGGGTTTCTTCTTCGTTTTTGCTTTATTTCGCCTACTCCAAAATTGAGGTTATTTTTTCTTTTTTTTTTTTTGGCAAGGGGGGGTCTGTCGTAGTACTACGTACTGGGCGCACATTGTTAGTGGGTTCTCGTAGTATGCAGCTGCAAAAAGTCAACGTGGAAACGCAGAAATGTGGCACAAAGGACATGGGGCGCTGTCTAAAAGCCAAAAAGGAAGCAAGTACGCAATGTTTCAAAGGTTTTCAGAATGGAAGACAGAGTACACTCGAAAAAAACGGTACACAGAATGGAAAACAAGATTATCAATGAATAAACCATAACACATTGTTAGATTTTGTTACCAATCGAGAGAAATTATTTGTTTAGGTTTTATTAACAATAAGCGGGATTTAGGAAAATTAAAACATAATCAATAATAAGGTATAGTCAGATATTATTTGTTATCGATCCGAAGAAATATAGTCAGATAATACCCTTCGCTGACCTCTAAGAAGTCAAGTAAACTTCAATGTATCCACAATTTGAAAGTCTTTATAATTCTAATTCATTTCCCCAACTTTCCATTCTTGTTAGTAAATAATTCTTATAAATAGCTTTGATTCAACCAAATAATTCAATTCGAATACATTTATATTGGCCAATCAACTATCTCTAAGTTTATTATCCCAATTACTTGCAGATTAAGTTTGTGGGCACTTAAAATATGCTTAAAATTCCAGATTCCTGATTTATGTGTGTGAAACTGCAATTATTTGTCAACTCTATGAATAAAACTTTCACAATGTTTTTTATTTATTTTTGGCCAACATCTCGGAGAAGTTGCACTGCCGTCGTTGTGTGTGTTTGTGTATGTTATGTGTGTGTGTGGGTAAAAATGTAGCACAAAGTGCGATATCTGATGGTTTTTGTGCATACCGCCCATGCCTCAAAAGCGACTACAAAGTGCACTTGGGGCGGACAACGAAGGTGAGAGACTCTTTATGTGTGAGAGTGAATGAGTGCGTATGTGAGTGTGTGTGTGGGTGTATGTGAGCAGCTGTCAAAGAAGCAGCAGAAACCACTTGTGTTGTTGTTTTTGTTGATAAACTAAACAGCTTTTAAAGTTTGCTAAATGTCTTTCGATTATATTCAACATATTCGATGAGTCTATTCAATCTACATTTAAGATTCATATGCTATAGAGTTATGGTATGTCTTTATTTAAGTATTTGAGTGTGCGATTATTTAATTTGGGTCAATGCATTTGATTCTCTTGTTGCCAATTCGATTTATTATTTAATTTGTATTGTTTAGTTAGTAAATTTCTTACATTTTTATAGACTATAGACTTTATCAGCAAACTAACAAGTGTACTCAGAGTTTTATTTCCAAATGAAAATCATAGCATACTTTTTAGGGCAACATTGAATAAAATCTCTAGATTTGTAGAGAAGCCTCTTCTTAACAGCTCCAAAACCAAAATAGACTTCAGTAATGTATATTATTCTTATAAAATCATTCAGAGAAATGAATCTTAGAATATATTTTTCTCTGCTGCTGCTGCTGCTTGCCACGCAAGTGGCACCAATAAATCAGAAGGAGTCCAATGAACACCAGGTGACCTATTTGCATGTGGGCAAACCGGAGACACGAGATGCTCTGACGCTGCTGCAGTCGATCTATACGCGCAACATGGTGCACATCTATTGCCGACGTGATCAACGTTTGCGCTGGTCCAACATCTTTCAGAGCAATCGGCTGCAATTGTGGATTAACGATCCCAATATGGAGTACAAACAATACAAAGGGAACACCCCAAAGGAAGTGTACCAAGCTTATCTGCGTGATCAGCAGTGTCATGAGGGCAAGTTGCTGGCGGACAACACGCGGAAGCTACGTTCGATTTCTCTGTCTGCCCACTCCCATTCCTGCTATGGCATCTATACGGATCGGGCATACAATCTAACACTACAGCAGCAGAGCTGCGATAAGGAGCGTCTCGCAAGATTCCTGATCGGTCTGACAGTCTGGTCAGTGGCGCCAATGCTGAGTGATTCTCTCATCTCCTGCTACGTGCTGGCCAGTGTGCTGGGCATCCATTTGACCGCATTGTGCTTGGTCTGTGTCGCCCTTTTCGTTGCCGGAGATCATCAGCTACAGGCTCTACATCCGATTGGTGGCAATTTCAAGCTTATTCTGGAGCAGTATCCTTCGGCTGCGGCACTGACACTGATGGCCGGCGCATGGCTCTGGCTGCGCATCTGCCAGCGCAATAGAGGATTGTGGCGTCATCAGTTTGTGCGACGTTTCCATTTTCGTACCACGCGCGTCATTTCATATTTATTCATCTTGGGCGCCTCGGATAGTCGCAATTTCGGCTTCTTCTGCATCATATTGCTACTTCCTTGGCCAGAGATATGGTGGATCACGTGCTGGTGCCGGACGCAGTGTGTCAAGGTGCAACGCAAAGTGTTGCCACCGAGTCCCAGGCGATTGTTAAACAACGAAGAGTTTCAGGTACAGATAAACTATGAGACACAGCGTGCCATGGGTGATCTGCGCCAGCGTCTGCTTCACACATCGCCCAGCTGGGAACAGATGGCACAACTGCGTGCTCCTCTACAATTTGCACGCTTCATCAGCAGCGGCAATCTTCAACAGCCAGAGCTGGAGACAGAGCCGCAACGAGAGCCAACACGCCGTGCATCGCGCCCATCGGGCACATCCAGCGTGGAAGTGCAGACAACTCCCCAGGACAATGCACATTCAGTGTTGGAGCAGCTGGCAGTGGCCATTAACAGTCCCAGCACGCCGCTCAACAATTCCAGCGACTCTTCTAGCTCTTCCTCCTCTGGCAGCAATGCGGCTGATGCGTGCTCTTCCACCATTGAATCGTTCTATCGGAATAAAAATTTCCAAGGATCCGCGCGTAGCCTACGGGACAGTCCACAGCGCATCTAAATGCATTTCTTAATTGAAAAGTAAAGCACACAGCACAGAGGGAAAGAGCAGGAAGACAGGGGGAGAGTGGATGGGGGATGAGAGAGTAAAGGTGGAATTTCGACAACAGCACAAAGCAAATTCCCTTGAGGCAAAGAAAGAAAATAGAAATAGAAGCAAATCGAATCTGAAAGCAGAACAACAAATTCAACTGGACAGTTGGCACCTTTTACCATCAAGTGGTGGGCGTGACGCACTTAAACTAGTTGATTAGCATAGACCACAGTGGGGGCCAAATAAATAGAAATGTTGCTTTGTGATTAGTGAGTGAGGAAATGATGAAACAAAAAGAATTCTCTCAAGAGATTTGTCAATTTCAATAAATATCAAAACTAAGATCATTTCAAAATTTTGTTTTCTTTACTAATTATTAATTAAGCAATTATGTATCTTGTTATGAGAATATTTTAATATACTTAAATCTACCTAATAACAAAAATCTATATTATGAAAATATATTAAGTCAACCATTTTTTCTTTATCATTCATTAATGGAAGCCTCATTTTGTTCTGACTTTATATTATACAATTCATTTAATATAATAATTATGTCTAATATTTCATATATTTCTCTAATATTTCAATAATCATTTATTTACAAATTCAATATTGAGTAATCAGCTAATCAAATTGTCGCAAAACTAGAAACATCTTCATAACAGCAGATATTACACTGTGTTCACTAAAAGGGAAACCCCAAAAGGACTGCATTGTGAAATCAAATTATGATTCGATTAATTTAAGCAAGCCATAACTCTCTGGTTATAACGGCGAGTTCTTGCTGTGCCAGGACTGTTTATGCACTGTTTCTCTTGGCCAGGAAACTGGTTAGAAGTGCATGAACGGTGCTACAAATAACCTGGTTGGGGAGACATAAAGAGAGAGAGGGGGTGGGGGTTGGGAGTGGCAGAGAGCTTCGACTGCTGTTCCAGGACACGCACAGAGGCCTATTAGCCCCAGTACCCCCCACCCTGCTCATGCACACACACACACGCGCAGAACCATTAACAGCAGTCAGAAATAGCAACAAAGTTCAGTCAAACATCAGAAACGTTCGAGAGCAGCCGCAAATCGCCTCGCTCAGCCCCCTTCATCCACGCCTCCCTCCCCCCTCTAGAAAATGCAAATGTGGAAAATGCGCTTTGACATAACTGTATCTGTGTGCGTGTGAGTGTGTGTGTGTTAGTGTGTGTGGGGACAGTTGCAAAACGCATTTCAAATCGAAAAGTGGAACTTCAATCATTTCGCCGGCGAAGGTAGACGACAATTGGCAGTATTTTAGTTTTGATATATACCCTGTAAGAATCAGGGAAATAGGCAGAGGTACAGACATAATATTCAATATATAATTATGTATCGTTTAAAACCCATGAAAAATGAAAAGGTTTTTTAGTAAAAGTTTTTATTTCTTTTATGAAATTGAGAAACATTTCTAATTCACAGCTAATTAAGAAGTTGGATACCCTGTGAAATTATTAACCCAGCTTATTATCCTTTATATATGCCTTTATTATTGAAACTTTAATAGAAATGTTTCGAAGTATTCATAATAAATCGAAAGAGTGTGGAGATTTTCAGAGCTATTTTAATAAACGATACCAGCAGAAAGTTCTCTAAAACATTTATAAATCTCCTTCCAAATTAACTGACTAATGATACTATAGATCACAAAAGTATTCAATCCACCTTTAACTCGCTATAGCATATCTCTCAGTCTATCATTATTTAGACGATGCCGATTTTTTACTGCCTGCAATTTCGTTCTCATCGATGGTGGTTGGAAAATTGACTAAATGCAACGTTTCGAGTTCATTACGGACGAGCACGGGCGGCCCGTGCGGCGCATCGGACAGACACATACACAGCGAAATGGGCCAATTTTCCCCGTCCAAATGCTGCATCCCCCTCGCCTTCCTCCTCACCGAGTCCAATTGGGTTTTTCTATGCGAGCAAATTTTTGGTGTCGCAGCCGGCGACGATTTGGTCGGTGGTTGTTCTCGATTCCCGTTCGGGACATAGGAGCAAAACGGGCACGCGACGGTGGCGGGGTGGATGGCACTGGAAAACTGAACTGAACTGAACTGAAAAACTGCATTGGCAGTTTGAATTTTTTGTATTTTTGTTGTTTCCCATTTCAGAAAGTTTATTGTGTGCCCCGTGCAAGGATTTCTCATATTGGGGGGTTGCAACTTCTGCTCGTATTTTTGTTGTTGTTGCACAAAGTTACGTCAAAGGTCAGGCAACGAGTAGAATGATGATTTTCGTTAGGGGAGGTTGGAAAAAAAGTGAAAAGTTTTCAAGTCCGATTGTGAGTTGAGTTGATTTTATTTTTGTTGTTGTTTTCTGTTGTTTTTGATTTTACTGCTGAGTAGCTTGACTTTTGAGGGTTTTATGGCACTGCATACTCCTAACCAGAAAAAGGAAATTGAGGAGTTAAGTCGAGTTTTAAATTCTGCATTTAAAATTCAGTTCAAGTGAGAGATTATTTTGCAATGCAGAAAAATGGAAAGTTATTCCAGTTATGGTCGGGAATCCTATAAGATAATGATCCATGAATGTCAATATGTCAATTTAAAATAGTTTCTTAATATGTAATTTTATATGAGAATAACTCCTACAAAACTAAACCTAAATTGATAACATTATTTTCTGCATAAAATACATAACACAGAAATTATATTTCAAATTTATAAATTAATTATCTTATTTTCTGCATAACAAAATAAATTATTTTAAAGTTCAAACACAAGAGAATCTATATTATTTATTATTAGTATTATTATTACGGTACTTGTGTATACGTATTCTTTCTTTACTTTACAATTATTAATTTGTGTTGGGAATTTGTATTGAAAACATACTTTCTTAAAATGCCTTTAAAGAAACAACAGAACTCTCTAGTGTAATCAAAACAAACGAATCTTTTTAGAAAAGATTCGATTTTAGAAATATTAATATAAGGATTTAAAATATTATATAAGAAATTTCATTTGCATTTTTACAGCATTTTAGTCTCGATAAAGAAACTGTGGAAACACTCCACACTCTACTATTATTTTGTATTTTATTATTTTCTACATTATTCCTTTCTATAGTAATATTGTCTATATCATTATTTTCCATATAATTGTTTCATATTTTATTATCTACAAAATTATTATTTTCCAATCTTAGGATTTTCTCACCTGAACCATTTTAATGTTCCCTTTTATTATTGTTCTCGTTAATCCACAGACAATTTAGCCGGCTGCTACGTTGACGTCGACGTTGACAGCGGCAGCGTAAAGCGCGTTCAAAACAAAAAGTAAAAGCAGCAACTGCACAACAACAAGATTTTGGAGCAAGCGAGAAAGAGTGAAGGAAAGACGCACGTGTTAATTTCACTTATTTGTTTTGCTTGCCGTATTTTCTTTTTGCCTCTTTAAATTCATTTGCACTTATTTATTTGCATGTGTGTGTGTTTTGCAAATGTGTTGAATATTAAATGTAAAATGCAAAGTGCACAACGGTGAAACTCAATGAAACGCGGTTGGTGGCGCGACCTGAATGCAATTGTTTTTTATTTTATTTGTGATTGCAGTTATGTTAATTTATTGTTTCGGTCGCGAGGTTGCACTTTACGCTGCTTTAATTTGTGCGTTGTGCGTGGGACGCGTTGTTAAGATTACCGTGCGCTAAAATCAAACAATGAACCGCACGCAACAAGAACATCGAGAACAATGTTATGTTATCGGTAAACTAGCAATGCACGTGTATGACATAGAGATGAGCGATAGTTTGCGTTCTAGCGACAGTTGAGCCCATAACATTTTATGTTAAGCAGCGATAACGATTGCACAGCTACAGTTCTGTAGAAGAGCGCCGCCAATTTCAAACAACGAACCCCTTTTTATATCTTCTAAGTTATCATAATATTGAAAAATTAACACAGAAATGAAATCTATTAAATTAAGGTAATACACAAAGCATATTTTACTACCAACACATTTCACTTGCCGTTAACAAATATAAAACTCATAACAGAAACAGCCGTGACTCTTAATATTAGCGCAAATACGAACTATAGTCCATGTTAACGCAAAATGAGAAGTATAAAATAAGCTGTTAACGCAAAAAGCGCTTTTTAACATCAACAGATCACTGTTATAATTACTGTTGGTAACAGCGCAGCGTTTCCTTATGTTCTCAATATTGTGCTGATGACAATGACTTCAATAATAATTTTAAAGCAAAAATATAAAAAGGTTGACTTAAAAGCCACAATAAAGTAAACCGAAATTAAATTGTTCAATCATATAACAAAAGCCGATTGCTACTTTAAAATACCTATGTTAATTAACGCACTTTTGTCGTTATTCAACACTACACGTAAATTGTGCCAAACGTTTTGTTTACTTGCAATTTTAGTGTTCTCGTATTATATTATTGGCGATTTATTATGTCGGACAATGAGTACGAACGTTTTGAAATCACAGATTATGATCTGGACAACGAATTCAATATAAACAGACCACGGCGGCGTCACACCAAGCACCAGCAAATTTACGGTTAGTGAACACAAAATTAGCTCACAAGTTTTCTAAAGATTTTTCAATTGTTTTTCAGGCATTTGGGCAGATGACAGCGACAATGAGAGCGAGGGCGAAGGTAGCAGTCGACGTGGACGCCGTGGCTTGGGCGGCGGCTCGTCTGGCAAGTCAAAGGATTACACTGCGCCAGTGAGCTTCGTTGCCGGAGGCATTCAGCAGGCCGGCAAAAAGAAGAAGCCACAGAACGACGCCGGCAGCGAAGCCGAAGGCAGCGACGCAGATGCGGACAGTGATGAGGTGCGTCCATCGTTCGGGCGCAAGCAACCGCAGCTGATGGACAACAGCGATGCTAACAACAGTTCGGACAGCTCAGCGGAGGCAGCAGAGGAGCAGGCGCCGCGCAAGGGAATCTCGGCACGTACCACGGCGGGGCTGAGGCACAACTCACACATTGCCAGCAATCGGAATGTGGGTGCCTGGGAGCAACATACGCGCGGCATAGGTGCCAAGCTGCTACTACAAATGGGTTACGAGCCCGGCAAGGGTCTTGGCAAGGATCTGCAAGGTATATCGCAGCCAGTGCAGGCCCATGTGCGCAAAGGACGTGGTGCTATTGGTGCCTATGGCCCCGAGACTGCAGCCAGTGTGGGCGGTCAGGTAAAGGCACTGAAAATCGACGAGGACGTCAAGGAGGCAAAAGAGTTCAAGGAGCAACTGAACAAATGGAAGAAAGGAGGCACGGAAACAACGCGTGAGAAGTCCTCGAAACGTTACTACTATAAATCCGTGGAAGAGGTCATTGCCAAGGGCAAGAAGTCGGATCATCTGCTGTCCGAGAAGCTAAGCAAGCGCCTTGGAAATGTGCCCGTCATAGACATGACGGGACCAGAGCGACGCGTGCTCAGTGGATATCATGCGCTCGCCCAGAACAAAGTTGTGCCCGAGGAGTCGCTCTACGATTCACAGGGCGCAGGGGAGGAGACTGGGGAGAAGGCACCACCAGCCAGTGTCTTTAGCATGCCCGAGCTGACGCACAATCTGCAGCTGCTGGTGAGCCAGTGCGAGCAGGAGATAATTGCCATAGACAAGGCAGAAAGGGAGTGCTCGGATCGACAGGCGGCGCTGGAGCACGAACAGCAGCAGTTGCAGGAGCTGGTGCACCTGGAGCGGAATCACATGACCACACTGCAGGGTGCTCTGGCTCGGCTCGAGGAGCTGACCGAGAATCCTGAACTGAGTCTATCGCAAGCAGAGAAATTATTCCTGGAGCTGCAGCATGACTTTGCGGCGGAGTACAAAGAGTTCGGACTGGCTGATCTGGCAGCGGGCGTGATAGCGCCGCTGGTGAAGCGTGAACTGAGCGACTGGCAACCGCTGGAGCAGCCCACCAAGCCGCTGCAGCTGATCAAGCGTTGGCGTGGCATACTCCAGTCCGAGCTGGAGGCCGATGAGGGCCAACAGTCACGCAATGTCTTCGATCCCTACTCGTCGCTCATCTGGGCCGGTGTGATGCCCTTGTTCCGTGCCTGTGCCGCCAGTTGGCAGCCCAAGCAACACGCTCTAATGGCAGCTCTGCTCGATGCTTGGGCACCGCTGTTGCCCACTTGGGTGCTGGACTCGGTGCTGGAGCAGCTTGTGTTGCCACGCCTAACAGTCGGTGTCTGCGATTGGGATCCCCTGACAGACACAGTGCCCATACACAGCTGGATATTGCCCTGGCATGGCATCTTGGGAGCCAAGCTGGAGGAGACAATCTATCCGCAGATACGCAGCAAACTGGGCGTGGCTCTGCAGGCCTGGTCGCCACAGGATCGTTCGGCACGTGCCATGCTGACGCCCTGGAAGAGCGCCTTTGATGAGGAGCAACTTGTGCAGTTCCTGCTGCGTCACATCATACCCAAGCTGCAGGCAGTGTTGGCCGAGCTCGTCATTAATCCGCTGCAACAGAATATGGAACTATGGAATCAGGTGTGGGAATGGAACGAGCTAATACCCACCCAGTACATGGCTCAGCTGTTGGACAAGCACTTCTTCCCCCGCTGGATGCAAGTGCTTGTCATGTGGCTCAATCAGTCGCCAGACTATGCGGAGATCTCGCGCTGGTATGCCGGCTGGAAGAGCATGTTAAGTGAGGCCATTTTGCGTGAACCCAGCATCAAGGAGCATCTGCGTCGCGCCCTCGACATGCTGCATCGTGCCACAGATGCTGTGCTTCAACCCACAGCAGCTCCGCCTCCACCCATGCCGCCTGCACCGACTCCTGTGCTGCTGGCGCCCGTCATGCTGGTCGATGTGGTGCAGCCCGCTCAGTTGGAGTTCAAGGAGCTTGTCTCACAGAAATGCGCCGAGCTGGGCATCATATTTGCCCCACTGCCAGGCAGACGCGAGTTGGGCAAACAGGTGAGTCAATTCTTCCAATTCTACATGGTTTATGTATACATCATATTTCTCTCATTTTTGCAGATCTATCGCGTGGGCAAACTCTTCTGCTTTATCGATCGCAATGTCTGCATGCTCAGCGACAGCAGCCTGACAAACTGGCAGCCTGTTGCTCTTAATCAGCTCCTGGAACGCGCACAGACTGGCCTGCTCTAGGAGAACTGGTCGCTCAACTAGTCGTTGTTCTTCAAAAGACTGCACTCCCACTTCCCTCTCTTCACTCACACTTGAAACGGATCAGTGAAAGCCCAAAATGGCAAACAAATTGTTAACCATTAAATGTTATAAATAAACTGAATTAATTATAGTATTTCAATTTGTCATGACTATTTTATTAGGTATGCTCAATATTATAAAACAGATATTTTATATGTTTTCCCTATACCCCCGCCCAACTCAAGCAATCTTACTTTGTGCTCAATACGCCTTTCAAATTTTGCTTAAATCGTAGCATCTTTATGGGATGAATTACAGTTTTTGAATATAATACTTTAGAATTGTTGAAGATATTGTCCTAAGTCAGTTTATTTATACTTTTTTAACATCACAGTAAGGGGAATTTTGAACATTATCTTTGCATATCTATACTTTACTCTTTTCAAGAAGTTAAAGTTCAGGAACAGAACCATTATATTATGTGTTTCACTTTACGCTAGCATTCGTTGAAATTTATTAGGCTTTTATTATGTGTTAACTATACACTTAAATATGTTAGTCTGGGGTACAGTTATCTTTTTCCTAGAATTATCAAGTGTATTGAAGTTAAATAAAGAATGCCGCTTCTCAATTCAAGCCGTAGTTTATCAACCGAACAGGAAGCTCGGTTGATAAATGTGCCATTAAAATTCGGACTGCTATAAGTAAATATGTGTTACATAAAATATGCCAACATAAAAAGTATACATATTGTACGTATGTATGTATGTTTTATCAAACCCAAAATACTGTAATACTTACCAAGCATATTCGTTTGTATTCATTGGGTTGCTTATTCATTTTTCGGCTTATCTCGACTTATCATTTGCAATCTCAACAATCGGTCGAAAAAATTTGGAAACTAAACTCAATGACGTATCGATTGATAAGGAGAGTTTACCAAAGATAATGGAAAACAAAGAACAAACGGCAGTGTAGTGCTGACCATTTAATTCAATGTATTATTATATTTCAATAAACTTTAATTATTCTGTATATAACACATGAAAGTATTTAATATCTTTAAATTGATTCTTCGCAAAATGTAGACCTTAAATAGAACACACTTGTTAACTCTCAGCCCTGACATTATCTGGGCAGGATCTGAGTGGTATAACTTATGTCTTTTCGGAAATAGAACTTAACTTTTATACTAATGTATCATAATACAGAATGTCAAATGACTGACGAACTGACCAATCAAAAGACAGAGAGAGCGAAAAAAAGGGACAGCAGAGCGGGAGAGTTTCAAGAGAAGATTTTCATTTAGCGATTGTATTGTTTGTATAGCACTCTCATATGTGTGTACATATCTCCGCCACAATGAGGGCTATCCCACTTTACTGGTCTAATCGGAAAGACCCGGGCTTATCACAGAAGCCTCCACTAGGCACTACGCACTCTCGCGCAATACTTGACGCGAAGTCTACAGTTCGCTTCCATCATTTGTAGCCTGCGGTTTATACTATACAGTGTGAGCATTTCGCATTTCGGTTACTTCAGCAATAAAATTTACGAGTCTATCGATAAGGAATACGAATTTCAAAGTTGTTTTCTTAAGTGAGTTCTGATCAACTAGCTGTGAACTTAAATTTTATCTATGAGTACAAGAAGAAATGACTATCTATCTCGACACTTAATTAACTTTAATTGTACACCATAATAACAAGAAAGACTTCCCAGAAAGTCAATCTTATCTCAAGTAGAACCATCTCAAAACAAAACCGTTCAATTTGTAATCTTTTTTTAGTTTATGGCCCAGTTATGAAAAAAAATTTAAATTTAACGCGGAATTTGAGTAATTTTAATTGGTTTCGTTCTCCATACCCTGTACCTCAAAAGGTTTAAATATAAATACTAGAGTAAGACAATTCTTTAAAAATGTGTCCAAAGAAGACGTAGTACTCTGCTATCGTAATTGCAAGAATCGTCAAATTTGGCGCAAAGATTCCAAAAAATAAAGCAAAGAGTTATCTCAGAAATATATTTTCATTGCATATCTTCGTTCACCTGATTTTAAATTGATCCATAAATAAGCTGAAGTTCGCAAAGTCGTAATTCTCCTTTGTACACAATCAGTATGTCAAGGCAAGTGTTTAATCAGTTCAGTTCGTCGTGTGCAACTTGCAGCACGTAATTCGGGTTAGGTTACCAAAATCGACTAATGGAGTAATAGAAGTCAAGTTCGTATTTGGAATTATCAACGAAAGTGTGCCATAAAAAGAATATACATTGAACTTTACTTGTGAAAAACCCCGCTAAATTTCACTTTGTCAGTATAGTCGGGACTGTGTCGCGAAAAACCGATGGCGGTTCAGGTCAATAAACGCAATTTGCGAATCATTGCGCTACTGGTGCTTGCCATGTTGGCTGCGCTGATGGTGTTAAGAAATCTGCATCAAGTAAAACAGTTAACGAGTAGCCAAACAGCGGAGGATATCGCGCAATACGAGTTAAATGAGAAGTTCGAATCACTAAGTCTACGTCAGTTAAGTGAGGCGTTCCCCTTGAGTTCATCCACTACAAAAGCACCAAGGTCAATCTCTCCACGTACACGCGAGCTACAGCAGCTTCTCAAGTGTCGCAATCGTGAACTGCGACTTACAAAGTTCCAACATGGGGATTACTGGGTGATCCACAACCTAGTTATCGGTACCGAGAGTCAACGCATGGGTTGCACCGAGTCCATTACGTACACCACAAATGGAGACTTTACTTTCTTCGATAATCTTGAAACCGTCGCCGAGCGGTAAGTGGCAACTCATCTATATGCGTATTACCTTTAGCTAACATACATATATCTAGCTTATTATCACCAGACTTCTTGATATAAATGCAATCGACTTAAGAGAGATAAGTGGATGTAGCCCCGAGAATTATCTCACTTTTATTGGATTTTAGAAAGTTTAAGTGGGTTTATGAAGAATTGTTTGCAGTTTTTTAGTAGATTTTCCGAAGCTGCCGGTCTTATAAAAAGCTGTAGCCTTCTACGTAATCTGAGTTATACTAAGTACTCCCTCGTAAAATGAATAATGTTGACTCATGTTTACAAACTGGAAATGAACTTTCAAACATTTAGATTTCATTCAACGCTTTTGAACAATAATTTGATAAGTTCCGCTTTAAGTTGTATTTAAAACAAATATATTTTTAAATAAATATGTATAGTAAGATAGTCTTAGAACAAATAGTTGGTATCATTGATTGGTTTATTATATGAATATAAATTTTTATTAAGGTTTCATTAATCAATTGATCAATTAATTGATTGATTGAATAATTGTAGACTGTTTAATAATTAGGGAAATACCGTTATTATAAATATCTATAAGCCGTGAAGATAACTTGTAGAATTGAGATAAAGTGCTGGGTATTGAAAATACCAATTGTTGAATGGTTTGTGCAAGACATGCATAAATCTCAAAAGAGTCCCAGACGATTTCTTTATGTTTAATTAGCAGATAAAGTGATATTAATAATTTCAGTTCAAAGTCCATGCATAAATATATTTTCAATGTCTACCGAATACAAAGTAAAAACTAATAGAGTTGATAACGTTTCAAAAACAACAATACGCAAGATTTATTAACCTATGTAAATAAGACTTCTTTACTTCAATTATGGTATATATGGTATGTAGATCGATTATGATGAGGTTAGTTTCAATTACAGTTGTGTCTAGACAGTCGTATTACATATATAATAGAGACACTTCACGATGCGGAAGTCTACACTTTCGTAAGGAACGGCTGTTTAAATATTTAAAAGATAATTGTTAAGTGCATCAGCGTGTTTAATTCTTGTTAAACTTACTTACAACTACAATTATACAATTCAATAACTACGAAATTGCGACATTAAATTTGTATTATTTTTTAAACTACAATTGTAAATGCAAATATTAGAGATCCTTTGATTGAATATACTGTGTATTATATTATTTTAATTTTAAACACAATTCGTGCAAATGCAATTCATTTACTTGACTTGCTTAAACGATAGTCACGCTGTTCTGCTCCTTCAGCGTTATTCAACACACTTCCATCGATAGGGCTATCGACAGGGTTATCGTTCACCTAATCAACTTACAGTAACATATCGACTAAGATCACACTTAACAACTTACTTAACAAATTAAAATATAAATTAACAATACTGAATATTCTACATCATATCTTCCTTCTACAACTAATAAGTATTTAAATTAATTTTATAGATGGCTCGCACCGATCAGTTTTGCCATACACACGCCTGGCTTCGATCTGAAATTTACACTGGACTCTATTCAGTATGTGAGAAACTGTTTGCCCGGAAGTCAATTGATTCGCGACTTTGTTAGCTTTCACATTTTCTTTTCCAATGAGCACATGCCAGAATATGTGCCCTTGGACCAGAGTGAGGCGCTAAGCTGGCCAATAGAATGCAAGACGGACAACGGAACCCTTATGCCACCACCTTATCAACAGGATCGCTCAGAAATGTACAAGGTGCAGGCCAATTTGACATATCCGATCAACGTGGGCCGCAATATAGCCCGAAAGGCTGCCAATACGTACTTCATATTGGCCTGCGACATTGAATTATATCCGAGTCTTGGATTTGTCGATCAGTTCCTAGATATGGTGTATCGAAATAACAGTATTCTTGCTTTGGATCCCGATCAGCCGCCGAGGGTGTATCCATTGGCGGTCTTTGAAATTGCTGACAATGAGCGTGTACCCGATAATAAGGTTGAATTAATGGATCTTTTTGAAAAGAAGCGCGCTCAGCTTTTTCATGCAAAGGTATGTGCTAATTGCCACAAGGTTCCCGGGTATAAGGAGTGGATATCTCGGCCAGTCAACGAAACAGATAAACTGGAGTTATTCAGTATGACACTGCGCCAGGAAAACTACAAGTATTGGGAGCCTTTCTATGTTAGTGACAATAAGGAGCCTTATTTCGACGAACGTGTCACGTGGGAAGGGCAATCTAACAAGCGTATACAGGTAGGTGACTTTCTATTCGTAACTAAAAGCTGAAGAGACCCTTTCATTTAACTACATCTTTATAGGGCTACGCCATGTGTTTGCTGAACTACGAGTACCACGTGCTGCATCCCGCTTTTCTCGTGCATCATCCTGGAATCAAGACGTCCTCACCTAATCCCACACGACTTAAATACGCTACGGAGATGACGAAGTTAATCAAGTCCAAAATCGAACCAGAGTATCGCGTACTCTTTGGAGTAAACAAAAAGTGTGTCACATGATATATAAGTGTAGTAGGTTAAGTAATTCCATTAGAAAGAGTAAGGAGTAAAAGAGCACGGATGTTTCGAGTAGAATGTTAATACAGTTGAAGCACTACAGAAAATCTAAACCAAAAAGTTTGACCTATAGTTCAAAAAACACTATGAATAAATTGTTGGATCTGATTAACAAAATAGACAAGAAAATTCTATGTAGGATACGAAGGCTACATACAAGTACATATTATGTGAAATGACAATGTTCCCTTCATCGATGACTCTAAGTACCTTATTTTAACTGCTTCATCACATATTTACTCATTATTTAAGACTTCGTAACTGACAATAATATAATTTATGTTAATAGAATATAAGTATAAGTGTTGTTGTATATCTAATATGGTAACTCTATTAAATTGCATATTTCTCACTGCAAGAAAAGTCTGTTTGCAAAAAAATTGTTATCTCTTCTATAAAGAATGATATTTTAATACAGTTGTCTTGTTTTGCAAAAAAAGTAATGCTGAAAAGAAGAAAAATATAAAAATACAATTTTTCTTTTGCAACTATAAGTAATTCTTTAGCTGGACAACAACACAAGTAATAAGCAAGTTATATAGAGTATTCCATATAACTGGTATGAGGATAAATAAAAATTAAATTTTAGATTTTTAGAACGATCTAAGTTACATTTTAAAAATACTTCCATAGTGTCCATTAGGTTCTAACACAGAATATTCAATTTTATACATAGATTTAAAGCCACATTATGGAGATTCTGAAACGTCGCAATCCGATGACGCTTTTGCTACTGATCGTATTTACAACTCTCTTTGTAATGATATTTGTCACAACCAATTATGATTCCTTTTTTTCGAATAATATACATAATTATGAAATACGGTTAAGAGCCCCAGATCGTGCGGATGAAATAATAAGCAAATTGAAACGGACAAAGGAAGAGTTAAATTGAAGACTAAGGTGAAAAAGTAAATTGATACTTTCCATCTAGAATTTTTTCATTTTATTAAAGAAAGCTCCAGGCACTGAAATCTACTGCGCTATCTGGTATCGAGAAATACCTCTAATTTATATGACGGGATTTAAATGCAGCGTTAAGAGGGCAAATCCTTATAGAATTGATGACAACATTTGCAAAAATTACTCAACTTTCTTATGCTGGTTCGCATGATGGTTTTAACTTATCAATTTCAATATGCTGAATAAAAAAAGCAACCATCCATAATTATAAATGAGTGCCTCAAGAACTTTATCCTGTAAAAAGAGTTTGACGAGTTAATATGATATTAAAGGACTAAAACCTCTAAGTCGAAGATAAGGCGACAAACATTTCCATTTATAATACTTTTGTAATACCACTATTTGACTATCAAAAATATCAATACATAATACTATATTTGTCGATTTTAATAAGCAGTATGGTCGCACTTTAGGTTTCCTTTCTCTTATGAATATCTGATAAAGTGAACATGCGGTGGTGATATTCCGAGCTTTATTCTAAACATATTACGTTTAACACCATACAATATAATACAATACTAGTTTTTCAAACTTATACAGACGCCATTTCGTATCGCTCTTTGTACAGTGGCTCAAGGCTGTTGAGACTGACCTACCTATTTAGGTTTTTCCCATCATTATATTTGAAGCGCACTAATTTCAACTTTAACATGGCGTTTAATCCTTTTGCTTACTAATGCTCAGATTGATCCGACGCAGATGTCATCTGTGCCATACCTGCCATATCTGTGACCTTAACACCTGGCCGCGGTTGCGGTGACCGATTTCCCAAGCTCAGGTAACGACATAATAAAGGATTAGGTACGAAATTCCAAGAGCCACCGCGACGCGTCGTGGGATTAAGTAATCAGGCTAAAGGGTACCTGGGAAGGTCAAGGATCATACCGTATATAAAGTCAGCGGTCTCAGGAGGTCAGTAAACAGTCTGTGAGTGTTCATCATGGCAGCAACATATAGTACATCCGTCGTCTCCGCAGCATCCAAGCCACCCACCCCCGCCTACGCTGTGTTTCTGCATCGTTCCGAGTTGAAGCGAAAGCGCATGCACTTTATCAATGTATCGCAGACCAAGATTGACTTGACCGATCAACTGATCTACAAGCTGAAGCAGCGAATGGGCACCTGCAGTTACCAGGACCTTCAGTTTATGGTGCGAGAACAGGACTTCAGGAATTATCTCCATCGCCAACTCATGTTTCGCCAGATGCAGCAGATGAAGCTCCAAAAGAAAGTTCCCAAGGTGTAGATGAAGAAGGGGAAACAACTCAGAACAGATTTACGCCATACTCAGTAAATGTGCTTAACATTGGCATTGGCATGAATGAAAATTCAATTTCATGAGCAAAACATCTATTTAATTTTATATTAAATGCAGCATATCTTGATGTGATATTTATCGAAATTCCTTGTATTAGTGATTTACTAAATAAATTCTTAACAGTTTTAAATGAAGTTAAAATGTGTTTTCAAACATCCATTTTCCATTTTCAGGTACTTTAAATATTAATAGAAGGCAGCGCATCTCTATCTATAAAGAGTACATACGATATAGTTTAAAATGGCAAAACTTTTAGTTAGGGTTGAGAAGGCGATAACGGAAGTCGGAGCTTTTATAAAGCTTTGCTTATTGAGTAAGCGGTACACAAATAAAGCTTGAAAGTTATTTTTGCGCTTAACTAACGATAGAGGGCGCTTGGTAATTAAATCTCACAGAAGTTTTATTGTTGAGATATGTTAAATTGGAGAGTAGATATATTTAACTTTCTACTGAACAATATATACTCTATACATTGATGATATTTATACTTTGGATTGTATTGTCTATCTAAAATGTATGTTTTTGCCTATAACTGATATTGACGGCATTATGGAGCATTACGTCCGGCAGCAGTACTTGACTTTGAAAATATTTTCTAGTATCCTTGTTTAATTCCATTTCTGCTGAATCGTTTGTCACTTGCCACCATTTGGGATGCACAGTCACATCCATTTTGGGCTTCACAAAGATAAACATTGGATGAACTTCAGGTTGTTCTTTGGCTTTTGCTGCACTGGGATAAGCAGTTAGGATGGGGTTAAAAGGATCATCGCCGTAAAACTGCTGGTACCGACTACTCTTCACCAGCCTCACAATCTGCTCAAAGGCCACCAGAGCAAAGAAATCATATATCACAAGAACTACAAAAAATATGTAAAGAATATTTATCTGAAGCTATAAATAAACTGTATTTATATACTGACTGATATAAGAAGTCGCCGATATAGTTAAGAGAATCAAATGAATAAGAAACACGAAATGACGAAGAATACGCAGAAACAATGTTGCTAAAGTTGCAACTTCAACGATGTACAAGAATTCGAATATAGCAAGAGGTATCACGAAGTTCTTTTTGAGCTGAAAAATAAAGCAGTTATATGAGTTTAGGAAGGATAATTCAGTATAGCTAATGATCGCACCGTATAGGCACCATAAGCTGCAATAAAGCATGACAAAATGTGTCCAATGCTATATAACTGCAGAAGTAAAGTGATTGTCTTCGGATCTGAAAGATAATTGAAAACCCCATTAAATTTTATAACAGCTGAGTGTATTGTATGGATAGTAATAAACTTACATTTCTCCATCCAGATAATTGCATCTCTTACTAAATAGTAACTGGCTCTGTAACTCAAGTTGACATCGTAGGTCCCAATTATGGAGAGCATAAACCCAATGCCCTGTGTTGCAATTATAAAGACAATGGCAATACTCTTAGCCTGTTGGAATTTAAAAAATATACACATCTTTACATTTACATATTCATTATGAAATATTAAGTAGCAACTTTATCTAAAAAGCTTTTCCAAAATTAATTTAAAATCTACAAAAATATTGATATGGAAATTAATAATTGGGAAAAGATACATTTATGAAGATAAAACTATACAGCTAAAATTAATTATAAAATATATTTAAAATATTATATAATTAAAAATACAAAATATAAGGGCTTAAAATGAATAAATTTTTAAACACAACCAAGGAGTACTGACCAAAGCAAACGCACTGATAATGATAACACCGAGACGCACCGATGCGCAGAACATATAGGACTTCATCACAACCATTTTGGCGTGCGACTAAGTCCCTAGAGAGACACATAAGGTCCGGCGTGAACGCCATGATGTCCGGCCGGCGAATGAAAAATGTTTTCCCATTCGAGTTGCATTAGAGGCAAATATGACTAAAGCAAAAAGCGATATGCAGATAGAAATCTTTGGAACAAGCTTTTGTCATTTAACTCACAAACTCCCACACAAAAATATTGTGTGTTGGTTTACGTTGCGGTTGCTCTCATTGACCATTTGTCCCGCTGCAGTAGTTGCGCAAGTCCTGGCCGACCAGGTAGTTACCATTTGAGTTATGACAGACGATTAAAGTAATCGACCAATTTAATATGTTGTTTATGGAGAGTTATTTGTGCTATTGCTCGGTGCGCTTAGGAGTCATAATTGTCGCCGTGTGGAGCATTGTAAGCACTATTCAACTTACTTTAAGAAATATATTTTGTACATATTTTTGAACACTTTCAGATTATAAATATCACACTGAGTGTAGTTTTCTTTGTGAAAGGCGTGCATATATTCGATGGACTTATCGATTTGCTTGAGCATGATTCGCAGTACAAGGGCAGTAATGCGGTGCGAAAGGCAATACATTGGGCTCAGGATAGTAAGCGGTTTTTCTTATTCGTTATATGAATTTATATTTATATATTTATATGTATAGCTCCCGATAATCTTATGATCTTCTTACACATCATGTGCTATTCTCACATAGCTGCTGCTGTTCTAGGCGCATTCGGTTCAATCAAGGTGAAGTCTTACTTGAAATCTAATAACTTCAATCTTTCAATCTATACAACATTGGAATTATAACTAAATACTTTATTGTCTTTAACATTATTCTAATCCTTCTTATTCTTAAACACAATGTTTTTTTATATTCAATTTTATTTTATTTATTTTGAATAATTTTTTATTTTTATTTATTTATTATTATTTTTTACTATTTATTTATTTCCATTTTCCTTTGTTTAACAACTCAAGTTTCAACTTTATTTAATATTTCACCATTTCTCTAAAGCTCTACAAATGGCTCTTGCTACCCTTGGCGTTCTTCGAATTTATTTACTTTCTGGGAATTACAATAAGTCACATTGTGTTGATGATCATGCTGAAAAAACAGATTAATTTGGGTCTACTGATTGTTCTCACGCTAGTTGGAAGTTTCTATTGTCGTAAGTGAATAATCAATTCTTTAAATGATGTCTTAGTTAAGATTCCTTTCAGTCTTTGCGGGCTACAACTGCATCACGTGCATTGCAATGTTTCAAATAATAAGCCTGGTCAGGAGCTCTAAGTACCGTCAACTTTATGGCGAAGATCCATTTCATCCGCTTGTGATGAAGCGTTCTCTTGGTAGTCCTAGCTCTGTACAACAATTGCACATATTGGACAAACCCGAGGAGACGGACATCGATGAACAGAAGAGATTGGCCAAATTGGGTCTATGGCCACCGCGGCGACCGCAAGTGATATCCGTTATTCCCGTGCAGACACCGGCTGTGAACTTGAAGTGGTGGCAATTACAGGCACTTGATACCGATGACAAGATTCCCCAGGACTCTGTGGTCTTTCGCAACTGGCAAAGGAACGAGCTCGTTCGCGGCGTGGGTGGAGAGGCAGAGCGAAAGAATGCTCTCAATCGGAAATACGCTGAGGCGCAGCAATATCGTTGGTATTAGGAGAAGAGAAAAGAGAGGGAGGGTTGCAAAGTAAGAAGTGAATATAATGATGCAGAGAGTGTGAAATATATATGAAGTGAAAAGTGAAGAGGGGAGTCATCTAGTTACAAGTTGAGAAGAAAACAGAAGAGCATTTTGATTAGATTTTGTTATCTTATTTTTGTCTGATTTGTAAGGAACTTAAAATTTCAATTATATATAAACTAATCTTGTTTACTGTTTAATAAATATTTCTTAGCAAAGTTTTATAATAACTAAGAAAATAAAGCAAAAAAATGAAGCTTAAATAGAGTATCGTGAGTTAACTAAGCCACAAAAGGGAACCAAAGGCGAGTAACTAGTTACCTTTTGTTGGCCAACTTTAAATATAAAACGAACTCAGAAGTTGTGGACGAACCAAATCGATGCTATAAAAGTGCTATCAAATTGTGGCGCTATGGAGAATAAAACTAAAACGATGCTTTATCAACTTATTCAATAAAACTTCGATTTCTCTTTGCAGTCTGCTGCACTTTCAGAGGGGAGAAGTGGGGAAGTGTGGCCCAAAAGAGAAAGCATGGCGTAAGAGAGCTTAACAATTCGGAACACCTCTTAGCATTATCCGTAGAATCCCCGGTGAGGCGCCTCTCCTGCTTCCGCTGGACTTATTTTTTGGGGGCACTTTGCATAAACGACAGTACAGATTATGCAACTGTCTGGGATTGTCAAGCGCCGAGTCGACAACACGCTGCACACTTTGCATATCCTGCAGCAGGATGTGCATTGAGGATGGGCCAAGGGGGAGCAGGGGTGGTCCGACGACTTACAAATGCTTTTTGCCGTTTGCATTCGCAGTCAAATGCACAGCACGCTGCGATAAAAAGCGAGAGGAAAGTTTTCTGGACTATTGTGATGCCAAACGAAAAATCAAAGTGTCCAACAATTGTGCCCCGCCACTTGGCGACGGATGCAATCGAGCAGAAGCGCAACAGAGTGAACGAGAGGGAAACAATGCCAGGGGAGAGACAGAGAGAGAGAAAGAGAGAGCCAGACCGGGTGCGCACTAGACGATACAGTCAATTTCAATGTCTGTCGTCGGCATCGTCCGTCCCCAATGCA
Organism: Zaprionus davidi; assembly: GCA_018903715.1. Lineage (NCBI taxonomy): Eukaryota > Metazoa > Arthropoda > Insecta > Diptera > Drosophilidae > Zaprionus > Zaprionus davidi. The sequence continues at coordinate 9,155,418 of JAEIGL010000006.1, forward strand.
TTTGATTCCCACACAAAATTCTGGTCACATTGCACGCTCCCCTAGAGATTTCAGCGCTATGTTGACAGTTGCAGTTGCCGTTATTTGCTCCTGCTTCTGCTCCTGCTACTGCTGTTGCTGGTCTGCCAACTCGGGCACTAATTTAATTAAAACTTTTGCCTAAAAACAAAAGTCAATCAGTCGGGCCAGTGCGGGTCATTAGGGAACTCAGAACGAGGCCAGCACAATAATTGTTTCCAGAAGGCTTTCACTTACATTTCTGCAAACGGTTGCATTTCGACAGTGAATATATAAAATTACTAAAAATCAACTTATGCATAAAGTAAAAGTTTATTTATTTATTACGAGTATAGCTCATTTTATTGACTCAGATAATTAATGATCATAATTATTAAGAAGGAGTATGTTATTTAAATAAAACGTAGGTGGTTCGAGAAACGCATAGAGACAGGCAGAAAGCAAAATAAACAGAGAGAGACCGACAGACGATGATAGACAAAAAGACAGACAAAAAGACGGACAGAAAGACTGACATAGAACCAGGCAGACAAACAGAAAGACATACACCAAAGAAATAGATAAAGAGACAGACAGTAAGAAAGACAACGAGACAGACTGACAAGCAGACAGACAGAGGGTCAGACAGAGGGACAGACAAAACAGACAAGACAGACATGCAGATAAACAAGACGGCAGGCAGGAATGATGTATTTATTTGAACTATCAGTAATATCGCTCAATAATATAACTGGTAATATTTTCAGTTACTTATAGATCACATTACAGGCTACTCACAGCATATCTACAGTAAATTCGACTATAAATATATAAGTACAAGGAATATAAATATATTAACAGTCGATTTCAATAATCACATCACGCTGCAATAGCAGAGCTTAACGAGCACTGCAAGCCATCATCGCCCAGTTAGCGATTTATTTATTTTTCTCCTTCCCCCCACTTTAGCTCTCTTCCACTATCTGTCTCTCTTTGGCCCGTTTACAGGCCATGGCTGGGACCCACGTAAGCGTCTACGTGTCGTTGATTATCTGCTGGCTGCTTAGCAGCGGATTAGCTTGCCAAAAAACGAGTCGAGCCTTGGCAACAGACTCCAAGGCGAGTGGCACGTGGCGGCGTGTGATGTGCACTCTGAAAAAGAAGGAGAGAGAGAGATATAGAGAAAGAGAGAGATGGCAACAAGTGCCTGGCAATGGGTGTGACGGCACCTGTAACGAAATTAAGCTGCACACTCAATTTTCTCACACTTTACATTTATTTTCGAAGTAAACAAAGAAAGATTGCTGTGCGGACTCGCACTTAGAATACCCTAGAATATCCGACCCCGACCCCAAATTCAAAGTAAATCTAGTACATATACAGATAGCTATAATTTTGATTATATTCTGCGATTCCTGTTCAGATGGTGGGCAGATGGTGCTCGGTGCGATGTAACATTGCCGCATTCTTGTTCAGCGGCTGCAGCTTCACGTAATCCTGATGCGTATGATGATGATGCTGTGTGCTCGGCAGCAGCGGCAACGAGGTGTTTGAAGTCTGCAAGGATTACACGATAAGTAGAATGCTGACGAAGCCGGAAGAGATCTGCAATGTTGCTCACCTTTGATTTATCACGCGCTGCGGCTATGGCAGCCGCTTGTGCCGCTCCCGTCTGCAGCTGCTGTGCGGCTGTGGCCAGCATGAACTGTTGCGAGGCCATCTGTTGCTGTCGCAACGTGGCCGCCTCCAAGTTATTGATGTGATCCAGCTCACGCTGTTTGGCTGTGTAGTCGTCGAAGTAGGAGTGCTTGATTAGCTTGTCGCAGGACCAACGCTTGGCCGGATCCTTGTCCAGGCACTTCTTGAGCACATCGATTGTGAGTGGATTCTGCAGCGCCTTTGCCGGCATCTTGTCCTCCAGTGGCTCCAGCGTCGGCGGCACTGGCAACGTGATGCCTTTGAAGTATTCGTTCTGTCCGAAGATCTGTATGTGCCGTGGCAGCAAGTCGCCCAGGGTCTTGCGTATCAGATACAACTGATCCACATCGCTGCGTCCCGGCCACAGTGCCTCGCCGCGCACCAACTCCGCAAAGAGGCAACCAATGGCCCACACGTCCACCGGGGTGCCGTACTGTGTGTCGCCCACAAGCAGCTCGGGCGCACGGTACCAGCGTGTGGCCACATAATCTGTATAGTTCTCGCCCGGACTGAGCATGCGTGCGAATCCAAAGTCGCACAGCTTCACCTGACCCTGCGCCGTCAGCAATATGTTCTCCGGCTTGATGTCGCGATGCAGGCAGCCCTGTTTGTGGCAGTAGGCCACGCCCAGCAGCGTCTGGTAGCAGATCTGTTTGGTCAACGGTTCCGGACAGCCCTGCGGATGACGCTCTAGTTCGTGTAGGACTGTCAGTTCGCAGAACTCGAAGACCAGATGCAGGCGCCGTTTGCGACGAAACACTTCCAGCAGGGAGACCAAATTCGGGTGCTTGAGATTCTATAAAAGTTTTCAAATATTATTAGGGGAGATTGCAGAATGAGAATTACAGCAATTACTATAAAAATATTAAGCAGATCGTATGCAGGTAGGTTCTTAACGGATTCGAATAAGCTCCTATGATAATCTACAAAGTTCCAACGAAGCTTAATTGAGGTTGCGAAATAGCAAATAGTCCGGGAAACCGGACTCACCTTCAGTAGCCTTATCTCTCGCAATGCAATTTTTCGTATAGCTGGATCATCCTCCGACTCGACAAACCGTTTAACCGCAACCAGGGCGCCAGTCTCCCGATCTCGACACTTGTACACGATGCCATAGGAGCCCTCGCCCAATCGACTGAGCTTCTCGTAACGATCCATTTTGCTGCTACCTTGTGGTCTGATAGGGTTGAAAGGATTGAACAGAAATGTAATAATCAAACGATAAGTGTGAAAGCCAAAGATAGATATAGTTAACATAGAGATACAGCTAGCTCAGACTACTTTTGTTTACCTTAGACTCAAACATTGACCACGTTTGATGTTTGCACGACGCATTGCTTTGCATTGAGCACATAGAACGCTAATGATATTATTTGTTTGACACGAACACATGAGAGTTTACGATTACGATCACATACGAGCATGCATACATTTGGAATGGAGCCTACATACTCACATATGCATATGAGGTGATCTTGGTTGATGTTGATTTTGTTATGTATTTACAGAGAGTTTTTTTCGATTTGGGTTTCTTGTCCAAAGTTGATTTCGATTTGCGAATCTGGTTTAGTTGTGTTAGATTTTTTGATGCATTTTTTTTACTTTTGTTTTTTTTTTTTATTTGCAACGAAAACAAATGGGATTAGAGAAGTTTTAATGAGTTATTTCAATGCCAGTGTGAATGGGGCAAGATCTTAAATAAAATAAAGTAACTCAAATAGAATTAAACAATTTCGTAATTTAAATTTAACAAATCCACAAAATAAGGTAAATCAATTTGCATTGAAAAAACAAAATTATTGATAATTAATTTATTTGTTTTAATAACAAATTACATCCTCAAAAGAGTTAAAAAGTAGGAAATGAGTGTAAAAACTTTCAATGGTATTTCATGACATGACGGTTAAATTTTAACATTTTTGATTCTGAATCACTTACAAATATTTCATATTAATACCATAAGGGTCGAGGAGAATTAGAACTTTGTGAAATGTATGCAACAAGCAGAAGTTGGTGTGGCAGACACCAAGCATCAACAGCTTAGTAGATTTGCCCATGTTCATTGTATTAAAGTCTAGATCTCAGAGACTGTTCTAGCTCATAACTACCGATGTATAAAATAATCTCTAAATTCTGCGATGTTATCAAGTTTATGTTTTATTTTTTTCACACTGCCATAAATCAATAAAAATCGAATTCCAAGCGTAATTTTAATGCAGGACAGTTTATTTTTGGTAAAGATAAAAACCCATTATGCCCAAATGATTTCTGAAAATGTGGCTACGGTCGGACCATTAACATGGAAGTTATTTTAAAAATAATTGTAAAGAGGAACTGATTTTCAAGCCTTGAAAAGTATGCAAGACAAAATACGCTAAACATAGAAGTTATATATTCAAGTAATCAATTTGGTCTGATATATCACCGCTGGTATATCACAGTCAAGCACGCTCGACTGTACCTTTCTTGGTGGTTATATGATAACTAGATAATAGGTTTAAGTTTCGTTTCTAAATAGTTTCAATGTTTTTGGTAAATTTATTAATTTAATATTTATTCCATTCTAACACTGTTTTACCCCGTTACCCTGTCTCTAAGATAACTCGTCGCCCACCCCAAAATATAACTTTATTTATTTCCTCTATTTGGGCTATCAACGACTATCGCTACATCATAATCATACAAAATCGATAACGCTAATATGCTCGACACGATATTGCACCCGAGAACTGCTTAGCCCTGTGAAATGGGTAGAAAAATAAATCGATTTTCTGGCCAGAAGCGTATGAAATGCGTGTCCTTTTCAGTCAAAATGGCGTTGAAATTCGAGAATATTTTAGCTGATTTCATATGAGTGATAAGCTTAAAACCAACATTAGTTTGGCGTTTCAATGTCGTGCTGGAGGTAAGTGAACTTTCATTGGTTTACGGCTCCTGCTGCAGGCCCCCTCCGGCCAAAACCCAGTCATGACATGTGTGCAAGTCGTAAACATGGAAAATGCAATTAAATTAAATATTCATGTGCGGCTACAAGGTCTAAGTGCAAATGGTAGTGGGAAAAAAGGAAAATCACAATTGAAGTAAAGGAAGAGGCGACAGGAACACAAAAACAGTCTCTTTGGTATGGTCAAACTGAGCACTTACCTAGTCGGTATCCATCTAGCTAGAATTTGACGTATTTGCCACTAGTCGGAGAAGGTGTGAAAAGGAAAATTGATTTGGATTTTGGAATGAATCGAATGTACAAATGACAAATTTTGATGTGTGAAGGAAATTAGCTCGAAATTAGCACTCAAAATATTATGAATTGAATACACACCATGCGCTATATACTCTCTGGAACCTTTTTGCTTTTTGAAATAGCGATCAATATGATTTTGGTCTTGGTTTTAATGATTAGGTTGTTCGGCGCGTGCGACCAGTACAAGAGCCGTTTGTTTGACTGACAACCAGCGACTGATTTCCCGGACTTTTCGACCTGTCTACCGCCAGCACTCGTCCCTCAGCCCCACGAAAAAAAGAGAGAGCCAGTGAGTGAGTGAGAGAGAGCGAGCCAATGTCATAGCAATGCGACCAAAGTTAACAAAGCAAAAACCACAACAAAAGCAAACCATGCGCACTGCTCTGAAGTTTTTCAAGAAGTTTCATGTTTCATGTAGAAGCTTCCCCTTCTCTTTCCATGCATTTCTCACTCCTTCGTAACTCCTCGACCCCTCATGGGGTGCATGCTACGGTTTGTTGTGTTTGTTTTTGTTAGGCGACGCGCGACGACGCGACGACTACCGGAAAGTATTTGAGGCGAAGTTGTTTCATTCTTTTAGTCCTCTTTTTTTTGAGGTTACCTGGCAGTTTCTGGCGAACTGGGGAACCTTTTAAACTGTGCTATGGAACGGAACTTCTTGAGTCGTTGGCGGTAGAGCAGGCAAAGTCAGGCGCAAAGAAAAACTAGGGAAGACCATTAAACTGGTGCAGCAGTGCAATCGGATTCCGGAGTCGGAGTCAGAGTCGAGGGTGGGGGAAGGGTTTCGCTTGGGTCTTCTGTGCACGCTTATTCACGGCATTACCAGTTATTAATGTTGGGTATTTTTGAGTGCAATTATGGCGTTGTACGTTGAGATATTGTGGCCTGCAAATGGATTCAAGCAATGGCCACTTGGTGTCGGCTAATTGGGAAATAAATAGATAATGAGGAACACTTTAAGTTGAGTTGTGCTCTTCTTGGTAAACTTTTTGTTATATAAAATAGTTATTCATTCATTTTAATAGCTGGTTGTAAGCGAGCTCTGAAACTGTTAATGGGGACTGCTGGGAATGAATTTGGGTGTGAGTTCATTTAAAATGTACTCTTCAGGAAGTAATGAAAATATAATTGTAAAACGATTAAAACATCGCGTGATTGTCAGTTCACAGTAGCTTTAAACTTAGATATATAGGGATTGTATTGTAGTGTAACATGCTAACTAGTAAACCATAAATATATTATACATTAAAGATAAAATGTGTTATAAGAGTTTTAAAGTGATTTATGACATAATAAAAACTAACAATACAAAAATAATGAATAAATAGTAATGATTTTTCAATAATAATATCAAATTCTAAGCAATGATGAGACAAAAAATGCATTTACATAGTTAAAGTTAACAACTTACTAATGCAAAGTTAATTCCGATACCGTATTTTGATTTGTACAACACTATTACCGTTAAAAACTAGAATTTCTTCAAAATATTCTACGCCTTCTTATAAGACAAACACGTATTTGATTGGCATTCGTATGCATGCTTACCTTCGTAGCGAAAACAGCTTGGATATCTCAAACATTTTCATGGCGAACGTTGTTAATGATGGTTTTTTATTGCTTTATCACCTTTGTGACTTTAATAGTTATAGCTGTAATAATAACGATGAAAGACAAGGAAAGCCAAAGCGACAGTAGCGTCGCCAACGCCAACAGTAGCAACAATAATACAAAGAACGACGAATAAAATTGGAGCACGAGACGGCGATGTCGAAGCGTCAAGAGCCGGCAAAAGACTGAAAGACTGAAGTTAGTCCTGACCGGGACTTCAGCAGGGCTAACAATGAAATGGCCAACTGACAGACATGCCAGCGGAAGTACAGGCACAGGCGAAACACCCAAAATGGCCGCTCGACTCGATTGCATCTGCGGACATTGCACATACGCCGCGTTGGACATTGGCGCTTCCGGTTTGTTTCGTTTGGTCTTTGGTTTGATTTCATGTCGGGTTGCGTGTGGCATTAAATATGCATTAGAAATGCTCAAAAATGCATTGAAATCCAAGCTAGACTCGAATCACAAATGAATTACGAACCATTGTCACGCATACGCAGAGTTGCACGAATTGCATAGACAACTCTCGCACTCTGCAACTGCTGCAGTTAAGCTTCCCCTTGATACCCTCGAATCGCCAGCGCAAACGGCTTTTGACCTTTTTGCGCTGTATTTTGGCGAATCGGTTGTGGTTCTTTCTTGCCATTCAATTTGCATAATCACCACAGGGGGTCAGTCTCTATTTTTACTACCTTCTGTTTGCCAGGCAAATACCTGGGCATTCACTTCGATTTTTCTGAGTTTCTTTCGAGTAATTGCGGTTGTTTTCATGCCTCTTAATTACATTCTTTACACCGCGAGCCACAGTTTTTTTCCATCAACTCCGTACTGTGCTATATATTTTATTTGTTCTTCCTATTTTATTATTGTTGTTCATTCCTTTGGCTCGGGGTTCAATAATCGGGGCCTGTTTACCTTTTCTGGACAAAGCCTTTTGTATGATTATTGATTGTGTATTGCCACGTGAAAAGAGCACGGAAATTGGCAGTTGATATCGGTGTGAAGTCTATGAAATTGAATAACAGCCTGATGAACCAAAAGCCAATTGAACTTTGATTATTATGGAGAGGGTTTTATAAATATTTAAGGTTCATTTCAAAAGGTGATTGAAATTTGGAAAAGACATTAAATATACATTAAACTATGACTATCTAAGTCCAGAACGAAATCAATTCTAACCTAATGGTTTATTTAAATCTGCTTTGGAATCTATTTTTAATCATTATTTCAAAACTTCGCGGTGCCGCGAACTGCTGTCCCGTGAACTGGGATATAAAGAGAGCGCACTTGGCTTAAAAATAATCAGCAGAACGAACAACTTTTGCCCAAGTGGCTTGCAGTATGTTTTGTGCAAAAATAGAAATAATGCCAGGTGAAAGTTTGCGAGTGAGGGCAAAATGGGCAGTCGAGGTCGTAGTGCGGCAATGCGTGTGTATGAGTATGTGTGTGCGCCGGGGAAACTGTGTGGGAACTTAAGGGATTGGTTCAGGTTCGCTTGGGCTGTGGTCGTGGTGTTAGTAACGTGTCCTTGCGGGTAAGAAAAACAGGCGTCGAGCGCAATAAATAACAAGCTATTAATGCCAAATGTGCAGGCACATGCACGCACATGCGACGGCGACGACGACGACGATGATGGTGAAAGTAAGAAATCGTTGCATACTCACCGGCGCTGCAGACAATGAGGCACACCGCACAGGCGTATGCGTAACAAAGGCCAAGGGCGTTACGCCCGAGGCAGGCAGGACTAAATGTCATTGGGCACAAAGTTTTGCAACATTTTTCACTTTCAGTTGTTTGCCACAAAAGTTAAGCAAGCTAATTACGAGTCGAGGCGAAAGTTCTTCGCTCGTTCTCTCGCTTATGTTTTGAACTTCGACCTACCTGCGCGGCCTGCCACCACCTAGGAGATGGGGCTCATTGCACACCTGTATCTTTTGTATAAGCCGATAGAGAAACGAATCCTGAAACGCCTGTGCCAGATAATAATCCTGAAACATTTCACACTCGCCTGCAGCACGTTTGCTCGGTTGTAGCACCAAATCTAGACTACGACAGCAGACTGTCTATCTATTTTATCGATAAATGCCCTTTAAAATGCATCGGACATGATGCATATTTAATGCACGACTTGCCATCTTCCCCCTCACCCAGTTTTCCTTCCCTTCTACCTCTTCAATGAGGTGTTTGGCGCTTTGACTGTGATGTGTGTTCGTGCTGGCAGCGTCGCCATTTCTCTCAGTCTGTTTCATTTCTCTGTATTTTCTTTTTGGGGTCAGTAAACAGCTGCCATATGGGCATAACCGAGAGGGAAGGGGTAGTGGGGAGCCACAGGGAAGCACATGCAAATGAATCAGGCAGCAGGCAGTGCAAAGTAGCTGCACCTGCTGCACCTTGCGCAGCAAGAGTGAGAGTCGCGATGGCAGTCAAAAAGATTCAAGGAAAACACGGCACATGCAAAATGAAGCTCATGAATGTCCAAAGCAAAGCCATATATAGTGGAGCAAGCAGTATCTGGGATGGCAATGGGTGGCACACTGAGGGTTCCAATATGGGCAACGACTAACAGACAGACTTTCAGCTGAAATGAAATTGCCTTGCTGTGCCAGGGAAAGGGATTGGGAAAGGAAAAAGCGAAAATTTGCTGAGAGGCAAGTTTTTTTTTGACGTGTTGATGGGTAGGAGATTCTTAATAGTATTGGTTTAAATAGGTTTAAAACTGTTATTAAAGAAGTATTAAATGCAATGTTTTGATGAAAATACTTGAATTTTATTAATGAAGTTTTCACTTAACCTTAACCTTACGAAATGGTTACTATTTTGTAATTTAAATGCCTTTGGTACATGATATCTAAAATTCCACGCTTTAATCATGCAATGAATACTTCGAGAAAATATTTTATTTAGTCATATTCACATTGTATTTATGTTTTATCCACTTTATCATTGTAAATTGTAAAAGATATTGACCAGAAAATATCAACAGCAAATTATGTCAATTATGTTAAATATTTAAACATATTTGATGGTATCATTTTACTTTAATTTAATCGCAAAAAAGGATAAAAAGGAAAGTTTTTAATATGCATAAATAAATCATTGTAATTGCAATTTTACAGTATATCTATTTATTGTGGTAAAAAGAGCATCAAATTGCACATGTTAATTGAATATCGGTTGAAATATTACATGAGCTTAATTATTAAATATGAATTAACCGCATGCATAACAAATATTCTGCAATATTTTGCAAACTAATTCATCAGCTTGTCAATCGAGCGATCCATCAATATTGCAAAAACAAACTGCCCCCACTTGCACAAAATAAAACTTTGCAGACAACTCGATTGGCTGACAACAAAATGAGCCACATGAAAACTCAACAAAACCCAGACTATTAACCATTCAACTATCAGATATCTCCCCGTGCCATCATTCCGCGCTCACAAAAAACTGCAATCAAATTGAAATTCAATCAAAAGGAATATGTGGAAAAAGAGAAAAAGAAAAGCACAAGAGTAGAAGGAGGAGATGTACACAGACATCAAATTGCATTGATATGCGTCCATCGCATTGTTTGACTTTTTTGTTTGCCATTCTGTTGCTTCTCCAACTTGAATCCGGCATAGAACCGGCTACGGCTCTTGCTCTGGCTCCGGGTGCGGGTCTGGCGCTGACTGACTCAGTGCAGGGCAAGCGAGGAATAGAGAACGGCAAACGGCTGACAGCCAGACAAACAGCTCAAAAGGAATATTGCATACTTATTGGCAGCGGCAGCGGATGATTTAGCGGTTTTTAATGCTTCCTCCACAGCGCACAGGCGGACGAAAAAACGCGAGACCTTTGCTTTGCGGCACATGTCAACGCCATTTGCGCGTCTGCATGGAAAATGTTAGGGAAAATATGGAAAAATATTTCACCCACACCCTCCAGCTCGCGGGCCATGTGGTCGCTAAGTAATTCTGCAACCGGTTTCTTCTTTTTTGTGCTTTCCCTTCAATCATGATTGTCGGATTGAAATCATTTGAAGGGCTTCGCTTAACGAGCAAGTCGAATGCAATGCAGCAAATATTTGCAGTAATTTTTGGCTATTTATGCGATACTTTCGCGTATTTGGGACAAGCACAGCATCCTTAAGTGGTGACTCAAATGTGTAAACTATTGGAAAAGTGTCTGAGCATATCGCGGGATTTTTATAGTCCTTGCTGAGAGTTTCTTAACATGTTGTATTCAATTAATATAATAAGTATTTTGTGTTTCATAAATAGCAGCGGCTGGGAAGTCCGCACCTCTTTAATCTTGTTTCCTAAATATCTTATTTGTTAATTATTCAAGATTTTTTGATGCTGATTAAAAAACAGCATAAATATAAAAGTAATTAAGAATTAAAAACTCATAAAAAGCTTAGCTCCATATAAAGAGATCTAAAAAAAGAGTTGCTTGTAATGAGATTATGAGAAAATGCTTGAAAGTTTTAACGAATAATTTATTTATTAAGATAAAAGTAAAATGTCAATATTTCTAAACTTTAATAAAGAAGAAGGCATTCCTTTTTAATTCAATAAAATGCATATAATTTATGGTTATTTTTGAATTTCCGCAAGAAAGCAAATCGAAATTTGGTGGTTAAAGTTGTCAGTGTCAAAGAACTTTGTACACAAGGCCTTAGACTCGCCTAAGGTTGAAGCCAAACAAAATCAGGGCCAGTTCCGTCGCAATGGGAAATTATCTACGCGTCAATCTTGAACTTGGTTAGAACACATTGCAGCTCAGACCAAAAAGCAGTTGTGCAATGTGCCAAGGACCCCATCAGAGAGAACTTATTGTGGAGCAGGGCAAAGTGCATGATAAACTGAGCTGTACTATTTACACACATGCATTTTCGATTTACTTACTGTATAGATAAGAGATAGCAATGTGAACGTACTATATACTCGAATGTAGATTGGAAATTTGATTTTCAACTTACCTTCTGGGCAGAAGTGGAAGATGATTACCAAACAGCCATAGACGTTTCTCTCCGAACCATTTGTCCATAGACAGTTTTAAGTTCAATTTTAGTTAAAACTTGATTTTCTTTTTATGATACTTCAGTTGCTTTATTTTTATTCACTTTTATTATCTTCGTACTGTTAGTTACGGCACATTTTGTACACGTTTCACACGCGTCTTTGGCTAATTACGCGGCAAACTGTGCGTCCGTTCGCCGAGCAATGTTAATAAAGTTTGTTTATTGTACGCCGGAGTCGTAACCGTAGCCGGAATTTTTGTGCGGCATTGAAAATGCCGACAAAAACAACACGAACAACATGAACAACAAATGTATCACGAACGAAAGCTGCGACGAACATGCCGCACATACAAGGGACTGAGGTTTGTTGGGGTGTTGAAGTCGGTTGACATTGGCAACGCGTTGCCCTCCCCCTTTCGCTTGAGTTGTTGTTGTTGTTGTAGCTGTTGCTGTATTTATGTTATTAATAGTGTTGTTATAGTTGTAGTTGTTGTTGTTGTTGTCGTTGTGCAGGCCGTGTTTGTGTTGCACGTTGTCAATCTATTGTCATTAAAAACAAACAAAATTCGTTGAACATGTGCAAAGCTCTCTGCTTCGCCTGGCACATTATTTTTCTATTTTCCACTTTTCTCTTTTCTCACTCTCATCTTTCTGAATATTCATAATAACTTTTATGACCCACACAGACACATACACACGCACACACCGATGAGAGGGCGGAACTGCGGATATGCCGCCATTGTCATAGAAATGGGCAACAATTTGATATCGTTTTAATGCGCTTTAAATGGGAACACATGGCCGCAATTAGGTCTATTTTATTAATAGAACATTTGTCCGATTGGCATAATTTTCATAACTCTCTGTCTATTTCCGCCCTGCCCATTTCCCCTCCTCCTTTCCCCTCACACGGATTATAGTCGAGTATTTAGTGCAATTAGCCGTTCGTGATATGCGCATAATATGATGCAATTACGGCATGTTCTCGTTCAATGGCAGCTGTAACATTTGAATAGATACCATCGACAAGGTCACCAATGCATGTGTAATACACACGTTACGTTTGCAAGGTCGTACACATAACGTTTCAATTTAATTGGATAGATAATAGGAAAATCAAACATAAAGCTGACCACAGTCATGGAATTCAATTCAAATCAAATTACAGAATCAATCCCAGAGAAATGGAAAAAGTGTTTGTGTATTGAAATGAACTAAATAAATTAATATTAAATATTTTCTCTAATAGTAAAATTTCTGATTATAAGGTAGTATTTTATACACTTGACTAATTGTTAAACATAACAATTATTGAGGCCAATATTATATTAATAATATTAATTAATCAATAATTTTTTTGAATTTATGAAATGAAACAAATTAATTTATTTAATAAACAATCTTATTCTTTATAAATATCTAAATAATAATTATTAATTTATTTAATAAATAATCATACTCTTTATTTATATGTATTTTAGATTATTTTCAAAATTAAAATCCTTTCCTCAATCCGTTTTTCCTTTTATATTTTTTTTCATGAGTTTATTTATTACAGATACAAAGTACACACCATGCGCAACTCTGCATATTTAATTTGATATTTCCTTTTCCCATAATCGCTTCACCCTGTGTAAATATCAATCTAGCCGTCGATTACTATCTGTAAGCCAAATTGTGCTGGCGTTTCGCGCTTAAAAAGCTTTTTGGCAATCACCAATCACAGAAAGTTTGCTGGGCAAAAGTTTGCCGCGCTCGGAAATTATTTTTGGGGCTGGCAATACCGTTTACAGGGTTGTAAAGGTAACGGCGAATGCTAATGGCAACGGGCAACTTTGCCGGCAAAGCGCGTGCCACCAACACAAGGGCAGATAAACAAACACGCACAGTAAACACGCTAACACACACAAACACACACACTAAAGCACTTTCGCGGGAAACGCCGGTGACACTATAAGCCAAAAATAGTTGCAACAACTTTAAACTGCAACAACAACTACAAAAACAAAGCCAACTGTCGATGTCAGTTTTTTCCGTTTTTGCAAAGCTTTTGCTGCGCTTTATGCGACAGTCTCTTTCCGTTTCGTTTCGTTTTGGTTTTTATTTCGTAGCCAAAAAGAGTAGCAGAAAAGAAATGGCCCAACTGAGATAACCTTAAAGAGCAGCTCGTATGCTGAAACTGAATAATAGCCACAGGCAGCCGAACGAGCTGCATACGTATTCGCATTTATGTGGCAAGCAATGGCAAGCTTGGCTGCCTGCATGGCAATGTGAGTTGCTTAGACAATACTCAAAACAACAGCAACAACGGTGGCAACAAATGCGACAGCTACAGCTGCTATCTCGCTCTGGCATTGCGGCAAGTGGTTGCCACGACGACTGACAAACGACGACAACTTGTAACCAAAACAAATGCAAATTGCAGAGCGCATTCTCTCTTGCTCTCTAACTCTGCCCCCTCTCTTTCTCTCTCTCTCACACTCTACAGGGTTCTCTTATGTTCTCTCTTGCTGTTGTTGCTCTCTTTATTCGGTACAAATGAGTGTTAAGTTTTTGTTTGTTACAAATTCAAGATACCCTGTAGTTATGAAAACTGTATAAGGAGACTTTTTACGACTTTTCATTTGTTGATAATTATTTTATTCTAACTAAAATGAATTACAAAATAATGTTGTAAATGAATTATCAACAATATATATTTATTAAAAAAAGATTTATGTTTTATCTTTCATCTATTATTATTTAATTTTTAATCATTTATTCCTCATCTACAATGATCTTCATGCATTCATTTATTCCAGCACATTTTCCAGAATGGGCTGCTTGGCTGTTATGATTATCCTTCTCGCTCTACTCACTCCTCTCACACAGTCATACAAACTCCAACAGAGTCCCATTGAGTGGGGCGCAAGAAGCTTAAACTTTTCTCTTTTTTGTTGCATACTTTGCGGTGCTGGTTGCCACTGCTTTTGGCCAGGCAGGATTAACACCTGTTTGTTGTGCTGCTGGCTGCTGTTGGGTGCTGCGCATTTCTACGTTAAATTTCAAAGCCCTGAATTTATTGTATTTGTTTACAAGGTTTTTGCGTGCACAATTGTGCGTTGTCCAAAACTTATGGCCAGCGAGGGAGGGAGGTCGCTGCCATTGCCGCTTTTTCTGCTGAGCATTTGGCTGCGGGGCTTAAGTGAAAATAATGTCATGGAGATAATGCGAAAAAGGAAAGTGCACGTAAGTTTTAAACGTGGCTTAGTCTGCAACTATGACAACTATTGCATTTTATTTGCATTAAAGCTGCACGAAACACTCGAGTTCCAACATTTTGCTAGGCTCCGCAGTTGTATCATAAGCAGGCTTATGAAGAGTTAGTTGCCTGTCCACAGTACAAGCTCGGTTGAGTTTCCTTGCACCATAAATAAGTTTGTGCGATAGCAACAGTAAGAAATGCACAGGAGACTGGGTAAGTCAGAGAAGTAAAGAAACCAATTGGAAAGCCAAATTTGAGCTCGGAATGAATCTTAATTTGAAGTTGAGAAAACCATTATAAAGTTAAAGTGAATGATTGAGAGAGTTGCGTTACATCTAAAGCTATCTTTATGGTTACTATGCATTTAAAATAAAGATTAATATCATTATATACTCTATTGCAATTTGGAGGACCTAGCAATTTATTAATGATTATTTTGCTATATGTAATATATTATATATTAAAATAAAAAAAAAATAAAAAAATAAATAATGTTTTTTCAATAAATTAAAGTTAAGCTCTAAAATCCATTTACTGGTATGCACCTTAAGCATATAAGTTTATATTAAGCCAGAACTTAACTTTATTCCATAACAATATATAATCATAAAGGGGCAAAACTTATTAATGTTCGTTGAAAATTATGTTTGATTATAAGCTGCGCTAAAAAGCATGCTTAAATTTGTATACACATATTTTACTTTTCCATATTTGCTTACTGTGCCGTTAAACATAATTCAATAATATCTGAAACTTAAATACCGACATGGCGCACTGTCTCATTTCCCCCTCTTTTGGAGGGCAATCAATGAATTATACCGGGGCGCAGGTAACATAATCTAACTAAAGTTTACATGCCTTCATTGTACCACCTCAACAATAACACCACAGGCAACTAAAGAAAACCAACGGAACCTTGTGCAGCAGCAGCAACAGCAACAACAGCAAAAGTGGCGTCAAAACTTTCACTGGGGAGGGTATAAAGCGTGGCAGTGAGGAAGGAAGGGGAGTCGCCGCACTCGTCGAGACCTGCTTGCTGCATGCACTCGTACAACAACCTTGCAAAAAGTTCCATAACAAAATTTATGCGTGTAACTGGGCGTAGGAAAATGCTAACAACAACAACATCAACAACAAGAGAAACAGCAACAAGCTGCAGTAAGTTTTAAATAAATTTCTAAATACTCGACTCGAGGTGCGCTCTCAGACGATCGCAGCTAAACGAGGCAAAGTTGAAAGGGGCTAGAGAAAAAACGAGAAATGAAATATTCAACTTTGAGGACTGGAAATGAGATGGTCTCAGTGTGGGGCAGCAACACTTTTGACTTTTGTGGTGGCAAACTTTTCACTGCCTTCCCATTCCCACCCCTCCTCACACCGGCCCCTGTGACCCAACCGCGGCAAGTTCCCAACTCTCAACTCAATGCGCGATGCGTTGGTATAAGAATTTATGTTAATAACTTTTCGCTGTTTTTCTCAGTGCAGTCAGTGTGCACACGTATGTATGTGTGTGTGTGATTTGCTGTGTGTGCGAGTTATGCTTGTTGATAATGGCATTGATAGCACTGTAAATATTGTGTATAAATTATTGGTATGTCTGTTTGGCTTTTTACCCTGCCACACACACACAAGTCAGATAATCATTGCGGTAAATTGCGTTTCTTGCATGTTGTAACATTATTTATTGGGTAAACACTGGCCGAGAGAGCTTTCTCCGAAAGCTCTGCCCCCAAACTTTTGTTAACAACTTCTCGTGTAGCTTTTGCGAAAGTTGATAAAACAACATGGTAGCTTTTTTTTTTCCTGTCTAGCTAAACAGTCGACTTTGTGGAGTTTAAGTTGCTTGACTTGTTTGGTAAATGTTTTGGTAGAAAGTTTTGGTAAGCACAACAAGCAATTCCTATGCATTAATTACAGCTTTCTCAGGAAAGCTTTGAGTTTAAGAAACGTATTTGAAATAGAATTTCTATGGGATTTAAATATGGTTGTTTGATATGAGACTTTATTTCGATTAGACAGCTTACCATATAGTTTAAATTTAATCTTATCGCTGAAGTTGTTTTCATAATTTGATTAAAGGTTTCTGATTATTAACATTTGGGAACTTTTCTCTTGTAATGGAGTTGAAGCAGATTTAGTAAAGGGCACTTCATGTTTGTGTTCTTCTTTTGAAATAGAAATAATTCCAACTATTTTGTTTAGTTTAATTGCAAGTTTCATATTGATTTGACTCGCATTTTCCACCTTAATATTATATTAAAAAATTTGTATTTAATCTAATCAGGCATTAATTATGCCCTAATAAATAAGCTTAATTTTTTCTTTAGAAGCTAAGAGCAACAATAAATCATTTAATTAATCACAATTGGATGCTTTAAATATTTATACAATAAACACCCTTGCACACACACACGCTCACATGTACAGCTGCAGACCTTCTGGGTGAGCCGACTTAATACACACGCATTTCACACTTCGCCATCAACAGCTTTGGCTTTTGGTATCAACAACATCCTTGGAAATACACATACTTACCTATAAGCCATATAGCACACATGCATACACACATACACTTACTTACGTATTTCATGTCTAGTGACCGAGGCACTTAATGCAAAATACTGAATGCACCCTGGCAACCCTGTTGTCTAGGGCTTTTCGGCCAGCCTGGCTCGTGTTCGCATGCACAATGACCACAGGCATTTGCATAGGCGCAGCGTCAGCTCTGGCTCTGGTTTCGACTCGGAGCATCAGCTCGGACAGTGACGACATTGGCATCGCAGTTAACGTCTGCAGTGCAGAGCATTCAACTGGCGCTTATGTTTTGATGGCCATGTAATTTCCGCCCATAAACAAAGAAGCGCACAGTTGCCGATTCATGGGCAGCTTCGGTGCAAGTAAAACTAGACAGCAGACACGCCCCCTTGTCCGAGGCAGACAGACAGATAGGCAGAGTGAGAGAGAGAGGGAGATGAACAGGCTAATGAGTTCGGTAGTTTAAGCTGCAGCTTAACACGGACTGGTAATTGTTAAATGTCAGTTAGAAAGCACTAAAGTTTCATAACTTTTCCCAAGAGCTGCAAGATGCGCTCGCCTGACCAAAGTTTGACGTGAATTGCTTCAACTTCTTGATTGTACAGGTATTTAAGATTCCATAGAACAATGTAAATATACTTTGGGGTTGAAAAATTGCAGTGGCTGGTAGACAAGAGCATTGAAGGTAGTACAATGTGTATTTGATCAGCATTAATTGTCTGTGTGAACGCTAAGATCTCATTAAGTACATGAGCTAAACTAAATAAATATGATAGTTATTAAGTGCTCTGTATTGCAAATGTACACGTAAATTATGGTTATTTTAAATGATCACTGGAGTTCAAAAATTATTTGAATTGCATTAAAATTCGGTTTTTATCGATTTACAGGAGCGAAAGGACGCTTGGCTAAAATGTGAAACAAACTGGATCTGCGTGCATTATTTAAACATTTTTATATATACATACATAAATAATTTTGGTAGTCCTAGTCCTTATAGTATCTGAGATTTGGATTTTCATACAGACAATCCGACAGACAGACAGATAAGCGGACACGGCTATATCGATTTGGCTGTTGATGCTGATTAAGTATGTATATACATACATAGTTTGTGGGGTCTGTCATGCCTCCTTCTGCCTGTTACATTACAGTTGGCACAAAGTTATCAAAGTTATAATACTCTATGGGAAGTCAGTTTCATGTAAACCCGACAAATAAAAAAAATAAAAAGTGAATGAACTGTCCTTAATAGTTTTAAAATAGTTTTAAAATACTGTTTGTAAATACTTTCTTTTTCATTGTTATCATAAGGCTACTTAATTTGAATTATACTTTTGATTTGTTCTATTAAATGTATTAGGAAGTTTGACTACATCAAGAGTTATGGTGTGTGTGCCACAATTGATTCAATCTTAATTAAGCGCTTCAGTTTCCCTCACTCTTACTGCAAGTTCTAATGCAAAATGCAGAGTTACACCTCTGCTCTCCCCTTCCCCAATTGAGTTGGAGTGCACTGCCTTATAATTTGCCGCACATATGCCGCATTTCGTCGGAGTATTTGCGCAAAAGTTTCAACAGCCTGGCAAAGCGATGCCTAAGCCAAAACTCTGCTCCGCTTTTTAGTTTCGCAAATTGCTTGGCCCAACACCCCCTACCAAACACAACACACACACACCATAAGTAACCAAAGCTTAGTTGACTATGGCTCAAACTACTTTTGATTACTGGCGCAACAACAATGCAACTACAACAACAGCAACTGGAAGTGCAACTACAGTTACAACTAAAGCGAAACTCCACTCATTGCAAGCAGCCCAAACAGAGGCAGGCGGCAGGCAGTCAAGCATAACTTTTACTCTATTGACTGCAGTTCCCTCACCATACTTCACACATTTGCCAGCCCTCTGCTGACACCCTGCAGCCCCTCCCTTTCCTTCTCTCATCATATCTGCAGCTCGATTGGCTCAAACAAGCAGAAAGTTTGTTCGTTGGCTGCTACGACGGGTCGCTTATGCCATGCATTGATTAAATTTGACTTAAATTGCATTAAGTGTGTATGCACACATACATGTGTGCGGTGTGTGTGTGTTTTCTATGGAGTGCAGCATCGTTTTAGGCGCTTGTGCAATTCTTATTGTTTGAAATTGGATTTTGTTACACAACCCACGTGCCTCCCCCTCCTCGCCCACTTGTTGACATTCACAATGGCCAAGAAAACTAACGGAACCGAGTTCCCAAAACCTCTTTGCTTATTTATTGGGTTAATTGAGAACGTTGTGCAGAGCGCACTGAATCGCTTTCCCAATTGGTTTCCCTCTATTGATATGTTCATCGGAGAAAACGAATGCAATTGAAGGGTGTTTTGTGGGCAAGGGTATAGTTCATTTGGAAGCAGAACTTTACACATGCACTCATATGTACATACAGATTCATACGAGTGAAGCAGCTGCAAGTAAACAAGTTACTTAAGAAATCGACGAATCGCTGAGAGGGACAACCTGATGTGTGAGGAAGTTCTGCATCTTATTTAAAGTTATGTATGTTTATAGTACCTTATCGCGTTGAAATATATAAAGTGTGGTTAATTAGAACAAATTACATATGGTATATGCAATCTACCCAATATGATCGTCACCAATAACATTTCTTATATATATGTTTTTCTATTTATCGTATTTTGTATTGCATACTTGTGGATGGTGGCTTTGATATCAGAACTGAAGTGTTAAATAACTTCAATGTTAATTATTCACAGAAACTACTTATAAGTAGTCTTGGAGAAGTAACAACCATATATGCTCATTAGGTTATATAAATATTTGTATTCTGATCCCTAATGAAATAAATAAATAAAGACAAAAAAAAAAAAAAATGTTAATTATTCGTTGGCAACCAAATAAACAGAATTCATTTGGACGTTTATGTATAAATAAATACAAAATTTGTATTACAGGGCTTAAAAACTTAGTGGCTTTTTAAAATAATTTCTTAAATAACTTCTATGTTAATAATGCGATCGCAAACAAATTTTTGGAAATCATTTGCCCGTTGATTATTTATTATTATTATTATTATTATTTATTATTATTATTTATTATTATTTATTGATTACTGATTAGATTGATTACTCATTTCGGCGTTGATTATTTATTATTATTATTATTATTATTTATTATTATTTTTTATTATTATTTATTGATTACTGATTAGAATTTAAGACTTAACGATTTACGGGATTGTCAAAGGGCGTGGAAAAGGTAAAAGAAACTTGATCTGTGCACAGAACTGACATTTTTGATATATTTTTGGTAGATAAACAAGAAGAATATTTATATTCTAAGGTGTTAAAGGAATATAAGAACACTTAGCTAAAGTTCTACCATATTGAAAGCGGGTATAAACACACACTATCTTGCAGCTACACTCAAATTCCATTGAAACACTTTCTCCCCAAGCAGATTTAAATGTTTCTTGTAGACATTCTACAATTTCTAGATACTGCCCGTGCCTTATGATGCTGATATTTTTGCATAGTCATCAAATGGCATTAAAACTCTAGGAGTGGAAAACCACTCAGAGCATAAACCAGAAACTTGTGCCGGGACATATGTGAGTGCTTTATAATGTTGGTCGTAACTGCGAATATGCCTCAATCTTTTTGCGCCAAAACTTTTGTCTACAATTCGGCAAAGATAATGTGGCTGTCTCTGTCGTTCCTGTTGCTACTTGCTGTGTAATGTGTGTAGTGTATGTAGTTTGTGTATTGCGGTATTGGTGGCACAAAATGCTGCACATTCGCATTAGGAAATGTTAAAATGACATAAAAACAGCGCAACAGCCAGCGACAACAATGTGACACCTGTTTTTCTCTATATATGGGACATATGTACAGTTTGTGTGTGTGTGTGTGTGTGTTTATGTTGCCAGCACATTTAGTGACATTTATGTGCAGCGTGGCGTTTTATTTGCAGCTCAATGCACAGCAAAAATTGCTTACGAAGTGTGCCATGAGTTGCACTTGTTGTTGTAGGGTTTTCATATCAGCCATGCACAGTGAGAAACAGCCAGAACTTAAGCTTTAAGAGATATCTAATATATTATTACAGGATGTAAGTCTTATTCCAATTTAATCAGTACTTCTTATAGTATTCCTTGACCTTTTCATGTCGATATGTTTTCTATCGGTGCAAGTTCCATCACTAGCATTTATCGCTGGATATCGCATAATATACTCTCTGCCTTTTCATACCAGCTGCGCTTTTATGTGTGCGACTGTGCCAAGTTCGCTTCGTGTGCTCAGTGTGTGCTCGGTGAAGTCGCATAAAATTTTACAGGTTTTTATTAAAATGTGTCACACTGGAAAAGTGTATAGGAAAAACAGGGGAAGCGGGTAGAGAAGTGTCAACTCTGCAAGCTGGCTAACTGCAAGTACTATGCGCGTATTACTTGCACTTTGCTGCAAAGTGTCTGCTTAAAGTTGCTGTCAAAGGAAAACCGTCATGAAAAATGCATGGAAAACTTTGCACATTACGCGCCAGCAAAGTCAACTAATGAAACATAATCATTATGCAATAATTAGCACGCACTAAGCCGCAAATACGACAGAGAACAGATGCAGAGAGACAGTATACCTTCCTTTTCCTCTCAGCCTGCCTCTCTCTCTCTCCCTTTCTCAAGTGCTCCCCAAGCTGCCTGGCAGACGGTCGTAAGCTGCCTGAATCAAGTTGTAAGCAGTTTGCGGGGCGTAGCCCGGAAATCTCGGTCGGGCAA
Organism: Zaprionus davidi; assembly: GCA_018903715.1. Classification (NCBI taxonomy): domain Eukaryota; kingdom Metazoa; phylum Arthropoda; class Insecta; order Diptera; family Drosophilidae; genus Zaprionus; species Zaprionus davidi. Next base: position 9,177,528 of record JAEIGL010000006.1, read on the forward strand.
GCGTAAAAGCAGCTAATAATGTAAACAACTTTTGTGGGACGGGTAGCCTCTTGTAGGTAGTGGGCGGGATCGTTGCAAAGAAATCTGTGGGGTGCTTAAACCTGTTACCAAAGCACATGGACTCGGGGTGTTTGCTTGTTAGTCCTTGTTGATGATGTTGTTGTTGTTCTTTCTCTGCTGGTCATTTGCAGCTGGTGGGGCGTGTAATTATGACAATTGTTGTAGCTCTTGCTGTTGCTGTGTTTATGCGCTCCGTTGATCTCTGAGGTGGACACCCAGGGGCAGCAGTTGATGAGCCTCGAAATGGATGTTAAATCGCTTGAAGTGAAAAGGAAACAACAACAGCATCATTGATTAGCAAACAGCGAGACGACTTGGCTGCCAAACAAGAAATCTAGAATAAAAGAAATATAATGTTATAGAATTTAAAATGGATAATATATAAATATAACATATATTTTTATATTTTATTGTTATCCTTAGTTGATTAAATATTTATATATTTTTTTGAATATATTTGTAGTATTTTTTCAGTTGAACAATAATTCATTCATATTAGGGAAAGAGTTTTAAATTATAATATTAATTGTATTGTATTTTTTACATTTATTTATAATTAGTAATAATATTTATGTAAATTTACTGCAGACACACCTTAAATCAGTAGGGCAATGCAGTATTTCTACAACTATTGCAAAAACCGTTTATCCCTTTTAGTTATTATATAATATTTTATTATTAGTTCAAACTAGCCGCAACTTTATAATGTGGCAAAGAACTAATTTTCATTCCCATTACAAAACTATTCGCAACAGACTTTTTATCAGTTTTTTCTGGTATACTGTGCATGGCGTATACTTAATATATGCGCGGCACATTGCGCATACGCCACCGCATTAAAATGCCAACGGACCGCGGGCAATTTGCGCCGCAGACTAAGTGCAATTTAGTTAATTTAGCACTTGATTAACTTTTGAAATGGAATACAGAAAAAAACACCATCACACAGACACTCATATACACACACACAGCAAGCGAAAAAAACACCCGTTCTCGGTTCAGCGCAAGCAATTGAAATGTGCATTGAGGCCACGCGCTGACTGTCGGAAAAACTCAAACTCAACTAGTATTTTCTCTTTCGCATTTTTTTGTTGTTGTATATTTTGTTAGCGGTATTTTTTAACTGGCTGGCAGAAAGTTTTAAGCAGCGTTGGTGTTTGCTAAATGTCGGTTGTTGTTCCCTTCTGTTGTTGTTGTTGCTTTTGTTGTTTCTGGTGTTCGAGTTGTTTATATGCGGTCAACAGTGCAAAGCAGACGAGTTTGCCGAACGCGCATGTAGAGGGGCGTGGCAGAACCAGAAGCTAAAGCGAATTACGCGCAGAGAGTACAAAATGAAAATTGGTTAAAAATACATGACGCTAGTTTGGCGGAATACGAAATAAAGAACGTTGTGCAAACAGATAAAAGGCCGTGACTAGAAACTTTAGATATTAAATAAAATATATAAGGAATTCAGTATTTTTCTTATATTATTTATTTCTTTATCTATTTTTGCATATTTTGTTGTTCTGAACATTGAAAAAGATCTTGAAAGTGGTTCAATTTTATTTTATTTACATAATTAGCAAATTATAATTATAATATAATTTATGCACTATTTAATGTCGTAATTTATTTTATAAATTCATTATTTAAAATTCCGAATTTTATTTTATTATATCTTTTCAAGTCGTTTTACTTTATAAAAGTGAGACAATTGAATTTAATTCAATGACAGATATACGAGTATATGCTGAATATAGTGTGGTTGCATTAAGTAGTATATTCAGTATAATTTAAATTCCTTTTGGCTGTTGTTTTATCTTGTAGAAATCCGTTGCAATAGATGCAAGGCAGAGTAATTAAATGTGCTTTATATTTTAGTTTTTCCATTATCAAAATTCATTAGATTCTTCCTTGCATAACTCATGCAAATTGGCATATTATTAAACTGTTTGGTTTGTGGCTTGGATCAGAATAGTAAAATACTATTAAATATTTATTTATTGCCATGTGGCAAATATGCAAGGGCAACCAAGGATAATTAAATAATTCGGAAAAATAGTGAATTTTTAATAGAGATTTATGCATTTTATTATCTGGCTGCTCTGGCGCAAGTTTGAAAAGTTTTGGCCGGCGGCTTTTCCTGTTTCCCAGAAGCCAAAAACAAATTTCCGCCGCATAGATTGCCAAGTTTTTCATATATTTTTTTTACTTGTGTCTTCATGCAAAGACCTCTCAAACTCTTTTCAATAATAATTTTGTGCAGCACTCAAGAAATAAATACAAAAACATAAATAAAATGCTGACGCGCCCCACACTTAGACCGATAAACAAGATATGTATATACAATATAAAATATGGTAAATAAATGGGAAATGCTTCTCGGTTGCGCCTGCTTGACACATTTAACGATGGGCTGAAGGCAGGATGAGGGAGGGCTACGAAAAATGACGACAGGCGCCTTGGATTTGCATTTAGTAATTGAATTTTGTTTTGCAATTTATTTTGGCTTGGCGCATGCCAAATCACAAGAACAAAAACCAACGCGTATAATACATATTTATAAACAAAACGTTCTCTCTCTCTTTCTTTCTCTTTGTGGGTAAACAATGGGAAAAACGGTCAAGTAAGTTCTTCGAAGGAAGCTGCAAAAGTGCCTTGACTTGTACAGTAACTTGAAGTGCGAAATGCTTAGACGTTAAGGAGAGCTGGATAAAAATAGGAAAAATAAACTTGTTTTTATATTCCTAATGACGCAATTTTATTATTTATTCATTAGATTCTGGATATATACTTTTCAAAAAAGTCCTGCCACCTACTCTGAAGAAACAATGGAGTTTTCAATCTTTCAGCGAACTTTATTTTTAATTTGCTGAGACTCTTCTTTTATAGAGCCCTCTTCGAGCTGCATTAACGACTCAAGCTATCTGCTGCTCTTACCAATTTACAGGATTTTTATTATGGCCAGCATAGAGGGATATAAAAGTGAACAAGCATGTGTGTCTGGGTATATGTGTGTGTGCAGGCTGCGCACCGTTTAAGTGTCCTGTAACTCATCCAGGACACGCAGTGCAGGCCGCCCGTTTTGTTAGCTCGTTGCAGTTTTCAAAACGTGTTGCAATTTGTGTTAAGAGCAGTCCATTTTTATGGGATTTCTCCTCCCACCCCCTCCGCCATACACACACACTCACACGTGGTATATTGAAAGTTGATTTTTACGATAATGCGAGAAAACTTGACGCGGGTCAAGTGAATGTTGGGCAGCTCGTTAAAATAGCGTGGCTAGGAGTGGGCTGAGGACTTCTTTAAACTCCATTAAGTCATATTTACGGCGCAAGTTGCTAGCAGAAAACGGATAACGGTGAAAAGTGTTAAAGCCATATAGATATGGAGAAGCAACGAGCATCGCTCACCAAGCCAACGGCAACGCCAACGCTAGCAGAGATAATAAAAAGTTGCCGCAGCTCATGATAATAAAACGTACAATACACGCAGCACGTGCCGCCTTCGATGGACACGCAATGCAGCCTGGACACGAACCAAGGACTCGATACGCTCTCCTGGCTGTTGACATTCCTTGGCTCCTCTGCTTCTTATTCTTCTTCTTCTTCAGGGTTTTGTTTTATATATTTTTCTGTTTTTGTCTCCCCAAATAGATTTCAGGCAGTCAAGCAATGTGCGAAGCGGTCGTCGCCTTGAAACGCCCGCAGCAATTTGTTGCTGAATGATGTGTGAAGGACATAAAATTGCTAACCACGCCACAGTGGAAGGGGTAAGAGGGGGTTAAGTGGTGGGTGGGGCGACTGATAAACTAGACAACGGGGTGCAACAACAAACAGTCAAGAGCGGCTTTGACAAACGTGTTGATAGTCGATAATCAGCAGACATTCACGACGACAGCGCGCACTTGATTACAAACTGGGGATGCCTCAAGAGATTGTTAAATCTTAAATTCTTATAGAGCGTATAGAGCAGCTGCTCAGCGAACATGACAGGATGCACTGTAAAAACAGCAGTCACTTTAACAAAACAATGACACTCTAAGCTGATCTTGGGATTATGCATAACCAAGCACGGATAGGATAAAATAAAGTGTAATCATCAAAAAAAAGTTACTTTCAGTATATTTTGTACATTAATATATGCAATGATAAAGAATAACTTACTTTTTGTATCTTTAACAATAATTCTAATATATTTACATATTCGGAATGCGCAGTCGGCATGGTCTTTATTTAGATCTTCTGAGTGTGACATTTTGTGCAGAATGAAAGCCACAATCAGAATATTTAAGCAATTTGATTTTCAATTATTTGTTGACACTTTGCAAGGCAAATGGCAAAACAAAAGTTAATTTTATTACGCTTGCAATTTCATATTTGTTGTTTCCATGCACTTTCCAATTTCCCAGGCTACCGATGCACTGCCCCTCACTACCACTCACTGCCCCTCTGTCATCTTGTTTACAACGAGTTGCCAAGCCTGGCAAGAAAACTTTTGCCTTGTCTGCAGCGTCGTCGTCGTCGACGGCTTCTTCATGCATTTTTGCACTTTGTGGGTAGACAGAGCGTATGAATAATTAAATATGCGCACTCACACTCACAGACAGTGCGAAACCGAGACGATTCGCAGCAGGAGCAATGGAGGAGAAGAGGGATCTGCCCTGTGGGGTTGAGCCTCACATACTTGAGGCAGCACTTTGTTTTTATGCTCAACTACTTTTGGTTTTAATGCCTTTGCTGCCAGCAGGCTTTGTTTGGTTTTCGGTGAAGGCTTTTTCATTATTTCATCATTTGCATTTCTCATTTGCCGCCTTCCTTTCCCGACCTGCTGAGAGGAGGATCCACTACAGCTGCATGCAGCATCTCTGGAAATGCCACCATATTTAATGAATCTCTGTCTGTGCTCTTGCCTCAAACTGACTATCAGCCAAGTCAGCATAAATTAAGATCTTCGCTTAACCTTTTCAGAGCTCGCATTGAATATATATTTGACTTGAATTTATCTGATAACTGCATAGCTGAATATCCAATTAGCAAGAAATATTTTCTGCGTGCACTTTCTCCAAGCATAAATTGTTTAAATTTTTACATAAATATATTCCAATTATTCAAAACACTTTGATCTTTGGGCTTTATGGGATATATTTTAAACTTTATAAATAATTCCTTTGTATACCGTGGTTTGTGCCGAGTGAGAAAATGGCATTCAAATTGCGATACGCCCACCTCATTTAATTGTCGGCATTCAGTTGCCCTTCGAACCCAATCCTTTTGTTATTCACGTGTGCAGATTGCTTTGTATGCCGAGCGCGGCATTGAAAATTTGCACAACAAAATCTCCATAATAAAAACGGTGAGAGAAAAAAATGAAAATAAACGATTTCGAAAAGAACATGCAAATAAAGCTCAGAAGAGTAGAAAAGAGCCCCTAACAAGATTTCGGTTCGACAAAGCAAAGGGCAAAGCAAGAAACAAGCTACGTGTTTGGCGTCAAAATGGCCCGAAAATAAAGCCAAACTGGACGGGAACTGAACTGGGGTGCAACACCTTCGGACCGGGGGAGGAGGGTTGTTGTGGGGCAGAAATTAAGGCAAAATGCGTCGCTCAGCGTTAATATTAACTTTTCTGCTCAGTTTCCCTTTGCTGTAAACTTTTCACCAAAGTTACGCGGCGCACATTTTTTATGCTCTGCATACTTACGAGTGTGCATGGGAAAATGGAAAATGGGAGATGGCGGGCGCGAAAACAACTCGAAAGTAACATAACGGGAGACAATGCGCTTATAAGGACGAGTAAATGGGCGAGAGTTTTGCTTTTGTTCTGTTACCAATTTTCTGTTTATTTTGCTGGTCATGCATAAAATATTAAATTATTAGTTGTAAAGAGATGCCAGCTTTGAGTTCAAATACCCTGGGATAACCACTTGTTTGATGGGGATATTCATATAAATTTATAGAAGTATACATAAATTATATTATCATTATTAATTAAATATGTAAGATATTGATGATACTTTAGTTCAATTTATTTTAATTGACATTTTAATACTTAAAGTTGTTGTATCGAAAGAAGTGTTGAATAAAACGAAGAAAATTCTGTTAAAATATACAGAGTATATTGTAGTCAGCCAATGCAGATAAAAAACATTCTCCCTTTCATTTATAACGTTCATTTTGTTGTTGAACCAAATTCGCTTTGTATGCAACCGCAAATAAATTAATGGAATTTCGCGGTATTTTTTAAAGAGCTCCTGCGGTAAATGCTGGAAAGCTCTGGTAAATAATAATAAATACGCAAAAGTGGAAAATAATTTAAGCTCCTTATGCCTATAAATGATGTCGCACGTTGTTGATTTTTCATAAGTAGCTAATTACAGAGGTTAACTAGTCCAAACAAATGGAGGCTGGGCTGGGAGTGAACAAATAAGTACAATTTAAATGTTGTTAGTATTCTTTGAAGCGTTTAGGATTAGAAATTTACAGCAAATAAAAGTAGTAGGTAGGTAGGTAGGAGTGGATGGCTTAAATCTTTAATACCTTCTTCAAATACTTTCATTGTAATAAGAAAATTCCAATTCGATTTATACGTTTCGACTTATTTTGTCCTTTCGCTGTATGTAATGCCAAGGAAAATGAAAAACGACGCGAAACGGAACACAACCAATGCTGAAAATCCACTACCACTAATGGCATTAAAGGAAAATCGCAATAATAATGTAAAATGCACTGCCAAAAAAAAGCCGCCATACAATTTGATTAAGTGCGACGCTATCGAATACGAGTCCGAAGCCAAGTCCAGGTCAGGTTTGAAGTCCGTGTCTGTGTCCAAGGTCCCAGTCAAAGTTAAAGTTCATAGATGGGCTATTTAGGATAACGTGATCTCTATGCTTATTTCTTACAAGAACTTTTGTGTAATACAATGACAATTACTTTGTGTACATTGTAAAGTTTTCTGATTGAACTTGGTGTCCGTATAGAATATTTTAAGGAATTCTTTGACTCTGTTTATGACTAATTAGCAACGACTCATCCCATCTCCGTCCAGTACGGAATACGATAGCCAGGAGATTGCCCAACCTTGCCTAGTTCAGCATCAATGACAGTTAGAGATAGATAGACAACCCAGCGTGCAGCTAACCTACCTGTGTATCTAAGATCTTCCAGAAACTGAAATAATATTATGTATCAAATGTAGATTAGCACGACTTCAATGGAATCTGGGTAAAATTTCTCATTTTAATTTTATAATGTAGATTTTATCAGAAATAGTATCTGTCGCTTGACTAAGATTGTCTTAGTAAAATGCTACTGAAACATGAAAACAAAAATGAATAATTTATAGTTGAATTCTATTTACATAAATATATTATTTGGTTTCATTTTATGTAACTGATTTATATTATATATTCATATGAATATGTTCTACATAATATCTATTTATATAAGTATGTTTTAGTAAATTTTTATAGATGTAAAATATATTATTTGTATACTCGATATTATTGTATATATTGCACATGCCTGATTTAAATTTAATTTAGCAGATATATTTATATATATGACTGGTAAATTGCGCTTGTACTATACTTCTTAAGACTCCCGTTCAATTTAGTATAATACTGTAAGTCAAGCTATACCTACATGTATGTAGGTACATAGTCACGCCTCTAAGTGATTGTAGCAATCTCGCGCCTCGTCGATGCTCTATATCATGTAGCATATCCGTTCCGTGGCGGTTGGCGTCGCATCGCATGCCGCTTTGTCATCATCGCGAGGCCATTAATCATGCACTTACAATCTTTCCATTAGCCTAGCCGCCGTTGAGCTGCGGCTCGAATAGCTGCCACATTGTGCTCGAAAATGCATAGCGGACATTTTGCAGAAAGGTAATTGCCATTTTTTTGCGCTCGCTTTCACTTGGCATTCCTTAGTGTCCTTTATAGAGGATACTTGTAGCCGTAGCTTTGCCATCGTTATACAATTTTTTTTTAATTAGACCAATATAAGATGTCCACATAAATTTGTGAAGAAATTCGCTTGGAATTCGCTAAGGTTTTCGGTTAGAACTTGTATGTCTCTCTCCGTATCCAGCTATTCCTTTCTATTAGCCTCCCGTTTCCAGCCCAACTTGGCAACCATTTATGATTAACATTGGGCAAACATGCAATGCGCGCTGTCATTAGGGCTGCAGGGCCCGTCAAGCCCCTTCTCCTTTCGTTCCCTGTTCTCGCTGGTTTTCCATACCATTTTCCGGTCTGCCTGTCTAGCGAACATTTGTCATTTTCGCCACTGACAAGCTGAGCCATGCACATTGGCAAATAGTTAGGCCATTTTTTTCTATTTTCTCTCCACCCTCTCCACGTCTAATTCCTTCTTTCCCCAGCTCGTTATAGATGTAGGTGTGAAATTATAAATTTGCTGTGAATTTATGAGCCTATTTTGCAGTTACCACTAGGCCGATGGTTATTGCTTTTTGCATGACAAGTAGGTGGATAGGCGAAATGGGTGGTTAGGGTGCTTGCCTAAAATGGGGAATTATGCAATAGTTTGGCATTGAAATTGAAAACCGAACATGAATACGCGTATTTTTGTGTGTGAATTATGCTTTCATTTTCATGGCGTGCAATTTACATCTGGTTTGGCTAGTTATCGGACTGGTTTTAAATCGAAAATCATAAAGCAATATTCATTTTAAAGAGTAACATTGATATTGGTAAGAGTACAGAGAGGGGACTGTAATAAATTGGAATAAATTTATTTTAGGATTGAAACTTTATAAGTCCAATTAAAGTTTTTAATTTACGATAATTGCGAGTATTAAAATACTAAAGGAAAATACATTTATAAAACGATGTACAAATTCTTAAGAATTATTAAATTAAATTCATATGATAAGGGAATCTTGTATTGTGATTGAATAGCCTTGTATACATACTTATATATGTATATACAATGTATTCATTTTAAACTTGTATGTTGATTAAGAAAATGATTGTAATTTCTTGTAATCAATTGTAAATTGATTGCCATAAATAATTCAATGGAATTATTTTTTTAGGCAATAAAATATCAAGTAAAGACAATTTAGTGAGTAATTATCAATTGACTGACAGGTAATTGTATCCTGCTTGTTACCTTTACAATACACAAACTTATTTCATATATATTGGAACACATAATCCTTTCATAGCTTCATCTTCTTGTTAGCGTTTTATTGCATCTTGTCAAATGCACATTATATATATTATTATAAAATAGAGAAAGAACATTTAAACTGAGGCGTCTAGTGAATGTCATGAAAACTGCCACAGAAATAGTTTGAATTCAACAGTTTCTCCTGTAGCTTGCACAGAGAATTTCCCAAGCTTTTCCGTCTGCTAATTGTGAAAGTTATGAGTTACCTTCCTGGTGGGATGCCAGAATAAAAAGAAGAAAACGCCCCAGGTACGTCATTATATATTGTAGTGCCGTTAAAAGCCGTGTAAAAAGTGTGAAAAAAATGCTGACTATTGTTAAGCTCGTTGAAAATGTTTGCATAGATTTTGAGACTTTAAAAACAAGAAACGAAATTATTATACAAAATAACAATTATAAAATTGTAAGCAAAGTAATTTCACAGTAAAACAATCAAATGTTGCCGGCCTTAAAATGCATTTAATTACGGATTTGAAATGCCAGTTTGTTGGCCTAATTAATGGTCAGTCAAATGGCTTTTATCATGTACAAATTAGTTATGGTTGTTGGCTCATTGTCAACGTAAGGCCAAAATGCATTTGCTGCGACAAACAATTCAATGCAAATCGTTGTTGCATTCTCTCATAATTAGCATATATTTAATTGGACTCATAAACATAACGATGTCGTTGCTGTTCCTAATGTTATTGTTTACATAAAATTAAAGAACTTTCTAGGCTCAGTTAGTATTCAGTTTTCACAGGCAATTGAAAGCAATTACTTAGCAGGCTGCGATGTGATCTAAAACCTTTTTTGGTGTGCTTAAACGAGACTTGACGTTGTGGCCAAACTCAGACCACAAAAACAACACTAACCATAATAAGGGCTTGAGGTCTGCAGCAACATCTACCCCAGCAATAGCAATTAAAGAAAGCCAACTTTGGTGGCACGCACTCGACTAATAAATACCATATTCATTTGCTCTGCATCATATTTTGTATTAACACAGATCAATGTTTTAATATTGGGGAATGTGATAATTAAATACCTTGTCAGCCTTCCTTATTTTCTATGAAAAACATTTCCAAAGTTGAATATGCCCTTCTTGGGCACTTTCAATGGGTATTAAGGTGAAAAAGAGCCCAGGCAAAGCTGATATAATTGGCCTGTTAAAGTCTCACCTGGACGACACGTAGACACACTCTTAATTAATTAATGTTCATTAACAACTGTAACTGTAACTCCAGGCAACACTTTGGACACAAATCAAACGCTTCGCTCTGATTGCCCCCAACACCCCGGCAACGACAGCAACAACAACGAATGGGCAACAACTTTTGCCGGGCAAAATCTTTTTCAAACTCATTAGGTTAGAGCCGGGCAGATCTCACAGAAATCAGACGTTGTTAATAATGGTTAATTACGTGTTTAATTATGCATGAGCAGTGCTCGCACCCGACAAGGCGTGCGGAAGAGAGACAGGAAGAGAGAGAAAGAGAGAGTGGTATAGAGTCTTGTCCTTTTTGCCCGGCTCCGCTTCATCTCCATCTTGAGCCTTGTGGCCGGAGGCCTCAACGGAAGTTGACGCTCAAACTCTCGTTAATAAATTATGTAAATTGTAGGCGCAACAATCTCTCGCCCGGCCAAAAATGGAAATTTATGCAGGAGGAACTGCTCACTGCGAAGTGAGAACGCGCGGGTGGAGGAGTAGAGTGGGACTAATGGTTTGGCAAGTGTCTTAAGCTCAAGCGGAAGTCAAGTCAGGGCAGTTATGACAGCACCAGTGGTCCCCCTCGCTGCTCCCTCATTTGATTAAATTAAATACAAATTAACATTCATTATTAAAACGCGCTACTCAAAGTGAAAATACTACAGAAAATTCCTAGAATAAAAAAAAATCTCGTGCTAATTAATAACATTTTGAATTATTACGGACTGTCTTTCGACACTTATCACAATTATTATTTATTCATGAGTTGAATTGAAAATTAAATGTATGGAAAGGACATTTCTAGGTGTTGTTGAGTGGCTTTATGTTTCGTTTTCTTAAATTGAATTATTGAGTATTGCATAGATAAAATAATGAAAAATTCACTATATTAGTTTTTCTTAAATTATTATAATAAATTTGCCGTACTAAATTTATTTTGCAAATCAAATTTCGTCTTTCAGCATTGAGTGTAATTGATGAAAATTTGTTTTCTCTTCCAAAATGTCAAACTTTCGACTTTTCTCAACACTTTCGCTAACTTGTGCACTTCAGCTAGAGATCTCAACTAAACTTCAAAAGAAGGGGTGCAGGAAAGTGGTAGAGGCTGGGCAACTTTTACTTTTAGCCGGGAACAACTTGACCTTCAAGCTGTCAGCCACTTGGCCCGTTTAAGTTTCGAAACAACTTTGTTTATTCGGTTTTCTTTTCTGTTTCACCGCAAACACCTTGACAACATTTTTGAATCGAGAGAAATAAACAGAACAAAGAGAGAAAAGGAATCTCTCTATGTATATATGAAAAACAAATGAAAATAATAATCAAAACTTCATGGTAAGCGAAGTTTCTATTTAATTTTAATTAGAAAAGTTTTCAACTTAAATTCAACTTGTATGCAGAGTTCTATTCATTTTTTTCTTATGATTTTCGGGGGCCATAAAAGTAAAACAAAAGTTTTGCGAAGAAAGTCAAAAAGAAAGAGAAATGAGCAGAGAGAAGCAGAAAGAGCAGTGGCACAGTGAGTGCAACTAAACTAAGCCAATGGTTTCGAATGGAGCTGAACTGAGAGTTTTGCATAGATTAACCAGAAAGAAAGGAAAAGTGCAACTGCAACAAAGATGGGAAACTTTTTACATAAATTGGAATTAAATCATTTATTGACGAAGACGAAGAGAAATAAGTTTCAACTTTGATTTAATGATAATAGAGGAAAATGCTTTGCCTTGCTTGAAGTGGCAGAAGTTATAAGTAGAATTTAAAATAAAGTATAATTTGTATCGACTTTATTTGTTTCATCTTTGTATAATCCTTCCTTGACACAAAACCCATAGATTAATAACTAATGCGTCTTTCTACAAAGCGTAATAAATTATATTTATTGAGCACGTGGCTTAAAACAGATAATACCGTTATTTACAATATCCAACTGCATTCTGATGCCTTTTCTCACCAACAAATTGACACTCGGAAATGTAAAGACTTCTTCTGGCTTAGCCACATCTTTCAAACTGCTCTCTCTTTGAATATCCCAATATCCTTAGCCCAGTTTCGATTCTCCCAATTCTTTACCTTATTCTTTTTTATTTCTTCTGGCTTGACTTTCGGCATCAGTATTGGCCTGTTTGCGTTTGGTTAACCATTTGCCGAGCTGCCCAGTTGCCCGGTGGCCCAGTCGCATCAACACCTCATCAGGATCATTGCAGTCATCAGTGCCGTCAGAGGGCGAAAGCTTTGCTTGTTTATCAATGGATGATGACGCTCCAGTGACGGGGCAGTAAAATTGCGCTTCCAAAATTGACAAAGGGCTGGGAAGGGTTCCAAGGGTAACAAGTGAAACTGTCCTCGGGCCCGGGAACGGCAACGATAACCGGCAATCGGCAAACTGTGTAAATTGGAACGTCCGACACTCACAGTCGAGCAAATCAAATAACAAATGAATACGCCAATCCCGCACTTCCACTCTCTTCTCACTCTGTCTCGCTCTTATTCTGTGATTGGAGCTCGAGTGGACTGATGAGTGCCAGCCACGCGAGAAAATCAAATGAAAAGCCATTTCTCTTCTTCTTTGTTACTTTTTTCACGCGCGATAGCCAAAGGATTTATTGTCAAATGTTTGCGTTGCATTTCCCTGCTGAGGGAGAATTTAAATAAAGCATTATATATACATAGCTACATTTACGCATATATACCTGTAATTTTTAATCTCCTTATGGCGTTGAGACTCGGCCAGAATTAGCTTAACGCTCAGCTGAATTTTATGAATATTGAGCGCAAATTAAGCAATTCAATTTACCTGATGCAGCAAGGTGCGAAAAGATAAAGCAGCTTTTGTTTCAGCTGCTGTTGCACAGAAATTTCTCAGAAATGTATAGCATACCTTGCAGGGCGCCATAAAGTTATCTCCGTAGACAAACAGTAGCTCGGTCAGTGGCATGAAAAATGAGGCGAAATACCAAAGCGAAAGTGAAGGCAAAAAGGCAAAGCAAATGCCAAAAGCCAGCCCCGTCTGCCGCAAACACAAACAACAACAAAACGGAGATAAAAATGCAATAAAACGGTGACGACGTTAGGGTCCATTCTAGCTAGGGCTGTTAGCCGAGGGATGGTGGGTTAACAAATGCTCCCGCTGTGTATTGTAATCACTCAGTTCGCTTGCGCGGCTTGCCCCGCTTTATCTAAAGTGTTTGGCTGAAGGGTTTACACTGCGGTGCCGCCAGGCTGCAATTGCGGTTAAGTCAGGGTAGAGCAGCATTGCCGGGAGGTAGAACTGAAAGGAGGGAAGATCTGCTTGGCAATACCTTAATGCAATCATACTTAAAGCATTATCTGTGGAGCCAAAGCCAAAGCAGACTGTTAGATAATTTCTTTACATTGATTTATAAGATTTGTTGTGTTGAAAAAAGGAAGAGAAGCTTTTATTCCTGCATAGTAATCTGAAAATAGTTGGATGTTGAAGGAAAGTAAAATATGATTTATTTAAGTTTCAATTTGAATAATATTAATTTAATTTATTTTTTCAGTCTTTTCGATCTTTGCAACTCTTTTCAAGGAATAGATAAATGTATAGTACATATGTTTCGTTCAACATCTTTAATATGTTTTTCTGCTGCACTTTTAGTGTGAAATTTCCTCCTTTGTTTCTGATATTAAACTAAACTTAGTTGAGCTCAATTTGTGAGTTTATGTGTAGCTCCCACAAGGCTCTAAATGCCACCAAATAGCGTTAATAGTGACAGCTCACTGCAGGCATCTGGCGTCTGGCCTCGTCGAAGGAGGTGGCAACTGTGCAGGCATCCAGCTATGAAACTATCCAACTAACCAGCTAACCCTGTTCAGAGAGCAACGGACCATGTGCCAGTATCATCCATATCACTGACATGTGCTCTGCTCTTGCTAATTTAATTAAAATCAACTTAAAGCAGCCCGTGGCAGGCGATGCCGACAGGCAACAAGAAGCAGACAGCAGGCGGCAGGCAACGGGTTGCAAGTAGCGGGAGTAGAGGCAGTTGGCGGTGGCATGCAACATGCAGCATGCAACATCCGTTTGCCTTTTCCCCAGGCCAATTTGTTATGCTTTTAATTTGTTAATTCATTTGCTAGCTGTACAGACTGAGGCAGAGAGTGAGAGAGAAAGAGAGAAAGATAGAGAGGGCAGACCAAGGGGAGAGTGGGCTGGAGGAACCGCTTCACTTTGCTTTGTGGCAGCGATTGCAACAAGTGCACCAAACCAAGCTAGAGCTGCCACACATGCACTCAACCCCGACTTCCCACCCAGTAGACACAAACGCAAGAGCACACACACACACGTACCCGTACACAAACCCGCACACATTTATGCAGTATTTGATTTCGTTTGTTTTAACTGCTTTCACTTTTCTATTTACTCCCTTTCCACACAGTTTGAAATGAAAAATGGCAAAACGTTGTTTATTTGCTCAGCTAATAGCAGTCCAAACACACACACACGCATACACATGCACATAAATATTTGCACACCTGAAAGCGCTTTAAATTTAATACTGCCTACTTTTCAGCGCCGCGTGTTAATAAAAACATTACAGCGCACACGCTCGTTCTTTCTTTTTTCCTCTTTTCTCGCCCTCCCTGCGGCTTCGCAATACGCGTAATAAATTTTATATTTTTTGATAGTCACATATTTTGATATATTAAGCGTTTAAACTGGCAGAGCACATAATCAGCACGGCCAACTGAGTGGGTAAGCCGGCCGAGCAGGAAGAGCTGTAATATACTTCCTTCTTCCTTCCTCATAGATTGCTCGGAAACCTTCTCGCAATTTACGCATCTGCCGAGACGTCTCGTTCTTTTATTCTCTGTCTTTTTTGCACATGGCATGGGTATAGCGATTAGATCGTATTGTTGGAGATTAAACATATAAATCGTTCAAGAAATTAAAATAATTTCAAAATATTATTTTAATTTTTAAATTTTATGTATACAAATACCTATTTTCCTTATAATAATAATAAATAAATAAAAAATGTTGATGTATTAAAAATACTTTACAAATAATATGTAAATAAATATTTTACTTAATATTCACTCATTTCATCGGATAACTTAAAATTTCCAGAGTATATAGCAGTCGTAGTGGTGATTTTACGGTTTTTATATTTAATTTAATTTTATTCACTGCATATGCCTAAGGGTGGCCTGAGACACCATGTGGCATGCAACATAATTTTTTATTTGTCTTCGGCAGACAGCAGTGCAGGGGTCACAGCAGGCGTTAACCTTTTATAGTTATAAATATACCCCGTAAAATCGTGAAAATGGGTCAATTGAGTCTACTTAAGCATTCTAAATATGTGAGATGATTATTGCAAGATATTTTACTGTGGTAATCCAATTTGAAAATAATCTACCCAATAATGATGCCTAGGGTATCTGATAAGTTTGCCAGCCCAACTTTAAGATTGCCGGCTCACGCACATATTTTAACTTCAACATTTTAATGCAACTTTAAGCAGGTTTTCCGCTGGCAATCCTTGCATTTCCAAGTGAAAATTCTACAAATGTTTCCCACTGAAAATCAAATTCCGGCTAATGGATAAGCACCCTATAAGATGAATGTAGGGGGAGGGATGGGTTGCATGTTTGCAGGATAAAGAAGAAGTCCCATTGAATTGTGGGCATGACATGGCAGCTATGTGGCACAAAAGCCACAAACAATTGACCCGCTGCACACAATTTCTCAAATGGAGAAGCACATTTATTCGGACTTGCATGCAAAATGTTTTTTCCCATCTTTTTCAAGAATTCTTCTGCATTTCATACTGGTTTTTCTTGGAATTTTTGTTGCCTGTTGTCTTTGCTAAACTGAAAGATTTATTGGGGACCAGTGACAAGCAGAGCGAACAAATTGAGATTTTTAAATGCACATCTGTTGCAACATGTTGCCACAATTGGATGGCAATTGTTAATATTGTGATCACAATTTGTGATCACACGAAGCATTAAAAGGTATCTGGGAATATGTTGGGAATATTTGTTTTAAAATAATACATTTAAGGTTTACTTAAGTTGGTTTTAATACTCTTCGCTATACAGTGCTGCAAGTTAACATGTTGTTAATATTATTGATAAATATTCTAGAGTATCTAGACTTCGAAATATCAAAAAAGGCACCCTCGAATATCAAAGAATATTCACCATGTTAACAGTTTTTATTCGACTTCTAAAGAGCTGTTGACCAATAAACTGTGGCAATTTAATTTAGAATTTACTTTATTTCATGATTTTGTTTGTCTTTCATTTTAGTTATTTTTCTTTAATCATTTGTAATGAATGTTCATTTAATTTGAACCCATTTTTCAAAAGAACTTTCTCTATTGTTTTTCACATGCGACACATTGGGAATCTCTCTTAAGCCTTCCTTACTTGCCATCGAAACATGTTTACTACCTCTACCGGTCCCGAGAAATTGACTTGTTTACTCCCAACGAGAGGCAGAAAAACCCCCAATACAAATGATTAATGCGCGCTGTGTCAGCCCGAAATATGTGTGCTGTCTGTGCGGATACCGATACTCCGACAGCTGGATTGCTGCCCGAAAGGGGCGTGTCCAACTGCAGTGGGAAAGAAAGTTGCTGAACTTATGCTGATTATAGTCAACATTGGCCGCAAGTTATTATCAAATGTCTCCCTGGAGTAATATTTATCTACGAGCGAACAGAACAACAAACCGTTGGACAGATAGCCAGGGGCGGGGGTCTAGGGGCGTTGCAGCGTTTAACACAATAATCGAATTTTCATGGGGAAGGTTCGAAAAACATAGGCTTCGTTTTTGTTTAGAGCCTTTGTGGGACTAATGTTCTCTTCTCCCCGAACACGCCCATGTTTTGTTTTTGTAGGGCTCCCTTTCGACGCTGGACAAGAGTGAAACAAGTGCCGTTAAATGACCTTGTTAATCATGTTCATGTTCATGTTTGCTCGTGTGCGTGATTTATGCTTATTTATATTTTATTAACTGAAGCATTGCGGGCCGAGACAGCAAAGGAGAGAGAGAGATGCGGAAGGGTTTGTCGGTCGTCTGGGATGGTTGGCCGAGCAGGATGGTTGGGGATGGCCAACGGCATGCTTGCTGTGGTTGCTTCTGGGCTTTATTTTGTTCGCGTTTTGAGTTATGGCTGGGTCAAGGGGGCATGACAATATTAATACTACATAGTTCCAGTGGTCACGTCCCTTCTCTTCCTGCTTTCCTGTCCAACAAGCATCTGGTTGATAATAGAGGCGATTATTATGTCTCTGCGAATAAAGCCAATGCGTGCATATTTTCGCGTACATATGCGTGGTATTTATGCATGTTTGTACGTGTATTATATAAGGGATTACTTCAATTAATTTGTTGTTTGTTTAATGGGATTCCTGGCAAGCCTTTCAGGTAGTTCTATTTTCTGTTGTTATCTATATTGACTGTTATTTTTGGATGATAATAAATTTATTATCACTAAAGAAAACAAAAAAGTATACTTACTTTATGCAAATATATGTGAAAGGCAGAAGGAGGCGTGGCAGACTATACATTCTTCATCAGGATCACAAACCGAGTCGATTGAGCCATATCTGTCTGTTCTCTGTCAGATCTCAGCTATTTTAACAGCTAGAGACAACAAATTACAAGTATGTATGAAGGTTTCTGTAAAAAAGATAAATAGATTTCACATTAACATATACTTAGCTGATTAAAATATTTACCTCTGTTCTTAATATCAAAGTGATCACATAATTAACACAAGAGTTATTTAACACTATAACACAAAGTGATTTTGACAGCTAACAATGGAGGCATCTGATCTGTTAGTGTTGAGAATAATTTGTATGCATGTATGTATTTGTGCTTGAATTTACAAACTACAATAAATGTATGCATGAAAGCACACTAGATTTCTAACTATGTTATTAAGACTGCATGAATGTAGCATCCGTAGCTAGTTTTATATGTGATTGATGAATTTATAAATTGATATGTTAATAATTAAAATTTATACTATTATTTCAATGTATATTTCATATATTCATTATATTCATTAACTACTATTTTATATACTATTTATTTGATAAGTTTGCAAATTGGTATTTTAATAAATTAAATTTGTATTGTCATTTATCATATATGTATTATATATAACTTATCTTCTATACAACTTATCTATCTTCTAAGCGCAATTACGAGAATTCACCACGACAGTTAGATGCCCACTAAATAGTTGCCTAATCGACATCAATTGTCCTGTCATCGCCATCAACCAGGACACGCACGCAACGCTCTTGGCACAATTGCGATGGCCTAGGCCGAAGTTTAAATTGCGAAGCAGACACTCGAGCTGAATGTCTGCGGTCGCTCAATGTGGACGTAGTTGCTCACAATGTGCTGACCGAGCAGCGAAGGACTCAATCAGAGTTCAGTTAACAGAGCAGAGCAAAACAGTTAACTCAGCTCGCTGTGCTTGGTGTACAGTGTTCAGTGTTCAGCTTTTAGCTGTCGCCACAGCACTTAATAAACGCAATTAATCCAATTAAAATGTCATGTCTCATTAATGCGCATTAAACACGGATGCGGATACGAATGCTGCGCAATTAAATAAATGCACTTAAATCGACATATCGCTGCCAATGTAAATCCAAATACAGCTGGGATAATGAAAACTGAAGCTAGTGTGGAGGGAAAGAAACGGGGGAACGGTCAATGAGCTTGCAAATTTACATGCAGTGATGAACATCAATGAACAATTAAACAACATTACGCGTTGTTCAAGCCGCCTCATTTCTCTGTCTCACTCTATCAGTTCATCTCTTCCTGTCTCTCTCCCTGCCACCCATCTTGGGCTGATTAACATAATCGCCCGTGTCAACGCATCGGCATTTCCCCTTTGGCGACAGCTAATTAAATGTGGCAATAATGCGGCTCAGCACAACACAAAGACAGAGAGGAAAAGAGACAGAGAGAGAGAGAGAGAAAGAGAAGGACACAACATATACATAGTCAACCTGCTGAGGTTAATGAATATTTTTCATATTTTATCAGGATCAAATAGCGAGTGCGCTGAAAAGTATGCAACGCTCGATTAATTAGCATCGTTTGCAGTCAACCCAGAAGCGGGTCAGCAATTAATTGCCTCACTCACTTGGCAACAACTTGCAACCTGCAACGTGCTACGGTCAGCATGCAACATGCCACAGTAGGCATTCCCATGCATCGGTTGAATGTGTGCTCATTTAAGTGAGAAATCAACCAGCAAATAAACTTGGACTTCTTTCATTACGAATTGTTAAATAAATTAAATTAAATTAACTTGTTAATTGTTTAATTAATTAAATCAGAGATATGAATAAATATTTATGAAGTTTAATGAGTGCATATTAAACGTGGAAACGTATTAATTGTTTTGGTTTAGCAGTTAATGGAGCTGCTCAAAAGTTACATGATTCCAAAATAAACATGACAATAAAAAGTTTTTATTAAAAACTGTTACACATTAAACTATATTACAAAAATAACAAGTAAATAAATAAATGAGTACACTATTTTTGTCAATGAATTTGGGTTGGGGTTTCAAGATATTCATTAACCTTTCTAGGTTCTATACTTGTAGAACATAAAGTAAATAATTGAGAATGGAATCGAACTCTTAAACAGATTTAATTTTTCAAAATAAAAGCCAAAAGAAACAGTATCCCATATTGATAAAAAGAATCTTTCAAATCTTATGGAGTTCCAGTGTTATCCAACAGTCCCTTCTAGTTAGCAAATAAATTAACCTGATGTACAATTTCTATTTCAAAAATAATTAATATTTATTTCACAATGCACGGGAACTTGTGTGCGCAAGGGGATTCCAAACTGACAGCTGAGCGTGGCAAGTTCATTAGCAGCAAAGTTCATTTGAGCTAGTTCATAAATTTATGAATAACCGTAAATGATAGCTCACTTTGTTGGCCAAGATGCTGCCGACTCTGGTTGCTGTTGTTGGCCTTGCCGTGCCGTGCCTTGACTGGGCCTGAGCTTGGGCTTGTTTATGCCTCTGTGGCCAGCAATGCTGCCAACAACAACAACGTTGCGCTCGTCTCCTTGGGTGCCTTCTGCCAGGTTCCACCTCTTCCACTTCTTCGTCTGTTTCGCCTTTTTAGTCTCTCTGCTTTCTGCGGTCGCCGTTTGCCAGCCCAAATTATTGCACAGCAAATTGTCAATTTCCCAGTGGCAGGGAAAATCATGCAATTTTCAGTTGTCACCTCAGCTGCTTGCTGTCTCTCCATCACTTGACTTGCCAGGCTCTCTCTTTCTCTCTTTATGTCTCTCTTTCTCTCTCTAGCGACTTGCCAGCTGTACGAAATTATACGGCAGCTACAAGTTTTTTAATTAGCTGCCGCACATTTTCTTGGCATTTCCACTTGCCGCCATTGTCATCATCATCGTCATGACTATGTATATAGCATTTTTGGGAGGCGTGGCAGGCGTGGCCCACATTTGCCATGTCCCGCCCGCTGTTCTTGGAGTGCTAATTGCATTTTCTGCTGTGTTTTTCCAACTGATTTTGAACTTTGAGGTTTTGTGCCATAAATGCAATTAGCACAAAGTTTTTCCATGAAAATGTTAATGGGGTTTTGTTGCTATTGTCGTACCGTGACTACGCACGCACCCCCTTCTCATCTACCTCTACAACTGTCTTTCTATTGGACCCCTTCTAACCCAATCACTCTTAAAGCAAGCTGACCGAATCTCTTAATTGAATTAAATTTGTATCAGGGCGAGTCGCTTTTTCCGGCCCAGGAATGTTGCCTGCTGTCTATGGCAGCCAAAATAAATATTGAATGTGTGTAGTAGCCCACACTCACACACTCCCACCCAAACACACACAGGCGCACACACACAACTAATGTATATGTATGCTGGTCGTGTGCAAATATTTGTAAAACGTGTTCATCATCCTGTTGACAAGGTCGTTTACAAAATAAATTCACTAAACAAAATGTTTTTATTGGATTTAACTTGTTTATACCAACACAAGGTCAACGGGGCAAAGGGCAAGGGTGCTTGTTTGTTTTGGATATGCATAGGTGTGTGCCTTTCTGATGTGGCTCTTCTTGTGCTTGTTGTAGTCGCTATTCAATATAAAAGGAACTAAAATTATAGGATAGTTTGCGTTATCCATCTTTACGAAAGCATAAATTACATTTATGAGGGTCATAACTTAGTTATATGTAGATATTATAATGTAGAATAGCCTATTTGTATTTTGTATCATATAACTGTATAAAACTACAAACGATTTAATATGGATTTATTTTAATGCAATGGAAAAGTAAATCAAATATCAACAAATTCAGCACAGTCCAAATTATTCAAAACAATTTGTATATATAACATTTACGATATTTAAAATAGTAGTTTTTTTTTTTTTTGAAAATATTTAATTATTAAAATAACTCATTAATTCATACTATAAAAGTTGAGAATATATTTCTGCCCGTAGAAGTGCTTTCCAGCAATTCAATCTTTTTATTCGTTCGAATTCAGTCCTTTCAACTGAGAAGGTTTTTCTCTAATCTCTCTAAACTTGACTTAAATAGAAAATACTCTTGTTCATTTTGATACCTTTAAGAAGCTGTCAGCTAAGTAATTGCCTGCTTGCAGATGCTTGAATAATTACTGAGATCCAGATTCGATGCGGGATTTACGCATCAACTTGAGAGTTGAGTGCGCCAAAAGCAACAGATAATAAGTCAAGGATTTAAAGAGACGACGAGAGAAAGAGAGGGAGAGGGGGACTGGTGGCGGCTTGCCACACTCAATCGAGAGTGCGGCCACAAGTTTATTTGCTCGTTCAGCTCAATCACAGATCAAATAGCTGAGGAAAAAACCCGAAGCTGCTGTGAAAACACCTGGCAAACAATTTGAACTTCGCTCAACCTTTGAACGGCAAACAAGGAGTCAGCGGAAAATGGGAGAGAGGGCAGGAAGTTGCGAGGTGTGTGGCAGCAGCCTGCAGGAGTCGCTGCAGGAGCCAGAATCAGAAGCGCAGCCAGACACAATAGCCCCACCAGGGCAGGATGAGGAAGCAAAGTGCCTGGCAATATAAATTGCCCCCGGCCAAAGTCTGTTCCTCGCCTTAGTCGTCGTCATCGTCGCAGTTGTTGGATTGTTGGGGCTAAGCTGGATCGTCTTCGCCTTTTGTTTTTCCTGCAAACAATTTGCCAAATCACAGCCGCAGCAAATTGCAGATTGAACCCGCACTGCCAGCTGGAAAAGTGCAAGAAAACAATGCAGAAAACACAAAGTTGCGAGCGGTGAGCGGGGGGGGGGGGAATGCATATGCATAACTTTTGCCCTGTCTTTTGCTACTTATTGGGGCACGTGCAGCAAAAGCAGTAACAGCAGCAGTAACCAGGGAAAATAATGCCATTTGATGTGCGCCTTTGATTTCCCAATTGGATTTGCCACATAATTCAAAGGCTTTTTGAGTTTAAATTGAGCTATTCACCAAGGCAAAAGGTGGCACTCAATTTGCAAAACCATTTAGAGGGTCACTTTGCGACTCAATTCGATTTGGCAGCAACAGATGAAAGTAATATCGGTTTGAATTTCATTTCACTATTATTAAATTTGTTAAGATTTGATTTATAAAATGCATGAAATACTTTAAAATATTTTTCCTTTTCACTTTATAAGTTCGAATATTGCAAGTAAATATCCCTCGAATTCCCTCTGAATACACTCTGGGTATTTGTGTGAACATGATGCGACACACACTCATGCTCAACTGGCTGCATAACTGCCATCAATTTGATGGTATAGTATACACGATATATGCGATATATGATTTAAGCAACTGCCAAACTGACTGACAGCAAAACAAAGCGCAGTCAGGCGAACTGAACTGACAACATGTGGCATGTGCTGCGCGTTGTGCCAGACATGAATAAATTACTAAATAAATATCATAAATTTGTTTATCGGTATATTTTTAGTTGTTGACACACACGTTGCCTGGCACAAGGCGTCGCCGATAGCTCGTCGATTTTACAGGCGATTGACAGAGCAGGCCGACAGACAGACAATCATTATACAGGTGTTTTACTGTAGCCACTCAACCTAATTAGCTTCGTCAGAGAGTTCAATACTCTCTCACGACATCTACGAAAGAAGACACAACTTTTTCGTTGTCGGTATACTCTTTTGACATCTGCTATCGAGAACATCTTTTAGCAGCCTTGAAGAAATTTACTCAACCTATTCGCCTGCATTTTAGGGTAGCAAATTAGTTGTGCATCTTATGAGCTAGAAATTTGCATGTCTGCAATCACATTGAAGGCGAAGTTGTGTGGAAACTGGTAAGCAACTGAGCGAGAATGCATAATTAGCTGTAAAACTGCTCAATGAAACATATACAGTACTAGTCAGTTAACATAGTTGACAGAGTGTGCTCCGAACATTCTGGATAGAAAATCTTGAAGCAAGCCATAAAATTTGTAGAATGTTATCATCTGTATGTATGAAATTAAAATGTTTTGAATTTATTTTAGCAGACAAACATATTCAGCACAAAAGGGAATAATAAAATTAAACTGATGCCTATTGACGCGCTTCGAAGTCAAGGTGGATGCCTCCTTTAATGGTACTGATTAACCCCAAGGGGTCAAACAGATTGTCAGTGCGCGTCTTGGGGTTGACGCGAATATTGAACTTGGTTATGATCTCTACAGCTGCTGCCTTCATCTGAGCCATGGCAAAACGCATGCCTGCGAAAGTGAAGTTAAGAAAACATGTGATTTATGATCGTATATAAGGCTCATATATAGTTCGACTTACCTATGCAAATGCGTGGACCTTCACCGAAGCCCATGCAGACACCGCGTTCTCTGTACTCCTTGGCCGCATCGGGCTGCATAAAGCGGTCGGGTTGGTATTCCTGAGGATTGGGGAAGTGCTCCTCATCCGTCATAAAACAATAATGGGGTATCAGCACAGTAGTGCCAGGGTCCACAACAAAATTCTTGCCATTCTTATTAGGCAACTCCACAGATTGTGTGCACAGTCGATTGGAAATGTTAGCGGGGGGGAAGAGCCGAACGGTCTCTATGGAAAATGAACTTCAGCCATGTCAATAGAAATTTTATGATTAGCAACTAACCCTGTATGCATGCATCCAGGTAGGGCAACTCGTTCAGCTTGTCGAACTCAATGACACCATCTGCATTAAGATTGGAAGTCACTTCATTGCGTAGTTTTTGCTGAATCTCCTCATCCCGACCTAGAAATAGAAGCAGGTGACTCAGCACGCTCGCCGTCGTCTCGAAACCATCAAGCAAAAAGGTCATTGAGTAGGCCGTCAACTGGCGACTGTCTAGATTCCTTTTGTTGGCCAACTGCAAGATATAGTCGAGGAAATCGACACGCTCAAACTTCTTGTTGGCGGACATTTGAAGTCGTCGCGCTTCCACTGCCTTCTCCATGAGGTCCACGAAGAAACGCTCAGTAGCAAGCGGCACGAATCGGATCTTTAGGAATTTCTGGAGTGCAGGGAAGGTGGTAATCATTATGAAGTAAACAACAAGGGTCCAGGGTTGGTTAAACATCTCCTTAATGTGAGTCATAATCGGCGTTGGCTTCTCGGAGAAGCTCTCTGCTTTCAGTCCCAGTACACAATCAGTAACCATTTCAGAAGTAAATCGCAGGCACATCTACGAGAAGAAGGGTTTGCAATTGTTTGAAAGGTAATGTGAAGTTAATGCTTTACTCACATCTTTAGCATTGATTCCCTCCTTCGAAGTCAGTCGTAACTGCTTGTGCAACCAGTCGCTCAACTTCTGACAGACCTGATTGGTCACGGGATAGACAGCCTTGATCTGATCATGCGTAAATCGGTTCAGCAATGGATATTATTATAATCAAATCTTTAACCTACGCGACTTTGTGTCAGTCCAGGTGTAACATCGGCTCGGCGGGTCTTCCATTTTTCTCCCGATAGTGTAAATGGATTGTTGGCAAAGATGAAATCACTTTTCTCGTCTATTAAAAGAGACACATCGTTGTCATGGAAATTCTTGAAATCAGTAACCATAACGCGTCTTGCCAACTCCGCATTGACGATCAACAGCTGAGGCTTCCGTGCTCCGAAGATGCCAACTGCATCGTACTGGTTCTTGTAGCGACTGTGACAGGGAAATATTGAGAATAATTCAATAATATAATATACTAAAATTAATAAAAGAATTTTAGAACTTCAACTTAATAAAATTTAGGTTGGAAAATCAGTTGAAATCTACATTTAAGCTTTGACTATATGAGGCTTGGATTTTCACTATAAATGTGTTTTATAAAAACTAAAAAAAACTTTTCCTTTACCGAACGATCTTAATGAAATATTTACAAAAAAATCACAATAAATCACGTGTATGTAATGTATGTGGTAGTTAACCTTATGTTGCAGCTGTAATGCAGTTTTGAAGTAGATTTACATTTTTACGACGGCAGAATGGAGCGTGTAAAAATTTTGAAAATAAATTTAACTGCATGCACTGCATACGTTATTATTTTTATGGCTATAGATTTTATAATTTGTGAGATATAGGCACTCATACAGACAGACGGACAGACAGACATGGCTCAATCGACTTGGCTGCTGATGCTGATTCGAAATACATGCACTTTATAGGATCGGAGTTTCAGGGTTCTGCCTGTTACGCACATTCTTCGTTCCAACAAACACAATCACGAATTATCGATTTTCTAGCTTATTAATGATTTTTTCATGTTTTAAGATAAAATATTGATTGGATAATTCGGATTTGTCATGCCATTAAGCAGTTAATCAACGTGCACTTTGCTTACTTATAGATATCGTTTATATCGTAAATCGGGTGTCGCTTCATAGTATACATATTCGGATAGTTGCCAGTGAATATGCTTGGTTTGGGGCTCGGAACGCCCCGTTTGCGCCAATAGCCAAAGTTCCAGCGTAAGAAGATGTAGACTAGGCCCACGAGCAGCAGCCCCAGGGTCAAAGTAATCGCGACCATTGTGATTGTTGATGTTGCTCGATCAACAGATCCGAACCGACTATATAGCTGGACAATTACTCAATTGTTTGCACTGACCCGACACCGAAAGCTTTTATAAGAGCGCTCGGTACTCGCACTCTCTAGATTAGATTCGCTCAGTTGCAATTTCACAAGTTCGTCTATTTTTTCTGTACCCTCCAAACATAAACATGTTTGTATCGGGTGGAATTGATAAGGTATGGAAATTCCAATTATAATCTATATGTTGTACTATTGATTATTTCGTTTACAATCTCATTTATATTGCATATTGTCTTAATGCCCTGTTTGCCGTACACTTGAGAATTCAAATCAGATGCACGACACGCTATCGCGAGTTGGTTGTGCTCTGTATCCCATCGGTGTAATACTTTTTCAGGCTGACGAAATATTTGGGTTAAACCTAGATTTATAGGCTCTTGATCGTTAATAATTATAGATACTTGAAAGCAAATCTTACTTCATAAAACTTGGTGATATTATTATAAATGACAAATTAATCAAAATTATAATATGACTATTAAATATATAGTTAAATTATCTACTATGACGCGTAGACACACCAGGCAGGGTATTCAATTGTCTCTCGTTCTATTATCAAAACAATTGTTTATTCAAACAACACTGTAGAGAGATAGCGCAGGGGGAACGCGATTCTCTCTCAGTTTAATAAAAATACAGAGCCGAGTACGGAATTATATTAATTGAGTATTACGCTTTAGAGGGGTCTCTACTATAAATAAACGCAGATCAAATGCTACTCTGCAAGTTCAAGGTCGTTCAAATTGTGATAAGGTATAAAACTCTTATAGCTTATATATTTTAGGCAAGAAAAGCCTAGTCGTTTATACATCAATGTAATATCAATAAATATCGACGTTTATATAAAAAATCTCAGCAAACATCGACAGCTCTCTAGTATAAGTATTTTCAGCGTTTTGCATATAGGCAAAAGTTCTACTCAACAATTGAAAATAAAGCTTATTGTTTTAATGTAAGCGTATATTCTCTACTGCTTTGTAGCAGTTCGTACTATGCATATCAAACGAGCGTCGAATGCGGTAATTGGCTAAGCCTTTGCCTACACGCAGTGAGAATTTAATGTGCGCCACTCGAACAGATTCCAAAATAGTCATATAATTTGCATGCTTAAAGTTTAATTTATTTTTCAAAAACTTGATTGCAAATTTAAGCTGGCTTATGTTTATCTTATTGACGTAGTTCGAAGTCCAGATGGACGCCGTCTCGGAGGTTTGCGATAAATAAGAACTGTTCCAAGAGGTTATCGGTACGTGGTAAATATTAAATTTGGTTATAATATCGACAGCTGCTGCCTTCATCTGGGCTTTGGCAAAGCGCAGCCCTGGAATGATGAAAATGTAAATATAATCAAATGCGATGCATATAAATGCTACTCGCCTTAGCAGATGCGTGGACCGTCGCTGAAACCCATGAGCACACCACGTTCTCGATAAATGAAGCGCTCAGGATTGGTCTCCATTTTTCCCCTGACAACGTGAATGTATTGTTGGCAAAGATATAGTCAGATTTCTCATCAGTCATTATATACACCTCGTTTTCATGGAAATTCTTGAAGTAAGACAGTGTGTGTGTGTATCATTTAACTAAAATCTAGAACAGAAGAAATGTTATGTTAATATTAATTGTAAATATGTTCAAAGCCAAAACGAACTATTGGAATTACGAAACTGTGCAAGCCGTCAAAATAAATAAACGTATACTTTTTATTTTATCTAAATTAGTAGTGTATGGAATACAACTGCTGAGCTCTTAGCTCTTTTTGAAGTTGAGACAACAACATTTTCATTGAGGTATAGATGCAATCAGGGTTTATAATTGAGAGGTTTTTCTTTAACTAACCCCTAGTTTGACACGTATGTAAATACATCTTAATTAGAGGTTTTATGCTACGTAATCTAAGCGATATTTGTTTACCGATAGACAGCGTCCACATAGTACACCAAGTGCTGCTTCATCGTGTACAGACTAGGGTAGTTACCCGTGAACAAGCGCGGCTTGGGACCCAGAACGCCCCGCCTACGCAAGTAATTAAAATCCCATTGCATATAAACATATGTAAGGCCGACGAGCAACAGCAGGAGTGTCAATCTAATCGTCAACATTGTATTGAATAGTGTTATAAGATTATGAGGTCTGAATTAAGTCTAGTTCGATACCTTTGTGGCCCAGAGCTTTCATATCTTTGCATTAAGGTTGCTATCATTGCAGATTAGATTATCTGTTCAAAAACGTTAATAAATGTTTGCGTGGTCATTCAGCAACAAGGCTTAGGGGCCTGGTCATTTATCTCTTTTGCGTAAAGACAAATTGATAATTTGTTGTTGAAATTTGTTTGATTTCTAACGTACATCATATACATCAATACAACAAGCTTGAAAGCTACAGTCGAGTGTGCTGGACTGTAATATACCCACTACTTACCTGACCAAAACGATTTCTTATATATAAAACTTATGTGTTTTATGTATTTTGTGTTTCATTGGGGACCTAATTTGAGTGCGGCAACAACGATTTTTTAAATATCATAAATATACGATAATGATCCGAGCTTTCAGAAATCATTAAGGTGTTAATAATGCATTAAATTACGCTTGGCTATATCGACAAGGCTGTTTATGCTATATATAGTTTGTGCTACGCCTCCTTCTGTCTGTTACGTTTAGTTGCCACAAAGCTATAATACTCTTCCACCTTTTGGGTAGCGGGTATTTAATTATATTTTTAGCATGTTATATTATCAAAGCAATATTTAATTATGTATTATGGTGATGTACAATGACAACATGATACAAAAAATATATCTTAAAATGTATTGTAGTAATTAATTATATAAATAATAATAATTCAATTATCATTATTTTCTGCATTTTAATATTTTATATCATATCATAATTATTTAAATATTATATTTCATATTCTATCATATTTTGCATCTAATTCTTCAACCTGCAAATGTGTTTCCACATTTTCGTTGCATTTAAGACTTTGCTTTGATCTCATTCAGACGCTGGGACCTTTTTCAAGGCACAACAATTTATTGAATATTATGCGACAAAATATCTGTGCCATGTCAGCCGTTCAATAGCCGTGCCATAAAATTTATGGTATTGCAGCAGCCCCGACTTGGCTCTTTTTGCGCTCCTTCTTGGCCCTGCACAATGCAGTTGCTTGGGCGGCGCATTTGTCATGTGTTTGTGGCCGGGCTTATTAAACGGCTTTTAAGCGTGTTTTCTATAGACGCCAGATTTATGCGACCATCCGTGCATCCATCCATGTGTCCTGTGGATCCTGTTTGCGGTCAAATGAGCTGCAATGGTGCGTTGTCCTCACAAATGATGCGACATTTTAAGATGCGGCAAAAATTGCGCAGTGCTTTTAAAGGTTTTTGTAAGAAGGAAGTAAATGAGTAAAACAGAGAATTGAAAAGTAAAAAAAAAACACAACTTAAAATAAAATTAAATAATGTTACAATAAGTATATTCCTTTGTTTTTCCAATGTATTCTAAATATTTTTATTTCTTCTTTTTATATTTTATTTAATAATGTCAAATTTGACTTCGAGCTAATATGAATATGTTGCATATAGTATCTATCTATCATATCTATATGTATACAAATACGTAAAAGCTTTTCAATCTAGATATATTAAAAATCATATGTAACTTAAAGTAACTACACATTAAGTAATCTTTTAAAAACTAAGAGAAATCCCGCCAAAGTACACTTGAGCTCGAGTATCAAAAATCATAGTTATTACTTTTAATTACCAAGTAAGTGAGTTATGTCTGAGCGCTTAATCCCTTTTGGCAAAATAAATGAAAATTATAGTTTATTCCACCGGCTCTGAGCACATCGTGAGGGGAGGGTGCTGCCGCAAAGCCCGATCCAATCCCCCAGTCTCAACCTTTCGTTGAGGAAAATGGGAAATTTATGAGGTAGTTCGCTTAACTTGGTCAAAGCGAAGAGGGCAAAAAGAAAAACACTCACAACGAAAAAAGGAAGAAACTCAAGCGAACGGGGCCAAAAGCTGTTTATGTGTTTGGAACGTGTTTGCACGCTCACACGCAGCGCGTCCATTTGTAACCCTCCGTGTGGGCATATGTGTGTGTGTGTGAGGGTGCACATCCGTGTGTGTGAGTGTGGAATGTTACCCGAATTAAGTTGTTGCCTATGCTAAATTGTCATTCTGCTCGCTGGGGGAGCTGAAGACAATAGCGACTGGGCTGAGTCCCTGAAACGACCTTGGTTAAGCGGCTTTAAAGCCGACAACTTTCCCTGCCAGCCACAAGTAAAAGCCCTGCACGGCCCGATAACAAACAACAGTAATTATAAAGGACACCCAAAAATATTCTATGCATAATTAAGCAGCAAATTAAGCATTATCTGGTACCAGTACAAGTTGCAGGCGCCACAGAACAACATTTCGTACACGACACAAAGGACACATAGTGAAATATTAATAACAATTAATAGGCCCAACAAGTGACTGTCTACCCCGACCCGATCCATGTAGCCGTCGGGGGCTTTTCATCATCCTAATGGGGGGCGACATCAGACACTGCAATGAGCATCTCGGGAGGGGAAATGGGAGAGGGGTGTAAGGGAAGCGTGCCAGCCTGCGATTGGCAGTTGGAGAGACAAGCGGACAAATGGACATACGGACAGACAGAGAGGCCACATAAACACTCACAGATATATTAAGATACTTGCTGGGAAGGGGGGAAGATTGCCAAAGGGGGAGTGCTTTGACAGGTGTTTGGCTTGGCTTTTAATGCCATCAAGTGCTCGATGTGTTTGTGTTTGCGGACACTGATTGAGAGCGTTAAGCCTGAGCACACATCACACAAGAGCAACAGTTACTGCAGGTAAGGGAGACAAGCAGAGAAGGTAAAGTATGTTCAGGTTATGGTGTAGATGGATTGGGTGGTAATCGTAGTAATAAATGTAATTAATATTGAAGTAGAAGTAAAAGAAGAATAAGAATAAAACGTAGAAGTAGAAGTAGATGTAGCAATTAATAAATTTGGTTGTCTTTTTTATTGTCGACTGATTTCAATTTATTCTTTAAACAAATGTACAACAAAAACACTTTAAATTATCATCAAGTCTGTCTTCCATTTCGGTGATTGCCCCACCCCTGTCCCCCTGATAATCACGGCAATTAGCAATTATGGCTTCCACAATTCCACTTTTCCTCCATTCCACGAGACCCTTTTGCCTTTCACACCTGTCTGAGCAGCGTGCCTGCCTTATCCCTTTTAATTAGATGCCGCCAAAAGGCAAATTCCAAGCTCAAGCTGGTCGAGCCAAGTGTGGACCGTTTCGCCGTCTGTGCCAATGTCCCCCCACATACCCCCAATCCCACCCGTCCTCGTTATGCAGCTCTCCCCTCATCGGTTGCCTTCTGTCTTTTTGCCTCGCTGTTGGCAGCTGCTTCGGCCAACTTGGAGCGCGTTTTTTGCCCATTTCTAATTTTCATTTTAATTATTACGAGTATTATTCTGAAAATCAAGCAAGCGGCAACTTTGGGGATCCCCCCAAACACCTCTTCCAATAGTAGGCAGGGCCAAACAAGCAGACAACGGCAGCTGTTACTCTTTATGCCGCTTGTCGCCTGCCACTTGCCACCTGTCTTCGACACGCTTTTCCCTCATTCTCTCCCTTCTTTGGTGTGTGTGTGTGTTTGTGTGTGTGTTGGAGTGTTATCATATTTCACGCCTATTAGCATTTTAATTTAATTAACATTTATGGCGACAATTTGTGCGTGGCAGCCGTGGAAAAGTGCGATAACTCGAGCAACTTGGCGCATCGGAGAGAAACTTATTAGGAAATGCAAGTTCTGTGGAAAAAAGATGAAGTATTTTAGTATGGAAGATTAAATACAGATAACTAAAAACACAAGAAATAAAATATATTTCAGGTAACGCCAAAACGTATTTAATTAACTAATTTCATTATTAATTTATTTATTTTCTTATCCAATGAATGATTAAATATTTGCCTGTCACTAATGCTGACTTTTCTTTGTGTTAATACATAAAATTCATTAAACAATCGTAAATTCTTTCAAAAGGCTTCACAGCACAATAGAAGTCAGACGACCTTAAATACTGAAAAACCTCAAGCTAGCTTCAAGAGTTCGCTTAAGTAGCCGACTCAACTGGAACTTCGGTAACAAGAAGAAGGAGGGAATGGTAATTCGAACGAGGAGGAATTCCTTTGGGGCTTCGAGTGGAAAAGTTGAAGTAGAATGCAACTTCCTTGCAAGTCTATTCCGAAGAAATTCAAATAGAAGTGATATTAGTAACCGACGCCGGAAATAATTTCACGTAACTATTTGCACGTTACGTCAGACAGATAGACGGCTCGACAGACAGCCAGACAGACAGACAGATAGCCTGGCCTGGCCCAGCCTAGTCTAAACGCCCACTCGAATAGATTTATGGGCACCCTTAGCCTGGGGAACATCTGCCCGGGCAATTGCAGCTGGAAATTACATCCGTTGTGCCCGGTCAAGAGTCGCGCCTTTAAAAAACTATAGAAAATTTGGATACGAGTAGCATATGCCGTAGTCAACTTACCAAATAATGATAATTTATGTATGTGAGTGAATGTATTTGCCTATTAAAAATATATTTCTCCAGGCTGCGATTTTAATGAGTTCGTTAAATTCATTTGGTTGGTCGCATTGCTGTCGGGTATCCTCGAGCTGTTGTCATAGCTCCAACAAATAAACGCAATCAAACTATCAATCAAAATATGTTATTTTGTTGCTCTTCTGTTTCCACTTGTTGATGTTGTTGTCCTTGTTGCTATTGCTATTATTGTTGTGGGGGCATTGTACGGCAGCTACGCGGTTTCAATTCGTGTTCAACATGCTGTAAAAATAATTTTAAATTTGCATGGCGCACAAATTGTTAGTTGTTTTCAGAGGATTCATTGAATGCTATTGTCAGGTTGAGGTGCATAGATACATAAATAATGGTATCATATATTATATGCATATGGTATTGTTGCATAGCAATTGAAATTAATGTTTGTCAGTTGATCGATTTGAAAATACTGTTTAAAGCTTAAATGGAAATATATTGAATACGATTGGTTTTCTTCTTTTTTTATATTAATGCACTTCCACATCCTCTAAAAGTTGTTTAGTGTCAACCGTTATTTAATATGAAAAGAAATCAAGCTATATATATTATATATTTTATGTAGAACAAGGTTGCCCGAGAGTGTTATATTTGAATTATCATATCGAGTGGCGAAAATAATAAATAAATGAATAGTTTTCTATGAATAGTCCAACCCAAACAGTTCAAAATAAATGCAAGATAACTAGAGCTTTTCCAGCCTGTACAAATGTTTGACAATGAATTTCCAATTTAAAATCAAAAAACATAAGAAATGCATTATCTGTGTGCCACACGTCGTATGCGTAATCCGGTTAGATAGAAAAACATTTTCGTTAGCGGTCATCCGAAGTCAGCTCTGGAAACCACAAGCTGCAATTTTCAAGCCAATTCAATTTGAACATTTTAATTATGCAAATACCCTGAGCCAAATAATAGATTAGTCCAATTAGGCAGCAGCAGCAGTAGCAGTGGCATCAGCTTTGTTCGATTCGATATAATTGAACTTGCTGTGGGACCGAACACGCAGGGGAATCAAAGGCAATTACTGTGTTGTGTGTAGTGTGGACAGCTGGCAGGGAACTCGCTTCACAATAGAAGTTGGAATATGTGGCTGTTTATTTAAGAAATCCTCTCGAAATGCAAGCTAAATCGAAGTAAATAATTTAATAATCATTTACTGTAACTATTGAATTATTTTGATATTATAAGCTTAGTAGCATACAATCCACATCCTTGAATTGTACTTGCATCAATTTCAATAATAATTTGGGAATTTCATATCACAATAAATAAACCGCAAATTCGTAAGCTTTGGCAATAGCTTGTGCAAACACAATATGCCTATAGCCAAAACAAATACCCACTATAATTGTTGATAGAATCGAACAGATAACAACAAAGAACAGCACAGAACAGGCAAGACCAGACCAGAAATTCCCCGGCTCAATGAAAGTGGTTGTGTAATTTGTTGGGCGCTTTCTAACCAAAACAAAATTTGAAAACGAAACCGCAAATGGAAAACGCTAAACATATTTGCAGTATTATTTTCAGTTCGATTCGTTTTGCATGTCAAAATTATCAGATGATTTTGCACCAAACTCGAATGTATTTATAATCAGCCGCATAGCGGAGCGCTTGTAATTGCGAACCTGCATTGTTGTTCGATAAGTCGATTAAAACTTTAACTACGCACACAGTGCTTCAAAGCGCCAAGGTTTCCTCATTAAATTCTCATGCTTGCCTGCAGTTCCAGCAAAAATATATACGGGAGACTCTGGGTAAATCCCACGGGAATCGTATCGCATCGCACAATAGCCTTTGGCCGGGACTTTACCTTCACCGCATTCTCCGTCTCGCTTCTCCGTCTCCTCGCACAACCAAGCACTTCATTTACTGTGGCCGCTTTTGTTGTAAACATGAAAGAAAGCTACCAGTAAAAAAGCAAAGTAGGAAAAAAGAGCTAGAAAGTAAAAAAATAAGAGAGGGGGCAGCCCTTGCCAGATTCACCACAGTGGCGACCAACGGCGGCAACTGCGACAAAGTGAAATGGGGAAAAAACAAAACTATTTAAGCGCGAAAGTACTTAAATTTAAAAAAATAAATAGAGTCAAAGTGCGCAAAAGTAATGCATAATATTAAACGTTTATTAAAATGCAGCAGTTTGCAGATCCAAATACTTACAAAGTTGGATTCGATGAAGCAGAAAATTACTTCTATTGCGTGGTTGAAAAATGGGAATCATTTTTAGTGGCATAAAGAAATTAAGAAGTGAATTCTATTTTTTATTTTTCAATATTTAAATTTTACAAAAATAATTTTGAAATTTTAAATATAACTTTATACTTAGACGTAGTTTTCTGTAGATATTCTAATGAATTGTTCAAAATATCGAATACAAATAAAATAAAGCTATTAATAGAGCTCAAATAGGAAGTATTTTCTTCATGTTTGACAAGAAATGAGACACTTGCAAAGCCCATGCCCCATGCAGCTCTCATCACACTCATTGCAACACCTCCTCCTGCAACACTGTCCCTGCCTTGGTAGCAAGAAAACTTTTCTTATGCATAAATTGAGGTGGGCTGAAAACTGAAATGTTTAAAAGTGCATGAAAATATTGTTGCAACTTTCAAAGCAAAGGTAAGAACGTGCTGCCTTTTCTCAGATTTCTCAAGAAAAATACCAAAAGATTACTGTAATATATTTATTTATGGATTCATATTCTTTTCTTTCGGCTTTCATGTGCACAAATTTGAATTGCCATTGAAAGCCAACTGAATGAACAGCACATACAACTTCAGTTCAAGGGCCATCACGAGGGTGGGCATCATTTCCCGTTCCTCTTTTTTTCTGGTTTCCGGGTGTCCAGGTAGGTAGGTGGACCTTCGCCCTGGCAATTGACTGCCAGACCGTAAAATGGTTGGTCGAAAAACATCAAAGTTAATTTGCCCGCGCTACAGCCATTCAAAGTTGGCAAAGTGTCGACGCTTTATGGGCTTTAAATAATTGATTAGCTATTATTAAATTAAATGTATTTTTAGCTTGTTTCCATGGCACATCGAAAATCACACATTGATCTAAAAATACCGACAACATTCAAAGTTTTAATTAGGTTGACAAATCATGAGCATAATAAATGCAAGTCGGCTTTAGTTTTAATTAATAAGTCTTCATTTATTCATGAAGCCAGAAAGACTATTAGTAAAAGTTGTGTGCAGGGCGTGTGCAGGGTGTGCGCTGCATGAGGGCCCCCGCCTGGTATCTGGAGCCTGGAGTATCTCTTATTTGTGGGCATAATGATTGCCGACTAAAATGGGGTTATAATGACTGCATGGATTTGAAATTTTATTATTTAAAGCGTCCCGAAATAAACATCGATTTTTCAAAATATAATAATGATTTTACCAATATAAAATTCAGAAATAACTACGATAAAATTAGGATGTGCTTTGTTCTTTTTGTGAAATGTTGCACGAACTAAATACTGCAAGGCAATTACATTAGGGGCCCCCGAGAAGTTTTGCACAAGAAGTTTTGAGTTGAGGTAGACAGAGAAACAAAGGAATACCTAATGCACCTAATATACACCCTGTATATCTATTTGAATCTTTAAGTGAAGGAGAATATAATACTATATAACGACTGTTTCTCTTTTCTTTAAAACCACAACTACGTATACAAATTTCTACACTTATGCACTGGTTTTTCCTCGATTCTATTGTTGCCATTTGAAAACGCATCGAGGCGTGCATTATTGATGCGAACCCTGGAGAAATCAGTGCACGAACAGTTCGATTGGCCCGCAAATCGAAAACGCTAACTAAAAATGGCCGCTGGCTGGTTGCATTTCGATTTTTGGACGGTGTTTTCCATTTGCATGGGTTGGTTTCCGTTCTTTCTCTTGTGCTTGTGGCTCATTTAATTTATTGTTCAATTATGCGCTCAGCGACGCCCCATTCAGTCAGGACTCTCCTTTCCCACTCGCTCTCTACTCTCTCTTCTGTTCGTTTTCTGCTCTTCTGTTAAGGTGTTTGCCGCTTATCGCGGATTGGCAATCAAATTAACAAAGCGCACGCAAATAGCCGCAAATGACTGCACGAAAGCAGATCGGGAATCAACTCCAGGTGGGCCTCCGGCTAGGCTTGAGCTCTTGGGAGTCTAGCTCGGAAATGTCTCTATATAAAATATGCCAGAGCAAAAAAAACGTTAAGCACTTCAATTGACAAGTTAAAAGTCTCGTTGGACATCAAATATGTTTCTCTGTCCATGTGTGTACCAGTGTGTGTACGGCTTGGAATGCCAGTTGACCATAAAAGACGCTCTAACAGGGTGGCAGAGAGTAAAAGGGGTGGCAACAACAACTGCATCGAGAATAATAACAAATGCAACTTCAATGCGAAACGTGTTTGCCATTTGGCCAAGAGGCAAGTTCTTCCAAAGATTTTTGCAGTTTCTCTTTGATTTTATGGCAATAGTTAAATGGGACATTTTTGAAGTACGTGCAGAGTTGCCAGGCCATTTCGAATTTCGCATTTTCGCATTTTGCATTCTGAATTCGGCACTTTATTGTTATTCACTGCTCGGCATTACTTAAGAATCGGTTAGTTTCACTTGTCAACTCAGTGCATCTTAAATGGCATATGTGTTTATATGACTGTGTGTGTTTTATTGAATAATAGAGAGAAACAAAGAGCTGACAATTTGAGTAATTGAGTTTAATTTCGGGATAAGTGATTTCATTTCCCAGTAATTAAGCAAATTAAGTTGAAATTGTTTTAGTGTTGAGTGAGCAATAAAAGAAATGCGACACTTTGACAAAGATTCTTAATTGAAATAATTTCACATAACTAAAGAACTATGTTTATATATCAGAATTAAAATGCAATATTCATACATGATATAAACTGTCTTATTTAAATATTTTCTCTCTTTTAAATGAGCATAGAGGGAGAATTCACATAATCACAGAAGGATATTCTAAGCAAAATATTTCTCTGCAATTTGCATTTCCGACGAAAAGTTAATACATATTATATTAAAATAATAACTAAAGCTAAGCAGCACACGCAATTTTGAGCAGAGAGCTTGAAATTTATTAAAAAAACTAAATCAACTAAAATTATTTTGCGAAATTCCATTAAAATGGTTTTCTGGGTTTTAATTGGAACAACATTCATTTCTCAGTTGCACACATGGGATATGCTGTGTGTGTTGCCGCTGCAACTGCTGGCAACAAAATTAATGTTCCGAAACAGACAAACCATTTAACCCGCCAGCACGGGAGGGCTTTGAGGGCAAGTGACGGCAGTAGAAGAGGGATGAAGTGGAAAAGGGAAAGGATAAGAGGACCTTCTAGTACCCCAAACAAACCGCAAACTGTGTTCATATGCTCATCACTTGCAGCTAACAACGTCGCCAATTCTCAACGCTAGTCGAGGCTCTGGCACTTTCCTGCCCCCCACCCCACCCGCGGTGCTCACTGGAGCTGACTGCCTGTAGAGCTGCAGAACTTACCGCAGTTAATTTGTTGAACAAACCCGCACACAAAACAGCTGCAGAAATCGTTTGCTTTGAGCCAACATGCAACTCTTTGTAGCCAGTTGCAGTGGCTGGACTGTTTTCAAATTTACAGCACGTCAACAGGCAAACTACACCCGCCAGCAACACTTTCTTCCTGCTCCTTTCACGTCCCCCCTGCCAACAGTACTTGTACAGTTGCACTTGACTCCAATGTCCAGTGCCCGCCCTGTAAGAGGCAACCGCATTACATTAAGCATAAAACGCTGAACAAAATCGTTTTGAGTTGCCTTTCCGTCTGGCCTTAGTTTGAGTAGATGCGTATTACGCATACGCCACGTTGTTGTGCAAATCAAAATGTTCACAAAGCTCGCAACTGCAAGCCAACTTGATGCACAGTTGCCGCAAAATGGATTTTAGCTTGCATAACGTTGGGCTGGGATACCATCGGCTCAAGGCGGGTTGCACCAACAATTGGAGTTGCTGCTCTCGGCAAACTCTTCAAGCATGATTTTGTTTATTACAAATTGAAATTAAATAAAGAATTCATGGAGCATTTAACTATAGACTAACAAATTGCGATTATAGTGTGGGAACTTTATTAATTTATGCGGTTTAAAATATAAGTTGCGTAATTTGTGAAATATATTATTTATTCGTCAATAACTGACTTCGTCGATACGAGTGTTTGCCGGCTTGAATTGCATTTCTAATGATTCCAGTGGCAATTATGAAGCCTTGTTAGGCACATATAAAGGCAGTTGCCGCAGGCAACTCGCAAAGGTACCGAAGCACACACACACACACACCTACACCCACAATCATATACAGAACAGTTGCCGAGACGTCTGAACACAAGCAAACAAATTTTGTGGTTAACCGAACGTTCGAAACTTGAGTTATGGCTCGAACCAGACAAACACGCAAGTATAAACACAAATAAATCATTTGCCGTATAATAACAAAAGATATTTACATGAGAGTAAATGCTACACACGCATTTGTGGGTGTGTGACTGTGTGAGTGTGTGTCTGCTTATGAAGTTGCGTTTGCCTGCCGCAAAAGCCGCAACCACAACCGAAATTCTGAGAAATTGAAAATTGAAATTGAATTGGGCATCTTTCAACTAATCACCACCGATGCCCAGTCGGAAATATGTATATAGATGTATGCTTTTATAAATGTATATGCTAAATATTGGCTGGAAGATGTGTTTTAATTGCGGTGCTAATGCAATTACAGTGCCAGTTTACGGTTAAGATAAATGTGGTCGAGCTCTGTTTGCAACTCCGTTGCACGTTTACACGTAGTCAGGCTCAGTTTCAGTTAAATGGGGTGCGCTGGGGGAGTTTTGGGGCTGCAGTCTGAGAGTGGCGTCGTCGTGAATTATGCAAACTGGCAAATTGGTATCCCAACTATTCTGGACATGCAACTGTTTCGCCTCCCAGATGCTATTTCGCCTTGAAATTTTTATAAGTTGTGCGTGCTGTCGACAACTCTGGCGCAAATTAGTGCGACACGCACAACACTTGAATATTGCTCAACTTTAAATACCCTGTAGCCATAAAAACTAAAGCAGGCTATGTGACATGTGAAGAGTTAGTTTGTAATACTTAAAAATATCTAAATAATACAAACATTTATTTTAAAACATTATCTGACAATTAGTAGACCATATATTTATCACATTTATATCATACATATTTTGTCATTGCAATTTATATTTTTCAATTCATTGCAATCCTTGGAAATTGGCAGAAGCATATAATAATAAGTTGCTCAATTTTTATGACCTCATTTCTTTTAGTTTCAATTTATCATATTTATATCATACATATTTTGAAATTGCAATTTATATTCTTCAATTCATTGCAATCCTTGGAAAGGGGCAGAAGGATATACAAATAAGTTGCTCAATTTATATGACGTCATCCCTTTCACTTTCAAGGGTATATGGTATCACTATGGCGACTCTTCTTCAGGATCTTTCTTATAGTCAGGCTTTTTTCTCCCGTTTTGCATAAATGCATGTCGTGCTTTGGCATTCCGGTTTTTGCTGGGTGCCGTTGCGACTTTTACGGAATTTTTATGCATTCGCTACGTGACTTTGCTGCTCGCTACGATGGCCAAATTGTTTTGGCCAAGTGTTTAATAAATAAATTATATGAAAAGGTTTGCGCAACTTTCCCTTTATGACGATGCTCCCTGTGCGAAGCGACAAAAGTAGACAAATATTTTCATTTATTTAAGCGTTTTATGCGTGT
The DNA here is from genome assembly GCA_018903715.1 of Zaprionus davidi. NCBI lineage: Eukaryota > Metazoa > Arthropoda > Insecta > Diptera > Drosophilidae > Zaprionus > Zaprionus davidi. Next base: position 9,218,466 of record JAEIGL010000006.1, read on the forward strand.
ACGAATATTTTGATAAGAATCAATTGGATTCGAATGGGATATCTCAATTATGTTTGCCTTCCAATTAAATGGACTAAGCTCCACTAAACTTAATAAATTCAAAACGTATTAGTATATTAGCAAACAAGTTAAGTATATAACAATTTAATAACAAATAACAAATCTTAAATGAATTTCCACACCGTTGTGGAACGAAGTCTTCTCGAAATTACTCAAATTTTATTTTTATTTGTAGGTTCTAGAATTTGTAGTATTATTTATATGAGGCAAACTTTTCTAAATGAAATGTTTGACATTGCTCTGCTTTGCAGGTTCAAATGCAGACAGATTTTGTAAAACATGTATTACACACATAATTTTCACCTGCGCGCTGCGTAATACCCTCTAATAAATCTATAATTTAAGATTAAGAGCGCCAAAGGCGTCAGTCACAGCTTGATATTTCAATCAACATTCACTCCCACACACACATACACACATCACAATATAGTAATTGGGCTCTGTGTGGTCTGTTTGTTTGTGTTTTGCACATTTTGAAGGAAATTTCATTTAGCTGCTTTCACCACCTGCTGACAGGCATTACACGACCGTTGGTGCTGCTTTTGTCGTTGGCAAGGCAACCCCACTTAATTAACAGCGGAGCAGAGAAGTCGCACAAAAGCAACTTGAAAATGTCGAAATGCTATTTCAAACTGTGGATTTTATTAGCATTTGTCAAATAAATTCGAAGAGTTGGGTAGGTACAGAATTGTTTGACTAATGTGCAATAGAAAAAAGCAAGTGGAAACTGTACACTGTGCACAACATTAGAATGCAGCGCACTCTACATATGTCGCTTCCATTAACACTCTACTGGCCATTTCCTCTCGTTTTCCTAGCGCCTTCTTTTTGTGTTCTTTGTTTCCTTGCCAGTCTGTCTCACAGTCGTTCTCTCCGACTCTCTAGTGGCGTCTGCCACGCCTCCTTCTGCCTATAACATACATTTTCGTTTGGCACAAGGTTATAATACCCTTCTTTCCTATGAGTTGCGGGTATGAAAAAGGGGAAAAAAGAGCGCAGCTGGGAAACAAAAGGTATCATTATAGTAACTGAGGCTTAAGGCAGGCAAGGGCTGTGGCTTACTGTGGAATTATTTCTTGTATCATTACAGGATATAAAACGGATAAAAAGGATATAAAACAGTGCCTCAAGTATCACTTTAGGCATAAGAAGACTCAATTACTCTGTATATCAATATAAGTTAGCAGTTTCCGCTGCAATTCATTTATTTAAATCAGCGCTAGCAGTTAAACATTTCTTATGCCTCCTGTATCACTCTTCTGACTCTCATTTCTCACGCATGTGATTGCAACGTGCAAATCGAATTGACTGGCATTCAATGACTTTTGATGAGCCTGTTGTTTGTTTGCTTTACCACTGGCCGACAACAGAATAATTAAGCTGTCGAACTGATTAATTGTTTGCGGCCTGACGTACTTTGTTCGGGGTCAGTATTGGGTTTGGTGTCGAGGGTCAATCTCGAGGCTCGCTGCTCGTGGCGTAAATCAATGCAATTAAAAATGCACCAAAGATGCCTGCGGCAGCATCGTGTCACATTATTTGCAATACGCACTGTATGCAATCAATTTGGACTGATTGTAACTGAATCGAGTATTGGAATATTTTGAGTTGATTAAGCCCTTTGATTTTGTGCACTTAAGTCGACGGCCGTGGGGCAAGCTTAATAAATTTGTAGAGTTAGTGAAAATCTGTGGGAATAATTAAGGGACATTTTAAAATTACTGCAGAATTAGTAAAGATATTATTTATATATATATAAAATATATTTTATGTCATATTCTTTAAGTTCTTCAGTTACCAGGCATTCAAAATTAGGTATTGTTAACTATTGGTTACAAATTGGCAGAACCACACCTAAGTCCTTAAATTGAAAGACGATGGAATTGTGTAAAGAAAGGTGTCACTTTCCTAGTTGATGCTCATTAAAACCAGTGCAATGTGCCTTGCCAGCTCTACCTGGAAAATCAACTCACAATCGCATTTTGAAAACTGAAAAATAGTCCTTACTCGTTGGACACAAATCAAAATTGCAGAAATTCCTCACCGAGAACCCAATGAAACTTGGCAACACTTCATCAAGCCAGAGCTGACAGCTTGCCACTTGGCAATGCAATTGCAAATTCAATTAATCGAAATGTCCAACGAGCAGCAGGTCAGAGAAAGAGAGGGAGAGAGGGACTGGGTCTGGAAGGAGGCCTGGCAGCTGCTGCGAAGCTGCGCCAACACATTAAAAACAACCAAGCCCCAAAATCGTTTTATAAATTGTCTCTGTGAGTGCGTATTTGTGTGTCAGCGAGTGAGAGTGTGCGTGGGTTTCAGTTGCAGTTTGGAATTGCGAAGCACAACAATGCAGCAACTGCAACTGGGCAGGAAATTAGAAATGGCCACTTGATGACTCTGCCCCAAAAAAGACGACACGAGGCAGCAGCGAGAGCAACAGCAGCTGCAGTTGCCATGTAAAGCGAACCGATGCAATGGCCTGCATTTCCGGGAAACACCATCCACACCTCTCTCCCCCACTGTCTGTTGGCTTGTTAAATGAAATCTATGCGCTTGCAGTCTGTTTGGATTTGCCAAACACGTCTGACTTTCGTTTCCGTTTATGAATTGCCAGAGAAGACTGGGGGTGAGAGCTGTCGGGTGCCGGGTTATTTGGCTGTTTAGCAGGTTGATTTTCGGGCTGACTGATGAACATTTTGGAACAGCGAACAGCTAAGTACAGGGCAGAGGGTAGAGGGCACAGAGCAAGGGGCATATGCGGCACATACATCTAAGTACATATGTGGCATAAAACATGGAATTCAATTACAGCCAAGAGAAGTCAGCCGGGGCGACGACAATGGGGCGCCTGGCAGCAGGCAGAAGGCAGCAGGCACAACATAAAAAGAACCATTTTGCCTATGAAAGAAGGCGGCGCGACTGCAGCTGACAACAACAACAAGAACAAGAAGAACACCAACAACAATTTGCTGCTGCTGCGCCACATGTCGTCGTGGCACTGCGAGAATTTCTCGACTTTGGCAAGTGCCAAAAAGCAATATGTTTATGGCAAAAGTTCAAAGACTTTTGTCGCGTTTTGTTTGTCTTTTGATGGGGTGCAAATTGAAATTGAATTTCGTTACGGCTTAAACAGAGCTCAGTCAGCTATCATCTCCCTCTCTCGCCCTTCCTCGGCGTACTTCCAGCACACTGCACTTTGCAACAAACACAAAAGTGCGCGGCAAAAAGCAAACAAATCGCGCGCCGGAAACGCGCCTGAAATATTTTTGCCACATAAATCATAACAATGGCCATATGTAAAAGTGCATGTAGCATGTTTCCCCTGCCTTCCCTTACTGCTCTGTCGCGCTCTCTTGCTGTGTGCATGTTGCAACTGCCGCAACAAACAACAAAAATCAAAATCAAATGCTAAATAAATCTAACAAGCTGCCCTCGAAGTGGGGAAAATGTTTTTACAAAATTCCACGTACTTTGTCAAGAGTCGCAAAACTTTCGACTGAAGTTTGCAAACGCATAAATAATACATACGCAACATTTTAAAATAAATACCACAGTTTTCAAACGAGAATTTCTAGTTAATTGTGCTGTGCCAGAGAGTTTTAGCATAAATTGCGTAAGCTAATTCCTTGACATATATAAAATAGTTGAGTTTAAATAGTTAGTTCTCACTGTTCACTTTACTTTTACATATAAAATATTTCTAAAGTATTTTTAATATTATTAAAAACATTTTAATTTTATACAGTATTTCAATTAGTTTATAATGCATATATTTTCATATTATATTAAGTTCTTAACTACTTCATTACACCATTTCTCTGTCACTCTGTCAAGCTAGAGCATTGCAAGTTCACTTGTGGATTTCGTTGATTTTGGCTTTGCATGTTTTTAAAACATGTTATTTGTGATGCCTCCCCTTGCACAGTGGCAATAAATTGTCAATTTTTGTCAGGGCAAAGCAATTTTATGGCCATTTTGTAGCTGATTTAATGCGCTAAGCGCACGGGATTAGCTGGGGTCGTAAATTTGCCGTTAGACGCCGCGTATACGCAACGTGTGCCAGATGACACTTGACGCGGCCTTTTTTATAATTAAGTGTTGCCGCGACGCTGCACTGTGCTGCAACGTATGCCACAAGACGCCAGTGGAGCATCATTAAGACACGTGGGACACGCCCGGACGGATCAGCTTGGCAGCTCAACAGCTACTTGAACATCACACGAAATTGCATGCAATTTGCGCAACAGCAATAACAAGAGTGTTGCAACAAATGTGGCAGATTTGCCGCCAGCAATGTGGGGCAAGCACCAGCAGCAGAGATACAGAGAGGGAGAGAGAGAGAGGGAGAGGGGTGCTGATGATGCGCTCTTTCGAGCACCTTCTGCCTTTGGGCAGCGCCCGCAAGTTTTTCTCCCTCGTTGAGCTGATGATGAGCGTGCACAGGTCGTTAAGGAGCTTGTTTCGCCAAGGCGACGCACCAAGTGATGCCATGTTGCATACGCTTAGGCGCGAGGCCACTCAAGAGGGACTCCAACTTGCCCTACACTTCCCACCCCCCGATCCATGCTTGCCACAGTGGAAACAAATCCTCGACAAAGCAGTCAGCATAAATGTCAAAAAACTCAAGCAGCAACTGCATAAAAGTCAAGTGCAGCAATGCCACAATTAGAGTCCCATGCAACGTCGCCAGCTCTGTCTGTTTGTGCTCCTCATATTTTATGGCCATAAAAAAGCGAGCAAAGGGAGAAGCGAACAACAAGTGGTTAACAGTGTGGCAACACTGTGACAAAGCACACAGCACTGCCCCAGTCAGGCAATCCGTTAGTCTCATGTGTGCGAACAAACTTCCTGTTTCTATGTTACTGGGAAACATCGGAGGGATAAAGGAATGACACAAAAAGACTAAACATAGGGAAACAAGCTGGTCAAGCGGTTCGCCGGAACTGTCAACGAGTTCCTGTTGCAGTAAGTACAGCACATAACATTATGAATAAATTTAGAAAGTAGAAAGAAAGGTACAGTCGAGTATGTCAAACTAGTATATACCCGATATACACCTTACCAAAATGAATTTTAAAATAACTTCTCCTCAGTGAGATTGGCCAAATTACAGACCAACTTTTTAAAACATTAATAAACATTTATAGAAACATTAATTCTACTTATATACACCTTTAAAATATTTAATATTATGAAAAGAAATATTTTTAGGTTTTTAAGTTAGTTTATAATTATTTTCTTTTTAAGTTTTTGATGTTTAATATATATATATATATATATATATATATACAAATATTTCTTTATGGAGGTTTTTTATGAAATATTTTTCTCCTCATAATGAAATTTATTTTCTGTATTAAACATATTTCTAAGTAGAAAAGGTTGAAAAAGGGCTATACCCTTAACTGTCATGTATTATAACCACTCAGACTTGTGTAATATTTAAAATTTTTTATAAATAAAGTGTTCCATTTCTATATATATACGTTTGTCAGGAAAATCTCAAGAATTTACACATTAAATTTAAATTAACACGCATTTCTTATTTTATTATCCAAGTTTAAATTTTAAAATTTAATTTTTAAATTTTATTTTAATTTAAATAAAATAAAATACTACATACATCATTTTAAAAATTATTAAATTTTAATTCTTAATTTTATTGTTAATTATAGTCGACATTAAATAATTAAATAAAAAATAGACATGATAATTCAGATCCAAATAAGTTATATTAGTTAAGAACACATTAGACATTACATACATTACACACTCACATTGTTGAAATTTACAATTTAGCTGGTTTGATACAGACTTGGAACTAATGGGTTACAATTAACTATAGATTTAAAAGAAAAAGTAATATTAAATTTTCTTTGGTCCCGTTCATGGGTAACCAATACGTGCAGAGAGCAGCTACAAGTAGACTTGATTACATTCCCAAACCACCAAGTCCACCCATGCCACCCATACCGCCCATACCACCCATACCACCCATACCTCCCATTCCAGCTCCCAAGGCTCCGCTATCCTCCAGCGGCATTTCGGTGACCACAGCCTCTGCGGTGGTCAACAATGAAGCAACGCCCGCAGCGTCGACAATCGCAGTGCGCACCACCTTGGTGGGATCAATGATGCCTCGCTCGATCATGTTGCCATACTCGCCCTTCAGGGCATCGTAGCCATAGTCGCCGTCAAGTATCTCCACCTTGGCCACGACCATGGCGCCGTCGACACCAGCGTTCTTGGCAATCGTCATGCACGGCATGCGCATGGCACGGCGTATGATCTCAATGCCCATGTTTTGATCCTGATTCTGACCCTTCAGATCGGCCAACTTACCGATGCAACGCAGCAGGGCCGTACCACCGCCGGGCACAATACCCTCCTCGATGGCCGCCCTAGTGGCGTTGAGGGCATCGTTGACACGGTCCTTCTTCTCATTCACCTCCACATCGCTTGAGCCACCGACGCGCAGCAGGGCCACGCCCGACGACAGGCGCGCCAGGCGCTCCTGCAGCTTTTCCTTCTCGTAGTTCGATGTGGTCTCCTTGATGGCGTCTCGCAAGTTCTCCACTCGCTTGTCGACCATTGTTCGCTCGCCCTGACCCTTGAGCAGCATGGTGTCCTCTTTGGTCACAACGATCTCGCCCACGCGACCAAAGTCACTCACCTTGACATCCTCCAGGCGCACCAGATTCGAATCATCGCCGAACACGATGCCACCCGTCGCGATGGCCATGTCGGCTAGATTCTCCTTGCGATTGTCGCCAAATCCTGGTGCCTTGACGGCGCACACCTGCAGGCCAACCTTTAGGCGATTAACCACCATGGTGGACAGTGCTTCACCCTCCACGTCCTCGGCGATGATGACCAGTGGCTTTCGCTGTGCGTTGGCCAACTCCAGGGCGGGCACAATGCTAGTGGCCGATTTGATTTTCTTCTCGCAGAAGAGCAGCAGTGCATCCTGGAACTCTACCTTGGCGCCCTTGGAGCTGTTGATGAAGTACGGCGAAATGTAGCCGCGATCGAACTTCATGCCCTCGATGACCTCCAGTTCATCGATCATTGTCTTGCCATCCTTGACGGTGATGACACCGTCGCGTCCCACCATCTTGATGGCCTTGCTAATCAGTTTGCCGATGGAAGTGTCTCCATTTGCCGAAATCGTTGCCACTTGAGCAATCTCCTCGGGTGTATTCACCTGACGCGACAAGTTCTTGAGATGATCCTTAACCGACTCGATGGCCAGCATGACGCCACGTCGAATCTCCACCGGATTGGCACCACGCGATATTTTCTCAAATCCTTCCTTGGCAATGGCACGAGCCAACACTGTGGCCGTTGTAGTGCCATCTCCAGCCTCCTCGTTGGTATTGTTGGCCACATCCTGCACCAGCTTGGCTCCGATATTCATGAATTTATCCTTGAGCGCTATCGACTTGGCCACCGTCACGCCATCCTTGGTGATCTTGGGCGATCCCCAGCTTTGCTCAATGATCACGTTGCGTCCCTTGGGACCCATCGTTACGGCCACCGCATCCGCCAGCACATCGACACCATTCAGCATCATGGCCCGCACCTCAGGTCCGAACTTCACGTCCTTTGCATAGCCACGACCGAAGAGCTTCCAAGTTAACCGAGATTCACGCGGCAGTTTTGATAACATACGAAACATTGTGAACCCTGGAAACACCGAATAGAATATTACATTTTTTACAGAAAAAATAATTTAACATCTGCTACCTTATGTTTCAAAAGTATTCCGTTTTAAATATATGTTTAATGTTTTAGTTTTCAAAATAGAGTGGACGCTGTGAATACAGAAATGAAAATGAGACGATACTTAAAATAAGAGAGTCCCCAGAGAGGTTTGCTCAAAAGGGCAGAGCCTGCTTTATCGCCCTGACAGCTCCTGCACAACAGGGCTCTATATTATGCTTGTGATGCAATTAATACAAGTATTTCAACTTTAACACCGAGTTGTCTGTGTTCGATCATTGAAAATTGTCAAAAAAGGGTATACTAACTTTGTGCAAATGTAACAGGCAGAAGGAGGCGTCGCAGGCCCCATAAAGTATCAGTATCACTGGTCGAGTCAATTGATCCATGTCTGTCTGTCTGTATGTGTGAACTCACAGATCTCAGCTGTTATAAAAGCTAGAGATACCAAATTTGTACTATACGCTGCTCAAGTTTATTTCAAATGTTAGATGCCTCGCCCACCGTCCCAGCAAATTAATAATTTAATTTTTAAAGTCGATTTGTAAGCGGTGTATTAAATATATAACTTTCTTACTTTGACATATACTAAGCTCATTAAAATAGCGACGTATCTTCAAAGATTCCATTTGATCAGAAAATAAACACAGAAGTTATTCAAGAAAGTATTAGGATAACACCAAATTCCTGTGTCAGCTAACAAGGGAATTGAATAATATTGTATGTTTTCATTAACAGCTATTATAACGTTCATTGCTGGACATATGTATATAACTTTTATATGAAAATTTTAATTTGAATTTTATCTACAATAGATAGCTTTAAAACTGAGAGACTAGTTTACGTTGCATATGACAGAAGGAAACACATGGAGTCGGCTGTTAATGCTGATCAAGAATATCGTACAAATTCAAATTCAAATTCAATTCAATTAATTTCTTTTTTCTTTCTTTTCTCATAGTTAAGATTTTACTTTTAATTTTAAATAATTTAATTATAACTATTAATTGTTTTTTTTTTACTTTTAAACAGTCGACTGACCTTAGTCCGACTATAAACTAATTAAATAAATATACCTAGTGGGGTTGAACACACTTTAAGACATACAATCAATACCAAACAACCTAACAGTTTGACAAACTGTTCTTAGTTGAAACAATCCCGTTATATTTAATGCTCGTACACGAAATGCGTCGTCGATCTAACAATTAAAAGACAATGGGCGAGTCCATTTCCAGCACCGTGTGGCAACAATTTTCGCTCAACAGCTGGCGGACACTTTGCAGGTAATTAAAAGGCAAATATTGGCCAAGAGGTTTTCTATCAAGGAGAAGGGGGAGATTTAAAGGGGGTACTTGACTGTAAAACACCCACATTGAGCCCATTTTGCAATTTAAATTTTCATGAACAAGTGCCGCCATTTGTCGCTGTCGTCTTGCTTGTCGCTGTCGCTGTCTCCCCCCCTGCCCCCCCCCCCCCCCCCTACCAACCGCCTCTGCCGTTACCTCTTCTGCTGTTGGCTCTGTCGTTATCCTTGTCGCCGTCGCTGGTCGCAATGCTTGTCCTTACATTGCCCGCCTTTGCCTTAACAGTTTTCAATTTGCCTGGCCGCTTGTAAGCGCAGCTGACAGCGCGACTAGAGAGCGGAGAAAAACATTGCAGCTCGGGAGTTATCAAGTAATGCCAAAAGGGTTCTCAGGAGGGTAGCGCAGTAGAAGCTGGAGGGTGCTTAGGTATGGGGGCTACGCGATTTGCCTTTCATGATACCGCGTATTATTGCACGCTTGTCGTCGCACATTTTTACGACTATTTAAATGGTTTTCCCTCTTTGCCAGCTACAAATTTGTCTCGCAGCAGCTTAGACACACCTGGGTTGGCTCGCAAGTGGCTGCCACGTGGCATAAGCCACGATTTGAATACTCAGAAATTTATTCGAGTGCAGTACTTAAGCTGCGGGCGTTACCCAACAGCTTAAGCTGTGCGGAGCAACTTCTTCAATTGTGCTAAAATCGGTTGCATGTTTCTTGAAACATGTTGAAGGATTAAATACAGCGTCTATCGATGCCACATCAGCCAAACTAGAGTAACTTCTACTTGAACTACACCAAAAGAGAAGCTTGCGAATTCCTTTTTAATTTCTTCTTTAGTTTCTTCTGCTACTTCTTCCTTCCATTCGTTATCTAATTTGGTTCTTTCCTCTACCAATCGCTTATACTTTCCCTGACTTTAGTCACAGAATTCAAAGCGTATTTGCCTAATTGGCATTATCATTTGAAATAACCCACAAAAGTGCTTAATTATGAATTGCCCTTTGGCTGTGGTGCTCCCCAAGCGACCAATTCTCGCCTGACCCTATCAATTTCATATCCTCTCCGTTCTCCCACTTCCCCAGACACGGCGCCTTTTGCCCAACTGATGCATCTTATTCAATTACAATGTCTCAAATTAGCAGGCATTAATATTAGCAGCGGCTGCTTTTCTTGGGCGCCACCAGAGCAACAGCAAAACGGAACGAAAGAAGAAAATAAACGCGTCGACTAGTAAATATCCTGTAGGATAATTGTGTAAGTTATTGTATTTGATGTTTGTAATTGGTGTTTAATTCGAATAACTTTGCTGTTTGAAGTTTGATTAACAAACAAATAAAATTGTGGATAATTCAGACTTATTTGTTTTAATTTAAATATGTTATTCAAATTTCTATCTAACCTATTTAAGATATTTAACGGATTTCTTCATATCTTCATAGAAGTAAAGAATTACATCTTATTTCTTCACTCACTTTCTCTCAATTTGTAGACCCTCTTTTTTCTCTATACAAATGTAAAGGGTATCGCAGCAAGAACAATACGACGCGACCACGCATCATTAGGAAAATGGCGTCGAAATTATAGAAATTACCCGGCGCTGAGGCGGCGGTAAATGAGGCGCATTTATTTGAATGTAATCCATTATGAAATCGCATAATGAAGAGATTAGCACGCATACGAGGCGCAATTAATAAATGACCACAAAAAAGGGGGCGAAGAGGGAGCGACGGGTGAGACACAGGCCAAGAAGTTGTGGAGGGATGTGAGCAGGACAGACGCGCTCGCCTGTTTGCGTGTCCGACAAAAGAAATGTAATAAATTAGGAGAAGGGCAATCATTAGTTTCGGATGCCACGCATATGACGCACGCGTATAAATCAGACCTTAAAGAAGGAACCAAGTCGTATCTGGGGACAGCAGGCAGGCGCAGACAATGGCTGTCATTGAAGAATGCTTTAATTGTGTGCGAAATGGCAGCTGGTCGTTTGGTTTGGCGGTCTATCGGTCGCTTATTAACCCATTGACGCACAGCTTTTAATGGCTCTATTGAAAGTTTTCCCCTTGAACACTTTGCACTTCATTAAACTTCTTGACTCGAGTCGAGCTGAGCCAAGTTTCGGAAGAGGCAAGCAGCCGCCCAAAAAAGGGATATTCCTGTGGTCATGTCCTGGCCTCATTCTCATCGATAATTAACCACAGGAACTTGCCAAACAAAGCCATCGTCTGGTATGCGGTGTTCGGGTTAAAGAGGTTGAGCCACACCCACCCCGACTGCCACACTGTGTGAAACCCTTCGCGCATCTGCATAAAGTTTAATTAAAAATGCGACGCTTTTGCTTGAAGTGAAAGCAAAAGCGCCAGCGAAAAGGGAAAGCTTTGCAAATTTCCCGACTGCCGCGCACTCTAAGCGGCTTTGTGGCACATAATAAAGGAAGCATCGATTGGGCGCACTCAAAGCAGGCCAAAGGAAATTAATAGATAAGGTAAATTGCTCTGTAAAGTAATGAGAATGAATAGTTAATGATTTCCCTGTGTGTGTGTGGCAGGAAGCACTGCAGCTGCAGATAGATCAGATATTTTAGTGCGAAAGAGTCACCAGTGTCGGGGCGAACAAGTGTTTGACTAGCTGCACTTAGTTTTCTGAAGAAGTGATGCATCATTAAGTAAGAAAAGAGATGAAAATTGAATAAGTATAAAAAAATGAAGTGGGTACTCCTCTTCTTTGGTGTCCGTTTATTCCTTTACTTTTCCGCATTTACCTTTTAGTACTCTTCCCAAATGCATGTGCCTTATTATGAGTATCAAATTCTTCCTATATTTACTTAATTCACATTGGATTCCAGTCACTTCTCCTCTCCTGTTCTTTATCATCTTCCTTTTTTTTTTCTTTCTTATATTAATATTACACTGAAACTGTTCTTTCCTTTCACTCTCTTTCCTCTTTTTATGTTGACTGTTTACCTTTCTCTCTCTCTCTAAAATCCTCTTCCCATTGCTTTCTCAGTCTCTTCATTTCTGTAAGTAACTTCAGACTTTTCATTGTTTTCTTTATCTCCTCTATTTTTTATCTAAACTGTCTTTAATTACCGATAATTTCGACTTAATAAATTGCAGCATTTTTCCATTCTTTCAGCATAATAACATACCCAGCATATAATCTTTAAGCTAACCGGAGAAACCATTGTTGGGGCCTTATCTAACAAAATACCTGCAACTGGAGCCAACACAATTGCACGTTACTTATTTCATTTTTGCATATAGCGAACGTGCAAGTTTGTGCACGTGCAAGTGTGTGTGTGTACATGTGTGTGTATATTTCTGGCATTGCGAGACACGCAAACCTTTTGTAGTGCCCCCCTCCCCCTACAGCGGTTTTTCGGCTGGCCAATTGCCCAACTGCGCGGCCGTTTTGCTGCGGTCGCTTGGCTTCGGTTCCCTCCTTTCCTTTTCACTTTCTGGCCCGGGCGCACTGTGGCACCTTTATGCCACATGCCACCCCACGTGGCATGCCCACACCCACCACCGTGCTCTTTGCAGCTGGCTGCACATTTTGATTAGCCGTCGGCTTCGCTGGGCTTGCTGTGGTTTGGTTTTTAACATTTGCCGCCATGCCGCACACACGCCACACACACACATACACGCCGCACACACACACACGTGCGCTGTCTGGCCGACACATATGAGCCGGAAGCGTATTATAAAGGGCATTTCCGGTATTTAGCTCGTGTTGTTCGGCCGTTCGTTTGCGTCGTTTCACTTTAAAAGGTCGCCACGTTGCCCATACGCCGCGTGCACACATAAGAAATGAGCCCGAAGATCTGCGGCCCTTTGGCAAAGTTTCTTCAATCAAAATTAAGCTGTCTCTCCAAGTTTTGCAGAGCGTCAAAAACTTTAAGCTGCATCCTCCTGTTCCAGGCAATCATAAGCACATTCACACACACAGACACACACTAGCACACACACATATAATATTAGCACACTCACAGTTTCGACACAAAGCCAATACACACGCCGCGACGAAACTTTTGTTGGCCCTTTGGGCAAGTTGTTAGTAACCCACTCGACTGTCCAAAAAGTGTTTTAGGTTAAGCGCAAACTTTGCGCCAAGCGCTTTTTGACGGTCATTTTAATAAATTGAAAAGTGGAAAATGCGGAAAAATGGCAAATCGATAGGGATGCGAACCATCCTTCCCCATTCCTGCTCCGCTCTTCTCACGCCAAGGCAAACTTCTTTTTGTTTATTTCGGCTCATAAAATCTGTTTACAGACTTATAAATAAGCGATGCTGCTCCCTTTCTAACCCCGAACCGGGCGTGTTAAAGATTTGTTGTGTTTGCTTATAACGCGAGCAAAACTTTCGCTTCCTGCCTGTCCGATAAAGGGTGGGGAGGGGTGGGGGTCGAAACTTTCTATAATGCCATATCTTATGCATGTCAAGGGCTAAAGCGAAACTTAAATCTGTTCGGCCTTCATGACAAAAGTTTTTTCTCTCAACGTTTTTATTGAGTTTGCTTTGTAATTTAAATTGTTTGCGCCCTCAACTTGTTGACATGACAGCACACACAGTACGACAAAGTATGCGATGCGAAAGGGGGAGGGGGAAGAGGGAAGGGGATGGGGGTTGATGGTAAGCGGGTGCTGGCATTTAATCTCTCCAGTTGACTTTCAATCAATCGCATCAATGTTCATTGTGGCGTCTAACAAATCGTACGCCTGGCTGCCCATCGCACAAGCGTACCATAATCGATGCTGATATCACATTCAACTGAGAAAAGGGCAACCAGCTGCAGCCTGAGTGTGCCTGCCAGTGTGTGTGGTTGTGGTGCGTGTGTGTGTGTGTGTGTGAAAAGCAATATAAGCGCACAAATACTGATATGTACATTAAATCACAACAACTTGTCATTGCGGTGCTCACAGCGCAACGTTTCTCCTTTCAATTTTCCAACAATGACAACATCATCGTATCTACAGGGCGTATCCATGTGGGTGTGTATGTGCATGTGTGCACCATGTATTACCACAAAAGCGGTGCAAGCGCGAGAGACCAAGAAATTGAATCATATTGAGTGAAATGCTTCCATCAATTTATCAGTTTCGCTTGTTTTGCGAAAACGTTGATTATGTATTTTTAACAAGGGAACATGGGAACAACATGAACTAGAAGATAATATTATTAAAAAACTTCGTTTGTGCATATTGGGAAACTTAAATATTTATATATATTTTTGAATAATAATATTACTTATACATATACTGATTTCAAACTCTACTTGTATAATCAAGTTACCTTGTTAGTTCCAAACAAAAGATCATGAAGAGGCTTCCAGCTGGCTACGTTATACACCTATACTTTTCTACAACTTCTATCCTTTTATGAATTCTTTCGTTCCTCTTGACAATTCACTTTCAAGCTGAACAAGACAAATGAACAAGTCAACAATAGATTACCCTTTCACACCACATGCTACCACTAAATGCCTGAACTCCCCTTCCCCACTGCATCCTTTACATACTCAAGGCATACTAGATCAAGTGAATGTGTGTGTTTGTTGTCCTTGCTTGTGTGCACGGCTCGAATAACAGCATAATTCATTTTGTCACTTGTATCTGCTCGTTATTAAATTGTTCTCAGCGCCAACTCTTAACCTTGTCGCACTCATTCAGTTCCTCTTCCCCTCGCACCGCTTCTCTTCGAGCAGAGCCGAGTCTCGCAAATTTATGTAAATTATAATACGCAAATGTACAAGTTATACTCGGGCACAATAAACAAGAAATGTGCACCACGCTGTGGCAGGCGAAACAAAAGAAACGACAGACAGACAGACAAGGGGAACATTAACTCAGCTCGACACGGCCAGGCTCAGTGCATGCTCTGCTCTGTAGCTCCCAGCTCCACTCTCGGCTCCATCTGAAGCTCCAGTTCTTGTGCTGGCTCCGAGTCGGCACTTGCCTTTGTCCTTGTGCCCCGGCATAATTGCGAGAACTGCATGTCTATTTGTCTGCCCCTCTGTCTGTCTTCCCGTTTGTCCGTCTGCCTCTCCGTCTGTCTGCAACATATGCCGAGGCAGTGCAACCAGCTCAGCTTCTGCAGGACTCGTACTGTGTGCCTGACATAATTGCAACAATCGCATTCGTACTACGTTCCACTTTCGGCTCGACAGTTTCTTTGTCCCTCTCTCTTTCTGCCTTTCGCAGCCGGCGGCTGCCTGCGCCTTTGTGGCTGCACTCAGTCAACACTGTGGCTAATTGTTATTACTCCGGCATAATTGTCTTATGCGACTGCGAGCGGTTCTCTATTAACTGACTCTGCCACAATAAACACAACATTCAATTGGCTTTTTTGGCGGAAAAGTTTTAACGAAATGAAATTCGAAACATTTTATGAGTTTACCCAAAAATTTATAAAGTACTAATGAATCTAAAATGTTTTAATTAACTTAGGCAAATTCAAATAAATTTGAAGTTTATTATTATTATAAAGATATTATCAACTATTGTAACTGATTCATTGAATTCAAAACTTGCGCTCGCATTCTCAACAAACACAATTTCAGTATAGTATAAGAAAATATAACTGTTGCTGCAATATTCCAAAAGCAGCAGAAAAACGAAACGAGACGAGACGAAACTTAATAATAATTTTCATTATTGCGTACACTCGACATGGAGGGGCAACAAGTCAATCAAGCGCAGAGACTGCTTTTTATGGCCTCCGGAGAGAATAATCCGTTGGCTTTCGTCCAAACTGTTGGCACTCGGAAGCCATTTCAACGATTATGAATAATATTCTTAACCCCCACCACCCCTTCCCTACCACACTGAATGCCATTTCTTTTTTGCTGCTGGGCTGCAATATGAAAATGCATAAATTGAAACTGAAACTTGAACTTTGTGCAGCTAATTGAAGGCGAACAACAAAACGGTCTGAGCCAGCAATTTGATAGATCGCCAGGCTGGGAATGTACGAAATGCGTTAAGTTTCGCGTTACCAACATTATTGTTTTTCAGGCTTCATTCCTTTCATTATTCTTTTTCTGTTGCATTAAATTCAATTTGACTTTTGAGTGGCAAAAACACACACACACACACACAAATTTAAATAAAAAATGCCCGTTGCGTATGCGTAATTTTTCAGCTTCAACAATTTTGAGCGCAATTTAAAAGTCGGCAATTAACATCGATGGAGTAAGCAGGGAGAGAGGTCAAGGGGCGTGCCATACAGTAAATAAAAATGCATTGCAATTGCAGCTGTCGAGACATCAATCATTGTGTCCGAGTAAATTGGCAGCTGCAGTGGAAGAAGAAGGAGAAGAGATGCTCAAGCGGAAGCTGAAGAGGGTTAAAGTGCCAAATTTGCAGATTTTTTTGAGTGTACATACAGTATATCCAGATTTTTCTCATTATATGAAGTTAAATTGATTGATTTAATCTTATTGGTGATGATTGTAAAGCTTGTTTAAATTTAAATTTGTATTTTAAACCGAATCTTTAAATTAATCGAGGTGGCAAAAAATTAATTTCATTTCATTTAATATTATTTTAATTTTGTATAGAAATTTGTAGAATAATAACTTAAAACATGAAAAATTTACCCAATATTAATAAAAACACTGGCATTAAATTTTAAAATTTATATTTATTTTCTTGTTGTTTTAATGAAATTGCTAAACTTCATTGAATTTAAAATATTTCAATCTAAAGTATTCGAGAAAATGAAAATTCATGAGTAAGCAAATCCTTTTTTTCTCCCTTGAAAAACTTCTTTAAGTCTTTGTAGCTTCTTTTCGCGCTTAAATTTCATTGAGGAACTGCATAAGCTTAGTTCCCCATCAAAGTTGGCCTGCAGGCGCTGCAGGCGGCCATGGTAACTGTACCCGAAAGGGTACCTAGAAGGGAGGGATGAGTGGCTGGAGAGGAAGCCCCTCGCTGGTTGGCAAATATTGCGCATCTCAGCAAACGAAATGCGAGCAAGGACTACAAATAGGGAAATAGCTGCTGCTAAAGGGGTTAGGGGTGTGTAAAGAGGGGCTAAAAAGACCTACATTTACCGTTACCTGGGAACAGGATTTATGCTCAATAACTAACTCAAATCACGTTCGGCAAATGCTTACGAAATGTTACAACAAATTCAGCACGATGCAAATCTTTTATTGACAGCACGTTTCACTTGTAGACGAGCGTTTTGCACATGTTTTACCTCCTCTTCCTTTTCCCATGTGTGTGTGTTGCAAATATATTTTATGCAGAGAAGAAAAAAATAGAATTGGGGGAAATTTAATTGATTTCACTTTAGAATGCAATTCGATTGTTGCGTTTTTATGCAACATGAAAACGCAGTAATAAATCAGAAAACTGGGTTTAATCGAAAAACATAAGCCCATCCATAATACGTATAAACATATGTATTGTATAATGCGCTATATAGAATGTAGGTTATACACACACACATCAATTTGTGTGTGCAATTTGCGGCGTTTTTGATTGGATTCACCTGAAATGTTTGTTTGGCAATAGAAAATGCATGGAGCGAAGCGTGTTCAATTTATTGATTGATTGCCGCATTGATTGACGGACGGCACGTTTCGTCGGCTCGTTATTTTTTGGGCCTGTTGAGGGCATGGAGTGTCGAGTGTTTATTTTTATGGCCAATTCGCGTAATAAACGTACTCCAACTCATGTAATTACAATTAATTTTCATTTGTGCCAAATTGCCTGAGTGGAGAGAGACAGAGAAGGCAGTTTTATGGCATCAACAAATCTGGCTTTCTCTTAATCATAAAATAAATAAAAAGAAGCTAAAGAAACAACAAAATATTTACTTAACGACGGTTGCCAGACGGAGAGAGGACGAGAGATAGAGAGAGAGGGATATGAGGCAATGCAGAGCGAGAAAGAGAGGGAGATGCTCGTCTCGAGGTGCACACGAGTGGAATGATATGTGGGCCCTGTGTACTCGTGCGAAGGTTGGACGTATCGAATTGAGGTGAAGTGAGGTGGATAAAATCAGCATAATATTCTGAAATTTTTTAACAAGAAATGATATTATCTTCATTAGACCTAAGGATTTAAATTGTTGACCAACATTTTAATCAGATTATGCATCAATGAAGTGGAATGTAATGGCATATTGAATATGAGTAGGAATTAATCTATTCATCTAATAAAATGTTGCCATCTTATTTTAGTATGAATTCTAACGTAATCCGCAGACACATGGAATAACCAATTAAACAATTCTATGCAGTGTGCAATTATCTAAAGCTCAATTAGAGAATTAAAAGCTCTTGTCCATTCGGATATCCAAATAAATAAACAAAAACTCGTATTGCACACAACTTTATCAAATCAACCACATAAGCGCATAATCTTTGCACTTCGATGGCACACACTCTGTCTAGCTCACTCTCCCTCTGTCTGCCACCCCTCTCTGGTGCTTAGTGCCAGTCACAGTCTCTCTCTCTCTCTCTCTCTTTGTATTTGCTAAGCTACTTACTCAGCTGTCGGTTAAGCAGTGCACACAAATCGCTTTTAGTGAACACGAAACGAAAACTCCTGCGGGTTGTCATGAATTTTATGAGTATGACAACAAGATTATTTCGCTTCACGGATTAATGCACTAAATGGCACTCAGCGAGTGCGAAAACATAAACAATCAACGAAACAGTAAACAAAACATGCATCTGCGGCATAACGATATAAATATTTATATTTCTATATATGTGGACAGCAAATGACGCTAAACAAATATTTACGATAGCATTTTTAGGCCAGCTGAAACTAACACAACAACAACAACAACAGCAGATGACAACAAGTGGCAGAGCCTTAAGTGGGAAATGATCGACGAGGTGATATTCTTTAAGGAAGCTTATGTTGCTATTGCAATATACATTCCATTCTGCTACATTACATAATGAGAGAATACACGAAGTAATGTAAATCTGATCAAGCAAGCAGTGTAACAAGATTAAGCTGTGTAGACAGTGTTGCTCTGTTACTATTGTAATGCATAAGACATATATCAGTTTTCCGTAAATTGCTCTAAACTGCAATTGATATTGATGAGATCGTAAAAAAACTTGAGATAACCGATGTACTCGTAGTTTATAAGAAGAACTATATTTATTCAAACCAGAAAGAAGGCTAGCTTCGCAATTCAGAAAGTTCAATGTTCTCGCAGGTTCTTATCTCCTGCGATTGTAAATATACAAGATCTATATATATAATATATGGTTATAAAGTTTATCTATTCTGAATCAGCATTAACAGAGAAATTAAACAAGCTTTGTCCATCTGTCCGTGTGTTCGTTTGTCCGCCTATTGCAATGCAAACTAGTCTAGACCGATTGCTTCTTTGGCAGCTATAGGTTTTAGTAGTCTGATTTTGATGAAATTTAATATGCATAATATATATATAGAATAAGTCCGATATAGTCAGCTGGATACACTCTTTATTTGCACCTACTAAATCTAGTAATCTACAACGGGTACCATGCGCTCAACATGTGTATGAGATAGAGTTCCAACAAATATGTCCGAACTGCAGCACTTATGCACCCGCGTGTATGTCATACATTTGCGAGTCAGTGTAGCGTTACATTTAATTTATGCCATGCATCGCATACTATTCATATTTTAATATTTGCGAAATTATGTATAACTACACGAAGTATCGATTTAAGGACTTGCTATTTGAGATTATTCTGAATAACCTTTAGTTTAGGGGGTTTTACTTTTTGTAAATTGAAAACCCTTTGCTAAGTTTAAATTATGTGAAATCTTTGCGGGGAAATTAAGTTGATCCTTTCGTTGATTCCTCTCATATCACTCAGCTTGGCTTCATTTTGGAGATTTGTTTGTTTTGTGCGTTAAAGTGAATTTGCCGCTAATCGAGTTAGAGGGAGAGAGGAAGAAAGAAAGAGAGAGAGAGAAGAGAAAGAGAAGCTTGTGTGAGATAGATGGTTAGAGAGGGGAAAGTTATGCTGCACTGACTTTTCGCCCGCATACGCCACGTTCGCCAGGTGTTGGCCTAGAGCACACACACACACACTTCTACGCATACACATGCGTAGCTTAGCCATAGCCAACGCAACTCCCGTTATAATTAGTTTGGCTGCATTTTCACGCTACGTGCCCCGCAGCCAATGCCAGCTGCAACGTGGCTGTGTGGCAGCTGCAACGTTTGCGGCCTGACTGAGATTCTTAATCAAAATTGTGCTCATTCCACTTCCAGCTCACACTTTGTTTGCCGCGTCGAGCTAATGAAAATGGCGGCACGGCAAGCAGCGGTGAATTAGATCGAACTGAAAATGCCAAAAACAGTGCAGCAAATTGATTACTGACGAGGTACCCCACAAACCGTTCCACCAGTTGCCGCAACACCAACCCCACTAACGAATCCCTAAAGAAGATTCACTCAATGCGGATCTACAAATCAACGCATTTACATAAATCATTTTTAATTTATCTACAATTGATCAACCAGCAATACATTAAAGAACTCTTTTAATTTGCTCTGAAGTGAATTTCTTGTTTAAAATAAAATACTGCTCGAATATCACTTAAATTCATTATTAAAAAGTTGAAAAGTACAAATAGATAATAAAGTTTTATACTGACATTAAATTGAGATATAATTTTGAATTGTGAAATATTTATGATATTTTATTAGTTATTAGATATAATACAAATATTTTTTTTCTTATATCCCAAATGTGCATTTGTAGTACCTACATTAATGATGATAATACCCTGCATAATAATATAATATGATTTCCTTTTTATGAAACCTTAAATGAATTGCACACTAGAATTATTCTTACGCCTTGCGAACTATTTCAGGGATTTCGAAGCTGCACAGCCCCAAGTCTTTATTCCCGCTTCATCCCGCCGTGTCAAGCCACACACAGTGTCTGCAACACTCAGTGCTCCTGTTGCAATCTTCTTCCAACTCGTGTGTCCTTTTTCTTTTTTCCCGTCTCTATCACTACCACTCGATGTCTCCAGCGCTTTTTGTCACCCGCTGGGCATTTTGACTGCCTTATTAAGTTGGCGCCTCGGCGTCAGCTGAAAAACTGCGACCTGCTCCCGTTAGAAACAAACTTTTTGCATGCCAATGATATTATACGATATATATACATGTTATTTTCTTTGCTTCTTTCTTTTTCTGGTATTCTCCGCTGTCCTTGCATCGTCATCATTGCAACTTCATTGTCAAAGTTGTGCGACGATTTCGCTAAAAGTCGCAGTCCTCCACGTTGGGTAAATAGTGATGAAGGAAAAAAACGCCAAAGAAGTTCTCGGCTCGGCAGACTCGGCTGTGGTCCTCAGTTAAGCGCTAATTAGATGCAAATAGATCCAAGCAGTCGCTTCGGCTCAAGGTGCGAGATAATTGGCCCCCATGTTGACAGCCGGATAATGGACCAAAGTCACAAGAATGGCGAAGGCGTGTGACAGTAATTTTGAATAGAATCATTGAAATCAACTGTGAATGCCAAAAAATGTCTTTATTTTAGAATAGTAAAAAATCAGTGAACGTAAATTGGATAACGAACTAAAGGTTGTTTTAATATTAACTGCAAAGTGTCTAGAATATTTTCAATTTGTGGAAGTAACTCTACACTCTACACTCTACACTCTACACTCTACACTCTACACTCTACACTCTACACTCTACACTCTACACTCTACACTCTACACTCTACACTCTACACTCTACACTCTACACTCTACACTCTACACTCTACACTCTACACTCTACACTCTACACTCTACACTCTACACTCTACACTCTACACTCTACACTCTACACTCTACACTCTACACTCTACACTCTACACTCTACACTCTACACTCTACACTCTACACTCTACACTCTACACTCTACACTCTACACTCTACACTCTACACTCTACACTCTACACTCTACACTCTACACTCTACACTCTACACTCTACACTCTACACTCCACACTCTACACTCTACACTCTACACTCTACACTCTACACTCTACACTCTACACTCTACACTCTACACTCTACGCTCACTAATAATCTCTTCTCTCCCTTTTAACACTCAACTTCACACTTCATTTTCTACACTCTTTCCTCCCTCTATGTCCAACAGTCTTTACGATTTATTAGCCCTGCTGTTCGCTTTAATCAAATGCCGCTGCAATTAGCCGAAGCGCATTTGCATGAATTCCTCTGCATTTAAGTCATTAGAACCCGAGAAATTTCATTACACTTTGTTGTGCGTGTCCCCCCGAAAGTTGGCCAAAAAACCCGAAGGAACAAGCGAGATGCTCACAAAATGACAAAATGAAAGCGACAGAGGAAGGAGAAAGAGGAGGGGGATGGAGAGTTAGGGGAGAGGGAGAAAGACAGAGTGGAGAGAGAGGGAGAGGGCATATGAGAGACAGAAACCAACACGTACAAAACGCATAAACATTCTTGCTTAAGTGAGTTTGTACATAAATTTTCCAACTTGAGTTGCAGTCTGCAAGGGGATGGGGATGCCAAGCCAAAGGGGAAGGAGGTAGTCTCGGGCCGGTTTCGTGGCGGTCTCGGGGTGGTCTCGGAGTGCTCAAAATGATACAAAAGTACGCAAAATGTATGCGAATTTTGGGCTGGCATTGTCTTGCTTCAACTCTCAGTCCGCTTTTGCATTGCATTTCTTGTTTGCCTTTATTTACATTCAAAATCGGTCGGATATAGTTATCTCACACATTACGCTCTGCTGCGAGTCGACTGCAATTATTATCGCAATAGCTTCTGCATTATGCAAAACATCCAGCGGGAATCGACGACATTCGTCAAAGTGCTTCACTTCACGGCTTAAGAGCACACGTCTCTTGAAGAGCAGCGCCCGAAGAGAGCGCAAGTAAGAGAGAAAATATGAGCAAACTCCAAAACATATCACTGACCTACATTAAGTGGAAATTTATTTATGCCGGCTGCCAAATTGGTTCCCCAATGCTCTGTTCACAATGACGGATAACGGTTCCCGACTTGACTCTCTTTCAGTTGTGGTTTGTGTTTGTGTTTGTGCTTCTCTTTCTATTGTTGTCGTTGTTGTTAGCCAGTCATTGGCTCTAATAATAATGACTTGTAATTTACATAAATAATGTCTGATTTTTGCAGTGATGTCCACGTTCCTCTCTCTCTTTCTTGCTCCCTTCTCTTTATGTCATTTAAAATGATTGAGTGCTTTGTGAAAACTCAGTTGACCACAGCAACTTCATGAACTCAATTATTTATTCCATGCGAACGATTGACAAATTTGTGCTTAGATGCAAAATGACAGAGTATTCACTCTATAAAAAGAGAGCATTCGTATTGTTCATTTATCTTTTATAGAGCTAATTATTTATTTATCGAAATCGATAATTATTTTAGCCACTGTCAAATCATAAATCCAAGATTTGGTAAACCATGCGTTGTTGTTTACCGCACGGATTAACAGAGCGCTGTTAAAGCTTAACATCCAGTGTGCTCTGTGCTGTTCTCTGTTAAGCTCTTAAGCTCTGCCGGTGCGATTGGACTCTCTCTTGCGAAGCACGAACGAACTTCGTCGGCAACTTCGTTACTTACTTCACGCCACGAACTTCGCAACGTTCTCGCTCGGCTATAGCCGATGGCTCTAAACAAGTCGCGCAACGAGGCGCAGCCGAGTACGACGAGGACGACGACTTCGATAGGCGCTTTGGTGTAATCAGTGCGTGCTGCTAAGTAAATTAGTTTAGTATGATTTTAGTGCGCAACGTGGACGGACGTATCGCGCGAATTTCACACTTGGCTACAACAAGACGCGCGTATTTGTGTTGGTGTTAACTGTTCGCTGTTAACTTTTCTTGTGTGCGAGTGTTAAGCGTGTAACGGCGCCTTTGCATTTGAGCCGTGTGCAAGCGGCCGCGTTAAACGGCGTCCGCTGCCCGAAACTATGCAACGCGTGCTGCAAGTCCAATGTACGTAAGAAATAAAGAGTGAGAAAGAAAAAAACATTCAAAGAATTAAGAGCTGCTGCTACAGCTGCGTCGCAGTCGCAGCCGGCGTCAGCTTCAATTTCGTAGTTCATCTTTCATACGACGTTTAACGCAAATTGTGCAGCCACAGCTTCAGCTCGTGACTCCATTTGCTCCATTTGCTTTCTTTGGCAGTTCTTTCTTGCTTTTCTTCTTCTTGTTCTTCTGTTTTTTTTTGGGGGGGTCCAACTCGTTTCTTTGTCGTGGTGCAAGGAGACTAAGACCGTGCTCCGCCTGCAGCTGCAGCTGCGACGCGTGTTGGCAGTGCTGATTGCATTTTGGGGGCCCACTCGAGCATGCCTCATTATGGCCCCTTCCACCACCCTTCTTCACAAAGTAAAATCGCAAATAAAATAAAACACAGACACACGCACACACAAGTGTAGTTTCTATGAACTGTCATTGTTTACTTTGTGGCTTTAAACAAATGTATCGCAAATATTTGCGGTCGATGTTTTGGCATTTGTTATTCGCTTTAATTAAACCAAAGATTTTTGTTTTAGTTTTTAATTATTTGTTTTTTTATTTGCACAAATTAAATGCGGTTAGCAATGCTCACACAAAGGGAGAAAATTGATGTCGCATATTCAAAATGCGGATATCACTAAATTGCAAGCAAATAATTTAAATTGTTTGTAATTAATTTTGTATTTGTTTTTGCGAATTTCAGCAAATTTATTGTACTATGATTGACTTCAATAAAAAGAGAAAAAGCTTAAATATTTCATGAATATCGATAAAAGAAGCAAAAAATTTTGCAACAGTTTGTCAATTTATAGGTAAAATTAAAAGGTAGATCAATTTTAACCATATTAAAAGGAAACTATTTGATATTTAAACATCTTTTAAATTTAGGCGCAACGCATAAATAACAAATTTAAATTAGTATTTTATTTTATTGAAAAAGTATTTCTTACCACACAATATTATAGTAATATTGTTTGATATGTGAAGTACTCTTGTATTTTTAGTATCATTATCATTATCATAATGCAATCAAAACACAATCCCCTAATCAGTTCTTGGTTTTTTTCCTTGAATTAATTGCAACAGTTGCTGTGTAAACACTTTTCTCACACACGTATGTGAAATCTGAGCTCAATTATGAGAGAGTTGCACCCACAGATTATTCAGCACAAATCTGTAAAATCAAATTCAACGCACACAATGTGGGACGGTGAAGTCTGTCGTCTCTTGTAGCGTTAGCAGCGTTTACCTGCTTTCTGCTCGGTAAAAATAAAAGGGGGAAGTTTGTGGGAAACAAGGGACTAGTCAGAGGCATCAGGCATATGCCACCGCTATTTCCGTACCCGCTAGTGCCCTTTATCTAGTTCGATGTGGGTTTGCAGGAGTTCAAGCTGCATTGCAACTTAATTATGACCGATGGTAGCATTGATGAAGAATTCTTTTGGTCTTATGGTTGCTATGCGGTTGCTTTGAGATTTGAGATTACAGTAGACCAAAAAGGTTCTAAAAGTTGAGTAGAACATTTTAAAAATTTTTCAATAAGAAGCTTAAATTGAAGGCTCAAAAACCTTCGAAGAGTGTAGAAAATTTGAAAATCTTTGATATATAAATTAACTTCAAGTTCAGCAAAACAATTTATAAATAATCAAGGGAAATATTTTGAAATATATGGATAAAGCAAAGGTCTTTCCAGAATTTATTCTACTTATTTTAAAATGTAGTCGATGATTATTATTTTTAAAAATTATTATTATCAAAACTTATGAATCTTTTACATGCGCTCTTCTACGACTAAGAAAGTCAAATATTTTACAATATATTATATTAGTTTAATTTGTATATATAGTACAACTCTCCACAAACAATAGGTTCTTCAGTTGAACGAAAACGCATCGATGCGACACGAAGATGAAAATTTTATTGGTGTTGCTAAAAATTTGCACAGCACTGTAAACAATGCTAATGAATAGCTGACGAGTTTCAGCTAAAGCTAACAAATGGAACTGGTTAGTCAGCCACATGCACTCTTACACCCACACACACACATATACATGCATACAAGCGCGTGCTGGCAGCTCTCCACGCACAGACAATAAAACCATCATGAAATTTGGTGCATCCACTAAACGACCCCTGCCTCGTGGCGTGGCCATTCAATAAGCAAGATAAAATATGCACGCACTCATGCAGGCACACACAAACACATATAGATACACACACACACCCACATATGGCAGTGTGTGCGTGTGTGCGAGCACAGCAAATATGTATTTTATGCCTTTTGTATGTGGCTTGCGCAGCACTTTCAGAGAGAGAATGCGCTGTGCTGCCCGCTAATTAGGCAATATGCACTCGATTGTGTTATAATCATTAAGCCCGGAAAATGCATGGCTACCGCATGCACACACACATGGACATGCACACATAGACCAGTTGCACCATTTTTATAGCATACTTTCAAGCGAACAACAATTAAAAACCACCAAATGTTTTGGTTGCTTTGAAAGAGGTTTGAACTGTAATGGTTTGCTGCCCTTTAGAGCACGAAGTGTATGAGTTTTATCGTAACATAACTTAAACAGTAGCCAGCGGAGGTAGAATATACTTATCTGTTAGAAGATATCTTAAATATGCAAAGGTTTCATAGTTAAATAAGCATCGATCAGCACACTTTGCAATAAAATACATGTGAACTACCGATCATTTCAAATCATTTGAATCTTATCAAGTTGTTTGTAACTGATCTAAAATAAAGTAATATTCTATGAACAAATTCAAGTTGATACCTAAATATACCTAAAACCATCTTAATGGAAAAGAATTAATTATTAGTTTTGGGATTCTCTGGCAATCTAAACATCACGCATGCCCGCCAAAGAGTTAGTTACAGAAATTCTTTGGGTGCGTCACGTAGCCAACTTAAAGTCGAAACTTCTTAGATTCTTCGCAGTGAGAGAAGGAAGCCAACAGGAAACGGAAGTGAACGAAGGCAAACACGTGTTGGCAAAATCTTTGCTGCAACAATGTAAACACTCGCCTTCAAAAACCCGCAAACATACACGCACACACACAAGACACACATCACCCACACACACACACACATATACACACACACAGCGGCAGCCTGTTCCTCATTGCATATGTAAACTCACTTGTAAGCTGGCCAATTTTTTATGTATTTATGCATTTCTTCCTCTTATAAAAACACCTTCCCCCAGCGCTGCCTTCGGCTGCTCCCTTGACACGCGCATTCGTATTAAAGTTGCCTGTTGAGAAAATGCACAAGTGCAACAACAGCAACCGCCCACAACCACGCCCGAACGCCCTTTGTAGGTTAATCAAATGCAGCGGGGTGAAGCAGAGGGAGAGGAAAGCAGCAAAAAAATTGCAATACGCGTTTGGCTAAGGGAAGCAGCAAAGGGGCCAGGGAAGGGTGCGGGGGCGTGCGGGCGTGGCTCTCTGTTTGGCTAGTTAGTGTGCGCGGGTGTCAGAGCGCGTTGGCGTCCCTGTGTGCGTGTTATATTAAAAAATTTTCCAGCTGAGGAAAGACCAGCAAAAGCAGCTGCAGCAGCAGCAGCAGCAGCACCATCGGAATACAAAAGCTAACTGACAGCTGACGTGGACACGGACGCGAGAGGCACCAGACATGAAGAGTTTAGGGGGAATGGAGCTGGGGCAGTAACAGGGCTTGGGGTTGAGGGAATGAAGATGAAGCTGAGCACAAGAACTTGCCATGGTCCGTAACTTGATTCATTTTACTCGATATGCAGCAAGAAGCACTTGCAAACAAGATAATACTTAATACTCGGAATGCAAGATTAAATTACATAATTAATTTGCAAAATATGCTAACTTTCCATTCCTCCACCCGGCATTGCCCGTATATGAGCAACTGAACTTGATATGGGTGTGGAATGGGATTTGTAGAATGGTTGAGCATAGCTTGAAGGTGTTTAGAATGTGAAAGCTAGTGATCAGTGATGGGCCACGACGCGTTATTTAGTTTACGCGACCCTTCACTTCCAGTTGTGCAATTTCAATGTAAATTTAAAAAACAACAATCGAGAAATAAAATACAATGGTAATAAATAACAGCACTCTTTATCGATTTGCTCTGTTAAATTTGTAGCTTTAAATGTCGACTTTGTCGATATTGATGATGTACTTTCGACATTGACGATGCATTTTCAAACTTACAATGTCGGAAATCAAAAACGAAGAATTGTGGCCCATCACTGGTGATAGTGCAATCTCTATTTTAGATAGAAAGGTTATTAATATATCAGTTAATTTCATAGTCATTTGAATTATCTAAAATAAATTTTGAAACTTAATAGTTAAATCAATTTAAATATTGATGCATTTCGCATCTAACCAATTTGATTTAAAGCAATTTAATCATATGTTCAGTTCAGATTAGATAACTTTATTGGTTTTAGATTCTTAAATAAAGATATTAAATAGGTTGAAGATTATGAAAGTATCTTCTTCCTTTATTTACCTCTGCTTTATATATAGCTAAAAATAAATATATTATACTTGTAGTTTAATAACGTATTATACGAGTATAATGCAGAAATATCTAATAATACTAAAAATATTTTCCATTAACAAATCTTTATTTGATCTATGATAATTAAATATTAAACTTAATAATGAAACTTGAATTTATATATAGTTAAGTGACAATTATATTAAGTTTCCGCTTTTAGTGTACGAAAAAATAGTCTTTTTATATTTATATTTACTTGTCTTATAATTAACAGTTTTTAAAATGTATGGCGTGTATTTTTACAACGTGTTCACCGACCGAGATTCTGGCATAAAGTGTCGACCTTATCGATAATTATTAGCGACTCGATAGTTGGTTAGCCGATATGATTCATTATGAACTCGTTTCTGGCTCTTAACAGTGCTGACCACTCCGAGTCTCACGAAGTAGTGTTTGCTCAAATCCAATTCCTACATATATATTTGCAGAAATAAGTATATGTTAATCAGTTTTATAGCTCATGTTCAGCACATTAATTATTGTGGTTCAAATGTTAAGAACAAGCAAATTAAGTTTGTTGAAGACCAAAAAAACATCTTCCTTTATTCTTGCAAGTTTCAATTATCCCAGTAGTTTATTCTATACAAGTTACATTCATATATTACTCTGCTCTGCTAAAGAATAAGTTACCCGGTCATGTTGAAAGCAACGGTGAAATGCTTTCCCCTCTCAAGAGAGGCAACATATCGTACATCCCTTTCTCCATTCCTGTAGAGCCCGCCAGGAATTCACTTTAGACAGCGATTTCCGCTGACTGTCAACTGTTTTGGCTGTTTGGACTGTTTCGGGTCTGGGAAACGAAATAGTTACACACGCCGACACTGCCAGACAATGTTTATGAGCGAGCGCTATTTGGCTTAATTTTTGACGCTTTATGCATATTACGAGCGACAGCTCCATGACTCGAACTTGGCTCGAGTTGCCTCCGAGAAACGATGGCAGCAGGTGACATAAAACAAGCCTTTTATGTGACTTGCTGCTGCTGCTGCTGTTGCAGTTGGTGTCACGCGACGTTGGCAAAGGAATGTGGCAAAGGAATGCGGCAAAGGAAACCGAAAAAGGAATGAGAGGAAAACATCGCGTGAGAAATGAAAAATGTGAGAGGAAAGCAGGGGGCAGGTGGGAAATAGGGAGGTGCAGAACGGACAGTCATTTGTTATTTCATTTCCGAAATAAGCGAAAGAATGCTTGCGAATTGGCACGAGGATTAGCGGCATCATTGGCCGCCATTTTGTAAGAACTAGACGCTCGCGCTGTTGCCACATTTCATTGTTTGTCATTTAACGATTGACAGTTGGCGATAAAAACAAAAAAGAAGAAGGAAGCGAAACGAAACGAGGCGAAACAAAGCGAAATCTGAGCAAAACAAAGCGCACCGCTAAAGTCAAACAATGCATGAAGAGGCGCAAATAAAACAACAAAAGTAACAGTTACAGCAGCAACAAAAGTAACAGTTACAGCAACAACAACAATAGCAACAACATCTGCTGACAATCGAAATGAAAATGTTAATGATCCACAGTCGAAAAGGTGTCAACTGTTTAGCCCAAGAATTGCTTTAGCTTTTTCGCCCTCGCAAAATTCTTGTGAGAAACAAGAGCATCCTGCCTTTCTCCCTCTCTCTGTTCTGTCTCTGTCTCTCTCTCTTTGACGGTTTCTGTCTTTGGGGCTATTTATCATTATGACAGTGCTTGGCTTTTGAGCTGATTTGCCTTGGGAGCGACATCTGGGCCCGCCTCGGTCCCTAAGCTGTTAATCAGAGCAACCCACAATGTTTTTGCCAGCGAACTCCAACTGGGAAATATTCGAAGCGAATAACTGAAGCATCCGCTTACAGCTTGTGCTCGGCTATTTTTAGTTGTACTTGTTAAGTAAGAAAGGGTTCTGCACTTTGTGAATGGAACGCGTTATACGTAGTTTCATTTTGCCTGTTTTTCTTTGGATTTTTAAATTAAAATTGATTGAGGCACAAATTAAATGTGAATAAAACCAAGACGAAAACTATAGTCCGACGTGCTCGACTATGATACGATTTCTTTCATTTATTACAGCAATGTTTAGCGAATTTTTTGTTGCATACCTAGCAGCGTTTCGAAATGACTACCTCTTTGAAATTACTTATTAAATAATTTCTATGTTAACTATCCGGTCGTAACAAAATCTTTAGAAATAATTTATACGTTGTACTATTGTGTTTACCTAAAATTTACTTTCATGGGGGCGTGGCCATAATCTAAAATTCACTCATTTTACATATTCAGGCAGTCGGACATGGCTATATCGAGTTGTGGATCGGAGACGCCTCCTTCTGCCTTTTACATACATTTTAGGTTGGGACAAATTTAAAATGAAGTTATACCTAGTCATGGTGGGGGTTATAAACATTTCAAATGAGATGTTGAAAGAGCTTATGCCTAGAGAAACACCTTAAGTTACTTAATAGATTTAGTATCATCTTTATAGAAACTAAATCGTATAAAATGAAACTAGTGTATATTTCTATACATGAAATTCTGTTTCATACTAAACACATCTTGATATATTGTTAAAATTCATGATTTAATTTTATTTCTTTAATATCGCATTCAAAATTGATGTTTTATTATTGTGGTATATTGAAATATTGATCAATGATTTTATTCATCTTTTGATATATTTCATTTTAAAATCGTTTCATCAATCAATTTCTGAATCTATTCTTATATTTTTAGTAGTTTAATTTAAATAAAGTTAGGAGTGATTACAAAGTAAACTTGCAAGTAGTGCTGATTCCTTACTTATAAAACAAGTAAAGTGCAACACTTCTCATACACACATACAACATCAAGCAACTTGTCTCTGTGCCTCCCTATCCAGCGCACTTTAAAGCTGAAACAATACTTTTGATTCATTCCATTCCATTTATTAATTGCGTCTCTTTTATTTCGAGTCCTTTCTCTAGTGCGGGCACTCAAAAGAATTGCTCAGTCGGACAGATGTTGTTGTCGGGGTTACTGGCGTGGAGAATGTAAGGGAAGGGGGGACTTCAAAGAATCTGACAGAATGCGTAAGCCAAGCTTGGTAATCATTTCACATTTACTCAATTACGGCCATAAATGTCAGATCTGACTGCAGAAGAGAGAGAGAGAGAGGGAAGGACAGAGAGTATGAAAGATGGCCGGGGGTCGCTTCGTTTCGCTTGGTTCGTGTGCGATGCCGTTACAGGACAACCGGTTAAGCCAATTTATTAAATAAAAAACCATTTGTCACATTTTATTCAAGTTTTCAACGCCAGGTTGCCCGCCTGCCGCCTTGTGCCTGCGTGGCCCGTTGTTATCTTTATGACATTTCCCGAGCGCAATGAAACAGAAACCCCAAAAGCCATAAAGCCGAAACAGAGGCCAAAGCAGAACCAACAAAGCTGACCGAAAAGGGCACAGGCCACGACGAGTTGGGGTCACAAGGGCCGAGGTGGGGTGAGGAGATGGACAAAAGGTCGGGCTGACATTTTTCTTCATTAATTTCACCTGTTCGCCTGATAAAAAGCCAAACGACGACGACAGCCAGCGATGATCATAAAAGTAATATGTAATAACCAGATAATAACAATGACAGCAGGCTGCCTTTTTGGGGTCGTTTTCATTCTCTGGTTTCTTTTTTTTTTTTTGGCACCGAAAGCGACAGATTTTAGATGGAAGACAAGCTTATGTTATGGAGCTGGGGTCGAGAGAGCAAAGACAATAATCACGCGCGGTACTTGTGTGCCAGCGCAATTAGTTGATTGCCGGCTCAATACCATCAAAGATTGTGAAATGCTTTCAATTTCATAGTGTCCGTTACTCTGTCTGTCTGTCTCTCTGTCTGTCTGTTTGTCCGACTCTAGGCTTATTTTGCTGTTGCTCTCAACGGAAATTAAACTTGTCCAAAAGTTAAAATGCCTTTCTGCTGCTTTCCGTTGTACAACAAGTATTTCGCTCGACTTTTGTTCTCAAGTTGTGCCACTCTTTCTCTTTCCATCTCTCTTTCTCTAGCTCTTTCTCGCTGTTGCTGTGGTCCATTTGGGGAACATTTTGTGTGTGTGTGCTCAGCGAGTTTTCTAATTTGCGCGCTTCAAGCAATTAAACGAGGCATCCGCTCTGAAAGACAGTTCCGAATAGGCCGCAATTTATGCACTTCAACTGCATGCAAGACTGTCTTGCCTCACTCTCACTTCATTTCTCTCTCTTTCCGCTTGGCCAAATGAAGCATGTCAAGTTAGTCATACGCCCCGTTGCCTGCACTCCAGAGCTGAATGCGAGTGCTGACTGCGGCCTTGCCTTGACTTGCGTATATAAACCATATAAGTCTATCCTTACTGGCAAGTGGGTTATTATATTTTCGCCAGAGGCTAAAGAAATCTATTCAGTTCTGACTGAAGCTTATTTGTCAAGGTTACCAAACTTGTAATTAGCCTGAGATGTGCCGCACTTGCCTTGAGCGCACAGCGTAATTAACCGAGGGAATTTCAAATGGAATCTCTCTCACTTATTACGCATACGCACAGTGTACATATGTTTTCGCATAATTCATAAACTGCCATAAACAAACCTCCTCAAGGGGGTCCAAATGTATAAATAATGTTGCAATATTAAAAAATGCCGCGCTAAAAACTTACAGAGTATCGCGATAAAATGCAATAATAGTAATAATGAATGAGCAGCAGCAACGGGAGCTATAAAAAACTATGAAACGAGTACAAGAATTATAACATTCCATGCATTTTTTATTTGCAGTCGGGCAACAGCAGCAGCAGCAAGAGGAGAACGGGGTGCACGTCAACGGGGAACTGCAATGCGCCTGCAGTTATGCAATGGAAAATTTATTTCGCCACTCAGCCAAGGGCTGAACAAATTGTTGCGCGTAAATATTTAAGAGTCGCAATTGCAAGTAAAAATCAGGGAGCAGACAACGCCAAAGCGCCCTCCACATGCGCCATAAAGAGTTGAGCTCACCGAATAAACAGTTGACAAAGCACAAGCAAAAACCCCCAAAGGGAAGTCGGGCAGCGACAAAGACAGAGGGAGCGAGAGAAAAAAAGAGACAGTGAGAGAGACAAACAGAACACACAAAACAAGTGCGGATAAATAGCGACGGCCAAGTACCGAAAACGCATAAACAAATAAAAATGAAAATTAAAATATTTCCGCTGACAGCGGATGCTACAACGTTGGCCCAGCAGCAGCAGCAGCAGCAGCGCCGGCGCCGCAGTGTAATGAAATTGCAGCGGAAACATAAAATGCCGGAAATATGCTCATGGCTAATTGTTGCCGCTGCCGCGACAGCCGCGTCGGCCACTTGGCTAATGCTGGCGGGAATCGGCGCGGTCGCCGCCCAGGAGGACGACATCAGTGACAGCGAAATGCATCAGCATCACATGGATCTGCTGCATCATCAGCAGCAGCATTCGGATTTCATAATTGGCGAATCAGAGGAGCGAGATCACATCGCACATCATTTGGGTACGTAATCGATTATCGATGTATGTGATATAAAACTTAATCGTTCTATAGTATTGCAAGGATTCATCTGTCTTTTTATTTTAGTTCTGGGTGTAAGATTAAATATTTGAAATCATTCGTAATATAAAGAAAATAATAAAAGGTTATCAATATTGTACTCCTGTCTTTCAGTTTCTGATTTCTTTTTTTTTCTGTTATTATTATTTTGTTATTATTATTTATTATTATTATTATTCGTAAATAAATTACAGAATTATGTCTCAAAACAAAGCAAGAGATAACTAAATTAAAATAATGTGTAAATATAATAAGTATAAATATAATAAATATAAAACTGCAATCTATTTTGCCACCTCCAGACTTTGTTTATTTCATTTTTAACAAATTAAAATTTAATACAAAATATTAACCAATTTGCCAAAAGCACTAAATTGTATATTTTATGGAACAAGGCAAGAAATACTGTCATGAAAAGCATACCAAAAATACCATAAAAAAAACACTTTACCAACAAAATACCTCGATATTTGTCGAGCTGCTTTGAAGCGTCTCAAAGTATGCCGCCTGTCATGCGGCTCAATTTGTGCTGCACAGTGTACTTGACACTTTGAAAGTGAGACAGCCAGAGAGTAAGAGAAAGAGGGAGAGTGGGAGACCAAGAAAGAGACTCCGGAAGTGGGTGGGTTGACACGCTCTATTTGCTTTTGCTTTTGCTTTTGCTTAGCACAAGGTCAACTTGGCGCGGTTGCCAAGTGCCAACAAACTTTCGAGTGTCGCCTCAGTTTAACCTGCCCTCCCTCTTGCCTTGATACGCGCCTTTCCTTCTCCCTTCCCCTGGCTCTCTCTTTTCGTTCCGGCCATCTGGTGTGTCACTTGAGCGGAATTATGTGACTGGCAGCGTGGCAGTGTGTGAAAGCCCCAAAAAGCCAGTTCGGATCATTGCACACTGAGGGCAGTTGGAAGCACGTGCTTGGTTAGCTTTAGTGGCTGTTTAAGACTTGAGCCCTTTCCTCTCCTACTCCACACAGCACTAAACCCGTTACGCCCTTGCCCACTCGTTATCCGTTGCCCGTTAGCCCATTTTCAGTTCCCAGTTGCGAGCATAATTAAAGCGCCCACACGGCGTATGCGTATTCGCATTCGAATTGCGGCTGCCGTGGGCCGACATTCACTCGGCTCGACTCGCCTCTCTTTCTGCCCAATTGTGACCACACTCACACACACGCACACACAGAGGCACGCACATATACGCTTGTGTGTGCGGGGGGGGGGGGTCAAACCGAAGCCGTGTTTGTGGCCACTTAAGTTTTCTTTGTCCATGACTTGTGGGCTGCCTCTGTTGCTCCTGTGGGCTGCTCAACAAGTGGACAACAGTTGACATTGTTCAACTGCTCTAAATCCCTCTGTGTGCGTATGCGTGTGTGTGTGTTTGTCCCTCTGTGCGTGTGTGTGTGTGTGTGTTATGGGCATGAGCATCTACTTAGCTTGTCGGACAAAAAGTGATTGACACTCTGATTGATGGAGCTTGGGGGACGCTCGAGCCGTTTTGGCTTTATGACTTGACAAGTTGAGCAAGTTTTTCAGTGCGCCAATTGAAAGGGAAAGAATTCTGGTAACTAAAAACTAACACAAATTGAACTTGTGCAAACGATTTTACCCTTTTTTTGAGTAGGTTGAGAGTGAAACTCTTTATTTGCTGAGCGAATAAAAGTAAATTCATTCATACATATTAGAGAAACTTTTAATTACTTAAAAGTCAGCAGTAAGTTCGGATAAATAATTTCATAATCTTTCATATTAATTTGATTATCTTACAAAGATTTTTGCATCCGTTATCAAATTTGTTTTCATTTTATGACTGAAGTTCATAGGTAAAATATATTCAAAAACTTTTCCACTTGCTGCCAGTTGAAAATCGCGAATAGTTTTTGCTTTGCCAGCGCATTTTCATCACGTAGTCAAAACTTTGGCATCAATCTATAAAGAGGAGTGCGTGTGAATGCAGTTTTCCTACATTTTCCCAGCATTTGCCATTTGCGCTTTTGCCATCAATGCGGCAAACGTGCGCTGTGATTGCGAGCGCGTTTGTCAAATTAAATTTCCTTTTGCGTTTTAACTGTTTCTGATGCGCATTTCGTAATGTTTTTTTACTACCTACTACACCTCTCACTTTTTATCGGGAGAGGGAAGGCAAAGAAATGCAAATTTTAGCTGCACGTAGCCATCAAGCAAAGCATCTCTTGCCCCTTTGTCTCTCCCTCGATCTAGAACGCTTTGCTGCAATTGTTTGACAATTTTTCAACAATTTCCCAACTGACTGCAGCGTTTGCCCTTCCCCTCCCTCCTCTCTTCACACCACGCTGCTCTGCATCTCGCCTGCCGCGTGCTATGCTCCTGCTGTGTAGTTTGCATCTTTCACACGCTTTTGCTAAAAGTGTGCAACACTTTTTTGTGCTTTACATTGTTTAGCTCAACGCGCTGCCGACAGGGCGGATGCGCCATGTGGAGGACAGCACAAAAACGATGGAGTGAGGGAGTGGGGGTGAGAGCGAGAGGGCACAGGAAAACACAGCACGGCAATCACGGCTGCCGTTGGCCTTTGAGGCCATGTTGTTGCCGTTGTTGTTGTAGGTTTTTTTTGCTATTGCTTTAATTTGTATTTTATTTTGTTCGCTTCTCTTCTTTTTGTTGTTGTTGGTTTCATTTGTCTCTTTGTTGTTGTTGTTTTTGTTTGTGTTTTCTGTGTTTTTGCCGCGTTTTTTGTTGCTGTTCTTGTTGCGCTCTTCGCCTTTGCCTCTTGGCGAATGTTTGTTTTTAACATCATTTCACGTTAGCTTCGTTTGTTCGCATCTTGTTTGAAGTCTCCTTTGTAGTTTTGTTTTTACACAAATTTAATTTAACGGCACTTGAAGCCTGCCACTTTGCATTTGACCTATGCCCCGGGCCAACGTGCAAGTCTGCGACAGACTCATCTCAATTAGCTCAAGTTTGGGGCATATTACTATGCAAAATAATAAAGTTCTTGGCAGTCAGTCAGTCGGTAGTCACTTACAACCTTTAACACTAAATTGGCAGTTGCTGATTTAAAAGTTAAACTAGCCAGCCAAACACAAGTTGATGGGGTCAATAAGCGCTTACTCTCAAAAGCAAACTTGCAACCAGAAGCCTCAGTCTTGCCGCAAAGTCGAGGCGTCTCTCCCTTCGACGTTATTCTGGAGTTACTCTTTTCCTTCACTCTTTCTCACATTCCTTACTCTCGTACGCATCATTTTAAAGTTTTTTTAATCATTCGACCCTTTTGCTGACCAACTTGGCCAACTCACAAAGTTGGCTCGTATTGCAAGCAAGCCAAGCCAAGGTGTTTGAGCAGATTGATAATGAGAGATTAAGTGCATTATACGGCTGCAACAACACTTGAAGAAGTCTGCTATCAATTTGGAATTAATGATTTATTTAATCTACTTAATCTTTTAGCAATAACTATTCCCTTCAAGTAGTTATTATAAAAGCAAAGATTACATTAATTTTATTTTCATAAATAGTCATTAATCTTGGCAATATTAGTTTGCATTTAACTAAAACTTATTCATTAAAATACTGAACTTTTTTAATAATATTTCAGTATTGCAAGAACTTTAATCAGATTTCAACGTTTTGCTGCAATATTAGCAGAATTTTCTTTGTGATAAAACGAAGTTTTAGTTAGTAAAACCATAAATAAACACTTAACAAATGCCTTTAATATTAAAAAGAGATATAATAACGTTCTTCTTAAAGTAACACAAAATAATATAATACGAACAGTATTCTTCATGTAAACATCTTCAATGTTTTCTTTATTATTATTCTTGAATATTTCCTTTATTATTTCTCTATCAGATATTCCAAAATATTTATCTATCTTTACTGAATAAAAACAGGTATTCAGAAAAGTAAAAGATTATTTCATTTACGCTCACGTCTCTTCAAAACACCCTGCTCTATCTCCACAAACAGTCTGGGATAACACCTCAACTCCACCCACTCGGTGCTTTCGGATATTTGTCGAAATTTGTGGAAATTTGTCCTAATTATCATCATTAGGCAAACAACAACTAAAACAACAACAAAAGGAAGTCGTAGAGCAGCTTTAAGACGCTTGTTGACACCTATTTGCTGCGAGGGCTCAGCCGTATCCGGGTGCTAAGCTGTCTGCCGTCTGTGGAGAGTCGTGCCGAAAGCGTATTCCGCCTCAGGCTGGAACTGTCTGCATTGCTGGCTAATAAATCATTGAGACCTGACACGAAAATTGGCTTAAATGCGTTAGCATTATGGCCAAAATCAACAGCAGAGAGACGTCCATGGCAAATGCCTCGCAATGAGATGAGTCTGTCTGTCGCAGCAGGTGCGTCGCTTCTCAAAGCAGGCGCCACAGCATGCGTAAATTAAAATGCTCCTGTACAGGCAATCCCTCTCTCTTTGTTTCTCTTCTTTTTTGTCTCTATTTCTATCTCTATTACGCTGCTCTTATTGGGCAAAAGAAAAATTCCTCCGCCAGCCAAGAGTTTTTCTTGGCGAATCTTATTGTTTTTGTAACATAATTTTGCTGTACCGGCACTTTTCTCGCCTGCTATTTATATTTCTCTTTCTATTTTCTTATACCTGCAACCATGGGAAAAGGTTGTGAAGGGTATATTAACTGTCTGTCTTTATAAAGACGAAGAAATCAGCTATTAAATAAGCTAACGTAACAGAAAACAGTTACTTAATGTAGAAATAGATTATTTTTAGAGGGACAAAGTACGTCAAGCTTTTACTAAATAGGTTTGTTAAATGTCTTTGCTATTTAAATTATAGGGTATCAAAGAGTCGATTCCGCTAGATCCTATCTACACTCTACTTATCTCCACTTCCATTGTTGCTCTCTTTGCGTTTCCTTCATGTTCTTGTTGTTGTTCATACACGTACATTTATTTTCATTTGTTTGCCTTTTGTTTTGCTCTGGCTACGCCTTCGGTATTGCGTTGAGGCACCGTTATGCGCTGCTCTGTGCTATGTGCGAAATTTAAAGCATATTTCTTGGCGCGCTGCCGCAAGTAAAATGGCATAATAAATAAATCTACTTTGAATTAGCGCCATTTACTTTACATTTATTTTCGCCGCCGTGCAATTTATGGTCTCAACGGTTTTCCCCCATCCTCTATCTTCTTCATTCCCCTTCCCTTTCTTTCATTCTACTACTGTCGAATTTTTCTCCTGCCATTGTTGTTGTTGTTGGCGCTGGCGCGCGTGCTTTTTGGCTAATGAAGTTTTGAGGTTCGGCCTACTCCCTATGTCTCGTTCTCTCTTTCTTTCCCTCTCCATCTCTCTTTCCCTCTCTCTTCTCGGGGGTAGGCGTCGCACATTGCGGCCAACCCCGCTTAAGGTGAGTGCAATCAAGTGGCAAACAGAAATAGCTCAATTTGAAGTATGTTCATAAGCATTTCGAGGGTTTAATGTCGGGGAAATGAAAGATGGAAGATGCACGATGCTTGATAATTTCCAAGAACACAAAACTTTACGCCGCTTCTCATTGCCAATTTTTGCAACTTAAATTTTAAGTAATTTCAAACACTAAAATGTAAAATATGTTTAATAAAATATCGATAAGACGGAAAGAAATGTTAAATATTATTTTGAATTAAGCAAGTCAAAGAATATATTTGTGTTATAGGAATTTATAGTGAAAGCGCTTTCAATTGAAAAATATTCAAACAATTTGTTTAATCTAAGAAAAATATTTCATTAAAATATCGTTCACGTTCAGTCAATCGTTTCTCTGTTGGCTCTATCGCTCTGTTCAGTCAATCGACCATTTGGCAAGTGCGAGACAAAGTTTCAGCCAAGTTGACTTTGTCACATTTCACATTTACATTCCAACTTCCCAGTCGAGTCGTCACTTGCTTAGCGCGCACGACTCTCGACTATCCGTGCGATTGCTATTGATTTTCATGGACGGCGTTTACTTTTGGCCACCTTGGCACATATATTCGCCTAGTTGTTCCGCACGATGACAGCGAGCGAGTGAGTAGGAGAGTGGGAAGGGGCCACACAAATATCGCAAAGGAAAAGAAATGAAGTTATTTATAAGCGCAACGGCCTTGGACCTTAACCGGTGCGTGCAGACAGACTGTCAATAGAGTAAATGAATTGGAATTCGGCAGAGGAAGAGGGAGAGGGAGAGAAACCGAGCTGAGGCTGAATGGAAGAGAAAGAAATGCGACGCAACATTGACACAAGCAATAGGAAATAGTGGGACAGACAGAGCAGACAGAGTTGGAAAGAAAATATATGGCGGAAAAGTCAAAGAAAATGTCAGGCGAATGCAACAAATTTTCAATTAATTCTCATGCTCAACGATTTGGCACTGTTTGCACTTTAATAAACGCCAAACAGATGCTAACTGTCAGTGCGATGAGGGCAGGAGAGGTGGCTAGGTGCAGGATTAAGAGGGTAGAAGCAGAGGCTGCCGAAATGGCTTTGTGCAAATGTCACAGCTGCCTCGTAAGGCGAATACATTTTGTGGCTGTTGCAGCGA
The DNA here is from genome assembly GCA_018903715.1 of Zaprionus davidi. Taxonomy (NCBI): domain Eukaryota; kingdom Metazoa; phylum Arthropoda; class Insecta; order Diptera; family Drosophilidae; genus Zaprionus; species Zaprionus davidi. The sequence continues at coordinate 9,259,131 of JAEIGL010000006.1, forward strand.
CGCACAAAAGTATGCAATAAATTCGATTTCACAAGCAATACGATTGCAGGCGAGTAAAAGGAGTTGGGAGAGAGAGCGAATAGGGTTGCCCTCACATGCAGTAAAAAGCAGAATTCCTCCCTTGCTTGGATGCTGGAGTTAGGCAACAACTTTTCGCTCGACTTGGCAGCTCAGCCTGTTTGTAATATTTTGTGTTGCATTGTTGCAGCTTCTGCCCCATTCCTGCCACAAATCCACCTACCCTCTACCTTCTTCTGCTCCCATCCTGGCTGTCATATTGCTGCCACTAGCTACGTCTGGCTCATGTGCAGGAAAGCAGGCAAAGGCAGGCACAGGAAGCGCATTCAAAGGGCCGCAAATGTTGCCAGCGAATGCTACGTGCCATCTCGACCAGACCGAAAGAGTTGTGCAAGTTTTTCAAAAGTTCTATTCACGCTTCTGCTCACTCTCTTACACACACACAAGCCCAGCTTTGCCTACTTGAAGTGACGTGATTTGCAGGGAACTCGACGTGACCGTGAAAATGGGTTAGCTCATAAAAGCAACGCAAGAAAAGAAAAACGAATGCAAAAACGAAAAGTAAGAAGGAACCCTCAACTGGCAGCTTGTGCGGAAGTCTTACCAACCTGCCAGCGATTGACATGCCAGAATGATGGACACCGAGCTTAAAGTTTAAGTCCCAGAGAACTCAGCAAAATACAACAAAATACTGTTTTACGAAGGAGAAAGAAGTTCCGCATTTAAAGTAACTTTGTCTGTTTTCAATAATTTTAATTTTAATTGATATACTCTATTCTGTTAAGCATTTGTTTATTACGTTTACAGTGCAGTTTAATAAAGAAACATTTAATATTAAGTGTGTGTACAATACCAAAATAAATTAATACATATTTATTTATGTCTTAATTTTCTTTGCATTAAGTTTAATTTCATTCCTTGCCGATCTCTAATCAACCACCATAGCTAATTGCCCAACACACAGCCCGCGAGTCGTTTATCGCATTATAATCGTATTAGGGTGAGGTGCATAAAGCTCAAACATGCGAAAACAAATGACTGTGTACCGCAATTTGATTCTGGCGAATTAGGGCGTCAATCAGCTTTATGCAATACGCATCTGACTGACCCTATTAGGACCCAATAATAACTCCAATCACTAAGCCAATTGCCGTACCTCCCCGTTGGCTCTCGAAATAAGCGCGGCAACCCTCCCCGAATACCCGCTCTCTCGTTCCTTCGCCCAAAACAGGTTAGCAAATGGCAAAAGCTAAACAGGAACGCATAAACGTAAATCCATTTGCCCATTTACCCATTTGGCTGAATTCGGTGAATATTTTATGATGCGTGCACTGCATTGCATTACCTGTCTGGGGAGGAAACAAGCAGCCCAGCCCACCAGTCCCCTCTCAACCCATTCCCTCCCAATCCCTTGACGGTTCAATTATTGATTTTCGAGCAGCAGCAGCTGCTGTGGAAAAGTCAAATTGCACATTTTGTGCAACTTCATTTTGTGGTTTGTGAAAATTACAAGCTGCTCGTAAAGAAGGCGTTGAACAAATGCGCTAAAATATTGGAAAAATGCATACAACGAAAACTGAAGGCTCGTTCCCTCTCCCTCTTGATCCATCTCCATTCCTCCCTGTGGCTCTGGCGTGCGTGTTGTGTGTGGTTTTTGGCTTTTTGGGCAATTTCAACGGAAGCTGCTTTATCTCTCTTACGCTCTCGCTCGCACACATATATTCTGGCCCTCTCTCTTCACACAGGAACGTAAGTGTATGTGCCCGGCTCAATGCTCTGCAACAAATTGAATTTCCAGCAGAGTTAACCCAGCTCAAATTAACTACCTAATATCGCTCTTTGTAACTGTCTAACACTTTTTTCTCTCTCTGTCTCTCTCTCTTCTTTTCTTGCTTTCTCTGTTTCTTCTCTGCATTTTTGGACCCGTACAGCGGAAATGCAAAATCACGAGGAGCTGCTGGAAGACATACGCGAGGACACTGCCGTCAATACGATACCGGAGAAAGGTAAGACACAACACCCACCCCGGGCAGAGACTCCCTTCTTGCCCTTCCACATGTACAGGACACTTGCACAGGAAACTGTTGCAACTTTTGTGCTAAACTTGCAAAGGACAGACAAGCGAAATAGGGCAGAGTGAAATAAATAAATCAGTATTCAAAGCAAGCAGTCAAATTAGGGAATAAATATTTGAATAGCTTTAAACAAATATACATAAATGATTTACGCTTATTAAATATCGTGACGAATGCACAAGTGACTTGAAGTGAATAGAGACAGGGCAGTAAAAGAGTTAAGTTAATAAATGTATAAGAATTTAAGAAGATCTTGTGACTGATAAACTTCATATATGTGTTACTATACATTCAAGAAGTAGTATAAACTCACATGGTTTACATATATTAAACATTTAATACATTTATATTTTAAAATAGAAAACAACGATATGAAATTTTTTGATAGCTGGTAAAATAAAATATATCAATCAAATCTTACATTCTCCCTTTAAATTCCAACTTAATTATTTCTATACTCTATATTTTTAATGTGTCTTCGTTATCCTCCAATAAATAAATACAGAAAACTAAATCCTAAATGTTTTTATATAATTCATATGAACAAAACTGTATGAAGTTTTTATTAGTATTGCAATTTTTCAAAGCAAATCTCCCCTAATAAAAACATTTACTTTTACTAAAGAAGGGGAAGACAATTTGTTTCAATATTCATTTTTAATTCTCTTATTTATTTAGCTGCATGAAAAAAGGTTAAAATCGTCTTTGTTTGTTATGTTGAAGTCTTGCATGCATTAAATTTAAATTACTTCTTGGAGCATAGTCCACACATTGTGCTGTGGTCAAACCTTACCTTGCCACATCATGGGTGCGTATCATTTTACTTATCTTCCGCATCACGTGCTCAGTGCTGGGCTGCCTTCCCCAGTTTCCTCGGGCATGTTTCTCGCATTGCCTGGCGCCATTAAGTCACTCGCTTTGAGACGCAGCAGCAGAAGCCGTGGGAGTTGTACAACTGAAGCAGTCGGCATCGCAGTCGGCTTCCCAGTTGTCGTCGGTGTCTGTCTTTGAATGCTGCGCGCTGTTGTCGCAGCATTTTTTCTCGCTTTTAAATTTTATTTATTGTAAATTGTATTTGAAACGTGCTGAGGTTCCATTTCTGCTTTCTCCCTCCCGAAAAGTCGTCCATGGCATGAATGTACTGGCATGTGTGTGTGCGTGAGTGTGAGTGTGCGTGTGTGTCGTGCAACTTAATAGAGTTGTTTAGCATTTAAATAGCGACATTTGCCGGCAGCTTTTGTTGTTGTTGCTGTGTTGCTGCTGCTGCTGCTGTTGTCGTGCTTATTAAGTTAAAATGCCGCGTTGAGTTGAGTTGACTTAATAAAGTCAGCTTAAAGTTGAGTTTAGCTAATGTAAGAGAGTGTAAGAGAGAGGAATGTGGAGGGAAGGGGCTGTAGGGAAAACGGAAATGCGCCTAGTGAACGTACGCAGAGATAAGGAGTCCAGAAGGCACTCGCTGATAGGCCAAAACGGTAGCCTAATTGTTCTTTATAATGCGAATAAACTCTGATAGCATGTGAGCAGCTAAGCGAATGGAAATTAACTGATAAGTCGAAGACCAAAAGAGCGGAATCTGCTAAAGAAAGATTATCTTAGGTATGTCTGAGAATAAAATAAAATTAAAGCTATAAACCTGAAAGATAGACAGACAAACATAGCTAGCATAACTTATCTGTTGATGGGGATCAAGAATTTATATACTATGTGGGGTTGAATAGGGGTTCTATCATTTCTTCTATCCAAAATGAATATACCTTCTTCCAAGACGTAAATATATATACCGAAACAAAGTGGATTTTTCACTCAATATACAATATAAGCTCTTCCCCTATTTCTCTTCATCTCACTCTGCATGTCTCGATGACAATTGCAAATTTATCCTAAGCTCCCGCCAGCTTACAGTGCCCGCGAAAAGTGAGCGGCTAAGCCACTTGGAAAGCCACAAACAAATAGCCCTCTCGTTGGTGGTGCGTCCTCCAAAAACGATTTGCTTTATTCGCATATATCATAAACATTATGTTAAGCACACAAAGGCGCAAAGGGATATGCGTAAGGATGTGCAATAAATCCACTCAGGGCGAAAGACATATGCACATTAAATCCTAATTTCATGTGCCCATAAATCCACTAAACAATCACACCCGAGCAACGAGTCCCGAGACTGGGGATGGGGCAGGCCGAATGATGTGTGCCACAGCGAAATATGTTACGAATTTGCGAATTTGCACATATTTACACACGAACGCGTCGAAAAGTATGCCATAAAAATACACGCAACGCGGAGTGGAAGCAGTAGAAAGAGAGGAGAGGATGAGCCGGAGAACAGGCTCAGATATCAATATAAACGCAGCCAAATCAAATGAGTTGGCAAAAGGCAACAACGAACGAAGGCTGAACGAACAAGCGAACAGTAAAGAAAGTTAGATTAGACTGCTTGTTAGGGATATGGAGGGGTTGTTATGGTGCTGAAGAAGGCGCGAAGAGGAGGAGGAAGGCAACCAGGCGGCAGGACAGTCTGTGGCAAATTTTTATTGACGCGTCGGGAGCGTCGGGTAATCGAGCTTATTAGGAGGCACAGAGCTGCGCTGTCATTGCCCCCACTTGAGGCATTTGGGCACTTGGACTCACTCTTCCTCTTCCCCTCTTCCTCTCTCTCACTTTCATTCCCTTTCTCACTTACACTTTCGCCATTATTATTATCTCGTGAAACATACTTCAGGGTATGGAAGATGAGATGAAAGTAAAGCAGAGACCGATAGGGCAATGCTCTGAAATTAGAAGTGGCTCATTGCATGTTCTGGTAAAAATGATAAAAAATATTCAATTGCATGGACTCTACTTGTTTCTTTTAATTTACTATAGATCTACGTTTACTTCTGGCTACATTCGAAAAAATAATATTCAGCTTTATACTTTTTATTTGACTCATATTTATTCATTAACTTTGAAATATTTACTTTCTTCGTTAAAATATTTATCATAGTTGATTTAAATCAAAATTTAAAAATATATGGACTTTATCCTAATAAAAGTATATCATATTATGCTGAAAACAATTTTAAAATAATATATCTTAATTTTGCTTTATATAAGAATAATATTTATCAAAACTTGAGTGATTAGTTATGCATCAAAATTACTTGTGTATTTCCTGTTTAAGTCCAACAAATATTTGATTCAAGTTTATTAGTGGGTATTGTTATTACTAATATACTTATTCAATTGAAATTAATTTAACTGTATAAGCCTCATTAATAATGGGTGGGATTTATTTACCATACAAAATTCATCATACCCTTTTGCCGGCTGAGTGCATAATAAGCCTCACAGAACGTGATGTTTAGACAGAGATTAGGCGACAATCAGCAACATGACAACACATAAACAAGAGCACACACACACACATACACTTACACGAACACTTACAACGACAAACAACAACACACAAAGTTGTTGTCATTGCGAGCGTGGCAAACTTTTCGCGCTGTTTACCCCTTGCAAGTGAGATTTACGGCCACATCAATACACATCCCAAAAGAGAAACACAACAACTTCCCACTCTTCCTTGCCCCCTTTCCCTCTCGCTCTGACATTCTCTTTGCTTATCACATTGTTTACGCATTTTGAGTACAAGATTGTTATGTGTTGATTTGCTTTAACTGACGCGTGCCCCGCATATAAGAAAAGCCGAGTCGTTTTTTTTTTATTTCCATTTCATTCCCGAGCCGCCGTATGAGATGAGAGCGTTGAGAGGTCTCCAGAGCATGTCAACGACACAAACACAAACAAACAAACACACACACGGAGAGACACACACACTCACACATAAGATTCGCACTGCCACAAAAGACAAACTTTTAAAGTCGCCTCCACGCGAAAGCACAAATCTGTTGCATACTTGCGGGCGCGTCTTTAAAGTCAACCAGCGCACTGTACGCATCGCTGGGCATTTTGGACGCTCAAGCATTAATTGACTGATAGATTGAGAGACTTCAGACTGAGTAATTATGTAGAATAGGTGAAGATAGAGAGAGACAGAGAGAAAGGGGAAGAAGCGAGCAGGAATTTAATTATCATTGAGTTATTTGGCAAAACGAAAGACAAAGACAGAAACAAGGCTGAAGGCACAGAGACAGTATAAATCATTGTTAATTAATAATATTTACTAAATTAACCTTTAAATACATCTGAGGTCTCTTCTTTACTACTCTGTGCTGATGCTAGTCGCATTATCTAAGAATTGAGGCTCTTAGCTTGGTCAATATAGTTTAAAGTTAAGCTCCCCTATTCTAAGATAAGTTTGACTTAATGCTACTCCAAGTGCAAACTATAAATACATATATCTTTAATAACAGCGAGTCCAATCGAATCGAAGGTACATACAAAGGTTTCGATAGTTAAATCATATAAGAAACCCTCTGATATGTACCTTGTTTTAGATCGGACTTTTATCTAGTTATGCGCGACAGTCGATCAACTCTTCTTCTTTTTCCCTTGCAGATCTGCCCAAGTTCGGTGAGCTGCTGCAGAACGTTACAGTACCCGTCAGCCGGGAGGCTGTGCTGCAGTGCGTCGTCGACAACCTGCAGACATATAAGGTAAGCTCTTTTCGCTACGGTTCTGCTCGGTTCAGCTTGCGTGACACACAGCCAGCCAGGTGCGCTAGGTTAGCTTGCCAATCTGTTGAGCAATTAGAGTGACAACACCTGCTGCTGTTGTGACTGCGGCTACTGCCAGCTAGGTGTCGCTTCTAATGGAAACGGCTCGCGGCGTTGTCAGTCCAAACAGTTTACACTTCATCAAATAAAACGTGGCATAGTTTCAGGCAACGTACCTCGAACCCTTTTTGACCGATGAGTGTGAGGACACTGTGTGTCTGTGTGTGTCTGTCTGTCTGTCTTTCTGTCTGCGTGTTGTGCGTGCGCTCTCGTTAAACGCATAATGCGTGCGCCATTTGTGCTGACCCTTTTTCCCATAAGGACCTTGGTTACTCCCTTCATCCCCGGGGCCGGGACACGTTTCAGGCCCCTCGGGCGTCACTTTGATTTCGTGACCCGCTGGGTAACTCAAAACACACACAGACCCAACAACAACAACAGCTAAAAACGGTCCGCAATGAATTGCCGAAACGAAAATAGCAAACAGTGCGCCACAAATTTTTGTTAGTCAGCTTTTAGGCCCCCACATCTCGGGGATCTGGTCCCTTGGAAAGGTAAATGGATCCCATTGAATGTGCACGCAACAAATTGATAATCTGTCGGGGTCGCTTGCAGGTTGTGTGATGATATCGTTGACCAGCGTCCAAATGGTGAATGGTAAATGGGAACTGGTCAATGGGGAATGGGGAAATGGGCAAATGGTAACCGGTAAATGTTTTCTTATTATGTTTTCGGTAATTCTGAATAATGTTGTCCATCGCATTGTCCGTTGCATTTGAGCGTACAAATTGAAAGCTAGTGAATTGATGTCTCTCATATCGCAGCCGTATGGAAAGAAGACAACAATTTCTCTACCTTATAACTTGAGTGCTCCGAGGGGGCTCGATAATGGGTTTGTATCGTTGGTAAATCAATTTTAATGCTTTATTTCGTATAAACATAACAGAAATATCAGGAAATAGTAAAGTATTTAAATGATATATATAAAATGGTAGAAAATGTAGTGGTTATTGTCATATCAAGTATTTAAAAATCCTATATTCATTATAATTTGATGTTTTATTTCCAAGAGAAACATTGGTCTTCAATACGCGTGCTGGCATGTTATGCTAAATTACAAGTACGCCAGATTGTATAGTAATTAAATGCCAACTATGCAATATGGAATACTCAGAACTTAGCATAGTAAAGATTGCATTCATTTTAATAATTAAGAACCGACCGGAAAAACTTTGTGAAACTTATTTTTAACTCATAGCGTGTAACTAGTTTGCCCTAGTAAGGTGCCTTGATGTGAACCAACAACCTCAGCGTGACCCACTTTAAGGTGTCCTTAAAATTTCCTGCAGTTTTGCACCTTGTCAGGCCTCACTCCCTGGCTCCCTCCCACCTCGGTCCTTCTCACGTTGGCCGCCTTGCAGGCGACATTTTGTGTCTTTGGGTTTTTGGGCTAATAAATGAGCTCGGGCCACGCTAGCTCCACATTAATATTGTGGCCAAATCGTCGAGCGTTTTAGTTTTACAATTTCACCATTTACCACACACACATATGCTGCAGGGGCGGGGGTGAGGCGAAAAGGGAAGGGGCAAACAACGGGAACTAACTCGAAAGCGGAGTATTTTGTTTGCTTAACATAATATTTCTTTTGTGTAGATTGCGTGGCTACGTGTCGATACACAGACCATTTTAACGATACAAAATCACGTCATAACCAAAAATCATCGCATGAGCATTACTCACGCCGAGAAACGTGCTTGGATCCTGCGTATACGTGATGTCAAGGAGTCGGACAAGGGCTGGTAAGTACCCTACAAAACTATCAAAGACATAAAAAACACTGCAAATAAATGTGTTGCCAGCCTCATTATGTATGCACAGGCACTTTGCGAATTTCAAGCACAACATTTATCAAAACACAAAATGGAATATTTTATTTCCATCATTTTTCTACAATTGTAATTTCATTTATTTATTTATTCAAGTTCTGTCAGTAAACGATTTCCTGCTTGTATTTCATCGACATGTTTTCACATTATATTCACGTACAAAAGAGGGAATATATAATTATAATAAAATGTAGAGACTATCACAAAAAACTTCCTTGACAGGGAATTGATTTTTATGCACTTCAAAACAAATTATGTTTTTTTGTTTAATTCAAGCAGAAGTTCAGTAATTAAATAATTACTTTGATTTAATTTTATTTTAGTTTCAGTTTTACTAATTTTCAAGTAAAATTCAAACTAAAATTTTTAATTTATTCATACAACATTTCATCATATTATATTATTCTTTCATTTTATTTACGTATTGTATATATTTTGCAATTTTTATTTGGCCAACAAAACGGTCGCTTTATGAGTTTGTTGCATTCCATACTTATACTAGGCCAGGCCAATTTTATCATAAAGTGCTACCACGCATACCTTCTTATCGCGCATATGAGTGCTTCCTTCTGCCTTCGTTTTATAACATAATCCCCCTTACACATGAGAGACCGCTAACAATCTAACATGAACAAATTTACAACCTTGCAGGTACATGTGCCAAATAAACACGGATCCGATGAAAAGTCAAGTCGGTTATCTGGATGTTGTCGGTGAGTAAGCGGAATAAAAACATTATTTACGATTATGAGCTGAATTTCTGAAGCTTGCCGGCTTAAACTCGTTTATGTGTGAGAAAAGTTTAAGAATATGAAAAGAAGACTAAAACAGTTTCAGTTTTATCTTCCTCCATATTTTTATAAGTCAAATAGAAAGCAGGCCAGGGACTTTCGCTAGAATTAGTTTTTGTGTCAAGACAAAAAGTATGATTTAAAGATGTATTAAAGTATAAAGATTGACATGTTGAGAAACAAAAGTTCATGTTTGTAATGCAATATATAATATAAAATATTTCTTGAATCTCTTCAGCACACCTTATCATACTCACACCTGATAATCATAATTGATATATAGTTAGTATGGTATAATTCTTAAACCTTGGCCCCTTTTGGCCTCCATCCAATTGACACCATAAACTGAAACAACACAATTGTTCTACATTTGCGAGTCGAGAGTGAATTGTAATTTGTGTTGACTGGTGGCTCAGTGGTTGAGTGGTTGGGGTGGCTTTGTGGTCAACGAGTCGATCAATTGACGCCCTCGACTTGTGCTTCATTTTGCTGCTGATAGTTTTTTTGAAATTGGACTAATTGCTCAGCCAAGAGGCGAGTGGACTATGCGCCGTGGAAAGTGGTGCGTGGTGAGTGCGAAATGGGCTAGTTAAATGTTTTACTAGTGGTAACGAGGGCAAGGGGGCTGGAAAAGTTGCACTGAAGTTCTAACAACTCACGATTGAGTCTAATTGCAATGGTTGCCGACAACCCAGTGCGGGGCGTTTGTTTGCCAGCAGTTCTCTCTAAACTATTGGCTAATTGAGTTAGCCACTCTTTAAGCGAGCTACGTGGAAGGTGGACTGCCGTTTAAAGCACCTATCGGGCAGTCCTTACTTTTCACTTAGCCAGCACATTAGTTGCTAGCCCCACTTTTTCGGGAAAACAATGAACAGTTAGAGAGCACCTGGCGGGCACAGTGAAAGGTAATGAAACAATTTACATGCTACGTGCTAGGCTGGCCACCGCCATCCACTATGTCCATGTCCATGTCGAGTTTCCTCTTCTCGCTCGTGTTCTGTGTTCGTGTCCATGCGCCGACGTCGCCGCCCACGTTAATTATTCAGTTGGCGTACAAAAACCTCAGAGGAGACAAGCTCAGCCTCAGCCACAGTCCAGACAGATTTTAAATGAATATGCAGGGCTCCTGCCACGCCTCTGCCCCTCGCTCCGTACGTATTCGGGTTGTCGGTTCGCCAAGCTTCCGGCTTGGCTGGGATTCCCGTTTTCAGTCCGAAAACCGCGGCATGCTGCTCCGGTCGTAAGTAACCACTTTGGTTGATTGTGTTTTCATTGATGTCGAAATTCATTACAGTCCACGCCGTCGGCACTGCGAGAAATTTGTGAGCAACTCGTGTGCCAGACAGCGAAATATTACCACACCCCCCACCATTCCCTCCCACACACACACACACACGCATACACACATATTTCTGGCAGTGTAAAATGCCTTTCACTCAAATGAACTAAGTCCATGTGCAGAATGTGAAACCACTTTAAATCAGCGCGGCTTTTGCTGCCACTGACAAAGTGCGCGCGATTCTTTCTCTCCCTTCCTCTGTCTCTCTCTCTGTGTCTCCCTCATTCTAGCTATTGCATACTTTTCAACGCCAAAGCTTACACATTCCCCTCCTACGCACACACGCAGTACGTACTCAACTATTCTTAGCGTCGCATTGTTGTCATCATCGGCGCCCCTAGCACAAATCATTGTTTATTTAGTGACGTCAGGAAATGTTGCGCACATTCGCAGCACAAGTCGAGCAATCTCGCCCAGTAGCTTGAGATAAGACTGCTAGAGCTTTAAGTCCCACTTCCCATTGAATTCATTGAATTTAAAGTTTAAAGTAAAGAATAAGGAAATTGAAATTAAATGCAGACATAGTACAAGTCTAAGATGGGATTGTATATTTTCAATGAAATAACCCTTACATAAATAATATATTTTACCCCCGTTGCTACGACCCTGGCTAATGCCATGAAAAAGTTGCATTAAATAAATATTAAATTTGTATTTAAGAAAGAAAGAGAGAGATGTAAATGCAATGCTTAAAATATTTAATTTAATACCTACATAAGTAAAGTTCACTTAGTTTTATCAATTACCACAAACATACATACGCTTAAATAAGCACACTCATATTTTCCATACAGTTTTTATGGGCTTATGATCGATATTCAATTGATTTGGTTGGGCATAAAAACGTAATTTGACTTTAATTCGTTAATATCGACTAGCAATTTTCAATAGGAAATTCAAATAGGGAAATTTAGCCTATTTGCAAATAAATTGGCTGGCTAAAATCTATACGAATAAATTCGGCAATGCAGTGCGATGTGTATATTTCAAGTTTTTAAGCTCTCAACAAATCGATTTATGTTTTATTAGCCCTCGTCGCGGCGCAAAAGTCAGACAAATCGAAAAATGCACAGTCAATGCAAGAATTCTAACCAAAAAAAAATGCTCCATAGAGAAAGCCACAAAGTCGGGCACAATACGGCTTAGTTCAGACAATGCCTTCGACGCAGCATAAGCAAAACATCAATGGCGAAAATTTATTATATCAAATAAATTATTCAATATCCCGCCAAGCACCACGAAATAACCCGCTGCACCGCCGGCCATGCACTATAAAAACAATCAACGCCCGAAAGCAACAACAACAACAACAACACTAAACAATTCGGACAAACATGAAAAAGAAATATAGAAAAACTTAAAATGCAGCAGCAAAAAATAAAATAAACAAAATGAAATCGAAACTGAAATTGAAATGAAAAACGACGTCGAAAATGTGTGTCCACAATTTTTATGGATGAGAAATTTGTTGTACATTTTTGGTCAGCTTTTTGGGTGATGCATGGCAATGGAGGCGATGGATATCGCTTGATTGTGCATACAGTGGGTCATGAAGAGGGTCGTGGGCGCAGAAGCTGAGGGGACCAGTCAAGTGGCAAAGCTGTAGAAAGTGTCAAAATGGCGCTGGGTTGCGTCGAAACTGGATTTGTTGACTCAGTGCGCTGTTGAAAATGCCTGAAAAATGGCATTTTAATGCAAAGAATTTACAACTGACGGCTTAGCATGTCCCCCAACTGAACGAGAAGGGCGAAGAGCTGTGCCAGCCAGACAACTTTATTTACAAACTCTGGTATTTTAGGTTCTTAAGCGCAGTTAAGACTGGCAAAATAGCAGCGACGCCTGCAGCACATACAAATTCTGAGACACTCGTACCGAAAGAAGTCTCTGCCCCGGCATGGGTATTAAAATGTACTTAGGATTGGGTCACTTAAGAGTAAAAACAAAAAGTAATTGAGTGAAACATAAGAGATGCATTTTGAAACTCTTGAGCACAGTACAATCTTGTTTTCTTTTTTCTCAGACTTGAAATATGTTTAAGGCATTCAAATATGTTTAAGACATAAGAAATTAACTTAAGATATTTAGTTTATTACTTCATACAATTATTCATTATTATATAGGGATGTAAGTACTTATAATTTCTGACATAATCCAAGTATGAATTTCTCAGTTTTGTCTCCATCAAATCCTACTAAATTATCATATATATCTCACCTCCTCAATTCATTGATTCCCTTTTAAAAATCATGCACTCCGCTAGACGTTTGATTGAAAGCGCATCATCATTCTGTTCTTACAACATTAGACAGATTAGATGAGAGTCGAAGAGGAGAATAATGTTTCTATGCTTAAGTGGTATCTTTATTTCCCTTTGCACAACTTAAGCACATACGAAATTAATTTTTATCTCGCATCATTTCGCTTCATTTCATAAGTTATCACCCACTGAGCACGGCGATAAAAAGCGTTTACTCAACGCCTGCCCGCCACGCCCCTGAGAATCATTTGTCGCCAGGCGAACCTTACTTGGGCCTTTTGTGATTGAGGCATGTGTGACATGGTTGAGCCATTACAGGCAAGTCAACCGCGTGCCTACTCAACTTGTACGACATGACGTATACGTAATGTGTGTGCGATTGTGTGTACAAAGTGGAGTGAAAAGAAAGTACTTTCACACACAAGTAGTACATTTTGTAAAACATGCCCATCATTGTTGACACATCGACTTTTCAGTACACTTTCAATGTGTACCTCATAAGTTGTCGTTGTTTGCTGTGGGATGGAAACGAAGGTAGGGAAGAGAGAGAAAAAGAGTCAGCACAACAATCACTATGTTCTCAATAATTTCTCGCCAGATGTCATTGTAAAATAAATAACCAAATTGCTGTGACTTTTCCTTTGACCAAACGAACAAAAAATGAAGTTTTAAAATGCTCCCGTTATTAAATGCACATTTCAAGAGGCAGACAGTGCTGGCACGTTCCTTCATTAAGTGGCATAGCATCACCCATGCCAGTTTTCTCTCTTCCCCCTTTCTCTTTCTCTCTTTCTTCCGCCTGTCTTCTTGCTTTTCGGGCAAGTGAAAAATTGTCAAGCGTAAAATTATAATTAATTGCCCAGTAACACCAGAAACTGGCAGTCAGGCAGGCAGGCGGGCACAACAGGCGACAGGCACAACAGGGCAATGGGCGACAGGGCCCATGTACATGCCCAGAACCTGCTGCAGATTCAACTTGCCAGCTCCAGGTCCAAGGCGACGTCTGTGCAAGTTGGCAGATAGCTCGTTACATGAAAATGTCAAAAATGTGCACGACCGACGTGTCCAAGCAGGATATACATAAAGTCTGCATCCGTATTGCGTTCTTATCAACTACATATGCAAGTGTGTGTGTGCCTGGCAAGTGTGAGTAACTTGTCGAAGCAGCCACAAGACTGACAAATAAGTACTTTAATTGCTGCAGTTCGTTACGTGCAATAGTTTTATTTCCAATGTTCTGATCACAACTTTTGTTCTCCTACAAATTACATAGTTGATGAAGCTTCTAATTTGGGTTATTTATTTAATTGATGAGGAGTGAAAGGTTAAAATTTATGGAAGTTTTAAATAGAAATAATAAAAACTAGTAATAAATATAACTATAATAAATTATTTCATTAAAATGAACATTTTGAAGTTTAAATATTATTTGTAACTGCATAAAGAATACCATTTTATGCAATACAAATATTCATATAAAAACTACAGTTAAATTTGTAATATTTAAACAGTTTATGTTATAGGTTTATGCAGAGTTTTTCTTTCTCTTTCTCTTCAATTTGAAAAATGTTCCGCACTTGGAAATCAATTAAAACCCAAAACGAATTCGCACTAACAACAACTATTTGCTAAGGGTCTGATGAATATAAAACGAGTCTAAAAAAACTTCTTTATTGCATTTTTCTCACTTACATGACATGGCAATGATGACGACAACGCAACAACAACAACAACAACAACAAAATAACAACTATAAACAAACCAACCAACCAACCGACCAACCAACAATGTCATCATCATCACAACAACAACAACTATAACAACGGTAACTGCGTTGCTGCTGCCAACCTGGTGACACCTGGCGAACAATCCACGCCCCTCGTTGCTGCTCCGCATCGCTGCACGGCCCACGCGGCGTATGAATAATATGTCGCATGTAACTGTTGCCATAACTGTGTTTATGGCTGTGTGTGTGTGTTTATGTGTGTGTGGTGTGCCGGCATGCGGTTGTCTGCCCACACAGTGCCACCAGACATACTGGACTATCCCACCAGCACGGACATGGTCATCCGCGAGGGTTCAAATGTGACCCTAAAATGCGCAGCGACGGGTTCGCCGACGCCGACGATAACCTGGCGACGCGAAGGTGGCGAACTGATACCGTTGCCCAGTGGGGCCGAGGGTAAGTAAGAGAGAGAGAGAGAGAGTGCATGAAAGTGCGAGTGGGCGACTATAAATGTGTGTGTGTGTGGCGCTGTGTGGTTTGCTGTTTGCATGACAAATGGACTCGCAGCGTTGGCGATGGGTGTGTGCAGTGTGGCTGTGGGAAGTTCCCCCCTCCCATGTAAATTATTTGCAACAATGTCGAAGTCAAACAATGCCCCCCACATCGCTGCGTGTTTGTCCAGCATTAAATTTGTTGAGAGCGCTTTAAAGTTCTTCAAGTTTTCGCTTTGAGTGCGCGCAATTAACTCAAAGCGTCGTGTTGAAAAGAGGCCGCAACATACGATCCAATAATAATAAATGCCCCACTATAATTAACTCAATGGGTCACTCGATGTACTCGTCGTCACATTCGTGACTGCACTCATGGCCAGCCGTGCTAATGATACTAATAAAGCCCTAATTGGACGATGCCTGGTGGATGGATTCATCATGCCAAGGTTAAATTGGCAAAGAAAAGAAGTTATTATATTATTTAGGTTACAAAGTATTAAGAAATATTATAATGCATTAAATATATTTTCTAAAATATTTTCAAAAATATTATTTTATTATTTAACAATATAATTAACAAACATAAACTGTTTGGCTTCTTCAAAAAATGTTTGATTGAGTTTTTCCAACCAGAAACGTATTTCAGTTCATAATTGATATTTAATATATTTATATACATATATACAATTTACTATAAGTAAATTAAATGAAATAATTTATTATTGATATTTATTTATTTTGTTTTATTTGCATTATTTATTTGATAACAAATTTACTTTATATTAAAAACAACACTTGCCAAGCTGTTTCAAATAATGAAACACCTTCCAAAATTAATGAAGTTTCTGTTCATAGTCAACCGTTCTATTCTCGCAGTGTAGGCTCTAATAATAAGCCTTTGTTCGGCGATTGACACTAATCAACTCACAGCACTCGATCAGATACACACTTCACTCTTGAGTGCGATTGGCTCGGGCTCTTTTGATGCCTGCCTGAACAATGTGTGTGTGTGTGTGTGTGGGGGGCAATAATGTTTACCCAGCTGTGACAGGTGCATGGCTCAAAAGGGCACCACCTGGCAGTGCCAATCTGAATCTGAATCCGAATTCGAGTCGAGAAATCCAAATTCAAATACACATCGTCTGAGGCTTTGCTCCGACTGTCAGTTGACTGTGAGAATGAAACATTCATTAGGTGTTTTTACCACTTGGCAAATCGATAAATCGCTCGTCAGATTTTTCCATGGCCGCTTTGACTTCGACTTCGATACTGGCATATTGTGGCAAATCTACACACACACGCACACACACACACACAAACTTGCATATACTCTCGCACATGTGAATAAAATTCCAATCTGCAAAAAAACAATTTGAAGTGAATGGAACCGAGAACAAGAAAAGAATTCAACGTATCAAAACGCTTTCGAATTGTTCATGTACAAGAACTGAATGAAAATTTTGCAATTGGAATTTGAAATTCACAGACAGAGCAGCAAAAGTATGATCCAAATTGCATATGCAATGAGAGAACTGATTATACATACTAATACACACGCACACATATAAACTGTAACTGTGTTTGCACAGTGTGGGTGTAAGTGGATAAGCTGTGCTACTCACAATATTTACTTGTGCCTTAGTAATTGTTATGAGCTCTATTGCAATATTTGTCGTAGTAGTGCCAACTGAAACAGATTCCCAGATTGTAGCTTAGGGCATCGAAGATTGGTTTACACAGAAAATACAGCGTAATAAATATTTATTCACAGCTAACAGAAATGATTGACAGCTCAATTAACTAATTTTTTATTCCATCTGCCTTTCTCTCTTTCTTTGTCTCTTTTTCTCTTAACAGCCGTTGCATACAATGGCTCATTTCTGACCATTGCCAAGGTGAATCGGCTGAATATGGGCGCCTATCTGTGCATCGCCTCGAATGGCATTCCGCCAACAGTCAGCAAGCGTATCATGCTCATTGTGCACTGTAAGTATGCGGGATTGGGATGCTGGGGAAGAAGGGCTCCTGTTCTTCTGGTTGGGGCATATCAATTTTGCATATTTAAATATTTATAGTCTTATGCCAGGCAGCGCCGGCTGTGCTTGTTCCCTTGTCGGTGCCGCTGTTGCTGTCGGTGTCGGTGGCGTATGAGCAATGTGCTGCAGTCTGGCGCGCAGACAGGAATACACAAAGCGCCACTTCAAATCTCACCATAGAAAATATGCTGTGCATTTTAATATTGCCTGAGAGCGGCAACAACTTCCCTTATCCCCGCTCTCCATCACTGTCTCTCTCTATCGCTCTCTCGCTCTCTCCTTCTTTGGCCGTGCACTTTGTCTGTCTGCTGCATACTTTTAGGTGCCATGCATAAAGTAAATAATTAAGTGTGCCCCAGCTAGTTAGCATTTTTAGCGCTCTTTTGCGCTCGCTATTTCTCGCTCTCTCCCCTTCCCACCATTCCAGTTCCCTCTCGTTTCCTGCCGTTGCGGGCTAATTAAATAAAAATTTAAGTTGCTCAACAATTTACTGTAGAAGTTTACAGTTAGCTGCAGCATAAAGTGCGCCACGTAAATGCAAAAGACAGAGAGAGAGAGAGAGAGAGAGAGAGAGAGAGCGCTGTGAATTTGAGGTTAAACATTTATCCTCTTTGCAAAGTTACTTAACTTAACCAACCATAAACAAAGACTCCGCCTCCACTTCCACTCCCACTCCCCTCCTTGGCCCTTTTTGCGGTTTCCGATAAAAA
The DNA here is from genome assembly GCA_018903715.1 of Zaprionus davidi. Classification (NCBI taxonomy): domain Eukaryota; kingdom Metazoa; phylum Arthropoda; class Insecta; order Diptera; family Drosophilidae; genus Zaprionus; species Zaprionus davidi. The sequence goes on from JAEIGL010000006.1 coordinate 9,277,119, forward strand.
TTAAAAAGCAATTAGTTGCGCAAATAACGAAGGGGAAACCGCAACAGCAAATCGCAAAGTGAAACAATAACAAATGGAATTTCATATGAATGCGAATACCGTTACCTGTTGTTATTTTTTGTATACTTTACGCACACAGATGCCAAAGTGCAAAGGCCATGCCACATGCCTGACCTGGCCTGCCATTGCAATTACATTCCAGCATTAAGCGTCACTCCAATTCCTCCTTCTCTCTCCCTTCTCATTCCGCATACTTTTCAACTATTTCCGATATTTCACTCCTCTCTCTCTCTCTCTCTCTCACTAACTATCTCTCCCTGTCTCTTTCGTTTGCAGTTCCGCCAATGATTTGGATACAAAATCAATTAGTTGGCGCCGCGCTCGCACAGAACATTTCGCTGGAATGCCAATCGGAGGCGTACCCCAAGTCCATTAATTATTGGATGAAGAACGATACGATTATAGTGCCGGGTAAGTCGTGCTTGTAAAATCCAATAGAAATAATTGCACACTGAGTGCGGTACATTAAAGTGGATTAACCAATTATCGAAGGTTGAAAAGAAAAAGTTCTATAATGTTCGATAAACGGTATCTTACTGATATAAGATGAAACATCAACTTGGGCTTAAAGAAGGAACTCTTGATGAATAAAGAAGCACGAAACGTGCAGTCGAGTGTGGTCGACTCTGATATACTCGTGTACAATTTAGACATATTTTCATATTGTTTTGTTAGTCTAAGCTCTTATGGTCTCATTGATCAAGATTAAGACAGACATGGCTATAGCGACTGTTCTGTTGATGCTGATTAAGAATATATACAATTTGTGGGGTCTGGTCCACCTCCTTCTGCCTATTACATAGATTGTCGATAAATATTAATTGTTCAATTACAAAACCTTCTTACTTTTTCCGCTTTCAAAAGTTCAAAGAGAACTTTTAATATAATATAAATGTTAAAGACACATAATTTAAATGTTCAACTTTAAGCATTCGTTCCATTCTTAATCCTCTTTGCACACAAACAATCTCTTTAAGCTTTAAAGCTGTTTTCGCTTAGGTTGAAGTTTTATTATTCTCCTTGAAACTGCATTTCACTTCTTCTACTCTTCCGTTTAAACGGTTTAAATTTAATGTAGATAAACGTAGCTTAACTTACTTTACGCAGACCCCAGTATAACTTGGCGAAGTTAGATGAACTATGGGAGAAGCATAAAATTCAACTAAATGTAATTAATTTGACGCACTGCCTGAAGATGCTTTGATTGCTCTCCAACCCTTAGGCACAATTTCAACTTAATTTCCTGGGGCCCATCAAAAGAGCTGGCCAGCGTTCCAACCATTTATCCAGGCATTCACTCAAACGCCCACTCATCTTGCACGGCAAATGAACTGCACGACGCAGAAAAAAAAGAGCAAGAGAAGCGCAACAAAAAAAAAAAAGAAAAGAACATTGCCAACGGACAAAAAGCCAAAAGCGGACGCACACTCAAAACCACAACCTGCAGTTGCCCTGCGTTTTCTGTCCCAATTCCCTTTTCCTCTACCACATTCCACTCCTACCACATACAGGCCTCTGGCTGCCTAAGAGCTCAGCGAAAAAGTCACAGACATGCAGCCAGTTTTCTTTTCTCCCTCCGCACACTTTCATTATTGTTCCTTTTTGCTCCTGTTGTTTTCCAAGTTACGCCGTGACACAAAATGGAAAAAGTGATTGAAAATGACCTCAAGTCAGAAGCGTTTTCAGTAGCCAACGACTGTCACCAAGTTGTGAGTTTTTAATGGAGTTTTTTGCAAGCACGAAGTGCGTTGAATTTCATAAGTACATAAAAGAGTTCACTGACCAAGTTTAAGAAGCTTATAAGCCAGCTAGGATTGTGTTCACTTCAGACAATCACTTTGGAAACACCAGTGTTGAAATTCTCAATTTCATCAGGAGTTTCTTGGAAGTTAAATAATGCAATTTTGTCGGTCCTTAAGTTTGCAAAAGGTTAACATTTTTCTATTTTGAATGATTCAAAGAATACAAATTAAGATTTCTTTTAGTAACTTTGATGTAATGGAATTACATCATTACATCAAAGTTACTAAAAGAAATCTTAATTTGTATTCTTTAAAATTTGTTTGAAATTTTGGTTTGTAACCTTCAACTTAAAAACTTGTGAAATCTAGTACAACATGTTCATTTTGTTAGCTTCCAAACACATTCGAGATACTGAAATCCTTTGGCAATGGAACCCAATTTACGTCTGTATCATCAACATAAACAAATCTCTGTCTTTAATCCATTTGAAAAGCATTTTACTAAACTAATCAGTCGCTTAGCTGCCGTGCATAGCAATTACCCGTGCCCGACTGGGCTTTGCCACAGCTGCCTCCTGCTCACCTGCTGCTAGTCCCCAAAAATGGTAGACAAAGTGGAAGGCCGAGCTTAGTGCAAACTACTAAATCTAACCGACATCAAACGTAAATCAAAAACCTGGTCGCCAGCGGGGCAAGGGAAGGAGGGAAAGGCAGGGGGCAGACGACATGGGTTTTTTGTATAAATTAAAATGAACCATTTGATATGGGAAGGCCACGACGGGGTTGCCCAAGATGACAACAAGTCGAGGTAAAAGTTGGTTCTCTTTTTTTTTTTGTTTTAAGCCAAATTACTTGAGCATGTAGTAGGGCGGGGGAGGAGGCGCTAGACAAAGGATAAACGAGCTCAGAAGGTGCACGTATGTGCCCGTCACTTGTGAAACAAGTGTGTATGTGTGGGTGTGCGTGTGTGTGGGCAGTGTGTGTGTCAGCTTACCGTGCTGTTGACTCGGCAGTTCCGACTGCGAATGTGGCTGAATGACTCAATGACTGACTGACTGACTGACTGAGTGAGTGACTGCCTGTAGATGTAGTCGAATGGGTTAAGTTTCATTGCGGTTATATGTGAGCTACATTCAAGCACACAAACTCACCCACCCGCACGCACACACACACACACATCATGTACACACTGCAATTACTAAACGTGTCCTTCTCTCCCTCTGTCTCTCTAGGTGAACGCTTCGTACCGGAAACCTTTGAATCGGGCTATAAAATAACAATGCGCCTGACCATCTACGACGTTGACATTTCAGACTTTGGAGCCTATCGATGTGTGGCCAAGAACTCGCTGGGCGACACAGATGGTGCGATCAAATTGTATCGTAAGTATGCAAGACAATGCCTACAACATTCTCGAATGTTTGAACATTCATAACAATATCCATTTCCATAATCGTAAATGTCAGATAGAAACCGAACTAACGTAACTGTGACTGTCACCGTAACTGTAACTGTAACTGCAATTGTAACAGTGCGTAACAATGGCCATAATTCAGTCGGGCCATGGCAATTAGTGCGACAACTATTCATTCCGACTGTAGCTTTTAATTAATTTAGGCCAATGTGCATAATAAATACCAAGACAACTTTTGTACCAACTGTTAACCCGTGTTCAAGGGGGTTAATGCTTCCCAACTACCTTCCCCCTCACCGCACTTTATTGACAGTGATTGATTTACGAGCTGACGTAGTTTGGACCACGTGGTATGTATTTAGGTCTTGACTCAACTTGGATTGTAAATATAATAATGACAGTATAAGTAATGCCAATTTAATAGAAGTAATAACAAGGTTGATTATTATTTCGGGTTTCATTTGTTCTGCGCACATTTTGTCGTAGTTCTTAGGGTAGGCTTTGAATCTATGAGAATATAATTAAGATTTTAGATTACAATAGATTGAAATGTATAAATATAAAAAGGTAGCATTGCAGATACATTTATTTAAAAACAAGAAAACGACAGTCGAGTGTACTCGACTGTGATATACTCGTTACCCACGTGACCAAAACAACGCCTTAAATATGTGTATAACTTTTTTGTTTAGCGTATTTTGTGTTGCATACTTTGCAAGGGGTTGAAAATTAGTACCTCTTGCATATTATATCTTAAATAACTGCCATGTTAATTATCTGATTGAAATCAAACTGACAGAAATCATTTGGGCAATGATTGTTATAGTGTTTACTGAAACTGAACTGTCCTGCTGTTTTTATCGATTAAGGGGGGAAGGAGGCGTGGTCAAGTCTTAAAACCAACTAAGTCTCCGTGCAATCATAACACATATTCATAACAAATTTGATAGCACTAGCTGCAATAGTCTCTGAGATCTAGATATAGACAGACTGACATGGCTATATCGACTCGGCTGTTGATACTGATGAATATCTTAATTTTAATTCACTTGATTAATTTCTACCACAGATATACCACAAACAACGACAATAACAACAATGGCACCCACTGTATCGATCAACACGGTGCCTGTGGTCGTGGTCAAGTATAATAAAGGTCTGTAGAATTTTCTATCTGTTTCTACAGTCGTAAAACTATATTATAACTTTCTTTCAACAGAGCAACGTAACAGCAGCAACAGCAATTCGAATAGCAATAATCCCTTCAACAGCAACAACAATCAGCAAAACAACAACAAATCACAACGCAATAGAGGCAAGACAATTGATCAGCCACCTTCATCACTGAACACAGTCTACATGGGGGCCACATCGAGCTTATGGAACTCACAGGATCATCACTCGCAGTCGACATCACGTGGCAGAGATCACCATCAGCAGCAACAGCAGCAGCAGCAGCATTTGCAGCCATCGTATCATGGTGAGTAAATCAGCCAACTCCTTTTCAAGCAAAGAAACCCCAAGGGGGCAAAGTGAACTCTGGACATCTCTGAGCTACTTCACACACTCATTGACTCACACGCACACAGATAAAGAGACAGCGTCGCAGTTCGAAGGACATTTCAAGTTATTTTGTACCCTTCGGGCAGTATTTTTATTGGCTCTCATGACACAGCAGACTATAAATATTTGGCCATTTATTTTATGTTTATGACAAATCATAACGACTTTAGCACGGCTTAAGGGCTTTGGCCCTGCCGTCGACACTTGTTAGATACAGATACTTTGGCTCAGCTCATGAACAATATTTTGCCAAAGCATATGGCATTCTCACTCCTTCTGTCTGTCTGTCTGACTGCCAATGAAAATATGACTTCGTAGCATGCAACTGTCTCTGCCTTGGGGCCAAAATCTCTAGCAGTCTCTGGGGGGCCAAGACGTGTTCTGCCCATGCCGCGGACTCTGCCCAAGTGCCTGGTGTAATGTGCTGCTAATGTGGCTCATCATAAGATACAATCAACATAAATAATAACGAGCGCAAATCTCGATATTTGTCTTGAATGTCCCTGAGGTCTCGATGCAGCTAAGAGAATCTTCCAAGTCTGAAAATTACCATTGCCAACTGGGTAAAGTTCTCATACCATTGATTCTATGTCAATTAAAAACATCTTTGTACAAATATTATAGAACATTTTGAATAACATATATTATATATAAGTATAAAGTCCGATACAATTTCTGTTTCCCTGGCATATCCCAAGACTAGAACGTGGCAGATCTTTCAGTTCGATTATATAACAGTCAAAGTGTCGTCACGTTTGGTTAGTTCGCAGCGCGCCTGCCAATCTATAAACATAAAATTTTATACTCACAGCTCCCCACATGCCGTCCCCCCCTTTCACTCCTCCGCTGCCCTTTGCTTGCCCTCCAGTTAGCTTACAATCGCTGACAATATCCATATCCTGCTGGTGTGGAGGAACTTTTCCCAGAGAGCCCGGGAGGGGACGGGGGGGGAGCGGAGGTAGGTGGCAACGCATAAAACTTTAGAGGCGCCTTGTTGTAGTGGAGAAATTCTGCATACGCGTTTGACTGAAATAAAATGCAGTCGATGGAGCAGGAGAAGCGAATGCAGCGACAAAATCAAATCGAACAAATTGAATATGGAAAGGATGAGTCGAAGGGAGACAGAGACACAGAGCGAAAGATAGAGAGGGAGAGCGGGAGCGGGAGCAGGAGGAAGGCAGGAAACAGCAGCGCACTATAAAAATTGCAGACAAATTGCACACAAGGCGTCAAGGCGAAGGGCGGGCTAACCCGCATACCCCACTGCAACTCAACTAGGGGTAAGGACTTTCCAAACCCGTCTGTCCCTTTTCCTGTCCCTGCCCCTCCCCTACAGGGACTGCAACCCGCTCATCTTGCAAACGCCTTCAGCTACAACAATTTTTGGCAAACGACAGCAAAAATGTTGCGGGGTCTTGGCCAGCAACATGACAGCGCGTGGGGGGTGCACCATAGAGCAAGTGGAGGAAGGCGGGCGAGGGGGCAACTAAGAGATTGAGGGTCTGCTACCCCTGGTAATGGCGGAATGGTGCTGCAATGACGACAACTTTCAAGCCTGGCATGCAACGTCGTAAGCGCTGCGTTTACAGTTAGATTTATTACCTGCTAGATGTTGCACATATCGTGCCATGGCTAGGGAGAGAAAGAGAGAGAGATAGCAAGAGAGAGAGAGAGAGAGAGAGAGAGCGAGCTAGTGTACGAATGGCAATGGGCGTGCGCTTATCGCCATCGAGTTTTGCATATGTCGCGACTGTTTTTCGGTTCCCTCAAACTTTAAAGGCGGAACAAGTGAGCAGCGGACTGCGAACTTACAGCAGCCACTGTTATCTGGCACAATTGAGAGAATGAGCGAATGGCAGTAGATGATTTAGGATGGCGCAAGATAATTTCAATTAATGGAAAATGAACTTTGCAGATCTGTAGACTTTAAAGAGTTAAAGGAATGAATTTCAATATTTAAATACTTATCATATTATTATTGAACTATAGGAACTATTATACATCTGCTGAGCTTAGAAGAAATACCCTTAATTTATGTGTTTATTTTGACCATAGGGTGCACCCTTACAATATTTTTAGAATTTTTCAAATTATTTTTTTAGAATTGTGATATTTTGATTTTAATTGATAAACCTAGTCATAAGTAGTATAAAAAGTCCTCCCAAAAGTGTTTCCGATGCAAATTGTGGACAAAATATCGAAGAAATACCCTTAATTTAGGTGTTTATTTTGACCATAGGGTCCCCTTAAAGCGTTGTGGATTCTAAATTTTTACCTAGAATGATTAACCTTATCTCTTTAATATCGAGAGATATTATTATATCCTCTTTGTATTACACATCTCGCCGGACATACTGTAAGTTTGTTTTCTGGCGGTTAAGTTCACAATTCGCATAGCTGAATATTCTAAGTTTGATTACGTGGGCTCTTATGCTACAATGTGAGAATTCTCAAATAGCTCTCAGTTTTGAGTTATAGCAGCCTAGAAGGGACTGTAATAGATACAGGCATAGTTTACATTCTAGTCTTTTTCTGTTATCTTTGTCTACTTAGTTCTTAGGAATTATTTGATTATTACAACTTGACTTATTAAAACTCACTTATCAATGTTTGCATAACATAAAACAGTATTAATTTAAACAACACACAAGCCTCACTATTATATAAAGTATTTGTTTTTAAAGAACTTTAAAAATTTATTTATTATTAAAGATCATAAGACTAAAGTAAATATATTAATTCTACAGTAGTTTGTACTTTGTTTCCATATTTTATATATATTTGGCAAGACACAATTTAATATGACTTACTAATTGGATTTCAAAATTTAATTGACATTTAGAGTAAACATTTTATAATTATATTTATTTCAATGCTTTACTGCTTTAAAATGCATTGCAAAGTAAGTTTTAAATTCGAATGTAAATATTTGTTTACTTTGGCTCAAAACTTAATTGATTTAAAATTGAAAGTTGCAAGTTGATTCGATTGGGCTTCAATCATGGCTCAATTTAACTGGCAATTGCCAGTTAAGAGTCAGCAATTTAAAAAAATGTCCCTTCACTCAGCGCCGTCTGTTTCGCTTTGCAGCGAATGCTCCAAATGCTGCAATTGCATTTGCTGCGCACTTAAACTGTCATTAAAATGTTGCAATCAACCACAAAAGCTGCTGTTGCTGCTGCTGGTGCCGCTGCTGTTGCAGTTGGTGCTGCTGCAGTGGCCGTTGCACCATTTCAGCTTTCATTTTTAATTTGCTCGGCCAACGGGCAACAATATGACACAAATTACAAGGAAATGCAATAAAAAGGAATGCAACACCCGCCGGATATGCGCAAGGACCACATTCAACTACCCACTCCCCCTCCCCCTGCCACAGTCCCTTTGCACAGCTCTCGCTCTGCCATTTTTCCATTCGCCTTGGCAGCTGCAACTCGAGCCCGCACTACAAATGCGACTTCATGATGATTACTCGCATTCAGCGGGCCGCAATAATTTGCTTATAATTTGCTGCCTTCTCTCTCTTCCCCCCTCTCTCTCTCTCTCTCTGGGCCAGACAATGCAGAGTGAGAAATGATAAAGTAAATGAAATGCAACAGACAGCAGACCGCGTGCAAAGTGTGCAGCAATTGGAGAAGGCATCGCGTGCCTTCGGCTCTTTTTTTATAGTTTTCAAACCAGCAAGTGTGAAACTGTTTCTGCCACATGGCGTTAAATGCATTGCCACAAGAACGATAAAAAAAATAGAGAGAAAGAAGTGCGAAACAATAAAAGAGAGCAATGTAACGCATTCGCCGCGTGCGCCGCTCAAGTGAGTCTCAAGTGGCGACTGCTGCAAGGGCTGCGCTTCAGTGCGCTTTTTAAGTGCAACAGGCGCAACAACTGAGGTGTGAGCGAGAGTGTGTATGTGTATGTGCGTGAAGAGGGGCATGTTCCGCCAACGGGTGTCAGTTAAAGTGCGCTAATGGAGCGCATCAAAGGGCGGCCGAGAGCAGTCGCTGTAGGCGTGACCCTGAAAACAGTTTGCAACGCAATTAAACGAAATGAAGAAGGTGCAAGTGACAAAGTGGCGACGCCTTAAAGCGCACACTTAAGTTCTTGTAATGAAAATTGATTCTCCTCTACCTGCCCTCTCTCTCTCTCTCTCTCTCTCTCTCTCTTACTCTCTCTCTCTTTCTCTGCCTTCCTCTCTCTGTAGTAAAATGTTCCCTGCTTATCACACATACATATATCATATTCAATTGCCCGACGAAATCAATAAGCATCCCTTGGAGATCGTTCACGTGCCCTCCTGCTCTGTCATTTTATTTTCTATTAGCCCAGCCCAGCCTCCGTTTTGGCCCAATTGCACCCGTGGGTAATGCACAGAATTATGCAGAAATTACTTAAAGTTTAGTTTCAAGTAGTTTGCCAGCCTATAAAAACGTTGGTAGCTAAAGCGATTGAGCTTCCTCTTCCCCCTTTACCCGTGCCAGAGGCGTTTTTGTTCGTTTTTCTTTTGCTTTATGGTTAAGCGCTTTAAAGACACCGCTGGGAGTTGCACACATACACACACGCATAAACACATGCTCAAGCGTCAATAAAAATCAGCCAGACAGTCACCCACACTCGCACAGTTTCCACACACACAGGGATAGAGAGAGAAAGAAGTCGAGTCCTGCACGGACATCTAGACGAGGCGACAGCAAAGGACAAACACACACACAGCCACACACCCACAGACACACATACACACACATTAAAGACGGCAACGAAACTCGTCCATGGTGTTTGTGCTTTTCACACATGGAAATGTTTGCAGACGCCAGCAAAACAACCAGGCAAAGGGGTTGCCAGCGTAGGTGGGTCATAAGTGGAGAGTGAAAAAAGAGAAAGAGAGAGGGGGCAAGGAGGTAGCAAAAGCTGCTTATAGAAAAATAAAAGCCAAAAGACATACAAATAAATTTTCGGCCCGGTGCAAAGCAATTTGCGCATTTCCGTTATAAAAATAAAAGGGTTCCTCGTTAAAAACAAAACGAATCGAATCGAATCGAACTGTACTCTCTGGTTAGAAAAAAGCAGTGAAAAAGCGAGAGAGACTGGAAAAAAACAAACGTTGAAATAAAACGAAACAAACAAAAAGAACACTCGATGCGATATTTCACTGTTATGACAAACTTGGCTCGCTGCAATGAACTCCCACTGTCGCAAAGGGCAAAACGGTTTGCCCAGCATATGGGACCAATTTATTAGAAATTCAAAAAAGGTGCTTCAAATGGCACGTAAAATCATTTGCAAAGAATTTGATAGAGGCATTAGATGAATGGAATATGAATAGACAAGTAATTGACTCAATTCAAATTAATGAAGATGATTTTTTAAAAGCACTATTAAAATCTAAACGAACAATAAATAAGCTATGGCAATTCGTAATTAATATGTTGTCTGTTTTGTTTATTAAATTGTAAATTGTAAATTATTTACTTTGTGGAGATAATACTTTTTCACAAATTTTTTTCAAATAATTCACTTGGCTTTCTCAAACGATAGTGAAGCTGTCTCGTTCAGCATTATTCAACACTCTTCTATCGATAGGGATATCGATAGGGTTATCGTTAACTAAATCAACTTACGATAGTGTATCGACTAAGCCAACTTAACTATTAATTATTTTTTGTTATTTGTGTAAATTGATTATCTAACTGCTTCAAATGATTTTAAATATATTTTATAAATTTTTACAAATCTTCAGGTAACAATTTTCAAGTTATAATTATTTAAGAACAACATTTTTTATATCATATTATTATTATATTATACTATATTTTTATTTATCTAAAGAAACAATTGAATGAACGTTTTATCTCATTTTTTATTTAAATTATTTCTATACCTTTTAGAATATTAAATTACATTATCAAATTTAATCTCAGAGATAGTTGTGGATATAAACTGGAGAATGCTGCAAGTAAAATTGGCTTTACAGCTTACTTTTAAGTATCCTCAGCTCAGTTCCATTTCTTGCCAACTTGCACAAGTTTTTTCAACTTCAGCCGACAAGCTGTAGAGCTGAAGCCAATGCAGCGCAGATCGGAGCAGAGCAGCAGCCACACGACTTCAAACAATGCTCCTAATGACCGAGTGCTGCCTACAGCCAGTTCAAATAAAAAGTAATGGGCAGAGGGAAGGCATGTGGGGGCTCGCTTGTGCTGGGCTTCCGACACCAATGACAGGCAGATCCCGCTACATTTGTAACTGCAACACACAAACAAATGTCCAATGAAACAGATTGCCGGGAAAACAAACAAACCAACAAGCAAGAAACATTGTAAAAAAACCCGAAAAGAGGAAAAAAAAGAGTACGAGAACTGCACGATAAATTGATGACAAAAACAACAAACACGCACGCACACACCCTCACATACAGCCAGCCTCCCTCGAGCCGAGCCTCCCCGAGAATATTCGCATTTTTTGTCTCCCCACTTGTAGTTGTTTTATTCCTTTTGGGTTTCTTTTGTTGTTGTTGTTATTGTTGTTGTTGTTGTTATTTTCCAGTGTTGTCCAGTGCAGTGTGTCTGGCGCAAGGGTTTAACGCACTTAAGCAATAAAAATTCGAAACAATTTTCGATGCTGCCAAGTGAAATTGAAACAGAGCAAATACTTTCGATTTTTGGGCAGAAACGGAAGACGACAAACAGGAAAAATGGAAAAACTCTGCTCGTACAAGTGAGAATGTTATAAATAGTAAGTGGAGCAGTCAAACTTGCGTCCCGTTATGTGTATGTGAGTGTGTGTAGAGGGGAGCAGAAGAAAGAGACCTCAGTTGACAAACAGTTTGGTTTGTGTGTCCTGTATGCGGAATACGGAATACCAAATGCTACTGAATGCTAGTATATTCCGTATACTGTATATTGCATGTGGTATATGGTATTTCTCTCTTTTTTGTGTCCTGCTACAAATGACTGGCCATAAACGCATCCTGTCTATTGTTTATGCTCGTTGGCCCATCGTGCGCAGTGGCATAATTGAAAAGGGACACTTGATTGGCGGCAATATGGCGGCCAGAGTTATGAAAGGGCACATCATAAAACCGATGCACGTAAAATAAAGGGCAATGGCTTTTGATTAAGTTGCTTCGACCAAATGTAATCATACTTCATATCAATAAAACGAATCACTTCAATTGTTTCACATTGTTTACCCTTTGTCTCTTATGTCCCTTTCTAGGTCCCGATCACAGCGCCACCTATCGTGGGGATGGCAAGAACACGCCGATGAAGCACGATGCCAAATCCCTGACCGATGATATGGATCGCATGCAGGATTTGAAGAGTGGAAGCCAGCGACTGAACAGATCCCTCGACTCATTATTGGCCTCAGTTCTCTGCGCTGTCTACCTGGGGGCGTGGCATACCTAATTGCAGAACAACAACAACAAACTGTTAGGGTAATCTGTACAAACAGCAAGGCAGCAGCGACTGCTTGAGCAAGCGCAAGATAGTTCTTAAAAACTAAGCGAGAAAACTAGTCTAAGTAAGCGATTATTTCCCACATCGATCTGGCCACAGCGAGAAAGTTAGTTTGCCACAATTTGAATTTGGAATCCGAACTCGAATTCGAATTGATATATGTGTAAAAAGTTGTTGTTGCTTAGGATTCACTTAGCGCGTAAGTCGAAAAGGGTTTTTGTCTCGGATTCTGTCCTGAAAGATACAACGGAAATACAAAGTATTAGCATGTAAAACATAAGCAAAGCAAGAGGCAAATAGCACCAGAATAAACGTACCATCGTTGAGCTATAGCTGAAACTAAATCTAAATCTAATTCTAATTTTAATCTAGCTCTTAGTTCAGTGGGCAAAACAAAACGAAACGAACCGTCAGTAAAACGTTGCAAATCCTCTTTCTGTTCCCATTCAGTTTTGCTTCGTTTCTTTTTTGTCTGCACCGCAAAATGTTTATAAAAAAACATATAGTATATATATACATATATATAAAGATATAAATATATGAATACTTATTGTAATTTTAATTTAACAGAATTGAAATAAAAATGCCGTCTAAAAAAATGTTGAATTCGAAGTTTGGAATATTCCTTAAGGGAAACTGTTTATGTGGAGAGTTTTATGAACTATAAAAATATTCAAAATGTTTTATTTTATTTACAATTATTATGAAAATTTTGCCTTAATTGAAATATAAATTTAAATTGTTGTTCAACTAATAAAAAGCTATTTTCTTCATTTATATTTTAACTTTTACTTTTGCACCTAAACTGATTTAAAGAAAACGCTTTGACAACTCTGCAAACACCTCTAGCAACATTTAATTCAATTAAAGTAAGTATTCGGCATGACTAAGGCTATCTCTGTGCCACGCCTCTGCGCCCAAGTCCCGCATCTGTTTGTTCATTTTCCCCTTTAGATATTTTCCGCCAGCGAATGAAAATTTACTGAACCACAAAATGTGTGCCCAACCAGAGGCGAGGGCCATAACCTGCCGCTTACTGCCTGCCTCCCCCCCCCTCTCAATCGTGCTCTCTGCCCCCTGCTGCCACTGCACCCTGCAGCTTGCTGCATTCTGGAGTTTGTTTACTTTTTCCATCAAATTTTAACGCCATCGACCCACATGGCAGGACTTTCCATTAAAAAGTAGCAAAACGAAGAACGTGAGTTGCGTTTGCGACTTTATAATTTAATTTAAAAAGCGCAGTGCAACAAAAAGAAGATGACTAACAGGAAGCCAAAGGCAACAAGAGAAATGCAGAAAGAGAGCAAAATGGAGAGAGAGAAAAAAACTATAATTATTAAAATAAATTAAATGTCTGCTGTGGCCCTCATAAACTCACGAGCTGCCAATTATAAGCACGTCCAGCGTAGCCACATTTTTTTTTTGCAACAACCTCTTTGAAAGTAACCACTGTCAAAATAGGCGGGACAACAAGGTGTGAAGTGTGCTGAACTCAAGGATACCACGTAGTAGCGAAATGAGAAAATAAAAAAATTACATTGCTAAGACTCTCAAACTTTTACATTTATTATTATTCGGTCTTTGGCTTTTGACAACTTGATGTGTTGGTAGAATTATTCGGCTAGATGCTGAGGCTATTATATGAAATCAAACCGAATTTAGCTAATAATACTCAAAAGCACTGCATAAACAATTGCTGTAGGTTCAGCAGAAAATGAGCTTGCCAAGTTAACCTAATTGACAAAACTAATATACCCCATATGCTGGGGCAACGTTGCAGCTCATGAAAATTGCTACCACGGCAATTTGGTTGCATTTTCACACGCGCTGCCCGGCAAATGGCAAAAAATTGGCACGTGTAGGGGAGGGGCAGCTATGCCAACAGCCATGGGGCCTACCGCACCGTGCCTCTTACACCGCTTGCTCCGCTGCTTTTTCTGCTTGCGCCATCTATCCACCTCTCCTTAAACTGTAGTCCGCACAAAGGGCAAGTTAATAAAGCCAACAGTGCATGTGCCGCATGTCCAGAATGGAATATAAAGTCCTCCCCGCCCCACAGCCAGACGATGCGGCAGACTGCCCACACACAGAGACATATATTCAAACTGACACACACACACACCTACGCACACAGTCGAGTAAGCCTGCAGTCGCAGACAGTTCCCAAAGGCAAAAGCGCTGAGTAGAAATCACACGAAGGCGCTTTCGATCTCAGCGCCAAAAAGTAGGCCACACTTTTTGTCAGCTCGCTCTGCTTCATTTTGCGGTTCAGCTTTTGTGCCAACTCGCACATTAATACACAATTTATTGGGGCGTCAGCTTATTCGCCCCACCCCCAAGGCGTACATAGATATGCACATATACGACTACACAATCATCCACACTCGATACCTTTGCTGCAAATTGTTTATATTTAATTTTGTAATTGGTAACGTCAATTTGCATTGTAATCAAATATGGGCGCGGCAATGTTATCCATGATTATGTGTGCGTATTTCGTTCTGCAGCTGACATTGATCAATTTAATGAGCTGCAAGTGCAATTATTATTATAATTAATAATGCAACAGGCGTGTTAATTTGTCAAGTGATATGCCAGTGTATTAAAATATCAGTTTACAAATATTTTACAACATTTACACCTGGCTAAGCTTAGTGATGATAAATCAGTCCATGCTAACAATGTCCCACAATGATAGCTTCTTGTTTAGAGACTAGGTTGAATGAAACGTTTTTACCACGGCCAACAGCAGTGTGGTGGGTTTACAGGGTCTTACAAAGCTCATGGAAATGCGCAACCCTGACCTTCAATTGCATAAGCTTTTCAGTCAGAACTACAACCATCAAAAGCTGTACTGAGAAAGCTTTCTCCTGATGCAAAAGCTTGAAAGTTTCCTACAGATAACAGTAAATAAAAATGTTAAAGTTTTTGTTTGAATCTGCATTTGTTTTCCCGTTATTTCTAACGGGTGTTGTGGAATTTTTTAATAAACTTGATCTGCGTGTAATAATAACAAATGTAAACATCAAATTTTAGTAGCCTTAGCTATTGTATTCTAGATTTATGTTATCATACAGACGGACGGACAGACAGCCTAGACAAATAGACGAACATGGTTATATCGACTCGGCTGTTGATGCTGATTAAGAATGTATATAGTTTTTGAGTACTGCCATGCCTACCTAAATTTTCGGTTTACACAAATTCTTATACCCTTCTACCCTTATGGTTAGTGGGTGTAATAATTATTCCTTTAATTTAAATATATCTTCAATAAATAGTTCAGAATTTAAAAGTATAAATGTGATATAAATAAAATTTAAAAACATTTAATACACTAAAATATCATCCAGTACTAAGTGGTGCAGAATATGCAAAATACATCTCAAACATGTCAAACATATGGAACAAAAGAATATCATGCATGTTTTTCAAATCCCACTATTGTCTAATTAATTGTCACCTTCAGCTATGCACCCACAACCTAATAAATGATCGACTTTCCAAAAAGACTCTTCAAGATAAACAACTTTAATGGTGTTCATACAAATTATGCCACTCATCAGTAAACATTTCTTAGTCCAATCGCAAGCTTAAAGTCCAAAACTAATCAACAATTCGTCAGAGTGATTCATTTTTTGCTGTTACTGTCTGTCGGTTATCTTCCGTTATATGAGATTAGCTGAGATAGACCAATGGTGTCTCTTTAATCTTATCAGAAACGAATACATGTTAAGAAAACGATTTAACACAGATAGACAAATTATAACTTTTTCACCTATGGAAACTGTTGAACATTGACCTAATCCATGCAACTGTGTAGGCTGAGGAATTGACCTTACCCAATGTGCTATCTACTATGACTTCGTAGCTCAATAAGCAATATTATAAATATGAAGTTTATAAACATCGGCAATCTGTGAGGAATTCTTGCTTCGTCATTGTGAGAGCTAAAGAATCGCTTATCATTTGCTCAAGCAGAAGATTTCCAAGACGGTGCAGCGTCTTCTTATCGGAATCTGACACTATCAGCGTGTAGACCAGATGTATAAAAGAGACACTTGCTACAGACTCAGAAGACTCTCGACATGCAGCTGCTGTGGGTTATTTGGGATACGTTCTACAACGTGAGATTCATTGGGATCTTGTTTGCCTTCTTACTGGGCTACTTGCGGCTCAGCTATCAATTCTGGGAACAACATGGAGTGCATCAGCTGCGTCCTAATTTTCTCTACGGTCACTTCTTTAAACTGAAGTCGATGCACATGAGCGAGCTGCTGCAGGAGACCTACGACGCCTTCAAGGGAAAGTGCCGCTTGGCAGGCACATACATATTCACAAAACCCATAATTGTAGTGCTGGATCTGGACTTGGCAAAGACTATACTCATCAAGGACTTCAATAAGTTTGTGGATCGATCGGATACCCCACTGAATAGCAAGCACAATCCCCTTGACGGGCATCTCTTCAATTTACACGGCGAGGAGTGGCGCGCATTGAGAACAAAACTATCGCCAACATTCACCAGTGGCAAGATCAAATACATGTTTAACACTGTCGACCAGGTGGCCAAGCAACTGAAGCAGACTACAGCACAGGAGGTGGGAAAAGATGGCGCTATTCTTGAGGTGCACGACCTAATGGGACGCTATACTGTCGATGTCATTGGAAGCTGTGCCTTTGGCATCGAGTGCTATAGTCTCAAGGATCCCCAGGCGGAGTTCCGCACCGTGGCCCGTCAACTTTTCGATAATTCCGATCGCAATGTGCGTTGGATACTCTTCAAGTTCACGTATTCTAATCTGCTCACCAAGTTGCCCTTAAAATTAGGAAGTTTTGGATCCAAACACATCGATTTCTTTGTTAACATTGTGCGAAAGACTGTGGAGCTGCGAGAGCGGGAGCACATTAAGAGAAATGACTTTATGGATCTGTTGCTGAAGCTACGAAATTCGGAGCACGGCGAGGGATTGTCTTTGGAACAACTGGCAGCTCAGGTGTTTGTCTTCTTTGTCGCCGGTTTTGAGACTAGCTCCAGCAATATGAGCTACGCGCTCTTCGAACTGGCCAAGAACAAACGCGTGCAGGACAAGCTAAGAGATGAAATTCGTACTGTGCTGAATCTACATGGAAAACTTAACTATGAAACAATGATGGAGATGACCTATTTGGATCAAGTGATGACGGGTGAGTAAGTGAGGCAACTGAAGAAGTGTCTGCTTCAAGCCAAGCACCTAGTTATGTCCTCATATACAGACAGATTAGATAAGATGATTGGGCAGATAAGATGTGTAGATAAGATGATCAAGAGATGTACTAGCTCAAAATATTTAATTTTCAGACTTTTAAAGTCATTCCATGCCCCATTAAAATACTGGAAACCTTCAGGATCCACATCTAGTTAAACTTATTCTTCCCTTTCAGAAACCCTTCGCAAGTATCCCGCCTTGGGCAGCCTGCAGCGTGTTGCCGCCGAGGACTACGAAATACATGATAAGGATTCTCTGGAGGATACAGTATTGCTGAAGCGCGGCACCAAGGTATACATTCCTGTACGTGCAATTCACTACGATCCACAGATTTATCCAGATCCACACGAATTTCGCCCCGAACGCTTTGATGCCGCCGCCTGCCTACAGCGACATTCCACAGCATTTTTGGGTTTCGGCGATGGACCACGCAACTGTATCGGATTGCGCTTCGGCCGAATGCAGGTGAAGGTAGGCCTCATCACACTGCTTAACCACTTCCGGTTCAGTCTGCCCGCCGATGGGCCCAGCAATTTAACCATTGGCGACAAGAACTTTCTGATGTTACCCAGCAAAGGTGTTCGACTGCATGTGGAGCCACTGTAAGTCAAAAGACCTCAATGAAAAGGAGATATAACTCTCAATAAAGAACAGATCTTATGCAAAAAGTTGATGTTTATTTCCCTTGCGAAGGAGTTCTATAATATCATTTGATTTGGATAGTTTTATAATTTTTTTTCAGAATTTTCCACTCATAACGAAGCAAAATTAAAAGAAATACTCTGTGCACTTTGAGTACATTTCAGAAGAAGTGATTGGGTTCTATTGAGTGTAGAAAATTGCAGATAATCTTATAAATACACGTATACAAATCATATAGAGGGTATATATGACATGACAGACGGACAGTTAAAGAACGACAGACAAAGGCAGAATGAATGCCATAGAGATCAGGCAGAGATACAGACAGATAGGCAGACAGACAAATGGCGGACAGAAGGAGAGATAGATGGACAAATAGGCAGAAATACGGAGAGACATGGCTCGACTCGCCTAATGATCGTAGGCAAGAATATATGTATAGTACTCGTATATACTTTCTGGGGTCCACCAGTTTTCCTTCCGTTTACTACATTTGAACAAATTAAGTATACCCTTTTTCAACAAATTTCGAAGAGTATAAGAAGGCAGAAAATTCTTGCGTAAATTCTATATTTCTAAGTATGTTAGATATGCATGAAAATAAGCACACCCGCTTAACTCTCAGTTAGTGAGTTTTATGGAGGTACGGAAAGGGAGGAGACTGTGTAGATTTGGTTTACGAGTCGTAGTCGCGACAAATGTAAATAAGCAGGACAGAATTCCATGAAAATGCAGCGTAAACAATAACTGCGTAAAGCGAAGTTTGATCGTCGCAAATGGAAGCTGAAACTTGATGTCGAGTATCAGCAGAAAGTCAGTCAAATTGACGCGTTTGGCGGTCGATTGAAAGGCAAACCGAAAATTTATAGACGCAGCAGCTGCTTTGCCTCTGGCTCAGACTCTGCTCAGCCTGTCGCGCTGCCATTCCCCGCTTCACTGCTCAGTCAACGTCAGTCCAGACGGGCAAACCGACACCGACACCTCGGGCACTAAATCACACACAACTGACACACACGCACATGCAGGAGAGTGGGAGAGAGAGAGAGAGTAAGTGAGAGAGAGGGCGTGAGGGGGGCACTTGATTATGGCCATGTGAACTGACCAAAAACCGAGAGCCGAACCGCACTTGATGCACTGCTCTACCTTTAGCTTCAGTTGAGCTGCTTGTGGTTGTGTGTGTGCCGCATTCACACACACACACACATACATACATTAATCCAAACATTTACAATATTTTGCTAATTAGCAGAATATGTGTGAATAATGAATGCACTTGATGTGACACATTGAGAGGCACAAGAGCGAGAGCAAGACAAGGCGAGAGAGGAAGGGAGGCAGACAACGTGAGCGAGATGAAGAGCGCCTCCTCTTGTAGGTGTCATATTAAATTTATGACTGCTTTCGGCCCACAACGTTGTGCAAGCCCGACAGGATGCAAGGCAGCTTCCCATCTGCTAAATTTAGCGATTAGTTAAGGCGGCATCAGGCGGGGAGATCAGGATTGCGTTTGCGGCTGGGGATTGGGGAATATGCCGGGCTTCGACAGGCCACGAAACGTTGATAGAGAGACAACGGAGCTAACATCACAGTTTCACATTAGTTGGCCAGACCGATGAAATTATGTGCCGGGCATTAATCAAGGACTGGCGAAGACAGCGTGTTGTCCGCGATGACAGGGAATATATCAGGAAACGCAGCTGATTAAGTGGGAGGATAATGAGATAAATGTAAACAAAAATCTCGCAGCTCTAATGTTAAAATAATCGCAGTTAGTACAATACGTTGTCTACAGATTCTCCCTTTTATCTGATCAGTTTCTTTCTTTCTTTTTTCTTCTAACGAGTCTTGCAAATTGATACAAATTCATTTAAAATATATCTTAATTATATCAGATCTGTAATATTCCGATAATTAATTATTAAGTGCAGAAATGCAAGAAAACTGACGTCTTGTGGTCTTATATACTTTAAATATAAGATATATACAACTTATATATTTGAATTCCGAAAAAAAGAGTCACATTCAATTTCTTACTCACCCTTTGATTATTATAGTATATTCACTAGTTCCATTAAGTAAGATATCGAGTAGATGTATTTCATCTATAACCATTATGCACATATGTATTTTATAATTTCCAAAATATTTTAGAGATCTACATTTTAAGGGAATTCACTCATATAACACTTTTTCCCCTTAAGTATCTTTTGCTCACTTGCGAACACTGCAGCTAACACACAAACACGTATATACTTTCATGTATAATCTCATAAGTACTTTCAGCAAATACAATAATAGATGATAGAAAATATGCAATTCAATGCTTATGCAAGTGCATATGCTGAGGAACCCGTAAAGTAACAGAGAAATAACAATACAAAGGGTCGTAAATATTTCCATTATCTACGAGATCGAATTGTCAAAATTTTAGAAATAACGTATGCAGAATTTGCGCGATAAGAACTTTTCAATGTGACGCGACGATGTGAACTGATCAAGTATTGCTCGCTTTGATCGACTTTGCTTACTCTACAAAAATTCGACTCAAGGCTTGAGCAAATCTCAAGTGGATCTGAGAATACTTGAGCTGCAGCGCAAAGAGCATAAATAATATACATATACACGTATAAAAGCTGACTCTGTTTTACTTGGCGAAGTGTTAAAGAGAGTAAGAGAGAAAGAAAGAAATAGATGGAAAAATATAAAGAGGCAGATACCTAGAGCAAAATTCATAAGCAATTAAGAGTAGAGGTACCTTCTTTTAATTTCTCAAAATGATACGGAAAGGATATATTACTATCTGTAAATATTGAAGATAACTTATTGTTAACATTATGTCAATAATAATGAATTCATTTATATATTGTATAAAAGAAACAACTTCGACATATTGTTAAATAACTTATCTATCTCTATCTAATCTCTAATAGCGCACCCTGTATAATTTTTATTTGAACCAATTTATATTTAAATTACTTCGTTCCACTATGACATTTCAATTCCGACTGGTTTATCTTCCTTGCTTAGTTGTCTTCATACCCTGCAATTATTCAGTTTTATGCACTTTTAATTGCCAATTTCCGTCGCTCATCAAGGTTGCGCCTATAACTCACCTATAACTTTGTCTATTAAACGTGCTAGAACGCGAATTTAGCTATAATTTATAGCAGCTCAACTAGCTATAGAGATATTAGCTGGCATAGTGTAGCCGACGCTGCGTAGTGCTCAGACTGGAGCTTCGGGTTGGAACTTTGCATGTTCGTTCACAATTACAAGGTGGTTGGCAGTTGTTAGATAGAGGGAGGTTGGAGGTAGGAGGTGCTGCAGCTGTCGTCGTCGCATCCAACTCACAAAACGCGGAAGCGAGTGAAAAGCAATTATCAGGTGTCAAAATTTATATTAGTCTACCCCGAAAACGGGAGCAAAACAAAAAACGAAGCAAAACACAAAAAGTTGCCAAGGAAGCGAAAGAAACTTGAAAACAAGTAGAAGGCAAAGTTGGTAGATGGAGGGGGGGAGTGGGAGGGAAGGGAAGTATCCTGTAGTGGAGTCCTGCGAACAAAACCGAAAAAACCTCAACCCTTTGTCGAGGACTTTCAGGGCAAAAATGATTTGTGGCGCAAGTGCATTGGCACGCAATGCAAAGTTGAAGGAGCAGCAGGACACAGCACATACACACACAGCAACAGCGCCACCTGGCGAGAGCGGAGGACGTCGGACGCGGATATCCTTTTCAACGTTTTCGCTTCATAACAATAATTTTTACGCTGCAGGCGTGTGTTTTTTTTCTCTTCTCTCCCTTTTTTTCATTGCTCCCTGCGCTTTTTGTTTTCTATTATTTATTGGCCGTGTGCGTGTGTTGTGTGAAAATGATAGGCTAAACTGGTGGGGAAGGGGGTGAAGGAGGCGAAGGAAGAGGTGGAGCCGGGGGTGATTAGCCGCCCGCTGGATATTGAGAAGCTCGAGGAACTAAAACTGATATATGTGCGCAATTAAGTTGGCAAATGAGGCACAGCAGGAGGGGCTGAGAGGGACAGGGGGGAACAGTAGACGGTGCCTGACACAATCTTGCACGGTTATTGAAAAGTGCCTACCCGGTGTGTCTATGTGTGTGTGCGAGTGTGTTACTATGGCCCACGTAACAAAGTTTGTTTTCCTTTGTGGCTTGCATGAAATTAATTAAATGTGCGAGCAGCAGCAAAAACTACGCGATGATTTCATTGACGCATTATTGAAAAATTGCTCGGGATGCGCAGCGTAAAATAAACATTGATAAAAGTAAATAGCGCAATTAATACGATTATAAAGTTTCGCAACAAACAGTAGTTTTTTACAATTATCAATCATTAAAATTACTTTCCCAATAACTCTTTAATAATAAATGTGAAAAATTACAAATGGTAAATAGCATTGAATTTTGAATTTTAATAAATTATTAATGAACAGATGAGAAGTTTAAAATGCATGTTATTGCTTCAATTAAATCAAATCAGTTTTTAATTTCATCAATTTAATTGTGGAACCACGGTTGCGCTGCCTTAAATATGTGTTTATATAAGTTATAAATAAATTATTAAGTGTAATTTGAACAATTATTTTGAAAAATGTACTTTAATAATAATAATAATTTCATATATTTCACTTTTATATTTTTAGATACAGTAGAATATAGCTTACTTTAATTTAAAGGAATAATTTCTTTTAAAAATATTGCATGATGATATAAAGGAAAAGAATTAGAAGTGATCCAATTTTAAAACTGTGTTTTAAATATTGTGATAAAAATTAAAAATTATATTTATAATTTCATGACTTATATGTACTTATGTAGTTTGGTGTTACAGGTCACTTGAAATAGAAGAGAAAAATGGGTTTTAGAAATAATATTGTATTAAGCATATCATTAATGATATTTTAAAACTGCTTCATATAATTTTAAAAAACATGTATCAAATATAAAACATTTCGAAATATAATTATTTTAGAGCATTTGAAAATAAAATAATAATAAATAAAATAATAAAATAATAATGAAATAATTTTAAACTTTTATTGACACAAATAATAAATGATATATTGATATTTATGCTCAAATTTTTATCAGTAATTTGTAAACTCCTACAGCTCATCACTATCCCCAACTGCTGCCCGAAGTACTCGTACCTGCAAGAAATGATATTATTTATGATTTTCTATTCAATTAACGTCTTACTTGAGTTGTGTCGGATTTACGTTTGCCAATCTGCATAAAACAATTAGAATTATTTATCACGTATGCAACTTATATTGCCAGCTGTGCCACCAGCCAATGCCATGACCAATGACAATCAATTTGTGCTTAACACGCACTCGCCACATACACTGTAGTAAAACTCACACACACACACGCAAGCACCCAAAGCATGTGAGAGAAATAAAATTCATTCATAAGTTCACAAATACCACGCACCCAGTGAAGAATGCTGAGTAAATTTCCCACTAGTGGCGCTTTCAATTCAACTCTCGTTGAACGCCCCTTTCAACCGTGGTGAGTTTCGGCAGCCACCCCCCATTGGGCAGCACGCTAACACACACATACACGCGCGCACGCACACACACACACATAAACGTTACAAATAAACCAAAAGTTAGAAAAAAAATGTGAAGCTCGTTCGGCGGCGAACAGCAACAAAAAGCCAAATAAAATGTTGCCAGCAACAACAAAAATCACAGTTGTCTGATTCGTTCGCGCGACGCAACTGCCACCGGTAGCAGCAGCCCCATGCCCACCCCATCTCGTACTGCCCCCTCACCACTCCTCCACTGACTAACCGACAACCACGAAGCTCTGCCAACGACAACGACGATTTGCTGATCCCATTCACATCGTCTTCGTGGTCTCGTCGGCTCGGCTGCCTGATGCCTGCTACGTTGCTTCGTGCTGTACTCGGGTCGCCAGTCCGTTTCAGTCTGACGACAACGTTCGCGGCGCGCGGTTGTGTTGTGCTCCGTAGGCTGAAAAAATCGCGTGTAATCGTGTGTTCTCTTTGTTCGCCAACAGGTTGATAACAAGCAAATCATTCGAATTTATCATTAAACTTTTGTTCAACTCAAACATCTCTCTCTCTCTCTCTGTCTCTCTTGTGCAATGGAAACTGTAAAGTAAAGGCAAATTAGCAAGTTGCCTGGCTGCAGTCGACTAATTGCAGGCGATTTACTCGCGTGTTTAGTCGCGCGCGCGATAAGTGAAGAAGAGCGCGCGCGCGTTTTTAGCCGCGCTCGTTTGAATGTTTTGCTACCCACTGCGTGTTTATTGTAATTATATTTAAAAAGTAAAAGAAAGAACAAAAAATAAACCACATACAGGAAAATTACAAAAAAAGAAAAGACGTTAAGCCAGCGCCAGGTTA
The DNA here is from genome assembly GCA_018903715.1 of Zaprionus davidi. Taxonomy (NCBI): domain Eukaryota; kingdom Metazoa; phylum Arthropoda; class Insecta; order Diptera; family Drosophilidae; genus Zaprionus; species Zaprionus davidi. The sequence goes on from JAEIGL010000006.1 coordinate 9,301,623, forward strand.
TTTATACCAGTAGTGAACACACCCCCTACCCCGACACACACACAAGCACACACACCCCAAATGACGGAGACGGTCAGCGAGCGCGGTCAGAACGCGGTCGCGTTTTGTTGTGTTGGGCGCGTGTTTTTGATGTATGCGGCACATACGATTACGAGTGCGACTGTCGAGTCTGAAATTTGCCTATAAATGTGTCTGGGCTCTGCTGTTTATGGCGATATTACTAGTCAACACACACACAAAGACACGGTACAGTTTTAGGCGTGTGCACAATTGCAATTGCATATTTCATGGCTGCAATTTAAAGTTCATTGATATCCATAAACCGCACTCACTAACGAAGCCGGCAAATGGAATATGCCAAATGGCAAATGGCAAACAAGCAGACACACTCACACACACGCACACACAATCCCCACGCGTACATATGTAAATCTGTTGGCACATTATTATTATTTGTTGCAAATATGTTGCATACTTGTCAGGGGCCTCGAGCGGAGTTTGATAGATTTTTGCTGCCATTGCGGCAACATTTAGCCAACCTATCGCCTCTACTCCCTTCTTCTCTCTGTCGCTCTACCTTCGTCTCTATCGACCTGCACATTGGGGAGCAAATGTTTCGGCCTTTTTCCATTTTCATGTCATTTGCATTTTACATAAAACTTTGTCTGCATTTGTTGATATTGTTGCTGTTGCAGTTGTTGTTGTCAAGTTGATTGCAATTTCATTTGGAACCTTTGCATTCCCTTTTTTTTGTTGGGTTTTTGCCAGGTGAATCCGATTGAAATATGGAGCAACGGAAATGCGTTTGAAAATAATAGACTCCGTCAGCCTTTTGATGCATAAAGTGCATTATTCTATTAGCAAATGCATCTGTAATCCTCAGCAGAAACCAACCAATAAAGAAATGTGAGTGCAAAGTGAAATAGACTTGTTTTAAATTGAAAAATAACAAATTTGCAAGTTAATTAGCTTGATAAGATCTGTCTATATATGTTTCCTATCCTATTTTGTATACTTGAAACAGAATAAAGATAATGAATTCTTGAATAACATATTCCATAAAAATATTTAAATTAGCTATTCAAAGTGTACACATATTTATTTGATTTCAAGTTTCATTCGGAATTGCAGAAGCAACTCCCTAAAATTGAACTTTACCCAATAGAAATTTTAAGATTATTTAATAATTACTTTTGCAACATTTCTCTGTATGATCTGACAAAGGGTTAATATACAATGTACATATATTATTATATACGAAATATTTCTCTGACGATTCGATAAGTTCAAACGAAAAGAAATCTATACTGAATTCTGATATTTTTGCATCTTTCAAATTAAATTGCTGACTGTGGCAAAGTGTTCTACCGTTTCTTTCCACATAAACTGGTTAAGGCTTCTGTCTCCAACATATCCTTCAAAAAAACAAGTAAGAATCTTTATTCAGCTCTTGTTACACTTGCAAGTACAAACAATCCAGGAATTGCCTTACTCCTTCTACAGTACTTACAACTGGCTACATAAGGACACTCTCGCATAAGCACCCACTGATTTACACACTCATTCACATACACACACCCGCATTTATACACACACCCGCAGCTGAACACAGTCACATATCAATGGCAAATAGGTAAAGCTCAATTTCAACCTGGACACCGGGTTCAAGTCGTAGGTGAAGCGTAGCAAAAATCAGAATAATTCGCTCTGCTTCCCCCCGCCTGCTCTGTTCCTTCTGACATAATAACCAGGATTCCTTTCATTCTTCCCTTCTCTTCACCATTCTTTTCTTGCCGTCTAACATTAGCTGCTCCTTGCCCCGAACTTTGACATGATGAGGAAAAGTGCAGGCGAAGCTTTCTACTCGCAAATCGCTTGGCTTATTATGCCCTGCCAGTTGCCATATTTGTTGTTGCTGTTGTTGTTGCTATTGTTGTTGCCGTTGTTAATAACAAGCGATAATAATCAACTTCCGTGCTGAAGGCGCTTAGGCGAGCGGGCAATAAGGGAACGAGAACGGGAATAAGCGGCAAAAATAAAGTAAAACTAAGCAAAACTTTGCATACTTGAAGGCGCCGCCAAGCACTGAAAATTATTTTGCCATACATTTTGATATATGCTAATTTTATGCAGTACACCACCTGCAACTCACACCATCTTCAGGTCTGCCCCCTCTTGGTTGGAAAATAATACTGAAAAATGTCGAAGTTGCATCACGATAACAGCGAAAAATATCACGTGCTAATTAATGTTTGTGTTGAAAATTGAAAACGTATGGGTGCAAAGAGTAAAGAGCGTGATGAGAGAAAGAGAGAGAGTTTGTTGTTTTGTTTATTTACGCAGCATCTGCAGCGGTTTTTATGCTGCATAGCCCCAAGCGCAGAGGGGACACAGACATATCGCTGTGACCTTGCGCCTCTTGTTTTTTCTACTCTTCTCTTCACTCCTTCTTTATTGTATAGTCTCTTTCATTTTGCCCACGATTTGCACATAATTTAACAGCTGATTACACAAATTGTGCGGCATATTTTTGGGCAATGTGCCGTGGCTGAAGAGTTCGCATGTCCGAAACCATCAACATAATGCACGATGTGATAAACAGAGTTGCCCAAGTAGCGCTTATTGTGAGCCATAAATTGAAGTTGAGCGGTGGAGGGAAGTAGAAAAGAAGAAGAAACAATAAGAGAGCGCGTGCCAAGCCCGAAAAAGTGTGCTGTGATTTTTGCTAGAGCCAAAAGACAAACAAGTTTTTGTTTGTAAAGAACTTGTTCAACTCGACTGATACGGCTGCCGATCAGATCGTTATCAAATTGTGGGAGGGACAGAAATTGAGAGACAATACATTGTGGAAAAAATATTATAATATTTATATTAACGTCATGAAACAAAGTTGAGTTCTGCTCCAATAAAAGAAACCAATAGAAAGAAAAACAATTTTGATAATTATAAAGTTAGTGATCGGTTCAATGTGATCTTATTAATCATGTAGGATTATTTTCTCTTGGATCGTTTTCAAACTAAATTTCTTATCTCTAATAACAACAATTTTATCTTAAAATAATTCTCAATATTAAGAATATTTACATAGTTTCATTTCCACAGAGATATATAAGTTTAGTATTCACTTGATCATAATGAATATTTAGTACAGTTAATTACAAAGTTGAGTCTACTGCCAAGGACATTTTCCTCTTGTTTTGAACAGCGTAAAAACTTTCGATGGGAATTAAATTCGACTTTCTGGCGGCCGCAACTGACAGAAACAATTTGAAAATGACATTTCATTAAAATGCCTCGTTTTGTACTTTGCTTCGTGTGTTCTCTTTGTTTTTATTGATTTTATACGTAGTTCAGTGCAATTGAAGGCAACGCTGCCGCCAGTTTGTGTGTCCTTTGTACGGAATGCACCTCCTTGCCCCGAGGTCGTGGCAGCCGCTCTGAGAAGCGACTTCAGACAGTCGACAGCATAAGGTACATGAAAAATGTCCCGTAAATAGGCATAGCAATATTATTAATAATTTAGAGCATGGTAGACAGACACACTCAAGGGAACGTACAGACTTTGCCTTAGAAGTGTAGCCTATTCGCCGAAGGCATATATAAATCTTATTTGCGGACCGAGGGCGAAGTCGAAGCCGTAGTAAGTGCAGCAAGTGTCACCTTCGATACTGTTTGCAAAGCTAATTGGTGTCGCTTCCAGCGTATACTATGTGAGTGTGTTTAAAGTATAATATGGTGCTTATTCAAAGAGCGTTTAAATGAAACCAATCATTTAATTAACCACATTATAAAACATTGAAATCGCTTTAAAGTCTATATGAACTCCAACAGTTTATCAATATTCGATTTTACTATTTCACTCTTGCAGTGTTATTGCTATAGTCTTTCAAAGTCTTTACAAATAATTATATTAAAACGAATTATTAAACGAAAATTATTGTGAAGTAAGTTCAATTATATTTATATAAAGAATACATTTTATACGCTACCTGGGTATTCATTATATTGTTTTTAATTCTTTTAATATAATTTTTCAATTATAATCATGTATCAACACCTTACAGCAATCCAATTCAGTTTATAAAATGAAGTTTCAAAACCCAAAATTAATTGCAATTTCCATTTTAGAATCAACATTATCTCACAAATAGTTTCAGGCATAATAAAATGAGCTACTAGTAGAACCCAAGCCCAACCCAACCCTCAGCTCAAACCTAAGCTCGAACCCAACCCGAAACCCAACCCAATTACAGCTGCATTGCGTCAGAGCTATCAGCTCACATGTCACATGCACTCAGCCTAATGGGGGGCAATAGAAATAGAAATGGCGAGTGCAACTGTAAAGGGCAACTATGCCAGCATATCGTACATAGAACATACATACAAATAAAGGAGACTCGCATAGTACTCCGACTTCTGCACGATTTTATGCTTTATTTACGAGACAGACTGGCAGCCCACACACGATGCGGCACAAAACGAAACATTTCATTTCCGTTCCATAAACAGTTTTGGGCCCGGGGCAACGTTTAAATGCCACTGCGAGGGCACTAATAAAGAGAGAGTGACAGGGAGAGGGTAGAGTGAGAGAGAGAGAGGGGAGCAAGTCCAACAGGCAGACAGACACTACCCCCAAGGCAACATGCAACACCTTTGCCAGATAGTTGCAGGTCGTAGTTAATTTCAACCAGCTGCTCGCCTATACAATTTACACAGCCCAAACACGCAAAACTCCTTTGCAAAAATTGCAGGAAAATGCCCCGAGAGGGGGAAAGGGGTTTAGAAGAGGAAGAGCCATCCATGCAGGATCAGACCCTGCAGGCTAACCGGGCCCAATGGACGCTTTAAACTTGAAACTTTTTTATCCAACGTATTTTCGACGTCATGATTATTGTTTGCCCTGCCCGGCCTGCAATTGTTTTGTAGTTTCGATTCTCTTCTCGAGTACTTTTGTTGAACTTTTCGCTATTTACACGCACAAACAGCAAAAACAACAACAGCAATGGCAGCCAGAACTGGCAGTCGGCAGAAGTTTATGCCAATAGCGGCGCGCTAATGACTGCCAATTACCAGAAGCAGGAACAATCAACAAACAGGAATGCCAGATGAACCCGTGGGGCGAACCAGAAGCATTGGGTTCGTTGGGCACTGAGCTATACGCTATACTGTACTGTCCATTACTTTCCACATACTGAACTAAAGTTCAAGTTTGCTGCAGAACAGTTTGTAAATAAATTTCAATAAAACGATTTCCGCCGAGGTATAGGCTTGAAATTGGTTTATAAAGGATATACGAGGATTTTAAAATAGTTTCGAAATGTTATTCTTGATTTTCTTAGACAAAAATCCTGACTAAAGATAAAAAGGAATAATAATACAATGTAAATACTTTAAAATAGTAAAGGAATTATGTGATTTATTATTTCTGATTAAAAGTTCTTTCGTAGTAAGTCAAGCACATTCAAATTTTTAACTTCTTTTTGCAGCTACCAAGGCAAAAATATGTGAACTGCATTCTAGAACAATACTTGCATAAAATTCAACAGTAACCCCAGTAAAAATTGTTTTCAAATCGCACAAAATGCGCGTTAAAACATTCATTAAAAGACTCGGCCCTGCGAACGCCTGCGCGTATGCAACAAATCTTTTTGTAATTCTCACATTCCTGTGCCAGAAATGCAATACGCAGCGGATCGATGTGCCTGCCGAAGTTATAGGTGAGTCAAACGTTACAATAGTTATATGTATTATTTAATTACTTTATAACATACATTTAACAACAAATAAAAGTCAAAAAATAATTATTATTTCCTTTTTTTCCGGGTAAAAATTTTGATTATTCCAAAAGTTATTAATACATTAAATAAAAGCAACATAAATAATTTCGAGTAAATCAATCAAATGCATGTACATCATATTAAATATGTTATTATTAATATTCAAAATTATATTATATATTATAAATGTATATTAATTTTCAAAATTATAAAATGTATAAAAAAACGCTTTTATCATATAAAGACTACACAAACTTATGTAATTAACTGCAATATTTATATATTAATATATCAATGAAGTACAAAAACTTCAATCCCACGTTACACAATGATAACTTCATTATTATTGCAGATTGGTTTCGAAATGATAATAAACTATTCGCATATAAATAAGTTGTGTGCATAATTTCCTGTTAAAACACACAAAGACAAAAATAATAACCCAATAAAAAAGGCAGCAGTAAAAACCAATTGATAATTATAATAAAATAAGCTCTACGTGGCGATTCTTTCTTTTTCCCATTATATACCAATTAACTTTGATTCAAAACAATTATTAATGAAACGATTGCTCTATAAATACATTCTCATTCACTTTCTATTCCAGTTGATCCCAAATTTAGCTATCCAATCGCAAATGTGACAGCGCCAGTGGGACGTGATGCCTTCCTCACTTGTGTGGTGCAGGATCTGGGACCGTATAAGGTAAGACTCAGCGGAAAAACAAATCTGTTAATAACGGCACATCGAATTGGGGGAGATGATTCTCCCCCCTCTTCAGCTCACTCCCTTAGCTCAATTACACACTCAATGGGCAGCCACAAAAACCCAACCGGTCGCATTAATATTCATTAGCATTTTAGCCCGTACCAGACGGCGCATTCGTAATCTCAAAGAGCGAATCTCGACACCCGAAACAAAACAACAACAACAATAACAAGAACGACAGACATTGAATGGGAATGAAAGTGAAAATAAAAACACAAATAGGAATATGCCGAGCTGCGGAATAACAAAAGCAGAAATCACATAAAAAGTAATTGAAATATGAATCACAAACGGAATCAGAATGGGAAGGGGAATGGGAACGGGACTGGGAATGGGAAAGGGAAAGGGAATGTGTTAAGCGAAGAGCCGCCAAGTAGCGAGTGCTGAGGGTTGTAAGGTGCGCCAGGGCAGGAAAGCGCGGTCTCCATGCTTCATCATCGTTTCTGTCTGTCTGGTAACAGGGGAAGGGAAGAACAAGGTAGCAACAAAGCCAAAGGTAAAGCTAAAGCACCATTGAAGCGCAAAGCTTTCTTCTGTCATCAGCCCCCAGTTGAATAGGTCGTAGAACTCCCTTCTCACTCGCACCCTCTACCTTGCACAATTAAACGATGTTCTGTTCAAAGATAATTGAGCAGGCACTTGGGTGTAATTACTTACTTAACGCTGACACTGGTACCAAAAGTTAAATTCAATTTTGGGGCCTAATAATTTATAAGCCCCCCTTCTGAGAACAATAATAGATTAGATTTATATAGTATTTATAAATTGAAATTACTTAAATAGCCTGACGTGTTAACATGTCAGCTCAGCGCCCATCTGGGCTCCTTTCCTTAGTTCCCTCTTTCACCTCTTTCACCTGGAAGTCTGGCACATTTACACATGCAAAGTGGCGCAAAGGGTTACGGAATTTCACCCAGAGGAACTGTTATACGAGCACTCGATATAGTTCTCCTGGCGCGACTTGCACACTGCGTGCTTTATCGCATAATAATTTACCAGTTTAATTGTACAATTACCGTTGTGTGAGTGTGTGTGTGTGAGTTTGTGTGCGTGACAGAACTGAGAGCTACTTTGGACATAAGTGAAAATTTTTGAAATAATTTTCGGAATAGATTTTTGGATAATTGTCGTGCAGGGTGCATGCTCGATACATATATTTCAAAGCAAGCTGCATGAGCATGTGAGTGTAGTACAGCAGATGGGGTAGCACGATTGGGGTACTTGGTCTGGAGTGCATGACTAAAAAAAAAAATAAAACAATATTAATGAATATTAGGAGCTTTAAAGTATTTCTTCAAATTCTCGCTTTATTTCATTTGTTCGAAAGTCTTGTACACTCATTTCTTATGATATTATAATGAAATATTCTTGCTTATTTCTGATATAATCACCATAAAATTATAATTAACAGCTTACAATATGAAATACTTTAAAAAATGTTGTAGTACATGAATAATATTCCTATAATTTTTTTAATCCAATAAAGACATTTTTAATTAAAAGAATAAATTACTTCAATCAATCAGTACTTTCGAATATATTATCATGTTCCAGACATTAAAAAAACTCGGAAACAATGAAAACTATCACTAATTAATTGCTTAACTTGATATTGATAATTATTTATTTTATGTAATTCATAGCAGTAATTAAACTTATTTAAGCGTAATGCTCCAAATTGATTTCATTTAATTTCAATGCTCAATTATTCTAGCTCAAATTGCATAACAACGAGGAAGAAAGGCAAACTTCGGCTTACTGAAAGTTGTATACCCTTGCAAGTGTTTCCTACCTCCGATTTTTTCAATACTAGTTATATATAATGAATCAGAATTGTGTATATTCAATATTGCTGTATGTTATAATTATGTTATTATTATTTACGGCATGCCTCCGAGTTTCTTAAAAATAGTTCTAGAGAGTTTAGTTTCCGTTGCAAAAGACAGTCAGACGGACAGACATTGATGATGATTTAGAATATATATACATAATGGGGTCGGAGATGTCTCGTAAGGTGCGTTTCAAACTGCTGGCCTGAATAAATTTACCCACTGCAAGGGTATAAACATTGATAAGTTTATTTTATATTGTTAATCACAAATATTGAGATATCACAAACAAAGTGTTGTTCAGTTTTATTTGACAGAAATAGAATATGCATTGAGTGTGTTTTATCTATTTATTATTTATAACACAAATAATTGCTCATTTTCCACTAAGTCGAGTTTAAAAAAATCTCTGGGGGTTGTTTTATTATTGAACTGTAGTTTTTTAGGGTTTCAATTGTCGAGCAGCTGTTCGATTTCATATGAGTCAACTGAGCAGAGTTTTCTCCCACATTCCCATACTCATATTAAATGGCATACACACAAGAAGTGAACCGTTCATTAAACACCCCTCGTAACGCCCAGAATTGCTGTCACTTTTCCCACACAGGTTGCGTGGTTGCGCGTCGATACACAGACGATTCTCACAATACAGAACCATGTGATAACCAAGAACCAGAGGATCGGCATTGCCAACTCAGAGCACAAGACCTGGACAATGCGCATCAGGGATATTAAGGAATCGGACAAGGGCTGGTAAGTACCAACGGAATACGAACCAGCTTGCATTACCATCGTGTAATTCTCCCATTTTCCCATTTCCCAGGTACATGTGCCAAATAAATACGGATCCAATGAAAAGCCAAATGGGCTACCTGGATGTTGTGGGTAAGTGCAGAACAGAAGACAAGGCTTGAGCTACGAATTGCCACGCAAAAAAAGGAAAACTTTTTCCTTTTCCATTTCGTTTGTCAAACAATCATACGCCCCGTTTCCAGAGCAAGCCATTGTTCGATCCAGCGTTCGGTTTCCGTTTTCACAAATAAGCGTATAAATAAAAATTAAAAGGAAAACAAGTGAAGAACCAAATGAAAAATTTGCGTCAAGAGTGCTTGACCAAAGGGTACCCTATTAAATAATGTTTAATCGATTGGGATGGAAAATATTTACACAGAAAATTGTTATAAAATTATATTCAAATATAAATTCATTATTCTATATTTATTTGAATAAACTACTCCATGAATAGGGTATTTATAAAATAACTCTTTAGGTAAAGCAGACTTTCAAAGTCATCTGAATTTAAAATTTGTTTATCTCCTAGCGCATTCTTAAATAAATATTTACATTGGTACAAAAATCTTCTTGTAACTGCAACAATTACAGGGTATGACATAAATAAACCCGCCACGGTGCCAACAAAACGTTTCCGCATCGCGGCAGCCAGAGAACGGAATTGAGTTCGCTTCGTGGTTTATGAAATTTCGCGTGGCTAATGCACACGACGCACTGCTGAAACGTAGAATGGTCAGTCCACCTTTCTCTGCTTCCTCCGCACTCTTGCCAACCATGCCCCGAACACCGCTTGTGTACCCCCATTGTGACTGCTTAAACATGTTTAACCGTTCGCTGAACCGCAGAAATTGTTGATTTTGAATTAAAACGACAAACGGTGCAGGCGGTGGCGACACTCGTACACTCGACAGACGTAAGAAATGCGTCCGGCCTACGAGGTGCGCTGTGCACGGACTCGTTGTCCATTTGTGGTCGCTTCCTCGCTGACCCTCGCTCACTCGACACACTCGGCGAGTTGCCTAAATACCTTTCGCTGGCAAATCTAAATCAACGCGCTAAATATTTTAGCGAACGTGCAGTCGGACCCGGCTCCGGCTCGGACTTGGTGGTAAACACGAAAAAGTATAATCAACTTGCCGTATTTGCAGTGGATAATCAGCGCACCACAGCAACAGCAATGAGTACGGCAAAAATTGTCAAGAGCTGGCGTAGGAAATGTAGAAGGGGTGGTAGAGGAGAAGCAGGGCAGGACAGTGGGTCCACGGGGCAACAACGTGTGCAGATGATGATTTTCGTGACCAAGTGCAGTTAAACAGTCGACGACAAACGGCAGTGGCCGCACTGTTGGCAGCTCTGCCCGAATGTTCGAATGCCATTTTCACAACACGCGTACACACACACCGTACACACAGAGAGATCTATCTATCAAAAATGTGTGCGATACACGCATTGCCACACAAAGACATTTTGCATCGAGCCTGATGAGATTTTCATGCAGCGCACAAAATTTTATTTAATCAGCGCAAAATGTCGAAATTGTCGAACAATCAACGGACAAGACAATTGTGCAATAAGCGATTGGTTGTTCGATATGGCTGAGCTATTTTTAAATAATTGATTTGATTTAAGGTTGCGAGTTTATCATTGTTTCACTCCTGATTGTTCTTGAATACGCACGCACAATGTTCTGTAAAATATTGACATGAAACAATTCTAAGCATTATTTATTTAATATTATAATTATAGATAATATTAATATAAATATTATATATATTATTAATTTAATATTATAATTATAGATAATATGATTATATTTATCGTCTTTACTTTTTTTATTTTGTATTCTATTATCATTTCATTATTCATTATATATATTATTTTTATTATTATTATTATATATACTATCGTTATTATTATTAGTATATATATTATCGTTATTATAATATATATTATAATTATTATTATTAATATTATTTTTATTATTATTATTATTATTATTAATATTTTTATTTTTATTATTATTATTATTATTATTATTATTATTATTATTATTTTTTTTTTTTTTTTCATTATCATTTTTACAAAAGAAGAACCTTTTGTTTATTCAAATCATATATTTTCAAAAGATATTTATACACGTTTTCCGCATTTACAACACATTCCAAGAATTTCAAACTGAATAAATCAGTTCAACTCGCCTGTTCTTGCACTATTCAATTAGAGCTTATCTGCCCATTTGTCGTCTACAATTGTCTACACATTTTCTACTCTTTAACTCCTGTTCCGTCGCACCGGCGACTCATCCGCATCCCTTGGCAACCAGGGGCCAGTCCGCTGTCCTAACCTTGGTCACTTAATGACCGTTCAGTGGTCAGCGCAGTCCGGCACACACAGCTGGCTATAGCAGAGCTCTGCGTGCCTTCCCTCCTCACCAGTACCTCCCCCCCATAGTACCTTTCTCCTGGCTGGTATAACAAGCTGTTTGTCAACACCAGCACATTTTTTGGTCATTTACCGACCACATAATTGCGGCGTATTATATGCACACACACAACAGGCGCCTATTTACCCCCCGAAACACACCCTTCCCCTTTCTACTATATTGTTTACTTCCCCTGATGTTTCAACGGCATTATTACATTCTCCACTGGCCGGTGGGTTCAGCGTCGTCGCCGTGGTCGTAATATATAATTTGTACGTTGTTTTTTCTGGCTTTTCGCTATATATGAAAAGTTTGTCCAGTGAACAAAGGCGCAGACAAGGACTCATTTGCCTCGTAAGGGGACAGGGACAGAAGCAGGGGCGTATCTACTGGGACGCACGTTTATTAATGTGAATATGAATACGAGAATGAATATGAAAGCGAATCAGTTTGCCAGCTGAGTGAAAAATGAATGCAAATTATTAAAATATAACAAATTTATTAAATTCATTTAAAATGCGTGACAATGCACGAGATATGGGCTCTCGCTCTCTCATTCTCCGTCTCTCATTCTCTCTACCTCACTCAACTCTTGTTCTTTGTCTCTTTTCATGGTTTTTAAAAAAAATATTTGCTATAAACATTATCTGCCTGCGATGACGACATCGACGACAAACGTCTGGCTGCCTGGTTGGCGTCCTCGATTGCTGCTGTTGCTGTTGCTGCTGCAGTACCGCCGGATATCCTAGATTATCCTACAAGCACGGACATGGTCGTACGGGAGGGCAGTAACGTGACGCTCAAATGCGCTGCAACCGGTTCACCAGAGCCGACAATTACATGGCGACGTGAAAGCGGAGTCCCCATCGAGTTGGCCAGCGGCGAGGAAGGTAAGTCAGCATTGCCAATGGCTTTTTCGATTCAGTTTGGGCTCCCAGTATCACCCATGGTCAAATGCATGCATGACTCTCTATGTATGTACGAGTGTGTGTGTGTGGGTCTATATGTGAGTGTGTGCTGAGTGGTAAGTACTTTTTGCTGTTGTTGCCGCCTGCTGCTGCATGAGGTTTGCCAGCCAACATTTTGGAGTACTTTTACACAAAAAGGCAGCGCCAGAGCGACGAAGGGACGGATAGACGGCAGACAAGTGCACCACCAGCAGCTTGCACCACCACCTGGTGGCGGCGGCGCTACTACTGATGGTACGTGGCCATCGACGTCCAAGTACCTGTATTCCTACCAGCACAATTTCGCCAGTGTCGATGTGTTGCAATGCTCTGCCACCGTCTCTGCCTGCGTCGCTGCCTCTGGCCCGCCCTGCGTGCCCGTGTCGGGCTGTGTTTGCTGCTGCTGGCGGCGACTCCGTACAGTTGATGGCTGCACTGACAGAATTAGCGGGTGGTTAGTCGGCTTTGCCCAGCAGCTGCTTTTCTAATTGGCCTTGAAGGGTCTTCGCGTCAAAGGGGTTAACAAACTGAAACCTTGTTGGCGCTTTGATTTGGGACAACTCGCTGGCAAACTTCTAGCTTGACGTTGCGCAGGAAAATTTATAGTTTGGCTTTATACTCATAAAACAGTAATGAATGTATGAATGAATGTTTGAATACATACTCACAAATACACTCTATGCATTAAAATTTCATGATATTTAATTAATTATTTATTTTATTATTTATTATAACATTCATATATTTATGAATACACTCATCAGAGTCCTCAGGAATAGACTCATTGCACTTATGTACAAGTACAAGTAATTTTGAATACATTAATTTATTCATGAATACACTCATTATTGTACTCATAAATAAAAAAATAAAAATTATAACTTCTACAATAATTTTTAAAATTATTCATACATTCATAAATTCACTCATGAATTCTTTCAATGATTATGACATGTACAATGAATTGTGAATGCATTAATAGTTTAGTGAACATAGTCATAGAAACTATGATTTGCACAATAAATTGTAAATACATTCACTTATTCATGAATACACTCATGAATATACTTATACAGACTATTACTTTTGTAATTTAATAATCGTGTGTGTCTCTTTAAGCCCACGCATGAGTTTAAATAAATGAATGGATTAATTAAGAAATTCATCAAATTATAAAAGAACAGATGAACAAAGTACATATAAAGACTTTCGCATAGTATTCCCGCCATACCACCCATGAATACACTCATTATAAGCCAATGAATTTGCAGCGACCATGCAACTGATTAACTCATTTAAATTTCCGCCTCATTATGGCGCAGCCTTCACTGGTTCTCCCACCCCATTTCTGTCAGTGTAGTTCGTTGCATGAGTTATGCCACATAAACAAGTCGAGCCCCATCAAAGTCCACACGAAAGGCCAAAATCAAAGGTTGCCTGGTTGGATGGTGGCGGAAAAAAATGCAAACTCGTGAACACGAAAAAAGGCAAGCAAAAACCAAAAAAATAAAAGTAAAGAGCCGGTCAAAAAAAGAAAAGGAGGAAAAAAGAAATCAGCATAAATAGAACAAAAGTTGGCAGAATGACCTTTTCAATGTGGCTTAAATGTCTGCCACCCCGTGCACCGTGCGCCGTGGACAGTGTGCCCTGTGCTGGCCTGTCCGGCAGCCGTTGAGGTGCTCACGATGTGTGTTGGTGCTCTCATTGGGTATAAGCAACAGGAGTGGAGTTTCATCACATTGTCGTCGTGTTTGTAACAAACATAATTATAAAACAATTTACTGATTTATAAAAAGGAAATGTTGAATTTATAACTCATAAAAAATTTTACGGGGTTGAGTTTAAATAACAATAACAAAATATATTTTGTTTAACCAAGGATTATTTTATTTGTACACTTTTATTCGAATTTGTATTCCTCATCTGCAGCAATAATATATTTTCATTACTATAGTGAAACAATTTGAGAATAAGTTATATTTTTTATTTAAATATCTTTAAATTATCTTCATAAACAGAAAATGCTTAAAGGGTATTTAAGTTTCGAACTGTTTGAAATTAGTACAATTTCTTATTTTAAAATTGCCAGCACTGTTTTGTTGGGGCGAAAGTTTTCTTTTTTTTATTTGAAATTTGATTATTCGGTTTGGTTGCTGAAATGAAATCCTGGCGCCAGAGCGAAGTTTTTATGCTATTTTAGCGTGGAGTCGCGCCACGCTGTTCATTTCGGCCAAATTACACGTTTTTCGTGGCTATTACGTTTAATGGGCGCACAAAGAGTGTGGCTAATAAGCAATGCGGCCAGAGTCGCATTAAAGCCCCGAGGCCTCCGACCTGCATGGGGCAAATCAATAAGCGAAAAATCAGCTTATAATACGAGTGTAAATCCGCCGACGCCGCCGCTTTGACCCTTCTTTCCCTCTACTCTCTCTCTCTCATACGTAACAATATCAAGCGCAAACTAGCCAGCACTTCCGCTTCCGGTTCACCCAAACAAACACACACACGCACACATAGCCGCACACATGAACACACGTCGAGGACAGAAATGTCTGTCGGTCCATTTTGATATCGTGCACTTGCAGTCTGCGCAACTGCCGGCTTAACCAGCAACTATGCAATTTATATAATAAAAACCGAGTTCGACTATCCAAAACAGGATGTTTGCGTGGACCTTTTGCAGCATCCCCATTTATCCCCATTAGAGGCTGCCCGCCATGCCGAGCACCATCGTATCATCATAAAAGTCGCTAAAAGTTTGCGCTATTCTATACAACTTTTTGCTGCTCCTGATGTTGTTGCTGCTGTTGTTGTTGTGCAATATGCAAGAGCTTAGGCGAATGTAATAGCTATCATTACAGGGCTAAACATTTTGTAGATACATTTTGTAGGTACATTTTGCAGATACATGTTTGTATTTAGATACATTCTACAGTTGCGACCATGTGATTGCTTTTGGGTAGACTTAAACTATGTGTTAGACTTGTAATATACTTTGAGAATGAATATTTATTTTATATTTAAGAATTTAAATCATGATAAAATAAATGTTCAACTTATTAGTGAACTATTTTTAACAATTTTCAAACATATCTTAAAAGACTTTTGTTTATTTTTAAGTTTCAATCTCTAGTTAACTATTTATTGCATGTCCTGTAAGCATATAATTGTGATTTTGCTTTATTCAATTAAAGCCGATTCCAATGCATTTCTTTTAAAAGGGAAAAATATATTTATTTTCGTAAATTCCGTACGTAAATTATTTAATTCACAGTTCCCAGCATTGAGGGTACCGATCTTATCATACCTCGGGTCAAGCGACAGCACATGGGCGCCTATCTATGCATAGCTTCCAACGGAGTTCCACCCTCAGTCAGCAAGCGAATTACGCTCGTGGTGCACTGTAAGTGGAGTTAGTCCTCTAATATAGTATTCTAAAATTAACAATATATTCATTTGTGAAATGAATTTCCTATTGAACTCACCAACTTTCAGTTCCACCAATGATCACAGTGCAGAATCAGTTGATAGGCGCCGTTGAGGGTAAAGGGGTTACGTTGGAATGTCAATCGGAGGCCTATCCCAAATCGATTAACTACTGGACACGTGAGCGCGGTGAAATTGTGCCACCAGGTAAGTTAATAACTAATTTAAATATTTCAAAATCCATACTCAAGAATGGCTTTGAAACATTTTAAATTATTCCTCTACAACTTTGTCTTCGTATTGCCGTTAACCTAGTTTAACTTTTGAAATATGGAAAGCCCTTTTTATTTAAAGCAGTACCACTGTTATTTAGCTATGATGTGACTTTGTTGTCAGTCAAATATGTTAATATATCATATAATCATAATACATTTCATAATCCATGACAAGCACATTAGCTGTCGCCAGCTCGCATGTGTCCCCATAGAATGGGATGACTCTCCCAATGGATACACGAAGTAACTAAACAGACTAACTAACTGATGACCGTAGAGTGCAGGCGGACAAAGTTTTTAATTAGCTGATTTAATAATATGAGTGCGAATTATATTCTAGCGCCAAGGCCCCAAACCCCACCCCGAGTGAAACTACTACATAATTGACGCTAGTCTGCCACACTGTTGTGGTTTCTCAGCTGTCTGGCCCATAAGCCTGTTTAACGGGTTATTACGAGTGCTCGTGCAGAGGCTGAGGGTCAAGCTGACAAGACCTAACAGGCAGCTATATTTTAAATATTACTCTCTCTCTCTCTCTCTTGCGAATAAATTGCATTTGCACTTTGAGCCGAGCACATTTTAATTGGCAGCTCAAAACAGTAGCAAACAGGTCATCATATCCATTCCGTTCTCCCCGGGCCTTAGGCCGGGATCTGACGTCAGTTCGTGCATAAATTGTATGCCTTCCCGGCAACCTGTCAGCAGCATTGCATACTTATTGGGGCCAACGCGCGTGATACGATTTAAATGATTTAATAATGTGCAAATTCAATTAAAAATTAATTAGTTTAATATTTATATCATGATTTATGCAGGCGGCAAATACTCAGCGAATGTCACGGAAATTGCCGGATATCGCAGCTCGATGAAGCTGCACATCAATCCGTTGTCCCAGGCCGAATTCGGTGCGTATCGGTGTGTGGCCAAGAACTCGCTGGGCGATACGGACGGCACTATAAAGCTATATAGTAAGTAGACCGTATAGGACATGTGTCAAAGCTGAAATTAACCCGAAACTCTGCAGGAATACCACCAAATGCGGTCAACTATGTGGAGAACTTTGAGGCGCGCCACAAAGGTGAGTTGAGCAATGCTTCTGAAATATTTCTAAAATAAACTTTAACTCAAGACCAGAACTTAGAGCATCTCGAGAAGATTTCAAGCATAGTTTAGTCTCTTTTAGTACTACAGCGAATCATTTTTCCCCTAGACAGCGACTATACCGTAGCCACAGACACTTGAGCTTTGCCTGAAAGTCAAAGTACTTAGAAGAGAGTTCAGGGAGAAGGCGCGAGAAAAGCGAGATTTAATAGCCACTCGGCATAAATTTAAGATAAGCCACAAGTATTTCACTTCGCCCCCGGGTGAACTCATAAAAAAAGCAAAAAACTGGAAGGAAAAGCATAAATAATTCATTTGGCATGCAAATCCGCTACAAATCGTCAACGCCACGAAACAGGTGGAGTCCACAGACAGTTGGGAAGCGCAAAAAGATGCACAGCAAAAGGGGAGGGGGATATTCAAATGGAGATTGAAAATGAAAATGGAAAAGCAACAGAATTTGCGACAAGTCTATTATAAATATGCATTAAGTAGTTACTATTATTGGGATAGGGGAGGATACTAAACCGTCATTCAATAATTTCCCAACTCACTCTCTCTCCTTCACACACTCACACACGCACAGGTAAAAAGCGTACGAAAAGCTCTGAAACGTATCACTCGTCGCGGGCACAGGAGCACAGCGGAGAGGACACCGAGAATCCCGGCAAGCGGAAAGGTAAGCCAAGTCAGTGTGCAGTGCACCGATTAGGGTTACGGGTCATATTTCAAGCATTTATGGCCGGGAAACCGCAATCCCCACTCTCCCACGTCTCACCCTCTCCCTCGCTCGCTGGCATCGGCTTAACAGGCCACTTGAGACAGGGCGAAACCGTTAAATGGAAGAAAACTCTGGGAAAGAGGGACATTGTGTGCTGAGCGATTTTCACCGCTTGTTTTCACAGATTTTCACACTAATTTGCCAGCCACAAGACCAATAAAAATTGTTCTCTTGAAAAGGTTGGGCAAATAATGGGAAAGACGCAGCGAAACGTTGCATACCTTTTGGGGCAGGTAAAAGTTCGCCCCGCATAATTGTATATCAATAAACACGCTCTGCTTGGCTTTATGGCAATTTAATGATTTGTAAATACTTGGCTACAATCAAATAACTTCCTTTGTGGCCGAAATTCCAACTGGCAAAGAGCAGTCCCCTCCCCACCCTCCCCACCCTCACCCACTTACTCACCCAGGCAGCCCACGGGATGGGCAATAAAGTTTGGGCAAAAGTGCTTTAGGTTTTTTCTTTGAATTTCTATTTTTATGGCCTAATTGAGTTGTGCATTGTGAATGCGAGAGAAGTTGGGAAGTTAGGAATGTATTGAATTGATGGGCAGGTTAAAAAATGCTGATTAAGGCAGCAGTCGGGAATGAATTGAGGGTTCTGTTAGAAACATATTGATATGCTGAATATTTGGCAGATTACTTAGAAAAAACATTAAAAACTGAACTAAACTATAGATAAGAAATTTAATTTGATTATGAGATAAATACTTTTCATCTTCAATCATAAGCGTATTCATTTTACAAAGGCACAGAAATAAGTAAGGTTTTCAGCTAAGTTACGTGTTTATATTAACACGGGTAAATTAAATTAAACTCATAAACTCATATATAACTCAATAACAAATTTAGTTATTTTTTTAAAGAAACATTTAGTTTAGTACATAAGTTACTATGAAAAAATTCATGAGCAATATTAGAGAAACAAGATAAAATAATTTCTTTCTATAAACGTTGATACTAGTCACAAGCCGAGTCAATTAAGTTATGTCCGTCTGTCTGTCTTTAAGTCCGATTGATCGTCTTGGTCTCAGCCATCAAAAAAGCTAGAGACACCAAATTTTGCATGATCAATCCTGTAAAATACCTTAATATAGTTTAGGTTTGGATGCCAATAATTTAATTTCCCAATGAGATTTGTAAGCGACAAATAAAGAATAGAAGTTTCTTCTTTAAGATATACTTAGCTGGCTATAGTATTTACCACTCATTACTATTAGAGAGCACTCATATTGTACTATTTACATTACAATGCCATGCAGCATCGTCGAAACTCCAAGTACAGGTCAGTAACTTCCTTGAGTCCATGAAAATGTTCTTCAAGCTGATCTCTGCTAGAGGAAAACCTTGTCAACTGTCAGTCAGCTAAATCAGATGCCCCAAACGTCACACGAAAGCTTAACCAATTTCCGCAGTTAACCCGCCAAGCCCATTAACATTTTCCACATTTCTCTTTCCTTCTTGCTCTCTCTCCCTCTCTCTGACTCTCTTGCTCACCCATAGCCGATTTGAGCCTCAGTGCGGAGAGCATTGACAGTATGTATGGTGCGTCATCAGCTGCGTCACAGAATTCCAGACGTCCTGGACAGACGGCACTAAACTGGCTGGTGCCGCTTGCGGTGCTGCTGCTGATGATGACGCTGACAGCGACGTCGGCGACGACATTGACGAGGCAACTGCGAAAAACTCAACTGACAGTGTTGCCACAAACACTGACACATGTTTGACACAGACGCGAAACGGCGACTGAGATTAAGCAGGAGGAGCAACAGGAACCGAAACTGGATCTGCAACTGGAATGGGAGTACGAGTACGATATGGAGATGAAGATGCAATGGGGAATGCGATGATGGCGCTGATGGCATGATTTGAGTTTGTCAATGCCAAAACGCCAAAAAGCTGCTACTGATTTATGGCTAGGGTTAAATGTTGAACGATAACGATATAACGAACATATATCACCAACAAAGTATTCATCATACATATTCTATCTAGCTCTATTTAACAATAAGTCAACCAGGCTTCCTAATCCCTATGCGTGCATGTTCAAGCTGTTGAAAAGTAGCTCGTAAGTTAAGCTTAGCTCGAGCAATATTGTAAAATAAGTAAATAGAAATTAATCAATCTATTCGAGGGATCGCAGATGAAGCAAAAGAATTAAAGAGCTCTATGGCACATGTACATAGACATACAGCAAAGAGGTTTTTTTAGAAGACTAGCAAAAATAGAAGATGTAAATATGATGAACATTAAAGAGACTGTGTGTGTGCAAAGAAACATTTGAATGCGAATCGAATTGTATTCCAAATGAACTTAACTATAAGGAAAGGCAAGGCAGAAAACAAAAATTAAAATACAGAAAGTAAAATTTAATTAGAGAGGATCTGCTGATAACTTTTCACAGATAACCTTCTCGTACGCAACGAGGGCTGAGTTCAGTATTCAAAAGTAAGTACTCTATAAAAATAGCAAATGAAGTATGATATATTGAAATGTTGGAGAGCCTGTGAGAACGCTCCACATGCTCAGCAGATGGCTGTGTTTGTGAAAACTCTTTAGACAAACCTTACCTTGATATACATGTGTGAATCTCTTTTAAAATAACACAGCATTTCGTTCATTTCCTGCTCTACTTCTGCCACAAAATTACTTAAACTTGAAATTGAAAATCCAACATATCATTTAGCTATGTTAACTTGAGTACTTAGCGTAGCCAACGAGTGTATTTAATATATATCGAGTTACTTGTTTAACAAACACAATTAATAAGAATAAATCTACTACAAACCTTGACATAATGCCAAGCTTACGTTGTAAAATACAAACTTATGCCTATTATATTTAATGCACAAAACCGAAATCAAACTAAAGTTGCAATGGAAAACAGCTTAACTGTACTTAACCATTTAACGAATAAAATATGTATCGAATATTTATTTATACTTTGAAAACATATAATAAAAAAACAGTGTATAATAATGTTTATCGAAAGCGAAGGAAAAAATTGTTACATAAAACCAAACAAAATGAGTTATATATGCATATCCACATACTACAAATATGTGTAGCTATATCAATTGTATATGTTATCGTAAGCATCACATGTAAATTGCAGATGGTCAGGAATATTTATAAAATAAATAAACTCGAAAGCGTGAAGCGTGGTAAAATAATAAAAACAACAACTACAACAGCTGCTTATTCATTCTTATCCGGGATATTTAGTTATTTGGAAATACTTACAAAACGAAACGAGCATTAGGTCGATTTAGCTGGGGCAGTCCATCAAAGTGCCAGGAATGCGCATAAATTTGAAATATACTCAAGTGAACACTAAAAAATCAAATGAAAACAAGAAACTAATTTCGAATAAAACCAAAATTCCTTCATTAAGGCCATTTTAAGTGCAGGCCAGCACGCAAAAATGCCGGCAAACAGCAACTGAAACAGACCGAGAGCAAAAACAACACACACACACACACGCATACACCTTCAACTCGCAGCTAATAAAAAAGCCAAGCACTTTGGGTGTGTGCGCGGCTGAGTGTGCGTGTATGAGTATGTGTGTGTGTGTGTGTATTACGAGTAGTTTTTATTACATTTGTTTCCAGGAATTTTCAAACATGCCAAAACAGCTGCAACCACAGTACGCGTTCCCCCTTTCCCCTTTCCTCCTCTCACCATCCTCTTTGTCCCCTCGTCATGACACCCCACGAAGCACCTGAGTCGGTTACGTGCGCTATTTGTTGTTTGTTTACCTTCACATCCAACGCGTTTTTCACTGCATTTTCATAGTCTCGTTTTTGTGTGCACATAAGAGCTGGCACACACATACATACATAGTATATGCTATAGCCTGGCGACCCCTCTTAACCCCACAACTGACCCCCGACTGACTCTCTGTGTCTGTCAGCCAGGTTTTGCATATAATACATATAAATCTCAAGGTTAACATGTAGTAAATATGCATGGCTTACTTAAGCTCTTCAGCAACACTGCACACAAACTCACGCAAACATACACATACCATACAAACACTTTTGCACATACAGTATGTGCATATATACATATATGTATGTACATCGGTCTGACTGACCCGCATAATGTACATTTTAATAATGTCAAACTGCTATCGGGCATTTTAAGCCTTGATTCCTGATTGCAAAAGAGGCGCACAAAAATCGAGTGAAAATACTCAAAGAGCTCAATTTTCAGTGCAAAAGTCGGCGCAGAAGAATCACCCGTTAAAGGACAACCATCGATATGCAATTTCAAAGGGATTGCTTCTTTTCTGCAGCTCTCAACAGACTCTGCTGGCATTGCACTCCACAGTTAAGTAATGAGCATGTTTAAGTTCGCAATTAATAAGGTTTTCATTGCGATATGTTTTTATTTAAAAACCCAATAAAAACACTTTATTCTACATATGTTGTATCAATGTATTTCATATTTAATCGAGTAACCAACAATATAAAATATTAATTATTTATTCATATTTATTTAGATCCTTTTCTTTATAGATGCAGACTGCATTAATGATATTTAAAAAGAGTTGCTTTAGTGAAACGGGTAGTCTATGAAACTATGGGATAGATAATATAAATATACGCGCTACCCTTAGGAGAAAGAACCGCCTCCACAAACCATATAACTTCTCAATCAGCATTAACATTTAAGTCGATATATTATGTCGGTCTGTCCGTCCTTTCATATATAGATTTAAATCTCAGAACCTATCAACCAAAAATACATGAACCGAGAACAACAGTCGAGCGCACTCGATAGTAGGATACCCTTCGACCTTGTTTCAAATTATACCCGATAGTTGGAGCTCGTTGGGCGGTGGCACCCAATTTTTTAAATAAACTTGATCAGCGTATAGTATATATAAACCTTTAAGCTAAATTTGGTTTCTATAGCTTTATTCTACATACACGTATATAGCTGAGGTCAGTGTGTTCATACTGGTCAACCGAACAGACAGAGAGGTAATCCTAAGCAAAAATATATTTATATACTTTATGGGGTCTCCCATGCCTCATTTTGCCTGTAACATACAGTTGCACAAAGTTAGTATAGTCTTTTTTGGCTATTTTCAATGGTCGAAGGGTATAAAAATAACCAAGCATTAAAATTATTTAATGTAGAACAATTAATTTTTGGTAACCATAAAACCTTTCACATTACATATGATTTCTGAAAATTTGGTTGCGATCGGATCATTTTAAGAGCTACTGATTTCCAATTTGCTCCCTGCAAAGTATGCTTCACAAAATATGCTAAGCATAGAAGCATATGAGACTGTTTAAATTATTGTACCTATGAAACCCTTTGGAATTCAGATATACCAACGGAATTTTTACTCAATGTAGAACTATTAGTCATATTAAACTTAAACAAATTCTTTCATTACGAATTTTCGCTTAAATTAGTCTGTTATGCCCATACCACAAAATTTTCTAACTACTGTAATATTTGAAAAATGATATCCGCACAAAGCAGTAGCCCGATTCAATTATGAATGGACTGGCGTGAAGTGCATGCAAACTATAGGAAATTTATACGTAGTGCTGGCTGGCACCTCTCGCTAATTGCTGCCTGAGCGCGTCTCACTCGAAATTCAATTAACAACTGGCCCGGCAATTATATAAAACACAATTCGCTGCGCCGGCAACAGAACAGAACTTTGGGATACGCTATGCGGGCAGGTGAAACTGTGGAATTAGCATAATTACAGAAAAATGTGCCAAAAAGGAAAAACAACAAGAAGAGAGGAAGAAATGCGAGTGAATGGTAGTGATGAGAGAGAAATGGCAGCACCTGGCGTCAGCTGGCGACTCTACACACAATTAACATTACTTAAATGCACATTAAGGTTAAAGACGCTCAATTTTTTCATGTTCTCAGGCTATTTTTTCTTTGCTGAGTTGTTTATCAGAAATTTGGCAGTGGGAAGGCCGCAACGTCCACACCGAGGGGAGCTATAAAAATTGCGTGACGCAGCAAACGAAAACAGTTCAACACAAGGAATGGAAAGGAAGGCAAGGAAACAGAAGTGGAGAATGCGGAATACAACTGTTGGACTAAAAGATACCCTGCCTTGTACTGACTTTAATTCGTTGATTATTTTAGATTTGTAATTGAATCGTCATTTAATTAAATTTGTATTTTAAATTAATTTCAACGGCAATGGCTGACATATAAATCTCGAAAATGGATTTAATATTTATTTGTATGTTAAATATTGCCAGGAGAAAAGACATATAAATCTTGAATTCAAATGGATTTAATATTTATTTGTATGTTAAATATTGCCAGGAGAAAAGAATATTCCCCAAATCCATTTTCAGCAAAAGTCTTTCCCATTTGGCCTACCCTTCTGGAAAATATGAACACACACAGGGTATTAAAACACAAATACAAAGCGAAAGCTGCCAAAACTCGGAGAAAAATCGGAAAACGGCGACGACGTCAGCGGAAGGGCAATGAAAATAAACACAGTAATTAAGTTAATGAGCATTTTGAGATTTATTATTAATTTTCTTTGCGCGGCAGTCGCAACAGCCCCCAAGCAAATCATTTCGAATTTTTCGTGGTTATTTATTATAATTGTTGGTCGCTCAGCAATTGTCGTTGTTATTGTTGTTCCTGCTGCTGTTGATTTGCATTTAAAATGCGCAAATTTGCGTTAATATGCGCACACTTGTGTTTTGTTAGTCGATGATTGTTTTATAAAGCAAATGATTGCGCATAGGCACACACACATACACAAAAACACAAAAGAAACTTCACACACATATAGTCATACTATGTAAAGTTTATTTGACTGTGTCCCTAATTGACATTTAAATGCAGGAGAATTTTAAATGCGTCAAGTTAATTTCCGGGAATCTTTTATAGGTTGCCAAAGAAATTGTTTTATAATTTATAGTTGGCCATAAAAGTCATCACACAAGCAGCACACAAGGCACACATTAACATTTTGTCATTGTCATTGCTGTGATTATGGCAGGCTTCACATGAGTTCCGGATCCGAGGTCCGCAATGGCCCATTAGTTGCTCGTCCTTGCGGCTTTGTCGTGCTTTTTTTTTACGATATCGCATTAAAGTTTACAACCACCCGAAAAAGGAACAGAATTCAGTGATAGAACGGGACTACAACAAAATGTCAAAATGTAAATAAATTGCAATTTTGTAAGGTACCCCAAAAAAGAGGGTAACACAAATGATCGCAAATCATATAAGAAAAATCACTGTAAGAATATTGCTGAAATATTTATCAAATGCACTTTAATATTTCTAAAAGTAATTTCGCTAATATTACAAAAAGATTTTTATTGTTTAATCTTACTTCTATTAAAAAGACAGATTGTGAATGAAAGTCCTTCTGTGAGCTCTTCAATTTTCCAAGAACTTCGATAATGATAATGGTACACGACCTGGAAAGCGATTAACATCACATGGTATATGTTAACAAATTGCCACAGCTTAGTGGGTAACAAGAAAAGGTATAAGAAAGTGGACGATAGCCTAATCACCCAGCAAGAGGAGAAGCCCACGCTCAATAGGTAAGAAGCTTCGCACATCCACACACTCAACTGCCAATTCCCACATAAACACACATTTAATCACGCATGTTTTGGGTCTCGTTCGTTCATCGGGTAAACAAAACTACAATTAATCAAAGATTTTACCTAGCTAGACTTTATTACACGCAGCTTTGGTTAATTGCATAAATAAAAGTCCCAAGTTCAGAGAAATACGAAGCTAATGCGGAGTAGGAAGACAGAGAGGGAGAGCAAAGCTTAATTAAGCCCATGTCTAGTCGCAGACTCAAACTCCCCGTGGAGCTGACAAATAAATAATAAAAGCACAAATTGACAATCAACAAAAAAGGGAAACGGCAAATGGGAAAAATAGGCAAATACATATCCCTATTGCATCCCTTGTGTTGCCTGTTTCCCCTTTATCACTTAGTACTTATATAGACATTGTCATATAGTGGTAAACAAGGAACTACAGTTGAGGCCACTTTCATATTTATTTTAGTTCGGAAAAACCATTACAAAGCAAG
Organism: Zaprionus davidi; assembly: GCA_018903715.1. Lineage (NCBI taxonomy): Eukaryota > Metazoa > Arthropoda > Insecta > Diptera > Drosophilidae > Zaprionus > Zaprionus davidi. The sequence goes on from JAEIGL010000006.1 coordinate 9,327,817, forward strand.
GTTAAAGGTTATCGAATTGGCCCAGCAGGGGTTTGGGACGGTCTTTGAGGGTCGACGAGGCTGGCTTATACTTATTAATAATCTGCACAACGGGGAGGTAGGGCGAGAATATCCACTTATAATGGAATGTTCGTGGTTTGTAATTAAAACGATTATAATTGCCATTGTTGGGATATGTGCGAAGTACACTGCGAGAAAAGGTTTGTGGTCGATTTGCAGGAGCAATAAAGCTGTAGCACAATTTCAATTCCCCGTGTACATATTTTATTGTATTCCAAGAAAAAGATATTGACAGTCTTTAAAAATATATAGATTATTTGAACTAAATACACGCACTTATATGAAAACTTATTGTGTTACCCAGATTATAAAACAAATAACAATTATTAAATAATGAAAGAGCAAAACTCCAGACTATTTATTGTTCTTGAGAAAAATTTTGAAACTGTTACACGATTGCCAGAACATTTTTTTTTGGGGTTATAAAAATATATTTCAAAATGTTTTCTTTCTTTGGAAAAATAGGAACTTGACAAAAAGTTGAATGAACATAGTCGCGTCTTCTGATGTTTGGACAGGTTTTCAATCTGCGTCTACAAAAGTATCAACATGTTTGTCTGCATAGATTGAAAATCTGAACTTACATTACAAATTTGCCCCTTCACTCGTTTTCGTGGAATAAAACTTAAAATTAGGAACTGAAAGCAAAATGTTGCTTAATAGTTCTCTCCTTGGGATAACTGCTCAAAAATCCTTTCCTCCGTAATTTTGGTGTACACAATTATCGGTTTATTGAAACATCGGTCACTCAAATTGCACTGGGTCAGCCAATGAGTCATTAAACAAATCTTGCTACTGTTATATAGTGTTTTCTGCTTATATTTCCTTTTCGGTTTTCTATCTTTCTTTTGTTTGGAATCCATTTTTTTATGCCGGAGTGTGGGATAATCGAACTTATACAAGAAGCCAAGGGAAAACGACTAAGGGATAACGCACAGAGAATATCAATTTCCGCGCGAATCGCTGGTATCGATATTGGATACCCATTGATTTGGATTTATGTAGATGTTGGCTATGGTGCCGCGTAAGGTATCGAATCCCTGGTTGAGGGGCACAGGCTTGGCTCGCTTGCTCACCGACTTCATCCAGTTCTTCCAGGCGCCATCTGACTTCTCCTTGCGTTGTTCCTCCACCTTCTGCTGAGAGATTCGCAGCAGGCGCAGACGTTCGCGTTCGCGCTGCTCCTGTAGCTTCTTCATGCGTTCCCACTGCTCACGACGTTTTTTCTCCGCCTCCGTAGTCTCCTTGCTGACCTGACGCTTGTGGCTGTTGTTAATGATCTGGATACTTGGATTACTTTGGAAGCTGGCAGAGCTGTTGCTGCTCTTGCCACTATTCGAACTGCACTTTTTCTGCTGCAGCTCCTTTTGCCGTATCCATTCCTGGTAGCGTTCCTTGGCCAGACGCTGACGCATGGCGGTCTCGGCGTCGCGTTTCTGGCGCTCCTGTATGGCGGCCTGCTTCTTCTCCTGTTTCTGGCGTTCCTTGCGTTTCACCCACTCCTGATAGGCCTGGCCTTGGCGCTCCTTCTTGTCATCGCAGTTGCGGAAATAGGTCGTCGAGCCGGACGACGATGTGTTTGACAAATTTAGACTCAATGAGGGCACAATATTGCTGCGACTATCGGAGGGTTGCAGTGCACCGCCGTACATATCGGTCCAGCTGCAGGTAGAAGCCGAGGAACAGTCGTCACGACGGACTGTATTCGAATGGACGTTGTAGGTGCGATTGGTCTCCTGACTTTGGCATTCGAATGTGCTTGTACTGATGCTATCCAGGGCTATGGTCTGTTTCTTTTTCTTGGGGAGTACCATAGAGACGCTATTGCAAGAGCCCAAGCTGATTGTATCATCAAAAGTGCTGACATTCGACTGACCGCCCTTAGACTTACAAATGGTAGCCACATCTGTGGAAACTATGCTTGTATTGTCCCCAAACTGATGGGCAGATGGTTGACAGATGGTGGCCACTTCAAACGAAGATAAACTCTCTAAATCCCCCATAATGCTCTGTCTACACACAGTAGGGACATCGTACGAGCTGATGCTTCGGTTGTCCTGCTCCAGCAATCCGACCTCGTCACGGGGGCTAGAAATTGTGTCGACTTCATAGGACTCCACACTCAGGGTATCCAAATTGTTGGGGTTCTCCTCCTCCGATTCTGTATTGTCAACCAGTATCTGATTTGATATATTGCGCTCGACTTCCGTCTCAACAGGGCTCTGCTCATCATCTGGCTCGTCTGTTCCAACCCCTTCATACTCATCAAAATATGTGCCTGGCGCATCGACAGATTTAGGAGAATCAAGAATTCCCAGCTCGGTGAGCTCACTGCATTCCGACTCTTCGTAGGTATAAGAATTGTCTGACTCGGAATTCTCTAGTAGTTGCTCCTTGGCCGATACATAGCGCACTGTGGGCGATTTAAACGAGTGATTGCTGTAACCAGTATCCATTGATCCCAAATCGTTGTCATCATCGCTCTGATCGGACAGTTGTAGAGCCGAGCTGGTGCCGTGTCTCGAGATCACCTGGCAGTCCACCAATTTTCCCTCGATATTACGTCGCGCTACAAAGGCCATGCTTGAAAGATGTGATCAAGTGTTCTGTGAATTGATTAAGATACGTGAGTTATTTCGGACTTGGGAGAATGTTGTTAATGTTTATGTTTCTGATTGTTTTCAGTCGATTGTGTTAGCCCTCAAAAAACGGACTCGCCTCTGACAGCCTATCACTGGCTGATCGTTACGTTCAATTCGATGCCTACTCAAGGCGAAGTTTCCATAAAAAGAGAATCACAACTTTTGAGCATATCGCTGTATTTATGTTTAACAAAATAATATTCAAAATCAGCTTTGAGACAAATTATTCTCACTTTAATTGCATTGATATGAAACCTAAAATCAGTAATCGATATGTTATCGAAAATCAATGTTCTGTCAATTGCGGATATTCAAAAGGTTGTCGAGTGTTATGTGTCATATCATCGTCGATATGTTATAGATATTTGATATGTTATCGATAGTCGGTATAATAATCAGAATGTTATTAGGATTTTACAGATATTCGAGTTTTTAATTTACCATCATCGATATATTATCAATAAGCGATATGTCATCGATGATATATAAAGTATTACTAACCGATATGTTATCAAGAATCGCTGTGTTATCGATATTCAAAATTCAATCGATAATTCATTTTTTGTGAAGATATTTTCTTTTGCATTTTAGAAATTTTTAATATTATATTTACTTTATATCCCGATGAATTTCTCGCAGTGCACGGACAAACATCGAGCCACAGAAAACACGGCCCAATTCACTGCGAAGCAAAATGAAAACATTTTAACTAATGACAAACAATTACTTAAACAACGTACATACGAGTGGAGTCGCGTCGAGCCGAACGAGAGACGCACACGACGACAGCAAAAGGTAATTAAAACTACACTACAACACACACGCAACCAAAGGTGAGTGGGTGTTAGTGTGTGTTCGGTTAGTGTGTATGTGTATTTGTGTGTGTGGGTGGGTGTTTAAGCGTAAAGTTGCCGACTCAAAAATCGTTTGTTGTGTGCGCGAAGCTCTGTTGTTGTCGTTGTAGTGTAGTTGTTGTTGCCTTGTTTGTTGGCTGTCTGTTACCTGGCACAGTTAATGAGTAGCGCTTTCATTTTTAATGAGAATCACCCACACTCAAACGCTCAGACAAACACACACACATATAAACAAAGAGGCATATCAGATGCACACACGAGCTGAGGTGTAATAAAAAACTTATCGCTGCTCGCTTTTAGGCGCCCGTGTGCGACGTTTGATAGACATAATTAAATGATTTTTTATGTGCTTAATTGTTGTTGTATCTTGCGCCGACATCGACCTTATTAAAACCAAAGCAAAAGCAAAAAGCCAAAAGACAACAACAACAATGAAAACAATTAAGTTCTCTCTTTCTACGAGCTGCAAATGACTTGTCAAATGAGCGACAGGCGCACGGATAACCCGCAATCTGCGGGATGGGTTTGGGTTTGGGTTCGCTTTTCAGCCCAGCCCTGGATTACGAGTGTGTGAGTGCAAGTGCGTATGTGTAATGTAAATGGAGTGGGCAACGAACTGGGCTGGGCTTTAAAATGGGCCAAACAGATTATAAAACACAAAGGAACAAAAAGCAACGTAAGCCTGTAGGTGGTTGTAAATGTTCGATCTACTCAGATCTTTTTTAACAGTTGGAGCACTAAAAAAATCACTTAATAATAGTGGTAAAGAAAATGTGAAACAGATTACTTTATTATAATTGGAAGTACATAAAAAAGAACGTTGATAAGAAATCTATCTACTTTTCACTTAATCTTTTGGAAGAGCAGAAAAAATCTACAATAAAACCGATCACATTTGAAATAATATACACATGACAAATATAACGAGAACACAAGCTAAGTTTCGCATGCCGAAGTTTCTATACCCTTGCAGTTAATAATATACTCCAATCGTTCAAATACTAGTTATATATAATGGTGCAGAATTCAATGGTATTGTGTATATTCCATATTACATCTCACCTTTATTTGCACTGATAAGTTATTTCTAATATCAGAACTAGTCCCAACACAAAATCCTTCATTACGGTCGATTGTTCCTATGACAGCTATATGATATTGTAGTCAGATTTTGTCATTTGTCATGTATATTGTAAATATATAATAAGTGTGAAATAGTAAATTTGGATACAATATCTTGTCGAATAACAAAAAATCGGGAGATAGTTTTTATATCCAAAATCTGGAAGGGTATAAAAAGAGAATATGTGACAATAATACAATGACATTTCTTGTTAGGTTTCATTGATTTATTAAAATCGTGCCGATATTAAATTTTCATAAATAAGACTCAAAGCGAATACTTTTAGTTATAAAATTGCAGCTCTTTTTCCTGCTATATCACAATATTTCTTACCATATTTGAAATACCATGAACCTATTTTTAAACGCTAGTTGAATCTAACACGAAGTGTGTGAATCAAGTCAGCTGCCTCTTGCTTCGGACTCGGCATACTCAAATAGAAAGTGAGTTGTAAATTGAAAGGCAGGGAGAACAAGTACTGAATGTCGGCAGAGCGTGTTGAGATGAATTATTCACACTACAAGACTGTGACGTGGTAGTTGAGTCAGACACAAAAATAAGGAAACAAAGCAATACAATTTGAACAGAACTCGAAAGTAGCACCTTGAACTCCTCTTAAAGGTAACTTTGAGGGAAAAATCGTATTTTAAATATACTTAAATTAAACAATAAATAAAATCCGTGCCTTCAACAGGTTGTCAGCAATTATAAATTTTACACACGCTCTCGCATCACTTTTCATTTTTTTCATTATTTTTTCATTTCTTTTGCCATTTATTCTGGTATTTGTCGTTGTTGTTGGGCACAATGGGCAATGCTATTGATTATTATTGGTGTTTCGATATTTGTCGCTGTTTGGCTGGGCGCACGTTTAATTAAAAACGTGACAATTCCACCTATGGCAAGTGCGAAGCATGTTTCATTACGCATACGCCGCGTGTGCCGGAACGAGCCTTGTGGTTACATCCATTTTCCATTTTGTTTAAATAATTAAAAATCTGTTTACAATATGCGCAACTCGTGTCCATTACATTTCACTTTCGCTGCCCACAAATTTAATTAACTCAATAAAATCGAGCACCACATTGGCACCACCAACATCTACGGGCTGAACGAATCGACATGATTCAATTTAATCAACAAAATGAAAATACATCAAACCTATTGGAATTATATATTTACCGTACTTATGGATTATCAAAGAGAATTGGAATAATTTATATTCCACCCACGGCTCTACGCATTTGTGATTCAGTTTAAATTAGACCCTGATTAAGAATACTAAATTTTATATTTAAAAAGTCCCGTTTACAAAACAGTTCCCTCCCAGGAAAACATCTTCATGTAATTTAAGATCACTTACCAACTAATGATGCGGAAAAGCCTTCCTGTAAATGAAGAAACTCGCCACGGATTGCAACAAGTACTGTGTAGAATAGTTTCGGTTTTTATGTTCTTTTCTTATTATTTATTAAATGTTTATGTTAATTTTAGAATGCGTGTGAAAATTGACAGAACTGAAAATTTAGCTTACTTAGATCACGTGAATATTTTTGCTATCTAAGGCAAATACACTTCAATGTTCCATTGCATTAAACTTTGGCAACTTTCGTTGGCGAATCCATTCCACATTCTACAGTTAATTTCTCAGTTAATTAAACATGAAAAACTTCAACTATGTGAACCTTGAACAAACTTTTAAAGTCGTCAAATCAAAAAGCTTCATCTCGGTCTGTTTCCATAAAATCTTTTCACATTGGCACCTCTCCAGCCAAATGAAGTGAAGACACAACTCAACTTCAGCCAGACCACAAACAAATCAGTTAAGTGTCCTCCAACTCCATTTGAAATGTGGATAGCAGAGTGAGAGGGAGGGGGGAGAAAAAAAGTAACGAAAGACGCGACAACCTTTGCCAAGGAGTCTCCGGTAAGTCAATTTACCTAATTGACTTATGGCCCAGCAGAAAGTTTGACAGTTGCCTTCGACTGCTTCCCAAGTGGAAGATTTTAATTTGCTCAAGACGACGCCACTACGTCTGCAGATCTCAGATGGAAACTGCTATTGAGTAAGAGATTTGTGAGTCAGACAAAAATGCTTAATTCCATTGATTAGGGAGAGTAGAGTAAATGCTGTTTGCCGAACTAAAACCAAAATTAAAAGAATTCTGTAATGTTACTAATAAAATGTGTGTGACTTGGAAATTAACAATTTGTTTAAGATTCCAGTCGTAGTTGCTGTGTATAATACACATTTAATTATCTTTAAACGTAGGTAATTTAAAATTAGTTATTTCTTTAGTAAGGTCTTTAAATCATCGCTAAGTTAATCTTTACCCTTTGAGCGTCAGCGTTGCTCTTCGACATCTTAACTCTTCGAGTCATCACGAGAACTAACTGTTCCTCTTCTTCTTCTACGTCTTCTGATTACACAACTGTGAATGACAAGATTATTACGGCTAATTAAGTAGTCCATCAATGTTTTGATTGAATTCTTTACAATTTACGTAAAGCAATGTTTAATTGAACAAATATTATAAAATGTTGTCTCAGATTATAAACACTGCCATAAAACAAAATAGCCACTTATGGCATAAAACAAACTATTGTATTTATGCAGATATAGCTCGTTAAGCCTAAGCATAATTGCCACACAGTCTGCAGAATCATACACAGACATTTAGCATTTGTATAATTTTGTTTTGTATAGAATCTCCGGCATAATATTGTTGTCCAAAGCGTTATGAACTTTTAATGGTAGAACAAACTTGCAGGCCACTAAAACTTTAAAGCGGCAGCCGGAGCCAGTTTCAGAGTTGCAACCGACAAGCGACTCTATTCATAGCGCAGACAACAACGACAAATTTGTTAGCTAGTTAAATAAACTTATGCTTAGGAGAGGAACAGGAGAGGGGAGAGGGCTTGTCGTTCACATGTTTGTTGCACATTTCCGCTTACGTGAAAATATTAATTACCAAAATTTCATAGCCCAAGCGGTGGCAAGGCGGGGAATGAAGGAACTGAAGGAGGCTAGGTAAATCTTGTCGGCAATTCAATTAGTGGGCGACTTGCAGTTATCCTATTTAAATGCTACATACTTCCAGGCGCCACGTTCGCACACACTGAAACTCTCGCAAGCACACACACGCATTAGACACACACATGTGTGTGTGTGCGTTTGACTGTCGTCATGGTAACTCGAGTCGAGCAGGACTCGAAGGACTCGCACGAGCTCGTGACTTATGCACTGACGCAACCAATTATGGCTTGGGGGCAACTGTAACTGCAACCGTCTCGCCCTCGAGCTGTCTCTCTTTCTCTCTCTCTCTCTCGCTCTGTGTGTGCCTGTGCCTATGCTTGTGTGTGCGGTTTGCTCTATGCATGCGTCTATATGTGTGTCTTCATCTTCGTCTGCTTCTAAACCTATTTTCGGTTTTGAACGCAGCTCAAAAACTGTGTCAAATGAAATTTATGCGTTGCGCCCGAAAGACGGCAGTGAAAACGAATACAAACGTGTGCTGTATGCGTGTGTGTGTGTGCGCCCCTGTCATACGCGACAATTGGTTGTACCTTCCTCAGTTGCCGCGCAACTTTTTGAATCTTCGCTGGCTTTTGCTCTTCCAATTCGCGTTGCATACTTTATGGCGTTCCCATCACTGATAAGGCGTCAACAGCAATATTTCATCAGCAATTGTTGGCAAAGTTTCTTAATTAAATATGACAGACTACCAGACCTGGTTTGCGGGCCACCTAATTGAATTAGCCGAGATGCTGCTGCACGTGAAATAGAGAGCTGCCCCAGCTGGAGGTGTCACTCGCGCAGTGCGCTTGTAAAGGTGTTAGACATATTGCTTCAAGAGTTGCTGTAATATAAATTTAATAACCCTAATTAAAATACATGAAATATGTAATAAATTCAAATCAAAAATGTATATATAAAATTAAACTTTACAAACAATTTATTATTGGTTTTATTTATAAATAATTTTAAAATAATTCTCAATACTTCTATGTCGCTTTCATGATACAATACTCTGTATTCATTGTAACGATGCTTTTGCTAAAGTTCTTGGAAAAGCAAAACATAGTTAAGTCTTTAACAAACGTTGTTTGATAAAGAAAATATTGTGTAGCTAAATGTTCAATATGAATTCAAAACACTTCATTTAATTATTCTAAGTAATGCATCAAATGTAAAGAAATTGAAGGCTTTGTACTCCATAATATCTATAAGATATTTGCAATCTTTTTTGCTGTCATTTACAAAAATAGTACATGAGACGCGGAGGCTCCCCTTCATCACCAGTTACATGCAATTTCCATTAGCTCTAGCCTATAATACCCTTTTACCCCACGGGTATTGGGTATGAAAAGGCGCTAGGGCTGCTCATTAGCCTTGCCGCAAACAGGCAGACGAGTCTCCTGTGGTTGCTGCCACACGAGCCGAAAGGCAGACCACGCCATTGGGTTAGGTTAGGGTCAGATAGCTGAACTCACTTACCTCTCTCTCTCGCTCTCTTTTCTGTTCTTTCTCCCGCTTAGTAAACACTTTGAACTGCTGACAAACATTCCAGTTCTATTTGCATGCCCTCAAACTTATCTGCACCCCCTCAGCGTTTCAGTAGCTCCGTAAAAAATGAACTCTGTAACGAAAAAAGCACCGTGAAATAAAACTGATTTCATTACCTTGATTAGTTGGTCTCTTCAAGTCTGCGCAGTGTGGGCGTATGCTTCAGTGTATCTGCCTGTCTGTCGGCATGTTTGCCTGGCTCTTTTAACATTTTTCTACACATTTGCAAATCCAACGCGGCGTTGCTTATGACGAACCAGGTGAAGGGAGCGGACGGAAGAAAGGCAACGCTCTCTCATCTTTTGGCTTTAACGTTTTTGGTTCAATGCAAACATTAACCTCATTAGTATGAAACTCTGAATGGCAGCGAAATATATGTATACGCTATATATAAGTAGTTTTTTTGTGTGTATAGAGCTAACTTTGAAAATGAAAAATGCGGCAGTACTTGCAGCATCGACGTTAATCAAATGGATTAAATTTAATAGCTTAAGGCGATTTGTTTGCTTTCAATTACCTTGGCGCACTTTTCATTATATTAATGAGCTTAACTATAATCACAACAATTACAATAACAATAAACGGATTAATGTTAAATAATAAGGACTTATCGATATCAGAGTCCTTTATGCGAACGCTTTGTTGTAATTTCAGAGAACTTCGCTGAATTTGTATACGTATATCAAATTATTAAGGAATTTCAATTAAATATATAATTAATTCTAGAAATGTAAAATATCTACAACCGATTCCGTGCTTACTAAATAATTCACTTAATTCCTTCAGTTTAAATATAAACGAAAAAGAAAGGCTACCTTCGGCATGCCAAGAGTTTTATACTTACCCTTGCAGACTCTTATATCCTCCAATTATTCCAATACTAGTTATATATAATGAAGCATAATTTAATAGCACTGTGTATCAATAATATATCTTTAAGTTAAGTTATTTCTAAAATCAAACCTGCTCTTCATACAAAAACCTTCACTTCTGCCGATTGTTTCTATGATCCGATTTTAATGAAATGTTATATGCCTATTATATATATAAAAAAGTCGGATGTAGTAATTTTGGTTGCAAAATCTTGACAAATAACAAAACTCGCATTATCGATGTGAGCGTTAAACTTGACTGCCATAAAATTATTATTACACATTGAAAAATTGAAAAAAACAAGTTCATTAGATTCGGGTAACTTTAAAAACGCTTAATAATTCCGTATATTCACTCCCTCATTTGAATTACGAACAATTTTAAACCTTTAGATTTTTCCTGATTCTTAACTTATGCCAGCCTGACCAGAGAGTCTTCTGCAGCTGCACGCTTGCCTTCAATTTGCCTGCTCTGTCTTCGCCGATTATCATCCTACAATCCATAACAATTGCCTGCTAACAAGTTTGCTCTTTTGCACGCTCTTCTCTCTGCTCCATCTACTTAAGCACTGCAAACAGTGTTTCCATTTATCCAACTGCAGCTCGGTTCGTGTTTCCTGCTGCTTCTGCCTTCTTCTCGAGGCAAACTAACTGCCAACTGGCAGAAAAACTTAATTAAGCATAATAGAGTTCTCTGGAGTTGGGCCTGGGATGCACCGGCATTTCTTTCTGACCAGCCAACTGTGAGTAGCCATAGCCGTAGCCATAGTTGTAGCTGTAGCTGTTGGTAATTTGCGCTTAGCCACTTTTACAAGCACTCAAGGTGGCCGGAGGTGAAGTTTGAAGCGATGCTCGACTGTGATCCTTGCGCAATTTAATTGCATTTCCGCTATTTTTGATGCCCTTTGCATTTATAATGCCTGAAATTGTGAACTCTGCTGGCACGTCCTGAGAAATATAATTCAATTAATTACAAAGACGACAGGTGCAAGCTAGCTAACACTTAATATTAATCATACGCAGCGTGAAACCGGCAAAAAATAAATACCAGAGCTGACTGGCGAAAAAAAGTGCGCGCATGAGGCCAACTTGGGGCAACATTTGTATCTAATAAACATGTTTATTTCATTAGCGCGCTACACATGCGGCCATTTCGAGAGCTCTACATGTATCTTTTCGTTGCCCAACAAATGGCGCGGACATGGAGGAGGGGAGCACTCCCCCAGGACATCATTTGGCACGCCGATTGCCACGAATTCGACATGAAAAATGCGTTCGCGAAAAGTTTCTGCTGTCGCTCTTTATGATTGGGATTTCGGGGGCACTAATGTGCCGTTGCCTTTCCAACATTTTCGTCCGTTTTTTTCTCCCATTTTTTCTTCACATTTTTTCCGCCCAGTAACTACCCAACCAGGAGGTCTTACGTTGGGTCCCAGAGCCTCTGCTATTGCTGCCACTGACATCCTGTCGACATCATTACAAATAAATTGCGCGTGAAAGATACATTTCAACGCCATGTCGGCTCTGACGCAATGATAGGCAATTTTTGCCCACTCAAATGTGAGTACTGCGGCTTATTTGACTTTAAAATTGTCTTTACGAACTTGCTGAAAGTTGTACTGAATTGAGCAACAGTTTTACTCGAAGTAGCATGGACACTCGAAAGCAAAACAAGCATTGCTTTGACTGCACTTGAGTACAATTTTGAGTACAAACTCAACTGAGATTAAGCTGGAAATTGCATCTGCTGAAGGGCAAAAAAAAGCCTTGATTATAATTATTTACACACATGCACAGCCACACGCACACAGGCATTATGGAATCATGTGATAGAAATTGTTTAAGCCGAGTTTAAATAGCTATAGGCGTATTTCCTTCCGACTCATAAAGTGAAAAGTAAATAGGATTTCTCTTCTACCCGAGCAATTGCCATAAACTGATTTAATTAAATCGCAAAAATTCGATATAAATTCAAATTTCCCAATTCGAGCACACACTCAATCGCACACTCGTTTATCGAAGTATGTGTGAATTGTACATGTGCCATAGATTCGAATGGCAGAGAACAAAAGTCAATTTACTGTAAGACGTTGAGTTGAGCTGAGCTGAGCTGAGCTGAGCGGAGCTACGCATAAACATAACCATGAGAGATACTATTTGCTATAATAACATACGTGACCATATTTACAAATTCCAAATCAAAATCTTGCCCAGCGACAATGTGGGCGGGGCGGGGCGAGGCAGCTGCTTTGTCTATCTTTGTCTGGAGCTTTGCTATGCATGTGAAATGAATTTAATGCTCGGCTCGACACACTCGAGTGCCACCAGGAGGGGGGAAAGATTCGCTTGAACAAGGGCAAGTTCAATGTACGTGGCATTCCGTAAAATTTGTTAACATACATTATAATTTGAGGCTTATGACATTCAAAGCAGCCACCCTACCCAGAATAAGCTGCCGCAGCATTATCCAAATGCCAGACAATTTTGTGGGCATTGAATGTGGCGTCTCACGGGAGAGGGCTTGTAATTATTCTGGGAATGAAATGAATTTCTTTGGTTAATTGCCAACAATGTTGCAGCCAGAAGAGCGAACAGACTCTTGCGGCTAAGCATAGACTGCAATCCGATTTACTTTGTTGAGCAAATACAGCACCGAGTGCAATTGATTTAATTGTATTAAGTTCTCAACAATTCGAAAGAGACTTCCACATTTTACATTAAATAATATTTGATTTTATAATAACTAAACAAGTGCTAATAAAAAAAAACACATATATCAGATGTTATATAATATTTGGAATTTGTTAACCCTTTACAAAGCAATTCCTCCGATTTTAATGAGTCTTTGTTATTTTGGTGGAAAAATATAAGTAAAAAGAAGGTTTATTTTTCAATTTTTGATTTACAAGAGTTTAATAAAGGAAAACATTTGTAATTTACAGTGCAAGAAATTGATTTACAGTGCAAGAAATTAATCATTTTGGAACGACTCAAATTAATAAAGGGAGATGCATTTTTGGTCGATTAATTTTTTTAAAAATTCACTTTCGCTTAAAAGCAAATTAAAAAATTAAATTTACTAGAAAATGTATAAGCCAGTTCTATTTTACATATCCAGAAATTTGAAGAAGTGCTTGTATCGTTTGTAGAATGAAACTAAACAACAATATGAAAACGAAGAATAGGTTTACATAAAATACAATATGATCACTTATTAAATATATTACTGAAAGTATTTAAATTTAAATAGCATTATGCAGATAAGCATGACCACCATGTAAAGGGTTAAATATTTATTTTATTTTTGTATTTATAAAGCTATTGGTTTACTAAATTTTAAGGTAGAATGATAAAAGTATCTTTACACAGTTTTGATTATATTCCAAAAGTAGGCGTTGGTCTCTTAAATCAGTGTTTATATTAAAATTCGAATTTGTAATAAAAAAAATTGTGTTATTAAAATAATATAATAAAAAATTGTTGAAAATTAAAAATTATCTTCCAAATATCGAGCTATTAATATAATTGGAACTACTGAACTCATTTTTATTAAATCTACAAGTTGCAAGTCAATTTTTTTCAAGACATACAATGTGAGTAGATGATTCACTTTCACTCTTGGCAGAATATAATTCACTCAGGTTTAATTCTGCAACTCTGTCAACATTATAAAATGAAATTTGAAGTGTTTTTGGTGTCAATATAACTAATCAAGTTGCAGCTTCATTTGGTTTAGCATCCGAACCGCTGCATGCTGACAGTGGTTCGGTGGTTAAGTGGTTCGGTGCATCGGTGCTTGCACTATTTATGAATTAGTCATGCTTTTGCCTGGGCAGCAATACCACTTCTGACAGGCAGCCGCATGTGGAAAAGTCCAAGCTTTGGCAGGCAACACGGCGTATAATTAACAATAATGAAGTCGTAAAACCGCAATGCAATCAGCGATGCGCAAAACACACAAACTTTCACACATACAGATAGAGAGAGAAAGACCAGGAACGTAACACACACAGAGCCACCACATGGACAGTCGAAAAGCCAAAATGTAAAACGAATACTCGTATAGAGTATGAGCCCAGCGATAAGGCCGGGGTGGAATGAATGCGACAATGTGGCCACAGCCCCCAGTCGCAAGTCTCGTTCTGTGCTCGTTCTCGGGGTCTGATCTCGGTCGGCCTGGCGTCATCGTAAAATATTTATAAACCATTTGCACGCATAATTAGACTGTCATTAAATTTTGAGATTTTCGGCATGTGTGCGACAAGCAGGGGAACTACGAGTGTGCTTATGTCGGGTTCTTGTACAGGGTATGCATAGAAGTAGTAAAGATAAAAGGCTAATAATAATGTTAATACTCCTTTCAAAAACTTGTAATTTTCCAAAAGTAGCTTAGTTTAAATTTAAATTTAAAGTGCCCATGGGGAAGCTTTTTTATTTTCTTGAAATCAAAAATATTAATATTAGTTTAACTACATTATTCATTAAAGTATTTAAATATCAAAGTGTAAATTGCAATACTTATTGTCTACTTTAACTTATAAGTACAAATACTTGTAGTGTTATAATGTTAAACAAAATATAACTGTATCAACATCAAGAAAGACGATAGTTTTCAATCATTCTTTCTGAACCATAGATATACTATAAAATAGATTTATTTTTATTGTTTAACTACGTTAATTCCTAATACAACAAGCAATGCCACTTATAAATTTGACTGACTATTTTTTTATTACAATATATTTTTTATGACTTATTTACAATGAAAATCATAACTGTCGTATTTTTATTTCCATAAGAAATAGAAAATAATAAATATTTGAATGGGGTATTTTATTTACGTTACTTAAATCTACGCAATATTGCACTTTCTGCATTACATTAACACTGCTCTTTAGTCATTTGAGGAAAGGGTATACATGCAAGTTGGTCAGGTTGCACACACTGCACTCGACCGCTGTTGGAAAAGAGGACGAGGGGCGGTCGCCTTTCGCGTTGGGCGTTGAAATGTCATGTCATGTCGCGACAGGCGTCAGTGCGTTATGCATGGCTCTGTGTGTGTATGTGCATGTACATGTTTGTGTGTGTGAGTGGCCATAAAGTAATCAGCGGAAATGTCAATGAGCCGCCGCCATTTGCTGATGTGTCGGCGGCTGAGGTTTACACGGGCACCAGCAGCAGCCAGGTGTATCCCCCTGCCCCCACTCACCTCATCGTATCTCTTGTCTACTGCCACCCACTCTGCTCTCATTGTGCTCCCGCCCCACTGTTATTGTTGTCGCTGTTGTAATTGTTGTTGTTTTCTGCATTGTAATTAAACATTTTTCGTTGCATATGCAAAAGCGATTGGCAGCAGGGCAGGTTTAATTGCGTGTACACGAGTGTGCGTGTGTGTGTGCTTGTCTTGTGTGCGCGTCGTGTGATGACAAATATTTTATGGTACTGCATTGATAGGCGGTTAATATGAGTACCTGATGCATTGACAGCACCGCAATGGAGTGGAAAAATACAAAGAAACTGAGATTAAATCGACCGAGTCGACGTATGTGTGAGCACATGTGCATGTATGTGTATTAAGGAGTCAAGTATACAAACGAGTATATGAAAAAAATATGAAACCATTTCAACTCAATTAATCTTTAACTATAACCTACGAAATAAGTAAGCAATTTCTATACTCTTGCAGATGGCATAGACATTTCCGTCCTCAGTATGTATTACTCTACATGTTATGTCATTCGAATATTCAGTCAGCTAACCTTACACAACAGAGTAACAATAGAAATATACAGTAAGTTTTGCTAAATTTTTAATAACTTTAAGCACTAAGAAAGCATCATGAAGAAAAGAGAATCTAAACACTTCGCGAAAGGAGTGCAACCTTAATTCATATACCTATTTTAGTCTGTGTTTATAGTCCGATCGCATGAAAGATATATTTCCTAGTATGCAGAATTTAATCATTTACTACGATGTGTCGATGTGTCGCGCAGCTCTCTACCTGTTGTATACATTTACACATAGTGAGATAAACACGAAAGTTTAAATTTAATTTAATTAAATGCATTTGATCTTATGTATTTTCATTATACTATATTCATCGATACATAAACAAGAATGGCATTTAGTGGACACATGGACGAAAGTGACAAAATCTTTCGGAATGACAAGATCTTGTATAGCAACAATCGATTCACAAACAAATCATCCCCACTGATGGGATCGGATTCGTCTTCTTCTTCTTCGCCCACAACATTACCTGACACACTGAGTGAGAATAACCAATTATTCAGCTGGGCCGAAATGTATGGAAGTCTGAAACAAGCAGATAGTCAAAGCAGTGTTGTGCCCCTGCTGGAACTAGGCTCCAGAAGCAGCACGATAAACTATCTGCGAGAACTGGACGGTGCCAAATTGATTAGGGAGCCGCAGATGGCCTTCGAGAACTGGTACGCACACAAG
Source organism: Zaprionus davidi (assembly GCA_018903715.1). Lineage (NCBI taxonomy): Eukaryota > Metazoa > Arthropoda > Insecta > Diptera > Drosophilidae > Zaprionus > Zaprionus davidi. The sequence continues at coordinate 9,344,397 of JAEIGL010000006.1, forward strand.
CAGAGGCTGCATCAGCAGAAGGCACAGATTCAGCGAGTGGAGCTTGAAAAGAAGCGCGCAGAGGAGGAGGATCGTAAGAAGCTGTCGAAATTGTGCTATGAAAAATGGTTGAGAAATAAACAGCGACAAGCATCGAAGAATCATCTAAAGAACTTGTCTAATCAAAATAACTTGCAGCAAGTATCAATTCCATCTTCAAAAGAAAACTGTAGTAACGCGGTCAGCGAAAGTCCCACAAAAATCAAAGTAAACAAGAAAAGCAATATGTCGCAGGCAGAAATCAGACAGGTGGTGCAAAGTTGGTGGCTCAAAAAAAGGGAACAGCAGCAGCGCCAGCGCCAGGACAAACAACGGCGTCTGATTAAGAAAAAAATCGAGGATCAGCGCCACAAGAAACTTGTCGATCAGGCGTGGCAAAAGTGGATATCCAATGTTCATACTAAGCCCAAACCGGTGCCCTTAAACCAGGGTATACAATCGCTACGTGGCACCATCTCCCCATTGTACATAAATCCAGAACCTTGGAAACGACTCAACGACACAACAGAATCAGGGCTTATAAAGAAAATGGCTAGGTAGAACTCATCATCAAGTGAGAATGAAAACATGAAGTATATACGATGTAAATGGTTAATATGTGGATGCTATTTTATAACCGTGTCGATGCACAGGAGCAACACGCGAACATAACCCTCAGACGCAAAATAACAGATGAACAATTGTATTTGTTAGTTGTCAATACTTTAGTAAATGAATTAGATTATGTATAGATTAGATTATGTATAATCTTATATAAATAAAATTGAGTAAAACCTTATGTACTTTGAGAAGACTTACAGTAGAGATTCAAACCGTCAGAAAGAACCAGCGGCAGCTCATACTTATCCGAACGGATTAAGATTAGAAGGATATGTCGGAGTAAGGAAATTTTATATTTATATGTTGCTTAAAATATACAAAATTTGAAATAACCTTTATCAGCGCATAGTATACAGGAACCTTCATGCCAAAATTTGGTGTCTCTAGCTTTAATAATAGCTGAGATCTGTGTGTTCACACGGGTTTTTATCAATATAAGAAGGGGGCTTGGGCAAAATCTAAAATAAACTTCATCAATAATATTGCAAAAACAACATATGTTGATACCAAATTTGGTAAACCTATATAAGTATAGATCTTCCTTTGGGATATCCTGCTCTATGAAATAGGGGGTTGCCATAACCTTGCGTCTAACTTACAATAGAATATAATTGAACCGTTTGCAAGGCGTTGGCTTTTATTTGTTATTATCCTTGGAGTCGCAAACATTATCTTTTAGGATTTCAAAAGTCAATTTAAACAATTGTGTCAACAGAGTTTAACCAATTTCGTAAACCAATACGATAAAGTGAATATAAGGTCGAAGGGCTGACAAAGGAAGCCAGAGAAAAGACATGGGAGGATGTGGGGGCTATAGGTTGAAGGGGAATGGGGGAATTGGTAAAACTGTGACAGATGAAAACAAAAAACAATTTGCAATAACAACCAAAATACGAAAGCAAACAAAATGCGATAGCTGAAAGTGCATGGGACCGCACAGGACACTCAATAGGATTTCAATTGTTGTCATTCTCAGTCTCAGTGTGAGTATGTGTGTGTGTGTGTGGTTGTCAGTGGGTAGATAAGGGGTGGACAGGCTTTGCCCATTTTCATTAGATTTTCAACACTGTTTTGCCTGTAAAGTCACAAAATTATATTGTCAAAAATAAAATAAAGCATGTTTTTAGGCGCATGCAGCTCTAGAATGTCGACATGCAAGAGAGAGATAGTATTGCCGTGGGGAAGGAGGAGACCAGATGCTGACATATATGTGCAGAGAGAGAGAGAGAGACAGTTCTTTGCCAAGCAAAACCGAAATGCAAACAAAATAAGCCAAAGGCCTAAAGTTCATTTGCACAATTTCCAAACCGCTTTGCCAACCCTCCACCCACCCCATTCCAACGAATGCTTTCCTCTCCTCTCTTCCAACCTCCTATCGTTCGACATTCTTTACTCCATTTGGCCGCACCGAGCAAAGTCAAAGGCCGAGCAAGGCTTGGCAAACAAAAAGACCAAAAAGACGCTGGCAAATCCTTTTGATGAGGTCAACGCTAGTTTGGTTTCCTGCTACAAGAGCGAACACACACACACACACACACACACACACACACATACTAACACGTACTGGTCAAGCAGCTGTTTGTTTTGGCATGTGTGTGCGTATGCTGTAGAATGCTTTGTAGGTGTGTGTGTGTGTGAGAGCATTGGCAGGATTAAATTTTGTAGGTATCGAAGCATGTTATTCGTCATCAATGTAGTTTGCACTAACTAGTTGTTGTTGTGCTTGCTGCTTGTTTGTTGCCATTGCAATTGTTGTTGTTGTGATTGTGTTGCAATTGCAGAGCGACAGAGATAGTGGGTTGCTGGGGAAGGCGGACTTAGCCTGGCTATACCATGTCCAGTGCCAGGCCGAGTGCCTGTGTAGTTGATTCGTTTCGATGTTGTTTGCATTGTTTACGCACTTTCGCTTTGATATTATTGTAGTGTGCATTTCGGCTTGATAGGCCCTGCTTATGTGTATGTATGTGTGTGTTTGTACGTGTGTGTGTGTTGTCTGTATGTGTGTCCAGAATTGTGTGTGCAGTTGCATGCTTCCTTGTGCGTATGACTTAATTTCCGGAGCAAGCTTTAAAATTACGCAGCACCTGTTAGAAATTTTCAAATTTTTCAGTTTAAAAAAGTGAATAGTAGATTAATTTCCCTCTGACGCATTGATTATTTGAATTCTTAAAATTTTAACTTAGTTATTTCTTAGATATTTGATATTGTATTTCGCACTTATTTGCTTATTTCAATTATCATAGAGCTTCCCGATAAGCTGCGTTTTGACTGCAAGAAACTCACCTTTCCATTGAAAGGGTATAAAAAAGCACCCCGTCACGAGATTCCTTCATGCCAGGTGCCTGGCCACAGAAATTTCAGCCCAAAAGATAAAGTACAATCGGAGAAAAAAAGATAAATCGCCTCGTGTTTAGTGGTAAAAACAATGAGAACACCCTGTCCACACGGCTGCGGCCTGCTGGGCACATAAATAATGAAATAACAGCAAAGGGAGCAAAAGTCCCAACAATCGAGCATAAGACAATGGCAGCTGTAAGGCGGTCAGGCGAATTGTCGTCAGCAGGCGAGGTTTTATGCCCAAACAATGGACCTGAATATATCACAGTGACGACAAGTGATCAATAACCACTGGCAGGATGAGAGAGGTGAACGGATGTGGGCAAAGGGAGCACGACGAGCTTTGTTGGCGACAACAACACGAGTTGGCAGCCAGTCTAATGAGTGATGTCTGAGCTATTGATGAATTGACCAATTGCCTGAGAGCTGTTCGCAAATGTCTTCGAGTTTCGGTTGAAAATTGAAAAAGGCTTGATCATATATTAACCATTAATCTGATGAAAATATAAGATATCATTATTATTATTAATTTTACGCAGAAGGTTTATTATTGTTGACTGGAATGATGTAAAGGTTACGAACCCTGACGTACTTCTCACTTACTCATACTTAATTATCTATATCTATACATGCATTCAGTGTTCTGTCCATCTATCGTCTTATAGAATAGCTTATAAACATATTAACTAATACAAATATTAACCGTCGTAGGAGTTGCTAAAAATAATAATAAAAAAAATTAAAAAAAAAGGTAAGTTATTCATTCTAGTTCTGTTGAGGTTGTCTTTAATTATGTTTTTATCGACAATAAAATTCACGCTTCAAAATATTAAAATAAATCACCAGCGTATTCAATAAATTTTAATTTATAATACATGCATAAGAAATGTAGTTCTCGTATATAGCCCTTTGGCATAGCCATAACAGTTTTAATATTTTCACTATTTTATTAAGTAATTTCCACACGCGTTACCCAATAGCTAACCACATTAAGTACCTCACAGGGGATGGGGAGCAAAACAGTTAATTCCCCGACTTTAACGCTGCATTAATTCAAGTGAGACTGCTGCACTACTTGCAGTCTAGGCTGAAGCTTTCACTTTAACGGTAGTTATGCAATTAATACACACTCACACACAGACAGCGGGCACACATGCAGGCGGGCGAGTCCTTGGCGTCTATGACTTACTCAAGTCAAAGGCGCATGTTAATAACTTTTTAGCCATGCGGCATGCGAGAATGAACCTTTCCCGAGTCGTTGTAGCCTGGTGTCCTTCACAAGGATTTGCCAGGCCAAGTCGGCTGCGTGCAGGGCGCAGATTAAAGTGACAGACAGGCTACAGTACGCAGGAATAACAAAAGGTGGTTAAGTCCTTGTAAGTGTTTAAGTCGACAAGGACAACGTCGACAACGGCACTCGACACTCGCACTTGCTGCGTGTTTATTGCGCTGTGAAATGAACATTTTGCAGGTGATTTAACAGTTATTAGATTTTCTTCTGTGCCCCCGAAAACCAACCCAGCATAGTCAGCCCAAGGAACGGTCCCAGCGGGACGTCAACATTCGCCCCGAAGTAATTGCGAAAAAGTTTCTATTTGATCGCATCATAGTCAGCTGCCAACAAGTAAGTATGCAAAACAAAATGTCCAAAAACATTTGGCCAAACAAACGACACACACAATTGCCCGACAAAGTTCAGGATGGCGAACTTCTTCTGCCAGCTACTGCGAAGTATGTCTGATTAAATAAAGATTCTTGCCAAGCTGAAAACTTGGTCAATGCGAAATGAAATCTCGCAAAACAAATATGCAAAAATGTCATCCAAAAAAGTTGAGACAAAAGCGCACAAAGGCGACGAGCGCCCAAAACTGTGCAATGTGCTGGGCGCAGTATTGCATTCCCTTGAGAAGAGTCTGAAGAGAGGCCAATTGCTGTTCTGAAAAACATTTTAGACGGCAATTTACCAAAGGAAATGTTCGAACTCAAGGTAAGACATGTAAGTTATTTATTTGTTTTTATTTATTTTTTATTTATTATTTGCTAAAATTGGTTAACAATATATTATTATGAAACGGCCAAACTTCTAAATGCTATTAGAGGATTCAAATGTTGTACACTTTCTTCTATGGTCTTCTAAGTTAAATTAAAAATGACTATATAATTATATTGTTTATGATGTATCTTGATATGTTTCGCCGTTTCATGTTACTATAGTTTTGTGGAATTATAAATATTCAAATGTTGTACACTTTCTTCTAGGGTATTCTAAGTTAAATTAAAAATGACTATATAATTATATTGTTTATGATTTATCTTGATATGTTTCGCCGTTTCATGTTACTATATTTTTGTGGAATTATAAATAATTAATAAAAAAAACAATAACAATTTTTTTCTTCTAGGGTATTCTAAGTTAAATTAAAAATGACTATATAATTATATTGTTTATGATTTATCTTGATATGTTTCGCCGTTTCATGTTACTATATTTTTGTGGAATTATAAATAATTAATAAAAAAAACAATAACAATTTATTTAATCATTAAAACAAAATTATTCCTGTAGAATTATTCGCTTTATATGCATCCCAATTCATTCTTAATTACGTTTAACCCATCAAACCCATTAAACTAGTCAAAACGTCTGGAAATCATCTCGAAATCGCTTGCCAGAACTCATTGGATAGTAAGTATATGCATAGTTAACTTTTTAGCTTATGCCTAATTATACAAAACTCAAACTTAATTCAATTACAGCTTCGCTTGAGTCCGACAAACAACAGAACAACAAAATAAAGCATTGCCTACTTTCTGGTGCTCGAAATATGCATTCCACTCGGCACAACACTTGACGGCTTTAAATAAATTTATAGTACGCCCCAATGGCCTAAGCAACTTTGGCACATTTCTTAATTAGCTTTATGAGTTTTCAGGCTCTGCCACCTGTCCAAATTCCCATGCGTGCGGTCAGCCAGGTGTCTAGGATGGCCCTAGGATGGTCTTCCATACTCGGACGAAAGTTTTTGTGCTATGAGAAATTATTATGCAAAATGATATTAAAACTTTTGCCGAGTGATGCTTTTGTTCAACTTTCCGTATGAGCTCAGCTCATGTGGGTCACACTGCGGGGAATGGAAGGAGGAGCAAGAGGTGGAGGTAAGGAAGCCGGCAATGTGTAACTACTCAGCCTATCAATAGCGCACTGCAACAATGGACAATTTGTAGGAAGTTTCTTGACGCGCATAAATTAAGCTTGGCCTCTAATTGGAGCTGTGCTTGCATAGAAATGACGACGACGCCGTCGACGACAGCGACGACGACGACGACACTTCAAATCAAAATTCATGGCAGGGCAAGGGAGACAAGTGGGAGGTGGGTTGGTGGGAAGCTGAAGGAAATGGGCAAGCTCGCAGGCTGTTTGCCATAAAAGCGAAAGGCAACAAGGCGTAACATGCGATAAAATTGACTTGAAAACGTGTTTCAAATCCAAAATTAACAAACCGAAGACGCAGGCAGCCAACCAAGCAGTCATCGTCCACTCCGTGAATTGCTTCGTGAGTTTGTCTGGCAATCTGTCTGTCAGTCTGTCAGAGAGTTTCGTAGGGAGTCTGTCAATCGCCATGTCGCTGCTACCCGGCTAAATGTGCTGCGACATGTTCCAGCCTGCATGTAAATGACTTTTTAATGATGCCAGCCCCTTACTCTCTCTTACCCACTATCTTTCTCCATCTCTTTCTTACCACTTTACTGACAGAAAGCGATACCTAACCAGCTGCCTTGTCCCACACTCGATTCCCTTCCATGTGCGTCTCTTTCAAGTATCAGACTCAGTTCGCAGTTCGCCTGGACTAATTGCTGACATAATTTTGCGCTTTAATAGTTTTCTGTGCCCGGCAACTGACCTGCTACAGGGCTACTCAACCCCCCCCCCACCCCTCACACTTTGAAGTGCGCGATATTGGTTTCATACTATGTATGTAAATGAAGCCCTGATTAGCGCAAGTCATGAATTTCAATTTGCGCCTAATTAATTGTTGTTTCAAATTCTTTGCGTGCCAATGGAGCTGGTTCGACATAGTTTGTACTAGTAACCAGTACACCTAAGCCCCCTACCGACTATTTATCTGCCTTTTTTTGAGCTTCGTAATTGACATTACAATTGCGAGCGAGCTGCACTCCAAGTTGCTAATTGCACCCACTTTTAGTTAATTATAGTTCGTAAAGCATTTCATTCGAAATGAACAAAGTGTGTTGCAGCACAGACAAGCCTGATTATGATAGGGATTATTATCATATAAAGGGTGCCTTTTCCGTGATTATCTTTCGATTGTTTTAAAATACTACAACATTTAATTTGTATTTATAGCTCTCATTAACAAGTTGTAAGAATGATTAAATGATTAAAGTTTCTAGAATACATTAGAAGAGTTAATGTTGGTTTATTTTTGGGTTAAGATTTAAGTTAAGGTTCTCCTTTAGTAAGGATTATTATTTTTTTTTTTTTATTATTATATTTATTAAGTGAAGAATCCGAAAATCATAATAAAGGATTTTTTACTACGCTTTGCTTTGTTTAAAGAAAAGCTTAATGAAATCGTATTTCATTTAATAATAACCAACTTTGGAATTGTCAACGGTTTTGACACAAATCTAACTTAATCAATTTGAGCACACGCCAAATGGAAATTAAATCGCAAGCTGCGATCGTTTCGTCTCGATACCATCTGCGTCACAGGCCCTCACCGCCTAATGGCATGCTATAAAATTATGCACCTGCGCATTCCAAACAATAATTTCGATTTCTATCAATGGAGTTTCGTCATACGTATGTCTTAAATCGAAAACCAGTTTACCTCACTTAAACTGTCCCCCACACACTAATGGAATTTCATGCTCAAAGTCGAGCAACAGTCAGTAAGTTCTGGGAAAGGGGTGAGCCAGCCAAGCGAAGCCGAGAAGTTTCGTATGTTGTCGATAAAGACAAGTCGTGTAGCGCATACGGCGTCGTGCCACTTGCTTGTAAATTATAAAATGATGTTGGTTGCAATGCCAACGCCGACGACTGGCTTTTGTTTTTACTTGCTGCGGCGTGCGGCGGAGGCGTGACAGCGAATGAGATGTGGGAGGGCGAGGCGGTCTACAATTTTCATGCCCCACTATGGCTAAGTGGCACATTTTGGGCTTAGCTTTCAGACGGCGGCACTGAAATGGCCGAGCCTGCGGTTAGTGCGGCGACTCGTAAGGCGAGACTAGAGAAGTCTGGTTGAGTTGACGGGGACGGGAGGTGGCTTCAGCTTTGGCTTTGGCTTTTCGGGATACTGTATATCCCGTGCCCGGGCAGTGCACTCGACTGTCGGGTCTGTCAAATAACTGACATTACCTCGTCGGCAACGTCGCCGCGTCGCTCGCATTTCGTGACTTTGGACAATAAAAAATTTCGATTAGAATGTAAAAGCGGCAGCCGCAACTGCAACTGCAGCGGCAACGGCAACTGCAACGATGACGACGGCAACAGCAATCAAATTGAGCGAGCGGGTGTGCCACAAATGCCAAAAAAGGGAAGGGGCAGACGGGGATTGGGATAGATAGAGACGTCTAATAGCGAAAAATACTTAAATTGTATATTAATAGAAAATGAAATCAGAAATGGCCCAAAATTATTTCAGCTTAATGTATCGCATGGCACGTGAATTATATATTGCACATAGATTCTCTTGGTAAAGGCTTTTGGAAGTTGGCATGACTTATCCGCATAGATGTACGGTTATTAAATTGGACCAGCTTATGAATATGCAACATTATGTATGGTTTCACTAAAAGTTATGTAAGTATGAATAAAACAATATTGAGATATCAATATACCAATATAAACATACAACAATAAATCATTATATCAATAGATATTAATATTTCTATATATATATATATCTATCAATATTTAATATAACAATATATCAATGTCTCAATATATCAATACAACAAATCAATATATCAATACATATCAATATCAATTTATAAATATTTTCAATATATATCAATATTTCAATTAAAAATTTATCAATATATAAATGTATTAATATATATCAATACAACAATAAATTAATATTTCAATATATGTATCAATTTATATGTAATTTATCAATTTATACATTCTTTCTCATACCAAACTTTTCACAAGATTTATGTTCAATCTCAGACACCTTGTCAGAGAAAGGCTCCATTGTGTGCTTTACTAGTAATATAGAAGTTGATCCGATAGACACGTCACACTTTTATTCCAATTGTTGTTGAGTACACAGATACACGAAAACAGTTTTATTTGCTTTAGAATTTATCTCGGTTTTTTTGGGTTTTACCTTGAAACGACGTATTCATTCTTTTGGACAAAAGATATATAACAGCAGTTATTCAAGATAACCACGCAACAGCAAATACATTCTTTAGGTGATAATATACTTCTCAGATCAGATCTATTGCAATGGCCTTTGTGGGTCACATGCGTCATCCCGAGAAGTTGTTCGACAACGAGGTATTTGAGAAAAGTAGCTCTAAGATTCATCTGAATTATCAAACGGCTGAGGATATGCAGCGAGCGCAGCTTGAGGCAAACTGCTCACGAACATATATCAAGACATATGATCTGCCCAGTCCTGTCGACAGATCTGGCCGTCGTAGAGCTCGTTATGTGGATAACTCCGAATCGTGCGGCGAACTCACATCCATGGCCGAGACGGAGATGTCCACACTACGCTGCAGCTCGATCAGATCCAACGAAACAGAGACTGAGACCCTTATATTGTCTCAATCGTCGTCAGAGAACAGGAGCGATGAGAGCTCCACGTCCACATCCGAGATGCCCGAAAACGTTGATCCTGTTCAGTATGGGAAGCATAAGCTACGCGGCTCGACAACATCGATGTGCAGCTGGGAGGATCAACAATCTTTGTCCACCTACGAGCTGAGGCGACCAACTGATATGGAAGTTGACGTCCAGAGCAGCAGCATGCCCTACCTCGAGCTCGGCTCAGACGCACCTTCCAACGGGCAGTTGCAGCGGGTGAAGCTGGTGCGTGAGTCCAATGAGGCCTACGAAAACTGGTTGTCGGGCAAGAGAAGGCAATTGCAGTACCGTCAGCAGGCGGTGCGCAAGCAACGAGCGCTGCAGCAGGAGAAAGATGAATTGCGTCGCCAGCTGAACGACCAGCGCGTGCGTGAGTGGTGCGCCCAGAAACGGGCGCAAGAAACGCTCAATTCCATTTCCAACTGCAAGGTCAGAATGCAGAAGAACTTGCAGCATACCCAACTGGACATGTCAGCGCGGCGACGTCTCCAGGAATGGGAGCTCAACAAGATCCAGCAAGCCCAGCGCCAGCGTGAGGTGCAACAGATTCAGGCACGGCAAAAGCAGCACCAGCAATTGCAGCGCAAGGAACAGGCTGCCCGGGCGTGGCAGGACTGGATGAAGGGTGTTGACCAACGCCCCAAACCGGTGCCCTCCAATCAGGGCATGAAGTCACTGCGAGGCACCATCTCCAAACTTTACATCAATCCCAAACATTGGGAGCACATCAATGGAAAGACCGCAAGTCATTGATCCTATCTTTTGGTATTAAATGTGGGAGACGTGGATAGGAAAGTAATAGGAAAAAGTCGTAAACGATCGGACTTATTGCGATCATTTGAGATAATAGCAGACAAGTAAAGAGAGTCGTCGCTATCTGGGCACAAATTTATGCATACGGATTGTAATTAACATAATAATTATAATATTTTATCACAAAAACGTTGTCTATTATACTGAATAGGGATCTAAAAATTTGATCGGAAAGTATGAAAACTCGCATATCAATGACAATTTATATATTTGATTCATGTACTGACTTGATAATCACATCAGGTTTAAAGTTAACATAGAGCTTTACTATAATCTGGGGCTGTTTATTCAGCATATATATACACTGTTACTTATATTACAAACTGATTAAACTTTAAACTTTTTGAAGATAAAACAAGCTACACATTTATATTAATCGGCTTACTTTTTAGTGATTATCACTCGATTTCTATTTGAGTATTTCACTCAACTCGTAAGGCATAATAAATAAAGTCCTCTTGAAGCTACATAGGTGCAACTAGAAAACAACGCAGTCATACGATTGATAACATACGAAGTGCACAGCTCCATAGACGGGGGGCCGTACATTCGTTCAGACACTTATGTAATCTTCATTTAGAACACGTAACACTTGTTATCAAAGCATTCGCAGGCATTTGTATCCTTTATGCCGTATCCTTTTCATAGGCTAACACCCACGCATGGAATAACAGCCTTTGGCTCGTTTGCATTCGTTGTTCGTTTGCCATCCTTTGCATTTTCTGTTGCCTGCTTTGAGGCAACACACGCATATACACCTGTCCTCACACACAGACACACATACATAGAATGGTGCACAAGTGGTCTACGCATAGCTCGGATCTGCTTTGATTTGGCTTTCGATGCAGCATTTGAGTGCACTTTTAACCATACAGCATACAGCTGCAGCTCTTCAAACCGAAAGATACAAATGCATCTATGAGACTAGAAGAAACATTTACCAGAATATTAAAGCGTCTAATTTCGTAATAAACCGATAAAATTAGTTTGCTTTCCATAAATTTAATGCATCAGTTATGAAATTATTCAAACTTCATAAACAATCTAGCGTGCTACAGGTTTCTGCTTAGTTCCCGAACATTTCTCTTAAAGCTAAAACCAAAATTGTTCACCCGAAACGCTGTGAATTTGTTCACCTGTCGCAGTAGAAACAAAAAATGGGAGCAGAGAGTGAAAGAGTGGAGAAAAAAGTTCTGTGGAGAGCTGTGGGAATACAGGAAATATATACAAAGTTATTTAATATGAAAATGGCGTGCAGCTGAATTTTATTTGAGCTTCGCTTAGCCCGGCTGCCAGTTGGCCTTAAGCCATTTATTTTTGGCTACATTTTGCGCCCGAAGGAACATGGATATTAAATACAAACTCTTATAGAAATTGACGGACTGTGCTCACTGAAGGGCGGCCTTATTTGTGACCCATGTACGCGTCTGATTTGGTTGCATTTGAGTTTGGTCATTTCCTAATTAGTTGACTGTGAATCCAATTAAGATTCGTACTCTGTGTCAACGTTCTGTTATCTGTATTGGTTCTTTCATAAAATAATTTTTATTGGAGATATATTGAAGGAGACATCTCCGACCCTATAAATTAAGTATATATATATATTATTTACTTTATTTTTATTTTCTTTTGATCTGCAATGTTTTTGAATAATACTAAGAAAATTCCAACAATTACAGTCGAACACTAGAAAACCAATAAGAAGATAACTCAAGTATCCATATTGCTTTATGATATGTTAGTTTGTTTGGTTTATATTAACACTTAATATCTTTAAACATTTGGAAAGTCCAGAGTTTCTACAGAATTTGGAACAAAGACCACTTAATGCATCGCGTAGATCTTAATTGCTGTCGCTGCGCAGAAAGATATGCCTGGGAATAAATGCAACCCCAATTTGACCTTTTGACTGTTGGTTTTCTGGTTTTCAGCAGTTCGATGGGGAATAAAAACAGCATTCACGAAGCCGCACACAATCGATTTAAATGTTAATCAAATTAAAATATCTACGCGCTGCTCAACTGCAGCGGCGGTGGCGTATGTCATTCACATTTTGTTGTTGTTTGCGCTCTCGAGCATTTTTTAATAATTTAATCCACTGCAATCGAGCGTCACGGCGTGCTTGGACCGATTTATTGAAAATAAAAACAAAACACACACAGCCATACTCTTAAACATACACACACTCACACAGTCAAACACACAGACACACACTGAGAATAAACACGCAGGCAGCGGCCTAAGAGTGTGGAAAATAAGAGAAGCAAATATTTTTGCACAAACATTGATTGGCAATTGCCAGCGCAGGCAAAAGGATATGAAGGCTTGCGTGGTAAAGCGTCACTCACACACACAAACACACATACATACTGATAGTCGTGCGCACATACAAATATAAAGATCCATACAGACGCAGTCATGTTTACAGTGCAAAGTCGTAATGCATAACCAACGCACGCTGCTCGCTCGAGTGCAGTGGAGAACTGAAAATTCATTGAAAACTGATAGCGTGTGAAAAATAAACGAAATGTGCAAGCTGAAAACAAAACATGGAGTAGCATCAATGATTGAGCTGTGATGTACGACAAAAGTGCCATCACTCAGCAATGTCCTACAGCGAAATGACTGGGCATATTGGTGTTGTTGAGAAGTGCAAGTGCAACTCGGAATAATTCGACTGTTTGATTATTAAAACAATTAGTTTAACAATCAGCAAAAAGGAATTATGCAATAGTTTTACGATTGTATAACTATTATATTATGATGTATATCATCTTCATATTATAATGAAACTCATCATCATATATCAGACAATTTATCATATTACATTATTACTCAGTATTTATTTCTTCTTATTTAAAGTTTGTTATTAAATGTTTATTTAACGATAGTCGTCAATATTTAAACGATAAATTTAAATTGTTTTTCAACATTATTTCTATAACTTAAATAAATAAATACAAATACATTTTCAATGCACTTTGTTAATTCTTTTTTAAAAATTCTTTATATCTTCAATGTGTAATATTTGGCAGTAACGAAAGTTTGCATAGCTTGCAGTTCACTAGCACTGCTCACTTGACTGTCCAAGCAAAACATAAATAGAGTAAACAAATTGAATTCTATTTCACTCGATTCTATGTCAACACTTTACAAATATGTCATCCACTGAAATTCTTGGAATAGAAATATCGGCTCTACAATTTTGTAGTGGCAATTAGCACTGACATCAATGGAAACAAAGCCAATTGGATTTATGGCGAGGGCAGTTCAAGTAGTCCTGCAAAATTGAAGTTGATTTTTCTTGTGAATGAAATCGGCGCCAGTAATAATCCTAGAAAAAATGAATTTTTCAGGTTAAACAACTGACTCTTCAATATCAATTCGCTTCAAACTACCCTCGCTCAGGTCACAGCAAACGATTTACCATTAATTAAAATAAATTGGCAGATTTTCAAGGATGCTAAAGTCTAAGTATCGACAGACTCAAGTGCTGAGTGTGTGCATCCAAAAAAGAAATATTTTCCAAAAAGAAATCAACATGAAAAATAAAATATTTCGCAAGCTTCTATCTGAATGAATATGTGTGCACACTGGCAGAGCATCCAATTGCCAATTATTGAATTATTGAAGCGAAATAAAAATGTCAGTGCTCACTTTCTTGTCGAACGCCTTGTGAAATCAATTTGCATTATCTAATTAGAGAGCAATTAAAGCTTTCACACTTCCGAACAGTTCAAAAATATGATAAATGCCGAGATTGCGTTGCTTGACTAGTAAATACCCTGTACTCAGCAGAAAGAACTAAGAAACTATCTAATTACAAAACTTAAGAGTGTTTAAAATGCGTCTGCATAAGAAACACTTTTCAGTTAGCAAATACAGGGTATACAAAATATTATCACAAATGCAAGCCAATTAGTGGAATATAAGGCAGTTGCGGGGCAGAGTGTGATAAATTTTCTTGACTCTAGGCAACTCTGGCAAACATAATTCAACGCACAAAAAGATACATAAACAATGTGGAGCGGAGTTCGACTCATATCTTCAACTATTCCCACCGTGAGCCGCCATTTTGTGGCAAATAATAATTTAATTAGCCTCCCAGAAATACCCACACGCACATATACGCACACTCTCATACATGGTTATAAAGTGAGAGGCAGCTTATGACCCGACAAAATTTTATGCATATCAAAAATACCAATTATGGCAACATTTTGTAGTCCTGCCTTTTGTATGTCGATGCTGGTGTGCGTCTCTGTGTGTGTGTGTGTGTGTGTATAGCTCGCTCCGACATTTTCAATGGTGCTCGAGCATTAACGTTCAAAAGTCAATTAGTGGTTTTTATAAATGTGATTAAATTAAGTGACAATGTTGTTTACTGTTTTTACGGTTTTCCGAATTTCGGTTCGTTTTAATTGGGATAACGGTGCGGATGCAAATTTTGCTCAATTTCTATGGCAATCGACGGATTTGGCAGATATTGGCATAATGCTGTAGACAATGTATAATAATATTGTCAATCCATATAGGAATTTGTCTAAAATAGTATACAAATATTTTCAATTGTATATTTGCCAATTCAAATCGATTTAAATCTGTTGCTCATTTCACAAGCGCAACAAAATTGCTCGACAAAATTAAAATAATTAGTTTAGTTAAACACGTTAAAAATCAATTTTAAAATGTACACGATTTAAAAACTTATAATACTGTTGATAAAAAATTAATGAAAATTTAAAATCAAATAATAATTTGTACTTATTTGCATAAATATTTTTTCAGTTCGTTACTAAAAGTTATAATTCTTTATATAAAAATTCTTAAATTATTAATAAAAGATTGGTGTTATTTAATACATTTTTTTATCAATTCAAAGTTGCTCCATTTACAAGCATAAGACATTTTTTCAGTCTCAGATAGAAACCCCAAAGCATACATATTTATTCTCAAAGTATTTAAATATTTAGAAAGCAAGTTTTAATTACAATCTTGAATATATTTACTGGCTACTGGCATTCTTCGTACCGTATAATATTCTCATATATTTGTCTTATTTTCCAAATATATTTTTTTACTTTTTTCCACCTTGTACGTCTCGCATTTTGTCATACATTTTTGCTTCTCTTTCATATATTTTTGCAAACCAGACAAAGCTGCAAGCTATTAAGCCTTTGGCCGTAACAAAACCATTTTCCACTTGTCGCACACACATACAAACACACACACTCACATTCATAGACACACCCACAGCTGGGCCTTTCAACCGGTTCGTCTTTGCATTTGTTGCTGTTGCTTTTGCTTGTTGTTTTTTTTAAATCAAAAAGCGACACAACGTCAAAACAATTTGTCGTCATTTAAAAGTCGACATTTAAATAAGAAAATGCAAATATGAAGGTAAACGAGACGACGGGCCCAGTGCCGGGCGCAGACAGTAGCTGTGCAGCTGCCTAAATGTATGCAATAAAATTTTTTATGCGCGCGAAAGACGCCGCATACGTTTCGTATGCATAAAATTAAGCTGGCTACGGACTGACTACGAAGCTAGGGCCGAGCATGGAACGAGAGGACGCAGGCACTGGGCTGGAGCTGTGCCTGTTGGGTTTTTGGGGGTGGGGCATGGCTCTGGTCGAGCGTGCCGAGCGCAGCTGTAAATATAAAGTGTCAGGCAGAGAAGCAAACACACACACAAGAACACATACTCAAACAAAGACAAGTCATACACACACTGACGGTGCAAAAACGTGTCTATTACAATTCAATTTGACAATAGGCGCACACAAAAGCCAAACCAACCGCACTGAGCTGAGCGCATACACACACATACACACACACCAAACACACTCACCACACACCAAACACTCACAATAGCCCAAAAGTAGACTACAGAACAACAGAAATACGCCAACAGTTTGCTCTCGACCACATGGGCTGTATTCATTTTGAGCTCTGTTTGGCGACTTAAGAAATGAAATATTAGTAAATTATTAAAGAATTCATTATTATCATATTTAAATATTTAATTTAGCTTTTCTATAGATGATCATGCTTTCTAAATGATATCCTTGCCTAACTTATGCTCTTTATCTATCCACATTAAACACTTTAGATGTACATAGTAGATCCAGAAAATAACATTATATAGATATAGATATAACTTATTAGATATAACTTAACATATTCGTATGAAAGGGCCAAACATATCAATTCATTCAAAACTTATTTGCATTGTCCACCTTGGCAGAGCATCAATTCTTCGGCTTGTGGAAAATCCCAGCTTTGCACTCTGCACGACTTGTTTGTTTTTGTATTTCGGCCATGTGTTTTTACTGCAACGGAAACGTCAAGTAAATTTTTTTTCGCAACGTAGTTAGTTGATGAAAAAAAAAGCAGGAAAGAAAGTAAGAACTGTGCGCGACGCAGGTGGCGGCGGCCACAACAATGGCGACTGCGGCAGCGTCAGGCAGATTGTTGAGCATGTTGAGAACTCTACTTCGCCTAGTCCCTGGGGCGTTATTTGCACGTTTCCGGTATAAATATACAACACCCGAGATTTGTTTATGCGAAATGAAGCGCACAAAAGACAATTCGCATAAATGTCCCCCAACTCGCAGGGCACACCCTGCCTTCCTGCCTGCCCCCCAAGAACACCCCCCCAAGCAAGCCGGCAATGTAAGCAAGTGGGTCGCCAGCTCAGCGAGTTGTTTGTTCCCTTGTGCGTGACTCGGGCGGAAATAAAATTTGTCAGCTTTTTTTGCGAGTGTCATGACTTTAAATAAGTCGCAAATATTATGATATGCAGGAGAGCAAGTCGCAGATTGTGAATAATATGAGTGCTTAATATGAAGTACAAACAGGCAGAAGCCACCTGGTTGACTTGGGTTGGGTAGTATCGATGCCATTCCTTAATTAATTCCATGCGGCAGCACATAAGCGCCATGGCCCATCAATCAATCAGGCAATCGGTCAATCAATAGAGTGCACCCAAACCCGAAATCGAACTCAAAAACTAATCACTAATAAACTTGCACACGAGCGGAAACCGATAAACCACAGCGTACAACTTGACCAAACTGACGGCAACGAGACGAACAGGCTGAAGGAAGAGAAGTGAAGGGAAAATAAGAGAAGAAGCGGTCAGGGGATACACGTGCATATTGCCTGGCATGACTACAAATCAAATAAATAAATCATATGTGAAAACTTTTTTCACTTAGGCAATATTTTTACACACAAAAACTCTTGTACTCTCTCTGCGTATTACCATCTCCATAAGTCTTGGTCGAGTGGCGTGCACACTGTCAGTGCACAGTGGAGCGTATGTTAATTGTTTGACACAAATTGGTTTTGCCAAAAATACATAAGTTAAGATAAAAATGTATCGAAGTATAACTAAAACTTTCTAATTTTTCGGTGATTCTACTTTATTGTATACTTTGTTTTATTCATGCAAGTTTTTCCTAATTTGTTCCACTGTGCTTGGCTTCATACGCTAGTCTGGTCGAAAGTTGATCCAGCCAAATAGCCTAAGGCTGTAACTTGTAAACTTATTTTCCCACACACAACCATCCACACACGCAAATACTCACACACAACCACACACACACAGCTAAGAAGAATGTATTCTTTATCCCATTTGCCGCTTAACATGCTCGACCAAAGTGCGGAGACTCGTCTCTAATAGCTTTTAAAGGCAGCCGAAAAAACTATATAAAATATTCAGCTGCCGATGATGATGAATGGCGTTTGGTTAGCTTGCGTGAGAATATGTGTAAGTGAGGGAGATTGTGTGAGAATTCCATTGTTATTGTAATATGAACATGTGAATAAGTTCACATCGATTTGTAAAACGCTCCAACGAAGAATCTCAACTTAAGCCAGAGTCGACTTTAAGAGGCAACTGGTACTTGCTCAGTGCACTCTGTACTCTTTACTCGACTGTGTGCAGACTAGTCACGTATTATTATTGTCCAGTTGCCAGTACATGATGATTTCGTTGCCAACTTTTAGGCGTTTCGAATTGGACGCTCGCTTTGTGTGGCTGTTCTTTCTTTCTGCCTTGTTTGTTGGGCGTTGACAGCGTCCGTTCGTCTATCTGATTGTCCGATTGCCCTCGCCCGTCGTCATTTTGTCAGGTTGTCCATTGATGGCGTTGCCGATAACAATGTGAGTCGTGGTCACCCCGGCAGACCCACTAATTTTTTATGGCCAGCGTCACGGGGTCACAATGTTGTTGGCCAAATGTCAAATTGTTTTTAGAGCTGTTCCCAGTTCCGTGAAGCGTGTGGTGGCACTTCTTTTTTTCTCGCATTTCTTTTTGCCACTTTTTTATAGTGGTAGCTATCATGTTGCAGGTTTGCTTTCTGCTTTTAGCCTGTAATCTGTGTTTCACTCTCTATATGCTTGGGTGTGTGTGCTGTATTCTCTTTTTCATTATAGTATTCCATTCGGTTCTTGTGTTGTTGTTCGCTTTTAGGCGCGCCTGGGATTACAATGCTTTTGACTCTGTATGTCCATTGCGGGTATGAGTCTGTGTGAGTGTGTGTGTGGGTATGTGTGCAACCGCAATGTGTTCAAAGCAACCAAGAGGCAACTGGAAACGTGCTCATTTCGATTGTGCAGCTGCCGCCGCTAAGGCACCTGCCGCAATTGGCGGCCAACTCAATTAAAGGCTTGTGGTCTCTTTGCAATCACTTAAAGCTATTTGCTTGCGAACACTCGCACAGCTAAGATCAAATAATCTCAGTCATCTACATTCAATTTAATTTAATCAACAGTTCTCTCTGGCATTCGCCTCTCAATACTCAGAGATAAAACTAATGTTGCAGCATAAATTATTTGCTAGTTTGGGTGTACATAAAACTAGATTTATAAATAGAGAGAACTAGAACATGTACATATACATACAATACATTTAGCAGATTTATTTAATAACAATTTATTTGCCTTTAATTATCAAACTCTGCTAGTTAATTATAGAATATTGACCTATGCCTATCTAAAATACAATAAAAATGAAAATAGACTGATTTGTTTATTATAATGATTTTTTACTTTTAATTTGTAAATTGAAAATAATCATGGCTAATCCCAATATTAGTTTGCATGCAAATTAATTTTAATTAAAACTAGCAAGCTGAAAATCAGAAATTTGACTTTTTAATGGTTTCTGTTAGCAAAATCATATTCTGTAATTTTTGACCTATGGTTGGTAATAGAAAATAACGATAAACGCTGATTGATAACATTGATGATATCGAAAGTGCATTCAAAGATTCTTCTATCCATTAGAAAATAACTGACATCACATTATATATAATATAATATTAACCTCCTACAATCTTGACATAATTATAAATTTAAAAGTCTTTTAAGATCTTAGAGTGTCGTTCTTTTTAAATGTTATCAAATTACCCATTAGTTTTTCTGTCAGTTAAACAGTTAATGTGTGTGATATGTTTTTGTTAAACTTAGCCACGAATCCCTCGACTTTAATAACTTCTTCAATTATTGATTCAAGTATATCAACTTTAACAGAATTATTTCGCTCAGCTCTTTCAGTTTATAGCAAGTTCTCTGGCCAACAAAACCACAAAGTTTAACCATACAAAATTGATTCGTTTATTACCTTGAAATACGCCTCATCGCACCTTGACTAAACGGCAATATAACCGAAATTAGCTGACCTTATGTAGGTGTGTCTGTGTGTGTGTGCAGCATTAATTAATTTTATATTCATTACAAAATCTATAATTTATATGAAAATAATTTGCGTAACAATATTCAGACTACATGGGAAGTCATCTTAATGGTAAATCTCAAATCAATTTGCCAAAATACCGCACAGACACGAACATAAACACAGACACACACACAGATATTTGATGCATTTACATACACGTACACATGTGCCTGGGCACATAAACATATGCAGGCACGTTCAATTGAGCAAAATGTAATCACAGGAATTTATCTAAAGTAGCCAGAGAGCGAGAATCAGGAATCAGAAGGTCGCTCCTCGGCATCGTCGTCGGCGTCGTCGTCGTCGAAGTCGATGTCAACGGCATTTACATAAGCTCAGTGGCCATTTTGTATTGCTGTATCTGTATCTGTGTATCTATGCATCTAGAGCGGGCTGCAGGTTGAGAGATGCAACCCGCAGATACACAGGAACTGCAATTGAAGACATTTGTCATGCGAAGACTCTGCGACGGGCGGGTCTGGTTGGGTTGGGCTGCGGGGGAACGAAATGGCAACGGCAACTTGGTTAATTATAACAGCTGCGGCTCAAGCAGTCGAGTGATTAGAGGCAGGCAGTGGACTGCTCTGCGGGGGGAGGGAGGTAGGTAGGGGGATAGCCAACGGCTGTGCAGCAAATTGCAATTCCAAGAGACGCACCGGAAGGAAGTGTAAAATTCAAATATGACAAATGACATGAACTTAAGCGGCGGCTGCCTGGACGAGGACTGCTAAGGCTTGCACACACACACACACATGCACACACACTCACACCCAACCCACACAGCATGGTCAAGATTTATTGTATGCGGTATATGGAAATTATGAATATCTTAATATTGTGGCATAATTTGCTCTCTGCCACGTATGCTCGCCGCTTTAATTAATAATTTTGTAATTTATCAATTTATATTCCGGCGAAAATCAATGCGAAAGCTTCTCATCAAATCTCCCGGGAGTGTAGAGAACAAAAAGAAGCTAGACTTTTGAATTTCCCTCTCCTTTCTCTATCTCCTCACCCTCTTCCTTTCCTTAGTCTTCCTCCTTCGCTTGATCAATTCATATTTAATACTGATGCCTTTTAAGTGTTGATTTTGTTGCATCCACATTGTGCATGCAGCGCTGCGTTTGTAAGCCCAGCCCAGACGGGCTTTGGGCTAGCTCGGACATTCCCTGAGCCTATTGTGGTAAATTAACAACACCAACGTCTGCGAGAATTGCACGCTGAGAGCCCATCTTGCGTCCATCTTGCTGTTGGTTTCGCTTTGAGCTCTTTATGTATGTGCAAACATACGTAGACACGCATGCAGGATGTACATGGTATGTGGTTTAATTAGACAATATTATGCCTCCTAAAAGGCAAGAGCAGTTTACAGTTAGTTTCCTTAGAGTTTAGCCGACTAAGTCGACAGATTAAAAGTATTAAGATATCGATACTAAGATGTAATGTGGAATATGGGCACGGGATCATAAGGTCCATAGGAAGGGCAGCGAATACTTATGAGTTTGTGGAAATTCAGTGGGAGAACAGAGTCTTCAATTGAAATGTATAATTTGAATTTTGGTGCATACAAAATTTATCCACCTAAGAATTTCTTTAAAGTTTACTGAGACTAACATAAAACTGGGAAAACAGATGTCGAAAGGCCCGCAAGCAAGTATACAATAATAGAAGAGCACACTAGACTGTATTTGTCTTACATGTGTTGTTATATATATTGATTTCATTTACGTATATCCTCTTAATGCTCTGCAGTATTACTGTACAGGCTTAGTTTGCTGATAAACAAAATGAATAAATGTGAAAAAAGAATATATTGTTAAATTATATGTTATGTTAAGTCTAATGTGTTTACAGAAGTGTCGATACACGATAACCTCATCGATAAAATAGTGTTGGATAACGCAGAAAGTGTCACTAGTATTTGTGAAATCGAAGAGCACAGCTCAAAATTGTGCACAAAAACATTTAAAATTAAAAGTAAACAAGACTGTTAATAAAGAATTACCACCGCAAAATGTAGAAAATTGAGTCTATTACAAATAACTAACATAACGCACGTAGTTCACAGATATCTATAGTAGATTCCACCTCTGAACTCACAAAGTTTCCTCTAGTTGATCTAGAAATGTGTACAGAATTCAGTTGAGTATGCGAAAGGTATCTTGATGAATCAGGCCTATAAATAATCGTCGACCTGTAAACAAATTTAAAGTGCAATTAATTACCTCTGAAGTGCCTAAGGGTAGGCGAGTGGGGCGTGGTCGCTTTTACGATTTTAAACGCTTCCGCCGTGCAATGCAGCTGGAAAATAAATTAAAAAATTTACTCAGCCATTTGTTGTTGTCCGCTCTTGGCCGCCCATAAAACTTGCTCGTTCTCTTGCTTTCTCGATGTCTGTCTGGCTGACTGCCTGTCCATCTGTTCATTGTCTGTCGGCTGTGGGTAATAAACAAAAAAAATTTACGCGTTGCTAACATGCAACTTGTGGCGCTTGCAACTTGACTCACGGTTTTCGCCAACAATGCGGGATGGGAGGAAATAAGGCAAGTTGGGTTTGATGGGGAGAAATAAAGGTTTGGGGTACCTAATGCAATTTGCGGCAAGCATAAAACTTGCAGCTGGCATTTCTATAGAACTTATGCTACTTGCCTCCTCCTCCCCCCATCAATTGGATGTTATTGTTTTAGTCAAGCAACTTTGTAATTGAAATCAAAGTGTAAGCTGAGAGCAGAATCGAACCATATGTGCCACACATGAACACTTGCTGCAGCAGCCCCATTCCCCCATTACTCCTCTCCCGTTAACCCCCTTCAAATACATGTGTATGTATATACTTTGATTAAAGCTCGAGCACAATTAAACATCTGTAACTGGAAACTGTGTGCGAGCTGTTGCAAAGTGTGGCAAGTGGGGCAAGTGTTGATTTTGATTTGGCTTACATTTCACTTGATTACATTGCTGTCTCTCTGTGTGTGTGTGTGGAAAAGTTTGTGTGTGTAAGCGAATGAACAAAGTTTTGCAAAAGTTTTCACTGCACTTCACAGCTGACAATGGCTCCCAATCGAAAGACAAGAGTCAGGAAAAGGATAGGAAATATTAAATGGCATCACTAAAATCGACACATTCAAACTTTCACTTAAGGTGCCACTCGAGCCACTATATAATAAGCACAATAAATCACCTGTAATATTACAATATAATTGTTTTGTTTGTTGTTGCTTATCTTTCAAGATGAAATACAATTCATTTCAATTTAAATTCAGGCAATGAAACTATCAATGAAACCTTTCCACTATCATATCTCATACTTGGCAAATATTTAGTATTTTATGTGCTCAAGCAATCGCTAACACCATTCACTGCTCTTGCTTCTGCTCCAAGAATTGGTTTACGGCAATCGGAAACCAACTCTTGGCGCGGGAATTCGGAGAAAACCACAAGGCAACCGCACAGGACGAGGCAATTGAGCCTACGACCAACAGTCAACTCAAGCAGCAGCACTCAATATAATCACAAGCTAAATCACTTGACCAAGTAGGCACTACACGCACACAAACAAACACACACACAAACACATAACATGCCACACACTATAAACACGCATATAACATACATATAAAGCAAAGGAAAAACTCTCAACTAAAGGTTAGCCTGGCGCCATCAGAGACCTGGCCACGCTACTCGTCCTTCGCCTTTTGCCTTGTCCAAACTTGGCCCCGGCATAGAACACATTTCGCAGACACCCAAATGCAGCTCTGTTCCTGCTCTCCAGCGCAGTCCGATCCGATGCGCCACTTCAGCTTGGCCACATAAAGTGTCATTAGCTCGAGTGAAGGAGCTGCTGCTCTTGCCCAAACTGAAAGGAGGTGAAGTTGGAGACGCAGTCTGGGATTCCGGCAGTGACTACATTTGCCAGATTACATCGCTGCCAGCCGCTAAGCAAACAAACGCTTAAGCAGAAAAATATGAAATTATTTGCTTAAAAAAGCAACAGCAAAGCGGAAGTTTGCTGATGATTGACGAAAGCGATACCCTAATTTAATTTATTTTAAGCATACAATACTTTTATTAATTTTTTTAATAAAATAAATTAAATGAATTTTTTAAAATTTTCATAGAAAAAGAAATAATAATATTGCATATACATATATTTAACTTATAAATGGAATAGAACTTTATTATTTGTTAGTAATATTGTTTGAACAACGTTAACACTATGAAAATTAATAGTGAATTGAATAATAAGTGTACATATAAATTTTAAATAAAATATTATTTTCCGCATGACATATCTCGTCTGCCCTCGTAAGTACCCAGAATAATACACTAACAAATTTATTTCGGCTACAAGTTATCCAGAGACTGTCATAAATGCTGATTAACTGACTCATTCTCTCTTATTTCTCGTCTCTCTCTCCCATACTCTTCGACTATTCTTGGTCCTTGGTGCATTCTCGCATAACTGTTGAAATAGTTTTGTCATTGTTGTTGTTTATCTTTGGAGACATTGCTTTGTGGTGGATTTTAATATTGGCACTAAGCAGTTATCAGAGCTCCGTCGGAGCGTTCAAAATGAAGTGGCAACTTGTTTATTATTGTTATTACGTTCTGTTTATCTTCTTTCGTCTGTTCGAGTAGTTTTTCGAGTAGTTTCAAGGGTTTTCTTTTTGGGCTACTTATTTTCTTTTAATTAAAAAGCAAATTGCGATGGACTACTGCACTCTTTCGTGCTCTCTCGCACTCTCTCTGGCTCATTCTCTGTCTGTCATTAGGCTGATTGAAAACTGCAAAATAGAACGAGGCTTGAAGTAAGCAATTTGCCAAAGGTAAATATCAAATAACCGTGTACCGTGTCGATTTTTAAGTGCTTCTAATGAACAACAGCAAAAAATCCAACTTGAAAATAGAAAACGTTGCATAGTTAGAGGCGCGCGAGCTATACAAATAACCACTTGAGCCACGAAATGTTGGAAATAACCAACCGCATAATGACCACAGTGCAATGCCTGCAATTCTTGAATACCTGAGTGTTGCTGTGCTCGTGTGTATGTGGAGTGCCCTGTAAGTGTAACTGTGCATGCGTGAGTGTGTCTCATGTATTCATGTATGTGTGTGTGTGTGTGTTACCGTCTAATGACTTTGAAACGTATGCGGCAAAGTCAAAAGCATGCACTTAGTGACTATTATAGCCATGTTAATCATAGATGCCAGCATAATGGTAAGCAAGAACGCAACTTGCATGACGAGCAGGCGAAAAGCAGAACTCAACGACTATAGAGACACATATACACACAAACACTAGAACACTATATACATTTCCCTGCATAAACTATAGGGTCATTCAGTCCAATCATTAGGCACGATTTCAACAATGAACTGTGGAAATAATAAAAAGGGCTATGATGGAATTTTTAACTCCACTTAGGGTTGTAATCATCTCAATAGATGCTGAAAACTTAATCAAAACTTTGATTTATATTGATTTTCATTATAGATAATAACAATAAAATAAATATGAATGCACGTAAAACTGTATTTGAATATAATATTTGATGACAAAATCGTCTCCTAAGAAATCCCTACTGACTACCACCAATATTCTCATTAAATGTCTCCCCATATAAAACTCGCCACGATTAGCTGTAAAAATAAACAATGAATAAGTCAAAAGTCAAACAACAATTACAAGGCAAACAAAGAAAGCCACAAACTAATTTTAGATGACAATTTTTAAGGAGATTATCGTGTGTCTGAATTTGTGGTTAACCAACTCTGGTAATTACTCAGCTTGTGGTGAGTTTGGCAACAAATCCAACACACGGCCCAATTGAAAGATAACGACCCTTCGGCCCAGGTGCAAAGACATGAGAATATGAACACAAGGAGGCAACAGGAAAAACAACCAGAAAAAAACCAACCAAATATGCGCAGCCGCCAAGAAAAAGGAAAATTCCTATGTAAACAGAGGGCATCTTAATGTGTATACATATGCTATGTACATACGGAGAGGCATAAACATAAATAGAATTATAAACTTAAGATTGGAAATTGGCAGCTAACATCAAACGAAATCGTAACAACAAATTAGTCAATTCAGTTCAACTTCACGTAAAAAATAATTTGATGGCGAAAATGTTTTCCGTGCGTCGTTTCTATAGCATTCTAAGGGGCGCTGCCTGCGCATTACATAGCATACGCATACATATGCGTTCCTCTGTGTGTGTATGTGCGTCGCGTATTTATTTATTATTTAGCAGCAACAGCCTATCGCATGTCCTGGTAGGCGTACCAATTTCCCGTTTTCAATGTCTTCGCATTGGTGGCCTATTTGGAGCTTCGGTTTTTATGTTTCCACCTTCTAGCTGCGTGGGTGTTTGTACGTAAGAAATTCCCATTTAGCTGTGTATTTGCATTTTTGCTCTTTTTTATGATTCTATTAATTTGAGAACATACACAGCTGTTTATTCATCGTCAAATTAGGCATACTTATGATGTTGGTAATTGCAACCAATTTGCATTACATTTTTCCATCACAATTTTGAGGTCAAACTGGTAAACAATACATTGATTGCTTGTTAACATAAATTTGCTTATGATTATTTTATATTAAAGATTATATAAACCAAATTCGTATACTCAATTTTATAAATCATAAAAGAAAGCGTTAAATCAATGTAATACAGTGTTAATAAAATTTATATTTTTAAAAGTTTATACAAAATAAATAAAATAAAAAAAAAAACAGTAAATAATTATCACTTTGAATCTCATATGAAATTTCTACCAAAGCCCATACAATTCTTATTTTTCTTTGACGCATGGAACGCAACCAAGACAACCAATTCCAAGTATTTATTCTCTGTTCAATTCACCACCATCAAATTTCCCTTGCAATAACCAAAAGTCCCTTTCAACTAAACGACTAAAGAGGAATCGCAAAACGTTTCAGTAGAGCAGGGTAAATAAAGCATTGAACAAGTAGTGCAGCTGCTCAAATTGAGCAAGCTTTACGATGCAGCTAGATATTGTTTATTTAAATATAAATATGCAATGAACATAACAATGCTTAGTACTTATTACTCAATCTTTTGCAGGCCATATTTAAAAATTCTTTAAATATTTCAGTTTGGTATTTATTAATTTTCCACTTTGTTCCTTGTAACAAACGAAATAGCTACCAATTATTTCCAATCTGAGCACTAGATAAGTCCTAAACTTTCTGCATTTATTTTGACTACTGTGCGAACAAAGCAAATAAACCATAAGCAATTGGCAGCAATTGCAGTAGCGGAAATTCCATTTGAATTTACAAATCAATTAAAGTTATATTAAAATTGACTGCAAATGAAATGCAGAAACAAAAAACAAAGAAAAAAACAACAACAACGACAAAAACAAATGGCAAGCAGGTTCAAAGTTGCATTTGTCACCAAAACAACAACAATTTTTCATTAAAATGAAAATTGCAGCAAACTGTCATGCAATGTATGTCATCAAAGGGCGAGGAGGTGGAAAAGGAAAATATGTAGGTATTAACTGGAGGCAGGACTGGCTGCCTGAACGTCGCTACGGGCTCTCACAAGTGTCAGTTGCATTTCAAGCTGTGGACTGTCCCTTTACCCCCTTCTTCTGTGTAATGGTTACATAGAAAGAACGAACTAATAAAGTCTGCAACACGTTGACATTGACTCGAAAATCAAATCAATTTTACGGCAGCTGAGAGAGTTGTACCTTGCCTGTGCGGCCCAGAGCTGGTACGGCATCGGCTCTCGTCTCTCGAGAACTCTACTGTGTGGGCGGCAGTTGCGTTGTAATGCCGTAAATTGAATTCAATTAATACGTTTGAAAATGTCATCAGAACAAGCCTCACTCAGTTGGCTGAGTTGTTGCTGTTGCTGGACTGTCGGTCTGGCGGCACTTCTTTTGTGAAATATCATCTACGTCTAGATGATGACGCAATGCTCTGAGTACGCCCGACTGTGGGGCAATGCCAACAACAAAAGGGGAAATATGAAGTTGATTTATGCATCTAAATTCGGTATGGAGGACAACTCTACTCGACCAACAGAAAGAAGCCAACAACTGGATTCGTTCTGCTATGAAAATCGCTTCAATTAGCTTCTGGATGAATTCGACTAGTTTCAGTAGTTCTGACTATTTAGAATACGTCATGCATGCGACCAACTCTTTGAGCCATACGCAGTCTTTGGCATGCACTTCAAATTAAAGCTGACTGTGCCTTAAACTGAGCAAATTCTTTAACAATTTGTGACTTTAAATTAGTTTTTTTATCGTATATATTAAAATAAACCATGTGTTATCTTCATATTCAGACAGAATAACTAGTATTTTTTATTTTTTTCTGTTTTTACAAGAATTTTGAATCAATAATATATTATTTAACAAGTAGACACCATAATAGAAATTGTGGTTTCAATAAAAGTAATTCGAAGAAAGTAAAAGTAAATTCGAAGAATTTGTATATTAATTTCGAAAATTCCACCAAACATTTATATACTGTTTTCCAAATGTTTGCCCTACTGAGGACATCGAATAGTTATTATTTAAATAGACTTTACTCTATCCCTAGCAAACAGCAAGCTCATTATAATAAACCAATATCTAATTGATTTCTCATTATCTGCGCACTGCGCTCATTTCGGCGTAATTAATTTCAGCCACCATGGGGGAAGGCATTCCCTGACCCACTCTCCATCTCTCTCTCTCTCTTTCGTTCGCATTGCGGCACTATACAAATATTCCAAAAACTGACCACTCGAGTCTAACGGAGCCACTAAAAGCCAACAAACTGTGGCTGCAATTAATTTTTCGTGCAAATTTAACGCGAAAATCGCGTAAATAATCAAAAATTAGATCACAACAGCTGCCGCAGCTGGTGCTGGTGAAGCTGTGGTAGTGGGCGAGTCCTTCCCCACTGTGTTGCATGCCCGCACACGTGCTGGATGGAACTCGACACGTCCCGAATTCCCTTTGCCACCGAGTTGGTTGCCAGTGATTGTGGCAAGTTGTCGGGCTTTGCTTAGGCCTCGTTTTCGTCCCGGTTGCAGTCATGAAACAATAATGTCCACAAATTGACGCCACAAGCTGTTGGTTCAATGCGAGCACACTCACACACACACATACATACACACGTGCACATGTACACGAACACACACTGGTTGCGTCTGTAGCACTTCCTCTGCGGCGCCATATTGAATTTGTGCCCGGTGCAGGCACCACGACGCCCAATGCTCGCTGCCTGCAGCCTGCCACTGCCTGCTGCCTGCTACCCGATGTCTGCTGCCTGATTCCTGGTGCCTGGTCCTCTGAGCCTGGAGGCTCTGTTTTTATTTGCCTGCTTGTTTTCTGCTGGTTAGCTGCCTGATTTTCCAACTGAAGCCTCCACTCGGCTCGTTGCCGCGCGTGTTGCTAACGAAAATACAGGCAAACATATTGCCCGCCTCTTCAGTTATTGTTGTTCCCAGTTCGCAGTTCTTAACTACCCCTGCAGCGACTACTTGTTGTTGTTGTTGTTGTGGGTCTTGATGTTTAAAATGCATTGTGGCTCCCGTTGCCAGCATAGATTTCAGTGTGTCATGCTATTTTTCATTGCATTTTTAAGTCGCCAGGTCTCCAGATTATGCTTCAACTCTACTCTACATTAAGTCTGTAAATTTATGGGGCGTATGCTTAATATAGCGGTAACTATTGAAAAAAGGAATGAAATGAGAAGCACCGTGTTTGACGATAATTAATGATCTAATACTAGAACTAAAATAAATATAGTAAAATATAAATAAGGTAATTTTAATTTTAATAACAATTTTAAACGAATTTTAAAATCATTTTAAATTATCTTTTAATTAAACTAAGTAAATGCAAAACAACAACAGTGTAAAATAACTTTTCAATCTGTTTTCATAATAAATAAAATAATAATAAAACAAATAATAAATATTTCGAAATTTCTTACAAATACCTAATACCCTAAAACAGACTTCCCATTAATACCCTATCGTTATTATCGTAGTCTGCAGAATGTTTCCATGCCACCAACTTGTATACTTTCCCACGTCTATCACATATTTCCGATTTGAAACTTGTCTAGAATTTCGACCAATTAGCAGTGCAACAAACACGATAATGGCCCATGAAATTTGCATGTCCGACTATAAATAACAATTAAAATTGCATCCACAAAACACAATAAAACAATTTGCGGTTTTTTTGCGAACAGAGACGAGAAAAATGCGACATAAATAAAACTCACACACACAAAATTTCACAATGTGGTTAAACACTCAAAAAGTATTGGATAAACAATTAAATAATAAAACGAAATAAATAGAAATAAATAAATGTCAGACACATGCGAATCAAAACGAAAACAAAAAAAAGAAAAATAACAGTAGACAAAGCCAGAGAGTTTGAGGTTGAGCTCTCTAAAACCAACCAGGGAAAGTGTTTCCACTACCTCCCCCAACCCACCTGCACACGCATCCTCTGCCCGGGTTAGTTGTGCGTATGTGTGCTGCCCTTTTTTTGCCAGTCCCTTTTCTGCTTGTTTTTATTGGCGCCTCATGTTTATGTTGTCAAGTTGTGTTTTCCTCTTTTTTCCCAGCTATTTTTTGTTGGTGTGTAATCGAGTCAATTGTTTCCGCTTCGACGATGAGGCAATCGACTGCGTCTCTTTTTATGGGCTTCACTTGGGTTTGGTTTGGTTTGCTTTGAATTTGCACTCTGTATTAGGGGGGAGAGCTGTGCTGGTGTTGTTTTTATGTTGTTGATATTGGCAACATCCGCTTTGGGAGTGGCAAGGGAAAAAGTTTTAAGGAGGCGTGTTTGACATGGGCTAATAAGCTCGTTTCAGCCTGTCATTCTTTCTGACAGAGATGAGTAACACTTGTTTATTTGTCAGATTGCCCCAACAATGAAAAATCTGCTCAATGGCCTAAAAGGGTTAAGTTACCTGAGAGTTTCGTTGTGAGGAGATAATACTTTATTAACTGTATTGTTTAGTTTAGTTTTAAATCTTTTCAGCACGATTTCGATCTATTCTGGTTTTCATAGATGATAGTGACGCTAACGCTATCGCTGTTGATCAGCGTTATACAGCACACTTCTAACGATAGGGATATCGACAGGGTTATCGTTAACTAAACCGACTTACAATAATGTATCGACTAAGGCTACACCACTTGCCATCGAACACTTCACTAAAATAAGAATTAACATAATAACATATAGCTTAACAACGAATATTATGTTTAAATTTAAATGTGTACAAGAAGCTATAATGCTTTAAAGTGAGTTTGAATACAAAATAAGTTTCATTGTCGAACTTATCGATTACTGCCACCTTGTATTGCTTGTATTATTTGTGCAAATCGTAATATTTTATAAATTATACAATATGCATAAATTGGTTTCAAAAATTATATAATAATTTATTATTATTAATAAATTATCAAAAATATGTATTTCTTTTTAATTTAGCAACATAAAAATGTTTAAAAGCGCCAATTATTTGTATCCATTTGTAAACGATGTTAATGTTAATGGTATAAAGGTTTAGGAAATAACCCGCTTACTTTCTAAATTGCCCTAAACCGTAAGAATTTAGGAGCAGCTCATTAACATTCCAATTGGGCAATTGGTACTTGCAATTTAGGCATCTTCTGTCAACACTTGGAAAGCCGAGGGACATAATTAACCCTTATTTGCGCACTTTATGACCCGCACCATAAAATAGCCATTTAAATTACAAGGCAACAGCAGCGAGACTCCAACGATTTGGCCATTTGGTAAGTACTGAGCAATTTGCTGATGACATGGCGGAGCAGCAGCACCAAATCCCCTTACTTCCATTCCCTTACATTCCCCCAAAATGATAGAAAAGACTGTAAAAGGTAAAAGAGTTGTGAGTTTGAGACCTAAAAGGTAAAATGCTTCGCTGTGGCCTTAAAGCAGCTTACAATTTGCACGCACTGTGGGCAAGCCGCTTAACTGGCATAATCCAAATATCTGGCTCACAATGCAGACTGCAGACTCTTGACCCTCGTGGTTTTTTTCGGTCGACAGACCATCAATGTTGGATTCGTGCAGAAGAAAAATAGAGAAGAAGTATTGCTTGGCTTGGTCATAAAAATTCAATCGTTAGGGGCACAAATCGTGAACAACCCTTGATAGAGTTTTGCTGGGTGCGATGACATTGTCTGAAATTGAATTGAAACTGGTTCGGACACTGTCATTTAAACTAGTTCAACTTTTACGATCATCACTTGAGGGGTAGTTCGAGCAAAGAGCTTTAAGTCTAATGGAACAGCATCCCCTGTGAGCTTGAAGTTTCTTAAATCTTTTCACAATAATTCGCAAACTGTTTAAGCCAATGCAAAGTACATCTATGTAAAGTTTTCCTAAGTTCAGTACAACCTTGTGCAGTGGCAATATCGCAAACAATGAGGTCATAACCGAGTTGCGATTATTGCTAGTTGAAAACTTTAACCAATAACTCGCCCTCTGTGAGCTCTGCTCACATTGAGGCAATTTTTTTAGGCTCGCAAGAGCTAATTTTCAAATAAATTTAAACGTTGAAAAAAGTTTAAAGTGCAATTGCTGCAATTGTAATCTAGATAGAGTGTATCTGAAGAAAAGGCTGAAGAAGAAGGCTTTAAACATAAAAATTACCTTACCAATTACGTAAAATGAGGTATTCAAATGTTATAAAAGATAGGATCAGTGAGTCCTGCACAAAATAACAATTAAAATACTGATAATAAATTCATTTTTTCTTGTTTCTTTCTTGTTTGTAAATTGTTTCTAAAAAATATTTTATTATATGCGTAAATGTATTATAAATAATAAAATGCGAATTGAATGAATGTATTAAGCGTTCAACGACATTTAGTCGGCACGGCTTTTTGATTTTTTTCTCTTCTTCACTGTGGACGAGCTCGAGAGTTGACCGAGTGAAGAATAACCCGTCGATGTGGAGTCTCGACTCTCTCGATAAGTGCGCAGGGGTTTCCGCTTTAACCAGAGACGTATAAGAAAATGAATTTCCCCTTTTAGTGCCACCATGGGCTTGATCTGTAAGACGGTCAGTGATAAGTTAACTTGCCTTTATCATGTATTTGATGTCTTACTTACATTTTCTCTGAGTGCTATTTTGTGCACATGCCACAGGAACTCAACGATGCCAATGATAAACGAGAAAAATATGCCCACAATTAGAACCACAAATAAACCACCCACCGCATCCATGTCGAATTGACCCTCATCGTTTGTGGGACCGCTGTGGTCGCAATTTGTGCTGTCGTTATTAAACCATTTATTTCGTATTTTATAGAGCACACCCTTCTCGCTAAGCCTGAGTATGCCCACACTGAGATTCGATCGAAAGTTGGCATCTGTGAAGATTAACAATTCAATCATTCCATATTGTATAGAAATTCAACTTATCAATCTTCTTACTTAACGGCACAGCAATTCCGTAATGCTTCTCTCCAAAACTTTCACCAATCTGGGTTAGTTCACAATCGCGTTGCGTATAGTATTGCAGACTTGTGGTCTCCATGAGGAAAGCGTATTTTCCCTTATTCAGCTTCACCCGATCGACACCCTCCTCATTGTTTTTGGTAAATGCATCCGGCTTGACTGATAACATTTTGTTCCATGCCATACGATTTTCCGTGTCATTGGATTCAGAGAAATAAACTGAAGTTGCTCCACCACGAATAGTTCCAAATTGTATCTTGTTCTGATCAACCAAATCGTGTAGCGAGGCAATGCTGTTGGTCATCTTCGAGGAGGTAATAAAGGAGGCCAGCTTAGCGATGTATGTCTGCGAGACAAGCAGCGCGAAAATCCACCAGAAAGCAGTCAGCAGGCGCATAGGAACGCCTCTAAAAAGACAGAAAATATTATTAAAACGTATAGTTAATTACTCTTAAAGTTTATGAAGCATCATCTCTTGCTTTCTCTTTTTTTATTTTCCCTCTCTTTTACCTAGATTATTTCTCGCTCTCCTAATTTTTCGTCCTGTCTGCCTACCCTCTTATAATGACTTTCTCGATTGTCTAACAACTTTGTATCCCCCACTCTTTGTCTTCTCTCCACCAACAGCACTTACCGTGGAAGCAGATCACAGCCCTGATTGAGAATGGAGCCCAGCACCAGCCACATGGTGTTGTGCAAGTGCCATGTGTTCTCCCGTTCCTCTTCGTTGTCCTCGTTAAGCTGCGGCGGCTCCCATTCATAGGGATCCATGCGACCGACCAGAATCAAGGCCATAGCAGTGATTAGCATGGCTACCATGAGATGCAGCCAAACATTCATGTTGTAGGGATTCAGAAAGCCATAAATATTTGCAGCCGGAGGAGGTTCCTTGTACGCCAGGATGCTAATGCCCAGCTGCATGAATGGAACTGTGAAATCCACAACAGAACGACGTGCCTGAGTAATGGTCAAATCACAGATGCCAATCTGTGCATTCTAAAGACAGCGACAGGGCGTGGGGAGATTGATTAGACTATGATTTAAGGGACAATATACATATGTTTTAGTTGTGCAACTCACATTGTCAATTAGCTGCCTAATTATGCCGTCCCATTCATCTGAGGTCGCATCGTAGCTGCCATATTTATTATCCCTCACTGGCTCAAAATGGAAATCAAATTTGCATTCCTCGGCCAGATTATACAGCAAATCAACGGCGTAGCCCTCAAACCGTTCATTGCCTTCGTAGTGCACGCCTTCAGGTTCTGGGCTATTAATTAAAGCATTTCATTAGCTTGAGCTTATCTTATTTTCAATCCCAATGCTTCACACTCACCGCCAGCTGAAGTAGGGCTTACCCACGCGTGTCGCTACCGTATACTTTACGGGCCTCTGTGAGAAATCTAACTTGTTCTCGAGTCGTCGTTGTTTCACAGCCTGTGTTGAGTTCTCCCGTATCTTTTCAAAGTTAACCAGCTGATATTCCTTATTCCAGACATGAGTTACCCGATCGATAATCGGATTATAAACCTCCAGATTGAAGTCCTCCCGCTGACCATCAGCAGTTATTTGAAGACGCTGTGTCTTATATGGCGGCTTCACTTGCTTTGGTGAGAGCTGGAAAAGAATAGACAACAGAATACGTTTCATCATGCTATTAAATATATTCTCCATCTCTACGTACATCCTTCATCTGCTGCACCAAATGCGGTCCGGGTTGCCAAAAACCATGTCCGCAGCTGAACTGTGGTGTGTAGAAACCATGAAGTTTGCTCAGTTGTTGCACGGCGTTAAAGAAAAGCACAACAGCATCGTAGATAAGCTGAGTACTCAACGAGATGAACTATGACAACAAGAGTCAAGATTATTACCAATTCTTATATATGTATAATTACCCCAGAAACTCACCCGATTATCTACGGAGTCGTCAAAGACATCGGCCTCATCGTGCACGGGTGGAGGAATATAACTGCGAATCCTCACAGCTGCCACGGCAACTCGGAACTCACGCGAATAGAAACGATCGATACCCGAGGTGTGTGTATCCAAATTGGTTAGGAAGAGATTCTAGTTGAGTAAGATATATAAAGTTAACATCCAAATTAAATATTTACGAAAACTCACATTAAAAGACCCCGTCATGTTAAAGCTGATCGATGCATTAATCACATCGGCCATAATATCGGCCGAACAGTCGAGCAGCACGAACTTCTCACGCGAATTACTTATCCGTTTCCATAGTACGCGGTAATCATCGCCGCGCTGAAACTCTTGCAGCTTGATGCCGGTCTTATGAAGCTGTTTCCATGCAAAGATGTGCTGTAATCGAGCAAGATCTGAAAGAAGAAAGAAGAAAAGACTGTAAGCAAATCTAAGCTAATACAGGTATTACGAAAAGTAATATCCAATATTACTATTGTCTGTTCGGGACAGATCACTTTCTAATAAAAAAATATTTAAATTGAATTGAAGGTTGCCATATCAATTAGAATCAGATGTTCCAATCTATGTTATGAGCAGCTGTTTAGCACAATACTTAACAGTTACCACTAAGCAATGAACACATAGAGACCTCAAACAGCGGTTAAAGTTGCCCGTGGCCCTTGGCCTTGGCCTTTGCCCTTAGCCTTTGCCTTGGCCCTTGCCATTGGCAGTTGGCCGTTGGCCCTTGGCCCTTGTGCGACTGAAGCAGATTTGGTGCTATGTGCTGTTTGTACTGAGAGCCGAACAAGCAGCCGCCCCAGCCGGCTGCCCCAGCCGGCTGCCCCAGCCGGCTGCCCCAGCCGGCTGCCCCAGCCGATCGTTCAGCCGAAGTCTTTGCTCTCAATGCTTCAAACTCTGAGGCAGCTGGATCGAAAAACCATTGGCAGCCACTGTAAGCGCTGTTTGAGGCTCTAGGTGTTCATTGCTTAGTGCAGTTACTTAGCATAAGACTTAACAGCTCCTTAGAAGTTAGATTTAAACAGCTGATTGTAATTGATATGGCAACCTTAAGCATTTATATAGTGGCAACAACAAATTAAGTAGTTATCTGCCGCGAACATTGTCGATCTTCTTAATGAAACTCACGTGCATCCCGTTCATAGGCAATTGTAAAGGACTTCCAGTCGAAAGCCTTGTTGCGCAGTATATCGGACAAGGCTGTCGAAAGGATCAACTCCGAGGGTGCCACATTGACGGTCATCTGGTGATTGAGTCGCTCCCTGAAGGACTGCTGTGGATGCCAGTCAAACTGCAGATGGGGAATACCCGTCATGTTGCACAGCACTTCGACAATATCTGCGAAAAAAGAGGCGTTTTTATTTTTGTTTAGAATGACTCGGCGAACTAACAAAACACACAATAAAAGTGCCGAGCAAAACAACGCAATGAAATCGAAATATATATTTAAACATATATATGTAAACATACTATATGTACATATACGATAGCCCGAGTTCGTCTGGCAATGTTCCAGAAAAGCAATCACAAAACTCGCATCTAATATTTAAGGGGGCGGAACAACGAGGTATATCGTTTATTTACTGCGAAAATATTTAGATCTTATTTTTGTTAGCCAAAACATGGAAAACATCATTCAAAAATCATTAACGAGGTTAGTGGCATAGTTTGCGAACTCTCTGACGATCGCTAAGAAAATATAAAAAACATGACATCAAATCGGGCCCTCGAGCAGCTTTTTCTCTCTTGGTTTTTGAGATCTCTCTCAGAAGCATTACTCGTTCACTCTCTCTCTCTCTCTCTCTCTCTCCCTTGCACTCTTTTCCTCTCCCTATTGCTCTTTGTCTTTCCTTTGTATACACATGTGTCGTGTCTAGACATCAAGACAAGAACTAATTTTATGACGCTGATATTCTTTAAAAATAATTTAACTTTTTGTCGATCGAAAGTCAACTTACCACTGGCTGTCTTTGAACTTGGTCCGAAAATAGCCGCGACACCATTTCCAATCAAGTCACAAGCTACGAAATGAAATATACGAAAATGATAATAATCTGTTGGAATACTGTTGATTTACTCACATAAGTCCTGCAGCACTATGCTATCGTCCACAGTAATATAATGTTTTATTGGCTCCAATTGCAAATCGGAACTTTGCGCATTTACCTCCTCTACAACCGTATCAAAGGCCTCAGCCAGATGCATTTCCGTGTCAAAGAAAATGGCGCCTGAAGAAGACAGATATATTATTTAAATAAGACCAAAAAGTATTCTACTAAAATATTAAAATGATCAAAACAAAATTACTAATATAAAATAAATTTCTAAAATATATATATGTTATAAAGGAATCATTCGGTTATTTTAAAAAACTTCTTTTATGATTGAACTATACCTATTTTAATAAC
The DNA here is from genome assembly GCA_018903715.1 of Zaprionus davidi. Taxonomy (NCBI): domain Eukaryota; kingdom Metazoa; phylum Arthropoda; class Insecta; order Diptera; family Drosophilidae; genus Zaprionus; species Zaprionus davidi. Next base: position 9,382,618 of record JAEIGL010000006.1, read on the forward strand.
TAATCCATCTTCATTTGCAGCACTGCGCGAAATCAACGCGATCATAATTAGGAAATGTATAGCAAACATAATTTTAAACTTAAGGAACCGATTCGGCATAATTGGGAGAACTTAAATAAATATTTGCATATCGTTTATATAATGCACTGCACAAAACAACACTCCACAATTCACTTTATTCATATACATATATGTGTATCAAATGAAAAATATCCCCATCGAGCGTAAGAAATATTCCACACGACGACTGCGAAGAATTCTTGGAGAAGGCAGCATATGAGACAAGTTGGGACCTGATCGGGGCGCTGCTCGCGAGGCACTGAAATGCCGATTTTTTGGAAAACGCCAGCAGAAGTGAGATCTCTGGGAGAGTGCTGCTTAATTTAGCATCAGTTCCGTGGCCATTAGCCGGGCAGGGTACGGGAGGAGGGGGAAACCAAAGAGCTATTCGCTCGATGGAGACAATACAATGGTCACAAAAAACACGAGCAACAGACCCGGACACATTGGGCCACATCGACTACGCCATGAGCTCTAGCTGGAAATGAGCCAAATTGGATAATGCCAAATGGTGCGTTATATTGCGTGTGTCTAAAGCCCACGCTGCCTGCTAAGTAGGGTGCATAAAAAATGCTTGCCAGAAAAATAGCTTTGTCGGACATATGCTAAATACGTTTATATATGTATACACCCTATAACATTCGTCGTAGACAGACAAAATCATTACCCAATTACTAGGAAAAATATCGCATGAATCCATATTTTGTATATTTTGTATTGAAATTGAGACACAAATCAGACTTTCCAACTTATTCTCTAACTGGCCGTCTTGCTGCGCGTCTTCTCCTTGGAACTGCGCCGCGATGCTGTCGCCGAGGAACGTCTGGAGGATTTGTCCCCACCGCTACTGCTGCTCGATATACGCATAGGCTTCTTGCGCACCCAGAACTTCAGAGCGAATATCAGCTCCGCCTTGAGTGCCTGCCACGGTGTGACATGCTCCTCCACCGCCACATTCTGCACATTCCACAGAAACTCAAATATGCCCAGGACGACGCCAGTCAGCACACCTCCAGCAAGTACCAGGAAGACACCTCCCAGTTCGATAATAGACAATTCATCGCCGTCCACCTCGTGAAAGGTTTCACAGGTCACGTTGTGATTCTTCCACCACTTGTTCTTCAGCTTGTAAAGTTCCCCCTTTTCGCTCAATTGGAGAATGGAAACACTCAGATTTGTACGATAATCGGCGCCTGCAAGAGAAGATGATATATTTGTAATATTTAATAAAGAACTAAAGAAAACTATCGTCAAATATAGTCGACTAGGAGCAACAAAGCTCTCTATGGCTATAAATATAAACATAGATTTCATATATGATAAAGATCCAACACTGGCACGTGTTGTGCTCTGCATACAAATTTTCATATATTACGATGGGATCAAAGGAAAATGTTTAAATTATAAATATAAGCAAAAGACCCGAATGACCCATCATAAACTGTGGCTGTACTAAAATACAAAATTTAATTTCATTTTAGAATAGTCAACAAAGTAGTCAAAACAAGAAAGATATTGCAATTGTATTTGAATATAAAAACTAACAATTCTAGAACTAATGTTTCCTGAAGTCAACGTAACCAAGTCTAAATTGGCTGCTTTTATACTACTCCCTGTAAAAATAGTGTCATTTACGTTACCTTACATTATATAATACGTTTATATAATAAGATATCGATTCTTGGAATTAGGATTAAAAATAAGGATGGAAATGTTGTGTTTGAGTAAGTTACCTATAACTTGAATGATAGATAAACGCAAGTTAATCTAGAACCTTTTGTTATCATGACAATCGATCATATTACACTCCCCTCTGGTGCCCCCTCAGAGCTTACCTAGTGGCACTGCCAGTCCGTAATGCTTTTCACCAATTTGTCCGCCAATTTGTCGCAGATCGCAATTTCGTTCAATGTTGTAAGTCATGCTGGTGGTTTCCATGAGGAAGGCATATTTTCCCTTCTCCTTTCGCACACGATCGACACCCTCTTTGTTGTTGCTGGTGAAGGCGGAGGGATTGAAGCCCTTCATCTGATTCCAGGCACGTTGATAGTCCGTGTCATTGGACTCGGAGAAGAAGAGCGAGGTACTGCCGCCGCGCATGCTGCCATATTTTACAGTGTCCTGTTCAATCAGATCCCCCAGACTGTTGATGGTGCTCTGCCACTTGTTGCTGGTCAAGAAGGCAGCCAAATTGGCTGTGTATGTGCTGAGCATCATCAGGGCAAAGAACCACCACATGCCAGTTAAGATTCGCATATGAGGACCCCTAAACCAAGTATACTATATATAGAATCCATATAAAGCTTAATGCCAAGACAAACCTGGGTAGAATATCACAACCCTGTTGCATAATGGATCCAATCATCAACCAGCAACTGTTGTTCACATTCCAAATGTTCTCCAGCTCATCCGGATCGACAATAGCAGGATTCGGTGGCATCCACTCGCGGTATGAAAGTCTATGAGAGAGAGAGAGAGAGAGAGTCTGGATCAGAATCTGTTAAGCAATATCAGTTTCCCAACTCACCTGGCAATAAACACAAAGGCCAAAGTCATTATAAGCTGTGCAAATACCATATATATCCAGACATCTGAAGCAAAGGGATCCAAGAAGGCAAATGGATTCTTCTGTTCCGGCGGACTCTTATAATGCAATATACTGATACCCAGTTGCATAAAGGGTACCGTAAAATCAACTGCCGATCGTCGCAGTTGCGTTATAGTCAAATCACAGACACCGATTTGGGCATGCTAAAGAATAAGTTGTTCATCTGAAGCGACTACCTTATTGAAACACTTACATGATCGATGAGCTTGCGTATGATTCCATCCCATTGCTTAGTTTCGGGATTGTATTTTCCATTTCCATTGACAATCATAAACTCATAATCAAATTCCATTATTTCCGATAGTTTCCCAATGAGATCTACAGCATAACCTTCAAACTTTTCTTGCCCTCTAAAGTTCTCATGATCTTCTCTGAAAAGGAAATAAAATTCATATACTTCATGATTAAAGATAACCATGTTTAGTTTATATTAAACTCACTTCATCATAAAATATGGTTCTTCAAAATGTGTTACAACCGTATAAACCTTTCTCTGTACCGAAAAGTCTGTGGCGGGCGCTGAGCTCTCCATTTCAGGGCTAAGTTTTCGGACCTTGATACCATTGTCCGGGGTCCACACCATTAGTGGTTCATTAACTGTTGGTTTGTAGATTTCCAGATTGAATTGTGTGCGCTGTCCGTATTCGTCCAGTTTCATGTTTTCCGTCTTGAAACTTGGCTCTACATCATCTTCCGATATGGTCTTCATGGCGCTCACTACATGTGCACCCATTATCCAGGGGTTGCCATAGGTCATGCCACAGTGACTGTTGGGTGCATAAAACTGTTGCATAGAATTCATTACATTGCGCATTGAGTTGGCAAAGAGTACCACGGCATCGTAGATCAGTATGGGTAGCATCATTTGACTATTAAGAATTTGCTGTAATAGAAAGAAATATCCTGTTAGTTATATAATAAATATCAATTGATTCATCGCAACCTACATCAACTTTGCTTGGGCGTGATTTCTTGCGTTCGTAGGGATTGGAGTCTACAACTTTCAGCCGTACCGAAGTTATATTCGCCTTGAAGTCTGCATTATAAATGTCTTTCAGCCCAGAGCTGTGTGTGTCCAAATGTGTAAGAAACCAATTCTAAAGGAGAATAATATTGTATTGTATATAGAACAATGTTCAAGTTTGTTAAAGACCAACTCGAAAGGGTCCTTGCAGCTTAAAGTCCACAGAGATTTTCAACAGTTCTTTCAATGATTTCGGTTCACAGTCCAAAATAATATGATGTTCATGGAACGTTTCGTCTGCCTCCTTCCATAATATGCGATAATCCTCAGCGTAATCAGCTAAATTGCGCAACTTTAGATAATCGCTGTTCAGTGCGTGTACATTCATTAGATCCTGCAAACGGGCCAAGCCTGGAAAGTATATGTATATAAACCAGAAATAAAGGCTACCTTCACAATGCCGAAGGTTCTATGCCCTTGCAGATATAATAACTCAAATCGCTGGACAACAATTTGATGACTATCTAGACTGTTGCAAACTCACCCTCTGGCGTTTCATAGATCAACGTAAATATTCGCCACTCGTAGTTTGTTTTGATGATCTCGAAATATGCCCGTGATAGTGCTGATAATGAAGGTGCCACATTCACAGTCATCTGATTATTCAAATGCTCCTGACGCGTGGCCTCGAGTTTCCAATCGAATTCTATATGTGGAATGCCGGTCGTGTTTGCGATTTGCGCTACTATGTCTAGAACAACAACGAGAGAACAACACAATTACAAAACAATCTCTGAACATATGTTCTAAGAAAACACAACCACCACACGTACCACTTGCTGCCTTTGAACTTGGTCCGAAAATAGCCGCAACGCCATTGGAAATCAGTTCACAAGCTAAACGGAAGATGATGTTTTGGTAACGTTAATATCGGAATTCGATCGCTACTATCAAAATACTTACTAAGCTGTTGCAGCATAAAGCTGTCGTTGGTTGGCATGTAACGCTTTATGGACACAAATTGAATTTCGAAAAACTTTAAATTGTTGACCTCGCGCAGTGCCTGATCGAAACTCTGTTCGATTTCTTGCTCATTCTCAAAGAAAATGGCGCCTAAAATGTAACAGAAATACAATAATGGCAAGTGCGACAAAAATGATTCACAAATAAATCCGAATGATATATGGGGAAAACTACCTACCCACTGTGACTCTCGTCTGACCATCCGTGCCAATGGCGAGGGCGTATTTTAAAAATAACACAACATAAATGTAAACTGGATACAAATGCATTTTTTCTTCCGATTCCAAAGAGGAATATATCTAAAATTCGGGTTAACTTACGCACTTGACGCGATTCTAATTGAATTTTCTAAATGCAGCGGCCATTTCGTTTCTGAATTTTGAACTATACATACACACAAACACGCACACACAGTAACAAAATTACGTAAAAAGTTTGAAATGTAGAAATTTATTTTTTCTATTATTTATTTCAGTTCTTGCTCCAAGCGACCGCAGCATCCAGTCTTGGAGCGCTTAGCACGCACACTGAATGGCCGGCTAAATGGTATTCCACTCTCCGAGTTCTGCCACGATCTATTTATCTATAGCGCACACATCTCTCTCTCCTTGTGTTCTCTCCCGTTGTGCTCTGTCTCTCTCCTTGTGCTCTCGCCTGCTATGCCATGTGCCATTTGCCGTGCCGTGGCATTATTTATGGCGCTTGTCGATGACGTAGGCGGCATTCAGTCTACCATGCCTTGCGATTTTCATTGGGAATTCTATTTTCCCCTATTTTCTGCCTCTCCCTCTTTACTTACCCTTTTGGCTTTATTATGTTTGTCGGGTGTTTTTCACATGCTGTGCCAAATATTATGATGTTCTTGCTTTTGTTTGCTCTTGGCAGCTTTTTGATCTCCAAAGTGGTTGATCATGGTTTTGATTATGTCAAGTGTGTTTAAATTAATTTTTGTTGAATGAAGAACGGAAAGAAAGAAATGGAAAAAGAACATGTGGAAAGAGGAAAGATGTAAGATAATGTTGATTTAATTGAATCGCACAATCGATCGATCTTCACTATATATACATATATATTTATAGTCATATATAATATAAAGGTGTTAACATAATTTATTAATTACCTTGTAGATAGAGTTAAATAACACTTTTCTATATAATAATATATCCACTTCTGCGTATATGATAAATGTAATTTACTTAGGTTTAGGATACTTCATTTTAATTTGTTCATACTATATTTGAGCTTCCCTTTAAAAAATTTACTTAATAAAATATAAAAACTTTTGACAAGTTTCCTTCATCGAAAAAAAACGATAAACAAATATTTTCCCATTCACATATCCTTTTCAATGTAACTTCACAAATTTCTAGCAACTTTTTCGTCAGTTACTTATAAAACACTACACGTTCAGTGTGTTAAAGATTCATTAACATAACAAAAATAAAAAAAAACTTAATTATAATTTAATTGAATAATAACGCAGTTAAATAATAAATGGGTGAACAGAACTTAAGTCTATTGGATTTCCAAAACCATGAGCATTACCTGCACTCGTTCCTAGGCATTAATGACTTGAGGTATTTACGGTCGAAAGGTATAGCCCGGAAAATTATCGCATTGGGATATCGAACCCCTAGTATACCCTATGACAATACGGAGTTTAATAGGCGGGTCGCTTTAGCAAAAGAGTCTATGCGTCCTAAAGTTTCGGGAGAGCTAGTCTATAGTAAGTACATGTCGCCATATAACAAGGATCCAGTATTACTGGAGTACAAGAAGAGGGAGATTCCCATTTTTGAGAAGAAGTTGGCGGTAAGAAATCAAAAGTTAAATACTTTAAATTTTCAAAGGTTTTCTTAATGGAATTATATCCCCATCAAACCTAAAACAGACCATAGTGTTTACAACGTTTACTGACACAGATGGATCAGAAGTATCGGGATATTTAGACCTGGCCATGAGTTGGGCCAACAACCGACGTAAGGCAGTAAGGCACACAAATTGGCCGGAAGTCTACGAGGGTCGGAACCGACTTGTGCCCATGCCTCACCACCTGAGCTACTTCAGTCGGAAGAATAATGTTCTACACTATACTGACAGTGATAACTTTAAGGTTGTTCATGATGGTCGATATGGCATGATGTTTCAACATAAAGGAGATCGCAATTTAATACCCGTTGGAGGGAAATTTAATCCATTCTCGAAGAACGCTATTCGCACTATGGCAATTTCCCCCAAACAGGGTACTGTTGTGTTCTACGATCACACCATTCGCAAGAAGGTATAGCAAGCATGCTCCTGTTTTAAATCGATCTAATGTAAAGAAATTAGTAAAGTATTCTGCATTTTTCTCTGGCTCAAGTCCAAGAATTCAAAGTGTCTTTCTCTCTTTATCTTTGTCTCTTTCTCTCTGTCTCCCTCTCCCTCTGGTTGTTTAGAATACGTCTAGCACAACAAACCACAGAGGGCGCTCTCTGGTGAGTAGATCTCATTTAAAATTAGCATAGTTCAGTTCTGTATTCAAAATAAATGCCCGACATAGCTCATTGTGTTCGAGACCTCTGTGCGTTACAGTTGCATTTGCCTCGCAGTCAAAAGTTTTACATCATCAGTGAAAAATTAAAAATCGACCTATATTATGCATAAATATCAATAAAATGAGCCCAATATATTATATATATTTCCTGTTGTCGATCGTCTTGCCGTGGGCAACTGCTAGGGAACAATTTATGGTGGGTAAGTGATGAAATCGAAAGTGGGTCAACTGCATTCAGATTTTTCTATATCTGCAAAATTTTCACTTGTCTACGTCTGACATTTTGTTCACTTACTAGGCAGCATTTTCACATCGGACAAGGATGAGGCGGAAATAGCTTTTCGCACGGCTGTTGATCGTGCTAATATTTTGGAAAGAAATATTGAACTGATGCCCGTCGTGGTCTATGCCAATACTGAGGATAGTTTCATTATGGAGAAAACGGGTAAATACCAACAAGTGAAAATAGAAGTGAAGTTGCATTTATAAAAATTTAAACTCGACAAATCTCTTGCAGTTTGCAACCTAATTTCACAGGGTGTTATTGCCATTTTTGGACCCAGCACAGGGGGCAGTTCAGGCAAGTATTCCTATTTTTTATTATATTATTTAGTAATGGGAAAATGGAAAAAAAACGACCTAGCAGATCTATTGTACCCCACTTAAGCTCCATTATCAGTCTAGTTCTTTTAATGAATTCTAGGATTTTTTCTGCCCTAACTGTGCTTATCTCTACAGTTTCTAGAAGGTTTATTCCTAATGTTGCACATCGTATACGGGCCTGCGCCGGACATAATGCAATTATGATGTTTAATCTTCTAGTTTGCAGAATCTGCATTCCTCATTACTAACTCTATCTAGGTTGCTAAGGTGGACCCTAAGCCTACAATAGCCTGTGAAAATGTCGCTATCACGCCCGCTCCCTTCGGCACCCCGTATGTCCCGGTATCCACCTGAGAGTGCGGTTGTTATTCCTCTTATCTAGTTTGGTATTTCTTTTAATAACCATACTTTATATATTCGCCAACTATTACAGACATAGTTGCCTCAATTTGTCACACTCTGGACATACCACATATTGTGTTCGACTGGCGACCTGACAATCGACAGTACGAGCACTCAACGATGACCCTTAACATGCATCCGGACAATCTACTTTTGGCACGTGGATTTGCTGAGATCGTACAAAGCTTCGGTTGGCGCAGTTATACAATCATCTATGAATCCGAAAGAGGTAAGGTATATGCAATTTATTTATCATTCATCTCTGTAAACCAAACCTCCTTAACAGAACTGCAACAGCTGCAAGATATACTACAAATTGGTAATCCGGATAGTAATCCTACAACCATCAGACAACTGGGTCCGGACGACGATCACAGACCTTTTCTTAAGGAAATTAAACTATCTACCGATAATTGTCTTATTCTGCACTGTTCACCCGAAAATCTACTCAATGTATTGGAACAGGCAAATGAACTTAAAATGCTGGGGGAATATCAGGTAAGATAAAAGTAGTTTCTATTAATTTTACAGTATTACATTTTCGATCTTACTTCAATTACATATTTTTCCAAGAAATTGAGATTACGAACCACTGACAATGATAACTCAGGAAAAATGTTATCCGGTTTTATCCAATTTGGTTTTCTCTTCCCAGAGCGTCTTCATACCCTTGTTGGACACACACACCTTAGAGCTGGGCGACATTTTCAACGTAGAGGCGAATATAACAACGGTTCGTCTGATGGATCCCACTGATTTTCACATAAAGAACGTAGTGCACGATTGGGAGGAGCGTGAAAAGCGAGAGGGGCGCTATTATAAAGTGTTGCCTACTCAAGTGAAGACTCAGATGATCTTGATCAACGATGCCGTTTGGCTATTCTCGAAGGGACTCACCGAACTGGGCATCATTGAGGAGCTGACTGCACCGCAGATCGAATGCAAGCGAAAGAAACCCTGGCCACATGGCAGACGCATCATTGAGTTCATGAAGGCGGTACTATAACTGAATCTTTTAATGGAATTTTACATTAAAATGCTTGCGATTTCCTTAGCGCTCCGAGGAGGTGGCCACAGGGCGCGTGGACTTTAATGAATATGGACAACGTAGCTTCTTCAGTCTGCGCTTTATGGAAATCGAAGCAGGAGGATTTCTAGATCTGGCCATATGGGATCCAGTCAATGGGCTGGATGTGCTCAATGACGACGAGGAGAGCGAGAAGCGAGTGGGCCAAAAGCTTCAAAACAAGACTTTCATAGTCTCCTCGCGTATTGGTGCACCCTTCCTGACGCTGAAGATCCCCGAAGAGGGTGAAGTGCTGCTGGGGAATGCACGCTACGAGGGTTACTCCATGGATTTGATCGACAACATTGCTAAAATGCTGAACTTCAAGTACGAGTTCCGCATGTCACCCGATGGTAAATATGGCGGCTTGAACAAGGTCACCCAGACCTGGGATGGTATTGTCAAGCAGCTGATCGATGGGGTGAGCTCTAGAGTTCAAGTAAACTGCAGAAATTATTACATTAACCTTTCACTTACCCACAGAACGCGGATCTGGGAATCTGTGATCTCACGATGACTTCGTCCCGCCGACAGGCTGTGGACTTTACGCCACCTTTCATGAATCTCGGCATTAGCATTCTCTTCTCCAAGCCACCAGTTCCGCCCACCGATCTCTTCTCATTTCTATCACCCTTTTCTCTAGATGTCTGGATCTATATGGGTTCCGCTTATCTCTTTATATCGCTACTACTCTTCGCCTTGGCTCGCATGGCGCCCGATGACTGGGAGAATCCACATCCCTGTAAAGAGCCCGAAGAAGTGGAAAACATTTGGTTTCTCCACAACACCATGTGGCTTTCGATCGGTTCTCTCATGGGTCAAGGCTGTGATATCTTACCCAAGTAAGAAGAACTTGTATCTCTGTCTTTGTCATTACTGCATCTTCCCTTTCAATTGCAGAGCCGCCTCTACGCGTCTAGTGACGGGCATGTGGTGGTTCTTTGCCCTCATGATGTTGAACTCCTACACAGCCAACTTGGCTGCCTTTTTGACCAATTCACGGCAGGCAAGTTCCATCAATAACGCCGAAGATCTGGCAGCCCAAAACAAAATCAAATATGGCGCTCTACTTGGTGGCTCCACTATGGGCTTCTTCAGGGACTCCAATTTCAGCGTCTACCAAAAAATGTGGACATCCATGGAAAGTGCCAGACCTTCTGTCTTCACCAAGACCAACGACGAGGGCGTCGAGCGTGTTCAGGTTAGTTTTCTATATGATTTTAAATCATCTCACAAATATACTATATACCAGTACAGTGGGGAGCAAAAGTGATTCCACGATCAACGTTTTCATGTTTGAGCTCACATAAATATTAAACGAATAATGTAAATGGCAAAAACTTTTTTTTTATTGATCACCTTGTTTATTTCTTACAATTAGGCGTAAATAGCAAAATAGAAAAAGAAGAAATGGAAAAGTAATAATTCAAAACGAGAGCAACAGTCGCGCAAAACGCGACAGTGCACAGTGGTGGCGCCCATAGGCCAAAAATGAAAAAAAAAATGTTTACGAAAACTAACCAGATTGTCTCTAAAATGTCCAAATATGTGTATGGCAACACCGTTTTGTCTTAACTGTAACGAGACATTCTAATAATAGAGTGTAAAGGGAGAATAAGTGTTCATTTTTGCAGCACAGCGGAGTTTTGATTGCTTTTCGTCACAACAAAAGTGAATTTCAAAGTGGTCAAACGTGCGATTGATAGGTCCAATTTTAATTATTAAAAATGAATTTTAAAGTTTCAGGTATTTACTTTAATAAATTCTAATTTTGAAATTCATTGAATTGATTTATCATATTTGGTGAATTTTTGATGGATTATACCTTTTTTGTGTATTATGTGAACGTCATTTTCCTATTTAAGTAAACTTTTAGATATATTGCCCCCCGATCCCCCCTTAATGAGTGCTATCACTGTATTTGTCAATGTTTTAAGGAAGTAAAAATCGTAAGTCTAGCTGCAAATATTTGCAAACATACGTGTAAACAATAATAAACTCAAGCTGTCTTCAAGGTCAAGTTTTCGCCGTATTTTGCTGCTTGTCCTATGTTTTTGTGATGTTTCTTTTGTAATCATCATTTGTGTTTGTCAATTATGTTTGTGTCAACAATTTTGCTTATTTTTTTTGTCCCTATTCTTTTCTTACCGTTTTCTAAAGACGCTTCTTGTAACTGCCCTTTTTCGCGTATGCACGTCCTAGATCTTTGGTGCGCAGAACAGGGTGCGAATGCGGAAAGAGCACGTAGTGTGATTGGTTTGGTAGCAGAAACCATTAAAAACAAGGGCTACGTAGTTGAGTTGAGGATTCTTGAAAACTGTCTGAATAACATTTGCAAAAAAATTATTGCTTATTGGGCTAAATACAAACGCAACAAGAGTTTAATTGTTAAATTTCAATCCGAATGGCTGCACACGTGTGAAACCATTTTAATTGAGCCTCTTCAAGCAAAGGTTTCAAGTGCGGAACGTGGACGTCCCAAAATTGACTTTGCTGAGTCCTCAAAAAGAATGAAATATTGGCGGATAGCGCTGCTGGAAAAACACGATGAGTCTGCAGCTTCTCTGTTACGCTTATCCGACACTCCACCGATCCTAAAGTCTTGCGAACCAGATATTGAAAAGGTTTTATCGCTTTTAATGGAGACTGGTATAACCAAAAACCAATACTTGGTAATTCGAGAATTTGTGAATAATACAATATATTGCTTAGCTATTAGAAAATTCTCAAACTGAAGAAGTCAAGATACCCAAATGACATAACAGTAGGTGAAACATATGCAGAAGTGGAGCTGCAGAGTCTTCTAGACAACACAGCTACAAGTATTTTACAGCTTCAAAATACTGTTATTGAAAATTGTCTGGATGGTGTGGAGGATAATTTAACATTAATTGGAAAATGGGGCTTTGATGGCAGTACTGGTCACAGTGAATACAAGCAAAAGTTTTCCAACTGTAATGAGGATGATAGATGTATTTTTGCAACGTCGTACGTCCCACTTATATTTATGGGAGGGGGTTGAGCAGGAGAGAGGGAGGAGTTACACTTTCACAAATGTATACATAAAATAATTTAAATATCCTACATATCATAGTTGCCAATAATAGAAGTTTAGCCCTGCAACTCTATTGGAAGTATTTTTGCACACCATCGGCATATTAGCAATACTATGGGAGCTATAAGATAACGTCGTCCGATTTGTCAAATTTTTTTACTACATGTTCAAATATTTTTTTTAGATTTTTGGAAAAAATTTCATAACGGTATCTCAACGGGAACTATTTATGGCCGCGGTTCCCTACAAGTGCAACCACTGTGCAGTGGGATACCCTTCAACCTATGTTCCCGTGTAGTTTAATTTGTTAAATTCATACACATATGCATATGCACATGCTTTGAAATTAATCCCGACAGATGGCGCTCGCGCTTCGCGCTCGCCCGTCTCCCTTGTTAGCTGACAGAAGCACTTGGTTTTATGCTCATACTTTCTTAAATAACTTCTGTGTTTATTGTTCGATTGGATTGTAATTTGGGGACTACGTAGATATTTCATTTAGCTTAGTATATGTTTAAGTCAGAAAGTTGTATCTTATATACAGCGCTTACAAATTAAGTTCAAAAATTAAATTATTGATTTGTGGGGGCGGTGGGCGTGGCACCTAACATTTGAAATAAACTTCATCTGCTTATAGTACACAGGAGCCTTCCTGCCAAGTTTGGTAACTCTAGCTTTTATAATAGCTGAGATCTGTGCGTTCACACAGACAGACGGACAGACGGACAGACAGACAGACATGGCTCAATCGACTCGGCTTGTGATCCTGAGCAAGAATATATATACTTTATGGGGTCTTCCACGCCTCCTTATGCCTGTTACATACATTTGCACAAAGTTAGTATACCCTTTTTTGACCATTTTCAATGGTCGAAGGGTATAAACAGAAACCAACGGCATGTACTCAGTTTTGCACCAACCGTTATTCGCACATATTTTTGCTTTTCTTTCTTTCTCATCAGCAATAGAACGGCAGATTTACCGTTAAGTGCTTTTTGCGTTTATTATTCGTTGTCAGAATGCAGAAAATCACTCTGTTCCACAAGTTTATAGTTACTTATACAATTATACTTTCGGGGATGTCTCCTGAGGTACGTTACAAACTCTTAGCCAAAATGAACATACCGTCTGCAAGGGTATGAAAGGATTACTCAAATTAATTAACTCTTATTTAATTCATTCATTATTTAGCACTTTCTCTGCCTTTTCAGAAAGGTAAAAATCTCTATGCCTTTCTGATGGAATCCACAACGCTGGAATACAATGTGGAACGTAAATGTGATTTGATGCAGATCGGTGGCTGGCTGGACTACAAGAGTTACGGCATTGCCATGCCCTTCAGTAGGTTTATCCCAATAACGAGAGCTTCTCTAGAAAAAACTCAATCCCTGATTCTTACACAGATTCGCCATACCGCAAACAGATCAGTGGAGCTGTTCTGAGGCTGGGCGAACTGGGAGTGTTGTCGGAGCTGAAGCGTAAGTGGTGGAAGGAGATGCACGGCGGCGGCAGCTGTGAGGGCGCCGAGGAAGGAGATGCCGACACGCCCGAGTTGGGTTTAGAGAATGTGGGCGGAGTATTTCTGGTCTTGGGACTAGGCCTCTTGGCAGCCATGGTACTGGGCTGCTCAGAGTTTCTGTGGAATGTCAAAACAGTCGCCATTGAGGAGAAGGTAAGTTCATTGTTGATTTCACTTCCAAACTCTATGCAAGGCTCTTTCCTTTAGATCTCACTGAAGGAAGCCTTCAAGGCAGAGGCCATGTTCGCCTTGTGTATTTGGATAACAACGAAACCAGTTCACGCAAGTGTCGGATCGAGCTCCTCATCCTCTTCTTCGTCGTCGAGTTCGTCGTCCAAATCCAAATGCTCCAAGCACTCTTCGCGTTCTAAATCCTTGGGCATCTCCAGCAAGAGTCTCAAAAGCTCCGGCGATGTTGAAGCTTCGGTGCATAGTAAACTAAAGAAAATCGGCTCCTTGTTCTCACTCAAGTCTCAAAAGTCAAGCCCGCCACCCGCGGAAATCGGTTGGAAATTGGATAAGTCGACTCAAATGAGCGTAGAATCGGACAAGCAAGAAAAACCGGAGGACCAGGATGATGAGGTGGTAGCCGAAGTGAGTGAGGAGCAGGAAGTACCAGCTCAGATACTACAGCGGCGACATCATCATCATCATCATCACCACCATCATCATCATCACCAGCACGAGCCACACGAACCGGAAGAGTCAATAGATAAGCGAGCCAGCAAACTTAGCAATGGTATCTGAAATCAGAAAACCTTAGAAAAATGTTCTTAATCCATTGAAGAAGCTCTTTTCATGACTTATGACAATATATATTTACAATCTAAAATTATAACCTTGTCGAATATCATGTAAGGTGTCTGTTCAGATAGAAACATATTACAAAGATGAATCTTAAAAACATACGATGATTAATTCAAAAAATTGTCAGGATTAATTAACAAATATTACAAAAATGAATTTATTTCAGTTTTAGAAGAATGTTTTTTGAAAGAATTATTTGTTATCATACAATGAACAATTTGCTAATTAAGTATAACAAGGAAATGCATTTAAAAACAGCTTGGATTCAAAATTTCAATTTAAAAATTTGCTTCAATGGATTGAGAACTTATATAATGACTTTCGCACAACACATCTAACAAAGTATTATATATAACCCAGTGAAAACTAAATTATCATGCAGTTTTTAGTAGTTTTGTTTATTGTTTTCTCTATTGTTGAATATTGGCTTGATAAATTTTGTTTTAAAAATTCCTTTGTAGTTTTGAACATAGTTAAAGTTATAATTCAAGAGGTTCTTTAATTGATTGGGAATCTCGGATTGTAAATCCAATTGTTTCTGTTGATTCCTAAACATATATTGTATCTGATAATACTTAGTTTAATTCTTGTTTCATAATTGAAATATTTGATTATGCGATATTTCAGTTCGCAAAGCTAATTGAATACATTTGTTGTTTGCTCATCGTTTAAGGTACATTTCAGTTGATTATCTTCTTAATTTCTTCTTTTTTTTTGGATTTTGAGCTTCGTTCGAATATAGTAGGTGATATAGCCTATATACATTTATATATTAACGTTGTTTCCCCTATCAATAAATACAAGTACACATACATAGTACATACATATATCATACAGAGAGCATAATTAACGGAATGAGAGTGCAAAGATCTAACAAGATATTCTGGATCTATTCTACTATATCAGTTACAGTTACAGTTACCGTTATTTACAACAACAAATTACAGAAATCCAGTTAATTATTGCTTAGCATAGGCATTAAATATTTAAACATATTTACTAAAATACTTTTTTTGTCGCTTTTTCTCTGTCGAGTATTTGTGTTTTTTTTTTTGTTTTGTTTTTCTTTTTGGATCCTCGTTTTTCTTAATCGAAATAAATTGCTTTAAATAATTCGCTAGTTTTTTAAGTTTTTTTTTGGGCGTGTTTTTAAGTTTTTCAACATTTTTTTGGGGGGAGAGAGACCTTGGTTGCCTCAACCACACTGCGATTTGTCGACAAAGACGATGTCCCTTAGCGCATGACGCCGTGATCGTGGTCAATCCTTGGCAGCGATGGCCACGGGCGGGAACTGGCGCTCATCGTAGAGCTTTGTGGGCGTGTCGATGGCATCGCACAGCTTGCGAAACTTGGCGGAATCTGCAGGGGAAAAATAGCGACCTCAGATCAGATGGAACTATTGAGAGAGAGTTGTCCTCATCTCTCACTCACCTGACATTGTATCCGCCTGCTCGCCACGCAGTATGCCCGCATAGCTGTTGTCCGGCTCCGCTGGCTCGGGATTCTCGATAAGCACACTAGCCGCACAGCTCTTCAGCAGGGTCAGCGACTGCTGGGGCAACGCTGTTGTCGGCACCGGCTTGGAGTGAGCGCGCAGCACACTCTCACTCAACTGCAACTCAATGACATCCTCCAGAGCGCCGCGTAGATCGTGCACTGCCAACAGCTTGCAGGCTCCGCCTCGTTCCGCATTGAACTCGTGCATGTACAGGAATCCATCCTCGCAGGCAATCAACAGACGCTGCTCCTTCTGGACGCGTGTCAGCGCGCAGATGTTCTTTAGTCCCGACTGTGGCAGTGCCACTGTGGCAAAGGCACGATCCTGGGCAAGCACATCGCTTACCTGGGCGGGTAGCAGCAGCGACGACACTGCCTTGGTGAACATGCCACCCCAAGTGGCCACCGGCGCAGTTGGAATCTCACTAACCTCCTCGGGCAAAGGCTTCGCGGCCTTGGGCGCTGCCGCTGATCCCGCTGCCTTTGCAGTCGTTTCCTTAGCTTTACTATCGGCTTTGGCCGCCACTTCAGCTAAGAGAAAGAAAAGCAGGAAAGGATTAGCTTGATCTAGGGAGAGACCATGCAGCTGGCACTCACCAATGGCTTTCAGTTCCGCCACCTCGACAGCTCTCACATCGATCTTGAACACATGCACCGTCTCCGTGTTGGAGGAGGCACACAGAAAATCGCCGCCTGCGGCAAAGACCAGCGATGCGATCCGCACACAACGTTTGACGCCGCGTCGGAACTCCTGCACCCGCTGGCCGTTCTTCACGCAGAACACGCGTATCACAGTACCGCGCTCCGAGGCAGTGGCCAGCAGAGCGCCACTAGGCGAGAAGCTCAGCGCCGAGAGGGGCGTGTCGTGTGCCTTGATTGTCATGCCCGTTCGCAGTTTGTTGGCATTGAAGATCCGCAGTTCCCCACTGGACTGACAGATGGGGAAGGCCAGATGCGAGTTGAGAGAGAGCGCACAGAGTCCCAGCTCGTTGGGCGCTATGTTCTCGATGGAGTGCAGGATCTTCATGTCGCGTATGTCATGTATGTGTATGCTCTCTGCCAGACAGACAATGAGGCGCTGTCGATTCATGCGCACGCACAAAATCTCCGAGGGGTAGAAACAATTGCAGATGTCCTGTTTCTTCTTGAAGTGCAGCATCTTCAGGCAGTTCGGTTTCTGTGCGGTGACCAGCACCACGAGGGAACTATTGAAGAGCCGCTCCACAATGCGAATCTGCTCCGTATTGTCCTTGCTGAAGATCTCCTCGACCTTGTCCTGCCCGGCAATGGAATAAAGCCGCAGGCCTGTGCTGCTAAGCACAGAGAGGGAGCTGAAGAGAAGAACGAGATGAAGAGTATAAGAATATAATATAAGCTGGGGATATAGTCATATAATATATAGCATTTCACATACTAGGGTTTTAAAATTACATATATTATGTAAAATGTAATATTATGGAATATGTATTTTTAAGACAAAATACTAATAATCCAAGCTAGACTTTAAAGTAGTTCTACACTCAGTGAAAGTAGATATCTCTCTCCCCTTGTCAGATTTATTATTAATTGAGCCCTCTCGGGCTTCCAAAAATTGCCGTAGTGGACGGTATTTCACGTCCCCATGGCGGGGTATTGGTTAAAGTTTTCAACTAGCAATAATCGCACCTCAGTAGAACTTCATTGGTTACGATATCGCCTCTGCGCAAAGATAACCTTAACGAGCAAAACAACGACTACTCCATGCCGACGCTGCTAGAACCGTTTGGGAATTATAAGTGACGCACACTTGAAAAATGCTAAGCAAACGTTTTGTTTCACTTTCACATTATGCTGCATGCTTTTGGGCTGCAGTTGTTGTTGTACTTTTTGTTGTTGTATGTGTGCGTAGCACATTCGGCAAATGCATCCCTCTGTGAGTAGTTGTTGTTCTTGGTTTTTTGATTATTGGTAGTGGGAAAGGGTGCGTTTGCATTTCAGGGGTTGTCTTTTGTTTGCTGCAGCTGCAGTTGTGTAGGCAATATTAATATTTCAAATATATACACGTAAAATTATTAATGCAATCCCTACTTGGCTTAAATATTAAAAAATATTTATCATTTTTTAAGTCCGGTTTGTTTTTTTAAACTTGTAAAATGCACGCAAGTTGCAATTTTTTCATTAGTGCAACAAAGAGTATATAATACGAAAAAATCCTATTATATAAAACAAGCTAAAATGCGATTATTGTCATTTCAAAAGCAACTAATAAATACAATAATTAATTAATATATAAGAATAACAAACAAGTTTTGTGCGCTGCAAAACGTTTACATGCGCAACAAGTGTAAGTTAGCAAACCATGTGCCAGAGTGAGACCACTATATGTAGACATCGTGGCTTTTTAAAAAATACCGAAATACCAAAGAGCGCATTATTTAGGTGATTCTTAAAATTAGTTTAGTTTTATTTAAGTCATTGTTGTTAATTATGCTAAACAAATTTGCAGCTGAGATCGAATTATTAATATAGTTTGGCTTGTACTTTGTACTAATTGCTAAGGGAAATAAAAAAAGCTAAATCAAATCACTTGGCGACAACTGCGACTCGCCCTCGGCCAAATAAATATGCAGCGCCTTCTGAAGCAAAGCGATGCCTAGTTGCTTCTTCTGTTTCATGGTCCAGATCTGGGCAGGTCCGTAGTAATCTCCCCGCTTGAGGTTCGTCAAATGACTCAGACCAAGTGCATCGATAATAGATGCTTCACGGGTGTACGCATCTATGGGCATTATGTTGTGGAAGACGTGAAGGCAGACGACGCCGTTGCCATGTTGCCAAATGTCCAGAATGCGCTGCAATTTCCTGCTCCCCGCCGTAGCAGTGCCCGGCGGAGGCGGCGACTTGAACAACTCCGGCATTAGCAGAATTCGACCAGGTCCTGCTCCTGCTCGTTTTCCACCCGATTCCGCCAGCTGCTGGTCTTTCTGGTGTTGCTTTAGATGAGCTCGCGTGTGTTGCCTCATCGCGTCGTAGAGATGCGCATAGGGCCGAGAGCTCTTGCCCTTACCCACATAGAATATGGAGTCCAAGAAACGGGACCAGATGCTCAGCGGATCCAGATAGCTACGTTCCCCCGGCAAATTCCTTGAGATGCGCGGATCAATCAACATGTAGATAAAACTCTGCTTCAGATGCCCCTCGCGCAGTTTAGGCCCACCAACACCTCCTGCCCCTGCTCCCGCTGTGGTAAAGTGCCTCGCGGAATGCTCCTCATGCTGCATGTACTTCTGGATCTGCTCATAGTCCGCCTGCGACCGCAGCGTATGATGCAGTTCCACGGAGTACTTCATCTGTGCCGCCTTCGCATGCTCCTGCGCTGCCCTCAGCGCCGCCGTATTCCGCTTGTACTTAATAAGCTGCTTGATATATAGTTTCTTTGTGGTGCACGTAATGGGGCCAACAGGTGCACCCATCTGTGTCAGCTCAGCTCGCAGTGCATCCGTTTCGTAGTCCAGAGGCAGCGTCAAATTGGTGCTCTGACTGCTATCCAACTGGACACTGGGCGAGGGCACTGTTAGCAGTTGTGGCGGGGCCTTTTCCTTCGGCACATTCTGTTGAGGAGTCTGGAGGAGCTTCGTCTCGTAGAAGACCAGTCCGTTTTCATCGTCCGTATGGACATAAGCCTCGGTCATTTGCAGATAATATTCATCCTTGCGTGGCGGCTGATGTGGCTCATTCTGTGCCGTATGGAAGCTCTGATCCTGCACACAGGCCTGCGCCACCTGCTCGACCAGTTCCCCGAAGGCTGCTCGACCTGTATCTGGTTGGGATTGCTCTTGCAATGCTTGCTGCTCCTGCTGCAATGACTCCCGCAGCGTCTTCTGCACATGCTGTTCGTAGTTGAAGTCATCCTCGTTCATTGCCTGCTCCACCAGCGATTCCACGTGATCCTCGTGCAGCAGCAACGATTTGCGTGCCCGCGATTGCTCGACCTTGTCGCGCCAGTTCTCGATGAGTGTGCGTCGTCCACCACCACAGGGCGCATCTTCCTGCAGCTCGGCGAGATGAGCTCGTGTCAGTGTAAACAGATTTACCGCATGCTTCTGCTGCTGCTCCTCGCGTCCCTCACTGGCGTAACTGGGCTGCGGCTTGTGGCGTCTGTGTGTGATATTAATGTAATATGGCGAGGTCACATCGTGGTTGTACTTAATCTCCGACTTGGGCGACTTCAGCAGTTGCTTCTTTTTCGTCTGCTTCTCCTTCAAAATGTGATCACTGAGCAGCTGCAACACCTCAAAGTGAAACTCCTCGATGGCATAATGCACAGGCATCTTATTCTCGTCATCCAGCAGATCCGGACGTGCTCCATGCTGCAACAGCAGACGCACTAGCTCCACACGTCCATGTATAGCGGCAATGTGAAGTGCAGTCATGTTGCCATCGCAGCGTACATCTACATCGATGTGATCCGATCGGGCCAGGATTCGTTTGAGCACCCGCAGTGCCAATTGTTCGTCCTGCATGCCGCATATATAGTGCAACGGGGCCAGTCCACGTTCGCAGGGCACAATGCTTGCATTAATAGTGTTCCGGTCCAGCATGGAGAATATATCCGTTTCGTTTTCATCCTCCAGGGCGTCGAGCAACGTGAGTGCTAGAAAATTAGCACGTTGCTCCATCGCGTGCAATTGTGCAATTGATTTTTCACACTTGCGCAGCACCAATTGTTCAGCTAATCAATCAATTTATGCTCCAGTTTTCCCAATTTTCGCCTCTTTTCAATGTCAAATGCAAGCGCTTTGTTGTTGTTTATATTTTACGTGCGCTTTGGTATTTTTTCTGCAGTGCTGCCAGACCGCGTGGCAGAGATGAAGACAAAGAATATAAAGAATATATTTGTATGGCAGCACTATAATCGCATGTGCACTTCTGGCAACTCTAGGACGCCATTGTTAGTCCACCACAATATTTCATAAATTGAGCGCTGTTTAATTGCAAACGAGTTGAATAATATATTCCAATAAATAATTGAATCTAACCATCTACAATAACCAAGAAAATCAAATTCGGCGTACTGCTTGGGTGTATAATATGTTAATTTTTTTAAATTTTCATTTGTATTTTGTATAGCGCTTTCCATTTCTGATGTTGCCGGACTGCGCGTACGCCTCAGTGCTGTAAAACGAACAGAACCCGCTCTCATTTAAAACAAGCAATTGACGCATTTAAACTTGAAATTATGCACTGTCATTTTAGTTGACCATGGAAAACTTTTGCTTATGAGATAAATGTGTCAAATTGTATTTCAGGCACGTTTCAACGTAGAGCCGATAAGCCCGACTCTGAACAGAGGAATATCTATATATGTATATGCGTACATATCTCTCTCATTCTGAGAGCAACACGTGTCAGCTGCTCGCGCGATTTGTTTTGCCGTCTTATTCACATGTTTTTCTATGCTAATTGCTGTTGTTGTTTTCATGGAAACAAAACTAGTTTCTCGCAAAGGCGTCGCCGCGAAAAAAGAGGCTCAAGGTCTGCGTTCGCCTTATGTAGAGGAACCCAGACTAGACCCCTCTGAAAACTGATATCACGACGGCCTTGTTTGCGGTTTGTTTTTATTTATATTATTGCTATTGCTGTTGTTGTTGGCGCTTTTTTGCGAGCGCATTATTTGTGTTGTTTACTAACAACATAGTTATGTAAAGCCTGGAATTACACACGATTATTAATAATATTTCGTGTGTTTACTAAGGGGGCCACTTTGTGAAGCAGCAACGCTTGTGAATCACAGCAGCCCAATCGGACAAACGGAATAAATTGTATCATAAATTATGTGCTTAACAAGTCAAAGGTGCATTCAAGTTCATTCGCACGAAACGAACGCAAGGAAAATGCTTATCACGTAATGGTGAACATGGAATACGCTTTCTCTATCAAAGAAAGTAATTTATATTATTCGATAACGTAAGCAAGAGTAATGATAGGTATGAGAGAAGGGTATTGAAGTGCGATAACAAATCCATAAGAATATCCCAAATATGCGAAATTCCGAGAATGAAACCATCAATAATAGAGAGAGTAAGCGAGAGTATCGAAATTCGATAACATATTCACAAGCATATCCCCAATATGTGAAATTCCCTGTGTGCGTCACGAGTTGTCAACACTTTCGCAAAAGGAAAACGAAAGAAAACAACAACAACACTTCGCAATAACAATAACAAAGCTGACCAAGTTTTGTTGGGCCTCGCGAACAGCTGGCGCAAACAGAATAATGCGAAAACAAAAAACACCATCAAAACAAAATAAGAAATGCACTAACCGAGAAGGCAGAAAGCAGGTTTACAACACGTGTTATCGTTATCGCCCAGTTGCAGTGTCCTGCCCCTGCACTTGCATAGCTGCAGCTGCCCCCATATGACCTTGAACTTGACTCGCGCAATCGAATCGCAAGGGAAATGTCTAATTGAATTTTTTGTTGCTGGTGCATTCACCTGCAAAGGGGGCTTTTAAAAGCTAATTGATTTGTTCAGATAGGAAAGCGTTTGCACGCTATCTCTCTCGCTCCTGTTGTTTCCCATTGTTCTTTCTCTCCTTGTGACGCGTGCGTCTATCAATTTTCGCAATTATAAAGCTATCTGCATTGGTGTAAACACACAAACACACACGTGCACATCACATGCATAAGCATGTGTTGGTTAAGTGTTTTCATTTTACTATTTTCGCCATTGGCAGAAATATTGATTGTTATTGTTTTTGTTTTTGCTCTGTGCGTCACTTTTACACTTTGACTAAGAAGAGAGTAAGGGGCAGAGGGGGAGGAAGAGGGAAAGAGAGAGGGAAACAATAAAGCAACTAACGGCGCTTTTGTTTAGCAGCTACTAACCCGAATATGACATCAGCTGAGCAAAAATAAACACACTCTTTGAATAACAACAAAAAGAGCTTTAAATAAATAAAAACAAGTTTAAGTTTGCAAGTCACAAAGCAAAATGCCAGCAGCATCAGCTGTTGCGCATTTACAGTCTTTGTGCGTTTGACTGTGTGTATGCGTGTGTGCGAACAACTGTATTAGTGCAAGCAAGCTAGCACACTGTGCAGCTAGTTTCGGATTAAATAGTAATATCACCGTGACGTCACTTAAGCGATGTTTAATTAAATTACAGAGGGTTGAAATTAACATTTCTAGTTAACAGTCTTCTGCTGTTAACAGCACTCTTTGGTATCATCAATCTTGCAATTGCCCTCACCTTGCATACCAGTGTAGTTTTCTTCTACTTTGTCTAGCACTCTTCTACTTCCCCTTTTCACATAAACCATATTTCATAATATGTGTTTGCATGTCAATCTTATTAGAACTGGTTGTTTGCATGTTCTAATAAGCAAACGACGCCAATACACGCGCACACACACCACACACTACACACACGCACACATAATGATAGGCACTGTTACAGTTCAGCTAATAGCAGCCATTGTTTCCTCTCCCGTTCTTTCACCCGCACCCAGCAGCTGTTTCGCTTGTTTACTTGTCTCGTTTGTCTTTGCTTGTCTCTGATTTTTTTGCTATTTTTCTTATTTTTTGCCACAATGACCTTCTTTCTGTGCAAGCAAGGCTTTGTTTGTGTGTCTGTGTCTCGTGGGTGGGGGAAGGTGTTTAATTTGTTGTAACTTACGTAAAGTCCTGGTTGAAATTCATTTGATATGCTGCCATTTTAGCAAGCTCTCTTCAGATACTTTATCTATGCAGTTTCTTGTAGTTCCACACACACTTTCACTGTCAGTTGGTATTTTTCCTTATTTTGCTTATTTTTGTCACGATATGTTAAGGGATGTAAATTTATTGCAAACGTCACGGCAAAAAATACAAAATTTCACAAAGAGTGAACTGCGCTGTTCGATTAAATTTAAAATAATATTCTACGCTCTTCTTGTTTGCTTCTGTTACTTTTTCAAACAAATGTTAAAGTTTATCTTAATGCTCTAGCGAACTGTTAACAACAGAGTTTCGTTGAGTGAGTTAAATCGAAATAATCGAAAATTTCAGGGTCTACTTATCGGTCGATTATTGTATTTCACATTGTATCGGCCAACCACCACAATCTATCAGTAGCCTATCGGTTCTCATGCATCGAAAAATAAAGTAAAGTAATAGTGCTATAAAAGTGTTTTAAATTATGCCTAATTAGTACAATAAAGTGTCGTGCATTGGATGTACTTGAAGTTAAAACAAATGCCGTGCGTTAATTGTGTTCCAATTGTCATTCTGCAAGTGTAGTAAATCAGCTTTTGAGGGCCTAACACATTTTTTCAGCAGACGCATGAAAAATGGCGGCGTCTTCAGCTACGGCTGAATGTAAAGAAGAATGTAAAGATAAAGATGACGATGCATTAACCACAACATTGCACACTTGCGCAAATGATCCAGATTTCGCAGTAATATGTGCTTTTATGCAAAAATTCGCTAAAGATTTGGGCTTGGCATTGCCAAATTTCAAGCATTTGCAGGAGTGGTTGACAAACAACGATGAAGGTACGTTTGCGTGTGCATGTATGTATGTGCGTGCATACAAATACATTTGTATGCAACTCTGCGTGCGTGTGCTTCTCTCTCTATGTGTGTGTACGTATGACAGATAGAGAGAGAGCGAGAACATGACAGAGAGATAGAGCGCGTTTGCTTGTTTGTATTATTGTTTGGTATGGAGTAAAGCGGAGACCGTAAAAATTTTGGCTGAAAAAGAAAACAAAAACAAAAACAATCAACAACATTTAGATAACATTGCATTCACACACACACATACACATCTATCTTTCAGTGGCCGAACTGCGCGATCTGCATATTAAACTGTTGCGCAAGACACGAAAAACGGTGCATGAGAAAAGTTGGGAATCAGCGCTGAGTAAATTCTGCTTTGGCTATTCCCTGCAGGATGCCTGGGAGATTGAACGATTTGGCTACCGCAACTCCAGTCTGAAGGTCAAGCTTCGCATTCTACGCGTGAGTATAAAAGGGATCAGGAGAAGAGACAGCAGGCTATATTGTTTGTCTATAGAAGGAGCTTTGCGGAGATTGTAATATCTTAATTTTTCCATGCTTCCGATTGTTTTGATCTGCAATTTACTAAAGTGTTAAAAAAAATAAATAATTTATTTCAAATAAGAAATAAAAAATAAATGATAAAGATTGCATATTTAAATTTATTTGGAATTTGGAAAACGTTTAACCAAAATTTGTGTATTAAATTTACTAATTACAACTAAAATATAACTCTTTATTGGCAGGAACTTCTTGAGAGCCAATTTGAACGAAATGCGAAATTTCGTGCTCATATACTGACACTAAATGCATCCTCGCTGCGTGCACAACCAATTGGACGGGACCGTTTGGGCCACGCCTACTGGCTAACCCAGGATGGTGACTGCAATTTGCGCATCTATCAGGAACATTTAGATGAAGAGATCTGGCAGGTGGTGGCCACTAATCGTGATGAATTTGTAAATCTTATTGCACGCTTGCGTGGCAATGAGGTTGTGCTGCCCTCCAAGGATATTGGTGAGGCTGATGAAGATACCACAAGCAGCAGCAGTAGCAGCCAAAATGTTCGGCCACCACCACCACCAGTTGCCAGCGAGCCAGAGCAACAGGAACATCAGAAAAAGGAGGCTGAGGAAGACGCACCTGAGGGTAAAGTGCCCAATTTAAAGATAAAACTGCGTACCCCAGATCAGCAACAACAACAGCAGCAACAGGAGCCACACGATCAAGACCACAAACAAAAGAAGGTAAAGGTGAGTATAATATATAACAATATATAACTTTTCCTATTAATTGTGCAATTTTTGTTGTAGCCCTTGGTTATAACGCAAGCCAAACTTGGTGGATCACCTGCGCCAGCCAAGAAACGTCCGTTGGATGATGTGGACAGCAGTCCCACAGCACTTTCTTCGGAGGAGCAGCAAAAGAAACAACGTCCAACTTTGCTGGACACAAAACGCATAAAGAAACCCAGTCGTTATGAGAGCACTAAGTCAGAGGATGATAATGAGGTTGATTCAGAAGATTCCGAATTGGATGAGGGCGAAGAAGAGGAGGATGAATCTCTTGACGGCGAAGAGGAATCATTAGACAGCGCTGCTGCCGATGAAGATGAAAATGAGCATAAGTTCAATGAAGAGGATGATGAAGCCGATGATGATGATGATGAAGAGGAGGAAGTGGGCGATGCTATTCAGGAGCCTACGCAAATAGTTCGTGGCCAAGGATCGGGTCAGGATTGTGATGCAGTGCCTGATGGTGAGCAATTCTTCAGTGCCTTTGCTATTGACGAGGATGGACCAGTTGGAGAGGCTATCGAGGAACCAGTTTACCTGGTCACTGGCTTAGGCAGCGGTGCAGAATGTCTGGTCGGAAATGGCAATAACGAGGCAAGTGGCGAGGAGGAATCAACAACGGCCAAGACAGAGCCTAAGGCTACATTCTTTTTTGGTGAACCCGGCTGCCTTAAACTGAGTCCAATCAAACAGGCACCAAAGCAGGAAACAACAACAAAGCGTAGCATCTTCGATAGTTTGGGGCAATCAGAGGTGGAGGCAGATCCAGATCCAGATCCAGAACCACAACAAGTGCCCCCCGAACTAGAGAAGACGAATGGAGAACGTGCAAGAGTGAATGAGCCAGAGCCAGAAAACGAGACTCCTCTCGCTAATGGTAATGAAATAACGGAAGAAACAGACAAGAAAGCATCAGTTTCTTGTGAGACCGAGAAAGTTCCAAAAGAAAATGAAGAAGGAAGAGAAACAAGAGAGAAAACACCAGAACAAATTACTGAAGAGTCATATAAAGTGAAAGAAATCTCAAATGAACAAACGGAAAAGCAGGAAAATAATGTAAAATTAGTTGAAGCAGATGAGACACCGATTTACAAGGTGAAAGTGGTGGAAACTAATGATGAAACAAACAAAACAGAGGAGAAGAAACAAGAAGAAGCAGAAGCAATCGAACCCATTGAACCATTAGTTGAAAAACATGCAAAAGTTGAAGATGTCAGCGAAGACCATCAAACTAAGAGCGTAACGAAGAAAGACGCAGATGCAGTTGCAGTTGCAGATCCAATTGTAGAGAACGTAGAAACAATTACAGAAGCTGAAAAAATCTCTATTAAGGAAGATGAAACGATTGCAACGGAAGAGCATGCAAAGGATATTGAAACAGTTTCAGAAGAAAGAAACTCTAAGCCAGCTACAGAAGCTGACAAAGCAGCTGATAGTGGTCCTGAAACTGATATTAGTAACCGTGGAAAACACTTGAATGAAACTGTTAATCCAATCAGTGAACCAGTTGAAACAAGTAAACCAGTACAAAATGATTTGCCGAGCACATCGAAGATGCCTACAAGCCCAAAGGATAAAAAGGAAACTCAAGAAACGCAGGAGGATAAAAGGCAAACAGATGCTGGAGAATCCAAGGAAAGCAAAGATGAAGCCAAACCTCATTTAGCTCCTGAAATTGAAAGCAGTAAAAGAGCAATTCTGTTGCCGAATCGTAAACGTCGTTTAACTGATTTTGCAGCTGCCAATCCTCGTAATTCAACCTCCGAAAGTGAAGTTGATACACACGCTGAGCTGCAGCCGGAGGAGGAGCAACAGCAATTGCCCGAGGAGGACGATGACGATTTGGATGTGGGTGGCAAGCGTATTAAGATGCGTCCCAAGATTACCAATGTCGAAGTTCGTCGCAAAGTCGAGGCGCAGAAAACACAAATCGAGGAGACTACTTCGTCCAGTGGGGAGGAAGATGCACGCAGTCGCCGCAAGATTATAGCACCCAAACGGCATTTGGAGAAGCCTCTCAATCCTGCGGTCAAAGCGAAGCCAACTCTTGCTGAAATTATAGAAAAGAAACTCAAAAAGACGCCTGAAAAACTCACAGAGTCAACTCCAGTGGCAGTCAACGCTGTGGCACTCATCAGCGCAGTTCCCCCAGTCAAAGAGCTAACTCCACCAGCTGTTGAAAAAGTAGAACCATCGCCCTTTACTCCGCCCAAGAAATCTCCTATTACCAAGCCCCTTAAGAAGAATCTGCTCACCCAAATTCGCCAGGAGGAGAGTGACGAGGAGGCTATACCACGCAAACGTACTAATAGTGAAACTGTTACTCCACCAACTCCGCCAGCGGTTGTGGAAGCTTCGTTGCTGCGTAAGCGCCGCAGTAGCGAGGAAGCTAAGGAATCCAGAGAGGCGAGCGTCGATGAAGAGCCTCCAGCAGTAAGTGAAAAACTGAAACGTAACAACGAGGAGCAGGTTCTGGTTGAGGAACCTGCGATGGAGCAGCCAGAAAATAAGACAATCGAGCAGAAAGTGGTTCCAGTCAAGCTAGAGGACTCATTTGTGAAGCAAGAACTGCAACAGGAACCCAAGAAAATCAAGCAAGCGACGCCGCCTCCACCTGTTAAGAAGGAGGAGAAGCCGCCACAGCCGATCAAGGAAGCGACACCACCACTACCACCAACGCCATCAGTTAAAGAAGAAACTTCGCCGCCAGCTGAGGCCTCAGGACGCCGTTCAGGGCGACGTGGCGGTGCTGCGGTTGTCTACACAGAACTACCGCAACCCAAACGCACCAGAGGCGGTCCCAAAGAGAAATTGCAGTCTAAAGAGGATTCTCCTAAAGTCGAAGAAAAGCAACAGGAAGTGGAAGATGTCAAGAAGGAGGAAGAGGAGGCGGAACCAGTAAAGTGTGCCGATAAAGCAAAGACTTCTGTCAAAGAGGAACCCAAAGTCGAGGAGCCAAAGAGTGCAGAAGAAGAGAAAGTGTCACCAGAGAAACCAACAGCAACTACAACTGCAACACCTGGTCCAGGACGTGGGCGTGGGCCACGTAAGAAGCGAGAGGTGGACACCACAAACATTATCGAGACGAACGATTCGGAGACACCTGTGCGCCAATCACGGCGCATAGCCCAACAGAAGATCAAGGAGGAGGCGGAAAGACGAAAGTTGGAGGAGGTAGCGTTGCGCTCAATGAAACAGCAGCTAAAGAAGAAGAAGATGGCAGAAAAGGAAGTAGATCCCACAGTGCTGGAGCCATCAGGCGAATCGGAATCGGGTGAGTCGGCAAGCGAAGCTGAAGAGGCCAAAAAGAAGATCAAAAAGAAGTGTCCCGGCAAAGATGGTTGGTCATCCGATTCTGAGGAACAGGCTGAAAGCGAAGAGGAGGAGGAAGAGCCACCACATTATGAAACAGATCCTGGTTCTCCTCTCTTCAAATCCGATCATGAATTCTCACCCGAATCGGAATTGGAAGATGATTCTCAAATGGTGCCCATGAAACGAGCACGCACATTACGCAAGGAGAATGCGGAAGGTGATGACTACGCCGGAGCCGCTGCAGATGCGGATGATACGTGTCAGAAGTGTGGCAAATCTGATCATCCCGAGTGGATACTACTCTGCGATACGCCAAATTGTAATAAGGGCTATCATTGCTCGTGTCTTAGCCCCGTAATCTTCTACATACCCGAGGGCGACTGGCACTGTCCGCCCTGTCAGCAGGAGCAGCTCATTGCCGCCCTGGAACAACAGCTGCAGCAGTTCGACACTCTTGTGGAACGCAAGCAGCAGGAGAAACGTTTGGCCGAGGAGGCAGAGGTAAGTAGGATACTCTTTATCCTGATTTCTATTAACTCCATCTATTCTTTCAGCGTGAGGCCGAAGCGGCGGCAGCTGCACGAACTGCAAGCGAATTGGAAGAACGCGCCAACTCAAATTCTCGCAAGAAGGACGGCGATGGAGAGGACGGCGAGGATGATGATGGGGATGACAACGAGGATGAGGAAGATGATGATGATGATGCATCCACAACGAAACGCGCCAAGGCAGACAAAACAAAACGACGACGCGGAGATGGACGCAGCAATCGCAGGGCGGCGAAACGAGGCACGCGACGACGTCGTGGAGGCAAGAATGATGCATCCGATAGTGGCAGCAGTGACACGAAGGGTGCCAAGCAAACGGGTGGCGCTGGAGCTCGTTCCGACAACAGTTCCAGCGGAAGTGACAGCAGCAGCAGCAGCTACTCGGACTCCGACGATGAACCTATTTACAAGTTGCGTAAGAGACGGCAGATTAATGTGAGTTATCGTCTGAATGAATACGATGATCTGATCAATTCGGCACTGAAGAAGGAGATGGATGAGGTCGCAGGTGCTGGAAATCTGGGCAGGGGCAAGGACATCAGCACCATCATTGAAGCGGATAAGGAGAAGACACGACGCAAAGAGGAAGGTGAAGGCTCCGAGGAAGACAACGAAGAGGAGAGTGACGAGAAACATGAGCAAAAGAAGGCAGCGAAATTGTCATCACGTGCATCACAGGATAAATCCTCTAATGAAGATGAAAACAGCAAAGACGATGATGATGATGAGGATGAGCAGCCACTGCGAGCGGGCAATAAATCCAAATTGAAAGCGGCGCCGCCAGTCAAGAAAAAGTCCAGGAAATTAACCACGCTCGATGTAAGCTCAGAAGAGGATCATGGAAGCGATGAGGACTTCAAGACATCCAGTTTTTCCGATGAGGATACTTCGCAATCAGCTTCGGATGATTCTGATTCCAGTTTGGAGATTTATCGTCGTGGACGGGGCAAGAAACAGCGGAAGGCTGCAAGGCGTGCGGCACGAGAACGACGCAAGGATCGCAGATTTGTGGTTGACGAGAGCGATGACAGTGAAGAGGAGCGGCAACAACGTGCCAAATCCAACAAATCGAAAAAGAAGAAGAAGGAGGATTCAGACTACACGGAAACGGAAACGGATGATGATGACAATGGTTCGGAGTTGTCGGAGAACATGGACAGTGCCGATCTCTGTGATGATACTACAAGTGAGAGTGCAGACGGTGCCTGGAATCCATCGAAGCGAAAGAAGACAGCCGCCAAGAAATCTTCTTCGGCAGCAGGAATTGCTCGCAAATCTCCCAAGTTGAAGAAACCCGCCACCAAGAAACCCAAACGTTTAGAGTACTCTGACGATGATATCAGTGAGAGCGAGGAGGAGGAGGAAGAAGACGATGAGGAGGAAATGCAGCTGGGTGCAAATGGTGCACCAATCTCAGGCAAGGGGTCTGGCAAACAGCCGCGTTCGCAGCCACTGAAGAAGACGACAACGACGACGGGATCAGCGTCGGCGCAGGCGCAGTCGTCAGGCAAGGGCAAAGGCAAAGGCAAGTCCGGCAACAGCGGCAGTGGAGGCGGCACTAAGAAGAAGAAGAGAGCTGCATCCTCGGATGAGAGCGGAGCTGGCGGAGGTGGACACGCCTCGGATGAGCGAACACGCACACGTGGACGTCGTTATGCGTATATTGAAGACTTCGATGACGACAGTTCCGATGGTGGCATCAAACCAGGTGTTAAGCGTCCTGATACGCCGCCCGAGGAGCGACAGAAGTTCATTCAAAAGCAGGAAGAGATTAAGCGCATGTTGGCTGAAAAGAATGCCGAAGGAGCTAAACTGGCAGCCACGCCTCGTTTAACACCAATCAAGGGAGCAGGTGCAGGCGCCCCAGAGAAGCGTACGCCCAACAAAGCTGGTGCAGCAGCTGGCGCTGGGGATTCGCTGTCGACAGTGCCACTTTCTGTTATTCGTCAGGCCAAGGTGCTGGACATCGACTATTTGCAGCGCAAGGGTGAGAATATCGATGATCTGGACGATGTGGATGAATCGGAGCTAGACGACGCTGAACTGCCTGACGATTTGCCCGAGGATATGGAGGATGCCATTGCACGCATGGTCGAGGAGGAGGAACAATTCACAGCGGCAGCAGCGGCACGCGAGCTGCCTGCGCCCGATGAAGTGCTGCGCACAACGCCCGCCAAGTCCAACGCCAAGTCCGCACCCAAACAGTTGGCCGAGCAACAGCAGCAGCAGGTGCCAAGTGCGTCGGGTCTACAGGAGCCAATGCGCAAGCGTCTGCCCATGCCCACAATGCATCCGCCGTTGCTGCGTCATCAGTTTCCTGGCCATGGTCCTGCCGGCGGATTGCCAGCATCGCTGCTTCCCCCGCCACCAGGACAACAACATCAGCCGCCTCCAGGTATGCATCCCATGCTGCAGCGGCACTTGGCACCATCGCATCCCCCACAGGCAATGCAGTTGCTGCAGAATGCGCTCTCTGCGCCGCTGGGGCAACCGTTAAGTCGTGCCAACTATGCTGCACCATCTCCCCAACATCAGCAGCTGTCCGCCATGCAGCGTCTGCCCCTGGGCATGTCCATGCCGGCAGCAGCGGCACACCTCATGCAGGCTGCCGCAGCAGCAGCTGCAGGCCGTCCACCGGCACCAGCGGTCGACTCAAAGCCGCGTGGACGTCGAAAAAAGGTGACTCCACTGCGGGATCAGTTGCAGAAGCAACAAACAGCTGCAGCCGTCACTGCTGCTACATCCAGCACAGTGCCTGGTGGCGACAAACCGTTGACAGCAACTGCGGGCAAAACACCAACGTCCACGGCACCGCCGCCACCACCTCCTGGCCAGCTCTTCAAACCACATGAGGATGTGCCACCGGTGAACGTGTCACAGGCTTCTGTTATCACTCGCATGCCCTTGCCACCATCGCTATTGCCACCCGCGCATGCACGCGGTGCACCACCAGGACAGCCACCTGGCGCCAGCATGTACCCGAGCAGTGCTGAACTGGCGCGTTTCTATGGACAACCCTTGCCGCCTAGTTCTGCTCTGCGACCCACCTACGGTGCACCGCCGCCATTGCGTGGCGCACCACCCACATCAACTGCCGGAGGAGCACCTGGTAGTGGTCCCAATGCGCGACCGCCGCCCTATCTGCACGGCCCCGAGCATCTGGGTGGACCACCCCCACCCGGCGCATTGGCAGGTGTCTATGCATCTGGACCTCCGCCGGCACGGCACGCCTCACCGCATCTCAATGCCTACAGGTGAGTAGAGTGTGGATTATAATCAAGAGTTAGATTCATTTCAATACCTCCTCTCATTCTTCTAGAGCGCCACCCATATACGGCAATCCAAACTATCCACCGCGTGTGGCACCACCAGGCGCGCCTAATATGCGACCCGGCGCAGTTGACTATGCAGCCGGTGCACGTGAGTAACAAAGCGGATAAAGTAAAGCCAGCTTAAAACTAATCCCTTCTCCTTTTTTTCAGGCGGTTATCCACCCTATGGTTACTATCCGCCACCACCGCTGACGACACCACCGGCGCACACGTCTGCACCTAGTTCGGTGATTGTCAGTGCGCCGCCACCGCCGACGCCTGCAACGCCCACCAATCATTCAGTTTCCGCACTGACACGTGGCAAATCTCCCGCTCCGGCGCCAGCTCCAGTGCCAGTTACACTTCCATCAGCTGCTCCAACAGCTCCAGCTCCAGTAAATGTGGCACAATCGGCGCCGCCACCACCACCACCAGTAACAGCAGCTGCTGCAGCTGCAGCTACAGTCGCAGCGAATGCCGCCAGCACAACAGAAGTGCACAAATCTTCAGTGATCACCAGCAATAAACTCATCACACTTGAGGCCTACTCCAATACCAAATCTCCGCTAGCTGTTGTGGGTGATTCGACGGGAGACTCGCCGGCCGCTATTGCTGAGGATGATTCCAGTTCAGCACATGGCAATAGCAGTAGCACCACCGTAGCAGGGAACAGTGTGGGTGGTGGTGTGGGGGAGTTTAGTGGGTTGGTGAGTTACTTTAGCTCGCAGCAGGATGATTATGACACATAACAAACGCCGCCGGCAGCCCAGGCTTGTATATAATGTTGTAGTTGATCTATATAGAATTTTGTAAATGTATATGTATGTATGTCCCATGATAGGGGGTGGAGGCGTGGCTAGCCTCTGCTTGAGGAGATCCTCACGCAATTAAACTAATGTGCATATAAAGGCGAGGAGAATTTGGGAGGAACGGATCTGTGCAACGATGTCAAACCCTATTTTAAATGTTTTCTATTTTAATTTATTTTAAGTTAGGACGTTCTTGACCATATTCTCTATTCTGTGTGCTCCTAGAGTCGCTTCATCAGCAGCAACAACAATCTAAGTATTTTAGTTTAATTGTAATTGTATAGTACGATTAATGCGACTTCGATTATCCAATTCGATTCGATTGTTAATGTATGTAGGACCGACAATTAATGCGCGATATCAATTAGAAGCATTGCAAGATAATGATAATAATTTATACATATATTTACCTAATACCCTATACACTACACACTACCCTATATTATATGATATACACCTATATAGAGAGTATAAACTTAACTAAAATGAATTAACTAAAGTATAAATATAACAACTGACATTGCATATTATACAAAGTTAACATAAATAACTATTTAACGACAATGGATGTAATGACGTATACTACAAAAGAAATTAACAAAAGAGAAAAGCAAATCATCAAATAAACTATTTAATATTAGTTGAATAAAAATCAAACTAAAATGATAAACTTGTCTTTCTCATTTGGTTGGGAAACAGTAAAATTGTATTACATTGCAGAGATATATTTTCTGAATCGGGATTAACATGGCCGTTATTTCTGCTCTCTATTGATTTATTAGTTGTGACGATCCAGATCGTACCGATATATCGACTAGCTGCTGTAGAGCCTATCGTCCGATTTTAAGGCAGTCACATTATATCGATAAACCATACGAGGTACAAGGCCGATAACTTAAGACGAGGACATTAACATACACACTCTGGATCGCATCACATTCTTAACCGGTAAAAGTATCATTTTATTATTTAGTGCAATTAAAAGTGAGAAAGTAAACTAATTAAAACTTTTCAAAAGTAACTATATCCGCCTGTTTTATGTCTTTTCTATGTAAGTAATATTCGTTAAAATTTTATAAAAAATTGACTACTATAAGATATACAGTGGCGCCTTCTGTCATTTGACTTTTGAAAAATCATGTCTTTTGAACTAGATGAGATCATTCGATTATCTCCATTTAAATTGCAAATGAAAGATAATTGCCAAACCTTCTGATGAGTATAATGTCATAGAGGGAGCGTTTTGGTGTGGGCCTGTATGTCGGCAGCTGGTCTTTATTAAGGCAACGATGAATCTGTGCATTATCTAGAAATTTTGAAGTCTAAATTACTGGAGAGTGCGGAAAGACAATGAACGTAAAAAAGTTCCCAGAGCTTTGCAGAGGGACAATTGTTCTATCGTTAATTATATTTTAAATTGATAACAGTTTTGATAATATAATAAAACACAAACTATTATATATTAGATAATATTTGATAAAATTAAAACTTTCTATAGAGGAAGCTGAAAATATTTGGACGTCACGGGTTATATCTGCCTTGAGCTGGTTAAATTTAACAAAAAAATTTTGCTTTAGTGTTTTTGCGAATAAAAAACTTTTTGGAGCTTATCTTTTGCATATGCATGCGTCTATAGTATATGTGAATAATGAAAATCGTTGCAAACTGCTCGTGTTGTGGCTGAACAAGCAACTGTATATGAAATGTGAGCATATTTGCATATGGTATACAAAGTTCGCTTATCGGCTTTCAATTTGAGCATCCGACTTGAGCATTATAATGTATGCGTGCAATCGAATCGAATTGGCATCTGATCTATTGAATGCAGGGGCTAACATATGCAAATAGTCCTATCGGGTCACAGATCGTTAAAACTTTCCCAATAAACAAAATTCGATAGAAGGTTTTTAGCATAAAAGTAAAAGGATGCTTGCAAAACATATTGTGCATAATATAATAGATAATATGTTTTATATATTAGATCATAGATAGATAGAAGACAGACAATTCAGTTGAGTCATAGGCGCTCATCATAAAAAGACAAATTGATGGTAATCAATTATTAGACAAATTGAATAATTAAAGTGACTTAATTGAATAATGATTCAATTTAATAAGTTGGCATTATCTTATGAGAAAATTTAATGAGCCAATTATATTTAAATATACTGAGAATATACAAAACAAAATACGTAGAAAACTCGTAGTATCTATCAATATCTAGAGGCAGTATAAAAGAGTCTTGAAAGGAATATTAGGAAATTTATTTGCCAATAACAATAGACAAAATGATAAAAAAAAAGATATGCATATAAATAAAAATTTACTGTACTTACTATACTTATAAGAAAGTTCCTCTTTTATTTAGTTCTAGAATTCATTCCCAATTTATATTTTATCTATTAAGATGAATGAAAGTTTAATAGATTAGTACATATATACATAACAATTAATTTTAATTATTTGAAGATTCTTTTTAATATTACCCACCAATGATTTACAAATAGAATATAAAAGAATAATAATAATAATAAAATAATAAATAAGTTATACGATTTCCGGTGAAAGGCAAGTTAAGTAATTCAAGTTAAGGCCCATACGCTTTCGATATAATCTCTTGCGATCAACTGATCCATTCGCATTCGTGTTTTCTGTAACCTTTCGAGCAAGTTTCATTGACATTATGTGTTTCTTTTATTGTTTGTATTTCTTGCGATAATCTTAATTTGCGAATTGGCAAAAGGAAAGAATTGCATAATTTCGTGTCGATTTTTATGGCACTCGACTTATATGTCGTTTTAATGATATCTGTGCATATATAATATATGTTAAATAAATATTTTTATCACGCAACCTTTGCAAGTGGGACAATCGAAATGAAGAGACCTTTGTGTATTTACTATTTTAGTTTTTATTTTATTTATTTTTTTAAATTTATTAGCTAAAAATCTCATCAGAAACTTTGCATAATAACAACAATTATTCAACAACAAATGGGCGGGTCGCTTGTTAATTTAACAAACGCCTCCGCTCTCCAATGAGGATGGCTCTGGGGATAATAACCGCTTAGAAACGGAAGCGTCTGGCTGGCACGTTGTACTCGTATCCGGACTCGACGGGAGCGGGAGCAGAGTAGACGGGAGCGGGAGCTGGTGCCGAGTAGACTGGAGCTGGGGCAGGAGCAGAGTAGACTGGTGCTGGGGCGGGAGCTGGTGCAGAGTAGATTGGCGCCGGGGCTGGGGCGGGAATGTCCTGGACAGGAGGCAGGTACTCGGGTGCTGGCTGGACTGGAGCTGGTGCATGGTATTCGGGAGCGGGGGCAGAGTAGATGGGAGCTGGTGCAGGAGCCGAGTAGACTGGAGCTGGTGCTGGGGCAGAGTAAACTGGAGCGGGAGCTGGTGCAGAGTAGACTGGAGCTGGGGCTGGGATTTCCTGTGCAGGGGGCAGGTACTCGGGTGCTGGCTGGACTGGAGCTGGTGCATGGTATTCAGGAGCGGGAGCAGAGTAGATGGGAGCTGGTGCAGGAGCCGAGTAGACTGGAGCTGGTGCTGGTGCGGAGTAGACTGGAGCTGGTGCTGGAGCGGGAATGTCCTGAACAGGGGGCAGGTACTCAGGCTCGGGCTGCACTGGAGATGGAGCAGAGTAGACTGGAGCTGGTGCAGGAGCAGAGTAAACGGGAGCTGGTGCAGGAGCAGAGTAGACTGGAGCAGGTGCTGGAGCGGGAATGTCCTGCACAGGGGGCAGGTACTCGGGAGCAGGCTGGACTGGGGCGGGTGCATGGTATTCGGGTGCTGGGGCTGAGAAGATGGGACCTGGAGCAGGTGCCGAGTAGATGGGACCTGGAGCAGGTGCGCCAATCTCGAACGAGGTCGATGGCTTGTCGTACGAGTAGCCATTGCCTCCGCCCAGATTCAGATGCGAGACATCAGCCGACACAGCGGCGATTGCGCACACAGCCAATACGAAGAATTTCTGCGAAAAAGAAGAAACATCAAGGAAACGATTATAAAACGAAATCCGTGGAGTAGATGATCCGCTTGCGATTAATTGACAGGCCAATGCTAAAGGTAAACAATTAACTTAAGGTCGCCTCCGTCACTTCGAATCACTTTGATGGATGTGATGTGATGCGATGGTTTCGTAGTTGAACTTGTAGTTGAACTAGTTGTTGTTACTGTTGTTGCTGTTGTTGTTGTTTGCTCACCATTGTTGTTGATATTGTTGTTGCTTAGCTTGTAAAGCTTCGTTGGATTTGCGGCGGTTCGTTTGGTGCTTGGACCAAGTGGAAGACGCTGAATGATGACCAACTGCAGATGCGCCGGCATTTTTATACCCCCAGACAGCGGCAGACAACACTCCACGCTCGCCTCTCGATTAAGCTCGTCGGGTTGGGGCTCGAGTGTGTGTTGTTGCGCAGAGATTCAGATCTCTGGGATGCGCGCCATCTCTTTCGCACCTGCACACCAGCTGACGCTTATCAACTCTCGGTCTACTACGCTCGCTGGGGTCGACGCTGCGTGGCCAGCCGAAGGTTTTGCAATGTCAATAGGGCAAAGCAGCTGTCCGGTAGCCGACACGCCAACGCATTAGCATATGCACACACACTCACACATATACGCACACGCACACCTACATGCGTAGGTACAAATAAATCATATTGTAAAGGGCCTGCAGATGGAGGAGGGGGAGGAGTCTTCTGCATGTAAGGGCAAATGTCATGCATATTAAACTGCGGCTAAAGATGTTTATTGGTCACTAATTTGTTGTATTTGCCACGCTGCTAATGGCCTGGCATGCTTGGCCTGGCTTCGGCTGGTTCGGCTCAAGGATAACTTAGGCACATCATTAAGTTAATTTTGATAGACGATTACGAGCTGCTTCCCAGCTTGAATTTATGTTTTAATTATGTTTGCAGATGCCAAAGACATAAACAAAGTATGAGATTTCCGAGTAGTTCTTGGCTGCGATCAAAATTTATTTCATTTCAAATTATACAAAACATCGCTTTACATATTTTTTGTAGTTACTTCATATTTGATTTTCAAAATTTTAATTCATAATTAAATTGTGGGCTTTTAAAACTGAATTTCATATTTTTATTGAATCTTTCAATAAGGCAATTAATGTTTTAATATATTTGGTAAATTATTAAACATATTTGCATAATTAAATGATCGATTTAAATATATTTTTATAATTTATAAAAACTGCTTGTAGCTTAACTACTAATTTGAATTAAGTTATATAGCAGTCTATAAAAATAAATGAAAGTATTATATAATTATTAAATTACAAGTATGTAGCATACTTCTAAAAATAAATAAATAAGTAAATGTAGGCAATATATGAATTATTTTCATATAATTCTTATTTAAATACTTAAAGCAACATTTCACTTGTTGAAAGTGAGACATATTGTTTCGTAATCATAATCAATTTAAATGAGTTTAAACCAAGCTGTCATTGCATCAACAGGTTCAGTTCAGAGTTCAGATCAGATACATATGTATCGTATATGAATGTATCTCATGTTTCGGTATTCCAGGTTCGAGGCAGTTTGCCTTAATGTCGCCAATGTCAGCCTTGGATATCACTTGTAGTTTCGATAATTTACAGGTCTCATTTATTTGACTCCGTTGATATTTCTTTTTTTCTTTTCGCGAATTTTGTTGGGCAGCCACTTTTACCCAATCGTTGCATTAGTTGGCATTTTCTTCTGCTCTCTGTTTTGTGGTGTCCCCTTGTTGCTGTTGTTGTCTTCTTGTGTCTGGTTCAGAGGGGATCGCACACCATTTGTGTAGTTATTGTTGCTATGTGCGACCTTCAGACGGCCGACAAAACCTGATTAATTTGCTTGTATATTTGTATTGTATTTAAGGCAACGCCAATCAATGCATATTGGTTAATGTTTTATACATGCAATTTGGATGCTTTTCGGATGGCATGTTTCACTCGAAAGAGGGAGAGGAATACCGAGAGAGAGAGAGAGAGTGAGGTGGAGAGAAGTCAACCAAATATAAGTTAACGCACAACTGAGACAAATTCAATGCGATCGAATGCGCATTTGCTTAGCCCACTTTGGAGCCCTCGCTCGTCTAGCGAAAAATTATTGACCTGACCAGCGGCAACGACGGGGCGTCTGTGAGCCGTTTTAATTGTGACAGGCGATACGTCACAGATACAAACGAGATTCGCAAAACGCTCGTCTCATCGTCGTCGTCTCTATATTTAGTTTACCTATAATTAACCAATTATGCGTCGTGTAGGAAAATAACTTAAAAGGAAATCGAAATCGACTCAAAAATTATAAAAATAAAATCATATAATAGTAACTTGGGGTAGGCTTCAAGAGTTAATGATCTTTGGGCAATTATTATAACTGGTTTCTGGTTTCCCCTGTGATGATTTGCTGTGCCGAATTTTGTATTCACAGTATTGTATTGTATTGAGTTCAGAATTATCTAATGAATATATCTTCAAATAAAATCAATAACTTCGAGAGTTAACCAACTCACACACACACACACCCAACGCTTGCACAATGGCAATATAGAGCAAGAGTAGCGGTGAGTTAAAAGCGAGTTAATTGATTTAAAAGATACTAATTAGGGTAGATTACTAAGCGAAACTGCTGCCATAAATGTTTGACTGTCTTTGATGTCAGTACGAAAAGCTTTGCATGACTTAGCAAGAAAGCTTTTGACGTTTCAAATCTGTAAAAGATGCGCGCGCAACCGAGTTAACTCACTGATGCGCATGCGCAACGTTTCACAGCACTGAAACTTGCAAGTGTGGTAACACTGTTACATTTCTGTGTATTATTACTGTTTTCCAACAATAGAACAACATTGTTTACCCATTGCCGCCAAATTAGGATTGATTTGATAACACATATAACAATACAGTAGCCCAAAATAAAAAAATAAAAAAGTATTTAATACATAGCCATATTTGTATAAATTTTGATCCTTAAACCGAAATGCCTATTTAATCATACATAACATAAGTTATAGAAAGAACCAGATTATGTAAAGTTGAAAAGCAGCATGAAGAGAGAGATAAAATTTGTTCTAACATGTTTTGGTTGGCGGAACCACTTCCCAGTACCAATATCGTCCTTTTACCAATTGTTTGCTGATTTCTGGGTGATGGCCTATTTGTAAAACCAAATAAATTAGTATATTTCTAAATCATAATTGTGATAAAAACACATTGTCTTTTGTACTTCTCATTGGAACATTAAAATCGATCCGCCAAAATAAACTTCATGGCTCGGTGCTTAGCATAGAACATTGTTTTCTCAATCATCAGAATCTTGGTCATCTGAGTATGCGTAAATATCACTATCTTCCAAAAACTTGGCCATATACTTGGCCATATAGGCGCCAATTATAATGCCTGGTAGACACATTGCTATTCCCCAAAATGTAAATGGTGCACGAGCTGGCTTCGGTAAGATTTCACCCGATTTATTGTGAACTCTTCTTTTCGCTAAAAATCTTAAATTAGATAAACATCTTACGATCATTTATAATTTCGGAGCATTTATCAATCTTTAACTAATGCATCGTTTTCCAATTAAGATTCTTGACGAATAAATTGTGTTTCGCCTTAAACTTTTACAGAAGATTTTCTTTAATTTAAATTTATTGTGCTGACGTAAATTTCTCAACTTTCTCTAAACAAAAAGCAACAAGCACTCAATTGAAGAACTCATTGCATATACAAATATGTCTGGCTGTCCCGCTGTCTGTTTGTTAACGGTTAACGGACGACGAACCTGCTTTATATGGTACTTCCGTTCTAAACAGAAATATTTGCCAAGGGCCGCAGCCATGCCTGGCCAATTGTCTGCATGTCTCTTAAGCCATCACCCTCTCACTTGGGTCAGGTCTCATGCATTATGTCTGCGTTTCTTATGGATACTGCATATAGAAATTCGACCTACACACACATCTCTTTTTGGTATTCAACAATTTTTTAACTTTACCTGCACTTGTCACCGTGTTTGCGTGTGTTCCTGTGTTCCTGTTTAACGGAGCGTGGTCAGTTTTCCTTCTTTCAGGCTAACGAATAAATATGGTGTAATTACCTTTAATTGAGATCCGTTTGAAGTGACACATCTACACACAATAATAATAAATAATAAAATAGTTAATTTCACGTAGAGTCAATTGTTTCTTAAAACACGCTTTTATAATTATCATACTATCTGGGGGGAAATGTAGCCTCCCTTGGGAATGACGAAACTAATACAATTTTCAAGTTTAAAAAACTTTTAATTCCAATTTCCGTTCATTATCCCCTGGCAGAGGTTATATAAATTTTTGAAGAGGATCAGGTTGCATAAAGTATTGTATATATATTCTAAATCACCATCAACAGAGGAGTAGTACTAGCCATGTCAGTCTGTCCAGTCTAGTCCAGTCTCTCAGTTCTAGAGCTATCATAATGAAACGTGGCTGCCATAGGAATAATCGGCCGAAGTGAGGGTCTCGCATTAAGACCGCCTTTGATTTGGAAATATATACCACTACTATAGGAACGACAGGATAATATAAGAACTTGCAAGGGCATAGAATCCTCGACATGCCAAAGGTAGCCTTTTCTCTGGTAAACTTTTAAAAATATATCAAATATAAATATAAATAATATAATTAACTATTGATCGAATATTATCTGCTTAAGGCGCGAAACTGCTAGAATTATTGAGAATTATTAGTTTACGTTATTATTATATTCCCTACATTACATCATTACATTCCAGCGTCGTTGCATCTTCTGCTGTGATGTGACTGAACTAAAGAATAAACCTGCTGGAAGTTGTATAATGAAATTGCTCGGCATACGTTCCCCCATGTGTTTCCTGCTGTATATAACCCCTGGCATTACTCCTATTGTTTTAATTGAACAACCTTTAGAACCCTTTTAGCAAGTTCCTTTCTCCTTGTTTACTCGCACGTTTCACAGCCCACTGTGGGCTAGTTCGTTGCCTGAGTCTTTTGCTTGCTGTCTGCAATTGCCACAATAAAAGGCTGCACAAGCATTGGGCATAAGTAGATTCCGCTTCCGTTTGCCATTTCGCACGTTCACAGGATTCTCTCACGATTTACGATGCCAAGGATCAAGTCTGGGCCCCGGGAGGTAAATATTTGAAAACAGGCGTCGGAAAACCCTGGCATAATTAGCTGGATTTCCGTGGAACTATCGGCTAATCCCACTGATCTTAGCCAGGCTCACGCAGCCATAAACAGGTAACAAGCTGAATTCGCCGCAACTTAGCTGCGCACAACGAAGCCGCGATTTCGAGGCGAGTTGACGGCGTTGCCAGTGCAAGCATCTTGCCGGCAACTGATAGCCCCGTCAGAGAGCTTTCAGTATGTTTTCGACTCTGGCGCGTTGCGGACGTTGAGACGGATGAGAATTGCTGTATGTAGTGTGTATATATATGTGTGTAAATTGAGAGTATATTCGTGTGTGTGTGTGTGTGTGTGTGAAAGCCGTTAAGAAGTCTGTCGACTAAGCCAACGAATGAGCGGACAACAAAAGCCGAACAAGCGCGACAAGACTGAAAAGTAAAACACAGCTAAGAAAAGAAAAAGACGTGGAATAAGAAGAAGAAGAGAAAAATCAAAATCTGTAAAACGGGCACGTCGCGCTATTTTATTTTCATCTCTTTCATCGTACTTTTCTACCTATAACTCTCTAACTATGTATTGGCCGCTCTGCGGCTCTCTACCTTCTTTCGTGCCTGCGTTTTGCCTTCTTCTGCTGGCGTGTCTTGTGGTCTCAGCCACAGTCCATGTGTGTGTGTGCATATATGAAGTGTGTTTGTATGTGTGGTGTGCGGTGTTGACTCAAAACTTCAGGTGCAGCCGCGTTGAATTTCTTGAACAAGTTTCAGTCTGAGTTTGGCCTTCGTCTGGCATGGTACAGTAAACGCATCGGCTCCGTTGTCGATTCTTCCGATTCAGTTTGAGACCCTAAAATAAAATAATTTCCAGTGCGAGTGCTGCTATTGATTGTGCATGTTGCATGTGTATGTGTGGCTCTGTGTGAGTGAGTGTGTGTGTGTGCGACTCAAACTGGATTTCTATACAATTGTTTGTGCACTACTTACAATGTGTGTGTGTTTGAGCCAAAGGATTTGTGTATAAAGTTTTTTCGCCAAACAAATAATGAAAATGTTTAGTGCATTTTTTCGCAGTGATCGCAAAACTGAAAATATAAATAATTGATTGTGTTTTGAAAAAGTTTCCCAAAATGATGTGAAGAATAATGATAATATAATAATCTTAATGTGCATTGCTGAATGTAAACACAAATAGAAATTTATGGAAGGAATCCGTGACTAACATATTCGATGGCATGCTGTTTAAGGATACAGTGTTTCTGAAACACAAGGAATATAAATTTGCATGAAAATAACTTTGAATTATTTGAAATATATACAAGAAATACAACAAACTGATTATCAGTTATAATAATCTTTAATTACAAATTAAAAAAAGAAAGCAAAGCTGAGCAACTTTCCGGTATATAGAAAACTCATTTGCCTCCACGGATCATAGAATATCTCTCTGTTGCTCGAGATAATGGCCTTTATCTAGCTGTTCATATTGCCATTGATCGCTGGTTTTGTGCAAGTTTATCCAAGCAAGTTAGCTGAACTGGGGCTTTACAGTAACTCAGACACAGACTCAGTCCCAGTCACAGTCTTGGATCTTTT
Organism: Zaprionus davidi; assembly: GCA_018903715.1. Lineage (NCBI taxonomy): Eukaryota > Metazoa > Arthropoda > Insecta > Diptera > Drosophilidae > Zaprionus > Zaprionus davidi. Next base: position 9,427,283 of record JAEIGL010000006.1, read on the forward strand.
TGTAGCACTCCATTAACTTGTCTGTGCCTTTTGCACTCTGCTTTGACTGACATTAGAATACCGACTGCGGTCTTCGTACTAACTTCGCATGCCAGATGCGCATTTACGCTCCCATTAACCAGGTAGAAATTACAAACACACACAGCAACAGACATAAGCGGGAAACAGGGGAACAACAACAAGTGTTTTGCGCAATGACCAAGGAAATTGAGGTAAAAAGGTAAAAGATAAAAAATGAAACAGAAGCAAAAGTATAAAAAGTATATATCTAAAAACGCTGCAAAATTGCAGTTTGTGGTCGGGGCTGGAGCCAAATGAGAGCAACAAGTTTGTGGCTTAAGTCTTTTGTTTGCTAGTTTGCTAGTCGAAAACAAGATCGCTTGTAGAACATATCCGACAAGCCTACGATTCTACAATTCGCCCCCGTCCAATAATTCGCCTAATTAACATAAATATTCTTTCTTGGATTTCTCTTACAAAACTCTGCCAACGTCAGAGAACGTGCTTGGCCTGGGTAAGCGACTCAGGTGCCTCCGCCTCTGCATGCATAATTAATAAACCCCCATAACCCAGCCCATTAAAATATTATAGAACACTGCATAAACACGGCCGTGTCGCATAACACATTTCATTATTATTTCTGTGTCGCGTTCGAATCACTTTGGGAAACTTTTTCAACATAACCTAAATCAAGTGAACTTAACCGAACTCGAACTCAAACTCGAACTCAAGCTAAGCTAACCCAACTCAACGACCAACTATCTCTCCGCAGTGCAACAACGTTGGCCTTGTGCATTGAAAACTACAAGCACACTTAAGTATATTTAATAAAAATATAAAAGTTAACCCAAAGTTGCCATAAACATCGGAAGAGAAAGAGAGAAAACAAAAAAAACAAAACGCAAAGTAGTTTAAAAGCGACCACAGCTGTCGACTGTGTTGCATACGAAACGGGAAACCTCAAGGATAACCAGCTGACATGCCACATAAATTGGATTATTAAGAGGCAGATCGCGATACACAAACGAACCTATATAAATTGGTTATAACGACTGCATACACAAGAGGTGAGTTGCATAAAAACAACGCAAGTTTTTTCATTTTAAGTATTTTCAAGCTTAAGTATGACTAAGAAAACGGCTTTATAATTTTGTTTTAAAAATTTTTCTTGATTACAAAAAGTAATTTATATAATATTTTATTCGAACTGTTTAACTTCGTTTTATAAGATAAAAACGTTTTGTTCTATTTTAATCATTATAAAATATTATTTGATTTGTTGAACTCTATTGTTTAAACTAGTTTACAAATGCTGAACTCTTTTTGATTTGTTCCTAAACCAGTTTTCACCTGACTTAGCCGACAAATATGTTACCTGTTTGAGTCGAGTTGTCAAATATTCCAATGCAAATTGTCTTACAATCTCTGACTGCAAATCTTCACTTAACCGACTCTGATGCATGTTAATAAATAGATAAATTCCTTGATGACTGAGATCATAATCCATTCTGAAGAGATCAAGCCAATAGGTTGACTGCCTCAGCTGACATCATACTTGAGTTGGGGGGCTCTATCAAAAATCCCATTTCACGGCACGCCCCGCACCTCAAGCTCATTGCGCAAAAATGTGATTATGTATCGCGCGATGGCAATAAACAATGTATACATTATATAGTAAGCATCGGACTCGATTAGTTTTCTTCATACAAATGGCACGCTTTCATTTTGCCAAGCAACTAAATTGATTGTGTATTAGTTGCCATTTCAATTGTGTTTAAGTAATTGATTGATTACTCCCATTGATGTTGAGGAGAAAGAGAGGCCCGAGTTATGTGTGTGTGTGTGGTATATATAGACAAGATCTGGCGAGAAGACCGTATAAGTAGCACAACAGCAATCAACAATCAACAAAGAACAATTTCTTTTACTTTCTATAAAGCAAAACAAAAGCGCCGACTGTGTTCGCCGGTCGCTTTGTGAGTGCGTCGCTCTGTCAGTCTGTCCCTCAGTCAGTTCGTCAGTTCGTCAGTCTCGCATTCGTTTGTCACATTTATTCAATAAAGGCCAAGCCAAGTTCCAAGTGGAGACTCGAAAAGCGAGAGCGAGTTAACCTCAATTTGGTTTTCTTCTTTTCATTTTCAAGACGCACTCGCCGCGTGTTGTTGCTTAACACCAACAGCAAAACAATAACAACAACAAGAAAAGGTTGTTGTTGTTGTTTTTGGGGAACTAGTAGAAAAATTTCACTAACTGGAAGTGAAAAGCAGAACAAATGACGTGTCGGCCACGGCACCCGCAACTCCCGCGTGCTTCTATAGAGCGAGCAAACAAGAGAGTACGGAAGAGGGAGGGAGGGAGAGAAGGAGATAGCATTTTTGGCAAGCATTTTTATTGACTGAGTTCATATTTGACAAAAGCCAAAATAAACTCGTTCCGTGCTTACTTTAGTAACGAAGTTTACGGATCGTATTAAGATGAGTTCTGCTTAATAATTTAGATAAATGAAATTTTTGCGCTGTCGTAGAAACCTGTGAAACTTGTTTCAGCTCGTGTTTTATGGACTAGCTTTCGATGATTAGTCATAAACCGTATATTGGCATGCGAATGAAACGGAAGTTGAGAGTGCGATCGCAAAATGCTAACGATTATAAGAAGATCTTCGATTCACAGAATACGACTTTCGATTTTACACTTTGTTTTCGCTTGAGTTAGCCTATTGAACAATTGTTACAGACTCCATTACGCGATGATCTAATCCACATTCTTTAGTTTCGAATTTCCCAGAAATTTCTAACTAATCCCAGGCCTCAACAAGAAGTCACCATCTCAATAGATACCCTGCTATTATACTTGCCTCGCTCCCTAAGCTGGACCCAAACCCGAAAAGAAATCAATTTCAATTCTCAGACCGTTCTCAGGTAATAAAATGGTAGCATCAACAATCGAATTGTTTACCTGCCATCTCAAGGTGCAAGAAGTCAGTTTAGGAATGAAAGAAGAAGGAAAATTCCTGTGGAAAATTTGACAAATAACTGACAATACATCAAGTGGCAGTTAGGGTTCGAGTAATGGGCGTGCCCACATGACTCACACAACGAGATCCATTAAACTGATTAGAGCTAAACATATTTCAAATGAAACTTGAGATCTTTTGCCGACAAGTTCGTGTCCTAAGTCTTTAGTTTTGAGCCAACAACACGCAAGTTGGCCATCAGACTTGAACCGTGTTGTTGTTCAATAATTTTGGATTTCAATCAACGTAATTTTCTAATCAGCGACTTTTTCCCCGCATCAACGAAAGTTTCCAGCGTCCGTTTCCGTCTTGGGGCAGTGAAAGTGGCGTCGCGTTTTCAAACTCATTCTAAGAGCGAATTAATGCTGCCCTCCAAGTGCAATACGAAGGAGATGGCAACACAAAGCCGCTTAATCATCTTGAAAAACAGTTGACAATACAAGTACGAATAGATTTCATAAGTTTTCCGACTCGTCGAGCGCCGCTGTCTCGTATCTTGTCTCTCTCTGAGGTGGGCGCTTTCACGGCGACGCCGTCGATTAGTTACAATTGACACGAAAAATTTTTCTCTTTCTTTCGTTGTTTTCATAAGTTTTTATTTTTAATTGTGAGAATTTGTGTGTGCAGCAAGAAAGTGGATCTCTGGAGCGTCCGGCAAAACGTTTTGGCGCTGTCATTGTCGGCAATTGTTAAAAAATGATTAAGCATGGATCGGGCGAAGAGAAAAGCGGAGGAGAAGCCACAGCTAGAGTGGTTACAGAGTAATCAAAGTAAATGTATTATTCACTGCAGCATTGAAATTTGGTTAAGGAAATTTAGATGGTAGAATATTTTTGGAAGTTGTAACCTTATCATAATTAGCAGATCATAGTCAATTGATTTATCTGCATGTTAAGGATGTCAAGTTGATATATATACGAGACCTACTTATGCTATGGAAGTATTCGTTTCAATGTCAATCCCATCTTTACAGCACTAAATTTGCATTATTCAAATTCAAGCTTGATTTATTGCGCTTAAGGAATGTCAGCAATCTTTTCTGGGAACAAATCTAATTAATTATGGTGCCATGGGTTAACAAACTTGGAGACCTCAAGACTTTATCTTTATGTAGCTCTTAAATTTCAAATTCGAAAAGAAAAACCAAAAGCCAAAGCACAAGATTAAATTTTACTACCAAGTAAAATCAATGTTAGGGAAGTTTGAGATTATTCAAAGTGGAATCTTAAGTAGAATTGGAATCTTTTCAATTGTAAACAAAAACTTTAGAGACTTTTTTTCATCTTCTTTTATAATATTAGTTTCTTTTCTTATATTATTTCTACTTCGCCTTTCTATTTAGATAATTTCTTTCTCGAAGACACTTTAACTACTTGAAATTTCCTTAATAACAGTAACCAGTTTACTGGTTGCAATTTTCACTTTAACTTGCCAAATTCACTTAGTTGGCTTCCTATAAAGTGCGCATGCTGCTTTGATAACCCTCCCTTTCCTTTATTTTTGGCTGGCAAACACAAAAGACTTAGGCAGCAAACTTGTGCATTCCTCTGGCAACGCTCACTTTCAGCTACAAGCAGCAAATACCTTTGCAAAAAGGCAATGAAATTCACATGACTGCACACACACTCACTCACTTGACTCTTGACTCGTCTGGCTGCCTGCATATTTACCACTTTAACCTGTTTGCTATGGCTTTCGGCTGCATTCTGGGGCCATCTTCGAGCTTGAAGTGTTTGCCGCGCTGTGTGTTGAATATCAAAAAGTCACTAAAAGTCGCTTACGAATCGATCCTATACATACAGCATGATATCATACACACTCTGCGCGGGTGTGTGCCCCAGGTGCGGCTCATTGCAATTTCAGCATTTTTTCTGCTTTTTCTCTTTTTCTTTTTCGTGTTATGAAAAACATTGCAAGGCAAAACTTTTTCTTGTCTATTTACAAATTAAACATTAATTGCGCTTCCAGACTACACCCCACAAACGCCCCTAGGCCCGCCCTCGTCACGCCGAAACTCGTTTTTGACTCCTTGCTGTGGCGCTGGCATTGTGAAAGCGTTGGTCGGTAGAAATCATTTGACCATTTGCGTGTGTTTAAGTGTGTGTGTGTGTGTGTTTTGTTGTGTATGCTCTGCACAGCTTTCGTCAACATGCACATGAAAACAAACTTTGTTGTTATGGTTAAAACATACGCGCTGTTTGCTGCTGTTGTTGCAACGGTGGCAAGTTTGTCCATAAAATAAACACCGAAATGCGTCTTTGGAGAGTGAAAATGTGTTTTCATTGAGTTTCCTTTTCTCAATCCCAAAACAATCAAATCGGATTTATCAATGAAAAGCGCACACTGATTTCTCGAAAGCAAACGCTTAAGTTTAATGGGAATCGGAATTGTAATGGTAGCAATTTGTTTGATTGCAATTAGTCTACAGAATCGTAATTGTTATTATCCGCTCGCGATGTGATCTGCCCACATTGACCGCACACACCACAGTGCAACCTTCACAGCTCATTAGACCCTTCGAGCAGTGCTCGAAGTCAACTTGAGAGAGCTAGCAGAGTCGGCATTATTTATGTGGCAACCCAAATACCAAAAAAATACTTGAGCATTTGAAAATGCTACATGCCACAGGTACGAAACTAGTTCAATGGGGCTGCCCAGCTGGTTTGGTGGCAAGCTCAGGCGGCAGCTGAGAGCGTTGCCTCTTCTACCTGCGAGCCAAAATTAAACACACAAATTTGTGCTAAGGCAAAGAGTCAACACACATACACACATGTGCACACATCTACCACACAAAAATGAAATCACGATCACCAGCAGCAACAACAGCAACGATAACAACTTAAGAAGAAATTTACATAAAAATCTGGTTTTCGATCTGGCGTAGAACATTTGTTGGAAACGGTTTCGATTCGTTTCAGCTGCAGTCGTTGAGTCTGCCAAGAGCCAAGACTCCATAACGGTTTCATATGCGGATATTGAAATATTTATCGAATACCTTGCACTAATGAGAGTGAGTCTGAGTCCGCACGGTGGGCAAGACGGGTATTTTAAGTCTCAGAAATGCTTGTGCTTCCATATACATATTGAAGTTATGATAGTGTGCTTATAACTTTGGAATAACAGCAGAGCTTAACGTGTATTTCTTTGATTATAATTACAATATAATGCGTTTTTAAAAGAAAAATACGATCAACATCGAGCGAAAAAAATAAATGCTTCAAAAGAAAGCAATTCTGTAATTTTAAGTATTGCAGTTACTTGATATAAATATCTTACTTATGATAGGATGCCATGAATTTCGTAAGATCTTTAGATACCCAACGAAATATAATAGAATTTCACATTATAGCTCAGCAATTTAATAGTAAACAATGTTTTAAATTGGGAATTTATTCATAATATTTATTAAAAGTTACGTACTTTATTCAATACAAATTCTATGTCATAACGTAACCATAATTTCGTCACAATATATTTACTCTATTCATAGTATTTTCACGCCTTATTCTTATTTGCAATTGTTCCATAAAATATCTAATGTATCATAATAAAATTTCAATAATTTAGTAATGATTTACATAATATATTAACAAAAAGTACTATAAAAAAATTCCATTTTAGAATCGAATTTTTTTATAATACTTTTACTCTTTTCATATTCAACGAAGTTCTGCAATTTAATATCCAACATATAAGAATAGAAGCCAGTCTCTTATCTAGTCATAACTTTAGTAACAATATAACGTACATAATATTTATTAATAGTATTTATTTAATAGGCATAATATATTAGCAAATTAGATTCTAAATTGGAAATTTTTATGTTAAATCCATTTTGCACTGTGTTTATAGTATTTTTACCGCAGTTCTTCCATAAAATATCTACCTTATCATCATAAAAATAGCTTGTCATAACTTCAGCAACCCACGGAAATTATAGCTGCTCAAGATTGAGCGACTTAGCTGCGCCTTTGGCTGCGCTTTAGGCCAGTTTCGCAATGGCCTCTTGGCTACATTTTCCTGCTCTGCATATGCATGTTTACAGTTATCTGTGCCAGTTTCACTATTGCCTGCTCCTTTTGCAATCCACATAACATGCGCGCGCGCGCCAGCAAACCCAATTTCTCGCCGACATAAAACCCAATTGACCTTCAAGCTGCTTCGATTTACAATCTCGCTGTAAAGAGCATAAAAAACCGAAACTAATAAATTTTTGGTCATTAGTTGGGCGGGCCAAAAACGAGTTTGGCACAGTTTGTAGTCGGCCAGGCATGAGTGTGTGTGTGTGTATGCTGCCAATATTGGCTCTAGTGAGTGACCAAAGCGCCGGACAAGTGTTCAAGTGAAAGTTCAGTTTCAGCTTGGAAAACAAACTGAAACTGGCTAGATCGTATGCGCGGCTGCCAATGTGAAATGGAAAACTAAACGCGGCCCATAAATGGCAAGCCGGCAGCCAAGTCGAGGCAAGTCGACTTGAGCAAAAAGTTCAAAAATTATTTACCCATTGACTTTTACCATTTGCTGACTGCAGTTGCAAGTCTGCAGTCTGCAATCTCCGTGGCTGCTCTTGCAGCTGTGGCTCGTTCAAAGTCTGCTGCATTTGCTGTATTTGCCAAGCAGCCGTATTTAGTCATCGTCATCATTTTGTGTGCTGCGCTTAAATGTCGAAGGTGTCATCAATAATGGCTGCCCCGGCCCCGGCCCCCAAGAGGTACATATCTCTCTCGGTCGACCGGTTTGTCTGCTGCTGCTCTTTCGGCTGGTTTTTCTTGTTGTTGTTGTCGGTTTTTCATTCCAAAATGCTTTGCATATGCTTGAAAATTTGAATTTTGATTGACGCTCCATGAGTTTCGGCGTTTCCCGCTGTGCGATGCGCTGCATTGCGAAATGATTTGAGAAAGAGAGAGAGATAGACACAGCTTTTTGTTCGATATGTTGCCCAAGTCAAGAGTCTTTGTTCTGTGCTGCTGTTGCTGTTGATGATAATGGTCTTTTGCTATTGTTTTTGCTGCGTGTTCTGCCTGTCAGCAGCTGCCAAGCAGAGTCTGTCAAGTTCGTTGCCTAAGTCTTTTGTTTTTCAATGGGCCAAAACTGTCCAAATCAAGGATAATGGCGTGGATTAGGAAAAATACACGAGTAGGTGACATTAATGAACTACAAAATACATACATATCTATGTTACATACATATATTTTAAATGGTTTTTTTGTAGATATCAAACTAAATCAAAGCTAAGTCAAATAGACAACATTATAAATTAGTTTTATGGTGCAATACATTTTATATTTGGACAAATTGACAATTATAATTAAAATTTACACATTAAAGTTTATATTTTTGTGCTTTGACAATGGCATATCTTGCAACTTGTAGAAGAGAGCCAGATATATTGTAAATTTGTATAAAGTCAACCCTGATAGCACTAATTGCTTATTAACTCCAATGTGATTAGGTATATCTCCCTTCATAAGACTGTCATCTCTTGCTGTTTCAACTCTGCTTGAGCGATAAGCATCTTCCTGTTAAATAACCGTTTAATCAATAGCCTCTTCAAGCTGTCACACGGTTGGGATTACGAAAATCCCCGAAGGCAGCAGCAACACATATTGTACAACTTTGACTGCGACTTCCCATGACGATCATTTTCATGTAAATCTGTTGATTATTGCGAAATCAATTGGCGCATAATCAAACACACCTCAATGTGTGTGTGTGAGTGTGTGCGTGCGCGGACACATAATCAATGTTTAATTAAAGAGCTATAAACCAAAGCGAACATTTTCGAACCTTTCACTCTCGTCCAACACTTTATTAACATGCTAAATACGTTTTTAAGTTTTCGATTATTTATTGGTATTCGTAGCGCAGCGACAATCGAAATTTGCATATTGCACATTGCATCCGTGCAGTTTGGCAAGCGATGCGGTCAGAGAGGGAGAGACTGCGGCCGAGTGATGATGCGATCGTCGTAATACAAATTTTAAATTCATCCAGACTGTTTTTGTTTTTTGCTTTTTTCGGGTTTCTTTATGCCTTTTGGCATAGTTCGTGCTTCGGTTCGGTTCGTGCGCCGGGGATTCGTTCATTAGCCATGATTATATAAGCAAAACATATTTGCCGGGGTGTTGACTTCTAACTGATTGCTAATTGTATGGCCCAAGGGGAGGCTGATAGAGCAATTCAGTCAGTCAGTCAGTCGCGAGAGAGAGAGAGAGAGAGAAATGGAATAAAAATTAACGGAAATTGCAGTTAAACACAGTTAGAGGCATTTACAGTTGCTTTTCGAAGTGTTCAAATAAATCGCATTATTATGCTATCAATTTGTTAAGTTCTAGGGATTTTTCTCTAAAAATACCTAACTTACTCAACTCGAGATACGTTCACAGTTTACACTCTACCTGCTGACAGGGGATTTATCAATCTAACTTCGACTCATCAAAGCAAATTAATGTCAATGTTGAGAAACCTTCGTTTTGGTTTACTCGGTTTAGCTAATGACATGGCTCTTTTTTTGGCCATCGCCCCACCGATCGACCCACGCCTTCAAATTGACGCTGTCGCTGGCGCTTCATTAGGCGGCAAATGTACAAACAAAACATGTCGCTTATCCAAGAAACCTACGGCTGAGCATACAGTTGTTTTTGGCGCCAAACAATGCCAGCCATATCACCCACACAAGCAAACAACAAATATTTGTGTTGTCTACGCCACCAGCGACAACAACAACTGCAACAATAGCAGCAACAACAGCAAATATTTACAACAACCAGTAGGCAGAAGTTGGCAGCTGCGGGCCGCAAATGTTTGGCTGCAAGTTGCTTTCTGGGCCAAACCGCATAGTCAGCTAATTGCAACAACAGCAACAACAACAGCAGCAACAACAAAGTAGTTGGCAACGGCTGCCGGTTTGGTGGTGCACAAAAATGCGGTTTGAGCAGAAACACAGCTGCAGTAAGGCAAAAAATCCAAAAGGTTTTAAAAACATTTTTAAATTTCTATGCCCTGTAAACGCTGAGGTTTAAAGGGTATGCCACCCTTTTAAGAGGGCGAAAAAATAAATTGAGAATTAAAAAACTATTAAAACAAAATAAAATTTACTTTAAATAACAAAAAAATCGAAAACAATTGACAAAAAAAAAAAAATATATTAAAATAATTAAAAATATTAATTAAAATATTAAAATAATTAAAAATATTAATCTAGATAATAAAAAATCGATCTTTCAATATGAAATAATATTAAAGAAACATTTTATAAAAAATGCATTATTGATTAATTGAAATTAGAAAATCGAAAAAAAAAAAATTAAAAATTAAAAAAGAAAAATTATAATAAAAATTAAAAAGATAATAAAAAAAACAAAAAATAAAATATTATGCAAAATAAATGAAATTATTTATAATTTTGATATGTATTTTTTTTTAACTTAATAAAAAAAATTTGTTTGTAATAATCTGATAAAAAAAAATAAGTAAAATAATGTAAAGTAATAAATAAATTAATTAAAAAACACAATTGCTATTTCTTTGTATTTAATAATGTAAAGTAATAAATAAATTAATTAAAAACACAATTGCTAAAAATTTGTATTATTTCTTTTTTAAGTTAACAAAGAAACTTAAAAAGAAATAATACTAATTTAAACAAATTAGCTGCGAGGCATGCACAGCCGCCAACAACATAAACTGCATAAAGAGTCGAAAATGAAGAGAAAATGCGCAAAAAGAGGGGAAACTTATGCGCATTGCATAATGCATACAATTCGGAGACGGACGCCGCCCTTTTGTTTATATTTCAATTTATTACTTGAACTACAAGTGCGGGAAAAAAATCAACTCTTTTCATTTCTAGCATAATTAACTCGGAAAGGCGTTGGGTGGTGCGGGTGCGGGTGCTTGTGGCATGTGGCATGGGGAGTGCGTGTGGAGCCGCCAACTGCGCTTACTTGCCAATTAATTTGCCTTTCAATAAAAATGCCGACGCCAAATCCGACACCGTAAGCTGCTTTCAATGGGGCTGGCGGCTTCGGTTTCAGCCTTTCGCATGCATTAATCAAAGTTATCTAATAAGTATTGTTATGAACAAGTGTATAGCTGACTGTGTGTTTATACAATTGTGTGTGTGTGTGTCTCCGCTCGCAAATGAAACATGTGCAAGGTGCTGAGTTGTACACAACCTTCGCGTTTGACTAAATTTTAAGCTGTGATTCGAGATTGTCTGCGAATGTCTGTGTTTGTGTTTGCTTTAGTGTGTGTGTGTTTGTTTGCGGAAGTTTGTCAATGTGCCGGACTGTGGGGAGTATCGGATAAACAGGCTGACTTTAACACTGCAATCATTGCAAAGCTAAACAAAAGACTTAGGCAACAAACTTGATTCAAAATGGAATATGAAAGTGTTTGTAATGTTGCGCAGTTTATATGGCTTACGTTTAAAAAAGAAATGCTCTTTTATATGCTTCAAATTGTTTAAACCATTTTTACATTTTCTTTAACATTTTTCTAAAGAATTTTTCAGTTTATTTTTCGTGGGTAAAATAGAAGTTAAGGTAGAATTTCGCTTGTTTCTCACGCAGCGCTTTTATTTATCCAACACCTCAAAAGTTTCTCAAATGGAGTAACTAAACAATGTGTTTAACTGTCCGGCTACCGACCGACACCAACAACTCAAGCAACAACTATGGACCATGTGTTAGTTAGTTATAATTACTAGACAATAACGGCAACCTTGCGCCTCGATCTCGACTTACAGTGCGACACACACGACAGACCGTATGACTTATTTTGCATGAGCTATGAATGAATGAAAAGGCAGACAGGCAAACAGACATGTCTGAGACAAAAGTGAACTACAGAGTTCAGACAGACAGACACGCACTCGTGATTTATGGCGAACAATGCAGAGAGCCTTAAACTTTGTCTGCGAACTGGAGTAGACAGCGACACGAAAATGATTGTGCTTATGTGATATGAAGCCAAATGCGCTTGACTTATTCGTGAATAAACCGGAGAAGGGGTAATTGGCATGGAGAGCTGGGGTGCTTAGGAGTTAAGCTCTCCACTTGAAATGGGTAATTGGTAAAATGAAACCTGACTTGAGCAAATGCTGTGAAGCAATGTGAATAAAAACTGATAGATATATTTATATACATAATGAAATCAAATTTCTATAACTAAGCTAATCTTATACCAATCAATTATTTCGAAAGTTATGGATTCTGTTTAGTATTTCTTAATTAGTTAACTAAGCGAATCTCTCAATGGCTTTTGACACAGATTTTTCTGTTGCTTGAGAACATTTTGCAAGTCAATTTCTATACACTAAAATTCCATTCCTCACACAAAGCAAAACAAAACATATTAACCCGCCATTAGTAAGTCGACCTCGACTTAGTCATATTATACGTATGCAAATCTCGTCTGGAGGAGACTTTCTAAACCGCATTCAGTAAGTTTGCAGGCCGCAAACACGTGCTGCGCGGTTAGTGGCGTTGAATAAATTGCTCATCAGTTTATCGGAAAAATGTCTGAATCGATGTCATGCGCGATTCTCTTTTGGGGTGTGAATAAACCAACCAGTTTCGGCAAGCTCCATTCAAGTGTTTATCACGGCGATTTGTATTTATTTTAAGCTATTATTAACTTAATACTAATTTCTTGCGATTTATTGTATTCGACAAATTGAACAATTTCTTATCCCTCTATCGCTCTCTCTCTCTCTCTTGCAGGCTGTCCCGTTCAACTTTAATTGGCATCAAATCGGCAACATGACCAAACCGACGGCAGCCAATTCGCATTGGCTGGCCGCTTTGCTGTCGTCGACGGCGCTGCTGCTGCTGATCCACACCAGCGCAGCGGACGAGGCGTTTTCGTGTCCAAATGGTAAGTCGCATTCACATCGCAACTTGAAATTTGATGTTCAACTGCATTGAAAGCAAGGCGCAGAGCACGTGCGTGGTTGCTGCAGGTGGGGCCCGAAACTTTGCGCATAAATCAAAGCGTATATAATTGTAATTATACAGATAGACACGAACATACACACACAGACAGACACTTGTGTACTTGTATATATGGGCAAAACGGATGTTGAGCTTGGGCCCGGCAAATTGTCTTTGATTTCCGTCGCTTTAATTGGTTTTGTCTTTTGTCTTTGGCGAGTTATTTGCCAAAGTATAATTAAGTTGCCGATACTTTGAGTTCCTAAGTATTCTAATTACACGTTCATTTTCTGGCTTTTACTGAAATATTTTCAAAGGTTTTAAGATTGCTTTAACATTGCCAGAGTTAAATTATAGGCTGAATTCCATGAATATAGTGTAGAATACATTTCTTAAAATGAGTCAGAACATTAACATAAGTTTGCCCAACTATTGAATATTATACAATAAATAAAATCTTACTCTATATAAACTAAGACCCGACCACAAAGCAATTTCCTTCATCTGTCTTCAACTCAATCAGCATCTAGTAAAAGATTCAGCAAGTACAGAGTATAATTAGGCCAAGTATTATATTTAACTTGAAGAGAAAATTACAAAATCATAGTTGGCTCAGCCTATTCTACAGCTAATTTTCTTTGTTTCCTTACCTCTCGTTCTCGGGCTTTTCGGCTCTGCTACAAATTATTCTACAGCATCATGTTGATAACGTTTTCTACAGCATCATCTCGACAAGTCAGGAAAATGTTAATCTACAAATGAATCGACTAATTCCCTGAACAATAACTAATTTCCTGCTGTTTATAAGCAAATTAAGTTTGAAGATTGACTGAATGGAAACATGATTTTCAATTTTCTTCATCGATGATTCTTTGTTTCTACCCATTTATAAGATTTACAAGATGATAAGCTTCAAACTCTTGACTAATGATCACTTATAATGTTGTTGCCAAGCTGTGTTACGCCCTAGGACACCATATCTCTCTATCTATGTCTCTGTGGGCTGGAAACTCGCTTTGCTTTGGGCTTTGGTTCGGCATTATCATTAGGCGAACCATTCTAAGCTCCTGTCATAAACATAGCGCACACTTGAGCCATAAAAATGCCACTTCGCGGTGTTTATCGTTAATGACAAATCTACAAAAAGACAAAAAGTCAGCAACCTGCCAAACGAGTTATCCCCTTGGTTCCAACATCTGCTATAGTTTGACTATAACGAATCTATAGAATTGGGAGCTGACGGAAATGCTAGACTGGGTAATCAATCAGTGGTGCAGGCTCTACACAGGGCCTTTCACTCGCTGGCCACCTACAACTGGGATCGAGACAAGCTAGCTAGCGATAACGGTTACTACATGTGCCAAACTGGTTGTTGTTGTTGCTACTGTTTTTGTTCTGTGCCCCACTGGGCGGTAATGCCAAGAATGCTATGACAGCACACAATGTTACAGCGCCGAGAACCGAGACAAAGACTCTGAGTGCTATTTGTAGGTATGCACTCGCACTCGCTCTAGCACTCACTCGTTGGCATCGACAGGGGGCCCCGATGGCCATATGTGAGGCGAGACAAGTTGCGAGTGTAGAAAATAAGAGAAAAAAAATTGTTAACGCGCTTCGAAACAAGATTTCTTAACGGTTGTTTAATGCCAAGCCAAGTTTGCCTGACTGACTGACTAACTTGGCGATCAGTTTGCCTGCCTGTTGTTGCTACTCCCTCCTTCCCTGCTGCGCTGAACGTTCCTCAGTCTCAATCCCAATCCCAGTCCCAGTCTACTAGGCATGCTACTTTTCTTGGCTGTTGTTGTTGTTGGAATAGCTGTAGCTGGCTGCCGTATTAACTAGCTGCAGTTGCAGTGCTTATTAACACTTTTATATGCACTCACACACACACACAAACACACAGGCACCTGCCAACGGAGCCGCCAACTGCAGTGGCGGCCAAAACAAGTTCGTTGCCTAAGTCTTTTGATATTTTTACGTTACGTTGCTTGTTTTTTGATTCATATGCAAGGCAGGTTGCTCACTCAGTTGGGTGTGTGAGAGTAAGCATGTATAAATATGTGTGTGTGTGTGTATGTGTGTGAGTGCGACTTGTTTTTAGGTGCAGTTGTTGCAAAAAAATAGGCCAAACTGTTGGCGGCTATTGCAGTTGTTGGTGTTGTTGTAGTTATTGCTGTTACTCAGCTTAAGCATTGTTTTTATTGCTGTCTTTTATACGAACCAAAAGCAATGATATAGGCGTCTTAATGATTGGGCTCTGGGCGACAGCAATGCAGCAGCAGCTGTCAAAAGAATTATGATGCACAATAAACAAAACGATAGCTGTAAATACGCAAAGCCTTAAGCGGATAATGTTGGTTAAACATTTTATATGTTTTAAGAGCAGCGTAACAAATGTATTGCATGAGTATCTAAATCTACTAAGAGTCGCCTGAGGTACATGAGAAACTACAAATTCTAAGTCTTGCCTTAATCACGCACAATTTCCTAATGCTGGACCACACCAAAGTTTTCTTTAGCTTCTCGTTATTTATCACTCAAACAGCAGTTCTAACTGTAAATGTCTCAAATTGATAAACTGACAGCTGGACAAAGCAAAGACAGACAGCTAAGCCTGCCTAGAAACGAAACGAGACGCGCAACTAGACAAGGGGAAGAAGAACATAACGACGGGGTGTGAAAGAAGAACTAGAATTAACTTCCACAATTTCAGACATGCTTGAGCGACTGCCAAGAGCGAGAACAAGAACTCTAAAAGCTAATTAAATCAACTTCTTGTTGCTTCTTTCCCGTAATTTCCCTTCTTCTTGCAGCATTTCGAATGAGTTTGTGGGTCAACACGCACAATCCAAGTGATATATGACACACTGATAAATCCTCCCCTGCCCACTTCTCTTGACACTTACTTAGGCAGATATGAACAACATTTTTGGTTTGGAATATTATTTATGAGTATTTTGTTGAACTTCAAGCATTTAGCTAATCACGAAGCGTAAAATGCTCATGATGTGCTTAGACAAATTTGTCGGTGGTGGCATATGGAAGTCAACGCTTTTCCACTTGACCGATTGCTGTGCGAACTGTGCAGAAGAGTGTGAAGCGAAGTTAAACGAACTTTAGATTGGGTTGGTTCAGGTTTAATGAACGCTCTCAACGGACATTGACAGGTAGCCAAAGACGCTTGTAACTTGGTAATCCGGAATAAAACAGCTAGAATTACCACAGATACATGGTTTTAGTCAAGATGTTGTTCTTCGTCTTGTACTGGCGCTTTCTACGCCGGGTTTCTTCACTTGTAGATTACAGGGTAGAGATAAATTTGCGTTCGCAAGCCAAAAGAAATGCATGAGAAATGAGGTTAATGAAGGGAGAGAAGGCAAGGCGAGGGGCACAAAGAAGATTTATTGCAATTGTGAAACTTATGCGTGCCCCGTAACTTGATTTTCACTTTCCTCTTTCGGCATCGCAGCGCGAGAACAAAACAATAACAAGAAACAAGAGACTCTATGCTGGCCATAAAGTGGCCAAAGTGAATTTCTAAATTAACGAAATAGGACAGTCGACATGCACATTAAAACCATTTTGGTTTTCTGGGTTAACAGCGCAGAAATGGGTTAACAATAAATGATTTATGGGGTTAACAGTTCAACTGGCGGACTCTATAAATAATTATAAAAAGACTCATACAATTTAAAAGTAAATTCAAACAGAAATAATTATTTTATATAATATTAATTAAATTGCATTGTTTCCCTAGTAGAATTTCCAAAATGTATCTCCAAAATTGTCTCTCACATATTATTTTAATTTTCTCAGGTTCTTAAGTTCCCCAAGGCCTTTGATTGTTGTGATAACTAGCCCAATAATGCACATATAATAAAACCAATCTCAGCCATGTTCTCACAGTTCAGAATGTGGCTCAAGTATCTCAGCTATGGCTCTAAAGAGCTCTTAGTTCTGTTTTTAGATTGATAAAGTGCAAAGCCTGTTCAGAAAACTTGTCATTTATGGTTAGCTTAGTGTGGTCTGTGTGAGTGTGCGTGCGCGTGTGTGTGTAGCACTCCCAGATATGAGCATGCTTATGTGTGTACAAACATATATAAACATCAAATTTTACGTAAGAAATTCTCACATTATTAATTTGTATTGTGTGCAGAAAGATTTCGTCAGAAAGCGTGGAGTGAGCATGAGGATTGCCAGAAGGGGGAGGGGGGAGGAGAATGGGTGGCTCGTTTGGTTCGCTGAGTGTTGAGCCTGAAATTATAAGTAGACAATGAACACAGGCAGGTGCTGAGCCAAGCAGAGAGAGAGACGGCTCTGTCTGCCTTCAGCTGGCAATTAGAGCACGGCTAACAAATGCAATTGGGAGTTGCACGGGAGCACGGCGCGTTGTGCACGCTGTGTTTATGAGACTTGAGAGCCAACGTTATGTGGGCCAACTTTGAATCAAGTCACGCAGCAAATTTGCATTGTGAACGGCTTACAAAACTTCCTGGCAAGAATTTCAAATATGTGGCACAAATCAATAAAGCAGTCAACACAAATACAAACACGCAAAATGACTCACACACACATACACACTCTCATACAAGACAAAGTAAATTAAAAGAACTGAGAAAACCGGCTAACCTTGTCCAGCTGTTGCTGCACCCAGTCCAAGTGCAAAGGAATTTCGAAGCCATAGGTATAGACGTGGCTCCAACCGGAGAAACGTTAACTACTTGAGTGCCAGGGTGACACACACACTCACACACACACACATAGTGGGAGTAGAATAAACAGGAAAGAGGGGGAGAGAGAAGACAAATAGCCGATCATTAAAAACAATTACATGAGGTTTGTTACGTTGACCGTTCCGTAGTTTCTTTTGCCGTTCGACTGATTTCAATTGAAGCATGCTAAGACTCAAAGAATCCAAAATGTCTGCACTTCTGCAATTCTTCTCCGAGTTCTACCACAATTCTTCAGTTCTACTTTTCTTTATTCACTTATTCACTTTTTAAGTGGCACAGATTACGGTTATGTTGGGGGATTTTGTTGGCGCGGTAAATAGTAAGCGAATAAATAAATCGAAATTGTGGCAAATAACGGCTTACAGTTAAGCCAACAAATACTGGCAAAAAACGCTGAGGTAAATAAATATGTATGGAACGGTAATTGGCTCTGCCAGATTTCAGTACTTGAGAACTGTGAGGAATTTTAAGTAATCTCTCGACTACACGTAAAGTTGGTCGACTCACGTTGGTTGCGCAAGCATCAGTAAAGTTAGGGTATCTATTAGCAACGACTTGACATAATGATGCCAGGTCAGTTGGTCAGGTATATAAAAACTAAATGTCTTTCTTTTTACGAGCATGTTGAACCCTTGTCAAAGTGGCAATCTAGGCCTGAGATCAAGGTAGCGCGTGCTTGCTGAAATACTCTACACATTTTGGAGATCAGTTAGGCCTAAATGTTAGACACATATTATGAAATTTCAAATATGAGTTACATAAATTTAAAACATAAAACTAATAAATCATAAATGGAGTTTCTCTGTTTCTTTATGAAGGGTAAAAAATATATAAGAAATTATTTTAACTGCCCACAAATCATATACCAAAATCTATTTGGTTTAGCAATCTCCAAGTTCTATATCTTGGAAGCGTTAACTCTCTTTGCTTGTCAACTTCCTGCCCCACAAATCTTAACACTCTGGTTACACTCACAGGATTCTGTTTGTATCGGTTCAGTTGTTTACCAGCCACATCTACACGGAAATCGTGAAAGTCCATGGCAAATACTAACTATCTAACAAGCTGAGAGACATGTCAGCTTGCAGCGAGAAAAACTGTAACAACTTTCCGAGCACCAAAGGCCCGACAAGTCGTTGGGGACAGCTTTTGTTAAGTGTTTTACTTTTTTTTCGAAATTGCTGAAATACTTTTGCTTTTTCCTACCACTTCTGCTGCTTTTTGAAACGTATTGCACGCGCCTTGTAGCATATTTGAGACAATTTGATTTCAAATGAAAGCTGTCAATCAGGCTGAAAGAAGGCGGCAGCCGCAGCAGCAGCAGCAGCGACTTAAACTTGCAACTTTCCCATTTTAGCAGGAAAAACGCAACGCATCGCTCAGATTGAGGAAAATGAAAGCGCCACGCGCCGAGGCCACATACAACTACTACTAAATTGTAATTAGTTGAGAAATACGCCTAATCAGAGTGCGACAACTTGCTACCAACAGCAGCTGAGTCGAGTGCTCTGTCGCTCTTATCTTGAGAACGGGCAATTAAATCTACAAATCTACATACCTCATATGTCACTTCTCTGCACCGTAGAAAGCCGGTAGAAGCTGTAGAAACTTAATTATGCAAAACAAGTCGCTGCGATTGGGGTCACGGGAAAGAGGGGAGTGGAGATCGAGCGCAGCGGGAAACCAGCTAAAAGTGCAGCTCAATTAATTGTCAAGAACTGGCCAAAGAAGTTGTAGAATTTGATGTGGTTGTTCGGAAAGAAGAAAAAAGGAGGGAGAGTGACAGCGAGGGGAATGTGCTGGGTAAGGCAAGAGCTCGGTTATGGGAAGTAATTTTGTTTTTATCAGTGAGGGAGGGGAATGGCGGTGGTAAATTAAGTGATCAAGTATGCAAGATTCTTGAGTCGAGTGCGTTTTGAGGGAACATCTTAAGCGAAGCGAATTAGAGCTAATAAAGTTGGAAAGAAATGAAAAAAAATGAATAAACATTAAATGATGGAAGAGTGGATTGTTTATGAAACTGCCGACATGATTATAATGAAAAGTTGGATAAATGAAACAGACGCTTTCATGTATCAAAGTTAGTGCAATTACCTGATGGGTGACAATATTATAGAAATTATCCGGCTCGGCACTGTCTTAACTGTGGAACAGAGTGTCAGCACCTACCGTCATTAAATAATGGTCGAACACTTCTTGTTAATATTATTTTATTTAAATGAATTAAACTTAGAATTTGTGCGTCTGCTGCGTCGTTACGTTTTTCAATAAAAACCATAGAATCAGGGTGGACAAATGATATATTTGAATACATATCGATGACAATTAAAGGTAGCTTTGTTCAAATAATCTTAACGATGATTTTAAACAATATTTTTCATGCATTCCACTTAAGGAATATTGGAAGTGAAATATGCCATGAATGCAGACTTTTCTTTATAACCCAATTAATTTATAAGTAATAATTACATTCTAACATTATGATCTTAAACTAAATATTGCAAAACGGCTAAAGTTCAACATCTCTATCCTCTCGAAAGTGTTTACATTTCTCATCACATTTTTTTATACCCTTCGACCATTGAAAATGGTCAAAAAAGGGTATACTAACTTTGTGCAAATGTATGTAACAGGCATAAGGAGGCGTGGGAGACCCCATAAAGTATATATATTCTTGCTCAGAATCACAAGCCGAGTCGATTGAGCCATGTCTGTCTGTCTGTCCGTCTGTCCGTCTGTCCGTCTGTCTGTGTGAACGCACAGATCTCAGCTATTATAAAAGCTAGAGTTACCAAACTTGGCAGGAAGACTTCTGTGTACTATAAGCAGATGAAGTTTATTTCAAATGTTAGGTGCCACGCCCACCGCCCCCACAAATCAATAATTTAATTTTTGAACTTAATTTGTAAGCGCTGTATATAAGATACAACTTTCTTACTTTAACATATACTAAGCTAAATGAAATATCTACGTAATCCCCAAATTACAATCCAATCGAACAATAAACACAGAAGTTATTTAAGAAAGTATGAGCATAAAACCAAGTGCTTCTGTCAGCTAACAAGGGAGCCGGGCGAGCGCGAGCGCCATCTGTCGGGAATAATTTCAAAGCATGTGCATATGCATATGTGTATGAATTTAACAAATTAAACTACACGGGAACATAGGTCGAAGGGTATCCCACTGTCGCGTTTTGCGCGACTGTTGCTCTCGTTTTTATTTAAAAATAAAAATCGCAATGCAATCTCGCAAAAAGAGAGCTCTGACCTTGTCCAATTTGAATTTATTATTAATTTTCATATGTTTTCTTTTGTTTTTATTTTTATTTGCAGGCTGGGAACTGCGCGGCTTAAATTGTTATAAATATTTCAATATCAAACATTCGTGGGAGAAAAGCGCCGAACTGTGTCGAAGGTGAGTAGAGCCATAAGCGAGACCATAATCAGATAATGATTTGAATACGAGCAGAGTGTATAAGTATATGCATATGCGTATATATGTATGTATAGTTTGTATGCATAGGAAGTAGTGGGTTCACGTCTCCGATTTAGACAACTTGTTGCGCTCAAGTGGCGCAGAGTGGTTACGCTTCAATAAGCCCAGCTACCTGTTCTTCTCCATAGACGAACAGATGGATTGGCGGATAGCCAGATAGATAGAAAGATAGATAGTTGTTGTTATTGTAGTTGTTGCTGCTGCTGCAGCAGCAGTTGCCGTTACAGCACCGCATTGCATTTCCGCTGACAGTTAACTGTCAATGCCAAAGTGGGCTGTGTCCATAGTCAGGCCAAAAACTGGCTGACAGCTTGACCAACTTGGAAATTGCTTTTCATACCCGACTGGCTATGGTACTCAATCGATAAGCCCAATCGATGATTCATAATATTTTCATACACTTCAGTTTAACTGCTTCTTTCTGCCTCTTCGAGCGAAAAGAAAGTCGTCGACGACAACGTTCCGTCAATAAGCTTCCGGCGTTCGGGGCTTGGCCAGAGAGTACATAAACCGAAAAAATACCGATGCCAATGCCTGATTCGGTTTTTGGGTGTTAACCCGCGCGCGCTGTTGACCCAAATACCGAGCGGCGAGTCGTCGTCGTCGACTGTGCACCTGTCCCGAACTGCGTCGTGAACCTGCGATCTCAGCTTGGAAATTGAGAGTGTTTCGATTTGATTACAGACGCAGCATTTTGTATATCGATTATGGTAGTTTCTGCTTGTTTTTAATGAGCGTGTGAATCGACGGGTCTCTCCTTCTGACCGCGGGCCTTCTGGGGTGAAAGTTACACTCGACTCGACTTGCCTCCAACTTCACTTGACTCGCTCGCTTTTCGGGCCCGAACCTTATAATGTATATTGATAGACTTATTGATCGACTGACTGTGTGCCCGGCAGTGTCAATGGCCTACGCAATTTCACTTTGCACTCCCCATCTCAACTGGCAATTACACATGCCTGGCACACGCCACAGCGTTGACACTGCGAGTGTGAACGTGGATAAACATATAGATATATATCTAATGTGCCCGGCGTTTACAAGCCATAGACCTCGCCCAGTCCAATGGCGATTAAAATGCGACTGGCATTTGATTATTTTCAGTATTTCTGCTGCCTGCGCAAGTTCAACAA
The DNA here is from genome assembly GCA_018903715.1 of Zaprionus davidi. NCBI lineage: Eukaryota > Metazoa > Arthropoda > Insecta > Diptera > Drosophilidae > Zaprionus > Zaprionus davidi. Next base: position 9,449,592 of record JAEIGL010000006.1, read on the forward strand.
ACGCAAAACATTTGAATTGTTAGTTTTGCCAAAAAAAAAAAAATAGCTAGATATATGAGAGGGTACTATCGGTATTTCTTTTGTCGTCTGTCAAAATATTTGTTTGGGTGAAATTTTCTATTTTCTTGTTGTTGCTTTTTAACGATTTTGCGTGTGCAGCATGCGAAATGCGTAGAATGAAGGAAAGCGCCAAAAAGGCGTTTACATTACAAGTTAACGGAGCTGTGACCAAAAAAAAATGTACTCATAGTTTGGATTTCAACGGGGCGTACACCAATGAATCTCAATGAAAACTCTTTGAATAAAGTTTTGGCAGTTACTTTTTAAGGCGAAGGCATCGGTTTGGCATTCTTTGCTAGAGGTGCGGAAGAGCTAGTTAGCTGACTACGTATCACTATTGATATATGAATGTATGGTAAACAAGATTTTTGGCAGGGTTTATATTGAGTGGATTGTTGAGAACTTTCGAGATTTATTTAGATTATGTTTTATACGTACAGATAGTTTATCAATAGGTAATGAAATAATTGAATTAAATATTGAATGTTTATGAATTGAAGATATAATATAAACACTAGAATACTTTAATGGCTGAAGCGCTTAACTTGAAAGCTAAATTTGCATAAACAATATTCAAACTTATGTGTTAAATTTTGGGCTATTTATTATAATGATGAACTAGGCAACGTGTGCAATAAGAGTCAAAGTCATCAAAATCATAGGATAACTAGAAATATCACTGAGTATATAGATAAAATCTTTTAATCTAGTTTAACTTTCCATTCACTTTTCAATCTGTTAGAGGAAAATAACTTATTGCGTACGCAAATATTTGATAATAATCAGTTAACACATCGCTGGAATGTGCGAAGCAGGCAGCTTGTGGTGAAAATTGGCAAGTACAGTTGCTCAAACTCGAAACTTGCCGCACAATAACACGCTGCCTTGCCAGAAACCAACAGCTAAGCTTACACAGAGTTACACACATACACATGCACACGCAATCTATAACCATATGTGTATTTATAATTTCAGTCTTTGGGCGCGAGCCGTGCAACATGCATAATTTTGCTGCATGCAATCGGGCTGCAGCTGCAGCAAAATGACACGGGGCGTTGCCAAAAGACGCCCACGCTGCGTATGCGTAATATTTGAGTCTGGCGCGTGAGTCAATCACAGGCCTAAGTAGCTTTAGTTGGGAAACTGGGTTCGGCCAAGCCTGCAGCTGTCGTAGAACCCAAAAATAATAAAATTGCAGTTTGAGTTTTGATAGTTGAATGAAGTTTCGCGATTGGAAACGAAAGTTTTCTTTTGTCTGCGTATGCGTGTGTGTGTGCTGGTGTGTTCGCTTTTGGGTGCGCGTCGAATGCCTGTTGCTGCCACCAATTTGGGCCAGCATAATGAATGCAGTAGAAAGTAAAGCGCATTAGAGAAGTGCAGCTGCATAATTGGAAATGCGTTAAGCGTGCAGACGAGCCCAAGGCAGTTGGAGGCTTAAGCTCAAACTCCGACGCATAATACGAGTATTAGTCGAACAAGTTTACAGATAAGGCAAAGGAAAGAAAGACCATTGTTGCTAAGCTGTTGTAAATATTGAAAAACGATATAGTATAGTAATTTGAAATTCATAATGTTGACTTAGGCTAAGGTGAATTCAAGAAGTTAGGCTTGTATTGAATATTTATTTTTAAGAAACATGAAGGGAGCTATGTAATACTGAAGTCTGTTTTTGGCCTAAATAAATAGTAATCCTTTTACAGCGCTCAAATTTTGTTTTGATTGAATAAAATAAAGTTGTTGGTATATGCAACAGATTTTAATAGGTTCTGTTTTGGTTACTTTTAAATTAAAAATTCCTATTTAAGTTTTGTTAGACGTTTTTTATTTACTTTCATTAAAATGAAACTTTTTTAATAAAATTTAAATCTATTTAAATCATCTAATATGCGTGTCTATCGATCTAATTCAATTAACTTAATTGATATCGGCCTACCGCCACTTTCGATAAATTATTGCACAATTCTAACAAAAAGTGTTGAGTAAGTTACAAATATTGGTTTTAAACAAAGTAAGAATCTTATTTATGTACATATAGTATCTATGTACATACATGTTAAATGTTTCAGTTACAAAGTCAAATTAGTTAACAATTTTAATAGCTTTTAAAATATACAGAAGAACAATATGAAATAATCGCATAGATACCAAAAATACGTGCTGCACAGCAAATAGATTCATACCCTGTGTACTCTTTGTTCCTTTCCTTTATTCATATTCATTGTTGCTTTTAGATTATTATTCCAACTCTTCACTCATTCTTACTCATTTCCCTCTTCGCAGATATGGCGCCGAGTTGGTGGCTGTCGACAGCTATGCGGAGAACAATGAGACACTGGCGATAGCACATGCCAGCGATCCCAATCAACGAGCATCGGACAAATACTGGCTGGGCTTGGCCTCGCTGGATGATCTGCGTACGAATACCCTGGAATCGGCGTCGGGGGCATTGATCTCGCAATACTCGGGCTTTTGGTCGCTGCAGCAACCGAACGCACAGTCGGGCGAGTGTGTGGCCGCTAGTTTTGCTGGCAAATCACAGAGCTGGGATCTGGGCACCTGCGAGTCGCTGTTGCCTTTCATGTGCCGTGCACCGGCCTGTCCCCAGGGTGCCCTGCACTGCGCCAACGGGCAGTGCATCAACCAGGCCTTCAAGTGCGACGGCAGCGACGATTGTGGCGATGGCACCGACGAATTGGATTGCCCGGCACAATGTCACTATCACATGCAATCTGGCGGTGATGTCATCGAGACACCAAACTATCCACACAAATATGGAGCGCTGAGCAAGTGCAAATGGACGCTAGAGGGTCCATTGGGCAGCAACATTATACTGCAGTTCCAGGACTTTGAGACTGAGAAAACCTTCGATACAGTGCAAGTGTTGGTTGGCGGTCGCACCGAGGATAAGTCTGTGTCGCTGGCCACACTCAGTGGCAAGCAGGATTTGACTACACAACCCTTTGTGTCTGCATCGAATTTCATGATTGTCAAGTTCACCACTGACGGCAGTGTGGAGCGCAAGGGTTTCCGGGCCACCTGGAAGACAGAGGCCAAGAACTGTGGCGGCACCTTAAAGGCCACACTGCAGCGCCAGATCCTGACCAGTCCCAACTATCCGAAGCAGTATCCCGGCGGCCTTGAGTGCCTGTATGTGATCAAGGCACAGCCTGGCCGCATTATCTCCATTGAAGTCGACGACTTGGACATTGCCAAGGGCAGGGATTACTTGCTTATTCGCGATGGAGACTCTCCCATGAGTCGCACCATAGCACAGCTAACGGGCAAGACAAACCAAAACGAACGTGTCATTATCTCGACTGGCAACGCACTCTACCTCTACTTCAAGTCAAGCCTGGGTGAGGCGGGCAAGGGCTTCAGTTTGCGCTACATTCAGGGCTGCAAGGCAACAATCACAGCCCGCAATGGCACCGTCACGTCGCCTGCCTTCGGCCTGGCGGATTACCCAAAGAACCAAGAGTGCTTCTTCACCATTCGCAATGGTGCACGTGCTCCACTCTCCCTCAAGTTCGACAAGTTCACAGTGCACAAGAGCGATAATGTGCAGGTATTCGATGGTTCCTCCACTTCCGGATTGCGTCTGCATTCGGGCAATGGCTTCACTGGCACCGCTGCACCCAAACTCACCTTGACCGCCTCTTCGGGCGAAATGTTGATTAAGTTCACCTCGGATGCACTGCACAATGCTGCGGGGTAAGTTAACAGAGGAAGGGAAAGCTTCTTTAACATCTATAACATCTAATCTGGAATTCTTTCTTAGCTGGTCGGCTACCTTCTCTGCCGACTGTCCCGAGCTGCAGCCCGGCATCGGAGCCTTGGCTTCCAGTCGCGACACAGCCTTCGGCACGCTGGTCAGCTTCACATGTCCGATTGGACAGGAGTTTGCCACCGGCAAGACGCGTCTGGTAACGGAATGTTTGCCTGGTGGCAACTGGAGTGTCTCCTACATACCAAAGTGTCAGGGTGAGTAGTCACACCTGGAGAGAAATCCGTGAGAAGTTCTCATATCTTATGCTTCCCCCACAGAGGTCTACTGCGGTCCTGTGCCACAAATCGACAACGGCTTCTCCATTGGCTCCTCGAATGTGACCTATCGTGGCATTGCCATGTACCAGTGCTATGCCGGCTTCGCCTTTGCCTCCAACGAACCCATCGAGAAGATTTCCTGTCTGCCCGACGGTCGCTGGGAACGTCAACCTCATTGTATGGCCTCACAGTGTGCGGCTCTGCCCGAAGTTCCCCACGCCAATATGACTCTATTGAACGGAGGTGGACGCAGCTACGGCACCATTGTGCAATACGAATGTGAACCTGGCTATGAACGCAATGGTCACCCCGTGCTCACTTGCATGTCCAACGGCACCTGGAGCGGAGATGTGCCACGTTGCAGCCGCAAACGTTGCTACGAGTTCCCCAACATTGAGAACGGATTCGTTGTGGAGTCGTCGCGCATTTACAACTACGGAGATGAGGCCAGGGTGCAGTGCTACAAGGGCTACAAGCTGATTGGCAGCAACATTATGCGCTGCAACGAGGCGCAGAAGTTCGAGCAGCCGCCAACGTGCGAGGACATCAATGAGTGCAGCTCATCGCAGTGCGATCTGACCACCACCGAATGCCTTAACACAAATGGTTCCTTCCACTGTCAGTGTCGTACCGGTTTCACTGCCACCACTGAGTGTCGACCTGTCGCCGATTTGGGTCTGGGCAATGGTGGCATTCCCGACGACAGCATCAGCACATCGGCAAGTGAGGCAGGCTACAGCAAGAGCCTGTTGCGCCTCAATACGAACGGTTGGTGTGGTGCCTCCTTGGAACCTGGAGCAAACTGGATTTTGATTGACCTCAAGGCACCAACCATACTGCGTGGTTTCCGCACCATGTCTGTGCAGCGTCCAGATGGCAATGTTGCCTTCAGCTCAGCAGTGCGTCTGCAGTACACCAACGATCTGACTGATGTCTTCAAGGATTATGCCAATCCCGATGGCACCGCTGTGGAATTCAGAATTCTGGAACCTACTCTGTCCATACTGAATCTACCGCTGCCCATTGAGGCACGCTACATACGCTTCCGCATTCAGGACTATGTTGGCGCTCCCTGCCTGCGCATGGAACTGATGGGTTGCACCCGCTTGGACTGTGTGGACATCAATGAGTGCAGCAAGAACAACGGTGGCTGTGACCAAAAGTGCATCAACTCTCCCGGCAGTTACTCTTGCGCCTGCAACACTGGCTACCAGCTGTACACCTCGAATGGCACTGCCGGTTTCCATGTGGAGCGTTCAGAGTCTGGCGAACGAGATGGCGACACTTATCAGCGCAACAAGACTTGTGTGCCCATCATGTGCCCAGAGCTGGAAGCTCCAGAGAACGGTCAACTGCTGAGCGAACGCAACGATTATCATTTCGGCGATGTGGTGCGTTTCCAGTGTCACTTTGGCTACATCATGAGCGGCAGCTCGGTGGCCTTGTGCCTCTCCAGTGGTCAGTGGAATGCCAGCGTACCGGAGTGCAATTGTAAGTAACCAGAGGGAGTTCACTTCATATCGATCTGTTTATAAATATCAATCTCAATCCAAAACAGATGCCAAGTGCGTTTCCCTGCCCGATGACAAGCTGGAAGGTTTGACTGTGGCTCGGCCAGATCCCGACTCTGTTCTGGTGCCTTTCCGTGATAATGTGACCATCAGCTGTGGCTCTGCCGGACGCCAGCTACGCTCTACTGCCTCCGCAGGCTTCAGACAGTGTGTGTACGATCCCAAGCCGGGTCTACCCGACTATTGGCTATCGGGCATGCAGCCCTCTTGCCCGCGAGTGGACTGTTATGCGCCGATGCCGACACCTGGGGCTGAGTACGGACAATTTGTGGATACCCGCTACCAGAGCAGCTTCTTCTTTGGCTGCCAGAACACTTTCAAGTTGGCTGGTCAAACCCAACGTCACGATAATGTTGTGCGTTGTGGTGCCGAGGGAATTTGGGACTTTGGCGACTTGCGCTGCGAGGGACCTGTCTGCGAAGATCCGGGTAGACCAGCCGATGGCAGGCAATTGGCACGTAGCTATGAGCAAAGCTCAGAGGTTTACTTTGGCTGCAATCGTCCCGGTTACATTCTGATCAATCCCAGACCGATAACCTGCATACGTGAGCCGGAGTGTAAGGTGATTAAGCCGCTGGGCTTGAGCTCAGGCAGAATACCCGATTCGGCCATCAATGCCACATCGGAGCGACCCAACTATGAGGCTAAGAATATTCGCTTGAACTCGGCAACAGGTTGGTGTGGCAAGCAAGAGGCCTTCACCTATGTCAGCGTGGACTTGGGACAGATCTATCGCGTTAAGGCCATTCTGGTTAAGGGTGTTGTGACCAACGACATTGTTGGACGGCCCACCGAGATACGCTTCTTCTACAAGCAGGCCGAGAATGAGAACTACGTTGTCTACTTCCCCAACTTCAACTTGACCATGAGAGATCCTGGAAATTATGGAGAACTTGCCATGATTACTCTGCCCAAGTATGTGCAGGCACGCTTTGTCATTTTGGGCATCGTTAGCTACATGGATAATGCTTGTCTGAAGTTTGAGCTGATGGGTTGCGAAGAGCCCAAGCAGGAGCCTCTACTGGGCTACGATTATGGTTACTCGCCATGTGTGGATAACGAACCGCCAATCTTCCAGAACTGCCCACAGCAGCCGATTGTGGTGCGACGCGATGAGAACGGGGGCGTCTTGCCAGTCAACTTCACCGAACCGACCGCTGTAGATAACTCTGGGTCAATTGCTCGTCTGGAGATTAAGCCGCAGAACTTCCGCACGCCCAGTCACATTTTCAAAGACACCGTAGTCAAGTATGTGGCCTTCGATTATGATGGTAACGTGGCCATTTGTGAGATCAACATAACCGTACCGGATGTGACGCCTCCCTTGCTGCAGTGCCCGCAGAGTTATGTGATCGAACTCGTCGATCGCCAGGACAGTTACAATGTCAACTTCAACGATACCAGAAAGCGCATCAAGACCTCCGACGAGACGGGTGAAGTGAGCTTGAAATTCACGCCGGATCGTGCAACGATCAAGATTGGAAACTTTGAGAACGTGACAGTTACTGCCACCGATAAGTACAACAACAAGGCAACCTGCCACTTCCAAGTCTCGGTACAGGCCTCACCCTGCGTGGATTGGGAACTGCAGCCGCCAGCAAATGGAGCCATCAATTGCCTACCAGGGGATCGGGGCATTGAGTGCATTGCCACATGTAAGCCAGGATTCCGGTTCACAGACGGCGAACCCCTGAAGACCTTCTCGTGCGAGACATCGCGACTATGGCGACCCACTTCGGTGGTGCCCGACTGTGTGTCCGAGAACACTGAGCAGGCTGCCTACCATGTGACCGCAACGATTACCTATCGCGCCAACGGAGCTGTGGCTCAGTCCTGCCTGGGACAGTACCAGGAGGTCCTGGCTCAGCATTATAGTGGACTCAATCAGCTGCTCTCGCAACGCTGTTCGGCGGTGAATGTGAACATGAATGTGACGTTCTTGAAGTCGGTGCCATCGCTGCTTGAGGAGAATGTGGTGAAAATGGATTTCATTTTGTCCATTCTGCCTGCAGTGCGTCAGCCACAGCTATACGATCTGTGCGGCTCCACACTGAACCTGATCTTCGATCTGAGTGTGCCCTATGCCAGCGCCGTCATTGATTCCCTGCTGAATATATCGAACATTGGCAATCAGTGTCCTCCACTGCGTGCTCTGAAGTCTCAGATCTCGCGAGGATTCAACTGTAATGTGGGCGAGGTATTGAACATGGATACAAGCGATGTGCCACGCTGTCTGCACTGTCCCGCCGGCACCTACGTGTCCCAGGGTCAGAACAGCTGCACCAACTGCCCGAGGGGTTACTACCAGAACCGCGATCGCCAGGGCACATGTCTGCGTTGTCCCGCCGGCACTTACACGCGGGAGGAGGGCTCCAAGTCTCTCAGCGACTGCATGCCCGTCTGCGGCTATGGTACCTACTCACCCACTGGCCTTGTGCCCTGTCTGGAGTGTCCACGCAACTCGTTCACCGCAGAACCACCCACGGGTGGCTTCAAGGATTGTCAGGCTTGTCCGGCACAGAGCTTTACCTATCAGCCAGCGGCTTCAACGAAATCGCTGTGCCGTGCCAAGTGTGCGCCGGGTACTTATTCCGCCACTGGGCTGGCACCCTGCTCGCCTTGCCCGCTGCATCACTACCAGAGCACGCCAGGCGCACAGAGCTGCAACGAGTGCCCCAGCAACATGAGAACCGACAGCGCAGGAGCCAAGGGACGCGAGCAGTGCAAGCCTGTGGTCTGTGGCGAGGGTGCTTGCCAGCATGGCGGACTCTGTGTGCCCATGGGACACGATGTGCAGTGCTTCTGTCCGGCTGGTTTCTCCGGCCGTCGTTGCGAACAGGACATTGATGAGTGTGCCTCGCAGCCGTGCTACAATGGCGGGCAGTGCAAGGATCTGCCGCAGGGCTATCGCTGCGATTGTCCCACTGGATACACCGGCATTAACTGCCAAGAGGAGGCTTCAGACTGTGGCAATGACACATGTCCGGCGCGGGCCATGTGCAAGAACGAGCCAGGCTATAAGAATGTGACCTGCCTCTGCCGAAGCGGCTACACTGGCGATCAGTGTGACGTGACCATCGATCCGTGCACGGCCAATGGCAATCCCTGTACAAACGGTGCCAGCTGTTTGGCCCTGCAGCAGGGACGCTACAAGTGCGAGTGCCTGCCCGGCTGGGAGGGACTTCACTGCGAACAGAACATCAACGATTGCGAGGAGAACCCGTGTCTGTTGGGCGCTGCCTGCACAGATCTGGTCAATGACTTCCAGTGCAGTTGTCCGCCAGGATTCACCGGCAAGCGCTGCGAACAGAAGATCGATCTCTGCCTCTCGGAACCTTGCAAGCATGGCACTTGTGTGGATCGCTTGTTCGATCACGAGTGCGTCTGCCATCCCGGCTGGACGGGTCCGGCCTGCGATATCAACATTGACGACTGCGAGAATCGTCCCTGTTCCAATGACGGCGTCTGCGTGGACCTGGTCAATGGCTACAGCTGCAATTGCGAGCCTGGTTACACTGGCAAGAACTGCCAGCATACGATCGATGACTGCGCCTCGAATCCATGCCAGCATGGCGCCACCTGTGTGGATCAATTGGACGGCTTTAGCTGCAAGTGTCGTCCTGGCTTTGTGGGTCTCAGCTGCGAAGCGGAGATCGACGAGTGCCTCAGCGATCCTTGCAATCCCGTCGGCACTGAGCGCTGTCTGGATCTGGACAATAAGTACGAGTGTGTGTGCCGCGACGGTTTCAAGGGCACACTCTGTGAGACGGACATCGATGATTGCGAGGCTCAGCCCTGTCTGAACAACGGCATCTGTCGCGATCGTGTCGGTGGCTTTGAGTGTGGCTGCGAGCCCGGATGGAGCGGCATGCGTTGCGAGCAGCAAGTGACCACCTGCAATCTGCAAGCTCCTTGCCAGAATGACGCCAACTGCATTGACCTGTTCCAGGACTACTTCTGTGTCTGCCCCAGCGGCACCGATGGCAAAAACTGTGAAACGGCACCCGAACGTTGCATCGGCAATCCCTGCATGCATGGCGGCAAGTGCCAGGACTTCGGATCCGGCCTCAACTGCAGCTGTCCAGCGGACTATGATGGCATTGGTTGTCAGTACGAATACGATGCCTGCGAGCAGCACGTTTGCCAGAACGGTGCCACCTGTCTGGACAATGGTGCCGGCTACAGCTGCCAATGCCCAGCGGGCTACACCGGCAAGAACTGCGAACAGGACATTGTCGACTGCAAGGACAACTCATGCCCCCCTGGTGCCAGCTGCGTGGATCTGACCAATGGCTTCTACTGTCAGTGTCCCTTCAACATGACCGGCGATGATTGTCGTAAGGCAATTCAGGTGGACTACGATCTGTACTTCAGCGATCCATCGCGTTCCACAGCTGCTCAGGTGGTGCCCTTCCCCACGGGCGAGGCTAGCAGCCTGACTGTAGCCATGTGGGTGCAGTTCGCACAGAAGGACGATACAGGCATCTTCTTCACCCTCTATGGCGTCGAGTCTGCCCGCATGACGCAGCGACGTCGTCTGCTGCTTCAGGCCCATTCCAGCGGTGTTCAGGTGTCGCTCTTCGAACAGCTGCCCGACGTCTTCCTCAGCTTTGGCGAGTACACCTCGGTCAACGACGGACAGTGGCATCATGTGGCTGTTGTCTGGGACGGAGTTAGTGGCCAGCTGCAGTTGATCACGGAGGGTTTGATTGCCAGCAAAGTGGAGTACGGCATGGGAGGTGCTCTGCCCGCGTATTTGTGGTCTGTGCTGGGACGTCCTCAGCCCGATGGACTGAAGCACGAGCAGGCCTACACGGATGCCGGTTTCCAGGGTACAGTTACCAAGACGCAGGTCTGGGCACGTGCACTGGACATTACGTCCGAGATACAGAAACAGGTGCGCGATTGTCGCTCCGAGCCAGTGCTCTACTCTGGCCTCATTCTTAACTGGGGCGGCTACGAACTGACCTCCGGTGGTGTGGAGCGCAATGTGCCCTCACTGTGCGGGCAACGCAAGTGTCAAGTGGGTTACACTGGCGCCAATTGCCAACAACTGGTGGTGGACAAGGAGCCACCAGTCGTCGAGCATTGTCCAGGAGATTTGTGGGTTATTGCCAAGAACGGTTCTGCTGTGGTTACTTGGGATGAGCCACACTTCAGTGACAACATTGGCGTCACCAAGATCTATGAGAGAAACGGACATCGCTCGGGTACTACGCTCCTCTGGGGCACCTATGACATCACCTACATTGCATCTGATGCTGCTGGAAATACAGCTTCATGTAGCTTCAAGGTTTCCCTGCTAAGTAAGTAAAGATCAAAAGATCATATTAAAGCTGAGCCTAATCTAACTTGGTTCTGCTCTACACTTTTCCAGCTGAATTCTGTCCACCTTTGGCTGATCCTGTGGGCGGTTCGCAGGTCTGCAAGGACTGGGGAGCAGGTGGTCAGTTCAAGGTCTGTGAGATTGCCTGTAACACGGGACTGCGCTTCTCCGAGCAGGTGCCAGAGTTCTATACTTGCGGCGCCGAAGGCTTCTGGCGACCAACACGCGAACCCTCCATGCCTCTTGTCTATCCCTCTTGCTCGCCGGCCAAGCCCGCTCAACGTGTCTTCCGCATCAAAATGCTCTTCCCCTCGGATGTGCTGTGCAACAAGGCCGGCCAGGCTGTGCTGCGCCAGAAGGTTACGAACTCGGTGAATGCTCTCAACAGGGACTGGAACTTCTGCTCCTATGCCATTGAGGGAACCAGGTAAGAGCTTAACTGGATACCTAAGCTATCTTCCTGTATTAACTCGATCAATTTATATTGCAGGGAATGCAAAGATATTCAAATCGATGTGAAGTGCGATCACTACCGCGCTGCGCAAAATAATCGTGTGCGTCGCCAGGTCAAGGACGGCGGTGTCTATGTGATGGAGGCCGAGCTGCCTGTGGTCAAGTAAGTAGAACATCGGGGAAGGAATCTGCATTAGTCTCGCATGTTTTGTGTCTTTATGTAACTGTGCACCTAGGCTGCAAAACTATCGAAAGTACTATCGAGTGGGCTCGTTCAATCTACAATATCAAATAAGATTGCGACTTTATAGAGCTCAAAGTACTGTCGATAGTTTTGTCTTCTCGCTTGTGTACTCTGTGTTATATGTGTTTGTGTTCGTTAACCCCAATTTCTAGCGAGGACGACGAGCTGGCACTGACGGGTCGCCAGGGACGCCAACAAACTGGCGGCGATACATACACGCTGGAAATAGCCTTCCCGGCTGTTAAGTATGTCGAACCAAACTCTCTCTCTCACTCTCGATAAACTCCGCACCCGATCTCCAGCATTAGCATTGCACCCAGTTCTCTCACTCAGACTAACCTCCAAAGCAAATCCAGCTAATGTCCAGCTAACTAATTAATCAATCAATTAATCGATCGATTAATCCATTAAACAATCACCATGCTTCAAGCTAACCCCAATTGCAACATGTGGTTTGCGTGCGCTAATCCAAAATGCAACTTATAATGTCTGAGAAATTTTCCTAATCATCACTTTCTCTACTTAATCTCTAGTGATCCTGTGGTGCACACATCGACGGGTGAGCGCTCCAATGTGAAGCACCTCTTGGAGAAGTTGATACTGGAGGACGATCAGTTTGCTGTGCAAGAAATATTGCCGAACACTGTGCCAGATCCGGCATCGCTGGAGTTGGGCTCCGAGTATGCCTGCCCCGCCGGCCAAGTGGTCATGATACCCGACTGTGTTCCCTGCGCCATTGGCACATTCTATGACAGTGCCAACAAGACCTGTGTTGCCTGCGCTCGTGGCACCTACCAGTCCGAGGCTGGTCAGCTGCAGTGCAGCAAGTGTCCGGTTATAGCTGGACGTCCGGGAGTAACTGCCGGACCAGGTGCCCGTTCTGCTGCCGACTGTAAGGAGCGCTGCCCAGCTGGCAAGTACTTCGATGCTGAGTCGGGACTGTGCCGCTCTTGCGGTCATGGTTTCTATCAACCCAACGAGGGCTCCTTCAGCTGCGAGCTGTGCGGCCTGGGACAGACTACACGCTCCACCGAGGCCACCACACGCAAGGAATGCCGCGATGAGTGTAGCTCGGGTCAACAGTTGGGTGCCGACGGACGCTGCGAACCATGTCCGCGTGGCACATACCGTCTGCAGGGTGTGCAGCCCTCTTGTGCTGCCTGCCCCTTGGGTCGCACCACGCCCAAGGTGGGTGCCAGCTCGGTGGAGGAGTGCACACTGCCGGTCTGCTCGCCGGGAACGTATCTCAATGCGACGCTCAACATGTGCATCGAGTGCCGCAAGGGCTTCTATCAGTCCGAGTCACAGCAGACCAACTGCATACAGTGCCCGCCCAATCACAGCACTAAGATCACCGGCGCCACCTCGAAGAGCGAGTGCACCAATCCCTGCGAACATATTGCCGAGGGCAAGCCACATTGCGATATCAACGCGTATTGCATTATGGTGCCGGAGACGTCGGACTTCAAGTGCGAGTGCAAGCCCGGTTTTAATGGCACTGGCATGGCTTGCACGGATGTTTGTGACGGTCACTGCGAGAACTCTGGCACCTGTGTCAAAGATCTCAAGGGCACACCGTCCTGTCGCTGCGTGGGCTCATTCACTGGACCTCATTGCGCCGAACGCTCTGAGTTCGCTTACATTGCCGGCGGCATTGCTGGCGCTGTCATCTTCATCATCATCATTGTGCTTCTCATCTGGATGATCTGTGTGCGCTCGACCAAGCGCCGTGATCCCAAGAAGATGCTGACTCCGGCCATTGACCAGACTGGCTCGCAGGTGAACTTCTACTATGGCGCTCACACGCCTTACGCGGAGTCCATAGCGCCCTCGCACCACAGCACCTATGCGCACTACTATGACGACGAGGAGGACGGCTGGGAGATGCCCAACTTCTACAATGAAACCTACATGAAGGACGGTAAGTGAACTGTGAAACTTATTGATGGCATCATGAGACTAACCAGTGTGGTTTCAATTAAACAGGTCTACACGGTGGCAAGATGAGCACGTTGGCTCGCTCCAATGCGTCGCTCTACGGAACTAAAGAAGACTTATACGATCGACTGAAACGTCACGCTTACACGGGCAAGAAAGGTGAGTAAACGAACAAATGAATTGAGAATTAACTTACCCTACATATTAATGCTGTCAGCATTGCTTATGAATACATAATAATAATAACTGCAAATTGTTTTGTATTTTCAGAAAAGAGTGACAGTGATAGCGAAGTGCAGTAAACCATCAACGAAGAGAAGAAATAAGAAAAATTACAGTTAACTTAAAATCTTACAAAACGTATAACTTTAAAAGCTGCTTTAATGTAATATGTGGTCATAATTGTATAGCACTCACTGCTGAGGCAGAGATCAAACACTGCCCTACAAGATGGAAAGGAAATCAATACTCATTGAAAGCGAACAATTATATCAACATTGAAAGCATCGAATTGAAAGCTTTGCATTGAATCGCAGTAATTGCTGGCTTACGTTTTATACTTATATCCAACCAACAAACCAGACTTTTTCACCATAAATCTACTGCAATTACGTGGCTTAATGCAATGCTTGAAAGCTGCTTTCGATGGCGAGAACACGATAAATAGTTAAAAAGAGAAAGAGAGAAATTTTACTTTAGTAACTCCAAGAAGTGCTCTTTAAATATGAAAACTAAACTGAAATTAAGTCGAACTTATGCATATATCTAATAATACGAGTATAATAAATGAATAAATTGTTTTAATTTTAAGTATTATTTACCTACATGTACGCGCACGTAAAGGAAAGAACTTGAAGCTACCTTGCTTTATAAGGTATTAAACGAAAGCGCTCGATTGCAATATTATATACTTATTACATAAATACTTACTATATTATGTAAACATACATTTTCCAAACTTGTTGAAAATTTCGCGAGTGCTGTAAAAAGCAAATCAAATATAGTCGTTATTTTGTAATTTAAAAGATAATAAAAAATAAACATGATACAAAACAAGAAACGAGTAAGTAAATTAAGTAATTTTACAACACTCTTTTGTATAACTGTATAAAAGAAAAACGAACTAATAATAAATTGAAAACAATTTTATGTTTATATTTAGCAATGGAGTATTATTTTACAATGTAATGTTTCTTTTTCTTGAGCTTAACTTTTTCATTTCTTCATTATGCTGAAATAAAGTGACAATCCTAAGATGGGTTTATAAGACATCCTAAAAGTATGCTTTGGTTTTGCAGCACAATATGTTTTATCACTGCTTAGTGGTTGTATCTGCAGAACTCGTTGAACCACAGCATGCTCTACATTCATTAGCAGGCGGGCATACGTCCGGATAATCCTTAAAACTGGACATCTTGTCATTTAATTAAAGCGCGGACATTTTCTGTTTATAATACCTAGTTGGCAACAATGTAACACTCTGTCCTTATTTCAAATCTATTAGTCGTTTACAAATTGTTATTTTCTTCTTCTAATTGCCTTATGGAACCTCGCCGAGCCTCATTGTTGGCCTGGTAAGCAGTAAACAGTATCATCAGAGACAACGGTATTGTAAAAGATCCAATAATTGCGCACTCGTTCTGTGTTAACGACTCCATCGAGACTATATCAAATCGAAGTAGAATCTCTGAGACAATCACAGAGATCAATAATTCAACTGATGTCCACACAGCCATGCACAGTTCTAGTATGCCCACGGCAATAGAGGATTCAATGAAGCACTTGACACCAACGGAACAGTCATAGAAACGATATGGAAGCACGCGATTGCAGTAAATAATTGATAACACTGCAATACAGACTATATGCGTTGGTAAACTGGGTCCATTTGATGAAAATTGCGCACCACAAGCTAAATGGATGGGAACATGGAAAATCATATGAAAAATGACGGCTACTGCAACAGCTTCAACGGATGCCATTTTGATACTCTTGACAAGATTTTGAGTGTTCTTCAAAAACTTGTATAACTTTATGATTTAAACTAGATAACATTTGATATGCCTATATGATTGAACGTTTTAATTTTTAACCTTACTATAATGTGTATAATTATACCCTCCTAGAGGGTATATTAATTTGGGCCAGAAATTCGCAACGCATGTAGTGTTCCTAGCTGGTCTAGGTCACACACATGCACGCTGTAAATAGGTCGAAATAAGCAAAAGAACGAGAACAACCTATCGGGCGATTTAAATTATTTTACGTAAAATGTATCGCTACTAAATTTGCTACATCGGACTTGCTATTACTTCCAAAGGAAAGGTCGACCGAAAACCAGTATTGTTTTTCGAAATATCTTAACAAATTAAGACTGTAATCGGCTTATACTTTTCCAATATGAGTTATAGTTCTTAATGAATACATACAATATTATGAATACATACAATATTATTCAAAATATCGTACCATTATTATGTTTTCCATACCCGATCAAAATTTGAACAAAATCCAATCACCGTCCTGTAATTTGAATTAATGATCTACTAAATATTCGATATAAAAACAGTCAGATTAGAAAATAATATTTATTTATTGATGGTGCATGGTGAAAATCGTGTGAAAACATTTGTATTATGAAGCGTCACTGCATTTCCTTCTGGGCAATGCTAATTTATTTTAAATAAAATAAATTTAATTTTGAAAACTCAATTTGAAGTTGATTTTGTTAAGATTGAGCTTCGCATGTGAAGGCCCTAAATCTTACGAAGGTAAAAAATCAAACCAACAGCCATGCCGCAAAATAGTAGGGGATAGCTTATTTTCCGAATGCTTTTGCCGCAGAAAATATTCAGCAGCGAGTACAAGAAGCCCACTTGAGTTGTGCTGCGATCTGCTTTATCGTCCTCATCAGGCGAAGCCGCAATCTTCTCGCTCACATCGGTAATATTCGAATCCGATTGAGGCAACTCGTCGAGGTGCAGCGCATCTGCAGTTGGATTACCCAGCTGGTTATCCGGCCGCAGTAGCTTTTGTAACAACTCAATGTCGTGCTCCGCCTCAAGAAGTTGCTCCACTCGGACATGCTTACGTTCACGAATTGTAGTGGATCTGGTTGGTGAGGTTTCCAACCCCTCACACATTCGACTTGACGAAGCCACCTCCTCTTGCTTGGCCTGCTGTTGTGCCTTTGGCTCTTGGTTTGCAAGGCTTGATCTATCTCTATCCATTTGTTCAACTACTGTTTCCTTTATTTGCCTATCTTCCTCTTGTTGTTGGCTCTCCTTAAGCAACTGGGAATGCAATGCCACGTCCGCCTCCATCTCAGCTACGGCCCGTTGGAGAACCCTAAGTGTCTGCTGTTCAGCCTCATCAAGGCAAAGAAAACTATCAGTTGTTGTAATTGTCTCGCTACTGATTTGTCGTGGTGGTTGTAGCAAATTTACTTCTCCAACGTCATCCTCGAAGCCAGAGCAATCCATCTGTATGCCCGAGTCATCGGTTAGATTGACCAGAGTGCTTGTACTACTGAAAGTATCGTCCTTCTGGCAGGTCTTGCGCTCCAGACCACCCTTCATCAGAGTTGTATACTTGCGAACGCTACAAGTATTGTCCATGCGTATGGGTGCCGGAATCTTGGTCGGTGGCAATGTGATATTATTTTTGAAGATTGTTGTCTCGATGCCATTTGAAGATGTTGTGGTAATTTTGGTGATTTTGCTTTGGGTTGAAAGCATAACTATATTAGGGTTCATTTCCTTGACTGTAGCGGACTCCGGGTGTCCGACAGAAATTGAGGTTGGAATTGTGGTTTGAAGTGTTGCGGAGGATGTTGGCAGAAGGGTTGGCAATTTTGCTGTCTGTGTGGCTGGTATTGTAGCTTTCACTGATTTACCATTTGGTGGTGTGGCTTGTACATCGCAACTAGCCATTTGTGCTATCTGGTTAGGCGACATTATTCCAAAATTGTATATGTATGTATGGTATAACGACAAGTATCCGATCGAATCGCTCGCTTACCCTGTACTATTTGCTGCAAGACTGATATAATTTCAGCTCTGTTGAATAGCAGGAATAGCTTTTTTTGGTTGTTTTGTCGAAATTTACTGTAATAAATGTTTTAAATTTGGGCCTGCACTGCTTTTACGTGACGAATATTTATTGGCACAACTTTTAAAATGCTTTTCACCTGGCATACTTTGCTTGTCTATGGTATAGACAACCAGTGTTGCCAAATGTCTGACAGATAATAATCACTGAAATCATGCCTGAACTCAAGTCTTTCTCATTTAGTATTCCTAGCAAGTTAATAGTAAATTTCTGATTAACGTTTGTTAATCGATTATACGTACGTTCTTAGAATAAGGTTTTAATTTAATAGGGTATACATATTATACCCTCTACCCAGGGCCGTAGCGACAATATCAGGGGGCCTAGTGCAAATTTCTCGGGGGACTACTGCAATTTCCTTGCTTTCATTTCTATTATATAACTTTACATACATACGATATATTCCTATATCCCTTAAATAAATGCACACTTTGTCATGAAATAACCTTTACCACTTTAATTGGTTTTATTTTATAAAATATTTATTTGTTCCTTTAATATTTGTAGAGCGTATCGGGTCGCCCAAATAAATAAGTACTTAGTTAATTTGGTTAACAATTATGGCAGCAACAACATGTTGCTAGGGCAGCTGGGTCAAAAACGGTACACTAACACACTCGACGCACACGCACACAGCATACACACTTCCTCCTACATCTCAGTTTTCCAGTTCCACTTTCAGCTTGAGATGTGTGGGCAGTTCATTGTAGACGAGGGGCGGAACACGTGCTATGAGGAAGACACAAACAAAAAAAACAGACGAACCGATGATGATGAGCTTGACGAGTGACCGAAGCAAAGGCTTACTCCAATGGGCCAAAGGGCTACTCACTGTTGCATTTGTAAACCAGATCCGACCATATAATCATCTCCTGGGAAAAGCAAAACACGCCCAGTCGTCCGCCCTTGAGCGTTAGCATGGCATCGTAGACATTATGCGAGTCCAGTATCAGACGTTCCCCCTCAAAGATGCTGCAGCAGAGGGGAAGGAGGAATTAGATAGAACCATATGTTCATTTACTTCTCAAGCAACACACCGCAAACGGATGAGGCCGATGGCAGGTCGATGCACCAGGGACCAGCGATATGAGGTCTTCTCTTTCCAGCCGGCATTCAAGGGATCCTTCCACAGCAGCTTGGCCTGGCCGGGCGTATCGCCGGCATGCCACAAGCTGTTGCGCAACATAGAACCTGGTCCGGTGTTGCTGTCAATCAGCTTGATCTGTACACCAGGTTCGGCGGAGGCACGGAACGGTGTCGATTGCCAGTAGGTCTGGGTGCCCTTCTTCCATTGCACCACATAGAACTTACGATTGCTCTGGTAGCTAAAGATGAAGCCCACGTAGTCATCATCGGTGTCGTCGTTTATGTAGAATGTGCCCTCAAAGTCGACGCCGCCAAACGAATCGCTGCCCACCACCAGGCCGGGATCAGAGTTTAGGGTTTGTGTGATCTCTGAACCATTTGCATGGACCTCCCAGTTGGGATCTAGTTGGGCATCGCCCTCTGGATCGAGTATAACTGAACGTATTGTGCGAAAATCGGTGCGATGAATCATCGAGTTGTTTGGGCAATTATCGATTATGTTGGGCGTGCCGTCTTCATCCTCATCGTCCTCACACACATCGCCTTTGCCATTGCGATTGACGTCCAATTGATCGGGATTTCTGGCAAGCGGACAATTGTCCCTATAGTTGGGCACCCCATCGCCATCCATGTCATCGTCACAGGCATCGCCCTTGCCATCGAAATCCGTGTCTAACTGATCCGAATTGCTGACCATGGGACAATTATCCTCCGAGTCCTGTATGCCATCATCGTCGCCATCGATATCACTGTCACAGGCATCGCCTACCAGATCCATATCACGATCCTCTTGCGCCGGATTCGGAATTGTTGGGCAATTATCGCACACATCGCCCACCCCATCATTGTCCACATCCGATTGATTCGGATTGCGGAGCAAGGGACAATTGTCATACTGATTGAGCAGAGAATCATTATCGATATCTTCATCGCACTCGTTGCCCAGGCCATCCTCATCCGTGTCCAATTGTCGCCGATTCGAAATGAAGACACAATTGTCGCAGGCATCGCCAACGCCGTCGTGATCCGTATCCAACTGATCGCTGTTATATGCAAATGGACAATTGTCCTTGCTGTTCAGCACCTGATCGCTATCTGCATCATCATCGCAGCCATCGCCAATGCCATCCAAGTCGGCATCCTCCTGGCCCGAGTTCGGCAAGTCGGGACAATTGTCACGCCGACAATGCTCCTCCGCACAGTTCAGTGACTCATCTGGCCAGCCATCAAGATCGCGATCCCGTCCACACATCTTTCCATTGCCTGCCCAACCTACACTACAGCGACACTGATAACGATAACTGTCCATGGGGACGCACTCTGCATTCTGGGCGCAAATGCTGCCATCGGGACAAAGATCTGCGGATGAGAGACAACTGAATGTGCCATTGGCCATGTAGCCCTCATGGCACTGGCACCTGTAGGAGCCCTGCGGAGAAAGAAAGTTAAGTGCCGTGTACGCAACGTCCTCTGCCAAGTTGTTCAACTTACGATACTGTTGTGACATGTCGCATGCTCGGGACATCTGAAGAATCCCATTTTGCACTCGTCTATGTCCAGGCAGGTTTGCTTCTGGAATCCCACAGATAGAAAGTCCGCGGAAAAGCCTAGCACAGCAAGAGATAACTGTAATATCTGTTGATGACTGTGAGCTTACCATCCTTACCATGTGCATGAATACCATCGAAGCCAGGCGGACATGGTCCACAGCGGAAGCCCGGATTGAGATTATGGCAAATGACCATATCGTCGCAGGGCTGATAGAGCTCACACTCATCCACATCGTAGCAGGAGGTGCCGTTGATTCTGTGGCCACGTGGACAGGAGATACACTGAAAGTAGGGCGGGAAGCCCATTCGAATGCACTCGACACCTAAATAGAAAATGCATGTAATATGTTAACATATTTCGATTGATGGTAATTCCAGCATTGATATACGAATATTGTTAGCACATATTGGTGTTTTTATGGTTAAAAGTGAGGTTAGGTTGAGTGTGTTAGGTTAAGCATGCCTGAATGTTAGGTTACGTCTACTTTTACTTCAATTGGACATAAGAAATTTTAAATTGTAAACTTGTTTAGAAAAATATAATATTCCGCATTTCAACATGAGCAACAAAAATTACAACAAAAATTAAAATGAATTAAACATCAGGAAAAATTGAAATTGTTTGTTGCATAAATTTATAATTTGAAATGTATTGACTTTAAAACGTATATCAAACTAGAGAATAATGTAAAAAATAATATATATATTTACTCTATATATAAAATTCTTTACTGGAAAATAAAATATCAATATTAATCGCAGATATCATGAAGTTAATTCTGACAAAAGTCTCTATACTTCACATTAAAAAGCTATATATTTTTTAAAGTGAAATGCGAAACATATTTGATACTCTCATAAAAAAACCTGACCAGAAAATGATAGTAAATAAACATGAAGCGCAATGGAATTTTGAAAAAAAAAATGAAATATATATTATGGTAGAGGCATATGAAGGATGATTTTGACAGATAGAAAAAGATATGATTTTAAAATGATGAATTTTATTTACCAAAAAGTGTTTCCGAATCGCAGGCCTCAAATAAAACAACGGTATTTTAATTTATATTTTTGAAAAAGTATCGTATAGTTTTTATTTACGTTTCATTTTGGGCATTTTACAGAATTTTGGAGTGGGTTGGGGGAACAAATTTCGTTTCACGCTTTCACGCTTATAGACTCCACTTTCTGGGCATTATAGCAGTGGGGCGGGTGGGCAAGGGGACACATAGTATTATTAGAAATTCCTTTAGTATTAAGTATCATTAAGTATTACTATAGTTTTAATTTTATTATTCGTATTTATTTTGTAAGTACAAGGGCGAAACATTGCTAATACTTTTAATAATTTCCATTTCAATTTCAATTTGAATATCGGTTTCGGTTTCATTTGTCAATTACAGAGCTTACGACTTATGACTATTTAAAAGTGAGTTGCAAAGTGCGCTCTAAGTGTTTGCGAATATCTAATTAAATTATTTTTAGTGCTGTGTGTGTGATCTGATTCTCGGCTCTGGGTAGTGCTCAGTTCGAAACGACCGAGTATTTGCGTGCCGTGTACTGGCTCTGCCTCTGATAGTGTTGCACGTTATGTGTGGGCACTAAAATGTTGCCTAATAACGAGAATGGTTCATGCATTAATATCGTATCGTACTCGTTTATATACATAAAGACATATATAATTGTTGGTTATTAATCTTTTTCATTTCGCTAAGCGAATCCACCCACTGCAGTCGAGCTTTGCACTTGACCGGTTTCAATTAGCCAACTTGACTTATAAGGCAGCAAATTCCAACACGCCTCAAAGGCCACCAAATACCGCTCCTCTACTCTTTCTCTTTCTGTCTGCTCAGCAGTCTAATTAGCAGCCTTGTTTCACACATTCACTGAAAATTGCTCGGGTACCCTATAATTTTCAAGGGTTTTTCAATCAAAAGGGTCCGGCGATTTCTTCGCTGTACGCTCTGAATTGTCTCGAACTGCGCATTAATAAATCAAACAGTCGTGTGAATTGTGTACCCTACCAGCAAATTCATCAGGTATTTCTGTTCCAATCTAACTCTATTGAAATTACATAGACAAAAATCATTAATAAAGAAATTATATTAGATATGAAACTCTTACAACTTGCAGAATTTTAAAAAGAATATAACAATTAGTTTAAATAAAAAAGGATTTATAGAAATAGTTTTAAGCAAAAAATGTAATACTATTAAAGCTGACAAACATTGTTAAATTCTTGTCTAAAATCTGTTATTGATGAGTAAACAATCCTCGTTTGCCCTACCAATTTGAAAACTAACCAAGTATTGTAACTAATATTTATTCATGTCATCTGTAAACAATATACAAATGATACCTTAAAAATGTTTGTTGAGTAAAGAATTTATTCTGGTAATTCCATTAGCAGAGTGTGCTTGGTACATGTAACCCGTACAAATTTAAAGTATACCTTGAGCAGGCCTAACAAAAACTTCCTTCCTATTCAATTCCTGAAGTTTGTTTATGAATATTTTCTACTCTATCTACGTTTACCCCTTCAGCTATTGAAACAACCCACACAATCGACGCAGCACGACAAACTCAAATTAGCCATAAAATGAGTTGAAAACAAAACGTGGCCCCCAAAATATATGCTTCCACTTGAGATCCGTAACTAATCGAAAAGTCAAACAGACCGCAAAGATGCATACACAACACAGCACACTTTGTTGGTGTTGTTGTTGTTGTGGTTGTGGTTGTGGCTATTGACTTACCTGAGGGACATGGTGTATCCAGACAGGGATTACGTAGCGTACATGTGCGTCCATCACCTTCATAGCCAACCGGACAGGAGTCACACTGGGCACCGTTCACCGTATCGTGACACTGGACGCCTCTGCAAAACGGGGGGTAAAATCGGTTATAGCGCATAGCATATAGAGTTAAATGTCGATGGGCCTCTTTTTGTCTGTGGCTACACATATTGTTTATTATTATTAATACTGACAGGCAGGAACAAATACGTGTACACGCTCGTGTGGAACAACAAAAGATTGTAGAGAACCGACAACAACAACAGTACAAAGGCAAATTTATTAATGATCAGGCTCACAAAGGCAGCCAGAGAGAGATATAAAGAGAGAGAGAGGGAGAGAGAAAGACTAGAGAAAAGGTTACACGTGGGGACCCTCTCAGTATGGGCACAAAAGCACCGACAAAGAGCCATGTGAGGGATCTGCTTAAGTTTCCCTCGGATTTTTCGTATATGACCGGGGAGAGTTGAACGCGTCGCCTCGAAGAAAACAAATTACAATTACAAGAAAATGTTATTAAAAGACGTCGAAAGACCAAAATAAATACAAGAAGATGCAGAAGAAGGCACCCAAGTCTGCGTGTCTCCCGCTTGTAGGCTGATGATGTCCATCCAAATGGCCCAGGGCCAACAAAAAAAAGAAGAGACACAAAGAAAAAAGTGCAGTTACAAGTCGCATGGCATGTAAATTTCTCTTTATGGCTGGGCGAGTGTGGGATTCGCTTATGGCTACCATATGGTTGTACAACATTTACATATCATGACACGGACATTAGTTCGCATTCGGTTGGTTTACGGTTAACTCACTTGCAGTTTGCAGCTCTCCCAGGACATAACTCAACTGGATTTCTAGGGAAGTCTATCCATCCCAGCGATGGATAGCCAACTTCTGTGTGCCCAACTGACCCAGTAGTCATTTGTTGTCTTGTTTTATGGCTCCACTGCCAGCGGGAAAGGCGTAGACTGTATTGCACGTGGGCAGACCGACCACAGGCAACGAACCAAACTCCGAATGTAGCCCAGAAGTGGCCAATTAAATGTCGAGAGAACTATTATAACTCACCGATCCCCCATTGCTTGTCAAACTTAACAGTCCGCAAATAAATTTTAATATGAAATGTAAGTACTTCCTATAGACTGATACTTGAAAATGTGTGCTTAGCTTTCTTATTTTGCAGAGCGAAATGTAAAATATCTACAAAAAGATAGTTTACTGTTTTAAAGAGTAGAATCGGAAATCCACAATAGGAATTTAAGAAGTTTTCAATACATAAAACTGTAGATATAATTGTCTGTTTCTACAGATCTTTTAAGCAATGCCACAACTTAAAAGAGATAATTCAAAGATTCTAAAAATAGAAATAACCTCAAAATTTTGTTCTTTCTGATTTGTCAAAAATGTCTCTTGTTGATTTTCAATTATTCTGCTGAAGATGTAGAACAAGTTGCCACATCAAAGACAGCAGGTTGGCACTGAGCATGCGACCGCAAGATGCTTCCTTTTATGGGCGACGATTATAAAAAGAATGCTGCCACCTTGTTATAACCCACGTCAAATGCTCAATATGTTGTACTTATAAGTACAGTCCGTAGCTAAGTCGGTTTCGTATCGAACTGAGGCGCAAAAAGTGTTTGATTGTTGTTGTTTCTGTTCGCATCGCATGGGAGTTGGCGCTGTCAGTCGAGTCTGGTGGGCAGCAACACTTGTCAAAATGCGTGTGTGTGTGTGGGGTGTGCGTGTATGTGTCCGTCAATATTTTTGGTAGAAGCATTTGGCGGCAACAGGCAAACGGGCAACGGGCAACGGGCAATTAGCAAAAAGTGTTAAGTACTTAAGTGGCAAGCAGCATCGCGATGAGGCGGCGCTCTTGCTGTCCATGTTCACGTCCATGTCCGAGTGGGAGCAAGACATGGAGAAAGGGGCAAGAAGTTGTGGCAACATTACAGAAAATGTTGCGTAGGGGTTTTCGCTTTTCTCCCTCTCTCTTCCCCCTCTCCTTCTTCCCTCTCCTGTCTTCTGCTCTTCCGACTTTGTCCAGCACTTTGCGCTTTTCTGCTTTGTTTCAGTTCAGTCGACCATATTGTCCCGCTTGAACCGCGCGCTGCAGATCGGCATCGTTTGAGTGCTGGGAAAATAGTTGGCCAAGCGCATCGAGGAACGCATTAGCATTTCTGCCACTGCCACAAAGCCTCCCTCGGTCCCGCCTTCGCCTCCTGCATCTGTGCACATCCCACTCCATTCTAGCAGTTAGCATGACGAACCCACTTGCCGTTTGTCTTCTGCTGCTCCATCTCATCCTCTTGTTGCTGCTGTTGTTGCCTCTCTCGGTCTTTTTATTAACCACGCATTCATAATTCATAATTCCAATTTGCTGCCTGGACCAGACAGTTGCCTCCGTCGCCATTCCCATCTCCCTCCTCCGTGCGTTGTCTTCGTGTTGTGCCGTCGCTCAAGTCCAGTTCAAACACTTTGCCAGGCACCACCCAAAAGCCACAGAAACACGCACAACACACACCTGAAGTCTGGCTGAGTAATGTGTGAACATGGAACTTAGAAGCCGCGCAAAAAGCCAAAAGGCTTTCAGGCCATTTTCATAAAAGAACCACAAAGTTCACGTCATGCGAACTGATTTAAGCCCTTTCCAAGTGAAGGATGGCAGCAGCGAAAGGCTACTGCAAACATCATAAGATCTGCTATATACGATATGAACGGTACAGACGGAGTTGGGGGATATATAGAGATCACTTAAAGATGTTATCATTAATTCCACAGCTTCCTTTTCTTATTAACTATTCCGATTGCCAAAGATTCCTCACGGCCTATACCTATATGGCTACAGTGACACTTCCATTACTCCTCCAGTTCTCACTTTGCAATCTCATTTCGCAGCCTGTACCGATCTTTGCCAGCTATTTGTCTTCAATCGCTGATAGATTTCATGTGCATTTGGTATGCACGATGAACCCATTCCCCCAGCTAAATCGTTTTTCTTTCACTCGCCTCCAATCTATCTGTCCCTTTCCACAAGTTCGCGGCTTTGCTTATCTATGGGTGATGCTTCGCGGATCGCTGGTCGCATTTATCCCACCCAAATTGCTTCTAATGGTAGCGAATGCCATGCAAATGCATACCACTTACTCCCAACAACGGTAACACTTGGCTCTCCCTTAAAGGAGTTGGTGCATCCACAACAACTCGACTACAACAACAACTAGCATGTGGCGCACGCTCCGGACAAACTACAACAAACTGCCATAAAGCGGCGTTTATTTTGCCACAGGCCACTTATCTGCGAGGTTGGCAGTAGGTTGGCTGCTGGCTTCAGCTCCGACTCCAGCTTCAGCTACGGCTACAGCCAGAGCCAAGTCAGCTCTGACTTCAGCTGCAGCCTCAGCTTCGAGTCGGGCTTGGTCTCGTCTTGGTCTTGACTTGGCTTGTTTTTGTTTTCATTGCTGCGCCTGCACACAGCGCACACTGGGGCTAACTCTATTGAATAGATATCGAAACTAAGTTAGAAGATATATATATATTAGAATTATATATAGAAAAATTATATATTATTTTATGTATACTATAAGATTATTTATACTTTTTAAAACAGTGAAAAAAATACTTAAAAGAATATTTAATAGCAAGATAGAATAAAATAGCTCGTTCTATTGAAATAGTATTGATTGTATTATATAATGAAATCAAAGCTTCTGAATAAAAAGAAGAAAAATTCTGTTAAAGAAAGATTGAAATAATAATTAAATAAACTTCGTGCAGAAATGATTGAATTGAAACCTGTTAAAAATAATATATTTAAAATTAGGTAATCATATTCAAATACTTCTAATTTCTCTTAAAAATCTGTCAATATAAGTAGACGATACATTTATTCTGTTAAATTTGTAGTCAGAAAAAAAGAAATCTTCACTTAACGAACATTATGATAAGTTAAGAAATAAAATGAGAAATAACACAAATAATGCAAATTTCTTGTAACTTTCAATATCTGTCTTCAATTCCGTTAGATCAACATTCTAGTCCCACTGTGCAGCACACTGTGGACGGGCAACGAACCAAGCAAGCAGGCAGAGCCAGAGCCAGAGCCAGTTGGCTATTAATTTGAATTCAAGCAGTCAAACGCTGCTGCCTCAGCTCTGTCCCGGCGACACACAGTCACAGTCAACAACGCAACAGCCAACAGCCAACAGCAACAACAAAATCAACAACAGCTACAGCTACAACAAAAGCAACAACAACGGCAACGTTGACTTGGAATCAATGGCTCCACTTTTGCCGTGGCGCGGCAGTTGCTTTTTCGGTGCGTAGGCGAACTCGATTCGCGGCTGAGATATGCGTTCCACCGAACTTTGATGTTGCTTGTGAGACAACTGTTGCCCCTGTCCGCTGTCTCTCTTCTACTCTCTCTCTCTCTCTCTGCCTGTCTCTCAAGTCTCCCTGTCTTTCTGCCTGAGTTGGAGGAGCTGCTTTTACCAGCCAATGTTTGCTGTAAACGTTTTGTTTCGGGCCCAGAGCTAAGAATCTGTGGGAAAGTTGCCATAATCAAATGGAATTCTGTTTCGGAATTGTTCACAACATGTGTCTACACATGTTGCAGCTGCAATCGACATCTGAATCCAAATCTCTATCTAAATCTCAATCTACCTCCCTCTTCCTATCTCGCTCACTCTCTTCTAGTCGGGTAATATAATCTCTCTTGACTGCAGCTTGATTGCATTGCTGATTATTTCATCATACGCATAATTTAAATTGAACATCAGCTGAGGCTCTAGCCCCAAAGAATTGTGCGTTGAAAGGCAGTGAAACTTTTGACAGCAGGTTGGGCCTAGCCGGGGGACAAACAATGATTGGGTTTTCTAGCCAGCGTTGGTTGGGCGTCCCGCTTAGTAGGACAGTGCGCATTTGGAAATGGAAAGTGCAGATCAGAGAGTGGAATTTGACAAGGGGTTCAAGAACTCCAAAGAAAATCTATTTTACTTGTATTCTTATTTAGTATATCTCTTTAGTTAGTAAATCTTAAGAAACAAATCATTAAAATATACAATTGAATTTGTATTCCCACAAATATACATAATCTTTGAATAACATATCATTTACATCCTATTAGTCAATCTTCGTTTGTTAATACTTATGTTTATATGAACTGTTTTGTTTTTTAAAAATATTTTAAAAATATATAAATAACAATTGAGGAATATCAGTTAGTTATGAATAAATATACTCGTATTGTACATATATATTCACATTATTATGTATATATATACCGCTTTCTATAATCGCAACTTTCTACAATAGAAAAAGTGATATAAGATCTTGCAACTATAGATTACAAGTTTATCTAATATTTAAACAATTCTATCATCAATTTCTACACCTTTAAATACGACCTATTTTTACTCAGTCAACTATTTTCTTTAAATTTCACACTTTCTGAATACTTAAGATAAATATCTATGAAAGCTATTCACGCATTTAGTTGATGTAAATATTTATTGTAACGCACTTTAACTCTATATACAATAATACTACATTACAGTCGAGTCTCTTCTGTTACATATGTTTAGAGAGATAAGCTCGAAATACAATCGAACAATAGCAGAATGTGATGCTCATTAACAGTTTAGGCACAATGAGTTGGAGTGTATTAGGGTATTTGTATTGGTATAGCCAAGCCCCGATTCCTATAGACAGCGCACAACAAAGGATCAACAGGTGTGCGTGTCATTAGCGCAAGTTTTATGGTCTTTTAATAGAATCGATCTTGGCGTTCGGAGACGATAGAAAACTCAAAACAAACAAACAAAGCGTTGACCATGTTAAACTATGACGCCACACAAAAGAAGAACATTTCGTGGGTTCTAAATTAAAACGATGCTCTGCAGTTGTATATTGTGTTGTGTGCTATCTTTTCTGTGGCATATTCGGGCGATCTACTCTCAGCGCGTGAGTTTACCACACACATTGGCCACATTTCATCGATAATGAAAGATGACAGTAACGAGTCGTCTTCGCCCTCGATGCCGACTCTGACTCTGACTCCAACTCGATGCTGACAACATTTAAAACAATTTTATGCAAATTAAAATAGGGTCGTTCGGTCTTTCCAATCCATCCAGCCAACAAGCCAGGGCGCACCTACCGAAGCAAAGCGAACCCTGGCCTAGACACCTACAATACCCACTACACCGATCGGTCGCTGTCTCTCTGGGTCGTTTTTCAATAATTTACACAAATTTATGGCCGCGTAGCTTCCTCTGCGCGTGGCCAAGCCGAGGCAGGCGCTCACTTGTTGAGCTCCCTCGTCGTCGTCGAGTGGAGTTGGAGTCTGAGAATACGTCTCACATTTCAGAGACCGAAATCACTTAAAGTGTTTTGACACAATGAAGTCAGTCGGTCCTCAGAACTAGCCCATAGGAGTTCTTATATATTTGTGCGGGTTCCCCACACATTCAACTAATTTATGCGTCAGTTTCAAGTGCCATTTGTGGTCCAGACCTCACAACTTACCGGTTTACCCCGGTTACCCCGCCCAAACTATCGCATCTTCTTCTTCTCTATTATTGCAAAGGTTTTGTTGCATTTTGTTTAACAATTTCGAACCGAAAATATTTCCTTCCAGTTGGCCCGTTATAGTTTTGTTGAACATATTTATGACATGTCTATTCAGTTCTTCATTTCCCCTCCCCAGACCCAACTGTCACAATTTATGTTTATATTAGTCAATATTCGACAGCATTGCTGTGGGTCTTATGCATAATTAGATGACACAAATGGACCCTGAGTAGTAAAGTCTGGCAAAGATCTTGATTTTTTCCGGTACTACGTTATATGGGCTGTGGGTGCCTTTACGAGCAAGTTCCGCAAAAAGAAGGTTCTTGAAATCTATCTGACTACTTCCAGCTGTGCTTTAAAGTAGCCATTATGCCAGCGGGCGACCCAAGCTAAGTGTGTTTTATCTATTCTTCGAAGATAACTCACACCTCTTCAAAGTCTAATGGATATTTGACTGGTGAAATATAACTTTATCATAAATTTGAAATTTATATAATGATAATCGGAATTGAGACAATCTTTGTAGTTTTATACACTCAAAATATATTTCAATATATATCTCTTACAATCAACTACAGAGAGATTCAAACCTGCCTTGATAAGTTTATGTAAAATTTAAATTCCAGAACGATCATAAATAATGCTTAGGTTCTTTTATAAGCTTAGCTAATAGACAGGTAGTCGTTGTTAAATTTAGCCAAGATTTATGCGTAAAGCGATAAACTTGAATGGCATCAAGTGGAGTATAGTGATCGGTGTGCGGAGCTCTTAATCCGACAAGGGATTAGGCATTTTGCACATTATGATTGGCATATCAAGAGTCTGGAATCTAAGCAAGGCCACTTGACGAAGAGACAGACCTAAGCTAATGGCTTTAGGAAGCTAGTGATCGCTTATCCCCTCCTTTGTCCCGCTCTCCCTTTTTCAGTGACAATCTGGTTTGCTTTTTCCATTCACAAATCACCATTCGGAATGGCTTGGATTGAATACTCAACGAGCAACACTTATCAATCATAGAGAGTCTTCAGACGGCGGCAGAAGAGTTGAGAGTAGACTCGAGTCGACTCGCTTCCCGCTTGGCTGCATCATTAAGCCATAAACAACATCAAATTGCCATTAAGGCCATATGCAAATAATTGCAGACTCACACAGTCACAGTCAGACCCTCGAGGCAAAAGGAAAACCCTTTCCGCTGAGCGACATTTTGCGTGAGGCGGCGGCGGTGGCGGCGCCTTCAAAAGCCTCGAGGCGTCCATCTCGAGGGAAGAGCATGACAAATACAATTAACATGGATACATTGGCCACGCCCTATAACGCCATTAACAGTGAGTAAAGGGCATATAGAAGAAACTTAAAAGAAGGAAGACATCATCAAGCTGATACTTACAAGAAACAGGGTCTGTCCGCACAGCTTACGCCCGGTTTGCAGGCCTTGCCGTCACCAATGTAGCCGACAGGACAACGGCCGCACCTTGGTCCCGTGGCGCTGTCATGGCAATCAACGCCTGCGGGCGGAAGAAGAGATGTAGATGGATACAAAGTTGAAAGCTGCAGCTCGAGGTGGATCTCTGGGTGTGTTACTTACCAGGATAACAAGGATTCGCATTGCGGCAGTTGGGCTCAACGCGTATGTGATTGTCTCCGCTGGGTGCCTTGCAGCCGGCACAATTCTCCAGCAGCATCCGCAAGTAGACAATCTCCTGACGCTGGTGGGCGATATCTTCACGCAGCAGCTTAACCAATGCCAGAAGATCGCTCAGCGATCGTGCGAGGGCGTCTGGAACAAAGAGCACAATGCGCAAAGAGTTTAAATAAAGCAACAATAATTCATGAACCTCCGTTTTAGTGAATGTGTGTGAGTCATGTGTGTGCAAGTGTGTGTGGGAAGCGTTCAGGCCTCTGACAAGATTAAGGCCCAACCAATGCTAAAATCGCACTCATTTCGTACCCCTACCCGAACCACTCCACTTGGGTTTTCCTGATTGCAACCTAATCCGCTTTGTCGCTTGGCCGGCTCTAAGCGCGTACCCACAAGACCGGAGACTACATAGAGAGTGCCCGGGCACCCTAGTGCCGTACGCGAATGGGCTTCAATATTATCCAGCTGCTAATGCGCTGCGTTTTAGCGCAGTTTAATGCAATGCGACAAGGGAACTGAGCACCCAATTCGATGATCTGAGTGCACTTAGTGATGGCACTCAGCGTGCACCATGAGTCGCAGTCACACTTACAGTCACCGTGACATGATGTGTGCGAAAGTTGTGAGCGGTGATGCAAACTTAAAAGTCGAACAATAATAATAATAAGAACATTTATAATAAATGATAAATTTGCGAAGTGAATTTCCATTTAATTCAAATATTACAAAGACTATTATTTCGATAACTTCATAAAATACTCAAGTGTTTACTTTTAATATATGATTTACGGAAATCGTAACATCTTTTCTAAATTTCAATAAATGTATGTCAAAAGAATTAAAGAATTCCGTCTCAGGTCACCCCAAAACACAAACGAAAGTTTGAATTCTGTAACAGTTAAAGTAACTCTCTATTAAACATAAGAATCGCACGAAGAATACACGACTTGATAAGCTTTACGATCTGTGAGTCACTATGAGGTTAATCACTCCGATCAATATACAGCTTCATTCTTCGGTTCACCTTTCCCAGCAGCAGATCAATGAATCACATTCAACTGCCATCTATTGGGTCAGACGTTCTCATAAAAATCCGCACAGTTTGTCACAGTGCAGCAATCTTATCGGCTTTTAAAAGCAGCTCAATAAACATAATAAACTCCGGGCTCATCTCTAAATCTCGTATTTGTGTCTGACGCTATGTTAGATACGTGGCAACAACTAAACTAGTCCAATGTGTGTTTCAACGGTTCCAGCTCTCAGTCCGTTCGCTCGAGTGAATTTTGTCAACATTGAAAACGCCGCCGCTGCCTCAACGCCCAAACGCATCCGGCCAAGGGGGAGGAGATGTGACGGGGCGGGGGTGCTCTCTGGGGTTCAGTTGTATGCTATGTTCGGTGATCTTGTTTGGGTTTCGCTGTGTGCACAACCTTCGTTCGTTTCGACGTGTATCTCGTCGGCGTCATTCATTACATTTGCCTTTGCGATTTACAATATGCCGCCTGTGCGCCTGCCAACTGCGATTGTGTGCGTATGTGTGCGTATGTGTGTGTGTGAGTGAGTGTGTGTGGGTACAGAGCGTGCTACCAATTTGGGAATTTGCACCGATCTAGATAAATAATAATTATGCTGGGTCCACATCGACCAAATGGCACCACAAACTGCACCACAAACTCGAATCTAAACCCGAAACCAAAAACCGAAGTGCACATGGCATCGACTGTGTCTCTATCTCCTTCTCCGACTTCGACTTGGGCATATCTCTGGGTTCATTAGTGTTGTCTTTTCAGTGGGCGCTCCTCGCGCTTGTTTCTGCGGCACTTAGCGGGGACTTATTGCCAGAGATCTCCATGTGGGTACTTACACTCATATAATGCTTAATACTCATACTCACAGCTCTACCCAGGCCTATATAGTGTAATTAATTGGCTGTAGATTTGTCGGGCATTATCGCAATAAGCAGCGACAGTTATTACGCTTCGCATTGGTAGCAAAAGGGTAAACGGGGGAATTATAACATACATATATACGCACCTATAGAGGTTGCCTACGAGATCGAGTTAAGTCTGATTGAACAGCTGAAAATTGTTCACAGTGCACTGCAGTGTGGGCTTACAAGCGGATTAGGTTTGATTGTCAGTGGCCCAAAGAAATAATCACAAATTGTGGGCGTAATTCTAGACAATGTTAGGGTCGTAGGAAATTGAGAAATTATTGACAATAATTCTGCTAGTTATTATAGTAAGTAAACATATCTTTAAGTTTAAAGGACTCATACAATTTCCCACGTCGTCAAAGACGCCTTTATACTCCATACTCGCTGGCTTTAGGTTTTATATCATCAAAACTTCGCACCTAATTGAATTATGTACCCTGAGTGACATAAACGCCAACTGATTTTGGCTAATAATTCCATCAAGCTCAACATCTATGCAAATAAGAACATAATTCAAGGGGCAACGCCTCACAGAGACCGTCCACCGTCCCACCCGAAATGTGGCAAAATGTGTTGTCAAAGCCCACAACGAACTTGTGAGAAGGCGTGCCACGCCCCGACGAGTCTCTTTATGACTACTGTGATTGGAAAGGTAGAAAGGTGTCTGTGTGTCTGGGTGTCAAGGTGTCTAGGT
This sequence comes from Zaprionus davidi, assembly GCA_018903715.1. Taxonomy (NCBI): domain Eukaryota; kingdom Metazoa; phylum Arthropoda; class Insecta; order Diptera; family Drosophilidae; genus Zaprionus; species Zaprionus davidi. The sequence continues at coordinate 9,483,599 of JAEIGL010000006.1, forward strand.
GTCTAGCCTACCTTCACAATCGCCATGCATGATGGGAATATCACCACGCTCCACATCCGTGGGTATCTCCTCCTGTCGCTGATCAACTTTATCCCGGGCCAAGGTAGGCTCATGGTACCAATTGCTGCGCACATCACGTTTCTTGTTCTTCTCTGCAAAGATTTCCAGCAAAAAAAGTGGGATTTTTAGAGAGAGAGAGAGAGAGAGCAGCCCACTGGCCACAGAGACTCAGGTGATCGATAACTTACCACGCTCCGTGATCTTGTTTCGCAGCATGCGACGATTGCCCCGACGATGCAGTCCCTTCTGGCAATTGGCCCGTTGCAGTGAGTGCTCCATGTCTGCATCGAAATGAAGTGGATATTTGCGTTCCCGGAACTGGAATAGCAACAGACACAGGTCAATAAGCGCTCAAGTCTCTCTGGCTCGATCGATTCAATTAATGCTTTAAACTAAACAGATCCATGCACAATTGCAACACTTACCAGCTTGATAACTGGGTCATCCATTTGGGTGTAGAGCTTCGACAGACTCATGTCAATGTCGTGAACAGTGCTCGCCTTGCAGTCCACATGGAGCGTGATGCGATTCTTGGAGAACTGCAGCGCCAGAGATCGTATGGTGCTGGTCTCATTGATGTTGGGTATCTCAAAGTTGCGTGACTCTGTCGCACCGTTGGCGCTGATGTCCAACGTGACGCGCTGCTGCTTGCGGTCCAGGAAGAAGGACATCTTGTGCTTCAGCATGGGAAAGTCGATCATGAACAGCGCCTCAATCGAAATGTGCAGCTTGCGACGGGGTCTACCACGGGGGAAACAGAGAAGGGGCATGAATGATGTCGTGGAATGTCGTATCGAGGTGTGCTCGAACAACTTGTCGAGCTGCCGATAAGCGCATCAAGGTGAGCTAATTTACCTTATGTGTCGCGTTGATATGACGACATCTCCCTTCCTGATAAACTGTTCCAGCTCAGCAGAAGCGACTGTGACAAGCAGAGAGGCGAGAAAGATAAGATATTCACAAGGGTTAGTGAAGAGGTTAAGAGGAGCTTTACTTATTTATTTATTATGTACCTTGTTTTTTTGAAGGCTATGAGGGTGAAGTTTGTAAAGGGGAAAAATATCTATGTACATAAATGTGTTACATATATGAATTGGTTAAGTCACTTTAATGTTCTAAAATTTTGAAAAGTACGTATACAATAATCGTGTTAACAGATCTTCGAATTCCTAGAAATGTTCCTCATTTCCTGAGTGAGTTCAAAAACTATATGATTGATTTGTTGATTTGTATCAGCTCTATGTTTAAAGATGGTTTCCTTTTTCTTATTTATCATAATTTTCAATAGGTATCTACCTTTCTACAGTTCCTTCTTCACACTCTGTAAATATGTGTGGTTTACTCCTGTCGTAGCCTAGATAAACTTCCGTTATGCAAGTGTTATGTTAACATATCGATTTCAAAATCAACACTGGAACTAAATCAAACAATGCCCGAACAATGTTTGCTAATCCTCGCCACATACCCCAATAGCAAGGGGCACTTGCTCTATCAGTTTTCGCGCCTGCCAGAGAGATTACAACACTTGGCATTGTTTATTTTGGTCAACCAGCCCGCTAATCCAGCCGCATGTTAACCCAAAAAATCGGAAAACAAAAAAACTGAAGAACCGAAAACATTGGAAAGCAACAAATCCGTATTTGCACAATCCGTATATGTACGAGTATATGGATAGGGCACAAACTCTGTAGAATTTCACGCATTCGCGCGGTTATTTGTCATGTGTAGGAGCTAAGCTCTCTGACAGCCGTTTGTGAAGTGACCTTCACGATATCGTGCCACACTCGGAACCAGAGTTGCGACTCCACATGGCGTTGCAATTGCAATTGCAACTTGGCCAGCTCGTGATCGGGCAACGCCAACGCCATTTATGGCCAGGGGGAGGTCGCAAACTGTTGACGTTTGCTTGAAGATATTCAGTTATTTCCATTTTTGATTTACATAAATCGCTGTTTGAGTTGATTTTGGGCGATGCCGAACTGTCCGGCAAATATTTACCCCGCAGCTATCGCATGTTTGCACATAACATATGTAAAGACAACGGTAAACACAAAGCAAGAGGCACAGCGGCACCTACCTGGATCCAGTGAGAGTGATGCAACCTCCTCGACGACCAGCCCCAATGCGGCCAGCGCGACGAGCAACACGCGCGTCCAATTCATCGCCAGCTTCGTCTTCGTTGCGGTCTTCTCTTCGATCTGATTTGTGCGTTCGTCCGCTGCAATATAAATAAAGTGCATAAAAAACAATGAAAGCTGAATTGATGTAAGGGACCACAGACCACATACCCTTTTTTTTAGGTTGTATGATGGCATGTGGTATGGTATAACTTAGTTCACTTATAATCAATTGTTCCACTAACTTGACCTACCCCTTAAGCAGTGTACTGTATTTTCGTAAAAAAGCTCCATTGTGGAACTATTTGAAACCTGTTTTTCTTTTAGACAGATTCTTAATGATGATTGACTGATCAAAAAAAAAAGATTATCATATTATATTCTATGATAAAACAATTATCAATCTATATTCTAACTATCTTAAATTATACGTTGTATAATTATATATTATTTATATTTCTTATGGAATGAGTTATTCCCAAACTCTATTGAATATAAGACATCAATTCATTCAAATTCTCTATCTAATATATGATTTCAATTCATTCACCTTCTCTACTGCATAGTCAATATACCCCATAGACTGGGTGTGAAAGCAGACAGCATGCGGAGAACCGAAGTCTCTCAGTCGGTGGTTGTTTATTTCCGTTTAAAAATAAAAGCTCATAAAATGCATTGCGGCTGCCCCATAAAATCGCATAAAAATAATAAATAAAATTCAAATTAAATTGTTAAGACGAGTTACCAAAAAGAAAAGTGAAAAAATAATAAAAATTTAAATGAAATGTTTGCGGCATTTTTGAAATTTTCTACATGTATTTATCGTTAAAATTGTCTACGCCTTGCTCTGATTTTGTGCCGGAAGTGTTGCTCCGGTCTCACCTACACACACTGATATTTACTATATCTCTCTATATATCTTTCATCTGTCTGTGCGGCCATCTGTGGGCGTAATAAAGCATTTGCAGCTTAAGTTTTTTTTATATTCTTTTCCCACTTCTGTTGATTTTGAGTTTCCCAGAGATTTATGTTGGATTTTTGCAATCATTCTTTCGTCGGATCGTGTTAGTAAAATAAATGTTTAGTCAATGTGTTTTTGGCATTTTAGTTTCGTTGTTTTTCTCCACGTTTTTCAGCTGCTTTTTCAGGTGCGTACCCCGCTCCGGAAGCTCAGCAGAAAAGCTATTGGACGATGGCGGCGATTTCTTTTTGTGGGTTTTTTATGTTTTTCAAACGATTCTTTATGCGACTCGTATGTGTTTCGTTCTGATTTTCGATATGATTAAAAAAAGACGAGAATAACTCTTCACGCAGCTGGAAAGCATAAAAACAACATTAAACAGTCATGATAATTCACAAGCGCTTCTAAACAGCTAAACGAGAGCAGTTTCTTCGATTTTCCAGAGAAGTTTGCAAAGTTCTTTGATGATTATACGATTCGTTTGTCATGTACATGTTTATGTTAACATTTACTTGGACATGGTAATGAAATGGCTTTAGATATACTAAACTGTCAAAGATTTCTTATTGCACATTTCTTACACATGAGCCTGAGAAATGATAACAGTTTAAGTAGAACTTAAGACAACAATAGGGAAAATGAAGATAGTTGCTAAACCTTTCTTATGGAATAGATATCTATTAATGATAATTAATGCACAAAAGTGTAAAATGTACTCAAAGAAAATGGTACAATTTATCTGGGATCAAGATCATAATTAATGAGTGTGTAAGCCAAGTATTAGTTGATCTCTCGCGTTTCCACACATCACATTTCAATTACAAGCCATAAATCGTGCCAAGCAACTAGTCAACTGTTTATCTTTTCCCCTCTCCCCCATTTTCCCGACTTTCTCTGCGCGTCTTCCTTCTGTTTGGCTCTGGCTAATAAATAAACCCGTTGCCTCAACAAGAGCTACCGTCCATTGAGGTAATTTGTTATCGGCTGCTTAAATCTTCGAGTGATCAAAGGCTCCCAGCTAAGCAACAGCTTTATAACTCCTCGGATCTGGTGGTGTTACAGTTTCGACACAAACACAAACAACTCTTAACGATCTGTATAATAAAATAGAGTAAAATAAGTACATTTTAATTGGCTTTTAAGGGGCGAGATGATCGTAAAGAACGATGCACTCAGAGTGAAACAAATAAGTTGAAATGCGTTGGGAGTTGGAAGATTCTTCTCACATTCTTAGACTCGCCTATTAGACAATTTTCATGCCTGAAGAAACACAAGAAATGTGGCCTAGTGATGATCAAGTTGGCTCATAAGGCGCCTCAGGAATGCGGTAACTGTTGAGCCAACAGAAATGTCGTTATGGCCTTACACGACATCGAACTCAAGAACTTCTGCCAATACTGGTCCAAAAACTTGAGTGACAGTTATGGATTTATAGTGGCAGTTGGACCAGAGGTCTTCCTCTCATTTCTTTCTGACTCTCTCACTCTCTCACTCTCCCTGTGTTTTTCTCTTTCTCTGGTTCTGGCCATGTTTTAGACACGCTTAGCTACAATGTCAACGAGTCGAAGGCGCACAGAGCGTTCACCATTTATGGTCGCAATGGCAATTGCCAGTGTTATAACAGACTTTACCAGTTGGTTTAGTGTTGTAAAAGTTGCCTGAGAGCTTTTAAAGTAGTTTAAGGTTTTTATGTGGCATCTGACAGTGTTTATTGCGACTTTGGATTATGCTCGAACAGAGTTCTCAAGGAATAAATGGGATTATGTATGCTGAACCAGAGATAAGAAGCTCAAGAATTATTGCCAGACATGTTTTGATAGTAAACTAAAAATATAATTGCAAGTTTTATTGCTATAATAGAGGAAACATCACCGATAATTTGTTATAATTGTTATTTATCTACCATTTTTATATTTTAAATATTTAAAATAAACAAGAGAAAAGGAAACATTCCTAAGATGTTCAAGAAAAATGACAGCATAAGTCATTCTACGTATGCGGCTTATTTCCGACTTAAGGCTTCTACAGAAGTCAGATCGAGCGCAATGCCTAAATCTCTTCAGGTGCTCAGTGAGACGTATAAATGGATGGTTAAGTTTGCTACCGAGAACATTTCCCACCGATTGTCAACCGAATACCCAAAATCCCCACAGTCCACACTACTCGTGCAATGGCACTAAACTCATAATCCCCCAGTCCGAAATTTATTAAATACTTTATAATGCTGTAAGGGAGACATGCCGTGATCTATCTCAGCGCCCACGCAGTCGGCATAAGACGAAAATGTCTTCAAATGGTTGACAGCACGTCGCCAGAGAGACGCCGCCTCATCAACCCAATAAAGCCCACAAATCAAAAGCAATGATGCCGTGCTCCATACATATACATATATATACATATATATGTATACTTATATCGGTATACGTAAGTCCATTGATTGACATTTAATTAAGCAAAGGCAACTGCACACACGGAAGCCGCAAAGCCTGATGATGACGATGATCATCAGAGAAACTGTCACCCAATGGCCAACTGGGTTAGACCTTACTGATCTGAGTGGATCGTACAAGTTGGGCGGCATGGTGACAAAAGGCGTTGCCTGTCGATTATCGATGGAAATTTGATGCTTATCGGAAAAGTGGAAAACCGATTCCATCACATTGAATTCAGGCTGGCAAGCACCTTCACTGGTAACAGCAAAAACCGCCGCTAGACACGCGACTAATGCGACGGGTTGCTCCTAAAGTATGTCTATGTGAATATTTACGATTTATCATAGGTTTTGTTTATGATATGCACAGGATACAAGATAATTTACATCAATTTTAATGCGCTCATTAAATCAAATCTGGAGTAGTAAAACATGACAACAATTAAATACAGTTAGCTGGGCATATTTCTAGGCAGTGAGGAAAGATATTAGTTAGGTAAGTGAGGAATGCGATCATTGAATAGATTCATTAACAATTTCATAATTCAAACTATATGAAAAACTTATTAATAATTGAGTTAACATATCCTAAAAATATCTGAAAATTCAAATGATTTAAAGAAAATAGAAAAACAATTTAAGAGTCTATAAATGAGTTTAGACAAAGAGTTATAAATAATTATTATCATAAACAATAGATTATTAAAATAAAGAGACACACTGTTCATTAAACACCGAAGACAATAAAATGTTCATGCTATTTTTCAAACTCTATCCGAGATCTCGTTCGACTTCAAGTTCACTTATTCAGTAACTTGATTATGAGAAATTTACCCATAAGAAACTCAAGTTTTGATTACCATTTCCAATAAACATAAACCAGAACAACAACACGAACACGAACAGCAGCCACAACAACTACAACAGCAAAAGCAACATGACTCATCTGCATTTATAGTTGGGACAGCCCTCGCTGTGGTTGCATTAGAAATTCAAATATTTTGACTGTGGTTGCGGCCGCGGCATGCAACATGTGCCCCGTCCCCCAGGGCGATGAAAACAGCGCAAAAAACTACGCGATCAAGAGAGCGAAGGAGAAGAAGAAGAAAAAGGCGATCGCAGCTACTGCAACTCATATTGGCTGCTGCTGCTGCCGCGTGTGGGTAGGACAAGTTTTTGCGCTCGTCGTCGTGGCAGCGTCGTGGACGCCGTCGTCGTCGTCATCGCCCCAGGCGTCGTGTCACTGAAATCAAATCAGCCGCGTTTAAATGCTCAACCCAAAACTCAAACTCAGCTTCCAACTTGAGCCGCAACTTCGGCTACGACTGCAGCTCTCTGGCTCGGGCAAACCTGCTGTCAGTTGCGGGTTTGACACGGAAAGAGCCGACGACGACGACGATGACGCTGACGATCCGGCGCCTACGCATCTTGCAACTCGGTCCCAGCCTGCTCAGCTCAGTGCTGAGACCCAAACTAAGCTTAGGAAAATTTTCCAACGGATTTTCATTTGAAGCCAAAACTTTCTTTGCCTTTTGTTTAAGTTTTTCTCATTTCTTTGCGTGTGCTTTAATTGAAAAATCTGAACCGATTTACTATCGCCTTCGCGTGGATGCCTGATAAATTGGTTTCATTATGGCACGAGCATAATAGGTTTCAGTCTAACTTCCGGCGCAACTCAAGTGGATTTTCGTTGTTGTTGCATGGAAAAGTGTCAAAATCCGAACGAGTTCAATAGCACTTGACTTCGACATTTCTGTATATATTTATATTTCGGTATTTCTCTATACAATTTATCGGGTTTTCAGTAGTTGACAGCTGAAAAGTTGACCCATTCAGGTGTTATACAAACGCATTTCACGCTCCTTTTCAGTCTTGTTTCACAATATCGAAAGGTCTGTCAATTATACGTATACAAACATACATACATATACATCATGTATGTCTAACCGCGGTGCTGATTTCTGCTATGGTAATTGCTGCCTGCCAAGCGGCTCAATCAAACAAATCAAAGTGGAAAAAATATCAGAAAAAGGTGTAGAAACTGTCAGTGTAACTGGCACAGAAGGTGGATACAATTTTGAAATAGTTGAATAGTTAGGAGCATTAAATATTGAAAAATATGTTAATTTTTACAGTATTTAATTTGTATATAAATTTGTTCTACAAATCTACTTACATTATTATAAACGTCAAACATTAATAATCTAGTTTACAGTTGTTTAAAGTTGTAAATATTCGGAAAACAACAAATGTTTCCATAATAAACGCATAATAAATATTTTCATGTTGAGTTGTTAAACATTTCCACAGAAATCACGAAAAGAATTTGAGTTTATGTTTGGAAACTTTACAGCATTTTGTATCCATTTATTGCATGTACTAAATCAACCTTTAAATTGTTCTATAAATATCAAAAACACAAAAGCACGCATTCATGCTATTATATGATAAAATATGGAATTATGATTCAAGTAATAATCGAATTAAGTGAATTCCAAAAAACTTCCAATCGGCAGCAAAACAAAATGCCTAAACCTATAATTATATTGCCATAAACAACAATGGGATGTGTCACAAATATGGCTGCCATATAATCAAGTGATTATCTCAGTTGGCTGCCAGTGCCACACCCTGTAAATTTGCTTGGCCAATTCTCAAATTATGCACAAAGTGAAGTATTAAAATTCAGTTAACACCAGCACAGACTTTGTTGTTTTCAGATCTTATCTGTTGATTATAAATGATATTTTGCGCGTTTCGTGAACCGCCAAATTGGCGCCACGATTCCAACCTTAAAATTTTGGGAAAACCTGTCAAAATGGTTTAGAATACATTGATGTGGTAATTAAGCTAAAAATCAAAGAGTCATTAACTTATTTTGATGGACTATTAAAATGAAGTTTCATTTCTGCTAGACTTGAATCAGTTTTGACGCCGAATAAGAAAAAGAAGAAGAAGAAAACTTCATCTTTTATTGTTTAAATCGATTTGAATTGCAAATTTATATTGGTGCCGAAATGCAGTCAATACAAAGCATAAAAATTTGTAAGCCTAATGCCAGTCGGCCTGACTTGAATCGGTCTGAATTGGCCGCATGACGATGCGCTAATTTGTTGCCACAATTTTCCAGCTGATTTGCATTTGTTTATGAACTCATAACTTGAATGAATGCTAGCGGAAAGCGGAAATTTCATTAAAAGCAATATTATTTATGTTTTAATAATGCCGCAGGCTGGCAGCCTGGCACCAGCTTAGCCATATATGGTGCGCATCTAACCAACATTATTGCGGTTACGATCCCAAACCACAATGTCTAATGTATTCAAAATAATCAAATAAGCAGCCAACCAACCGCACAGATCTCTCAGCTCTGAGACATCGGCTGAGGCAGTTATAAATTGTTATGGTAATGTTTTCAGTGGGCGACTTTTAATTGAATCGCTTGGAACTGCGGCAAAAGCAGCAGCGACAAATGTTGAAATCAAATAAATATATTATACAAATACAGATACAGATACACATAGGTATTTGTTAGTAACTGAGGAGACGGCGAACTTGGTCTCATTTGGTCAGATTTTGTTTAACGGTTTGAGCAAAGCAAAGTGGAGAAAATCTCTACAAAGCCAAAAAGGAAATGTCAAACAGACTGTGGCTGCCGTTCGCCTAATAAAATGTTTAAAAAATTGCTGGCAATTAAATGTATACCCTATAAAATAAAAAGCTATAACAAAGTGTTGCCAACTTGCACAAAAAACAGAAGGAAATATGTAAATCTAATCTTTTTACTTCAGTTTTTAGATATTTGTTATGAACTGTCTGCTTCAAAACCTTAAAATATCATAGTACAATTTTCAAAATAACTTTAGTACGTTCTTCAATGAGTATCTTTTCTATCAGCAAACTCTAGAGAAGTATTCTTTCTAATTCCACGCCAACTCTTTTTATGGCAACTATGGTAATTGTCCTCAGATCGTGGAAAACATTTTAATTTCCTTTAATATACGACTCATAAACTTCAACCTGCTTTTAATATGTGTGGAAAGTCTGGTAATTAATAGATTATGACTCGACTTTGGTATTTATGGCGCCAATGCAGATAAGGCCAGAGATCTTTAGATTAATGTTGCAGACGCTGTTGTTATTATTGTTGTTGTTGCGGGGAATGACTGTGGAGCTGGAGCCTGCAGCCAAACTGGGTGTGTCTAATTAATATGTATCGATAGGATTTGAATTACAACAACAATTAGCATGATTTATTATCAGATATGAAGGCGGTGAAATGCGAGTTTTCTTCTGCTGCATAATTATATTCATAAATTGGTCAATTAATATGGCTAAAATTACAACAAACTTGTGACTTGGGAAATATTTTGTGAGTTATTGCGCATCTAGAAAAAGGTTCACGAATGTTTGGAATGCGGTATTGCTGGAAAAAATGGGTATTCGGTGAATTTGAAATTAATGAGCTATAGATAAAAAGTAATTATAAAACAAAATGTTGATATAATTAATAAATAGAATATTCAATAAGGTACAGTACAGTTAAAGAGTAAAGAAGTATCCTATGAAATTGGAATTTAAAATTCATGTAATGTTCTAATATCATCTTTTTAATTTAGTATTCAAATATTCTAAACATGCAATATATTTCCTTTCATTTAATTAATTTACGTTGTATTCTTTATGGTCACATTTACGAATCCGTACTATCCCAAATAAGTATCTCATTCCTTTTGAGCTCTCACTTTCCATTAGCCCTCGCTGCACTTTTACTGCCACTGCGACTGGGGCTACGGCTTAACCCACTTAGCTCTCGCTTTACAGCCTTCACACTCACCTCTTTGTCAAGGACGTTGCACGCTCAACGACGCTACGTTTCCGCTGCCACTTGCCGCTTACAACTTGCCACTTGCCACTTGTTGGGCCTTTGTAGGTGCTGCTTAGTCGTACTTAATTGCGACAGCTCCTCAAGCTTCTGCTTGTGCCACTTATCGCTGTCAACGTCCACGTGAATGAATTTCAGACTAGCAACAACTTAAGTTGTTTCTTCTGTTTATAGGAACAAACACACTCGTTTAATTTCCTTATATATTTTCGGTAGACAATTTACTGCACTGCTATGTGGTGCCAGATCAAACAGATCGCTTCGTCGAAGGCTTCAACACTATAGATAATAAAACGGATGCATTAAGAAATGAGAGAACCCTTCTCAAGAAACGACAAGCATAAACAAGAGAAGACACACATAGAACACAAAGTATACACGCAAAGATCGCGTTCGATTGATTTTATTAGAACGAAACCAACGGCACACGCGACAGAGACGAACGCGACGACGCGACGATCCTCTGGCGACTGAACCGCACCTGGATCTGGAGAGGCTGTTGTTGCTGCTGCTGGTGATGCTGTCGTGTAGGCAGGCCTGTCCGGTGTTCGTGCTAATAAAAATTAAAACACTTTTATGCTATTAACAACAAGAACGCAAAAGCAAAAGCAAACGCGAACCGAACGCGAAGGCAAAGGCGAAGGCGATGCCACCTTGACAGCCAAATGGAAATGGAAATGGAATGAAAATGATTCTTTGGGGCGTCTGTCAAAATGCAGCACGGTGACAATTTAACAGGGTGTCTGCCTATCCCGGTTCTCCAATGTTGATATTTTTGGGATAATCACACTTGCAACAGCAGCAGCAAGAACGGCAGCACTAAAAGCTGTCATAGATCACAATCAAATGGCGAGAAAAGTCGCGCGCGCGTTTATCGATAGTCGTGCGCGTTTATCGTTTACCTCTTTTAGCTTCGTGTTCCGTCTTGTTCAACGTGCAAACGCACACTGAAGGGTAACAGCCGCGACAAAAACATCTAAAGCGGCAGCGCAGCAGCAGCGACTACGACGGTGGCAGCGCAGCGACGCAAGCAGCGAGAGCAGCAAACTGTTGTTGCAGTCGTCGTCTGATTGCAGTTTGTTTTGTTCTCAGCTGTTGTTGCTGTTGAGGCTGCGGTGATGCTGGCAACTTGTTGTTGCTGTTGTGTGTTAACTTGTTGCTGTTTTTGTTATTGTATCTGTGGTGTTGTTGCTGGGAGAAACGCGTTCAGCGGCGCGGCCGCAGCATTTTGTCTTCGTTTGTGTTTCTTTTGACGCGTGAGTAAGCTAAGACGCCCACGTGCAAATTTGCGTAAGTGAGAGCAGCGTTGCCAGACTGTCCGCAACTTGTTTGGTGGGATTAAAGCTAAGTTAGTGAGAAAGAAAATAAATGAGAGATTACGGACTTTGATCGATGTCTTATTGGTATTTGAGATATGCAGAATTTGATAAATTTCAAATCTGTTATAAACTGACTATTTAACGGGCAACACGTTGTTGTAAACGAGTTGCTAATGGCATAAGCTATGTGCTTGATGATTTATTGAGTAGTTTTTAATTTTGTTTTATTACGATTTAAATCATCAAAAAATTGTATTCTAATGAAAGAGATATTTCTCAATCATAAATTGTGCGGAATGAGTTTTAAAGTCAGAAGCCAATTAAAATATTTAGAAAATGTTAAAAGTTTGACAAAATTATTTGTTTATAGTCATGACATCTTAAATTAATGTTCCACTAACTAGTAAACATATTTTCATAAATTTTAAGAAAATGTGTTCTGCTAAATCTTCGGAAATATTTATATAATATAACATTATTATTATTAAACAGATAAAACTGTGCAATTTTGGATATAAGCTTTCGTATTTATTGATTCATTTATCATGTCATTTATCTCCAAATCATTCCTCTAATTTCTGATCCAAATGGGTCAATCTTAATTTGTAGCTAATTGCCTTGCCGATCATTAGGTTAATTGATAATATTCGCTCTATGCCACATTTACAATCTCAAATGAAGCCCTAAGCTAGGCAGTAAACATAACCCTTGTCTTGAAATCGAAACCCAACTGGGGCAACAATGTTGCCCCTTCCCATAAAGCACATTCAGCTTGGAAAACGCACTCGCTGAACCCTTTTTATGCGTTCAGCCTTCGGTCGCATTCCCCAAGCACATCCCAGACAATATGCACAAGTCGTGAGAGCTGGGCCACTTTAAAGATGCCCAGAAAAAAGGCTCGTAAAACCGGCACGCTCTGCAATCGTTAAAGACAACAACCGAAATACTCGTAAAAACTGGAGCCCCCTTCCCTTTTTGGCCTCCCCGCAGTAATTCTTCAATATACGATATGCATGTGGCACCTATTAATGACTACTTATGCACTACAAGTGTCGTGCCCTGTGCTCCTCCCCAGCAACTCTCCTTCCAATTCACTGTCCCCTATCATAGTGACAACAAAGCAATGCGTAACGCGTCAGTCGTCCGAAAAGCAACTTCAGATCTCTTGCAGTGTTACGACTAGTTCATCATTATGTCGCCAGCATGTCAAGCCCCGACCGGGCACAAGACTCGTGCATATATCATGGCGCTATGACGCGCACACCCAGTTCCAGGCAGCACATTCATTATTATCATCATTATCTGCCCCATCGACTTCATCATTGCCATCGCTGCATATTTTGCCTGCTTGTCTGCTGCATTTTTGGACACAGCGACGATGACGACGAAGACGACGACCACTTGCTGAAATTTCATTATGTGCGTGATTTATAAATAAGCGACCTGGTGTGCCGCGGCGATGCTCGCTTCATTCGGGTCGCTCCTCCATAGAGATGGACGGTAATTCAAAAACAAAACTTTTGAATACAGCATCTTCTGATCTTGAAATAATAAATATATGTAATCAGGTCTTGCAAATTTAAAGTAGATTAGTTTTATATCTTGGAAACAACGCCAATTACTAAGTTCTATCAAAAATTTACGGTAGAAGATATTCATAATATATTTACAATAAAATAATCTTTTTCGAAAATAATTTGTAATAGAATATACTTTGTAATAATTGAATCTTCTATTCAATGCATAAATGTTCTATGTATAAATAAATAGAGAAAACTTTTAAGGCGGTTTTTCAATTTGTTTGGTAAATAAATTGGAAAGTTAAAGTTCACTCTTTGAAAAATGTGATACGAAACAAATGTACTAACAATAACTTAATTAAATTTTTAAATTTTATTGCTTTGTTTCATTAAAATGTAATTGATGTAATTAATTTTATTAAATCTGTAAATAATTTTACATTAGTATCCATTATCAATTCGCAATAATATTGTTGCTTTCAATGCAGATTCGAAGTAGTTTACCGTGTTTTCTGCGTGCTCGTGTCACGACACGCGCACATCTCTAGCTGGTGTTGTGCGTTGCTGTTCCCAGCATCTTCACCGGCCCACGACCCACGCACTTTGGCGGCGCTACAGCACAACGTGCATGTTGACTACCCCCGTTGTTGTTGGTGTTATTGTTGTTGTTGTTTTTGTTGTTACTCTTGTTGTTGCTGCAGTTCATTTCGTATTAATCATAAAATTGTATTATTAACATGTTTATTTTTCGGTCCTCAAGTTTCGATTACAAGCATTCCTCTGTTTATGCTGCCTTTGTGTGCGTGTTAGCGTGTGTATGTGTGTAAGTGCCTTGTGAACGTGACTTTGTTGTGCAGTGTATCGAAAGTGAGCCACTTTCTAACACTGCAAGTCTTTTATGCCTTGGCCCGTTAATTGGGTTACTCTTGATCGTCGCCTCCTCCTCCAGCTGCGATACTTGAAGCAAACTGTCGCACGGGATGCGTGGGATAAGTCTCCCCTCGCTCTATCCCCTTCCTCAGGAGCTGAGTATCTTATGACAGTTGTAAATATTACGACTGTCGAGTGAGCGAAAGGATAGGTCTAGGAGGGAGGCGTGTAGAGAGAAACAGACAGAGCAAAAAGTGGGCAGTCAAAAAGATTGTGATAAACTTTAATTGCGAAATAGGCTGAGAGGAGCCTGGGATACGTTTTAAAAATAAAAAAAGTCATATCCAGTCTACTATGGCCTGGGATTTCAAGGGATTTCATTATTCTTAAATCTACCAGGAAAAGTAAAAAATTTCATACTCCCCTACTTGTGTTATTTACTTTAAAATTATTTTATACGTTTTTAGGTACTTTACTTTACAGAATATATGTATTATAAAGCTTAGTTTTACTATAGGTCCAAGTATGTTGATATCAATATAAAATGGCACGTGCTCATGGCATACCCTAAAATGATTAAGATTATAAGGTTTGCACTTAAAACCCATTTTAATCCCATTTTAATAGACCATATTTTACTTTATTTTTAGTCTTGAATAATCCAATATCCTTAAATAAAGTCTAAAGCAATTTAAAACATATTTCGAATACTTACGTACTTGAGCACTCAATAGGTAAGCTATGGCTACTTAAAGGTCAAACGAAAAACGCCCTAAGAGGCCCTCAAACGGAACGGGTTTGCTGTGCCATAGGCCATACATATGCCATTCATCGCATGTGTCTGGTATATCTAATATCGGCTAATAAATATTTAAAAGCGCGTACACACACGTCTATATAATTAACGTCATCCAGGGCCGTAAAGCGAATGATTAACGCCGTCTGAACAAAAGATCCAATGAAAATAAAGCCAGCGATAAGGCAGGTATAGTTCCAATACTATAAGGTATGGGTAGATCCGCCCATTAATTAGACAGGTTAAGATTCTTTTATTATGGTTGTAGTTTCGATATTTTCTATATATTTTTCATACAATATTCTGTTTGTGTGTTTTATGAATAAATTAATTTAAATTAAGCAATAAGCCAACTAACTAGAGTATCTAATATTACGTGCTATTACGTCTTAAACATATTTTATGATGACTTTTCGAACATTCAAAATGGCCTAGACCACAAATCGGTTGTTTTTGGTTAACATTTTAATCAGTTACCTAAATGCAAAAGAAGATTTAAACGTTAAACGCAAATCAAATCGAAAAGTCTTTTGTTCCAAGCCGCCTCGGAAAACAGTAGCACCTCCTAATTGAGTTGTTCTTCTTCTTGTTGACGACTGTAGTTGTTGGTTCTGTCATTGTCATCGAGTTTGGGGTGCATTTTAGGTTATGTCCACGTGCTCAGTTGTTGTTTCTATAGTTTGGACACAACTGTAAACGAAATAGTAGTAGTGGTTCATCCATTTGGTTGGTTTACTTTGGACACCCGAGAATGCTGAAACTCAACAGTTTGTTGTCGTTATTGTTGTTGTTGTTGCTGATTCGTTGTTGTTTTTGGCATGATGTGAGTTGACACGAAATGATATATGGGCTTTTAAGTGGGTTCAAAGTACCTGACTGGGATTAGCTTTAGGATGAGCCTGTCGCGAAGGTCGTCACAAAAGTAAAAGATACTCAAGCGAAGCAAGTTGCGTACTATAGATAAACAAATTGAAGGCCCTAATTAATTCAGACTAGAGTTAACTGCGAATATGCTGGACATGGGAGGGAATCAATTCCCATTTGATTAGATTATCAGATGATTATTTAATGCTGTAATCACCCAACTACTTAAGGCCCTATCAATGTGATTTTATACTAGCCCAGCCTCCTTATGTAATTTTGGGACTGCTGTCAAGTGAGTTTACTTTGTAATCAAGTCATCATAGAAATGATCTCTTTAGAGTGCATATATAATCTGAAAGCTAGCTCAAAAAAGTTGTAAGTATAACTGCAAAATTGTTCAGATTTCTTTAACATATGCTGGAGTTATGGCAAGTTTATATATATATATCTATTATAGGAACAATCAACCATTACTTTACTATATTATATGACTTCTTCATATGTATATCCCTGTTACCTTACCTCTCTCTGTGCATATTCTCTTCAAGTTCTCTTTACCACAAATAGTCCCTATAAAACGCATTAACTTTACACCTCCCCAAGCTTCCAGGCTAACCACAAACTCACTTTACTATTGTTAAGCACGTTTACGTTCGGAGGGTCTCCGAATGCGGACCACAACATAAACCCAGGCGTTTTACGCCGACAACTGTGCGAAAAGCCAAATGAAAAGTGAAGTTGATGATGCAGGGCGTCATAAAAAGGCAGACGGCAGCGAGGCGACATTACTTCGGGTAGATGGCAGGGGGCGTCTTTGGCCTCCTAGGCGACACCTTGCTGGTCTGCGTCTGCGTTTGCTTAGTCGGCTGCGTCTGTTCCGGGCCACAGCGTATGGTGACTATGCTGACGCTGACGTCGTCGTTAGCATCTATCTCTGAATCAGGCAGCGGCGCGTTGGGGGCGATCAACTCCGGAGACTGAATGTCGCCACCACCCGAGCTCGAGCCATTTGTCTTAAGGCGCACCACATGTGCCAGCTTTGTGGAAGCCACTACCGCAGCGGCGACTCCGTTGCCATTGGGCAACGAGCCGATGGGCTTCTGCAGCAGCTGATTGGACGAGTCTAGGCGATTAGTAAGCGACGTGTGACGATTGTTCACAGACTGCGCGAGAAGAGAGAGTTGAGTTGAAAGTGAGAACGGGCACGTGAACTAAGTTAGGCTTCTTCAACTTGAAGAGTCAACTAGTTCTCTACTTGATAGACTCCTAGACTCTCGACTACTCACCACATTGTTGTTATTGTTCATTCGCCCACGAATGTTGTACAAGCCATAGACCAGTGGATTCATGCACGAGTTCGTCGAGGCAAAGATGAAGAGAGCCTTGCGAACTAGCGAATTGACCTTTCCCACCGACGACTTGTCCCAGGAGTACCACATGCAGATAAAATAGTACGGGGTCCAGCAGATGATGAAGACAATCACAATGGAGATGGTCATCTTTAGTGTGCGTTTCTTGGCCCTGCTGAGTACATCATCGTTTGAGCGACGAAAACGTTCGGCAATCACATCCTTGAGCACTCGCTGATTCTTGCGATAAATCTCCAAATAGATGGCGCCGTAGCAGTAAATGAATGCGATCAATGGGAATGCGTACAAGGCGCACATCGACGAGATCTGATAGAGCCAGTTATGGAATTCGGTCACTAGTGTGTGGAAGGTGACACATTGAAAGTAGCCTTTGACGTTCGGATGCTCCTCCAGATGGAAGAGAAAGGCCTGTGCAATGAAAATAGAAGATGAAGAAGACCATATGGCTTTCATTAGTTGATTCAACACACTCAAATTGAAATGAAATGTAATCAGCTTTCACATGATTTTGTTCCTCATTTGATTCGAGTCATAAAAGGGATTTGTAATTGGAAAGGGGAGAAACTTAAAGCGGACACTCCCACTCAACGAACCTGGGGAATGCTGCAAAGAATGGATCCCAGCCAGGCACAGGCCAACATGATGCGACCACGATTAGGGGATCTCTGTAGTGGCTTCAGGATAGCGTAATACCTGAAAAGTTAGGCACACAGATTGACAGTTTGTATATAGTACATGTGTGCGTGTGTTTGTAACGTTGCCTTATCTGGCTATCAATTTGGTCCATTAGCGACAGAGCGCGACTCACCTGTCCAGCGAGATACACACCATGACAAAGCTCGACAAGTACAGCCCGAAGACGCGAAAGAAACTCATGAGGCGGCACATGAGGTCCGTGGAACGCCACTGCACCGTCCAGGCCCACGCAATCTCGAGCGGCATCAGGAGAAACGTCACCATTAGATCGGCAATGGCCAGATGCATTAGCATGATGTCAATGCGCAGGGGACCTCGCAGTCGCCGCTTGGTCAGCAGATAGAGCACTGTGCTGTTGCCAATTGTTGAGATCACAAAGAGTATGCTGCCAATAGGGGAAAAGGTCGTGGCGATTAATCGCTTGGATAACCAGAGAAACCAAGTGGGTGACCAGCTGTACCCGAGGTTTACTCGGCACTGCGTGGGCGTCATAGGCTTGATAAGTGGGTCAGGCAATTGAATGGATCATTGAAACTGAATTGTGCCTGCCATAAGCCTTAAAAGCGCCAATAAACAGTTGTAATAAAGTTAAGGAGATCGGGTACTTTGGGCCCTAAGCGCATGATTGGATGGCAAAAGCATGATAAGTTGTGAATGTGCAAAGTGAAGGAGTTAATTTTAGAAATCCGAAAATGCATAAATATTTTATTTTTTACTTTAATATCTAAGGGATTTTTATGTTCTTAATAAATTTGTATCTTCTCAAAAACCACTCCTACTTCTACTTCTCTTCAGTATTAGATAAAGAGTATTTCACTTGTATTCCGCAGAGTATCTGCCGGTCGACTAATATGCACAAAGTCTGACATAATATTTTGACATCGTTAAGGCTACAATATTTACGATTTTCTCACCGATTCAAAAAATAATGATTTATGGAACTTGCAAATTCATTTCAGTAAACAAATTTTCGTTTTATCAGGGTAAACTTACAAATTGATTTTGCAATATCATTTAGGATAAGATAAATCTGTAAATAATTCATTTATTTATTGTTGAAAGAGTAATGATTTTATTTACTTAATGAACAACCTCAGTAATATAAATAAATGAATACTTTATAGTAATAAAATATACATGTGATTATTTTAATTAATACCTAGAGTTGTTGCTTTATAGATAATCCCAGTATAGCGTATACTTGATAGGGTAGGTGATTGATTGAAAAAATATATACAGTTATTATAACCCAAAGTCTTAAATAATCTATTAATTACAATGTTACCTACAATATTATTAAAACCGACGTAAACAACAAATTAATCAGACAGCCCTTTTAACATTCTACCAGTATGTGTTGAATATCCATTTATTTTTAATAGATCTACAAAGTAAACTACATAGTAGTATTTCAGGTTGGTTTGCATAAAGCTTATCTTAAGTTTTCATTTCGATCATATCTATAAACATATATTTGAACAACTGAAATACATACATACGAATTACTTAATTATAAATCGAGTCAAAAAAATCCCAATGCTAAGCACTTTATACGGGTTTCCTTAGTCAGTTTTGGTTGGTTGCTCGGCAATCTGTTAAAATGATCTCTGAAAATTTCGAATCACTCTATTAAAGTGAACCCTACGCTGAACTACAGCGTTCAAATTCCAAGTGAAAATTATTAAAGCTTAGACAGATCGACATATGAACACGACATGATCTACACTTATTTATAACCTTATGTATGCAACACCTACACACAGCCTATCGTGGCTGATAAGTTTAGAAAAGTGCATAGACGATCTGTGCTTATCAACGTGAATATGATGTGAATGTGTGAGTATGCGTGTGAGTATGAGTGTGTGAATACCAAAGTACAAAAATGCTGGCTGGGAAAAGTGAGTGGGTGATCTCACTTGGTTGGCTGAGCAGGAAGTGAGCAACTTTATTATTATCTCTAGCTTGAACGCTCTCTATAGATCACTTGCACTTCAAGCTCTCTTCTTTATTTGTATTTGATTTATAATGTATATATATATTATATGTATATATATTTATATACATATATATACTATATATTTATTATATATGTATATAATAATGAGTATTGTGTTCTCGCTCTCTCTATCTTTTACAGTCGGGCTCTTCCATTTTCCCTCTCTCTTTATGTCGTTCTCTGTTATGCCTTTCGAACTTTCTATATGTACTCATTTTCTACTCTACTCTTTTTAACCTCTCTCTTCTTCACTCATTAAATTTCTGTTTTTGTGTTTCCTTCTTTAATTTGTCTCTTTCTTTCTTTTCAAAGAATCTCACTTTCACTCTAAATTACTCTTCATCTCGCCATACCACTCACCTGTAGACTGTTATGGATAGCCGATGGCCATCGTTGAAGATCATATCCTTGGAGAGATGCATTGTTCCATTCACATTCACATTCGACCAATCACTCAAGGATCGATGATCGTATTCTTTCTCATTCTCATCGGCCATTATAGCAGTTCACAATATCGCGGAGTCTTCTGTCTACACTCGCCACGAAGATGATTGTGGACATAAGAATTTTCCAAGTTTATCGTTTCTATAGATTGGCATTATTAGTTATCAAATCTATAATGCATATAATTTGTGAATCTTTTGAGATAATTTACACTTTTCTCAATTGTATAAACTCACGTTCTACACTAAACAATTAATATTCAATACGTGCTGAATGTTTTGTGTATATTCAAGAACATTAGAAGCAACCCAGAACGGAAATAATCTATAATCATTTAAATGGTTAAACTAAACAATATAAATAAACTTGTGTTTTTATTGATATTCCCAAACATTTAGGGAAATTGTATTTGTGCTAGTTGCCATGAAGATTATTACTTTTTATATATTGTAGTTACTAATAAGGGGCATAACATCTAGAACACTTCTTAAGAAACAGAATCATTGCATATTATTATTTTATAGACATTACTCGTAATAGTTTCCATATTTGTTATTGTTTTTCCCAGTTCCAGTGAATTAATTGACTATTTTTCAATACGCTCGACTGGCACAGAACCTTGTCTGATAATCATAGAACGCGAGAGAGGAGATGAAACAGAAACTGATGCCGAACTCGGCACTCGAAACAGAGTCGAGAGACTTCTTGCGCTTCGTATTTATAATTTCGTCCTGGGGCGCTCGAGTATTTCACCATTTCGTCTCGACTCAAATCAATTAATTAATTTCACTCGATTTCCCACTT
Source organism: Zaprionus davidi (assembly GCA_018903715.1). Taxonomy (NCBI): domain Eukaryota; kingdom Metazoa; phylum Arthropoda; class Insecta; order Diptera; family Drosophilidae; genus Zaprionus; species Zaprionus davidi. Next base: position 9,504,732 of record JAEIGL010000006.1, read on the forward strand.
GTGGGTCAAACAATTTAACGACGCATTCTTATTATTTTTTTCACTTCGCTGTGCTGCTGCTATTTGTTGTTGTTCGACAGGGTCAAGAACATTATTATTATTGTTTTGCTTTTCGGTTGCATTTTGCGTGTGTGTTTGTTGAGCTTTGACCTTGAACTATTTTACACTCTCTCATTATAATATTGGAATATTTTTTTTCGAAGGCGATAATCATATAAATTCCACTTATGCTTCGCACGATGCTGCCGCTCTTTCATGATGAATGTGAATAATGCTGGCAGTAGCTCGACGAGGGTCCGGTTAATCTGTTAATCAATTGCGCTCAATGGGACAGAGAAGCTCACTCAATTGAAAACGAAGCGCAATAACAACAACAGCATTAATATTGTAGATAATGATTACCGTACAACGAAACAATCGCTCTCAGTGCATTAATCCTTGAGCGAAACGTTTTGTAGTACACAACTTAATTGTTTATTTATTGTTTCGCGTGGTGTTTGTTGCCGTTTGAACTTTTCATTTCAGTCGGCCGAAAGAGAATCAGATAAAAACAGAAAATACAATTGGAATGGAGGCTCGCCGCTTGGAAATAACAAATTCAAATACTATAGCAAACAGAAATTAGAGGAGAAGGAGAATTCAAAATAGGCATAACATGTAGGCGAAAATAATTTAAAGATATATTATATATTTAGTATATCTAACTTGTGTATCATCTGTGCTATATGTTTATGCTTTATCTTAATCTAAAGCGCAATTAGTTCAGTGTATTGTTGAAAATCAAAATAAGATGCTGTTTGCGAGGGGGCACCTTAATACTTTAAGGGCAGCACGCTGTTAACCAACACTGTCATGTAAATTCATCTGCTGCCTTCATTGTAGGCGTAATCAATGATTACGTCTACCCCACAATTTCATTTGCTTCTTTCTATTTTCCTGTTTTTTTCGTTTCGCGACTGTGCAGGTTTTTATTTCCGTTTTGTTTTGCTTTTTCTAAACACGCGCGCGCGCCGTGTACAAGAATCTAACATACATAGGGAATATTCATGTACATATGTGAGCACACATACATATAGAATATCTGATAATTTCTACGTTTTGCACACCATACACACCAAAGGCAGGATGCGATCGCTTAACAACACTAACACAACGTACAACGCACACCCACACTGGCGCGTGCTTTGTTATCGATATTGCATTTGCTGCAGACGAGCCCGTTATTAATTAGCGTTAGTCCGTCTCTCTTCGAGTATTATTTGCACCGGGCGGCGTACAGGAACTGACTGAATTGTTAGGGCGGCTGCTGGGGCTGCAAATGCTGCCGCGCTGTGCCGTAAAATCGAAATCTCGACAACAACTGATAGTCTAATTAAAAAAATGCGACGCAGCCGCCGGCGATGCTGCTGCTCGGACTGCTGCTCTTCTCCTCTCCCACCCAACATGTAGTTGGCAACGCTGACGCACTGATAACAGCGACGACCCCAAAATGGCAGCCCGCCCGCATAAAAATCTCATTCTCATTCCTCCATACACAGCTGTCTGTCTCTCCGTGTGTCAACTCAAAGTTCAGGCGTCGCCGTCTCCTGGATTCTTCTTTGCGGCGTTATCAAATTATGTAGTACCGTAAGCGCCAAAAAAAGTAAAAATATAAACATAACACATACTTATTACGTTATCAGCTGCGGTCACAGTGTCTGGTGGCGGTGCGTCGTGGCTTTGCCTCCAATTCGCAGGGAATTATAGAAATCTACTATATAATTTGCAGTCGACAACTGCGAATTTTATCTTATTTTCCGGAAACACTTCTGTTGCCTTTGACTTGCCGGCGGCGTCTGTTCCGCACCGCATTTCTGCAGTTTTCAAGGTTAACCATTTTCTTTCTCCCTCCACAAATTGTCGAGTCGCAATTTGCGAACATTTCATTAGTATAATGACCGCAAATGGGCTCCAACAAAAGGATTTCAAGTTCATGTTCAGTCTTCATGACAGTCCAATGCTCGCTATTGTATGCTACGCTACGTGTGTGCGTGTGTATAAAGGTTCCCATAACTATCGGAGTGTGTGTGCGCGTGTGCGTGTGCGCGTTGTTATCAAGATGCACCTGCGCCTGATAAGTCGGTATTTTGCCGGTTTTAATGAGGCATGAGGCGTGTGCATTGATGAATAATAAATTAACAATTTAACCAGAATGGAAATCTGTTTGTTTTCTTTATTTTTTTTCCGGAATTAGGGCATTTTTAACGATTCTACAACAATTTAAAGAAACATCAAGTGAGTTATTTTATTTAAAGACAGTTTAGTCATGTTGTGTAGTCCCTTAACCATAAGTATTCAATAATGTGTGTTGATATAACATTAACATTTACAATAAATTTATATTTAAGAGGTGTTAAGTTCAATTCAGTTGAAATAATTACGTTTCAAAGGAATTAATATTGATACAATTTTTGTAGATATATTAATTATGCCAAATTGAATTTATAGGAAATAAATATAAAACTCAATTTAACGGACTTTCAAACTGAAAATATAACAATTCTGTCCAAATCTGTAGCATACCTTGGCGCTGTGAATAAAAATATTTTTTGACTAAAAATTGTAGTAGGGGTAATATTTAAAATAATCAAATATAATTATTTAATAAATAAAATTGCTTATAAATTTACTTATTCTTGACTCTTAATTTACAAAATAAATTTGTTTCTCTAGCTCACTCGATATTTATGCAATCGATAACAAAATGAATTGGAAGAAGATATATCGATTCAATTGATTAGAACTAGTTCAAAACTAAACCTGAACTCGTTTTCACGTGTTGACGTCGTTTCGCTGATGTTTTTATTGGAAAATAAATAAAAACTGTGTGAAAATGCTGCGAAAAACACAAAAGCAACCACAGACCGTGGCGGAGAAGGTGAGCAAGTTGCTGGCACACCCCAACGATAGTGAGAGTGATGATAATTCCGATGTTGATGTGAATACAGCAGCGCGAGTTGTGGACTTTGAGGATGAATACGACTTGCCCGATGCACGCAGCACAGATTTTCGAAAGCGCAACGTGAAGCTGCTGTCGGAACATAGCGAGCGCTACAAAGGGAAAATAACAAGTCGCAAGGAGTTCGAGCAGGATGAAGACGACGCGGAAGACGATGAAGAAGCTGAGGAGGATGATGAGGAGGAGCTGCCATATGAAGAGAGCGATTCAGACGAGGAGGATCAAATGGAGTCTGTTAAGAAGGAATCCAAGACAAAGAAGGCAACGCCGCCAAATGGATTCGAGGACGAAGATTCAGACGTTGAGGAAGAAGAGGAAGACGATGAGGAGAATGAAGAGGAGTCTGACGATGAGGAGGACGACTCTGAGGATGCCGAGTCTGACGACGACGATGCGATGGACACTAGTGAAATAATGAAAAAACAAAATCAACAAGCAGAAATACAAAAGGGATTGTGCGTACAGAATCAGCTGAAGGTTTGGGAGCGTCTACTAGAGATGCGCATAAACACACAGAAGCTGACCAGCAAAGTCAACCTGTTGCCGCCTCCCGCAACACTGCAGAGCACTGAGAATGAGGAACTGCAGGCCGTCATGAAGGAGGCACAGGAGCGCAGCTCTAAGCTGTTACAACAGCTGATCGCCCTGCAGTCGGCGCTGATGCAGCAGAACAGCGAAATGCGAAAGTCCGTTAAACGTAAACAGCCAGTGGAGGAGCAGGACTCGAGCACAGCGCCAGCGAGCAAACGCTTTGCCAGCGTGCTGCAAAGCAATTTCCAAAACATGCATAACTATCGCAATGAGGTGCTGCTCAAGTGGGACGACCGCACCAAGTTGCTGACGCCTGGAGCGGGTCTGAAGCGCAAGTCCATGCAGGAGGACTACGACATTATCAAGAAGATCGACAGTGCACTGGCCAATCGAGAGGCATTGCTGGAGAAGTCGCAAACATTGAAGAGCAATCAACAACAGGCGGAGGAGCAGGAGAATGCCGAAGGGGCGCCAGCTGCCAGTGGCACTGGCAAAAGGCAGCAGAATGTCTACGATGATAGCGATTTCTATCATCAGCAGCTGCGCGAACTCATTGAGTACAAGGCCAGCTCGACGTCCAGCCAGGCCGACATTGCCAAACAGTTTGTAGAGCTGCAGAAGCTGCGACAGAAGATGAAGAAAAAGGTCGACACCAGGGCCAGCAAGGGTAGAAAGTTGCGGTAAGCTGAAATTACTGATGATTACAAGTTGAATCTTTTATATAATTGTTCCTTCTTTCCCTGCAGTTATTTGGTGCACAACAAACTCATTAATTTCATGGCTCCCAACGAAGCCAGCAACTGGACGGAGGACTCCAAGACGGAACTCTATAGATCGCTCTTTGTCTAGCGGGAAATTATAGTTATATTATAAATGATTGGATGCTGCAAATAATTATCGGAAGCCACTTGGGTTGTTAATTTATAGCGAATATAAATTATATTTAAATGTATAATAAAATCCTATTCAAAACATGTGTGCATACGTGCTTATTCTTGCGTATTTTATGATTTGAAATTTATCTTATACTCGTATTGCACTGATTGTATAATAATCTTGCTCCTTATAGAGTTTGGTAAAAAGAGAAATCTAACATAACTCTGTATCGTATAAATTAAATATGATTATAATTAGTTTGTAAACACAGAGAAGATAATGAACTCTTATTTGTTTAAATTTAAATTTGCTTAAACTCATAAAACCATAGTCTACTACTACTGATTAATCAGGATATGAAATCAATAAAACTTATATCATGAACTTTTATATATGTATAAAGTCTAGATTTCCCCACAAAAGAAACACTTCTTCGTTATATATTGTATTTTGTAATCATATTAAATTTTATTTTTATTTAATTCATGTTTATTTACTTTTAACTGCTAGATTTGTATGTTCAACATTTGCTTCGTTTATTATTTGATTTACTTTTTACTTTTAGTTTATTAACTGGGTAATTCTAGGCAAAAAACGAGTGGTCAAATTGCATAACAATATGGCTTCAATTGTAACCGTTTCAGCCGTTTTCCCCATTACCGTTTCGCCTGCGTGGGTGAGGAGAGTAGGAGGAGGACAGAAATTGAATATTGATATTATTTTTTGCTGTTTTTCTTGTTGTTGTTCTGCTTCTTGTTATTCATTAGATACATACGTATACAATATATATGTATGTATATTTATATATATGTATATATATAATTTGTTAATATATTAAACTAGTTTTCCACATACATACTTGACTTGGTATTCGTTTAATTTACTTTGCTAGTTTCGTATTTCACTTATACTTTTATTTGCATTTATAAAATTATTATTCTTTATGTGTGATTTAGTATTCTTCGCTTCGTCGCCGTCTAAGTCATTGTTAGTTAATGTTTTTTAATTGCAATAAATAAGATTTTGGAATTACACACATTGTACATGCATAAATGAAAAACAAATATTACAATTCGAATTTCATAAATAAAATAATGGTCTTAACTTTTAAAATACACATAAATAAATACATAAACAAATTACGTGACTATGCTTTTGAAAATACCAAAAGTTACTTTGTTAAAAATACTAGAAAAGTGTTTGTTTCTCGAGCACAATTCGCATAAAAAAGGTTGTCGATTACGTTTTCGATTCAGATTTTGGATCAGAGGGGGAGTATTCATTGTCAAGCTCTCATTAAAAATTAATTAACAATTAGCAAAATAAGAGTAGAGCATATAATATCAATTGTTTATGTTTGTTTGTTTATATTGCACTTATTTAAATGCGCACATGAATTTCGATAAATTGCTTTCGACTTAAATGCTACAAAAGTACCGCGACACAGAGACTCAATTTCGAAATAATCAATTAAATACTGGTTAAATTTGGTGGTGGGGGAGGGGAATACATTCAAAATACAAATACATAAAAGCCTACAATGTGTGGGTGTGATGTGTGCGTGAAGGGGATGTGTGTGTTTGTTTAAATTTCTTCTCTCTTTTGGTTTTCTTGTTGTATACAAACTACAAAGAATACAAAAAGTTGCAGTGTGTCGCCTGCTTGGTAAATTTGCCTAATTGTTAATGGAATTCTTCAGCAACAGGGGCAGCCCAGTTTTGGTTTTTGATTTAGAGACGAGTATGGTGGCAGTTTTGGTGCCACTCGCAGCAGCAGCACCGCCAGCAGCACCACCAGAGGCAGTTGCATCCGTGACGGAGCGCGTCACAGTCTGCAACTGCCGCTGATGCAGCTCCTGCAGCAACGCTGAATGCTTATCCAGCGCCTTGAGCTGTGCTGAATTCTGTGTCTCATAAAGCGATTGCGACTGCGATTGCAGTTGTGTGTGTATGGAGGTGACATTGGAGAGCGTGCTCTCGGCCTCAGCCGTTAGAAAATTGCTTAAATAACGTTTACTAGTTGTTGTTGTTGTGGTTGTCGATGATGTCGTTGTAGTGGTTGCCATTGTAGTCTGTTCCTGCGCTGAAACCTGCAAACAATACGATAATTGAGTTATAAACATATTTAGCAGGAGGAGGAAAGTTTCCTGGCAACCTTTCTGATTAGACCCGAGTTTGAGTCTCAAGTGCACTTGGCAGGATGTATAACATTCTCCATATCCTTCTGCACCGCATATAAATCCGACAAGGTCTTGGCGAACAGCACATTCAGTTCACTCATCTTGGCCAGCTGTAGAAGAGTAGGGATTATAATGAATTGATTCATGAATTTCACAGCTTCACTTACAGTTTGGTCATTGCACTTTTCACGTAGGCTCATGTTGGCCGTTTTAAGCTCGATCTCGTGCTGCAGCAGCTCCGTTTGCAGCGTCTCTGTGCGCGCCTTGAGAGCGGCAACCTCACGACGCAGCTCATCCTCAGTGGCCCCTCCAGAGCCAGAGCCACCACCAGCACCCACACGCAGCAGTTCCATTTCACGTTTTAGGCGTATATTCTCCTCCTTGTAGGTGTGTAGCTGGCGCTTCCATTCGTCCACATTGGCCGTAGATTCCTTAGAGGGGAAGAGGTGAAATGAGAAATGGGCATGACAATCTATAGAATACCACGTACCTGCAATGCACTGGTCAGGCGTATATTATTGTTCTTCAGCGTGGCCAACTCAATCTCCCACTTTTTGGCATTGGCGCAACTGCAAGTCATTAAATGGTCATTAATTTTGCAGCTCATCTAATCAGATAATGCGGAATCTAACTAACCTCTGTGCTAGGGCCATTTTCAGACGTTCGTTTTCGTATTTCAGCTGTTGCTCAGCCGTAGCACCCGCACCCGGACCAGTGTGCATGCCCACAATGCTGCCACCCGAGGAGATTGTTATGCCGCCACCACCGCCGCCGCTTCCGCCAGTGACGCCACCACTACCAGCTGTGGCCACCATTGCCGGCTGTGGCGAAGGCGTGGCTGAGACAATATCCTGCTTGATATCGCAAGTGTTTAGCAGCTTATGCGATGGACTATCGGGATTAGCATTCTGTGTGTTCGTGTTACTCATATTCGGCGGCTCCACAGTGTGTGGATCTATGGCGGTATTATCGTTCTGTATGGCACCTACAGCACGTCCCGATATGGGCGACGTGTTCGCCGATGTTGTGGGCGTAACCGCATTCGAGCCATTTGCTGATTTCATGGCATTTTTCGTGGCCTCCTTAACCTCCTGGAATTTCTCCACAAACTGCGAAAGCATAGGGGTTAATTAGATCGGGAGATATAGAAGGAAATGTATGTGGTACTGGTACCTTTGTTAGCTCCGCCTCAGAGGAGAAGCCCAGTCCATAAACGGTATTGGCGCGCACATCGCTCCACTGTCCAAACTTCTGTGAGGTCTGTGTGAATGTCATACTGGGAGTAATCGTCGAGTTGATGACCGCCTTGGTGCCCTCCACACTGATGATGCGGTACAGATTCCGTGAGCTGTCGTAGAAGAAGCTTACGTTGACCGCCTTCATGCTGGCTGTGATCCATGTGCGTTTCGTTTTCGGATCAATATGAAACACATGCGCCTGGCAAGTGAAAATTGGTTGTTCGCTGTGTGTGTTTCCCGGAAAAGCACAAGAAAATAAGAAGAAACATTAGCAGCAGCAGCGGCGACACCGCCCACAGGTGATTAATTAAAAATTCCATTAAAATTCTTGCACGTCGGCTTAATATTTAATTTGCAACCTTCTAGCTAAGCCGGGCCCCGAGGGGGCGGCAAGAGGAGGGCGTTAAGTATGTGACCGAGTTTCGAAATTGCAGCTTAAGTCCTTAAAAGGCTCCACCTGCCTTTAATACCAAAATCAATCGATCAGATAATCAATTTCAATTAGCTAATTAACCCACTCTCGTCATACTTAAGTACTCGACAGACAGTTTGTAATCCCTTATGATATTATCTTTATACTCCAAATAGGCAGTCATTGTGTCTACCAATCAATCAACATTAAACAATTCAATGTAAATCAATGAAATAAAAAGAAATAATAAACTTTGTCATCTAATTTTGAATCGCAGTTCGAGCCATTGAATTTATAATTTTATTATTATTAGCCAGTTATTAATATCATTAAAATTCTTTAGATAATAAACTGAATATTCATTTCATTCATTCCCTATATCTCACGGGGGTTTTTTTGATAACAAAAACCACAAGAAATAATAACAAATGAGGCAAGTCGACGTGCAGATACACTTGATCGATCGGTGCGCTTGAAGAAGATAAAGACAGAGATAGACTGTATAGAATATATTCTATAATTAAACAGTTACTTCAATTGTAGCTAATTGCAGTGTTTACTTTAGTTTCGTAGGAGGAACTTTGGGTACCATATTTAGTTTTATTCAATATCCTATTCATATCTGAGCACAATAGTAACCCCAACTAATACGCTTCCTTGACAGGGGTGTAAACATAGTCTCGCTATATCATATATCCCACTATATCTATTTACCTTATCGCAGCCATGGAAACAACAACAGAAACAAATTTGTTAGGGATTTAAAAAGCCTTAAAAGCGAAAATAGATTCTGCTGTCGCCGTTGTTATTGATGTTGTCGGCAGCGGCGCATTGTCATTGGCATTGTTGTTCTTGGGCGCTGCTGCTGGAGGTGAGGGTGGGGCCCTCAGGTGGGGCGCTGTATGTAGGTGTAGGTGTCGCTGTCGGTGTCAGTGTTGGGGGCCATGCCGGGCCTCGCCGACTAAATTGCATTATGCGCTTAAGTGTTTTGTAGCCTCGTTTTGATTTTGCTCAAGTTTACTGCACACACACACGCACACATGCATAATTGGTATCGACGGCCTACACCTACGTAGGATGCATGTATAGCATCAATTCATTGTATATATAGGCACATATGTATATTTACACCTCCAACGCCGCCCGTTACACACAGCAGCAACAACAGCAACAATACGAGCAGTGTAGCATACACACCTACAAATTCACGCACACACACACACGCACACATGCATAATTGGTATCGACGGCCTACACCTACGTAGGATGCATGTATAGCATCAATTCATTGTATATATAGGCACATATGTATATTTACACCTCCAACGCCGCCCGTTACACACAGCAGCAACAACAGCAACAATACGAGCAGTGTAGCAGCAGCAAAAGAAAACGTCGGCGTCGATTTTTCACACAATTTGAAGCAATTGAAAGTTGCTTCGGTTTTACCTTACGGCACTTACCCCATTTTGTTTGTTTTGCTACAGCGCTCTGGTGGCTTGTATGGCAACACGTTAACACTATGCTAATTGTTTATTTTTATTTAATTACACTAAAAAATAAAACACAAACGAGATGCTTGTGTGCTGTGTGTAAAAACTGTAGGCAATGCGGCTAAAACTGTGACTGATTGCTCAAACTGTAAGCAATGTTAATTGCAGCAATTTGCCAAAATGCACTGGTATACTCAATTTGGCACTGTTAAGCCCGATGAAATCAGTGGTGCTATGAATGTAAGTATCGACTCTGTAGTCTATCGAGCTTATCTTTGTTTATCGGGAATATCTCATTTACTGTGGCGCCGCAATTTCAAACTGATAATTTACGAAGGCTATATCTCGTAAACTAAGCAAAAAACCGAAAACTTTTATATAATCTTTTCGTTTTATTTCCCCGATTTCTACGGAAATCAATCGTTAAACTTTCAAAAATAATGTATTTTTCCCGAAAATTGTATACGCTCTATCGGAGCGTGTGCAGTGCACAATTTACAAAATAAAGGAAAACCCTCTTGGGAAAAGTTGGCTAGGACTATTCTTTAACAGGAAAAACATTTATTTTCATTTTCCAACTTCCCGTTTTCAAAAAAACTGACCAAAACTTTGAGCCTCTCCCCCTCTTTCGCCACAAGATCTGTGACTTTGTCCCACTGTACTCTGATAAAGGGGAGTTTTTTGAACCAGTTGGAAAAAACTGCATTGCGGTATCTTTTCCGGTTTTCGCGCAAATCGAATTTGAAAATTTAAAAAAAATGCCGTTACTCGAAATAAAAAACTGCTTGCTTTTTCGCTAACAGAGGGTTAACAGAGCGATGTTAAGTTTACAGAGACTTTACAGAGTACTAACAGAGTATTTAGCACGGCTAGCACTGCCTGCACTGCTTAAATGGGATATCCTGTGGAAAGTCTGTTATGCTAACAGCAACTCAAACATTTTCCCTTGGAGTGTGTCCAGCGCAGACAAGAACCAATGTTAGTCTTGGGATATTTTAGTACAGAGGGGTTACTGTTAACTGACGGCTGTTAGTTACAGAAGGACCTTAACAACACAGTAAGGGGCGAAAGGAAAAGTGGGCTGGCTAAGAAAACTCCGAAAATGTTAGCAAAAAACCACAGCTGTTAATATTAAAGGCAGTAGCACCGAACCTAGACAACTTTGTTGTTGTGTCAAATGGGACATTTTTTTACAGTGCAGAGCACGCAACCCTTGATTGAAATCGTGCCGTTAACAGTAACATAAGCTCGGTAGCAAGCTTGGCTTTTAAGTAGTCTGCTAACAGCTTGTTTGAGACTAACAGATAACATTTGTCCCCATGCAGTGCTGCCAATTCAGGTTTTTCCCGTCAAATCAGACTTTTTTATAGAAAATTTTGTAGAAATTCCGCAATTTCTTGATAATTTACAGGAAATTGGCTTTTTCAGCTTTATTTTTTTGGTATAACAAACTTTTTTAAAAAAACTGATGCAAATCTAATTTTGTTTTTTATTTTTTTTACGCTGTTATCATTTTTGGATTTTTTCGTATTGCTTTCCGTTTGAAACAGCTTTCTTTTGGTTTCAAATGGGGCAATTCGCCGCATATTCATATTCGGAGTCTGCTTTCTCCTGCGCGTCGTGCCGGCTTCGGCTCGACCGTTCGACTTTTCACACGAATCGGGATATCGGCATGAAGTGCTGAAAAGCTTTTGGCATTCGTGCAGTCTGAAACGAATGTCAATTCGCGTCACACGTGTTCCTGGATGCACACGCGCGCGCATCCTTTGTGGTTCACACTTCCTTCTGTCGCGTCGTGTTGTCGGTTGTCGTAAGCCGCAAGAGCAGCTTGCCGCTCCTGTTGGCAGCAGATTGAATGCAATTTTGATCGGCGAAAGTGCAAGCAAAGCGTTTCAATTGATTCGATTTGTGCCAATTGTGCCGTCGTGTGGCAAGTGAAAGTAAGTGAAATCACAAAATTTGTACAACAAAAGTCGCAACAGCCGAAGAGAATAAGAAAAAGAAGAGGAAGTACAACAGAGGAAAATAAGAAAACAGCGCGGCCTCCTTCGTGTATGTGTCTGTCAGTGTGTGTGTATTTTGTTTTGTCAGTGTTGGGCTTAGCCAGGAGATAAAACGGAAGAAAAACACAGCCGGCTTGTCCCGTTAGCCCGTTAGCAACAATGTGCAGCACGCGCAGGCCGCAAAAGGAAACGAAGAAGAAAAACATCAACAAAAACAATTATCGACAGCTGGAGATCTGTGACTAAATTCCTAGTAAGTTGTGCTTTTATGAGCTGAAATAAAAATAAACCCATTTATAAAAACGGTTAATAAATGAAAAGTTAGTTGGAAAGATGTTTGATTAAAAAATAAATGTCTAAAAATATAAATAGATGAATGTGGATAGAGGAAACGAAGATAGACAGTTGAAAGCTATGCAAGATGATATTCAAAGATATTTAGAATCCTTTATTCCTTGGATGAAACTTAGCACACATAAACTACTTTAAAAACTTTCTGTAATTTGTTGTTTAAGAAATCAGAGCTATTACTTTGTAATTTAAACTCGTGTAGTAAAAAAGGGGTCTACCAAGAATTTAGAATTTTTTAGGCTTCTCAATCAACTCATGAGGAATTTAATAATAGACAGAAAGGGTTGCTCAGCCTTTGCCTTGTTAGCCTAGTTGAGCAGCGCCTAGAAATTGTGGATTATGTACAAGTTAATAATAAACTGCAAAAATACTTTACATATACTAAATGTAGTAGTGCATATAAGTAATATTTCTATAGGGTTAAAGCTAATTCTGTGTGCATTAAATTGTAGCTTAAATTGAATTTATTTGATTTTGCTTACTTAAATAGATAAATAGTTGAACTCTACTTTTGATATGTATTATATAAATAATTAATTAATATGTCCACCTATTTCTAGTTGAGTAGTTCAACCATATTTCCAGCTCAATCTTGTTGTTGTTAGTTAAGTTTCTTAACAGCGTTAGGATGGAATTACATCACATTCACAATTGCAACAACATTTTAATAATATTTTCATCACAAACTCAAGTGAGCGGAAGGGAGGGAGAACGGCAGAGAGGGAGGTGTTCTAGTGAGTTGTACACTCGCACGATATTAGATTGCAGCTCAACTCATGCAGTGAGTTCGATATCTCTGTTTTCCGTTACCCCACTTCCCAACCCTCCTAATCGATAGGGGCAGCCACAGCACGTACACGACTCATTTGACTTGCATTTCTCTGTCCTGCGAGTGAGCACATCCACTTCTATTTCTACTTCTAGTTCCCTTTCTCCTCAACTTCTCCTTCTTCTGCCACTTGTACTACATACACCTGAACCTTCCCCGATTCACGAAAATAAATCAAAGTAAAATATTTATTTCGCATCGGAAATGAACTCAGACAAGCGACGTGATTTAATGCTAATCGAAAATGCATTTGTTACAACTTTGGTTTTTGCAATTTTTCGCTTAAAACACACACATACTTCCCATACACGCACACACACAGAGGCTTGTGTAAATTTTCCCTCGAGTTGGGTTATTTGTATTAGGGATCGTCTTCTTCTAGCAAGTTTGTCTCAAATGCACGACAGCTGAAAAGTTCCTCCCATACTTGCTAACATACATATTTGTGTTCCCTCTGTCTGTCCCTCTCTCTCTCTCTCTCTACAGCTGTCTCCCTCTCTTCATCGTTTATTTTTTCCTTTCCGCATTGAACTTTACGCTTGGATCGAAAGTTTTCCCCAAGTTGCCTTTTAACTTATCTGCTTTTGATTTCGTTTGCTGTTTGCTGTCTTTTCTATCTCCCTCTCGCTCTCTCTCTTGATGTGGAGTAGCACGTGACGTGACACGATGAGCACGTGTACACCCACGTCCGTCCCGGAGCCGGACTCGGACTCACTCTGTGTAAGCTGCTGAGTGATTTGTTGATTCCGTCGAGATTTTTAGTGAGTGACAAATGATGTTAACTTGCCTGGGTTAAGAGTTTTTTCCAGCGAATAATTTTTCTGTCTCCCCTCGTTACCCAGGCAGACACTCTAACTTGTCTATCTTAAATGATAAACACCTACGAAAATTGAGAGCATTTATTTACGCATCATTTCTTCTCACAAGTGTGTAAAGTAATGAAATTCTAGATTCAATTCGAACTATTTATTTGCGCATGAATCACCTTTGATCGCAGTTCAATTATGATAAAGCACTTGAGGACTTAAGGCTATTTCCCTGCCAGACCAAGTATTTAAATGTTGAATATTCTACAGATATGAGTTTATTTGGTTTCGTTTTTTATGGTATATTCTTTATTTTATTATTATTTTTTGTACTTTACTTTTACATCCCTTGACAGAATTTCTTTTATTGCATGCAAAATTATATTTTCTGTTTGATAGCATATTGAAATATTATAATTTCATTATTGTTAATAACGGATAATATATATTTGTAGTAGTAGAAGTATTTTAAAGTATTCATTTTATTTGTTTTTTAAAATCAGTTTAGTTTTCTCTGTCTTAACTTTTACATGCAGCCCCTGTTTCCTCAATCCCCTTTCCCCCGTTGAAATCCTTAAATTTTTCTTTGTTGTGGGGGAAAAAACAAGCGAAAAGTGGCTTTTCCTCGAAACAAATCGAGGAAATTCAAAGAAAATATTCGCATACCAACTGAGTTTGTAAAATTCTATTGATGTTGCTGCCCACAAAATCTTATGTTTATTTTTGAAGAGCTCATTATACAAGTATATCGATATATAATGTATTTTGGGTATACAAATATTATTAATTAATTTCACAAAATGTCAAAAGTTGCGACGAGAGTAAGAGAGACAGTTTTCAGTATTTTTATAAAACGCCAAAGGAGAGAAGGGTGGGGGAAACGGGCGGAATTGCCCAGAGAAAAATCACGGACCGATGCAGGGTAAACATTTAAAACAATTTTCATCGGCGCGGCATAAATGAAAATATTTTGTGTGGCCGGCGGCGTTTTTCCTGCTGTGCTGCTCTTTAAAAAGCGTCAAGGATGCGGCGCCTTGGCTTGCCACTTGGGTTTCAGAAAATAAAGAGAGAGAGAGAGAGAAAGGGAGAAAGCGAGAGATATAAAGGGAAAGAAAGAGGGGGAAGTGCCTGCTGGGCAATTAATTAGGCGCCGCTGAAAACAATAACAAGAGATGAGCTTGTCACTCATTAATCTTATGACCTCATAAACACCACAAAGGACACATGTCGTGGCGCCCTGAAAGAGTTCGACAACACGGCAAGGACGAAGCAGTGGAAGAAGGAGGAGAAACTAAAGATTGGGCTCGTCACCTCTCACGTGCTCTGGAATTGAATTTCTTGTTCTCCCTATCTATTTATCTTTCTATCTCTGTCTCTCTGTCTCCCTTTCAATCTCCATTTCTATTTCGTATCGTTTCTCTCGATTCTCGGTTAGCTTTTGTGGCCAAGTCGTTTCCCAGGTGATTAATGTGCAGACGTGGCCTGTTTAATTAACTCGTATTTATACACACACTCACACAGCCACTCACACGGGTACTCACACGGGTACTCAGCATGGCCAGACTGACCTAATGGCCGCACTTGTTAACGTGGCGCAGAGATTTCAGTTTCAGAACATATGTCTAAGCACGAGAGAGATGAGTGTGAGTGCAAATGAATACATTCACTCGAGATAGAAACTACTTATAGTTGTCTCGGTCATTAGCACAATATTCCTATGAATATTTTACTTGCCTGAATATTCATAAGCTTCCCACTTTACCCTTCCAGTTCGCAACCAATTTAAGCTGAGCTCAGCATGTGACGCGCCAAAAATCATAATCATATCATGCCGAAAATCGAACAACGCTTCAATAAATTCTATATATAACAATCTATGCGTATGTATGTTGTGTATATCTATAGTCTATATACCATATATACGTGCTTATTGCAGGACCAAAATATTGATGAGTCTGAGCAAAATTTGCATTTTGATGACGCTGTTTGCCTTTGCCGTTTTCATTTTATTATAATTAAGCCAAAGTTTGTTTAAACTTAATTATGTCGCAACTTTTGAGGGAAATTTAATCACATTAGCATTGTGCTTCCTGTGTAGGCTACCAAGGTGTCGCTGGCTTAGCACCTAGAACAGGTGTATTAAGTAGACTTCAAGCAAAAGGCGACGCTTCACTAAGCTGCTTTAATGAAGTTTCAGGGAGCTTTAAAGCTCTTAAATGAATTAGCGAAATGCTTTAAGGCTTCTTTATTAGCTTAACTTGGCTATCATCATTCCACGAAATATCTTATTAATGGTATTTTATTTTTTTTAAGATATGTTCTTCAATGTTTTTAGCCACCATAATTTACATTTGTTTTAAGCTCACATAACAAATTTATTTCTATATGTTTTTGCTGTATATTTTAACAATAAATTTGAAACATTAAGTCCGGATTTATTTTATCTCTGAAACCGCAAACAAATATTTTACGCAATTGACAGTTTAAAAACGAGAGCAACAGTCGCGCAAAACGCGACAGTGGGATACCCTTCGACCTATAATCCCGTGTAGTTTAATTTGTTAAATTCATACACATATGCATATGCACATGCTTTGAAATTAATCCCGACAGATGGCGCTCGCGCTTCGCGCTCGCCCGTCTCCCTTGTTAGCTGACAGAAGCACTTGGTTTTATGTTCATACTTTCTTAAATAACTTCTGTGTTTATTGTTCGATTGGATTGTAATTTGGGAACTACGTAGATATTTCATTTAGCTTAGTATATGTTAAAGTCAGAAAGTTGTATCTTATATACAGCGCTTACAAATTAAGTTCAAAAATTAAATTATTGATTTGTGGGGGCGGTGGGCGTGGCACCTAACATTTGAAATAAACTTCATCTGCTTATAGTACACAGGAGTCTTTCTGCCAAGTTTGGTAACTCTAGCTTTTATAATAGCTGAGATCTGTGCGTTCACACAGACAGACGGACAGACGGACAGACGGACAGACGGACAGACAGACAGACATGGCTCAATCGACTCGGCTTGTGATCCTGAGCAAGAATATATATACTTTATGGGGTCTCCCACGCCTCCTTATGCCTGTTACATACATTTGCACAAAGTTAGTATACCCTTTTTTGACCATTTTCAATGGTCGAAGGGTATAAACATATATTTCTGGATTGAATGTGCCAAGTGCATATCGTTGTCTCGCCCATCCAAATATTTAATTTGAATCGAATGTGTTTGTATTCCTCTGTTTCTGTGTTTGCCTGTCTGTGTGTCTTTGTTAACAGAATAAACAAGTATTGTAAGTGTGTGTGTGTCTTTTATGTTCAGTTGTAATGTAAATGCTGAAAATATCCTGTAGAGGTGAGGCAGAGTGAGTTTAAATGCTAATAATCGCATTGATGTGCTAATGATTTGTCCTGGGCAGGTGGCTGTCTAGGGGGAAAGTCTGTTTTATATATAGCAACTGCAAGCATTTTGTTTTATATTGTGTTCCCTTCCATAAAAATGAAGAGTCGATGCATATGAGATGTAAATGATGAAAACATGATTACTAAAGTTGTAGGGTATCTCAGGGTAGAGTAACATTTACATGTTGCCATTGTTTTTGCTCCTGTGCAATGTTTATTCTGCCCACATGATTTCTTTGCATAATTTGTGCACATATTTTGTTATTGTTCTCATTGTTGTTGAATGTCTTTACTTACGACCTTTATCTTCATGTGTTTATAAAATGTCAACGCTAACAACTGCGTAAACAATATATAAACTCGCCTCATCGCATGCAAATGCTGTGCAAGGTAAATAAAACCGAGTGACGGCGATGTTTGCATTCCGCACAGAGTTCATAACGGGGAAGGTGGATAGTTTAAATCGAAGAGTTCGGGGGTTCAAGAGTTCCAGTTTGCCCTGGTTAAAATGTCAAAAATCCAATTAAAATGTTAATTTTTGTGTAAACAATAATAGAACAATGAACATTTTGCGGTAATTTTGTAGCCAGAACGTATAAGTGACGCAGGCCCCAAAAGTGCAAGCCGATGTCAGCTGAGAGCGCAGCTGATACACACACGCATACAGTCAACTTTAACACACACTCATACAGAACACTGCTAGATACACACACACACATACTCAATCGTATGCTAGTAAGCTGCATGCTGTGAGATAATCACGGCATTTAAATACTTACATATTACCAATGCGGCTCTCCTGGCAATTGTAATTGTTATTGGTCAGTTGATGTTATTGTTGTTGTTACTGTAGTTCTCAGTGTGTGCGTAATGAGCTGTTTGGGGCGTTGGCGCCCCATCAAACGGGCCGACAGACAGTCAGGCTGGCCATGAAATTAATACAAAGCCTGCGGCCGTGCGCCGCACAGGTAATTGTTATTCGAGGAGTAGCGGTAATTTGTTATCGATAATCGGACAGCGTTAATCGGCATGAAAAGCTCTGACATGGCGGCAAACGAAATTGCTGTCAATTAGTAAAAATTACCGTTCTGTTTGGTATGTTTGGGATAAGAAACAAAAAAGAATTTCAACAACCATAATTAATATTGCGATTAAGGGAGACTAAATATTAAATTTCAACCGTGCAGCTCTATAAATAGCGGAATTTTTATTTCTTTTGTTTTTCTATTCAACTTACTTATATTCTTAAGCTAAGTGCTTTGCTTTTCATTATCTGCAGAAATATTTTAATTTTGCTTATTTTTCTAACAACTTTTAAAGCAGTTTTAAATATTTAATTTCTTTAAACTTTTCTATGGCTTTCACCTGCGAGTATTAACGCCTTCTCGGAATTCTCTAGCCAAGTGAATAATTCATATTTGTGTGGAGTAATCTAAGTGCTTCTAATTGAGATGAAATTGAGTTTAGGAATTAGTTAGTTGAGAAATACATAGCATACTTTTGTGCTGCTCGGCAAGTGAGGCAATTTACTTGATTGCCTGGCCAGTCAGGAGGAAGAAAGACAGTGAGCGGGGAATAGGGGAGAGTGAGGGGATAAGTTACTGTTGCATGTGTTAAATTAATTGCACAAATTGATTGTTTATTCATCTTCTTCTTCCACTTGCAGCTGAACAATCGAGCTGGCGAGCTGGCAAACTATGTGAGAAGCTCAACTGAAGGCAGTCGATATCCAGTATCCACAGAATTCACTTCGAGTTCTCGTTCAAATAGCAATTGAAGCATTAATCCAATTCATCAAATGCCTCTAATCAAGCTCCAACCAAACAACAATAAGGACAAATAATAAAAGCAAATCAAAGCGAGCGAGCGGGCGAGCAATGCAAGTCGGGCGAGGAAACTGTGTGCAGCGGGAGCAGCTGTTGCATGTGCACGTGCTGCTGCTGCTGCTTGTGGTGCTGCTGGCGACAATGGGTCAGCCCACAATGATAGATGCCACAACGATGAAGGCAACTTTAATTGCAACTGCAACTGCAAGTGCAACTGCAGCAGCATCTGCTGCCACAGAGCGACAGCCCGAGGCGGCTGTTCAGCCAGGAAGCATTAAGTCAATATGTAAGTACACACTAAGACACACACACACACTTGCACACCACACAGCAGTACTTATGTTTGAGCTTAATTTGTACTGTATGTGTACGTGTGAGTGTGTGTGTGTGTGTTGCTTGTTTGTCTGCAGGTTATTGCGATTATTTTCATAAGTAGGCAACATTGCTGAGGCAGCTGCCTCGACCTAGTCTGATTAATCGCATAAGAACGTGCAACATCGCTTGCCTGCGGCCTTCTGCTACAATTAAAATCATCAACATTTGTTTAACTTGTCTTTTGATTTAATTATTTATGCACACAACTATCTAACTGCATTCCTCACTGTTTCTCTTGCTCTCTTTCTGCTTCACTGTCGTTGCTTTATCTCATGCCGTGCAGAAGGAGACAGTTCCCTATGGCATTTTGCCTGAATTAGCATTAAAATCGCATAATTAACTAACTCGTATGCATTGATTCGAGATTGTGTTCATAAGACTGCTCAACTTCTTCCTGTGATATATAATATGTTGCATCATTTCAGAAGATTGCCTCATTGCTCATGCCATTAGGCTAAGATTTATGTCACTACCAAGAAACTTAACTATAAATATTATTATTTATTTACTCTGAGATTGGTTATGGTAATATATAATTTATGTGGAGTGTTATAAACAAAGAACAAGTTTACATTCAAGGTGTGATTCCCAGGAATGATCAACTTAACGTGCAGAAATAAAAAGCACCTGTACCAAGTTTCATTAGGATAGCTCTAAAACTAAGTGACTAGTTTTCGTTGCAATACATGGACAGACGGACAGTGCAGATTACATATACTTTATAACTAGGGTCGGAGATCTTGCGTAAGGTGCGTTGCAGACTTTTTGTCAAATAAAAAATTTACTCTGCAAAGGCATAATAATAATTTCAAAATAATCGATTACTTTTGTTACTCAATAACGTTTTCTTTATTATCAAAGTGATTTTAGATATCTGTAAATTATGTTTCCATAATATTTTCCTTACTCTCTCACACTGCAATCTTTGTCAACACTTTGCCTTTGCTCTCTTTCCCTCATCTAAACATCCTCTACCCCTCTTCTATATCCCTTCGTTACTCTTTGTGTCCCTTTACTCTGCGAACATAAACACAAACAGACTGCAGAAAATATAAGCAATCTAGAGTTTCGATATAATATCGTAGTCTAGTATATTCAGTTTGCAGTTTAGCTTTAACTTTGCGCCCTTAATGGATATTCTCTACTTTAATATCAAGTCAAATATTTATGACTAACACATTTTACGCGCTGTCGGAAAACTTAACGCAACACTGTACAAAATCGGGCATTCAATTTGCTTATCATATCAGCCAGAGATAGTACAAAGTCAGCAACGCGACGGGGCTAAAGTGCAGCCTCATGCAGCACTAGAAGTAAGTGAACAAGGCGTAGAACAAGGAGAAGAACCAGCATAGCAATAGCAACAATAACAACAATAATAGCTACAACTACAATATGAAATATGCGATGTCATAAAGTAAGGCAAGGCACATTCGCCCCCATCGTGCCCCCAGGAACCTTGAAAGAGGATGTAATGCAATGTACATTATTGTGTATTAAGCTGTATACATTGTAATAAACTTGCCTTGAGACAGAAATGGGGGAGAGTGAGAGTAGTTGGGGGCTTGTAGCAGGTTTTGCTAAATCAAATATAATTCATACGCAGCGTTGGACGCGCTGTTAATTTATGGCCAACTTTTTGCCGGCCTGCCTGCTGCCAGTCGTTTAATGCAGCAAATGCCTAAATCAATTATGGACCAGTGAGTGTAGGCAGTGGTAGGGGCGGGGGTGAGGGTGCGAAGGTGGGGTAGGCGCTCACTAGGTTGAGGTGCAGCGAAAGGGAATAAGAAGTTGGCAAAGAATAAAATCTACTTAGCACATGTAGGACCTTAATTAAATCATGTCCCAGGCAGCGTGAGCAGCAGCCGACATAACACAGCGGCATTCTGATACTTGGGGTTTGCGGCTTTAACACGCAAAGAGCGAAGGAGAGGGAAAGGGGGTGGTGAAGAGTGCGACAAGAGCGACAGCGGCAAAGCCAACGCGACAAGGACTCGCTTTTATGATTATTATCATTATTACTTTCTGTTGCGCACTTGTTGTTGTTTTCGTTGCTGTTACTGTTGCTCTTGTTGTTGCAGGTCGTTGTGTGCTTATTGTTATGTTGCACAATTTGCCAAGCGCTCCACAAAGGCAGCACGGAACAGAGAGTAAAAAAAACACTCCAAACGAGACAAAAATACTAAAGCGAAAAAAAAATTATTATCACCATTGAAGCGCGACGCAAACACGTGCCCTAACTCACACACACACGCACATAGAGTGCCATGCAAAACACTCATTTCGGGTGCGAGAATATAACGAAATAAAACTGGCGAAAAAAATCTGAAATGTGTCCCCAGTCTTTAATTTAACACACGGGTTAATTGAATTTTTATTTGTGCATTTTGTAACAATTGTTCGACATGTATTTTTATCTACAAAAGTTTGCAAAGCTACAGAAAAAGTAATAATAGTAAAAGTACTGCAAAATAAGGTTTAATCTGCAACAGAAATTATTTAATTTAAATTGATTGACATGACAACTTTGACTTAGAGCTGGAACAATGTAATATCGATACAAAGATAACTTGCTGTCTTTTTAAAACATCGATGATTAATTTCTAATGTTCAATGTATCGGCTTCATCCCATCACTAGAATAAAACTGCGAAGAAGGTAAGAAAGTGATTTTATTTCCAAACAGAAATTAATGAAACAGAAATTAAATTTTGTTCAGTTTTTTATTTTGGTCATAAAATGTGCTCTATAATAATAATTATATTATTTTTATATAGCCTAAAGTTTAATGAGGGTACCATAAAATAAGTGGAATAAATATTCAATTTTATATATATTCAATTTTAATATCGAAGCAATTCCTTAAAGCAATGAATTAATGTAATGAAATTGTTCCATTTTAAATGAGAGCGATACAGTTCTTCACCGGAGAATTCTGAAAATATCTAACCAATTATAAACATTATATGTAAGTCTTTCAATGTATAACATACAGTATTTATTCCCACAGCCCCACTGCAAAATATTAACTTCAATTCGTCTTCAAAGTTTCCCTTAATTTTTGCCTAAGGTCTGAGCGATATTTGGGTTGCCGATTTGAATGGACATTTATTGGCTTTTGAATTGTGCCCTTTGCGCGACAAGAATCAAGTTAATTACATTTTTATTTATGACAACAATTTTTATTGATGTCTGCACTTGATTTTGGCGGCGCGTCGGGAAACCTTGAACCAAGTTCCCAGGTTTGCCCTGACCCAGCCTAGATTCAATAAGCCTTGCAGACAGTTCATTTTGTGGCAGAGTCTTTTATTCTGTGTGTCTCTCTCTCTCTCTCTCTCTCTTTGCTTGCCTGTACTGCTGTGCTGTCTATCTGTCTCTCTGTCTGGCGGGCAAATTAATTTACTGTTGTCGCGCCCAGAAAGAATGTCAAGGGTTTTGTCGCTGTATTTGACGAAGTTCGCTCAGCTGAGCGTGTCTGGCACTGACATTCAGTTGCCATAGACATGCCACGAGGGTTATTCAGCTCCCGGTTGCTTAGCAGAACTTCGAGTATGCATGAGCTCAACATACACACACACACAGATACATACGCGCACACACGCACAGGGAGTGTCGCCCACTTAAGCTGGCGTATAAATTTTAAGCAGCTGCCGCAGCAACTCTTTAGCTCAGCATTGGAAATCTAAGGCAGCAAGTGCTGCACTCACAGAGGCAGTGGCAGAGGTGGAGGTGGCGCCACTCCCAAATTGTATTCACTGATTTATTTAGTGGCTCCACTCAGCCCACTCAGGCCCACTGTGCGCGATGCACTTCGCAATATTTTGTTAACATTTTTATGGCCATGAGTTGAAATTAACTTGTTGGCAGCAGCGACGTTGCAGCGCAGTCAGCTGCGCAGTCAACGAACTAAATTTTATACACAAATGCGCATAAATCACTTTTTTGGGGGCAGGGACGACACTGGTTTTGCCTTGCGCGGCGTTACGTATACGCAGCGTGTTGTTAATTTTTATGTTGCCTTAAGTAGCTGACATATTTTATGGCAAGCAGCGAGAGAGATAGCAACTGTGCGCGCGAAATGAGGGATAACAAGGAGGTACGAATGGCTTGTGAAGAGGGAGGGGTGAGAAAGATAGGGGAGAGGGGTTATGGTGCCTGCCTTGACACGGCTGGCAGAGCATGGAGCGTGGTTCGCCCTGGGCTTAAGTAATTTAAAGGGCGACTAATTTGTTTGAATGTGGTTTACGGTCGGCTGAGTTGTTGCTGCCATTGAAATTGAAATTCATGTTGAATGCAAATGGTTGACTAAAAGTTGAAGTGTAAATTGAAACGCAAAGTTTTTGTGCAGCATTCGCAGGCAGCAAATGAATGGGAGCAACCTAAACTAACTTGAAATAGCAGATTGAAAACGGCAACTTATTATTGAAAGGGATTGATTGAAATATGGAAAAAAAGATAAAAGAAAGAATCGTAGATTGATTAACATAAATAGGTTCAAATTGATTGTCAGATGAGATCGAATATATACCGAAAAAGGTATGCTCAGAACTTTTTTTTATTTCTGTGAATGTAACAAGGTCTTGAGATTCTTTTCCTGTCAATTATCAAATAAATTGAGTTTCCGCTTTTCTTTAGGAAATTAACTCATAGAAACTTATAGAAAGTTTGTCAATAACGAACACGTATTTATTTACGTTCATACTCATGTGGCATTTCAGCTCGCTCTGTGTGTGTCTGTGTGTGTATGTGTGTGCCCCCATTACTGGCAATAAACAAAACGACAACTTTGTTGTTGTCACTGCTGCAGCAGCATCTCTCCACCTGCACTTTGACTTTTTGGCTCTGTCACTTTAATTCCGCAATTCCTTTTGCTGCCGCCTGCGAGCGCATATATTGACACTCTTGTCGGAGCATGACAGCCTGATGAGGGCAAGGTCTTTGCCAAAAAGCTGCAAGCAAGCAGCCAGCATGTCGTCCAAGCTGCTCGCTGCTCGGTCTTGCCTCGCCACGCCTCGCCTCGTGCTGCAGTCAAGCGCAACGGCAGATGAAAAGTCAACAATAATGCAGCGACAAGGACTTACCAGCCATGGCTCCAGTGACACATATAACAGAGCGGTTCCAGCTCCAGCAGCAGCAACTCATAAGCACAGACAATGGACCACGCCCACTTCCACTCTGGCAACTGAGCCCTGCGCCCATTGCCCTGCGAGCTGCGCAGCGTTGCGTAAATGAACTCAAACTTCAAGTTGATGCGCTTCAAAGCGTGAGCAGGCGCAGGAGGCGGAGGGGGAGGCAGTGTAGGGAAGGGGGGAGCGTGTCGTGGAAAACAAGATCGTAAAATAATTTTATTACCCACCAGCCTGGCCGCACAATTAAACTTGCCAAAGGCTCCCGTCCCTCTTCACCTTCCTCGTCGCGCCGGCAAGTTCAGCGACTTTTGTTGGCAATTTTTATATCATCAGCAGCAGGAAAGAAAAAAAAAAGCAAATGCAAAACGTGCGCGGCCATTTGTCGTGGCAATTAAAAAGTTTAGATTATTTTGTAACAATATAATGGGGGGGCGTGGCCAGACTCTATCGACTTGATGACAAGGTAAAGCGCACTGCGGCAACATTTACGTAAGCCTCAATTCATAAATTGCATAAAAATGACTCGATTCGCGATGGCCATTAAAAGAAAAGGGAATCCGGAAAGGGTTACGGCAAAAATTTAATGATATTTAATTTTAATAATGAAGACAAAGTGTTTGCCCGCATAGCAAGAGCATGAGCGTGAGCAGCAGCTGGTTGCCACTCTGATGATGCTGGGCAGGACAATTTGAAACCATGATGCGGGCAATTAAAATTGCACAAAAATTAATGAGCTGACGGACGCGGCTTAAATTGTCATTATTGTTCTTGCCAATGTTATTGCTGTGGCTCTAGTTGTTGTTGTTGTTGTTATTATAATTCGCCTTGCGGTTGTTGTTATTGTGATTCGCCTTGCCGACCATGGGAATCGCTCAATCACTTAGCAATTTTAAGCCGGCTATTAAAATGCCCAACATATTGAAATGGTCGATCATTAAAGTTATATGTGCCGCACTTAAGTATATACAATTTATATCTATATATCTGTATATCTGTTTCCTTAGTTTCTTTTTATGTGACAGCTTAAAAGCAGGCTATGAAAACGGGAGTTTGGTATAGCTTAATAACAACTACAAAATACCCTGCACATAGTTAAACATGACTGTTTTTAATAAATAGAAATAGAGATCTTTGTGGCTAAGGATCTCTGCAATAGTAATACAAATAAGTTAATAGAATTTATTTTAATTTAATATACCAGATGATTTTATTTGTATGCTCTACATTTTATAAGAATCGTTAGCTATATTTATTAATTTCTCTTTATTATCTTTTATCTATAAAATGTATTATACATTGTGAATCCCTTCCACTTAATCGCAGCCAACCTATAGGGTATATATATATGCATATTACCACACCCTTTCAAGCACTTGCCTTCCTCTACTGTCTGCCTTTTTTCCGGCCAACACTTCAACTAAAGCCAATGCCCTCAGTTTTGGGGCATTCTTATTATTCTTTGTTGCCGTCGCCATTTAATAAACATAAATTTCATTTAAACAATACAGAGCAACAACAGCTACAATTACATGTGTGTGAGTGTGTGCATGTGTGCTCTGCATATGGGCACGTAATTTTATATCATATTTTTGCTGGCATTTTGGCGGCGACTTTGTTTTTTTTTGTGCCTTGCGTGGTCCAACTTTTTTGTCGCCAGCACGTCCTGGCGCAGGATCCGCCGGCGAGACTACCCTCAGCTGTGCAGCAGCAAGCAGCAGCAGCAGGCCAGGGCAGGGCGCGACCCTAAAGGATATAAGGAAACCATATAAATACAAGCTCATAAAAATCATGCCGGCATGTCCTTTGCCCGTGTGTGTATGCGAGCTTCGCCGCCAGCAGCGGTTATTGTCCTGCATATGCTGCTGGCCTACTCTTTTCATTTATATTTTATTTCATTTCATTTTATTCCATTTTATGCTCGCTCTTTTTTTGTTGTTCGTTACTGTTGTTGTTGCTGTCTCGGGCTGGTGTTATGAATTGTTTTACATACACTTTAAATATGCAGCATATGTTTTTAGCGGTCGACGCTTTGAATATTTACATGCAATCGCTATGTCCATTCTGCGGCACTTTCATTGTGACTCTGTCTGTGTGCCTCAGTCTGTGTGTGTATGTGCCACAAATTACTTTTGGCCTACTGCAGATGGTGTCGCGTCTTTCAAATGCGACCAACTCTCGAATGCGGTGGCAGTTAGCAGCGTCGCAATGTCGCACAACAACCGCCAAAACTTTGCGGCTACTTTTGCGGCCAAAAACCGACAGGGCCACTTGTTGGTTCCTAAACAAACTTTCAACAAGGAATTTGACTAGATTTTCCAAGAGGTTTTTAGAGTTGTTGAGGTTAGTTTGAGAGACATTGGTTAAACAGCCCTTTTACATTGTTGAATAGAAATAAATACGTACTTAGATATGAATTCATATTTTATAGAATGTTTTCTAATTTCCTATGCTAAGTCTTTCTCATATATATATATATATATATATATATATATATATATATATATATGTAGATATATAGATATAGATCCTATACGAATTTTGTGGAATATGAATAATCCTTCATGATGAAGGAAGTTTTGTGTAGTGGGTATAAAAATGTCACAGTTGTTGTGAAAACTATTACAAACACAAAATTCAAGTGAAGGCACAAAGTTAGTATACCCTTTTTTTTACCATTTTCAATATTCGAAGAGTCATTTAATGTCGAGAAAGAAATCATCAAATGAAAATTTTATAAGGACAAGTCAAAATAGAAAGAATAGGCACTCATAGTGAAAGGCAAAAGTAGTAATTAACACGTAGAATTGATAAACATATTTTATTATTCTCCCATAAATACCTTAATAGAAAGTTTCCATTACGGAAACATTAGAATATCAGAGCATTATGAGAAGTTTGAAAACAGTTTGAGCACTTGTTGTTTGGCTTGTCATTTTCCAAAATTAAAACTACCTAATCGAGTATGCAGAGCACAACAGATGCCAGAATAATCACATTTACGTAACCCGGACGAAACGAGAAAATCTGAAGTAGAATAGAACGTGTGTGTGTCTGTGTGTGAGTGTGTGCAGCACGAGCGAGAAGTATTCACTGCACATGTGGAGAGGGGTGGGGAAGATAGTGTAGGGTTCGTTCAAGGTGTTGGGACTGTAACAGATGCCAATAGCTTTTGGCTATAGGACTTTTGGCACGTGCTGCATGCAAAGTTCTTCTTTTAATTAGCTGTCAGAAAGTATGCAGCAATTTATGAAATTGCACGCACATTACGCATACGCCGCCGCATTGCACGTCGATAATTTGCTAATTGAGTTTGATTGTAATTTGATTTTGTGTTTATTGTGGCGAATATACGTGGGTGGGCGCAAGGGCGGGGCAATCAACCGCATACAAGTGATTTATGAATGTTGAAATGCGTTTTCAATGAGCTTGGCAAAATTGCAAGTAAAATGTGTGTGTGTGTGCGTGGAGAGAATCGCAAAAATTCGGCGACTGTGTGCAAATAAGTAGGGGGAGAGGCAGGGCTGCGAGAAGGTGGGGCTTGGTTATGTGTGCGCTCAACTGAAATAATAGTAAGTCATAAATTTTGTGGGCTGCGACTAAATTTAATTTTAGTTGGCCAGCCGCAGTGCCAACTCAAACGACCAACTTCCCAATCACCGTCCATAAACTTTTCCCTTGTTCTTTTTTTTTTGGTTTTCTTTTTTCCCAGTGCATCAGGTTTTTGTTTCGTGGTAGGTAGAAGCGAGAAATTATGGCAGGGCATTGTACCCAAGCTGTGCATGTTATTGTTGTCGTTTTTGTTGTTGTTTTGCTATGTTGTGTGTGTGTATTTTATGTGAGTGCGGCAAGCATAATCTGTAACAAATCTTTCGTCTGCAAAAACATTAGCCTTACGACGCATAAAAGTTGACATATGTAGCAAACTGCAGGGCAGCAAATAAAACAAACACAATGAAGAATAGATTGAACGACGGATGTCGACTTGGAGGATACCCAGTAAGGGGTATTACTGAATAGAAAGTATTGCTATTGTTGTTGTTTAAAAGTTTAAACATATTTTTAGATACATAACGGACAATTATGGAGGGGATTTTTACGTTAAATGTAGATCCTTCAGTTATATTAAGTCAAAGCTGAATATGTTCTTTAAGTTTACTAAGTTGTGTATTCTATTTAGTAATTTCTATACAAGGTATCCAGTGCTCGTGCATGGTCACAAATGTATCCATTCAAACGTACACACGCATTTATATGTTATTGTTTTTGTTGTTAGCTAAGCCAAATACAAACCAAATGCCATAGCTTTCACATAATTTTCGGGACTGCCAGAAACGATGGAGAACGAAAGAGAGAAAGAGTAAGAAGAAGAGAAAAGCGTGTTAGCTGCAAAAGCCTTTTTGTTAGATTTATTTCCATTTTCGCCACTTTTGTATGCAACTTTCCAGTCGTTCTACCTCTTTCTCTCTCTGTTTTGTTTACTTGTGCTTGCTTGTTTGTTTGTTTGTTTGTTTGTTTGTAGTTTGTTATGTAATGCTACATTTGCCCCAGGGAAGAGGGTAGGGGGCAGACGATGTCGTGGCACATCCGCATGCGGGCGAATGTTCGAATTGTTGTCACTTCATGAAGCATTCAATTTTTCATTGGACTTTGTGTATGCGAGGGGAGACAGCAGCGTGTTGATGTTTATAAATAAATTAAAATTGAGTTTACTGAAACTTTTTAGCTGACAGAGTGCGAAAGAATTGCATAAATAACTCAAACAAGAGTTATAGAAGAGTTAAGTTGTATTCACATGAGTGAGATATGTAATATATTGGGAAGTTTTGAATATCACGAATGAACGAAATGCAGCAATATATATCTTTCTTAATGTATCCACAAACTGTTTAAAGTCAGTCACAGAGCTGGGGGAAATGATAAAGATGCTGAGTGTCTGGTAAAAAATAAACTTCACTTAACTAAGTTATTAACCTATTTCTTTTAATTCATCGTCTTTACAATCTTTTCTCGCAGCATGGCCCCGCCTCGTAAATCTTAGCTTATATTCCACAACATTACAGCATAATTAAACAGCATTTGCTTGCTCTGCTTTTTGCAGTAAACATGACCTTACCCAAAAAAACAAGTAACAAAGTGAGCACAGTCAAGGCAGCGTTTGACTCGACTGAGAAATACTCTATCAATTGAACTACAAAACAAATAATAGAATTTTCTATTCATATAAATAACGAAACGAATTACATAATAAAAATAAAAAATAGTTTTTAATTTTTTTATGGTAATTTTCAGAAAGACAAAATCAAAGAACTTTATCCATAAAATATCCCGAAACACTGTGCAGCTCATGTTGATCAATAACAAATACAAGTGTACATATTGTACACAGGCAATTGTCCGAGCTTGTTACCTACGCACACACACATACAGACACGTGCTGTTTTATGACTTGCAGGGTATACAAATGGCCCCAAGCGGTAATTAAAAATTCGCATCGCAGCCAAAAGTTGAGTAGGAAAAAAAAATAGAAAATTGTTATTATGCCGTAGTGCTGCTATGTCAAGACAAGCTCTAATAAGCTTCATGCACACACACGCACGCACACAAACAGACACATAAATACACACACACACACACATAAAGACGCAACTAGCGCACATTGCGCTGCATATAACGTATACGCAGCATTTACAAATGAAGCTGCCAGCGAAGGGGAAGATGAGTAGAGCGATAAAATGAGCAAGTGGAAGCAAGATAGACTCACACACACAGAAACACACAGACACATGAGCGCACACACATTAACAAGCTGACTGTCAACGATACAGCACATACACCTACACACACTCACACTCACACACACACACAACTAAAACTTGTACAAACTAACAGAAACTTCTGCTCCTCTGATTGTTGCCAGTTGATAAACGCAGTGTGGGATTAACTCCAGCAGAAGGGGCGGGGCAAAGGGGAAAAGGGGAAAGGGTGAAGAGGGAAGGGGGAAGGGAAAGGAAAAAGGAAGCATGGTATGTGTGACAACAATTTCGCTAAATTACAAACAATGCTTATTTGTTGTTATCTGTGTAACGTATCTCTGCACTCGCTTCTCCCCCCCTCTCTCTCTGCCTCTCTCTCCCTCCTTTTCTCATTCTCTCTCTCTCGGGGCCGGCGGCAGGTGGCGCTGCTCATCGTAATTGAGTTGATAAAACGCTCGTGCGCATTGTTGTAATTTAGGTAATGCATGCAAAGTTAATTACCTCGGGGATCTTGGTAATTAGAAATGTGATTGAACGCGCGCACAGTGCCGCACAATGCCGTTGACACCCGGAATAGTCCCTCCCCCTCCCTTCCCCCCCGCCCACATCTCTCAGTCTCTGCCCCATCTAGGCGCCTTGCATGTGTTCCATCAATTTCACAACTGGAGCATAAATCAACGCAGCCAAATTGCCCTCGACACGGCCGGCTGTCAAGTTCCACAGTCACTCATCATTTTTTCAGTTGACACACGACCGTGGATGATTTTAATGGAAAATTATTATTGCTCCCGTTGACAATGCAGACGTTTTCAATTAGAGTAAGAAGCGAAATAGAAATAAAGCAAAAAGTTTTCTCCGCCTGGAACACAAATTGAATTTCAATCAATGAAACTTTGTAGACTAACTCAGAAATGCCTTTTGTTTATTATGGGCGTGTCAGGTCAACTTCTTTGCCAAATGTAAGGGATTTAACGGGAGCCCAACACTTGCTTCTTCTGTGGGGTTTCTTCCCCCTTGCAATCGAGCAATATCACAACTCACAGCGGGGTAGCAAATGCAAGTTGAGCTCACAGTTACAACTCGTATTTAGCTTTACGAACTGCAAATACATTTTATGGCTTTGCAATATTTATGCTGGTTCACTCTGTTTTGTCTTGCAGTGTTTACTTGCTTGAGTGCGCTTCAGTTGAGAAGCTTTGTCTTCAGTGCTCTACGCAAGCTATAAGCATGAAGTCTTTACACGCTGAGCTTCTATAAAAAGATGCCATCTTGTACATACATACATACTACTTAGCTTTGAGCTGCTTTTGATATATCCAGCATTGATTGACATTGTGCGAATAAGAGCATGAACGGTGTATGTGAAGAGTATATTAGCTGTATTCAAATATTAGTTCTTTAAGTTAGATTTTTAGCTTGCAAATTGTTTTCTTTATAGGTTGTGACTGTTTTCCGCATTTTAATTGGTGCTATATATCAAAATGTACCAAAATTCATCTATTGAACTATATAGATTTCCTTTATGGCAGCAGTCTTTCAGTCAAAATATGAAAATAACTATTTTTCAAGTTCCTTGCTGGTTTCCGCGTGTCTGCATATGTATGTTAGACTTTGGAATTGTTAGCGTATTTGAAATGTATTTTCTAAACAGGTCGAAGGATATCTGACTGTCGGGAGAAGCGTTCATCTGGTTAGTATTCATCCTCTCTTTTTTATAATACGAATTAATTTCGAACTAATTTTAGTAAATATTCCTCGGGGTATTTAACTCAAAAAATAATAGTTATCTCATCTAATAATTGAGTGAATGCATCTACTTAATTACTGGAGCGTAATAATCGCATCAAAATAATAATTTCATATACAATAACAAAATGTTCATTACTGCAAAGTGAAGCACTCGCCATGAATTTAGCTAAAAGCAATTTTGAATAACAATTATGCATGTGCAACATATGCAACTCGCATGTTGCCCATAAAGCGAAACAAGTTTTCACATAGAAAATTTCTATATTGATTTTTCAATTTTGATATTTTTCGACATGCAAATGTTGTTGAATTTTTCTCTGTTCTTTTTTTTTTTAATATTTTTCATTTTTGTTGCAAACATATTTTGTTGTTTGCCGAAAGCCGAAGTCGTAACCATTTTTCGGCTTAATTTGCCAGCCACATCGCCACACACACACATACACACTCTAACAAAATGTGTGTGCGAGTTTTGAATCCTTTGGATGCTCTCAGGCATTTCTGCACTTAGTCAAATCCCAGCTTAGATTTATATATATGTGTGCATTGCATTTTCTGGCCACCGACAAGTTTACCAAATGCAACCGACCGACCTCACCCTCTCTCCGTTGTGGTCATGTCACATGGCAATGTATTCGAAAAGTTTGCGATTATTCTCTATGCCATAAAAGGCAATAACTTTTTCAATTGCAAAACGTTTTTCGAAACTTTTCTGATGCCAGTATCAAGGAACTTACACTGGCAACCTCTGTGAATTATATACCTCATATACCAACGATCAGTTACAGTTTCTCTCCCACTGATCCCGCTGAGACTTGTCATGATGAGCCCCAAAGAACTCAGCTGCAAATAAATAATCCTCACAAATCGGTTAGAAAGTTTTATAAATTTTTATTGGAATACGTTGCAGGAAAAGTGTTGGCATTGTTTTATGGCAAGTTTTATGGTTAGCAGCAGCAGCGAACTTGTCATAGATTATGTATGCGATTGTGGGAGGGTGGCGCAGGCAGGCAGGTGTCGTATGTATGTGTGTGTAAGCAGGGGGAGGAGGGGAAGGTATCTGCTATCAGGCTGGCGCATTGGGTCAACGAGTTTATGCAGACAGGAATGACGCCAAAAGTTTTCCAAAACTTAAGTGCCGGCGACCGGCAATGAGTTGGCAGCCCCGCTATCTACCTAACCTCACCCGGGCTAGCGCGCTCTGCTTTCTCCCTATCTCTCTTCCCCCCTCCCCTCCTCCTCCACATTTTATTTGACTTTTGTACTCGCTTGCAAGCCAAAAACTTTTGGGCCGCCCATAAATTTACTGCAGTTTCTTTTTCTTTCATGCTCTGAATGCGTTGTGTTTGCTTTTTATTTTATTTATTTTTCCCCATCTCTCCCTTTCATTCTATACTTTATTTTTGGGTTCCCCTTCAATGTAACTTTATGATAATTATTCGGAATGGCGAATGGCGAGTGTATTTGTCGGCTCGGCTTGAAATTTAATTAGTGTGTGCGCCTTAAAGTATGCCATCAAATTGCCGCATGGCGCGTGATGCGATTTCTAATTAGAAAATTTTGCAGAATGCCAAATTTACCGCACAATTCTTGCAAGTCGCAACGCGCAACGCGCCACAACTGCCGGCTGCATTGGGTGTGCTTGTGCCACTTAATTGTCGTTTGTGCCAGTTTTTTGCCTCGTCTCCTTCTGCCTCTGCTTCTTTATTTGCTATGCAGTTGTTTCGCTTTTCTTGGCCTGTCTTGGGCTTTGACTTGCCGTTGAAGCTTTCTGCCAATTTTTGCAATGCTCGTTTTTTTGTGTTTTTCTTTCCTTCTTGTTGCTTTCAACCTTTGTTTTCTACAGGGCACAATCAATTAGAAGTTGTTTTTTGCAGTTTTTTTGTTGACTGTAAGTTTCGCACGTGAAACGTTGCATACTTTGCGGAGCGCTGTAAAAAAACGTGACTGAAAGTCGTTTCCGGTAATTAAAAAATGTAGTACAGCAAGTGTTATATCATTTGACTGAACTGTTATACTAACGAAGTGTTTCTTCCTTAAGCTAAGTAATTAAAGCATGTTCAGAATTATGACATTAATTAAATGCGTTCTTATCGCTATCTTCTTGCTTCTCTTTGCATTTCAACTAACCCTGCATTAAAAGGTCCCCTTCAGCTCATAATTAGTGAAAAGTTCTTGTAGTTTTAGCAACCACTCAACGCTTTCAGCAGCTGCTGAAATATATCCTCTTGTTCGGCATTTTCAACAAAGACAGAGGGAGGGAGAATTCCGTTGTGTAGCATCATCTTACCTTGCATAGCATACTTTGCAGCTGGCTGGCATTCCAGGCTGTCCTTGAAAATGCAACGCTGTAAATTATCAGCTGCAAGGC
This sequence comes from Zaprionus davidi, assembly GCA_018903715.1. NCBI lineage: Eukaryota > Metazoa > Arthropoda > Insecta > Diptera > Drosophilidae > Zaprionus > Zaprionus davidi. Next base: position 9,539,052 of record JAEIGL010000006.1, read on the forward strand.
TGCCATTGTTTGCCAAATAGTTTGCAACTTGTTTGTTGCTACTGTTGGCAAGCAAATGCCACAAAGCATTCATCATTCAGCACAGGCCGCACAGGCAGCTAGGCAACCAGCTCTGGCTCAGGCTCAGGCTCAGGCTCAGAGCTCAAGCACTCAGTGTAATTGAGCAGCACTTGGAAAATATGCGCCTCATTAGCTGCAGGCCCAAAAGGTGTTGCCAGCCCTCCCCTGAGGGGCGTCTGTTCGACAAGAAGACGTACCGGAAAGACAACTCTCGTATGAGGCAAGCACCAGTTTCGAATCCCCCTCCCTCCCCTGTCTTTTCACTGAGTTCGACCATAAGCTGGAGTGAACTTAACGCTTGACTGATTTCTTTGGCCTCAAACAAAATTGGCACGCGCAGCGTACGCTCTACGCAGAGGAAAACCTCAGAAGGAAGCGAAATAAAAATGATTTCCAGCAACATGTTTTGGCTGCTCTCTTCTTGTTGCACGCTTAGATATCCATCTAGTGTTTATACGTGAGGCTACGTGATGCTTTGTGTGTGTGTGGCTGCTCAAGTTTTGTTACGTGCCTTGCTTAATTTTGTTGCTCACACGCTGGCGCCGCCAGCTGGCAGGCGCCACTCATCGGGTTCCGATTACAAGGCGTATACGTAATGTAGCTAAAGTTTTCAGCTGCACCTCAAGTTTGGTGTGCTTTGCTAACTCTTCCCCCTCCCCCCCCTCCATCGGTCTTGCTTCCTGCCAGCTGCAACAAGTTGCGAGCCAAGGGTAAATTCAACACACACACACACACATGAGCATCGACTCATACACTTTCATTAAGTAAACAACTTTATGCTCAAGTTACGCTTCGCTTGGTTGCTCATACGCAACGTTAGCCAGCAACATCATAATTTCACTTTTTTCTATCCCGCTAACAGGCAGCAACAATTTTGCATTGTGGGCGCTTTCACTTATCATCAATAGCCAAAATATTCAAAGAGAGTGAGAGATATAGAGAGGCAGAGAGAGACAGAGAATGTGAGAGAGGGAGAGAGTTCTCTAGTTTCAGATGGCGCTATGCCAAAAATAGAAATTTCGCTGTGTAAAGTGCGTAATTTGTGCAACAACCCGGTCGACTGTTCTGTTCATTTTGAAATATTTTACGGTATTTATCAGCATAAAATGCGTGCCAGCGTCCTTCAGCAATGTATGTAATGTTGAAATGCAATCGGAATTCGAGTTTGTAAATTATTTTGCCCTGTCGCAGGTATTGCATATTTTGCGCAGCTTTAACACAATTCCAGCGAGTGCACGCCTGCTGTCTCCACTGGTCTAATAATTTCTGTGTATTTATTCACTTTCAGTTTTCGCAGTTGTTGCAGATTTGGTGTTCACTTTGCCAAATTAAATTCAACTGTGGATGGGCCTGGAAAGAGCAGACCTCCAAATTAACTGCTAATGAGCATTTCATTATCTTTATGCGCCGCTTTAAATTGTCTATGCTATTTTAAATTTTCTACATGAGTGAGTATGTTTGCTCATCTTTGTCTCTCTCTGCCACTCTCTATCTCTCTCCCATTCTCTCTATCTTTCCCGCTCTCTTGCTCAATTTGGCAACTCACCAGGCAGAGTCTCCAGCGCATAAAACGCGCATTAGCAAACTATTAGTCAAATCCCCAAGGTACCATTTGCCATGTCCAAAGCCTGCTTCCTCTGCCTCTCTCTCTCTCGCACTGTCTCTCTCGTGCAGAGTCTGCCATTTGCAATGTGATTTGTGACGCCTAATAAAATGCCAAAATACTCAGTAAAAATAAATAAATAAAAAAATGTGCATAAATTATAAGGCAGCAACGCCGTTTGCTGTTCAAAGTGTGAAAAATTACGTATACGCCCCGGCGACGCAGTGAATTACAGCACTGAGCCACAAAAACCGCACACAGCAGCAACAGCAATGGCAACAATAACACCAACAAAGCATAATCCAAAAATGTTATGCCACAACTTGGGGAAAGAAAGTCACAAAACGACAGTCGGAGAGTGAAATTTCATTTGTTTTAATTTTCACTTATAACTTTCCCTTAATCTTGTTTCATCTTGTTTCTGTTGTTGGCATATTGTTCCTAAATGAGACTCGGTTGTATATTTTTGCTTAATTGCCGCCACGAATTAAATTATGTTTCCGTTGCTTAGCATATCAGCAAACTTGGCAGCCTTTCGCTGAAGCTTTATCTACTCCCTTTTTGATTTTGCATTCATTGTGCTTCACAAGCTTCTCTCTCTTAGTTAAAAGCAATTAATTTAATTTAAATTAAGGCATTTTTAGTTTATTTTCTTTAAAGCTCAGCTTAGTATATATCAATTTTCTGCACACTTCCGACTGCATTGTGCTGCGTACTCCGTATACAGAAAAAGTTGTAACTGCGTGAATTGATTCCGTATCAGCATCAACAGGAAAAAAACAGCAAAACAAAAATGGTTCGCGTTGACTTGTGTATTGGGTATTAGTGACTGAAAACTTTTCCCTCTCCCCCAGTTGTTTTGTCTCATTTTTATTGCATTGCACTCGTTTTGCTGTTCGCCCGGCGTGTCATAACTTTGTCTGTTTCGCTGCTTTGGTTCTTTTGCTATTTGTTTGTTTAGAGACTTTGCTTGGTGTTTATTTTGTCATGAAAACAATTTTTTGTTCTCTTCCAGCCCAGTCTCTGACGGGGCGGAAATTGTTGCGCGTTGATTGAAATTTAGCGGAGAGTGAGAACAAAATGTTTGCCATAGTTCAAGTGGCTGCTGATGCTGCTTGTGCTGTGATATTTTGTTCTCTATGATGGGCAAATTAAGTGGCAACTCTGGAGGGTCATAAATGATAATTTCCTCTGCTATATGTAACTGTTCCAAAGTGGCTGGCTTTGTGCTAATTTGGGGGTGGGACCGCCACAACGAAGTCGGAAATGGTCGTAATTAATTTTAGTACTGCGCTTAAAAGCGGGCAACATTTATTTTCATTACATATTGTTTCCCCTGTTCTTTTGTAGTGCCTTAGCGCTTTAACAGCATTATTAGAAAATTGAAAACCTTTCACAGTTTCCGAATTTTCGGATTTTTTTCGAAAAATTACATTGGCTTTTTGCATTGCTAATTCGACAACGATAAGGGCGATACTATTTTCTAGTGAGCCCTTTTGTCGAACATAATGCGCTTTCAACACACATATCACATGACACACATGCGATATTTCAACGCGCTGGTAAAATGGGAATGCAATGAAACTGACAATAAGTCCAATCAGCGTGATGCCAGTTTCAGTTGCAGGCACAGCAACAAATTGCAAAAGCTGCGAATCGGAGCGGACCGGGCATAATTAAATGCAAATCAACACTGTCTAATGGGCATTTTAGATATTAGCAGTTCCTAGTTTCGACAGGGGCAACAGCATACGTAGTCGGCGTTATTTAAGCTCGTTAATGGACCGGGTGCTAGTGATAGTGTGCCTCAGATAATGGGCTCAGTCATGTATTGCGATTACCCATTGAAAGTGGGTATTATGCAGATGGTCGAGAACACTTTGCCACAACCTGTGCGAGCAGAGAGAGAGTGAGAGAAGAAGAGAGGGAGCTGATATTTTTAGCCAACTGCTCCGTGACGAGCAGCTTAATCTGCAACCACTCACACTGCTCACTCCCTCGTTCACAATTCTTCCTCTTCCACTCTCACTCTTCACTCTTTGTTGCCATTCAGTTGCTGTTCATGTACATGCTTCATGTTTCGTGCCCGCACATAATGCTATCCGGAACCTGCTTTGCATTGCCATAGGCAGCTGAAAGACACCGAAAGTGCACAGTTGCTGATAAATAGACAATGCAGCAGCAAGGCATGGAATACTTTTAACAGCAGCAGCAAAGCCCAAGTTATGACAGCATGAAAACAGACAACCAAAAGCATGTTGCAACTGTGCGTGGCGTCGGATTCGCTTGTGCGAATGTGCTAGAAATACAAAATCGAAAAAAAATGCTGAATCTTACGCTGTACGAGTATAGAAAGAAGGAGTGAGAGAATACAGTACCAAGTACCAACTCGAGTATTCAGCGTACTTAAAACATTTCGCATTTCAAACTTGTCCCGAGCAGTTCAATTCTATTTCAAGCACGAGCTGAAGTATTCTTCAGGCTAAGCAGTATCTTAAGACTGTGAGAAATATGAAAACTGATACCGATTATAGGTTTTTAGGATATTTGTTTACTTCTTCTCGAGGAACTATACTTAATTTTCTCACATGCAGCGAATTAGTTTACGACTTTGGTTTTAAAAGCCGCACATAAAAATCGATTGATAGTAAAAAGTTAATACATATTTTTTAAGACCCAGACATAAAACCAGCTTTACTCTGCATGGGATTTTCACGTTGATAAGCTTGCTAGATATATTAAAACGGAAACTCTTCAATTAGGTGTGTGTGTGTGTGTGTGTGTGAGTCATAAACGCAGGATGAATGCGTAGCACAACCCGCAGCACAATTGATGCCGATACACGTGTCCCACAGCCACAGTGACCAACATAACTGAGGTATCCTGTCGCAGTGGCTATGCACGTGTGTGTGTGTTGTGACCAGCATATGAGGTTGAAATGCAATCTAAAGCAAAGCACAAACTTAAAAACTGTTGACCCGTTGGCCACGACCACAAAGTGGATGATGCAGTGCGAGGCGTTTGTGTAAATTGCAGTATGCGATGTCCAATATGGCCAACAAAACTGCCAAAGAACACAAAAACCAACGGGTCGGAAAAGTGCCACCCACACACACACACAAATTCAGATACAGCCACAGCCAAACACAGACATGTAGACACGTACATATGCTGGCTGAGCCTGGCCTAGAAATATCGAATACAATATAAAATGCCGAAATTGTGAGAGTGCACGTTTGCAGGGCAAATGTTTGTTATACCCTGTAGCCATAAAAAAAGTATATTAGCCGGTAAAATGTATAAAACCATATCAAACTTAACCTACTTAGAATCAGCAAAAGTAACAACAACTACAGACATCCACTCCTACTACAGGCTACAGAGTAACTGCAGTCGAGTAATTCCTCTGCCCCTCTCTCCTCTCTTTCTGTCTGTTATCTCTGTCTGCTGAAATTCGTGCTAAAAATTGCTGCCATTATGGGGCATAAAACAATTGCCAGCTGCGAGCCTGGCGCAGAGCGACGACCCAACGCGCCTGATCTCGATCCCGTTTGACTGAGAACATAAGCGTTGCGGTAGTCCCAGTCTCGTTTCGTGTGCGATTAGTTAAGCCGGCAAAAATAATGACAGCCGTCAGATATGGATACCAACAAACAGAGAGAGAAAGATAGCCAGACAGAGAGAAAGAGAGAGAGAGATACCCAGAGGTAGACAACTACAGTTGGCCAAAGCACTGGGGATTAATTGAGTGATGACTCGACGCTGTCGACTGGTTAATGGATGCTGGCAGCTACCTCATAACACTTCACATTGAGCACGTACCGAGTCATTTAGCCAGCGCAGATATCAATAGAATCGTTAGTCAACGATGAAGACTTCTTTTTATCACAGTCTGACTGGCAGAGTAAATAAGCTACCTTTCCGAATTGAGAGTTTATTTATAATAAAAATAATTGTCATTAAAAGGGTCGTGGTATGCGACAGTGGCATCCAAAAGGTATCAATTAATATTTCCACTGCTGCCTCTTATTGGATTTCGCATTGCGGTTATGATCGATGGAACGCATACGAACTTCTATCTGAGGCTTGCGTAGTGCCTTAATTGAAGGTTCCGGGTCGGCCCACAAGTGCTCCTCCTTGCATTTTATAATGATTGCCTCAACAATACTATCATCCGTAGCCAGCAATTTGACGGAGAAGTTCTCCTCAGTGTAGACGATCTCGTATTTGAACATCATTTGATATTTCTTCAACAGGTCGAGTTCATTTATCGTTATGCTAGTACTGCTCAAATGCTTCATGGTCTCGTGGTTGAAACAATGCAATTTCTTGCAGAAGTATGGCTTCGAAGAGGGTGCTACCAGTAGCAAGAGCTTGCTTAGATCTCTCAGTGAACTGATCTCCTTCAAGAACGGTTCAAGAAATTGCACCTTTTTCTCACTTATAGACGATGAATAACGTGGTGACATCGGTCGACTTATTACGCCCCGCAGGTCACTGTATGTTAATACCCAACGACCCCTTTTACTCCCAGAGCTGCTTAATACAGATTGGTTGGAGCGTGTTAATAACAATTCTTCTTCGTTCATCTCAGATGTCGTTCCGGTATCTTCACTCATTTTTCACTTTTATAATAAAAATAGTACTAAGATTTATCAATTTTTAAAAAATTAAAAAGTTCTGTTGCCAATACAAGTGTAATGACGGTCTGACTTTTGAAAAGGTAGTTCTATAATAAAATTGTTTTCAGCGCACACTTTGTTATAAGGTTTTTACATATTTATATAAAACATGGATAACTATTCCAGATTTTAATACGTGCACTTCAAATACTTTCCTCTTAATGTGCAAAACACAACCCACTTCCCTTTATTATTCCACGTCATGTTGTTCATTTATTAAATTTCTTATTGCATTTCTCTGGCAACCACATTACAGAAATTCTGTCTGCGGTTTTCTTAAGATATTTTAAATGATTCTGTGAATATTAATTAGTAGACTTGACTTCAGCGAGAACAGAATGTGGTGTTTATATACCCGCTACCCATAGGGTATAAGGGTATTATTACTTTGTGCCAACCAAAAATGTATGTAACAGGCAGAAAGAGCCGTGGCAAACCCCACAAACTATATATATCCTTAATTGGTATCATCAGCCGAGTCGATATAGCTATGTCTGTCTACTTTATGTCTGTCTTTCTGTCTGTCTATCTGTCAGCATGACAATAAAGATCGTTGAAATTTTATGAGCTTGTACTACGAAAGCAAATATGAATAAATATTTAAATTTTAAATCTAGGACAGTTCAGTTTTGGTAAATACAATAACTATCTAAGCCCAAATTGGTTGCCATCGGATTATTAACATAGAAGTTATTCAAGAAATAATTTCACAGTTTTAATAATTTCTAAGCTGCTCCCTACAAAGTATGCAACATAAAATACGCTAAACATGGAAGTTATATATTTAAAAATCGTTTGCTCTTGTGTATATCGGGTACACCACAGTCGAGCACATTGGACTGTAGGTTTCGTGCTTGTTTCTTCTTCTCATCTTTGTGCAGTCATCTCGAAGCAATAACTGTGCATGTGACAGTTAAGAAACAGGCTCAAAGGGCAAAGGCTTTTATAATTGACATTCTAATTATAAATAAATTATTTGTATTAGATCACATTGATTTTCTATCGCCTCTCTTTGTATCCGTGTGTGATTATATGTGCAAAGAGATGTTAACTCAAAGGTTGAAAATGACAATCAGTAGCGGGAATTGAAGTGCATTGTGCAAATGAGAGGAAAGATATGTCAATAACATATACGATTTCATTTATTTGAAAAAGACATGTGCAAAGATTTCAACTTTAATTGATGTATAGTATCAATATTCTTACTCTCTTAACTCGAAACTAGGTTGAGTCATCTCAAAATCTTACCTAGTTTTCCAAGCAAAATGCAGTTATCTTAAACTGCAACTTGAACTAATTACTTTGATGGCAGATAGTAGACCAAACTGCTCTTGATATTTAGTGGATGGACGTATAGCAAATGCAATCTCCGACTTATGGCAATTTGTCAAGCTGAGCGAAGCAGAACGGCTGGCTGGCTTTGCACTGGGGTAACTCTTGGGCCTGGTACAAATAGCAACTGTCTGGACAATTGGCTTTTAAAAGGCTGGCGGCTAGTCTGGCCAGCTGCCAGTGCCATGTGCCATGCAGAAAGTGAATGCAGCTGCGTGGCAAGCGAAAGAATTCCGTCGGTGGCCAAGATGCAACGATGTCAGACGAGGTGAATTGGCCCTTTGCGGGCTTGACTGGCTACGTGCCGAGAACCTGTCGCCGCGGGAGTGTCCTTTATTTCCGCCATGTCCACGCCTGTCCAAACGAGAAGCAGCGTGCATTCCTTTGGACAGTAAAACGGAATGCCTTCTTTCCTCCCTGCGTGCAAACTTATTCTTTTAATTGTTACTGAGGCACAAGTGTTTCTCTATTGCTTCGTCATAGTCAAGCTGCACTTGACTCAGCCGACTTTCGATTCTCGTAGGTAGAAACACTATTTAAAGCTAACATCAAATGGTCAAGCCCTTGCATTGTGTGCCAAGCGTTTGCCATGAATCAATCGACGGAAAACTTTCTGGATTATATTGGGAAACTTATTGGAGCGGACACCGAGGCAGGGAGAGAACCTCCGGCCGGATTAAGTAGTGGCATTAGTTCCATACGCATTTGGGTTTCGGAAGACACTAACTTCGATCGACTATGCCAGCTGCAAGTGAATTCTAATAAAAAGAACTCCCAATTCGGTTGGAGTTATCTGGTGAATAAGTTGAAGAAGCCATTTCGAGGAGTCTTTCAAATAGTTCGCAATTTGTGGAAGAAATTTAAGCGGTAATTTTCGATAAATATGTGTGCCAATAATATAAAGAACTTGATCAGTAATTCAATAACATCTTAAATCATAAAGTGGTCTGTAATATTCATAAATTCGCCGCTTTGCCAATTAAATAAATGAAAATGATTTGCACTGAGTCAGGCCAAAAGGGGAGCTTGAACAACTCAATTTTCGGGGTAACTAATGAAAATATATTGCGCCCCTTCCCGAAATGTGAAAGAGAGACATTAGGAGATTCAACAATGAAGGAAAACGCGAAGACCGAAAACCGAGAAACGAGAAACGAGATATAACTTCATTAGGCGCACTGAAGCGACGAGCAATGCGATACTATATCTGACAAGTCGAGTACTTAAAATGAGAAATATCTTTAAAAAAAGAACAGAAGAGCACAATGAACGGGCAAGAAGAGGAAGCAGACGACGAGCGCGTTCGGGTAGACATTTTACGCAACATAATCAATAAAAGCGCTAAACACAAACATAAATAAAGGGATATGCGAATGCGGCACGAATTTATTAGCCATCAGAAGACCGAAACGGAAGAAAAAGTAACATATATATATATCGTATATATACAGCGATATAGTATGTTGTATGGTGTGTCTGCTGTGGCAACGTCAATGGTAGAAAAATGATAAAAATAAATAAAAGACTGTTAAGTTCGGTGAAGCGTAGGACGCGTAAACAGTTCAAGGACTTCTCTCACTGGGCCGCATGATTTATTTACTTTCGCTTGTCTTTCTATACTGATGACCTGGCCTGCATGTCCTGTATAGTATGTTTGTGTGCCTGTGTGTGCTGTATGGTGGTTCAATTGCTGCTTAAGTGAGGCCACATTTCGAGACGTTTTATTGGCTACGTGCAACTGCGCAAACAAATTTACATGACACTGAACTGTGCGGCTTACCTGAGAGAGAGAGAGAGTGAGAGACACGGCGGGTGACCCATTCCAAGTGGCAATTGGTACAGCATTATTGAAAGATTGATGAAACTTTTCGGGCTGCAGCACCACCACAACCCTGACTTAACGACTATCCGACCGACTACCGATTGCCGCCGACTGCAAGATAAATGACTTGAGTTCACTCTCTCTCACTCTCTCTCGCTCTGTGTTTCTCTTCTTGGAGATGGGCGGCTAAAAGTTATTGCGGTCCGTGGAGGCGCTTATAATGAATAATGAAAGATTTGCTGCCTTTTTTCGGGGCGTTTTATTGTCGAGCGTTCAGAGCAAACAATAAAATGCCTGACCATTGACTAAATTTGTTTGAGAAGCGACCCCAAAATGCCCCAGTTCTCTCCCTCAACTATCAAGTTAGTCGAATATCGTGAGAGAAAAGCGTTGAGCAGCATTCACACTTTGATTTCGGTTGCGGTTCCCTATGTGTGGTCCATGTATTAATGGCTTTTATAACGCTTCCTGCTAGACCCACATATATCTTGTTTTGCCCTCAAGTCTCAGCTTTGTGTTGGCTGCGTGCCTCTGTGTGTGTGTGTTTGTGGGTATGTATGACCAATTTGACTGTCAGCAAGTTCTTTTGATGCCAAATATTGGCTCAAAATGTTTCTCTTTCTGTTTCTTTCTGTATGTGTGTGTGTGTGTGTGTGTGGTAGCCTGAGGCCCTTTTGATTGAATGCCGCATCATAATTGCGGTATTCGGTTCATTTCATGTTGGTATCTCTTTGATATGTGGCCTACTTTCAGTAGTGGGAAGGGGAGTAGACGGCGCCGCCTTGACAAATGCCTCGCATTGATTGCCCCATTCTCGATCTAAATGGTTGGGCCTTTATTTCCGCACTTGAATTTAAAATAGCAGTGCAAAAACTGCAAGAAAATCAGAGCAGAGATTGATGAGGCTGTTATTGAGATTTTCATTTTATTTATTTGAATATTTGAGTATTCATTCTTATTCTCATTGAAAATGAAAACTTTCACTTTTTCGGTTTTTTTTTTCACTTGCGAGTTTTTTCATAGAAATGTAAAGAAACAAAAGCAGAAAGGCTACCTTCGGTATGCTGAGGGTCCTCTACCCTTGCAGGTTCTTATATCCTCCGATCGTTCCTACGATATGTAATAACTAATGTCGTCGTTAGTAAGGAATAATCCTTAATAATATCAACCGACAAAGCACTTCATAGCGCTGTTTCCCAACACAATTTTCCCCATTCTAACTTCCTTATTAGTCTGTCATGTGTGTGTGTTTGTGTGTTGCTGTGTGTTGGCAATTAGATACTTACAATTTGCTCAATTTAGTACATTGTCACATGAACAGACAGCAGGGGACGGAGGCCGACGGGACAGGGTTGTAGCAGAGTCATGGTCAGTGCTGGCTAGCTGGAGAGCAAACTATTTACATGGCGCAAGTGTCCAGTGTTGCTGACAGCCCTAGCGACAGGCACTCGCTGGGTGGGCTAGTCCTTCCGTTCTTTCCCCTGTCTGTCTTTCTGTCCTTTCGTCGTTGGACTTCGTGGGAGTTCCGCTTGGACATACGGAATTTGTTTGAAAATTTCATTGCTTTTCACGCCCTGACAATTGCGTTTATATATAAGAAACGTCGCTTGCCGCCTGCTGCTTGTGCTGCTCATGTTGCTGCTGCTGCTGCTTCTCTGCCCGGCAGGTGTCGAATGTCACAAGCTTGGCAGCCCCTCTCCATTCCCCTGTCAGTTCTGAGGTGCTTTGTGCTGTATTTTGTGGTCTCTTTTTATTTTTCTGCTGATTTCTTTGCCATGTTTTGGCATTTTTAATTAAACGCACGGTCAAAAAGGCTGGCTTGTGTTCAGTTCTTCAGTTCTTTCCTTCATTTTGTGTTTAATAAATTAAGCTATTTTATTTCAGTTGCCTGTCGCAGTGCTTTCGCCTCTCGTTGCTGTCACCCACCCTCCTCCTCACTGGTAGAACTTGTGGCTCATTAAGGCGACTACGTGAGCATTTAGCAGGTGTGTGAAGGGCAGGGTCAGAGGCAGGTACTGAGGCACGTGTTGCTTTTGTGGCATTGTTTACGTTTCACGATTTTTTCGGCGCCGGTGGTTTTTGGTTTCTGCAACTTGCGAATTTCTTTTTTTTATGGCATCGATGCTTTTGTGTTTCTTCTTTGCTTAATGGTCGCCCACTCTGCACATTCTTCTGCTCTTGTTTCCCCTCTTTCTGCAGCCGCTTCGGTGCCACATTGTATTATTATTATTATTGTAATGTCTGTGTGAAGAGCAAAGTTTGTGTATAATTTCGTCGGTTTTGTTGATGTTTTCTTGTTCCTCTTGTTGTTGTTGTTGTTGTTTCAAATGCTTTATTTGTATTTATTTTTTGTATGGCTGCCAGGGCACATTTTTTAATTAAAATCACGTTATTATGGCAGCCAAATGAATTGCGACAGTCAACATATACAAAGCATAATTACATATAAAATCTGATTGCTCTTGGCAACAATAACAACAACAACGAAGACCAACAACAGGGAACACAAAGAACAACATGAACCCCACAAAGTGCACACACTGGATGTAAATCTACATATTTATGAGTGTTGAAATTATGGCTACATGTCCGCACATGTCGTCCAATGTTACTTCCGTTTCCGTTTTCCTACCGACATGAGAAAACTTTTAGCATTTCTTTTATTTCTCTTTCTGGTTGCTGACTCTCTCCCTGTGCGCTCTGTGCACGCTCTTCAATGAAATTATTTCAAATGAAAACAATTTCTTTTTTTCGCTTTACCCCTCACCTCCAAAGTTCTAACTAGTTTGGCTTTAACCCTTGAGCTGTCTATAGACTCTGCGCAAAATGTTAGTTCTGCTTTACTAAATTTGTTTGAAGTCTCGACTAATTGTATACTCTTCAATCATTCCACAACGCAAACAAAGGGTTTACTTACTGTGTAACAATGGCAGAGGAAGGCAGATCCTATAAAGTATATATATTTTTGTCATATATGTCAGTATGAACACACAGTACTCAGAATACTATATTTGGCATGAAGGTTTCTGTGTATCCGGAGCAGTTAGAGTCTATTTTAAATGTTGATTGCCATGCTCACGGGCCCCGCAAATCAATAGTTTTTTTTTCAAGTTGATTTGTAAGCAACGTATAAAAGATCTAAATTTCTGGCTACAACATATACTTAGCTGACTTAATTATCTACCTCTCCATTAGATTTGATCGGGCAATAAACACAGAAGTCATTCAAGTCCCCTTAGTGTGTCAAGTTCCTAAGTGTGCGTGGATGTGTGGTAGATGCAACAGGATGAATAAGACTTTGTCTTTGGAATTATTGGTGTACGAGTTACAGTTATTCCGAAGGGTATCTGTCGGACTTGTAACTTTACTTGTAACATTTTCATTGGGAAATGAATTGTACTTTTCTTTGGGAAAATTACTCCCAACCCTCGAGCTATATGTGTGCATTAGTCTGAGTAATTAATATCAAGTTGCTTGTGTTACTGATTCCAATATGTTATACTCCTAAGTTGTTTATTATTTATTATTATTCAGTATATTTTATTTTGGCTATCTCTTAAAATTCATAAAATTACCAACATATCATCGCTTCCCGCAAGTTTCATGTCTAAGTTTTGGGAATTCTTTAAGTAAATTTCTCATGTGCCGTTGCGTAAACACCCCTCATCTACCCCCTCTCATTCTCCTTTTAGCTAAAAATATCCAAAGCTAAAAGTTTGGCAAAACTTTGACAAGTTAATGCTTCGTCAACTATTTGAATCATCGCTTTGGCTAAGCACACTTTGCAGTCTAGTTTGCCTTATACCAATCATTTTTGCCGGCTGTGCTGCTGTGGGGCTCAGTAAAATGCTTCGTGCTTAGCATTGTTGTTGCTGCTGCTGTTGCAGCTATGAGTACGCGTACAAGTACGTACGATATTTGTATTAGCCCTGAGGGTTGCATAAACTTTGCTTTATAAAACCGCCAACAACAGCAACAACAAAAGCGAAGAGCAAAGAATTTACAGTTGACATTTTTAAGCAGGCGCAGCAAGCACACATGCAAAGGGGTGAAGAAGGGGTCGCATATGGTTAGAGGCTACTGTAATGGCGGCTTTGTTCTGTGTGTGTGTGCTATAATTGTTGCTGCTGTTGCCATTGCTGCTAATGTTGCTGTTGCTGCTGTTGTTGTTGCTGGCAGGCACTACAATTATGATCACAGACACACACACACACACAACTTCTGATGGCGTGCTGAAATGGAGCCCATGTTAAAAGGCTTTGCGACGACATAATAAGCAACTATAGGGCCCACTGTCACTGTGACTGCAAGCAGTGTATGCCCGCCGTGTACCATGCTTGGGTAATTGCGGCAACGCCTTTTTGTCGCACTGTTCTCTGACATTTCAAACGCCAAAGCCAAGAGAGCTGAAATGAAAACCATTTGCCCCGACTAGCTCCCTTTCCCCCCTTACCTCCCTCACGATCCACCCAGCCTTGGCTGTCTTTTGCAGTTGTAGTTGTTGCGAACCTCCCCCCTCCCTGCACAACTCTTTGTTGCCTCAATGACTTTTGGCTCGGGCTCGGCTGTTGTTGTTGTTGCTTTGTTTTTGGCCACTTTTCATTTGGTTTTTATTAACGCAATTATTCCGCGTAGCCTTAAAGCCTTCATTTTCCACGTTAATTGTTGGCGCGTGCTTTAAGCGCATTTGTTCTGAATTTTTAAGTAATAAAATAATTAAATTATTATTTATTGTTTGCCAACATGCAGTCTCGCTCGCCTTGTTGTCGCCCGCCTCATTTGTACTCAATGCCCGTCGGTGCACCATTTTAATGATGATTTGTTGGCCCAAACCATGCAGACATATGCCATGAACTATGACCTAAGTGCAGGCGAACATAAATATCAAGTTCGCAAGCCTTTTAAAAAACTTGCAAAGGTTGCAAGTATGATAAACGTATTTATAGACAGTGATATACAGGCAGAGGTAAATCAAAATTACAAACACTGAAGAAGGTCATCATATTGTACATATACGAGTATAAATACTTTCCGCGATTATTTTGCCCTTTAAGTGGCAAACTTCGATTACCCAGATAGTATTTAAAAGCCTCATGCGATATTTTTTGGAATTTTTCATGAGCCATTCAACGCTTTAAAAGTTGCGCATACGCCACGTTGTTAATAAATTACACAAATTATAGACACGAGCTGAGACGAGAAGGCTTGAATTGCGGCAGAAATGCGTCTAAAAACATAACACGAAACTGAGTAAAAAGGACTGGCAATTTCTATATACACTGGCTGGGCGGGTATATGTATGACAGATATAAAAGTATATTGAAAATATAATTGGATTTTTCTGGTGGAGATTTTGGCCAATTAAGTAAAATATGTTTATTTATAAGTTCATATTATAGCAGGGTTGTTTTGGATGTATTAAATCATAACGATTAGCTGAATGAAAATAAGGTAACAATTCTATCTCAACAAAACCAACTCACAGACCTGACAAATTACTTGAGCAGAGCCTACTCTACCCTCAGTTAGAGTATACGAAGTGACTAAAACGAGGTCCGACAAAAATGCGAGCTGGCAACAGCTGAGGCATCAAGGGTCTGCTCGAGTGTGAGTGGCGTCTCCGAGTGGCAGCGCCTGCCGGCGACGGCATCTTAATAAATTTTCGCTGGCAACACTTTGGCGTTATTAATACTTGAGCGAATGGGTCGAAACGGTCGACAGCTCGAGCGCAGCACGCACCTAAAAACCGCTAACCGAGCGAGCTTGGCATCGGGTAGACGGTGCTTAATTACACGCCCCCGACAAAGGGGCGTGGGTGTGTGTGTACATGTGAGTGCGAGAGAGGAGGAGTGGACAAGAGAGGATAGGGTCGGCATTTCAGCGTAAATTAATTTACAGAGAAACTCGACAACTCCAAGCAGTTTAGAGCGTAGTTCAACCTGCACATGGATTGTTCGAATTTGGCCATCAAATTCGATTACCAACTATAGAGAAGGGGTAGGGGGTAGAGCAGCTACCCTAGGTACATGTCAAAATGTTGGTTAACTATGCTTAATTAAACAAATTCCTCGTGTCGCTTCCCATTTTGTATGCGTCACGTCGACAGCATTCCATGGAGTTGAGCCTGGCTGGCTTCCGCCTTCTTCTTCTTCTTCTACTGTCCTGGCCAATTTGGCAAACAAAATTCCTGTAGATTGGGTACGCACTTTTGCCTAATGATGTCTATGCTCAAGTCGTGCATAATGTGCCAACCGAATTGAAATCCACATGGACACGCGGATGCCACTTGCCGAAATAGATTCTGGCAACACACACACACGTACATTCGCATGCCTGGCATATGTTTTATATATAGCACACGCTTGCTTGTTGGCTGTCAACGCAATAATCCAAGCAGTTCCAGACATGTTAAGTCATTTCGTAGGCACCCTTGCCACGCCCTGCTGTTTATTTGCCTGGCAGATTATACGTCTAGCAATCGCCTGCTGTGTGGCATTAGTTTAAATTAATATACCTGATAAATAGCGAAAACGAAAGACAATCCCCAATCGGAGCTGTCTGTGCTCCGAGGCAACCTTTTCACCGTCGTATTTGAAATGCAAAACCTTAATTGGGTATCCGGGAAAGTTCGCATTTGTCGGCTTTGGCTCTAATGAGCTTTATTCGCAACCAATTTGAGGAAGGCAGGGCAATTTCGATTTATTCGAACTCGAACTCAGATTCATGCATATCGGGCTCGTAGACAAGTCCTCGAAACTCGCAGAAGATCCTGAATATGAGCTGCTCCTTCCTCTCGTAATAATCATCGGCATTGCGATCGAGTGCATCCACCTCGGCCTTGTAGAGCAACAATTGTTGGCGCATCCGCAACGTATCCTCGTTGCAGTTATTGAAGGTATCGTTCGAGTGCGGCTCCAGTGTGAGCAGCGACAGCATGAATGATAGATATAGCTGAAAGTACCAGATCTATCAATATGTTAAGGTGCTGTACATGTTCTCTATGCAAGTTCTTGGTCTACCTCCTTATCCAGCGGCAGTTCGTGTGTCAATATGTTCTCATCGTGAGCGTGCTCCACGGCATACGTGATATCCATTGCGTGGCAGGGGGTGCTATATACAATATATATATATTTATGTATATGCAACTTTATCTGTGCGTGTGCGTGTGTATGTGTGTGTGTGTGCGTGGGTGGCGCGTTACTCGAGCGTCTAACGGGTGCGGCTGCCAGTCGGCGACTGTTGCTGCTCGCCTCAGGCTCTTCATATTTTATTGCCCTGTTTATGTTTATATGCATATGTATGTGTGTGTGCGAGAGAGATAGAGAAAGTGTGTGTGTGCAAGTGTGTTTTGTATATGTAAAGACCTAAAGAGCTGCACTTTGTTTATTTTCGTTTCTCGTTTGGCGATTTGCATCGCACTTTATCAATGTATTTCGTGGAATAACCCCGTTCACCGAATAGAGATGGGAACTATATATCGAAAGTAAGACCTGCCTGTCAGTTTGCAGTTGATTCTGCTGGCTTGGACAACATTTAATTTAGGGAGCAATTTTTATAGCTTGCTTGGGTTTTATAGTTTTAGCTATGTTAGCTGGTTTTATTGCCTATCTGCCTGAATATAGAAGATAAATAAATAATAACGTAAACTTCAAGTTTCCACTCTAAGGTGGAGTGCCTTTTCATTGAGTCCCTCACGGTTAGCCATACATACACAATATATACTAATGTCAATATATGTATTGTATACACACATTAGCAATTATAATTGTTTATATACCCGCTACCCATCGAGGGGTATTAAAACTTTGTAACAGGCAGCATGAGGCGTTGCAGACTCTACAAACAATAAATATTCTTCAGCATCAACAGCCGAGTCGATAGAGACATGTCCATCTGTCTATCCGAGCCTATGTAAATCGAGATCTAGATTTAGATATAAGTACTAAAAATATATGAAGATATGTCTAAATTCTACACGCAGATCAAGTTTGTTTGAGAATTTGCCAAGCAAAACCGAAGTAATTTAAAAAAGAATTGTAGGTGTACTGATTTCCAAGTCGCTCCCTCAAGGTATGCAACGCAAAATAAGTACATTTATGAAATTGTTTTGGTCAGGTGGGTAGTGGGTATATCACAGTCGAGTACAGTAGACTGTAGCTCTTTTACTAGTTGATCATTGTTGTCTTTGCGTTTGCAGATACTCTGCAGTACAAAGCTCCCTTACTTTAGCTGAGTAATAAATTTTCAACTTCTTTGCAGAATCTTAAATAATTCAGAAAATATATTTTCCTTCATTTTGAGGTTTATGCAATATTTCTCATATTTATTTTCGTCCTAAATTCTTATCACACTGCATGCATTTAAAGACTGCAGGGTATCAATGCACCTAAATAAGATTTATAGTTCCGAGATCATATGACAACCGAAGACAAAACACAAATGTAAGTACAAGAGAGGTGGGGGTAGAACTGCTAACAGTGCTGGGCATATAAAAGTCAAGTTGGTGCAGTAAAACGGTAAATAAAATTGACACCCGCACAAAGGGAGAAATATAAACCGAAATAGTGTAAACAAACAGCAAGCGACGCTTAGGCGAATAAACATTGCAACGAGCAACGAGCAAGGAGGATGGAGAGACCGCAAACACCAAGACAGAAAAAGGGGAGAGAGAGAGAGCGAGAGTGGGTAAGAGAACAGTGGAGAACCGAGTGGAATAGAATGAAATGCGATGCGGTATGCTTGAGTGTAAAGTGGAGGCAAAAAATGCTCGTTCTCTCATTTTTTATGAATTTTACATTTTGTTTATTTGTATTTTTATGGAGATTATGTCGAAAATGGTTCGCAAAGGCTAAGCCAGAGAGCAGCAGCAGTTAGCAAAGAGTGAGCGAGCGTAAGGTGCTTGTGTGTGTGTGCATAGGTGCTTGGGTGCCGGGAAGCACGCGTACGTGCAGCACAGGCTGCATAAGACGTTGGGTGTATGCAGTGTAATAAAACTTAAGTGCCGGATATTGAAAAGCTCGTGCTGATTCCCCTGGCTAATGTTAGTGAATAAAAAAACAGCTAAGATAAAAATATAGAGAGAAATTCAAGGTAAACATTATGCGCGGTTTCTTTAAAGCTTTTCAATGATTAGCTTAGCTTAGCTCGTGAGTAAATTAGAAATCATTATAAGCTACAAACGGAATCTAAGAAACTGCGTATTTGATATTTATAAAAAAAATTCTAGGCAATATTCTTTAGCATTTCTGTGGAACTACAGAGAATAATTTAATATTTATTTGATGTTCTGTGCAAATACAGGAAACATTTCTTTATCAGTTTGTGTCGAAGTAATCTTTACTCTGTTTTCATGATGAAAACTATTTAAATTCTAAAGAAATACAAGTTTGGGGAGATCTGGCGATCCTCTCAATATGCCAATAACATTTATTTAAATATTTACTTTAAATAGATAATAAAATATTTTAATCATCGGTAAATAAATAAGACTTAAGCATCAAACACCTTTAGTTCTTTAAACTCTATAGGAAATGTTATCTCATTAACTAGACATAGTATTCTAATCAGTTTTTGTCAATTTGCTTATTTTGCATTTTATTCTCACCTTATTTCGTGCAATAAACACTTACAAAAATAATTATTATTACAGGCAATCCCATAACCCCTTAATCTACTCCCTCTCTTCTTCTCCCTTCTCTCCTTTTCCACTTCTCTCCTCTTTCTCTCTCTCTCTCTCTCTCTCTCTCTCTCTCTCTGCCCACCACGCAGTTTACAATTCAGTAATTCATGAAATATTTTCACTGCAAATCGCTTTGGGGCTCAACTCTACACTGGGAATCACACATCGCAAATCGCTTAGCGATGTCACCATGAAGCGGCGGCTGCAAATAAATTTAATTAAGCAATCAATGTCTTAATTAAAACAGCAAGTGCCGGCAGAGACAGAGGCAGAGAAAGAGACAGTGATAAGGGGGGAAAGCGTGCCGTATCCGATGGCAGAGCATGAGTAATGAAATTTGGTGTTGTCATGTAAATAAGCAGGCAGATGCCAACGCGACTTGCTCTTCACAGACATATAAAGTCTGCTATATGTGTGTGTCTGTGTGTGTATTCACAGTCAAGGGTGACAACGCACAGACGTTGTCGCAACCGTCGCTGCCGCCTTCGTGGCCGTTGTCGTCGTTAGCGCATATCGAAAATGAAGGAAATGAAATAAATCAAGACTCATTAAACCGCAGAAGGAGCAGGGAAAACCACAACACGGCAGCTGCCACGGTAATCGCGCATATGCGTGTGTGTGGGTGTGCTGTATGTGTGTGTGTGGTGTGGGTGTTTGTCAGCTGTGTGTGAGTGCGTTTAGGTTATGTCAGCGTGCGCCAAAGCAAAGTTGACAGTTGTTGTCAACTTAATCATCGTCAACCCCCGCACACCCTAACACCCAAACCACACTCGCTCACCCACACACTCACACACACACTTACTCACGTATATTAGATTACTTATGCATTGACAAATACTTATCTACGCGCCAAGTTGAACTTAATTTCTAGCGATAACGATAACTCGACATATTGCCAGCTCATTATGCGACTCTCGCCTGTCTCTGCGTGCGTGCGTGTGTGTGTGTGCATAGACATCCATACATCTATTATGACATCGCCATTTTGGTGGCAATTTCCTTCTGTTCAGCGTCTTTTGTTGTTCCGGCTGCTTCTGCTTAATAATAGCAAATTACACAAGTAATTAGTCACGCATTTAATTATTATTTATGGCTTTCCCGTCCATTGCATATGTGGGTATGTGTGCCTGTATGTGTTCCTCTGTATGTATGTGTGTGTGTGTGTGTGTGACAAAGTTTTCTATTATGCTCTGTAGTGTAGTGTTGCGATTTAGCTGGGCTTGTAATTATCTACTCGAATGCGTGTGATTTGCTTTGATGAAATATGCATAAGACAATGGGAAAATGTTAATATGGTTGCGGTGCCATCGCAATACTCCTTTGTCAGGGCTTAAAGATATCCTTTAGTAAGAATATAGCAGGGTTTTGTAGGAAATTTAAGCAGTGGCAACGGATATTGTGGGGCATTGCAATTCTCCCAGCTCTTCGATTCTGAGAACAAAGGAAAAAGAATTCATAATATTGAAAATAGTAATTTTATACAGATAAATTGAAAAGTAATATAATAATAATAAATTAAAAAATAAACAACAAATTTTAGAAATATTTCTTAATTTGAAGTGCAATAAAAATAATATTAAAATTTACAATAATAATAAGTAATAAACAACAGTTTTTTGTAGGAAAATTCAAACACTTTTTATTTGCGATACATCTCAGCTTTAATAAACATCAGTAAATAGTTTCACACAAAAGGGTTTTCCCCTGATCAAAAGGTCATTGATTTGACTTTTGACAAAGGGTTGGCACATCTGCGACACACAGCAAATTGTTGAGAAAGGTTCCTCGTGTGAAGAAAGTCAAAACAAGTCAAGGAATGTTTCTCATATTCAGCTTTAAATTGATTTAAACACGGCCCGTTTGAGCTGAGATACGCAACAGAGAGAGAGCGAATTCTTGTCATGCTTGAAATGGCCAAACCAATTAATTATATGTGCCTATATTTCTGACAAATTGATGTATGCGAGCCAGCGAGCAGCTGCTGCCAATTAGGTTGAAGTTCGCATCGGTCGCCTCGACCGAAACTCGCTCACGTAGTTAGGCAAAAACTTTCATCGATTAAAAACTTTTGCACCCAAAAGTATTATCAGCTCTTTGTAATATTCTGCGTGCCTTGTTGTGTATTTGATTTTTGTTTGTTTTTTTTTTGTTTTTGTTGTTTCCTCCTTGTTGGCCACAACAAACTTGTGACGACAGCTGCGTCAAGTTTTCAAAAACATATTAGATTATTTGTTTGTTGCATAATAATTGGAACACTGGCAAAGGGAAAATTGAAATGCCAGTTCCACAGGCAAAAAGGCAAACAGGCAAAGAAGCAAATCAAAGCCGAGTCAGAACCAAAACCGAAACCGAATCGAATGAATGCGAGCAACGCGTTTGGCAATTGCCAATGGCGTGAAGGCATCATTGCGACGAGGCAAGGTCAAATCTCTCTCTCTCTCTCTTTCTCTTAGTCAGTTGCTGATTGCCCTGCCATCGCTTGTAAGCTGTTTATTGGGGCGTGATGTAATTAGCATAACCGAAAAGAAATTGCCGCCAGAAACAAAGCAGCATAGAGTACGAAATGAAGCATCAGCGGAGGCATCAGCGTAGTCAAGATTAGACGCAATTTGCTTAATGCTAAAACTTTTAATCACTCATACGCTCCATGGCACCCGCAACGAACAAAAACTTTAGCTCCTGCTAAGTTAAATATATAGTAAACAAAGTGACTTGCGAAATGAAATAAGTGTAAATACGACAACAGCAAAAAAATACAACACTAACACACACACAAACACGCAGTCATAAGCACACATGGACTTAGCTACAAATGCGCACTCAAATATGTATGTATGCGCATCTGATTAAACATGAGTGTGTGTTGGAGTGCGTGTGTGTGTCAATGTATGTATGCTGGTTGGTAATCCCCCAAGATGCGAGTCACAAGCGAGAAAGAACTGAAATTTCTGCTTCGCCTTAATCTTAAGTTTAATTTCTGCTTTGACTTTTGCAGCGCACAAACACACACACACACAAGCGCACACTTACGCATACTCCTGCAACAACAAATTCAACTTTTAATGCATATTTTCTTAGCCTCTTTGCATACCCTATATAAAGTAACTTAATAAAGGGGTATGACAGGTAAGAGAAGTGATTAAATAAAGAGAAATCAAAGTTAACAACAAGAAATTGTGCTTAAAGTAAACACCTGAAAAGAAAACTAAATACTCCACATGGTATCTGCTACTCAGCTATTTAATCTGTTAATCATATCATTTCCCAGATAAAGCAACTTAATAAAGGGGTAAATAAAAGTAAACGAATGGCAAAGAAATTCGAAACTAACAAAAAGAAATTGTACCTTAAGTAAACTTCTAAGGTGTTTGCTATCTATTTTTTATTAAAAAGTACCTATAGGGTATCTGCTAGTCACTTCTTTCATCTGTTAATCAGCTCTTCCTGTTTTTCAGTTGGCCAAATACGACGACTACAATGTAAGCTTTAGCGCGTTAAAGTGCGACAGTGTGTGTAACTGGGCGACCTATTTGCCTAAACACACTCACACAGACAAAAAATACACACATGCATATACAACAGAGAAGCACTCACGCCCTCTGTTGGTTAACTCTCACTTGGTTGCTGGGTTGCTTGGTCTGGTTTGGTCTGGTCTGGTATGTTCTGCTTTGCTTTGCTTTGGCTGGTTTGCTCGGCTGACTGCCTCTCATAACACATTAGCGAAAGTGAAAGCCTCCATAATGACTGCTCCCAGTTGATTTTAATTTGCTGTGCGTGTCTGTGTCACACTGTGCGTTCTTATGCCCATAAATTTATATTAGTTGGCCCAGGCAGCATCAGCATGAGCCAAACGACATCGCGATGCAGATGAAGATGCTGTAGCTGATGCCAAAGCAGTTGGGGCGACGACAGAAGTCTCTGTTTAGCTGTGGCCCACACTGCTTATTTGCTTCAGCATGTTTATAAAGATTGTTAAATATTTCAGTGCTGTGTTCCTTATTTAAGCTGCTCGAAATTGTCTCGACAACAAAATTGGAACAAGACAAAAAGACTGGAGCAAATCGATTGTCGTCTTAGGGCTGACTTTGGGGAAGGCAGACATTTTAAGAGCTTGCTAAGGAATTAAGTTGATATTTGATCGAATGAAAATTGAAAAACAATTTGAGATTTAATGAGTTTCTGCTAAGACTATTCTGGTTCATTGAATTGCTGTGAAAGCTTTGGTAAGCAGAAATGCTGAATCTGCTTAGGTATCTTAAATTGTTGACATTATTATCTAACGATTAATAAAATAACTAAACTAAAAAGGCGAAAATCATGCGTGCATTTTATTTTTATAATTTTTCTTGTATTTTAAAAAAACCTCTTTAACACATTTGTAGTTATTTTGGATCACATTTAATTATGAAAAATACAGTTGTTATTAATTAATAAAAAAAATCTTTGAAATGCATTTTAATTTGCTTATTTTATGAACTGCAATATGCAAATGTCTCCCCAATTTGAATTGAAATAAAATGACGAAATCTGAATTGGAATTCTTGCTGCCATTGCCAGCTGCCAAAAAAAAATGTGAACCACATCAACATACCGAATGAAATCGAATCGAATCGCATGTTGAATCGATTTGGATTGTGGGGTGTCCCGTCTGTCCATTAATTAAAAAGTCTGCTCGACTATTTTATTGAAGCGTAATAACTGCTTTTCGCCCAAAGCTAAAGTACGAAAATAATTTCGATAGCCATTTGCCGAAAGTTTCAATTTAATTGCATTACCAATGCATACGAAGTGAAGATATCGTATCGTATCTATCCCAATACCGATTATTCTTTTCCTTTCGTCTTTCTGTGTGTGTGACTTGAGGGCTCCCCCAAATAAAATTGATATAATCTGAGCACATTACAAAAGAAGTAAATGGCAACTGTAAACTGTAAACAACTTTGATTTGACTTGGAGAAGCTTGGAGAAGTGGACAGACGAGACAGACAGAGCGGGTGGTCGAGGAATTGCAACTAAGTCTAGCTGAGCCGATTCAGACTTTGGACACATTTGAATTTCATTTGCAAGCTTACACATGGATGCATAAATATTTACGACTATTAGTTGAGAGAGAACTTGAAAGTTTTTCGATTTGCCTGCACACGCATTTGCATATCGATGGCCATGGTGGTGATCCCTTCCCTTCCCTTCTCATCTCTTCACTTCCCCTTGGAAATACAATTAAAATAAACTTTACAAAACGTTTGCACTTTTTATGTGCATGTTGCTATAAGATTGTTTTAAATATTTTATGCTAAATCTATGTAAAAACATTTTGCTGCACGAATTGAGTCAACAAAATGCAAATTAATTCGAGGGGGGACGACGACGTCGTTGAGGCTGAGTTAGGACAACGAAAACTGCCAGAAACTGGCATGTAAATCAGACCCAAATAACAACAACAACAAGAGGAATATAACAAGACCAACACCCGCCGCAACAGCAACAAGAAGAAGACAAACAACAGCAACGGAACGGAAACTGTTCGTCTTTTGCACGTAGCCCATCATTATGAGTATCCCGCTCAAGCAGAGCTCGCTTGACTGCCTCTGGCCCCCTATGTGTATGTGTGTGTGTGTTTGTGTTATTTATTTATTATTTATGTAGCTCAACTAAACGTTTTGCCACAAAAATTATAGCATAATATGTCAAAAAGCATAAAAGACCCTTGCTTTAAATAAGAAATGCGGAACGAAGGGTTTGACTGCACGAACGCTGTATACCCTAACAAATTAATAATGATCTATTGAGTTGCCTCAACTTGTTGGTAATCATCTTAGCCAAAGTGAAAGTGAACTTTGTGTATCTAAAATTCCGTTACGAACTGCTTGACTTGCCTCTGAGTTGTATTGATATTACGTATACGCCGGGCGTGCTGGTCATGGTGAGCACTTCTAAGCCGCAGCGAAACGAAAAACTCTATAAATTGTAAAGCCGCTATTAGCTGCGACTTAGTAGCTATAGCGGCCCTCATAAATTCAGCGCAACAACAACAAAGTGGATTCTCTTCTCCTCTCCTCTCTCTTTTTTTGGCTGTTATGAATTTAAATGTGATGAACGAGCGGCGGCTTCTGAGTCACTGTCCAGTTATGGCGAGCCGCGGCGAATTGTTATGCAATGCACGAGAGGCTTCACCTTAAATCATTTGCCGCATCATTTAAAAGGCGTGTGAGGAAGTTGCGGCAATAGGAATGGAATGTGCGGTACAGAGCCGAAAAGTTGCCGCTGTTGTTGTTGTTGCTGTTGCTCGGGCAACTTTTGTGGCACGCATCCTTTTTGTGGATGCCTTTGTGCGCGAGTATTGAAAAAGTTTTCAGTAGTTTTCAATGCGAGTTATGAAACCACTTAGGCAGCGGCAAGCTAACGGCACCTAAGGCAGAAGTTCATTGTGAAGTTGACGGAAGGGGGAAAAACAAAATGAAAAGAAAGAAGAAAGCGGCAGCAAGTTATGCAAAAGTCGAGTTGGCTTTTAAATCATCGACTGTCAGCGGCACACGCACCTGGACAGCTTGAAAAAATTAAATAAAATAAAATCGAATTTATGCCCGTGCATGTACGAGCGTGTGTGTGTGCCAGTGTGTGTATATAGAATCTATATTGACTTTGGCGCAAAATAATGGCTGGCAATTTGTAGAGCCTACTTTTTGCTGAGCTGGAGACAATGAAATATATTTTGGCAAACACATGCCCCAAATTGCTGCACGTGTGTGCATGTCACCGTGTGCGCACGTGTGTGTGTGTGTATGCTTCTAAGCACCGTCATCAGTTACAAGTGTGAACCATAAATTGTCATCAGCTTTGGGCCGTAGACTTTGCTTTGGCTGCTTCAATTTATGGCGGATTTTCAATTTGTATGCTCCGCGGCCAATTCGCAAGAACTACCCCGAAAGAGCCTATGCCAGAGTACCCTACCAGGCACATATGTAGGATGCCCCACTTGATGTAGCAGGCACTTCTTTTGCTCAACGCACATAAGTATGCTATAGAATAGCGTGTGACCCCTCGCGAAAACATCCTGGGAAATTGTCTTCTCGTTTTCGTTTGTTGTAGTTGCTAGCTGCTGTTGTTGTTTGCTTTGTCGCTGACATTTATTGCGCACATTCGCTGCCATTGATTTTTTATGCGTTTTTGAAGTAGTTCAGTTGGCGGCGCTCATAAGTAGGCAACGCTTTTTCCTTCAATTTCTCTTTCTTCGATTTTTGTGAGTTTCTACATCATTTTATTTTTTGTGGCAAAAAGTGATTATCATGTGTGTGTATGCGTGTGTGTGTGTGTGTGAGTGAGTGTTCGAGTGCGTGACACACATTTGACATTAATGTTGTTGGTGCTGTGAAGTTGATTTTAATATGGTTTACGCTTCGCCGGAAACTTAATAAACTTGATTGTTGTTGTTATTCTTTGCCAGCTAAAGTTGTTGTTGTGTGTGTCAATGAAAAACTTTTCACATTATTGACTGGCAAAGGCAACGGCAACGGCAAAGGCAACGACAACGGCAGCAGCAACGGCATATATGAAATTTATAGGAACAGTATGAATATTATATGATTTTGGTATTGCGTTGAAAACTGCATTTTTACTACATGCGAGTTGAATTTAATTCCAAGAAATTATAATAAAAAAGAGAATGATTCTTTTGATTGAGTTTTTAGTGTTGGAAGCAGTAAAAGCTGCAATAAAATTATAGTGAAAATAATAAAATAAAATTGTGTTTTTATAGTGCCTAGAAATGTAGAATTGCTTATTAATTTTCAGCAGTTTATCATTTCTTATGATGAGTAAAAAAATAGTTAGTTTAAATGGATGATCATTTATTACAACTGCACACAATATGTTTAACTGCAACTCTTAGAAATTCCAACCTTACATGAAGCATTACAAATTCTCAAGCGAACCTAACTGAAGTTTAGCTCCTCTGCATTTTCAATGTAATTCCAAATGTTTTCTAACGCCATTCAAATTTTCCATAACATTGTTAAATGGATCCGAAGCTCTATCGGGGCAGCAACTAGATAAAATAGAATTTCACAGTGTTTAAAATATAAGAGAGGGTCTCGAAGTCGAAGTAAGCCAGCTGTATGAGAGAGGGAAATGAAGAGAGGGAGGGAAATGTTTTCTATGCAGTCAAGTCAATGCACGTCGGCGACGCCATTAATCTTCGTGCTACATTGAGCTGCCGTCGGGTAAAGTTGCAGGAGGTGGAAGAGAGTTGCAGTAGCTGTCATGTAGCGACACTCGCAAACAGCCGCCGGCCAATGTTGCAGTTTGACTTCGGCTTCAGTTACAAGTCTGCTGTCTACAGCACGTTGTTCGATGAAAATATTGTACGCCTATCTTGGGCATCTTTTCGCTCAGTCTATTTGCCTAGCTTTTTAACGCCTGAGGTCTATTTGCTTGCCCAGTACAAATTTCTATGAATCCCAGGCCAGACCAGTTCAAATATGCTCTGCAACGGGCATTGGCCGTTTGGCTAGTGGCACAAAACTTCCCAGTGTGTGTGTGTGTGTGTGTGTGTGTATGATGAGCCCCACTCCCCTTCCGGATCCTACTTAAACAAATTTACCCTACGCTTCAACGCCATCAAGGCCTTTGGGGGTCTAGATGGAAATGCTGCTGTTGCCATAGACGTGCCTCCGCACATGTACAACAAGCCACAGACGCCTTTTGATATGCAAAATAAAATTGTGCACAACGATTTTAATAAATATTCTCAACATACAAAAACCAACACAAACATACAGATGCCTCGAAGTGACAACAACATCGGCAATGGAAACAGACGATGACGTTGCCACTGAGGATGAACAGTTTATTGAATTTTTCCTGAAGCCTTTTACCACTATCGCATCAATAAAGTATTCCGGCTTGTTTTTTAAATTCGCTTTAAGTGAAAAACTTTAAAAAGAAGCTTGTCATACTAATTGCTTAGGTCTACCAAAGAATTTGTTAAACAATCAAGAGAACATTATGTACAATCTCAGACTGCAAAGTTTGCTAAATAAATCATTCGAATTCCCAACACAATTTGAGTTGAGGCATTTTTGCTGTTTCTGTTCTAAGTGCCATAACTTGAAGGCAGATACAGAGCATAAAAAATAAATATAAAAAAATACCTCAAATAGTCTGCATTTTATTTGACACTCAAGCACTCCTGCAAGCCTGCCAGCAATTTCAGCAATTCATATTTCATATCCCTACTCTCATATTTGTCTCTTAAATCTACTATCCGCTTACAGGTTTGTATAGCTCCCAAAGTCAGCTTTGCTTTTTATCCATTACATCAATAAACAATTTCGACTGTGCGTGTGTGTTGAGAACAAATCAACTGTAAATCCCTTAAGCAGCTTAATATTCACACCTAAACGGGCATATTATGATCCGCTAAGCCTTAAAGTAGTCCATAGACTTTGCCTTTGTGCCAGAACAACCAATCAGGCAATCAACGAGACAAACAATACGTTGTCAAGGTCAATCAATTGCGAGCTTTTTGCAGCTTCAAGTATTTTCTCTTCACTTATTTTATTTACAATTTTATGAGCCTTTGATAAAGCTGAAAAAATCACTTTGTTTTTTACACGCCTCGTCGCAGTTAAACTTAAAATAAATAAATTGCCAGCGCAAAGCCACATGAGGAAATTATGCAGCCGCGCAGAATGTTTATAGGCGCATCAACAGCCAACAAAAAAAAAATAAAACAAACAGAATGAAACCAAAAAGCAAAAAATAAAATAATGAAAACACTCAGCAAATCCGAGAGTCAAACGGCAACCATCAACCGCAGGAAACAGGCAGCTAACCAACCTGCAGCCCGGCAGAGGCTCTCAACCAGGCAACTCTGGCAGGCAACCAACCAACCAACCAGCTAACCAAGCCAACCAGTCATTAAGCTCTGCCCACCGTATTTCCCCCAAACTGTAACCGCACTTCCCTTTATCCCCTCCTCTAGCCTGCACTCTATCACGTTATCAAGAGCGCAAAAAAGTCGATCGTTAAATCAAAAAGGCGCATTCGAGTGCCTGCAACATCATTAGTTGCAGTTCATACACACTCAAGCGCAAGTTATGACGCAGATAGCCTCCTTTTGGCCAACACGCCTCTCTCCCCTCTTCTCTTCCTCATGTGGGGATATCCCCTTGCCAACCGCTTTCTCTCTGACGCGCATTTTTTTGTACGAGGTGTCCAAATTAAATTTGCATCAGTTGCTCGGCGAGCATCTAAATGATGCCAAAAATGTAAGTGTGTGTATGTGTGTGTGTGTCTGTAGCATAAAGCCAAACAGCAACAAGGAGCAGCTGCAGCAGTCACAACAACAACATCAACTACTCACTTTGGCGCTTTTGCATGTTGCTTTTTTTCCGCGTGTAGTTTACTTTTTCATATCCTGTACATAACGCGTGCTCTGGAAGGATCTGACAAATGGCTGGCACATAAATTGTGCCTACAGAATATATACTTTATATACATTTTTTATAGTCTCGCAATCAGCATCGATGGCTCAGCTTTTTCCCAAATGCGTAAATTTACTCGGCAAAAAATATGCCAAGATATTTTTTCCTTCCTGTGAATAAGTTCTTCAACTTGACAAAAATAAGATCATTTAACCAAACTATTCAATGATTTAAATTTAAGTAATTATTTATTTTTTTATTTGTTTACTTATTTAATTACTTTTTTATTTATTTATTAATTTATTTTCATATTTAATTACTTATTTATTTATTTCAACTTAACTCCAATTCAATTCATTCCTAAGATCTCTTTTATATCGCATCTGGTCTTCGATCATTTATGCACTTCAACACTTCTGGCACATCACTCTGTCTGTCACGCGCTCTTCCTGTGTACGTGTATGTGTGTGTGTGTGGGCACTTAAATAATTTAGATTTTTGTGTCTAACATGCACAAGTACCACAGCGGCCCAAAAGATTCAAGTGCAGCGGCAGCTGCCAAAGTAAGTGACCCAGTTAGATAGCTGGAAGAGTGTGCGGAGCTGCGAGGGACGGCAGGAGATGAGATGCTGTAGGGCACCTGACATGGAGCAGTCGCATGTGCCGAGAGTTATAAGTGTCGTCAACCTGCGACTCTGACTGCCAGGGTTGTCAGGGCTGCCAGGCTGACATTATGCGCTCATTAAAATGTCAAATAAATTCAAATGCAAAATGCAAACTGCAAAAATGCAAAGAAAATGCAAAAACATGAATGCATTTTACTTTGGCATGCAAAGGCGACAATGGCGACATAACCGACGACAAGTGTTGCACTTAAAACTGGATAATGCATGCGGAGATTTAAGTCAAGGGAAACTGTGTGTGTGGATGTGTGGATATGCCCTGTTTAATGTGCATATTTAGCTCAGAGTGAACTTTGAACTTTGGCAAACGGTCAATGAGGGAAGCCAGACGGAGATAAAGATGAATCCATAATGCACTGGTATAAATATATTACTACATCTGCATGCATATTCCACAATTTAATTGATATAATACACTGCGAAGTTTGTTAGCTAGATTAAATGCAATGTCGGGTACAGATTTCCGGCCTTTAGTGACAGGTAACAGAAACTTAAGCGCCAACAATATTAAAGTGCATAAGTCTGGGAATCTTCCTCCTCAATATAGATGTATAATCATATTATTTAAAAAAAAACATTGTTATGAGTGTTTGAAGTAAAGAAAGGCTCATGGAGCGTATTGTGTTTTTATACAATTGCATCGGGTATATTTGTTTTTCAACGCACCTTAGGACACATCTCTGTTCCTATAAAATAAATATATTTTGAATTAGCATCACCAGTCGATCTAGTCATGTACATTTGTTCCACTGTCTGTCCGTCTCTCATTTATAAAGCCTTCTAATAAAACTCTGGGCCAATTTTTTTTATTTTTTAAGATATTAAGCCAAACTTAATGCATCGCAGTTTTTCTAATAAAATGCTTTTACAATTTCGTCAAAATCAGACCACTTTTACATAGGAATAATGCTCTCAAATACTTTTTGTATGAAGACTAGTTTTGATTTCATGTCACAGTGCCAATCAAAGATATATATAATATTGAACACATATAATACTATTTAATTCTGCAAAATTATATATCACTAGTATAGAAACGCTACGATGATATAAAAACCTGCAACAGTATAGAACCTTCGGTATACCGAAGCTTCGCAAAGGTAGCCTCTTTTTCGGGCTTTGAGCTCGCACTCCTCCTGTTGGCTTATGTTTGGCACTTCCGGGGACAAGGCGGCCATTAAAGCTGTCATTTATTTTAATTAAGAACAATTTCCGCTGTTTAGCTGAAGTAGCCAAGAGCGGAGAGCACGGGGACGGAGTGTTAGGAAGTCGTTCAATTGTTGGATGCCGTTAGATGCGCCTGTAATTATTGCGAGTGCGAGCGCGTATGACGAGCATTTTCCGCACGTCACTCGGTTCACTCGGCTTCCCTTGCAATGGTGTTTGCTCGCCTTTTGTCTTAAACGACAACTCTGGTGGTATATTTGAAAGGGGAGTCCGTTACACACACACAACAGCTATTTGACTTAACTCACATGCTCAAGAGCTGGCATTGAGTGGCATTTAATTAATTTGCAGTTGAATGCTATAGGTTTTTTCTTGCTCTCCGCTCTTTTTGCACTCTTTTATAGTCGATGCGGCACTCTTTCAGCATTTTCTCGTTAGCTTTAAGTGGTTTCTCTAGTGTGTTCTATGTGCCACACACAGTCTGTGTGTCTAAGCTGTAAATGAAGCTTTGCCTAGCATATCGATATGGGTCAGTCTCCAATACGAATGCGAAGGCTTTCTGGCTGCGGCAATTCAATCAACAATTCCAGCATTTGCTTATTCAATTCTCTCGCAATTCTTGGCTCGATTCTTAACTTTTCCCTCTCTTTTCACTTTTTGCAGCTGCCAACGTCATGGACAACGACTTGTTGCCCTCCATTGCAGCCGTAGATGATGTCTACATTGCCTCGTTGGTGCCTGGCCACAACTACAACAGCAACAACGGGCATGGGAATGGCAACCACAATCTGGGCAACCACCATCTGCACCACAACAATGTGGCACAGTTTGAGAATGCACTGGATGAGTCCGAAGACTCTGTGGATGAGACAACGTATCCACCGCCAGTCTTTGACTTTGGCATGCCCAGGAACATAACAGCCCGGACGGGGCACACGGCCGCCATCAATTGCCGTGTTGAGAATTTGCGCGATAAATCGGTGAGTCAAATGGAGAATGCTTATCTCCCAAAATGTTTTTTCTTACGTATTCATGGTTCGATTTTATGCATTTTTAACTATCGCTTAAGCAAATATTGACCCTGAATGAGGAGAGTAGTCAAGCTGAAAATCAAGTTACCGCCAAAGTCGCCAAGCTTCGGTCTCGTTCTTTTGTCAGTTTGTTCAGCTACTCGCATCGTTTTCCGGTTCCGCTCTCTTTGTCCTTGGCATCATCATCTCATCTCTCGTCACATTTTTTGGTCATTTTCTTCCTTGAATGACAGAGTTTCAGTCAGTTACCAGTTCCCAGTTCAGCTTCTCCTTCGCTGCCCTCATCTGCGTCTTCCTCTTCCTGTTTACTGTTCCTTTGTCGATCCAATGGCATTCGCCACCCTGCTAAGTTTAGTTTATGGCTTTGCATTGTGTTTCATTTTTTTTCGCTCTCCCTTGCTTCATTTTTAATTTTGTTGCGTTTTTTTTCTTCTTGCTTGTATCTATTGATGGCTCCGCTGTTTCATCAACTTTAAACTTTATTTTCTTTCGTTTTTCTTCGCGCTTTGCTGTTCATTTTTCGCTCTTTCTTCGCTTCGCTTGGTGTCCAGAAGGTCGTTTGTAACTTAACTTGCTCTTCAATTGCTGCGAAATGTGTGAAATTTTTCAAGTTCCCGCTGTGCATGGTGTGGTGGAGTGAAGCTTAATCCCCGTCAAATTTGTTTTCTCTTAAATCAAGCTCAAATTGTTGCATTTTATACGTTTCTTGGGAGTGCTGTAGAGTTGCGAGAAGTATTGTAGCACATTTTAGCAGAAAATTAAAGCTGCTTGATTATATTTCTTAGGAAGCATATAAAGTTGATCGAGTTAAAAGTAGGAGATGAACAACAACATTTGCAGAATAAATAAAGAACTTGCTATGTTGATGAAAAGACTCTCTAGATAGCTAGATTGTGCCGTTAATTTTAGTTGCTTAGTTGTTTTCTAATCAAGATTTTAGTTTATAAGAGTTTCAACCTAGATTTCCACACTTAAATCGTCTGCAGTTTTTGTGGTTTAACTTAAAACAAAAGTTGAAAATATTTTATAAGTTTAAAGGATATATTTGTAGACGCCCATTGTAAGTTATTTACATGGCAAAAGGTTCGGTTCGGCCATTGCATCATTAATCTAAATAATTTTGCAGGTCAGTTTCGTGAAAAGTTTTGCCACTTAAACCCAATGAATTTCTAGCATCTGTTTAGGTAACGGTATCTCCAAGTTCTTAAACTTACCTTGGCAGTTGCTTGCGACGCAGTTGCTTAATCTATCATTGGGATGCGGCGGCTGCTTTACATACAAGCTCGACCATTTGGCTGCCAATGCCTTCTTCTTTTAGTCTTCTTTGGCCTTGCCAGGCAAATCCACTTAGAGCAAAAGAGAAACTGTTGGCAAACACCTATCGCAGTGCTGCAGCAGCAAAGCACCTTATTCGTCAGACTTTGAGTCGGTCTCAGGTTCAGGCTCGTCATCATCTATAGCCCACATAGAGCGAGATTTAGTAGCACCTTTTCTGCTGTCCCCCTCCCTTCTTGTGAATTGCGATGGTTTTTCCTTTTTTTTTGGGCTGGCCAAGCATCGTTTCCTTTTGCCACTTTGACACTTTTAGTTTCGGCTAAGTTCAGTTTCGCTTGTTTTATTTTTCCTCTTCCTCTTTTTTGTACTTTTTGTATTTCGTCTCTTTTTGGAGCTACGAAAAGTTTTGGTTGCCTGCGGCAGGCGCGCAGATTACATTCTGGCTGCTTTTGGGCTGTGCAGCCCGTGCAACCAATTTTTTTTTTTTTTTTTTTTTTTGAGGCTTTGGCAACTTTAAGCCGCTGACATTTTGGGCACGCACTTCGTCGACGCCATTCGTCGTTGTCCTGCTGCAAATCGCTTTGTCTGCTGCCGCCGCCGCCGCTGTAAGAATATTTGACAAAGTTTTTTAGTTCTCTTTCGTTCATTTTTTGTTGGCGCACCGCTTAGTTCATTTTGCCGTTTGGTTTATTAAATTTTCTACCTTTATTTCGACCAGGTCCCTTTCGTCTGGGGCCGAAGCAATTTTAAAAATTGACTTAAGCGCTCTTTGTCCTTTTGTCCTGTGCTGCCACTAAATGTCTCTCTGTCTCTTTCTCTTTTTCTCTATTTACAGGTATCTTGGATAAGGAAACGCGATTTGCACATTCTGACTGCAGGCATTCTGACCTACACATCTGATGAGCGGTTCAAGGTGCGTATACGTAATCTACTTATTTCCCCCACAGCCAGGCAAGAGTGCCTGCTGCTGCCATCCCGTTCAGTATTGTCTGTCCGTCTGGCTTATTAAATGGCCACGAGGCATGCCTGGCCATTTGTAAGCCAAGTCAGCTTAATTGCGTATGCAATTCGCCGCCCCTGGCTCCTGTTGCACTCCCTGCCAGGCCCACCAAGTTGCCAACTTGTATGCATTGATTAAATTTGCCCAAGGACACGCACACACAGTTGCCAAATGTAGCCACGGTCTCTGCCTCAGCTGGCAGCACTCAACTCAGCCTCAGCTTCAGCTTCAGCCTTAACGATTTATCTGTGCATTTCGCTTGCAGGTCGTACGCACCGCCGACTCCAAGGATTGGACGTTGCATGTGAAATATGCGCAGCCACGTGACAGCGGCATCTACGAGTGCCAAGTGAATACGGAGCCAAAGATTTCGATGGCATTCCGCTTGAATGTCATAGGTGAGTACAGCTGCAAACTTGCAACTTGTTGGAGAATTCTCCATCTTTTCTCCTTCCCTTAGCAATCTCCCCTTGGCTTGCGCATTGTCAGCAACTTGTCGCATGCACGACTTGCAGCTCGCAACTCGCAACTTGCCACGCGGGGGAAACTGACAACTTTTTGCTCTCCCTGGCAGAGTCTTATAAATTGGGCACAAAGTTTGGCCACATGCAACGCGAACTGCTGTAAATACATTAAAGTTTGTGCGTGTGTGTGTGCAGGTTATTTACATATGTTTTACTAAAGCTATGTATGGGGATATAAGTCATGGAAAAAAACATGTTGTGGGGCGCAGAAATGCAATCAATTGGATTAATAAATCACCCTAGAAAAAAAGAAACATTAATCTGTTTTATGGTTATAGTTTTTCAGCTGCAGCTCCATTATTTGTGTACCATAATTTAGAATTTTTTTATATTTTATTATGGTGTAAACAGTTAATATAATACTGAATTAATAATATACATATACATAAAATATATGTGTAATATATACATGATTATAATAGTTTGGAAATCAAGCTTATATAATATTTATGGTGCTGAGCGTGCCACCTTTATTTGCACTAAACCAAAAGGGGAGGGGCAGTTTTAACCGTATTTTGTATATTTAATTGATATGCATGGGAATAAATGCCAAGGAAATACTATTGAGGAAATTTACTTAATGAAATTGATCTGTGCATCATTTTAAAATTGTTTATGCTTTAATGTTAGGATATTTTCCTTGAACAATATTCTGTATCTTTCCTAAACGTATTATTAACTTCAGTCACACTCGCTGGAAATTCAATAACTATAATCAACTTGCCTCCTGACACCAAGCATGTTTGGCCGTGTAGTATAAATAGATTTTCTCTTAAAATATTTTCATTATTTTCAATTGTGCAAACATTTAATACTAAATCAATAATGTATATAATTATTGTATACATAAAATATTACATATAATAATTTACAAATCAAGCTGAAAATTCTTTAGTTAGTCTTGCGAAATGCCCTAAATTTGTGAACCAAAAAATATCATTTTAATATTACTTAACAGTTCACTAGTTTTCTGTGCAGCACACAATACACTCTTCTTATAACAGCACACAAAAGTGTATAACAGTATCTTTTTTCACTTGCACCAACTGCTGAGTACATCATCAATTACAATTTACTCTGCATTACGCGTCGCTGGCGAACTTAATTTAGGTCAACACATTGTTGAGGGGCATATCAACTGCTGGCTTAGTATAACCAAACACAGGCTAGAGTATTTCTCTCTCTGTGTGTGTGTGTGAGTGGCAGTGTTTGCGTCGGTTGTTGCTTTTGTGGTGCCCAAAACTTTGCTGTCTGCCATTTTTCTACACGCTTTGCATGCAAACGCAATTTGCATTTAAATTCAATACTAAATTCATATGCTGCCTGTAATACACACCGGGCAATGAGACGAGGGCGTGGCCCCGAAGGCGTTACGCTGTCTGCGTGTGAACGCCAGTCTGTGCATGCCTGCTGTGCTGTACATTTGTGTGTGTGTGTGTGTTTGTATGTGTGGCATCCTTTGAGGTGTTTTTTGCACGTTTACGCCACGCTCTCGTTTCATTGTTTTGGCATTTTACAAGTTTCCTACAATGGATTTCCGTTGCAGGCAATATTTTGCCTTTCAGCTTCAAGTCTTTGCCTCCTGTGTATACTTCGAGTGTATGTGTGCGTGTGTTAGTTATAAATTGCTACTGAAGGGCATGCACGTTCATGTTTCATTCATGTACGTAAAATTGATTTGAAACTTTCCTCCTTTTTCTTTTTTGCGGCAGCAGCCAGAGAAGTTGCAGCCTAGTCGAATGTTTGTCATCATGTGCCAAAGTTTTACTACGTTATTTATTTATTTTTCTTCCTTGCCTCCTTGTGTTGTGTCGGTGGGCAAAGTTAATTGAAATTATCGAATAGTTTTGCCAAAGACTTGCAGCAGTTGTGTGGTTGTTTGCTTGTTTGCTTGTGATTGCTTTAGTTTTGCTTTTGATTCGCTTTGATTCAATTGGTATTGGTTGTGTAATTCATGTTCCATGTATTCCCTAATGTGCATTCAATCGTTTCCTTGACCACTTTCGGCCCACTCGAGAGCCATTCACGTAATTCAATAACTCTGAACTTGTTGTGTGAAATTTGTGAAATTCAGCGCACAACAGTCTCAACACGCTAGATTTAGCAGCAGCTCAACTATATGGCCAGAGTCTGGGGATTTTCAGCAACAAATTGGCTGCCAGGAGCAACCTGAGTTGCTTATTTATAAACGAACTCAGGCGAATCTCATCAACGTCTATAAAGTCAAATCAACGCCGTAGCTTCCTGTTGCCCCATAACATCCGTTACAGCTTGCAACCTGCAGCACAACGCACTGCCTACATACATACACACACACACACACAAAATAATCCATTTTTACTCCCCACTTCCTCGCAATCCTTCACTACCTCTTGCTTCATTTTCACTCCGACTCTGGCGACGGGAAGTCGCGGCAATGTTAAAAAAAATTTATGCTAATGATTTGAAAAAATGTTCTGTGGAGATTTTCGTTTCTACGGTTTGCGTTCTGCAGTTGGCAGCGTGATAAAATATTCTGTCACCGGTTTTACGCGCTCTACCAACACGAACAGGAAGGATTCCCTTGAAAACGAACGAACGAATTCCTCAAAGGGCGCAAAAGGCAAACAAATAATTTTCTAGATTTTTCAGTTAGGTATGCTGCTGAGCGTGCCGCCTTCGTTTGCATAAAACCTCCTGGGGAGGGGACAGAAGCTGGATTCTATTGTATTCCGCAGGGTGACCGTGTTTTGTATATTAAATTGATATGCTTGAGAACAAGAGCCATAGAAATCTGGTTGAGGGCATTTCCTTTAATGAAATTGATCTTTGAACCATTTTAAAATTGTTTAAACATTAATATTTTCTTCAAGGAATACACCCTTACATTTCTTAAACGTATTATAGACTCCCTTAACGTTCGCAAGAAATTCAATACCTCTAATCAACTTTCCACTTGACACCAAACATGTTTGGCCGTCTAGTATAAATAGATTTTCTTTTCAAATATCTTCAAATGAAATCTGGTTCATAAAGAGTATCCCCAACCTCAGTTCGGGTCAGGTGGTCATTACGTGAAGAGTCAATTTCGTGGAATTGTTCTGTCTGGTCTGTGTGTTTTTGCCTCCCATAACAGGCACATAATAATAATAAAAATGAAGTGGCCAAGCTGCTAAGCTAGCAGATACTCTGCACAGTAAGACTAAGACAGGAGAGGAGAGAAAGAGATATAACCTTTTATGATATATGACTTTGTTTACTTACTCTATACTATATACAACTTATAACTTCGCATAGCGAAATTGATTTTCAGCAATTTGACCGGAAAATGACAGAATTTCATTAAACGAAAGAAACTGATTTGCGTACGACATAAGCGATATAGTTAAACTTAATGTCTCGAGGGTTTAATGTGGGGGAATATGGGAATATACAAAGTAAACTTTGGGGTTGTCCCTGCATTGGCTTTTACTTTTTATTACAGGGTATAGAAATAATAAAAAAAGAACAACAGAAACTAAATGAAATGGCAAAACTAACACATAAAAATTTGTAACCACAAAGGCCTAACACACTTTCCACTGGCATCGGATTAGGGGGGTTGTGATCCAGGCTAGGCTGGGGCGTGATGGTGGGAGGGGGGGGGTGGTGGTGATGCTGCTACGGGCGTATCATTGACCCATTGTTTGGCTGGGCGTGGCTTGGGGCCAATGAAGCCGTTGAGAGCGGGTACAATTCTTGTTGCTCTCGCGCATTTTACACACATTTTAAGTGTTGTTAGCCCGTTGTTATTGTGACTGGCGGCGCAAATACAGACACACATGGGTAGCACATGTGTGTGTGGACCATTATGTCCACAGTGCTGCCTTGATGGCTGTTGCCAGTGCGTATACGTGGTGAGTGTTTGTGTGTGGCTTTCTAATATTGGCCATGATTTCGGGTGCGAGATAAGTTGTTGTTGCTGCTGCTGCTGCTGCCCATTGCTAAACCACCAGCTGCGGCAGACAGAGACAAATGCGCGGTATTCTCTCACTTGTATACCCCGCAAAAGGGACCCTCACTAAACCTCACTCGGCCTCACTTATAGGCACTGAAAATTGGTTTAATGTTTTTTCGAGCTATTCACCAACTGTTTTTGGCCAACAGCAGCAGCAGCCCGTCGACAAAGTCAAATGTTGACGTTGTTAATGATGAGACTCGACCAGGGAGCACGGACTGCAGCGACGCTGGGTGACGATGTCGAGTAGCTACGCTGCAGACACTAAAGCCGATTTCAGTACGCAGTAAACACACACGTACACAAACACACACACAAACACACACAGATAGACAAACAAGCGGCCAGACGTTTGCTGATGCTGAGTTAGTCGCCACGTAACGGTTCAGTTAGTTAGTTAACTTGGCTTAGCTCCGGCCCAGACACAGCTCATTTACAGCGAGAGAAAATTGCATTTTGGCCAGCAGCCATTGAAATATCGTAACCTTGTATTATCTTGGCTATTCCAAGTGCGTTTTATGTGACTGCTTCGATTAATATACGAGTATTGCCATGCCAGACAGACAGTTGATAGAGTGAGCCACATGCTGAAGATTAACAAGATTTCTATAGATCGCATATTTAATTAGATTGTCGCTTAAAGAGTAGAAAGACAATGCATGAATTTAAGAAGACCTGCTTAGCGTAATAAGTTTTAATCGTGGCAGCCTCGTGCACAGCGAGCAACCACGTCAATTTCACACAGCACCTAAAAGTAGGCAATGAAATTTTCAAGTGTCTCTTCATTCATTCACTGTGCAGCTCTGTCTGCCTCGTGTTCGCACCTCTCTGGCATAAACATTTTAGACTGCTCTGGTATGCAGGTGCTGCCTTGATTCATTGAATGTAATTGTGAATCGTCCATTGAATCGTCCCATGAATACGCGCTAACCACAAGCTCAACAAGCGAAGCTAGAACCGTTTGAGGGGGGTTGGTAGCCAAGTGAATTGGATGGATTCCCTTACGCTCTACTCGACTACTCGATTAGTGTGCGTATGTGAAAGGGGGGGTGTGTTAGGGAGACCACCTTCAAATGCCATTAATCAATTTTGTGCACGTTCCATTGGCATTTGCAGTGACGCCGCCAGATGCCAAGGCGATTATAGCCGGTCCATCGGATTTGTACGTCAAAGTGGGCAGCGTCATAACACTCACATGCCATGTGAAACAGCCGGCAACGGCTGCCCAGGATATTGGACCAATTTACTGGTATCGCGGCCCCTACATACTAACGCCCTTTGTGGCGCATCCGAATGATGCAGCCATCGATTTGCAGCGCATCTCCATGGAATCAACACTTGCCGAGAAGCTGCAGAGCAGGTAAGCAGTAGATGCCTTGGGTTAGCAATGTGTTCATCATAATCACAAAGAATCAAACTGAAAGCACGCCCTGCCGCCACGCTCAAGTGGTTGTTGGTTTCCAGCTCAATAGCATGCTCGGCATTCTGAACTTTGATCAATGAAGTTGAATCCATGTGGCAAGTGTGATTGGCCCCCACTGGATGCTGATGCTTCTGCTGCTGATGCTGCAACCACGCAGACAATTGCTTTAATCTTTGCTTTAATGTCTGTTGCAGATTGAGGATTGCGAATGCGCAGCTGCTGGATACAGGCAACTATACGTGCATGCCGACCACGGCTGAAGCGGCCAGCGTTGTGGTCAATGTCATTAATGGTAAATGGGTGCACGAGGGCAACGGGAGGGGTTTGTTGCAGCATGTCAGCTGCATCTTTTCGCATCTTGTGCTAACTTTGCCAACTCATCTTTTCTTTTCTCCCTCTCTCTCGCTCTCTCTCCCTCTCTCTCTCACACAGACGAAAGCCCGGCGGCAATGCAGAAGAGCGGCGCCAGTGGCAGCTGCCTCAGAAGTAGCAGCCTCAACTTTAGCCTCATTCTGGCGTTGGCTGCCAGCGCTGTGGTGCGATGGCCCTGGCGATGGATGGGTTGGCTTCTTGGCTCTGGCACCTTATCCTTAGTGCATATCAATTATGGTGGCAGGCAATCAATAAGTAACACCACTCCACGACTTCGACTTCAGCAGCAGCAGCAACAGCCACAGACGCAGCAACTACCGATGACGATGGACTCATGATAATTAAGTGAGGCGCATTCCTTGTACATAATTATACCGTTAGATAACGATCATTGAGGCCCCGTCCGGAGGCTGCAACGTGTCACAATCGAACGATGGCACGCAATAATCCATTGACATTTAGTGTTAATTTTATGCATAGCGTAAATATATTGAATTACGTTAATTACCAAAGCAAATAAATGAATAAAAAGAACTAACAAATAAACATTAATCTAGGCTGAGAGGAATGAAAAGCAAAAAAAAATACCAATTTCAGAAAAAATCGAGAATAAAAAGTACATTAAAGAGAATTATCAATGTAATTGTTTCGCATTAATCGATGTACTAATTTTATTTCAAACACTTTTCCCTCTGCACCAAGCTTTGCATAAAA
Organism: Zaprionus davidi; assembly: GCA_018903715.1. NCBI lineage: Eukaryota > Metazoa > Arthropoda > Insecta > Diptera > Drosophilidae > Zaprionus > Zaprionus davidi. The sequence continues at coordinate 9,580,819 of JAEIGL010000006.1, forward strand.
AACTGATAGATAAACTAATAAAAGCTAATAAGAAATTATAACGATGTTAGGTGTATTCCGTGTGACGAAGGTTGCATACTCTTTCTAATAAATGAAGGATTATTATTTGATTTAATTTGATTTATTATTTCTGTATATAAAATTCCGACAGTTATTCTGCTGACTGGCACTTAAGCAACCTTCAGCAAGGGTATTTTTAGTCAACATAATGATAACAAATAAATTAATTGCATTGTTAATTTGCAGCTCAACAACGAACTCAAATAAAGCAAATGAAGCGGCTCCTTCAAATGTAAATATCAATTTTAATTTCATTTTATTTCATAACTTTTTGTTACCCTCAATTAACTGATTGCATTTTCAATTCCCCACACAAAAATGAGAGGAAAACATAAACAAAATCTGCAAAGAAAACAATTATAATAAAGGTAAAAGCAAAAAGAAAAACTTAATGCATACTATATATGTAACTGTAAACTAGGCTTAAGTAATTATTATAAACATATGAAACATATGCACATGGAACCCTCACACGATCATGACGATTCCAACTCATTTAAAGCATAAGTAAGCAGTTCTATGGGCTACAATAAATTGATTTGATTAAAGTAAATGTAACACGAGCTGTTTGCTTTCAATTTCATGCTTTTTGGATATGTTTTTTCGCAGATTTAAACTTATATTTAAAAATGTTTACGCGTAATTTTAATTAAATTTCGCCGCGCATATCCATTAATAAACGAATTGTAATTTGTAATTATTGCAGCTTTGCGCTCAACGACATAACATGGCAGGGATTAACAGGGCAGTCTCAGCACCGGCCTCGGTTTTTGTTGAAACATGAAATCGATAAATTGCCGATATGGCTCGAGCCTAATTTCATTCACATCGCATGCAAATTAAAGCCGACTGCCTGCTCAAAGTAAACGAAATCGTTACAAATTAAGCGCTTCAGATAAGCCCAACGACGAGTCATTAATTCACACTTGCAGAGCGCGTGCACGGCACACGGCCCACAGCGCGTATGCGCAATCATCGTGTCTGTTTATGTGTGTGTGCGGTGCGCGCCCCTCAGGGCCAAGGCGTAAAGTTCTCGCTCGGCCGGACCCTGAGCGCACAACTGCGGTCAACTAATACGGACTGTTGATGATGACCTTTCCCTCCAACTCCCTTCTCTCTCCATCTCCATCTCTCTCCCTCTCCTCTTCTTCAGCCACAACGCGTTGAGTGAGCAGCAAAGCGCGACGCTTTCTAATTTCGGGCTTACGCAGCGTATGAGTGATGTGTGTATGATATTTGCACGCGTATGTGTGTGTGCGTGAGTGTGTGCGGTCGCATAATTACTCGCAGTTGAGTTGTTTAAATGAAATCATAAATTATATGCACACGCGTCACTGTTTCACTTAATTGTGGGCAAATATTTCGCACGCAAGCAATTTAAATGATTGACAAATGTTTCCACTCGCAGCTAGCTGCATTCACTGAATGCGCATTTCTCGCCTAATTCACAGTGCAACGAATATAAAATTAGAATTGAATTTAAAACGAAATTGAATGAATCGATTCCAGCTAAATTACTTGAAATGCTGATGAAATTCCAGTTGAAAATTCTCCACTAACTTTTCCCACTGAATACTCAAAAATTCGAACCTTTAAGGTAACCGTTCCTGGGCAGCCCGTGTGCGGGGCAGCGACAACAATCAGCAAACTATTCAAGGAGCGCCAAAATGAAGAGCCAAATAAAGTTGACAGTTAATTAGGGCCAGAGTCACAGGCATCGCCAGTGTGACCAACGTCACATGCCGCAAGGGGTAACAATTAAAATTGGAAAATAGTTTCGGGAGAGCGAACAAAGTTTTCACATTTTTGGAGCGCTTCAATTTTTGCTTAATTTTGATTGCACCTGACGTCGAACGTCGTCGCCATCGTTGCTACTACTACTGCATTAATTGCTGTTGTTGTTGTTTTTGTGACTGTTACCCTGGCTTGCTGTTTTTGTCATATTTTGTAAACTGTCGAGTCAGCTGGGCAGATAAATTGACCCATTAACACGGTGACGCAAAAGTTGTTCGTAGCGCGGTTTATTTCCATTTGCGAACAACGCAAAATGGCTGCCATTCTCAGCGTTGTCTACCGTTATTGCTGTTGTTCCTGCTGTTTTTGTTGTAACTTTTACCATTGTTATTGTTGTCGTTGCTGTGCTGTTGTTTATTTATGCCGCCAACTTGACGCAACCATTGAAAAATCTCCGCAGGCGAGTGAAAAATGCAACTGCAAGCCGTGTTGATACTTCGAGACGTCAACGCTGACCCAAAGTAAGCCAAACCCGTTTTTCAATTTAAAAGTGGTGCTTGGAGTTTGTTAGGTCAGAGGGTAAGTAGTTGTTTTTGTGGGCGTGGCGCGTCGTTGGGTTCTCTATGCAGCAAAAGTTTAATTGTTATACCCAGCACACTTCCAGGTGACAGGAAATGGTATAACCATTTGCACTGTGCTTGCTGACGGTCAAGGGTCATGAACAGTGCTATGGAACTCGTTAGAGCAGCTATAGTACGTGGCAATAAAACAAATGCTTTAAAGTCAGACGAGTTTATTGGCACTCAGTGTAGCCATAGCAAAAGCACTGTGCGAACAGAAGAAAGTACTGTGGGGAATTGTGAAACTTATTTTAAGGAAGGAATAAATCTATTAAATAACTCCAAATATAAAGAAATAATAAATCTATTAAATTTGTAAACAGAGTTAGATTGGGATATTTATAATGATATTTAAAATTTGCCATAGTTACTTTATGGGTTGCAAACTTATTTGATTTACTTTTACTCTATGCACTTCCTCTGTAAACTCTCTTTCACTTTCTGTCTGCTGAAGGGTATTTGCTAGCATTGCTCTGCAATTGAATTGCTTTTTGTTGCTCATTTTATCGGGTAAAACTGAAATTCATATTGTAATTTGGCCGCACACAAAACAAAATGCATTGCAAAGGGGCAGCTCATAAAAAGTTTTTATCGTTTTAAAGTTGTGCGCAATTTTGAGCAAAAGTTAATTAAATGCCGCAAGCGGGTCGTACAGTGCAGGCTGTGGGCGTGGCAAGTTGTTTTTTATAAATAAATCTTAAAGTCAGATTTACTTTTGTTGTTCTTGTTCTCGTTCTTGTTGTTGCTCTTTTGCCTTTCCCTTTTGTTAGCATTGTTGTAGCTGCCTCTGTTGTTCGTCTTGTTCTTTGGCGCTCAACGAGGCGTATGGTTAATCAGCGCTTGTTGTTTCTGCTGTTGTGGCTGTTTTTGCATGCGTGCAAATGGCGCAGATACAAATCACGTATTGTTAAGCTCTTCGGATTAGGTAAACAAGAGTGTGTGTATGTGCCTGCGTGTGTGTGTCTGTGTGTGTGGGAGCATGCGTAAATGCCATAACGAGGCATTAGCCAGAAAGTATGCCATGAAAATTTGCATATCATGCGACATTTATATTTCAACTTATTAATATGATAGCCCGCCCATTACCGTTGCAAATTGTCGGACCCAGAAGCCATATGCCATTTACGGAGTTGACCTCATCAAGCATCAGCCACTTGACACCATAATATCGTTATACGCACACAAGCAGAAGCACACATGTCAACGTGGGAAAGAGAGAGAGAGAGGGGGAAGAGAGAACGAAAGAGAGTCGTAATTCAGGAAAACCACAAAATGGCCAAAAGAGCAAAATGAAAATGCTGGCCGTGCTACCTCCACGTGCTCTTCCTCATCCCAATAAAGTTTTCAGACGCTGTGCAACGAGCCGGGAAATGCAGAGAGTCTTTGTGCCATTTAATCTAATCTGCGTCAAATGAAATAAATTAATCCCCGACCCGGTGTCGGTCCAGGATACAGCCAAACAGTTGTTATTGTTGTTCTTTCTTTGGGCGGCCTTTTCTTTCTCTCTCTCTCTCTCTCTCGTTTGCTGCGTGTGTTTGCTGCTTCTTTTGTTGTTAGGGCTGTTTAACTTTTACCACTAATTAAGTGCTTACACGAAGATTTCCGCATAAATGGCCGGGCGAAGCGAACGTAGAAACAAATGCTCTGCCCGTCGTCAAGTGAAATTGAAAGAGCAACACACTAAGAGACTGCAAGAGAAACCAAAAAAAGGAAGAGTGAAAGGGAGAGAGAGAGAGAGAGGGAGGAAGAGCGCAGCGATAGCTGAGCAGTTGAAAAAAGTGTCGGCGTTTAATTATAAATTTACACGTTTCAACAGAAAAGAGCAAGTTTGCTAAAAAGGATGGACACGTCAGCAAAACACACACATACATACGAGCCTCACATGAACACTCACACATATGCTTAAGTCTTTGCAACCAGTAAAATTAGTCAAGTGAAGCCTGGAGGAATTTCAATAAGTGAACAAAAATTAGTTAGAAATTTAAAAAATTAATAAGCTTCACAATTTCATTGATAAGCTTAATTTAAATTATATAAAAAAAAAATTAAATTAAATTATATAAAAACAAAAGTCTTATTGTTAAATATAATAACGTATTATACAGGGTAACTACACGTTGAGCAGCTCACTCTGCCAACCACTTAGTAGTTTTTTGCTCTTTTTTGGAGACTTTGCACTGTACACTTTGGCCCTATCCGTGCCCAGACCGTTTGAGGTGCCGTTACCGGACCCGGCACACACACAGACGGCTCGAGATTGGGATAAGTGTTGGGCTAGGGAAACGTAGAGTACGGTACCAGGTTGAGTAGGGGTAAGTGTACCGGGTACAGGGTACAGCCGGCACGTTTGATGTATCTTGTTTGTTTGCCTGCCATGGTTGGCATGCATAAATAAAGCTATGGCTCTTCTGCTATTTGCATGACCAAGGGGCGTGGCCATCCTCATCGTGGACTGCCCCTTTTACGCACGTTGGCAAATAAATTTGTTAAAGCCCAAATGAAATATGTTTATGTGGAGCAGCAAAAACCGAACAAAAAGGCGGGGCAATTTGTAGGCATTTAAAATTCACTTAAATAATACATTTGACATGTGTGCACCATAATCATTTACTATAAATAAGTTTTACACAATGGTCAGCAAAAAATAGTCAGGCTCTGCTATGCCACAAAATAGCTAGGGGTGAGGGATACACAGCCACACGTGTCGAAATATGCCGGAACAGCTCATTAAAATTATTAGTGTCCTGTATTTAAGGGATGGCAACATGTGTATACATTATAATAATATATTAAATTAAAGTGAAGGTTTAAAAGTGTTAGAGCGCTGTAAAATACATACCAAAGTAAAATAATCATTACAATAACTATTAGAGATGTAATTATATCATATATTAATATATGTATCCATTTACCTAAATACAAACATCAAAAATCTATTTTAAATTAAAAATTAAAAATCCACGAACGAGTTATACATCCTGTTTCATTCCCTCATTCTCTTTTCCTGAACATAAAATAATATTCTACAAATAAACATCATTTAGAATTGTAAATAATATGATATATGCCAAATATTTGCACTCAATTAAGGCAGCAAGGGAGAAGGGTAAATTCTTTTTCTGCAAAATTGTTTTATGTTCATATATTTTTATACAGCTCCCATTGAACATGATGTGATGGGGTATGTTCAGTTGGTAATGCAGAAGAAATTACTTGAAAGTATTATTTAAATTTTGCATGCTTTACCATGACAGTGAACTACTATTATAAACTTATACGTAAATATTCCCGTACCTAAGGAAGGTACAGGATATCCTGGAGTTGCGCGCATCAAACAAACAGTTGCATATTTCCACTAGCACTGCGCATTGTGGTAGCTGCCTCAGTGCGGCTAATTACATTCACAGTTGGAAAAGTAGAAGTTTTGCATAATGCGCATGACGGTCGCCAGGGGGCGACAGCTGAAATAGCAGAGCCATCATTACAAAAGTCATTTAATGTGCATTGTAGAAGTTTTACGCGCAATTATTTTCAATCATAGCGCTGCAACAGAGACAGAGAGAGGAGTAGAGAGACAGAGACAGAGAGGGAGAGAGACCCATCGACAAGTTGTTCGGCATTAAACAATGCGCTCAATTTGACATGCAACTTCCGTGTCATTGACGAAGCTTGGGTCAATTATACTCATGAAATATGCATGGGCCTGCATCTCATTATGCCAGGCAAAGAGTACGAGATGCGAAAATCTGCACAATGTGCGAAATTCAATTAGAGATATGATATTCTAAAAGAGCAATCAGTTTAGCTGCTCTAATACCCTGCTGTGGGATGAATTTACAAAGGTCAAGGAGAATCAGCGACGTATATAGTATATATCTTCTTGATCTACATCAAATGAACTTCGATTTATCCATCTGTCGAATCCCTATGACACTTCACATGGATTTTCTTCTTTATTCGACACGAGCTCCACCAAATGATAAAATATAGTATTTTAAAATAATTGCAATTTTCTTGCTGCGTAAATTTGTAATTCATTGAATTTGGAGACGTATCTCATCCAACGGAAATAGAACAGCCTTTCGCGTATTCATAAATCGATAATGTGTCTAGAATTTATCGCCCCTATTTACATGCGCTACACACGCTGTGTATCGGGAGTAAATAACTTGCAAGAGATAACTCCGAATCGGGCATTAATATGAACGATGCGAAGTCTGGTATCACTTTGTCAGGTCGTCAGTCAATGTTGCACTCGCTGCCAGTCAGTTTGTCACCCAGCTCTGTCGCTTTGAAAAGTGAGAAGTGCAAAATCATGGATGCAGCAGCAGCACAAGCAAAATATGACAAGTAAAGAGATTCGCATGATAAATGACGCATAAAGCAACACAAAACTGGCGACAAAGGCAACGGCGACGAGGAGACACACTGAGAGACTGAGAGACCGACGAATATGCGAAGCATTGACCAAAGATGTTCGATCGCAACCAAGACGATGCACATGATGATGCAACCTGTCGCGAATGAAGATTTATGAGCGCATTCGACACAAGAGTCTACCAGATATTTACGTATACATGTGCGAGTGTGCGTGTGTGTGTGTGAAGTTGTATCTATGCGTGTCTTTAGATAGTTTGCAACTCATTAGAAGTCACTTCATTTAGCCAGCAGGCAGCATGCTTGCTGACTGCATGAGTTGGCGGCATAATTGCAATAGTTAGTTGTGCGAAACTCTTAAGTAGCAACTTGCAAATAGCATTACTCATACGCAGCGTGGCGCGTAAAACTTTTCCTAGAGAAATGTGCAATTTTCGAATTCACCTTTTATTTTACATTTGCATTGTTCTTACTGCGAAATTGCTTCCGTATCTTTAAAGAGATATAAGATTTGTCTATTTTCAAGGAAAACGAAATAAATTACCTTAACAGAATAAAACCCAAAACATTTAAATCAAACACACAAAGGGACCAGGGACACCAGGAAAAAAAAGGTCAAAATGATATAATTGAATTTTTCTGTTGAGCCCCCTGTTAATTTCTGCCCTGAGCGCCACAAACCGCACCAGCTGCTGCTACTGCTCAGTTGACAGGTGTAAAGGAGGGCTGGGGGAGGTGGAAGCGAAAGTGGAATGCCTGCCAGGTGGGTTGCTTGCTTTGTATTTCATTGTCGTTGCTATAATGGAGTTGTTGAAATGAAATGAGCGGCATTTAGCGTCAGCACCATAACGAGCCAAAGCCGAACTGTGCAGGCCGCTCTCATTATCATTCGACCAGTCATTAGGCTACATATCTGCATGCTGAACTCACTCTTAATGGCTCATCCACGCTCTATAATAACGATATGTATGTATGTATCCCTCTCTAGTGCAGCTAATTAATAAAAACGCCTTGAAAGTGCCGAAAATCAAATGAGTTCAGGCTAATGCCACGACGAAAGCCAATAAAATGAGCTCGCTTCATTCGCCAACAACTTGATGCCTTACAATTCATGAAAATTGCTTCATTATGGAGCTTAACAAGTTTTTAAATTTACTTAAATACTTAAGGACGCTTGGCCATAGCATCCGTGGCAGCTAGCTTTCAAGCTCGAGAATATCCAAGCACCTCCACTAACGTTGGAATGGAATTAAAAATGCGAATAAAAAAATATAAAAAAAACGCCATAACATTTCTGCTATGGTCGAAAGCGTAGCTTGAAATGCTATATTTGCTGCTTCTGCCGGCGCATGCGTTGGGAAAAAAGTTACCTTAATCCTTTATTTAATCCGAAATGAATTTCATGCTGAGATTTTACTGCGAACAGACAACAGCAACAACAACGGAGACAGCCTGACGTCTGGCAGAGGTGGCAATTTTTAACTGAATTAACATTTAGGGATTTTATATTTATGCGTCGAGGACAAAGTACATAATGGAATTGTGCTGTAAGTGGACACAGTAAAGGTGTAAAGGAGGTTGAAGATGAGGGGATATCAGGAGACTCATTAGGCACTGCTTTACCTAATGGCCAAGCCCTTCTGATCTCGTTATTGAGCGTGAAATTCTAACAGAAAATATTCTGTAATTTTATTTACAGATCAACAATTTATAGGAAAAGTAAGCAAGACAGCTGAGCAAATTTTACTAGATGAATTGTGCATTTTTTAAGTGACTATAAGAAAAATATACACTGTGTTTCCTGCCAATGCCAAAGAATGATATTGAATAAAAGCTCTCTTCTTTTACGCAACTGACATTCACGCAATTTTGTCGGATTTTGATTTATGGTTCGATTTTCGCAGGCACAAAAACTATGCAAATGGTCAACTTCCCTTGCAAAAATAACAACAACAAGATCTGCATATCGTGAGGTCGAAAAGTTACACTGACCACGTTATTAAATAATATCACGGTGCAATTCACGCCCGATTGGACGATTTCAGTTCGATTTCGTTCTCTCGTGAAGGTCTCATTGAATCCATTGAGAAGAACAATAAAAGCCACGATAATGAAAATGTTGAAGTCAGAAGAAAAAATAGCTAACAAGCAAACTGATTGTGTGCGGCGTTCAGACAAAAAAATTAAAGAGCCGGAACCAGTTTTTTAAGCAAGTAAAAAGTCGATAAGAATGAAAAAGCAAGAGTTCTGTAGTTAACGAATTATGACTACAGAACACCCAGTACTTTTCCAAAACGAAAATAAAACTATTACATAAGATTCAATAGGTGTTTGTATGCATATCCTGAATTATGGAATTTTTGAGAAACATTTTAGTATTTCATGAGAAATTCGATAAGAAGGGTAACCTATCTCTAGAAATGACAGCAGATATTTATTGGGTTATCTCTAATTGGTATCGTGTTTGTGGGCGTCAAAAGGTAATGGAGGTAGCATAAGAATTTGTTATTGGAAACTATATAAGTGTGGTAATGTGCTTGCAATGGTTTTCCGATTTTTTACTTATTTTGTATTTGCTTGCTTTATTATTAATCAATAAGTTGCTTTCAAATAGAAATCACTCTTCTGTACTCTTAGTAATAGTTTCAGTTGATGGCGTGTCAGAGGAATCGGTTGTAGATCCAGTAGATCCAGTAGTTGCACTGGTAGCCAGATAACAAGCGCCGTTTGAACTAGCATAGGTTTTAACGTCGGGGGTGAAAGCACAAGCCTGATCATCTTCATTGAAATAGGTGTCCACGGTTTTGCATGTCGTCTCACTGCCAGCCTGACCATTACTGTAGCAATAGTAGTAAGAGCTGCAACTCGTTGGGTCGGCAGCATTGACGAAATCCGAATTCGAATACTGACAGCGATTGCAGCCCTCAGTTGCCTTAGCAGCCTTGCGGTTAACACATGATTTCGCCTCTGTATCGAAATAGTTTCCAGTAGCGCATTGCTGTGTCTGGTAGGTACCATCAACGCACACAAAGTAGTTTCCACAAATCAATGGATCACCCTTGATAGAGGGATCAGAAGTACCGGTACATGATTCACCCGACGATGTTGAACCACTAACGATACGGTCACATGCGCCTGCAGTGGAACTATATCCGCAGGCTCCAGTTTGGACAATAAATGCCTACAAAATGGTAACATAGGAATTGTGAAATGCTTGATCTTAGCTGAGAAGGATACTACTTACACTTGTACTGCAAGTGCCCGTGGCCGGTGTGCTTGAACCTGCTTTGCATTTGTTCCATGTCTTACAATCGGACACAGATCCAAAGTATATGCCTGGTGGCACCACTTCGCACATGCTGTTCAGTGTAGGGCCGGAATCAGTGCTGGTACTGCTGCATGTACCGTAGATACATCTGCCCAGAGTACCAGAGAAAATCTCGCCGGTTCCACAGAAACCATGGCCGTCAAGGGTTGTACCATTGCAGTGGTACCATCCTTGGCAATTGTTTTGATTGGGTACCCAGCCCTCGGTGCCGTCCATGCCAGCGCATGGACTATCCAATCCATAGTAGCAGTTAACTTGGTCTTGGGGAGCGCACACTTGAGTCTGGTAGTTGTAGTAGTAGCCACTCTGACAGCTGTTCTTCACGGGTCCTGACGAGGTGCACTGATAGTAGTCGGTACAGGTCGAGATGCTACCAAGTTTAGTGTTTGTCGGTACGGTCGTGCAAACTTGCGTAACATTGTAGTTTCCTTCGACAATATCAGCGCCCAGAGCGTTGCCCACAGCCAACAGCAGGATACTTGCCAAAAGGTAATTGCCTGTAAAGCAAGTGTTGTTGTTGTTGTTGTCCATTGTACTTTGTTAAATCCATTATGTAGTACTATAACTTACCACCTCCCATCATAGCTAATAGAATGCTTGAATGTGAAGCGAACAGAGAAGACTGAATGATTTGGCCAGTAAGCGTTGTCTTTTATAGTTCGAAATTTAGTATCAAGTTGAAATCTATTGCTTCATGACATCATAGACAGCGGATAAACGTTTAGCTGCAACAACAATAAACTACGAATTCTCACTCAATTGACAATTTTATTAAATACGATAATGTTTTGACATCGCGTCGCGCTTGTCAACCGATTTTTAATTAAATTATTATCTTGCATTCTTGTTCTTATCAAATTTTCATTTATTTAACAAGCCACAACGCTGCGCCTAGAGATAATTATTTTAGGTATTCTTTTTATTCCAAGAATTAGTTGGCATTAGAGCAATTTATAGAACATTATCGAAATTCATTTGAAGTGGGAAGCTACAGTTTAAGTAATTGTTCCTTTTATAGTACGTGGACAGTAAATAAATACTTCCGCCAAATATTATCTAAAGTGTAATGAAGTGGCCTGTTCAACGAAGGCTACTTTAAAAGAGATTGCAATTTTGGCAACAATACGATGAATTGAAGGAGAATTCGTATTGAACTAGTAAGAATGCCAGTGTACTCGACTCTGATATACCCGCTACCCATCTGGCCAATCATTCTGCGGATCGATTTGCCTGACTATTAAGAACCACTGTAGTGCCTTTAGGGCCTTCTGGCCATTTAGAGCAACACAAATTGTTACTTTTAGTCGATTAGAATTGATTGAATTCCAATATTTACAAATATTTGTGATATGCCTTGTGGAACTGTCAGTGCCAGTCGCGCAGAGTGTTTGCTATCGAATATAAACAAATCGTCGACAATAAACAGTTTTTGGTCTAAACAGCTGCACAAGCTACAATGCCACAAAGTGCCCAGAGCGGCTTCCAGCGTATGCCGCGCTTCATTTGCCAGCTCTCAGTCGGCCCATGCAGTGCCGCCTGCTCATGGAATACTTAGTGGTGCAACTGCTTGTCATCGTCTTGGCATTTGCCATCAATTGTACAGACGGAATCGAGGAGGAACTTCAGCGTCAAAAAGATATGTTGGCCTATTGCCGCACATTGCAGCGATTGCAAGAGCAATACGACGACTCGAGCTGCGCCCAAATACTACAGGATGAGTTAACGATGACGGGTGAGCTGCTGATGGACACACAGCGACGCTGTTGGTGGGGCTGGGAGCTGTCCGGACGACGTTGCCGGAAGCGTGTCTAAAACTCCATAAAAAGTGCAAGGGAAATCAAAACAAACTGAACATAAATAAAATAAAATCTAGAAACACCAAGAAATAGTATAGTAGCAAGGCAAGTTCGAAAACCACAGACTTAAAACAAGTCACATCACGGCCCCATTTGATATGAGTTACACCTGTTTACTTGTTTAACAACACTCCAGACTGACTACCATAAAAGTCAACTAGCAACCATTTGTCCAGAGCTTATGATATATAATTATTCTGTATGTTTTTAAAGGGGTTGCTCTCTGAAGCGCATCGAAGTTAACCCCAATCAGTGAATCAAAACAACGTGGCGAAGGCAAAGGAAGACAGCTCTGCTTGATGTCTTTACTAGCTGCGCGTTGCGTATACGCAACCTGTGCTGTGGTCCATGCAAATGCGTGTCCCACAACAACAACAGAAGCAGCAGTAGCAAGTGTGACTGAGAATAAAGGCAACAGCAAAGGCAAAGGGAAAACATCGCCATTTCGTGTTTATCAAACTTCCGTATGCGAAAAATTGTACAACAAAAGTCAATCAACATCCGCAGCCATTTCGTGCTCTCTTTGTTTGTATGAGGTCGTTCTGTTGGCCATTGTTGTTGTTGTTGTTGTTGTTGTTATTACTGCTGTCATGGCGGGTGTTGTTTGTTAGTGTTGGCATTGGCACTGTGGTAGTTCTGCCATCATTGTTTCCTCGCCTTGCTCTGTATGCTTCAGTGGCTGCTGCATAAAATCTGACGTGGCCGTCAATCACGAACCCCAACAACAATAGCATGAATAACAACAATAGCAACAACAACGAAAATGTCGTCCATTTTATACAACAACACTTACCACAAAGGAATGGCGGTTCACCTGGTCTGCTTGGCGTACAAACGATTTGACACGTGTTTAAGTTGATTCGAAAACTAACAACAGGCAAACGCAGAGGAGAAATTTGGAAGATAACATGAATATGTCAGAAAAATGAGTTACTTGTGGTACATATTGCGTATAGTCTGGTTAACTTGCTTAGCGTAAAATGATTTCAAAAGACTTGATTCATTGGAGACCAAGTTGACTTGAATGGAAATATCATGTTGTTCATGACTAGGCAGTTTCAGCTATAATATCTGTTCATTCGTTTAAGTAGAGAAGCCTAAAAAAAACAGTCTACATTCTATCGGGAATATCCCAAATAAAATGGCAATTCATTTAGGAACATTTGAGAACATTAGAAAGACAACTTTAATTAATGTTAACATGTACCAAACCGATACAATATCATCTTGAAATAATATAGAAATGGTATAAATATGTTGATACCCTTTATTTAATGGAACTTATATTAAGTTTTTCTTGAATGATAAAATCGGATAAACACTCAATACTAAAAGATATTTGGTTAATCTTTAACTGAAATCTGCAGTGTCTTAAGATTATTACATGTTAAGGTATCTTTAAGCAGGGCATATTTAAGATACATCTCTCATGACATTTTCTGGATATTACTATATGTCATCCCTAATTGTTTCCTGTCTGGAACTCGCAACCTAGACTTTTGTCTTCTCACTGGCAAGTGAATTCAATCAGTCTTCTCTCTTTGTTTATCATGTGTGGTAAGTCAGTAAAGTAAAAAATTGTGAAAAAACTTAAGTGACAAACAATTAAAATGTATTCAACAGGCATATATGCTATGATTTTATTCGTACTCCTATCTCTTGGTAGTGCTCTGAGTGATTCTCGCATTGTAGGTGCTCCATTTTTGGAGGGAACAAAATGTGATTCCACTAGCCCTCCAATAGGGGATAGTACAGTTTGTGGAAACTTCTTTTTATGTTTTAATGGATATTACCAGAGACAGTATTGTGCCAGTGGAAAATACTATGATACAGTTAGCAAGTCTTGTATCAACCGTCAAGCTGCTGCTACATCTGAGGGCTGCAATCGCTGTCAGTACTGCGATAAGACTTTCGCCAATACGGCCAGCCCGACTGATTGCAGTTCCTATTACTACTGTAGTGGTGGTCAAAATGGCAGCATTCAGAAATGCAAATCTGGGTACTATTTCAACGAGGAGAAACAGATGTGCATTGCTGATGCAACATTAGCAAACTATGCTGCGACTAACGGGGCTTGTAGCAAGGCAGGACAGAAACCTACAGTGGTACCTACTGAAGCACCTACAAAATCACCTACTGACGCATCTACAGAGGCACCAACAAAAGCATCTACAGCGGCACCGACGAAAGCAGCAACTGATGCATCTACAAAGGCAGCTACTGAGCCACCTACAGAGGCATCTTCTGAGACACCTGAAGTCCCCGATATTCCTGATACCCCTGCTGAACCAGAAGACATATGCCACTTCCTCAAGAACGAGCACCATGAATTATAATCTAGTTGTACTGTTTAATTATACAAGTACAATAAAATATAATTATTAATCAAGTTTAATCATTACCAAGTTTAAATTTTTGTAGGTGCAAAATAATTTTAAAATACTATAATATGTCTTGATATGCGACGTAGTTTAGGAAGCGAATTATCTATGTGAATTATATTTCTCTTACAAACCGATAGTAGCATAACTTGGTTCAATATAGCCTAATACAAATATTTACCTCCCTACGCTCTGCAAGGGTTAAAATTCTGCGCCTAGATTAAGTTTGTTTTAGGTTTTGGCCACATAAATCGATAAAAAGAGAATTTCAAGCGTAATTTTAATGCAGAAGAGTTAGTTTTTGGTAAACACAATAACTATCAATGTCCAAATTACTTCTGAAAATTTTGGTGCGATCGGATAAACAACATAGAATTTATTCAAAATATAATTTTAATGATGTATTTCCAAACCGCTCCCTGCACAGTATGCAACGGAAAATACGGTACTTATAATAATAATAATTATTAATAATATACTTTATTTTATCAGACTCAATTAGCAGTTCAACGAATTCGACTTTTAGTTAAAAATATCATTTAATTGATATGCTTTGATTATGGATGTACGTATTTACAGAACAAAGTATAAAAACAGATAAGCTATCAGAGAAAGTTTCAGATAATCGAAATTCATTGGAAACTTTGTAGAAAATGATAGCAGAGAAGACATGAACAGTTAGAACTAGAATATCTTAAGTACAAGATAATTTTAATTGAAATTTGTCAACTAGCAGTGACACAATGTTAACAGATTATTGCAATTAACGAGAATTTGTCTGTGTGTTTATACAGCCTGTGATTGGTGTGGTTTTCTTTCCGCTCCCATCGAGCTTCTGATTGAACAATAAACATAGAAGTTATTCAAGAAAGTATGAGCTTAAAATGAAGTGTTTGTTGACACAAGGGAGGCAAGCGAACGATATCTGTCGAGAATATTTTCAAAGCATGCATGTAACATGTAAATATTTGTATGAATTTAACATATTAAACTACACCGAAACATAGGTCGAAGGGTATCCTGTCGCGTGACGCTCAACTGTTGCTCTCGTTTTGAATTAACAAAATGATTATTGAATGCCCCTGCAAAGAGTTAGTGGATGATTTGAAGCGAAAAGCCAACAATGTGTTTAAAATTAAATTAAACACAGCCACATTTCCAAAATAGTTGCAGCGGAACATAATGAAAAATGCTGTTGCACAAACCCAAAAAGCCAACACAGGCGAACAGCAACAACTGCAACAATTGCGGAAACTGACTGCTTTTTGGGGGCAAGTTGGTCCACAAAACTTTGCAAAGGGTATGCTTGAATTGAAGAGATAGAAACAGAGAAGGGGAGAGGAATAGGAATGGGAAATGGGGTCGGGCATTTCACTGCCGATTGCCCAAACAAAGTAGCACAACGAGCCGGCTGCAGAGACAGGTGCGCTGACAGTCGGCAGCCAGGCTTCATGACAGGGACGGACGACAGACACACGTGCGCCCCGAAAACATTTGATGCAACATTATCTGCAGTGACATCCGTTGTTGGCTGGCGGGTAAAGTTTATGCAGCCAAACAAGATGCACGGCTCCAAGTCCAGGGCAACTGACGGCCCTAACGAAGCAGAACGGCGAACAGTTACGCAAAATTGCCAACGACTGCGCATTGTTACGCGCCACGTGCTCCTACAAAGTTAACGCGACTCACCTCCTCAAACCGCCCTCTCCCCCAAAACCGTCTTGCCACAGATCTACGCTCCCCTCATGCAGAATGCAGACACTGCAGAGACTTCTGCACCACCGAAAGTTTTATTGGCCCAAAAGTGCAGTCGCGCTGGCAGCGCTTAAAACTTGACCCACAAAAGTTGCCGGCTATTAGAAAAACTTTGCCAATAAGCATGCGTAAGATGGTTCAAGATTAAACATCGCCAGCGCTACAGATATTGCAACTGCCCGAACTTAGTGTCAACATCATGAGAACTGGCCCTGCAGTTATGTATATTAAAATTCAATCAGCGAGCTGCTCCTTCTACCAACAAGACAATTTAATATACTACTACCTTTTAGAACTTGCATTGCAGATTTACTAGCACTACTTTTATGGTTAGTTTAATTTATTCACATTACCAAAGAGAATTTTATTATTTTATTTTATTTTTTGTGGTATTTGTTGCATTTGCACTCAAACTCAACAAACCCAAGGAAAGTAATTAAGAAGCCAAGAGCTTCTTATTACAAATTCCAATCAAATATTTCGCATTGTAGCTCAATTTGCAAATGTGTAAATACAAAGTAAACACTTCCATTTGCTAAAACATTCCATGGTAGAGAGAGTGAGGGAGAACGGGAGAGGGAGAGCTACAAAATCGAGCACATATAGATTAATGCTTACCTTGGATACACACATATGTTTTTGCATTTATGATTATTTATTAACCTGAGTACTTGTAAATGTCTAACATATTTATGAGTATTTATTCATCTTTCGTATCCCAAAGATATTGCAAATAAAAAATCAATTGAAACCTAAAAACGGCGAGCTGGTAAGAAGCTTGATTATTTCGTTTGAGTGATTGCAATGTACTCAAAGTATATGACGGTGCCTAGATGTGAAAATACTAAAATAAATTAAAATATTTCAAATTATAAGTAAAGACTCCTGGGAGAAATCTGTAATTTTCGATATAAATTCAAGATTCAAGTAATGTTCATTAACAATTGTCAAGTTATTAGTAAATTTGTAAACTAAATAGAAAAATTGCGTGTAAAATTATAAAATTCTTATGTAATGGAGAAGTTCAGCTTAAGTCTTTAATACATTAATTAAAATCTAATTGGTTTTTATTTTAGGGATACTGACTACAGGCCGGGGGATCTGGTCTATCCGGAACAAGATAAGCGAAGCAAATTTTGCAAGTACCATCGCAAGGGTGTTCTTGTTATTTTAATTCCCATACTATGCTCTCCCATATTATTAGGTAGCGATGTTATTGTAAGTTTGTATTTTCTCTTAAGTCTTTATAAGTATAAAATTACCACCTTTTAGGCATTCCGAATGGCTTACATAACGACCGTTGTTTTACTTTACTATATCTTCAACGTCATGCATCAAGGTGCTATAGCATTTCTGTATATCGTTTTTCTTCCCATTTGTGGGATTTCGGTAAGTGACAAAACTTGAGAGATTACTAAACCAACAGTTTACCTTTAAATATTCTGCACTCTACAGCACTCGAAAGACTTGTCCGTATTTCACTATTGCGAGCTAATATTAATAACCTTTGCATGTATATTTATATCCATAATGATGGATGTTTCACAGCTAAGCGACCGTCTAGCCATCGCTGTAATTGAAACGTTTGGAACCAGCCTGAAAAAGTAAGTTTTCCAATAACATGATCCATTTAAATATTGATCTTATAATCTCACCTTCTGATAGACTTCAATTGTTCTTTTTGGTAATGTGTTCCGTATCTGGCATTGTTATGGAGTCAACCTTTGTTAGTGCATTCTTCGTAAAAATCGCGCAGGCAGTAATTACAGAGTATGATAATGTGAGTATGAGATGCATGTTATATTATATTATATTATTTTATAGATAAATGTGTCATATTGTAGAATGGCGTATTGAAGAAATATAGTGATGAAGAGACCTACGAACGACAATCGTAAGTTGATCTAGAAGATTTATAAATATTTGTTGGGTATACCATTTGCATTATCATTAGCCCACGTTATCCATCGCGCCCTGCAATTGGGATATACCTTACGATATGTTATGCAACAACACTCGGTAGCTTGATGTCGCCATTGCAGGATCCCAACTATATAATCGATGACGTCTCTACGATGTTAGCATCGGCTATTCATAACATTACTTTCGATATTTCACTAACCAATCTCATATTCCCACAGTTTCTTGAAAATTAACCGAACAAATCTTATGTATCTTACGATTGTTACGATTTTAGGCCTTATTGTAGTTGCACTTTGGATTCACGCAACCTTTCTTGGTCTATTTGGTGGAAGTGTAGCTGATGAAATCAAAACAGCCAGTGAAGGTGCAAAAAAAATGAGAGAGGCTATCGCTGAGAAAAAAGAGAAAATGGGTTATTGGAAAATACACACAAGGCTGGCTTTGTATTTCATTATATTGACAATATCATTGGTTGTATTGTATCGCCCAATAATTACCGTGGGCAAATTCGCTCCGAAATTTCCGTTAGGTGCATCTGTGACCTACACAGCCGTGACTATCCTCATTTTTTCTGTGGCAGCGAACTATTATTTTTGTCGCTATTATTGCTGTCGTCTGCCAAAAGTACAAAAACCCATAGCTTCTTTGACCAACTGGAAGTCTACTAACACCCAAACACCCTGGGCTCATATATTCATGCTAGCATCCAGTTTTGGATTCATTCTTGGTCTGCGTGAATCTGGACTACTTAAATTATTGCATAAGACTATAGCTGAAAGGAATCTTGGGAAATTTGGCTGTCACTTCTGGGCTGCTCTCATGGGTCTCATATTTACCTCGATAGCACCGGGGAGAGGACTTGCACAGTTTACATTGTTCGATATTTTTAACATGGTAAGAATACTTAAAATGTGGAACAGAAATGTGAAGCACAATGAAACAAAAACTCAATATAAGTTCTTTACATGATCTCGTCTTTCTTGTCTCTTCCTTTCTCACCTTTCATAGAGTAAAAGCATAAAATCTGGACGCGGCAGCATTGCAGTTCCTTATGCAATACAATTACATAATCAATTTTTGTTGCCTATTAGCGCGTCGGCCAACACAATCGTTGCCGGTTTTTGTAATATACGACCATTTCAATTTGTAAGTATAAACAGCGCTTAATACTCAGTTCTTTTCTCACAACGGTTCTTCTCCCATAGCTTATTGGCGGTATTGTGCCAGCATTATTTATGTTTGCGAACACAGGTTTGTTTGCGTATTTCCTAGGTGAACATATCTTTCCCGACTACTTAAAGGAAGATGATACGGAGTATAATACTCCAAAAATATAACAATAGAAGACATGTAAATCATTTGTTTTGACTCAGCATCATCAAGGTAGTCGATCTAGCCATGTCTGTCCGCCCGTCCGTCCGTCTGTCTGATCCAACGCAAACTAGTTTCTTAGTTTTAGAACTATGTTGATGAAACTCAGTACACATGCTTCTTGTTGCTGCACGTTGTAAATAAGTCGGAACGAGGTGGATCAAACCGATATATTAATATTGCAAGATATTGCAAACAAAGTTACTTACCAATCAAATATTGATCATGCACTATGTATTGTGTCATCTATAGTTGATTGAGTGGTGCGATCTTCGCTAAATTATTGGCCGATTGGGACCCTTGTTACGGCTAGCTAACAATCGTATTGGGGGGATTCGTTGGCCAAATAATAAAGCCTTCACTCGATCAGAAAGCCACGTTGAATTAAATTTATAGTCCCGTGCCTATTACGTAGATGAATAATATTTATAATTACGGCATAATAAAATGTAAAAGAGAGAACAAAATTCGGAGAGCTCTTGCGTGAATGCTACTGCTATGACAGGACATCTAATGGATGTTAGGCTACACTGATGGTATAGTAGCCCGCCTCTGTACCCACCCTCCGTGATTTACCTTTGGCATTATATGGTAAATCCCTATTTTAAGTTACCCTTTCATTATATCCTTCGCCTTTTCACATAAGGAAAACTATAGTTATTTACCAACACATTATAATAATTTTATTCATTTAATTGTAAAATGTAAGATCGTAGATAAGACCATAATATATTTCATTTTTAATTTCCTGTTTCAGTTGCTAATTTGTAATCTAATTCATTTAATATAAACTTGTTTTCTTTCATAATTCATATAGTATTGTAATTCATAGTATAGTTTCGTTTAATTCTATATTTTATTTCTGTTTTACTAATATAATTTTACTAAACTTTTATTTAATGTAAATTTTCTTTTTATAGTCTTTCACTTTTAAATCGTTGCTTTTAGTTTTCTTATTTCATTTGTGTAGGGCTTGTGCAATTTATAGGGTATTGTATATGTATGTATTTGTTGGTATATGTTCACATAAGTAAGTGTATATAAAAGAAAAATAATTAGTTCACTTACCCAAATCCATCCTATGAGCTCAGAGGAATTGTTGTTGGGATTAAATTATTATTAATTAAATTAACTGAAAAGAATCACTCTTGTGCACATATACATATTATACCCAAAATAATAATTAATAAAAATAATGATTGGCTGTTGCCAAAAATAACAATTTAGAAATGAAAGAAATTAAACATAAAAATAATAAACGAATAAGAAAATTATAAAGCAAAATAAATGAATTGAAGTGAAAATCATAAGTTTGAAAATTTAAATTAAAGCCAGTCAAACTAATTCTTTGTTTTGTTCTTTGTTTTCATTTTTTTTTTTGCATGATTTTTAATTTTTGTTAAATTTTAATTTGTGTAATGTGAAATTGTGTGGGTGTGTGTGTATGGCAATTTTGTGTATGTGTAATTTTGTGTATGTATAATTTTGTACATATGTAATTTTTGTGCATCACTTTTTTTTTTTGAACATATGTTGCATTTTAGTATAAATTATAATTGTTTTATAGTTGCACTTTTCTTGTTATAGTTTGTAGATATATATGTGAGATGTATGTAGATTTATAAATGTGTAGGTGTTGATGTATGTGTTGATGTATGTGTTGATGTACTTGTTTATGTACGTGTTGATGTACGTGTTGATGTCCATGTGGTGTTGATGTAATTGTTGATGTACTTGGTTCCCTTTCTTCTCCCAGCTTTGGTAGGGCGAGTCAGCGAGGTTATGCGTTCGCTGCTCGCCAAGATTTTTTTCCGAAGAACAATGTGCAGATCTTGCGGGTGTGCAGCTTGTTTTCTGCACAGAACCCCGATCTAATGCACTGTGGAGCCCTATCCGCAGAGACGTGCACTCTAACAGCCGGGGTGCTCCGCTGGCCGTTGCAATGTGCACGCTCTGTAAAAAAATTAAAATCTGTATTAGATTTAATCAGATTAAACTGTTAAAGTTTGTTACTTACAGATTCGCCTTTTATATTTTAATGAATAGAACACTTTTAGAGTAATTTTAAAAATTTTAACTTTTTTTTTTTTTTAAACCACGTTTTTCTTAATGAAAAAAGTACTTTTTTTGCAGTCTCCACGTCTGTTCTTTGCGAATGCCAAAGAGAAAAGAACTCGATGAGAGCGTAAGTGACTCTCGAGCAGTGCAAAGCTTATCAGCAACTCAAAGTTCTAATTGGAGCTTTGCAACGTTTAGAGTTGAGTTCGAGTTGACTGATAATGACTCCGAATTATCGAGATAGGAAATTTATCATTTTTCGGAGTTAAACGTATTTTTCAAAAAAGTCGTTTTTCGGAGTTAAGCGTATTTTTTTCAAAAAAATTGTTTTTATTTTGGTTTTCGCTTTTCCTTTTTCTTTTTTTATATACAATTGAAAGGGCTGTACATTACAACTATACCATCCAATACTGCACCAATATATATAACTTGTATTGTAACGATCCCAGGAGATAAGAACCTGTAAGTCTATAAAACTTTCGGCATGCCGAAGATATCTTTTTCCCTCGTTTTTAATAAAATTGCAACTTTCATGCAATTAGTCGCAACTTGTTTTCAGTTAGCAGCTTCAAACATTTTGACATGCCTCAACTGACAACAGACAGCGGCAGTTATCGATCTCAAGCTGGCATTGCCAGTTAAGTCAATCTCATCCTACATACATATAAAAAAAACATGGGGATTTTTTTCCACACAGTCTAGCAATTTACTTTTCGATAGCAGCCAAAAGCTAAATACAGCGGCATCCCAATGTGCACTAAAAACATATATCCTGCAATTAAACAATGAAAGTATATCCACTATCTGAGGGTAGAAGGGAATTATAACTTTGTACCAAACTAAAAATGTATTTAATAAGCAAAAGGAGCCATGGCAGACCTTAAAAAAACGATCATTAAAGTTATCAAAGAAATAATTTTAAAGATATATTCATTTTCAAGCCCCGCAAAGTATGCAACACAAAATGAGGAGGTACATCAATTTATTATTGAATACAGAATGTCACAGTAGGATTAATGAAAGATACTTCGTAGTTAATGGCACTCGACACGTTCTTAAAGAACTTACATTTAAGGCGACCAAAGCGTGGCAAAAAGCATTTGCATGTGTTGCCTCCTGTTCGGCTACGCTTTTAACCAAATTACACAGTTTCGCATTTAGGGTAATCCCCGCCTGGTCATTCGCACCTAATTCGCATTGTTGTAAATCCAAACATTGCCCACGAAACTGTTTGCACTAAATAATTCATTTGTTAATTTAGACATGCCCATCCCGTCCTATAGCAAAGCAACGGTTATTTGAAGGAGGTGTGGAAGTGGAAGAGACCTGCGGGGGGTGTTCACACAGTCCGACACTGTGTACTTTTGGCTTAGTGGCTTTGCTGGATAGCCAACGAAACAAACGCACGGAGCCTTTCCCAACTGGCCTACTGTCTGTGCTCCGTTGAACTGGCCCGGCCATTTGTGGGCGCATTTATATTCAAACTATTTCATTATTAAATTCTGCGCGTAGCACTTCATGAATATTCATTTAGCCTACGACATTCAAAAATTTGCCATTTAATTGTTTTGTTTTGTTTTGTTTGCTCTTGTTTAGTTTTTGTTTCGCTTGAAGCAAATTGGTCAACAGGTCGGGATTTATTGAAAAACTTTTCACAGCTCTTCGTCGAGTTAGCACTATAAACAAATGCTTGTTTGTATTTTATAAATTGTTTTTATATTTATCATAAATATAAAAATTAAAATTAGAGTATTGTTGTACCAAAAACTAGGAGTTTAATAAGACATAGTTGGCGTACACTTGATCAAAATATATCTTAAATTTCTTACTATTTTATATTTCATATAATATAATTTTATCTTTATTCAATATCGACTTGATGACTTAAACAATGTTATTTTATGAATTATGAAGAACACTTAAATATTTATATCAGGCAAACAAATCTATGTGAGTTTATCCTAGAATAAAGTCACTTCATATTTTGCCAGCATTCTGCGAATTACCCAAGCATCAGACAGAAATTTAAATGTAAAATGTAATCATAATAAGCTAAAACATTTTTGCCGAAATTTCAAATTAACCTACTAAGTCGGGGCATTTTTTCATCATCATCTGCTTAGCGCTTTAAAATTGGGGGGAGATGGGGGAGCAGTAGAAAATTAAGCTGCCTTCCCTACTCCATTTTCTGCAGCAGCAACCAATTGTCAATTTCATTTTATTTTGCCTGCCAGTCATGGAACGGAAAAAGAAGGAAATATATGTACATACACATACATATATACATATACATAAGTAAGTATATTCAAATGGCATGCACGCCCTAAGCTGATTTTCCACGCCGGAAAATGCCTGGCTTGCCTTCGCTTTGGGCTCATTATCCCTTTTGACATCTGCGCAGATTTCGCACAGTGAAATTGACAAAAAACTGTGCAGGTATTTCACTTTGATAGAACGTAGCGCACAGGTGTCTCGGGTATGAAATTTAATTTCTGGCATTCGCTTAAACGAGCTCTGGCTCAGTTTGGGGTTGCGTATAAATGCGCTTTGGCCTGAGTCAGCCTCAGTTTCTGACACAACCTCTGCCTTCGTCAATGCCTCAGTCTATGGCTTCAGTCAACTTTTCTATTCGCCCATTCTGTTGCTCAGTATGCGTCTTTGTTGCAGAATCATTTGCAAACAATTAATTTAGCAAAATGCAGTCGCGCGACTCATTTGCAGACTCCCACGTTGATAAAGCCATGCATAAAAGGCTCCATCCGACACATGTTATTTTACCTCTCTCTCTCTGTCCTCTCTCTATCTCTGTCGCCTGTCTCTGCATTTAGTGCACTAATGACCAAGGCACAGACACAGTTGAAAAGAAGCAACAGCATCTAATGGCGAGACTAGATGAAGCTAAATGGAGTTAGCCACGTCGTTTTGCCTGCTTACTTGTTAAGTATACGCAGCGTGTAAATAAATCACTTTGAATGCGTTTAATTCGTGAGCTCTTTCATTCGTGCAGAATGTCGTGACAGAGACAACCGTAATTAAGAAAATACCACTCTTTCTCTTTCGCGGATGTGTTGCTCTTTTTTCCGTTTTTTCATTTATATTTATTGCGTCGTCGTCTGTTTGCTTAACGTCAACAACGCGCGATACCGCGGCGTATGCTCAATATTAAGTAAACGCACCATTACAGTGCGATTCATTTGTCAATGCGCGGCATACGTAATGTGCTCGTCAGTAATGTTATGCAATGTAAGTTGGTAAATTTAAATGGGCGCTAGCAAGGTGGCTTCCGTTTTAAAAGCGGCTAAGCCGTTCGGATCACTTGGCGTATGCACAATTTATGCTGCCAAGCTTAAGTGTAATGCCCGATAAGCCATTTAGTCAGCTAATTGATTTGTTTGCTGGGATTCAGTTCCACATCCACAGATCCTGTCCCATTCTCTACCATCCTGGCTGACTCCTGTCACAGGCACTGGCACAGTGAGTGCTGTGACTGATTGCATGGCGGCTGACAGCAACAAAATCAACATGACGACACATTGAGGTCTTCCCGACGAAAATGGAACAGTTCCGAACAAACCGCAATGCGAACACAATGCAAATGCAGAAACTAAGCCCTGCAGACCCTGCGCTCCTGCGCGAGATCCAGAGCCAGAGCCTGAGCCTGAGCCTGAGCCTGAAACTGAGGTGGAGGCAGCCTGACAGCCGCAGCACAAGTTTTGTGAATGCATTGAAAATGCCACAGCTTGCTTGGCACAGTGTGTACAATAAGTAAA
Organism: Zaprionus davidi; assembly: GCA_018903715.1. Lineage (NCBI taxonomy): Eukaryota > Metazoa > Arthropoda > Insecta > Diptera > Drosophilidae > Zaprionus > Zaprionus davidi. The sequence continues at coordinate 9,606,052 of JAEIGL010000006.1, forward strand.
CGTGCTGTCAAAATATTCACGCCAGCAACTAAGTAAATGACTCTTCATTGTCTGCTGCTTGCCGGCCTCTTAAATATCTAAGTGCGAGTATGAATACTCTGTGAATACTCTCAGCCTAAGTATGACAAATCTCTTGTCTTGTGCCGTTTCTGTCAGAGTTCTTTGTTGTTGCTGCTACTGCTACTACTGCTGTTGTTGTTGTTGTTGTTGTGTTGGACCGGCATTGTTAGACTCGGACTGCCCTGAGGACTTTAAGATAACAAAAATGTCTTCGGCTGCACTAACAAAGGCAGCAACAGCAAAACAGGAAGCCGGCATGGGCAGCCAGCTGGACTGACATGTGCAAAAATGTTGCCCAGCAGGCAAAGCCGGCACATTTACGAGCAAATTCCACAGTTATTGTTGTTGTCAATAAACTAAAGTATTCTCTCCATATACCCTGTATATGGCATAAAGAAGCCGCACAAAATGGCGTGAGTTTGAAGTGCCAAAGGAAGTCGAGTCAGTGAGCCAAAAGAAATCTTAAAGAGTTTCTAATTTTCAGGGTAGCATCGGGTAAGTCATGCTTCGTACCTGCTCTAACTGAGACATTGCCTGCCTTAGAACGTTTCGGGAATGTAGCTAAGGAATATAGTTTCAGGCATTTGGCACCAACCTATCATGCATAAAAACCAATTTATAGTCGAAAAATTGATAACGAAATTAAACGTGGGAAAAAACGTTCATTGTTTGCATTGCATAAAATCAATGTCCGACAAACGCATAAATGCCCGCATTAATTCAATCCATAATAATAACAATAACAGGGCCGATAATGTCAGATGTCCGACATTTGTCACTGTTTAACGACAACAACAACAACAGCAGCAGAATAATGATATGCAAATGCGTGTGAAAAATACAATAAAGATGCGTACGAACCCGAACGGAAATGGAAAAATAATAAAAACAAAACTAATAAAATTAAAGAGATTACATCCCTTTATAAATTTGAGTAGCGTAAGTGGGTGCAATTATTACAAATTAAGGCAATTTGTTAAACAGCGCTTTAAAAGAGAGATCCCTGTTTACTAAGAGGTATTAAAGCTTTCTGAGGTAGTAACAATCAAGAATCTTTGAAGTGTTAATTAAAAAAAAATTGATTTAATTTCATTTTTATAAAAATTTAATTTTCTATTATACTGTTTTTATCATTAATATAATTTTAATTTGATTGTTAAATTTTAAAAAATTAATAAAAATAGTTTATAAAAAAAACAGTAAATTAAATAAATATTTTTAAGGATTACTCGTAATCAAAAACAAAAATTTGGATTTTTTAATTTTGTTATTTCATTAAGTTCATATACAAAAAATCTCTTATTAGTATAGATCACAAATAATTGTTGACCGTTTTTTTCTAATCAGCGTACAGGGTATTTAATATTCAGTAAACTTATTCCAACTACACTTTTTCACTTCATATTTTGTGTTGCTTTTAATTTTGCTCCCATACACTGAATGAAATGCGACCCGAATCAAAGGCAAATTCATTTGCCATTTACAGTTTGTAGCCACGCCGCGAATCAGACGTCCGTGACGCCATCTTTCAAAATGGCCGCACGCTTTTTGTGTTGGTTTTTTATTTTGATGGCTGTGTTTGTGTTTGCTGCCGGGCTGTTTTCTGTCGCTGCCTCTGGTGATTAGCTGTCACGAATTGTGGCGAAAAACAAAAATGAATTATTACCGCGCTGCGTTCAAAATGTTGACATAGATTCAAATTATTTGTAACAAAATCAACGAACTGTGGCGGCATCTGCCCGTGTTCTTCCTCCACTCTCCCTCTCTCTCTCTCTTTCTCTCTCTCTCTCTCTCGACTACTCTTGCGCAAAGAATCGCGCCCCATAAAGCGACGCTGATTTGATTAGCTTGAAAATGTTTGCAAGTGGCTGGGAAGGAGGTTGAGGGGAAAGAGTTTTTCCTCTTAAATTGCCCGTCGAGTTGTGCGGCACGTTTCCTTCAACAACAGCAGAAACAACAACAACAAGCAGTCAGCAAATAATTTGTGTAATTAATAAACTTTTGTGCTGGCAACTATTTCTTGCAGCCCATTTATTCCTGCTCCGAAGGCCAATTCATATTGATGGGGGAGAGTCCTTGGTCAATGCGATTGTCAGCATCGTCATCACGATGATCATCATCGTCATCTTAGCTCCCCTGACACAGGCACATAATTAAGCCGGGCGTGCTGCTAGTAGTTGGTTTTTCTTCTTAGCATATTGCCTCGGGCTACCACTATAATGGACAATGTGGTCAAGGCCCAGCTTAGTCCTTTGTGCCAATTGCTCTGTTTGCGCAAGCTTTTTGATTGTTGTGCGCTCTCTTTGATTGTGCCTGCTGCCATTGTACGGCATTGACTCATAATCGAGGAATCGCCTCGTAATACACACACACAACAGAGTACTGGACTCCTCCGGGCTCCGGGCTCCTCAAGTTTCCATGCCGATGCACAGACTGAACTTGGACTTTAATTCAAGTAATTTTTGTTAATTTTTCGGCCCACAACTTTGCTCGTTAAACAAGCTCAACGATAGCAACGACGACAGCGACAAAATATCGACAAGGAAAAGGAAAACTGATGGAGTACAAAATAAAAAAAAAGAAACGGGAAAAGCGGAAAGACAAAAAGGGGAAAAGGTCAAGCGAAACCCCATCGAGTGCTCTGCAATCCTATGTATCGCTCCATGGGCGGGCGGGTGCTGTCGGTTGGTCTGTTGGGCTGGCATTAATTTCTGCTGTGTAAGCAGATAAATTACAAAATCTCCCCGAGTTGCTGACAGTCATGGGCATTAAAATGGATACAGGCAAAATGCGGTAGGTGTCGATCAAAGCACAACTTGAAAACGGTTCATAAACCGTTTGCACCCACGCGGGCACACAGAGAAATTAAAATTGAAAATGTCTACGGCCGAGGAGGCTCCAGAGAGTATAAAATAAGAGAATTATTAAACGGCAAGCAGATTCATACTCCCCATATACCGCACTTAAATTGAAACTTACAAGTTGCTTTGAGAAGTTCGAGACTTAAAAGCCATTAGGGGACCGAGTCGAGTTGCCCATCAATATTCATAATTATTGCTTGCAGCATTCGCTGGCCCACGGTGCGTATTAGTAATATTAACTGCGGTGACAAAGCATCGCGTCGCTGCCGACTGCTCCGCTCAGTTGGCACTCAACAATCAGCAGCCAGATGGAGTCAACAATCAACTAATTATGCCTAATTGTTGCGAGTGCCACGGGCAACATCACATTAACTAATTGGAATCACCTGGGCAGTGTCTCAACTGCGCTTAGCGGGCGAAGGCAAAGGCGGAGCATTTAGCGAGCCCCCAAGCAGTCTTAAAAGTCGACACAGAACATGTTTATGAAATAAAGGCCGACTGCAGTTTGAACTACTGACTGATCTAATATATGTTATATATTTATTCCATTCCATATATATATCGTAGAATTTTAACTCAATACAGATTTAAATAAGCAATCTCAGCATAGGCTGCCATTCCATAGTGCTTGAAACTTCAAAATTTATTGCCATACTAATTTATTGCCATAACAATTTTTACATAATAATTCTCATGTTGCACCGTGTACTGAAGAGTGCAACGAACGTTGCTAGTTATGGCCGGCGAAAGAGCAAATTGTGGATACCACGAGTGGTGCCGTTTCTCATATTGCTTGGTTACCTGGAGGAAGCTTTACTGGTCGCATCGCATCTGCATGTGCCCGCAAGCTTGCACAGCTTCAACGTAATCGGCAGTATCTACCAACTGGTGGATATCGGCATAATTCTAGCTGGCACTGTTCTCACTCTGATTGGATGGCACGCAGGGAGTGGTGTCTACCTGCTGCTGCTGCATCGCAGCGTGCAACGTTTCTACGACAGCGGCATGTGGATTACGGATCTATTGGAGCATTTCATTGATGTTGGTTGTTTGCTACTTCTCCTGGCGTTACGGCTAAGTCAACGTCAGACGCTCGACAACAACAGCAAAAGCAGCAGCAGTAAAAGCAGAATACAGCAGGTTCAGCTGCAACGTTGGCTCCAGCTTGGCCGCATCGCCATGAGCTGCGAGTTTCTGGTGTGGTTTTTCGAGGTACGTCCAAACTGCGCTGCGCTGCACTCTCTAAAATGTATTTTGATGCCACGCCTCTCCTGCAGGTAATCAACTATCGATTCCTCTCCCTGGGTTGCTACATATTAATGCTGTTTGGGATACGCTGCACGTTTATGTCCTGCCTGGCGGCGCTGTGCCTGTTGTGGCGCGACTGTTGGCAGGCGGGCAGAGAGCACTTTTTCGGCTGGAATGATCTAACAATTAGCATCCAACTGCTGAGTCCCCTGCTCAGGAAAGTGGCTGGATTTGTGCTGCTGGCGCATCTCAACGCGTGTAAACAGTTACTGGATTCGCAGGCACTTCATCAATACCACACTATATAAGCGATGCCAATTCCAACGCGTCCTTCGTCGGATTAAGACATAAAAGTCATTAAGTGTTACGAGTCGTAGTCGTTCGTCCATTTGGGTTCTTTCATTCATTCTTTCTCTCATTCGCTTTCGCAGCTAAACTTCGGAGGGATTTACATACAATTTGATAGGTGCAGGAGGGGAGGAGAAACAACTACAAATACACCTACAGCGAAAGCTGTTTGCTTTTATATCCGACTCTATCCAGTCCATCTATCCGGCACCTGGCTCATGATGCGCACCCAAATGGCCTTTGATTCGATGCCTGTTTCTTCTCACTTGTTTCGTTTCGGCTCGGTCTTCTTTCTTTTATTGCGTAAATTATTGAAAAGTCTCGAGCAGCAGCAGCAGCACTCTGCGCTTAAGCGGATTTACCTTTACTTCACTTCGGCTTTGACTGAGAGTATTCTGCTTTTTTTGGCTTAAAAGGAAACTGAAGACTTTCGCTGGGAGCAGGGGGTGGACTGGGGAAGGGGGCCGCGGCTGCGGCGTGTTAAATGCAACACAGAAACACGAGGCAGCCAACTGGGCACAAGAGCTAAAAGGCAACAGAGCCGTTAATGAGTTTTGGGGCACAGCCGGGGCACTGGGCATGCATTTAACAACCGCAGCAGGAGCAGGCATGAGCAGTCGCAGCAGAAGGAGAAGGAGGTGGATGGAGCAGCACATTGGATGCGCTGACCTTCGCTCTTGACTTAAAACCCATTTGCATAAGCGCGTTGTCTCCCAGCACGCGATGTCCTCGCTGCTGCCCAGTTGTCCGCGTTCGCGTCCTCATCCATGTCCCCGTTTCTCTGTTCGTATTGCGGCCCGTCGCTTTTGTTTATCCATCCGTGACGTGGCCTGTAAGCTTGTCTGCAATGCGTTTCTTTAATTAAAAATCGGCAGCAATTTATTGACCGACCGTAAAACCAATTGACAGCGTAATAAACAAATAAGCGTACAGCAAGAAGGGAAAACAACACAGCAACAGCGAAATAAAGATTGAAATGAGCTTTAATGGAGTTAATCGTGTTAGAATCTAAAAGAGCTTTGTGCTTAAGAATTGTAAAAGAATTGCAATAAGATAAGACGTTGTTGCGACTACCGGGAGAACCAGCTGGAATAGACCTCTATAAGCTTTCTGCACACTTAAAGGCAACAATATCGTTCGAACAATTTAAAATACATATCTGCAATTTAATCAACTTCAGTAAGAGTCTTATAAGCGTTCAGCTGGATTCAAAGCTATCATATCTAGCCCACTACATAAAAAGCTTTAATATAATAAACTTTAGCAAGTTGATTTGCCATTGTAAGCTTAAACTGTTACCTTTGCTATAGCTCACTCAGGATTAATCTAATTTGAATCAAATCTACAGAGTATAAACGCCCAACATTATCCCTTCAACTACAGTCTTAAAAGTTTCCCGTGCATTTCCCAGGGCACCAACTGACCCTGTACAATACCACGAACTGCTCAAGAAGTGCGCCCTTTGCTGCATTATCGTACACAAGACAAAAACTTGTCATAAAAGTGCAGCCATGTAATTTTCTAAATGAAAACAGGCGAACAGCCAAAAAAAATGTATTAAAATGCAGGCCACAAGTACAACAACAATAAAAACAACAGGAACAACAGGAACCGACAGCAACGACAACAGAAGAACTCAATTCTAAGCAGAATGCAATTTTAGCAAGTTGTATTTAAAATGGTAAAGGAAAAATATATAAATAAACTGCGAAAAATGTGGAATGACACAAAGAGAGTATGCTCAACAGAGAGATATTCTAAGTATTAAGAAACTGTTATACATGCAAATTGATTTTATATGCCTCAAACAGATTTTTAGAAGACAGATGCTGAATCCTCAGTAGAGCTGGAAGTAAAACCGATGTCTTGCAATTCATTGAAAACATCGATGTTTTATTTCCGATGTTCGATGTACCCGATATTTCCCATCGCTACAAAAAACTGCGAGGAAACTCTATAAGTGAATGTATTTACAAACAACCACATTTAAAAAGGAACCACATTTAAAAACAACTTTGATGTATCGAAATATCGTGGTTTTCCCCCACATCGAAAAATTTATGTACGCCTTCATCGACTTTTCTCCGGCTTAAATATTATCCTAGTCCAAAATCGGAATATATCTTTAATATTACAGTTTAATTTAACGTTTTACATATTTGTAAATGTAAACTTAATTAAACATATTTCTTTTTTTCTCTTCATATATATAAATTTTAATTTTTAGTCAACTGATGTAACTTGATTTATATATTTTATATATTTTAAAAAACTGATATACTACTGTAGTACTACAGCACTTGCATTTGTTATGGTGCACATTGACTGTGATTTTCAGTATTTAAAACTGAAATTCATTTCAAGTTCTTCTAGCTAACTTCCAACTCCACGCTCCGTAATTAATCGCTTCGTCTCACAACTTTATTATACCTTGTTTTGCGGAAATTCAGTGTGCAGAGTATTACAAAAAATAAATAAAGCAACATGACAAACCGTTTGCTCAACAAGAAATATGCAAATGTGAATCTCAGCTGCTGGCGCTGGTGTGCAGTAAAGGGGCGCAGCATTACGCGCTGCCGAAACCGAGGGCGTGTCACATGGCGTATGAGCAATAACAACACGCAGCGTTAGTGTGTGTGTGTCTACGTGCGTGTGTGCATGTGTGTGATATGTAAATGTGTTTAATTAAAATGATGCAACAAATGCAGGTGTGTGTGTGTACTTGTGTTTAACGGTTGTGCACACTGCAACACGGCAAGATACTCTCGTCTCCCGTTGCCCATTTGCATAAGTAAAGCAAAGGCAAATACGCTTACACACCGAAGACAATGTAAGACCGCAAAAACCCCTGGCGAGCTGCGGCTGTTAGAGCTGAACTTGCCCCGGCTGAGCATTTAAATCTATTTACCTGCTTTGAATGCGACCTACCCCTCTATCCCCGTGCTGTCTAAGCAGTCTCTGCCACTGCTTTCTGTCAAGATAAGGATAAGAATAGGTATACGAGTAATCAAATAGTCGTAAAGTTCGAGTGTGTATAATTAATTTGACAAAGCCTGAGAAAACAAACCACAAGAATGGAAACCAAGAGCTGACGAAACTTGCAAAACTTTGAAGTATCAACTGTCAGGTGTATCCGGACGTGTTCCTCAAATCCTTTTCATCTTTCAGTTACTCAGTTTGAAACATTTTCCGGGTTATTAAAGTTCAATGTAATTTAACTCTTAGGCAATAAAAGCGTTATACAACTCAATTAGGTCTTTAAGAAATGCAAGCTGAATTTTATAACAATTTATCAATATATAATCTTGAAGTTCTATCCGCCTTTCAAACTTTTATACAATCATGTGTTGTACCAGTAATCCATATAACAATTCTGCAACTGTTTTACAAACCTATATGTTATACTTAACCTATAATATGTAACTTTTTATAATGATATTTCAACAATACTTGTATTACAGTACCGCTTTATGTGGCAAACTGTTAATTTTGTTTGCATAGCTGAGAAATTGTCATTTCTTGAAATGTTTTCATTAATATATAATAAAAAAACTATCTTACTATAAACCATATAATATTTCTTAACCTGTTATATTGAATAAACCTAAATGTACTAACGTTTATGTGGCAAACTGTTATACTCTGAAGACAACTGACTTTTCATCTAATGGGTTTTCTTAAGTTAAACTGTTATACAATAATGTCTTATAACAATTTTTAAACTGTAATATTGTACATTCCTATATATACATATAAATCATAACTGCTCACTTTGCTGCCGCAACTGTTATACTCGGAAAACAACTGGCATTTCATGGAAACTTTTTTAGAACTTTCAACAATTTGTTTTCCTTAAAATAAGTTGAACGCACAGTTTGAAGGCAACACGGAAATGCTTTTGCCCCGCTGTCAAATCGTAGGCGATTTCACTTGGCGGAATTTGATTGCTTGTGCGCTTCGCGTAATCCAAGCGATTTCACTATATCTTGCATATGTATGAAAGCTTTAACTTTAACAAGTTCTGACTTGAGCATTTAAATTCAATTCAAGGCTAACACACTCACACTCACGTACAGAACGAAATGAAAATCATTTGGGAGCCGCATCAGCGACATCGTCGTATTACGTAAAAGCACTTTTACGGCTACATTTGCAGCAAACTCACAAGCACACACACACACGGGTAATGCAGAACACCCTCTCGTATGAGAGCATGAGAGACACTCACGTACGGCTACAACTCGTCACTTTGCGCCTCTCATTGCGGCACTTGGGCTCCAAAATGTAGACAACACTTGGACGGGGCTAACAGGTTGAACGCGGCCAGAGATTTTCAAGCGCGTGCAAATGGCTGAGAGACAATAAAGCTTAGCCACGGTACGAGTCTACAGTGCTCTACTCGCTTATTGCTTAAATATATATGTATGTCAGTGTGTGTACATATGCTTTATATGATTTACCCCTCACTCTTTCGTTTTTTTCCAATATACTCAAATGCCAACTTACTTTTGCGGCTTGACAGTAAATGGCTTTTCAGCCATAGAATTTCCTTTAGAATTTCTCTCCCGAATTAAAATGCATGCCCAAAATCGCATTACCAAGTCATTTTCACCATTCACCATTCAATAATAATGCCAGTTTGTTGGGTTATTAAAATGTCATATAAACATTTCACGCTGACTTTGACTTTTGCGCTGAGTTTGGTAATTTCTTTCTCTGCTTTTCAGCTTTCTTTATTTTCTCATTTTTTCATCGTTTTTTTTTTTTGAGCTATCACGATTTTTTGTTCGTTTGCTTGTTTTTGTAGGCGCCAAAAATGTCAGCAACACGTTCTCTTACAGCGGCAATTTATCATAAATATGCACAGAGAGATATATACCAGCGCACACAAACTGGCATATGCGTGTGCGGCTCTGTGTGTGTGTGTGTGGCATATAAATCCGACGCTTGTTTTCGCCACCCGCGACCTTTGTGCTGCATCGCGTTTGGCGGTCGCCTTTTGTTTATGTCGCTGTCAGCGTTCGTTTAATTCAACATTAGCGCCTTGCGGCAGGTCCGTGTGGACACTCAGTGAGTGTGGGTGTGTGTGTGTGTTCGTGTGTCTTTATTTCCTGTGCGTGTGCGAGTGTGAGAACAAATGCGACTGTTGCGCTACATACGATTCTTTTGTGTGTCCCATGGCCATTTTCATTTTCACACGCTTTTATTTCTCTCGTTTTAAAATTGTCAAACTGTCAAATAAATTACACAAAAAAACACATACATAAGCAAAGGATCTGCGCCCTTACCTTTGCCATATGCGTTATATACACGCACACACACATTCACACACACTTCTGTATGCAAATAATATGATACAAATAATGTAATATGTCGACGCTTTTGTGGCCTGTTTTGATTGCTTGGCATGAGTGTGTTGTGTTTAGGTGCAGACAGGGTCAAAGCTGCCAGACACACGTTCTGTTATACATAGTGGTATACTGTAAAGAACTAATAGAAAAATGATTAGTTACAAAAATACGATTAAAATGCTTAATATGCTAGACTTTAGATTTAAAAGTGTTATACACACTGGTATACGCAACTGTTTTGTTAACTTGGCATGAGTGTGTCGTGTTTAGGTGCAGACAAGGCCAAAGATGCCAGACACACGTGCTGTTATACACAGTGTTATACTGTTAAAGATTAATAGTAAATAGTTTGATTAAAATACTTGAAAAGCTAGACTTCACATTGAAAAATGTTATAAATACTGACATACGCAACTATTAAATGGAACTGTTATATGAAACATTATTAAAATTCTTAAAAAGTTAGAATGAGCATTGAAAAGTGTTTTACAAACTGTTATATAAAACTGTTATACGCAGCTGTTATACAAAACTGTTATATCTTTAGTTAAGCCCAAACTACGTTTAAAACGAATGGCTTCTCACACTGTTCGATTGCCCCGTAGAGCTTGTATTGTCAAGACAAATTGCAAAACTTGAAAAGTGGTATAACTCAAGTGTGCTGGCAAGCCCAAGAGTTTAACAAGCATAAGCATCCAAGCAATGCTTATTTTATGCCATGCTGAAACACCAACACACACGCACCGTCACACATATACACACACGTGCAAACGCACACAAAGGCTGCAATAAAGTCTTGGCCAAAAAGTCAAGCGGATTTTGGCAAGCCAAAGTTTGTCTATGGCAAAAGCCGCTTAGCCTAGTTAAATAAAAGTGCTGCGAAAGCTGACTCCACACACACAGACATACACACGCATATGCAAATCTTATACACATACACACACATTGATCGGTTTGGACGTTTAAATCGTCGCGCTGCACTTCGACATTGAAGACTTTGCAACTGTTATATGCAACTGCGGGCAATTTACATTCCGTCTACACCCGAATTCCCCAAGGTCAGTTGCTGCTGCTACTGCTATTAAATGATTTAAGAGAACTTTAAGCGGATTCTTGTATTCGCCCACACTCACACACACACATATACACATATGTAGCCAAAAAACTTGGGCTTATAGCTTTCAGTTCCCAAAAGGTATTCGCCATTGGCGGCGGCTGTTTATTTATGGCAGTTGCTGCCAGCTGCTGCTGCTCCTGCTCCTGCTTCGTGCAACAACATACTGACTGCCTCAGCCAGTGCTTGCCACTTTACCACTTCGCCACTTGCGTCGTTTCGTTTTTGCGTCTCGTTGCGTCTTGTTTTGTTTTCACAAGGCATTTAAATATTTAAAAAGGCCTCAAAACCTATGCGGCGCCCAGCTATAAATATGCAATGAAGTTTCCACTTTTTACTTGGCCAGCGCTGACAGGCTGTTCCCTGGATGCCACACTCCCTCCCTACCTCCTCGATTCCCCGTAGGAGACCCGACGCAACATTTTTTCAATCAGTGAATTTTGATGACTTTTTAACTAATGCCCGCGCGCCTCGACCAAATGTGCAGCAGGTTAATTAGCAACAGCTGTTTCCACTGGCAAGAGAATTTCATTAGGCGTCGATTAAATTTCGGGAAAAACTGAACTGAATTCGGAGGGACTCTTGACTCCCGACACTGGACTCTGTATCCCAGACTTACGACGTGCTCTCTGCCGTGATAGAAGTCTCTCGTCTACGGAAGTCGTAAAAAGTTTAACGTGTTCTTAAAGCGAAGTTTGGCTTCAACTTCCACAAAATCTCGATAAAAGTTTCAAATTGTTACACGGCAAATGACACGCGCTGTTGCCATCTCTCTCCTTCTTTCGGCCTGTTGCCATCTCTGTCTGGTTCTGTGTGTTAATCTGTTGAAATTTGCGTTTTAATAGAAATGTGTGTATGTATTTTTAGGATATTTTTGGGGACAACTTTTTGTCAACAGAGGCCACTGCGCGTGGCTGTTTAAAAAAAAAAACGAAACGCAAAGGGAAAAAAAAAATGAAAATGCTTATTGCTTTTAAGTACGTGATTTTGCTCTCACCGAATTTTCCAAGCATTTTTCCCTGCCCTTTGTGTGCTTCTGTGTGCCTCGAGGATGAAGAATGAAGTTAAGGAGCAGTGCGGCAGATGCATTAAACGTATTGGTTTTACGATTGACAACGCATATATGGGCACACAAAACGTGAATATAATTTAATTAGTATAATGGACAGCCTCTCCCCTCCCCACCCATCAATGTCCCCAGGGGCTATACTAGTGCGAAAACTAACCAAAAAGTTGGGCGTATTTTAATTTTAGGGCTCACAACGTACAAAATGGACGGTAATAATAACAGAAACATGCACCGAATAAACGTGGGCATTAAAACTGAAAACTGTTATACGTGCACATAAAACTGTTATACTCTAAGGCAACAACACTCCGCTTTTAATTCCATTTGTCTGTATGTGTGTGTGTTCACCACAGTTCCTTGCTCGCATCACATTCATTAGATTTTCCCAGAGTTTCATTTCCTCCAGCCAAATGCAAATATGCTCAGCAAAAATCTATTTGCCCATTGACTAGTCAGTTAGTGAAAAGTCAAAACAATAGGAAAATAAACTGCTGTTTTTGGCTTCTTTCATCCTTCCAAGTTTTTCTATTGCTGTTGCGAAATTGAGCGCAGCAAAGTTGACATTGCAACGACGGGCAAATGAACAAACACTGCACAACCGGGGAAGAGGGGAAGAAGAAATTTACATGCAGTCGAGTCTAATGGACAAATAAGCTTGAAGGATTCATTCGATTGTGAAAATTGAAATTTCAGATTTGTGATAAATACCTGAAGAAATAAAGAAACAAAAGGGACAGAAGGAAACCACACAGAGGAAGAACGAAAGAGAAGAAAGAGATTGAGGGCGTGGAAAACCAAAACAGATTGCATATTCAATTTGCAATAAGCTTGAATGGGAACATGTATTTAGCCACTTGTTTGTTGGCAATGCAGGAAGTAAAGTTATTAAATATAGATCTAAAGCATAACGAGGTAACGGGGAAAGGTGGAAAGGAGAAGGGAAGGGAAGGCAGAGACTGAAACTGGAAAGAAGCTCTGTAGCTGCCGGCAAACGTTTTAAATTTCATTTACTGATAATGCGCCTCCACTCAAAATTCATTTCACAACTTTGTCAGAACTTTGGCAATGTTACAACTTTTCCACACACACTCTCTCATACACACACACACACACACTGGAATGACAAATATTGAAGCGCACCTTATGGCTTCAGGAAGATGTCGGGCTGCAAAGCTGATTTGCAGCACTCAAAACTGAAGTAGCTGCAAAAAATGTAAGAGGCAAGTGTATAGTAGTATAGTAGTTGTAGGTGGATGGGTATGTGTGTGGGTGTGGCTGTTGCAAGTGTCTATATGTATTTGCATATGTGTATATCAGGGCGTATTCGCCCTGGCACATAACTCATCATCAAGCGCAATTTGTGTTTAACAATCGTTGGTAATCTTTATTGGATGTCAAGCTGCAGTCACCCGCTTCGGCTTTCTCACTGCCTCCTTCTGTCTCTCTCTCACTCTCTCTCTCTCTATATCTCTCTCTCTGTTTCTCTCTGTCCTCTTCTCTGTTGCTCCTTTGTTGTGTGTGTAGCATTCTCGCATGTGCACCTAAGACATCCGTTGCACTCAGTCTCTAAAGTTATCTACGTCAAGTGTCAGTGCGACACAGACAAAGCAGATACTCACATACTTTCACACACACCCACACACATACCTACTGACACCCACAGACACCATACACATATGCAAAGTGGGGCTCTGATTTTGCCATGCTTGCCTCGTTGCGAATCGTTGAAGATTTTTTAGTGACAACGAAAGTGTAATTGAGTGCCACACAACAGACAATTCGAATACTTGCCGCACTCACAAGTGGACGACCCAGGAATAACAACAACAACAACAGCAACAGTGCCAACAACAGCAACAACCACAGCGTCAACAGGACAATCATAAAACAAGCAAGAAAAGCTACAATTGAGCATACTTGATTGCGAGTTAGATCGAACTCAACGCTGCAATACCCTGTAAAGGGCTACAGATCGCAGCATAGCCAAATTCTGTTGCTCAGTTTATAGAGAGATATTTGTAAACATTATATAAATATAATGACAACATGTCTTGGAATATCACAACGTAGTTGACATATCTTGAAATCTCCACTTAATAATCAGGTTTCCTTTTCGAATACCAAATTCACTACAATTTTAATACAGGGTATGTTAAGCAGTTCGTTGCAAGCCTCAATATTTAACTGTGCCCACGTTCCATTCCATTTCATTTCATTCCGTTTTACTGCCCATTCCATTTCATTCCATGCGTTCGCCTCGTCTTGCTGCCTCCTTTTGCCATTATGAGTTGTTCTATTTGATTTTTCATTTCCGCTCACACTGCAGCCAGGCAAGAAGCAGGCCAGGCCAGGCCAGAGCTGGGCTCGGCAGAGATGAAGGGCGGAGCTGGGAGATGCTCCGGCAACATGTGCATTGTGCTGGATTTGTAGCCTTTAGGCTGTAGGACGACGAAGGAACAGCAGAAGGACTCTGCCATAGTTGGACAGGTTGCACATGACAAGCGCAAAAGTTTTCAAGTGTTGCACGGCGGAGAAAGAGATCAAGAGTGAGTGTGAGAGAGAGAGAGAGAACGATGAGGAGAGTTGACTGAATGGACGAACTACTGGACAGACGGACGAGTGGGCGCTTGGGTAATCGAGCACGACAGCATTTGCCATTAAGTTGAGTTAAAGCGCTTGAGTGTGACGCCGTCCCATCTTTCTTTTTGGTGGGAGGATGTGGGCGTGGTTGAGGAAAAACGGGTTTTAATTAAAATGCCTGGAATACTTTAAGGCGCGCTCCTACGTACGTAGCTTGCAAGAGCTTGTTGCATGAGTCGAAGCTGAGCGAGCTGCCAGCAGCGGAAGGCAATCGACCTCAAAGTCGTGAGGATGAAGGCGTCGACAAGCGGAAAACAACGCTATATGTATATTGATTAACGGAGCTTCTATAATGCAGGGAAGAGGGAGCGAGAGAGGGAAAGCAAAAAGGGAGAGAGCAGAAGCGAGAGAGCGAGAGGAAGAGAAGTTGGGGAAGTAGGGCGGACGAGGCAGAGCGTAATGAGTACATGTAAAAGAAGGCTCAATGTTAATATGTGGCATGCCTTACGCACAGACGCCTGTGTATGCGTGTGTGAGTGTGTGCGTGTATTTGTGTGTGTGGCCAACATAGCAGGAAAGTTGGCAAAAAATTGTTTGCCTGTAAATTTTTAATAAATTAATTGAATGTAAACAAATTGTGCGGATGATGGCGAAAGAGGATCGTCTCACATATCAGGTACAGGCTCATTATAAATTACCAACTTAATATCGAAGGCATGTTCTCAACTTCAGTATCGCATTGCAGAGATTTTGCAGCGTTTTTAATTGTACGATATCGGAAATAATTTCACTATCTAAAACTTGAATAACAGTACCAATAAACAGACATCTGTCATTGTCCCATTTAAATAGTTAATTATGTTTAACCCCAAAGCAATTGGAATATCGTTACAAATTCTCAACCAATTTTTAAACACACAAACTCGTCGCACAAATTTGACATGTTTGACCAATCAAACGTTGACACATAACCCTGAAACAGTTTGGTTTATGTTGACAGCTCAATTAGCGAAAACCAAAGCATACAGATATCTGTTTACTCTCACACACACACACACAGAATCACAGACACGCTAATACAATAATTGATTTCTGGTATTTGCGGGCTTAAAAAACGCAAATTGTGACTGACCCACAAAAATGGAACATGATTTTGGGGGGTTTCTGATTTGCATGACATACATAACGGCGAAGAGCGCGTTAAATCTGTGCTGAACTTCGATATGTGTTATTAATTTATGTTTGTGGACGTGCCTCGTGTGCTGCATAATGCGAACGCTTATTCAAATGTATTTGTTGCAACTATGCAAAAGTTCAGTGCCAACCAAGCGTAAAAATACCATTAAAATAGCGATAAGCATAGAAGTGGCAATACCCTGGAAAAAGGAGTATTATAGTTACAAAGCAGATCGTAATTTATCTATTCATATACTTCGAAGTCAATTTGGAAACATATTATTATAATATATATAATAACAAGCACGAAAGCTGCATCCGCGTGTGCTCGACTTTGATACACATATATGGTTTGTGGGGTCTGCCACGAATTCTTCTGCCTGTGACATACATTTTTGGTTGGCACAAAGTTCTTTCCTTTGGGTAGCGGGTATACAAAAAAAAACAAAAATGTGGCCATACGGTGAAAGAAGGTGTAATATATGATGTAATAAACCATAAAGAGAATTATTAATTAATTCTCGCTATAGTCAATTTGAAAACATATATCTATAGTATATAGAAAATATTATCGATTGCCACAGGTAAAAATACTATATAAGTTTAGTAAGAAAACTACATTTCCCTCACTGTTCTTTAATCTCAACTATGGCTTAAGTTAAGCGTTATATATAGATCTAATTCTGGTAGTCTCTGCAAGATTGTATGTATGTTAACATATGTTTGGATGGGAAGCGAACAACAATAACTTAGTTTGGCTAAAAGCTTGTGCAAACGCTAATTGAGTTTTCTATGACCATGTTAGGCGATGTTTGTCCAATGCTCTCGCACCAAATTGATGCCCCAGAATCAGCCCAACCCAGACCCTCCCCCCTCGACCGTAGCCAGCACTTTATAACTCGAGCTTGCCCAGTTTGCTGACCGAAAAATGCAAAACTGCTGACGAATATGTCACGCGCAATCAGCGCTCGTGGTAAGTGCTTTAACCACGCCCCCTTAAACCTCCTTCTATTTCAGTATAACCCCATCACATATAGTAAGCCTATGAATTATGGAACATTCGATGTTTGCCACCAACAGCGTGACGGGCATTTTTCAAGGTCTGCTGCTAATGAAATTTTCCGATTTGTATAGAGTTACTGGATTAGTTGACAGCTGTCAGAAGCATTGCTGCAACTTCCCCACTCTTCTTCTTTTAATCCCTGTGCCTCCCTCTTTTTCTAAAATTTCATTAAGCTCAGCGCGAAAATGTTCGCAACCAAATGGACTATACCATCTATATATAATTGAATTTGATATGCACAATAGCATTTTCTAAAAAAAGCCCTAACTCAGTGGAACTTGTATGGCTTTGTGAGAATGAATTTTTGTCTCACTACGATGAAATGGAAAGTTTTTATTTTGTACTATTCGTAATTGTTCTCTACTTTCAAACATATATCGAACTGCTTAATCATGCTTAATTTATAAATAAAAAAATAAAAATGCATTGCATAATTGCAGGCGTCATGCAAATCTATATGCCAACCCAAATTATTTCTTGAATAACTTCTATATTTATTATGTGCTCGTCACCAAATTTCCTGAAATCATCAAACTATGAATGTAGCATTCAAATTAGGCCTGGAATTCGACCTTTATCAATTCATGGCTAGCGGGTAAAATGACACAACTCTGATAGTTATTGGAAAAGCTTTGAATGTTTAAACTTTAGAATCAACCAAGATGCATACATACCATATATACAATATAATCCGGCGTTGCTTTACGTGGCGTGAAAATAGCGACTTGATGGAAAATAAAAAAAGCTTGTAAAATTTTAATACGACACTTAATGAATAAGCACGAGAAGGAGAATCTGCATCCATTAAGCAAACTGAGCGAAATAATGAGAACATAAAATAGCACGAGAACAAAGAGCCTGTCGAACAAAGAGATTGAATGGCAGAGAATAAGAGTAGATGATTGTATATACTACATAAATCGAACATTGATTTAAGCTCAATATGAACGCAATAGCTGCAGCTGTCGAGAACAATAAGAAATGAAGGAGCTATACAATTTAAAAATAATAACATAATGCACTTAAAATAATTTCATTAAAATTGCAGTGCATTAATGAAGAGCACACAAACATACACACGCAGCAACTGTGCGAATTGCATCAGACTGAAATTAAAGAAAACAATTACAATCGAAATTAATTAAATTAAGCATTAAAGGGCGTTAATCAAATTTCCCATGCTCGACCGCAGAATGACAACAAGAATACGTGGCAAACAGCAATGGAAAAACAGTAAACTGGAATTCTTTAGTCTAGCTAAAAATGTACATTAATTAAAAGCTGGTCCCGTTTTTGCTCGACGTTTGTGGACGCAATTAATACTGGCGCTGGGTCAACCGAATTGGTTAGTCTTTGTAATTGATTTTTTAAACCGAATACATTAAACCAACATGTCCTATAATAATAAACCAGGCCAGGATCACGTCAATGACAACAGACGTACGTTTTTTCCTGAAATCCCCAATTACAGATGAAAACGAAGCGTGAACCCAAAATAGCAAGCTATCCATGCCGTAAGTGCTCGTCTAGAAGATACTCTAGAATATATGAGATTTCGTTTTCCCTGTTTGCGATGTAGAAAATCTTCTGACATGTTTGATAATCGTTCAAAATGTATTTTTCAAATAGGACTCCCTTCACCGTAAATTTTACAGAGTATACAAATTACAGAGTATACTATCTGACCAATTTTCCTTTTTTAAAAGATGTATATTCAATGCAAAAATATCAAAACTTCGTATTGCATGAGCAAATTTTTTCTCAATTTTCTTCGTTATCATTTTGTTGGTGTACTTTGAAATTGTCGCATTTCACATTGATGAGGGTCAGGCAGGCGTACACGCTTTCATGTAGTTACATGTGAGTGTGTGCGTGTGTTGGAGAGAAAAAAAAGACAGAGAAATTCCTACAGGCCTGAATATTTGTCAAACAAATTGGTTAGATGTTTAAATATATTTTTCAATTTATATTTGTGCTTCACATTTTCGACAATTTCAACAAGAGTTTTTCACCCGAATGGCAAGTTGCCGCATGCAACATGGCAAAATGTAGCATGCCGCGTGCAACATGTGTGTGTTTTTGCCATTTAGATTCGAATTACCATGTTTATAGATTGTAATGTGCTTTCAATTGAATTTGCATACAATGCAAATGCGCAGGTAAAATGACAAAATGGATTTAAGCACTTTAAATGCCCACAATATGTGCAATGCGCGTGTGTGCACATACTTATTGCAGCAACTGTTGCTGGCTGGGTTTAGTTTAATTCTCGATTAAATGCAGATCAATTAGACAGTATTAATTTGTTGATTGTTATGTTGAATTAAAATTAATTTGAATTGAATATTTCTGATATTATGTTACATATAATATATTGTATTTCTATAGGTAGATAACTTAGAATTCTACTGATTATTTAAGTAGTTTCAACATCTACTTAACGTTTTATTTATGATGATACTATTTTATTTTGAGATTTGATATTCACTAATCTATCGGTTTGTGTATTATATATCTAAAGGATTCTTCTTTTTATTGTTTCTAACTTACCTTCTCAGCTTGAGTATTTAATATCTCAAGACTTTCCTCTCAAGTTCCTACCCTACTATCTTCAACCAATAAATGTTCATGTTCAGTCTTTAAGCTAAGCAGCTTCACACTATCCCCATTTCAGTTTGTTCGAGTTTATCTTCCGACAAAGCGTGCACAATTCTTAATGTCAAGGTGATTGAAATATCAAATTACAGCAGAGAACTCTACATAGATAGCTTGCATACCATAAGCGCAGTCATAATGATTAACGAAGCGAATGCACAAGCACGCAGCATTTCGATGGAATTATACAACTCACTCGCCAACGATGGCGATGGCGATAGTTGCAATTATAACTACGACTCGACCCCATCTCCTCTTACGCGGCTAACGTCTTTATTGTCTGTAGTCGGAGTAAATACGCCACATTGTAGTCTTGTTTAAGGATTATTTGCCGTCAGCTCGTAATAATGATGTGCAGTTTGCTGGGGTTTTAACTTTCACGAGCTAGCGCAAATAATTTTCTGCCTGCGCGCAGCATAAAAACTGCGAGCAGCACTCAAACGCCACGTGGTGCGGCTGTCGGTAAGTTATATGTATAAGTGTGCCATGTGCTGCATGCGTACGTGTGTGTGGCTACAGGTAGACCATGGGTCACACGTGTGTGTACGTTTTTAATTATGCGAGCACACAGTGAAAAGCTGAAAACTAGCCATGAATTTTAAGCGGCAGAACTAACTTATTAAAACAACATGGCCCGCTTGGCTGCTCGGTTCTCGCTGCTCTCCGTACTGTACATTGCAAATATTTGGTGAACAAAGCGAAATTAAAGCAAGGAGTGTGTGTGTGTTAGGGGGCCAACAATGGGTGGCCTAATCTCTTGCTGACCATCTTTTGATGGTCGAGTTACTCAGCCAAATTGGCGAGCGATTTGCATGACGATAGGCAGCAACAGAAGCATCATCACAATCTCTCAAGGACGGTTCCATCGTGCCCCCGCGGCGACTGTTGCTTTGTACCGTATTAAAAAAAGAATCAAGAGAGAAGGAGGGAGAGAGAGCATAGAAGAAGACGGAATACTAGTTGTAATGCCTTGTAAAGAGCCACAAATCCTTTTTGTAATCCGGCTTTGTGCCCTGACGATGATAACCTAAAAGTGTGCAAAGCCGATGAAGCTACAAAAAAATGTTTGTGAACTACAAATGCGGGGACTAACTTTCATCAGATGTTGGAAAATTGCTTAATTTTCGCAGCAGGACAAAACAAAAATAAAGAAACGAAAAAGGGGGCTGAAAAGAAAAGCAAAGCATGCCTAAATATAAATCGCACGGCACAGTAAGCCGCCCGGAGAAATATCATTATATGGCTCATTTGTTTGCGCCTCTTGAAGAGCTGCTTATTATACTCTGATTATTTTTGGCACGCGTGTTCTGCCAGCACAACAATGAACAATAGAAAACAAGTTTCGAGTGCCTGCAATGGAAGTACGGACTAAAAAGGTACTCTGTAAATTCAAGTTTATAATACGAGGGTCGTTTGATAAGTCCGTGACTTTTTGAATAAAATATATTTTTTTCGTCAAAGAAGCGTTTTATTTCTCAACATAATCTCCTTTTAGCTCTATACATTTAGTCCAGCGTTTTTCCAATTTTTTTATTCCTTCCAAATAATAGGTTTTCTCAAGGCCCTCAAAATAGTCGTTTGTTTCTGTGATGACCTCTTCATTTGACCCGAATCTCTTACCGCCGAGCCATTTCTTCATGTTTGGAAACAAAAAATAGTCACAGGGGGCTAAATCTGGAGAATATGCTGGATGGGGTAGCAGTTCGTAGCCCAATTTATGAAATTTCGCCATGCTGACTACACACGTGTGCACCCGTGCATTGTCCTGATGGAACAGCACTTTTTTTTTCGCCAAATGCGGTCGTTTCTGCTTCAAATCAATATCGAATCTGTCCAAAAGCTCTGAATAATATTCGCCGGTGATCGTTTTACCCTTTTCAAGGTAATCGATGTGAATGATACCTTGTGCATCCCAAAAAACTGTGGCCATGACCTTGTTGGCCGACAGACCCACCTTGGCCTTCTTTGGTGCACGTTCACCCGGAGAAACCCACTGTCTTGATTGTTCTTTGGTCTCTGGTGTGGTGTGGTGGATCCATGTTTCGTCTACGGTAACGAAACGGCGCAAAAATTCGTTTGGATTGCGGTTGAACATCGCCAAACACTCCTTTGAAATGGTCACACGGTTGCGCTTATGGTCGTGTGTGAGCAATCGCGGCACCCATCGCGCGGAAAGCTTTTTCATGTCCAAATATTCATGTAAAATGTGATGTACCCGTTCAGTTGAGATGCCTACAGCCTCAGCTACCTCACGCACTTTCATTCTCCGATCATCCAATATCATTCCATGGATTTTGTCGACGATTTCTGGCATGACGACCTCTTTTGGGCGACCTGAACGTTCGGCATCACTTGTACTGGTACGACCACAACGGAACTCAGTAAACCATTTCTTAACCATTGAAATTGATGGTGCAGAGTCCCCATAATATTTATCAAGTCTTTCCTTGGTTTCGGTGATGGATTTTTTACGCAAAAAATAATGCTTAATTAGCACACGAAATTCACTTTTTTCCATTTTCGTTAAAATTCACGAGATCGTCTGCTTTCAATGCCTATAAAACGCAAACCAAAAAACGCAGCTTTCTCAAAATTTTACAGTCAGCTGTTAATCGATAACTGCTGACAGGAGCAGTGTTGTATTTAGAGCAGGTGCGCGGCAAATACAAAAAGTCACGGACTTATCAAACGACCCTCGTATGAATCTTGATGTTGGTAAAAGGAGAGGGAGAATTCTGCCAGCTATAAATCTTAAGTTTAGAGATATCTTATACTCCCTGCTTTACTGCTTCTGGCTACAGGGTATCAGAATATATTCTCCACAGACTTTCCCCTGTTGTCCAGTTGGCGCGTTGTAAACAAATTCATAAATATACATGCATACCACAAGGACCTGGGCCTATGCCTTGTTTCGCATAATTTTTTCATTTCATTTCTTATGCCTTGCTATGTGCGTGTATGTGTATGTGTGTGTGTGTGGCACTGCTCGTTTGGTCTCCTTTGTCCATAATGAGATATCTCTATTTCTCTTTTGTTTCATTTCATCATTTTACTTTTCGTTTTGTTTCGTTTTTTCTGCCTGCTCTTATTATCATTGTGTACGTCTGTGTGTGGTGTGTGTGTGTGTGTGAGTGTTATTTTTGCATTCACCAAATGCCGCTGGGAAATTCATGCAGTGTGCTCGAAAAAATCTAAGGGCTCAACTAGCAATGATGCCGTCGACGTGGCCTTATTAATTAAAACACGCGCCTGCGTTTTTTGCCACGTCGTTCTTCTCCCCCTGCCCTACGTTCTCCTTCGCAGTCTGAATCCATGCATCTATCAAGCTCTTCCTCTCTCTCTTTCTATCTCTCTCTCACACTCTGACCTTTTGTGTGTGCCCTGAACGAACACATTTTTGGGTAATTTAAATTCATTGCAATTTTCGGACACTTTGAGTGTCATTTGCATATGAATGACACGACGAGCGAAAAAGGCGCAGAGAAACGACCAGGCCAGACCTGAATGAGAAGTCATGCCAATTGTCACGCCCCTCATATTTAAGGATAATAAGCTAAAGTATCTTCACTCAACAGAGATGAATTCGAAAAAATCAACTCTGTGATCTCTTGAAACAAAACAAATTATGGCACCCGTTCATGGTTTGATCGGAATGAATGTTAAATAATAATTTCACATTTGCCGAGTTGGAAAAATGTTGTCTAAGAACTTCACTTAAAGGTGAAAGTGAAAAGCTATATACTAATTTTGATGATGGTAGTGGCACCGTGATAGTACGAGTGGTAACGCAGCAGACAATTATCGATAAGATTAGGGTTGCATTTAAAAGAAATTATCGAGTAGTGAAGTCAGTCATTAAATTGAAGTCAATATTAGGAGTTCAACTTGAGAGTGACAGCTAAATAGTTGCACAATAGTCGTTGAAGAAAGTCGTTAAAAAAGTTGTTGTTGGCGGATAAGTCGGTTATCCTGTATCGGCAACATTATGCCACCACTTATATCGATAGACAATAAGTGCGATCTCTAACTTAGAAAGTAACTTAACTAATTTTGACATCTAAAAAACTATTTTTGCCGTATTGACTATTTCTTTAAATATGAAAGATTAAAATAAAGTATAATATCGCGACATCATTATCCGCGATAAGCCATTCGGAAACGTCTATCTAATTGAGTTTTTCAAAGTAAAACTGAACGTTATCAACTAGCTTGTACTAACATAAACTATGTGAGTTAACTATGATCGTTTATAATTATTTAGTATTTCAATAAATATTCTATACAAAACATGAAATCATGTTAATCTTCATTCATGCCAAATTTGGTGTCCCTAATTCATATTGGTGAGTTGGGAACAAACATACGTATATTGATATTCTGAACATTTTGAATAATAAATTTTGATCATTTTCGATAAGCGACACAATAGAACCGTCGATAAAATTATAAGTAGTGAAAGATTATGGTCTTTACATTTTTTGATACAATTTGTATTTGTAAATGCAGTAAAAAATCTATAATATTCACGTAGAACAAGCAAGAGAGAGGTTCAAATAAGTGACACAATAGAACCGTCGTTAAAATTATAAGTAGTGAAAGAATATGGTGTTTACATTTTTCGATACAATTTGTATTTGTAAATGCAGTAAAAAATTTATAATATTCACGTAGAACAAGCAAGAGAGACTGTCTTCAATCATTTTGGAATCGTTATACATATTGGTGGTTTAGTCATCCCTTGCCGCAGCCGTCTGCTGGTTTGCAGCCGCAATATCCTTCTCGATGGACAGCTTCATCTTGCGTAAATCCATCTCCAGAAAGATTTTGCGTTCGTATTTGGTTGCGAGTTTATCGATGATCTGTCCTAGATGCTGTCTAAATATGTCCACATGTTCACTCTCACTGGCCATCACTAATTGACCGCTCTGACAACGCTGAAATTCATCCTCAGCCAAAAGCTCCGCTAGCTTGTCTTCGACTTTATCCTGTTTCTCACGAATTCTGTTAATCTCTGTGTCCAATTCGTTAAGCTCACGATTCAATTTATCATAGCTAAAGATCTTCTGGCCAAGTTCATTGCTGAGTACGACACCGGAATGTATAAGACGGGCAAAAATTGGTGGCAAGTTGAGCATTGTAAACAATGTTAACGATGAAGAGTACGAAAGAATAGTTGTGTCTCAAATTTAATAGACAATTTTGTTTTGTGTAATCGTTTGCCTCACGCCAAGCAATAAAATTTGACGCAGTCTCTCAAGGCCCACTGTGAGCAGGGCTCAAGCAAATGAGATCAAGCAAGCAAGCTGTCGAGCAACGCCAGCTTAAATCTCCATTAATAGTGGACTCGCACTGTGAATGAAATTAAAGCCGCAGCAATCTCATTTCCGTTCATTTTTCACACACACAAGCGAGTCAGTAGCTACAGCTTTATATAGGCAACATTTGCGAGAGCAAGCGAGATGTTGCAAATTAAATTGCGTATACGCATAGTTGCCGTTGCGGTAACTGTAACCACGTTGCCGCTGTGGGTGTTGACTCTATCGTTAAGTGCATAAATTGAATAATGCGCACCATCTGCAGCGTCAACTCTGCTCCCGATAGAGTTGCCAGATCGCGCGAAACATTTTCGCTTTTAAATTTATTGAATTTCCTCGACGCGGACGCAGGAAAACGAACCACATAAACCATCATTTTATTACTTTATCTATTAGTATGCCAGTTTGCAACCAGACCACCCCTTATCCACCACAAATCCGCCCCCAAAATGCAGCCCACACTTAGCGGTTATTTTTCAATGAAATACCCTGGCAGATTTAATAGCTGGTTTTCTTTTCAAACTCAGACTACTGGGTATTCAATCAAAGTTATTTGAATGCACTCAAGCAGAATGCAAATAAATGCATTTAACAATTTTCTGCAAGTTGTTGCAGCTTAGCACACAACTTAATTTACATTTATCCCCCCCTACAGAGAGAGAGTGAGAGAGCTGAGGAAAACTTTAACGTCTATTGACACTGCCGGACCACAGAAAGCCAAAGCCAAAGGCAAAGACAAAGTCGAAAGCGCATTGCGTACACAGTTTGCACTCGTATTTGTTGTTACTTACTTCGCATTGGGTTAAGCAAGTCGAAATGCCGCAAGCAGATTTCTTATATCTATAAGACGAACTGCTTTTGCTTCATGCTACTGCATTCTATATGCCGTATAAACAAAGCCATTGGCTTAGCTTCGTTTTACTTTAATTAATTAAATTGTATTGGCCACTAGCCCCGCTGTCAATTCCCTTTGTCTGTCTGATCAAATGACTAACTGCCAGACTGCCAGACTGACTGACTGACTGAGTGAGTGAGCAGTCTGTAGCCAAACACTTTCCGCTTGACAATTTTAACAAACTCAGCTCAGACAATTGCAAATGCAAATTATGTTGCCTGCTCCTTTACGAGTATTTGCCCAATCGAATCGAGTCCAGTCAATGAGCAGGACACAGCACAGCATAGCACAGTCCAGACAGGCCCAGAACCCACTGCGAGCCACAGCGTCCAGTGAGCCGAAAGTCACGCACTTCGCAACGTCCATTGGGTGCGATTTCTTTCCTTTGACAACTGCGAAACTTGATTGTCTTCTTTCGACTGTCTGCGCCAATCAAAACGAAATGTTCCCATATTAAACATCTGCTTAACGAATCCTCTTTAAACTTGATTTCTGAACAACTTCGACTTTGGCTGATAGTTTCAAGATGATCTATCTAAATAAATTTGGAAATTATGAAAAATCTCGAATCAAGCATCGACTTGAAGTCAAGTTTAATTTGAAGATTCGACAATCATTCAATTATTCATAGAGAAAGTGCTGGCCAATAAAGCACTCGAGACACGACACTCAAATGCGGCTCATCAATAACAATTGCAATGCCAAAAGTTGCGCTAATTCCCGTTCGACACTCGAGAAAGAGACCCAAGCAAATGCAGATGGAATGAGGGAGCTCTGCCATAAAGGTCGCCCCTCTATTCACACTGACCGTCTGCGCCCGCATTTGGGCGCCCTCCTATGATTATGATAAATGGCCCGCCGCTGGCTGAGCATATTTCACAATGTGCTGAAAAATAGAATGAAGCGATAATGAGGTGTTATTAATATCAACTGGCGACTTATTTAGCGACAAACAATGGACAAAGCCCCAGCAAAATTATGCAAACTTTGTTCCCGACATTGACGACGAGTCTCTGTCTCTAACGTAGTCCCAGTTTTAGTCCCGTTCTAATGCTATTGCTCGGTGTCTTAACCCGTTTTCGGGTTTTATGAAAATAAAAAATAAGCCGGCACTGGGCGCTCTTCAAAGTGTCAGGAAAACAAATGACGGTCAATTTCTTGCTTTTGTATGTCTTTTTTTCTCTCTCTCTTTTTCGTTGTGTATGCTTTTCTCTTAGCTTTTCTTTTCGCAGCCCAAAAAGTATCTGTTGTTTGCAATATACCTAACATAGGAGGGGATACTGGCCTCGACGAGTTTGCGTTGCCGACAAGTGTTAAACTTCTCGTATACGCAACGTTGTCTTTGCCTCTTGACAGGCTCGAAGGACGCACCGGAGCGCTTGAGGCGTATATCCCTGAACGACAGGTTGGTAACTTGAGAACATAAAAGGGATTTGCAGCAGAGAGGAGAGCACAAATAGAGAGTGAGAGAGACCAAGTCTACGCATAAAAGAATAAAATGAAGCTTATTATGGTGAAAGGCAAGCGTCAGTATTAGATTTAGATGCCGAAATTAATGGCGACCCATCATAAATATATCGCAAATCCGTATATCCAACAAGCATGAAAGCTACAGTCGAGTGTACTCGACTGTGATATACCTGCTACAGACCAACACAATTTCTTAAATATTATATACAATTTCTATGTTTTGCGTATTTTGTGTTGCATACTTTAAGGGCTTAAAAATCAGTACATTTATTTCTTTCCCAAATAACTAAATAACCAAATTTTCGGAAATCATTTAAGTGTTGATTGTTATAGTGCTTTTTACCAAAAATTAAATATCCTGCATATTAAATAAAAATATAAAAATTAAATATCCTGGCACAAAGCTATAATACCCTTCTATTTAAAAAGCGGACTTTAATTTGTTTCTACCGCCTGCCGTGCCTGCTGTTGCCTAGCAGCGCATCTTTCCCTGCCCATTTGAATGTCCTATGTTAAAAAGGCATAATGGGGAAGCCGTATGAGTACAAAGCAGAACAAACTGCTTCAAATAAGTGGTTTATTATGTTTTTTAATTTCTGTATATAATGTTATTGCCTTGAGGTAGTGAAAATATTAATATTAAGGGTGGAAGATTTAAATTAAATAGAAAACACTGTTTTTTTGATTGCAATATTTTTTATTGAATAATAAAGTACATAAGATAGAATTTTTTAATGAATATCACATTAAACAAACTCTCTTCGCTATGAATGTTATTATATTTATTGCATTCTGCACAGATAAACAGATCTTAAGTATATGCTGTGGAGAGCTTCTTTAATTTGTAATTCTTTTTCACGACGCATTAAGGTTCCTGGATTGTCGCAGTGATGTATGTAGAAACACTTTATTTGAATTTCTGTCGAATTACAGCGCATTCACAAGTCGCACAAGCTTTCTCTGTCACACTTTGACACTTTTTTATAATTTCTCTGGCCGATCTAATGACAAAAATCAATAGCCATAGATAACGGGCTTCTGGTTTTGCCACGTTTCTATTCGCGTTCTCGTTCGCCCTCTCTCTTGCACTTTCTCTTGACGCCAGTGTGTAATCTGCTTAGTGTCGTTTAATGTCAGCACCAACTTTAATTGGGCTAATCAACAATTTATGCATCATTAATTGTGTTTAGAAGCTGTCGTTATTTCTGGTATTTGGAAGTGCGAAAAAATTGAGAAAAAGCTGCGACAAATTCATTAAGCTATGTGATTACAATCCTGCGTACTTTAGGAATTTAATAATAGTTTCCTTGAGATTTGAGATACGTATAAAATTTATGAATATTCAAAGTCAACATTTAAATATCTAGCATTCTTCTTTCTTTGCGCTATCAAAATTTACTTTATGGAATACTGTAAATAAAATTTCTAACAGGTACAAACTACAAATACACTCATCCTTCACACGCAAACTTATATGTAAATATTATTCTTGTTTTCTAAAATTTCTTAAAATTTGCTGACACAACCAGAAAAAAATGAATAGAAAAGTTCAAGTGGAAAGTGCGTATAAAGATGTACTGCAAAATTTGGAATTAATTAAACTTCCTGCCAGAACATTGCAAATATATTTTTAGGTCTTTTCAATTTGCCGGGCAAGCAGAAAAGAATCTGGTCAACCTGCTGTAGACGCTGACGCTGGCAAAAGCGCCAAGCAAAAAAGGAAAATAAAATATGGTCAGTATGATAAAAACGATAAGAAAACTATGCCAATGCTCGGGCTGGACATACCAGTGCTAGACTGAATGTGTGTCAGCAAGAGTAACAGCAGCAGGAGACGCAGCAGCAGCAGCAGTAGGAGCAGTGGAAGCAACAATGGAACAACGCAGCCGTCACATAAATCAAAACAAAATTGCAAAGAAATGCTTGCAATAAAAACAAAAATGGTAACAAAAATTGGTATTAAAATAGATGCGCTGACAATACGAATGGGATAATAATGAACTCGGCTGGGGCAACAAAGGAGGGAGAGGGGTAGGGGGAATTGGTTTCGCTGGCATCTACTCATCAAGTCGCCAGCAGCAGACGACGCAGTCAAATGAATCATCAGCCCGTTGAGAGACGGGTGGGCGGCAGGCAGAGTGGTTGAGTGAGGAGTGAGTAGTGGAGGTGGCAGAGGAGTAGAGGGAAGTCAGGGGGCGGGGCGGTAGGTAGTTGGCCATAATGTTGCTCAATCATGTAAAACATGGGCAATTATCAGAGAGCCAGGCAAGCAACGCCCCGAGAAGGCTGCAAAGATAATGCACAGCGCCCAGTTGGAAGGCGTCATGGTGGCGACGTCGGTAGTGAGGGAGGCGGGGGCGTGGTGTGTCAGTAGAGTGTGAGGGGTCTGGTGTAACAGCCAATTCACTGCCATTTCCATTTGGCTTTCCCGGGCATATTGAATTTCACTTTGGTAATTTACGTAATTGCGCAACAGAATTATGCCGCAGCAAGGAGTGCGGCAAGGCGAGGCGAGGCGCGGCCACATACATAATTGCAATTATTATTAGTTGTTGCTCTTGTTACTACTGTTGTTCTTGCTGTTGTTGTTGTTGTTGTTGTTGCTCTTCCTGTTGCCGTCACTGTCTTTGTGAGCGTGTGAACGGACGCAGTGCTCGCTGCAAAGTTGTCGAGCTAATTTACTGAAAGGCAGCAGGAGAAAGACGTGAGTTGTTCGTTATGTTTGTGTGTGTAAATGTTGCATGTGCCGCACGAGTTGCAGTGCAGACAATTACACGGCAAGGCAGTCGGACAGCGGCAAAGACAGTTAGACATGACGGGGCAAAGATACGAGTCGCAGTCTGCGTCTGATTACACTAGTTAACAAATTGAATGTAGAAGCTGAATCGAGTTTTAAGTTAATTCTCTTCAGTGCAAGCCAAAATATAAATTAAGTTCTCTGTCTTCAGTTCTTTTGTGCAGTGTAATCGAGCATAACACTTCACTGGGCAGGCAATAGCTTAAAGTATGCAAATGCAGCAATTTGGGAAGTTATGTTTCCCAACTGCTTGTGTAAATGTGTCTAGGAAATTTAACTAAGCATTTCCTGTAGTACAATAGAAAGTGGTTATTTTATGCCATTTTACTACACTTCTTCATGGAGAAGTGCAGCTGTAAATTTTAATGTAAATTCAGGAGAAACCAATAAGTGTATTCCACTTTCTTGAATAAGGAGAACTCAATATATGAAAATTCCTTTTAGGGTTGGAGATGTCTGCTAGAGTGCGTTGACTGCCCAAAACTAATATAGCCGCTGCACTTATATAACAATAAGTAGATGCCACTCTCTTCAGTGTCAATTAAACGCTTGCTAGCTTTGTCGATATTTGTTTCCCCTTGAAAATAATCATATTTCAATTAAGATTGTCAATTCAATAAAGATTCTCAGTTGTACAATAAAGAATCATAAAAGAGAAGACTACAATAATTAGCGAATGAGTAACTTTAGTCTACTTCAGTTCAATCTTCATTCACTTCCGAAACACTTGAAGGTCTTACAAAAACATCTTTCTGTAAACATGAGATAAGATAACTTTTGAGTTAGCTTCATTGCGTTTAATTATAAACATATGTTCAACAAATTGT
The DNA here is from genome assembly GCA_018903715.1 of Zaprionus davidi. NCBI lineage: Eukaryota > Metazoa > Arthropoda > Insecta > Diptera > Drosophilidae > Zaprionus > Zaprionus davidi. The sequence continues at coordinate 9,636,881 of JAEIGL010000006.1, forward strand.
ACACGCTGAGACATTGTGATAAAACCCTTAAGTAATCTGACAGGGTATCTGCAAGCTGAGACAATGAAAACTTTCAGCAACTCATGTTGATTAATTGCACTAGATTTTGAACTCTACTGAGACGTTTACGCAACAGAAACATGTGCTTATCTATTATCTACACTTTATCTGCACTCTTTTATCTTGTATCTATCGATAGATAAAGCAGAACGAGCAGAAATCCGCTAGTTGATTTACGAGTGCAAATATTTTTATGGTTCCGACCTGCTTTAAGACGTCATAACTTTAAGTAGCCTCGTTCGTTTGAGAGTACTCACAGAAGGGAAGAAACCCTGCACTACCTCCTCCCCTCCCACGCTACCATGCTATACTCAAGTATTTATCCTTACCCCAACATTGTCAACGGAAAACAAATCGCTGCCATCAGTTGTGAGCGCAATGTTTAAAGAGCATTTTAAAATTCAGCACCGCAAACGGCAGTGAATGCTCCGCATCGTTCTTCTTCTTCTTGTAGTTCTTGTAATTGTTGTTGCTGTTGTTATTGTTGTTGGTGTATGCCGGCATGTCTGTATATTATTTCATACGCACGTTGCTTAAGCATGGCAATAAATTTTGTGAAAATTTTCATATGCGTCGTCAACAAATGCGCCAACAGCCAACGCAAAGCGCACGCAGACCTCGACGGTGCCAAACGCGCACCCGCAACGTCGCACCCACGCCTCTACTTAAGAGCCCTCTTTCAGTCTCCCTCCCTCTCTCTCTGTCATATTTTCCCCTTCCCTTCATGCTGCGCCCGCATCACGCGCTGCTGCGGTTACACAGGCAATGAAGCAAGCATGCTGCCAGAGCAGTGGCAAGGAGCATACCCCTCTCACCACCTCTCTCCCCTCATCTGGCTACCCTTACTGCGACCAACCAACCGAAATGTAGCTGACATAAGACTTAGCCCTCTGACAGAGAGGGAGAGAGAGAAGTGTGGGAGGAAAGAGACCGCTTGTTTTGCGTGCTCGCTTCTGGTTTTTGTAATTTTCAATTTAAGCGCTCAACATGTTGCATGCCACATGAGTCGGGCGTCTCTTTGGCACGCTGGTGCTACGCGAGGAACGTTTAGTGACAAATTAAGTGCGCTCGTATGCGTGTTAATTTCGAAACGCTGCAAAATTACGCATACGCCGCGTCGTACCGCCCTTGCCGCTCTCAACGCAATTTATTAAACATTTCGCGCACAAATTGTTTATTTTGTTGCCAACTTTATTGCCGGTGCCAAATGCGCAATGATCGAAGTGTGGGGGGATACTCCCCTTACCCTCCCCCTCTCAGATTTATGAGCCCAACAATCGCTGCCCGTTTGCTTGGCCGATTAAGTGTCGACATTTTATGCCCCTCAACGGAAACGGAAACATCGGACATTGTAATGCAGTCGAGAGTGTGTGGCAGGCACATTAAACGGGCGAGTGCGGCAAGTGGCAAGTGTGGCGAGTGCATTATGACATCATTTTTAATGCGGCACGTTCATAATAATTTTAACGCACTGCCAAAAGGTGCGATAAACAGCTCGACAGCCTCTCGCTCGGCTGCTTCGAAATTACTTGGTAATTGGCTGCTTCTGCTGGTCACGTCGCAGCGTACTTGCCCTGCGTGCCACACTTGGTGGCTTCATTAGGCAACTGTCACATGCTGTTGGCGGTTTAGTCTGAAGTGTTCCGTTCTGCACCTAGCGCAGCCGCTGCTCATTGCTGCCCCCTGGTGGCAACCACAAATTGCATTTCAGCTGCGGGCAGACACATGCCTTTTGTAGGTATTTAGTAAGCAGTCGAGCGAACAAAATATCAAACCAAAGAAACCATTAAGTGCAGCAAGTTGCAAGCTGCAAGCTGTAAGCTGCCCTCAACTTCAACTGTTCTCGAATTCAATTGCGTTCCAACTAGCTCCAAAGAGTTTGTTGGGCGTGAAATTAATTGAAATAAATGGCACAGCACAGTGGGCACTCGATGGAATGAACGTGTTCAAGGCAAACGTATTTAAGAAATTTATTTTAAGAAATTTATTTTAATTGTTTTATTTGTTATTATGTATTGATTAAATTAATATTTACATTTTCATTACTATTAATAATTTCATTAGTCTTACTCTTTTCATTATTATAATTATTATTTGTATTACTATTATTATTTTCATTATTATTATTATTTTTATTTATATTATTTTTATCAAGTGAATTGAAAATAGACGCCGAGTAAAACTCAGGGATATGGCTGAATTTTCGAAATATCAATATATTTTAAGCCTGTAATTTCAGCAACTTAGCGTATTGAAATCTTCAGTTCCCACAGCTCACGAGATATTGTAATATTCATTATAGGAAATTTACCATCTGCAGTAGCATTTATCATTCTCAAAATGAATGCAAATATTTCGAAATGAAAAAGGTTTTGGGGAACACTTTATTTTTTGGTCCAGTACAAATGAGAAATGCAAGCAAACAGGAAAATCTACATGTGTAAATGGCAACGCAGGAGTGAGAGAGAGAATGAGAGAGAAGCAGGGGAGTGGGATATGGGAGAAGGAAGCGGCAGAGGGGAGAGAGCAGGATGCTGGAACAGAGGTTTAACATTTCTTGACCAAAATGGCCACAGGACATGTTTCACTTTCGCACAGGCTCTAATATAAATATGCACTCAGACTGCAAGTGTGTGTGTGTGTGCCTTTGTGTGTGTGCCTGTGTGTATGTGCCTGTGGTTGTGCGTGTGAATAATATGTATATCCGTACTTTTATATATCAAGCGAAACCCGAAACTATATTCTGCCGTTGGCTTTTTGCTACAAGCAGCCCCTCCATCCTTTATCTCCTACTATGCCCATCCTCCCCCTCTCTCTCTCTCTCTCTCTCTCTCTGCCATTGAAACCTGAAACGTTGCACTTGGCGTTGAGCAAACAGCGCAGCTGGGCAACAGACTTAAGTGTGATGCAGAGACAGAGCAGCTCAAGGGTTGGGGGAAGAAGGAGTTGCGACTGACTGGTCAGGCCCAGACAAAGGCAGACAGAGAGAGAGATGGACAGACAGAGACGGACTATCTGACGGAAAGCCAACTAACTGACCAACTGTACGAGCAGCCTGTGTCCTAGAGTCGAACTAAGTCACGTCACGAATGTCAGAGGATGCTGCTGCTCATTGTTTGCAGACGTAAGTAAATGTACATAAAATTTATTCCAGCTCATGTGAGTGGGGACAAAGCGAGAGGTGGGGGGTGGGGTCAGTCAAGGAGCGGGGAAGCCTGGAAATATATGCAGATGTGACCAGTTCCTTGACTTTGCCTTTTGTTTAGCAATAAACGTATAAGACACTGATGCGCGACATTCTTGTACTCGTACTCTCCCCTCTCCCCTCCTCCTTTACGGAGGCAGCGAGCATAACACAAATGATAACGAGAAAATTTCGTATTCTCTCTCAATCAATGGAAAATCGAAACAAATGCGTTGCATTTGCCAAATTCAATTTGTCTCGGGCGAGTTTTATGTTGCGCGCAGCTTTAAAGTGACGCACAACATACTCGTTCCTATATTGAGTACAAGATTGATGACGGGGGCAATCGAGATGTTGCGAAAGCAACTCAATTTACCAGAGATATATTGAGAAAACATATTGTGCAACTTAAAGAGGAACTTTGTGAGCCACAACTTAGTTTATAATGAAATTTTAAATGCAAAAGGAAATCTGATTCAGCTGCAGAATTAATTAATAAAATATATATAAAAATGTCTAGAAATGTATAATAATAATGATGCAATACATCTCTGTGATCATATGCTTTACATATGCCCAACAATATTGCCTGCAATTCCAAGAACCCAAAAGTTTCATCGAACTTTCCACAACGTTAGAAAAGTTTCAGCATTTGTATTGACAATACAATTACAAAGAAGTTGATTCGTTATACATATATGTATTTGCACTTATGTATATGTGTCTGCATGGTGTACATACATGTCGTATGCGCAATATTACTTAGTAGCTTTTCAACTTATGCAAATGGCGGACAGCAAAAGAAAGGGCAGAGCAGTAACAAAAAAAGGAGCACACAACAAAAACTAAAAGTAATAAAAAATGCTAATTTGATGTTATTGTTGCCTGATTCCCTCACTTTGTGTGCTTTGACTGTTGTCTCGCAGTGTGTCGTGCTCTGTCGTGTCGTGTCGCGTCTTGCCTTGTGTCTTGTCTCCTTTGTCTTGGTTTTTCTTTTGCTTTGGGCCCTCAAATTGTTGCCGTCATCATTCGTTGTCGTTGTCATTGTCTTGTGGGCCGCTTTTATCTTTGGCACAAAACAGGAAATGATTTATGCAAAATGGCCGACGCACAACTAATTTAAACTTGCCACACGCACACTGACAAAGACATTAGCAGTCGCACACACACACGCTCTCTTTACACATGAATAGTTCGCTGACACGCCCAAAAAGCGAAGGCAACACAAAAAGCGATAAAGCATTCGCTGCGTTTTTTATTTTCTCGCATTTTTTGTGTTCTTTTCTTTTCTTACTTTTTTCGACAGTCATTTGAGCTCATATCCTTTGGCTTATTGAAACTTCCGTAGCCGGATATTGAACGCTTTATTTATGCAGGCCAGTCCACTCAGTCCAAGCTCCGAACTACGCCTGGCACTGGGGCTGCCTTTGCCCCGTAGCGCGCATTAGCTAATTGCCTAATTGCACTGCAAAGTAGTTTAATAAAAAATCAAAATCACATTACCTGCCCGGCAAACTAAGAGGCAATCAAATTGATTGTATTTGATGGCCAAGCAAGTTGCAGGTTGCCAGTGCTGCTCCTCCTGCCACTCCACAAACAAAGCCCCCAGGCATAAGCCATAAATCTTGAGAGCACTTGGCCCGCCCTTGCTCTGCGCGCTGCTGCCCTCTGCCTCCTCTTCTCCTTATCCCTTCCCTCTCTATCCTTCACCTTTGCCCAGCTCGGCACCTGCACCAGCTAAGCTGCAATTGCCTGAGTGTCCTGCGAGCGCAGAATGTCCAAAATGCACCGCAAATAATAGAAGCAAAAGCAAGCGCGCCGAAGCAGCGACAAATTTATGCTCTATCCCAAGGTATGCGAATCAATTGGGGAGTAAAGAAAAGCCAGAACACTCCAGCACTGCAGTCTTGGAATGCCAGTTCATAACTTGCAAGTCTTATATCAGACCAGATAAACTTAAAGTCAGACAGACAGTGTAAGCAGTGAGTTCGGAAATCAGTTTAGGGCACACAAATTGTTGCAGTCTTTATCGGATTAGTTGCTATAGAAATAAATGAAAAATGTTCAAAAATAAGATAAGCGTTCGTAATTGATTAATTTATATTCGAAGTGGATGCAATTATAGACAGTGCGTATATATATTATACAATCTGATGGAGTAACTCGATTTCTTAGTGTATTAAAAAATTCACAAAAATCGATAAAAATGTAATGTAATTAATATATTTCTCATTAGTTTATATATTATATGTATAAACTTGTTGTTTTCCTTCCTTATACTTAATATAATAAATAAACTCCTGCTTCTGGTTGTTTTAAACTTGATAGAAAACACTGAAATAAACAATAAAAAACGAATTTAGCTTTCCCAACCAATTTCACAATAAGTTGCACACATATTCAGTTATAAACAGTGCGTATACTTGATCTTTTACCTCAATTTGCTCTCGCCCTGAACTCGAACTGCAAGTTATTATACTCTATTCTAATGCCTGCAACGAAAGTAATGCAACTAAGAGCTGCACAAAAAAAGAGAATCCTCCATCTCTCTTCCATCTCAGATTCCCCTACAATCTGCTTTGTCTCCTTTTGCTTCTCCCGCAATCTCCTGCTGCCAACCAATTGCGGCATATTGCTTCGTTGCTTCTCGTTGCCGGGTGCATTAAAAATAAACGACTGTGGCCAGCGCTCAATTTGGAATGAAATTGGCGCAAATACCAAAAATTTATACAATGGCAAATGCAGCACAAGCAAACAAGGAACAAGCAGTGAACAAAAAAAGGACCAAAAGGAGCAGCGTAAAAGAAATAAAATGAAAAGGAAAACCAAACACATAAAAAAAGAAGGTGAAGAAGAAGAAGAGCGTAGAAAGCAGAAAGCAGCAGAGCACAAATTGAAAAGCCATACAAATCAAATTGCGTGGGTGTGCGGCGAGTTTATTTAAGCGTGTGTGCGAGTGTGTACGGGTGTGTGTGTATGTTTGTGTATTTGTGGGTGTGGAGTGCGCTTTTGTGGGTTATATAATTTATAAGCGGCCATCAGGAGCGCTCATTATGTGGCACAAAATAAGTAAGTGCCACTCGTTTATACACAAAGTAAACAACGTGGCAAAATGCCTGACAATGTCCTCGCTCACGCTGTATCCCTCGCTCCCCATCTCTATCTCTCTCTGTCCCTCTCTCGTGGGAAAATGCATAAAACTGACCAGCACGAAGGGCCATAAATGAGCCTTGAAGCTCTCACACACGCAGACAGGCAGGCATAAGTAACATACGATATATATCGCTCATATGGTACTTGAGTTTGTTGGCATGCTCGATTTTTATATGCCACGCCCCCTCGCTACCCATCTCCTCTTTCTGCCTTTGTATTCATTCCATTGTCTTTCCCTCGATAATGCAATCAATTTGCCTGTGTGTCGATTGTGCTCAGCAAAATCTACAACACTCGCAAGGCGCATCGCACAAAGTGTTTCAATATATCGAACATGGTCAGGGATGCAGCATAGTTTCAAATTTAAATTTGAATAAGCTGCTGCAGTTCAATCGGGAATCCCTTAATCTCTCCTGTCTCTTTTATATATATATATATATATATATATATATATATATATATATATATATATATATATATATATATATATATATATATATATATATATATATATATATATATATATATATATATATATATATATATATATATGTTCCTATAGCTATCTCATTCTATTTCTGCTGCCCTGTGTAGAAAAGAAATTGCCAAGCTTCGAAGTGCCCAAAGCATTGCTGCATAAATTATTGCCAATGCCGAGTGTCGTGTGCCTCCAGCGCCGACTGCAAGTTAATAGATTTTTCGCTCTCTCTCTCTCTCTCTCCTAATGCAAATCAAAGACTGCAAAGCACAGGGGGAATAGGAATGGGAAAGGGAGGCGGCAAAATCAAAGAAGGAAATGCAAAGAATTTCGCGCAAAATTTAATTACTGACAGCGCAGCGCAGCCAAACTAAGACTCAAAACTGACAACGGACGAGAGTTGCTGCAGCGGAACTGCATCAAAAGAAGGGCGGGAACAGAAGCATGGTCGGGGATGGGGGTAGTGGCAATGGAAGGCGCGGCGCAGTCAAGAGTGAACTCAGTTTTGATTGTTTATGCATATTTCAGTGGGAGGCGACGCTGCCCAGTAACAGTAGTTGCTGCTGCTGTTGCTGGTGCTGCTATTGCTGCTGCTGTTGCTGATGTTGCTGCTACTATTCTGTTGCTGTTTCAAATAGCACCCACTGCTACTCTTTGCTCTGCCTTAATGACCGTTCAGCATGCCGCTCCGCCCTTTGACCTTATGCCGCACTTTTAACGAACTTCTAGCAAGCGACCCGACGGCAACTCGTTTGCATATTCATCGGTCAGTGCAACAACAACACTGCGCACGCCAAAAACCCACGCCCACATTCATCTCATTCTCAGTTGAACATCTTGCTCTCGCTTTGAGCGTAAATATTCCAAGTACTTTAAACAATTCATTAATTTACATTACAAGTTGCCCGGCAGATTCGCAGATTCTGAAGCGGATACCAAGTGGCGATTTTGAGAGGGGGGAAAGAAAACCAGACTCGCTATGTAAATGGCATTGTGTACTTGGGAACGAAGTTAAGTACGTAATCTACAAAAAAAAAGTGCAGAACAGAAGTGAAAATTTAGATGAAATCAGAATGCAATTTCATTTTGCACAATTTCACAAACTGCTAGAGTAAATTGAAAGTTTTGTGCTACCGGAAAATGTTTGATTTATTTTTTGTTTAAATAAATAAACAGAAAAATATTCAATAATTTTGTATGGAAACCTAATTTCCTATTTCAATAAAGAATTTTTTGGGGATTTGACAAACATTTATTGATATTGATTGTAATTTTCTGTCATTGCCAAAAATGTCACACACCCAATCAGCACATCTAAACACCCTCCCCTCCTCCCGTTTCCCTCTTATTCTGCTGCATTCAATTTAGGCAAATTTCCTATTTCCAGGCGCATTTAGCAGCTCAGCCGAAAAGTATGCTACACTTTTTGTATCGAGATTGATGCTGAGGTGTTTCTGGCACATCAGCACACAAATTAAGCAGAAATGAACAGTAACAACAACAACAACAACGTGAAAAATGAGAACTCATGATGGTCATCATTTCAAGCTAAATGCCTCATCCATTGCCAGATAATTGCCAAGCAGCAGCATCACAACATCAACAACTACAAATGCCTTTGCTTTCAGCTGTCTACGCTGCTTTGCTACTCTGCTCTGTTCTCCTTGGTTCCGTTTTCCATTTGCAGTGTTTAATGGAAAAATCAAGCCATCAGTTTTTCAGCTCGCCAGAGTGCTTATGTTTTTCCACCCCCATCCGCTCTCTGATGCTGCTGCTGCTGTCTCTGCTAATTGCAACAACAATTGCAATTGCACTAACTGAATCTGAAAGCAAAAACTAGGCCAGAGCCCCGAACACGGTCCCACTGCCCACTGTCCGCCTGCTCCACTGACGAGGGATAACAAGCTGGGTGCAAATTTTACAAATTATAATCGTCATTTGTCATGATGCCTCGCAGCAAGGACTCGCCCAGCCTAGCCCAGCCAGGCAGGCAGGCCTTCACCCACATCGCATTTTTATTGACACATTGAAATGACAAGGGACACAAACGAGGAGACAGCGACAGTCCGAGATGCTTCTGCTACTGACGACGTTTTCTAACTGAATTAGCAATGCGCTCAGGCTCAGTCGACGTCAGCCTGCTTCTCCTGCTATATTCTCTCTCAAGCTCGTCGCCTGCAGCGCACACCAAACAATTCCAGACCAGGTCGACATTTCTGCAGAGTGTCAAAGAGCATCGCACCAAATGCTCCGCGCATGGTCATGCTGAGATCTTCGATGCTGCCAATGTCACAGTAAGTCATCACTCCGCTACCGAGCAGCGCTTCACATGGTGTGTCTGCCACAAGGCGTTGATCGTGTCTGAAGACGGCGAGGCACAGGCGCATCTGCTCGCGTTGCAATAGCAACGGAATCACTTGACGCCACTGCACTTGTGTCAGATCCAGTTCATCCTGCAGCTCCCTCTCCTCGACAAGCTCATTACTCTCTAGCAGCGGCTTGTAGTAGTCCTCAAATTGAGCGTGAACAACGCGCAGCCAGATGCAGCAGATGGTCAACAGCTTCAGGCGCAGTTGATACATCACTTTTAAGTCTTTTTGAAATTTTTTTGTATTATTTATTTATTTAATTTATGTGTATTATGTTGTTTATTATTGTTTGTTTATTATTGTTTGTTTATTATTTATTTATTATTGTTTATTTTGTTTTATTTGCGCAACACAGCGCGTTGCATTTCACTGAAGCTTCAAAGCAAACTGTGGGGTATCTGCGCCAGCTACGTGCCCATTGGGTCTAGTCTTTTGTGCAGTCTGATCGACGATTTTGCTTGCTGACATGCGGACAGACACGAGGCTTGGCAGTTATTCGAACTGCGTCAGACGGAACCTCGTAGCGCCAAGATATATAGAAAGAGAGAGAGAGAAACAAAGAGGGAACTAGAAATAGGAATGAGCAAGAACAGTCATCGGCTAGCGGCTTACTGAGAGAAAATAACTTAAAATACACGAGCGACAATTAGTTACAGAATAATTAAGGGTATACTTGATTATTATAAAAATACATAAATAATAAATAAATAAATAAATGATATATCATTCTAATAAAATATATAGATATCACATAAGAAAACTTAAAAAAAAAATTACTAAATCAACAGCTTAAATAATTTCTGAAAATTTGGTTGCGATCGGATAATTAATATAAAAGTTATTGTCGAAATAATTTTATGAGGTGCTAATTTCAATATCTTACAATATATGCCATACAAAATAAATCGTTGTGGTCTGATGGTTAGCAAGTATATCACAGTCGAGCACACTGGACTGTAGCTTTCGTGCTTATTAATTTCACCATTCAAAAACCAAATTAAATTCTGAAAGTTTTCGAGTTGAAATTGAATTTCGAGTGCAGAACTAATCAGTGCGACTTATGTGTAGCCTCAACTCGACTCAAATACAGAATTCACGAATGCATGTATTCAATGTGAATCCAGTGTGAGTGTGACTGTGAATGTGAATGTTTGTTTATGTTTAATATTCGATGTTTGACTTGGTTTTAATTTGCAGCGCTCGCAGACTTGCTACGTGACTTTCGGGCGGTTTCGGTTTCGCATGCTGCACGTGGCAACAACTTTTCTGTTATTGCAGCAACCGATGACGCCCGTTGGCAAATGACGTCAATATTTGGATTAGGCAGACAGATACAAAGCAAAAACCGAAAAAACATTGCCCAAATTAGCCAGCCAAATTAATCACATTCAAAATTTATATTTATGCTGCAATTAAATTATATGCAAATTTTAATGTGAATATGGGAAAGATAATCGAGACGCGGAAATCTCATACATTTACAAACAAAATTTGGGCAATAAATTAGTAGGAAATGGAACAAATATCTATATATTCTTTATAAAATTATAAGGAATTTCTCAACCAAACATTGAAGAAAATGTGTAGTTAATATAAAAGAAAACTTTCAAAATTATAAGTATTTTGATCAATGAATTTATGTATCGATAGCGATACATCCGATTCGGCTGGTTCTAACTTATATATAGCGTGCAGTTATAGGAAGCATGTGTGCCAAGTTTCATCAAGATAGTTAAAAAAACTGAGAGACGTGAACTCACGTACAGACGGACAGGTTTAGTTCGACTCCTCCTACTTAAAAGTGTCGCAGATTTCTCCTCTCCTATGCAAGGGTATTCAAATTCAATTATCAAATATATTCATTGCGAAAATCATATCAAATACCATTAAAAGCATTTTCAATTTTCTGCTATTTTTTTGGACAATTTAATCAGTTTTTCTAGTTCAACTGTAAATTGCTCTCATGCTTTATTATATTATTAGTCTATCTGATAAAATGTTTATTTAAAACATTTTTCAATTATGCATTTTTATTCGATTCAATCGCTCAATTCAAATTAATTTTATACCATTTGAAATATACAATTTTAATAATTGAGCAGGCGAAAGTTCCGTAAGAAAAAACTGCATGTAAATCTGTCAATTTTTTTATTTGATTCTGCAGTTTTTAGGGGACTGCAGTGAAACAATTTCGCGAAACGCCAGCAACAGCTGCAGAATGTGATTTGGAAGGGTTGCCCCCTATATTGTTGTTCTTTTTGAGCCATAAATCCCGTGGAAAAAGTCAAACTAATAAATGTAGCCAGAACATGCGAGCGCAGAACGACGCATTACACAACTAATTGGAGTGTGGCAGAGAATCAGGAGTGAGGACCCCTCCCGGGTATATGTCCTGGAGCAGGAAACAGGCGCAGCTGTTGCCTGTCGGACAGCAGCAACAGCAGCCGTTGGAAAAACGTGCCGAGCAAATCAAAAAATGGAAATCAAAAATAAATGCAAAAAAAAAACAAAAATAAAGCAGAGTGCAAAAAAGTGGAAAAGATATGCACGAAACGCAGCGCAGCAGACGAACATTTAAATTATAATTTTTTAATAATACAATGAAAAAAGGAAGGAGCGAACAAAGCGCCGACATACTGTGGTTAAGGGTACACCGAAATAGGGTGAGAGAAAGAGATGTATGGGGAGTAGATGTCCACAGAATGGCGCAGCGGCCATTTGCCGTTGGCCGGAAACAAATTACAGCAAACAATTTAAAAAATGTTTGCAAACAAACAAGCACAACAACAACAGAAACAACAACGTAAGACAAACTACACAAAAAAGCGGCAGGCAGACGGAAATGTTATCTAGGCAATGCTAGAGACAGACAGGCAGAGGGACTCGCAGCTGCGACAGTCGGACATGGTATGGAACGCTTGGCCAAACAAGGCAACGCCCAAGATAAAAAGGCCCCTTTCATAGCCAGAGACGTTGGTTCCCGGACGCAGTTCCAGGTCCAACTCGCTCTGTTCCCGCTTCTCCCTCCTCTTCTTCTCCTTCTCCTCCTGTGATATCCGTTCGTTGTGACCGCCAGTGCTGCTGCTTTTAACCTTTTCGTTTCACTTAGTTAAGCAAAAAATGAAATTTTTATTGCCAAAATGCATAAATGAATAGAAAATAGTTACACAAACCAAAACACAGCACAAAACCCACAGCCAAACTAAAGCGAAACAGAAGCGGGACGAAGGAGAAAGCCGGATCCGAGCACAGACATCTGCACCTGCAGCACGGGGCGGAACTCTTTTGACTTTTTTGCTGCCCGATGCGATATTTGCTGGCTTCGTTTTTGGGTTTGCTTTTTCTCTTTTCTTCTTCTTTTTTGGCCTTCTGCGGACTCCAACAACAAGCGGCGCTTGCAGCGCACACCTCAGTAAAATGTTAACCTCAGCAGTAAATCTCAACTCGCCTAATAACTTGGCCTGCATGTTTGTATTCCATAATTTCGAGAATACCCTTAGTTCAATAGGGCGCTAGTTTGACTGTGTAACTATGTTAGGCTAAGCAAACAGTTGTGCAGAATGAAGAAATTTATGCAAACATTTTTAAAGTTAGTTTTATATTTTTAGAATCCCCATGACTATTATATATGATCATTATGATGATAGCTATTTAAGTACTTTAAATCTTGAGTTCTCATCTAAAATTATAATGATTAGAACTGCGTATATCAGTTTTATATTCATAACCCATCAAACCTCTGATATATTAGTGCTTAAAACCCTCAACATTGGTAAATGAGATATGTGCAAAGCCGTAGCCCTTGTGATTGCCTTGCTTTTAAATATAGTATGAAGGTTCACAAAACATTTAGAAAAATAAAGAAATTTAATACTAATTTCATTGGTTCTTGTTATGGATTTCATATTCTCAAAATCATCATTCTTCTTCTGTATACGCCTAGCTACAGGCTGGGTCGCCCTATATAAATTGACTAATAAAAAAACCGCTTTTTATATCAGGTTCGTTTACATAGAAAATATAAATCTAACTAAAATACTTTAAAATACAAGACCAAGCTCTTGCCAAAGTCCTGAAGAGCATTCGCTATTCGTTGCACTGATGCGGTTCACCTTTCAGCCTAGTTACGGTAGTTTGTTTCGACTTCTTCGTTGTTGCTGCCAAGTTTTGATGGCCTGCGATGATTTAGACATTAGACGAGGGAGTTGCAAATGAAGCTGCCAGCGCCCCAATCAGGCTACTTGCCACGTAGTGCTCCATTGCCTCTCCACATCCCACTCAGCCCCTATCTCTCACTGTTTCGGCTGACGATACATGCAAGTGTGCGTAACTTTTTGCAACATTTCAATTAACAAATAATAAACAAGCTGGCAGCACAAAAAGCGCCTAACAGCTCCGAAAAGGGAACGAACACTTGCAACACGCCGTGCCGAAACTTGCAACACACACACATATAAAAAGAGACGAAGAAAAGTTGTTGCGAAAGCAAATCAGAAAGTCATCAGGCTGTCCCAAAAATAGGCGAAGGCGATTTGCATTTAGGCCAATGAAGAGTTTCTGGCCCAAAGCAGAACCCAAAACTCGTACGGGCGCACTTTAAAAGTAATTTATCTTTTTTCACAGTCTCTCACTCATCTCTACCCTCTCTCTCGCCCCACTTTCTCTCTGTCTTCTCTGCTCTGCGTGCGATTCCAGGACATAACATGCAATTTGCATACAAGTTGCATGAGTATTTCTCCCTTTGGCACAACATCCACTTTTCTGGCATCGCCATCAAAATTGCAGTTAGCTAAAGGTTGCTAGCTGCCACAGTTGTTGTTGCTGCAGTTCTTGTTGCTGCTGTTGCTGTTGCTGTGCTAGGAGGAGGAGCAGTGCTTGTTGTTGCCGTTAATTGCAGCGCCTGCTTACGGGTAAGTTTTCAATAATGCGGAAAGCATGTAGCCGGAAAATTCCCTTTGTGCCTGCATTCCCTTAATGACTTTCCATTGTTCTAGCCCGAAAAATGTGTCAATTTCGAGAACTCGCTTACTTGGCCAAAGTGCCAAAGTTGCCAAGTCGTCGTTGGGAGCGAGCGTGTGTAAATATGTTTAACGCTTCACATTCTCGATGAACAGCACTTGAGTGAAAGTTTTAGCGCACAACTAAGCCAAGAACTGCTACAAATTGATTATTGAAAAAGCAAAAAGAGTCGAGAGTGAGGGGCGGACAGGGACTAGTATCGAAGCTAACTTAATGGGAACAAAGAACTTTCACAAAGCTGCTCGACATGATTTGCAGCGTTGCCAAGTGCTGCTAATTAGTTAAGCGTGTGTGCTGTCGCCAGAGGGGAATGCAAAGAGAAGCCAATCGAGGGAAAATACTTATGCGCGTGTACACTAGTTGACGTTTCCCATGCAGCTTTCCCTTTCGAACTGGTTGGCTTGGGTTCGGTTTAAACATGCATTAATTAACGCTGCACAGCATCGAACTGCTTGCCCGGAGGACATCAAGCTCTGAACGGTGCTTCAATCGTAGCGAGGTCTCTATGTCCAGAGGCAAACATCAGGGAAAGGCAACAACATTAGCAGCAAGTTTTACACAAGCTGACTGGGGGAATACGCTAATGTAAAAGTGAAAAAAGGAAAGAAGAAAAGCTAGTTTGTTAAAGTTTGGTAGAGCAGAATGTAGTAAAAATACCTAACAAAATACTGCATAAATATAGAAATTATACCCAACTACAAAATGCCTTAAAAACCTTTTCCTATTCTCAAAAACTTTTATTAATATTATTCCCAAAGAAGAATCATTTTGTGTCTGATCTAAAAAGTATGCTACACTTTATGATCTTTATTCGAATGTACCTTCTGCGTGGACAGCAATGCGCATCCTGCATGAGAGCATTACCAACACAAACAAATTTAACGCACGATTTGCACTTGCAGCTAAAAGCTAAATAACTCAACGCAGACGCCAATGTCGACGTCGCCGCAGACTGCGACGCGGCTTGTGCGTGAAGTGTGAGCTCTATATAAATAGTAGAATATGTGAAGAGTGTGTGTGTCTGTGTTTGTGAGTGTGAATGTGCTCATGTGTGTGTGTTTGTGTAGTTCCACTTCTAGCCAAGGTATACACACACACTCTCACATGTGCAGGACTGCATCAGTATTGACATTTGTTTGCTTTTCGCGTGAATGAGCCAATGAATGATTGGAGAACTGTGAATGATCGAAGGCTTTGTCTGAGTGTAATTTAATTAAACAAATCAAAGCAAATCTGTGTGTATGCGTGTGAGTGAATACGCTTTGTATGCGTATGTAGGCATGGAGGGTGCTAAGTGAGCGTTTTTCTGTTAATTGAAAATGTGCTCAGCGAATGCGAACAAACAAACAACAAATAGGAACTCAGCCAGCAACGGGAGATTCATTCATGGCTTTAAATAATTAACAGGCATTTGCACGCTTCCCATTTGCATTGTTATTTCCGATTGTTTACTGTTTGTTTCGTATTTGTGTGTGTCTGTGCGTTCGTTTTTGTATTTAATTTATTCGCACACAATTCCAACCAATGCTATAAATATGAGCATATTGTTTCCAGCATTTTAGACAAACGCAATTCATAAAGTCAAATACATTAACAATAGCTTTCAACACAAGGCAACAATTCGTGCATCCTTCACGGAGAAAAGCATTTACAGATAAAATAGGAAATGTATACAATCTTGATAAAACCTGTTTGAATTCAAGTGTTTTTACAGCCGAGCAGAGAATCTGTAACACATTCCTTCAACCTTTTTCTTTAGAAGAAACTAACAAATCAATTTAGTAAATCCTGAGTATATATAATTATTCTTTTTCAGTTTTTTATATTTTTTTATTAGCTCTTTGGAATGTTAAATGGTCTGCATACCTTTCATTGCATATAAATCAAACGCCATGTGGGCATTTAATTCTAACACAAGCGGGTGTTAAAAATAATTACCATATTTTATGGCACTGCCTGATAATCGAAAGAAAATTCTGATTTATTCAATATTTACATTTGTTGAACGCGAATTAACACGTTTTATTATTTATTGCTCATTTTATACTCTCTCTCTCTCTCTCTTACCCTTCTACGAAGTATGTAAATCGCTAAATTATTGTTTGTTTCCGTTTAAGCCGATTACCAACAATGCCAAAACAATGCAGGACAAACTTTAATTATGTCCTTGGAATTTTCATTGAATTATTTAAAAAATTACTAAATAATTACATATAATTTTAAATGCTTGCTTAGATATTTATTTGAATTTAAAATTTGGTTAATGATTATTGTATTTCAAATATTAAAAATTAAAATTCGTACACCTTAACAATATTGAACAAAAAAACAAAATTGTCTATTCATTTTGTTATATTGTGACATTTTTGCGGTGGAAATATTAAAATAAAAATAGGTTGATATATCACAAAGTTATGAGATTCCATTCATCAATCTATATTTGAACAGACGTTTCAACTTTCTGTTCTCCGGAATAGTGTAAGCTTCTTTGACGAATTTAACATTCCTTGCAGTAATTTTAGCCTCGAACAGGTCAGTCATCGCACTCGGTTAAATTTTCTGCGCTTCTCACAAATATTTCTCTTACTCTATAAATATTTACCATCTGCAATTTTTGTATAAATTTTTATTATCCGCCCCATTACAAAAAATGATATCAGTAATTTTCTATTTACACAACGGAGGAGTAACTGGATAAATAACTGAATAAATAAATATGTGAATTGAAATATTTTATTTACCATATACGGCCTTGAAACGGCGTCCGATTAAGCTTAATCGGCGCAATCAAAATACGAGCGTCATCCACATAAATTAAAACAGAATGTAAAACCGCAAAACGCACAAATTTTGTCGACTTTGTTGAGCAACTAAATAAAACCGCCGCTGAAAATCGACGAAAATTAAATATTTAACTGTCAAGGGGGATAAAAAAACAATTACAAAACAAGTTTTTAGTGCAAGCTAATGGCTGTCACATTCCCCCAAAATGGCGCTGCATCCGGAGACAAAATGGCAGCGTGTAGCATTTAAAATGCAGCGTGACCTTGTGTAAACCAGTTATAAATAGTTCTTCACTTGCTTCACCCAGCAGCTGCCAGCTACATATGCGGAGCAACTTACAAAATAATAGTCAGCAAATTTTCGACAAAAAGGATCTACAACCGACGATTTGATGAACTAAAACAAGATAAAAACTCTAAAGATATTAGAGAGCATTAAAGATAAAATGAGGATCAAAGCTACTGACTTATTAGAGAGCTTTTAAAACCGACGATTTAATTAACTTAAAGAAGTGAAAGATCAAGAGATATTGGAGATACTAAGAAGAAGAATGACCAAACTGAAACACTGTGTAGAAATTTATAAGTTTAAATTTTTCCTAATATTCTATATTATGATACAGTTTCCTTTTCAGTTAAGACTTTGATCTATTAAAGGTTACTCAAATTGTTGATCGCATTTTTGAACTACTACTGATTAATAGTTTCATTTGCTACTCTTGTTCACATCAAACAAATACAAAACTATTTCATATATATAATAATATATATGCAGTACGTTCCACAGCACACAACCTAACCTAAATACCCGTCTAAAAAGAGCGTTTACAAACTGTGAAATTGGCTTAAATTGACAGCTCAAATTGCAGTTTGTGGCACACGCAGTCAAAGCGACGAAGAAGAAGGAATGTTACTGAGAAAGGGGAGTTTGGGGAAATTTGGGGTATTCGGTGAAATCAGTAATGTTTGCCAGCTTCAGCTCTGTGCCGCGGCACATAAACTTGTCGTTTTCCTCTGACATTTCCGACTTGCACAAACTTTGCCTACTACACGAATAGGATTTTCTCCTTTCTTTCTTTCTTTTTCTCTATTAGGGGCATTGCGAAAAAATCACACAAACTATTTGCGACTTATCGCTAAAAAATGGGCCATTGAATAAATATGAAAAGCCAGCGGTCATAAATATTTCTGATCGGCTTTTCATTTCCAGTTATATACAACAACTTTGTTTTTTCCCCTGCTACAGAATTCTCTTTTTATGCGCGTGCGATATTGCACATGGCAGGCAAAATATTTTTAGAGAGAGAGAGAGAGAAAGAGTGAGAGAGAGAGGAAGTGCGAACAGACAGACACGTTAAAATCATTTATGCCGCTTTAAAAGCCGCAAATGTCGGGCGAGCGACAGCTGAGCAACATGGATTTTTGTTTTCTGAAAGGGATTTGCACGGCTGTAAAGCGGCCAGGCCAGTGTCAGTGCGTATACGTCGCGTATACTTTTACGACGATAGAAAACGCGACGCGAAGCTTTACGATGCCCGCATCATTTGATTTTATTGCAAATGGGGCAAAGCGAGGCTCGCAAGTGTCAAAAAAGCGAACTGCAAAGAAAGAATGGAGAGATATTAAAGAAAACGACGCGAAAGAAAAAAAAAGGCAGAGAAAGTTTTTTCGGGCAACCCGCCATGTGGCCCCGGCCTTGAGCCAGTTGCGCCCTTTTGTTTGTGATTAATGCTCGCAGCATTCCAAACATCCTGAGAATGCAACGAGGCGCAGCACGTCAAATGCAAATAAAGCCGCCGGCTCGAATATAATCAAATCGAAATGGCAACAACATCAAAGTTGACGACGACAACGGAAACTGCAGCAGAGCAGCACAACACGCACACACAGAGAGCCTCGAGAAATAGAAGTGTGCGTGTGCCAAGGCCAGAAAAATCAATTAAATTATGGAATTTCTATGGGGCCACAACTCGCATCTGTTTCTTCTACACGTTCCTGCATTGCAAACTGATGTCAATACGGTGGAGGGCTGGGAACCTACAAATGTTTTCACAAGTTTTCCTGTTTTATTGACATTTCCTATTTACCAAAGAACAGACGGCACAGACCGAATAGACCGACCCACTGACAGGGCAGGGCGACAGGTTATTTTCCTTCTTCAGCTGGAGGATTCACAAAAATGTTGCATACTTTTCGGGGTGTCACATTAGCATATGACAAATATTGCTCGGAAAATGGATTTAGGAAATGCATTTGCAGCTTTTGTGCCCGAGACGACAACGACGAATTGTTATTGGAAAGCCTGAAAGAATTTCCGCATATTTTACAATGAGACGAGAAAATCGAAATTTTGGCAACAATTTGAATGGTCTTTGTAATAAGCAATTTCCGATTTGATTAAATGAGATTTTGCAGCAATTACCAGGCAGTAACTACATTAATATCTGTTTATGTAGAATGTGAAACTTCTGGTTTGAAATCTTTTGAATTTCCCTAATATAATCACTATGTTCTGCAGATGTTTTTGTCAAGTTTTCTTTTTTAAATTGCGATAAAATTTGCTACAGTAACAAGTTTTTGAATAGAGAAAGAGCAACAGGCACGAAAACAACAATGCAGTGTGCTCTGCTGTAATACACCCGTTTTATAACTTTTATGTTGCGTACTCTGCAGGGCGCGGCGTTGAAATCAGTATCTCTTGAAATTATGAAATGAACTATCCTCAAAATTTTGTAGCCCTAGCCCTTGTAGTTTTTGAGATCTATATTTTTATACGGACAGACAGATAAACAGACAGACATGACTATATCGACTCGTCTGTTGTATAGTTTGTGGGATCTGCAACGCCTTCTCCTACCTGTTACATACATTTTCTGTTGGCACAATGCTACTATATACCCTATGGATAACTTTGGTTATTCTCCGATTGTAGTTAGAGACTAGTTAGCTCAGCGTCTCGACGTCAACAAAAGGGATAAATATTTGTACTTGACTAGTTCCACACAGAGCAGCAAGCGCACACACACAACATGAACGAGGTTGACATTTCGTCAAAAAGTCGAAGCAAATATAAAGATCTCTATAGTGCCGTACGATCCTGGCTAACTGCACACAACCTAACTGCGATGGAGTCACAGCAGCGAAGCGGAACGTTACAACTGCGATTGCTCTTACTGAACCAGATGAATGCAGAACATTATATACGACGCTATATAAAGCTGCGCACACGCTAACGAACTCAAACAAAAACGAGTTTTCTTTTTGTTTGTTTTTATTTTCGTATTGTTTTTTAATCAACCTTTTGCAGCTGATCAAGTTTTTAATGTTTTTGTTGTTGTTTAAGTTGCGTAATGAATGTGTTTTGTTATTTCTCTTTATCATCGCATATAATTATAATAGTACAATAAACATAATACATAATAGTGATAGTGAATTCTCTCTCTCTGTCTCGTTTGAGTTATACATAATGTAGAATATTTATGTGGTATATATATATATATAAATATGTATATGTATTGTATAAATATCGATTTAAAACACACATTCTCTTTGCTTTTCTCAATTTAAAAACTTAGTTTTTTTTTTAGGTTTTGGTTTAAGTGCGAAAGAAAGGAATCATTTCAGGTTATAGATAGTTTGTTTTGGCAATCGATAGAGATAGTTTAACAGGGATTACACAATTCAACCAATAACTAGTTATAGTATACATCTATTTGATTGAGAACAAAACAAACTTTAAATTAATTTCACATTCCATTTATCTGACTGAAAGTGAAGAGGAGGGGGGAGGGAAAGATAAACCATTTTTTTGGCAAATAATAACGCGTGCCAAGTAAAGGAATTTGTTTTTAAAACTGTTTTACCGCTGCTGCTGATAGATAGGAATGTTATTTTTAACCGCATCGTTTTGCATCATATAACCAGGCGCTCCTGCTGCAGCTGCTTGTGGCATGCCTCCCAACTGTGCAACCGACATGGCAGCCATTTGTTGATGCAACTGACTAAATTGATCGTTGTGATTGTATGGTGGTTGTTGCTGCTGGTGTTGGCTTTGTGGTGCCTGCTGTGGTGGAGCCGCCGCATAAGCCTGTGTCACTGGAGGAACAACTCCATTTGGTGCATAAAGCTGTGGCTGTTGTGCTGCACTGCCTGGCGGCAAATAGGCCTGCGGCAGTGGCGCCTGCGCTGTTACGCCCGGCGGCAAATAGCCTTGAGGCGGTGGCACCTGCTGCTGTTGCTGTGGATGTTGCTGCTGTGGATGTGGCTGCTGATGCTGTGGCGACATGTATGCATGTGGGGGTTGCTGCTGTTGCTGGATTTGTGTGGCTGCAGGTGCTGGCATGGCGGCAAATTGTGGTGGAAGCGTCGAAGGTTGCAATTGCTGCTGTTGTTGTTGTTGCTGCTCCGCAGGCAGTGGCATGTGATAGTTTGGAGGTGGCTGCTGCTGCTGCTGCTGCTGAGTGGTGACTGGAGGGGGCTGGGCGTTATAGATGGGCTGTGGATGACTGGGATGTGATGGCGCCGAGACAGCCAGTGCAGGCGACTGGGTCAGATGTGGCGGCAAAGCTGCAAGCAAAGGTAAATTGAATTATTCATAATGATTCCATAAATTTGGTTTGGGTTCATTTACAGCTCAATTGCGGCACATGTCCATTCTGGTATGGCATGGGCACTTGCCCTGGATAGCCCACTGGTCCTCCTCCTGCTGCTGTTGTGGGCGGAGGTCCGGCGCTTGTCTGTGGCGCATAGGGCAACGAGTGCATGCCCGGATAATTTTGGACTGCGGGAAAACCACCTGCACTGGGATAACCAGGTGCGCCATATAGAGCAGCGCCAGGAAACCCGCCGGGCATGAAGGCACCAGCGCCGCCAGCAAATTGTGCAGCAGCTGCACGATCATCACGCATCAGTGTGTGGTAAAGATTGATGGCATCCACAAGATCACTAGAGAGCTGTGTGAGCTGTGCATGCTTACGATCCACACGCTCCAGCTCTGCATCGATAAGTGGACCCATTTGATGGACCTGCTGTTCCAGTTGCAGCATTTCATCGCTATCCTGCGACGGATCTTCGGGATTTGCTTCGTGCAGCAAATGCAGCAAGCGATCGACTTTGGCCTCATCGATTTCAACAGGCTGTGCAGCAGCCGCTTCAGTCTTTTGTTGCAACAATGCTGCCTCCTCTTCAGCAGCAGCTGCTGCCTGCTTTTGGGCATTGTTCTTGTGCTGCTGATTGATGTCCAGACGTTCGGGATCTACAGACAAGTCGGCAGTGACAAAGTTCGAGGGAAACAGTCCCTCGCCACGGTCATTGTAACCCTTCCACCAGTTGGCATCACTGTCATCCAGCACGTGTATTATCTCGCCGGAAAAGAAGGTCAGCTCGTTCTCCTCGGCTGCCTCAAAGTCGTACAAGGCACGCACGGTGCGTGAAGCGGCAGCAGCGTTGTTACTCGATGAGTTCCCATTGCCATTGCTCTGCGTAGCGGTGGTGGCACCACCAAAGGAAGGATACAACGAGGGATAGGCACTGCTGGTTGTTGAGGCAGCTGTGGCTGTGGCGCCACTTGATTGTTGCGTCTGCTGCTTGGGACTGCTGCCCTTGTTCTCCTTCAGGGACAGCTCAATTGCCTTGGCAATATCATCCTCTTCCTGCTGGCTGCTAACCACATTGGGATCCTTGGCCAAAGTAGCAGCTGCAGCCTTGGCTGCTGCTGATTTGGCGCTGCTCTTTTCCCCGAGATTACTGAAGTCGTAGCCATCGCTGCGTAGCTTGGCATACAGCGAGGGTATCAGATTCAATTCGGGATCGTTCTTAAAGTCATTCTCTGCCCAGTTTTTCAGCACTTGACGCATTTTCTAGAATTGAAAAATAATTAGTTCATTCACAAATGCTTTCCTTGAACTCTTTTTCACTTACCAATGACACCTTGGGTTGCGCTTTGGTCAGCAGGCGACGAAACTCGGTTTCAAATTCGCGTGAGGCCACTTCGAGGTGGAAATGCTTGCCACAATTGTTGGCGCATGCATCAAGCAGTGTGATGGCCTGCATGACCACATGGGGATCAGCATGACCCATGCGTCGCATCACTGCCTTGAGGCAGTCTTTGGCCAGGCGTGGATTGGTCGACACCTTATCGCACACATCCATTATGAAGGACCAATTATCATTAGTATTCGTTTCGCTGGTGGCTTTTTCTGTTGATTTTCAAAACAGATGCAGACGGTTATAAATTATGTTATCAGGATTAACAGCACGGGCTTATCGGCGAACGAAACAGAACAACGACTTGTGCGGAATAGAAATCATGCACCAATACATTGATGACTCACTGGTGCGAGCTACCATGAATGGCGATAAGCGACAGTGCAACAAGAAAATCAATAGTATAGTTCGCAAATCACATTAAAGACTGAAAACAAAAGAGAATTCTTCAGCTAACTACGATATACCCAAAAGCGAATGTTAATTACGGCAATATTTCAAGATTTCCAACCAGTTTACTATGTGACACACTTAAGACTGAACTTTGTACCACGACTAATTTAAATATCATCTAGTTGCAAGTAACAAGTACACGTAGTTCGAGGTAAACGGTAGAAACTATACAGTTAGGAATTACGATCCGAGAACCTTATCAATCTGCGTAAATAGGTTCATTGACTCAGTAATTAAATTGGCATTGATTGGGAGTTGTGGGCTATAAATCTGAAGTTCGTAGAGCTAATATAAAGAGGCTGATGTGATATTCCAAGGGTTCTAAAAAAAAAGGGGGAGATCTGATATTCACGCAGATCTCAAAAATTAAGAGGTATTCCCCCGACTATCTTACATAGCAGATCATCCTCCCCACCTGAACTAAACTTAGGGTATACAAATAAAGGCGTCTCCTGCTACTTGTTTGCCATGGGGTTGCGGGGGGGTCACGTGCCCTCAAGGTCAGCGACAGCAAGCACAGCTTCAAAGAGGTTCAATGAACAGACGCAGCAGCAGCGCAGCATCCCGACTAAGCGCGACGCATGTGACCGACTCGAATTCGTGTTCAATTTCATTTTCTTTGTTTTCCCTTCGTGTTCTCGCTGCGTTTAGCGATAGATTAGATAAAGAGAGTGAGAGTCTGAGAGGGAAGGGAGAGCAGAGCAGAGCAATTATAATAGGACTGTTTGCTAAGTCCAATTGGATTTGTTATTGTTCAAAGAAAGGCAAAGCGAAAGAAGAGGAAGAGTGAGAGGCAAAGGAAAGTGAAAGAGATATGAAAACTTACCCACATCAGCGTCAAACGGCGACGATTGTCCGAATATACCCATTTCTCTGGCCACACGCGCACTCAGTTGCCTATGAACTATTTGTGTAATTGTTGTTGGCGTTAATTATTCTTATGGAATTACGTCGTTTCTGCGTTGTTATTGTGGGCGCTGCTGCACTTGCACTTCTTGTCTCTGCTACGCAATCGATTTTCGTGCGTCACAACAACACGGAGAGAATCCCGTATTGTGTATTTTGTAGTTCCCCTTGGTCAAGATCAATTGTGTGTTGCTGCTAGCCCACGTCTGTTGGTTGCCTGAGACTTGGTAATTTTGTAATTTGCATTAAATGAAGCTAAACACTGCAATATATTTGCTGAATAATCTTTTGCACCGTTTTTCCCTTTGCTTTTGTGTAAAAAATGACTAATGAAGCTATCGATGTGCAGCGCATATCGATGACATTTCAATGCAGTCGAATTTCGATTGTAGAGTCGTTAAATCGACCATCCACCACAGTTCATTGTCGATACGTGACTGCCGCCTTGTAGCCCATGCATGAAACAATTGAAAATAAACGACAATTGATGAAATCGATGATAATTTAATGACATTCCATCAAAGAAGCATTTCTAATGATGTCAATAAGTACATTTACTTATTTTAGTATCCTCGACCATCTTTTTGTTCATTATAATGTTATTATATATTATATAATAGCATAACAAATTGTCACGTGTGTGGGCTATTTCATAAATTTTCACCGACAAATTGTATAGTGTCTGGCCACCATAAAAATTTCGGGGTGAAAAATTTGTAATCGAAAAATAGCAACAAATAAATGCACGAAATTTTCAAAACTTTAGAATAATTCAGTAAATAAATGTTCTGAGCTCGCATAATTAAATTAAACAAAAACAAAACATCATCTAGTGTTAAGCGTCACTGTCCGCAGCAAAGCTGCTGTGCGTAGCAACAATTGTATCGCTCACTCATCTAACTTGGTTGCCCTCCCCTTTCGCTAGATGGAAAGGGCGAGCAAAGGCAGAGGAAGCTTCGATTTGTAATTAAATTACAGAAAACAGAAAGACAATATCGACATGGTTTTCATCCGTGATCCCTGCGGAGTTGCCTGCCTGATTGTCACCTATGGTGCTGTGCTCTATGCAGACTATGTGGTAATGCGATGGATAATCTTAACCACGATGCCAGTGAGGTGAGAGTCTCCTTCAGGTTCCCATTGCCTGCCACTTTTTCACTCCCCCTTATTACCTTGCAGCATTTGGGCTCCCATTCATGTTGTACTGTTCAATACGGTCGTCTTCCTGCTGGGCATGTCTCATCTGAAGGCAGTCTTCTCCGATCCCGGCGTTGTGCCGCTTCCCGCCAATCGCTTGGATTTCTCTGACCTGCACACCACAACAAATGGTTCGAAAACCAATCCCGGCAATGGACACGGCAGCGAATGGACCGTCTGCACTCGCTGCGAGACCTATCGACCACCGCGTGCCCATCATTGCCGCATCTGCAAGCGTTGCATACGTCGCATGGATCATCACTGTCCGTGGATCAACAATTGCGTTGGCGAGCGCAATCAAAAGTATTTCCTGCAGTTTCTCCTCTATGTGGGCATACTCTCGCTCTACTCCGTCGGCCTGATCCTGGGCTCGTGGGTGTCCCCGTGCACGGAATGCTCTCAGAATGTCATTGAATCCCAGCTGCGCATGTGAGTAGCAACTAAGGTTGGTTTTAAATAAAGGCACAACTAATTAACCTTGTGCCTTGCAGGATTCACTCCGTTATTCTGCTATTGGAGTCGGCTCTCTTCGGGCTGTTTGTGACCGCCATTATGGTGGATCAGCTGCATGCCATACTCTACGACGAGACGGCCGTGGAGGCGATACAGCAGAAGGGCGCCTATCGCCCCAATCGACGTAAATACCAATTGCTTGCCGATGTCTTTGGACGCGGACATCCGGCACTGTGGCTGCTACCCTGTGCAAGCCTCAATCACTCAGCACGCTACTACGATACGCCGCTGCTCAGTCATGATGTCTAGAAGTTGTGCAGACCAGCATCACCATCACAACCACCACTAGCACCACTTGGAGGAGCATTAGCAAGTCCATTTACAATGGATTCTATCTCGACTCACGTTCCAGAGTCTGCTCCACCATGTGCGCTCCACTTTTAGCCACCTATTTTATTCCCTTCGTCCAGCTATTCCCCGATATTCCCTTGCTCCCAAGTAAAATTGTTTTGTTTATACTGTATTCTATTGTGTAAAGATTCCAATTTATTTAATTAACACTTTAGTTGGTAATTAACTCAGCAGAAACAAGTTGATATTTGTTTGTTTATGTATTATTTCCCATATACATACGTAGTCCAGATACTTAGACTTATCTATTTATATATATATATACAGTTATATATAAATATATATGAGTGTGTATAAGTAAGCAGAATATCAGCAGAAGCATTTAAGAGCCTGAACAGTTCAGATACCAAAAACGTTAACAATTCTTCAATGTGTGTGTGCAGTAGTAGCTCGTATTATTAAGCCGTAATTATGGTAGATCGATTGTAAAGTAGTAAATCTTTGTTTTATTCTATTTGTATTGTTTTTTGTTGTGTTTTATTTATAGTTCTCTTGCAATACGCGATGCACGCCGGAACAATGATTCTTATTTAACTTTATAATTATCTCTCTCTTTCTATTTATATTGTTTAAAATCTTTTGTTGTTCCGGGGCGCATTGGCAACTCGATCAACTGAAAAACTGACACAAAGAAAGCCTTAATATGCAATTATGTAAAACACAGAGAATCAAACATGTTTCTATTGAACAGGCGACTCTCTCTCTCACTGTCACTCTCTTTCTCCGTTCCGTCGATGGAGCATCGTATCCTCAATAATATATATGATATGATATGTATAGAGACTTCAATAAAGATAACGACGATATACATATAAGTACAAATGGAGCACGCGCTCTTTCTGTTTCTATCTCTCACTTATTTAGTCCAAGTCGCTGCCGAGTCCTTCGACGCTTGTGGTGAGTTGCTGCAGTGCCTGCCGGGCCACGCCACAGAGTATACCCTCCTGGGAGCTGGCATCCTCGTGCTGTAGTATCTCCACACACTCGCGCAGCAAATCAATGGCTTCCAGAAGACGTGCGCGCAGCTCGGCGCCGCTTAATGTGTTTGAAATAAAGCCACTCTTGGCCAGCAGCACCAGTGGCACATGCAGCTCGTACAGATTCATGGCACGTGCACGACTCAGTCCCGGCTCGAAGATGTTCAGCATACGCAGCACTTCGCGGCACAGTTCAGCCTTGCGTTCGAGCAGTTGATCCGTTAGCTGCACCATCTCGTAGCCACGCACTCGTCCATACATCTCGATTAAGAGCTGCCGCAGGCCCGTGCATATGTAATGCGATGGATGCAGCAACGATTTGTATTTGCGAAGGAGGCGCTCTGCCTCCTCCAGGCGCTTGGCGCCCATTTCCAGTGACTGCACGCCGTTTACCTCCGCCTGTAGAGCGGTCACAATCTGTTGCGCCTCCTCGCCGCTGGTGCTGCCACCACAGGAACGACAATTCCAGCTGCTGTCCAGCTCTATAAAGGAAAAGGAACGATGAGGCCATCAGGAAGGGAATTCGCAAGTTTCACTCGCTCTTACCCGTTGGCTGCTTGGGCAGCAGCCATCCCTCCGTGCACTGACCACACTTGAGGCTGGAGAAGTGCGACTGCAATTCACTGGCATCGGAGCAGCGCTCGCAGCTGCAGTCGAAGTACTTTCCCTCGCGCAGATGCGCCTGTCGCTGTGCAGTGCCATCCAGGGTATAGGTGTAGCTGTGCTGCAGCTGCTGTCCCGCCTCCAGCGGCACCATGGCACGCAGTTGAATTCTGTCAAGGATGCCAAGAATTAGAAATGGAAGAAAAGGAAAAGGCAAATTTTGACTCACTTATAACCCTCGCTGGGATGAATGCTGCGCGCCGTGTTGGGCACACAATTGTGCGCTAAGATGCCCGTGTAGGGATAGAGGCAGCGCAGCGGATACCCCTGTGTAGTTCTGGCCTCGAAGGCGTTCACCTCCAGCACGCCCACCACCTGCATAATCAGCTCCTCACTAAAGCGCTCGGCCAGTTTGCAGGGTCCACGCAAATATTGCGCTATGTTCACCCGATCCGCGTGCCAGACATCCGCTTTCTCTCGACGTGCCTCCTCGTGGTGTTCCATGGGCGCCACCTCCTGGAGCCAACGCTCTGGCTGCGCCTCCTTGGCCAACAGGACTCTGTGGAAGCACATGAAGAATTTACTACATGAGCTAAGCTGACACACATGAAGTTAGGTTTGATTGTGTATAGATGAATAGAGATTAAAGATAGTTCAAATATTACGGGGTATTCCGATTATAAGGAATGAGAGAAGTTAACATTCCTTCAGTTTAACAGCTGTAATCATTAACAGAGAAGCTTGGTAATTAAAGCAAGCTCTTTCAGGATTGTAAGGATTTTGTTTGTCATCTAGTTAAAATAGGTTTTATAAAGATGGAACATATTTGTAATGGATCGGAATAGTATACGATATTTATATGCATTTGTTATCTTTCTATAGATAAGATTTGAATTAATAACTTAAATTTTAATTATATGTGTAGGTTTTCCATGTATCTTAGTTTAAATCACAAAATATTTATAGAAGCTCTTTCTATAATTGGTTTCGGTAAAAACATGCAGGGTATCTTGCGGTCGTGCATAGAGAAATATTTTATATTTAATATCTACACAAGTTTTCCCATGAGCGATGGCAATTCCTGTTTTTCAATTTTTTCATAGCTTCATCTAAAATGTATAATAATATATTTATATGGTCTGCACAGATATAGCTCCATTTGTTATCTATATATGTATTACCAATCATAAGTAATCTTTAAGAGTATTGAACGTCTGTTTCTACAATGAATCTCTTTAAAAACAACTATGCAGGGTATTTTATAGTCGTGCATGGGGAACTCTTTGGGACTGTCTCTTGAAGTTCCCCGATGAGCGATGGCAATTCCTGTTTGTTTTCACTTTTTTCACAGCTGTCTTTAATTAAACACAATGAGATTCTTCTTGCTTTCTAAAAATATACCGATCTTATAACGAACACCAATTACTATAGCTATAACGATGTCTATGTTATAGGGGAACTTGCAGGTTTTTCACACAGTTTCAGCACCTTGACGACAGATGTTCTGCTTTTGTTTTCGTATTTCTTTCCGTCAGAGGGTCAACTTGGGATTGCTCAGCGTATGTTGTTGCGTTAACAGCAGTTGGGCATACTACGTGCAGGTACCATCTATCTATATATAGGCAACTGGCTCGTCATGCAGGCATAGACACCATTTGTGGCTTGCACCTCAGCGGCATGATGCAGTCCAGCTGAGGCCAGTGCAGGCTGCCGTGTGGCATCTCATAGAAACGCGCACGAGCCGCAAGCAGCAAATGACACTCGGCTTGGCCGTGGTGGCCCTGATCGTAGGCTTCGTCATTGCAGGTGCCGCACAGTGGCCAACCGCAGCGGGAGCAGCGCTCTTTGATATCCGGCCGGTAGCAGGAGAGGCACAGCACGGGTCCATTACATTTGGGACCAATGGCATAGGGCAGCTCCTGCACCAGCAGCTCGCCGTGCTCAACGGGATCGCCGGCGACCAGGAAGCGTCCGTAGAGCGGGCTCCATTCGACTGCCGTGCGATTCACTTGCAGAGCAGTCGCTTGCGTCGCTGTCATCGCGCTGAGACTGAAGATGAGGCGCAGCCAGAATGTTGGCAAGACATCAAAGATGAAAACGAGAACTTTTGGCACGCATTCAAATTTTATGGTTTTTGAATTTGTTAAGGTGTTGCCCCCGCCCCCAACCACGCCTCCCTGTTCCCTTGCAGTGCCCACCAACTAACCTCAATGGTGTTATGCAATCTAATTGCGGACAGACGCCATCGTCGCTCACATTGCCGGCGAATGTGACACGTGCCTCCGCAAAGACCTCGCACTCGGCCCGATGATCGTCATCGTCGTCGGCATCGGCACAGTTGCCACACAGTGGCCAGTCACAGAGCTCGCAGCGATCCAGCGAGTCGCCATCCTCGCCGAACTGCAGGTAGCGATAGCAGCCGAGGCAAACGATGCCGCTCTCTCGCTTGGGGCCGTAGGCAAAGGGCCGCTCCTCGACAACAAGTTCACCGCGCTGCACCGGTTGCGATGTGACCAGGCAACGACTGTAGACTGTGTCGTGTTCCAGGCGCGCTTTCAACATGACGATGGTGATGACGACCGCCGACGCTGCTGCAGCTGCTGCTGCTGTTTACAAATGTAATTAAAGGGTCGACTCGATCACTTGCGTGAGTGAGCGAGGAAGAGTTTTTTACATGGCGTGGCTATAAATAGTTCGCAAAACATGAATAGTCGCACTTTAGGCTATGAGTTGTAGCACGTGCAATAGAAATATAATATTTATTGCCTATATTTTTAAACTATTACAATATCACCTTATTTTTCTATCGATTTCTTATCAAAAAACCGTTTAAAATAATTTTACATAGACAGTTTGCCGCCATATACCAAAAAAGTATCGATACCATTGCATTCGCACACAGTATGCTGATCCACTGATCGCAGAGTCAATAAATCGCCAGGAACGCTACAAATTTAATATTTCATATAATATTATTTATTGTTTTGAATGTATAACTAACATTATTTCTCTACATTCAATAATTACAACAAAAATAGATTTGTAAATACTTTCAGCCAGTTGAACTGCGTACCAAACGCAATTTTAGTATTTTTACAAGAACAACTCTTAGTATTTTCCCTGTCTGTCGAGGTGGTAACACTGTCGTTCAGTTGCAAATCAATTTTGCGGTGTACGTTGTGTGGTCGTGGTCGTCTTGTTCCTGCGTTGTGCATTACTTTAAATCGTAACTAAAACTCATCAAAAGTAAGTAAAACATATTAAAAAAATCAGCAAGGTGTACATCAGTTCAACTCGCAAAAGCTACATTGCAAAATACAAACGTGTAAATGCTTTTTCGTTACAAGTGATTTCATAACCTCGAAATGTGAAAAAATTGCAAGTAGACACGAAGCCCTCACAAACATACGCAGTCGCGCACACACACTCACACATACAGGCACGCGTAAAGGGATTGCCAGATTGTTGATTCATTTAAAATGCCAATTAATTGATAAACTCTGCTTGGCCATTCAATTTAATAATAAGTCAACCGGTAGACGCACACACACACAGATACACCAACACCAGCAGCGATAGAGAGTTTTACAGTTGAATCGCAGCTGCCGGCAACAGAGCATTTTACTGTTACGTAACATGACTGAGCCCCTGCAACTAGAAATTTGTTTTGATTAAATTGAAATCTATCTATCTTCTTCTCGGTTTCTTTGCCTGTTTTTTATCACTTGCATCTCTTTCATGAGCACTTTTATCAAATTCTCGCAGTACTCTCTAATTGTTTTGTTTGCTTTCTCGATCATGCTGGTCATGTGAGTGAGCAACGAGAGCGAGGGAGAGTGAGGGTGACTATAGTTTTTTTTACTTGTATTTGTGCTTGTGAAAGGGGTGGGTGGTGGTCTGACGTCACAGAAATCGATAATTCGTTCATTTCGTGACACCTTTTCGCGTATTTGCCCTGCAGTTAGTTAGCTATGGATTGTTTTTCCTGGACAGTGTTGCGTAACCCACGCCCATTTTTTGCAGATGAAAACGCAGTCGATAGGGATGTACAGATTCAATGGTAGACAGAAACACACACACAGACATGGGTAATTTCCTCCACTGTGTCAAGGTCAATTTATTCAATCTGTATTTTATGCTTGGCCTGGTGAAATTCAGCTACCTGCTACAGAAGTAGTATGTACCTAAGGGTAATCAGGTAGATACGTTGATTTTCCATGCTTCTTTAGCCTGTTACATCAGCGGGCCAAAAGATTTCTTCGTTTGCTTGTTGCCGCGAATGTGCAAAATTCACACATAGTCAGACACACACGCCGTCTAGGCCTTCCTCTTTTGTTATTGGTCATTTCCGCGCCGTTTGGCGCTCGTCCAATCTGCGGCTAATCATAAAAATGTTTTCTCTTTAGCAGCACCTTTCATAATTGTCCGTGTGTATCATTATTATCACCACGACTGTAGCCCGTTGCCGTTGGTCTGTTGTGACGTCAGCGATGTAAAGTGCAGATTACACTAGTTATGTAGATGCATTCATAGATACACACACAGACACACACACACACGTGAGCACATGCATGCAGCTGTGTGTCAATGAACGCTCTAATGCAACGGAAAAATGTAAACAGAGACAGCAACAGCGATGTGGATGTGGATGAAACTACAGTGACGTACAGAAATATGTTGCACAGTTGGCCATGTGATGTTTATAAATTAACGCATTATTCATTTTAAGAAACAGTACGAGAATATACAATTTTATTTTTCTAAAAAAAATCTTACAGTATTGTAAGAGAGCGACTAAGGTGCAAAGAGGTAACATGAGTTAGCACATAATTAAAACGTATCATTGTGACGAGCGGAAATTCTGGAAGAATACTTTTCATAGATTGCGGCACACGGTGCGCCGACACAATTGCACGATCATTCTCAAGCTCACGCTCTCGTTTGCTCTCTCTTTCTCTTACACACAATAGTGGCAGACGTGCGTTGACCCCCGTACATACACACACACACACGCACACATAGTGAGAAATGGAGACTTATAGTGGTGCAGTTTAGCTTGCCAAATGCGGGCACACTTCGCGAAACGTGGAGACATTTCACACTGGCCCCGGGGGCTACCTTGACAAACAATTTGAAATTGATTTCGAAAAGGAAATTGACATTTAGCCAAAATACCTGCAGAGTTCACTTTCGCATTTATTTTAGGAAGATAATTACAATCATATATACGGAACATCGTATTGTATACAATTCACTTCTAAAAATGCCAAGTTTTTATTTATTTTAATTGTGTTGCTCAATTAAAATAAACAAGATTTTAATCGAAATGAGTCAGAACTTCACATGTCTCAACGGAGGAACTTCTGATGCTTGCTCTTTATAGTACTGTAGATGTGTGTAGAACAGAGGGTACGTCTTTTATGTATGGAACCTAATTGCCAACTCAAAGTAATTGAATATTGCAGTTGTTTATAGAGGTATTTCCTAGAATTATTACTATAGAATTGTTTGCATTGATGAAATATTTGTAAGCTAAGTAGATTAGATAAGAAGTTGTGAATCTAATCGCGCGTCGGGTTTGCGAAATTTCGAGCTGAACAAATGAAATGTATTTGTTTTATAAATGTGTGTACTCCATGTATTCGAACAATATTAACCCAATCTATTTACCCATAACAGATGGCTCCTCCTTCATACAGCGATTTGGGCAAACAGGCTCGTGACATCTTCAGCAAAGGCTACAACTTTGGCCTGTGGAAGCTGGACCTGAAGACCAAGACATCGTCGGGCATTGAATTCAACACAGCCGGTCACTCGAACCAGGAGTCTGGCAAGGTGTTCGGTTCGCTGGAGACCAAGTACAAGGTGAAGGACTATGGCCTGACCCTGACGGAGAAGTGGAACACAGACAACACCCTGTTCACCGAGGTCGCTGTCCAGGATCAGCTGCTCGAGGGACTTAAGCTGTCGCTGGAGGGTAACTTTGCTCCACAGTCGGGCAACAAGAGTGGCAAGTTCAAGGTTGCCTATGGCCATGAGAACGTTAAGGCCGATTCGGATGTCAACATTGACCTGAAGGGCCCCTTGATCAATGCCTCCGCTGTGCTGGGCTACCAGGGTTGGCTGGCTGGTTACCAGAGCGCCTTCGATACACAGCAGTCCAAGTTGACCACCAACAACTTTGCCCTTGGCTACTCCACCAAGGACTTTGTCCTGCACACAGCCGTGTAAGTAAAACTGCAATATCTTATATAGAATTGAATTGAATCCCTGCTTGCTTTCTGCAGTAATGATGGCCAGGAATTCAGCGGATCGATCTTCCAACGTACATCCGACAAACTGGATGTGGGCGTTCAGCTGTCGTGGGCCAGCGGCACTAGCAACACCAAGTTCGCCATTGGCGCCAAATACCAATTGGACGACGATGCCAGCGTTCGCGCCAAGGTGAACAATGCCAGCCAGGTTGGCTTGGGATACCAACAGAAGTTGCGCGATGGCATCACCTTGACACTGTCGACGCTGGTCGATGGCAAGAACTTCAATGCCGGTGGCCACAAGATTGGCGTTGGCCTCGAATTGGAAGCCTAAATTAGTTCAAGATTTGAAGCTGAATGCGCTGCCAGCAAATATAGCATACAGTACTATATAACAACAAAAACAACACCAACAAGAACATCAACAACAACAAGAGAAACATCTGCAGATAACAAGAAAATACAAAACAAAATGAAAGTGTAACAACAATAAAACACAAAAGAAAAAAAAACAAATTGAACACAACAAAGAATCTTCATGTTTAGGAACAAAGCATTTGCCAACAAAGCGCCCCGGGTTGGGGATCTCTCGGGAACGGGATCGGACTCGGCGTAAATTTGTCTAGTACATAGAGCTAATCATATAACATACATATTTATTGTTGGCAAACAGTGAAATACATAATTTACCTATTAAAAAAAAAAAACAAAATACAAATGTGTTGAAAAAGCTCAGAGTTATTTTTTGCAACACACACCGAGAGCCGCGAAAGTTTTTGCAATTTCAAATTTGAAAGAAGGAAAGAGAGCAGTGCTGACTTGTATGAAGTTTCCGGTATTAACAATGTTTTCGATTTTTCCAGGTGTTTGATTTTGAATACAGCCAGATTTAATAGAAAAAGGCTGACACTGAGAAAGAGAGTCGTGCATTTGATAATTTACTCAAAATAAAACGAATTTACACAAGCGTTTTGCCAGCCTATCGAAAACTAGGTATCAGTAGGAATTGTTATCGCTAGTCTTGAAATCAATCGATACTTGGCAATTGGGCGGTTCACACACTTGGCAAATCAAACACGAAGATTCTACAAAATGATTTCGTTCGTGGAAGACTTTATAAACAGGTACAATGATATTAATTTGTATTTTTGACTTTCAGGGTAATTTATTATTTAGCCGCTAACCAAAATGAATAGCCTTCTGTATTGATTATTGTCAGCAAAGCATACCTTGGGTCTAGCATCAAAGAGTTTTTGTATATGAGACCAAAATAACAAAGTGCTCCATTTTTACAGAAATTTTGGTGATTCAAAACAACCCATAAAATTGAAAATTCCGAAAGCATATCAACAGCTCGAACTTTACAAACTATTCTTTCCAAGTAAAATGGCACCACCAATCTATACTGATTTAGGAAAGTTAGCTCGCGATTTATTCCGAATCGGATACCACCCGGGTATATGGCAGTTAGACTGCAAGACCATGACCAGCTCGGGGATCGAGCTATTCACACATGGATTTTCTAATCAGGATGCCACCAAGGTTCTGGGTTCGCTGCAAAGCAAATATAGAGTAGACGATTATGGACTGACACTCACCGAACGTTGGAACACGGAAAATCTGTTGTTCGGGCAGATTGCCATGAAGGACAAGTTGGTCAATGGTCTGATGACGGCTCTTGAGGGTAGTTTTCTTCCTTCCACTGGGTAAGTTGGTTTTTTATTTTATGACTAACCATCGATATAAAATCTTATAATTTGTCATGTGTATAGCGATAAAACCGGCAAGTTTTGGTTTGACTATGTAAAGGATGCCTTCAATTTCTTCGGACAATTGGGAGTAAGAGGAAGCGATCCATTTGCGGGCTTG
Organism: Zaprionus davidi; assembly: GCA_018903715.1. Classification (NCBI taxonomy): domain Eukaryota; kingdom Metazoa; phylum Arthropoda; class Insecta; order Diptera; family Drosophilidae; genus Zaprionus; species Zaprionus davidi. The sequence continues at coordinate 9,673,035 of JAEIGL010000006.1, forward strand.
TCCCTTGTGTTGGCTCAAAATGAGTTAGTTGGTGGCGCTGCAGTAAACTACGATATCAATTCTGAGCATTTAGACTGGCGAGTTGCTCTGGGCTATGCTGCTCAGAGCCTTGTGCTGCATACAGAAATGTAAGTTGCTCTTTGTAATTTGCTTTATCTATGTTATATAAATGCCATCCCTTCTCCATAGAATAAATGCAGAGAACTGGTTAGTGTCGCTATTCAACAGGGCCACTGAACAATTGGATGTCGGCTTAGAGGTTTTTGGAACCCTCAATGAGGATCTTAACCTTAATGGCGGTTTGGGTGCCATTTATTATTTAAACGATAGTTCTCTGCTACGTGCCAAAATTAATGTGAGGCCCGAGATTGGTTTGGGCTACCAGCAGAAGTTGACCGAGGGCATTATCGCGTCTGCTTCCACAGTCGTAGACTGTTCTAACATCTCAGAAGGCAATCATCGGTTTGGCGTGGGCCTCTCGCTGGCGTGTTAAAATATTTATTTGGCCGCATTGGTTAAATTGCTTGCTATCATTAAGTTATTTGTTCTGTTCGACTCTGTTGTATACCACCTAGTTCTAGTGCATTCAATGTACTAGAATTATAAAATCGCTTCCCAATTTTGTACTCATTGGATGGATTAAAAAAAAATTCAGTGTTAAAATTTCACCAAATTTTGTATGTAGATATGATGTAATTATGTAAGGTGGTCTCTTTCATGATGTAATAATATAAGATGGTCTTGTTCGCACCCAAAGTGTTTGTTGAAACCAGGAGCGGAGTATTCAATAATACAATACCTAAGAAAAGAGACAAAGGTCTGCGTACCAGGCTAATACATCAAAAAAAAAGATAATGAAACTATGAAAGACTCCAGAGCAAATCCTAACAGAGCTATTTAAAAGACAGTATGGGCTACCTTAGAAAACTAGGAATGACCAATAAGTGAAGTGAATCGCTAGGCAAGCACTTTATTGGAATGAACGAGAATCCGTCGTACGAATCCAAGAAAAATCATGGATTTCATTGGAAAAACTGGACTGAAAAGGAGGTCTAGGTTAATCAGATCGCTTCTCCAAATAAAAAGAATATTTCACTCTCTGTTTTTAGCAGGCTTTGATTCTATAAAAATTAAAAATGTTTGAAATACATATATTTTTAAGTAAACAAAATTAATTCAATCCTTTTGGCATATGTATCTAAATTAACAAAATTAACTCATCCCTTTTGGCCATTTTTTAAAAATTGTTTTAAACCATGTCTGTTTTTGATAAAATTAAAGAGCGTATGTATAAATGTAGGAAATCAAGACACCTGGATGAAAAAAATGATATCGAGACACCAGGGTTTACCCCCGGTTTCCTGAGTCACCAAGCCCATCTTATCGCTCCACCAACTAGTCTGATTAAAGATGATTTAAAGAAACGTCAATATGATAGTAAACCTTTAGCACATAGGAGAGTAGATTATGCCCTTAACAAGCAAGAGGAGCTTTCCTCTGGTGCTCAAAAGAAGGCAAGTGAAGCAAAAAAGAAGGCAGAAGAGCACATGGATAAATCAAAAAAGAAGGCAGATGAAGAAGCCAAGAAAAAGAGGGATGAGCTGGCCGCTGCAGCAAAAAAGAAAGCAGATGAAGCCCAGAAAAAGAAAAATGATCTTTCCTCAGCAGCAAAAAAGAAGGCAGATGAAGCCCAGAAAAAGAAAGATGATCTTGCCGCTGCAGCAAAAAAGAGAATAAGTGATGCCAAGAATAAACCTGATTTAAGATCCTCAGCACAAAAGAAGGCAGATGACGCTAAGAATAAGCCAGGTCGGAGTAGCTCTGCAGGAAAAAAGAAGGCAGACAATATTAATAAAAAGGGCTCTGGAACACCAACACAGATGGCAGATGATTCATGTAGCCGACCTCCGCATAGCTATTCAATTCCATATTTAGCGAATCCAGCACCAGATATCGGTAGATTTCAAAATTCAAAAGAATCTCTGGATTCTGTGACAACGCCCGAATTGAATATGAGAAGCGGACCATTCAGGCAGTATAACGGCGGATTACCACCGTATTCTTATATTGGCAGAGAGGCGAAAAAATTACTGAACAAGTATTGGAACTATGCGCCCTGGCACATTGATTGCCTAACTAAGTGCTTTGATTGGCTAGACATATTCTCCTATGGCGACGGTGAGCGTAAAATGAGGTCGGTCACGGGAGGAATAGGTATCCGGGAAAGTTTCAACTACTTTGAGTTCTCTCAAAATTGGCAAACTGACGCATGGGTCGGCACAGCAGGTCTTAACGTCGATACAGGCATAGCGATATTGTCTTCCTTATTACAAGTTGCATACGTAACCAATAATAAGTGAGTGGCTTGAAATATTATTAATTATATGTTGGAGTCGAAACATTTCTTTCATTAATTAGCCCTGGTATTCAAGCGACTATCGATGCTGGACTCGAGCTATTTCCAATCAAATTGGAAGTAATCTTTCCCATTAAAATGCCCATTCCAAAGATTACGGGCTATGCTGTTGTATATCCGGCAATGAACTTTCTCCTTGGCTATCGCACGAGTTACGATGTGGATGGTAATAAATTTGACAAGCATAGTTTTGGAGCGTGTTACAGGACTGATGAAACCGAGTTGGCCCTCAAATTGTAAGATATTTTTAGATTCCTTTACGTACAATTTATTTATTCAGAGTCTTGTGCGTACGCAGAAAGAACTTTGAAAACATAAGCGGTTCTATATTTCAACGGCTTGGCGAATTCTGGGCAATCGCTTTCAAGGGAAAACTTTATGGGCAGAACACAGAACAGTTTTCCATCGGCGCTCAATATCATATATATGATGAGTTATTAATGAAGGCTAGGATATGTGACACTGGGCTCTTGGGACTGGCATTCAGGCATAGGGTCACTGACGGAATTAAAGCATTGTATCATTGTAGTTTTAATGTAAATTCACCGAGCTTTAAAGACAGCAGATTTGGAGTCGGCTGGAGCATTTTCGGTTGATTCCATGGAGGACTATAATCATTCTCTGCATTTTAATTGTCATTTCAAGTAATCGAATTTGGACTCCATAAATTTTATTTTCCATTTTAAATTATTTCGCGTACAACGTGTTTTTCACTTAATTTTTTGCGATGTTTTCCTTGCCTCGCACATGGCCTCGCTGCTCAAGCTGTGCGGCACGCAGTGTCATGCCGCTCTTCACCCACGGGTGCGTCATAACATCCACCAGACTGGTGCGATTCTGACGGCGCAATAACTAAGGAGGAAAAAGTAAAATATTAAAAGATAATAGTACAAGGTCTATTGTGCAGCAAACTTACACCCGAGATAAGATCCTTCGAACCCAATGACATAAACGACGGATAGTTAATATTCAGGCGCCGGATCTTATCGTACGTATTCTCGGTCGTAAGGGACTCGAAGGGAGGTTTTCCCACCAGAAACTCGTAGCACAATATACCCAAACACCACTGATCGATGCTGTCGTCATAGGAACGGCCATCGACCATTTCGGGCGGCAAGTAATCCAAAGTTCCACAAAGAGTTTTCCGCTTGTTATTTGGCGTATGCGCAGACCAGCCAAAATCGGCCAACTTTAGGTCATCAGTGCCGGTTAGCAGGATGTTTTCTGGCTTAAGATCTCGATGTATGACATTATTGAGATGACAATAGTTGAGCGCATTGGCCACCTGGTAGGTGTACTTTGCCGAGCGAGGTTCGTCGAAACGATGGTTGGGTGCATTATGCAAATGTCTAAATAGTTCACCCTCTGAAGCTATTTCTAGAGCCAGATATATGCGGGACTCATCATGGAACCAGGTGAGCAGACGTAATATATGCGGATGCTTCAGACGGGACTGTATCTCAATTTCACGTAGCACCTGTCGCTCCACATTACCCTTGCGTAGTTCCTCCTTGAACATCACCTTCATGGCGACCATGTAGTGAGAGTGGCGCTCACGGGCCAAGTAAACACGTCCGAACTTGCCGCGTCCTAGAGGAGCACCCATCTCGAAGTCACGTGAGGTCCATTCATACCTGGCACACAGGGTTAATATAGGAAGTAACATGTAGCTCATAAATAAATAGGTAATTTAATACTTACGGTTTGCCATAGGCATCATGCGACATCATTTTCAGGCACATTTGTTTCACTGGCTCCTGCTGATCCTCGGGCACATTGCTCATTAAGTGCGGCAAATGAGTTCTATTTGCGTGCTTTGTGCGTATTTGTGTCATTGCTAATGAGTCCTTAATGAACATACATATATAAAAAAAATAAAAACAGACAATCTCCTTTTTTCTTTATTTTTACCGTAGTTCACAATTATTTGCGCGTTTCTTTCGAATGATGAGTTGTTTACACGATACTACTCGTTGCGAGTCATTTTGTACTCGATACCTGAGTGAAGGCATCCCAATGAATTCATTGTATCGGTATTTTGTATCGTCCATGAAAAGTTTGTCATCGATAGTTTTATTTTCAACAGCCCTGCAGTGCATTTACATCATATCGATATTCTACGTCGTACGCCTCTGTCTTTGACACAAAGCAGCTCGCACAGTGAAAACGTGATTGTAAAACTACTAATTTAGTGCTCAAAAAAACGGCTAAAACAATACATAATTATATGTATAGCATGCGAATTATTGTGCGCGTTAGATTTTGCATGTGTGTTAATTGTGCCATTAAGTTCTATGGGCTTCTATCACATTTGAAATAATATAGGCCACGGAGAGAATCTTGGGTAAGCCAAAAGAAAACAAAATGGCGGACATGTTGTCTCATGCAACGCACTAATACACATACGCATTTATTTTGTATTTCATTGCAAATTTGGAGTATTGACGACATTCCCTTTTAAATTTTATTTTTCTTTGGCTACACAAAAAGGTGCGGTAAACAGCAGTGTAAAACACGAAAATATAAGTAAAAGGTAAGTTCCAAAAGGTTAAAGTGCTCACAGACAGATACTCGTACTACGGTTAGCATGTCCGATGCGATGAGCGCTCCGCCGCCCCTGATACCCCAGCTACAAGAGATGCAGCAACAACAGCAGCAACATCAACAGCAGCAGCAGCAACAGGCAGCAAATACTGCAGCTGCACAACAACAATGGAGCAACTATGCCTGGTGGCATCAACATGGCGGTAATGCAGCCGCCTACCAACAGCAATACCAACAATACTATCAATATTATATGCGATACCAACAGCAGCAACAACAGCAGCAGGTAACTTCGACAATCAGTTCATCAAATGCCCCACCTGGTTTCAGTGGTGCTCTGGCTGCCCCACCGTTACCTGCAGCACCACCACCGCCACCACCGCCTACACCTGCCCAGACAGGTAACAAAAATCAACAACAACAGCTGCAGCAGCAGAAAAATTTCGGTGGCATAAGATTCAATTTGAATTTAAACCAAAAACGTTTGGCAAGCGCGCCAAATCCTCTTCAGCAGCAACAGCAACAACAACAGCAGCAACAGCAGCAAGTCATGCAGCAAATGCATCTTTTCAATAATAACAACAATGCTAATAATAAAAAGAAGCGCAAGCGTAATAATAAAAATAATAATAGCAACAATAACGTCAACAACAACATGAACAAGCAGCAACAACATCAGCAGCAGCAGACTGCAGCATTTGAACAGACTCCCGTCAATTATACAGGAATTCCTGTAAATCCGTTTGCTGCACCACCCGTGCCACCCACGCCTGATTTGAGCAAGCCACCACCCCCCTTACCCACATTAGCAGCAGCAGTGATTGCAGCTGGGGTTGTTCCTCCACAGCAGCAGCAGCAACAACAGCAGCAGCAACAACAACAACAGCAGCAGCTGCAGTCGCCATCTGAAATGGACTCACAGTCCAAGACGCAGCCACAACAACAACAGGCAGCTTTTAAGCGGCCCAACAGTAGCTTCCAAATGGCTTCGAATGACTCATGGCCAGACTCGCTGAATCAGTATGTGGCACGCTGCTACTCCAAGTGCACGACTGATTTGGATAAGGATCAGATTGACATATGCTTAAAGGGCAAAATCATCGCCGCAGCCAATCGCAATGAGCTATGGACCCGCGACTGGGACAACGAGCCCATGCCGACGGTCCACAGTGAGCGCGATGGCATTGATGTAGTCCTGAGCAATGTACCGGCACCGCAGCCACAGCGTAGCAACTACTTTAACAAAAAACAGCAACAACAGCAGCAGCAACATCAAGGCAACCAACAGCAGCGTTCTCTATCTCCACAAAAGCCAAGCCAAAAGTCGCCAAGTGTTAATCAATTAAAACAGAAGGTGAACGCATTTAACAAGTTCGCTAATGGCAGTGGCTATGGACATCAGACGCAAGCATCGCGCTACTCCCGGAGTCGTTCGCGGTAAGTAAAAATTTTAAAACTTATACTAATATATTTAATTAAAATCATGCATATTATTCTGCAGGTCGCCCACTTCATCCACGTCTTCGGTTTCGAAATACAGTAACAGGAAACGTTATTCTCGTTCCCGTTCGCCACGGAGCCGATCTCGTTCCCGTTCGCGTTCGCGCAGCAGCAGCCCAAGCAGTCCTCCAGCGCGGAAGGTTATGCGCAAGTGTGGGTCAAATGATATGTTGAGCAACGATTTTATTCCCATTAACTCAAACATGTCGAGAAAACAGCAGAAAATGTTGATGAAGAAGAATAAGCGTGCTGCCGCAGCGGCTGCCGCATCCAGTAGTGGTGGTGGGGGAAAAAATAAGAAGGCACCACATTTCTATGCCACACATTCATCGTCAGTGGGCGGAGCCGTTGATGATGACACAGCGCGCTTGCAACAGCGTGCGGCACGTTTCTCACAGTCGGCTAGCTCGACTAAGAAATCTGTCGTCACGATTGCAAGCTCACCGTTTGGTCTTAGTACGGCCAAGCATAGGAAAAAATTGATGGCCGCATCACGTTCAGTTTCCTCCATGTTCTGCGAGGATGGTGCTGCGGGATTAGATTTACTCGATTTGCATATTGTAGGCACGTGTAGGGATCTAGAAAAGTCATTCTTGCGCCTCACCAAAGCTCCATCCGCATCGGAGGTACGTCCCGTTGAGGTGCTAACCCATTCGCTGGCCAATGTGAAGGCCAAGTGGCGTTCAAATCAGGATTATCATTACGCGTGTGATCAGTTGAAGTCGATTCGCCAGGATCTGACTGTGAGTACCGTAACACCCTAATTTACTAAACATTTCAATTAAACTGTTTTCTCTCTTTATTCTCAATAGGTCCAAGGTATACGTGATAAGTTCACAGTTGAGGTATATGAAACGCATGCACGCATTGCCATGGAAAAGGGCGATCACGAAGAATTCAATCAGTGTCAGACGCAGCTAAAGATGCTTTACTTGGAGCTGGGCAATAGCTGCAATTCGCTAGAGTTTACCGCCTATCGCATTATCTATTATATATTCACTAAGAATACCTTGGGTATGTGTTAAACGAAATTTGTTTATTTTAATATCATTAATGATTTTCTTGTTGTTTATTTGTAGACATCACAACTGTGCTGCGTTCTATTACAGCTGATCAGCGCGAGAATCCTGTCATTGCTCATGCCCTGCAGTTCCGTTCCGCTTGGTCTCTGGGCAACTATTGTAAATTATTTGAACTGTATAAGACTGCGCCTCTAATGTCGGGTCACATGATCGAATGGTTCCTGGAACGTGAGCGCAAGGCGGCACTGCGCGTAATTATTAAATCGTAAGTGCAGCAATAATCTAAAAATAATATGAGTTAATTCGATATCTTCCCTGATTTCAGCTATCGTCCCAACATCAACGTCGAGTATGTGTCGAATGTTTTGGCCTTCGAGAGCACTGAAAAGTGCAAAGAGTGGCTAGACACCTTCAGTTTGCCCTATGTCGCAGATGGAGCTCAAATTGATTGCAAAAATGCTGCTTCCATTGCTATTTAAAGCCACTCAAAGAGTCTTTTTGGCGTTCTCTTCAACAACCAATCTTTTGTGAAGCTGGTGGCTTCACACCAGACATTTCTCAACAAAAGACCTACACTCGATTTCTGTTCGAGATGTTTTTCTTACGGAGTCGATGCGGCTATCTCCCCTCCCTACTCTCGTACCCTATATTTTTCTCCCTCCTTTGTATAGATTTAATCTAATAGTTCGCGTGCCCCTGCGAATCATTTATGAAGTGTTTCCAAGAATTAATAGCTTGCTCTAATCGAAGTTTAGATACCTTCAGTCCCGCTTCACAAAAATGTATCTCAGCTCCCTTTCTATTCCCCTTTATCTTGGATTTAAACGGTCCTGCTCAAACATCTCATCTGCATATGAACGGATCATCAATGTTCTACGCATGTATCAATCTAATTTTCCTGACCATCGTCGAGTTCTTCGTATGGATTATGACACGATTAGCACGTGAACGCCTAACGGAACTTCACGTGGATTTTATAGGTCTTGAACAGCATTATCGGCGTAGTCACTTCGGCGCATCATCGATGTTGGTCATGAAAGCCCCATCAGCGACAATATCAACAGCGTGTCATCGGCATTGAATAGTGCTCAAAGTCAACTGAGACTCGGCCATAAGAAGCTCTAGGAAGCATGATCGCAGCTCTCCTCTCAATGGAATGCAACAAGTCATGGACCATGACCATAGTTCCCCTTGTTCGGACTGAACTGAACCTCAGGCGGAGACATTCTTTTATCCTCTCTGGATGGCAGCTTTAGAGTGCATGATGCGATGGAAACGTACTGCCAAACACACACATATTGTTGTTCTTTATGTGTTTTAGGTTTCAGGAGGTGTTTTTCGGCGTTATGAACGTTGCAGAACTGAAATCTAACCATAAAAATCTATAACAAAAATGAAAACCAAAAGGTTTAACTCAATTTAAAATGGATTTTCAAAAGAATCAAAAGCAATACTTACAGTGGAAGTGTGAAGTGTGATAAATGGACAATGCAAAAACAAAATTTAATTGAACTTGAAACTAACTTAAACCAGAATGAACGAATACCCCCAATAATCCAACTAGATTGTACAATATAAAATCAATTAACAAGAAAAATATTAACAAAAGAAAAACAAGAGATACAACCAGCTCATAACCATTAACCATTTAAAATTTGATGGCTGTAACGGAAGTCCGAACAAATTGAAAATCAAAGGCTTAGGCCGAGATTCGTTTTATTGTTTGATTTTCCCTTTTTATCTTTATCCTTTTTTTTAATTAATCTTAAGGTTTAGCTTTAATGTTTGTTATTTGTTTAAATTATTGAAAAGGTTTATACTAATGTCTTGTCTCTCTATTGTATACCTGTATATATATACAACAACAACACCATCACCAACCAACATCAACGACAACAACCGCAACAGCAACTGAGAAACCAAATGGAAAATTCAACTGCGTGGCATAAGAAAATTCGTAATTTCCGTAATTTTCCGTCATGGAGCCAAGTCAAACGTTTCCCTGTTCATCAATATCGGCGGCGTCAGCAGCAAAACCTGTGCGGGACTTGTAAGCTCTTCCAATTTTAATCTGTCGTAAATGCAAAAAGAAACATACTAAAAAAAATAATTTGTATTATATAATAATTTTGAATATTACAACTAGAAATAACAAATTGAAAAATAGCAATATCTCTAATTGGCCATTATATAGTTGACTTGATCAGAGGGGCATGTAGGGTACTTTATTAATTATTATTAATATAGGAATTAGGTTAGTTTTTAAGCACAACATTTTGTTGTTCATTTAAGTTTAAGGTTGAATGTTGTAGTTCATGAATGTTGAAAAAATATTGAAATAATTGAAAATTTCAACGCATTTTTCAGCAACTTAACTGATTGAAATGCGTCGCGTGGCATGAGAAAAAAGTGAAATAAAAAATGCGCTTGCGAAATAAATATTCATCAGAAATACTGTTGTTTCTTTTCAAGGGGGGAAAGGGTTGACCAGGAATATTCTATATAAGTATATGCAACGAGTCTAATTTGCTCATTAATCTTAATACTAATTTGTTCATTATTACTTAAGTACTAACTCGTACTGAGTTTGATTCATGTTCCCGAGCTATCGTCTTCAACTCATTGGCCACTGCAGGCAGTAATGAAAATTCATGTATGATTGAAATATTTAAAAATATTCGGATTGCAAATATTTACCCGTGTATATAATATTATTTCTGACTATATGGTATCAAATCAGTTTACTCTAAGAAATACTTGGATGTATCAAAGCAGTGCTTTGATTGTTTATTCGGCAAGAGTATTCGGTAGTGTCTAATCATACTTATTGCATTTCTCAGATAAGTACATATACTACTTATATATTTCACTAACTATCTTCTTCCATATCATGTGAGGATAAACAAAGACGAAACACTTGTTGACTTCAAAACAAACATTCCAGTTGGGAGCTTCTTTAGCCAATACACAAACCATTGTTGAGAATTTTGTGGGTGTGGGACGAAGCTTTTCACCAACGGTGAACGGGATGCTGTCTTGGTTGTTGACTCTGAAGACGACCGTGAATCGGTCCTCGGGGGAGCAACTGCTATTTAAGGATGCTGCGTTGCTGCCTTAGCTTCAGTTAACGCGCGGCGCTTGAGTTCGTTGGATCGAGCTAAAAGCCAAGGAACAAAAACCAAATAGCAAAGTGGACCAACATGATAATCAAAAGAAAAGATAATATAGTTTAGGACCATTTAAATTGTGAGTGCAGTGCAGTGTCTAAATCTGAATCAAAAACATAATCAAAAGTAAAAAAATTTGAATTACTTTTACAAAAAAAATAAAATAATATTACAATTTCCTAAATAAATACAATTTCTTAATAAATGCAACGATAATTGGCGCACATTTTAAAATTTAATCTGAAAAGGTAAATTTTATTTGAATGCGCAAAACATAAAATTTAAAATATTAGAAATGGGTTTTTTATGTTTTTATAAGTTACTTACTCTTGATGTATAACGATAAAACAAAAACACCCATTTAATAAAAAAAGAATTTTTTTTTAGAAATATAAACAAATTAAATTTTAAATTACCTAAATTTGTATATTTACTGATGAAGCTAGAAGAGGTTTCCCAACTTGATTCACATATATTTCCTTAAGTAACGAATTGAAGTGTCAGGTACTCAGTGAATATGTCAAGTTCCTTTCGATTTGGCACGCAACACGAATAAATTAAGTATACGCACGGATGACCAGCTTTGTTTATATTGCACATTACTGCAAGCAAACAGAGCTCTGCAAATCAGCCACAAAGTGTATTGCATTAAATGATAATTACATAATTATTGCCCAATTATTGCGAGACGACGTCAATCACATAAACTGTGGGCCCAATCTAATTGGAAATTGATTAATGCCAATTGTAACATTAAACTTGCAATTAAATGCGTAAATAAATGATCCGAATGGACTTGGAGTAGAGCTCTGTGACAGTCAAATCAAGCAAAGGGCTCAAAATGTTTTTCGGCAACTAAAGACAATTAATTAGGTGCAAAATAAATCATTGATGATGATGTGAAAAGGCCGCATTCTAAAGGCACTTAACTGTTGCCACAATTGGCCTTTTGTTGCAAGAAGTTGGAGTTGGAGCCTTAATTAAAACGATAATTAACTTTGATGAGAGTCTGCCAGAGAGAAATGTTTTCATTCCTAACTCGATTTGGCCAGGCCAATTGAATAAATTTCCAAAACAATTAGCTAAACATGGCAGGCACTTTAAAGGAGGACAGTGAAGGAGAGACTCCCACACACACTTGCAGACACCTTTTTCAGACAAGTCAGCAAAGTTTGCCCTCCGTTTGGACTTCCTTGCGTCGCGATTGTCACAATTGCAAGTCTGCTCGCTTTCGCACAAATTTCTTCGCTTTCGCCACGTTTGAATGCCATTTGTATATTAAAATTATAATGAAATAGTTTCGCTTTAAACTGCTGCAGCATGAGTTGTTAAAGTTGAGTGCAGCAGCAGCAGTGGCAGACGGTAAAGTTTTTGGGGCAACTTGTGCAGTGACTTCGAAAACTCTTCAAAAAAACACTGTACCTTTAAATCGAAATTAAAATGTATTGTTTGATATACATATACCGCAATAATTGACAATGCAATTTACGCGTGTTTGCGTGGGTTTGTGTGTGTGCCAATGCAAAATGTACTCGACACCCGTTTTTAATTGAATTCGAATTTCAAAGTAAAATCTGCAGTTAGATTTTTGTTTGTAATATAATATTCATAACAAGAGATTTAATAGAATGTTCGCAATATTTTTGCCGTTTAATTCTGTATAAATGAGACTCATGACTGGGGGATACCTGTTCAAATTTACAAGTATTAAATTTTTTCTTTATTTATTACAATATGTTCATTATTTTCTTTTCATGCAGTTTTTGCTTAACATTTATCTTCTCATTTAAATATGAATTAGACATTGTAAGCCAATTTGTGTAATTCGAGAAACTCGCAGAAATTCCAAGAAATAAAATGGAATATTCTCTATTCACTTGAGTCAACATGTAAAGGTAAAGGAAGAGGTGAAGTGGAAAGAGAAGAAGAAGTGAAGTGTATTATAGATTCTGATCTAATCGCTCGCTTATTCGCATATCTTTTTGCCAGTTTACATAACCCATGCTCATTTTAAGGGTTACATGATGCGGTTCTTAGGTCTACGCTGATCCAATAAGTCCACCTTTCGCGCATCTTTCGATAATTTATTCCCCCCCTACCCCATTTGCTTTGCTCCATCACCCAAATGCGCCTCCCTTTTTCTGTGGGTTCGAGTATAATGAATGTTTTCGGTTGGCTTTTACATATCAATTTCAAATAACAATATATATAAATATTGACAAGGGCAACAGGCCGCAGCGGCAGAGGCAGCAGCTGCCACTGACATGATCCAAGAGAGTGCAGGGCATCATATATGGCTTTATAATCATGTGTTGCCAAACAAAGTGCGAATATTTATTTTGTATAACGTTTTTTTAACTTTGTTTTTTTATTTATATTTTATAGCAGCAAGTACGCATACTTGATGCTGTTTGTAAATAACAAACAGGGTTGCCTGTTCAAAGAAGGAACCTTTTGCTTATGGCATCCTTTCATATGTTAATACCGAAGAGACCGCTCTCAGCTGGGGGCCGCTTAGTCGAAGCAGCTTTGTTAAGCGGGCACTATAGGTAACATGGATGCGCAACGTGGCATAAATTAATAACTCACATGAGCGAGATGTTAGAGTATGGATAAAAAGAGTTAGAGACTTACTGAGCCACGTTTTAATCAGAATGCGCGATAAACTAAGCTGGTGTATATGATTAAAATGTATGCTTTACCTGCTTCAACTTGCTACCATTCAAAACGCCAATCATTTCCACTGTGCAGGCTATCGTTGAGTTTCCTGCCTCAAATCCGACACTTTACAGCGTCTTGCGATTTGTTTTTTTATTGAAGACATAACATACGAGTATATGCTCAATTTGTGTATTTGCTTAAGCAGAAATGGACTAAGTGCGTTCTGCGCACTGTCTGTCTGGCTGGATCGAGTTATGACAGTAAATTCTTTTCACTTGCCCGCAAAAGCAGGCAATACTTTTTCAACGCAATCCTTTCGCCAAGCTTAAAAGCATGCTACACATTTTGCATTCGACTCGCACAGTTCTTTTGGCCCTGGCCCAAACCATTTAAATGGGTTTTCTTAACAGATTTGTCGGTTGTGTTTTGTTTCTCTGTGTGGTGCGCGTACCGCGCATTTGTATTATGTTTCGTTCTTTCCTTTGTCTTCCAATACCGTGCGACGCTTTTCATTGCTGCGATTTCTCGTTTGTTCCTTTCCTGTTTGCCATTTTACGCTGCCTTCTCTTTGTCGTGTTGTTGTCATTTGAGATAATACGGAAAGCATTCAGGCTTTGCAGCACTTGTCGTTTCATTTTGTTTTCGGGCTCGCCTTCGATTCTATTCAAGTTTATTTTAAAGCAATTGATTGGATTTGAGACGATAATAGAGAAAAAAGAGCTTGCAATTGTGTCAAGTGGTTCGGAATGCGTGCCGAGGCGTAAGTGGGTAAATCGTCTTGTAGTTGGCTTCGTTGTACAAGAAATTACGTCGGTAAAGTTGAAAAGTTTTGTACATCCGTTGCTATCAAGATTTCTTCCTCTGCAAAAGGGTCAATTTCTTATTTGAATCAAGTTGAAGAGTGTTCGATATACATATATTTTCAGATCATTTGAATGTAATGGGAGATCTTTTAGCGGAAAGGTTTTCATTTTACACGACTCCACAAGGAATAATGTAAAATTAATTTAGCAGAATTTATTCAATTTGGACTTCCACAGTCATTACTTTTCAAAAACTCTTCACATTTCAATTTGGAAAGATATTTAATCATGTTTGTAAATTAATTAATTTAAATGTGATGGGTTTAAATACATTTTCTAAAATTTTCTTTTTGTCTTTACATTTGTAAGAACATGTTTTTAAAATTTAAAGCTCTTTTTTTATTTTATTTAGTATGCAAGTTGCATTCAAAGAATTTCTTTGTTTAATTGCGATAAATAATTAAAATAAACGCTATTTGAAAGTGTTTATATATGGCATATTGACTGACTCTTTCTGGCGATCCGCAAACCAAAAATCCACTCGAAATCAACTGAAATCGAGCAACTTGTGCGTATTCAATCACTTTGACTAAGTGGCAAAATAGCCGACAGCTAAGAAAATAGCCACAACTGCGGGCTATCAGCAATGAAAATAGACCTACATACTATACACACAGACTACACACGCATCAATTAATTGATTGATTGATTGATTAGCCAAGCTAACAAATAAAATGCTTGGAAAAGCAAAACAAATTCGACAAAATGAACTCAAGCTGCTGCGGTTCATTATTTTCATTTGCTTAAGCAGCGACAAGACAATAACAAACGAATGAAAAAGGGACGGCACAAGAGTATTGTGTGTGCCAGTGTGTGTGGGCGTATGTGCGTTGACTTGTTCCGTGTTGTTCACCACGCATATTTTTGCTTGTGATTGGAATTTAAATGTGCGTCAAGTACAAATTCGAATGGGGTGAGCCGCCAGCATGTAAATGTTTATGGAACTCTGCATACACACAAAGACACACATATACATATGCCAGTGGCAGCCACAAATCAAAGGCCAACTCAACACAAATGTGTGCAATGGAAACCGATTCAGTTTGGTGGTCATCGTGAGTTTTAATATGATTTTGATCATCGCACAAAAGTATGCAACGGTTTTCGCATTACCTAATTTCGTAGTTGATTTAGGCGTGGGGAGGGGAAAGGGTAAGAGAGAGACAGGGGGCTGCGGTCGTCAAAATACAATGCCAATAGGTAAGGTTCACCTAGAATTGAGTGCTGGCATAGGGGTCTGTAATATAGTACAATGCAGCCATAAAACTGGGACAGATTTATAAAACTCTTGATATGGGAGTGTTTTGTTTTACAATCCCAAAACATATTCTCAAGCCCATCAATTGTCTGGGATTATATTAAAATTGGCAGTCTACTTCAGTGGCCTCTCAGGCACTTCGATGATGAATATGCTTCACAAAGTCACAGCTGGCGGGCAAGACCACGCCTGTTGCACATACATACATCTGTATTGTATATGTATTTACAAACTTTATATTCATTCCCCCCCCCCCTCACCCGCTTCGCTACCCCTTTGACTGTACCTGGCCTATTGTTGATGAAGTATTCGAGGCAGAACAGCTGCGGCCCGGCAACGGAACCAGCCGCGAATGAGTTAACAATATGAAAGGGTTTTCGGCTGAAATTTTCATCTGTGTATGGGTGTGTGAGTGTTTGTCTCGCAAACTTGCCAACAGCTGGTGTCAAGTGGGCGTGAAATGTTAGGTTAGAGTTCAGCGACGCTCTCAAATGTAGATTAGCCGGAAAAACAAAAGGATTCACAGCTGCTGCCAGTCTCGCAGTGAAGTCCTGAGCTATAAATTAGTCAGATTTCGAACAATTTAAACGTTTACTAATTGAATTCACATTGTGTAAGAGTCTCAGCTCTGCTCTCTCTCTGTCTGGGTTGCTTTTGATTAAGCAATTTATGTGCTGCCGCAGATAATCAAGCTGCAGCAGCAAGTGGCAAGTGGAAGGTGGTAAGTGGTAAGTGGAAATTTAGTTTGTGGCTTACGCTGCTCAGCAGCCGGCAAATTGCCATAAAGATACTTTTAATTGCTACTAAGTGCCGGCAGAGCCAACCGCGCACTTGTCTTGGGCACCAGTTCCATCTGCCTTTCCGGCCCGCAGGCAAATGAAAGCCACAGCAGCCGGAAAGTCCCTGAAGGCGTACGAAGGCGCAAAGGATGCCCCACTCACTCGTCGGCGGAGCTGAGTTATAGTTGTGGGAATTGTTGTAAGTAAATGTTGCCTGATTTGAAAGTTAATGAACTGCGCGTCGCCTCTGAATGAGGTAGGATTTAAAAGCTACAACTACAACAAGTTAAATGCTGTGTGTGTCGAGGGGGGAAGGCTGGGGATAGTCAGGCAGGGGCGTAGCTGTCGCACAATAAACTCCCTTGAATTCATAGCGTTGCTTTTGTTCGAGCGTTGATGAAATCGGGAAACGGAAATGAATCGTGTGTTCTTGATTTGCGGCTTAGGGGCCTGAGCTAGCAGAGGGGTTTGGGGGGAGGAGAATAGATATATGTATGTATGTGGGTGTAGTTTGAATAGTTGCAAAGATTAGTGTGCAGTTTGTAGATACATTTAATGAGATATTGGCCTTAACTTTGCCATTATTGATGGTGTTCGTTTTTAAGAATCAATTTATTTTGCTTACTTTATTTCACTTTACGTACTTTATTTACTTTCATTTTGATTTAATGATATACTGCAAATAATTTATTATAGTTTATTATTTTGTATAATGTAATGTACAATGTTTTACATCTTGTTATCTAAAATATATTTAAATTTAATACAAATAAATTTCTTATTTTTCTCTGTATATATGTTACATAAATATGTATTATCTGTTTCTGTTTCCTTGTTCCTTTATTTTTGTTATAAAGTAACTAACTCAAAAGTTTAACGTATTTTTTAAAAATATCTTTCTAAATTCAATAAAGGAAATGTAATTTTACCAAATCGGCCACGTGATCAGAATATTCGATTATCATTTGCAACTTCAACTCTTGTTACTTTTCCATCATTTGCTAATGCTACAACAATTTGACTAATCTTTACTTAAAGTTTCCCCTTCACAGGCAGTCAAACAGCAACTGGATACTGGATACAAATTCTGTTCCACGGGCCCAACACGTCTCACCTCAAAAAAAGTCAACAAGCGCGCAAAGTTTGCTTATTTTGTGTTTGCGTTGCTTTATTTTTTGTGGTATAGAATTTAATCAAAACTTAGCTATCGCTCTAGAGGGCTACATTTGTGCTCACCTGTGCAGTGGGTGTGGGAGGGGAAGTTGCATTTGAAATAAAGTCGAGGGGCCGAGGCCAAAGAGAACGACAACATGTCGCAACATTTCACATCGATACTTGAGAACTTGCGCTTTGTGACCATCAAACGGACGCCAAGTGCGCAGCAACAACAACAACAGCAGCAACAACAACAACAAAAACAACAACAACAGTCGCCGTTGCCCGCAACAAGAGGCGCTGCTGCCGCAGAACAAAACAAAATCAAAGTCAAAGCGCAGGCAGCGCCGCAGCCACCGCAGCTAAACGGGAATGGACTCTTGAGTGGAAACTCGGAGGCCGCCTCCGCCGGCTGTCATGAGTTGGACCACAGCAGAGGCGCTTCTGGCCCGACCACAAGCGTTGTAGTTGATGGAGCCGGCTTTAGTGCTGGTGGCAGTGGCAGCGGCAGCGGCGGCACGCCACTGAAACACCCGAAGCGCACCAGCATCTCCACATCATCGCCGCAAATGCAGGGACGCGAGCGACGTGGCACGAACACCAGTATTGTTGTGGAGTTCGAGGATGGCGGCGTCGCACCTCCTTGTGCTGGCGGTGCTGCTGCTGCTGTCTGCGCCGCGGCGGCCTCTGGCAGCGGCACCGCATCCAGCAAAAGTTCACGCGAACTTTCGCCGTCGCCGAAAAACCAACAACCAAGAAAAATGTCGCAGGATTATCGTTCGCGTGCCGGAAGGTAAGTGTTTCATTTATCATTCGCACATATTGCCCAAAAAAACCACAGACCACAAGCTATTCGATGCATGTGCCAGGCGGGCAGGGGGTTAACCAGGCATGTCAAGTGCAAGCGGAAAGTGTGGGAAGGATTACGAAGGAGGATTGCGAAGAAGTATTTATAATAGTTTTTATTGTGCAATCGGAATGAGAAGTGTCTATAATAGATCTTATCTTTTGCTAGGCGTTTATATACTCGTATTAGAATTTAATAATTCGGCTGCTTTATTGTATTTTTAAAGTTCTCTTGACAATTGCGTTTGCGTCTTGACGTCTTAACTTTAATTAACTCGATCTTATCTGTCGGCTTTCCGCCACAATATCGATAACTTGTTCACTAAACCACTAAACATCGATGTTTGATGCTTAGCGATTAGACCAAAAGATTAGTGTTGAGTACGTTCCAAACATCGGACATAAGCAAAGTGAGACCACTATATTTAGTGGTGAGACCGTAACTTACAAATAAATCAAATCAGTTGCAATTATAATTGACTTAAATAATAAATAAATCAATCATTGGCTTACAATTTTGGATAGATATTATTAAAATAATTTAAAAAGTATCACATTAGAAAAATTCAAATTTTTAGTAATATTTAAATTTAAAAAATCCTTAAAATAAAAGATTTAACGTAAAAACATTTTCTTATAAAAATCATGACATTTTGTGAAAGATTCATATAAATAAGACAGACAGACAGACAGACAGACAGACAGACAGACAGACAGACAGACAGACAGACAGACAGACAGACAGACAGACAGACAGACAGACAGACAGACAGACAGACAGACAGACAGACAGACAGACAGACAGACAGACAGACAGACAGACAGACAGACAGACAGACAGACAGACAGACAGACAGACAGACAGACAGACAGACAGACAGACAGACAGACAGACAGACAGACAGACAGACAGACAGACAGACAGACAGACAGACAGACAGACAGACGAGACAGACAGACAGACAGACAGACAGACAGACAGACAGACAGACAGACAGACAGACAGACAGACAGACAGACAGACAGACAGACAGACAGACAGACAGACAGACAGACAGACAGACAGACAGACAGACAGACAGACAGACAGACAGACAGACAGACAGACAGACAGACAGACAGACAGACAGACAGACAGACAGACAGACAGACAGACAGACAGACAGACAGACAGACAGACAGACAGACAGACAGACAGACAGACAGACAGACAGACAGACAGACAGACAGACAGACAGACAGACAGACAGACAGACAGACAGACAGACAGACAGACAGACAGACAGACAGACAGACAGACAGACAGACAGACAGACAGACAGACAGACAGACAGACAGACAGACAGACAGACAGACAGACAGACAGACAGACAGACAGACAGACAGACAGACAGACAGACAGACAGACAGACAGACAGACAGACAGACAGACAGACAGACAGACAGACAGACAGACAGACATTACATTAAATATTTCAATATAACTACATTCACAAGAAAAAATCAAATTCAATTCATAAATAAAACTGTATTATTATTGTCTGATGACAATCCACAATTTTATTCATATATTATTTACTTTGAATTCCGCATTTCCAATAGATTCAATTACGCAAAACTTTTCAATGTAAGTTAAAGAAAATAATTGCCAGACTTTTTGCCTCAATAAGCTTGCCAGAGAAACTTGCCAGACTTGTGCCTAGAACTTTAGCTTGTGCGGTTAGAAATACGCTCAGACAAACAAAAATAAAAAAGCTTGTTAGCCGCTTTAAGGCTATTAACTTTCCAATTGTGGCAGCTACTACGTTAAAAGTTTTATAAACTATTTACAGATCAGTTTCGACTAAAGTTATTAATCGACTTATTTGCAGTTTTATGCACCTGGACGACGAGGGACGCAGCCTGCTAATGCGCAAGCCGATGCGGCTGAAGAACATCGAGGGACGTCCCGAGGTTTACGATACACTGCACTCGAAGGGTCGCGAGGTGAGTCACGTTTCATGCGGATAGAGAAGAAGAAGCTGCTCATAATTAGCACGGAGTACGTGGAGTACTTGCGGTTCTAGTTGTGGCCTCGATCGAAACCGGCTTGATTCTTGTTGTACTCGGCCATGGGGCACACGCAATGAATGTGCAATAAAAGAGGCAGTAAAACAATTCGCAAAATGTGCACGGCGTAAAAAACTTTTCGAGGAATCTGCGAAGGCAACAGCAGCAGCAAAAAAGCGTTGCATACTTCCAGGAGTTATTTAATACTCATGACTCTCCTAGTTGGCCATGTAATTGTTCGAGTGTGCGTGAGCGTGTGTGTCAGTTGTTTGTTCTGCTCTCCCTGCCTCCCTTTCCCTTTCTCTCTCTCTATCTCCCTCTCCCCCCCTATCCTCTCTCCATCTCCCACCCACTCTCTGTTTGTCTGCAATTTGAACGTTTACTGCAGTTTGTTAAGTAAAAGTTGCTCGAGTGCGTGCCTCGGCCAGGATTAAAGGATCCCGCATTTGTCGGCTTCAGTGTAATGAAGTAGCTGGCAATTCTTCATGTGTGTGCCTGTGTGTTTGTGTGTGTGCGTTGTGCCTTAAAATTATACCCGAGTCAAGTGTGTGTCTGTTCGTGCGGCAAAATTTAGTTGAAACTGTCCTTTCGTTGTGTTGTGTTTTGTAATTTGTGTTGCGGTCATTGGGAGGCGGTGAGCAGGGGCGTGGCATGCGTTGCAAAGTTTTCACTTGTGTTTAACTTGACGCTCAACTGTGACAGCAGCCCCATGAGCAAAGGTGTGTGGGTTATGTCTAAAAATATGAATTTAAAACTGATTAGCCAGAGAAACAATTGCAAGGCTTGGGAAAAACTTTATGAAAGGGAAAGACTGAAAACATAAATACAAAGGAAAATGGGGTATTTTGCTGTGGTTCCTAAGTTTGTGGCATGTTCCCAAGTTCGTTGTGATATGAGATACCTTTATGCAATGCCTGACACTTTTATGCAATAACTGTTTTATTTTTCTCAATTCTGAGAAGTATTATCAATCATAAAACTGACATAGAATAAAACCTAGTACGATATCTATTGCTCTACCCATACTTTCAATAACATATAATTTATCTGTGGCATAATTGATTCCCCCAGTCCTCTTAATTGATACACTTTCCGCGATTTGGAACTCATTAGGCCACACGAAAGCGCAGTTGTAACACGCTGCATAAGCGGATGTAATGTCGACGTGTCATGGCAATAAAGCTGCCAACTAACCTCAATTAGCCGTAGCTGCCCCGTGCCACTGCTGTGCCACTTTCTTCCCTCTCCGTCTGTTAGCTAATTAAGTCCGCGTCGACGCCAACAGCAGGCACCGGAAATGGTGCTCAGAATCCTTTTTTCACTATCAAATTTCATTGCAGTTGCAGCTGCAGTTCCCTGTCTGTATTCCCCCTCCTCCACACTTCCCCTCTTGTTCTCTCTCCCCCGCCAGCCAGCTGCATTTTAATGCGAAAAGCGCAGAAAATTATGCAATGGCAAAATATTAGCACTAGCTGCCATTTTATTTAAGTAGCGTCCTCGACTCGACTCACTGTGGAAAAACACTCAACTTTTGGCCAAGTTTCCCCCAGTTTCCTTCAGTTTTCCCACTGCCATCTGCCATGCAAATTTCCCACCTGGTAATTATACTAAGCGCGTCCAGGTCCATTCATAGATGTAAGCTCAGTCAGTTAGGGGAAAATTAAACTTTATGGCCTGTGTGGATCTGCAGCTTGAGGTGTCTCGACTTAAGGCTCAGAGCGGGTGTCACAAGTTTCATTTTTATGTGGGTCGCGCATTTGCCTCCAAACTGAAACTTTTATTTATACCCTGTAATAAAAAGATATTTGACCAAGAATGAAGATATTTAGCTATAATATATCTAGCTATGAGTCTAATACGAAAGAGTTGAATAAGAACTGAATATACTAAGCTATAAATATTCTGCCTAGACCAAAAACTAATAGTTTCGACTGTAAGTTATCCACCATTTAGATATAGTGTCTAAAATACACTTAGTACTGCTAGATCTATCCTTATTATTCCTTCATCATTCCTTTATCTATCTTTTCAAACATTAAACAATTTTCTAGAGTATCTCTTAGTTATTCTCATTCAACCTTCCCTCATTATGTCTACAATTTATGTCCAAAGCCAGGCAAACTTTTTGCTAATTCCATGTGTGAAATAATGATGCGAGTTCCGTTATATTTGCCAATTGTTTTGGCCAGCAGCACTGTGGTAGAACAACAATAACAAAGCCAAAAAGGTAACATTTATTTTGTTTACCATAAATTAAATTTAATTGCATTTGTGTTTTGCATTTCAATGCAATTTTTTCGTGCAGTTTTGAATTGCAATTTGCCAAGGGCAAACAGAAGGGCGATGGGGGCGTTGTGGAGGTGAAAGCGCATACAGAAGTAGCTAGAGAAGTTCCAGGACTACAAATAATTTTTATTTCAGGCGTTGTTCTCCTTCTCTTTCTCACTCTCCCTCGCTCTCTCTCTCTTCTTTCCTCTTTGATCCGCCAAAAATTACACTACAAATTGCAGCGAGGCGATTGAGTTACTTTACCAAGTTTTGCGGAAGTTATTAAGTAAAACATCACAACTTGAATAAAATTCAATTTGTTCTTATTGTAAAACTTTATATTAATTCTGGAGACATTAATTCAATTTAATTAAATTAATATACAAAAATTGAAATCCATATCTTTGGGTAATAGATAGTTGGGTAATAGATAGTCTGCAAGTCTATCGTTAACTTATTAAACTTACGATAGAGTATAGACTAAGCTCATACCTATTAATATAAGACTTGACGTAATAACATATAACTTAACAAGAGTATATTAGCTACAATAGCAATATATAACTCTTGTTAAGTTATATGTTATTACGTCAAGTCTAATATTATTAGGTGTGACCTTAGTCTATACTCTATCGTAAGTTTATTAAGTTAACAATAGACCTGCAGATATCCCTATCGATAGAATAGTGTTGAATAACGTTAAAGTACGGTATAGAGTCATAAATTAAATAAGAACAATAATAATAAATAATAATAATAAAAATATTATGTCCACACTATCATATATATATTTCATATATATTTCATATATATATATATTCCACAGCCTAATCACAGTGCATTCAGCAGTCGTTGCAAGCCCTTCAACTCAGTTGACTGCACTTTTTACACTTTGCCGCTTTGGAGGCGCATAAATTTGCTCGAAAATAAAAAAATAATGAAAAGGAAAACTTACGAAAAGTGCAAATTTGGCGCGAACAAGGCGCACGCCAGGAAAACTCGGCCACGCCTCCTCCTTCCCTCTACGTCACGCCCACGCCTTGCATTTTGTTCTTTTCACTGGGCACGTGGCATCGGGCAAACCAAAACTTACACGCCAAAACTTTAAGCGCTTTGATGGCGGTGTGTGTGTGTGGGTGTATTACTCTTTCTGTTAGTGTGTGTGGGTGTATTACTCTCTCTGTTAGTGTGTGTGTCTGTATTACTCTGTCAGTGTGTGCGTGGGTGTGCAACTATATTTATTTGACGCGCTGCAGCTGCAACAATTTCCGTTTCCGGCGGCCGCCGCGTTGTTGCATCTGCTTCATCTTTCCTTTCGCCTTCTCTTTATGCTGCCTCCGCTTCTGTTTCTGCTTTGTGTTTATATTTACATAAAACAATTTTGGAGAACTTTCTGTGTGTGTGTGTGCAGTAGCTAACTGGTGACTGGGCGTTGCAGCGGGCGTTGCCTGCTGTAGCAGCTCGCAATTATTTGCATTTGACGCTGCCAGCCAATTTCATTTGGCTACAGCCGCAGAACTTCTCCTGCTGAAAGACGGCTCGACCAAAAATGTATAATCCTTTTTCCTGCAGTCGGATGCCTTATGAGATTTCAGCTCTTTGAGAGTGAAAGTTCATTTTTTTGGACCCTGTAAACAGTGGCAAAGTGTGGTGTGTGTGGCAAGTGGGAGTGGGGCGAGGCAAGCTTGAGCAGTGGCAGCTGCGCTTATTAGGAACATAACTCGCAACTTGTGGCAAATAAATTGTGTGAGGTGTGCCCCAAGTGTGTGTGTGTGTGTGTGTGTGTGCGTGTGTCGTGGCATGTGGCATCTCTTTTGCTGCTTGCATTCCGCATAAATTTGTCCTGTGTAGTCGAGTGAAAATTGGCAAAGTTTTGAGTCAAGCAAACCGCGCACAGTTTTCTGCTGCCATATGAGAAGTTGAGGCTGCAGTTGATTGTGGTTGAGGTGCACGTGAAACACATAAATTAAATTAAATTAACAAAAGGAGTATTGCAGAGAGATAATCACAAAAAATGAAAGTCATGCTTGAAAATACTTTAAACCAGAACAAAAAGCTAACTTCGGCATGCTGAAAGTTTTATACCCTTATCACCTCCGATAGTTCCTAACCTGTTATATATATTGGTGCACAATTGAATAATAGTACTGTCTATTACTGTCTAACTTTGATTGACACTATTAAGTTAAGTTATTTTGACAATGTTCTTACAAAAGCTCTCGCTTGGGTCGATTGTTCCTATGGCAGCTATATGTTATAGTGGTCCAATTTTGATGGCATTTTATATGCATATAATGCTGAGTAAGAATACACTTTATAAAGTTGAAGAAGTCTTTTAAGGTGCGTTGCAAGCTTCTGGTCAAAATTAATATACCCTCTGCAAGGTTATAAATATTCCTTACCAACCGCAGCACAATATTGCCTGAAACAGTTTCAAATCCTTTAAATTTCAAGCAAATATTAACCTCAATTAAAGTAATTATTAAACATAATGTGTCACGTACGCAAGCTTAATTAAATATTTCAAAAAGAGTAAAAGAATACAAAGAGGGTTAATTCCACAAGCCATCGCGGCGTATGTGTGATGTAATTGTCACAGCCGCGGCAGAGCCACTCGAGCATTTCATTGCATGAGGGGGTGAGAAAGGTGAG
The DNA here is from genome assembly GCA_018903715.1 of Zaprionus davidi. Classification (NCBI taxonomy): domain Eukaryota; kingdom Metazoa; phylum Arthropoda; class Insecta; order Diptera; family Drosophilidae; genus Zaprionus; species Zaprionus davidi. The sequence goes on from JAEIGL010000006.1 coordinate 9,698,215, forward strand.
GGGGAATCACTGGCAATTCGGCTTACTCGAGACAATTCAGAAGCTCAACTGCCTGTGAAAACAAACTAATTATGACCGCTGGCTGTGGACCGCTTCAAGTCGTCGTTGGCGTCGTTGTTGGCATTGGGTAAATTAAACCGTCAAGGAAAACAAACCGTAAGCCAAGGTGAGCGAAAACAGCTAACAGCCAGTGTGTTAGGCGAAGCGTCGAGTGAATTAAACGTGGGAGGTTTAGAGCGAAAGACAGAACTGATAAGATGCTGCTAACTGAGGCATGCTCGACTTGAAGTTGCCACTTAGGATGGGGAAAGGATTTGCAGTATTTTCTATACATGACTTCGTGTTTACTTTTAACTTGAAAAACTCATCCCCTTAGCCTACTAAATTGCAGGGTATAACTAAAGCGACATGCGTCATAAGAGAGCAGCAAAAAGAAATTGCGAGAACGAAGCAGGGCAAATGAAACGTTGCCAATTGACAGTGAAATGCTTTTTAAACGTGGAAAAAAGAGAAGGAAGCAGAAGGAGGGGGATGCGGAGAAGTAGATGATGAAGTCTGTCTAAGTTGGAAAGATTCGGCTGCGGCCTGAGGCGAAAAGTTGTCTGTTCCCCCATTTAATGGCTGAAGTCATTTCGTTTTAATTTCATTTCCATTGCATTGTTGCGCACTTTTATTTGGGAGGAGGCGAGAGAGCAGAGGTAAAGGGACTGTTCAGGCAACAAGTTGTGGGCGTTTATTTATTGCCAACACTGTCTGGCAAACCAATCTCTTTCCTTCTATCTATCTATCTCTGTTGTCATTCATCTTCATTTGTCGCTGCAATTAGGGCAAACGAAATGAGCAATCAAAAATTTAATTACCAAGATGAGAAATTAAATTTTTAATGAAGAAAGCGCCTTCCCCTCTCTCTCTCCTGATTGCCAAGTTTATGACTTATTTATTTACAATTATTGCCATCTTTTTCCCTCTTACTTGTTCCCATACTAGATACTGTCCTGTTCGCGTGCCACCTGTACGAGCAGCGTCATGCACATTGGCAACGCGGCCGTCGAGGCACGTAAATCGGATTTGGTGCTGGAGCACGCCAAGGATTTTCTGGATCAGTATTTTACCTCCATAAAGCGGTGAGTTCTCCCTTCTCGCAATTCTCTTGCCCCTTAGCTGACTGAAATAAAATGAAATATCTCATTGAATTCGGCCACATCCTTATGGCAGCTCCTCGTCGGCAGCCCACGAGACACGCTGGAAGCAGGTGCGACTGAGCATTGAGTCAACGGGACATTATCAGCTAACAGAAACTGAGCTAATTTATGGCGCCAAATTAGCCTGGCGCAATTCGTCGCGCTGCATCGGTCGCATCCAATGGTCAAAGTTGCAGGTGAGCATGCTGGGGATAACCTCAGTGATTTATGAATCCTCATCTTAAATTGAAAATTTATGAGCTCCTTATCTGGCCATGTTCGGAGCCCCCAAAAGGCCCACAGCGACAAGGTGTCCAGCTCTGTTAGTCTGGCTATATATTTACTCATTTTATTCTGAAAATCAGGGTGTCTCAAAAAGAACTACTTGGAGTTGAATTTGAGGCTTAGTTTGGGAGCTGTCAAGGTGTCAGCTTGAAACAATTTATCTTTTTGTTAAAGTTAAGTTTTGTCAAGTAGAAGTTGTTCTCTAAAATAGCAGCCTTAATATCTAGTTCACAATTTAGAGCATATGCTGTGTATCATCATCATAAAGAATTTTAACGAATAATAACTGTCAAAGAAATATGAAAGTTATTAAAGAAAATTTATGGAGTCAAGTTTATTCTCAATGCATACTGTCGTCTGCATGCATCGTATACTCGTATAATCTTTAATAAATATAAATATATACTTTATCTAGTGCTATGTATAAGGTATAACTAAGTCCAATTCGCTTTACTGCATCATTCATCATACGCCCCGTCTAGCAACCAAGAGAAGTCAATTGAATTAGTGCTCTAGAGGGGCGTGGATATGCGCATATCTGTACACTTCGTTGGATAAGCTAGTGCAGGGTACATTTAGCACAAATCAGCATAACAATTCATCAACTCACATTAGCCAAATGTGGATAATTTACGAAAATATTTGAAACATATGCAGCATAGTCAAGCGAATTTGTCAGGGCACAAATCACTGAGGCACAAGCTCAAATCTCAGTAGTTGTCTGCTTTGTGTGTGTGTCTTCCTGTGTGTATTTGTGTGTATGTCCGGGACAATATTATTCAAGATTTATGCGTGTTTCAACAAAATGACAAATGCAAAATGCGCACCCGAAGGCGATAAAAAAGGCACCAAGACTGGAGTAAGACAGCGGGAGACGGAGATGGGAAATAGAAAGAGAGACAAAGCGAATTTGAAATGCAAATCATCGTAAATTTTAATTTAGAAAATTTTCGGTGTCTGCCACACAGAGATTTATTCATACGTTGCCATATATAGAGTATATATTATAATGATCGGTAGTTGGCATTGCCCGATGCCAGGCAGCAAAGTGTGCCTAGCAAAGTGTGAACAAATTTGCATTTACGCCTCGTTGATTTGCATGTGTGTGTGTGTGTCACAGTGGGTGTGTGTGCATGTGCTAGTGTGCGTGCTGGTGTGTGTGATTTGTCTTAGACAGACACGCGCATCCATATCTCTAGCAACTCGCAGTGAAGTCACCTTGAAAATTCACTTAACATCAAAAATGTTTTTTCCATGCACAACATATGTACATATATGAATTTAGTATGTATGTGTGTGTCTGTATGTATGTATACATATTAAATGGAGCTCGACACTCAGCTTACTACTGCTGTCTTAAGAAGTGTCAAAATTCTAAGCCAACGAGGGCTGTGTAAGACATAAAGAAGCCTTGAAATTAGCATAGTTATTTTATATAATTTACAAGGATTACATGCATCGCAGATCTCAAAATTATTTCCAGAGTAATCTTTAAAGTTTCATATATTTTTCGATAAGAGGAATTTATTGTAGTAGTCCTTAAGAATTATTGAAATTTCAATAATTCGAATATCTCAGTTTAGTTTTGGTAAATTCCAACAAAGTTTTGCGTTGACCCTCGTATTTTGTTTTCCTTTGAAAAAAGTGATGCTGCATAAACATTTCTGGCCATACAGTTTTGTGCTATGATAATTCCATTTTACGCCATGACTTTTCGAAAAAGTTATCCAATAACACTTGAGAAAGAAAAGTTTGCTGTAAATGAAATGCACGCATCATGCATAAATGAATGGCTTATGGGTTAACATGAACCACTGTGGACCACTCGAAAAAGGGTTCTAACTTAATTACAAAAACCCCGACAGACTAAATGGACAGATACAGGGAGAGGGAGCAAGTGGGAGACCCAACATAGCAGAAAATCAAATGAATGAGAGCGAGAAAAAGGCAGGCCGAAAAAAAGAAACACACACATAATTTAGAGCTGAGAAGTATTTGGGGATTTGTGTCGAGATTCGAGTGGGCAACACATCTACCTACTGAAATCCCAAACACTCACACGCAGCACCCATCGATGAAAGGTGTGAAATTCCCCCAGTAGACCTCCAATTGTTTGGCAAGAGTAGGCGTATCTCGAAAGTGCATTCGAGCTGTATAATTGAAAAAGGGTTTCTATGTACTAGTCGAGTGCGCAAGAACAACAGGGCAGAGCTTCAATCGCAACAGCATTTATCATACGCCCCGTGTGAGCTCGCAGTAAGTAAGAGAGAAAGAGAGAGACAGACGGAGAGAGAGAAAGAGCACTAAACAGAACTAAAGTGAACTAAACTGATTTCATTTCGAGTCTGCTGTTTTTAGTTTTTCATTCTCTGTTTTGCTGTTTCCCATTTACAGCGCCCCCCCCATGAAAAGTTCCGGGCGCACTTAAAATTCATGTTGTAGAATTGTTATAGCTTGCAGTGCTCAACAGTTATTGCTGTTCTATATACCCTATAAACGTGCAAGACAGACGACTACGATTGGATTAAGTTGTAAAAACTAGGGAAGAACTAGAAGTTGGTATTGCAATAATATAACCTTGGGATACAAGTAAATAGAGTGACCGTTTTTGTGATAAACAAACGAATAGAAAATATAATATAAATATAAAATAATATAATATAAGTGTATACAGGGTATTTTCTAATCTAATAGGGCTTCTCTTTAATTACTCCAATCTGTTTGTTTCAATTGTTGTTTTCAGTCATAAGCGCTATGAATATTTTAAGTTAATCTTAACTTTTCCAATGGGGCGTAGCGCAGCTTTAGTTGCTGTTTTAATTGCTGCCTCTAAGCCATAAACTATATAAATACAGCTTTAATTTGTGAGTGATTTAATACTACTGGACTTAATTGTCATTCTGTTTTTCTAGGTGTTCGATTGTCGCTATGTGACCACAACCAGCGGCATGTTCGAGGCCATTTGCAATCACATCAAATATGCGACGAATAAAGGAAATCTGAGGTGAGTGATGAGCTCGAAAATTTTATTTAATTCAAAAACAACATTGCAAAATGTCAAAGAAGGCTGCAAAATGAAAAAAAATAAATTATTTAAATACAATTATCAATCTTTGCATGGCAGAAAATCGTTGAGCTGTGAAATTGAATTTGTATAAATACAATACTCATTTTTGCTGTGTTGCATAAAGGTTGCATGTAGATTACATATAGGTTGCATATACATAGGTTGTGAAAGAAACTGATTGAGAGAGAATGTATGGATATTTATAGTATTAATATAATTTTTTGTTGGGCTGCGAGTTGTTATCAAAATGCTTAAAGGTAGAAGAACAGGGATATCTTTCGCTCCTAGTACTGTCCTCCCTTAATAAATCTTTCATAAACTGTTTACCCAGCTCTTTTGTTTATAAAATTGGGCTTTATTACAATCAAGCTCCTGATCAAACTTATTTAAGTCTTTTACAAAATATTATTCTTTTATTTTTCTTCTCTAACCAATTCTCTTTCATATTTTCCAATAAACAAAATTAAAATTTTGTGCTTTTCATATAACGTAAAATGTTCAGAAGCAATTTTCCATAAAGCGAGACAGAAAGAGAGAGAGGGAGAGGGAGTGAGAGAGAGACAAAGGAGAGCTGTTGGTCATACAATTTCGCAATAATTGACATGGAAAAGCGACTAATTGCCGGCTTATACTAATTAGCGAGTACAAATTTGCGATATCCCCTTAGCGGATCGCATGAAAAGGGAGTGGATGAGGTATATAGAGATAATAAGCCGCGCATAATTTGCGCTGCCTTTCAATGTGCTATTTATGGCAATGGGAAAACGGTGCAAATATTTGCGAAAATTTTCATCGCTAACAAACTAATCGTTTTATTAGCCTCGCAGACAGGGAATTGGTATGTGTGGGCAGCGCATCTAATTGGTCCTGAGTCGCGAGTGTTGAGTGCAAAGTGGCCTGGTAAATATTTGGCAATTTGTTTTGGGTTCCGACTTCCTGCTCCCCTCCCCGGCAAACTAATCTACAAACCTGACTTTCTATTGCACTTTTGACTTTGCTAACATTTGACGCGGGCGTGTGCTTCTGTTGCCAAAGTTGTTTAAAGTTGTTCGACAACTTTGGCCATAAATTTGTTGCGGCTTTGTTAGCTGTGTGTGTCTGTGTTTTTGAAACTTTCGCTATAGATTTGTGTCTATTGATTCCGTTAGCGGTATTTGTGTTTATTATCAGCTTCATTTGACACACACTCTTTCTCTCTCTCTCTCTCGGTCATTCTTTGACTATTTCTGCAGATCGGCCATCACAATTTTCCCACAGCGCACAGATGCACGGCATGATTATCGCATATGGAACAATCAGCTAATCTCGTATGCAGGATACAAGCAGCCAGATGGAAAGATTGTGGGAGATCCCATGAATGTGGAGTTCACAGAGGTAAGTATAGAGAAACTAGAGAAGGCTTTGCTGATTTTTTAAGGGCATGTCCAAAGTAGAGAATGATAATGTTAATGAAATCATTTAACCTTTGGAGAATTTAAATGAATTATTAAAATTTATTTTTAAAAATATTTCTTTAGATTCAAAGCTTAAAATCAATGGAATAACAAGTTGTTCAGCTACTAAACTAACGAACTTAAAACTCTTACTTAAAGTTAATCAGCAATATAAATATGTACTTAGTACTATAGAATATAAATCCTTAGTACTTTATAGTACTAAATAAAAGAGGACGCACCTCACATTAATTCTGAACTTAGTATCCGAAATTCACGAGCATGTTTCCATTTCCACGCCAATCAGTTCAATATTTAACCTATATTTAAGATGATCTTTAAAGGGTCTTAGGGGTCAATTAAAGGTCAATAAAATGTGGCTTAAGTAAGTGCGAGGTGTGCTTAAGCGGGACAATAAAACACTCTCATGGTGCTCACAGTGGGTCAGTTCTCTTTCGCTCCTGCCCCACTGACCTGCCTGGCTATCGATGCAGCACAGATGCTGTGCCTCACAGGAATAACGACAGTCAAAAAAACCAAACCAATTTCGACTGGTTTTTATATGTGTGTAACAAAGGACGAGTTGGGGGAGTGACTGTCTTTTATTTATGGCTCGTAATCCACCTATCCATTTATTTGTGGCATCACAATATTTGCACGCATCAATTGCTTTTGGAGACGCACAAATTTTGAGCTCTTGTTAAACCAACAAGTTGAAATATTCCAGACGCAACCCGTGTATACCCGTCCTCCTTTCTCACTCTTCTTTCACTCCGCTGGCAATAACATAACAAATTACGGGAACAAATGTATTACGGAGGTGGGGAATGAGGGCGTGCCTGCGAAGTTGCGTAAACTCGGTGTAATAAATCGTATTTTAAATACAAGAAAAATCAAACAAAGATGTCAATACGAACACACACACAAATGTACATACACACATTTGTGTGGCTGGTTGTAGATACCGCATGAATGTATACACTTCGAGACAAAAATACAGTGTAGTAGTAACTACATATGCTGCATTTAAATAAAAATAATAAAATAAAATTAATAAAAAAAATAAATTAAAGAAAGAAATCCTATTCAATAAATAGTAAATAAATACTTACTTACTTCTTCCAGTTATAATTGAAAATAATATTGTACATTTTTTTAACAAATTAAAGAAACGATTTAGGATTTTTGGAATAAATATAATGAGAACAAGTTTTAGTATATATGTAAATTCGGAATATTAGAAAACCTTCTCAAAACTGTAGAGATGAGGACAATCTCGGCAAGAGAAATAGCACAACAACTGGACTCATAATTTAGCTTTAAACTTAGCAGGAGTAGAATATATCTGTTAGAATGAGGTGCAAATTCCATTAAAAATTAATATTAATAATACAATAATTTACAATAATTTAATAATACTGATAATTTACCTTTAAACTTAGCAGGAGTAGAATATATCTGTTAGAATGCAGTGCAAATTCCATTATAAAATAATATTAATAATACAAGTCATAGCAAGAATCTACATAAAAGAACCTACTAATTTTTTCAATGATTCATTCAGTTGCCGCTTTGAATGCATTCATGCAGCACTCTTGGTTGTATTTGCATAGCGAAAGCGGCTGACAGTATGCTATATATTTGTGCACATGTCACTTTTTATGTCGGTTTACACAGCTCTTGTTGATATTCGATTTGGGCGTCGCTGCTGCTGCTGTTTCTGTTGTTGTTATTGTTGTTGTTATTGTCGCAACTCTTGCTTACTTTACTGGTTTCTCTTTTTCGGCAGGTCTGCACCAAATTGGGCTGGAAAGGCAAGGGCAGCGAATGGGACATACTGCCGCTGGTCGTGTCGGCCAATGGGCATGATCCAGACTACTTTGATTATCCGCCGGAGCTGATACTCGAGGTGCCGCTGAGTCATCCCAAGTGAGTGAGCGTATCTGTGTGTGTGTGCCTTATCGAGCAGCTGCAGGGCCAGTTATGATGACAAGTGTTGCTAACGGATTCACAAAAATTTCATTTCCCACACTGTTCTCTCTCTCTCGCTGTCTCTCTCTCTTTCTTCCCCCTTGGCAGATTCGAATGGTTTACAGAGCTCGGCCTGCGCTGGTATGCCCTGCCTGCGGTCTCATCGATGCTCTTCGATGTGGGTGGTATACAGTTTACGGCGACCACATTCAGCGGCTGGTACATGTCAACGGAGATTGGTTCCCGGAATTTATGTGACACAAATCGTCGCAATATGCTCGAGGTAAGTTGACGACATTAAAGTATTAAAATTTCCGATTAACCACACGTGGAGAGAGAGACTCGAGTGTGTCTCTGTGTGTGTATGTGTGTATTTATTGTAATTTCGTTATTGATAGCGCGCTGGTATTGTCCTTGCTTAATGTCCTTGATGTCTTTGTCGCCAGAGCTGCTGCTTTCCGGCATTTATTTCATTATATGCCGCGCATAATGTGTCCGTTGCCATAAGAACTCGATGCGAGCAGCGGCTCTTCCACTTCCTCCTGCGCGCTTTATCACGTTTACTTTGCCGGCATAAAGCGCTTTTCTGGTAAATATTTCACTCTGTCGACACATGTGTCGTGTTTCTGTCTGTCTGTGTGTATGCGTGTGTGAGTGTGCGGGCTTCTGTGTGTGCTCAGCTGTGTTGTCACAGGAGCCAGCCAAGTGCTGCCTGCCTGCCAGACAGACCGTTTAAAAGGCAACCCAAGCGCAACAAAGTAAATCACAAGGTGTAATATTTAAATTTGCATATGTATGTGTATATCTACTCTATATACTCGTATATTATATATAACGGCAAAGTACTCACTGCAATTGGGGCTATTCGATTATTCGCAGTGCATCAAATTTTGATGAATTTGCACTTTCAATTTGCTCGTTTAATTAGTTTTCAACACGAACTTGCCATTAACACACACACACACATATACATACATAGAAGGACACACACATACACAGGCAGACATCAGAATTATTCAATTTGTTGGCAGGATAATGCACCCTACAGACTGAGAGAGGCAACCGTACTTACCTCTGTTTTGCGAGCTGGTCATGCACATTTGAATTAGATGAGGCTTATTTGGCAAGCCGGAAGGGTACAGTAATAATTGAACAGCAGAGTGGGTTATAGTTGGGTATATCTGCTAGCAGGTAGTTACATTCCACTTAAATTGCTACCCAATTTTCGCCACAGTTAAAGCCACTGTGCCGACTTTGGCCATTGTCTACGGCCTCCAGGGCAAAATCAATATGTGATTTCAGTCTCGATGCTCGGTGACCGCAATGGCGCCTATGCAGCCACTTGTTGCCACCGGGCATTGTGTGTCTGTTCGTGTGTCTATGTGTGCATGTGTGTCTGTAGGAGGACGGCAATTATCAATTTGTAACCACAAAAACCGACCAAAAGCTGTAATCGAAAATTAATAACGTCGCAGCAATTAGACGCAGAAGAGTCTCTCCCTCTCTTTTTCTCTATCTCTCTCTCTATCACTTTATTTCTAGAATATATATTATATGATACTACCTTATATATGTACTACGTTATATATGTACATTTATCTGCTTTCAGACAGTGGCACTGAAAATGAACTTGGACACGCGCACGCCAACATCGCTGTGGAAGGACAAGGCCGTCGTCGAGATGAACATTGCCGTGTTGCATTCATATCAAAGCCGCAATGTGACCATTGTGGATCATCACACGGCCAGCGAGAGTTTTATGAAGCATTTCGAGAATGAGTCCAAGTTGCGGTAAGCATAAAGGGGGTTTGGCGACTGCATACGCGGTGGCGTATGCGCAATATTGCAATGTGTTTCCTTTCCACTGCTTTATGACACACATCCCCCAGGCCGCAAGTTTATGGCTTAACGTGTTTCATTTGACTTCCTGTTTATTCCCAGAGCGTGGTGGGAGGGGGGTTGGTTGAAAAACTCTTTGCAGGTGCGAAATAAATTTATTGTTTTCAATTTGCTGTCGTCGGCGCTTTATGCAAAGTGCACATGAGATCCACACAGACACAGGCAAATGGCACTCAATATGTCAACATTCGGGCACGGCAAATGTTTTTTTATCTTTAGCCATATATTTTATTTGTTATGTTCGCGCGGTTTTTATCACATTTATTGGCCCGAATCGTCGGTTTAAATGCCGCATAGATTACAGATTGCTGACACGTGTTTGGGGCCTTTTAATTACGGTTTATGGTTAACTTTGATTGGCAGTAACTGATGAAATGCTCTGTTCGATTGTGTTTGTTTATTATTCGGTTTTATTTTTTTAGTGTTGAGGTTTATTTCCATTGAGTAATTTGTACAACAGCCTGAAAGTAGGCAACATTGTACAAGGAATTTGTGTGAGCAATTTAGCAGTGAAGTACTTAGCAATAATATGAAATAATAATGATAATAAGGCGTATATAGGGAAAGTATTTATTTTATTTTAAAATATTCCAAGAATATTCTAAAAATGTTTAATCCTTGTTATATATTTATAACCCACCACACTGGGAATGCAAAGAAAACCTCGACTAGTCTGATTTACGTCTTCTTTCGCTACTAATTCCTGTTCATTTAAAAGTCAAATATATATATAGCCCAGCAGGATGTACGAAAATAGTTAAGCCAATGCTGGAAATACGCTTCCGCAGCTTAAGCCGTCGTCGCTCAGTTGGCTAAAAATACGTGGCCATATTTCAATTACTGCCAATTTGCATTTTCTAATGCCAGACAAAGCGTATCCATGAGATAAGCGTAGGGTTTGCGCTGCTGTTCCCCGCTTGTTGGCTACAATTAAGCAAGGATAGAGGAAGGGGAGAGGACAACATTGACTGCTCCATTGGCTGGCGCAGTTTCGCTTGGGCATTATGTCAATTACTGGCAATAAGCAAAAACAAAGCGGCAACTATAACAATTACTTTCTTCTCCCTCTAACGCTATCTTGCTCTCTCTCTCTCTTTTTTCTCTGTTTAGCAATGGCTGCCCGGCAGATTGGATCTGGATTGTGCCGCCACTGTCGGGCTCCATAACGCCCGTGTTCCATCAGGAGATGGCGCTGTACTATCTGAAGCCCTCGTTCGAGTACCAGGATCCTGCCTGGCGTATTCACATCTGGAAAAAGGGACGTGGCGAGAGCAAGGGCAAGAAGCCAAGACGTAAATTCAATTTTAAACAAATCGCTCGGTGAGTACTCGCGACACTGTTGCCCATTACCTTTACCGTTAAGCTTAGCCGACCTTTGCCTGATGATATCTTGTGCCTTTGTGTGGTGGCAGTGAGTGATGTGTGGGGAAGGGTGTGTGCGTGAGTGTGTGCGGCGTGTCATACGACACAGCATCAGCAGGGATTAGCCCTTAAGTAGATTACACGGATTGTGGTTTATTGTTTGCCGCTTGCCCGTTTTCCATGCCATTCCTCATGCTGTTACTCCTCCCCTGCCTCCTTCTGATGCTGCTGCTGCTGCTCGTACAGCTTCAACACGTCGGGTAAATTTGACGCATTGCATCACGTGTTGTCCGCTGGCTTTAGCTGTAAACTCGACATGCATTTGGCTTCGCTCGAGCTGAGCTGAAAGGCTACGGTAGTCAAGGAAATTACAGGTATTTTATAGTCAAGGTATTTAGCTGAAGAGCATAGCTGTGTAAACATTAAAGCTGCTCAGTCTTAGATTAACCAATCTGGTTTTCTACTTGAATTTTCTGTTATATTATTTTAGTCTAGTCTCATGTAAAAAACCTAGTAACTCTTTTAGGCAATAAATAGTTTTATATATTAGCATATATCTTACTATAGTATAGATTGATTTAATCTTTAAGGAGTTTTCTTTCTTTATTTTTTTAAAAATAATAAATGATGAATGTAATTTCTTTACTTCAATTTGTACTGCTTAAAAAATCGCTTCGATTTTCTAGAGACACAAAAAGAGAAGAAAGACAAACGATTCTGTTCGTTTTTAATTTCCATACTAATACAAGTCAAGTTTAAGTAAATTAAAATTAAATTAATATTTCTCTAAAAATGTCCTTGGACAATTAGAATTTGCGTAGTCGGAAATTTAAAGAATGTTGCGGGTTCCATAAAAATATGACAAGATTGTCGTACCATATTCAATAAAGTTTGTATGCACTTAATTGAGTATAATAAATATACTGTTAAGTAAATATCGTTTAAGTTCGAATTTTATTATCGATAAGGCCGATAAAAAAGGTGCTGTGCAACACTATAATGAAGAGCAAAGTTCGCAAAGTTCCGCACGCAGCAAAACATTCAAAAACATGTTCACCTTTTTCTTCTAAGGTTCCTTGTGTGAAATTAAAGTTTTATACTTTTGTTTTATTAAAAAAGTTCGAAGAAAGAAAAGTATTTTATTTTTGTATTACGAAGGCGTGTTCTAATTAGAGACAGAAGACACAAAATAGATTTTATTACAAACTAAAAACTTTCGCTGTTTTACATTGTGAAATACTTTTTAAGACGTATTGTCAATTTATTAATAAGCTCATTAACTGACACTAACCTATCAATTTATTGTATTAAAATGCGCAAACAAAACAGTCAGCTTTAACTGGCGAAATAAATTGCATTAATGGAAAAAACAAACATAAAACTACAGACTGATTGTTGTTTAATGAGTGAACAACGAAAAACAAAAAAATAATAATAATTACTTAATGACTGCACTTTAAATCGTTACAGTTTAATGAAGTTGTTCGTTTTGCGCACTTTTATAAGTTAATTAATTTCAATTTATTGCAATTGGCTGCGACTCAACAAGTACCCACTGCGAAGGCTCTATATACTCCATACACGTAGAGCGTAGGGCTTTCATCGAGTCTGTTGACTGGCGAAATGGCAGCAAAAATTAAATTCATTAAAAAGTTGTCAATTAACATGTTGAAATCGTTATTTATGCGAAGAACGAGGCAAACGAGGCAGTGAGAACTTCCGCCGCACAGGCAAAAGTTTTTATCAATGCTTAAATGAATTGCAAATGCATATGCCTGTGTATGTGTGTGTGCGAGGCTGTGTGTGTGTGGGAATGTATTAAGCTTTAGCGGCATAATAAAGTTTAATTGTTTTAGGACGCGTTCAGGGGGTGGATTCTGATGAAATGGAATTAAATCAGCGCTGACATCGACAACTTCATGAAAATGAAATTATTCTGCGCGCACGAATGTATGCAACGAAATGTGAGTCGGCCGCCATATTGAATTACAGTTAAACTGCCTATATAAGCACGCCCCTAAGACGAGTGCACGTCACGAACAGCAGCTGCACGACAATCAATGGCACCAGTTGGAGAAGGAAAGAAAGTGGGAGAAGGGAAGTGACATTGAATAGAGAGAGTGATACAGAGCGTCTGTAAATAGCGATAGCAGCAGCTTTTGCTAGTGTTCCTGTTGGCTCAGCCTCCCCTGCACTATTCGCATTAAAATTTGATGTGTTTGCGCTTTAAGAAACAACACGAGGCAGCGAGGCAGCTGCCAGTTGCCTGCTGGCTTGCAATAAAAGTGTTGCAGCCATTTGATTATTGGCAGCCTCTTAATGTGCATGTGTGTGTGTGTGTGTGCCATAGTGAACGTATTTGCGAACGTCTTTTAAGCAATTTATGCTCTACTTGCAGACTATTTTCCAATTATATGGCATGTCAATCAAGCAGCTCTCAGTATGTGTTTGTGTGTGTCTGTGTGCGTGTGCGTTCCTTTATGGCAGCGTTATAAAGCCTTATGAAGTGTTATGATGTCTTTTGCTGCTGACTACGCTTAAAGTATTCGTCCTTTGCCCTCGTAGTTTGTCCTTTTTCGGTCAACTTTCACATGAATTTCAGACAATATGAACCACTTTATAACGGCACTAATAACTCAGACATTATGCTTGCTTTGTTCTCCCTCTTCTTCTTGTGCTTTGCAGTGCTGTGAAATTTACATCGAAATTGTTTGGTCGCGCCCTCTCGAAGCGCATTAAGGCGACGGTGCTGTATGCCACCGAGACGGGCAAATCGGAGCAATATGCGAAGCAGCTGTGCGAACTATTGGGACATGCCTTCAACGCGCAGGTGAGTTGGAAACTTGAAGAAATATTGATTATAAATTTATTAAGTTGGGGTGAAAAACAAACTAAAAAAGAATTCAGAAGTATATGGTACAATTTTATTGTAATTTTTCAATGTAAAATTGCAAATTCTTAACCATGAAAAACACAGTTTATTCCATAATATATCATCAAATCAAAAGCCCCCATTCCAATGAAAACAACAACGAAAGCTACCGTCGAGTATGCTCAAAAAACGACAAATTTATCACACATAAATGTCGGTCAAAGTGTCAAAGGCGCGCATCGAAAAGGGGCAACGTGCTCATATTCAAAATATCAAGCATACGACATGTTGAACAAAAAACAAGCTTAATTTGACATTATAAAACGCTTTGGCCTATACTAAAATTAACTACAACCTGCGCCCTAACGACAAAATGCCACATAATACAAATTAGCATAAGCCCGAAATGTGCCTAGAAATTTGCCAGCTTAGTGTCCAGTTGGGGGGCGTGGCAGGATGTTGTTGCCAGGCGTGTGTGTGTGTGTGTCAGTGTGTGCGAGAGGATGTTGGCATAAAAAGCAGCTGCTCATTACGCTCGAAAAGAAGATAAGCTGCAGGCACCTGTGACAAACTACACACACACATACAGACACGCACACACATAGATAGACAGATAACAGAGTGTGTAACTGAGTTTGTGCCTGGTCGAGATACTAATGACCGCAAAAGTGTTGGCACAGGGACTCAGGGTTGCCACACCGGTTCCGATTGTGACTCTCACACTAAATTGTTTATTCATTTAGATATACTGCATGTCCGACTACGATATATCCTCCATTGAGCACGAGGCGTTGCTAATTGTGGTCGCCTCGACCTTCGGCAATGGAGATCCGCCGGAAAATGGTGAGGTAAGTGGGAAGTTCATTGATGACTAACTAGCTAACTAATTAATGAACGAGTCTGCACTAATGACATCAAATGCGTCTTTTGTGCTTTCAGCTTTTCTCGCAGGACCTCTACGCCATGCGCGTGCAGGAGTCCGGCGAACACGGTCTGCAGGACTCCAGGTAAGTGTTCAAAATGAAAGAGAAGGGGAGGGTCAGAGTCAATAAATTTCGCTGGCCTTTAACTTGGTCTGCTTCGCTTACTGCGAAGTCTGCATAAATTTCATATAAATCAATTCGCCCGCCTGCTACTCAATCGAAAAAGAAGCAGGAGAAGTTCTTGGCAAGGGGTCGCCTAATAAATGAGGGTTCACAGACGGGGTCGTTACTAAATTGCTTTTTAAGCAGGAATTGCATAATTTGTCTGCCAAACAATTTGCAATTTTTCGACAAATTTCTTCGTGCCCAATTTCTAATTCACTTTTTTATTTACATTTAATCTCTTCGTGCTGATTAAATTTGTAATACGACAAAGTATGTTTGATTAATTAGATTCTGTTTTGAGTGTTCCCCTGAAACTCATTTCTTATTTCATAATTATTTCTAGGCCGATTTCGGGTTACATTTTTGACAAGATACATCGCATTTTTTCCTTCTTCTTTGTATATTAATTGACATTTTTGGCTTGTTCCTTATATGCTTTAAAATGCACACGCACACACACCCTTAAACATGCCCATGTGTGTTTCGTGGCACAGTTAAATATGTGGGCCGCCTGGGAGTGCTGCCAAATCCGCGCAATTTCCCTTGCCCCGCCATGTCAAGCCCCAAACAATAACAATAATTTTGTTATTTCGATATTTCCGACGAGCAGTTTGTGTGTGAGTGATGTGTGTGTGTGTTTGTAAGCATGTGTCTGCTAAATATGACTTGGGGAATACCCATTAAATGGAGCAAAAAAAAGTAAACAAAGAGTTTAGGGTATTGACAAATGCCTAAAGAAAAATATTTAAAAAATAAATATTAAAAATATTTATAAGCTAATGATAATAATTTATTATTTCTCATCAATAAAATTTATAAAAATAAATAAATAAAATGATTGTTAGAGGTTTCATATTCTTATTATTTATGTAATATGTTCCGCAAATGTTTAAATTTAAATTTAATTCAAATAATATAAAAACACTTTTATGCCCTTATTATTTTATTATTCAAACTCTATACATAAATACATTGTATTTAATATTTTATATATAATTTTTTTAATTTAATATTTTAGTCGACTGTCAATAGTTGGCATTAAATAAATAAATAAATTATTATTAAATAATACAAAATATATTCCAATTTTTTATTTAGGCCATTCCCTTATACTAATAGCTCCTCTCAGTGTTTCTAGGGTAACTTTAAGTCGACTACCCTTAAATGTCTTCCACGTCTTGTTTTTATGATGTAAAGGGGATTTCCGCTTGACAGCTTTGACAACTTAGTACAAACACAAGCACACTCGCAGACTAGCGCAGACATACTGACAGACAGTCACACACACTGCAGCACACACAGACACGCACACACCCTCTCACACATATACACACGCACTCGCTCATGTCTAAATTTATACCCGAATCGCGTTGTTCTTGAAGACGAAATTGAAAATTCATATGAAAAATGCGGTACGCTGTAACATATATCGACTGGCAAACACAAACACAAACACACACACTAACACCCGCACACTCTTGGGGATGTTTAAGCGTGTTAGTATATTTGGCAATTCAATAAAATATGATAAGCATCGGCAAAGAAAAAAGAAATGTCCTGTGGCAGAAAAGACGCTAAGCGACTTTCGAGAAAAAATTAAAAAAAAAGCGCTTGTTGTCTGTTAAAGAGGGATGAACTGAGTGTGCGTGTGTGTGTGTGTTACTGTTTGCCTTTTGTTGCTACTGCTGCGCTTGTTTATCAATTTGTATTTATTATTACAATGGCGAAAGTCTCGCAACTTTGGCAAGCATAAAGCAATTAATATGATTTATTAAGGCTTTTACAGGCAGCTCAAATTGTATTATCTATGGATTCTTCAGAAGTTTTTCCCCTGGACAAAACTGTTGCATGTGAATTAATCACAAGGGAGAGAGCGAGCATTAATTAGTCCGCACAGATTTGATTTAGTGCCAGCGCAATGATGGCTCATTAGCGCAGCAATTAGATATATATTTCGATAATATAGTCTGATGTCCGATCAATTATATTATGCTGGTAATGCGAGCTAATGCAGCTGCTTTTCCCTTGCGGCACACGCTGCGTATGAGCAACAGCTGAAGTGATTTCTGCCTTGCCTGCGGCCAATTTGAGCATCTTCCTGTTGCCGTTGCCGTCTGTTGTTGTTGCTTTTCCTTCTTTTGTTCGCTTTTCCGGTTCATTGAGTGCTTTGAGTGTTTGTCGCTAGTCGGAAATTGCTCGCCTATTAATTGTTATTATTGTTGTTGCTGTTGCTGTTGCCTCAATTGATTTCGCTTTAAAGTCAAGAATGCCAAAAGTTTTGTGGCAACTTTGCCGAAGAGACTGACTCCCCCTTTCCGGTCCCGGGGGCTCTTGTCTGCTTGTCTGCCAAGATTTTGACTGGCATAGCAACTTAAGAGTTTAGTTCCCTCATAGTTGCTCGAATAGTTTCTCGCCTGCACTTCCAAATTGCATTTTCACTGGCAAGTTGAGAGCAATTGATCTTTGTGGCTTCTACAAATTTCTCGATTAATTTTGCTCAATTTAATTACGAGTTGCGACCTAATTCGATTGACTGCAAATCATTAAATAAACATAAAGCGTAATCATCTGTTATGGGTCTCCGCACAAAGTGCACAATCATCAGGAGTACCTTCCCTGCCCTCTCTCTCGCACTCTCTCTTTCTATCTCTCTCATGACACTCATTGAAGGGACACAGCTGCTGTGTTTGTCAGCTCAAGTGACTCACTTAATTGCTGTCTATTATGCCATCAACGCCTGTAAGTGTCCTCTCTCAAGTGTCGCCCAGGACAGGTTGCTTATCTGCATGTGTGTGTGTAGGTGTGTGTGTGTGTCTATGAGAGCTTGCCGCATCCGCATCCTGCAAACTGCAACTGCCTCTGTTGCCGCTGCTGCTTGAGCGCCCAAGTGGCACTTAGCCGGCAAACATTCAGTGAGACATCATCCCATCCTCATCATCATCATCATCATGGCCATTCTCCTGCTGCTAAACAACCTCAACATCTTCATCTTCATCGTTGTCAAGCACATTGTTGAAGAGCCAACGCACACAGATGTTATTATAATAGTTTTTTATGCTGATGCTACCTATCAACTCACAATTACTTCACTTTGCATAATGAACCCAGAATACAAGCAGCTTGAATGCAGGATTAACTTGTGCCCGGTTGACTCTGTTAAATCGTTCACCTTGAGCTCTTTGAATTCATATAAAGAACATTTTTTGCATTACTTTGCCTGATGGAATGCAATTTGTATGAATGTAGCTTGCTCTTATCTCGTAAACAAAAGTAATGACAAGCATCTTCCTCGCAAGCCTTAAAACATTTCTTACTCTTTTTGCAGAAAATTCCACAGTTTCCCTATCTGATTGCCTGCCATGCCCCATTTACAGGGTATAATTAATCCAAGTGCTTGACGTTTCAATGGGTTTTTAACAGCATTTCGAGTGCACAAAATAATTACGAGTACAACTTGTCCGCAGCCCACTTGCCTCAACTGTGAGGGAACTTGAGCAAAAAAGTGTTGCATACTTTTGGGTGGCAAACGAATTTATGACGTCAGGAAACAGAAACAACGAGCTAGCCAATTTAGGGCGCACAGCTTGCCGGCGTTTTAATTATGCCACAGTCTATTCCCCACACCCTCACTGCCGCTGCTCCTCACCCTCCCCTGAGCCTGATCCTGCTCCTTCTGCAACAGTTCGTTACAGTTTACACTTTCACCTTGTTTTGCTTGTTTATTCATCGTGCGTTTTGTTGTTGTCGTTGCGCTCTGCCGCCTGCACACACACACCTGCCTGTTGTGTCTAGCTGTAAATTACGACACTCTTTTCACGGCAAGCTGCACTTTTGGGTTGCCGAGCTGCAGCTTCATCCAGTAACCCGGCGATGATATTCGAGAAAGGAAACAAGGAGAGCGTTGAGTCGTCTGTCTGTTTCTTTCTGTCTTGATGTCTGTTTATTTGTCTGTTTGCGTGCTGATTCCACTGTTGTTGTTCTGTTGTTGTAACTGCTGCGATTAAGTTGATAGGCAGCGCGCAGCTTCTCGCAGCTCAACGCTTTGCTACCTTGATGAATGGCACATGAGCAAAGCATGAAACTGGAGCTTAGCGCACTGTGGAACGCACAATGCAAATAGTTGACAAAATGTGAGAGTATCGAGACTAAAGAGCTGTTCAATTTATAAAGAAAGAAACCCATAATCAGCCCATTAATGCGCTATAAACCATTTTATGAGCCCGAAAAGTAATCAAAAATTCTGGAGTAGTTTCTTCTCCTTTTGTTGACTCGTGTTGAACTTACACGGTCCTTAGCTCGCTCTTTGGCTTAAGGCCAACCCAGCTGTGTGCAACATTTTGTTAACAAGCTCTGGGCAAGTAGTAAGCTTTGGTTCAGCGTTGTCTTAGTCAAAAGGGGGGTAGGGGGTGGCGGAGATTACCACCCGCACTTGGCAGCTGATTATGTAAGAACCAACAGGTTTTTACGACGCGCGCCAAAGCCATAAACTTTGACCCAAAGCCAAGCTGAGCAGCAGCTCAAATAGTTTTAAACGCATTTGCCATCAAGAAGATGACCCCGCACAAGGCCGTGATGGAGCAGGGCAGCACAGGATAGGACAGCACAGAGTCAGCTGCAGTTGGCAGCGGATAGCGGGATCCAAGTCCGAACTGGATATGTAGCTGCAAGGCGGATATTCACTCCCTGTTGCCTCTCCCTTATTTTTTAAAAGAACTGCCACTGTTCATTGTTGAATCATCACTCAACGTATGCAGGGCAGGAAGGAAGCAAGAGAGTGGAGGGGAGGGGGTGGGGAATCTTTGAGTGGCTGCAGGCTGAGGCCATCACATGCTGTGTGTGTTGTTGTTGCTGCTTCTGCTGTTCGTGACGAGCTGCTGACGAGCGGATGATTACGCTTTTTAGCAATTGCTTTGCCAGTTGAGTCCAAGTTCAGACACAGGCCCAAGCCCAAGTCCAGGCCGGGGCGTGAGGCCAAGCCGAGCTGCCCGCTTTCTCTTTACCATCCTCCACGCAGTGATATGCACAGTCCGAGGCGAATCTGACGCCTTGTGCTCATTATAAACGATACCCACGGAAGGAGAATAAAAGGGAGTATATTCAATGGAAAAGAGGTGCATTTCTCATTTTGGTATTTACATAAATGTGTAGATTTTGGCAACTATGAATTTCAGAGACAGCAAATTTCATCTGAATGCTGCTCTATAAAAAGAACTTTTAAAATTTGTCCTTACCTTCATAGAAAACAAATATTTTATCATTAAATTTGTTGCATAACTTAAATGAAGCCTGAATATCTAACATATTTCTATAGTATATCATTCAAGTGTAGGGTATCTCTTAGTTTATTACATCTCACAATACCATTTCTTGCTTGTTTTATTTGGGTTTTTCTTTCTCAAATGACAAGCGTAATAAATGTTTTGCTGTCAGTTTTGTCTGTTTATGTGAGTGTGTGTGTGGGTGTGAGCGAGGCTGTGAGTGTGTGTGTGTGTGTTAGTTGCTTTTATTGTAGCCTCCTTTGGCGTGTCCTTTGCTTTTGTCATTGCATAACAACAGGCGCACTGCTCACGTCCACGCCTTTTGTTCGGCCGCCTTTGTGCCAGCGCTTTTCTTTTTTTTGTTTTCTTATTTTTGAGCTGAGCAGGCAAAAACGCAGCATCTTAATTCAAACATCTGTCTCTTTCTATCAAATTCAACTATCATTAGCATCGGGGTCAGCTCATCCAAGTCCTTCATGAAGGCAAGCTCGCGGCAGGAGTTCATGAAGCTGCCGCTGCAACAAGTCAAGAAAATCGACCGCTGGGACTCGCTGCGTGGCTCCACCTCGGACACCTTCACCGACGAGACCTTTGGGCCGCTCTCGAACGTGCGATTTGCTGTCTTTGCGCTGGGCTCTTCGGCCTATCCGAACTTCTGCGCATTTGGCCAATACGTGGACAACATACTCGGCGAGCTGGGCGGCGAGCGACTGCTAAAGGTCGCCTACGGCGATGAGATGTGCGGCCAGGAACAGTCGTTCCGTAAATGGGCACCGGAGGTCTTTAAGGTGAGTCAATTGATACAAGTTTTCGCTTCTAAAGTACAATAGGTGAATACGTAAATAGGGTATGTTTACTTTATATCAAACAATGGCCTGCAGAAAGTGTTTTTGATTAGATTTTTATGAGGTCTTTGAATAAAATCCTAGGTTTAAAACAAAAGCAAGAAGTTGAAGAATGTTTGAAGTATCTTAAAATCTTTGCCAGGCGAATAGGAAGACAAAATGTTAAAAAATTGCTATCTGTTTATAATTATTGAATAATAAATATTGATGCCACCTCATTCTAGATATCAAACGAGCAATAAAATGGGAAATATCCTATGCAAAGTAATATGTTTTTAATTGTGTTATGGGATTCGCAAGTTTAGGTTTAAAGCTAGAAGTTATCAGAGTAATTTAAATTTTTTGATGAACCAAATAGAAAACATACGAATCATGAGAAGAAGAAGTTCTAAGGAACATTATATTATATTAAATTGTATTATATTATATAATATATTATAATGTTATTGTATTATATTATATAATATAATATAATGTTCCTATTATAAAGGCACTCTAGAGATGAAGCAACAAATAAAATGGCTACAAAAGATTCAGTAAAGTTTCATGAAACAAGTTGTAGGATAATATGATGACTTCGACTTCTTAGGAATATAACTAACATAAACATGACGTTAACTTATTTGACATATCTGCAACTGTCTCTCTATCTTTCTTCCTCTCATTCTGTCATTCCCCTTTTTCACTTCTATCATATTTCTGTGTCTCTATCCCAACCTCCAGCTCGCCTGCGAGACATTCTGCCTGGATCCGGATCAAAGCCTGTCGGATGCCTCTCTGGCACTGCAGAACGAATCGCTGACAGTAAACACAGTGCGTCTGGTGCCCTCAGTGACCAAGGCGACGCTGGACAGTGCTCTCTCCAAATACCACAACAAGAAGGTGCATTGCTGCAAGATCAAAGCACAGCCCCACAATCTGACCAAGCTGAGCGAGGGCTCCAAGACCACGATGCTGTTGGAGATATGCGCACCTGGACTAGAATACGAGCCCGGCGATCATGTAGGCATCTTTCCGGCGAATCGCTTACAGCTGGTTGACGGGCTGCTGGAGCGCCTGGTGGGCGTGGAGAATCCCGACGAGGTACTGCAACTACAGCTGCTCAAGGAGAAGCAGACTTCGAATGGCATTTTCAAGTGCTGGGAACCACATGATAAGATTCCCGCCGATACACTACGAAATCTATTGGCGCGCTTTTTTGACCTGACAACGCCACCGTCGAGGCAGTTGCTCACATTGCTGTCGGGCTTCTGTGAGGATAGCGAAGACAAGCAACGTTTGGAGTTGCTCGTTAATGATTCTTCGGCCTACGAGGATTGGCGTCATTGGCGACTGCCACATCTGTTGGATGTGCTCGAGGAGTTCCCATCATGTCGACCGCCTGCCTCATTAATCTTGGCTCAGCTGACTCCATTGCAGCCTCGCTTCTACTCCATCTCCTCATCGCCACGACGTGTCAGTGATGAGATTCATCTGACCGTGGCCATTGTCAAGTATCGTAGTGAGGATGGTCAAGGCGACGAGCGCTATGGCGTCTGCTCCAACTATCTGGCCGGATTGCGTGCCGACGACGAGTTATTTATGTTTGTGCGCAGTGCTTTGGGCTTCCATTTGCCAGCGGATCGTAGTCGACCTGTGGTGCTCATTGGCCCCGGCACAGGCATTGCTCCCTTCCGCTCATTCTGGCAGGAGTTTCAGGTACTTCGCGAAGTGGATACCGCAGCTGCACTGCCCAAGCTGTGGCTCTTCTTCGGCTGTCGTAGTCGCGATGTGGATCTCTATGCAGAGGAGAAGGCACAACTGCTGCAGGATCAGATACTGGATCGTGCTTTTCTCGCTTTGTCTCGCGATCCAGATATACCCAAGGTGAGAAGGGGGAAGATAATGTGGTTGGGTTGCTTTTTGAAATGTCAGTTTCGGAATACTGGAATAGAAGAACAAAAGTTAGGTATAAAGTTAGATAAAGAGTTATGAAAAAAATATAATATAAAACGAAATTGGAAACTTGAGAACAATATGTTCATGTATCAATATATACCTAGTGCAGAAACATTACATATAATATATGCTGTATATTGCCATATTATGCATTAAACTACCCTCGTGTTAACATAGAAATTCCCAGCTTTAATGGCAAATGATGTGTTGCCACTGATTTGTGGGTACTTATAGTCGTTTGAACATGAAACTTTTCGCATTTCCAATTGTGTTGCAGCCTAAACTAACATTTATCCAGGCGACGCAGGGCGATGAACAATGCCCTCTGACCTGTGCCCTCTGTGTGCTGCCTGCCTTTTCATAGTTTGTTCTATACTTTTCTTTTATTCCTTTTGCTTGCAGACATATGTGCAGGATCTGATTGAACAGGAATTTGATTCGTTGTACAATTTGATTGTGCTACAGCGGGGACATGTTTACGTCTGCGGGGATGTCACAATGGCCGAGCATGTTTACCAAACCATCAGGTGAGTTACACGAGTCGGGGAGGAACTGTTTAGCTTGATTGCCTTTGTGCTGTTGGCGCTACTGCTGCTGCTGTTGCTGCTGGCTTCTGGCAGGGGCGTGGTCCAACGGGGGATGTTGCTCTTGGGGGAATTGCAGTTTTCAAATGGTTTGTGGTTTGTTTTGCCATCGATTTGCTGCCGCTTTGCTTTTTTCTCATTCTCTTAGTTTATCCTACGCTTGATTACGTGCATTATTGTGAAATATGCGAAGTAAGAGAGAGCGAGAGAGAGAAGGAAAAGTGGGACTACACATGAACAGCAAGCAACCTATTGCTGCCCCATATCCATTCATTTGCACTCTCGTTTGTTCTTTGAGCTCGCTTAAACTAATCTTAAGCGGTTTATGGTAATAGCCACTTCTCCTGACGAAAGAACTAAGCTAAGCAGCTTCGGCTAATACAGAGCAACCCACGCATGTATCCACCCACCATACGCCCTGCTAATTAGTCTTTAATTATTTAATATGCTCACAACATGAGCATGACAAAACGTGCTGAAAGTTCAGACGATGCTTTATTTTTACTTACACCTCACACACACTTTAACATCAACATTATTTTTTTCCTCTTCTGCAGAAAGTGCATCGCCAGCAAGGAGCACAAAACCGAGGCGGAAGTTGAGACCTTCTTGCTCACATTGCGCGTAAGTATGCTTCAACTCAACTAACTGGCAACTGGCAACTGGCAACTGGCAACTGTGCGCGGATGCTTAAGCATCCGTCGGCACACGCGGCGTATGAGCGTTTTATTTGACTCGCCTTCGTTTGCTCTTGAAATGGTTATGCGCATAGGGGAAAGGGGCGACATGGCGCCTGGCCACAGGCAAAACTTAGCCGCCAGTTTGCAGCTCCTTTTGCCGCATAAATGCATATTTCCATAAAAAATGCAAACGCTTGTCGACAGTTACAGCTGCTTTGCGGCAAATACCTTATAGATGATGTTTAAGTGGGGTAGTTACTTTTGGCCTAGAGTGAGTCCTGGGGTTATTTCTTATTTATTTGTTTATATTTAAAATCGACAAATAGTATTCGACTGGAGTAAATTTAGAAATTACTACATTTAAATTTAAAAGAAATTAATTTATATTATGAAAAATGTTAAAAAATGTTCTAACTTTTATAAGTTTAATTCAATTTTATTTTATAGCATAAGTTTGCTCTTTTTCTATTTATATTTCAATTTCATTTTCAAATTCTTTTCTTTTGCTCTTGAGAAAATAAAGTTTAATTTTCTAAAGTAAGTTATAGACTTTTAATAATATATATTTAATATACTTTCATTTGCAAGAAAATATTAATTAAACGTGAAAGATTTTCTGCAATATTTGAATCTGATAAATTTCTGTCTCACAAAGTTGTTGGGTAAATGTTTGATGGAATTGCTCTTACTGTACCTGTCACACTGTATTCAAGTCTTCCCATTCCTATTACTTTATCTAAGGGGTACCTTTAAATCAAGTTTACCCACTCAAAGTAACTTCCACCTTTTTGTTTGTTTTTCTTCATGCCCCGTTTGTTTATTTGCCCCTTTTGACAGCCACAAATACAAATATGATGACGTTTACATTTTTATTGTGTGTGCTTCTTTCTATACTCATGTGTGTGTGTGTGTGTTTATTTTGCACACAGGACGAGAACCGGTACCACGAGGACATCTTTGGCATCACACTGCGCACGGCTGAGATCCACACAAAGTCACGTGCCACGGCAAGGATTCGCATGGCATCGCAGCCATAGTGAGGATAGCGCAAATATCTCAACTCTCAGCTCAAAGGGCAGGAGAATGTTTGCTTTGACACTTCAACGATGGGATACAGTTGATGTATATGCACCCACATATTATTCCGTATTAATGCAATTGCGAATTTAAAATTAAACTGTTTCCTTTAAGTTCGAGCTCAATAATTACACAATTGCTCGCAATGCGAATTACATTGTGTTATGCATTCAAATTGTTATCAAAACTAAATCAATAGATCGTGTTATTTGAACATATTACATGCATATATATGTATATATATAATATATTATACATATTATATATTATATATTTTTCTGCTAATTATTTAAACAATTAAAAAGAAACAAGCTTCCCACCGTTGGCCCGCAAATCTTTTCCATTTCCATTCTGTAAATCACTTAATTATTCTTGCTTCTTCAATTTTATCATACTATAGTATAATGAACCCAATCAAAACTATTACTAAATAAATATTATAGCCTCAACAAATCCATCATTGATGATTATTAAATATATGCGAATTTCGATCTGTATAAATATTGAATGACTTAATTATATTGTAATTTGAACTAGTTTCAAAACCAAATTGCACTGAGTGTGGAGCTTAGCTTAGTTGGACATCTCGTAATTCACACCTCAACTAACTATCGTGTATAACTTTCCTATAAAACTTAATCCTAACTCAAATTGTTCTTGTTATTTCTCTTAGTCATAACGTGTATAAATGCAATTGAAAATTGGACGCTTTGTTCTGTCTCTCGAAAAATCAAAAGTTTATTACAACTCTCGACTTTATGTACAAAAAAGAATTCAAAAAATTTCAAAGTCTAAATGTTTAAAGAAAATTTCAATAAATCAAATTAAACAAATTGCTACGAAATCTGTTTGTCTTCAATCTGAGTAAATCAACTGCAGTTCGCAGTCCGCAATTCAATTTCGCGATTTTACAACAACGCTAAAGCCGTCGCAAGGAAAAATCATGGATATTCTCTGATGGAGGGGGGGAGGGGGGAGTTGGTAATGTGGAATATTGCAGTTGACGTTAAGCGGCTTTATTTGAATCTGCAACTGGCCAATTGATTGGATAGGAGAAGAAGGTAAGTTGCCCGGAAAATGCAATTTATAAAATAAATAGCGATATTTTTCTGAGAGTGAGAAGAACGTATTATTATAATTTTTAAGTTGCTTGAGCATTTAAAATTATTAACTAGTTAGACCTACCTGACCAGGTAATTTCTTGAATATATAAGTTCTATATTTAGCGTATTTTGTATTGCATATTCTACAGAGAACTTGGAAATCAGTAGCTCTTTAAAATTATTTATTAAATAACTTCTATGATAACACATAAAATTATAATGCCTATGGGTATAAAAAGTCACAGAAAGAAGACTAAATAAGTTAACTGATTTCACACATATTCTCAATAGATACACATCTTTTACCATATATTTTGCAAAGATAATTTCCCTAAAAACCTAACACTTTCGTCTTGTTCATTCTTGTCATTGCATGCACATTCAATGCCGTACTGCAACCGTAATCGTCTCATCTTACTTCAACTGTGGCTTCCGTAGTTTGTTTACACTGCATTCTATGGGGTATTACGTATAACCGAAGTAAAACCTCCGTTTGTGGCTGCGCCAACATTCCACTGTCTGTCTGTCTGTTGGTCTGCCTGTCTGTTGGTTAGTCAGCGTATCTGTTGGCTCTGCGGTTGGCAATGCGCTAAGATTTCAAAAAGAAAACCTCACGCGAAATTCTAAACAGACTCAATTGCTCACTGCATGTATGACCAACATCATCATCTAAACTCATCTCTACGGTTACCTTTACTAGGTTGCGTTGGTCTCTTTTGTATATCTGATTTCAATGTTGAAATTGAATTGTTCCCGCTCACTTTGCTCGCTCGATTTCAGTTCTATTCTTGTTTTGTTTGAAGAATTTCCCCCTTTTACTTGCTGCTGCTGTTGTTGTTGTAATTTTTTCTAACGGAAATTGCAATTTTATTGAACAGTCGCGGTTTGACTTCTGATTGACATTTGGGTTTACTGCGACGCGTAGCTCTCTCAAAGTCGACTCATATTTCACGGTCGTCCAGGCGGTTTGGCATGTGTCACTAGCAGAGGGAGCAGCCGGAAAAAATAAAATGGATATAGGGGAATCTCTAGTTCCAATTTGAACAGGAAATTATTTGAAGACAACGCTGAAGGTGAGCTATTTCAGTGTTTGATGTCTTGTCTACTTAAAATTCCAATACCTTGGTATTGAAAGGGAAATTCTTGACGAAATTATAATTTTCTTTTTGCATATGTGAATATTTTGATAAGTTATATGATGACATGATATTAATAAGTACAGATAAGCTATTTTTATGAGAAATTTCAATCAGCTTTCAATTTTATTTAAAGTTAATTTAAATTTTGATAAACATACTTTTCTCCCCAGTTATCATTTGCTCTTATGTATTGCATTTCGTCATTCGACTGCATTTCGTATTCGTAAGTTTCGAAACTTTTTCGCTTGTCTCGTATTTCACACGGCGAGCACTTTGCTGGGTACAGTGGAAACATAAATACCGATTGTCTTTCGATTTTAACACATGCTGACCTTTTGCTGAAAAAAAAACCTTTGCATTTGCAAATATTACAATTCGTAAGATATGATTTTTTTTTGTTTTTAAGAATTCTGTTGAAATTTGTGAGTCGCGTGGCCAAACTGAGCTGACTAAGCTGTCAATTCTAGGTTCTCAGTGCTCAGTCTTTGCTTGCCAGTTCTGAAAATACTGTGAATACTGCTGTACTTGCATCTAGAATTCTTCTTTTTAAATATAACTGATGATTACTGGAATCGTCAGCGGGAAACCTGGTGCTAATGACTTTGCATCGACGCTGACGCCACAGAAAACAATTTAAAAACTGCAGTCGGCGCGAAAAAAAATGGAAAAAAGTTTCAGTTAATGTCAATGGCTTTGACGGGGAGTTCAAGAAACCCAAATCGCGTGATCTGTTTACTACCTGGAAACTAGAATTGGAAATTAAATTGATGATTAATCAAAGTAAGCGGGAATTAGTCAAGGAGGTCGCGCCTACGTTAAATTGCTGTTGTGTGTATAAAGTACTGCCAAGTAAGAGTTGCACAACATGGGCATATTATGGGGAATATTCTATTGATTACGTGATATCCTGAAAAGGTAAAACAACTTTAGTATTTCAATTTAATACAATAATAAGTAAGGTTTAAGAAGTTTTGTACAATCGATGACGCACTTTTTATAATATTATCATAAGAAATTTATTGAATTATGATATTATTCTATCTATACAACAAGGTTATTTAAATTAAGGCCCTTTAAGATTTTAATTTCATGCATATTCTACCCGTTTAAGCCCATTATAGGGTATAACAAGAACTTACCTTTGGCACGCGACTGGGGAAACCATAAGACTAACCGGCTTTTTCTCTCATAGTATTAATCACAGACTTTCAACGCATGCTAACAACAACAACTACCACAACGGCAACAACAACGACGACAGACAACAGCCGCCGCCGCCTGCCAACATTCCTGACATAATTTCGTGTGTGAGTAAGCAAACGGGTTCGGTACAAAATTAGACGTCATCAACAGCAGCAGCAACGACAACAACAATTCCAGCAGCAGCAGTAGCGCTAACCGCCTTAGCAGCAGCCTCAGCAACAGCAACAGCAGCCGCAGCAACTGCCGCTGGGCAACAAGCTACAACAACAACAATATCGATACACACGTTGCAGGGGAGACAACAACAGCAACATGAGCAACAACAAACGATTTTATGTTGCCGCACATTAAATATCCATAAAGACGAACGCTTTGACAACAAACGCTTGTGAAGAAGATCCAAAAAAAAAAATAATAAAAAAAAGATGGAATTTTTAATTCTCAAACGAAACGCAAAATATGCAAAAGCCACGAGAGGCAACAGACTGGAAAAAATAACATGAATGTAAATGAAATAAAAATTTGTTGCTATCATTCTTGGGCGGAAGCAACATGTTGCCGACCAGCCACACCGGCAACATTGCCAATTTCAGCGTGCGCCACAACAGCAACAACAACAACAGCAGCAGCAAGCGATGCAGCAACAGCAGCCGGCTTAAGTTTGCTCGAGCTTAGCTTACAGTTCGCTTCGAACTTGCGGACAAGTTTGAAAGGCGCAACAAGGCGACAACGAACTGCAAATGCGCTACTGTGGAGCCATGTGAATGGAAAGTGATTTATTGCAAAGAAATAAATACTGAAACCAGACACCTACTTGTGATTATGTAGAACAAATACACATGTAGAACGAATACACAATTACACTTGTTTGAGGTTATGACAGACGAGCACTCTACAACGACCACTCTACACTCACATTTAAGGTTAAGTAGAACAACCACTCTGGAAAAGCAAAGATATTGAATTATGAATGAATTGACGCTTAGTTTATTTGAAAGGAAATCGTGAAAAATATATGTATATAAAATTATTTAAATATATTAACGTAGAAATAAATATGAAATAGTCATTTAAAATTTTCTAATTGTGATTTTTGGTAAAAAAAAATGTACTGTAGCTTCTAGTAAAATGTCGAAGGATCATAATACATATTTCAATGATATATTGATAAATTTATAAATTAAACAGCAAAAAGGAGGGAAACAACTGCAATAATTTTATATATTTTGTCAGCAACTATAATAAGTAATTAATTTCTAATCTCAATCTTAAAATAGCGCATATCTTTTCCAGCTGCCCGTTACAAACCGACTAGAAGAACGTGCATACCTTCACCGTCACTACTTAGTTGGTGCCATCGCAGCCGGCTCAAGCTAACATTGCGACTTGAACTTGCGCTCGAGCCAAAGTCGCGCTCATGAGCATTTATGCATGTGTCTCAGTCTGCGTATGCGTTAGTGTGCATGTATGTGTATCTGTGTGTGTGTATGTGTAGCGTGTGCGAGAGCGCTTACTTAGTTTGGCTGTGCTGAGTGTCTGTTTTAGTTACCGACAGCAACAACACAAACACAAAAGCCTGACGTCGACGTCGCTGCGACAACGTTGTGTATGGTTTACTTTATTTTACTTTTGCTGCTGTTGTTGTTGCTGGTGCTGCTGCTGTCGTTGTTGTTTTCAGTTTGGCTGCGCGCCTCGCGTCGTTTATTTTAGTTAGTAACGAGATTTCGAGCGCTCAACGTTGGCGGCGCGGTTGAAAAATTAAAAAATCAGAAAAGCTCAGCCACAGTGCGTATTCGCTAAGTTCGAACACTGAGCTGTCGTGTATCGTGTGTCCAAGCGAAGCGTGTGTGCGTGCGTGTGTATGTGTAAGTGTTTATCTATGTTTATGTGTGTGCGTGTGTGTGTGATCAGACATGAAGTGAATAAGAAATTGGAAAAGCACTAAAAAAACAAAAAACGCAAAAGAAAACGCAAAGAAACGTGTGGAAGCCAATGAGCAAACCATCGGCAACAAATCCAGCAACAACAACAACAGCAGCAACAGCAACAACAACTAAGTACGTTAATCAGAAAATATTTTAGCCCATTGCGCGCCACAAACGAAAAAGCGCGAAATATTTTTTGTTGCCCGCCCCCCGCACAAGGTGTGCCTGACTGTGTGTATATCTGCGTGTGTGTGTGTTAGTTACAACAAACGACACGACAGTTATTATGCATTGCAACTGCAACAACAACAATAACAGCAACTACAACTAATGCAAAGTTGTTGATTGTTGATTTTGGTTGCCAAGAGTGAAATTATTGAACAATAAATTTTGTATGGGGGGTGGCAAAAAGCAACAAAGGGAAGGGGGCAGGTCTAGTCAGACTCAACGGGAAGTTGGCAAGCATCTATGATATTAAATTTTATTTTAATAAATCCATGAAATTGCGGTGCTAAAATTGCATTTTACGGGCGCAAAATTCATTGATTGTATTGAAATTTGAAACTTGTTGCAAAAATTGATGGATAAACGAATTTTACCTCGTTCGATATGATGAAACAAGAATTGTTAGAGAGTATTTTCTTTCATATTGCAGTAAAATGTGTGGAAATTTGAGCAGCAGCAAAAAAGAATATGCTAATAATTAAACTCCATTGATTCTAAAACAGGCTTCGAATGGCTTTCAAAGTGTTTATTAGTCAGAAACTAGTCAAAAGTGTTTTTGGCTTCTATTTCTGAACGCAGAAAAAATGTATAAAATCATTTGAAGATATCAAATAAAATAAAATACAGTTTATTTAGGTACTAAATATTTAATAAAATAGATATGTGTAGAATAAAAGTGATAGTATTCAAAGAGTTTTACTAGTCTAAGCATGTCACATATGTATGGTAAATTCATACACACATAGTATATTATATATTCATGTATTTGTACAATATTATATGTTATGTACATTTGTTATACAGTGCCTTACACAAGTAGTGTTACGGACTAAGTAACTGAAGCTTGTATAAACATTGTTTGTTATTTACTTACTCAATAAATATTTATTTAACAGTTTTTGCTTTATATAAACCATATCTATGTCTGACCTGAAACTAGCTTACTATATATCGAAAAATATAAAAGAAAAATTTGAAAACATAAATTTAAAACAGTGTACTGAAAACAATATATTTAAAAATATTCACTAATATTTAAAAAACTTTTAATTGTTTTTTAATAACATTTCATTTTGGCAATTGAAAAATCTTTGAACCCATCAATGGGTCAAAACGAAACCAGCAATTATGATCATGCGCGGCATTTCGTTTCGTTTTAAAACACTCGAAACGCACTTGAACGGTGATGATGATAGCGACGAGACGACGTAAATATTATCTAAATTTCAAATACACGTAAATTGCTAAGCGCGGCTGCTGTTGATGATTTCAGCCTGTCAGCGAAGACTTAGACAAGTGCTTAAAATATATTAAAAATTTATGAGAGTGTCACATGATATATAATATAGGCATACATACTATATAGTATATGTGGGGAATAGTATGAGCAGCAGCCGAGACCTTACGAGGTTCATTGCTACTTGTCACTAATCTTTTGAAGTCGTCGTTGTTTTCCATGTAGGCTGGTCTATAGATAATAAAACATTGGGGCTTAATGGCAGTGTTGTTGTTGCTGCTGTTGGCCAAACAAAAAAGCAAAAACAATTGCAACAAAAGCAACAACAGCAGCAAATGACATGCCAAATTGACACACGAAGCCGCCAACGTCGCGCGTGTCAGCGTCGCTGTCTCCGCCTTTTAGCCATGGCTTGTGGACACACACTTGCGTAGTTATACACCTATATAAGTGAACATATATACGCTATATACGATATATGTGTTTGTAGCTTTTTCTCTGATAACAAGCGTGTTGATTTCAAACTTCACTTTGGTTTTCCCACTCAAATTGCTCCAATTTCCCAAATGGGTTCTACGAGTTGAGTCGAATCGAGTGATTGGCAACTCGGTCAGCTGGTCAATTGGTCAACTGTTTAACCGGACTATAACTATATGGTGTATCTACAATTTGTCAGTTGACTCAACTGATTAACTCCGTCGCGCTAATGGCAAGTTCAAGGCTGAGCCGAGGATGACCGTTTAGATAAATACATAGATAATTCAGCGACTTCTCCGACTCCGTGTCCACCATGGAATGATGTATTTACATATGTGTGGTATATTGTGGCTCTATAATTATTTCTCTGTTACGTGAGATTAGTGGTAAATGCTTGCAAGACGCGGGCTTATTATTATAACTTTTTTTAGTATTTATGCGATACACGAGCGTCTGTAAATATCTTTCACGTGTTCTTCACTCAAAAAGAAAGAGACAGGCGGAGAGGTGATAGCAAAGATTTGGCTAGAAGGTGAGTCAAACAGTTGCATAAAACTGAAGAGAGAGAGAAACCCAGAGAAAAGAAACATGTTGCTAAGCAGAGCTAAGCGTGGATTGGAAATTCAAGAGAGTGTAGAATTTCGTTCAAAAACTATAGAGAATGGAAGTGGGATGATGTGATAAGTGTAATACAACTAGCCAATATATATACATTCGTAGTTCGTATAGATAAGATAAGGAAACTTAATATTTGTCAGTGCGTAATTCAAATATTATATTTAGAAGAAAGCACATCCTGATATATAAAACAATTATTAGCTTATTTATCTCTCAGGGTTAGATTAAAATTAGTCTAAAATAGATTAGATTACACAACTTCCCTAAAATGACGAAGATTCAACAGCTCAAGGCAATCTCAGGTAGAGATTTATATTTAGAATCAACTTTAAGACATTTCCAATTGTGAACTTTTTCCTTTAGCACTTTTCTCAAAGTGTTTCGGCTTCAATCTCGATATCCACTTGAATGCCTCACTTTTTGGCTTGTCTCTCTGCCTCTCCCCATCTTTTTCCCTGTCTTTTCCTTTCTCTCTCTCTCTCTCTCTCTCTATCTCTCCCTTGGGTTCTCACCTAGTCAAATTTAGCCGCTTTTCCGCCTCACTTGTTGCCCCTTTGCTGAGGCTGCTCAATTCATTCGCTAACCAAAAGCGTAGTCCAAGCAGCTTGACGAACTCTCTCCTCCCCCTCCACCTTTTTGTCATCCTCCTCATTCTTCTCCCCTTAGCCTCCCGCCTTTGGCTGTCTGCCAAGGCATAAAACTTCCTGCGCACCAAAAAGCAAAAATGC
Organism: Zaprionus davidi; assembly: GCA_018903715.1. Lineage (NCBI taxonomy): Eukaryota > Metazoa > Arthropoda > Insecta > Diptera > Drosophilidae > Zaprionus > Zaprionus davidi. The sequence goes on from JAEIGL010000006.1 coordinate 9,732,410, forward strand.
GCTTTGCCTGTAGCCAAAAGGCAGCGAGGGGAGAAGCTAGCGAAAAGGTGCAAAGAAGAAGTAACAGCAGAAGCAGCAGAAGCTAAAAACCGCCAACGAAATACAAAGCTAAAAGAATAGCTAACAAATAGCCGTTACCATAATAAATAAACTTCATTCATAGGCAAATATGAAGAGAGGCGGCGCGCAGAAATTGGCAAGCGTATCGAACACGCAGACAAAGTCCGACAAAAAAGAAGCTCACAAATAAAAGTGTAAAAAAGCAAAAGCAACAACAACAACAGCAACAACAAAGCGTATAATCATTTAACGCATTTTAACAGCGCCGTCATTACCGAACCGCGTTTGCCCGGCAAAAGTCGTAGCCGAAGTCGCGACGGCGATGCCACCACCCTCCCGCCCACAAGCCCGGCACGTGGACCCATTTAAACTGGTGCAGAGGCGACATTACTAAGCCAGAAAATATGTTTTCAATGTGGTTTTTGTTTTATGAATGAAACGCAAACGTTTTGAATTTGAATTTTTTGACAGCGCGTTGCGAATTCGCGACCAACAACTTTTGCCGCCTCGCATCGCATCGCGTCGTAGTTGTGAAAAGTATCTGACAGATACATGGGCTGCATGCCCAATTACCACCTCGATATTGCCAATATATATATTTGCTATGGCTATAATTAAGTTGGCAACGGTGGCATGTGTACAACGCCCTCGCCAGCGTCCTCGCCCCTTCCCTAGTCCCAAGCATTCCTAAACGAAGCCAACAACTTGAAAACCAAAGATGAAAAGTGAGTCTTTAAGATACTACGACTTGGAGTTACGTTTTACTTAGAAGAAAATGATATACGATCTAAGTTTCTAGATAAATATCTAAGATATATATCTTTCCCCTTTTCGGGTATAATAAAGTGTAGTTTTTATTCCCAAACTAAACCTTAAATATTATGCAGACATTCTCAAATGATCTATTACATGCCAAATATAGCGCAAACAAAGCTTCATAACTCTACAGGGTATACTCGTAAAAACATCAAGAAAAAAACCTGCCAAAATCACTTTGAAACTCTTGTTTAATTGCGCGTGCAAAAATATGTTTATTATTAAATGCATAATTAAATACTACGTACAGCATGCGAGAGCAAGAAAAATTAATGCAATTTGAGTACACATGAAAAAGTGGAAACATTTAACAATTAAAGAGCCAACGAAGTTGTTAAACGCACCGTTATAAATAATAAATTTGCTGAATTCTCCGTTTGTCGATTTTGGCAGGAAATCTTTTGAATCAACGCACAAACGTCAAAAACAGTTTTCCAAATAATAAAGAAAAACAAAACAAGAAAAAACAACATTGTTTTTTCCCTGCTTTAGGTAAGTTTTAAAAAAATTTTTATAAATATTTTAGACTTCGAGATACCCTGAATTTTTGAGCAGACTTCGCAATATGTTATATAATATTAATGAAATAAAAGTAGAAAAGACGAAAAAGAATAGGAAAAAAGGAACAATACTCAAATATAGACAACTATAAATTATCTGGATTTCAATTCATTATTTTTTTTTTTTAATTTTTAAGAAATGATCTTAAATTCATTAAGTACAAACGCAAATCATTCTAGTTAATGAGTATCAATATCGATATGCTTTACAGTTTTGCGAATACGAATACGTCCACTTAGTTTCGATTTGTTTTCTTTCATATATTCTACCTTTGGGGGAGACCGTGTTTAAAGTGCTTGCATATTTGTTCTACTGCGTAAATAAATATAAAAGATTGTTGGCTGAAAGACTGACCAGGCGACCGATTGACTGACTGACCAACCGACATTCGTCGCTGCTATCCAAATAAATGCAAAACTTTTAATGAAAACAAAATAAACGGCACGATGATGCGACCAAAAAAACAAAACAACAACAAAAACTGTTCCCAGTCGCCCAATATGTACACAGAGATTCATTTGATTTGTGTTTCATTTTGATATTTTTCCGAGTCTAACACTTTTCAAATAAAATAGAGCATCGGTATGCGGATTCGCTGCTCATAAATTTCACTTAACTATAACTAGAGGGTATATACAATTTTGTTTCAAGTTGGTAACTCAAAAAATACAAATATGAACAGAAAACCTTTGATCGATCAAAACTCGGGAATTCCCAAAATATGCCAACAATATTTTAGTACATTTATAATATTAAAGCCTAGTATGATAACCTTGCTGTAGATATATTCTACACAACTTCAATAAGTCATAGTTCTTAAGTGCAAACCTTGTAGATTCCAATACTACAATATAAATATTTACGAGTTCCCCAACGGTTTCTCCAACAACATTCATCGATATAGCATTGAAATATTTCGAGAAATGAGAAATTTGTTGTTTTTTCCCGAGTTGTCCCCTTCCACCAAGTTTTATGATTATCATTAAAAACGAAATTCGCCTTGAGGCGAGGTTTCTCGGCGAATTGGGTTAAGCGAGCACATTGACGCACCTTTTCCTGTCGAGTTTGGGAAATTTGCAATATTAACGCCCTTGTTTTAGCTCTTGTTGTTTTTGTTGTTGGTTTCAGTGGGGAACTTTATCGCATTTCCGGCGATACGTTGAGGCTGATGATGACGTTGAGGCTGTTTTGCTGACGCATCTGCGGCAAGACCTGTTGACGACACACTGCGGAGAAAACAGCTTTACCCACAGATGCGAGATCAAATATTGTTAATTTCTACAGAAAATCGTGGCTTACACGACGTTATTATTTTCTTTGTTCATAAGGTTTTGTTTTAGTATTTTTCTGGTATTTTTATTTTTTTCTGTTTTGTGTGTTTAGTGTGAAATTGCGTTGGAAGCGCAGCGAGAATTTCACAAGTGTCAAGCGGCTGTTTATCTTCGTAGAACGTGGAACCAGTTTGCATGTGCTTTGCTTATTAAAATTAAGAAACATCAACATTAATAATAATAATAAAATTAATAGATGAATGAAGATGCGCGAGATTCGTTGTGGAACGACCCAAGCAAATGATGTGTTATTTTTGGCAAGTGATTTGGAATTTGTCAGGGCCGGCGGGGGAGTTGACTTAAATCATCTACGGATGACCAGTGGTAGAATTGGTTGATTGAGTGAGCGATTGATAACCTTAATGATTGACCCGTTGCTCGTTTGACATACATATTAACTGACTGAACTACTGAATATCAGAATGAGTAACTGACTGATTGATGAACTAGCTGAGTGCCTAATAGTTTTGCTGATTGCTTTATATGCCAATCAGTTATGATTGATTTACTATACGAATTATTGGCTTACTGATTGATTAAAGATTGATTAACTCAATCATTTGGTAACTAAATTAACTGATTTGTTGACGACGTGACTTCTATTATGACTGATCGAATGCTAATTGATAATAAAATATTCCCAAATTGATAGTTGCCTGATAGGTTCAATATATTGGCTGACTAAATGACTGATTGCTTCAATGATTAGTGATTGATTGATTTATTGAATGATTAGGTAACAAAATGACTGACTAGCTTGTTGATAATTAATGAATTGATTGATTTATTGATCGTTACATAAACTGCCCGATTGATTGATTGAATGGCAGACAGACTGACTGATTGATTGACATTTGACTGATTTATTAACTCATCGCACTGACTAAATTGTTGACTGCCTAACCAATCACCGATCTGACTTACCAGACAGACAAACCGATTGACTTACTGACAGATTGACTGACCTATTGATAGATATAGTGACTAACCGGCTACTTACTGACTGTGTGCACTGTCCAAAAACGGGCAAATTGCGCAACTAATTACGCGACTTTTCGGCGTCGTTTAGTTAGTCAGCATTGAACTCGCAATTGGAAAACACAAATAAACAAACAAGCAAGCACACACACACACATACAACCACAGTAGCAATAACAGCAGGGCCAATAACAATAATGATAACAATAATAAGGCCTGGCGCAGCAGCCTTCGACACGTACGTGTAATTTTAATTAATTTGTTTTTAGAAATTCGCCAACGTGTAAAACACATTTCCGATTTCGCACGTTGCGGCCTCAATTTCGATTATATATATTTTGAATATCGATCCCAAAGGCTGAAAAATTGAGCTGTTTCTTGATCTCAATTTCTGATTTTTGACTCATCTCATTTCATTTCATTTCATTTCGTGTTTCGTTTTGTTTGTTCTGCCGGGTATTTCGCATTTATTGCTAGCATTATTCATGCAGCAACAACAACGTCAACGGCTACAATGGGTATCTAAAAATATAAACGTTAATAATACGTTATGCTGCGCCGGCTTCGCCAAGCGGTTCACTGCTAGTTTCAACTTCATTTTATGGGCAATTTTTTGTCGGATTTTTGACAATTTATGATTGGCCATTAAGCTAAACGCCAAATTGGCGCTAAGGCGTGAGTTTTGCTAATCGATGTTGATGGCGATGTCGAAGTCGGTGCTGAACTTGACTGAGATGCTGCCATCGTGATATAAGGCCAATGAACAGTTGGTTAGGGAGAGCAATAAAGACAGTAAGAGAGAGGCGAATGGAGAGAATGTGAATGAGAATGAATTAGTTGGGAGTGTTATGGTTGCGTTTGTAGGAAATTGAAGTTTGTTTGGTTTTAAAAGAGAACTCGCAGTCCTCAAGTTAATCATCAGAATGTTAATAAAATCAAAATCATACTGTATTAAAATAAAATCTTTAAAACTTAATATAATAAATAAATATATATTATTTCCTTCTATATCTCTTATATCTGATATTATTTTAATTATATTTATTTACTAATTTTATTTAAATACATTTTTAAGGATTTATTCCAATGAAATTTTAAAATTCTTTTTAAGTCGACTGCCATTGGTTGAAATTAAATACATAAAATAACAACAAACAGACAGACAGACTGAATATTTTCGATATGAAAATACCATGAAATATGTTGTTAAAGTATGCAAGAAATTTGGGATTTGCAGCCAGTCGTTTAACCCAAACAATTATTCATAATTTCATAAACTATTTTAGATATGTTACATACAATGAGCTTCATCTGCTTATCACCTCCCCTCCTAGCCCCACTTTAAGTCCATAGCATAACTGTTTACAATCGTCTAGGGATACTCCCAGTTGCTTCCCTCTTCGGGATTCCCCAACCGTAGTTGACCCCAATTCAATGCACAGGACACACAATCAGTGACTGCAGTTAACTTTTTCCTGGCATTCGGCGTGCTTCGACTTGTTTGATTTTGCCTACCAAATGGTTGCCATAGCTGCCATAGTCTGCCTGCGTGTAGCCAAGTGCCACAAAAGTGCTGTAAGTATCCGCCGCTTGCTGCATGAACTACGGAACTCGCAACAAGACCAGCAACTTTGCCTGGTCCCAAAAAGTTGTTATAGCGTAAACAATGACAGAACCTTCCCTTTTTCAACCTGACGCTACCCCTGTCGTATAGCGCACAATTTGCATTTTGTGGTACGTAAAACTCTCTAAGTCCCTCCCTTCCACCTCATCCCGCTCACATCAAATTTTGTGTCAAATAAGCTCAAATTTTGAAGGCGGGCAAAGAGGCAACAAAGCAACAAGAACGATGGGCATAAACAGTCTAGGGAGTGGGGTAGCTATTCGGTAAACAGTTTCAACAAATGTCAAGAACGTACGCAGTCACACCACCAACACAGAGATACACAAAGATACTCATAACGAGATACAGATCCAGTGAGATTACACTGCAGTCAGCTGTCTCAGTTGTTGACAGTTCTATGATCAAATGAAGCTGTAAATCGAACGAGTTGATGCAATCCAAATACGATGTGAACCTAAGTTGATTCATAATTATGTTCAAGTTTGATCAATACCGGAAACAAGTTTCAGCAAATTTCCTTATATGCAGTGTTGGCCAATTTGTCACTTATTTATCGTCCTAAAATGCAAATGCACAAATATTAATCGATACGAGAGTCGTGTTTAACATACATTTAGATAAAGCATGTGTTCAGACATTGATTAAGATTCGTGTATATATAAATATGCATGATAATGTCAGATACTTCAGTTTGCATATTTTATTTCCCGCTAAACTCCACAAATTTAATTTTCTGGACTATACATAAAATTTGATGAACTTGCCTTCTGTCTATTGCAGCTGTTGTAACAATCAACATTTTATGCCTATCATGACGCGGAGTACCCTTTATATGAGACCCCACACAGCATTTATGGCTTTTTTGTGAAGTTTGTGCTGTTGCTTTTTTCCCAGAATGAAATTTGCGCATACGGAAATAACAATAATTGCAGCTATAACATTGCAATGACGTCGCTGACAACAGCAGCAACAACAACAAAGTTGTCAGATTGGCATTGATCGCATTTTGGGGTTTTTGGTTTTGGCTTTTTTTTGGCGTTTTTTTGGCTGCTTGGGTGTTCGATTTACAACTTTTCCGAAATTTTTGTGGCTTGGTCATCAACTCGTTTAGCGACGGCAGCAGCTGAAAATCGAGCGAAATTTATATCATTTTCTGAGCTCTCCCCGGGCTGCCAGACGAACTTAAAGTAGAGCAACAGTATCTTGGCGCCTCTGGGTGTGTGTGTGTATGGTGTGTTCCTGTGTGCGAGTGTCCCACATATTCGTAACAATTCTGTTTCTTGCATTTAACTGCGCTGCTTTCGCTTTAAGGTTGTGCGGGCCTAAACCTGCCACAAATCCGCTCAAATTAGATAAACATGTAAATGATTATTGACACAAAAAGGACGCAGCAGGCAGGCGCAAGGGAGGCTGGAATAACTGAATAAAATCTGAATGTGTAATATGCGTATGAATAATAAGGTATACCCCAAACAAGCGCACAAAAAGGGACACAACTGGCAATACAAATTGACATTTTATTTGCCTTTCACCTGCTGACAGACGACAGACCCGACAACCCGCAGACACTGGACTGCAGACGACTAGACAGACAGAGAGAGAGAGAGACGGCCGGCGAGCGGGGACAGACGAGTCTATTCAACCACAAAGGGGCCACAATACACCACAGATCAGAATCTCCAAGTGCGCATAATGAAGTAATCGACGGCAGTTTGTGTACCAGCAAAAATTCTTCCGCAACGTAGCGTAAGCTATGCGAAACGCATAAATCTCTAGCTAAGCTTGAAGAAGATACAAATGTATCTTGCAGACGCCAACATATCTATGAGCTGTGCGGCTTTAACCACAAGTGTATCCTAAAGTTAATCAAACATTGGTTCAATTACAGCAAATTTAAGAAAAGCAAAGACATAAAATAATATTCAACGTTACTAAAGCAAAGGAAATTATTCTAAGATACAAGCCAAATATTATAAGTTAAAATGTTTCCCCCTGATTAGCTTGGACTTGCAATTTCATCTTAAAGTTACAAATATAACTTACGCAAAAGGAAAATTCATCTTCTTGCTGTAATTATAGAATTGACAGAAATATTTACTTCAGGTATATTGATATTATTAGCCCAGGAATGAATACTTAATATTCAAAAGTTTCTTCAAATTACACGTGTATCTTCAAGCTACAACTGTATCTTTAAGGACTATCTGCACACTGCTCCCAATTCCCCTCATCGACAACACATTAAAAGTTCGCTCGCTTCACTTTCAAAATGTGAATGCACTTTTATTATATGTTACTTACAGTAGTTGTTGTTTCCTTTTTCTTGTTGGCGAATACGTGACGAGTTTTTTCCATTTTTTGGTCACTGCTCTACTTTTTCTTTAAGCAACCAGCAACAGTAGCGACAGCAGAAGCAGCTCCCCAGCAACAGGAAGATGAAATGATTTCTGAGTTTGTTGCCTTTTGCGAACATAAGTTAAGTTCGGCTTTAAGTTCAGAGAGTTTAGGGTTTTTTTAGTTGTCGCTGTCAAATTTTCTGCTGACCAAAATATAAATTTGCCAAAACATTAATCTACAGATAGTTTATAACTAGCTTAGTTAGCGGGAATATACATATGATAAAATTGGGTCGCTGAGAACTAACAGAAAAAGAGGCAATTTCGTGGTCAAATTATTGTCGGATTTAATTGGCTTTTATATATTTTCGATTTTCGGTCAATTAAACGCGCAAATTTTGATTGTTGCAAATTAAATTCGAGAGTGTGAAAGGAAAACGAGCTGATGTTTAGGTAGAGACTGGTTCAATTAGCCAGGCGAGTCACGTGCACTGAGGGTCTGTCGCCAAGGGGAGGCTACAGAGGCTAAGGAATTCGCTTTACATGACACCGAGCAATTGTCGCACGTCTATCAATAACAAATGTATAGTTCGATTAAAATCGAAACATTAATTACGTGTGAGGTCGAGAATGAGTGACCCTTCGTGCTGTGCGTGTGTCGCTGCCAGAGCTCAACGTAGTCCGCATTGCCTGCAGCTGATTGTTAAATTAACCGAGCACAAACATAACTAATATAATAGATTTGTGTTGCCTGCTTTTCCTTGATTGTCCAAAGCCAATTTAATGAACTTGACGAGTGGCATATTAAGTATATTCAGTGTGTGGCCAAAGGGTTTGCTTTATTTGTTCAGCAGGCAGGAGAGTTCTGGAGTCAGTCTGACGTCAATTGTGCTAAAGTTAACTTTAGCTACTGCTATTTAAATATGCAATTAAATTCTATGCCCATTAACTATATCCATTTACAATTACCTGTGGACAAACACAGAGAAATGCCGCTGGCGCATCAATTGGCAACCCGTAATTAAGTTTGGTAGGATCATGTTGTAATGCCAAGTCTGGCTGCAAGATCGTGCTAAAAATAACGACGAACAACGCATTATAAATGCCAAATGGCAATGCGAAGTGCCAGAGAAGGGCAGGCAGCCAGGCCAGGCGCACTTAAAGGTAATTTGCCCCATTATGGCGTAAGGGCCTGCAAATTGCGCATCTAACAAGTTAAGAATAGAATAGGAAAGCGATATGCACTAAAAATAGTTACGGGCACATCCAAATGCGGCAACAGCAGCACAAGCAGAAGCTGCATCTTTAGTCTGCCTGCCTGCCTGCCTGCCTCAGCCTGACAGCGCCGAAGATGGCAACGGCGATGGCCCATAAACGATGATGCGGCTGCATCCGCTGATTGACATAAAGAGCAAGTGGAGTCATAAAAGAACTTGCTGCCAAGCGAGATGAATCAACATTCCAAGCGGTCAACGTACCACGCACCACCACGAACCAACATGGAATTTCTCTGCCTGCCTGCCACCTCAGCCTGCCTGCGCCCCAATGAAGCTGCCCATAAAGACAAAGACAGTGGGCAATGCATTGAAAGCGACTGCTTAAGCTACCAAGCAACCAAAAAGCTGCTGCTCTCTGGCCAGGAGATGCCAGAACGTAACATTAAAATAAACGCGTGCAGATAAATCTTCAGGTTCTTTTTCTTCTGCTGACCGAGCTGGGCCCCCGAGCTAGAAAGACCAGCGAAGAAGGAGCAAGCAAGAGCAAGCCAACGAAATTGCAATCAAATGCGTGCGCTGTGAGAAAACTCTGAGAGGGTTAGGCAGCCGAGACTGTAAGCTAAATGATCGTAATGTATAATTCATTTAGGAATGAGTAATATTGGGTGAATCTATTCGGAGGGAATGAAACCTTAAACACATTTTATCAAAGGTGAAGAATATAGCATTTGTAGAGTTTCGAATAAGTAAAACACTCAGCTACTTAAGCAGGCAGACACATATATTCTGAATATGCATTATAAAAACATTATATATTTATAAAATTTATTAAAGAACACTTTACTTCATAAGAAAGCCCTGTCAAATTTTGGGTAGATATTACTTAATGATTATATTTTGTTCCATTTTGAGGAATTGAATGTCTAAAGATCTTCATTTTTATGATAATTCAAACAAATTCAGTGCCTTTAAGTAAATTAAATTGCATATCTATAAGAAATATTCTTCACAAGCAACTCGGACACAAGCTAAGTATTTAATACAATGATTTCATGTTGACTTTGTGGAAAGTACTTTGCTTTTCTCGCAGTGTGCCTGCATTTAAGTGTCTGTATTCGTGTCAGTGTGCACCGCTGCAATGCGTACGTGATGTCCAGCACACTGGTCACTGCTTACCGGTCACTTATCAGTTTGGCGATGCCTTCACGCCGCCAAAGCCGAAGCCTTAGTCCAAGCTGAGTGTCCAATTGCAAGTTGGACCATCTGCAAAATGCACGCATCGCGCATCGCGCTTGGCACATCGCACATCCGTGAAATTCCTCAGATGCTCTCGTGCTATGCATTTACGTTGACGTTGCAATTACAACATGCAGCGGCAGCAGCAGCTGCAGTGGCAACAATGAGAGAGCCAACTGCCACGAGGCAGTTGAAGCTCTTTCACTGCTGTGTTCTCACGACCAAAGCAGCAGCGAGGCTCGTACTCCGCACCCTTACCTCCCTTCCCTCCCTCTGGCTGCCTGTTTACTGTGTGATTATTACAAGCTTGAAAATAACAGGCTTTCGCCTTAGAACGCAGCAGGCCAAGGCGAAGTAGTCCTCTCAGTCGGTCTGTCGGCCATTCACTGGGAAAAGTAAGTTACTTAAGAGCTTGCCAAGTTAATGCCGCACTGCGCCGCTTCGCCGGCCGTCTTCATTATGGTGCCGCAGACACAAAGCCAACAGAGCCCAAGTGGCCACTTGAAACGCTTTAAAGAGAGTGCCGAGTGACACTCGAGTGATACCTTCACACACACCCCTCCCCCAAAGATAGAATACGAGAGCGTTATACAAGCGTCCGCCGCACAATAAATGGCAATGCAAATTTAACTTTAAATATAACTTATAAAAAATAATGTACAATTATTTCCCCAAGTTCATAGTTGAGATAGGCGCGAATTATTATAAAAATATTCCATCTTACGTTGACATCACATTCACTCATATCTGGCGGCATTTGGCTTGTTATTCGTCTGAATGCGACGCAGCATGGAGAACTCTAATCCTTTGGCATTGCCAAATCGTGTGATCGAATGACCGATTCTATACTCGGCCGGACCGGGGCCAACTTTCTTCACCGATGGCAGAGCAGGTTTACGACCAAATGAGTATTGAGGCCCGCGGGGCAAGCGTGAATCGCATTTCTCAAATCCAAATGTGCTGGGCAGGGTATAAGCAGCTGGTCCAGGTCCTGCAAAGGAATTTTATGCATACCATATTTATAATATACTTTTTTTTTTATTTACCCGAATGTCTCGACATTTTGCAAAAGCACAAAAACCGTTTCTTATTCAAATTTTCAATAAAAAAATTTAGAACTCTTGAAGTAGAGATGCTTTCGAAATGTGTACGACTTCACAACTGGGAAAAACACAAAGCTTGCAATCACATCTATGATAGACTCAAAAAGCAAAGCTTATTTGTTTCTCTTTAATTCCAAAAGAATCTTACAAAAATTAAAACAAATTTAAAAAGTTAAAGTTTCTGTTTGAATACACGTGATTTTAAAATCTATGCGCGACTTGCCAAATGTTAATAACAAAAATTTTTTTTACTTCTGCTCCAAGCCGAATGTATGTTTAGTTAATATACATATGTTTATATAATGCACGTACATACAGTAAGTATATATTAATATTACTGAATTCTCATTAGTCACACATTTCTCAAGGCCTATTAGATTCGTTAGTTTGATACTGAGATCATAAAAGATACGTAGATCATTTGCCTATGAATAAATTCCTGTTTTTGGGGGAATTACCCGAATCATTGATCTCTCTGCCTAGAATAATTGTGGCTCATGCCATTAGCATCCATTTCAGCCAGGGGTCATTGCATCGGCTTTTATTTATATTTATTGCCAACGATTTTGTGTGTGCGTCTCAGACGCATTTGACACATTGGTTAAATATTTATTTATGGCACTGCATGTAATTATTTACCCCAAGCGCGGCTACTGTCGATGCTCGCAGGCGCAACGAGAAAAAATATCGTATACACGCTCATTTATTATTAACACCTAAGGCGTAAAAAACATTAATTAAGGCGCATGCACACGCCACAATAATTAATATTTAATTTGTTTCAAATTGTACTACAATTTGCACTATGAATTTTGCATTGTTCTACGATATACGGCGATGACAGATTGGATACAAGTTGGAAAACACTATCCATGCAACCTCACGGATTTCCAACGAGACGACAAACCATTCGATTCATTCATTCATTGCGGCGCTTGTTCAATCAGTCGTTCATGCATTCATTCACGTCATTTTTCACTCAAACTGAATATGCATTCTGACAGCTGAATCCGCTGTGAGTAGCTGTCCGTCCGACTGTCCATCCGTCTGTCCCACTCTCGTATATCGTTCATTAATCTAAATAATGTCAACTTTTTGCAACGACTGTCATTGGCAGCGAACCCAGGGAATCCCCCGGTACACCTGGGAAACAGCAGGCTGAATTGAAATAGGTTCCCATTCAGCTCTGACAAGCAAATTACAATCTTTAATTTATGCGATTCTCCATAAAGCTTTAGTTACTTATTTATGATTCATTTTGTAGTTGTCTCATCTTGCCGCATTAAGAGTACCCACTTTATAGTAACTTTAGCTTATAGATTTTGAATTATGTAAAATGCACTAAAATGGTTTAAAACTGTATATTAAAGTTATTCTTATGCAATTTTAAAGGAACTTCTGACGCAAACAAAACATTTTTAATCTTTAAGGTTTTGCTGATTTACAAGTCTAGAGATCAAAACATTATCTACAACAGTTCCAGGCATTTTAGATAGTTTAAGGGAAAAAGCGACCCTTCGCCAGGCTCCCTATACAGTTAGTCTCTATCGATTCTATTGGTTGCCCACTGTACAAGCAATTTAATAATCCAATATACAACTTTTTGCGAAATACACAAATCATGAATCAATATACAAGTAACATAAAAAACTAACTAACAAACAAATTATAGATAAAATAAATAGTCAATTAATTGATATGAATGTAATGCAATATTTGCCTAAAGGGATTTGATAAAAACTTTGTAAACAGCAGCAAAAACAATTATAAATATCGAATATTATAAATGCAAACAAAACAAAATAATTAGTAACTTTTTTTTCACATTTGAATAGTTTGCAACATGAAAAATGCGTTAATTATGGTGTGTATGCTTTAAAGAATCATCAATTCGTTTCAATTAACAGTTTGGTCAACTAAACTTTTCGCTATAAACTTTAAATCCTTGCGTTGTCGATTTTTTATAGCGCATAGAAAAAGTTTCCGTCTTGCTGTGACAGTTTTTTGCATAAATTATGAAAAATGCGCGGAAAGTAAAAGACAACGGAAAAACAGTTTGTAATAAAAACTTGCAGCACTTACAGGGAAATTAAGCCCAAGGGAAGAAAAGAGCTTAAGAAAGGAGCTTGAGTTGCGGATTATGTGGGGCCTCGAAGTATTTAAAAGCTTAAGAAATATGCTCGAAATCAGATGGATAACAAAGTAAATATTTGTATCTTTTGCAGCAATAACAAAATGCACACAGAGAAATATGTGGAGCAATCGCAGGTGCCTTGTTTAGGCATTTGCAATCATCAAGACGCCTGGGAAATGGAAAACACACAGGACATTCAGATGCCTGGCAGAAATAGTCGAAATAGTCAACAGCATCGAGGACGTCGACGACGACTACGACAGCGAACTGAAGGAGCGGCAGCAGGAGCAGGATTTGTTGGCATTTTTTGGTCCATCAATTTGGCCATTTTGATTTGCCTGGCACATAGCACGAATGCCGGTAAGTGTTCCTGTTCGTAATAAAATTTCGTTATGAGTTAAATGATTTGACATGCAACGAGACAGGCAAACGAGACGAAAGACGGAGACATGTGTAGCAGGGGGTACGAGGCAGAGGAGAAGAGGGAGCAAGCTCTTGCAACTGACAGCAACACACATGAATATGCTCTATCTTTGTCTCCCTCCCACTATCTCTCTCTTTCTCTTTTGCCCATACACACAAACCTCAATTAAAAGCACATCAATAACACTTGTGTGGGGGCGTAACTTCCCACTCTTGCCCTCCCCCCTTCGACTACACTTGCTTCACTGCCAATTGCTGTGGCAATGCAATTGGCACTTTGCTTGGCAGCTTGCTTGGCTTGAGGGTCGGTGATTTTGAGTTTGATTTTGATTTTGATTTATTTAACAATTTAGCAGGAGCAGCAGTAGAAGCCAACAAGCCATGCGGCAAGCTGTGACTGCAATGGCGACTCAGAGTGCTCCCAACGACTCCCTCTTCCCAATTCCCCTGCACACCCTGTCTACCTTCAGCGTAGGTCAAGAGTTCAATGTAATTTGTGTAAAAATCGTTGCTACTTCAGCTGCGCGTGGCAACAGTTTTCCATTATCTGAGCAAATCCTCGGAAAAATCTTGTTCAATTTGCGAATCGCAGTAAATAAAATCGAATTTGTCGAGTTGAATTGGCTTAAACAGGAGTAAGTTGAAATATTAAATGGTTTATTTGAAAGATCTGTTTTAAAGTATTAATTATTATGTTAATTTTTTGTGATTATTTTGAAATCTTACTGTCAATATTTCCATATCAAATGTATCCGAGTTTAAGGTATGGTATATAAATTCTACAATAAATATTGGCTCTTCTAAAGTATATTTAAAATATTTAAGAACCTTAAAAACCTAAAGGATCTTGTCAAGAACAGTTTCATCTTAAGCAATTCCCATCTATTTTTAATTCTTAGTCAATATTTCTTTTTCTGTATCTACAAATAATCTACAATAATATATTTCTTTATCACCAAAGAAATCTCTACAGCATACACCATTTGAATGTCTGCATCTCTGGCAAATACTACTATCTTCGCTTCGAATCTATTTTCCAACATCAAATTGTATTTTTCTCGACTGTGTGCAACTTTCCCCTGGAGCACCCATCCCTCATTGGGTATTTGCATTGTTATCACACTTTTTTTCGTCTGATTCGAGTTCATTAGAGCATTCAGATTACCCTCGGGTGATGCTATCTGGAACAGACAGCAATGAAGACGAAAAAATACCACAACAATTGTGTCAAAGAAAACCGGCAAAAATAAACAAAGACTGAAAATGAAAATGAACCTGTCGTTGGCTGCAGTTAAGTCGGCAAAATTAACACACGCCTCGCATTAGCTACCCAAGCCAAGTGGTGTCATGCCCCTCTCCCCCTCCCCTGTCCCTTTCTGTGTATAAACATATATCCAGGACAACAGTTTTCACAGCCATAATAAACGCCAGGCAACGGCCCTTTACCTCCGACTACCGAAAATTTAACCAGCTAAAACACAGAAAAAGCCGCCGAAAATTTCCCCGAGCGGCAATTTGAAAAGCGCTTTAAATGCTAAGCTGCATTTAGGCGCTTGTAGTGACACACACAATCACACACACACACAGGCACACCAACACACTCGCCTGTGTCCATCTTTTGTGTGTTTACCAGCTGTTTTAAACATTTTCGCTGGCGTTGCTTTTGGCATTTTTTTTGCATCTCTCTCACTTAACCAACCGCAGGAACAGCCTCCAGAGGCAGAGGAAGGGATAGGGGGAGGGGCATAGCAGTGGCAACGTCATATGTAGCAGGTCCTGACGCTCGCGGAAGTGGCTTTTGCGGTTTTCGGATGTGTTTGCCATGCAGCTGCCGCATGGTTGACTGTCGTTCCTTTAGCACTGCCCTGCTGCCCTGCCTCCTTCAGCTCTGCCCTCCTACCCTGCGCTATTGCCCTGCCCTCCTGCCCTGCCCAGCTGTCCTGCCCAGCTGCCCTGCCCTTATATCCCATGCTCTACCCCCCTACCCCACATTCAACTGCAATGTGGGTGCTCATTTTGCGCGTTGTGTACTCAAGTGCAGCGTTTTTAAAAGTTGCGATTTACCGCAGGCGCCACGCCCCTTCCCATTCCGTCAGCCACAGAGTGCTGCGGGCTAGTTAGGCCTGAATAAGAAGGGAAAATCCACTCACAACATCATCAAATTATGGCAAATTATGCTTGGGATTAAAGAGCTTTCCCTTTGCTTAACTTGACCCTTTGCAGATTTCACTAGCCAAAACAAAAATGTTCCAATTGATTTTTATTCTTTCCGTGCTGCTGTGTCCTCTTCTTCTTGTCGCTCTGGTAAAGCGGCACGAAATTAATTTTAATTTTTTATAGCACAACCTTTTTAATTTTCTATCAAGCCAGTGTTGGCAACAACACAAAGGTTGATTGCATAAGGTCGAGAGATGTAGCGAACGTTAGAAAATGCCGCCATTTACCTGCCCAACTCGACTGCCGAGCAGGTGCCATTTGCAGAGTCGATGGGGTTAGAATAAATATAGGAAAATCTTATAGTATTTTAAGAGTATATCTTTGAATACTCTGGAAATAATAATAATAAGAATATACTTTCTAAGTTATATTAAAGCATAAACATAAAAGTATTTTCAAGTTTCTTCACAGTCTCTATTTTGTTTTAAAACATGTGTAAATTGGTTTCAAGGCGAATGTGTTAATTGTATTGTATAAGAGCATTTCTATACATCAGAAAATATCTCTCTTCCAAGTCATGCGATACAGTTTCCTATCAGCTAAACTCCTTAAGAATCTTATCTAACACTTCACTGTCGCCATCTAAATGTTTTCTTAAAAACTCCCATAGTTAATGACACATAAAAGGCGAACATGCTTATGTCAAGTGCTAAAGTATCACGCAGATAACGCGTTGATAACTAAATCGGAGCTGGCACATAAAAGTATATAGTGTGCAAGGTAGTATAAAACGTGTTCTGGTAATTGCTGTTTGACCATTTTACAGCGCTTTTATGCGCTCGACTCGCCCATAAACAAGACCCGAAAAGGCACTCGAAAGTAATGCCAGAAAGGAGCAGCAGGAGAGAACAAAACAAAACAAGCACCCATACGGAGTCAAGTCATGAAAAGTGCATTTAAATTGATCACTGGGGAGAAAGAGAGTGGAGAAGAGCCAAAGAGAAGGACAGTGCTGGGTACAAAAGGACCGATGGGAGATAAAGTCAAATCAAATAGACGTAGCTAGGTGAAAATATGCAAAGTGCAATAACAAACCAAAATAATCCTCTGCATACACACACAAGCATAACATATAAACACACTGCGCACAACAGTTGGGGTGTGACAGCTGAGTGTGCAGAGTACAAGTTGTGGGAAGTACATATTTAGCTGAATTGGGAGTACCCTGTAGGAGCAGGTACATATTTTTTATTGGAGTTCAATTAATCGAATAATACTAAATAAGTAAACTTTAAAAAATTGTACTATATAGTTCAGGAATACAGTATATATATAGACTTCATATAAGATAAATCAAGTCATCTTCTAATGATACTACTAATTATGTACTAATTATGTACATATTTTACACAATTTTTTACAACTATTAAGAAAAGACTATAAAGTTATAACAATTAGAAACATATAGTTCAGGAATATATATGCAAACATGTATATACAATACTATATAAATTAATACAAAATAAATAAAAATCATTCGAAATAACTTAAATCTTAAAAAAGCATAAAGAGTTTGCAAAAATCGAACCTTACAGTTCATGAATATAAAGTTGAAATGCGTTTATGTATATATAATATAGCTAACGATTCTATTGTTGGTACATAATTAAAGAAGAAGAAGAAACTGAAGATTTCCAGTGAATTGCACTATTTTATTATACCCGTCACATAACACCATATCTACAGGGTATGATAGGAAAAAAATTCGACAGCATCCAAATATTTTGCACAATTCTTGCAGATTTTAAGCACATTTCAGCTGCTGTGAAGAAGTCGTCAGCAGTGCAAAACCGATTTGCATATTTTTGCAACACACAAACACACACATGTGCACACACACACGTGGTACAGTTGTGCAAACAAGAGACAGGCACACATAAGTTGCATACAATAAATCTTGTGACGTCTCAAGAGAAAGACGTCACGTAGCACACAGACAAAAATGGTGGGACTTGCTTTTCCTGTTTCCTGCTTAAGTTCCTGCCCTACAAGCACATTCTTGTTGCTGTCTCCCTGTCTTTCTCTCTCACTCTCTCTCTGTCTCGCTACTATGTATACTTGTCGTGTGTCTGTAAAAATCTTTTCACTCGTTGATAGTTGGCAGCCACAGCAAGGTCCTGCCGGCTGCTGCTACAGCTGCATCCTTTGCCCCACGTTACCCGCGACCCTCTGCCCCGGCTGACTGTACCCTTTGCCCTCTTGCCAGCTGACGAAGAAAAATTGTAGCGTGTTCAGAGGAAAATTGTCAAGTAAACGAGTGCGGCTATTACCGAAATGAAAACGAAAATGAAAACGAGAATGAGAATGAGAAAGCGAATGAAAACGAGAGACTCTGAAAAGAAAATCGAGCTCATCGTGCATGTAAAATATTATCGTGTGTCTGTCACACACTGCGGTCCCATAATGAGCCGCAGTACCCGCTGGCACCGTCTGACTCCACTCCAGGAGACTGGATTTATATGCATGCGGTGTAGTGCAGAGCTTTAGAGCTATCGTAGAAGAGTGAAGCAGTCGACAGGAATAGAGATGGAAGAAGAGGCGAGCGTGGGTATAAGCTGATGCAGTCAACAAGGTATTTAGTGAGATTACAGTCAGAATCGACATAAAAGGATGAGGGATAAACTGAAAAAGGGTTAAGTATGAAGAATCTGTATTACAATAGAATAGTTATTGAATAGAATAAATAGAATTAATGTATCTAAATACATTAAAGCTG
The DNA here is from genome assembly GCA_018903715.1 of Zaprionus davidi. Taxonomy (NCBI): domain Eukaryota; kingdom Metazoa; phylum Arthropoda; class Insecta; order Diptera; family Drosophilidae; genus Zaprionus; species Zaprionus davidi. Next base: position 9,751,162 of record JAEIGL010000006.1, read on the forward strand.
CTTTGTCAAGGCAATTGTCTAATTTAAAAGAACTGTGAGGTATAAGAGTAGATCTTCTTTATATGTCTGATTTAGAGGGTACTGTTTTGTTTTAAATCTTGACATACATTTAATAACCTTTATCTTATACAGTGAAATAAAGATATAGAAGTTTATTTTACAGCAGTTCTTGAAGTCCATTAAAAATCAAAGGAGTTTTAAGTTGAAGTAACAGACTTTAATTGTTAAATAGACCTTTAGATGAAATTATGAATTGATATTTAAAATCTTGTTTATGGATAAGAACCTAGAGTAAGAACTTTGCATGATCATATCTTTAGAGAAGCAAATATGACTTCTAAATCATATGATACGCTGTACAAATGTGTACAAATTTTCAATACAAACTGTAGTCGGTCTTGCCCGCCTAGGCACTCTTTCTCTCTGGCTTTCTGTTCCCGGATCTAGCGCCCATCACAGCCACAACCGCGGTAGCCTAAAGAGCCATACTATCCTACTCTCCCTAGTATAGTCGAGCAACCAGGCAGAGATTCTTTCATTGGGTGGCCGCTCCTGCTCCCTCCTGCCATTGCTAGCTCCTGCCCTACTGCTGCTCGTCTCGTCTGGTCTCGTCTTCTTGCCTTTTGTCACGGCGAATGGGGTAAATGGGCAAATAACGATATGTTTGCACGGGGCGGTGTCAGTATGGTAAAAAGAAGCGCCCCATGAAATGGAGCAGAGCAAAGTGACTCTGATTTATATACGTGAATTCGCGTGGCGCCGCCAAAAAAGGTACTTCACGATAGGAGCAGGCGATGGAAGCGACAACAGCGATGGCGGCTTCTCTGAGGAATTGTGTGTTGTATGTGCGTGTGTGTGGAGGGGAAACAAAATTGGGAACAACAAAGAAACAAACACGAAAACACACACGGGCAGACAGACAACAAAACACACATGAAAATTGTTATTGTTGTTGTTTCAATAACGTGGGAAAGACAAACGTCTTGAGGCAAGATAAACAGTAACAACAGCACGAACAAACTGAAACAATGTGCAACATTTTGCTGGCAGCATGTGTGCAATTTAAAGCTTTAAGATTGTTGCATTTTGTCAATGGGTAGGGGATGAGGAAAGGGAAGGGTACTGTGAGTGAGGGCTGTGCCGCCTGTGGAGCTCATTGTGAATGCATACTTCATAAATCCTTGTCATAACTTTGCTATCAACTTGCCACAAAAGCGTTAAGAACTTCGTCGGCTGAGGGAGAGGGTAGCAAGCTCCCAATTGCAATTTTTATGCTGCTACCCGCCGTCGCCACGCCCTCAAACTATTTATTGTTCATTTATATGCAGTGTCCCGTGCTAGTATCACAAAATAGATGGCCCCACGATAGACACTCTACGACGATGGCATTGATAGATATAACGACAGGATTAGAAGTCATAAAACCGAACTGAAACTCTGTGGATCGATTCAAGTTTTGCCAGCCGAGTTTGACGTTTATTGACTATGAATTTAGAGGAAAGGCGATAAAAGAAAGTGACAGGGCCATAGCAGAAAGAACTATGAAGCTAGAAGCAGAAACTATGTGAGAGAAACAAATACGAAGATACGTAAGCCCATTGAAACTGGGGGCTAACTAATTGAAAGACATCCCCAGATAGAACTCTGAAAGTAGAATATTGAAGGTGTTCCGGGTTCGAATCCCGGAAGGCTTGCCAAGACAATTGTTCCTACTTCACTATATGAAATTATATAGTGTTTGGTAATTCTTTAGAATATTCCCCACCCTGTGATGTTAAGATACGATATTATGATGTATGGATTCTTCACTTAATTAATAAATATAATAATTAAAAAAAAAAAAAAAAAGAATATTGAAGGTACTTCCCAGTACTTTATGGAGAAATATCCACAAGGCATTGTAAGACTTCTTACAAATATATATTCAATAATTTGCCCACTTCATTCATTGCTTTCGAATAACACATATCACAGTTGATATAGGGGGATGCTCCCTCTGCTGCCTAATTTATTTGTAATTTCTACTCAAAAACACACATAACGCGCTTGTAATAGGGAACAAAGCAAGACGGAGACAAGATCCTTAAACGGCGGCGCTCTAACTGTAAGTGTAACGCTTCAATTAGCATAAAAATCAAGTGCCATGACGGGAGTCTGCCTTAAGCCTGCCACGCCTCCCAGAAAGAGCAGCAGGCAAATTCTTCAGCAAACCGGAAATATTTTAATTTCCGCTTTGGCCTTTTTCCTGCTCTTTCTCTCTCTCACTTCAAATCTCTTTTTCCCCGTCGCACTGTAATTTTTTTCATCTCTGAGTAGGCGCAACTTTCGTGTCGGCTTTTTAATTGCGCAAATGTTCTCGTTGCTGTTGTAGCTTTTATTTTTCTACATTAAATAAAAGTAAATACTTTAAGCGTTGGACAAACAGGCGCCCTCAGTAGGCAACGGCGGCGTCAGCCAGCAAATAAAATTAAAAGCAAGAGAAAACAGTGAAAGAAAAAAATTTGCATAAAATGTTTTAATTCCAGTAGGGTGCCCCATACTCTACCCCCTCCCACTCTGCCACTCGCAGTCCCCTGTTCCTTTTCCGCTACGCCTGCCAACGGGGCTGACATTTTAAAGATGTCCCATATTTCCCATGCCAGTCGGGCCCGCTCTTAATTGAATTGTTTAATGGAGTCTTACCAGCGCAGAGTGGGAGAGAGTGAAAAATCAAAACGGCGTAAAATAAAGCGAATGCGGGTCGAACAGTAGCTGCCCCTCCCTTCCCACTCCCTGTCCACCCCTGCTCCCTGTGTATCCTTTAATTTAACGCCACTTTGCAGGCATAAAAAACGCAAAGACAACAAATTGTCGCCATTGGTCAGAGAAGAGACAAGCAGCAGGAGGAGAAAGGTGAAGAGAAAGGCAGCGAAAGGCGGAAAAATGAGGCGGAGCAAGACAGCGAAAGGTAAAGCCAGCACATTATTATCATTATCATCAGCTGACGACGTTGTTGTTATCGTATCAGCTCCATTCAAGCTGTGCATTCGATTTACACTCCCCTCACCAGGTTGGACAGGTTGTCCGCCGATTTTATGCTTCCCTCGTCTGAATCTCGATGCCAAACTTTTGCACTTTGACCCGCCAAATGGGCAAAAGTTAAATCTAGTCGCATTTACTGGGCTTAAGAGGAGTGAGAGAGAGAGTGATAGAGAGAGTAAGAGCTGCCTCTCCCCTCGCAACGCTAGTCAATACATTTGGGATTAAAGAGCAGTTTTGCCCTGCATTGAATCGCAGTCAGCTGTCAAAATATTTTCCGCTATACGAAGTTTATTTTTGTTGTTACCCTGTAAACGTGGCAAGTGCAGCAGCAGCGCTGTCCATTCCGCAGTCACGTTTTAAATAAAACTTTTTTGAGGGGTCAAATTACATTTGTCAAATTTGCGAAAAAGATTTGAGATAATGGGACAAGTAACAAATGAAACGTGGGAGTGCAACTTGAAAAATATTTCTTGCCTTCTCATTTTGTTAACCAACACTGAACAATATCAAAACTACATTTTCTTAATGTTTCACAATTTCAATTTTAAACGTTTCTCGAATCAAATTTACAGAAAATTCAAGACTTATCGATTTCCAGCAAGAACTTAATTATATTGTTGTTTGACAATCTCGTAATATTTTAAAAGGTATTAACAATCTTTCAATTATTGGAATCAGAAATTACAATTGTTTTTAAAGAAAACAATAAGTACTGGAAGTCTTAAAAGTTAGTTCCAGTTCTAGAAAAATTAGCTACTTTATGGCTTTACTTAACGTGAGCTCAATGCGAGCATCTCAGTTGAATCTCTGCTCTGGCTTCCCCAAAGGAGGCTTATGGCAAACTGGCTGCACGCAAAGTGCATTTAACTTTTCAGCTTTTTCAAATACATTCCTATGTCTACCTCACTCACTCTCTATCTCTCTCTCTCTCTCCCACTGTGCTTCCTGTGCCTGGGAAAACAGCAACAGTTTGGCCAATTGGCAATGCAAAGCAAAGCAAACAAGGCCGAGAGCAGAACAACAATTACACTAACTGGCACACAACCCCATCAAAGTCGCATCGCAGAGTTGTCCAACTCAGTCTGCACTGTCAGCAGAGAAAGGCAGACAGAAAGAGAGTGCGGGGAGGGAGAGTCAAAACAGTAGCTGAGTCCGTCAGTGGACTCAGTGGGGCGTGCTTGTGAGCAGTTAAAGCCGCTTTAAGCTACCATTCCGGCCACAGAAGCGGAGAGCCAGGCAAATGCGTGTTTGGGTCAGGCCAACAGGAAGAATGCGGCATCGTCATCGTCCTCTTCATCGAAGTTCATAATAATTTTGGCAATTTCCCTTGACCAAGTACCACCACCCCCTCAGGGGACTCATTTTCCGTTTTCACACACAATTTTCCAAGGGCCAAGTGTCTCTTGTAAGTTTTCAGATTTTCGTTTGTTTGCCCAATTCCAAGCTCGCTTAACCTGAGCCCCAAACACGACCAAACAATGTGGGGGCTCTGCTTGTTTCCATTGTTGTTGTTGTCTAAGCATTATTATGCTTATTGGCGCATATGGAGCACGTATTATGATGGTGTAGTTTGCGTAGCGACAGACCTGGACGGGGGTGGAGAGTGGGAGTGAGGAGGTATTGTATGTCATATGATTTCGCATTTGCTACAGCTCCGTTTCATATGTCCTGGCTAAGCCCTTCTCTATGGCTGCTACGTGTGCGTTCCACATGTCCTTGGCCAAGCAGAGTGCTAAGCTCCCCTCTATAGTATATAATAGTAAAACATTTATCTGCCCATGTATTTGTATAGTCTGCAAATGTAAGCCAGAGCTCGCCTGCTAAATGAGTCAACAATTAGTCGACAAACCTTTGCCAGGGAAATAAAAGGAATTTGTTGAATATTTAGCAAAAACTGAACTGGAAAACTGAGGCAAAGTTTTGGCTTTGAGAAATAGTTTTGAATATGTTAGAGAGCACTGATTATAATCAAGAAAGTCAAATAGTCTTTGCCTTTATTTAAAACTTCATTGAAATAAGTTAAAAAAAATACAAAACAGAAAAAATATACAAGGGGAGTTAGAATTCTGAAATAACAAACACGAAAGCTACAGTCGTGTATGCTACAGTTTTGTGTATTTTTGGTTGCATACTTTTCAGGGAGCGGCTTCGAAATCAGTACCTCTTTAAAATTATTTCGTTAACAACTTCAACAATTTAAAAGAAAGAAAAATATATAGAAGAATGATCTATGGTATTCGTATATTACTTGTATATCTAAAGAATAAACAAATATTAAATTTGTATAAGGTTGTCCAACTAAAGTTTCCGGTTATATATGACATAATAAACAAATGAAATGTAACTAATTAATGTCATAACGCGCATAAAAGTAGAAACAACAATTTGATCAAAATAAAAAAAAACTAGCCGAAAATAAGCTGAAAACTAGCGATGTAATGCGATAAATGCTTTAGCAGGCATTGCGTCGCACTGACCGAAACAATTACAAGAGCAAACGGTAGCTACAACAACAAAAGAGACAGCAACAGTGGCTACAACAACAACAATAGTAACAATAAGCAAAACTTACTTTCATTTGACAGCTGCCTCTTCATAATTTGTTTAACGTCTGTGAGCTTAATACGCAAAGCAAACAGGCCAGCAGAAGTGACTGAGAGAGTGTGGGAGAGTGGAGAGCGCGAGCTAAGAGAGCGGACAGTGCGGGTGGGGAGGGGCGTAGCATGGCGTGACGTAGCCAGCGACTAACTTCTAAAATGAAAAGTGTTAAAACTTTTACTTTCGACGCTTTTTGTGTAACTTCGAGTGGTCCAAATGGGCAAACCGGCAAAGCCAACCGGTATCCCAGTCTGTACCCTAACTGTACCCCTCTCTATTTCTTCCACATGCCGTAGCCGAATCCGAGCCCGTGCCCGTGCCCGTGCTATGTAAATGGGCTCTTTAAAGAGCGAAATAGCGACCGAGTTGAGGCAAGTCAACAAGTGGCGCATGCGACGCGTTGTGCGGGTAATTATATTGTGGTCACGTTCACATTGGGCATCTGCTTAACGATGTGTGTGTGTATGTGTGTGTTACACTTTAACGCCGATCTACAAAAATATACAGAGGAGGAAAGGGAGAGAGAGAGAGACAGAGAAGTGGGAAGAGCGAAAAGATACTGCTGGAATTTCATAAAGCCAAAGAAGTCGCTACACTTATGCAATTTATAGATTACAATACGATACGATACAATACGATTTGATACATTACAGTATAAAACGATATGGTATTATTGTATATGGTACAACATATTTAAGTAGGTGAAGAAATCAGACGATACGAAAGATGATAAGATGTCAATCAATGTGATATGATACTATATGATAAGATTCGATATGGTACAAAACGGTACATTATGTGATGCCTTATTGATGTATGCCCATGAAGAAATATAAAATACGATGCGGTACAATACGATATAATGTTGTACAATAAGGTTTATGTTATGTATGCTTTATTGTAAATTGTCTATGAAGAAATCACGGTATGATGCGATAATATCTGGTACAATACGGTCTGATATGGTACTAAACGTTATTTGACAATAAACGTTATGAGACATACCTTATTCGATATATACTTTTAAAGTACAATACGATATGACATGGTACTTACGACCACATTATGCCGTAGCTTAATGCTTGAGGAAATCATTCAATAAGTTACAGTGCATTATATTATTGTACATTACAATTTGCAGCTTATTTGCCGTATGCGCATCACTCTATTAGCTTGCAATTCAGGGCATATATGCAGCTGTATATATAATGCATATGGAATACAAGTATATATATCATATTTACCCAAAGTGCAAGCCACAACTTGCAATAGATGCGCTACAATTATTCAAATGGCTACAATTAGGCAGCTGTCTGTGGCACGTGGCAAGCTATAAGCTTGGTACATTATCCAACAATCTGCCGACTATATGTATATCTATCTACATATGTACATATCTACGTATCTCTTAGTACCTTTGTATCTGCTTGCACATCTGCTAAATTAGCTTGCTAATGCGTCTAATGACAGACGCCACCGTCGACGTTGCCGTCGCACTACAAAAGGCCGTGGTGGCTATTGTGAACTGCGGCATTATTAATTTAAATAGCATGTCGGCCAGGTAAATACACAGGTAAATGCACGCCAACAGCGAACCTGAGAGATACAAATCAAGCTCACAGATACGCAGTGCGATTTGCTGTTGAATTTGCTGGGTGTCTGTCGCTGTTTCAAATAAGCTGCCATTCTACAGCAACAACAATGGATACAACAACAACTATAACTACAACTAGCACTACAGCAACAACAACAAGTTGGCATTTCACACATTCTGCCGTTGATTATTTGACAAGCTTGTCGACAGTTGACCAAACCCCAAGCAACGACTGGTCGAACTAGTTCGACAATTGAACCAGCTAACTGATTCAATTGAGTAGATGGAGTTTATTCTGTTAATTCATAAGCGAATATAACAGAAGTGAATAGAATGGAATTGAATGAATGTAATTAAATGCACGTATTTTTGGAATACTTTTAAAATACTTTTAGCAATTTGTTAGAAATCGACGATGTAGTTTAAAGGTTCAATTTACATTGATATCATGACAACAATAAAATACACAACTTTTGATTGACTTATTTATTTTCGAATTAACTTTCACAGAAAGTTGATCTTACAAAGTGTTTGAAGTGTTTATGCAATCTACTTCTAATAAATATCTCTAATTGTTAAGATACAATATATAATTCCTCAGGAAATATCTCCTCTTTAGCAAACTTAAGGGAACTAATATCCAAAGTTACTGAATACAATAAGAAGAATGAATAGTTCAATTAATTTGGATAAAAAGTTTTTTATAATCATTTGAAATTTTCAGGATTTAAATAACAGATCAGTCATTTCCTTAAACTATTCTCACCTATTTAAAAAAGATTTGATTAAAGATTTCAATAGAGTTTTAAAGTCGAAGTCTGGACTCCCCAGGCGTAGCTTCACATAAACATTTAGTGAACAGTTCGCATGCCCAATTGATATTAACATTTGTCGACTGCTTGTTTAAGCCTGATTGTTGTCGCTGATTCTATTGTTTGACCAAATTGCACTTTATGCAATATAACATACACATATATATATGGCTTATATATACTCTAGCATTTTGTATTTTAGTTATATCTCGGAGCGATCGCATTTCACAACTGCCATTTAGGCGCCTAATTTGGTGACTCTGCTTTGTTTCATGCCACATATATTTTTTTTCTGTGGTCCATGACTTTGCATCTATTCTAAACTGTCTCCCATTCTCACTCCCACTTCCTTTCCCGTCCCTTCCCCATTCTTCAACAGCTGCTTTAGCTTCTGTGTGACGAGCTCATTTATCATTTTTCAATGTGACAAACAAATAAAACGCTCTCAAAACACGCTCATTTGTTGTCATTTGTCTGCGCTCGACGTTGTTGTCATTGTTTTCCTTTTGTTTTTGGTTTTTTGTGGATCTTTTCTGAAATTAATTTAAGCAGATAATACAGTAAGTTGGGGATCGCTTTTGCAATTTACAATTACAATTTGGTGTAACAAATGAAATACGTTTCTTACGTCTCAACGAACTGGATGCTTGCACCTCATAAACAAAACAGTTGCCCTGCCTAACTAACCGCAAACTGCTCAAGTTGGAGAGGGAAGAGAGTCAGCAAACTTTGTCTAACGCTGCGTGTGACTCAAAGGGGAGCAGAACGAAGAGGCGGGTGTGGGGGCAGCACTAAGGCCACTTGCTGAAAATCTAATAATGGCCTGCCAGCCAAGTCGCAGTCCTGCTTTAGTTTTCTCATCGTTGTCGTTGTCGTCAACTTAAGCCAAAGTTGAGTAGTTCATGAAGTAGGCAAAGAACGAGCATGGACTGACAGACCGCGAGCTGAAGAAGGGCAGACAGACAGACAGATAGACAGACAGTCAGATGGACAGACAAATATACAGAGTGTGCTGCAAGACAATTCCCACGCTGTACCAGCCCGAACATGACCGCGTACAAACCGCAGGACAGTCATGCCTGCCCTGCCTGCCTGACTGACTTAAATCAGCAATGAAATTATTTGAAACACTCTACACCCTGCGCCCTGCTCACCCTGCCCTTTAGTGACGCATTTATGGCCTGGTTTTAACTGCCGGCATATTTATCAATGAGGTCGGCCGCCTTTAAGTATTATTAATAGTGAGGTTTAGTCCGCAGTTCCTGTTATTGCTTTGCCTTGCCGCACTGTCTCATAACAATTGCGCCAAATTGCGCGTCGTTCATCGTTTATCACACGCAACAACAAGAAATAAAGCGAGAAAAAATCGCAATGCAATTTATGAACGCGTTCTGAGAAAACAAACAATCAAATGCTAATTTCCAATGCAATCAACAACAACAACAATAAATTCTGTGCTGAGACAAAGGCGACAATCTTACAGCCTCGCATAAAGAAGCTCCAGCGAAATCTTAAATAAGATCTCGCGGTGGCGTATACGTAATGTTGTGCACGCCTTGAATTACTTTTGTGGGCAAAGCTTCCTTCTTTTAAACACGCTGTTAGCTACGTTCAGCGTATATAGAGTTTAATATAGCTAAAAATGAGAGTTACTTATTTACAGGGTATATGACAACTTAAAGACTGTTTACAAAAGTCAGATGAATTGAAGAAAAACTAAAACATACAATTAGAACTGTAAGAAAAACGATTGTAAGGTATATTTATGTCGAGCATAGAGTCAAACATTCTATGACACTATGAGTAGTGAGTTGAGATAAACTACAAAATGCTTTCTTTGAGTACGAAGTGCCGCCCTGTCGTGTATACCCGCTTACACATTAGCATTTTTTGATCTCTTGCAACTGCGTCTGTTCTACATAATTCGCATAATAATTTTGCTCATTTGAAACGTGTTGGCTAGTCAAAAACTCACAGACTGCCTGACATTAGCAGACACATACACACACATCCACACACATATTTTAAGAGGCAGCTTAACAATAGGAAGTCGCTCGTTCTGCTCGGACAATGACAGCACGGGAAGCTGCTCGTCTAATTGCAACGAGCGCGTTTCGAATTTCGCGTATTACATAACGCAGAACGAAGCCGACAGCACAGAATGTCATACAAACACAAACACACAGGTTCACACACACACACTAATAAGGTAGCGGATAAGGCAAGAAAGAGACTTCCAGTTAGGCGAACTGAAGCATAAAATTTACTTTAAAGGTCATTTAAGCCAGACAAAATTAAATATAAGTCAGGATATAGAATAAATAAATAAAATAATAATAAATCAAAATAAAATATTGTATAACAAATATTAGGTTGTCAAATACCTTTTTGTCTTTTGAATTTCGCGGCTATGTACAAAGCGCTACAGAGCTCGTATCTGGCAACACTATACATAATTTGAAAGGTCTTGACATAACCTACAAAACGACGCTACGCATGGTTAGTTTGGATATTTCGTTCAACAGTTATAGACGTGTAAACATGGAGTTCACTAACGCCGAAATTCGCGCTATTTTAAAGTTTTCCTTCGTTAAAGGCAAATCCGCTAGAGAAACGTTCCGTGAGATTAATGGTGTTTTGGGGGATGGTACTCTATCACTTCGAACCGCGGAGGAATGGTTTCGACGATTCAGAGCCGGTGAAAACGACACCATGGATAAGCCAGCCGGCGGAAGACCTGTGACGACAAATACCGATCAAATCATGGAATACATCGAGTTAAACCGGCATGTGGCATCTCGTGACATCGCCCATCCGATCACTGTATCACTTTTTATAAAGCATTGAATAAAGAGCAAAAAGCGGATATTTGACAACCTTATAGTTTATTTTGCAGTGAGTTAAGATCTCTTATATAAAAGCTATCAAATAAATTGTAAAAGAGAAACAGTCTAAAATATTTCGATAATTAATCTTTAAGCGCTTGTCAAAAGTTATCAACTTTAGACCAGGCATCATTAATTCTCAAAGTTAAGAGATATGAGTAGGTAATAATATTTTCAATTCTAGAGCGAATAAAACACTCAAAGGGAAAATGTATGCAAAAAATAATATAAATACTTTATTAAGAAGATAATAAACAGGAAAGGCAGTATGATATGGTATGGAAAATTATATCTATAATAAATAAATGTTTAAAAGAAGAATATTGGATAAAACTACAAATTAATTATTTTATAATACTGAAAAACCAATTGAAAATTGGCATTATGTTTTTTCACCATTGACTTTGGTTGATTGTGCGAAATTTATCAGGAAAATTCCATTAACTGTTTCGGTAGAATCAGCTGCAGGCAGGCATTTAACAGAAATCTAGCTGTGCGCGTGGTGAAACCGAATCACTTCAAAGAGAATGAACAAAATGAAAACAGAGAAACAAACTATGAAAACAATGTGTGGAAAATGAGCGGCAGATGCAATTGTCGCTGAGGCAGCTGGAAAAACAAGTGGGGGTAGAGTCGAAAAAGGAAATGTGCGTGGGCGATTGCGTGTCACACAGTGCGTATGATTAATGCTAGCGAATATTTAATCATTTTTCATGGGCTGAAAAACAGCCGCAAAACGAACAAGAGGAAGTAGCAAGAAGTACCAAGTTTGCTGTCGAAAAACAAAGAGAAATAAGGACGGGATGAAGCAGGGAGGACGCGGGGGAGAAGGCTTGTCCTGCTTGTCGAAAACCCAATGAAATTTAAGAGCCCAGTTTGGACAGTCAGACAAGCAATCAGAATTAGAAAGGAGGCTAGAGAATACGAAGGAGGGGGTGGGAGGGAAGACCCTTAGGTGACACAGGAGTGCAACTGACAAAACCTACAACAGGCTACAAGTGCCACGCCCCGTGCCACGAGCAGGCGCATCGCAGTGGCGCAGCGGAAGAGGCAGAGGCAGAGCAAACAAAAAAGGCAAACTAAAACTAAACTCATTTAACTTTTGCCGTATTTTGTTGGCGTTTTACCTGGCCTGGCCACAGGGGCAGAGACAGAGACAACTTCCAACAACAACAACACAACAGCGAGAGGAGACAACAAACAACTGTTATCAAAATGTCATTCATTCAAATACCTAGCAAGGGGCCAAGGATCGTTGGCTTGCAGCCTCTGCTCCCCTTCCTTTCTCTTCTCTGCTGCACTTCCATTGTTGATTCTCATTACACAATTCGCTTTCCTTTCTCTCTGTCTCTTCTTGCAGTTCCCGCCGTAGACAGCAGCACCAGCAGCAGCGCATCCTCCGCAATTGTCACGGTCTCGGTCACACCGAGCAGCCTCAGTTCGAGCTCTGCCAGCAGCACCACCACCGAATCCCAGCTGGAGCAGCAGCCGCCTCAAGGTAAGCATCCTCGTCGCGCTCTTATCGCCATCCGCGCTTTGCCAATCCCATTCTAAATGCGCGTTTCAATTGTTTATACTCCACCACATACAGGCCAATGCCTGCTCGACGGCCTCTGGGTGCCAGAGACGACGGCGCACTGCGAGAAGCAGACGAGCTGCCGCGCCATCCAGCGCACTGGCCACTGTTGTCCCGATTATAAATGCGGTAAGTGCAGTTATGCAAATGGCCAGCGGTGTGTGGAGTTACCACAGTGTGGCTTCATTCCCAATTCTCTTTCTATCGTTTATTCTCATTTCGTTTCCCGCTTCCGCAGATTGCGAAAAGGATGGCAAAACCTATGCGAATGGTTATAAATTGGTAGATCCGGATACGCCGTGCAGAGTCTGTTACTGCAAGGGTAAGTCGGGAGGGCGGGGCAGGGAATGTAAGCTAACTGATACAGTCTGCTATAAAGTGTAGATCAGATCAGGGGTTGGGATAGAATGGGGTCTGTAAATTGTTATAAACTTAGCGTTCTCTACATTTTCAACTTTTCTTAAATTTTATCAATGAATTATTGATCCAATGATTAGACTAGGATGACCTTAGACTTAATTGTACATCTATACTTAGAAAATACTAATACAAGGATGTTTCTATTATTCGACTAGACTTATTGAATAATGCATCTAAACTAGGAATACACCAGTACTAGAATATTACATTAGGAATATATGTATCACTAGTTATAACTAGACTACTCAAACCATCATCCAACTTTAGAATTCATTATGTTTACTTCATATTACTTAACGTTTTCCTAAAGAATTTCCATTTATAGATTCAGGTCTATTATCGCATATCAAGCGATGATTGATTTGAAGTTCTTTCAATTTTAAATTCGATTTTACTTAAAACAATTTCACGACCAATTGTTTTAAATGCAAATTTCACCGGCTACTAGTTCTGTTTATTGTTTGCAATATTCCATAAATGGAATATGCCAAAGCTAATTTGCATACAATAGGTTTAATTGTAGCAATTATTGGGTAGATTATAGTGTGGATTAGAATCTTAATGTGTAATTTAAATTTGAAAACACTTTTTACTACACTTTTAGGTAGTGTAAAAGCTGAAGTTGATATCTTAACATGATATATGTTATGTTATAAACTGTAAGCTCAATTTATGATTCGTTTTGGCAGAGTATGATAAATAATTCCTACGAAATTTAACTCTAGCAGTTGCATTCCGTTACATCATCCCACTTTGATTAAAGAGCTCATTCGAAATGTTGCAGGTGGGGAGATTGTGTGCAGTTCGGTCACCTGTTTCCGTCGTGACGACTGCATGCCCAAGTACGTGCCCGGCCGCTGCTGTCCGGAATATGACAATTGCCCAAGTGAGTAGTAGTTGTACACTCCACAACTTCGATTAATCCCTGCAATTGCTAACCGACACTTCTCGTTCTCCTCCTCCTCCTGCTACTGGTTTAGTTCTCGACAACAATCCACCCTTGGCGAGTGACTCTAGCAATTCCGCGTCCACAACCGCAAAGCCTGCCCCACTGGCACCGCCAGCTGGTTTCAATTGGAACATTACCATCAAGGAGATAACCAAGCCGACGGAGATACGTATTACGGACATTCACAAGGTCAAGCAGGCGATACCCACGCGCAAAGTGCTTAGTACTGAAGCGCCAACAACAACAACGACAGCAACAACCACCGCGGCATCAACAACTGCAGCGATAGATGCAGCAGCAGCAACAATTGAGAGCAGCACAGCAACAGTTGCTGCTGCTGTAACAACAGAGGCTCCACCGGCATCAACAGCAGCAGCAGGTGTCAGCACCGCAGCAACAGCAATCGACACGCCAGCAACACCAATACAAGTGTTGCCACTTAGCCAAGACACAAACCAAAAAGCACTTCCAGTTAACGGCAGCAGCGGTGAGAGCTTAAAGCTCATCGCCTCAGTGGGCTACATAGACCAGCCGAAACCGCTGGTCACCTACAACGCAGATGGACTGCAGCCGCTGGCCGAGAACGATCCCAGCAAGGTGTACATCAAGCGAGAGTACACAACGGAGGGTGTACCCGTGGAAGCCTTATCGGTTGGTGCAGGTTCCACGTACATTCAAAACGGATTCAGAGATGCCCTTGTGGATAATGTTGTTGCTACTCCCGAGTTAGAGCCCGAGACAGCAGGCAGCGATAATATCTACCACATTATATCGACCACGGAAGGACCCAACAGCAGTGGCTCAACCACAGAGCGTCTGGTAACCACTGACGGACCTGAGCTGATGAGCTCCACCTTTGGCTACGAGAATAATACGGCTGCACTGGAGATCAGCACAGAGGGATTAGCCAGCGAACTGATGGTTTCGAGTACCGCACAGACTGTGCACCACATAGAGGAGGATGATGTGCCACAGGTGGAGTCCAATCCAGCATATCCTTCACTGCCCGAGGATGACTTCAGTCTGCGTGATGTGAACTTTCCCCTAGTCGAACTGGAGGACATTGTAGAGCCCGAGAGCAAGGATGAGCAACGCAGCATTGCCACGCCCTTTGAACGGGACACCAAGCGTACCAAACACGTGACTGAGAGTAGCCTGGATGCAGGCAGCGGCAGTGGCAGTGGCGACATGGATGTCCTCCTTCAGGCCTTAGCATCCACAACGGAAAATACGCTAGGCCAAGACTCCTC
The DNA here is from genome assembly GCA_018903715.1 of Zaprionus davidi. Classification (NCBI taxonomy): domain Eukaryota; kingdom Metazoa; phylum Arthropoda; class Insecta; order Diptera; family Drosophilidae; genus Zaprionus; species Zaprionus davidi. The sequence goes on from JAEIGL010000006.1 coordinate 9,766,267, forward strand.
CTCTTTCAATCCGGGCAAGGCCTCGTTGTCGCAGGTTCCGATAATGTACAGTGCCGAGGACAGTTCCGCCGAAGTGCGCATACAGAACGTCAGCGAACTGGCCAAGATAAGTCGCAATCAGAGCGAAAATGAGACAAGCGCTGAGTTGGAGAGTGGCAGTGGCAGCGGCGATTTGCGAGAACCGACAACGCCACGAGCACGAAGTGTGTCGACATTGGATATCGATGAACCAGGCTCGGGCGCTGGACAAGCACAGAGCCCAGCAGATGATCCCAAGGCAGATGCCGAGAGCCTCAAGCTAGACGAGGGCCAGGAAAATAATGGAGATACCAAGGCGACGGCACGTCTCGAGAAGAGCTTCGTCGAACAGGAGGGTACGGGACCCGGTGGTATGCGTCTAGAACGTCTGCTCCTGCAACGAATATATTGAACTGGCCAGAGAGATAGCACAAACAATTTTTTGGTGTATATATATACTATATAAAACGTAGCAGAGCTGTAATTAACAAACCGCCATCGCAATTACTTGGACGTGCAATTTGCAATTACAGTTGCCTGAGTAGTGCTAATTAAGTAAATTATTTTGTGCATTACTCAAGTGATTTAAGTGCAGAATCGCGTAATTTTTAACAAACTCAAGAAACGGCCATGTTTGAATTAGAGTTGAGAGCTGGTATCGATATACACATACATAAGCGGGCATCGATCATCATCGCAAAAACCATCGATGACATTCAAACAGCAAAGTGAGCAAAAGTCTTAATGTTTAAGTAGCAAGAAACGAGATGAACATTAACATTAAAAATTGATAGTTTACATAGACTACAAATTACATTTTTAATGCAAAAACTACTCAAGCGATTTGCGATAAATAAAATCTTGAATTTATACACATATACGGACATACATCGATAAACGTAGTTAAGTAACATACTCTAGCAAGAATTATGTGTAGATGATCGGAGAAAAATGAAACCGTTGATAAGAACGCAATGCTGGGCTCCCCAAATGCAATAAATATATATTTTTATTTATCCAACTTTTTGCACAGTGTGTGTAAAATAATTGTCTAGTTTTATTCTAATTTATTCTCATACAAATTACCAAACATGTTGCTACTTTAAGAACTAAATCAAAAAAAGTAAAGAACAAGAAGATAAAACATATTTCACATTGCCACGCCCCTTCACACACACACTAACACCCACATGAAGCGCCCATAAAAAAGTTTATTAAACGATTTATTTAATATTTAATTTATTGCATAAAACATGTATGTATGTAGAACTGAAGAAAACAAACATCGAAATCTTCGACTTTTTCTCTAGTGATGTGTTTTTGAAATGCAAATCATATATAGTCCTGTTCGATTTGAAAAGCTTTTAAGTTTAGACTGAGTATTGAAAGTTTTAATTTATAGCAATTATTTTTACTATAATTTATAAACTATTATTGATAATAAAGGAAAACACGAATATAATGCCGCTTAAAAAAGTGTCAAAAGTGCAGTCAATTCTTATTTTTAGTTAGTTCTCGCTGAACATGAGAAAAAATTTATGAATAATTTAGGCGCGAAAAAAAGATGTTAGCTTTGTAAGGCATAAACTTATTGCACAATTCTATTTTAGAAATATGGAATATACTAGAGATTGGAATCGAAAGTAAAAGTACTTTAACTAGCGTAAATCTAGAATCAAGTTCATTTTTTCAAGTGTACGAAATAAAAATAAAAGTGTAAAAGAAAATAAGAGAAGTGTTTTACTTGACTGAGAAAAGGGCAGTGTTGGTATTAGAATAAAAGAAAGAAGAAAGAAAGCAAAATAGATAAAAACAAACGAGAGCAACAGTCGAGTGCACTCGACAGAAGGATACCCTTCGACCTATGTTGCCGTGAAAAGTATGTTATAACTGTAACTGATACCCTCTACCCTTGAATAGATATAATAAATTCAGAAGCTACTAAGTATATGAAATCAAGGGGTGCCATAGCTCTTAGTACACCCTTTTTTGACCGAAGGTCGAAGGGTATAACAGCTGAATAAATAGAGTTTTGGCTACTCAAAATAAACTAGATTGGCATATTTTAAACTTTTTTCAGCCAAGAAATCTTCTAAAAAGAGATTTGACGGAAAAAAAGTAACACTGGCACAGAGAGATTAGGCTCAGGAAGATGCACGCACACACACATAGACAGATATCCTAGCTGCAATTGCGCAAGAGCCGCACCTACAACAGAAACAATAGCAACAACATTGTTTTCTCATTAAATATGCAAGTGCATGCGGCGGCAATTACCAACAAATTAAATGAACAAAACAAAATGAATCGCAACGCAGACAACAAACATCACGACGTCGACAGCGACAATTGTTGCATCACAGCAGCAACAGAGGCAGAGGCGGAGACAGCGGCAGCGGCAGCTGTTGCCACAACAGCAACAAAAAGCCACTTGGGTTACAGGCAAAAACAACAACAGCAGCACGATTAACTGTATTGAACTGTACTGCGCACTGAAGAGAGTGAGAGAGAATGCAAAGAGAGCGAGGGAGGGGGCAAACTTTGTCTTATGTAACAAGGTTGCGGAGGAGCTGAGCTGCAAGCAAACTTTTGATTCATTTCGTATGCGCCGCGGGATCTTCGCCAGAGAAAGTGTTTGCGGCTTGTTTTGTCTATTGCGTCTTCGTCTTCGTCTTCATCGTCTTCGTTTTTGCCGTTAGACGCTACCCCAGACTGGTTTGTAGGAGCAGCAGCACTTTCGCTTTTGTATGGGGGCGGAGCTTAGTGAAGAACGGTAAGCAAAAGTCGAATATTTAATACTTAAATAGTTTTTTGTATTTTTTTTTTTGAGTATTTTCTTTCAGATTTTTTTTAAAACTTAACAAAGGCTATTTCAAACTTCTGCGCACTTCTAATTGCGTCCGATCTGATCGACCTGAGATTGCAGATTGTTTATCACCTCAGAGGGCACCGTATCGCCCAGGATGTCGAATAGATTGATGCGCTGATTGCCGGGAATCTGTTCGTAGGCGCCCAACTCAATCCCCTCCTGCACATTCTGTATCTGCGCATCCTTCGGTATCAGCAACGTTTGCTGTGCCTGCCGAATGGCCTCGTTCGTGTACGCAGCGCCCTCTCGTGTCTGTGGCGCGCACTGCACGCACAGCACGACGAGCAGCAAAGAGAAGAGAGCAAAGAAGGTTCTCATTTTGTTGATAAACTGCAAAGTGCAACAGATAAAGATAACAAATGAATGTGAGTTAGTAATACAGTGCACTCTCTCTTCGACAACTTCGATAATTAATTAGACAGGCAATCCAAGAGCCCGATAATGACGCGACGACTTACCTGGCGCGTGTGCTTTGTTGTAATGCTTCGGCAGCGCAGGCGCCATGCGCGTTTTATACGCGCTCGCCCATGCGCACTGGAAGTGCGCTGCGCCTGGAAAGCGCACACACATTTCGCCTGTTCATTTCTGGTTTTTGCAGCCGCAAAATGAAAAAGATATATTTAAAAAAAATATTGGGAAAAAAACTCAACACTTTACCATTGCATGTGTCGACCCAATAAAAAGGTGATTATTTTTAGAGCATACGGCATCATAAACAAAATATTATTATTATACTCGACTGGACAGTTGTCCACTTCTTCTTCGAAGGTTAGAGCGCAACAGAAATGTCAAGAGGCGCTTAACCTTCCAAGCATCGCATCGCTGAGTTCCAGTCGCCGAACAAAAGTGGTTGATCAGGTGGTGCCCCTCAAATAGCTGTGGTGCTATCTGGTTCATTAATGACCGCAGGCCGGGCCCGAGTATTAATAAAGTTTAACAATTGCGCGCGCGGCATGAGCAGTCGAATTGTAATTTGCTAGCCAACTTGGTTTTTTGTAATATTTTGCCTTTTTGCGTAAGTTGACGACGACAAGTGACACCAAAACAAGGCATAAAAACACGTAGCCAAAACGCAAATCGTGTCGTCTTTTTGGCTATCGCAGCATATCAATATTAATTATTAAACGATTAGCTCTGCGTATTTATCATGTTTTGCATGTGGCTATTACGTAATGGCTAATGATTAGATAACAATTTGTCTACTTTTGTGCGCATCTTTTACAAAGAAAGTTAAATTAGGTAATTTAAATTACGCGCTGCAGTTTAAATTTCAATTTAACGATTACAATAACGATAACTTATCACTAACAACGAGCTGTAAAACTGCAGCAAGTTGGCAGCTCCATATCGACAGCCGCCACAAAATATCGAATGATAACAAACTATCTTTAATTACGAAAACTCGTTTGCATTTATAAGTGTTGTTTCTGTTTCATAAAACAACCATGTCTTGTTCAATATATCGAATTTATATGCTAGTGTGTTTGAAATAAACGTTTACTGAATATCACTATCGATATATTAGTCACGTTGTTTTGGTACATCACTAATTTAGTTGTGGCCACCACAATTATTTGGCGATTTATTTTATTTAATAAATATTAAATATTTCTATAAAAACGTAAAGTATATATTTTATAAACCAAACTATTTCACGTGGCGCAATTAAGTGCACTAAGTAAAAACAAACTGCACACTTCAGTTGCTACACGTGAATAAGAAAAAGCACAACAAAAACGCCGCATCGAAACGCACGTGTGCACGAAGATGGAAGCAGAGAACGGCGAGGGGCAGGTGCAGGTACATCTGAAAACCAAACAAGAAATGTGAGTACAGAAAATAATGTTATTAATATTATGGGTTTAATAATTTCTCGCAACGATTCACTTAGTTATGCTGTGCCAGATGTTCCATACGCGATCGAAGGCAGCGTTTCTACTACGGAACTTAATACATTCCTGAATGCTCTGCTGAGCCGGAATAAAGAATCAGATATAGATGGCATTGACTTTGACTTCCTGGTGTTTGATGAATATTTGCGTGGTCGGCTGTGTGATCATTTACGCGAGAAGGCCATCAGTTTTGAGGATGCCATAGAGATCGAGTATGTGGAGAGATTCCCGGCTCCGGAGCCACAGGATTGCCTGCTCCACGATGATTGGGTGTCTGCCGTGAAGGCATGCGGAAATTGGATTCTGACTGGCTGCTACGATAATACCATTAACATTTGGACTAACAAGGGTAAGCACAAACTCACCATACCTGGCCACACGGCGCCAATCAAGGCTGTGGACTGGATTTCACTGGACGACCAGAACGGTCGCTTTGTGTCCACGTCTCAGGATCAGACTGCCATGATATGGCAGTGGAACATCGACTCGAATGCCGTCGAGTGTATATCAGTGTGCAAGGGCCACGAACGCGGCGTCGATAGCGTCTGCGTTAGTCCAGATGCGCAGCGCTTCGCCACAGGCTCCTGGGACACAATGCTCAAAGTGTGGTCCGCCGAGCTGCAGGATTCAGCAGAGGCTAGCTCCTCGAAGCGTGCCAAGGAGAGCGGTGTTAGGGTAAGCACATTGATCTTTAACTATTTATACTTGTATATTTATCTATTATATCTCCTTTATGCTCCTTTCTCCATGACAGATACCAAAGCTGACGCTGCAGGGCCATCGGGAGAGCATCTCAGCTGTGCAGTGGATGGACGCCAATACTCTGCTTACTGGCAGCTGGGATCACACGCTCAAGGTGTGGGATCTGAGCCTGGAGGGTATCAAAACGGAAATATCGACCAATAAGTCTATATTCGATGCCAGCTACTCCAGTCTAAATCGCCTCATTGTCACAGCCTCGGCCGACAAGAATCTGCGCCTGTACGATTCACGCACGAACCGTAGGTTTTACAGGATATGTAGAAAGGAATCGTATAATGATATCTATATATTCTTTTCCCTTTTCAGAGGGATCTGTGGTGCGCAACACGTATCTGGGCCACAACGCTTGGGTGCAATCGGTCATGTGGTCCACTACGGAGGAATTCCTGTTCGTGTCTGGGGCTTATGATAATCAGAATAAGTTGTGGGACTGCAGAAGTCCCAAGGCGCCACTTTATGATCTGCTTGGACATGGCGAGAAGGTTCTAGATATTGATTGGTCGAATCCGAAATATATTGTTTCTGGCGGCGCCGATAACACAGTGCGTGTGTTCAAATCACGCAAGGCAACAGTCGAAAATATGGAAACAAAGTAGCATTTCTGACAACAAAAACAACAATTTTTTAATTATTAACTGTTAGACGCCAATAAGTTTAAATAAAAAAAATGTATATTTTTGCTCCAAAAAACAATCGAATGAATATATCACATTTTTGCACAGGTTGCCGGCGATATATTGCACGCGCAGTTCACAGCGCTACTATCGATAACTTACACTGCATCGATATTAATTTTGACAACAAAAGAAACATCAAAAGCGGCCGACCGCTTGTCTGCCTGCCCGACACAACGACGACACAAGTTTTTAACATTTTGTGAGAATTAAATACTTATTTACTAAACTTTAAAAAGTAAACGGCCATTAGTGGATAACAAAAGTGTAAAGTGCAAAGAAAGAAAGAAAATTTCTGCGACAAAGATTCAAGAGAGACGGCGTGCGAGCGAGAGAGTGTGAGCGACGACGTTAGCGCGAGAGAGGCAGGCAGGGGAGCAAGCACCACAGAATTTTGCAGTGTTTTCGCGACGTAAAATTAATCAAATTATTGTTGCAAAAGGTGCGTATTGTACAATAAGCGCCGTGCAGCTCTTTGTTTCGACAAATCAACACTGTTGTTGTTTCTAATTGTGCAATCATGCGGTTGGCAGCGCGACAGAAACAGCAGCAGCAACGGCAGCGGCGGCCAACGACAGCAGAAGCAGCAGCGTTTTTGCAAATGTCTGCGATGCGTTGATTGATTTTTAACTGCAACCGCGTGCAAGAAACAAATTGATACAGGAATAACGCTAAAATGAAACACAAATACACAGACACAGCGGCGCTTTGTCACGGCCAATGGCAAACTCCAAACGCTGTCGCTCTGTCGCGCCGCTGCTGCTGCTGCTGCAGCGTTTGCCAAAATGGCCGCTCTGCACGGCCAGCAGCAGCAGCAGAGGCAGCACGGCGCTCCGGTGATTAAATTTAATCCGTCGGTGCTTTAAATGAATAGATGATTGTGTTGGCACGATTCTGCCACCTCTTCGGCCTGTTTTCGTGTTTTTTATTCGGGTCAAGGACCTGTCGCTGAGAATTGAACTCATGCCTCGGTTCGATGGAATGAACTGATTCGCGATGTGATTCGTTTCTATTTCGGAATTCGAGTCAGCTGACAAATAGAGAATAAAAAAATATAGAAAATAAAGAAATCGGATGAATCCACAAAAAACTAAGAACTAGTTGTAATAAATCATTAATTATAGTTACTCTCTCTCTCTACTTTCCTTGCAGCCCTTCCATAGAGAACTGAGAGACACACAGATAAATAACTAAAAGACTGTTAGCAGCGTCGTCATGTCTTCTACTCCAGCAGCGGCGTCTGGTGCCGGCGGCAGCAGCGCCCCCAGCTCCAGCGTTGCAGCCACATCCAGCGCCAGCTCCTCCGCCAGTAGCACTGCCTCCAGCAATCAGTCCACAGTGGTCGGCACACCGTCGGCACGCGGCGGTGGACGCGGAGCAGGAGGTGCCAATACGAATGGCGGCGGCAATGCTGCTGCTTCCGGTAGCAACAATTCCAATTCAACGGCCACGAGCGATGAGCCACGCAAGGATACCAAGTCAACGCCGAGAATATCCAAAGCACTGGGCACCTCGGCCAAGCGTATACAAAAAGAGCTAGCAGAAATCACATTGGATCCACCGCCCAATTGTAGCGCGGGACCCAAGGGGGATAACCTGTACGAATGGGTATCGACCATTCTGGGGCCACCTGGCTCGGTGTACGAGGGTGGCGTCTTCTTCCTCGACATACACTTCTCACCCGAATATCCGTTCAAGCCGCCCAAAGTCACGTTCCGCACACGCATCTATCACTGCAATATCAATAGCCAGGGCGTCATTTGTCTAGACATATTGAAGGACAATTGGTCGCCGGCGCTGACCATATCAAAAGTTTTACTATCGATTTGTTCCCTGCTCACAGATTGCAATCCTGGTGGGTACAAGGCTCGCATAGAGTTGTTTCCTCTCTTTGAATACATATTTGATATGTTTCTTCTGTGTCTTGTTCCCAATCTCTTCCAGCTGATCCTCTGGTTGGCAGCATTGCCACGCAATATTTGCAGAATCGCGAGGAGCACGATCGGATTGCGCGTCTTTGGACAAAGAGGTAAGTTCTTATATCCCAGCTAGGTAGATCTCTCTAATCTCTATAAATCTGTTTACCCTCCCTCCAGGTACGCAACATGATGCGCACGTTCCAGCATTATCCACGTACCACACGCTGCAACAAGTAACGAAAATTCGCAAATTATAAATATATATTATAAAGTACGCTAACTATTAACTTAACAACAATAACAACAACAGCAAACAACCAACTCAAGACGAATGAGAAGCAGAAGGAAATAATTGAACCACATTCAACATTCACATAAAGATAATCCCTCTCTCTTTATCTCTCTCTCAATGTATTTCCCCCCATTATACACACACCCAAGCACAGCTCACATCTACACACACCAACACACACACTCTCGTGCATTTTGATGTGTATTTATGCAAGCAAAAAGGTGTTTAAAGTCAGTTTTAATTATTTCTTATTCACGTTCCAAATTTCATTCGTTTAAGAATCAGAAAACAAACAGAAACAACAAGAA